>CM056202.1:42842664-45665164 GCA_029692085.1 Gymnothorax javanicus | reverse complement strand
AAAAGAGGCGAATAGGAGAACGAGGGAACAAGAAGGGCAGACAGGCTGTCAGTAGCTACAGGTTACAGTGCCAATACCTGATCGCCGAGGACGAAGAAATAATTGATCCCTCTGGGGTTCACTAAAAGAGCAATTATTTGTTGCTCAAGGAGTGAACCTGACTCGGCGCTGTTTATTAAAAAAAGACCCCAGGTTAATTAATGAACTCTGCTGCCGAAGGATTCTCTCTCTCCCTTATTATTTTATTGTAAGTGATTCATTATATCATCACTGAGCACCTTATTACAGGGCTTCTTAGGATGGTGGAGCAACCCACTCAGAGAGCAAAATAAAACGAATGTAGGACTTAAAGAACCAGGACCAGCAGCAGTGTCATCGACGGTCACCAGGTCTATAGCACTATGTGCAACTGCGAACCGTGCCAGAGGGACAGCACATGGCTATGCCAGGTCAGGGGGCACACCGTCATCCCCAGGCTTCCAATTCAGGCCTTATAGGTATATTCAAGGCATCTAAACTAGAGAAATATACAGCATCTATGGTAAAAAAAAAAATTCTGAAAAGACCCATGCGAAATGGCACATCGGAGATGGTACTCATTTTCTCATGCTGCACACCCATGTAAATCCAGAGGACATGTTAATAGATTATCGCTTTTTTAACAAAAGTGATTATGAAAAGGTTTTTAAATTTAGGCAGATTACAAAAACAGTGAATGGTTGTAAGTAAACGAATGCACCCCAAAGATTTCTCCGGCCAGTTTTTGAAAATAATTTGTATACAGAAGCGAGGCAGTAAATTGTATAAAAATGTCAGCACCTTTAATCCAACACCTTTTCGGTCAAACAGGGCTGAGGTAGCACTGATGCTAAACAATACAAGCTAATGCGATTAAGAGCGTGATATCGATGCTGAGAAGTGAGACAAAAAGCTGACGTGCGTTTTAAAACGTGTACACGCAATCGCAATGGGAATAATTTGGTCCTTAGAACAAGAGTAGACGTGATTGTGAAAATTTTGAAATGAGAAATCATACATCTTTCGGGCGCTTCAGTATCTCCAGGATGCTTTAAAAAAAAAAAAAAAAACCTTCGCTGCACAGTAATCAGAGTACCTTACAATACCTTGACATCATTGAGTCAGTAAATTTCAGGTATTTAATTGTCCATCGGACAGTGATAATTCATTTAGCAAAACCACTCCAGCCGTGCAGCCTCCATCTGCTGTGGGTAATGAGGTAATGTCATTCTACAGCCAATGGACTGGAAACACCAGGCCTTCTGCTCATACAGCTCCTTATGTGCATACACCACAGCCCCATACAATCTGGGCTCCACTACAGTTTTCATTGCTAATGAGACACGGGTGATGTCAAATGCTGCTCATACGCATTAAATAAGGACTCTGGAGCAAAGGGTTTGAGGAGAAGGACCTCCTATGAGAAGAAGGTTTTCAAAATCTTCAAAACTCTTAAATGTTTTGAAACTCCTTTGTTGTCAAATTACATGTTGTGGTCTTTCCATGCACATCTGAATGTTTTGCTAAGAACTTCATCACAGTTATGATATTTTGAGGGGCCCATACATTTTATCAGTTGATCATAACAGAGGCAGTGCCTGCAGGCTGAATTTTGAGGTTGGCCTCAGCATGGTCTTCAGGAGAAGCGCAGCGGTCGGGATTAATGATGGATTCACAAAAGCAGTACTGTGTGGACTGTGCTGGCACAGGACCAGCCCATTCCACCAGCTGCCATTCAGAGTGATGGCATCTGAGCCAACTTTCCCCTTCGCCATACGCCGCTCTCCCAAAGCATTTGCGAAATGGGCTGAAGTTTATATTCGTGCCACAAGGCTACACTGGCCAACAGTAGAGGGGCAGAGTGGTGGCCAGAGAATGGGGGGAAGAGAGATAAACAAGGAAAACAGGATAGAGACTGAGAGATGGAAAGACGAGGGTAAAAGAATATAAATAGATATAATAGCTTTTTCCTGTGTGATTTTGCTGTATGTTACCCATCAATTGCGTTAACGAGGTGAAAGCAGGGAAGCTCACACAGAGATCTGAGCAATTTCCCCTGTTTACCGATGAGAGAAAATAAATCCCCTCATTGTCAGAGTGGCAATGTGACACTAACGTTTCTGGAAAACATAATGAGAACCTCAGCTCTTGCTCTGGCTAATCTCAAAGACTGGCCAGTCTATCTGCCAGCATCAAATTGTTTCAGACTGCAGCAGAGTCCAGTAATAACCTCATGGCTCCTGGCTTTCACCATTTCACCGAGTGACAATGGCACGTCTGATTAGAGCTATAAGCCTTGCCTGAAATGCTGGGGCCAATGTTACAGTGAACAAAGCCACCTGTGTCCGTGGTTTGATACCTCCCTACAGTGTTTCTGCACGTAGAGTTATTGTGAGTGTGCATGTGCATGCCATGCTCGAACACATGGGTGTGTGTACGTGTGTGTGTGTGTGTGTGTGTGTGTGTGTGTATGAGTGCGTGTGTATGAGTGCGTGTGTGTGTACACTGCACTAGTCGCTCTGAAAACCTTTGAGTTGAGTGACTGGGAGATTGATGATGCACTTTGCAGAACCACATCAATCACTGAAGAAAAAGAAAAACAGCACAAATGACAGCTCTATCCTTATCCAGCGAGTCCCGAGGCTCTGCAGCGCATAGTGATTGACAGCCGGTGTATATTCCTGTGAGGGTGACTGGCATTCCTAAGGAACAGTACATGCGGGCTAGAGAAAAACCCACCACCCTCAGTACTTGAGTTGCAGTGTAGCAGTTGGTGGTCAAAGATTGTAGCTTCAGGTGTTGCGGAGTCAGAGATAAATCCAGTAAACATGGTGAGTCTTAAATTTGACACTGGCCAGACTGCAGTTGAAAGCCCCATAGGGGTCATGTACAGACAGCCCTAGCACTGCCTAGAGAAGGAAGTTTCAGCCAAGTCTATGCCTCCTTGCTTACCAACGACCCCTCTGACTAATTGTGAAATTCTGGTTTGATCCCAAGCTGCTCAGGCAGAGCTTTTCCCAAATGCTGTTTCCCAACCTATTGCCTACCATACAAAACAAAGTGGCCACTCCTCTGTTCACCTGAGGTGACACCCGAGATTGTGATGAGAATAAGAGTGTACGCGTAATTGGCCGTTTTAAACTCTGAGGTATCAGAATACTGCAGGTCCAGAATGATAAAAGGCTAAATCCTTCACCGCTAAATAAATAATAACAAGGAAGACAAATATTAAAGCATCAATGTGCCAGTTCTGACCACCACTATCTGGTTACAGAATGTCAGATTTGAAGAACCCATAACCCAGAATCACAGACAGAATGTGGATAACAGCAGACTCCTCAGCATGTGAAAGCCACAGAATCTGAGAAATATAGAAGCCACCACTATGAATAATTCAGACTCACAAAGTAGAGGAGAGGAAGCCCAGGCAGAGTGAACAAGAGGCTCAGTGCCATTGTGAGCCAGGGGTTCTTTCTACTGACTCTCTACGGAGCTCGTATTCGGAGCATAGGCTAAAACATCCCATGGTGTTCTCTGGTTCTAGTCTGTGGCTTTCGTAATGGCCAATTGACGTCATTGGCTCTGAAGGTCTTGCAATTGTGAACTAACAAGTCTCACTTTCTATATCGGGCGAGTTTTATCCACCGCTGCCATCTTAAATATTTTATCTGGTGCAGCTTCCTTATATTAGAAAAACAGAGACAAGAGATCCCACAGAAACATGCATACAATGTTACTTCCCATGTTGAACAACAGCTCTATATTACAGGCTACATAGTATACACAGTAAGTTCACAATTATAATTTAAATTCTGAACTCGGTAAAAACCAAACAAGAGCCATAAAGAGCTGGTGCATCCCCCGGCCCCTCCAAAGTTTCAAATGTGAACAATTTCAAAATGGCAAAAGTCAGTAGTCCAGCATATGGCTGATTGGCCTTTCACCCATCCCAAATAATCTTGTAAAGTTTCACGATGACACGTTTGCTCAAAGAGTAGAAGCAACACTGAAATGTGATCGGCTGATGGAAGCCATCTTACTTGAGCAATCCCCTTGTACATATACCCATCCACAGGACCCAAAATATCCAACATGAAACATGCAAAATTTGAAGTTTCTTGGTCAACTGGTCTCAAAGTTGACCATTTGTTTTCTATAGCACCAAGTTCCGCCAATTATGGATGGATTTATACCAAAGTGTGTAGGCTTGAGCATAATGGCCTGTACATGATGGAGTTCAAGTTTGGTGATGATTGGACATAGCATTCAGGAGGGTCAGCCAAGTTTTACACGCCGAGAGGAGGGGGGGATAAAAAAAGTAACGCTAAAGCAAAAGTTGACCATCTCATCTGAAGCCTTTGACAAGTTTCCAGCGTTTGGGTGAGGTATTCCCTTTTAAAGTGTTCTTGGAAAGCAGGCCAAAATTCATCGAATTATACAGCAGTATCTTCTGGTTTTGTTTATCACTGCTTGGATAAATGGCAGAGATGACCTTACTGCAGATCGAGGGACAGCTGAAAATGCAGATTGTGCTGCAACCCCCAAGATGCGCATATCACTGCCGCAGAAGCCGGAATTTAATGCTTGTGTTTTTAACAGCGCTGAAGAATTCTCTCCAACATCTGCACGCGACATTTTAATTTACAGCTTTTTAAATACCCCGAGGTAACATGATACTTGCTTTACTTCATACAAATAATTTCTAAATCCCTTTCACATCATGGCTAATATGAGCCTTCGAAATGAATATAAAATGGACCATGTAAAATGTGGCTCATATGTTTCGATACGACAGTTATGATGGTCTGTAGTGGGGGGTGGGCGGAGATGGGGGCAGATTTGGCATCTAAGGCCTCCGTGTGATAGCAGGTGCATTTCCAGCACGCCCTGGGTCAGGCTGGCCTCGCCTGTAATTAAACAGCAGCTCTCACTGCCACAGCCTCAGGATAATGCAGGGTACATAAAACACAGTGTATCGCAACTGCGTGCGGGCCTCAGCAGCTGGGGACGGCGGATCTTGTCTGTACCAGTGCCCACGACGTGCATTATAATCCTGAATTACGCCCTGGACATCCAGGCAGAGAAAGGGAGCAGGAATAAACACAATAATATTTCACACCGATACTGATATCAATTGCTAGGCTAGGCTAGGCAAAGCTATAAAAGGTAAAGGACTCCAGTTAACAGGCACTTATGACCATCTCAGAGTCTGAGACTTAGCCCAACATCAATGGTAGTGCAATAGCAAAACACGAGAACTGGTTTAGCTAGGGCTATGGAAGTGGGCCAACAAAAAGCAAAGAAAAAGTGAGTATGACAGGTCAGGAAGGAGAGAGGGACAAAGAAAAACTGAGAGACGAGAGCAGCATAGAGAAAATGGAGACCTGTGAGAGCTTCAAGTTTCCACCAAGATTATCCAAGAAGTCACGAAAGGAGACCAGGAAAAGGACACATAAATCAATACAGCTCTAGTTCCAAGGGCAAACCATGGCCCTGCTGCATCTAGCACAGTGACAACACAAGGAAGAGTCTGCATAAACCAGAACAAAGAAAAGAAATAGGGGGATTAGGAGGGAAGGAGATGTGCCATTTGTCTATTAAGTCCTGTAAGCATACGATTGAGAAAAAGCAGCTGTTCTCCCTCTTGTAGTAATATGTGCCTGTTTGAGAGGAGGACTGTACTTAACACACATGCAGAGAAATGCTTCAGTGTCACGCAGCTAATGTGTTCAGACAGCTGCCATACACTCGGAGACGAGCACAGCGTCACACGCAGGTCAGTGGGGAAAGATGCAGCTCTCCGATGGGCCCCGAAAGTACGCTTTTGTGTCCGTGCTTTACCGCACATTAGTCATCAGGACTAGGGCTTGTTTTGAGCAACACCAGATTCCTGCAGTTTGATGGACAGAGTGCATATGGAGTGGGTAATGACATTGAGGGAGTAAGAGAGAGTATCAGAGAGAGAGAGAGAGAGAGAGAGAGAGAGAGAGAAGGAACACCTTATTTGAGGATTATGGTCTCTCTCTATGAATGAGAGATGATTTTGTAGCAAGGACAGGTGCACTTTATCCACACAGACAGCACAAGAGGAGTTGTGGGTATAAAAGCATCGATTCTCCGGACAATTTCAATCACCTCGTGCACAAAATTACACTGAGGAAGAATACGTGAGTGTGTGTGTGTGTGTGTGTGTGTGTGTGTGTGTGTGTGTGTGTATATGTCTGAGTAAGAAAGAGTAAGTGTTGGCATGTAGGTGTGTGTGTGTGTGTGTGTGTGAGAGCAAGAGTGAGATAACACCAGAGCTGCTGTTACCAGGGTGCGTGGGGAATTGCGTAAATGTGCAGGTACAGGTGGAGGTGTGTGTGAAACAGCATGACTAACAGCATGAGTCAGAGCAGGTTGTGACTGGACTGCAGGCGGTATAATCATACACGCACACACACAGACACACACACGCACACATAAACACGTACGCACACGTGGACAGAGGAGACCAGCACTGCTGTCCTTCGACCCCCATCTACAGAGCACACCTAGTAACCAAACAGGAACGTCCTCCTCTGTAAACCCTGAACCTCCCACCCTAACTCCCAAAAAGCCCCAGAAAGCTTCAGCCCCTGTCTTACGGAAATCGCCCCTGTGGACGTGTTAGTATAATTACTGGTGAATATGTTTGTATGATCAAAGCACCTGTGGGGAGGATGTAATATCTATTAAACACCTGCCTCTCTCACCAGGGGAACGATGTACCTTGGGGAGGATACGGGTACAGTGGGAGGGTAATGCTCATACACAAAGAACATGCAAATGTATTCATAGAGTGAATATCATATGACTAGTCAGGCTGCTCAAAGAGTCCCACCATAGAATAAAAAAGAGGAGACACACTGCAGAAGAGCTGTAGCAGGGTAGGTAAAGCCCCGCCTATCCGCAGTAGAGCAGAGCAGAGCCTCATTACGGGCCCGTCCTAATTATCTCTGCAGCCTCCATCTCCCAGGGGGCACAGCTGCAGCTGCAGCTCAGGTGGAGCACAATGCAGCAGAAGCCATGTCAGGGCTGTTTATTTAACTCTGCTGGTCTGGACTCACAACACAGCCCTTATGCAGGCTGTGTGACTTAGCAGAGCTACATACCGATGTAGGGGCAAACACACACACACAGACACACACACATACAAACACAGAGCCAATCTGCGAGATGGGCAAGTCTGTGAATATAGTACACCATGTCCGTCTCCTGCCCCAGCGTCACCTCCAGGGTCCTGGTCCACTACGACCATCCCAGAGGAAGAGAATCCAGGTTAAGAGTGACCGAGTCTTCCTCTTGCATTTTGTTCAAATCACCTAGAACTGCGAATCAGAACAATTCTTCAGCATAAAGGCAGAACTAACTCATGATGTTAACATACGGAGTTCCTGTTTGGAAAAACCATAAGGAACACTAAACCTTTCCATCTCGGAGCCATCCCAAAAACTATGCATATTACTGAATACCCCCAAGTCAACTACTGCTTTCAATCCTGACAGCACAGACAGTGAAACAGAAGCTAACTCAATGCCTGTGCTTCACTAAAGCGGTCACTGCAATCAGCCACCACCAACAAGAGTCAAAAGGATTGTTTAGATTTGATATCCCCATTTCTGTAAACATTGGGACGTTATGGAAAATGCAAGTGAAAAAAGCAGCTGTTTGTGAATTATCTTTGGCTTGTATTAAATTGAAAAAAGTATTTCAAGTTTTACATTAATGGTTTTTTTTTTCCTCCAGAGAAGACATACTCATTCTGAATTTGATGCCAGAAAAATGTTCTAGTAAAGCAGTTGCAGGGGGCAACAGAAGACTCAGAAGGTGCTGAAATACTAAAGAAAAAAGTACATAGGTGATGCCACATGCTTGAAAAGCTTGAACATAAAAGGAACGTCCACAACATGCCCAGCTCTTCAACGAGGCAACGGGTGGTCAAGACTTGCCACTTTCCAAAAAGCTATGAAATATTCCAACATTAAATGTGTAGCAACCATTGATGGTAGAGGACATGCTGCACTATAAGCATTTTGGAGTAACATACACCGTCTTCCAGATGATGTCTCTTAAGGGACGTCCCTGCTGAATTTAACAAGACAACAGCAGGTAACAATCTGAGCAAGTTACAACAACGTGGCTTCCTGATTGGAGACTGGGGCTGCAATACCATTTTTTACGCCAGAGTTGGTGCATCAGGTCCACATCAGCAGAATGAGCTTTGTAGGTGCTGCAATGATAATGGTCATTATAATGTGATAAAATTGGGGATTTAATACTCTAAAAAATAAAAAGATAATAAAAAATAAAAATATTTAAATAAATGACCATCAAAATTTTTTTATTACAACTATCTGTCGAATCCATCAAAGGCTTAATTGATTGTTGTTTAGAATCCCTCATCCGTTAATCAGTAATACATTGTACTTCCAAAGCTGGTGCAAATCAGATTTTTAATTTTATTTGAGAATTAAATAAAAACATCTGAAGTCAAAATGGCCAACTTGGCTCACATAAATAAACTATTAAACGAATTATAAGCAATTTTACTAAAAAAATGTTTAAAGAACATTTCTTTCATCAGCGTACACCATCTAAAACAAGTAGTTTTAGATGATAGTTTCACCAGCATTTGAGATGGTGAGTGTAAAAGCAGTGTTTCTTCAAGTGTTTCAACAAGAAATACGCCCAAAACAACCCACTAAATTAGTTGATTCTAATGCCTCACTTCAATAGAAAATATCACTTCCTGTCTGTGTGTTTAATATTGTTCTAAAACTAACACAAAATAAGGCAGACTCTAGTACAGTCCATCACGGAGTCTGACACAGTCGTGATGTAAACAAGTCTCGGCACCATGAGCCGAGCTCTCTCAAAACCTGAGGGAGGCAGGGCCCTTTCTCTCTTCTAATGTGGCTCAACAATCACAAGCCCTCTGGCCGTTCAAATCACACCTGTCACCTCGTGGCCTCAGGAGGTGAGTGTTCGAGTGCCAACAACATGACTCCTGTCTATTGGGCATAAAGGTCGTTAGCATCCCCTGATGTAACAAGGTGGCAGCAACTACCGACACGTACTCTTCTCACCTTTCTCCAGTTTGGATGGGCTTGTAAGTCATGATCTCTGACTTCCTTAGGTCTTGCGATAGAGAGAAGGGATGGAACGAAACTGCCAGCCAATCCGCCAGGTTCTCGAAGCACCGCTGAGATTTAATTTTGTCACCTTGGGCTGCGTTCTGGTGGACGGCTTTTTACATGCAGCATAAATCCATTATCACATGGCTCGCTTTCTGTTCTTCTCATTTGACAAATCACAATTGGCGGCAACAAAGTGTCTTATAGGAAAGACTGGGGTGTGCAATGAAGAAAGACATGCACAAACACAGAAACGGAGCGACTGGACATACAGCAAGGCCAGAGACTACCAGCTGGGCTCGCTAATGAGGCACTGTTAAAAATCTGGCGTCATCTGCCCCTACCAGTGCAAAAAGTTGCATTACCATGGCCATGTCATCTCACCAGGCCAAGCTTGCCCCTATATCTTGGAACAAAGGACCTCCGATACATGCCAAACTCACCCCACAGTACTCAGAGGCTGAAGATTCTTAATCTCTTCAGTCTTAGTTAAAAGAGACTTTGGGGCGATCAGACTGAAGTCTAACTTTTTAAATCCCTTCAACATATTTAACCATGCAGGATTACTTAAGCCAAGTCCTGTTAGCAGAACTCCAGGTCATGAATGGAAGTCAAACAAGAGTAACTTTAGCACTGAAGTACGGAATTCTTTTCTTTAACACAGAGTGTTTGCAGTAAAGAATAGTTTGTCTGGCCACAGCGCTGAGGCAGGAACTCTGGGAGTTTTTACAACCAGGCTTGACACAGCGCTAGATTCCACCTAGTCCTTAAATATCTGAAATGTTTGGTTCACCTTAGTGATAGGAAAATGGCGAGCCGAGTTGGGCTGAACGGCGTGTTCTCATGTAACCTCACGCTGTGTAACACTGTTCTGCCTGGCCATTTCACAGTACCTACCCCTCACCCACCCTCAGGAGAAATACACCTCCAGGCCATTTCACAGTACCTACCCCTAACCCACCCTCAGGAAAAATACACCTCCAGGCCATTACACAATACCTACCACTCACCCACCCTCAGGAAAAATATACCTCCATTGCCAAAACAAATCTAAAACTTACCTCATTTTTATCTTGAAGGCAATTTCAATTTCTTGCTTCATTTTATTTCACTTTTAGCTGCTCCTGTTTTAGTTGATTCATTTGTTTTAATCGAAATTGCTTTATCTACATTTATGGTTTCACAATTTCATTAACTTGGCTCTTCATTATTTTTTAATCATCATTTTTATATAATTTTTTTAATTTTTTCTATCGATGTCTGAGACTTTGTTTTTCGTTCATTCAGCTTTATTGTAAAATGAAGTATCTGCCTCAATGCATTTCTGAGCAAAAATAAAGCTTGAATCCAGATCAACCATCAATTTCTCTCACGCTCTCACACTCCCCCAAGAGTACAGTCACAGGCAGATTTATTGGGTAGTAGGGGAGGAATGAGCATTATACTGGGATTATTTCCTATGCTCACTTTGCGATTAGTAGATTGCAAAACTCAAATACAGAGAAAAAATATCAAGACCAAAATTTTAAACGTATAAGGACATGCAATGCAAATTACTCAGTGCCAATAGCTATTGCATTACAACATTAAACAGAAGAGTATCTAAACAGTTCAAGGCATGTAATATTTCTTCATGTTCAACTCGGTCTCACACCATCCAAAGCCAACAAAAACAGAACTAGGCAGAGAGTACTGTCTGGGAATTACGAAGTAGTATAATCACTCAAGTGTTGAACATAAAGTCCACACTTTTTACAATTCCACAGGAGCTGTACTATTGGATCCATGTGGATGAACCGAGACGTACTCGCAAAGTGCCTTCCTATTGTTATTTGGAATTTTGAAGCCTCCAACCTGACATTCCCAGGAGGCCTATGTAAGCAGACACCCAAATACAATCCTCTCTTAGCAAACCCCCGCCCACCTCCGTGCTCATAAATAGACTGGAACCAGACAGAGGCCATCGATCAGAGATGTGACGGCCAAGGCCTAGTGTGGCAGCTCACTGGAGTCACTGGAGTACAGGAGGAGTCTCGCCACACCTGGGGAGAGGGGAGGCAGACCTCCAGTCAGACTGGGCGTGGGGGGGGGGCGATCATTGCCTTTTAAACACCAGCCGGGAGCGAATGCAACTGAGCCACTCAAAATCCCGCCCCCACAACTGCCTTTCTTCCTGCTTTTACATGCCATCTCAGGTACTTCCAAGGAAACGATGGCTTAAGAAGTGACGCTGTGGTTTAGACGTCCTGGAACATTCTGCTGCTGACCTTTCTTCCTCCTGATATTGCAAATTCTGCCACTGAGAGTGAAAGTCAATCACTCCAACCCCAGAGACGAGACTCGGTGGCAACAAACACAAATTTAATCAAGGGAATGACAGATCACAAACACAAAAAGAGTTGCTGAATACATCAGCAAAAGAGGCAGAGCAAATTATTTCCTTACATCTCTATCAGAGCCTTAATTACATTCTGACTTCACACACCTTTTTCATCTCTCTGGTGGCCTTATAAAGGCATCAGACACAAACCTGCAAAAGGAAAATTGCTTGACCTTCATTTCCCCCATTAAAAGCTGTGCACAGCCTCCCAACCAGGCAAAGATGCAAGGTTTGCGGACACGAAAAGACTAAACTTTACAAAGGTGGCACATCTAAATTCAGCAAGAAACCACATAATGCATTAGAGGGGATGTAGAGAAATAAAGCAGTCAGCCAGGACTCTGGTGTGATTATAACGGCAAAACGGTTTCACCGGTATTATAGAATCATCATCATCATCATCGCCGCATCCACCACCATCACAGATCCTTCATGCCAGTGCAATAACTCAAAAAACCATATTATAGATCCTTATCAAATTTTATATGCCTCTGCATCTTATCAAGACTGAGAACTGGTTTGATTTTGGGCTTTGTATTATTAATAACAATACATTAAGTTGTAATTAATTTCCTGTAACACCTGAATTCTGTCATATTGCCTGATACGCAAGAAATATCAGCTTGAAATTTTGCCATTTGATTCTTTCACTCATGATCAAATATTGCAGAATACTACTGTAAAAATATCAATAGATTAATGAGTTTAGTAGTGAAATGTATTCTGACTACATGAAAAATAGTTAACTGTATTTTTCATTATTAATGAGTAAATATTGGCAGTCAAAAGCAAGATAAAATTGGGTTCAGTTTGTGATAATTTAATAAGGCTGTCTAAGGCGATACTGCAGACAGGCTTTCTTTTTAGGGGAGCTTTCGCTTGGAGGATTCGCTGATATACCCGTTGCTGTCCGGCGCGACAGCGTGGGGCGTGTTCTTATATCAGACAGTCCACACAGACAGGAACTGGACTGTGGCCTTAAAATGTGCAGTTCAGGGTGGACCTGGTCTGGCTCAGAGTCATGTGATGTCATGTTTACAAATCAGCAGAAAGAGAAAAGCCAGCCCAGCACCATCAGCTCTGTCTGGCATAAGTCAGGGTCGGATTACACACATGCTGAGTGTCAAACTCACACCAGGGCAGTTTCTGGAATTACATACCCTTTACCCCTTCCCCCTTCCGACAACTTTCACAGGAAACTTAACTACAGCTGACAGTGAATCTGATTAAGAGGTGAAATTGCACCAAACTTGACACTTTACAGTGCAAAAATTAACAAATCAGTACAGCGCAGCAGGTGAAAGGTGATGGGTGGCTGAGACAGCTGGAGGTAATAACTGTGCAAACTTTGAAAGTGAAGAAGTTTGTGTAACTTTATTTACATCAATGTGCACATGAAATGGCAGAGATCTAGCATTATACCACAATCAAGATTCCCGAATATCAATCTAGAGCTGCAGATAATGCTATTTTCATTGTCGATTAATCTGTTGATTATTTTCACGATTAATAGACTAATCATTTACTCTATAAAATTTCAAAAAATTGTGAAAACTGCTCATCACAATTTTTCAGAGCCCAAAGCATTATTTCCTCCAACAGTCCAAAACCAAGGGACTCTTCATTTACCATACCATAAATAACAAAAAAAAGCAGAAAATCCTTACATTTAAGAAACTGGAACCAGCAAATGTTTGACATTTTGCTTGAAAAATGACCTTAACAATTTTACCAAAACAGTGGGCAACTAATTTTTGTTTGATCCAATAATCAATTAATTGTTATAGCTCTACATCAAAATGCATTCCTGAACACAGCCTAAGCCCAGTCAAATTTTATGGCACATCCTGCCAGCTAAGGGGCAAAAGGCCGTTTTTCTACACCAGAGGGTACTGTCTCTTGCAACAGCTGAGGTAGTACCAGCAAGGTAACAGTCCTCCATTACATATGTGCAGGGGAGGGCGAGTAAACGGAGAGTACAGCCAGCTGTGACAGCAACAAAGGCCACCAGGGATGTGACAAGCACTCGCAATGCAAAGCAGTTAAAGCCATCTTCTTTATTTTCCCTTAAATTTTAGTGCACTGAGAGGACTCTACCAGCAGGGGGCCCCCAGTCTGGAACTCAGCAGTTTCCATTAAACCTGGAACAGCTAACATTACAGAGCACTCAGACGACTACTCCTGCTCCTGGACTGCAGTTAAGAGGACAACATCTGGTAAGGAGGTAAGAGAGTGTATTAAGTGGCACCTTGCTGAGCAGTTTGTCAACAGGTCCCAGAGGGGCAGACCCGAGATGGGGGTCCGGTCCCACTGCCCTCAAGCCTCCTCCCAGAGGCGGTGTCAGGACCAGCTTCCCACTCTGCTCTACAGCTGATAAATACAATAAGGGCAGCGGAACCATCCGGAACAGCACTATATGAGCGTGAAGAGAACATGAAGAGAGAACTGTCCTCGTCACCATTGGTACTTCTCTCCCTCTCAAGAGCACATACTGTCGAGCGCAGTTATTAAACCAAGAATGACGAATGTGAAAATTTGCTCATGTTCCTGCCTTGTGAAATCTCGCTTCTAAAAACCAAATCAACAAAAAATAAGCACCAGGGAAGAA
This sequence comes from Gymnothorax javanicus, assembly GCA_029692085.1. Taxonomy (NCBI): domain Eukaryota; kingdom Metazoa; phylum Chordata; class Actinopteri; order Anguilliformes; family Muraenidae; genus Gymnothorax; species Gymnothorax javanicus. Next base: position 45,651,003 of record CM056202.1, on the reverse strand, counting down.
AAACACTTTGCCAAGAAAGCTCAGAACTGAGAAAGACACAACCGGCAAATATTTACTTCGATGGCGCATTCCTAAAATATGTCCTCTCAGTTTCATCCTTTCAGTTCCCTTTTTCGTTAAACTGCTTAACTCAGACGGAATTTAACTAATTTTAAGTCAGAGTTGCATTATTAATCATTTAGACTACATTATGCACATTTACCTTCAGGAATTTTCAAGTTAAACACAAACTTGTGGGATTCAACCTGGCTATTCTTACAAAAAACAATATGAAAAGCGTACTTGGAGACCATTCTCGGCAGGGTTTTATGCTAGACCCACCCTGCAGCCTTTCATTTACAGGAGCTTTACTTCAACAGTCGGCAGCTGGTTTTCATTATTTTAGCACACACAACCTCAGTTTAAGCACATCAGGGAATCTGCCCTCCCTGCAACAGGGTCAATTCATTCACACCACATTACAGGATAACAGAGGAAGAACCACCGCACTGTTTATTATGATCATGGATATTATTATGACTGTTACTACTACTATTCAACTCCAGGTCCCAGTGTAGCCATTTCTGGCAAAACAGAGCTTAAAAAAAGGACAAGAAAATTCAGCATTCAGTGAAAGGAATGAATCTAACAATACTAAGTGATACAGGCCTAGACTTTGAGACAATAACTTTATTTGTGAAGCACAAGCACATTTTCTGTCTGGGACATATTAATTCTATAAATAGCATATAACCACTTAATAGAGGTCGAGTAAACACTGCATGAACACGTTTACATTTACATTATTGCCTAAAATGACTGGATAAGCATCACAAGCTTATAAAGACTTTTGCCTTTGCACTGTGGTGGCATAAAGGAATTACAAGTTGGGGTTTCGGAGAAAAGGGAAGCTGGGCATTTAAATTTCCTCCCCTCAGTTGTAAAACCTTGCCAGTGGAGAGAAAGTCTATTGGACAGCTGGAAGTAGCTGCTGCCAATCCTGAAACTGTAATCAGGTGTGGGTGGAGTAGTGGACTGGACAGAGCAGGGATTGTGAAATGAGCTTGTGCAAATGAGCCGCCATTTGTATGACCTAGTGTCCTCTAAGAGGATCTGTGAACCAGAGTAAATTTATCCTGGCAGGAATACGATGGAGGCACAGGCTAGTAATGTTTTACCTTTTCATTTAGAAACATGGGTGCAAGGGAAGTTGGTCACTACCACATGTAACCAAAGAAGAAAACACTATTCTTCAAATTGTTTTGGCAATGTACACATCCACTGCCAGTCAGACAAGCTAACAGCGATTAGGTAGGCTACTGAGGGAAAGGTACACTGCTGTACTAAAAACTCTGGGTTTTAACTAACAGGAAGCACTGTCACCTTTTCGGTTCAAAGACCCAAGCAGCAAGAGCGAGAAGCTACAGGAAAACATCATCACGTTACTCCCATTCGTCCACAGACGTCATTAATCCGGTAGCATGTATCCCACCACAAATTTGCATAATTGAGAATAAGAAAATTAAAGGTGGTCAATACATTTTTGCGTGTTTACGCGAGAAAATGTTCAGGAAATGAGGAGAGAAGATCAAGCCTCAAAGATGGAGCAACCTCAAGCCCTGCACAGGAAGTCAACTCCATGTCACATCGCCATGGCAACCTTTCAGTGCATCTGTTCATAAAAACACAGGAAATGAAGGGAGATTGAGAGGTGTAGTGAAGCAGGGGATTTAACCACTTATACATGTAATCACAGCACATTACATAAACCAGACTAATAATGCTAACAATGAATTATTCATGGAATGGAAAATTGAGAAAGCAGAGTGTTTAATGAATGAATTAGGACTAGTACAGTGATAGAGATAACAATGGAATCCATTTTGTGAGTCCACATCTGAGCAAGTTTGAAGTGGGTGATATGTCATGGATGCGTGAAGTGTGGCCACTGGTGTGGACAAGCAGAATTTTATGAATTCCAGTGGAGGGATACAAGTACATCTCGTTCAAACTGATGACGATCTATTCTCTACAAGTTGAACATGTTCAGTGCTCATTTAGAAAAGCAGCCGCGCAAAGTCACTGTTATTGCTGTTGCTTCTGCCACTGGAAAAAGCTATTGTTCCACAACCTCAATGTTTGCGTACAGTGAGAACAAAAATAAAAACCACAGAAAGGAAGAAAATACGAACTGAATAAAGTGCAAATGAAAGCCAAAACAGCAGTACTGTGTGGGTACTACTACTGCCACAAACTGATGCATTTCAACTCTGAACATAAATTAAACCGACAAAGGTTCTCACTGCATCGCCTAGCGCTCAGAACTAGCTGATTTCCCCAATTTCGCGACAGCTGCACAATACACACCACAACTCAGGGCAAATTTATACCAAGAGCAAGAGCGGTTGATCCACTGGTATGAGTAATATGCCCTGGGAAACATCACCATGATACAAATTTAACTATACCGTCCAGACTTGCAGAGATTTTTTTTGGCAATTTATTCTTTTAGTGCCTTTGCCTGAACACTATGGCTGGACATTGAGCATTAAAGGAGGCCACGCTGGCCCTGGGCCACTATGGAACTGGTTCCTTAAGCAGCAAAGCGATGCAGGCATTTAAAAATCATTCACAGGAATGGCAGCCCTGATTCAGGCCAGGAGCAGTTTTCCTCAGAAGCGACTGCCTCTCAGGACGCCGCAGGAATATGTAAGAAGCAGTAAGTGAGCTCCAACAGAGAGGCTTTTGTCCCAGAGCACAGCCCCTTAACACACCACATCCTCCACTCCCTCCCTCTCTCTCTTCAGTTTGGCCCTTTTTTCCTCTCCCGTCTTTGAAGACGACTGGCGGGCCCAACGGAGGGAGAGAGCTGCAGCTGAGTCTTAGTGCTCAGCCAGTATTCAGCAGGAGAGAGTTCTACAGCAGGGGAGATGGATTTTTCCACAATCACAGTGTGTCCGTTAACCAAACCATCACGTTCAAGTTTGTGTTGACTGGACAATAACAGGCACAGCAGTGTTTTTAAGCTTCCCTGCAACCAGTGAAACAAATCAAGGTTTAGAAAAGGTCCAAAAAACCTAGTCACATTCCAGAAGAAGTCTTTGAGATTGTCAGAAAACACACTGGCCAGTAGCTCGAGGGATTTCTGCATTAACTCTTGGTTCTCCCAGCAGTAGTGCCAGGTCTGCTCATAGACATGCGAGCGTGACGAATTACACTTGGTGAGTCATTTCATTGGACGGCACAGGAAACCATAGAACCAGCTGGTTCTGAGACCCGCTGCAGAGACACATTAGCAACTTGTGTGTGTTTAAATATTGAGGATCAGTAAAGTGAGGCAGTCTGTGAGAACAGCAGACTGTAGGGGAGGCTGTGGGCACAGAAATCTAAATGGCCTGTTCAAGAGAAGAATGCACACCGTCCATCACCCTGAGTGAACTTTAATGCCCCACATCGCCACAGAACCAACGCTTGCCTGCAGCGAGTCAGTTTATGATACATCATAAGTCACTTTGTGAAGGTAGCAATTTTCATGGAGAATCCCTGTAAGAGTGAAAGGCAAAGTAAGTCTTTGAGAATGACGGTGATGATTGGGGGAAGTCCACTGATGTTCTACTGGAAAACCCATCAAAGTTGATCAATCAACTCATTCAAACTGTGTGCGTGAGCGCACGCGTGCGTGCGTGTGCGTGTGTGTGCATGTGTGTGCCCGTGTGTGTGCGCGTGTGTGTACTATTGATGCATGTCTACATCTTTGTTGCGTGGGGGTTGATTTGGGACAGAACAATTTTAGGCAGCTGGGTCATTGCCACAGCAAATGGCAGGAAGTGAGGAAGACAACACACAATAATGTGCCGACAGCTGCATACCATCAAAAACACAGACTCCTCCCCAATCCTTACATCTCAACTCCCCTTACCCCTACCCCTACATATATACCTCACCAAATGTAAAACGCTTCCTGCTAGCGCCAAAACAAAGCCGCATTCCTTCAAAACAAAGGCCAGCCAGAGAGCCGCTGACGAACCCCATGTAGCGCAAGCCCCGCCCATCTGAGCTGTTTGGACACAAACGCAGAACTAGCAAGCAACCAAGCGGACCAACTGTAACTGGAGCAGCAATACGGCCAGTTCGCACTTATATACTCACTCTCGTCTGGCAAAGAATACAGATGACTGTAACTACATTCATTACGCTGACAGTCAAATCAAAGGAAATCCCACAGGGCTGGGAATTGTCGGGTTGGGGCTTCATACAGAGTAGTTTTTCTATTCAAATCAAATGGGAATACCCTCTTCACTTGTTCTTATTTATTTTTTATCTATTTTTTTTTTTCTCTGAGGGTGTATGGGGATGTAAGGACTCTGTGACAGCTGCCCGGTTATACACCCTAGCTATTGTGTTGAGCAGGAAAACGCAAATGAACCATACAGCTTCAAGCTTCTCGCGGAATCTTCACCAGCGTGAGAAAACGGCCGTCACAAATGGCAGGAAGCCAAGCGTTTGTTTCAGGGGCACAAATCCATAATGCTCACCCAAATGTCTAACACCACTAAATGTCACCATATAAGGAAATGCTAGTACAGCCCATAACGGCAAGAACCACCAGCCTTAAGGCATGTCTATTTTCAACTTAATTTCAACTTCATTTAGAATGCTCAACAGTAAGAACACTCATGCTAATGACCAGCATTGCCAATTATTTTGGCTAGTGGTTAAGAGGCCGTCTTTCATGAATATCAATTAGGACAAGAAAGAACTTGATATCTTCTTTTAGATAGTTAATACTAGTCGTCTGAGTTGCAGTCAGACAAATTAATCCTGACTGTCATGGTTATATAAGGTATACCCTGCCCAAAATGCAGTGTCAGTATGTTTCATGGGTGGTTAAGCTTTGGTATATTGCAGGGTTGAGCTGCTGGAGGGGAAGTTTCACTGGTCAGGATGAAGAACACGGAAGTAAAACCAGAAAGGAGGAACGAAGCCATGCCACCACAAGGCCCGCATGTCGCGAGGCGCACAGGACATTACACCACTGTTTATTTCACTTCAGTTCAACACAGGCTTTCAGGGCCGGCCTACACACGCATTTACGTTCTCTCTTTGAAGTGATCCACTTAACACGGCACTGGAACGACACTGAACCTTGGCATTTATAATTTTCGAAAAGCACCGATAAAAGCGCTCGAAAACAAGGAATAATTAACCACGAGTGCATTATACAGTAGTGGAGATGCAAGCGTGCTGTGCAGACGCGAGCGCGAGGAACTAGCATTCTCTCGCCTCGCTGAGGTCATACTTAAGTGATCCGTAAGGACATAAGCCAGAGAGAAAATGGCCACTGTAAAAAGACTGGAGCACACGCATCAGTACAAACAAATGATAAGCTGATAGCTACCGATACCAGCGGCTGTCAAACGCGCTGGTGCCAGGCAGCACCACAGATTACAGAGCTCGAGATAAGCTGCTTCAACAGCAGTTCGCCATCAAGAATCCCAGGACAATGGAAGCAGTTCCGCATTTTCATAAGCTGGTGTGTAGGGCAAGAATAGCTTTTTTCTACAGGCCGTCTCTTCCTGCTCTGTAAACAGGAAACTGCTGCAAACTGCAAGCACACGCTCTGTGATCTCACTGTAGTGCAGCAGCAGAGATAACGGTCAGGTTCGGCTGAATTATACTCGCAGCCTTAACCCTGCAACCATAGCAACTCCACCCAGCTGTATAAAACATGCGGTGGCGCTGGCTCAATTCTCAATTCACTCCACCCATCATGGGTACGAATGCTCAACCCACACAGTATCCACACCTAAGGCCCCTTTTCTGACCACAGACTGCAAGTAACTGCACCACGGCTCAGACAGTAGGTGGTGCTGTCTAACACTTGACCTTGCGTGGCCGGATTATTTTGAGTTCACATTCAATTTAACAATGTAACAAACTATAAAAATTTATATCATGTACTAAACACCGAAAATGGGAGAGGATTGGCCGAGATTCCTGGAATGAATGATTCTCCGAAAAAGGAAAGAGGAAGTGTTTGGAGGAGGTGACATTGCAAAGCCTCAGTCAGCAGTCAGGGCATGTGTATCTTGGGCACAGTGTGCCCATAATGCCTCACTAGTGTATGAGCAGCTCTGTCAAAGAACCATTTTAGAATGTTTCATCAGAGCAGTTTCTGAAGAATATTATAGAGCAGAGTATGCAATTATCTGTCAGACATCATTACTTCCGTCAGCATACTTGAGTGTAAATGACACAGACATTAATCAGTGTTCGAGATAAGCGGTTATCCGGTTGTCTAGACAATCTGAAATAAATCCGGACAACCTAAACTGCTCACGAGGAGCAGTTTTATTAATTTGAATTTGTCAAAATTTTATTTACTTCCCTCTGCAATGGATGCCACCATTTTGATCATATGTAAGGCATACTGCGTGTAACATTCACGCATCTCCTACGGGCGAGAACGCGTCTTCTCTCTTTTTTTTTTTTTTTTTAATAATAAAGTACCGTGGCAAACAACTATGTAGAGACAGACCGCGGCGCGCACTTCAATTCAGGCTTGGGCGATGGAGTCAAGGAAAACATATTGGCACGAACGAGCCGGATGTTACCGTAAACAACCTAAGGGAATGTAGATTTGAAAATGTCACAATAAGAATCTTCCTTTGTGGTGAATCCTATGTGCTCCTTTTATAAGGGTTAATGTATTGTATGCATATTCAGAGCTCAATCAAACTACTGCTGTGAGTTTGGCAGTTGGCTCTCTTCTAGCATGATACTTCACTGCTCTTTGACACCGAGAGGTAAGATATCTGAAATTGTACAGCCCAATATAAAATTTCATGAGCATTCATTTATAATTGGTAATCTAACACCCTGAGGAAGCGGGAATCTTAAGATTGCGTTTTGGCTACGTTGTTTTCAAATACATGCAGACTGTATATCTCACTCACCCCAAGCCATGTCAAATAGGTCGGCTCTGTTCTTGCTAGGGATATAGCGAGCTAATGCCGAGTCCGATAAGAAAGGTAAATGCAGTGTCATGAAGACCGGTCTTTGCCTGAGATTGTGATGGAAGACGGGGCTCAGAAATATTTAGAAACAGCAAGCACTATTGAGTTGAATCGAGCTATTGAGTTGCAGGAGAGTGGTTTTGGCTAACAGTTGTTTAACTTGGGAGGAGAATTTATCCTTTTTTTTTTTTTTTAATTTTATTGCATTGTTCTGAATATCACCTGTATGACTAATTGAAGCATTATTTAGCGTTATTCAACTTAATATGCGTGTTTTTTTTTTTTTTTTTTAAATGCCATTGATAGTACACAGGACAACTAACAATTCTTGCAGATAACCTGATTTGCATTCTGGGTTGTCCAGTGGACAACCAATTTTTTTTCCCTTATTTCAAACACTGTTAATCATTTCTTTTGTAAGAATTGTTTTACTTTCTTTAAGCTAACAGAATGGCCCATAGCTAAGAAGCTGGAAAATGTGACCATTAAAATCCAGTCACCACATTGAACTGACTGCCTTGAATTAGTGCTCCTCTGACTGAAAACACAAACAGACCGCAGATAACACGGTGTTAAAAATAGCCTTTGGCGATCTTCCCTCATGGTGCCATTACCCAAAAGGCAGTGCAGTCAGTTCCATCATCATCCTTCAGACCGAAGCCTTCACTGCAATCCGGATCACCGTTTTAATTGCACAGCAAATGTAAAGTTGCTGAAAATAGCCTTCCATCATTCACGCAAGTGGAGCCATTTGCTTTGAAACTGTACAGTCACTTCATTCATCATCCTTCAGGCTATAGCATTCACTTCAGAGAAAGTGACAGCTCCATTTCAACAGGAGAGAAAAAGTAAGATGCCAGGGGATTATAGAGGATGAAGTGTGCCAGTCATACACCATGCGGGCATATTATACAGGATTAGCAGATTGCTGAACCTCACATTTGACAACTCACATTTCAATCAGCAGAGATAAGTGAATTATGCAAAGGTAATTGTTTATTATACAGATGATACAGAGATAAAAAATCTTTATGTGAGAAGTCTTTGGAGCTTATGGTAGGTACTAGCACTATAGCGGCATGGCACAAAACCAACCTGCTGTCATTGATGGCGGGCAGCTGCTGGTGGTGGGCATTTTCACTAAATGTCCGCCAGGTCCGGCCAATTGGAAGCAAGCAGCTAATACAGTGATTTGTTATCTGTAACCAAATATTCAGTTAAAGTAACAGATTTGCACAATGACCTCACATGCAAATTTTGGTAAGTATTAATTTACTTCATTTAAATACATAAACGCATAGGCTGCTCACATTTAAAGTATTAATCAATACATATTCAAATCAAATTGAATTTTACAACCTACCAGTTACCCCTGCATGAATCCCAGTGGCCATACACAGAACAATAAATAAGAAATAAAGGGATCAGGAAACCCGTGAGCTACGGCTTTGATCAGACTCTTCTCCATTTTGAGATTTGTATTTCATGTCCCCTTGCATGATGGATGATGGCAGGTTTAAGTTACTGTCAAAAGAATGTGACTGGCCATTGCCTAGCAATGGTCACTCCTAATCTGAATGAAGTTCAGCTCTCCTCAATTTTTGGCCACTTGCGTAGCATCACTTCACTCTGCTATCGGTCCATAGTTCACTGCGCAGGGCCTAAATAGAAAGTGAATAGGAATTTTATTCCGCCCTGTGAAAAATCATGCCACGCTACTACAGTGACTTTGTTCCCTAAAGGCTGATTTATGCAGTTTCATATTTACGGTGCTCACGTCAGGGTGTCTGCCAGCAGCAGGTCGTTCACGGGTCTCGCGGTTGAAACACCTTGACCAGAAGTAGTATGTCATGTACCCTCCAATATAGTAATTCTCACCCCATCCTGGTAGCCATTTTGACCTATGATCATCTGTTTATCCAATAAAGCCTATAAGGCACCATGCTGTACTGTTATAAAAATTGCAAAGTGGGAGGCACAGCTACGAAGCGCTTTTTTGATCTTCGCCAACACCGTTCAGGTCGTAATTGCGTCACTGTGCTGCAGTTAGCGCCATTCGCGCCGTGGACACCATATTGAGCATAAATCAGCCATTAGACTCTACAGGAGAAATTTTTAATCAAGACGACATCAGCCCTGAGCTGATGCATAATAAATCCCCTGGTGGAGTCCAGGTACTGGTGTTGGTGATGGCAGGTGACTTCAGATGAGACTGATGAAGCTGACTAGGCAGATGAAGGGGCAAAACTGATGAATCTGCAAAGACGAGGCAGTGATGGGTTGGTGGGGGAGGGCTTTCGACAGCAGCATGAAGCAAAGAGATGTATTTAAGAAGAAAAGACTGGCAGTGGAGGTGTGTGGCTATACTGCTGCATAGATGTGAGTAGATAATGTAAACAGCTGATGTAGCTCAACTGACTGCTTCAGCATGGGAAACGGTGTGTGACCACACATGAGATGTGTGAATGACAGGTTACAAATGAGCAATCTAAAATGAGCCCATGGATGTGAGGGGTAGCCCTCTTAACTGAACACTTGCTAAGTTCCACTTACAGTAACCACAGCAGAAATGAGCAGGGTGGGGCAGCGTCATTTCCTGTCACACTGTCGGGACTCCGAAGTTCGTTTGTTTTGGGCTGATTTTCAGCTATAGCTCTCAGAGCGGGTCAAACCCAGCACACTTCCTGGCAGACAGGAAATAACCCCGGGGAGCCGCACTGGGCTTGGACCCACCCTTTCCTGCTCCCAGAGCCTGCTCTGAAATGCTGCCATAACGACGCCGGAGAGGCCACGGCTCAAGAGAAAGGAGACGCCACGCCGTTTAACGGTCGCCCTGTCTAAATCCAAATGATGGTTACAATAATCTCAGTGAATCCAGTAAAAACGGTATCTAACAAGGCATGATTGGTGCTGTGGAAAAATTAAACTTACTCAGAAACAACCTTGGCACACTTAGAACCAGGCCCCTCTCCAGTGAGAGACAGTGAGAGAGAAAACAAGGGAGGGAGAGTGAGAAAGATAAAGGAGTGAGACAAGCCCCCTCTTCTGTGGATATATAAAGAGAAACAGAGAAAAACAAAAAAGAAGGCCAGTCAGGTTTGCAACCCGTTCTTAGCAAGCAGCTAAGAGCAGGATAAAGCGCCAATTAGTGAACAAAGAGCTATAGTGGTTCTTTACTGCTGTAGAGTTACAAATAGAAAGTCGGTATGGTCCCCACACATAATTAGGATCAAAGAGGGGGAAATGGTACAGCACCATAATTACATAGAGAGAATGTTAACAAGAAAATTCCTCCTAAGATGTAGCCTGCAATCGCAGACCACTCGCGCTACCAGAGCCCACACAAACTGAACATTATACCAGACACCCCCCCAACACTGCAATAAACACATATCACACACTATACCGGACTCTCCCCAAAAATGCAATACACAAATTGAACACACAAACGGACTCTCCTTAACACTGCAATAAACACAAACTGAACATAGGACCGAACTATCCTCAACACTGCAATAAAAACAAACTGAACACAGGACCAAACTATCCTCAACACTGCAATAAACACAAACTGAAGACCGAACTATCCTCAACACTGCAATAAACACAAACAGAACACAGGACCGAACTATCCTCAACACGGCAATAAACACAAACTGAACACAGGACCAAACTATCCTTAACACTGCAATAAACACGAACTGAAGACCGAACTATCCTCAACACTGCAATAAACACAAACTGAACGTAGGACCAAACTATCCTCAACACTGTAATAAACACAAACTGAACGTAGGACCGAACTATTCTCAACATTGCAATAAACACAAACTGAACACAGGACCGAACTATCCTCAACACTGCAATAAACACAAACTGAACACAGGACCAAACTATCCTTAACACTGCAATAAACACAAACTGAATATAGGACCGGTCCCTCCACAACACTGCAGTAAACAAACACAAACTGAACTTTGGACATAACTCCCTTATCGCTCCCATTTATAAATACAACACAACAAATAAGCACTTTCCTTCATCATTGCATTCCAGATGTGCGCTTTAACAGAACAGACAAGCCGACTCATAGGCAGCCCACATTCACAGTAGTTTGAGCCATTCCAGGTCCCACGGAGAGCAGGAAGGGTAGTTGCCTGTAAACGGCGACAATTTGTTCACCAACCTGTATCAAGACAGCTCCAAATGGACAAATGTCTTCACACTGATAGTCATACCTCAGCTTAGACATACTGGAACAATAGGCATGATAAAGTGAGCAGAGAAGTAGTGTGCGACATGGCCTAACACAGTTTAAGTGCCTGCTTAGCATGATCCAATCATGCCTCATTCCAAGCAAGAGCCTCTTACCCTGGGCCTTTGAGGCCTGGAGGTGGTACCGATGTCACCACCTCAGGTCACGTGACAAAGGCGGTGAGTAAAGGGTAGACTCGGTCTACGTGGGAAAGATAGTGCAGTCCTCATATTCCAGGAAAACAGGAGCCACACACTGCAATCTCAACATCCAATCAGGCTTTAATACTCCCATTGAAACAAGACTGGAGTTAGTCTGAGGCCTTCCGAAATGGGCATGACACACGGAGACACACACATGCATGCAAAAAGCGTGCACACACACACACACACACACACGCACGCATGTACACAAGCACACAAACACACACACATACACACACACATAAGCATGCATGCAAGTGCATAAACTTACACACACACACAAAAAAATCAAGCACGCACACTTTTACATAATTGCTCATAAATTACCCATACAATCATGACAATCAAAAACGAAGTATAATAGAGAGAAAGAAAGTGATAAAAACAACGGGAGCTAAAGAAAGAGAGGGCAAGAAAAATGGAGAGAGAGGTACGCCGCTCAGATCACTGTGTAGCAGCACCAAGCTAAAGAACAGAACAGCATGCTCATGATGGTATCCATGGTTACTTGCTGCAGCTTCTCTACACTAAGTGCCAGCAAACTTCATTCCTGCCACCTCACTGACAAGGACCAAAGCCATCAGGGTGCCGCACACCGGGCTTCAGAAGACTGAAAATGAAGAGCAATATCCTAAAAACCAATCACGAAAAAACAAAGCTTCTACGTTTACAGATAGCCCAAATCTCAGGCTCATGTCTACATTTTGATAAATCGCATAATAAATTCAGTTGACAGAGAAAGTAATTCATAAATCACACAAGACGTTTATCAGCACACTGACGGACAGCCTTCAACACCTTATCTGGCAGTCCACTTGACACATACTGAGGCACTCAGCAATGAAAACCCTTCAATAGAGTAAGTAGATGCACAACACAGCAAAAAAGGCATTTTAAAAAACCATCAGAGGGCCAAATTATGGCTTTTTCTCTCTCCTGAGCACACACCGAGCCAACAGCAGGCTCCAGAAGCAAGGCCTGACCGTGACGCCCCGGTGAAAACAGCAGGTTGTGACCTGTGAGAATGAAATGGCTGCACAAAGCAGTGGGATAGCATGCTATGGCTAGCGCTGACGACGAGGCGGAAGGACCCGATTCAGAGGAGAGGCGCTGGGGAAGGCCGTACCAGCGGCCCCATAGATGAAGCTCACTACACCCACTGCCACTCCACTCCCTCTGCCTGTCATATCCACTTCGCCCCTTTTCACTCACACAAGTTAGCCACACCTGGGTACACCACTCGCTTGCTGGCCAGCTACTTTTCCCAACAGTTATTCATTTTTCAAATGAGCTGAGAATGCAAAAGCCAGCAGCAGGGTATAAAGGATGGCCAGTGAGAAATACCCAAAGGGGCGACAGCTCGGGCACACGTGTAGCCTTAAAGCTAAAACGATGAGATGGTACAGGGACCAACTGTGGTGGCTAATACCCGAATGAGAAACATGAGAGATGATACAGTTTTAAAGGCCATAAACACAAAGCACACAGCCCGCACTGCAAACCAAACACCCTGCAGCAGGCAGACAAGCTCAGAAAAACTAACACTATAATGAGTAATGACCTCGTCAATCACCTCCGTGTGACAGCAGCAAGCAAACCGTAGCTGTTGCGCTGTTTTCAGAGCCCTCTGGCATTGCAGAGGTTAAAACACCCCCTAATAGGGCCTGACTACTGCTAGCTGTCTTATATTATTGCTCACTGCTAAATGGAACCATTCTCCAGAGGGCCATAATTATGAATCATGACGACTAAAGACTGCAGGCCATTCAGACTGATAAAATGCACTGCTCATGGTTATTACATTCTTATTTATAAAGATGTACACAGTCATAAATGCATATTTCTTTTGATCATTTTTTTTGAAAGGGGTTATTCATCTTCCGCATACATACAGGGGCATTATAACTGACAACATAATTCAATGATGTACACTTACTGGCAACTTAGTTATCTGGAGAATTCTTCAGTTAAATTGCAGCCAGCTAACAACATTTGGCACACATGAAGCCAAATAATGCAATATCTTTTCACATATTCTTATATTCAAGTAATATGATTCAGAAAAAGAAAGCAGCCTCCCTCTCTCACCACCTTCCTGTATTCCCCTCTCTCCATGACCTAGGAGCATCTCATTCAGTCTCTTTAAATGACAGACAGTAAACATTATGAACGAGGGGAAAAGTTTTCCAGTTACTGTCCTCCCTCCCTGAAGGCCTTTCTACCCACGCTCTCAACAAGCTCAAGATTTATGGTGGGGTCACAGTACTTGATCTCCAGTGAAACACTATTTAATCAAAGCCTGAAATCCACAGACAATCTGTTGCCAGTCACCTGCTGCCAAATAAGGGCAACATCATACGTGCCGACTGCTAACTTAATAAAAATGCAATTAACAGAGCAGATCCACAGACGAACGTGTGCACGCACGCACACGCATACACGTACGCACATTTCTGAATGTGCCCCAGGAGATCTATAGAGACCCACAGGAACAGTAAATCCACATAGAGTCTGATGAGGAGACTGCAGAATCACATTATAATTCAGTCTGAAAGCGAGATGGGTTTATCAGGAACCAGTGGGTTGGAACTGCATTCCACTAGCTAGGCGAGGCAGTAAAACACAGTGAACTAGAGAGATGCCACTATTGCTGCTGCTATCAAGCACCAGCAAAGCCAGTGAGAATGTTAGCACCACATTAGCTTAAGCTAATGAAGTCGATTCAGTCTTGCCCTCCGCACTACTACTCTTACTATTCCAAGCCAGAAGAAGAAGAAGTAAGCCTGTTTCGTGCCAGTGGCCCATCGGCCCGGTGCTTAACCCCGGTTTCTGTGGCACGAAGGGACTAGGAGTATTACTACTCCCCGCAGGTACTCCCCCAGCACTTAGTCAGGTTTCCCTGACTATTTGGTACCCATTTATACACCTGGGTGGAGTGAGGCGTGGAGTGTGTGAGTGAAGTGTTTTGCCCAAGAACACACCGCGAAGGCCGTGGCCGGGGCTTGAACTCAGGAACTTACGATTTCAAGTCAAGCCTACCTGACCACTGCGCTACCGCGTCTCCCATTCCAAGCCAGAGTAATCCTAAATATGTCCAGCACTCAACAACAAACTGGTCAGCCCATCCATAGATGATAAAGACATACCAAAGACAACAGTCTCGTTCAGTCTTTGATTCAAGAAGGATCTCTGACCAAGCCGCAGTGGGAGAGGCTAAATTCACATCTTCTCCAGACAGACCCTGAGCCTTATCATTCAAAATAAGGGATAAATAAAAATAAAATAAAAGTGTTGTGACACAAAGGTTGTGAATCTCCCACAGCAAGTTCTGATCACCTGAGGAATAACGGGCCCAAATGACACCACCACAACATCTCTTTAACGAGACGTTAAACCAAGGTCTAGATTCACTGTGGACATGGAAGATCCCATGACACTCTTCAACAAGAGTAGGGGGTTCCCCAGGGTCCTGGTTTAATTCCTAACCTGGCTCTTTCAGCCTGCCACCTAATCATACCCTGATCCAATTGGCAAAGAAATCTGTCTTCTTCCTCTACACCTCGGCTAATGACTGGTGAGTGTTCTGGCGCAAAATGGTTGATGTGCATCACCTAGGTGGGTGGTACACATTGATGGAAGTGAGGGAAGATTCCCCCATATGTTCCACCGTTAAGTGCACCGAGTACCTTTGATGACAAAGCACTGCATTTAATACAATGTTCATTCCCACATTCATTCACACAAATCCACAGACAACAGGCTCAACGCAACTGGATCAGAAGAAAACCAGAGAGAACGAACATCTGGACAAATGGAAAACTCAAATCCCGCGACAGACACACTCAACACACCAGGAAGGGAAAAACTGAGATTGTGAGCACGTTCCTAATTCACTGGGTCAATTCCGTGGCAGGATGATGGAACAAATGGTTCTGTTCCAGGAAAAGACACTGAAGCTTTCCCTGCAGGAAAACGAGGCTAAAGACACATTCCAGATCTCAAGAATGGTTCAGTGCTTCATCTCCACAGGGTCTGAACATCTCCACCTGCGTAACCCTATGATTACGCACCAAACAGGGAGAGAAATCTGAAAGTCACGAGCAGCGGATAATGGGCATTTGAGTGGGGCGTTAGCACTCAGGCTACATCAGGACAGCAGTCCCAGGGTATAATCACTCCAGCGGACAACACAGCCATCAGCAGACAACCATCCTGCCTTCCCAGCAGGCCACTGGCCTTAAATAAACCCTCACGTGCACCCAAAGCAGGGCAGCACGACTTGCAGAGCGTGTAACGCATGTCCGTGTGCGTGCGTATATCTGCATGTGCGTTTGTGGTGAAGTCCGCAGAGTTAAACTTTACAACTGTGCTGTCTCTCCTCTTTTCTGCAAACAGGTCAGTCAGAAACATGTTACACTAAGTAAGGGGGGGGGAAGAGATATTTTTCTTGTTAATATCTCTTTTTTTGTTCTTATTATTGTAATTATGCTTTGGCAATATGGATTTTAAAATATATGTCATGCCAATAAAGCAAATTGAAAAATTCAGAGAGAGAGAGAGAGAGAGAGAGAGAGAGAGAGAGAGCCAGTGAGAAAGAGGAACCCAGATTATGGGGCTGTGTATATTTGCACAAGGGCCAAGTTTGAAAAAAACAGGTGAATGGCAGTCCGCGCAGGAGGTCATATCCACAGGAAGGCCAGTTGACACAGATCAGAAAAGCACACACAGCACGCAGTGACCGGGCCAGAGCAGGGCCAAACCCGTGCCTCGTCGCTCTCATGAGGCCTGGGAACGACTGTCGTTTCCACACGTTTCATCAACCCAGCATCCCACAGGCCAGGGGGTCAGGCTGGCTTGGGTTCACACAGCCCGGCAGAGTTCAGAAGCTCGGTCATATCGCAGCAGTGGGCTAATTGCATTGGGGAGAAATTTCCAAGTCTGAGCAGCCTAAAAGGCCCCGAGGCACAGAGCTGAGTTATCCCAGAAGCATGTGGACTTCACAACACACGGGCCAGGAGGAGGGAGGGGAAAGAAGTTTGAAAACCTGCCTGTAACTCTAAACTCCTCCCAACGGAGGCGGAGCAGGACTGTCAAGGAAACTGATGTGTTGTAGCAAAGTCAGCTCCTCATAAGGGAATTTTAGTGGAGATCACACACAGACAGCACATAATATCACTCAGTACGATTACATGCACAGCTAAGTCGAGCTACGGTAATAGCTCGATTAGGCCATGCAATCGGACTACTGTCCTTGTCCCAGTATACATGCGCAGGACGCAATTCGATTTATTGACCGAAGCATGCTCATCTCCGCCACAATAGGTGGCGATATGCCTTTCAGCTTGTTCGCGTCGCATCTTTCTCTGATTGACCTGTTACATCACACACCAAACATTTGACAAACAAGTGAGCTGGTGGAAAGCTAGTAGCATGTTGAGTGCATTGACTGTATAAGATAGAGTGACGAGAACATGGACAACCGTACAGCTCTGTACGTTTAATACGGGCTGTTCGCTATTCTTATCGTATAATTGAAATGCACACTATCCCCGGTGGTTATCGCGTAAGCCGAGGCTTGGCTGAGACGTCGGGATGCTCTACTTTGTGCCCTTTCTACTACCCTAAAGTGCGTTTCCCAGAAGCGTAGTTGCTAGCAACTAACTTAGTTTGTCCATTGACAGTCTGTGGTTCCAACTATGTACGTTAGCAATGTGTGCTATCGGGAAACGCACTCCCGGGCCTCCCGTGCATGTTGGATGCGGGTCAGGAGTAATGACTGGTGGGAGAGTGTCTTTTTCCGAAGCGGAAGGAAAATTTTCGGAGGACTCGCAAGTAATTCGATAAATCATGCGGATTAATGGTAGAAGTCAAGAGACCCCAAGGCGTGACTGTTCAAGCACAAATACCCTTACAGATGAGGATTGTCACTGTTCAGTGCAAACTTGCTAGTTAGTTAAAGCTCAGAGTTGTCGCTGAGCAGTTTGGTGTTTACATGTCCACAAGACTTCCGGGGTCAAAGCCCTGTACGAAGAAAGAGGAGCATGCTCAGAGCTCATAGTCCCGTTCGGTTCGATTCAAGCGTTTACATGCAGGCATAATGCGACTATTAACCGCATTATCTGGGTGTGTTAGTCGGACTATGAATTAGCGCGATTCCAGTTGGACTGCCATGTTCACACTACCGGTCAAGAGTTTTAGGCCACCCCAATTTTTCCAGTTTTTTAATAGAAAATTAGGCAGTTTAATGGCTCATTGTACTCTGGAATGAAAGCATAGACATGACAGAAAAATTAACAATCAAAGTCAAAAAAGAAATCATGGAATCAATTTATAAACCAAAATGTATTTTAAACTTTTGACTCAAAGTAGCCATCTTTGGCAGAAATAACAGCTGAACACACTTGTGGCAATCTTTTTACAATGGAAATCAAATATTCTTCAGAAAGCTCTTCCCAACTCTGTTGCAGAAGTTCCCATAAATGTGTGGCACTTGTAGGTTGCTTTGCTTTCACTCTTCTGTCCAGCTCATCCCAAACCATCTCGATGGGGTTTAAGTCTGGAGACTGTGCTGGCCACTCCATGTTTTCAAGCTTACCATCTTGTTCTTTTTTCCTAAGGTAGTTCTGGCAGAACTTGGACTTATGTTTTGGGTCATTATCTCGCTGTAGGATGAACCCCTGACCAACTAGGCGCATACCAGAGGGTACTGCATGCCGCTGCAGAATGCTGTGGTAGCCGTTATGGTTCAGGGTGCCTTTCACTCTATAAGTCCATGATCCTGGATCCAGCAAAACAGCCCCAGACCATCACGCCTCCTCCTCCTCCATGTTTGATAGTTGATGTCACACACTGGGGTCATTCCATGTCAAATCACCCAATGAGCTAAATCTCACCATCTCCAATTTTGCTCAAAATTTGTGTGTGAATTGGTCGCGGCCCAAAGCCCCCAAATCTCAAATTTCGGCTCAATCGGACATTCCAGTGCAAAGTTACGGCCTTTTGTTTTTTTTTGATATTTCGCGAAAAATGGCCGTGGCCGCCAAAATTCAAATGGCCATATCTCCAAAACTACTTGACCGATTTTGACAAACAAGGTATTGTTGGAAAGGGAATCACAAAAGCATTCCAAATCTGCCATTTTAAACTCATTCTGGTAGCTCTGGGTGTGATGAATTATTGATCTATATTTTGACCTCAAAATTGACCTCGAGGGTCGCGTGACCTTTTTTTTTTTTTTTTTTTTTTTTTACACCAAATTGTACCCTGATGAGGTATCTACGACATATCAAAAACTTAGAAACATATTATTTTTAGTTATAGAGTAATTCAAAATTAAAATTCATGTGTCCAGCCATTTTCTGAGAATTCTAGTGCAATTAGGGATGCACTGGGACTCCCTGGACTAGGAAGTGGTGGTCCCCTATAATTAGCCATCATAGCAAGGTTAAGAAGTTAGACAAAGGAACTTCAACTCTCAATTTCAATTTTTAGTATTTGTGAACAACTGAGAGCATTAAAAATGTAAGTACATGTAAATATTCATTTTATTCAGGATGCCTTCCTTCAATAAATCTTGTTTACAGTTTGTTTGTATTAGGAGACAAATCAATCAAAACACTGGGCATCGCGGAATGACATTTGTTGGCTACTTGAGGTGGATCTGTGCGTTATTGACACCCCATCACTTACATCATCCTCATCAAGGCAATATACTCTCAGCTGCAGTGACTTGATGAAAATCTCAAAAGTCTTCCCAGTTCGGCAAATTGATTTTGAATAAACTGAACCAAGTGGGACTACACTTCCAGGAGCAACTTCGATAGTGGGATTTGAATTTGATTTTTACTAGAGAGTGTGCAAGCTATCAGGGTAAATAACATTACTTGACCATACATGGAACAAGACTACACTTAACAGAACTCAACTGTAGGGATAAGTATGTACGTAGTACATTTTGTGTACACAGACCTGAATTTCAGCAAGGGTATACCAGATTTAATTGGATATTGCTGAAAAACAAAAAATAATGTTTCCAAGTTTTTGATATGTTGTAGATACCTCATCAGGGTACAATTTGGTGTTGAAAAAAATTCAAGGTCACGCAACCCTCAAGGTCAATTTTGAGGTCAAAAAAGGTCAATTATTCATCACACCCAGAGTTCCCATTAGTTTAAAAATGGCAGATTTGGAATGCTTGTGTGATTCCCTTTCCAACAATACCTTGTTTGTAAAATCGGCCGAGTAGTTTTGGAGATATGGCCATTTGAATTTTGGCGGCCACCGCCATTTTTCGCGAAATATCGAAAAAAAAAAAAAAAAAAAAGGCCGTAGCTTTGCACTGGAAGGTCCGATTGAGTTGAAATTTGGGCGTTTGGGGCCATAGCCAACTTGCATACCAAATTTGAAGAAAATCAATACAAGTGATTGAAAATTTGGGTGTCCTAAAACTTTTTACTGGTAGTGTACACGCATTTTAGAAGTCTGGTTATAGTCGGACGAACAAAATAATTCAATTTTCTCTAGCGTCATGTAAACGCACTGACTGTTTTTGCCTGTGTCTACACTCACCTCTACTGCATGTGCATTTAGTGAAGTGAAAAAGCAAGTTCACATCTTTCAACTCTATGGGTCAACATATAGTCATCTTCATCAAGAGATGCATATCCACACCTAAGAAGCAGAAGATTTCACTGTTATGTTATATGCACTAATACAGTTAAAAAAAAAAAAAAAAAAAAAAACTCAAGCCCCTCACAAACACAGTTGCACTGGCTCTCTCACACACACCCAAATCTGTTTCCAAAACATCCCCACCTACGACTAAGATTTTATCTCAACTGCAAAGAATGTACCCTTTCTTCTGGCCTTTTCATTGTCTCTCCACCCTCCTGCCATTTCTATAACTTTCACCCTCCCTCTCTGTTTATTGTCACCACTTTCAAAAATTAAGCAAACCTACTTGTAGAGTCACAAGGTCTTGTACGTCAAATAGTTCAACATCCCTGCAAAAATCTAATAAATGATATCAAATATTAGCCCATGTTGCCATATTGTGGAGGAAATCTGACTTTAGATCAAAAATAAGCAAAGAGAATCCAGCCCTAGAACAGTGTTGTTACCAGCAGCAGCAGTCTGCCACAGCAGCATAACGTAAAGCAAGGATATATGCTTGTCAAATAGAGTGATGCATGTATCATCATGAGCGTGTGGTTTAATAGAAGTGTAAAGCAGCTGGGGGGCCATGTGCAGAGATTTGACAGTACAACCTCCAGACATGGAGCCTGTTCATGTTTTTTTACGAGCCTCGCAGTGCTCCTCCGGGAGACAAAAATCAACCTCAAGGCAGATTTTATGCATAGCTAGCCGTTGGCCATGCAAAGCAATGCAGCAAAGGATGGGTTTGTCAATGGCTGTCTGATTGTTGCATCCAAGGGGTTAATCGACACTTCAGCAGCCAGATAAAAGAGGAAGTGTGTGTGTGTGTGTGTGGGGGGGTGGGGGGGGACTTACAGGAAATTGCATCACTTCTTCATCCTGTTTCAAAGCCACGGTTAATTGAACCAGAAGAGTGTGTGGCCCAGTACTTCTGCAGAACGAACTGAGAGGCATGGCATGCGAGTAAAGCCCAAGCACAAACATCATTATCCCCAAAACAAAACGGCCAAGCATTACAAACACCTCCCCCCCTCCAGAAGTGGGCAGAGTGGTTCAGTCTGACTGCAGGATTTTAGGTGCATAATGGAGCGCAGGAGCAAATCTGAAGATGTGAAGCTTTAATCATGTGCATCAAAGGAACACAAATAATAAAACCACATTTTGAAAGTATCGGACACAAGACGGAAAAAGAACATTTCCACCAGACCTGGACAGATTCATAACAGCTTCCTCTCAAGGATTCTTGGTGTCTTTAAATGAGCAGACCAGCCAGCCACCCTGAGCTGTTTTTCTCTGTCTGACAGGGATTTGCATTATAGTGCCACTAGAATTTAAGGGCTCGGCAGTAGTTAGGGAGGCTGATGTTAGTCGCGGTAGGAGGAGAATCAGGTTTCTGTTTTCCGTTTTTCTGTTTTCAGCCAAAGAGAGGTTTTAACTCTCTGACACAATCCCTAAATAGTGATATTTTAGTCCACACTGCCCAACTAAAACAGCACCACAAATAAACCCTACGCCTTCTAATCACACTACTACTTCCACACATTCCATTTGCATAGTGGATAACAGGAGGTCTTCATAATATCCATACATGTATGCTAGTCGTATGGTTTGGTCCACTAACCCAGACCAACCAAGTCAGAGTTATTGTGCAGTTACTCAGTTCTTCAGACCTACCAGAGCAAAAACTGACAGCACATGTAAACAATACTAAAACTATGTTCCTTTCACCCTATTTGGATATACAGAGTAGATGTGGTTTAACAGAAGTGTGAGGTGCAAGCTGTGGACCTCCCTCATTATCCCTCACCCCTTTCTCCCGCTCTTGTGCTGCTCCAACCCAAAAATTGGCTCCATCATGTCCCCTTTCTTCAAGCCAGCGCCCAAAGATAACACGGATATGTCAGCATTCAGGTCCAGGCATTCCTGTGGCTGAGCTTGGAGCAGAGGAGGCTGGGAGCTCACTACCGCAGTGCAAGCCCACTACAGGGCTATGTACAGTAAACACACGGGCCTCAGACGAAAGGCCACACCAGGGGTAAGGAGTAACCAAGGAAATGTTTTTTGGTATTGAAGCAGTGAGTAGAAGAAGAGAAACAAAAGTAGACAAAGTGAGAGAGTCATACCAGAGACAGAGATGTGCAGAATTCCTGACTGCCAGGTAGCAATCATCACCACTCTGTCATCTACTCAATCTCAATAGTCTGCAGCAATGGCAACAACACACCTCTCCATCGCTCTACCAACAAACGGAACAAAAACTGAGTCATTACACAATAACCATCTTTTGAACGGCGTGAAACATACTAAGAAAGGTATGCTGACGGTGAACAGCTGAAGAGAACTGCACAGATTAGGAGGAAATTAGCTAAAGGAGCAGATAATAATTCAAACTTTGCAAGTACCCAAAAAATTATGAATCATCATTTCGAATGAACATGCAAATCAAAACAACCAACCCAATCCTATGTCACTGTTCAAGGTTTATATCTTCACTCCTGAGGGGAGCCCTGCAAATACATAATTCTCTTCTTTGTTAGGATTGACGTTTTACTGTATAACAAAAGGCCTGATTTTGGCTCAGTTCACACCACTTTTGTAAAGAGGTGCATTACTCCCTAGGGAACTAAACAACTGGACAAGAGGATAGCAGTTTTTTCTGAGAAATGGACTTCATGGTCTTATCAAGAGGACCACAGCATTGGCAAATACACTGCTGCGATGCAATCTACTGCTACAATAAAGGCCAAATCAGCAGTGGCATAAACCACATATACCATGTATGGCTTTTTCAGCTCTTCACAGGTTACTGTTGTGCATTATAAACTGGTGGAGCGGTCCCAAAGCTGGCTACTTTTGGTTGCCCTGGTAACATCTATGTGTAAAGGCTCCTAAACTGTGCCTGGGGGAGCAACAAAGGGTTAAAATGATACAACGCAAAACCAAGTAAGATCATACAAAAATGTAACAAATTGTATGAAAATTTTCTCAAAAAAAAAAAACTTTCGCACACCGGTGGACAGACAGGTGCGTAGGAGTAAGGCCAACTGTGGACTAAAATAAAGAAAAAACTCCCGCACACGGTCTTCTCACTTGCAATTAATTTATTAGTCGACGTTTAGACAACAACAAATTGTCTTGAGGAAGGTCTGTTGACCGAAACGTCGACTAAAAAATTAACTGCGAGTGAGAAGACCGTGTGCGGGAGTTTTTTATTTATGAAAATTTTCGCAGCAATACAAAATAGGAATGCCTCAGCTTTCACAACATGATATAGCCAGCAGAGTGTTTCATTTTATTGCAAACTGGAGGAATCCTTAGAGTTTAAGACCAAGTCCTCCAAGCATAGTTTTTTTTTTTTTGGAAAACGTTTCTGAATGTGTCAAAAGACATGTTGTACTGTACAGTGTGGGGAGTTTGGATGACCGCTCTAACCTGGAGCCAGAGCTAGCCGAGACTGGAGTCCCTGGCTTAATTAGCGCACGTGCGTTGATATCATGACTGATAACAGTGCCCTTTGCTCAACTTTTTCACATCGCTAGCCCAGCCCACTTTTATTCGCCGACCGTTATCACTTCCTATTGCAGCGATTCGCTCAACTCCCATTGAAAGTGAATGGTATCTGGTCGCTTTAGTTGCTGCAATGTGAATACCCCTGAACAGTGCAGCTGATGCACTTCCAGCACATTCCCAGCTCAGCCCATCTCCACACCAGCGTGGAGGTAGTGGAGATGTGTCCATGCCAGGCCACACGATGGCATGGATTTAAAACACAGCTCCCTTTAACACCTGCTCTCAAAATTTATCCAAGCCTCACTCCCCCCCTTTAAGCTTAAGTTATGGGGTGAAATGATGCGTAATATACCATAAAGCAAGGAATCTGTGCGTTTGTGTTTGTGTACGTGTGTCATGTCCTTCACATCTTGACAGCCATCCATCCAATCACCTTCAAACTTGGAAGGAGTTTTGCTGAGGACACAAGGAAGAGCAGTGTCAAGTTTGAAGCTGGTAAGTTGAGCGGTTCTCGAGAAATCAAGAAAGCTGCAAGCACTAATACTGCGCAAGCAGCAATTGAATGGGCAGTGAACTATACTGTGCAAGCACCAGCTGAACAAGCACTGTACTAGTTACTTAAAAAGAACTAAATACATAAAACCTGTAGTTTCCACTAAGGCAAAGTCACGTGCTTGATGTGCAGCAAGACAAAGACGGGTGAGTCACAAAGCCATTTCCCCTGCTCAGAGTGAGGGGAAAAATGCAGAGCAGGGAATGAAGGCACTACCTAAAAATGTGCAAAGCTGTGTGTGAGCAGTGCCAAGTGAGGGGGACAATAGTTCATAATACCTCCATTCATTCTGACAGCACGGTGTGTAATAAGAGCTTTCAATCGCTAAAACTGCCACTGATACTCAGTCTTGCAATGACAGATGTCATGACAAGTGTTTGGCAGTCAATATACGATCGGTCTTGACCTATGCGCGTCTGTGCTCACGCGCATGCGCACACCACTACAGTGGACAGCAATTGACCAAACTGTCAGGTTCCGTAATGATACATTGCACTGGACCAATTGCAGGCCTGTGTCACAGTCTGCTATGAAATCTCAGGCCAGCTATGTGACTATCCTGCTACCCTTTAACCCCATACTTCCAGCCCTGGACCCCATCTAAAAAACCATTGACACCTTTCAAAGCACAAAATTGGTCTGAGTCAATGATCAAAACAATCAAGCCAAGAAACACAAGGAGAGGTAAGTGAAAGAAAGAAAGAATGAGTGAGAAAAAAGAAAGCCAGGGTGAATTTTAATCAGAAACAGGTAGAAAATATCTTTCCACGTCCTTAAAAAAAATAATATATTGGATATTGCACATCATGTAAGGATCACTTACAAACCATAAAACAAAATTTTGTCGTCTAACAAAATTTAAAAGAGTAAATTGGTAAAATAAAGTAGCACAGTGCACAATGTAGGTCAGGGCCGAGGGACGGACAGGGTCGAGGATGCCAGTGCTGAGCAGAGTTTGGGGAGAATATAATCCTAACAAGGCAGCAAAAGTACCTTCAATTTAGGGGTTTAACCCCCTTCTCGCCAATGGATACTATTTTTAATAAGGGCATGACATATAGCTCTCCATAATGTGATCCTGCCATAGACTCCAGTGAGGAAGGCCCGCATAATGCATAAATACATGTCAGCCCAGTCCTCTTCTCTCATTCAACATCAATCCATCCAAGTTTTGAGACAGAAGTTCAGGTTAGTTCAAGGAAAAACTTATTTTGATACTCAGGCTGGAATGGAAAGGTGTAATATTTCTGGCACACTGTGACACTGTAATCAGAAGAGACCTTTAATTGCCCCTGAATCTACAGAAGACTTGCTGCCCACAGCCAAAGCTTCTGAGGGACATGTTTTCCTCATAACAAGGCACTTCTAGAAAATTCTGAAAGGATGGGTTACAGGCAGATGTTCAACACAAGCACAGATATGTTTTATAAAACATGAATGGTATGATGTAGGAAATGTTAAACAAGTACAGCCTGCCCAAATGCTGATAGATTCCTGCTTATATTTATTACATGACAAAAAAACTCTGGGAGCGCATGCCTGAATGGGAAGTAGCTGAACTGCACTGGACCACAAAGGGCCACCTGCAGCATGCCAAACTTATTTATTTATTTATTTATTTTTTAAATCATAAAGTCACTGGTGAGGTAGGCCGGGAAAACAATTTTCCATCAGAAGGCATACATGACTACCACTCTAGGCCAGAAACTGCTTTCAGCCAACATATCTCTCACTAGCAGCCTGACCAGGAATTAGAGAGGACAAATGACATAATGCATATGGTTTTAAAAAAGGAAACAAGCCTGAAACCAGCTGCAGAACTGCTTCCAACATCTGGAATATCGTTTTTCCTCCCACCAAAGGGCGTTTTTTTAATACGTTTCTAAAATTAGACCCACCAAACAGTGCTAAACAGTGAATCATGCTTGAGAACAAGGAGAGGCAGACAGTACATAATCATGTAGATACAATAACCAGCTACAATGAACAGATACTGTGATCGGCAGAAGGACATAAATTTATGTCCTCAGGATGGGACAGACATATAATGCAGAGAAACTTCAGAAGATATAGTCAAGAAGTTAGTGGGGTACAGACGGACAAACTGCCAACCTTTCAACAGCAGGAAAACTGAAATCGCCCATTCAAAACTGACAGTTTTTGCAATAAATAAATCTATACTAATCCAATAGTTTTCGTATGTATCCATGCTGCAAGCTGCCAAGTCCTATCAGAAGACACTTAACCACTGAGCATAAGGGTCGATACCACCTCAGCAACACAGAATAACCAACAGAGATCAATAGGGAACAGGTGGGGGCGGAACAGCGGGGTGCTGAACTCGATTACATCCTTCACAGAATACAAGGGGAGCCTTTTGTTCTGCTTCCAAGCAAGAAAAAAAGAAAAGAAAAAACACCCCAGGCAGAAGTGTCTTGGCTGTTACATTCTAATCGAGTTAGCGTGGCAAACATCTCACCCATTAAGCCCTTCAAGTGACAGGCAGCCGCATAAAAGCCAGACCCTTTTCAAGAAAAACACCCGAGACCTGACATCAATTTCGAAAAGGTAAAAATGCGGCATATGGGTAAACAAAGCTGTTAAAATGTCCAGTGTTACCGGTGTGCGTCTGGTCTTTCTCACTGATCACAGTATAGAAGACCACCACTGATTTACAGCATCACAGATCTGGTTGTGCTGTAGGCTGAGGACCTGGAGTGGAACCGCTGCCACAGTAGCAGAGCCAGCCACCTGCCATGTCCTCCTTCAATAAGGCTTGGTTGAGGTACATGAGTAAAACCACTTTCTTCTTTTACCCCTTCTGCTGTTAAACCAAATAACATAGTTCTGTGTTTCGCCCATCCATAAGCTATTATTATGAGTCCCAGGGTAAGGGATTAAAGCAATTGGCAGCACATGACCACCTCAAGTGCAACAGCTGTGTTTTTCCAATGCTCTGCAAGATGGCCAAAAGGTCTGTGCAGTTAAGTGTTAATGCAATTGACTTCCCATTAGACACAGTGCAGTGGTTTGCCCACAGGCGATATGACTAAACCTTACCCCATAACCCACCGCCCTGCACACTCAGTGCTCAATTGGTCGATTCAATGTCCAGGAAAATAAGGTAGTAGTTGGCAGGAGAATCTTGCAAGTCTGTGACACGCAGGGTGTTTGAGAAGATTACATCGCAAGCACAATCAACGGAGGCCTCAGTTTCCCCATCAAGGACCGAGACTTCAAACAAAACACCTTCCACTCATCAGAAACAACCAGAGGAAATGAAGAGAGAGCAAAGCAAGCGCTCACAAACGTTCCGTTAAAGTCATAATACCAAAACACACCCCGAAAGTATTTACAGGGGTCAAAGCGTGTGTGTGTGTGTGTGTGTGTGTGTGTGCGTGTGTGTATCAATGCGCGTGTGTATACATCACAGAATTTTGTCTGATCGCATGCAGACCACTTAGACAGGGCACACAGTAGGGAAGGTTTCCATTGGAGCAAAACTGAAAGTTTGAGATCAGAAGAATCAAGAGGACATAAGAAATAAAATAAACTAAGAAAAGCATCTGAATTTAGAGAAGGACTGAGATCTGAAAGGATTTCATTTGGATTAAAATCCACAGTTAAGCTGCTTTCACATCGGACGCAAAACAAATTTTTCGCACGACAGATTACATTCAAAGTCAATGCAAAGACGCGAATTCGCACAGTCCTGCAGAATGGTGAGGGTACTTCAGAATAACTGACAAGCTCCGAACACGGGACAATCCGTTTCATTTCCATACTAAACTGGTGTTTTTATCATTTTTGGTGCAGTTCACGCAAAGGTTACAGGGGAAAGCGCTCGTCTTGAGAAACGAATGGACCTGAGTCCGCTTCTTTGAAAAGGACAGAATCCATCACTTCCTCACATCTGCCAGAATACAAAAACAGTCAAAAGTGCATATTGTTCAGTTTACGCAATGCAATACCACCATGCTCTAAACAGGGTGGAAAAAACCTCAACTACACACCAGGCTTTTCCTGGCTTTTGCAGATCTCAGGCACAGCAGGTCCTGAATCTCAGGCTTACCAGATCTTGGGCATTAGCGGCTACGCGGAGGTGGGACTGAAGAGCATTTTACAGACTCCATCACCTGCTTACTGCATTGCCACGCAAAACTTCAGATGCCCAAGGGAGAAAGAGAAGCATCTACAGGTAACTCCAGGCTCCCAAATCCAAAAAAGCAGGTACACGTGGATGTGGCCATAAGGTCAGCTTGTTCTTCAAGAAAGTAAAGATCAGCATTTTGTTTCTTTCGGACATAAGACCATGTACAAATGCTTATACGGGATGACTTAAATCAATGCGAATAAAAGCGGCCGCATCAAACAATCTTTTGTGTTTGTTGTGTGCATTACACATTTCACTGCATGGATTTGCCCCAACACAATAACGGCAAATACAGTGAAACGTTTGATCTGAGCCATTAATCACCAAGGTAAACAAAAGATCCAGCCACATCTTGTGCAATAACACAGCGTAGATGAAGAAATGTTTTTAAAAAGAATCTGAGGGTAATAGGGCTTGTTTTGCCAAGCAAATACAATATAAGAATTCCATTTTATTTATTTATTTATTTAACCCTAACGGTTTAACGTCTCATCCGAAAGGCGGTGTCTCCTTCAGTACAGTGTCCCCTTCAGTGCACTGGGGCATTGGGGATTATTCCACCAGAGGGACGGTCGCAACCTACTGGTCCACCAACACCTCTTCCAGCAACTATTTAGTTTTCCCAGGTGGCCTCCCATCCAAGTACTATCCAAGCCCACACCTGCTTAGCTTCAGCCACGTGGCTGGAGCAGATTGAATTGTGGTATGGCTGCTGGCCGTTGTGCACAAGCAATGGAGGACTGACATATACATTTTCGATAAATTTTTTTACTTCATTTGGTCCATATTCCCAAAGTTTTGAAAGCTACCATGCACAAAACTCCAGTGACTTTCCCCTTCCTGATGCCGGTAACCATAATAAGGAGTTTTACTGTAGAGTGCGTTTAGATTGTGACTCAAAACATGTCTGCAAAGCATTCAAGTCAGCCCGCACCCCGCTATAGATACTCATTACAGCAAACAAAACAAACCGTGCAGGACACAGCTAATTTCAATGTCAGCTAGGACTGCGGCACTGACGTGACCTCAGCACAGACTTCTCCAAGTTAAGTATATACTTAAGCCTACCTAAGGAGATTTCCATCAATGATTCATGTCTACATTCTGCTTTCATAGCTGCTTTTTAAACACAAGACACAGAGCTGCAGTGTACGGGCATGTCTGTGTGTCTCGGGAGTACTGACAGCTCACAAGGTCATCCTGGTCATAACTTGTTATCCTGGGATCTGGAGGGGACCCTTAAGTCCCACAGTGCCCATCAGGTCCCACTTTAAAGAATAGTTTTCCCTTAGAAAATGTCTAGCAATACATTTTAAAATTCCAGAAATTATGTTTTTGTTAACACCATTTTGTAAATAATAATTATAATATTGCAAAAAATTCTAGATAAAATTGTGGTATTAAATGCAAAGACTCTTCTAGATTCCAGTGAGGTAGACACCTGACAGCAGCCTGTAGATTGTGCTGGATAAGGATGCAAAACATTAATGATTTTACTGTCCACATAAACCACAAGATGGTTATTTAGCAGCACTCAGATAAAGTTTGTAATACCCTTGGCCTAATCAAAGAGACAGACTTGTCTCTCACTTTCCCTTAAGTTTTCTGTTTTTTTTTTTTTTTTTTTTTTGGGGGGATACTTGCTTTTCAACCATGTTTTTGCATAGACAACTGGCTGCATTGTGAACGAAATTGTTCAAATACTAGCCCATCTACTACTTTGCATGATACAGGAGGATTCCATTTGAAAGCACACCAGAGAAATAGCAGAGCACACCGTATAGAGCTGCCACATTTGCATGATGTAAATAATAAACATGGTGGCGACACTCGCCATACTGCCCACACTATTCATATGTATTGCATTTTTCGGACGCGAAGCGTTAATTTCAGAGGACCAACACAAATAATACTTTAACAAAACACATGATCAACACCGCAGCCATCATCCATACGTGAGCACGTAGGTAAAAGCAAGTATAACTCCAGCCAGAGAAAGCCCTCAGTGAAGCAATAGTAGTCAGCGGCGGGGGGGTGGACAGTCACGCAATATTCAAAAGGCAGCTGTAAAATGAGACGCCTCCTGACACCGACTCCTTGCCAGCAAAACCGCAGCAAGCCCAATTAATGTTCAAGTCATCATTATCTCAATACTTTCGCAATCTTCTTCATCGTTGATGACCATATTTCACAAAGAAACGCATCACAACCAAAAATTCTGGGACACAAAACCTGCTGAATGATTCTAGATTAACCCCTGCACTTCCGCACGTTTGGTTCAAATAGACATCTGAATAGGTTTGGACCGTGACGCATGATGATCCATTCATGAACCAATCATATTTACAAAAGCGAAAGAGAATGAATGATACGTGTTGGCTACGTTGTTGTATTTCACGACCAGCTGGCCGCTGATTACAGTCGATTTAACATCACAGAAGCCAGTTATTTTTATGATGAAGCATCTCAAAAGATTTACAAACTACTTTAGACTGGAAACCTGCAGTTGGGCAGTACTGAGGGAAAATGCTTTAAATGAATTTTAAGCATTTAACACAAGAAATCAAACAAATATATTCAACCAAGCAAGGTGCAGTGGACCAGTCTCTTGCGGGACACTTTCAGATTATCATTTTAATAGTTCTTACTCCGGGTAACAAGTTTGTTTTGTCTTAATCACAGCACCTTGACCTGCTGTTTGGCTTGGTCTCCAATCTTCATAAAACACGCGCAGCAAGAAGACTGCACAGCTATCAAAACACTGTCGAGCAGGGGACAAAGGGCATTGTACAGTTACTGTTACAAGCACGGTAAAAGGAGTAGGGTAACCATCACTCAGGCGATGTTTTTAAAACAATCATTATCGTTCGGATTTCTCATATCCTGTGATTTCCAATGGGTGTGCGTGAGTTTGTGCGTTCCTTGTCTAACTAAGCGCAATCGCAACAGGTGACAAATAAAGAGTGGCCTTCAACATAATAGGCCAATTCATAGTCTATTTTCTGGAGCCTCCAACCGGCGTGGGCGTTTTTGGTGTGTGCTTGTTTTTTCCCCTCCTTTGCCCTGGCGAAGAGCCACAGGTCGGCCTTTGCCTTCAAAGATTCTGTTCTCATTCAGACAGTGAGACCCGCATATCAAACACTTAGCATTCGAAACTTAGAACCTCTGACCCGCACTGACTCGATTGTGTTGTTCCTGATGGACAAGCGAAACTGAACACCATGCCAGCCATGTGAGAAAAATAATAGACGGCAAGAATTCGGCATCACAAATCGAGGGCTTTGGCCCGTTAAAGAAAGGGCGACATACAAACTGGCCCATTTGTATTACTTAACAACTTAAAATCTCAGATTTTCCGCTTAAATAAAAAAATCACCTAAGATAGATCAATAGTCTATATCCCTCTCATATGAAGAACAAAATTTTGCGACTCAACGGCCAGTCAAAAGCGCCATCGAGTTCCGTTGGACTTCACCCATTTCAGATGGAGCAACCGTGTTTATTCCCAGCAGATACAGCCTGCGCGAAGGCAGTTGCCTTCGAAGAAAAGCGCCGACTATTCTGTTTTCACATGGCAGGCTTGTTCCGATGACAGCATGGTCTGCAGTTTCGTTCGTCATGGTTGCTGATTATATGCCCAGGTCGAGTGTCCATAGATTGCTAGACAAGGATTCTTGTTGGCTATTAACAACAAGAGACATTTCTATCAAGAGAACGCGTGATTTACGGTCACAGTAACATCATACCCCAGATTTTCAATTCTTAAACACGAAATTATGCGGGCTACACCAATCGTGCAGGCGTTAATGCATAATCCTAATTTTCGACAGAATGAGAACTTTCACATCTCGCCAAATGCATGCTGCTCCTTCAAAACAGCCTTTGAGAAATGACGATTAATGTTTTGTGTATCCTACCTAACAACAGTAGTTTCACCTCCCTCGCAGCCTTCTCTCCATCCTCTCGAAGATTCTTATCAATCATCTTGGACCTTTCCGCGGCCGCTTTGTCTTCCTGACTTACTGTACAACCCATGGTTCCAAGTGCGCGCTTCAGGGTTGGTTTTTGGTGGGTTACTATTTTATGAAGAAAATATTAAATCAAGAGATTAAAGTTCCCTCAAATATTCTACAGTTCTGAACTACTGCAGCCTACTACAACTTCCTCCTTGTAAAAAAAACGTTTTAGAGGGGGAAATAGCTAGGCAAAATCCACTCGCAATCACATAAAATGTGCGGACATCAATGTTCCCCGTTCCCAATGTCCAATGTCCACTGACCTGCGTTGAGATTTCCACTTTGTAGCCAGATTATGTTGCAAACCAATTTGCAAATACTCCCATGAATTTGTTAGAAATCCAATGAAGCACTTCTCGGTCAAAGCGATAAACGATCGTCAAAGACCAAAGGAAATGACTTGAATGACTCGCGATTTTACGGACAAGAATGAAAGTTTATCTCCAAATATGTAAGAATCCAATAAAGTTCAACTCTTCTGCCGGAGTTTCCCAGGCTTCAGTGCAGGCGAAAAGCAAAGAGGAAATAGAAAGCTTGACTACGGTGAATATTCCAGCTGTAGAACTGCATAAAATGCTTACATGAAACTAAAGAGCCTCAGCTTGCTAGGTTCCAGCCAAAGCGTGGTTATTTTAAAATACGAATCAAATGTTTGTTTCCTTTTCTACAGCGTGGTCAGTGAACGTCTGATGCCACCACGGCGTTAACGCAACAAAGTGTCATTCCCTAAATTATTTTTCCTCCAGTTCTCACAGCGTTCAGCCCACGCCACACCCGAAGCCGTTAATAAGTTCCCCTGCCTGACAAGCAGTAGGCGGTAGACGAGTAACCTCTCAGTACAGCGTACGGCCTGTACGCCTACTTATTTAGCCTTATGGGAATTGTAGTTTTAAGGAAGCATGCTCGAATTATTCAGTTTTTGCATCTGCAGGGAGATGCGCCTTGCCTCAGGTTTTCTTCTCTTATTGTTTTTGTGCGTGTCTTTGCGTAAAGTTTCAATGCTGTGACCGCATTTTTAATTGCAGCATGATAACATTTAAAGGTATTTACATGAAAGCCTTGTTGTCAAACGGTTATGCGAATACACCCAAATTGCCGTTTTTCTACCTTTTTCCATTTAATGCAATCTGCGTATTCTTGTATCACAGTTCTCATTCGCTTGATCCTCTTCTGTCATTAATTGTTAGTGTCATAATAATAAGCCAATTTGTTGAAATAATGTCTATTTAAGGAAAATGTAGAGTCAGCCCAAAGAACGTTTGAGGTTTACTGTTCCATAGCGACCTCAAGTGTCTCTTTTTTACATGCAGATCGTGATCAAAACTGGTAGGTCTCAAAAAAAGTTATGGAATCGGTAAAAAAAAAAAAAAAAAAAACATTTTGGGTCTTAAAAAAAACTCACAAGAGCACGTCATAGTCTGGCTTTGCTGTAATTCTATGTAGGTCTTGCATTTTTTGGTTTGTATTTCTTGTTTTCATCTCACTTTAATCTGGTTTCCAGTACCCTTTGGACAGCTGATTTTGTTTTCTTCATTTTTTTTTTACATCTGAACTGTGAGCATTAAATTTTGAGAGGGACATTTATTATTATTATTATAATTATTATTATTTACCCTGTCCCACCCAAAGGGTGAGGGCAAGGGGTATTGTTTTAGGTTAGGTTTGTTTCTGTGTTTTGTTTTTTTGTTTGTTTGTTTGTAAACACTCTAGCGGCAAATCTAATGGGCACAGTCTACCCCAAATTCAGTTTAGGGCTTGCCACTCACCCAGAATAGATCCCTATTGAATTTCATACAAGTAGGTGAAAGTATGTGCGAGGGGCGGGGTTTGTTGTGCCTGGCACCACTTGATATTATTATTATTATTGTTGTTGTTATTGTCACTTTGTCAATTTAAATGAGCTTCCAATCCGAATCAGGGTCCAGGATTGGGATCGAGTTCAAGTTAACCCAGCTTAAGCCTGTTTGTCAGTTCATGTATCAAGAACAAGCTTCCAACCCTCATCAGAGTCCAGAACTGGGACCATGTTTTGTTGACCCTTCCTAGTTTGTTCTCCTTCTCCAGTTTGTTGGGAACTAGATACCAATCCCTCTATGGTCATCAGGATTGGCACCAAGTTCCCCTCAATCTACATCATCCTCCTCTGGAACAGTTTGGTACTAGCGAAGTCTACACAACATCTGACTGCATCCTGGAGGCCACAGGCTGGCAACTGGCAGCTCAGCATTGCCTGTTACATCAGTGCTGAACTGTGCTATCATTGTGTGGGGTTCTGCCCCCACTTTATCATCAAGGGTTCTGTCCCCAGTCTGTACCGCATTGCTGTCAATAAACTACTTGTTGGGTAGCGCACCTGCCTCCATGCTTGATTCCTGGTCTGGACCATAACACAGTGAGCATAAAAAATTCTAAAAACATGAAAAATGCGTAAACAGAATGCAGATGCAGATTCAAACCTGACACAGAATGAATAAAATGCATTTTTATGAATGTTTTCTGAGGTGAGGTTTTGTCAATAATCAAAATTTGTCTCACAGACTCAGGAAAAGTTTGAGAGGAATGGAAAAATGGACTGTTCAGCCAAGAGTAATGTAACTACTAATGTAATTTAATAGCTCCAAGAAACAAAAATGCTTGCTTCTTCCACAACCATATGCTAGTGTGACAATTCAGGATTGTATGCCACTTGATACCGCAAACATTATTTGGTTACCCAATGTACTTTGGGAGTCACCAACATTGCCCACACAAAAGCATGACCCAAAAGTTGAATATCTAATTACCATGTTCTTATCATGTTGGTGATTGAAATGATTTTAAAAGTCGGGATCACATGTTCATCACTGTGGGTTGATTTAGAGTCTCCAGTTTATCTGATATGCATGTCTTTGGATGGTAGGAGGAAACAGGAGTAGCTGAGGAAAACACACAAACATCGGGACAGGATGCGAACTCCACACAGGCCAGATTCAGTCCCACTACTTTCATGCTACTCACTGTGCGACTGCATGCTACCACCAATCTTGGCCTTAAAACATACTGCACTATAGCAAATAGGAAGTGAAATAATTAAGAACTGCGGCCAGAGGAAATGCGCTGTATCTTATTCAATGCTCTATGGAAAAAAAACTGTATGCTTTTATTGAAATTACATAAATGATAAATTAAGTTACCGTCCTGAATTTCTTAATAATTCTCATTGTCTTATTCACATGCAAAGAAAGTCAATTCAGCTCCACAGAAACATTTTTGAAGTGGGAGCCATGCTTATTTGCTTGTCATGACTGCTAACCATTCATAACTTTCTGGCTTAAAAGAGCTCTGAAGTTTAAGGAATATGAATAAATCAGTAAAATATTGATGGTTAAAAACTTACTCATACCCAAGCTGATCTGTGCCACAGGATCCGCTTCATAAACATTTTCTATTTCAACAGATGAACTCAGTTTTATCCAGAGCCTTTACTGGTAGAGGATGACACCATGTTCATAAGGCAAATCAGGAAAATACAACAGGTCATTCCCAAGTGAGAGAAGTTGAAAATATCATTGTGATCTTCTGTGTACATTGCAGCACATTCATCAAAGTTCTCATTGAAAACTCTTCAGACAATGAAAGCAAAATCAAAGGATTCTTTTTCAACTGTTTTCTTTATTGCAACATTTTTCACAGTACAATAACTGCTGGTATTTTAATAAACAGGGAAAACATGAAAGTATAACTAATTTTACACTTTTGAAAATGATTACATTTGGTTTTTTAAATTATTTTAATTGTTATTTTTCATTACCAAACTAAATCAATCTAGGCTATTTACACTGTTAGATATTCATGAGGATAATATAAAGGGTTTACATTTATATACATTGTTTATACATGGTGCCATGTAAGTCCAAAATTCACACAGGTTAGTTATTCAATTATTGTTACATATTTTGTAAAGTAAATCATAAAGTTTTTTTTTTTTTTTTTTACACGAATGAAAATAACTATCGGCCCAAAAGGGTATTTATCAGTCAAGCAATGCAGAACCAGAGGACAGTGAGGAAGTCACCCCCAGGCGAAAATTTCCCAAGAGTAAACGCTTGGGTGGGTTAGAGCATCCCTTTCTTAGTAAGTGATGGTGGGATCGTGTGTATCGAGAGAGACCCCGGAATCTTCCACGGTAAATGATATTACATAGATGAGGGGTGATACAGCAAGGTTGGGAGAATTCAACATGGCAGAAAAAAAAGGTAGAAGCTAATGGAATCAAAGAAAATGCATTAATGATGTCTGACTGACTGTAATATTCAGCACTAAATTCAAATGCAGCTCAATTCCAGAGTTTAGGATATGCTACAGTCTATTAATGTGGAAAATGAGGGCAAACCATTTTTGTTTATTGCACTTTGGTCCATTTTCAATAAAAAGGCAAGATGTCAAAAATCCATCAAGAACTGAAATGGGAAGAATTGTTTAGCCCTCTCTAATACAGAGCAATGGAAGTCATTTAATGTGTACTCCATGTTTGTGCAGTTTTATATTATTTCTGGCTTATAATTACAAACTAAAGGAAATATAAAGGAAGTATCCGTAATAGTATCCATTGGAGATATACCCTGTGCATTTTTCCCAGCCTAGATGTACAGTTCTGAACTGCACTTTTTTAATAAAAAATAAAGTTGTTACATCTTAACATCATATTTCCAACTTCAAACCCTTAACGCAATATATCAAACTTTTATATTATGAGGTCATGGCATCCAAAGACAAAGACAGTGGCTGATAAACTGACAATGTTCAAGATACTGAGAGGAAAATTAAGTGCTCTCCAAGGATTACAGTGTGCTTCAAAACCATTTAGTCTGACCAAAAAAAAAAAAAAAAAAAAGATTACGCTATAATTACATACAATAGAACAAAATCCAGTGTAGTTTAGAAAATGACAATTTATCACTAATCTCCAGAAAAAAAAAAAATCTAGGTAGAGAACAAGGAGCACGACAGACACTTGCACAGCGAGGGGTATATTACCTCTGAGTTGGGGGTTTAAAGGGCCACAAAATCTCACAATCACATCCTTATAAAAATAACATCAGTCTGGATTCACTAGGGTTTCAATCAATTTTAGGCACATGACTGCTAATAGTCCCACAAAGCAGAAACCAATGCACGATAAACCAGAACAGACGCTTGCATCTAATGATGATATTAATGATAATACTTGAAAGGCTAACTGTAAGTTGTCACTGCCATCACGTATAAAATGGAAGTAAATTAGCATTAGTCATTGCAGGCTTTATTTTAAGCAGATTATAGAGTGCTACATTTTTAAAATGAATGAGACTAAATACAATGAGTGACCGAAATCTGTTACCAGGCAGAAGTATTGAAGTACGGAGTGCTGATTTTTGTTTTGGAAATGCTGCTTTGAAAATCTAATACTGACTGAGATCTTTATCCAAAAACATTTGACCCTTTTCACTGATGGCTTCGCAATGAATAAGTCCCACTACAGCAAAAACCACAGAGCAATTCCTATAAATACAAGCACAGACATAATCTTGAAAAGAACACTCAACAAATGAGTCACAATTTATCTCAACAACAGTACTCACATTAAGAAATAGATTTTTGAGCAGATGGAAGATGAGGAAAAGTGAACTGCAAGTATTATGAAAACACGTCTGAAAATTCATGGAACTGTTACACTATAACCTCAAAACCATTATATTTTAAATTTGTATACATAAAACTTTGTGCGAAAATGAACCATTTCATCTTGGAATGGTTCAAGTTTAGTATTACAAAGCCCTGTGCTTAAATGTACATCTACTAAAAAATGAAATCATTATTCATGTACAAATATAATCTGTCAATTGCTTAATTAAGTGTAAGTTGTGCTTTCCAGCTGAAAGTGCTCTAGCTAATCAGGAATGTTGCATGTTAAAATGTCACTGATTCAAAAAAGACACGTGCATGGCATGGTGCACCTGCTGTACCAATATGAATAAACCTCCAAGATAAAATCTAATTCACTATCGATATGAACTTTTTCTGCCATCAGAATATTTACACCAATCGTCCTCTACTCTCCTTGTGCATGTAGTATTTTGTGTTTACAACATATTTATTTCATATGCATATATTTTGGTGATCTCTAATGACTTATGGTAGCCCTGGGCTAAGGACCTGCCTGTCCCATGTGCTTGTTCCCATGAAAGGAATTCACGGGGAAGAAATGCACTGTAAGTCCATGAAAACTTAACTGAGGCAATGTTCCCATAAGATAAATGCTCAGGTACTCCGTGGTAGACATGACTGTT
Source organism: Gymnothorax javanicus (assembly GCA_029692085.1). Lineage (NCBI taxonomy): Eukaryota > Metazoa > Chordata > Actinopteri > Anguilliformes > Muraenidae > Gymnothorax > Gymnothorax javanicus. The sequence continues at coordinate 45,612,355 of CM056202.1, read as the reverse complement.
ATAGAAAAAACTCTGCACTACAAGTATTTGTCTTGAGACAAAGCAAAAAAAAAATGTTCTCAAAATATTGAAATAGTCAACTTCAACTCAAAACATACAAGATTCTTTCAAGCAAACAAATGGAAGAAAAGGGCAATTGTAATGTAACAATTAGCGCCAAAATGGAGACAAGCAGTTTTCGGAATGAAATGATCCTCAGCAACGCTGCCATGGTGACCACTCTCCAGTCCTATGCCTTTGACTACCTGATTCACCTCAGCTATTGTGCAGCGTATTGTCATGTCTTATAGAGAAAATAACCTCCTTACAGCCTTCAACATAAATGTACTTTATCAAAATTACGTAAGCACCCTTGTCATAATAACCAACCCAAGTTTGAAAATAGCTCCTTCCGTACTGGCTGTTGTTTGAGAGGTCAAAGGTTAAGGAAAACATATAGGGTAGAGGAGAGGGGGAGGGGGTGGCCGAGGAGGTTTCAATGTCAATGTTCTTCAATATTTTCAAGTTTCTATGTCCACTCTGATTTTGTAAGGATGCACTACCTCTTGTTCCTGAAAGACTGAAGGGAAATCTTATACCCGTGTCCGGAAACAGAAAACTTTGGTATGTGTGCATTACCATCCACAGGTACCCATGATGCTCTGACCAGCAGTATGTGCTTCACCTCACTGCTTACTGAAACCTGAAGCCACAGCACCCCGGTGCAAGAATGAGTAGGCAGGACATTCTGGAGGACAGTGCACATGGGAGGTGTATGAGATGAATAACCCAATCACCACAAAGCACTCTGCAAATCAAGATTTGCTGAGCAGAGAAAGAATGGAGTTCATGAACTCCTCAAAAAAGAAAATGAAAGAAAAGAATCACTCAAACCAGTCTTGTAATATGGCTTGACAAAGCATTTGTCTGCATTCAGACATATATAATCAAAACGTCTAGTAATTTGTGGTTTGTGGGCCTTGATGAGCTGGGAACTGTTTTGTAAAATCTTGGAGATCATACTCAACTGCAGAAGTAATTTAAAACTATCTATGAAACCTGAATCTTAAAGTTAACAAGAAAAACTGGACTTCAGAAGGCTGTTCACCCCATATTCACAGAAATAAAGGTACAGGAGAGGTAAATTTTTGTTCTTCGAGGAGCTAAAATTCAAAATGCACCAAGAAAGGTACAATATTGTTCTTTTGGCAGCGATAATGACCTTTTCCAAGCAAAAATGGTACAAATGAATTATCACACCCTGTGGCATAAGTTTTTCCAATAGGGTACTTGTCCACTGACAAGCATTGTACCTTAATATGACCGTTTTTGTACCTTCTTTCATAGAATACAAGAGTGTACCGCCAAACATCACAAGGTGACTGGTGGTATAGATTATATTATTCATCTTTCCTTATGAATTATATTGATCCTGAAAGCCATAACCAATGTCAGGAGACTGTCAGGCTGACCAGATTCTCTCAAGGCCTGTAAAACTATATTGACCCTGTTGTGTCCAGGCTGGCTCTGCTTTTCCCTGAATAGCCACACTTCAGTGGGAGACATAAACTAAGGGTTTGACAAGGGTCTTGGCCTATACTTTCCGTCTGAAGAGATAGTGCATCCATTATAATAAACACAGCCCCTTAAAAAACAAAGAAGTTTGAGTCTAAATGTAAAGAGAAGCCAGTGGGTGGGCAGAGCTTAATGGCCATTGCTAGGTTTGCCCCCAGAGGACCAATCAATGAAGATGAAGCTCAGGCTCATGATCATGAACAGAATGCCGATGAAGGCAAAGCAGGCGGCCTGTGGGAAAGAGACATAAGAGAGTGAGCACACAACTTACAGTCAGAACATGCTCAACACACGGCACCCTGTATTACACCATCACTCTAGGGTCCCCAGACCTTTTCCTCTCTGCTCTACCAATGGCAATCCTCCAGCTATGGACTAAGCTCAGTTATAAAAATTCAATTCATTGGCTGTACAAATATAATACTGCTTGAGTAAATGAAAAGCTAACTCAGGTAATTTAGTATTATACATGCATTGATTTACAATTATCCTGAAACTCTTCTGATAAGGATGTCTACAACAAACATTTGGCATGGAAATCGAAAATTATGAGATCTGTGAAGTGGGGCAATAAAAAAATCATTCTTAAATAAGAGAAATGCTCAGTTTCAGACAACTCAGGCATTCTGGACACTGTCAGCATTTCACAAATCAGTGTTAAATTACAAAGAGCTTAAGAGCGTCAGTTACCAATCCATTGTTTATTGAGAGTATTAATAAACCACGGTGGTGACTTCATTCAGTGAAAACAGTATCTGTGAGGCTGCAGCATGTCAGCTCAGACAGGGTGGGGTTCAGGGGGCTGCGCAGGGACATTGCGGTTCTCTCTCCTCACCAGGATTTTGGGAACGGAGCACATGGGCTCCTCCTCCTTGGGTATGATGCGGATGTAGAAGACGGCAGGGAAGATGAAGATGAGGCAGGGAGCCGATGTGGCACCTGTGTGGAGAAGGGGCGCAGAGATAAGGGGTGAATAGATAATGAGCACAGAAATAATGCGCTGACTCTGAGCCAGGAACATGCATGGTGGAGCTCCCCAGGGATGCTCATATGAGTATTCTACATCCACAGCACCCTCACCAACCCTTCTCAGAGAAATTTAACATTTCTGCAAGAAATTCCATGGTGGTAGTTATTTATTTGCAAGATACAGGAAAGGGACTGCATATTAAATGTAGACATTAACAGACAGCAACATCTATGCCCTATCACCAGAATTCTGCACAAATATTTGGCATAGCCTAGATGTAGTCTAAATATAAATTGATCTCTGCACCTTTATGATCATGTTGTGAGTGAAAATGTTTGCGTGTATGTCAGTGGGGAAGCTCAAAACAATCCCTTAAAATTAATGATTGGTCATGACCTGTTTTCAATCATTCATTTAATTACCATTACAGAAACTCCAATAACTCTCAACATTATCAAGTGTGGCCAGTTTTCATTTATAACGCATACCTGTCAACTCTCACACATTCGGTGTGAGTTTAAGTGGCATATTTACGTTCCTCTGCTGTAGTCAGAAATTATTCAATCAACGCGTATGTAAGAGATTCTCGCACGGAATTGAAGTCCTTGTGCACTGGAGGGGTTGGAAGCAATGGAATTGCATAAAGACATTTCAAGTGATCTTATTTCATTTAAACGATCATGAAGCACATGCATTGCTTCCAATTCCTGAGTAAAGAAAAGCATTAGAAGTCCGGAATCATAATCAGTATGCGTTATAAATGAAAACTGGCCACATCTGTTAATGTTGAGAGTTTTCAGAGTTTCTGTAATGGTAATTTAAATGAATGATTGAAAACAGGTCGTGACCAATCATTAATTTTCAGGGATTGTTTTGAGCCTCCCCTATCGCCAGTTCACCAGCCGCCACTGGTGTGTGAGTGTGTGTGTGTGTGTGTGTGTGTGCGAGCATCACTAAAATGGTCACCCTTGAAAAGTTTTCTCCATGCTGTGTTGTAGCATTCGCGCCATCTGTTCATTTTTTCTAAAACACCGAATGACTTTTCAAGGTCTCCTATCTCTCAGTAAACAAATTTTGGGGTACTAGGGCTTCTCTTGGCTTTTAATGATCCAAATCAACACAAAAAGCTCAGCACATGATGGCTGAGTTCATAAGCTGAGAGAAAACACTGACTCAGTTCAGCACCTTTCGTCAGTGTGCTCACAGCAGGCTGTTAACATGGCCTTGTTTGTGGGGCACTATGGCAAGCAAAAATACAGAGCATGAAAAACCATTAATAGAGCAGGTAAGACTCAAAATAAAAGCAAATATCAACTCAAATACCTCGCAATGACCCAGAGAGTTATCTTTCATAAACAGTAATCACATAACTTTCAAAATGGACTGACTGCACACACTCTAAGAGAGAATGTACAGATGCACTCTACGTGGAGTAAAAACTACCCTTACCTTTCCCATTAAGCACAACAATTCGAAAGCTTAGCGTTACTTGAGAAAGTGGATAACATCTTAGTACAGGAATGCAGCAAAATTTATTAAGTTGTGAATGACCTTCTGTGCGCAGTGACTCTCCCTCGAAGTGGACTGGGGAACCTTTCAGTGCATCATGTGTAGCTCACCTATGATTCCAAAAATGCCCAGGATATTTGGTGCGAAGATGACCAGCAGGTTGATGAAGGTGATGAGGGAGAAGGCGATAATGATGTGACGCACCCAGTTGAAGGTCTTATTGGGGAACAGCATCTGCTGAAGCGCCCGACGCACCTGCGGGGGGGGCAATGTCAACATCATTAATGCACCGAACAAATATGTCTGAGTATAGTAATTGCACAAAATACCCATTCAAAATGTAGACAGAAAAAAGGCATTACTGATCCAAGTAAGTTTCAGCAGTTACTGTAAATGTCACTTCTCAGCACAATGCAAAAACTTCTGCCAAAACAAGTAATGAAACATAAAATCTCATTTTCCTTCACTGCGTATTAGCTTGGTCTACATTACTCAGTGCTTGATAAGAGATCTTTTCCAACCCCCATAGGCAAATCTTGCAGTGAGTCACACTATTCCTCCTCACTGGCAATACTTGTATAATAATAGTAATAGAAATACACTAAGTCTCACCTCAAGACTTAAATACTTATTAAGTCTGTATTATTTTGGGTTTTGAGGGGTACAGGGTGAGCAGAGAGGCGCAGAGTGTAAGGGCAGTGGAGGGGGAGTTGGGAGGTCAGGAGAGCAGGGTTTCAAGAAAGTGGGGTGCTCACCGGGAAGAGCACGATGGGCACGGTGAGCGTGACAGCCGTGAGCACGGCCAGACGCACGCACAGGATCAGCGTGTCGTACGGGTCAATCCGACTGTAGGTGTGCAGCAGCTCCGCCTCCACCTTATCTGCAGGGGCGGAGGCACAGGGAGGGGCATTAAAATGAAGACCACTGGGTGATTCACTGCAGTTTCCATGGACACATCAGTTAGAAAGCCCCTCCTCCTTCCTGGCTGCTGATGTGCTCAGGCATTGCATGATAGTGTAATTAATGTCACAACTTCACATTTTGTTTATCCGCATGCTCGCCCCGTTGATTTTAACACTTCTACATAATGGCTTGGCTGATTCATGCAAATGTAAAAAAAAAAAAAAGCAAAGTATGAATCTAACATTATTATCAGCAAGAACCAATGATTATGCTGCAAGCAATGCTCTTCATCTGCTTCTAAGAATAATGGAGCCCTCTGTACAGGCCAGGCAAGTGACCATTAGGGGGAGCTGCAAGCTAATGCTTGAAACTCTTGAGGACAAAACCAACAACTGCTTTCCTGTTCAAAATCTCATTCACAAGTGCATTTCATGTGGGTCCATAATCTATCTGAGCCACACTGTTGAAAAATGACATATTTAAAGAGCAATATGACATGAACAATAAGACGTGGCCCTGTTCGGTCGGGAAATTACAAACACAACAACTGCAAATTAATAACAGTTTTACCACATAATTAGTGCAGCTCAGAATGTGCAGAACTTGTAACTAAAAAGCCAATCATAATGTCGTTGGGGTTTTTTGGTAGGAGGGTAATGGAGAAGCGGGTTTATATGGGACATGAGCAGTAAATCAATCAGCCTGCAGTTTAAGCAGCACGGGTGAAAAACAAAAACAGGCTGGTGAATGTTGACCATTGGCCGACCCTGTCTCACCATTGAACGTCAGGTATCCGAACAGAGCAGCCAGGAAGTACATGGTGTACATGACTGCAATGGAGATGTTGGCGACATGCTGCATCCTCTGCTTGGTAGGGCTGAAATCAGAGAAGAATGTGCTGGGAAAGTGCACACACACACACACACACACACACACACACACATGCACTAACACATGTTCGTCTGTGTATTGTAAGTGTTATGTAAGTGTGTGGTCATGTTTTCGTGTTCATTTCACTTTGAAATTACTGCAGGGCTTAAAGAAGATTAATTCCTCCTTATACCCTTCGTGCCTGATGGTGTTTCATGATCATTGCCAGAGGATCATTGAAGTTCATTAATTATTTACATAACCGTAAAAAAAATCTTCTTCCAGGTTTAGATGCAGAATTAACACCAAGAATAGCGGGGATCATGAGGTACAAGACTAGTGAAACCAAGCTGTGACAGCAGCCCCTGCTTTTGACAGTAAGTGTGATAATGTGCCTGCAGGCTCACAGCATAGCATTCTGGGAAGAGAATTTAAAGCACATACTTTCGCAGTTCAGTGTAGATAGGCAGGACCTCCGGGTGGCACACAAAGGCAAATGCCAAGATGGGGATGGTGTACGCCGTCTGAAATGGAGAGCAACATAAGGGTCACCATGGATACAGTACCACCAGTCCCAAACGTCTTGCCACCAGCCCACTGTTTCACAGCCTATTAAAGCTTCAAACGCAATACAAAGGACTAATTGTTTCCTTTAATTGACTTGGATTGGCCGGAAACCAGCTGCACAAACTTATGAGAAAGGATGTATCATCTCCATGCCTATCCATGGCGGGGGACATTTCACACAAGCTTGGAATGACATGAAACATGGTACACTCATTGTTAGCAATATCTCACCACTGCTTATAACTTTGCATTGCATCATTTGAACACCTCCAGAACCAGATTACATTTTGTCTTTTTTTTTTTGGTTTTTAGTACTGCATTCCATATAGAAACAATGAAATATTATTGTACGAGTAGGATAGAAAAAACTGCCTCGGTCGCCAAAGCTGAAGGTCGCTCTCTCGGCCTAAATCAGGGCTGCACAACCTTGTTTCAGTTAAAACAGAGAGCTAGATCTCCAGGAACAGGGTTGGCCTGTAATACCCCTGTTCTTATGATATTACTTCTTCAAATCAAGACAATGCAGCATAATTTAAACCGCAAGGAAACACAGTTTCCAAAAGAATCCTCTCAAAATGTTACAGTTCAAATTGCTGGTCTTTCCCTGGTGTTCAGAAACAATGTGAGAATGGGCTGTCTGTTCCAAACTAAATAATGCCAAACTTTGAATCATTCAGGACACTTCAGTGCATCACTCTGCAGCTAGGCAGAGAGGATGGAATTCAGCCCACTTATTTTGTAGTTTTGCCACAACCCAAAGTAGCACATTTGCACATTTGGACAACTGGCTCTTTTTTATCTGCACTGTTTCTATGTTTTCCTTGGATTTCAGAAAAGCGGCGAGATAATACACAATACTGTAGTTAGAAATGGAGGGATGGTGGGAGCTGTACATGGCATTACAGTAAGGACAGTGTTTCGACTCACGGAGAGCTGCCATGACAGTACATAGTGCATTCCTGTGCAGTACCTGGGAGTTCATGGTGAACATCTTTGGGGCACACTCCGAGGCCTCAGCTTCTTGGGAGAGGTCATTCTGGGAGACTCCAGAGGGGTGAGCTGTCAGGCTAATATTAAGAGCCGCCGTGTTGTTATAGGAGAAGTCTTGGAAGGGGCAAGGGACTTGGAACTTTTTGTAGATGACCTGCAGTGGGAGTACAGTAGCCTTCAGTTTGAAAACAGCTAGCTAGGCTCCCTTACATAAGGGCAGTGAACGCCAGGGTCACTCTCGATGTCAAAGAGAGCAATGTGCACTGATTAGCTAGCACAAGCAAAAGTAGGTCAGAGAGGTAGGCTGAAACTAATGTACATAAACAAAACTGCATGGTCGAAAAAAAAAAAAAAAAAAAAGCCTTCAAATGCAGTAGAATGAGGAGAAAAACAGCACTGTCCATTGAAAGTTTCCCTTTTGTTGTAGTTATTTTAGTTTTTAGTGGGGTTAAAACCCTTTAACACTCCGGTAAAATTTCCTAAAATGCCTATCCAAGGCGTACCCAAAGTAAATTAAAAGCAGTTCTTGAACTGTTTGGAGAATATGGATAGTTTTGGTCTCTTTTGAAAGGAAACACTCTGAAGTTTTTCCCCCAGCTGAAAGAATCAATGTAAGTGCTACTGTCATTGAGTAATCTAAGTTGGAACACACTGAAGTAGAAGGTTTTTATTCTCGCCTGAATTTTTTTTGTGAACAGATGCCTGCAGATGAGTGTAGCTGGGACTTATTAGCTGAAAAAACACAATGGGACCGCAGCATGAAGCTGTGACACAGGCATTGATTAAAGCAGCTGTGATGATTATATTTTGAAATGGTTTGCATCAATTGAATCACAAGAATCTTAGCTTTCCGAAGATACGTGGCATGAGTATCTCATGTTGCATACAAGCTGTGTAAATGACGTAGTTTGTTTTTAACTGTTTTTAACAGGCCATCGGAGTGACAAGGGGTTTTAACCTCCATTTTAATTGACTGCATTGTAAATATGTAGTATTGTCACTATTATTTTCTTCTTCATGGGTACGTTGAGTGAGTTCAGGGGTATGGTTGAGATTGGTATATTCAGCTGTAGTGTCTTTCTTTACGGAGCAATGGGTCCCATGTTTTCCCAACAGAGGAAGAGATCCAGCCAGTAGAACCTTCCCAGCATGCAGTCCACTGATACAAACTTGGTGCTGCTTCACTTCTAAAGGCAGTTTGACAAGCTACATGCATCTTAATGGATGGATGGTTTGTCAGGAAAGTGGCAGGTCGGAAACCTGAAAGAGTAAGCACTCCAAAATGGTAAATCGTGAGTAAAGTAAATGGAGAAAACAGCCTGCATACCGAGAACTGATTTGTTAGGAAACATGCCCAACAGATAAGCATCAATAATTTTAACACTTGAACAATGCAACCTGGCACAGTGACATGGTCAAGTTCATCACCTCTCCCTTCACATTTAGAAGCAAAAGAAGCCCATGAACTAAAGTGGTAAACATACCGCAATGAGGAAGAAGACCATGCAAGAGAGGGAGAAGCCACTGGTGTAGCCCAGGTAACCTGAGATAGAGAAAACAAATCAATCACTTTCAATAGACCTCTCCCTTTCTCGATCTCAACGGCGTATTCACTGTACTGGAACATAATAGCCAACATGAATTTTCCCAAAGTCCCACGTGTGCCGACCTGTCTCATTAAATTAGCCAGCAGAGAAGGAATTATGCTAAAAATGAAGCCCCTGAAAGACCACTGAGGAGTTTCTGAGAGAAATTGGTTGTGAAATACTGGAGTAAAGGAACACGACTGCAGTGATTTTCAGCAACACCATAGGCCATAGCCCGCTCCATTCCGACACCACCTCCCCCCAAACACATACACGCATGCACGCACAAACATCACTTGCAACTCCATCCATTTCTGAGCATTAGTGACAAAGCAATATTTTCACGACTTTGAGTACCGGGCTTAAAATGCAGTTACCAAAGCGAACAATGCAGTTTTGCAACTGACTCTCCAAAATACCATGCCTCTGTGATGAAGAGGACATGTTTGAAATTTACCTCCCCGTTGACTCACACTAAATATAAACAACATGTTTCAAATCCGAATTTCCGACATACAACGATATTCGTGCAGGAAATAATAAAAAGGTCTGTTTCTGTTAGTCATTTCTGTGCTTGGTATTTGGGTAATTAGCATTTTTAAACCAATCTAAGCACAAGTATATCTGGTCTTTTGGACAGGAAATCTTTTGAGCTAAATTATGACCTCAGTGCACCACTAGACATTCTCCCATTGGTCCGACCACTCAGTGGGGGTGGGTCTTTTGCAGAGTAAACAAACTAAGCAGTTCCAGGGTGAGATTCTGTAGCTACTGTTTGTCAGCACACCTTTGAGCAGGACGGTGAAATAAAAATAGGACCAAAGTAATCAAACATTTTTCGGTGAAAATTTAACAGACCATTCCAAGGAAAAAAATCCTGTGACGAACGCCTAGAATTGTAAAGTATACAAATTATATATTCTGCGATATTTGTCGGGGCAATGCAAATGAATGGGGCAGTATATCTCAAACACCTCCTCCTTGTCATTGAAGCATGGCATCTTTGCAAAATGCATTATACACAATGGTAACTGGATATTAAGCCCTACATTCAAAGTCGTGAAAATATTGATCTAAGTGGGCATTGGTCTGGGGTGTGCACTATGGCTTCACTTGCTAACCCCTATGAATACACTACTGGTGGACTTAAAAATTCCTAATCTGATCAACTTTTTGCAAAGAGAAACTCACAAAAACATAATTTGAATAGTTTGATCCAAGCCATCGCACAGCTGCTTCTGTTACCACTCTTCTGCCAAACATTCCAGCAATTGCAGAACAACGCAAAACATGCACCTGACATCCCAAATAGGAGCCCTTCTGGGAACATCACTCATAGCAATATGCATATCTGTTTTGACACCAAAGAACAAACTGGGACAAGGACCGAAAGAGACATGGATTGATTGATTCAGATGGCATCAAAGCACCACTGATAACAGACAGTGCCTCTATAAATAAAAGCTGCATTACTCATAGTCTTGCACAACCAACATCTTTGCCCCAAAATCCATAGAGAGACACAGACAGTTTTTTTATTTCCTAAACTCAACCCTAAATCTTCCTCCCTCAAATCCCTGTATAAAATAATCTTTATTCCAGCAGCATATACACTCGATGCACCTGGACGAGTGCCGATTACAGGTGACGTGGCAGGGGCCATTGACAGGGAAATGTTGTGACACACAGCTGAGCGGGCAGCTCTTCTACCCTGTCTGTCCCTCAGGCACAAGGAGGAAAGGCTGGGCTTAAGACTCAGATATTCTTACCCACACAGCTGGAGGGAAACTGAACAACACAACAGAGTAACAACAGGGTGTCATACAGAGGCTGTCAGACTCACCCAGCTGCTTCATTAGGGCTAATGGCAGGATGATGCAGATGGACACGATGATGACCAGGTAATTACCATTCAAGTACCACTCGCTAGAGAGAAAAAGGAGAGAGAGACAGAGAGAGGGGGAGAGAGAGAGATTATTATCCACTCTGTCAGTTGATGACATCACATAAAGGTGACTGAATCATTTTGCCAAGGGGTGACTTGTCTGAGATAATTAGGACATAGGTCATCGAGAAAATGAGCAGATTTTTTTTTTTCCCAGTTCTTGTCCCCAAATATCCCTCAGGATTTAGGAGGCCATGATCACACTGGGGGGCTGCAAAAGATTTGCCCAGGCTGGTGAGCTTTGACCTGTTCCCACAGGGCCACGCTGGGGTTTGGCAGAGGTTTGGGCAAAGACTCTTGCCTTCCCGGCAAATAGCAGCTGCAGTCGGCGGGTGGGGTGGATGGAGGCAGGACTGGGCCGCACACACAGTACTGAGCCGTGCTGATTCGATGGGTGCCGTGCAATTCTCTTAGCTTAGCCAGCAGCAGCCTCAGCTCCAGAGCCATGCAGTGTGCAGCCTTTCCCTATGCATCTGCAATGCGAAGATGAAAAGCCTGCTTCACACTGACACCTCCTATGAGTCACACCCTTCAAAGCCCATATCTGTTAGTGCGCATGAGTGTGAAAGTGCGCACATGACTGTGTGTGTGTCTGTGTGTGTCAGTCCGTATGTGTGTAGGTCTCCGGGTGATTGGGTGCACCGGTATGCGCGCATATGTGTATGTTTGTGTCAGTGTCCATGCAAAGAAGCACTATTGGGTTTTATAAGGACAGATAGCCTCCTAGTGTGCTGCATGTTTGATTCATAAGCTATAATCCAGACAGCTCAAAACGCCCTTGACCTTTCAGCTCTAATGAGTTTAATTTCAGAATTCCTTCAGTTGCTGTGAACAGCTGCATCCATCTGGACGGCAATGGGATCTGCTTAGCAGGATGTCGAACAAATCTAATCAACCAGGCTCATCTTTTGGGACATGGACACAGTGATTTATGACCGACATTTAACAATGTGTTGGTCTCACCTGGATTCTAATAAGCAACCTCTATGTAATGGTAATTATTTATTAATTTATTTTCATTTCCAAAGAAGGCAGCAGGAGACTTTTTAAAAATAGCCACTGTTTGGAGTTAAGCCATGGAATACAAAAAGAAAAAATGAAAAGAACTTGACCATGTCTTGGATTCATGTCTCCTTCATATTGCAGTGCTTTCTGCCACAGCAATCCCTCCTTCTTTTGTCCAGAGAGAGCAGCCCTGAACATGCTCCAATAAAAAAAAGGCTGAACCATGCAAATAAGAGAAGGGTTCAGTCATAGCTGCTGTCTCACAAATGTGACAAAGAGGGGACTCTCATGTCACAACTTTCCAACAGCTTCTGCATTGTGGTGCCTTTCAGGGTGATTGCTAATGCTGGTAATTCTTTTTCATAACCCTTGTGGGAATCCATTTTGTGTCTTCGCCCATCCAGCAGCTTGCATGTCTTTCAGTTACATTGTCTCCTTTGATCTGTGTGCTTTCCTGACCAGTTGTGAGGTTTTCATGTAACCCTTCCCTTACGTATGTGTTGGTGTATTTATACCCCTTACTTAGAGTGTGCAGGTTTGTCGCTTGTTATATGCCCTTTAGCAACTAGCCAGTATTTTCTAGCAAACGCTTATCGTCTTCAATGCAATCTTCAATGATAGTCAAGTATGGAAGTTTTTTTTTCACAGTTTTATTAAGTGGAACAAGCACCCAAGCCTTACTCTCGGTTGCCAGGATTGGTACCACAATCCTATTAATCAAACATCAGTCTATTTCCTCTGCTCAGTTTATTCAGACTAACCTCCCAAGCCTTCTGTGGTCATCAGGATTGGGACCACGTTCCTGCTGAACTCCGCAGTCGTGCCATCTAACAGTTCAACTCTGACGAAGTGTGTACTCCATCCGGCAACTGTCTCGGATCGCCACTGGCTGGGAATGGATACGCCCTCGCACCCTAGTCTGTAACATCTGAACTGAACTGTGTCATTCTACTCTGGGCTCCACCCCTCTGTCAATATCGTATTATATCAATAAACCCAACTATGGAATTTTACTCTGACTCTGCATTTGGTCCCTGGTCAGTATCAGAGTACATTCCAGCCACAGGAATCGAATCAGCAGAGATGCCCCGCCCAGTTGACACCCTGAGGCACCAGGGTGTACTGATCGATCCGCAGGAGGAAAAGCCCTCTCTAATCAAATTAATTATGTGGCTATAAAGGATATTTCATTACCTCCACTACCGCCGCCACTCAAGCAGCCAGCTCTATTCTGGAGCAGGCTCTCCCTCAGGTTTGCCTTGAGATGTGAACTCCTATGACAGCAACCCTACCACCTGCTACAGTTTCCTGGCACAGAGTTCAATACTCTTTGGACTACAGCCGTCTTCATGCCTCACTGAATACTCCAGAGTGGCATTTATCATCACTTGCCCCCCTGGACATGCCAGGGACTAGGCTGTCGTCTGTTAGGAGGCAGGTGCGGCTACGCAGATCCTGCAGTGTCCACTTATGCTGCTTTTGCTGAGGAGATAAGGAAGGTGTTTGACCAATACTGCTCAGGCCACCCCGGTGCCTGCAAGTTGTTCCAGCTGCACCAAGGCAGCTTGTCAGTGCTGGAGTACTTCATCTATTTACAAAATCTGGCTGTCTCCATGTGCCGGGATGCCCAAGTACTTTACGACACCTATTTATTTGGATTGGCAGAGTGAATCCAGGATGAATTAACCACGTGCGTCCTTCCCTCAGATCTGGACGGCCCAAATGACTTAATGCTTCAAGTAGACATCTGGCAAGAGAGGCGGCTGGATCAGTGGGCAAGGTTACAGGCGAATGAGCTACCCCCATCTGAAGATGCTGAACTCAGACTTTCATCTCACCTGGCTCCTTCAATACCTATGGCTTCAGTTTCCAGGTTCATAACCTGCCCCCTGAAGAACAGCTGCGCAGAGTAAAACTGAATTGATGCCTGTACTGTGAAAGTGTTGACCATGTCATTGCTGAATGCTCTGCTTGGCAGACGTAACCCTGTTTCTCAGAGTAACATCTGAGAGAGAGGTGCTGTCTGGTGCTGCTTGTCATCCACTTGTCCGCTCCTTCCTGCTTGCCTGACTTGGCAGGGTCGCCCTTTTTCCACCCGTGCCATAGTTGACTCAGGAGCAGACAGAAACTTTATCCATTCTGGTCTAGTTCACCTCCAGAGAGTCTCAACTGACCTACTGCCAGCACCCCTTCATTCCAAAGGTTTCATGGGGATTACTCTTCCTGACGTCACAGAGGTAACATGGCTTGTGCCCATGCTGACCTCTGCTAACCACTTCCAAGAGTCAGAGTTTGTCATCATGGAGCCATTGCATGCTCTGGTACTGTTGAGAAGGCCCTGACTTCAGTGCCTCAACATCCATGTAGACTGGCCTTCAGGAACCATCCTGGAGTGGAGTTCATCATGCTCACAATCCAGCCTTCTTTCAGCTTCTAGTCACACTGCACCTCCGTCTTCTGACCATCCTGGAGGAGCCGCCTGTAATGGCCGGTAGAATTGAGAGGCTAAGTGCAGTGGCAAGAGAGAAATGGAGCAGCACGGACACAATACAAATACAGAGAATAATACAGACCATTCGACAGGGAAAATCCTCGCGCTTCCAAAAGGACGTCCAAACATCTGACAAAATGGAAGTAAAGCGAGAGAGAAAAAGGAGAAGTATCTCGGGAGCTGAGAAAAATAAGGCACCTAAAATAGTGGGACACAAAGGATAGAGAAGAAAAGGGAAAAATCCCTAATGGGATAGAACCTCCTATAATAATGAGAAGATACAAAGTCACATAAATCCTTACTACAGATATCTTCGGCTAAAGTGCATAACTACAAACAGACACTCTAGCAAAGGAGGCGTGGTGGACTTCCGGCTTATATAGAGTCCAGGGAGGCGCCGCCCAAGTTCAATCAGCCAGCTGGGTAAAGAATCCGATTGAAAAGGAATTCGATATCGTCCCGGGACGAGAGCCTCAAAGAAAAGTCCTAAACACACGCACACCTCCCAAACCATGACACCGCCAGACCTGAAAGGGTTTCCACCCATTTACCATGACCTCCACTTGGCATTCAGCAAGGCCCGTGTTACATCATTTCCCCCACACAGGCTCAGTAATTGTGTCATTGACTTGTTAGCCAGAAAATAGCCTCACAGGGGTCGGCTGTACTCCTTAACCTCACAGGACTCCCAGGCTTTCAAGGAATACATAAATCAATCCCTGGCCTCCAGGATCATTCAAGCTTCTTCATCACCAGCCAGAGCTGGTTTCATTTTTGTGGCCAAAAGATGGGCCACTATGTCCCTGCATTGATTAGTGGGGACTTAATTTGATAATTACCAAGAATCATCTCACTCTTCCTCTGATGAACTCAACATTCTCCAACCTTCAAGACTGTCACTATTTCACTGGCCATGCAGAAAGTTTACCAATTTATGCGCATACAGTAAGGAACTGAATGGAAGATGGCATTAAACACCCCCTTCAGCCACTATGAATTCTTGGTGATACCGGTAGGGCTAGCTAACACCCCCTGCTGTGTTCCTGAATCTCATACAGGAGGTCCTCTGAGACATATTCTCCCGGTTCGTCTGTGTTTACTTAAGACAATATTTTGGTGTTCTCGTCAACCCTGGAGGACCATACCCGCCATGTCCACCAGGTTCTTCAAAAGCTGTCAGAGAAGCAACTCTATTAGAAACTAAAGAAGAGAAAATTCTGTCACACTAGCAACTCCTTTTTGTGCGTCACTATGACACAGGTTGCCTCTAAGATGGATCGCCAGAAAGTAGAGGCTGTGCTGGATTAGCCAGACCCTAAAGACCATATGGAGCTGCAGAGGTTCCCCAGGTTTGCCAATTGCCACCGACGGTTCACTCGAGGGTACTCTAGTGTTGCTGCCCCCCTGACAATGCTGAGACTCCATCAAGACTCCCTTTGCCTGTACCTCCCAGGCGGTCTCTGCCTTAACCTATTTTAAAGAGTAATTTACCGCTGCTCCCATCCTCAAGCTCCCAGACCCCTAGCACCAGTTTGTCGTAGAAATCAAAGCCTCTGACGTGAGTACTGGGGCTGTCCTCTCTCAGCAACCTGACAATGGCAAACTACACTCTTGTGCCTAATTCTGTTGTTGACTGTCTGCAGTTAAGAGGAACAACTCCATCAGAGATTGGGAGCTGTTGGTGGTGAGGCTCGCTTTTGAAGAGTAGGGGCACTGGTTGGAGGGGTCCAGTCTCCCTTTCCTCGTCTGAGTGGACCATAAGAAACTGAAGTGCCTTGTGACTGCTAAGGGCTTCAATCCCAAGCGACCTTGTTAGTTCCTCTTCTTCCCAAGATTCAACTTCATCTTAACTTACCATCATGGTATGGAAATTACCAATCCTGACTCCTTATCTCTTCTGCACTCCTCAGTGCCCGATGGTCCTCCTGACACCATCCTACTTAGTCGTTGTCTTCTGGCAGCCACTAAGCTGCAAATGCAGGGCGAGGTTGAAGATGCTTTGCAGTCCTGTCCCTCTCCACCAGACACTCCACCCATCCATCTCTTTGTCCTCGATAAAGTGAGAGGCGAAGTCCTTTCCCAGGCCGACCCCTCTCTGCTGGCATGGCATCCTGGCATCTCTCATACCCTCACCCTCATTCATTGGTGCTTTTGGTGGCCAATCATATGCCAGGATACCCAGGAGTTCGTCGCAGCCTGTGCTGTGTGTGCCCACTCCATATCAAGTAACCAACATCCCTGCGATCTATTTCAGCTCTTGAGAAGCTCCTAATTGGCTGTGAGCCAGCGTAGCAATAGATTTCTCTCTGTGGATTCACTGTCAATCTCTCCATCATAGATCAGTTATACAAGGCAGCCCACTTTATCTCATTGGCTAAGATACCTATGGCTGTTGATCTGTTTATGTCCCCCATGCTTTCCACACCGGCTGTGTTACATTCACGTTCCCCTTTCCTCATGTGCGTTGGCATATTTAAACCTCTGACTTTGAGTGTGCAAGCTGCTGGATTGTCTTAGGGAATTATGCATAATCTTTTATGATAGTAAAATATGGATGTTTTCTTCCTAGTTTTATTAATAGGAACAAGCTCCTAAGCCTAACTTTTGGCCTCCAGGATTGGAACCGCAATCCTAATAATCAAGCCTGAGTCTGTTCCTCTGCCTAGTTTGTTAGGAACAATCTCCCAAGCCTTCTGCAGTCATCGAGATAGGGACCACGTTACTGCTAAACTTCATTGTCCAACCATCTTACAGTTCGACTCAGGCGATGTGTGCGTGCCATCTGGCAGCTGGGCTGGAAAGCCATTGGCTGGGCGTGGATACATCCTCTCATTCTAGCCTGTACCATCTCAACTGAACAGTGTCATTCTGCTCTGGGCTCTGTCCCTCTGTCAATACCATATTACTATCAATAAGCCCTATCATTGGATTATACTTTGACTCTAGATTTAGTTCTTGGTCTGGGTCATGACAATTCTTACCCTATTTTCAAGTCAAACTAAAGCACTTCTAGAGGTTGATCACAAAAAACTTTCCTCAGAGGAAAAATTGTTGAGGTTTTTTAGTGGACAGATTATCATGGCATTCCTTTTGGGTTTACTCAGTAATTTCAGTTGCAATAAAAAAGCTGATGCTAACAATGAGAAAAAGACAAATGCACAGAATAGCAATGTTATCTAAATCAAAATAAAATGAAATATTCACAGGCAAAGCAGTTCAGAAGGGAAAACATGCATTAAATACACTGTAAGTCTTAGATTCACACAAATCGCTTGTCCTCTGTCTGCCATATTCACTCTGATGCATTGTTTTTGATACCTGAGCATTTTTTTTTTGTTTGTTTTTGTTCAGGTGATCCAATAAGTATTCAGTCACCATACAGTCAATCACATTCCTTAGCACAACCACAGTGGCATTCAATACATTTCAGCACATTAGTAACCCACAAAGTTTTCACAAAGCCAGTCCAAGCCCAAAAATCTGTTATCGCCAATCATCCCTTGAAGAATGATGCATGTGAGATGAGGCGTGGTCTTAGTTGATCAGAAAAGCGCATGTCTCTGAGCTTCTGTTTTCATGCAAGTGGAGTTATAAGAAAAAGCGCAAATGCTATAAGCAAGTCGCTTCAACTCATCTACACAAAAGGTTAAAACAGCATTTTTACCCCATTTCATATATCGTTTCCCTTAATACATCTACAGTTCCTTCCCTCTCGCTACCTTTCCGATATGCAGCTCCTTGTATTCAACTCCATTTTATTCTTGATTGCTCTCTCTGTTTTCACATCCCCCCTCTGGCTCTTTTGTCACCTTTTGTTCCCATCTCCATGCTCGCACCTTTTGTCTTCCCATTGCTCCCTCCCTCCTGCTGTCCCCTAACCCGTTGTGCTTTCAGCTGAGGTAGAGAAGACCCAGATTCATCAACTCATTCACAAAGCTTCTCCCAACTGAGCACTTCTTACAGCACAGAGCCTTAATCCCCGCTGAAAACCTTTGATTGTGAAAGTGAGGTTCATTGATTGAAATCAGTTCAATGCAGGCTTCGCATCCCTGAAAGTGACTAAGCAAAGTGTCAGGGTTTGGAAAGGCCTCAAGTGCAAAGGAAAATGACGGACACAGAATTGAGGACTACATTTCCCATGGAGTCCAGGCAGAGCCCAGCAGTGGTCGCTGTGTCTTCAGAAGCTTGTTCCAAGCAGCTGGCCCAGCCCTGCTTCACAAGTCGGTACATTTGACAAAGCGCAAATGGCAGAGATCCCTGGGTTTGCCAGGGAGGGAGTCATTTAAATGGTAGTGCCGTCTAAGACCAGAAACACAGATGGGTTTCAGCTGATCCATGTCACATGAGAACATTCATATGCGCATGCACACCAAAAACTCAGCTCATGCCGATAATCACATCTCACACACACACACACACCCACACGAAAAGCAGAAATGCATAAATATTGATGTTCAGTCGGATATTGACTGCTCAGGCATGCAAAGCATACTGTCTATGGTGACCTCACTAATGAGACATGTGAACACAAGGCAGCTGGGATTCTGTTTTCCACATTCCCTTTCATCTGTCATTGAATGTGGGGCGCTAAGAGTGAACTGAGCTCATAGCCATCCCCCATACCTGTGCAGCCCATGGCAAGGGCTGACACAAAGCAGTGAACAAAAGACGACTCAAGGTCAGACTCAAGAGTATATAAATAAAACATGAGAATTGGAGAGGGAATGAGACTCAACTGAAGCATTATTGAGCCACCGGTATTGCATAATGTGAATTCCTTGAAATAAACAGATGGTCTCACAAAAACTACTACTACTACTACTACTACTACTACTACTAATAATAATAATAATAATAATAATAATAATTCTGCACCCCACACATCAGCTGAAGTTGGCAGAGGGTGAATTCCAGTGGTACTCGCAGTCTTCTTTGAGCTCAGAGACCAGCTTTGGAAGAGTTTGGCACTTTGGCCAAGATATTCAGTGCCTGCTCCCTATTCTTAGCAACAACATTTTCAAGGCACATAGCCACAGCCAGTCACAGCAGTTAAGTGTCATTTGAGGGCTTAACAGAATCCGACTGATCAGGCCCATCTGTGATGGGAACTACACTCGAGCGGGAGAACATCGTCCTCCAATGAACAGAACAGCTTCTGTCGTGGGAGTGCAGTCAGGACTGAGCTGCACAAGCCATTCAGGCCTGGATCCAACTCGCCAATCACAGCAGTCTGTACTCACCCACCTTCTTTGGATAGGATATCTCATTCTGAATCGAAGCCAAGGCCACAGACTCCCACTTTTGAGCAACACACCGTAATTTTGTTTCGTATAACTGTATTGTGTTTCCTTTCCTGATTCCAGATGACAAGATTCAGACTCTCAGTTTCACACTCTGTCTCTTATCAGCTCTTGTTTCCTTTCATTTGCTTACTCTTGTTCTTTATTTGTTCTTTTTTTGTTTTTTTTGTTTGCTGTTGATTAACTCTGCAAAAATAGCAGCATTTATAGAACAACTTTTGCAAAAACTTTTGTTATCTCTCTCTTATCAGAAAGTTGGGTTGTAAGGCCTTTTACATGTTACGAAAAGTCTAAAAGGGAAAAATCTCACCTGGATGAGGTGTCTACACCCAGGAAGGCCTGTATGACCAATGGAAACTCATACTTCACAATGTACAGGTAGCTGGACATGGCTGTTGGGACAGAAAACACCAAAGATAAATGACCAGCAAATGTGCAGTCATTGGCATATAGCTATAATTTACCTTCGGAGGAAATGAAATATGAGAATGGAATAATGTAACAAATTTATTGTCAAAAAGTATCCACCTGAATTGACCAAAATGGTTTAGGAATATTAAACCTGAACTAAAATAAAAAAAAAAAAAAGTATAACCTGGAATAAAATCAAGCAATATTATTGTGTTTCATTTAAATGTTCAATTTACTGTTTTTTTTCTTTTTGGTGAATAAGTTCATTTGACAGTCTTCTTGTCGCCTCTAACTGAATTCAGAAAAGTACTCAGGACAGTCTGAGCTGAGCATGAGCCTGTGTCTTTAAGATGCCCAAGGCTTAATCTCAGAGCGGCAGCAGGGCAGAGGGTGTGATGCTGCCTGCTAACAACACCACTGGCTCACAACCACACCTACTGCCACCGAACGTGCTACTGCTCTTCAGCCTGTCGTCACCTCACCTCCATGTCACACCGCATGCTTTTCACTCCCAGAGAAATAGTGAGAATGAGAGAAGAAAAAGAGAGAGAGCCACATCGAGAGGTGAAGGGGTTGCAGATCGAGAGAGAGAGAGACAGAGAAGGGGGAGGGGAGAAAATGGAGGAGAACAGAAAAGAATGTGCCAGAGATTCACGTGCACACATACTGTAATGAATAATGCATCACATGTTCCTCTGACCTTTGTCCCACAGTGCCAGGCCAACACAGTAAACTAATTTATCCTTAGAAATACTGGAAAATTTTTCATAATTCAGAACCCGTAACTGACATGGAGGGTGAGAACTGCTCGAAGGGAAAGGTGAAATGTTTATATTTGATCCTTGAGGGCATGAGTAGTTGATAAATTCTTGGTACCATGCACTGTTTTAGGATATTTGATGAAGTAAACATTCCTCACCGCCAATGTTTTGCAGGGTGATGGCAATGCCAGCAGCCATCTTGCCCGGCGTTCCAAAGGCCCTGAAACCCAACTGCTCATAGGCCCGAATACCTGGAACACAAATTCCAAGCAAGACCTAGTATGATCATCTATACCACTTTCAGAACTTGCACATGTATCATCCTTGAAAAGAAAATTGACTCCAAAGACACGTCTGCCATAGCCTGTCACGGTAACATCACAATTCCCATAATGAGAAAATGAATGGAGGAAGAGCTTGAGTGTAGATAACTGAGCCTCCTGCCTTAACCGAGCAAATCTCCCGGGAATTCAAAAGCCTCTGTGCAGCAAGGATTTCAATTCAATCCCGCTCTCGAGTTTTGGGCAGAATGAAATGAGTGCATGATGTGAAAGTAATTACATCCCCACACTGTAACTTGTGACCAAAGAGAAGGTCATACTCATACATCTTGATTTAGAAGTGCAGGAGTGAAAGTGTCCATTTCTGTTGGTTTAGTCAGTATATGCAGCGACTGCAGGGGGATCAGGGCTCAGTATCCAAACTGCCTTACCCACAATTCCCGAGGACTTGAGCAGCAGATGAATAGAATAGGATGACAGGCCAGCCACCACTGTGAGGAGAAACCTAAAGCAGAGAAAGAACTAGTCATGAACCAGCCATCCTCCTCATCATCATCAAAACATCACAATGAACATTACCATAATCTCCCACATTTGTAATATCACCACCATCACCACCTCCATCACCATCCCTATCATCAACAACAACAACAATCAATTACACACCGAATGAGCAATGCCAACAAATATCATCTCCATTTACCATGTCCATATTTGACACAGAGGAGCTACTCTTTTAACCAATCTCTCATAAAGCAGCCGCTGTGGGATATAAAGTTTATATTAGGTAGTACTTCATTGAGGAAAAAAAAATACTATGACCAAGAGAACAGAATCAAACCACGTGAAAAAACATTATTAAAGGAAAATATGCATTGTGCAAATTAAGCTTCTGAGGAGACCAGGGCAACCACAAAGTTGCATTCAAGCCAGATAAACAAACAGAATGAGAAAGGAAAAATACAGACTTCTTGATCATAATAACTGGGACAAGCCACAGAAATCCCAAAATACTCCCCTGCCTCCAGCTCACAACATCTGTACAAACACCGAATTCTAGAGGCCAAGGGAAACCGGATCAGCTGGCTTTCCCCAAGCAAGGCCTCGATCATTCAGATTATTTTCATTCCGTTACTCAGGGCAACACACACCGCAAATCCAGGGCTGGCCACGTTAGAGTTCACCTCAGCTTCAACTCCGTCTGTTTCCACATTCTGAGTTCAGCAAGTACACATAATGGCGAGTGACTTCACACAAAGTCACTTAATGCAATAAGAGAGGGCCCAGTGTCCCACTCCAAACCAGAATTCCTTATATCTGATCCTCAGCAGAATCTTGACCAGCAAAAATCCTCCATTTTGGAGATGGGGGGAGGAGGGGTGCTATTAGGTGATTGTGTTTGCTTCTCCTTATTAGCGGACTCCCTTTCCAGTCTGTGTGTGTGTGTGTGTGTGTTTGTGGCAGTTTTCAATGGCGGGCGGCCAGTGAATATGTGGCATGGTTATATATAGGTCTGCTGTCCCCCTTGGGATGCCATGGCAAAGATGAAGGATGACATGGCGAGCTTCGGGAAAATGAAAACAGAAAAAAAAATGAAAGAGCTTGGCCACAGCACTCTGTGACTGGCTGCCCCTCCATCTCTTCTGTCTTTACTTCTCCCTCCTACATCTCAATCCAACTTTCTCTGGCCGTTACATCCCCTCTGTTCCCCTTATCCCCCAGTCTTTCTCTCTCCACATCCCTCTTTTTCATATCTGTGAGAAAAATTTAAACAGCATTCCTTCCTTTTCTGTCTCCAATTTATCTTGTTACAGCAATCTCAGTTCCCTCATCACTTTATACTGTCTCTTCCGCCTCTTTCTTGCACAGTTGGCTTTACTTCTCTGGATCCTGATCACACTTCATCAGACAGCAAATTTGTAACAACTAATATTCAAAGCTCATTGCATAAGCACAATGTCCCTAGAGTATCCAAGCTACAGTACGGATACAATATTTCATGTAGCATAGTAATTGCTGGTTTAGTGACCAGAAAGTTGCATAAAAAGAAAGGCAGCCGCCATCTGCGAGCAAATATTTAATGCACGGCTCACAGGTCAGAGAGGAAAACATGTTCAGTGTAGTTCGCCATAAAACCGTGTGCTGTTTCACAGAGCCTGAAAAATCACAGATGTCACCGCGATTTCAAAAAAATTTTATTTTTTCACAGGATAAATCACATTGAAATTATTCCAGGCGTGAGGGTTTGGATGTTTTTAAACGAATTTCACACTCAGAGTGATCTAATTTTAGTTATTACAGGCAAAAACACATATTTAATTCCAGCACTAAAGGTGGAAATACAACAAACACATAATTATCTGCTTACAATGACAAGCGCAATACAGTACAACGTAGTTCATCGTGACACTATATTGCTTAAAATCTGTTTAAAAACAGAGAATGGGGGAGTCATAAGTGGGTCTTTATAACTTTAACATTGCTGATTCAATACTGCTGCAGCATTGATGAACATGCTGTAATACCTAAACCAAAATAAGACATGAAGTAGCAAAAGGCTAATATGAAAAATTTTGAAGAAATAATCCTCCTAAGAAATACTACACTGTTACAACAAATACTGAGGATCCAGTTTTAATGCTCCCACAATCGAAAGCTGCAAAATTGCTATTACTCACAGCATCGCCAGAAAGAGCCACTGCACTGAAATACTATACTGAGAGGCATTAAAAACGCAAAGTGATTTTTATCGTCTAATTTGAAAACTGATAGTTTTTCCTTTTGCTGATTGACATGATGACCTTCAGGTATGGTAAGCATTGCAAAATGTCAAGTGTCTGGGTTTGAATCCTTTCTTGGTTTAACACCTCATAATGATTATCTAAATGCAGCACAGTTCCCTGGATCATGGTCGTGAATCACATTGGGAGAAATCATTTTGCACATGAAAAGTTGAAGATCAGGGCCAATAAAAAAACACATAAACAAAGTCACATCATTCCCACTTCAAATACCACAAACAAATGAATCTCAGAAGAATCAAACATTTTGAATGTTGAATGATGGCCAGTCTCAAAGAAAAGATTCTGGACGCATTAATGTCCATTAAATGACTGTATCCAGACTGCAGGGATGACACAGAATGACCAGATGTGTCAGCTGTCCTCCCCGACAAAGTGCGTCATCTGTGAGCCACAAAAACACATTCCATAAAACGTCTTCTGCCATGTCAGATAGTGCATAAGAACTGCTGAATTGACTGCCAATGTAAGGATAACAGTGAGGGCAAGTCTCACTACCAAAAGCTCAGTTTCCCGAGACCATGTTTTGCAACTACAAACGAAACGATTTGCCACTACTTAAAACAGCATATTTTATTATGCGTTTTTAATGCCTCTCAGTATATTACAGTAACTTTGCAGATTAATGTCATATGCTTTCTAATCGAAGAGCCCAGTGTAAAAAGTACTTAACACGTTTGCGCAGATGTAGATGCCAGCGGACATGGAGCGGCACTATTTATCCACGCAGCTACACTACTCTATCAATAGGAGGCACACCCGAAACGGTTATTCAATATTCTCACGGAAGCTGTGCCAGTGAATGATTTAGAACAGGGCTGCCCAACCCTGTTCCTGGAGAGCTACCATCCTGAAGGTTATCACTCCGACCAAAGCAAACCACACCTGCTTTCCCAGTTACAGATCTTGACGAGCTGCTAATGAGCTGAATCAGGCGTGTTGAATTAGGGTTGGAGTACAAACCAACAGGATGGCAGCTCTCCAGGAACAGGGTTGGGCAGCCCTGATTTAGAATATGGACGAGTTAAGTCCCATCCTTGTTTCCCAGGAATTGTACAAATTAAACTCGTCAGCCAAGCCTGATTAAAGGGTACCTCCGGAGGTCAGCAATGTATATATCAACACAACCTCTGTGGAGCAAAAACATACTTTTTTGTTTTACTAAATAATGGAAAGTTTTATCAAAGCCACACAAGGATGGTAAACATAGCTTGTGTAAAATTAGAAATCCGCCATGACAGACGTGATCCGGGCACTACGTGACGTCAGCAAGTTGATTCCTGCCTGTAACCCTTCCTAGTACTCTTATCGGTCATGATTCTATGCCGTACGGATGCTGTACACGGTGCCCGGGGGCCCGGATCCTGAAGATGCATTCAAGTGAACAGAATTTATTTTTCATGTTGATGTTACTCAGGACATAATTAATGTCTCACATAAAATGCGTGAGAATTGGCAACGCTGCAATATGCACACATTTAAAGGCTGTACCAGCGATATGACGTCACTATTGTTGACAGTTGAAACATTCTCAAAACACAACAGAGCCGCTCGCCCCTCCCCTTCAGAAGCTTGGAACATGAACGCGCTTTTCTTAAAGTGAAATTTCTGAGTAGAGCTGCTTTCACATCGAACAAGAAACAAATTTTTCGCCCGACAGATTACATTCAAAGTCAATGCAAAGACGCGAATACACGCAAAACGCGTGTATTCGCGTCTTTGCATTGACTTTGAAAGTAATCTGTCGCGCGAAAAATTCGTTCCGCGTCCAGTGTGAAAGCAGCTTAAGAATGGCTCACTCAGCTGGGGAAATGGCCGTGTACAGCTCGTTGTGATAAACGCCTGGTAGCAACAATGACGACCATTGCCAGATGATAAATTTACACCATTAGTGCTAGCTACAACAAGGTATCTCACAAGTCTCTTAGCTCGGCATTACAAAATGAGTATTAACAACGTCACATAGATCACCACTTTTAGCTAAACTTATCACGCGGTTACACATTCATCGACAAATTTCAACACCAATGTTGACCCGGGTCTTCACCATTTCATGGTCGTATCCCTTCTTTTTTAATTTATGTTCCTCCAACTGTTTTCTCTTGGGCTGTTTTTCAGCCATCGCAAGTGCTAAAATGCCGTGTCTCTTTCTCTCTACTCTAACTGTGCACGCCACGCGACCTGCTACTCCCCCTCCCCCCTGTGTCTGACCTGTGCACGAGTATGAACCCGCCCCTGGGCGTGGGGGGGTGGACCCATGTTCTGGCGGCTCGGTCCGAGCCACAGATTTACCTTCTGAAATTCAGAGCCCAGGCTGTGTAATGAAACCGGATTTTTTTTCAGCATGCTCTCAGAAGTGACAGCCTGCAGATAGTGAGGAGAAATACGACGATTTTGACAAAAAGTGCTTGGATTATGATCGTTAACTATACCTTTAATGAAGTGTTGTTCCTGAGAGGCCAGACAAAAACCAAAATCTTGTTACTTTTCATTAATTAATTTCATAGCTGGGAAATGGTAAAAATAGCCTGCAATACCGAAAGTCATAGTGTAACTTGAGCCGCTTCAATATTTCCTCAAACCACGAATGTCATAAAATGGTAACGTTGCTTGACAATTTTCCGCTCTTGCCAGCTAGCTTCATTTGCCAGTTACGACAATGTTAAACTTAAATTTGTTATCGGATCATCATTTAAAGAAAATATCTGAGAATTTTACATCCTGTTATTAAACATGTCAACTTCTAATCTATTTCGTCCAGCCCTGCAATCCGCCGATTACTCCCCACCTGCGCTGTCTGATATGTGATACATGTCTTATACTCGGAGATTTATGGAATAATTTGTGAGTAGTTACATTCACGTGGTTATCACAGAACAGTAAAACAGTGCCGTGAAAAACTAAAGAAAATGCGGCTACAATATTTCAAAGTGCGGGACGCGATGCAAAAGTCTGGAGGCTCAAGTTATGAGAAAGATAAATTTTCGAGGTATGAGGCAGTGGACAATATAATCGGCCAAAAATGCAAGGGCGATAGAATTCTGTATTCCACATCCACCAATATCTAATGTAATCAGTACTTTTTTGGTTTACCTTGATGTTTGGGTACCCAGAGAAAGACTCGAGTGAGTAAAAACATCAAGTATCCAGTCAATAAAATTTAGAGTTTAATTTCTCGTGCACTAATAAAAGCCCCCGAAATATATTGGCGCCTCCTTTAAAAATTGTACTGGCAAATAATCCGCTATCGTCGGATTCATCGCTATTCTCTTCGTCCTGCACAATATTTGGATAATCCAATTTATCAGGTTCATAAATAAAAAAACTTACCACAGGAATTGAAAGACATTGATTGGACCCTCAGAAAAGTATTTAAACCCTTGCTCAACAGTGAGTTAGGTTGTGTTCTCTCGACTTTGCGCAGCTGTAAATGACATAATTGCATAAAAAAGAAGATTCCAGAACCAACCCTGGAGTGCTCAGGTTACATATACAAGATCAAATTGTGATACAGAGATGGACTATGGCAGTTATTTTGAATGGTACAGGCTGGAGGGCTGATAGCATTGATTCTCTGGGGGAGAAATTTAATGATGGAGAGTTCTTCTTCATGCAGTGTGAGTACAACTGACTTTGCATTGAGTAGTTCTATCTTACTTATAGTCAGCTAACTAGCCAGCTATTTCTTATTTTTGGTTTACACCATGATCACTGAGCTAGTTTGTCACATTGGCTAACAAGAGTAACTGTTAGCCTTTGCTAATAATGCTGCATGTGGTGGAATTTTGTTCAACGCTGTGGTCTGTTTTAGAATGTATACCACATTCAACTAAATAGAATGTAGAGGATCATTAAAAATGCGAACAGCTCGAAGACTTCAGTAAATCCCCTGCAACGTTCATTGCATCAGCTCTGTTCAATCTAGGGTAGCATATTGCCAGCTTTTTTCCTGGGGGTGGAATGTCTGTTTTGTTAAAATAAGGTATATTTCAGATATTACTGTGCTAGTGTGTTATACTTGCTCCTTATAGGGTGTGAAAAGTGTACAAGCTCGAATTTCACTTGAATGCTGGAAGTTTGAAAAAAGCAACATGTCTGTTGCAGGGTAAATGTTCTGCTGTAAAACTAGCAGTTCCTTCAATGAGTATGTGTACTGCCTGTTGGGGCTCTGAAGAAAAATGGACAACATTCTTAACATTAACATGGAGAAGAAGGATGTTTTTGGTTTGGAGAGGTTACTGGAGACCATTGATGTCCATCCACGCCTACTTTGATTAACTCATGCTAACTCCACTAGAAAATCATTAATTCATATTGAACTCCATGAGTCCAAAGTTGTGTTGTGATTTAACAATAAGATTACTTTATGATGTGGAAGTGCGCTATTTTGAGGGGTCTGACAGCCACTTGGAGAGCTGTCTTATTTGGCTCACAATGATAGATAATTTTGAAAATCACTGTCAGATAAAGTATACTTGTGATCAAGGAGTTTATGATCCCAGAAATGTATTGTTTTAACTCCCAACCAATTCTCAGTATTATTTTTTTTCATAGCTGAATTTTCATGAAGACTTTTCATGTTTGCGGCCCTTATTCTGAACTAAAATGATGAAAAGAAACTGAAATACAATGGAAGTTTAAATGCTACAAGTTTCTTGTTTCATTTAAGCCCCCCCCCCCGTGAAGCTCAAATCTTGAATTATAAAACCTTAAATAGAGTGACATATAAATAGCCATATTTTGGCTTCTGCACAAAGGGGTTATGTCGCATTTTGCCATCTTTCAGAGTTACCTAAGTCAATTTTCTCAAAATGTGACTTAAGTATTTTTAGCACTGGGGTCTTCATTTATAGCCTTGGCGAGACAAATAGACCGATGTTTTTAGGTAAGGAAGGAAACGTTGACGAGAATACTTTTTTGTGGAATACATAGTAGAAATATGAGAAATTATGTTTGCATTAGTAATGACTCACAAAAAGAGGATGATGCCAGTGTTAGCCATGGCATATGCTAGTCCAAGAATTCCGCTGCCCATGATGGCGTTTCCCAGGTTGAACACTGACATTCCAAAGGACGTCTTTCCCTCAAACTGACAAAGGTAATAAGCAAAAAACACATTTTACAACCTTTTAGACTGAAAAAAATGCAATATTTAAGTGAAATGAGTGATTAACCAGGTAATACAAGCTCTATTTATAATCTACCCAATAAAAAATGCCACATTGTTGCTAACATTGATGAGAACTTTCAAATCTGATTTAACTGATGAAATGGACTCACATCAGTGAAACCCGCAGTGTTCTTGTTGTCCATGGTAGACAGAAACTCCTGACTTTCTGCCAAATTTTGCTGTCCACCTTCCGATCTGTGAGAACTCAAAAAGAAAGCACAGTAACAATCAGACACATGCAACAGACCCTCCATTTCCAACAGTGGGAGCTCGTGAACTGGCTACTGGGGAGGCTCAAACAATCCTTTAAAATTAATAATTGGTCATTACCTGTTTTCAATCATTCATTTAAATTACCATTACAGAAATTCCGAAAACTCTCAACATTATCAGGTGTGGCCAGTTTTCATTTATAATGCATACCGATTACGACTCCGGACTTCTCACGCTTTTCTTTACTCAGGGGTTGGAAGCAATGCATGTGTTTCATTATCATTTAAATAGTTGAAATGAAATAAGATCATTTGAAATGTCTATATGCAATTCCATTGCTTCCAATTATCTTATTTCATTTAAACAGTTTAAACGATCATGAAACACACGCATTTCTTCCAACCCCTGAGTAAAGAAAAGCGTGAGAAGTCCGGAGTCATAATGCAGGTGAAACTGATAAACCTCCAGTGCACAAAGACTTCAATTCCGTGCGAGAATCTCTTACATACGCACTGATTGAATAATTGCTGACTACAGCAGGGGAAAGTAAATATGCCACTAAAACTCACGCGGAATGCGTGAGAGTTAACAGGCATGTGTTATTAATGAAAACTGACCACACCAGGTAATATTGAGAGTTTTCGGAGTTTCTGTAATGGTAAT
The DNA here is from genome assembly GCA_029692085.1 of Gymnothorax javanicus. Taxonomy (NCBI): domain Eukaryota; kingdom Metazoa; phylum Chordata; class Actinopteri; order Anguilliformes; family Muraenidae; genus Gymnothorax; species Gymnothorax javanicus. Next base: position 45,582,365 of record CM056202.1, on the reverse strand, counting down.
TTAAATGAATGATTGAAAACAGGTCATGACCAATCATTAATTTTAAGGGATTGTTTTGAGCCTCCCCTATCGCCAGTTCACCAGCCGCCACTGATTTCCACCAAGCTACTCTAAAAACCCAGATCAAATTTGTGTTAATGACCCTCTCCACATTTAATTCATTGAGGTTTACCACAACCAATACCTGGAAAAATGAGAGCAATGGTCTCATTATTCATGTTACATACCTGGCATTTTGGGCACAATTTCTAGGTGGTGGAAACAATGAAGGTCCATTGTCCAATGGAAGCACGAAAACAACACAATGGCAAACTTAGTAATGCTTACATCAGTGGAAGACCCAAGTGCACAATGTGAGTTAACAACTTCATGAGACCACCAGGGAACAATCATACACCATTGACCACAATGCAACATTTACCATGGCTTCTTTTACCAACTGTAAGCAAGCAAAACGAAGCATGTCAACCACATTCATTCCCAAGAAAGCAGTGCTTGAATCCAAGGTTTACGATGAATCATGTTGGTTGTGATTAAGAGTGAATCAAAAAGACAGTAATGAGAATTACGGTTCCTAAATCAATGTGAAAGTGCATTCACTGTTACTATTCTACATAAGGTGAATGTTCCTCTGTGACCACTCAGAGAATATTCCTGCATTAATTGGATAAACAGAATCTGAACTCTGAACAGCCAAAAGCTCTGCAGGGACCATGAGTCTCGCAGTTCCGTCCAAGTGGAGCTCTGAGTTTTAATGTTTCTATTGAAATACGTTAAGAATATGAGGACCTACTGTTCCATGCCTTTTAAATCATGCCAGAAACTAGGACCATGGAGAACGTTTAGAGCCATGCTCCGTGTAACATGCCTGGATAACTGAGACAGTGCAGGAAATTTTGTGCCATAACAGAGATCTCCAGGTCAGTGCTCACCGTATGGAGAAGAAACTGCTTAAAGTGGGAAAGACCGAGGCTAGTTGTACGAAAAGTTGATGAGCAACTGTGGGACATCATGAGACAAAAACAAACAGTGAAAACACCAAGGTAATTAATCAAGAGGGCTAAATGAAGGACATTAAAGACACACGGCAGAAGAGATGAGTAGGGTAAAGGCCAAAGTTAGCGAAACAACGCAGCGTGCATGAGTCTAAGTGAAAAGAGTGCACTTACTGGTCTGCGTTCTCTGGCAGCGTTTTCGTGGAAACGACGTTGTCCTCCACCTCGTGTCCCTTCCCATTGGGAATGATGGTCATCTCAGTTTGGGGAGGGTCCATTCTTTCAGCAGCAATTAGCCAAGTACAGTGTGTATGTGCGTGTGTGTGTGTGTGTGTGTGTATGTTTGTGTGTGTGTGTGTGTGTGTGTGTGTGTGGTGGGGTGTGTGTGTTTGGGATGTGAGTATGTGTGTGCGCGTGTGCGCAGTGCAAGTGTGTTTGTGTGCGAGTGTTTGTGTGTATGCTATGCGCAAGATACTGTGAACAGTCCTTCAAAGACCTGCAACAATGAAAGGCACAGCATTCAGAAACTAATTCAGGCAACAGCGCATGCTCAGGCAACAGCTAGGACAGCAAATAGGGCTGAAGAACTGCGTGTGTGTGTGTGCATATGCCACTGTGTATGTGAGTATCTGTGTGTATATGACACATAGGACGTGTGTTCGAGCATATTCTTTTTTGTATGCATTTGGATGTGCATTTATTTACTGCAGGAACATGTCACGTACGAGCAAATGTGTGTTTTAGTATCTTTCACTGAAGGGATTTCCCTCCTCCGCAAACATGGCCATGGTAACGAGTGCCTTACATTTTTTTTTTTTTTTTTTTTTTTACTCGCGCAAGAAAAATGAAAAATTCTGGCATTCTACAGGAAAAACAGAGAGAATGTACTTCAATTCACTGGACCAAAAGCTTTCCCCATTTCAGTTTATATAGAACTGACTTCATTCATTTTAATTTGGGCCAAAAAAAAAAAAAAACACCCTGAAGTTACATAACTCAGCTCCACATAGATTTTGATTATTGTTTTTTATTTTTAATTTTTAATTTATTTTTTAATTTTGTTATCAGAACTCCTTGTTCATGGTGCAACAACTGACAGAAATGAACAGAATTACCATCCAGAGAAAAGACATCAAGGTCATATTTACCAAAATTACATTGTCATTTGTTGAAAGTGTTCAGCTCAAATGTGACATTTGAAAAAAAAAAAAGAAAACTGATGCAGGAGGTGTATCACTCCAAACACCCCCTTTAAAAGGCTGCAATGATCACCTGAACCAGAGATGAAAAGTAAACTGAGGCAGATTATATCAGGAAATAATAAATATCCACCATTCAGAAGAGAGCTTGGGAAATGTACCACCGGTATCCTCTTTCACCTGGGATTTTCAGTTACATGCCACTGGAGGTAAAAAAATTAAAAAAAAAAGCCCTATGGTAACTTCAATTTAAAAAGGCATGATAAGCCCAAAATGTTTCTCATTTTCATCTCCTACTTAGCTACAAAGACAGGAGAAAGAAGGAGCGCAAACAAATTTGGAGAGGTGCTGGCCTTGGTGAAAATACAAATTTGAAGAAGGGCAGTCAGATGCTGAAAGCCATGATGCGATAGTAGACCAGACTAATTTATTAAATTACTAATGGATTCAACTGTTCTTCAGGGTAATGAATCATCCCTCAATGCCCTGAAGAAGACTTTGGGAAGTTCAGAGATAAATTATTATCTAATGGTGGCTACGAGAGTGCGACTGCCCTTCTCAACATCTTTTTAGCAACCAAACATGAATTTGCTTATTTGCAAGGACTAATCAGAAGTCTGACAAGCCAATTTGTTTTCAACTGGCATTATTGTTCAATCCATCTCAAAATTATCAGACATTTTCCTATTCACATTAATGATGACATAAACCGTCAATATATCTTTCTAAGTTTCTGGGTTCCTGTAGCTTATAAATCATTATGTAACTATTAGCTATCCGCTTATAATGACACCGTTGTACACCAGTGTTCATAATTCAATGTGCTTCAGAAGACGTTTCCCATTTCAAATGTTTTCTGATGAACACTGAAAAAAGTGCCATCTTAAAATAAACTTCTCTGCTGAAAAAAATGTTAAAACAGGAGAATTCAGGGTAAGTTTTGGGAGTCATTATTTGTATTACTACCATCCTCAGTGTGACGTTTATTGCATTTGGAGATCTCTTTGTCATTTCTCAATTAATAATTTCTTATTCATAATAGGCTAATGCATCTATCTAGGTTATTCAGCGAATAATAGGTGATCTTAAACGGGAACAGGTTGAGAGCAATTATGCATTAAAAGGCAAGAGGCTTCTATATCTCTAACAGCACGCCACAGAAAATCCATCAGAAAATCCAAGGCCTTCGAGCTGTGGAGGTTAAAGAGAACTCAAGAAAACTGCTCTTTGGTTTGGTTTTGCGGAAGGATTTAACAAACAAAAGACGGGAAATGCAGTATCCTGATTCATTTTGCCCATAAAGAGAAAAAAGGCAGACCTCAGTCTCTTTGGTGAGAGTGAGCGTAGGTTAGGTCTGAAAGTTATACAGCACACAGCAGGCATTTCCATGAGTCCAGTTGGGTTATTGAGTCATCTCTCCCGTTCCCTCAGAGCCTGGCTGACAGGTATTTTCTCCCTGACGGCTCACCAGAGAATACAAATAGTGCTGATGGCACTGAGGGGCTTTGTTCGCCTCCACAGCATCACGTCTGTCGGATAGAGGGCTTCAGCTGGTCTACGGCCCCCTGCCACTCAATAATATGCCCAGGGCTCACAAGAACGCACTGAGAGAAAACACCAGTGACACGTGCTTCCACAGCTTCTGCTCTCATATTCATGGAGTTCCCTCTCCGCTCTGGGCTCAATGTGATGGTTCCTATTTCCCATTAGCAATGTACTGAAAAGGTAGACATACTGGGAAGGGGGGAGGGGGATCCTTGTGAGGGAGCAGAAAAGCAGCTAAACCAGCTCTGACCAGTTCTGGCCCTCGCCAGGGATGCTTTGTGCCTGCACTTCTACTTTCTGCTTTTCTTTCTACTCTCTTCAGTAATTAGGAAGGCTAAATACCAGAACTGAGCCCTTTAAACCCACTCCTGATATTCTTTCAGAGGTCCACATCAACACTTTCTGAAATTATTAATATATAAAAACCATTCTACAACATGAATAACTTCAGGGCTGTCCCCACCCTGACCAATGGCCCACATTACAGGTTCCACTAACCACGTTATGCGCCTAACTGCACAGCTAGGGTTTTCTGTTTGCCCAGCTAAAGCTGGGCAACGTGGTTGGGCAGCAAAACATGGCACACAATGGCACATGTTGTGCGGTTTCCTGGGAACAGGCCTAGGAACAGTGGCGCTATTGTGGCGGCATCATTATACGGACGGGCCCCTTTGGCCGTGGCTCGCCGGGGCACTCCAGGGCTGAAAAGGTAATTCATTGCTCCTTAATTGAAAAGACGGCAGCCTTAAATTCAGCGACTGCCAAGGTCCCAGGCTCACGCAACCAGACACAGGACTGCCCCTTCTCTACACTCTTCCTCCAGCTCCGAGCTGTCACGATCGCGTCCAATCACAGGGACCCGCACAAGCATGCTCAGATGAGAATCTCACCAGACCGAGGAGAAAACGTGATGACCTGGCACTGGCAGAGTGCTAACTGGCACCAATAAGCTGGGACGGAGACTGGGCGTAAAGGAACGGCTGGCATTGCAGGGAGTGTCTTGGACACTCATTGAAGGGTAGACTCCAGAGGACTAGCTCAGAAATTATGACTGAACACACAAACACACAATTAACTCCCAGGAGCCACAGCAAGCTGTAGAGACACTGACGAGGGGTTTACAAACACTGCACTGCTTTCACTATTCATCCCTGCAGAACCACTGAGAGGGAATACTGGGAGGGCCTCACTTATTATGTGTCATCGGAAAACCAAAAAATCCACAGTATATGAAAATATGAAGGTTTAACCTCAAGGTTAAGTGAGGACTTGATGGGGTCCTAAAAAAGGGGATGTGTCTTTATATCTCTTTTTTAACAGAACAGTGTACCTGTTGTTTTCTCTACATGGGGCATTGCACTTTGGGCTGGTGTCCTGAAAATTCAGTCAAGTCAATATAACTGACTGGCTGAGCCTAGGCCATGCTTGTTTTCACTAATTGGTGAGCATAATCACTCCTTTTCCTTCATCAAATGAATATACCTAATGCATTTTGACAAGGCATAAATAATTAAGCTTCTAATTTAGTGAGCCCCTTTCGGGTAGGCTACACAAGGTTATTCCATTTCATATTAACTCATTAATTTAATTACTTGCTAGTAAGTAATTAAGTAAATAAATAGATATTTTTATGTTAGTATCTCTGTTCGCTGTCTACTTCTGAACAATCAGAAATGGACAGGTACACCCTTCTAATACTGGGTAGGATGACCACCTTGTCCCCCCCACAAACACACACACACACACACACCCTCTGACTCCAAAATAGCCTAGTCTTCATGGCATTCAACAAGGTGCTGGAAACATTCATTAGAGATTCTGGTTTTACTGACATGATAGCATTTCACAACTGCTGCAGATCTGTGGGCAGTACATTTACGTAAACAGTAACCGGCTGTTTCACTACTTTGAATTTTCACTACTGTACTTTTGCTACTACGTCTAAGTCCATTCGCTAATATAATCAAACAAAAATCAGATCAAAGATCGCTGAGTATTTCTTTGAAGTAAATCGATCGAAACACATCAGCTTATTAAAAGTAATACAGTAATAAAGCTATGGGACAGCATCTAAGTAAACTCTTTCACCAGGACTCATTATGAGCACGAATGAAGCCATAAGCTGGATAAGCGAACGGACTCGGGTGCACGAGTGTTTGTCGCTGATTCAATCTTTGTTTGATTGTCCCTATTGAGTCAGAACCCGAAAAAATGTTCTCAGCTGTAATGTGAATGGTTTTTATAAAGATTTACTACTGATTCTAAAGTAATATGTAAGTTCTTAACTCGCATTTGTTTACAGCAGCGAACGGACCTGGACATAGTAGCAAAAGTACAGTGGTGAAAAGCCGAATCAGCAAAACCACTTTAAACCATGTAAACTGAAGAGATTGTGGTGCATGAAAACCCCAGGTGATTAGCAATTTTTCAGATTCTCAAACCACCCTGTCTGGCATTAACAATCATTCCATGGTCAATTAGATCACATTTCTTCCCCATTCTGATGTTTAACAATAGCTGAATCTCTTGACCATGCATATATGCATTGAGTTGCTGCAACATGATTGATTCATCACAGGTTTGCATTTAACAAGCAGGTTTAATTTTTTAAGTGGCAAACTGCATGTAGAAGCGTGAAAACAAATTGTCACTGTTTCCATATGCAAGTCTAAATGATTCAATCCCCATCCACACGGCACTTTCTAAGCCATAACTCTGTCCCTAAAGAGATGAAATAATCCAAATTTGAATGAGTGCTCTAATGTTAATGCAGGATTAATTCTGCTCGTTTCATGCCCCTGGGGTAGGAAAACTGCAGTGGCTTTGCAGCAAAGGGGGTGTGGCTGTGCAAGGTCACCTGAGGAAAGCTTATGCTACATCGCTCCAGTGCATGAATGTTCTTTTGAATGAGGAATTCATCAGCAACATATCGAGGGTTTGGAGCACAATGGTTATAGGTATGTCCAAAATTTCGAATTTGAGATTTATACTAAAACAAGTGGTTTCTGATGCTTTTCCTGGAGCACAAACGTGATCTCAAATTTGAAAAATTTTGAACATATAACCATTGTGCTCAAAACCCTCGATATGCTAATTACTTCCAAAAAAGTGTGTATGCAATGGCCACAGGATCAATCAGCATGTAATGTAGACATCTGAGATCAGGGCATTAACCCCAACTTCTTGAACCCACCAGTCACATACACATACATGCCAACTCTACCGCTTTTGGGGGTAGACTACCGCTTTTGGGGCGTTTCATTCTGAAAAAAACGCCCAAAAAGCGGTAGTCTACCCCCTAAAGCGGTACAGTTGGCATGTATGCACACATTTCCTTAAGTTTTCACCACATTTTATAGAGAGCTTGAAGTGTCAGGGGAAGCAGGATCTTCATTTACTAATGAAGACATTGGACATTCTGGGTGGTCTGACGGAGTGGCCAGTGAACAATGGTGAAAAGTCCAAAGTTCAGAACAGACAAAACTTACAGCATCAGAAATCTCCCCGGAAACAGAGAATCGATCATAAGATGATGAGCAGCACATGAACAAGCTCAATCCAAGGTCATAATGCAAGCACAAATGCATGGCCACAAAAATGCATTAAAAAAATTCATAAATAAATAACTCCAATTAAATCTGTGATTTTCTTAGCTTCTCTGCAGCGTGACAAGGATTATGCACACTGAGGAGAGGGGGTGGAAATCAGGATTAACCACCGCGCAGTGCAACATTAGCACCCCCATCTACTTACAAAAATAACTCTCGTCAGCACACTTTTTCCTCTCACAGCAGAAGGCAGCATGCAGACACAGGCAGGTTTCAAGGGAGGCGAACACTGAGAAATGATGAGAAGCTCCTAAAATAAAGCAATGCGGAAACATAGCAACATGCCGGCAGAAACCAGGAGCCAGACAACTTCCATTCTGGTGTTTGGAGACTGGACCAACAAAAACAACAGACTGCTTTCAAGTTTTACACTTGGAATTAGGCCCCAAAAAATCCTGACTTGCCCACTCTTGTCATGTGGCATAAAAAAAAGTTTGGGAGGGTATTGGCTCTCTCCATTCAACAGAGTGACACTGTTTTTCATGAGCGCATGGAGTGGGCAAGAATTTTGCCTTCCATAACCTAGGTCAATGTGGTGGGTGGCTCTGGTCCCGGAGCTGTGTAAGGCCCTGATTTGTGAGGTGAGGAGTCTGGCTGACCGGGGTTAGGTGAGGACAAGCACAGCTGGGCTAAGGAAGGCACATTCTGTTAATACCACAACAAACTCCAGTACCAGCCAGTCAGGCCCCCAACTCCCAAACAAACAGGCAGTTTGACTCTTGAGGGTTCGTCTAGACAAATTTCAGCATGATTTTTTAATAGCAGATTTTGATTTTAAGTAGTGAACCTACGTATTTTATTCATCATGTTTTTTTTCCTCTTACCTTTCTGGTATTTTCAGGGTTAATCCTCAGCTGTACAGGGGATAAACTTCAAACTCTGTTTTAAGGCTCCACAGAAATCTTTGCATATTTTTTTTAAATCCAATCAATTCCTTGCAATGTAGAGGGATGACGTATGTGAGTGAATTCCTTGATCCCATAAAACCAAATAGAGCAAGGCAGAAGGAATTTCCAACCTCTCCTTTCCAAATACATTACAAACTCCTAATTTCTCAAAAGAAAAAAACAAATAGGCCTACTGTACTTTCCCATGTTTGGGGTGTTCCATTATAGGAGAACATAAATACATGGCTCAGATTAAAACTAGTCCTTGACTATATAACATTTGAATGGAGGTTCTCAAAAAAAGAATAAACTAAATAAATAAATAAATAAAATAAAAAAGGTGTAAGCTTAATCTGTGCCCATGATTCATTTTTCTTTTCCAGAGGTAAAACCCCCTCAGAAAATATTCATTTCCTGATCGTAACCATAGCCCGCGGCAGGTGCCCTACTATGCAATATGAATAGATGATAATGACCTACTCAACCAATTAGTAGGGCCAGTAGGGCCCCACTATCACAAACCAATGGGGCTCTAAGCAGAAAATAAAGCCCAGTCAACAGCCTGATAACAGCCATAACAAGTTCAATATCATGGAAATGAATTTTTACCTCAGTGTGCTCTTCACACCAAACTATTCCAATGAAAAATAGCGTGGCCATTGTGAATTATCCCCTACTCCACATCACAAAGGAATGGAACTGAGAGCTTTCAGTGCATTTAATAATGGCCACAGTAAAGTGAAATCCACCATCAGTCTTACCAATGCAGCCACTTTGCTTAAACCCAATAACAACTAAATATCTCCCACCAAATCTCAGAGGTGAATAAGAGACAAGCACGCCAAGGTCAGCTCTCAGACACTGTCATGGCAGATGATGGCAAATTAGTGTACCATTTTGTTACAAAATCATACTGCTTGAGAGAAAATAGGATTGGAAAGTGCTCCGCTGGCGCTGGATGCTGTATTTGTGTCAGAACTGAAGATCACAGCAAGTGAGCAGGAAAAAGTCCCTCCCTTTTCCGTTTTCACATAAAATAGGCAGCAGTTTTGACCGGTTTGATCCATGGATCTTTTTCAACCTCAGTTCCACTAGAGCTGAAACAGTATGTAAAATGCAAATCAAAGCAGAATAAAATTGCTCTTAAATTCTCCATTAACTAAATTTGTTTGAAAAGAGCACAAAGAAAAATACTTTACACTGTCATTAGACGACTATTTCGCTTTCCCACCTACTGTTTTGAGGTGGTATAATAATTTTGCCACTGTTGCAAAGACAACGGGGTCCCTTCCCATTTCCCTCAGAGCTTAAATTTATGAAGAAATGATCAACATCAATTTCGAAATAAGTGAGAAGAAACATTTTCACAAAGGAGGTAAATCGAAATTGTCACAATTTTCTGTTGAACAGGCAAAAGCTTGTGTACTAATGTGCATGACAATTTGAGTAATGTTATTGCTTCATGGAAACAAGTACAGCAGGGTTTTAGTGTTGCGGGGGAGGGGGAGTGATGTTAGAAGACACATGAGAAGAAAAACCCTGAGGTACTTAATTCAGTCTAGAATGGAGATATGAAAGCAGATAGGAACACTTTAATATGTGTTGACAAAAGCAAACTGAGTTGGCTGTATGTTTATGTTGGTATAAAATGAAATAAACTGCACGACGGGGATGATGATAATAAATTTTTTTGGGCAATGATTTTTTTCATGAACGAGTAGAACTGCCCAACAGCCAGCCCAATTGTGGTTGTAGGGCTGGTAGCTTAGCTAGCTGATTTATAGAGGGCTTCCTTCCCATTAGCTAAGGAGAAGAAGCCCACACAGAAATCAAAAGACAAGTTTATTCTGGTGGTTTATTCAGGTTTAGTTGGTACACTCAATGCAGCATAACATAAGCAGACAAAGTAAAAATAGATTTGCCTGTGCAATATTTTTCATTCATCACACACAGCAATACGACAATAAAAAGGGCTACTGGAGATAGCTATCAATAACTACTGGGAGAAACAAAGTGCTATCATCCTCCCATCTTCCTGTTTTGGTTGCACAGTGGTTTCCTTTGTGCCATAAATCGAGCCTTGATTTTCCAAGGAAACTGTAACCGGAGGCAAACAGAAATACTTTGTGATCAAGGCCTATTGGAAACCAATCAAAAAGCTGATGGTGTCATTCTGCTATAGCCATTATCCTGTCCAAATGATATTTATTTCATAATGATAAGTGAAAGCAAAAAAGTTGTCTATTGCCACTTTAAGTTTAACCTTTTCAACTGTTTTGATTTTTTGCAAATATTTCAAATGATTTTAGTGTAATTATATTGCATATATTCCAAATTTGATACCTCCAAAATATTCTGAAACAAATGGGACAGGGAAATGGAAAGACTTGAAAACTTGTGGAATCTTCTGTGTGGGACATTCCATGGGTAAACAGGTGAATAGGTAACAGCTGATTCAATTATGTTTGGGTATAAAATGGGTAGTCAAAAAGCACAGTCTTTTACAAGCAAGATGGTTGGAGGTTTTCTCCACTTCACCAAAAGCTGCATGAGCAAACAGTCAAACCGTTTTAAGGGCAAAGTTTCTCAATGTGCAATAGCACAAAATTTAGTGATCTCACTACCGACATTCCATAGTACAGTTAAAACATTCCGAAAATCCAGAAAACCTGGTGCAATTTTTGTACATAAAAGACAAAGTCAAGAACAAATATTGGATACATGTGACATTTGAGCCCTCAAAGCCCTGCATTAAGAATCTACATGCTTCTTTAATTGAATCTTTGAAATCTGATGTCTTGCACAATGTCAAAGCTTTCCACCACCCATGCTCTGGCAGGGAATACAAAATCAAAGATTTCACTGCGTCAGAGTCTGAGAATCAATGTTTAATATTTTTTTCAGGAATTTTTGTAATTTGTATGTGTCTTTATTATTTTCAGCGTTGATTATGTATTTCTTGTATTTCTTTGTTATCATTTGTATTAGTTGCATATGCTTTCTCACTCTTGTCACTGCTACATTCTTTTCATTTTCTCCCCTCACTCATGAACTCCCCTTTGTTTTTTACATTAGTGAACCTTATTCCTTGTCTACTGCCACATCCTTTTATCTTTACACACCCCAGTCTTCCTTTGTACCTTCGCAAGTTTGTTTGCCAGTTAACCGCTTACTTCTGAGTATTCTGTTTCCATTCGAGATTCTTGGTCACAGTTTGTTTTTTGTCCATGGTTTACCATTCTGCCTAGTCCCTTGTGTTTGATTGATAACCTGATAAGGATTACCACCTCATTTTATGTATTGTGGCAAACAACAGAACAAGAAACATTATATTCTCTGCTTATGTCCACATTTATTTTTGCATTTATGTTAATATTTCTGTATACTAACAATTATGTTTTTAGCCAATAAACCTGCTTTTACTGGTATGATTGACACTTCATTTGTCATATGTACTTTCCAGAGTGCTGTGGAAAGGGAAGGGTATTCATTGGACCTCTGTTGCACTTTTCCAGTTTGGTTCTGAGGAAGTTATCACTGCCAAAATGATAATCAAATCCGGTCCTATTAAAATGCGTTTACACCATTTATGTATTCCAGTCCTTTACATTTTTTTGGGCATGGCCCAGGTGCAGAATCTATTTCTGTTCGTATCTGTTGAACACAAGTCCTCGCTGTGTTGTTTAGCTGAGGCGCACCTGGACTCCCAGTTTCCTCTATACAAACACGACTATGGAACTTAAAAGATGAGATGATGCTGCACAGTGGTGAATATGTATCCATCCCAACTTCACTGGAACATGTTGCAGACACTGCAATTCAAAATAGCTTTTATTGTAAAAAAAAAAAAAAAAAAATCAATGAAGTAAATGAGGAAAAACATTGCTTATTTTGTCTTTTTTCAGTTGAAGAGAGGATAATACAATCAAATAGGCCTAAAGAATAACAAATTTACAAATTACTGCTTGCAGTTTTTATTTACATTTTACAGATTGTCCAAGTCCTTCAATACTTGAAATGGTATAATAACACAGCCAGTCTGTTACATAGCAGATTAAAGATGACTCCTGTATACTGGGACAAGGTAGACCTCACAGTGAATCATTGAAAATGAGTCAGAACAGCAGCTCACACGGAACAAGTTTTGTTTACTCAGTAAGACACACACATATAAGTAGGGCAGCTCAAGCAGAGACAAGGTGGTAAAGATCTGCAGTCCAGGCACTGGATTTTGTTTAGGGCTGTTCATAAGTAATAAAGCCAGCATGTTTCACAACAGCCACTACTACCATAAGCCTTCATTTGGTACCAGTCTTTAGCATGTGCTAACAGCTTTGTAGCACATAGAAGAATAACAACATTGCTATGCCTTCCCTCCACTTACTCTGGCAATACGGCATGGAGAAACGGGGGCTTATGAGTGGCAGGAAGGATGAAGGTTGGCACTTTTCCATTTTTACACTTAAGTAAACATAGTTAATCAGCTCTGTTGACCAACTCTGATGACATGTGGAACCACAGAGGAATTTTACAAATGTTTCATCAGTGTACTGCATGAAGACGAGAGATTGGTAATCGTTAGAAGTACTGCTTTGGTTATGGGATCAGTGATCTCCATCTGCAACTGAGGATTACAGCAGAGGAACAGATTGAAGATTCAAGAGCATCAGTGAAATGAGTTCTTAATCACTCTGTCAGAGGACGTAAATAAAATCAGAAAAAAACAGCAGCCACACTAATCCTGACATGAAATGCCAGAGGTGAAGGCAGCAGCTACATACGAAACTTCAATTCTTTCAAACAACAAGAGATAAAAGCAGCAGTAGTGATATTATGGAGGTATAAAGTAACAGATGGAAAGACTGGGAACATGATGACTAGTCTTGGCTGGTTCTGTCCAGTCTATGCTTGATAGACACAAACACAACTCTGCTTCATGCTCACAAGTTTCGTGCAGGATTCACCAATCCAATGCTCCTCAATCTCCCATATAGACCATTACAGTCAGATTTCAGTATCGGCGATCTCAGGAAGGGATCAGTTGAGATGAGAGGGGCAGAAAAGTTAGGGACAGGTGAGTAATAGGGATCTGGCATGAGAATGGATTACCTGTAACTGTCAGGAGTGGTTAAGAAGGGATATAGATACAGAAAGATAAGTATAGTTCAGTTGATCCTGGTAGAGATACGGAGCCACGCAGATGAGACAGCCCAAGACCAAAATCAGGTTGCTACTGACATAACTCAGATACCCAAATTATATTTCCCGCAACATTTAAGTGAAACCCATAGGAGCAAAATGCATGACTGAAGGAAAGCAGTAAACTTAACTGGTGACAGAGGCATACTTGAACATTCTCAACACGGCACCAGTCAGCCTATCTCCTCAATCCTTCAAAACAGTCCTGAGGGCCTAACAGTATTAACACAAGTGAAAACTCTAGGCCAGCCATCTCTGAGGAAGCAGCTGTTCTGTATAGGGCATGACTTCAGTTTAACACTTAATACCAGAATGGTAGTTATGAGGCCAACAGGTAATTAGCCATATTTACAAAACTTGCTGCTGATAACAGGTTTTCACACTGACGTATGTCTCAAATTAAAGCATGTCTCTTTCAAGGTCACAAGGATCAAAGGATTCCAGTATACTTTATAATAGGATGTAAGAAGTGACACAAAACATCCTTAAAGAAATTGAATAAATTTGCTCAATATCCAAAAAAAGGACATCGTACAACCAAACCTTTTTTTTTGAAGCAAAACCATTTTGAGACAATACCTTTTGGAATTTGAGTTTTCTGGGGAAATTATGTCAAGTCCAAGCTCTGCCTTGATAGCAGTTGTCTCCAGTGCAAATATCAATCTCATTTAGAACCAGACATGGGGTTCGTAAAACTACCATTCCTTTGTAATTCTGAAATTCATTATTTGAGACAGCAGGGAATTGTGACAGAATGTAACCAAGTCAAACTATCAGACATAACATCACAACGTAGAACTTAGATCAGATGATTGCACCATGGCGTGCAGAGAAGCCCTTCAGTAACCTCATCCTTTAACAAATGATTGGCCTCAACCTGTTCCTGTTTAATGTCCCATGATAAACAATCAAACAATTTATTTACTGAATAATCAAGACCAGTACATAAATCTATAATAATGAAACAATTGTTCATTAAGAAGTGACAAAGAGATCACCGACAGCTACATTTAAAATGTACATACATGTAATATTGTATGGATGGCAATAATCTAAATAATGAATTCATCCAAAACTTTCTCTGAATTACATCTACCGTTTTTGCATTTTTCTTCAGAAGCGTAATTTATTTTAAAATGGCACTCAACTTATTCAAAATATTTTCAGCTTTGAAAAGAATATTTTTAAAATGAAAACCATCTTTGACATGTTGAACCCTAACAAATATTGACACAAAATGGCATCAGTTCTAAGCCAAGTTAACAAATATAAAGCCATCTTATGAGCTACAGGAGTTCAAAGTCTCAGAAAAACTTATTGATATTTTTTGTCCTCAGTGATGTGGATAGAAAAATGCCAGATAACTTTGTAATGTAATGAATAATAATGCCAGCTAAAAACCAAATGACCTGTCATTCTACCGATTAGTCTTCGTAAGTAAGCAAATTTATGCTTAATTGCAAATTAGATCTGGAATGCAGTTGTGCAGTCATAGCCATAATGCCATAATATTGATAATTAATTTATTAAATTACCAGTGTTTCAATATAATTCATCTCCAGGGCACTGAGGAATGATTCAATACTCTGAAGACCTATGACAAAATGTTGGTAATTTAATAAATTAATTTGCATTGTGGCTATGAGTGCTTGAATACCCTTTTTCATCTTGGTCAGCACTACTGTAAAATGTAAAAAGAAAGCAAGTCCATATTTTTCAAAAGAGTAAAATAAATAGTTTGAATCAGGGAAGTAAGTTTTATGTACTAATAGGTTCACTTCTGCGAGATATATTCTGGTTAAGTCATAAATTACATGGCAGAAGGAAGCAAGTCCACATCCAATGACACAGGCCCTTACAAAACTTTCAGCCGATGAAATTCTAGTTTACAAAGTAGACTAAGACTGCTCTGTACCCTCAAGAGGTAAGTTGTTTCCTCAAAATAAGTTCTACAGTTGTTTTAACACGCTGAAATTCGCAGATGTTTTTAACATTTTGAAGGACAGGTTAGAATTTTTCTATTCTATACAATATGTTAAAGAGTAAATGTATGTATTTTCTGATCTTAGGATCACTTATTTTGGTACCTTTCATGCCTCACTGACCCATTTGGCTATTGTTATATTGTTTAAAGCATGTGTTTACAGTATTGATAGAGTCAAGCTAAAGTCTCAATGGCTTTGTGGGTAGGAAGGTATGAATTTATCACTTTGTATTAAACTATTCAATCGAAGACACAAGCATATGCAGTTAAGGACACAAAAAGCAAAGTCAAGCATACTGTAAATAAGTTATTATAAGCTAAAATGTTATTGATTGCTGCTGAAAATGGTGAATATTGAAAGATCTGCACCACTCAATCTGGCATTGTGAGCAGATGTAAAATGTACATGTTCCTCTCCAGGAAGATTTCACCCTCACCCCCCAGGAGAGGTCCACACCCCAGAATGCCCTACATGCCCTATGTAAAACAACAGAACATTTAACATTCCCCATCTGTTGCAAATGGTGATCAGCAAATACCTAGATTTTATTTATATTCTGAATAAAGGTATTTATCAAAACTAGTGCATTGGTTGCAAAATATCCTAGTGGCCCTGAAAATAGGAAGCAAGTCATCTGAGCCACACCCAGGATTATATAATTGAACTCTTCGGGCTCTAATTTCTTGGCGCAGCACAGGGTGGCGCAGCCCACGCAGTGGTAATTTCTTCGGTGCAGCCCTGCGCAGTGGTAATTTCGTGCGGTGCAACACCGTGCGCAGCCTCTTAGGCAATTTGGTAGACAGGCGCGTGCCGAGATGGGTGTGGCGGTGTAGTAGGGGGAGGTGTCACATATTTATCATGACGCAGTGACAATTTCGTGGGTAAAGCCTCTGTCGAAAGTGTGCAGAGAGCTCGCCAGCTCAAACCTGGTTTACTTTCTGTGCAGTGGTAATTTGGCTGACTGGCGCACAGTGCGCACACGTCACCGAAACCTCACAGGCAGGTTTCCAGAATGTCAGGCACATTTCAATGCAATAAATAATTACAGCAACCACTATTTAATGTAACTATCTGAATCAGGACATAAATTATAGTATCTATATCGATTGTCCTGATGTCAGATCAAAGGCGGTTGGCACGCGTAATGGAAACTCGACCTGGCTTAATCAACGCAGCTGAATCTGTGATGCAAACTAACGACTTCACACCTTTCTCAGCCAACCACAAACTGCCTTGGCATCAGGCAGTGCTCATATATATATACAGTCGTGCCAAAAATTATTCATACCCCTACCAAATTTTGTTTTTTTTCGAGATATTTTTTGACAAATCAAATTTATTCTTGAACAAAT
Source organism: Gymnothorax javanicus (assembly GCA_029692085.1). NCBI lineage: Eukaryota > Metazoa > Chordata > Actinopteri > Anguilliformes > Muraenidae > Gymnothorax > Gymnothorax javanicus. Next base: position 45,565,595 of record CM056202.1, on the reverse strand, counting down.
GACACAGTAAGTTGACATAAGGCTGTAAGAAGCACAGTAAACAATTTTTCAAGAAATACAATACTTTTTGGTATTTTATTTTACAGATTTACAAAAAATGCCATGTCCAGAATTATTCATACCCTATTCTCAGTAATTGATGGCAAAGCCTTTATTCACGATTACAGCCTCCAAACGCTTCCTGTGGTTGATCACAAAGGTTTTCACGTTTCCATGGGGATTTTGGCCCACTCCTCTTTGGCAAACTTCCCCAGGTCCTTAAGGTTTAGGGGTTTCCTTGCCATGACCTTGGTCTTCAGTTTCCTCCACAGATTCTCGATAGGATTGAGGTCGGTGCTCTGGCTTGGCCACTCCAAAACGTTCACTTTGTTGTCCACTAACCATTTCTTGACGGATTTGGCTGCGTGTTTAGGATAATTATCCTGTTGGAAGATCCACTCCTGCCCAAGACCAAGTTTTTCGGCGGATTGCTTAATGTTTTCACTGAGGATCTGGATATACTGGTCCTGTTTCATGATGCCATTAACTTTAACAAGGTTTCTGGGCCCATTAGCTAAAAAGCAACCCAAGAGCATGATACTCCCGCCACTGTGTTTGACCGTTGGGACCGTGTTTTTCAGGTTGAACACTTCACCTTTCTCACGCCACTTACACTTCTCCAACCCAGATATACATGAGCTCGTCTAGCCTGCAAAAGCTCACCTGGATGAAGAAACAAGCTTCTGGCTATAAATGTTATGGACAGATGAAACAAAGATGGAGCTGTTTAGGCACAGAGATGGGGCTTTTGTTTGGCGTAAGAAAGGTGAAGCATTCAACCTGAAAAACATGGTCCCAACGGTCAAACAAGGTGGCGGGAGTATCATTCTCTGGGGTTGCTTTTCAGCTAATGGGCCCGGACACCTTGTTAAAGTGAATGGCATTATGAAACAGGACCAGTATATCCAGATCCTCAGTGAAAACATTAAGCAATCCGCCGAAAAACTTGGTCTTGGGAAGGGCTGAATCTTCCAGCAGGATCATGATCCTAAATACACAGCCAAATCTGTCAAGAAATGGTTAGTGGACAACAAAGTGAACATTTGGAGTAAAGCACCGACCTCAATCCTATCAAAAATCTGTGGAGGGAACTGAAGACCAAATGGCAAGGAAACCCTTAAAACTTAAGGACTGGAGAAGTTCACCAAAGTCAAGGGGCAAAATCCCCGTGCAGACGTGTAGAAATATCAACCACAGGACGCGTTTGGAGGCTGTAATCGTGAAAGGCTTTGCCATCAATTACTGAGAAAAGGGTATGAATAATTCTGGACAATAAACAAATAAAATGCCAAACTATTGTAAATTGAAAAATTGTTTTACTGTACTTCTTTTTTAATGTGTCATTTGTGCAAGAATAAAATTTGTCAAAAATACAAAATTTGATAGGGTATGAATAATTTTGGGCCTGATTGTATATAATGTATATAATGCTTGTTCTATGCTCGTACACTGGATGCGAAACAAATTTTTTCGCACGACAGATTACATCAAATATGCAAAGACGCGAATATACGCGCACAAAAATAAATAGGTTTTATCATTTTTAATGAATAACGTGATCTTGCATTATTAACATTATCTTGCCATGCATGTTAATCCCAAAATTTTAAGCAGCAACAGGGTGTAATAATAGGAATACGCTATCCATCGTTTCTCTTCCCAATGATGCAGGCAGAAGAAATAAATGAGCAACAGAAGTAAATGAGTATTTCATTCCAACTTCATAAGTTTGAATGATCTGGCGTAGTTTCGTTTTGAAATTCCATTCAAGTTCGCTAATGGTAGTAATTCGCGAATGCCCTAGCTAGCCAGCTAACTCATATTTGTAATGCTTAATATAGACGTAAGCGGTGCAGAAAACATGCCTGAAGCAGCAAAGTAAAATGCAACATTAACGCATCATGCAGATATAGGACAGAGGCTTCTTTATTCCAACATTTTAAAGGTCAGGAGAGGAGCTCATTTGATTGGTGAAGATTTGACTCGGCTGTGTTAAACCCACTCAGGCCTTCTCTCCTCCCTCTTTGCATCTTGCGCCGGCAGGAGGGACAGAGGCGGGACAGAGGAGTACTTGCGCCAGGCACAAAATTGCAAAATACGCCTGGATACACCCCCTTGGCGCGCGCTCCCCATTCCCCCCATTGAAAGTAGTTTGGAGTAATGATGCCTTGTAAGGTGAGGTCAGTGAAGGGCTTCTTTCTGATGGCCCATCACTGGACTGCATGGACATAGTTCGGCATAAAATTAGGATCCATTTTTCAAATATTGATACTCATTTATTTCCGCAATTGAAATTCAATGTGTATCACAGCATTTTATATCTCAAAAAGGGACTTATGACCATTTGAATGTTGCAATGACTCACATTAGAAAAACATATGTAAATTCAAGACAAACTGAAAGAATTACAATGCTGTGCATAAGTCTAAGGTACTCCAGATATACAGAGGTGAGACAGGCAATCTTCAGAAAAATGTGGCAATTTGACCAAAATGCTTGGTTCATCGTACTGGCCCATTTTCTTATAAAACTGCTGATGCTAGGTTCCCACCATCACGATTCGCGACACGATTGAAGTCGTGGTCTTAATTGTGGAGTAATCGTGGTGATCCTATCAGATCTTGAGGTCAGTCGTGGCAATCGTGTTGATCGTAGAAAAGTTATGGACGGTTCAAAAATTTCCTACGATCAACACGATTAATTGTCAATCGTGATCATCGCTTCACTTCGTATCCAAACCTGAAATTTTAAGCCGCTTTCACACCGGACGCGAAACGAATTTTTTGCACGACAGATTACATTCAAAGTCAATGCAAAGACGTGAATGCACGCCTTGCGCACGACAGTAGGAACTAGGCATAAGCAGTATACCTCAGAAAATGGATGCAATTTCATGGCAAATGGTAGACACACCATATTTATTTAACCAGGCATCGATTTACCAGTTTTATAGTCATTTTTTATATTCAGAAACTTTCCTTCAGAAGCATCCTTGCTTTATGTAATTTTTGCCCATGACTTTTGTGCAGGACTATATACCACCATGGATTTAATTTATGAGATTGATAAAATTTGACTGTGGTAATGTTTGCGTTTCTGCCACTAATATGGGCATCTCTCTGAGAAAATATATTCAGGAGGTGCGTTATGCTTTTCCGATGAAGATGCTCTCCGGCGGAAGCAGCTGTTGCACGATGAGGGAAAGCGCAATGAGGAAACCTCCGCGTGTCGGCGAGTCCCAGGCCAGAACAGGAAGACTGGGCTGGAAACAAGGCCTCCTCTGCTGCTGCCGGCCTCGCAGTGCCAGGTCCTCACTATCTCCGTCACATGTCCCCAGACAAAGGCTCACCCTGTCCCCCTGGCCCCTGCTGCTCCCAACCTTCACCTCCATCAGCAGGGCCACAGTCAGGTGCCCAGCACACGCGGGCACCGAGCTAGGCCGACGTCACCTTAACTATGCTCTGCACCAACAAACACAGGAACTCACAATCGCGCACATGTGTATATGCACATCATACACACACGCAAGTGTGCGCACACGCGTACACTACATTTTATCTCCACTATTACTACCACCCAGTCACGCTTATTGACAGAATAAAGACAAAGGCTGTGGGCTTTTTGGACAAATTCGCTGCAGGCTGTAAACAAGAGGTCTCTGTAAAATCCTTTATTTAATAAATTCTGACTGAAGCCTCATTTACTCTCAGGCTTTGCTTCATTTTGGCCCCCCCTGGAGCTTAAGTAATTAAACAGAAGCATGAGCAAATGCCAAGACATTGTGGGAAGCCAATAAAATTGGCTCACATTTCTGAAAAGTCATGACCGATCATCTCATGCAGACACTTCTCTGTTGAAAAAGTAAGAAAATCTCAGCAAGTGAAATGTCTTCATTCGACAAACTGGATGGCTTTGCCCAAGCAGTCTATACATCCTTTTTGCTAGCGCAGAACCAGTGTCCAAAAATGTGGTTTTCACTGCCGTGTGGAAACTACTCCCAAATGACATCTCATCACCAGCACAGTCAGAAACAATGCCACTCTCTCAAATACCATCATTTTTTTCATATTGTCAAACTCAACATGACTATGTAATAAAGAAGAAAGCTTCCAAGCAACCTTGTTCTACTAGAAGTAACCAGCAAGAATTTTTATTTCCCCCCCCCCCCCAAGACTGTCTCACTATGACAGTCAGCATTACTCTGTATTATCCATGCAATGGAAAGCCCACAGAGTCCCTCAGATTAGACAGACAAACAAAATAAGCGCACCATTCCCCATCTGTAAATTATTCCAGCTTACCACTGTATACCACGTGAGGTAAACGTACATTGAGTGAGTGCCCCAAATAGCAGGGAGGAGCATGGATGATAAAACGTATTTAAGGAACTTTTGACCTGAAGTCTATTGGCAGACACAAAAATTTGCTGCAAGGTCACAGGTGACTCATTTCGCACAGAGAGAATCAAGGCCATGCTATTGCACGGCTTTCATTGTTGAAATAGAGTGCAGGCTAAATACATCCATTATGACCTGAAAAAATATGAAAAATGGCTTTAGCCTTCAAGTTAGTGCTGTACGTTTGTGAGTTCAACAATACATATTCACCACTCAAACAAAGGAAGACCTTTGTGCTTGGAGCTGCATCTTCAAGCAATTTTAATGAGACATATCTTGCTGTGCACCGACTTCACGTAGCCACCTACTGCTCAACCTTTCTGTATAAGCCAAGACACCTCTGTGGGACCCCCTCTGGTTAAAAATGGGAAATCTTAAGATGAATCAAGTGTAAATACCAAACTCAGACTAAAAATTATATTAAAAAAAAGTAGAGGCACTCCGAGAGTGCAAACCTCCTCCATGGCAGCACAGTCAAGATCTTGCTGAGTGAACATGACTCATAAGAAATTTAAGGTATCTGCAACATAGGATTTTGAGATGGTTGCTGCGGTGGCTGTTGTGTTTTTGCTCTGTTTGTCTGCCCGTCAAATGCATTTTTAGTTGTTGCCATGTTTCTGCGTTAGCCATGCCCATAGTTCTTCCATGTGTCCTTGTTTTTATCATGTGTCTGTCTATTTTCTAGCTCCGGTTCGGTCTGCCAGTTGGGATCCACCTCTCCAGTCCGCGTTCCATGCCATGTTTTGTTCCTGCGTGCCCACACTTTTCATTGCTTTGGTTTGGCTGGCTGGTGTTTCTACTTCCCTCAGAGCTGTTTTGAATCTGGGGCTGTTCAAAGCTTGATTGTTTTTACTCATTACTAACATTTACTAACTCACATGGGAGGTGTTTCTTTAGACAGGCACACACTAATCCTGACTAATTTAGATAAGGTATCAATTGGCATGATTTCCCACATTTGCTATTTTCTAGATCTCATTTGCTTTTCTGTTAATAGTCTCACCCTTCCTTCTCTGCTGCATCCTACATTGATACTTAAGCTGAACATGCCCATTCTCTTAATGGGCTCGTTACGTCTAACAGCTTGTCCCATGTCTCATGCTTCTGTGCCCTGCCCCTCTCGTTTTGCCCAGGTGTTCCTTGTCACCCTGATCCCGCCCCGAGCCCTTATATTCTGAGATGGAGCTCCAATCTGCCAGAGGGATCCTTGTTTGGCCACAGTCCTGTTTCACCCATGTGTTGTTCAGTGCTCATCAAGTTCTCATTCTTTGCCAGTCTCTGTGTCTAGTCCTCGCCATTTTATTGTTAGCTTTGTTATTCCCTCCATTTTTATCAGCTTTTTGAGTGTAGTTTTTCGTTGGCTTTTGTGCCCCCTTACGTTCCCCAATTTAGTAATTTCTGTTCAAATTTTCAGCTCCTTGAGTGAAGCTTTTTGTTGGCCCTCATGCCGTGTTTTATCTGTGTGTTACTAAATAAAACCCCTTTATTTTGGATTTATGTCTCACGTCTGGTGTTTCCCATCGCCGTGCCTAACAGTGGCCACTTGATGTTATTTGTTCGAGTGCGGTCAAAATGGACGGACTCCATCTTTATATCAACAACCAACCTATAAAAGGGGCCATTCACTTCAATTGTACAAGGTAATTTTTATCCCTGATGCAAGACCGATCAACCCATAAAATTTAAGTGATATCACTGCGACCAAAGTTCAGTTATCGCGTGTTATGGGATTTCAAGATGGCTGCCATGGCAGCCATATTATTTGACCGATCACAGTCAGAATCAATAGGGTGCATCCCTGATGTAATACCAACCCACCCACAAAATTTCGGAGATATCCATTCATTACTTTTTGAGTTATCTAGTACACAAATAGACAGACAGACAAACCAATGCCAAAAAAACATAACCTCCTTAGTGGAGGTAATAACGGTACTGTCTTGGTTTTAAGGGAGTTTGTGTTTTTATGAAGGGTGCTTTCTGTTTTTACTCGTCTCGTTCTTTCGACATCGAATTCCTTTACTATCGAATTCCTTTCCTGAGCTGGTTGATTGGAGATTTGCGGCATCTGTCTTCAGGTCTATTTAAACTGGAGGGTTGCCGCACCTCTCCGCTTGAATGTCTTATGTCTACATGAGAGCCAGCTACAGGTTTTACTCTAGAGATTTCGCAAACTTTCGTGTTTATTTTGGAAAGATTGAGAAAGGTTTGTCTGTAGCTATTCTACGTAGGTTCTCCCCTTTTAGTGCACCTGTCTTTGGTGACTTTTTGGGAGGTTATTCCGTCCGTTCGGACGCTTCTTTAGCATATAGCCTGCACCGCTATTTTCCGTGCAGCTTGAGTCTCATTTTCATTTTGGGTACTCTCTTTAGGCTCCACTTTTGTCCTTCCGGAAATGGAGCAGTTTATTTAGTTTGGTGGGACAGTATTTTGGTGTTTTACTTTAGTCTTAGTTTCTCGAGACCTTAGTGGCTGGTCCTTAATTTTCGCCAGTTTTCAGACCAGATTTTAGTTGCATTTGGTCTCCAAATATTTCTGCAACCGTAACAGGTACTGCTGCATTTTAGGCAGTCCTTACAACTCTCAACTTTGAAATAGTTGCGGAAGCTAAAATGGGCTATAGCATCACTGAACAGAATGCATGGGTGGCATTAATGCAATACATTACAGACCCTGACCATCCTGCCATGGCCCAACATTCACAAGCAATCTCAAACAATTTATACTGAAATTATAGCTGCAGTCAAAGTTCCCTAATTTTGTTTTATCTATGATAATTAACTGAAACATCTACAGGTATTTTCCAGCCAAACTCCATCCATTTTTCCAACCAAACTTCCAAGGACTGTCTCTTTCGTCCACTTCACCTGATGTGCAAAGTGCCAGTCAAAAGTGGCTATATTTACCACTGCGGCTGAGCACAGCTAACACAATGTGAGCAAACAGGTCTAAATATATTTTTTGTTAGCTCGGTACTTGTGACAAATAGAGAAATGAGGGGTCTGTGTCTTTGCAGAGAACAGGATGAGCCCTATAACAGATACTGCTTGTTAAAATGTGTTCAGTATCATAGTGTGGAGGTTAGATGCCAAATGCACTGTATGTCCCCAAGTATGTCCTTCCGTTATTAGCAGAGGACTACAGCTTGGAACACTTAATTTCCTTCAACATGCCATTATTGTCTAGTTAATGCCATTTAAATTACATATTGCTTCATGTTATTGCAAGCAATATTGCTGGAGGTTTCTGTGAGCGCAACTGTTGCTCACACCAATGATAAGACGTATGCATATGACAGTGTGGGCTTGTGTCTGAAGGCCTGCATGGCGAGAGTGTGTGCACATGTACATGCTCGCTTGTGGAAAAACCTGGCCAAGTCTCTGCTGTGCAAAGGAGCACAATCACAAAAATTGACATTCATATTTCATATATCTGCTGTTCAGAGCCATTTATTTGCTGAAATTTGACCAAAAAAAAAAAAAAAACAGCAAATTTACACAAAGTGAACATGTCAGTACCAGCAGCACAAACCAGAGACTAGACCAATGAACACAGAATAATATCTATTTCAATTGTAGGTGTGTTGTATTGACACACACACAAGTTCTTGTTAAAATAAATGGTGCTGGAACTACATTTCATGATCACTGCAAATCACTGATACTGTATGTAATGGAGGCCTTCATCTGTATACCCATCCATCCAATTGCAACATTGTAAAAAAAACTTGTCAAGAATATACCCGCACATTTTCAACCTTTGGATCATAATTTAAAACAATGCAAAATGTAAATCATCAGAAAGTGATAAATTAAATATTTTAGTGCTATTTTTAATGACTTTACCTGTTTTCACCCAATTTAGATATTATAATTATGATAACTGTCTTAAGTGGAGTTCATGCTTCTTAACCATCCAATAGTGTAAGGCCACGCCTCCAACCTTCCAACTCACTGGTCTATTAAGGCCCGGACCGCATTTTTCAGCTCCGCAATCATTGCATGCACCTGTAGTTCATTTCTGCTGTTTGGTAGTGCTGTACGATTTAAGACCGAGCCTCGCACTTAGTCATTGCGAAGTCTCGTAAGCCACAAGCCTGTATTTTCTCTCTAGTCTTGTATAGACTTATCTCCCATGTTTCACAAGTATATATTATAACTCCGGAACTTAGTGCTGTTTATTGTTTATATCAGCACTTTAACTTTACTAGCAGGAACCTCGATTCCTTGTCCTTTTGTTCTATTTGTAATACACTGTACTGTAGTTAAAGACAGGTATCTGTATTACTAATACTCTTATCCAGGAATCTCGATTCCTTGTTATTTCGTATTGTATCCTGTTTTGCTTTCTTGCTGTGCTGAGGGCATAATAAATACAACCAAGTCCATCTTCCCACCTGAGTCTAGTCCTAAATTTCCTGTCCTCCCTTACACAAGCCTTACACATAGCATTTTGGCTTCACCAACCATTACTCAGAGAAAAAAAAATTAAAGGAAACTTACAATGCAGTAAAAAAAAAAAAACAATAGCCACAAAGTACAAAAACGGATAGCTTTATGAGTCTTGAACAAATTCATACACCAGGGTTTCCCACACATAGACCATTCTGTGGCGGGGCACCACAGCTTCAATGTGGAGTGCCACAAGTTGATTCCTGTGAATTGTAAGTAAATGCGGAATTGCTGCATGTTGATAATGCATGCGCAAGTACTAAAATCCGCAAAAAACCGGGAAACTTAAAAAGGTAATCTCCCCCCAACAAAATGAAAATCATCTCTGTTTAAAAAAATTGGTCTGCCACCACACATTACTAGCTGGTCTGTGGGAAACACTGCACACCCTTATTGTGCTTGGTGAGAAAGTTCAGCAATACTAATTTTACACTGCGATGCACCTTTGCCCAAGGGTATGTGCAGCAGAACAAATGACTCTGTGATTGAGATTTTTTTTTTACCCTGAGTAAAGAATATTTAAGGGAATTACGAGGGGACCCACCTGGATGATGAACATCTGCCTTTCTCATCAAATACGGCGGTAAAGGAAATTCTGAAGTAGTATGTACCATCTGTAGTATGGAAACTTGCAAATGCTGTAATTACACCTTGTTTACACACACACACACACACACACACACACACACACACACACATATGATCATCTGAGTAATGATAGCTTCTATAAGCCCCTGAAACATTTAGATCCTTAAATATGCACTGATTGATACTGCCAATATTGTTCACAATATGTTAGAATCGCACCCACACCAGGATATAATGGTACTGTTCATCCAAGATTGAAGGCCTTCTTTATAGGGTAAATAATGAGCATAGGCTGCTGGTTGCACATAAAGACCCCAACTCTCATAACAAACTCACGCAAACTGCAGGCAACCTGTATTACCTATGCACTCTTCACAAGCTAAACTCTACAACAAGCTAAAGAAATCTGTCTCCAACTCTGCATTTTACGATGCGAAATATTTATTCGGTGCATGAATCAGAGAAAACTGAAGACCTGTTCATTCAAGCAAGTTCAGACGCATACTATAATTACAACTCCAGAAGGACAATAATAATTGCATTCCTCAGGAAGGCCAGACAGTGGCTAATATCCTCACCAAATCTAGGTCTCTGAAAGATGAGGCTTCTGCCGAGGGGAGAGACTCAAAACACATCTGTATCCATCAGTGTAGACTGGAGCAAATCACTGTCTGTTTATTTTTCATTTCTGAACAAGGATAATGCTACCTAACATCTAAGCAGGGGATAGACTGCAAATAAGTAGTATAGTTTGAAGTAACAAAACTAATGCAAATCCTTGGAATCCTTGTCAGGGAGAACATGGTAAAACTAGCCACTTTTCACATTTTGTGCTTTCACAGCAAAACAAACTCCCATTCATTAAAAAATCAGAACCACACATACTTCGGTTCATTGTAGCTATTTGTGCATCCATGTGATTTAAAACATTTCATTCCACTCATACTGTTTCAGAGGTATGACCTGTCAAAAAGATTTGGTCCGATGGCACAACTTTCCCCACAGTAGAGGTAAGTAGAGCATGGTAATGGGGAGGCAAGAAGAAACTGAAACTGTTCACGAAGCTGGTCTGCTTGTCTGTTGATGTGACTGGCAAGTTCAGCCTAAATGGGGTCATATAAAATCTGATGTCCTTTTTCAAGTGCACTATAACCTGTCATTGGCCCCTCTCCCTGACTAATAGCGCTCGGTGGTGTGGGCGTCAGGCATTACGTTAAGTTTGAATTGGAACTCAGACAGTGGAAGAAGTTTTATCACAATCACTGTTGATGAGCAAGGAGTGATCCTACCAAACAAGCTATCACTTGAACACCTGATGAGGTACCGGGGCAAAATTTACCACTGTATTACCACAGTATTTAACTAAAGAAAAGATGGCTTAAGTGCCAAGGAAAAGGAAGTGAGGAGAGCCGATGGACAAAAGAAGCGGAGCGACAGTTATCCGGGGGAGAGAAAGCTGACAGCTGTAGCATGAACACAATACCATTCTCTTTTGCACCACTAATCACTAACTTTACAGTGACTGATGACATATCTATTTGTAACTAAATACAGTGCTGTGAAAAAGTATTTTCCCCCTTCCCGATTTATTTTATTTTATTTTTTTTTTTGCATATTTGTCACACTTAAATGTTTCAGATCATCAAACAAATTTTAATATTAGACAAAGATAACCTGAGTAAATACAAAATGAAGTTTTTAAATGATGATTTCATTTATTGAGGGAAAAAGCTATCCATACCTACCTGGCCCTGTGTGAAAAAGTAATTGCCCCCTAAACCTAATAACTGGTTGTGCCACCCTCAGCGACAACAACTGCAATCAAGCATTTGCGATAACTGGCAATGAGTCTTTCACATCGCTGTGGAGGAATTTTGGCCCACTCTTTTTTGCAGAATTGTTTTAATTCAGCCACATTGGAGGGTTTTCATGCGTGAACAGCCTGTTTAAGGTCATGCCACAGCATCTCCATTGGATTTAAGTCCGGATGTTGACTAGGTCATTCCAAAACCTTCATTTTGTTTTTTTTTTTTTTTTAAGCCATTCAGAGGTGGACTTGCTGGTGTGTTTCGGATCATTGTCCTGCTGCATAACCCAAGTGCGCTTGAGCTTGAGGTCATGAACTGATGGTCGGACATTCTCCTTCAGGATTTTCTGTGAGAGAGCAGAATTCATGGTTCCATCAATTACGGCAAGTCGTCCAGGTCCTGAAGCAGCAAAGCAGCCCCGGACCATCACACTACGACCACCACGTTGAACTGTTGGTATGATTTTCTTTTTACGAAATACTGTGGTAGTTTTACGCCAGATGTAATGGGGCACACACCTTCCAAAAAGTTCAACTTTTGTCTCATCAGTCCACAGAATATTTTCCCGAAAGTCTTGGGGATCATCAAGATGTTTTTTGGCAAATGTGAGCGAGCCTTTGTGTTCTTTTTGGTCAGCAGCGGTTTTCGCCTTGGAACTCTCCCATGGATGCCATTTTTGCCCAGTCTCTTTCTGGATCATGGATTGTTGAATCATGAACACTCACTTCAACTGAGGCAAGGGAGGCCTGAAATTCTTTAGATGTTATTCTGGGTTCTTTTGTGACCTCCTGGATGAGTCATCGATGCACTCTTGGAGTAATTTTGGTAGGCTGGCCACTTCTGGGAAGGTTCACCACTGTCTCAAGTTTTCTCCATTTGTGGATAATGGTTCTCACCGTGATTCACTGGAGTCCCATAGCCTTAGAAATGGCTTTGTAACCCTTTCCAGACTGATAGATGTCAATGACTTTGTTTCTCATCTGTTCTTGAATTTCTTTAGATTGCGGCATGATGTGTTGCTTTTTGGGATCTTTTAGCCTACCTCACTTTGTCAGACAGGTTCTATCTAAATGATTTCTTGATTCAACAGGTCTGGCAGTAATCAGACCGGGGTGGGGCTAGTGAAATTGAACTAAAATTCAAAAATGTGGTTAAGTTAATTCATGATTTAACAATGGGGGGGCAATTACTTTTTCACATAGGGCCAGGTAGGTTTGGATAGCTTTTTTCCCTTAATAAATGAAATCGTCATTTAAAAACTGCATTTTGTATTTACTTGGGTTATCTTTGTCTAATATGAGACAAAGATTTTTATTGTATATAATAACAAATTGTCTTGTATTGATGTATGCATGGAGAATTACTCAATTTTGTTCATTGAGGTTGCAGAGTAAGTAAACATGTTGACAGTCACAATAGTGACTTTCCAGGATGACAATACCAAGGTCCATCGGACTCTAATTGTGAAACAGTGGTTCAGCAAGCAGGATGAATCATTTTCACACATGAACTGGCCACCACAGAGTCCTGGCCTTTAACAGTTAAAAGTGTTTGGGATGTGCTGGAGAAGGCTTTACTGAGTGGTTTGACTCTCCAAATACAAGAGCTTGGCCAAAAAATAATGAAACTCTGGTAGGACACGAATGTTGCAACATTGCATAAGATTGTTGAAACAATGCCGCAATCAATGCTCACTTTTATCAAAGCTAGAGGAGTTCCAACAAAATATCAGAAAGTGTGGCGCTTTTTTTTTGGCCTTGCAGTGTAGCATACCATACACCTTATTCCCGAATGGCAGGCAATTTACAAACGCCAATTCCAATGAAGTTGGGACGCTGTGTGAATAAAAACAGAATACAATGATTTGCAAATCTTTTTCGACCTATATTCAATTGAGTACACCACAAAGACAAGATATTTAATGTTCAAACTGATAAACTTTATTGTTATATTCCACAGGTGGACAGGTTAACTGGAAACAGGTGACTGTCATGATTAGGTATAAAAGGAGCATCCCCGAAAGACTCAGTTGTTCACAAGCAAGGGTGGGGCGAGATTCACCACTTTGTGAACAACTGCGTGAGCAAATAGTCCAACAGTTTCAGAACAACGTTTCTCAACGTGCAATTAGCAAGGAATTTAGGGATTTCATCATCTACAGTCCATGATATCATCGAAAGACTCAGAGAATCTGGAGAAATCTCTCCATGTAAGCAGCAATGCCAAAAACCAACATTGAATGCACGTGATTGTCGGTCCCTCAGGTGACACCGCATTAAAAACCAACATCATTCTGTTAGAAATCAGTGATTTGTATGCTTGTTTTTAGTTTCTAGTTTTTAGTATTGCTATTATTTATTTTATTTATTATATTTATTCATTAGAGCATGTGTGTTTCTGGATGATTGCTCTGTCTCTGGTCTTCAGTGTTTTCCTCCGTTTCTGTCTCATGGCATCTTGTCTTTTTCATCACACTCTCTTCCCTGTAATTTCGGTTTGGTAATTCCTCTTCCTTTCTCTTGCTGTTCTGATTGGACTATCCACACTTAGAGCAGTTCAGTTAGGCATGGGTGATTAGTTAGTTCAAAGTTAGGATCCCACCTACTTCCTCTCTCTCTCTCCTATCACCGTCCTTGCTTTTCTAGACTCTCACCTGTTCTGAGTTTAGCTGGGCCTCCACTTAATTTGTTTGTGTTTAAAAGACCCACTTTCCCGTAGTTTCTTGTCGACTCGTTTCTACCACAGCTCGTTCTTGGTCAGTCTCGTTTCTGCGCTTATTCTGCTCGTTTCGATTGTTGAAAGCTCGTTTCTTGTGATTCTCCGTAAGTTTTGTATTTGATTGTTTGTATTATGTTGTGAGATTGCTATTTGAGTGATTAGTACTTCGTTCTCCCTAATTCCCATTTTGTATCCATCTGTTTAGTTTCTCCTGTGTTCTCCCTTGTCCCATCCAACTCCCTTTTTTTCCTTCCCCTTCCATTCCCTTAGTTTCAACCCTCTTTGTTACTGTCTTTGTGCGGATTGATTATTCTGGTTACTGGATCTTTTTGCTTGTCCCCTGACTTCGATTCTGCCCATCCTGCATATCTCTGTTTGCCTGGCTATTGATCCATTTCTGTCTTGACCATGAGCTTTGTGAATCCCAATAAACGCCCTGCCGATGCTGAACTGCATTTGGAGTCTACATTCGACCAGTACAGACTCCAGCGGATACTGCTGAACTTCAGCGACTTTTTTCAACAACAAGAGGTCGTCATTCATGCGACTTGCAGGAGATGAGAGCTACTCTTCAGCATCTCACTCGGGGTCCCACCTTTCCCAGTCCTGCAGTCGCACCGGCAGAGGCAGCTCCCATTCGGGAGCCACGTCTTACTCCCCACGGGAGTATGACGGAGACCCCACCACCTGCAAAGCATTCCTGTCCCAGTGCTCGATCATATTGGTTACAGCCCCTAACCTTTCCTACCTCACGTTCCAGAGTGGCCTACGTCATCACACTTTTGACCGGCAGAGCAAGGGACTGGGAACCTCAATGTGGGGACGCTGGCCACCCCTGCACCCGCACCATTGAAGATTTCATGGCGGAGATGAGGGAGGTGTTTGACCGGTCCTACCAGGGCGAGAGGCAGGAAGTGCACTACTGAGTTTACGGCAAGCCGGGCTGCAGTGTCTCTGATTACGCCATCCAATTCCGTTGTTGCCGCCTCTACACACTGGAGCGAAGACGCCCAGTTTGATGTGTTCTACCGGGGTTGGCAGAGAACATCAAGGATGAGTTGGCGCCCCCCAGCTTCCATCTGATCTGCAGGGGCTCATCAGAGTGGCCAGATTGACTCCCCTCGGATCCAGCAGCGAAGAGGGAGCGCCAGAGCCATTCAGAGTCCCAACGGTCAGACCAGCGTGGCAACTTCGATCTCCCCGGGCGACTCTCTATCCAGGAGACCGGGCGAGCCCCGGGGTCGGGAGAACCCATGCAGGTCGACCGTTGCCGGTTAACAAGAGCGAAGCTAGGAGACTGTACGGGGCGTGTCTGTACTGTGGGCTGGCGGTCATCGATCCAGTGCTGTCCCTACTCAAAAAAGGAGGGGTGAGTGGGAGGATCGGACAGCTGGTTCAAGATAACAATGACCCATAAGCTGGTTCCTGTCACTCTACTTTTTCGCAAGCGATCGTTGACTACTGATGTTTTGTTTGATTCAGGATCAGACATCAACCTGATCGACGCCAACCTGTGCAACCAGCTCCAGCTCCAGCCCCAGAAGCTATACATTTCCAAGCACTTGGTCTTTGTGGGCAAAGGTCAGGTGACCCAGGTTACGCCCCCCACTCACGCTCATTGTCTCCGGCAACCATCAGGAGCCGATCCGCTCCATGTCATCACCTCCTCCTCTGCTCCCATCGTCCTGGGCCTCCCTTGGTTGAAACAACACAACCCCACCATCAACTGGAGGACTGGACAGGTGGCTGAGTGGAGTACTCATTGCCTGCGTTCCTGCCTCCGCCAAGGCTCCGCCAAGCAGGACGAGGGAGGATCCAGTGAGCCTCCAGTCACTCCGGATTTGTCCAAGGTCCCCAGTGAGTACCATGATCTAGCCGAAGTCTTCTCAAAGTCTCGTGCCCTGTCTCTGCCCCCTCACAGACCCCACGACTGCGCCATTGATCTCCAACCTGGCACAGCGCCCCTAAGGGGGGTCTCTATTCTCTGTCTCGTCCAGAGCAAGAGGCCATGGAGAAATATGTGGAGGAGTCACTGGCTGCTGGCATCATCCGTCCCTCTTCCTCTCCTGCTGGCGCTGGCTTTTTCTTCGTTAGCAAGAAGGACGGATCTCTCAGGCCATGTATTGACTACAGGGGACTCAATAACATCACTATTAAGAACCGATATCCCCTTCCTCTAATGAATTCTGCTTTTGAGCTGTTGCAAGGGGCTACTATCTTCACCAAACTTGACCCACGCAACGCTTACCACCTCGTCAGGATTAAGGAAGGGGATGAATGGAAGACAGCTTTCAACACCGCTAGGGGCACTACGAGTACCTGGTCATGCCGTTTGGGCTAGCTAACGCCCCGCTGTCTTCCAGAACCTGGTTAACGACATCCTGCATGACATGATTAATCAATTTGTTTTTGTATACCTTGATGATATATTAATATTCTCTCGTTCCAAGGAAGAACACATTCGTCATGTTCAGTGCAGTCCTGCAGCCTCCTGGAGAACCAACCACGCCAAGGCAGAGAAGTGTGAATTCCACTTGGACACAGTCCCTTTCCTCGGATTTGTGGTCACTCCAGGAGGCATCCTAATGGACCAGGAGAAGGTGAAGGCGGTAAAGGACTGGGCTACCCCTACTACACGCAAGGAACTACAGTGCTTCCTAGGGTTTGCCAACTTTTACCGTCGATTCATTCGCAATTACAGTACCGTTGCTGCTCCACTGACCTCTCTGACTTCCCCCAAAGTTCATTTTGTGTGGACCCCCTCGGCGGAGAAGGCTTTTCTAGAACTAAAGCAAAGGTTTACCACTGCTCCTGTTCTCCAACAGCCAGATCCTGAGAAGCAGTTCATCGTTGAGGTAGACGCCTCCTAACACCGGTGGGGGCTGTCCTGTCGCAGCGTAATGGCAGTACACCCTTGCGCCTTCTTCTCCCGCAGACTTAGCCCAGCCGAGCGTAATTACGACATCGGAAATCGGGAGTTACTGGCGGTGAAGATGGCACTAGAGGAGTGGCGTCATTGGTTAGAGGGGGCTAAGGTTCCATTCCAGGTCTGGACCGACCACAAGAGTACCTCCGCACAGCTAAGAGGTTAAATTCCCGCCAATCTCGTTGGTCACTGTTCTTCGACAGATTTAACTTCACCTTAGCTTATCGCCCAGGCTCCCAGAACAAGAAACCTGATGCCCTGTCACGTAAATTTTCACCAGACGCCCCCCAAGGAGCCTCAGACCATCTTACCCAGTCGTGTTGTGGTGGGAGTATTAGCTTGGGAATTGAGGATCGAGTCAGAAGGTCACAACCTTCTGGGGGCCACCTACTAACTGTCCCAAGGACTGCCTCTTTGTTCCAGACTGCCTCCGAGGCGAATTCTCCAGTGGGCCCATTCTTCCCGTCTCGCCTGCCATCCTGGTGCTAACCGGACCTTGGCCATGCTAACTTCGCAGGTTTTGGTGGCCAACGGTCCGGAGAGATGTTTTTTACGACTGCTTTTCGGTCTGCGCCCAGAACAAGGCCACCCACACTGCACCAGCTGGTCTCCTGCAACCGCTTCGGTACCTTCCAGACCATGGGCCAATATCGCGTTGGATTTTGTCACCGGCCTTCCGCCCTCCAGAGGTAACACCGTCATCCTGACCATTGTTGATCGCTTCTCCAAGGCAGTACATCTCGCCCCGCTTCCCAAGCTTCCCTCTGCCAGAGAAACAGCTGACTTACTCGTCCAACACGTAATCAGAATACACGGCATCCCTTCTGACATTGTTTCCGCACCGTGGCCCTCAATTCATCTCACAAGTCTGGAAAGCCTTTTGTCAAGCCCTGGGGATAACGGTCAGTCTAACTTCTGGATTTCACCCGCAGAGCAATGGGCAGACAGAGAGGGCCAATCAGCAGATGGAGAGTGTCCTTCGGTGCCTCACTTCCCGAGATCAGGGGACTGGAGCGAACAACTACCCTGGGTCAATATTCCATCAACAGCCTTCCCACGGCTGCCTCAGGTGTGTCCCCCTTCCAAGCTTGTCTCGGTTACCAACCACCTCTGTTCCCCTCACAGGAGGTCGAAGTTGATGTTCCCAACATCCAGGAATTTCTACAGAGGTGCCGAAGGGCGATGGGGAGGAAACTCGTTCCGCTCTCCTGAAAGCTGCTGACGAGATGAGTCGCCAGGCCAACCGTCGTCGCTTCGGTCCCCGCCGCAATATCAAGTAGGACAAAAAGTTTGGCTTTCTTCCAAGGACATTGCACTGAGGACTGAAAGTCGCAAGCTAGCCCCCGTTTCATTGGTCCTTTTGTGATTGAGAAAATTATTAACCCTGTCTCTGTTAAACTCAAGCTACCAGCCTCTATGAGCCGTATCCACCAGTCTTTCATGTGTCGTGCATTAAACCTGTACTGTTTTTTCCGTCCACACCCCTGCCCCGACCAATCCTCCTCCCCAAGGCTCATCGATGGAGGAGAAACATACACAGTGCACAAGTTGCTGGACGTTCGTCGGCGGAAGGGCCTACAGTACTTGGTGGACTGGGAAGGATACGGCCCGGAGGAACGCTTCATGGGTTCCTGCTCGTCACATCCTCGACAAATCGCTCATAAAGGACTTTCACAAAAGGACTTTCAAGTTGAAGCTTAGATCGCCAGGTGGCGGTCATAGAGGGGGGGGTTCTGTTAGAAATCAGTGATTTGTATGCTTGTTTTTAGTTTCTAGTTTTTAGTATTGCTATTATTTATTTTATTTATTATATTTATTCATTAGAGCATGTGTGTTTCTGGATGATTGCTCTGTCTCTGGTCTTCAGTGTTTTTCCTCCGTTTCTGTCTCATGGCATCTTGTCTTTTTTCATCACACTCTCTTCCCTGTAATTTCGGTTTGGTAATTCCTCTTCCTTCTCTCTTGCTGTTCTGATTGGACTATCCACACTTAGAGCAGTTCAGTTAGGCATGGGTGATTAGTTAGTTCAAAGTTGGGATCCCACCTACTTCCTCTCTCTCTCCTATCACCGTCCTTGCTTTTCTAGATCCGCCTCTCCTCTCACCTGTTCTGAGTTTAGCTGGGCCTCCACTTAATTTGTTTGTGTTTAAAAAGTTTCTTGTCGACTCGTTTCTACCACAGCTCGTTCTTGGTCAGTCTCGCTTTCTGCTTATTCTGCTCGTTTCGATTGTTGAAAGCTTCGTTTCTTGTGATTCTCCCGTAAGTTTTGTATTTGATTGTTTGTATTATGTTGTGAGATTGCTATTTGAGTGATTAGTACTTCGTTCTCCCTAATTCCCATTTTGTATCCATCTGTTTAGTTTCTCCTGTGTTCTCCCTTGTCCCATCCAACTCCTTTTTCCTTCCCTTCCATTCCCTTAGTTTCAACCCTCTTTGTTACTGTCTTTGTGCGGATTGATTATTCTGGTTACTGGATCTTTTTGCTTGTCCCCTGACTTCGATTCTGCCCATCCTGCATATCTCTGTTTGCCTGGCTATTGATCCATTTCTGTCTTGACCATGAGCTTTGTGAATCCCAATAAACGCCCTGCCGATGCTGAACTGCATTTGGAGTCTATGCCCGTTCCTTTCACATTCTGTAAAGGATATTACCATGTGGGCTCAGGAACACTTCGGAAAACCGTTGGCGGTTAATACAGTTCGTCGCTACATCTACAAGTGCAAGTTAAAACTCTACCATGCAAAGCGAAAGCCATATATTAACAACACCCAGAGACGCCACCGGCTTCTCTGGGCCCGAGCACTTCTGAGATGGACTGACGCAAAGTGGAAAAGTCTAGTGTGGTCTGACGAGTCCACATTTCAAATAGTCTTTGGAAATCATGGACGTTGTGTCCTCCGGGCTGAAGAAGAAAAGGATCATCCACATCGTTATCAGTGCAAAGTTCAAAAGCCAGCATCTGTGATGGGATGGGGATGTGTTGGTGCCCATGGCATGGGTAACTTGCACATCTGTGAAGGCACCACTAATGCTGAAAAGTACGAACAGGTTTTGGAGTAACATATGCTGCCATCCAAGCGACGTCTTTTTCAGAGACGTCTCAGCTTATTTCGGCAAGACAATGCCAAGCCACATTCTGCACGTGTTGCAACAGCGTGGCTTTGTGGTAAAAGAGTGCGTGTAATAGACTGCGGCCTGTCTGCGGTCTAGACCTGTCTCCCATTGAAAATGAGTGGCACATTATGAAGTGCAAAATACAACATCAGTGACCCCGGACCGTTATGCAACTGAAATCATACATCAAGCAAGAATGGAAAAGAATTCCATCTACAAAGCTACTACAATTAGTTTCCTCAGTTCCAAAACGCTTATTGAGTGTTGTTACAAGGAAAGTTGATGTAACACAGTGGTCAAAAATGCCCCTGTCCCAGCTTTTTTGGAATGTGTTGCAGGCATCAAGTTCAAAATGAGTGAGTATTTTTAAAAAGAAACAATAAAGTTTATCAGTTTGAACATTAAATGTCTTGTCTTTGTAGTGTACTCAGTTGAATATAGGTCGAAAAGGACTTGCCAATCATTGTATTCTGTTTGTATCAAAGTCCCAACTTCATTGGAATTGGGGTTTGTACTACTCTTTTATACTCAAGTAAATTGAGCCTTGTTGCCTCATTTTAGAGTAATATTTCTTTGAAGTTTGCGCATGGTAATGAAGCATTGAGGGCCAATTAACATGCAAATAAAAGGATAATAAATTGGCTGCCATTTGGGAATAAGGTGCATCATGCAAATACGTTGGTCCAATTATCACCTTTGTAAATTGTAATTGACGTAAAAAGTTAAGAAGAAAATATGGAAAGGGTTGTTTGCAGTATGCAAGATTTCAATGGAAAGCCTAGAAATGAACAAATGTCCCGACTGGGTACACTAACTATACAGTATAAATAAAATATAAATGCCACAAAAGTGTATAGTTTTCTTTGAATCCATTCACCTTAACCTCGTAATCCAGAACGCCCACGGTACCTAGATGTCAGGTGCTAGGTAAAACAATATTTCCCCTCTTAAAGTGATGGGATTTCAGTGAGAGATCGTATGAGGATTTAAGTGGCTGCTGAATTCTTCGAGAGATGAATCTAAGCATAAATCAATGGTAGGGAATAACGCATTTTTATTATCTGATGACTATAATTTATTGTACAATGTAGAATGACATAGAATCAATACCAAGTTGAATTTTTACTTCAGAAAAAATATTTTTTTACTACTTAATTGGGATGCCTTTGGCCTATTAGTTGCAACAAAGGATAACAATTTTTTTTCTGCCGCAAGAGATCATTTATGCTAACTGCTGGATAGATACTGCTCTATGGGCAGGTATATCAAGCAGTTTGCACATCAGGCTTGGTTGAGTCATACGATTCCTGGGAAACAGCGATGGGACTCAACTCGTCCATATTCTAAATCGTTTACAGGCACCGCCTCCTAGTGAACATTTAATAACCTTTTCTGGTGTATGACCTATTGTAGAGTAACTGCATGTATAAATAGAGCAGCTCCAGGTCCATGAGTGTCTACTTCTGCTCAAGGGAGTCAAACAATTATTGTCATAGCTTGGCTTCACCTGGCCCCAGAACTTCAGAACCATCATATCCTGTCTATTTTCCAGAACCGAATACTCTTGGAAGCACCATAACACCCTAAGTATAATCCTGATCTTGATGCCGAACAGTTTTTTTTTTTCTTTTTTTACACTGTTTGCAAAGAAATGGATTTTCCTTTATTAGATTTCAGATCAGTTTAACTTAAACTATTCCAGCAATCAGGTTCTGTACACACGCCATTACATACTGTATACTGATACTTTGGGGCTTTGGTTTAATTTCCTGTAACATATGAGCCAGAATGGCTCTGTTTAAATTAAAGAAAGAGAAAGAGACAGGCAAACAGATTAATCTTGCTTCGGGTGATACTGACAGACATGAACTTTGTATAATTGCCAAAACAGACAACGAGCTTACTAACCAATCACAAACCACGAGTGAACATTTAAAAGCACTATTTCTTGCAGTTGACTAACATTTTCCAATGTGAAACACACACACACACACACACACACACACAAATTTCATTTCCCCACAGGCAGCAAAATCCCCAATCAGAACTCCAGTAAAAAATGTCACATTTTAAAAACACAATTCTTTGGAGCCTGAGTGACTTTCAAACTCAAAGCACGCACAACATTAGCCTTCAAAGACAAGGGCACAAAACTCACTCCTGCTGCCCATCCACTCAACCCATAAATCATATAGATTGACTCCAGCATCCACACGAAAGCTAGTAACATGGCCACATCATGACCCAGAGGGTACGTTCACATTACAAGCCTCATTGTTCAATTTCGATTTTTTGCTCAGATCAGATTTGCATATCTTGACAGTTCACATTCATAATTACAAGAGACCTAAACTGTAACGTGAATGCATCTGTCCTCCGCTCCCCCCGCCCTCAGTTACAGCCTTGCCCCTCAGTCAACTGCTGCACAAATCTAGATTTTAAGAACACAGCTTTGCAAAAGCAGTGACAATTGTTAATTTTACTCCATAGTCCATAGGCGCAAAATGTTGCGGTTTAATCCTTGGGCTGTATCCTTCCCCTACAGAGTTTGATTTCAGTAAGGTTACATCCGCACAGAATAGTGCGTGGGTAGTGCATCTCATTAGCATGCAGTTTATGCTGGCAATAGGACCTCGATACATTATTCTGCATGCAATAAAATTTATACAATAAAAACACTCCTTATTATATGCCTTTACATCCATGACTGTTTACCCTCTCGATTCTGATTGTTTAACGTTGATCTTGATTTGCTGCATTTCATTATAACTTTGGCCAATGCACACACACTAGACTTTGAATGTGTTATCAATGGAAATTCACCATACAATCAAATTAATCAACTAAGTGTCATGTTCTGAACGTCCTGTCTTCATCGTTAAATCAGTGTAGCTGAAGAAGGCGAGTTTCATCTCACTTCAGACTTCATTAACTCTTTCATGGCCGCCAGGTTTTTGTGACATTTTAGAGAAGAATGTCATCAATAAGTGCAATGTATTCCGTGGCAGTGAGACGTTGCTTTTGAACTACCTAATAAGAACAATTAATAAATCATGTTCGCGGCAACCTAAATATTTAAAAATGCATAACAAAAAAAAAATTCTCTTAACCAAAGTAAGCACGCTAAAAAGATGATCTAAAAGTTTTTACAAGTTTTTTCAAAACTAGATCTCAACTGAAATTTGTGACTTGTATCATGTGTTGCTTTCTTTCATTTTCTCTTGACCATAAATATGCGGCAGAAGTATTTTCTGTAAAATTACAAGTTTGGATATTTCTCTGTTTTTAAGGCGTACAGAGGCTTGACTTCTCACCTCAAAAATGCTATAAGCTCAGAGCTTTCGGTGCCTTTTCCCCGAGACCCCACTCATTCCTTGTGAGCATATAACGCTTGCACATTTTGCACCCCCACCTCATGACCTTGCCCTTAGCTTCAAACTTTTACAATCCAAGTTCCACCACTGCACCTGCATTGCAAACAACAAAAGTCATCATATTTGTGAGAGCACTCGTGGCATTCAAACCTGGTTCAAAATGAGAAAATGGACGCGCTTGTGGCGAATGTATATAAGGGACTTTGCCCTGAAGGATGGCAAACATTTCGTCAGGGGTTCATAATGAGGATGAAAAGGTGAAAATGAGGAAGCTACTACCTTTTGCGGATTCTACAGCTATTGCTGGGACTGCAATGGCAGTGGTCCGCGTATGCGCACAGGCTAAAAACCACGCGGATTCCAATCTGAACTTTCTCATTCATGTCACATGGCCACATATCAGATTTGCATCCAATCTAGGACCACATACGAAAGTGGCTCAATTCTGATAAGTCACCTTTTTTAATATTTTGTCACTTCCACAAAGTTATGAAGCTAAATTCTTTGGGTGTGGAATCAGGGAAAATTTCAGAGATCCGTAACAGGTTAAATAAAATATGCTTCACCAACTGCATTGGTATAAGCACAAATGGAGTCACAAGGAAGGCAAACATATAGGTCATCAACCCTCCCTTGAATGAAGAGGCATGGACTAGTGTACAGGGAGGCTTTGAGGGCAAAATGGTGGAGAACCACTTCAGCAGCCTACAGTGAACTAGTAGTGAAATAATTTATTTTAGAAAACATATTGAGATTCATTATTGTAGACGAACAATGTTATACAATAAACTCCAGCTGAACCCGATTAAGATTGCAGATGTGGCCAATTGTAGCAGTTGCATGCAACTTCTGGGATGTCAAACACATTGAACGCAAAAATCAAAAGGTACTCCAACTTAACTTGCCGACCTTCCAAAAAAAAAAAAAAAAACTGTAGTTTCTCCAAAAGTAATATAGCACTAATTCTGCAGATTCTGACTGGTGCAGTACATATGCAGTTTTTTGGACCAAAAAAAAATGCATTATTACACCCGTTTCATACCGCATTGATAAGGCCAAAATGAAGTAATAATGCAGTTCAACTGCAACACAACTAGAATACAATTGTAATGCAATACTACAAAAGTACAACTGCAATAGTAACAGTTTTCTAGTTTTAAAAATGGAGCATTATAGCAGTTAAAATGCTGTGCTACTGCAATACATTTGCAATGCAATGCTGTTGAAGTAATTACCATTTGATAGTTGAGTCAGACAAGCTGGTCCATAGTTGAGATATTTTCATTATGAAGGGTAAATTATATGATTCACATTATTTGCATATTAACCAAAATATTGGGACTTTTCATACCCTGTGGTGAGAGTAATGTCACCCTATAGGAGACCAATCCCATCCCGATAAAAATGCCTCATCATAGAACTAGAGCTGGACTCGCAAGAGCCCATACCTCTGCCAGCATAGCTGGATTTGAACTTTGGCCTAAATTTCAGCTGTACTTTGGCCTAGATATGCCAAAATTCACTTGTTCATCTTGTGCTACCTTAACATCCTGCAAAGTTTGGTTAAAATCTATGCAACCATTTCTGAGATATCCTGCTAACAGACAGACAAACAAATAAATAAATGAACGAGAAGCAAAAAAATAACCTCCTTGGCGGAGGCAATAAAGTTGATCACAAAGAATTGCTTTTTATAGCTTTGCAGTTAGCCTTCCAAAACCAATACAATAAAGCCTTACAGCAGTAAGATTTAGTAGGCAACAGCTACAGAGTAATAGCACAAATATATGGCACAGGGCACAACAGAATGAATGCAGCCCACGTAAAAATCGCATTATAGATTCTAGTGCTTTGTAGCACTCTCAAAGCCAGAGCTGAAAATAAGGTTAAGAACATCTCTTTAACCCTTAGAGCGCTGAATAAATTTTCAAGGAATTCAAAATGTAATTATCCTGAGCTGTTGAAAATCCATCATGTGGCAACTTGTTTAAAAGAGCTTTTAACAAGTTGCCACATTATAGGTTTTCAATAGCATCTGATTTTGATATCTTACATGATTGGGCAACTATAGTTGCCTGTAGCACTCTAAGGGTTAAACCCATTTCATTTTTCCCTGTTACATAGCCTACATGTTAACTCTGAAAACATGCCTCAGTATCAGATGTTGCCAGTCCTCCCCCTTGAGGTAGGGTGAGAAATAAAACGCTTTATTCGTTGCTTTTCAATAAATGTTATTAAAAATTATGAAGCAGTTTTTTGAATATTTGTTCTCTTTCATTCAACTCAAACAAGCATGAAGCGCAGGTCAGATTGCCTGCATTGCAGTTTGAGCCAAAAAAGTAACGAGGACGTCCAAAGTTGTCAACATTTTTTCATAAGGTGTACTTTCAGAGTAAAATATCTTTCAGAATTGAATTCAGCCCATTATTTTATTGACCTAATACTGCATGAAGAAAAGCACCATGTAGAATTGCCAACTGGTTTTTCTGATAATTGGAAAATGTGTCAATGTAGGAAAATGATCTAGAACAAGTCAGGACTTAAAATCAGTTTAAAGTGATGCTTTTGCCCACCCTATTTTCAGATCTGGTTACGCCACTGTTTGTAGTACAACTCTAGCATAAAATATTGTATAATTGCAACATAACATAATAAAACTTCAGTATAAATGCAGTCACGTTCAACAAACCAAAGGTGAACTTCAGTATAGGCTGAAAATTTGAATTGCTGTTGTAATACAATAAAATGTCGTTATACCACATTGAACTGCACGCGCACTGTCATGAATTTCAGTTATACTTAATTTTTCTGCCGCCATAACGCTGTTTTTTTTTTTTTTTTTTTTGCAAGGGAAGCCTCTGCTTTCAGATTAGAGTAGGCTACGCTGTTCAGTAACTGATCTCCATAGAGTAACCTATACCATCAGTGTGGCCTAGACTAATAGTAGCCCAAGACTATATGCACATCCTACCAAAATTTTGAAATATCGCTCGAACTCAATTTCCAACTGAAGCTTGCGCACATCAAATCTCACTCGCTCACTTACTCACTCACTCACACTTACGCGACAGCGTACTTTCACCGCCATAAAATTACGCTATGCCTAGCATACATTCCCTTGCAGTTAAATGTCAGTTTTGTTTCCCGAAATAATCTTACAGGAGCTCAACTGGACTGTCACATTCCGAACGGACACAGGCTACCACCGTGCTGTAATAAGTAGGCCAACGTCATATGATGTCTGGCAGGTTTGTTGTATATATCGGATGCAAATAAGCTCGACTTTCGTTTGTCCACCCCAGAGGACGGTGCCCTTTGAAATTAGACGTTATTTGCGGCGAATATACGATGAATTATCAAAACCGCATACATTCGTAATTCTACGTGTTTTCCTTTATGATTGAAATGAATTCAGAATTATCACAACGCTTTCCGACATGTCACTTCATGAAGCAATGAGGTGAACTCTTAAGGGAAATGCATCAATGAAAATGCAATGCCTGACACTGACGAAATCCCAGAGCACGTGGTTTTGTATTTGAGCATCAGCACGTCAGCCACTGTTAACGTCAATTTAACGGCCACGGTAGGGGGACAAATCGTTTTATTTGTTCACAAAATGTGTTCATATGAGGCTATAGACTAATCGATGATGCAGTGAGCGGTTCAGTGAAATCTGGTTATTGTAGTAGCCAACGCATTTTTTTTTGTACTATAACCAAATGAGAAAAGAACAACCATTAAGACGTTGTCTTGTTTGTGCTTTTGTTATACGACAGGCTACAGTTGCCTACAGGCATTACGGATTGATGCTCTCTCTCTCTCTCTCTCTCTCTCTCTCTCTCTCTCCCGCACACACCTGGAATGTCAGGTTGTGGTCGCAAACTTGCGTTTTGGATGTTGGTGAGCAAGCTTGCAAGCAGCCTATGGCATTTTTTTCTCGCAAGCATCATGACCATCTAAGTTGACACAGCGGAGCTTGCTCTTGACTGATGTAAATTATGTAGCGGTCAGCGTGGTTCACATAGCTCTCCGTGTAACAAGTAATCAAACAAATCGAATGAAAAATGTAGCGAGGGAGAAAAAATTAAAACATTAAGATTCAAGATGATGCTATTGCGATGTAGGCATCTAGCACTCTGTAAGCAACCAATGAAATACTCTTACCAGTTGCAAGAGAAATTGTGCCACACTGCTGCGATGGACCCGTAATTCCGCCGGGAGCGAGATTATGAAGAGTAATATACCGTCTTGTGTCCTTCTGTACCAGTTATCTCCCCTTGGATACCACCTGCTTACACCACTCAAAACGGTCACTTCTCTTGAGTGTTCTGCTGCGATTGCTGGCTTTACTGTCTTTCGACAGATACAAGTTTGCAATCAGGATTTGGAAGTGGGCTGTAGCATTGGTTTCGCAGAGGTTCCGCCTACTGCGCGCAGCCTCCAATCGAGAAAGTGACACAGTTTTCACAAAGCTGCTCAAGGCTTTACTGCCTACATACGATGTTCCAAACGCACATCACATTGCTATAACGGTGCACGATCGTCTTTGTCTTTAGTTGACATTGACAAGGCATTCTCCAAATCCGATAACCAACCTTTCGAAATAAATAAGTGGTTGGCTGCTTGTTTGTCAATATAGTTCATACGGCGTGCCTGGGATATGCTCATCATACTGTTGTGAACTGAAAGCATGGACTGATATTCCAGGGAACAGAGATATCAAAGGCATGATACAGCGAACGCGAGCAGACATCAGGAAGAAATAAAATCGATAGGGGCTATATTCTAAGCGCTTAGCTCCCGTGACGAGTTGACTACATTTATTTGGGACATTTTTTATTTGCTCTTTATTTGTTTAGCACAGCAATTCAGTTCTTGTTTACTGTAAACATGCTGCCTGTAGCCATGGAATGAATTAGAATCAGTACCGGAGGGATGCAATGCACGGACGCACCTACCGCGTCTCTATGATGGTTGCGCTGTTAACGCACATTTCGGTGTAGATGCCTACCATATTTGCAACAGTGGCCGCTTGACGTCAGAGTTCTGCGTGTCACCATTCATACACACCGCCTGACTGTCATCGGTTTTGTCACATCAATATAATAACAGCACTTCTGATTTTATGCGTGAATGTTTGAGTAATAGAATCTGATTTGATTCCTGTAAATGAATCGATTTTCAGTTGACAGCAATGCTGTTGTTCTTTTAAAAAAAATTGCAAAAATAATCAAATCAATTTCAGTTTCTACTCTTTTATGAAAAATCCACTGACTTCTGCCACCATGTTAAGCAAATGTGAAATGTCTTTAGAATGTAACATTTCAATATAAGTATTTTAATATTGGTATCTTTCTATAAAAGTCATATTCTGTTTTAAGTTATACTACCTGTTCAATATTTTCTTACCTTTCAGACTTCTAAGAACAAGTGTTCCTTTCCCTGAACCCATAAATTTGGTCTTACAGCACCTGCCTTCAAGGCTTTCAGAAACAGTATAAATATCAGTGTACCGGTACCCAAAATGCCATGTAGCTCTGCTCTTGTTACATAATATAATAGTGTGATAATTTAGGCTACATTACATGCAGCTTTATCATAAGAATTAATTAAGATATCCTGAAACATGAAAGTGCTCTGATATTGCAAACCCATTTATTGAGTTTTGCACCACAACGAAATGATGTGGTCACCAAAATAGTACCCTCAAACCACTGGTATGTGTAAAACTTTAGATCATTAATTAATCTTGAGATTATAATGACAATGGTGCAAATTAATTTAAATTCAGAACATTTTAAAATCCTGCCTATCAGGTACATTTTGTCACTGAATGAGTGCACTCTTTCTAGAATTAAACTTTCCAGAAGGTCGTAGAGACTGGCTGGAGAGAAGGTGAGTAAACATCCGATAAATGAGAGCGATAACCAGTTATGATGGAAGAAGAATTGCTGGTCTGTAACCACCAATGTGTAATTAGCCCTTTATTAAAACAAACATTGCAATCCAAGGAACACTGTAATGGATGGTAGTGCATCAAGGGAGAGGCACTAACCTTAAATCTCAAGAAATCATGTAATAATGCAGGGAAAAATATATTCTCCACCTAATCAAATCACTTTAATCAAATGTGTTTCACGAAGTTGTGTTGTAAGGTGGTATGACAAAAAAATTCAGTAAAGGTCAGTTTCATACTCTTGCTCCCCTTTAAGTGTGCTATATGGTGGTGTTTTGTCTTTTTTTCGGGGAACACTTATTAAACAATACAAAAAAAAAAGAAAACCTGGGTAGTTTTCAGCCTGGTGAACAATGAAAAATGTTCATCTGCTGCTCTTAGGAAGACCTACTGATAATTGTAAATTCATTTTCTTTAAATAATCCTACTGAAAACCTTCAAAATTTATGGTGTAATATTTCAAAGGCCCCTATATTAATGAATGGGAGATGTGTTTATATGTTATTGCTTCTAAGTGTGGTTCATGCTGTAGCTTTAAATGACTATTGCATACAGTTTATTAAATACTGTATATGAAATTAGTACATTTCTTCGATACATACACTAACATGCACAAAAAGACAATGAGCCTTCAAAGGTTAAGCATATGAAACATTGGCAGGGATATGGGTAGTATTAGAATATACGTTGTGCATAGGCTCTACCAATGGTCCTCAAAAACAAAGAAAGAGAGAAGAGCAAGTCCGACTCTTGAAAAGACTTCACTAATACTGTATATCGCAAGGCACAATACTTATTGTTTAAATTTAGCTCCAGTGGATTTCCGGTGCATTGCTTAAATAATTGTACCCTTCTATTTTGAGCTACAGAACACAAAAATATGGCATGTTGCAACTGCATAAATCTTTAGCCTTTTTTTTTTTTTTTTTTTCTGAGGTTTTATTGTTATAAAAGATCTTCTTGTAGAGCCAGGAGCACAGTATCCCTGACCACACCTGAGCGTCAAAATCAAGTCTGATCACAGCCTTTTTTTTTTTTTTTACAATACCTTATGCTTCTGTCTATTTATGCTATAAACATTTAAACCACACAGTCAAGCTGACAGTGCTCATTATGATGATTCCAGCAAACATTGTTTAAAGTCAACTGGAACCATTGATGCATTGGTATTTAGATAATGATAGCTTGTTCAAGTTCACGGATTTCACTTTGGAGAGTAACATTTCAGTTATAAACTAAAGTTGGGAAATACAAATAATTAGACGTTAATTGTATATATAAATTCTATCCTTATACAAATTGATCCATGACATTTCTGTTGTTCTTCATTTGATCAAGAACAGGGCATACCTTTGGGATTTCTCTCATTTTCATTGTGGTGCTGTATGTGTGAGTCCTGGACAGAATTTAATCTTCCATTCTTGGTGCACTTTCAGACCACTACCTGCATAATCTAACAGTAGAAATATAGTAACAGAATAAGCGGCATGGCGTAAGTGGAGAACTTCTGCCTCAAATTTCATGAACGTATCATCTGATATTTCTGAAAATTGACACTTTGTGAATGGGATGTCGAAATCAAACAAAGGTCCATATCCTGGTGTCAATGTATTTTGTTGACTTTTAAGAGATTTGACATGGCTTCAAATGTCATTGCGAAATTTCTTGTATGGCTGTTTGCCCAGGTGCTAAAAATACTGTTTTTGGCAGGAAGGTTTACATTTGAATTAAAGAGACTATATCTGGGATTGCACTTGCCGCAACAGCGATGCTGGTATTGTTTTCAGCACTGTAGTCCTCATAATAACGTGTTCAGTGAGTGTGTGCTCAGGCCACACCCATCTTTGAACTCAGCCTTTCAATTAATATCAACTACTCCACCTTTAATATTTCATGACTGCATCTCAAAAGATAGTGATGTTACCGGCTTACAGAAATTGTCCAAAAACAGACACACCCCCATAGAAATAAACACACAAATCAACTGAAAACAATATCAGCATCGCGATCGCAACTAGTAATCACCTTGCTTGTGAACAGTCAACAGTAATAGAATCCAACAAATGTCCCTCGAGGAAATAAAATAAACTTAAGGTTTACAGTTGTGTTGCTTATATGAACAATTTTGGGATTTGCGATTTATAATGAAGGTTCAATCATAAATTACTTCTAGCAAACACTGCAATTAGGGAGGGATTTATTGTTTTTACTTTTGGGTCACAATGTTCAAGCACATGGAAAATCATTTTTCTCAATTAGTCAGGTGTCTTACGTCACTCATCAAGACACTTCTTGAGATCCCAGAGTTCTGAAGATATACGAATATTTCCAATCGCTGCTTTGATTACATTCAGGATCTCATGGTCACAGATCCTCACCTGTGGTACAATATTTGTACTTCAGGCTTTGTGTGGCTTAAAGCAAGCTTCTCTCCAAAACTGCCTTACTGTACATTAACCAAGCCACTTGTGGTCTTCAGTACAACACTCAGTTTTAACACAGATCTTTTTTTTTTTAAATCTAAAAGCAAAAACTAATAAATAATTGCAATTCTGGAAGACTTGTTACTTCGGTCTTCAGCTGGGTTAGTTTAAGATGTCTTTCTGGTTGTCATAACCACTTAATATCTTCCTTTTAGGAATTGTGGTTTTGTCTTTATTTCTGGAAATGGAGATGAGCAGGAATGAGTGGAGATTAAGATCTCCCACTATTTGCTTGCAATGTTAATTGATTGAGTCGTCTCAGAAGCAAGTAATATAAGTAGTATAAGAGCTCTTCTCCAGAGTCATCAAGAAGAATTAAATAAAGTCAGCACAGTAAAAAAAAAAAGAAAACTGTTGTTGTCTCAGTTGTTGTTGGCTTGGGTTCTCAGCACAAATGTCTTGTTGATTATATTGCATACGCACAGCCTTTATTTCAAAAAGGGTCAGGACCAGAAGACAAGAATTGCCAAGCCAAAAACAATGTCCAAAAAGTGAAGTCGACTAGACAGGCAGGGGTCAAAACCAGTAAGGCAGATGTGCAACGGTACACAGACAGTAAGCCAAAACTCGTAGTCGAAATCCAGAAGGGTAGGTCATACACAGGGCATCCAAAACAGAAATCGTGGTCGTACAAAAACAGGTCAAAATCCAAAAAGACAAAACAGGAATAGAAGGGCAATGGCAATCTCAAGGTCGGGCGAAACAGTCGTGAGGAAGCAATAGACAAAAGGCATACGAGGAGGTCTGCACAAATGAATACTGATCAACGTTCTGACAAGGAATGAACTGCAGTGAAGACTTTAAATAGACAAGAGGGAAGTCACATGCTATGCAGGGAACAGGTGAATTGGATAAGACTAATTACAGAGATAAGCACACATGGGGAAGTCCTAAACCACAAACAACTGGCAAAAACCAAAACGCGGACAGGATCCACGCAGACAACCTATGACAGATAAACAGCTCTGGTCAAGGAGTTCTAAGTGCACAGTTAAGATTCCAGGACAGAGAGAGAAGCGCACCTGAGGTGCGTAAGCTGTAATCAAAGCAGAGTACAGGGAAAGCAAAAGGGGCGGAGTTACAGAGCAGAGCAGAGCGGGGCAGAGTTAGTTATATTAGTAAACAGTGATATCTACACACCTAATCAAAATACGTGAAAGTTAGTTGGTTAGTTTATGTACAGACAAAGGGATTAGTATACAATAAAATTACCAGTACTAACTAAGCAGCCTAGCAGTTAATTAATATGGTAATTTCAGAAAAGCGGGAAGGAAGGTAAAACAAGACTTGAAGGAAGTTCGTGAAATAGCGGAAAACTTCCGAAATCACCCGAAGCGTGTCTGCACGCAGACAGGGGAGTACACTGGCATGATGACACAGATCACATCAGGCATTACAGGGGAGACAATGTGCAATGCAATCATGGAATGGATGAATAAACATGAAAAATAATAAATATACGTGAAAGAGGCAAAGAAAACTGATGTGCTTAAGCTGATCGATAGCATTGGTGTGAATGAGAATGTTAGGGCATTATACCAAAGAATGGCCAATGCCCAAGGTGGACCAGTGAATGGTAGTGATGAAAGTGACAGAGACAAATAATTTTGGTATGAAATGATCTAACACACACTGGAGATTACTGAGACTGAGAATTGAAACACTAGGTCCTGCAATTATTGGACTGTAGTGCATTTTGTGACCATAGACACTTTAATGGACATGGAACATTTTGCAGAAAAGTGGGTGTATGGAGCGTTATGAAGACAAATCAATTAAAGTTTGTATTTTTAAAAAAGTTCTAATAAAGTTAGATTTCCATGAATTTGCACATCAATTGTCTGTGTCAAACCCTGTCCATATCAAAGGCTTTGGAGTTATTGGATTCCAATTAAAAAACTCTTTTAAAAAAATATAGATTTTCTCAAAACAATAAAAATGTACATAAAGCATTTTGCATTTAAGCACTTAATTTTTGGATAAGACTGATTCAACAATGAAGATCAATTGAAAAATCCAGCTTATTGCCAAGGGCCAATGAAATAATTGACCTGATTTAACTCATTGAATGTTATTTAACTTACTTGCTAGGTAACATTAACAAACAAATCTCTAGATAACATAGGTTGCCAGCTTACTGGTAATGGTAGTTTGGCCCCTCCAGTGCTGACCTTCACTAAAAGAGCATGAAAACCCTAGGGGATAGGCAATCATTATATGATAGAGAATTACTCAAAGATTGCAAAACTTATTTATTTTTTTTACAAAAGTCGATCGCAGATCGCTGCAAATTAAATTTATTGATCACCTCCGGCGGAGTATGCCGACCACTGCGCGAGCGCTCCCGAAGTATGCATGACATCAGCGCTTGAACGCAAACAGGCAAGGTCAACATGGCCTCATACAGTTTCAGTGAATCTAGTGGGAATTCCGGTGAGAATTTTCACGACTGGAGCGATGAGGAATCAGGAGACAGAGAATTAGTTCTTACTTTGGCAGATACGGAGGAATACGACGGTCCTCAACCCTACCTGTATGGACCACCAGCAAGGCAAGAGATGGAGGACCAAGCAGGACATGCAGCTGATGCCTTTCCTGACGATGCCTTATTATGACAAGATCGCGTTGGCAATACCACTTAGTATGTTATTTTCCTATAGTTTGAATTACGGTAACGTTTATTTGAAAACAATAGTAAATTAATCAAGTGCATAAGGAATGACTTGACGCAGTTTAACATCCCCAATCTCCGCAAATATATTGGACTATTAGCTAGCTGCAGTGGCGTGCCGTCATATGTCAGGAAGGCCTTCAGTAACATCACCCTTTCCCACATAAATTTTTTTAATCTGTTTGCGATCAAGTTTGCCTGATTAACAATCAAACAATTTCTTAACTGAACAACCACCGATAATGCATGACACGTAATGATTAAGAAATGCTAATGACAAAGCGACTGCCTGTTGGCTATGTTGATATAATTGATGTGACTCCGCAAGGATGACAATCTGAAAAAAATCCGAAACTTTGGCTGACTTCGCTGCAATTATTTTCGCCGTCACTCAGCTGTGCATCGTACCTAACAACGCCATTTGCATTCAGACTGTAGAATGGATTCTCATGGCTTATTGCTCAATGAGCCTCACAAACTAATTTACGCAACGCAAATATGTG
Source organism: Gymnothorax javanicus (assembly GCA_029692085.1). Classification (NCBI taxonomy): domain Eukaryota; kingdom Metazoa; phylum Chordata; class Actinopteri; order Anguilliformes; family Muraenidae; genus Gymnothorax; species Gymnothorax javanicus. The sequence continues at coordinate 45,530,563 of CM056202.1, read as the reverse complement.
CTGTTTCACCAACGAGTGCAGAAATGATAACGACTTGTTGATATTTTTCGTTGTCATTGATGTGCGGAAGAAAACGCCGTATAATTTCGCAGTGCAATATATAACGAGACTTTCAAAAATAAATGACTTTCGTCGGTTCTGCTAATTAGTCTGAGCAACTGTTGCTAATCGGGAGAGGTAAACTGTGAGAGGGGTAGGTTGGAAATTTGTGAATACTATGTCCGGTTTTATCAGAATTTCTAGAGAATTTGAAGACACAAAGCTGAACCATCGTTCAAAAAGCTAGATGAACAATCAAAACAACGCGAGACAATGGCTGAATGCAAATTATGGCTGTTCATGTGCGCCTGGCGCCGCCTGCACATTGATTTGTGTTCTAGAACTGACGTTAGATGCCTCTAACAAGAGCGCCATCCTATTTTTAGCCAGGCAGCCAGACAGCGCGAAATGGTGACTTTCAAACCTTGGTGACACGGCAACAAAGGACCGCCGGGTGGAACAGATGTCTCCAAAATGGTTTTGGGTGTGTACTCAAACAGAACATGAAAGCATAGCGAAAGTGAAGGAAGGGTTTTCATGCTCTTTAATATCAATGTAAGGGACTGATGCTTACACTATCCTGAATTAAATAACATGAAATGTGGAATAGTGAAAGCAGATGTGGATCCATCTTTGTCCACAGCTTCCACGCAGCCATCAGCATGCATTAATGTACCCTTGCAGATCAATCTGGGAAAAAGAAATGTAAAATATTGTTGCTGTGAGATGCTTTGAGCTGATTGAACTGTTGAAAACTGAGTAGAATTTGTTCATGCTGCTCATCACTTTCATTTTAACGTTCAAATTCTCTTGGAAAACGAGCGCCACAATTATATTCTCAACATTAAAGTTGAAAGTTGCCACGAAATTTCGTATCACAGGGGAAATGTGTAGTGAGGGCGCTATGTACATGTTAATAATCAGCCATTCACCCCTCACTTCTCTTTGAGCTAAAGCGATTGGGAGCAACACAGTTTCCAATCAGGACAGTCAGCAAAGTGTCTCTGTGCTCAAATTTCTGTGCTTTTTCTGTGTACTTTGCGATGCAACATATGGTGAAATGCAGCTTTGTTGATCTCCTTTCATTTTTAGGTGCTAACCTAGGAAAAGCAAATGTTTGCTAGTCACTGTATGCCTCTGATTTTTTGTGAAAAACAGTTGACAGTAATCAGCTGCAATTAATCCACTTCCATAGTTTGTCCCTATCACTGTAAGTGTGAGCTGTTGTCATCAACCTGTCTCTGAGGGTTACAGTGAGAGTGGACAGTTTGATGAATGGATATATGCATTTTGTGATTCACTTTTGGATGATCTGTAACATCTTTCTGATATGACTGATTTTGGTGTGGTACGTTGCACTATTTACTGTCAAGTATAGGAAATGCATTTAATCTGTCTGGTCTGAAACTAAGATAAAATGTATCCCTGATGGACGTTGCTGTGACTGCATGTTCTATGTTTGATTTCAATTATTTTGTGCATTTGGTACAGCTAAAATACAAAAATGAGAAATACAATAATAAATAAATTCAAAATCCAGATGCTGCACAAGGAAGAATAGGATCAGATAGGTATTTGCTCATTTTATTTTTTGAACGGTGGTCTGAAACTTTTTGGTCGGCATATTTTATGGATGGTCAGTTGGAATAGCTGAAACATAGAAATTTTTTTTTTAATATTGCCTTTATAAACATTCCTTGACCTGTACTGATTGAAAACAGTGAAAAGAAAATATCAAATATCAAATGTTTTCTCCTCTGTTCTTTATTGATTTTTGGAAATTAACACTCATTCAGAATTATGTCCCTGCAAAACACATTCAAGAAACGTTGGGACAGGGGTTTGTTTACCACTGCATTACATTATCTCTCCTTTTATAGCCCTCCAAGTAATCACAGTGTAGCTGAGGGTACCAGTCGTTCCAGTTTTGAAGGATGTTTTTCCTATTTTGCCTTGATATCCATCTTCATCTATTCAAACATTTGGGGACTTTATTGTCATATTTTGAGCTTTATAAAGCATAGCATGTTTTCAACTGAACACAGGTCTGGACTGCAGGGAAGCCTGTCTGACACCCACACTCTCAAATCAGGACACCTCGCTTTTAGTAATATGCGCAATGTGGCTTGCAATTGTTTTGTTGAAATAAGATGTCACTTAGAAGACAGGATGTTTTGCTCCAAAATGCCTATGTGCTTCAACATCAGTGGTACTGACACAGATGTTTAGGTTATGTCCAGTAACCAATTTGCAAAAGGTTGACTGGTCTGAAAACAGCACCTCTGTTTCCTGTGTGCATCCGTCAATTTCAGATGAGAAGCCCATAACTGTTGACTGCTGAATTTTTGGACATTTTTGACAAATGGCTTCCTTGATGCAAATGGTTTTCACTTGCATTTGTGGATGCAATGATAAATTATGTTCATTGGCAAAGGTTTTCTGAATTATCCCAGCCGATATAATTTTATCCATCACAAAAGCATGTCGGTTTTCAATGCATGCCATCTGAAGGATTGAAAATCCCATTCAAAATTCTCCAGATTCCCTAAATCCTTTAATAATATTACACATTTCAGAGGATTTTGCTCTAAAATTTTCACGTAATTCAATCAGTAGAAAATAAAACGAATGCACACCTGTAGGTGGATAGGTGCGTAGGAGATGACTGAAGGTCAGCCAAATGGAAGAAACGAATAAGTCCCGCACACAGTCCTCTACGCTTGCAATACTTTATTGAATTCACACAACGTTTCGGTCGTAGACCTTCGTCAGGTCTACGACCGAAACGTTTTGTGAATTCAATAAAATATTGCAAGCGTGAGAGGACTGTGTGTGGGACTTATTCGTTTCTACGTAATTCAATCAGACCATTTTTTTTGCAGTAGTAAGACTCCACCACTCATTGCTTGTAAACAAGTGGATCTTTTGTGGCTGCTTGTTTTTATCCATAAGCATGATAGCATCACATGTTCAACACCTGTTGTCATTCAAACACTTTCAGTGCCTTAAATTGCTCCAGAGCCACCTTTTTTGAAATGCATAGCAGGCATCAGCTTTCAATATGCTTTACATGTTAAAAACAACAATAACAAGGAACAACGAGGGCCCCCCCAACCACCCACTTTACCCGCAGCAACTTTCCCCATACCAACAGTGATGTAATGAGGTAAGAGAATGAAAATGACTAAAATAAGGAAATGCCATCATGGAGGGCTATCCACGCCAAGAGCTGATCACAGTTCACAGCCGCAGACATGGAGATCATCCCAATTTAGACGAAGAGAGCAGTCCATGCCACAACCATACAGCTGTTGATAGAACCCCCCCCGCCAACCAAAGGAGCGAGGACAACCCCCACAGCAACATCCCCACAGCCAGAGCCACTCACTGATCCCAGTGGAGAAGGCCCCCAGTGAGGAGACACTAGAGCTAGTGTAAAAGACTAAAACTAATGGTATAAAACTAAAAGTAATAGTAAGAGTAATGGGATAAAGTACAAGTGTTTAAAAGCCAAAAAATAAATGAATGAATAAAAAATATAATCAATTAATTTACATAGAGTTAAAAATAGATAAAATTGTACACTAAGAATTAATCAAATGCTAAACTAAAAAGGTGGGTCTTGAGCCTCCTTTTCAAAATCTCATTGCTCTCTGCGGCCCTTAAGTCCTCTGGCAGGCTGTTCCACAGACGTGGGTCATAACATTTAAATGATGCCTTGCAGTGGGTTTTTGTTCAGACTTTGGGAGTAATTAAAAGGCTAGTACCAGAAGACCTCAGGGTCCATGAGGGTTCGTATGGTAAAAGCAAATCCGATAGATAACAAGGACCAAGACCACTGAGACATTTAAAAATCAATAAAAGAACCTTGAAATCAATCCTGAAACATACAGGGAGCCAATGCAGAGACCTTAAAACTGGTTTAATATGCTCTTGCTTTCTGATTCGCATCAGCACACGTGCTGCTGAATTCTAAAGTAGTTGTTGGTGTGAAATATTCTTTTTGAGAAGAGCATTGCAGTAATCAATTTGACTGGAAATAAAAGCATGCATCACCGTCTCTGTATTTGCTCGAGAGAGAAATCGACGGACTCTGGCAATGTTCTTAAGATTGAAAAATCCAGTTTTCATCTCATTTTTAATATGTGGAATAAAACAAAGCCCAGAGTCAAAGATGATGCCCAGGTTTTTCACCTGCTGAGATGGTTCTAAAAATGGTGATTTTAGTTTTGGTACAAGTTTCTCTCACTGAGCCAATAATTAATACTTCAGTCTTTTCCATGTTGAGCTGTAAAAAGTTTTCTGCCACTCAGAACTTGATGTCTAAAGTACAGTTTGACAGGGCATCGATTGTTCCTGCGTCATCAGGAGACAGGGAAATGTAAAGCTGTTTATCATCAGCATAACTGTGAAAATTGATGCCATGCCTCCTAATAACATTCCCAAGCATGTTAAGATTTAATAGTTGAACCTAAAATTGAACCTTGTGGCACCACAGTTCATTCTATAGCCCTTTGAGGAGCAAGTATCCATACTGACTAAAAATGTTCTATCTGTGAGATAGGAAGAGAACCAGATAAATACAGTACCAGAAAGGCCAACCAGGTCACAAAGTCTGTTTAAAAGAATTTGGTGATCCACTGTATCAAAAGTAGCGCTAAGATTCAGTAGTACCAGAATCGAAAGTTCCAGTATGTCCATATTAATCCTTAGATTATTAACGATCCTCAAGAGGGTTGTCTCGGTACTGTGGTTTGTCCTGAAACCAGATTGATTTTTTTTTTAAATGTTAAATTTGTTGATGAAGTTGTTTAACCCTTTAAGGCCTAATGCAAAAATCCCAGCAGAGAATCATGCTGCCATATTTACCATAGTAACCTGTATTTGGGCTGAAGCACAGCTTCTCAGCTTTCAGGAACAGTTGGAATTTTTTTCTATTGCGCAAAACTTACAGTAATTACGGTACTTTCAAATTACGCGCATATCTGTGTCGGCTTCTTAAAAACGCGCACATGCTATCCCGGTTTAAATGGGTTAACTGAATAGGAACAAGTTTTTCTACAATATTGTTTAAAAATGGTAAGTTGAAAACTGGTCTGTAGTTATTAAGTATGGTGGCATCGAAATTACTCTTCTTCAGAAGGGGTTTGACTGTTGCAGTCTTAAAAGCAGTGCGGAAAATGCCCACCCTAATTCATGATGGTTAAAAGATCATTCTCAAAGAATCCATAAAATGTTTTAAAAAGTGATGTGGGCATTGGGTCTAAAAGGCACGTAATTGGGTTTACTTGGGAGAAAACTCTACCAATTGTCTCAGCAAATGCTAACGGCCCTGCCAACACTGGCGCGACCGGGGCTCTTGCCTGGATGGTGGTGCTCTCTACTGCTCCAAAAAGTGGTGCCTTAACTAGGTTAGCTAACCCAGTAGCCCGACAATAACATGCTTTTTGATAAGCATAAATCTAATCTGCCAGAGATATAAAATGAAACGAGATTAAGAAATGAACTAATTATGACTGGCAGATGGTGGTCGATGCTCTCGACTTCCTGCTTCCCATGAATGACCTCATCAGGAGGGGCTATTTTCTTTTGGTCTTTATCGGGATGTGTGCAATGTGAGAGGGTGTTCAAAATGCCTCTTTTATTCTCTTTCCATTTGAGTGAGTGTCCAGTAAGTGTTTTATTCATCATCTCCATGACGTTGGCTTTCAGTAGAAGTATAATTTGTCCAATTTTGGATTTCTCAATATGTCTACTTTAACACTACCTCCAGAGGCTTGTACAGTGGGCACTATGCATGACAGGGGCATCGCTTCATGGACTTCTGTTGCTATGCTGTAGCGCTCATCACTCTGAAATAGGGTAAATCTGGACTCATCAAACTACATGACCTTTTTCCATTACTCAGCAGTCTAATCTTCATGCTCCCTAACAAATTGAAGTAGTTTTTTCTTGATTAGCTCACTAACAATGGCTTTCTTGTGGCGCAAGTTTTTGTGCCTTTGTGCATCTGGAAATGCTCTTACATTCACCATTAAACATGGCCATGAGCACGAATGTTCATTTTTTATAATGAGACTTCACTGAGCTTTTAGTGATCTCCACTCACTGACATTTGTTTTTCTTTTTTTTCTGACCCATTTTTTTCTCTATCGCAAATTTGACTGTTCACCATCCGCCCAGGTTTTAACCTCTTGCCTACCGCTGACCGTCAAAATCGGTCGGGAAAAAAAAAACCACCTATATATCTTAGGGCAGAAAAATTGGTGCAGTGTATATTAGTTTCCATTAGACTCCATTACTATGGGGCACTTAGTGTACTGGTTTATTGGTGCCGGACTATGTACTGCTTACGTTCAGTTCCTCATTTAGCGTGTAGATAGCGACACTGGTGCAACTTTGGCGCTGAACCAGGAGGTGATAACGGTAACACGTGGTCTATTCTGTGAACTCAATATGCGCTGAATAGGGTAAGAGTTTGTTGCTTTTGTCGGGTTTATTTGAGAAAATGAGCACAAGGGCCAGGTTTGGGGTCAATGAAGCCGAATGACAGTCAGGAATATGAAATATGATTAGTGATTGATCAGTGATTCGTGAAAAACAAATAAAAGTCATACGTGACAAATAATATCTTTACTTCGGGTTTCCACCATTACTTTGTCCTGATGAAGACCTGAGTAGGTCGAAACATGTTGATATTTTTAATCTCTCTTTAGCCGGTATTAATAAAGGCTTTTTAGCATTATTTTCTCTTCAGATCGTCATTTTTGAGTGCCTGGATTGTGACACCCTTGGGGTTTGTTTTTAATATCTTTACTTGTTGAATTACAGGGTGAAAATCATAAAAAAATCACAAAATCATTCAATCAATATTGGTTATTGATCACCAATTTAAAGATATACACTTGAAACCAATACCGATCAATAGCCCAGACAATACTCTTTCCAAAAATATAGTTTATGGGGTCTATTACCAAAAATAAAAATATTACAAATTTATCTGTGAAACCTACAAAATCTCAAGAAAAGCTCTGGTACAGCAAATCGAAAGCTCTGGAACCAAGAGGTTAATAATGCATTGGAGAGTTGTTTACCCAGTGTATGATTTCAGCAGTCTCCTTTGTTTTTTTTTTTTTTTTTTTTGATGCAGCCTCTCATGAAACACAGTAACATATTTTTTTTTTTATGGTCATGGGATGCACCTTACAATAAGGGTGTTAAAGAAATAAGAAGCCGCACATTGCATCAGTCAGGGTTAAAAGAATTGTTGCCGGCTGAATTACATTAATCACCACAATAACCATTCAATCATAGGCTCTCAAGTATTTGCTGATATGAATCCTATTGGCAAATTTTTTTGGCCAAGCCGCGTATATTAAATATTTACCACCATTTTTGTATCTTCTTGTAGCCATAACCACATTTATGAAGGTCAATGACCACCCCCCCTCTTTTGAACTTCCTGTTCTTTTTTTTTTACTTGGCACTGGATAACAAAGGGGCTCCATTTGAATAGATGTAAAGGATAATCAATAAGGCCTTAGGACAAGACAATTGTGGTGCGAAGACAATCTGACTGCACTAACACTAGGCAACGTTATCGTGCGTCCCTTGCGCATCATTTTTGTTTCTTTTGTGAATGGCCAGATGGATGGTTGGTCGGTTTATATATTGCTTCTTCAAGGCATTATGTTAACATGCTAAAAGAAATATGTAATCGAGCACTGAAGCACCTTTCTTTAGTATTTAGATAATTAGAACAGCATTTATTGTGGCTGCGACGAAAATACTTTCTAAGAAGTTAGAAACTTTTCAAAGTAAACCACAGCCATGGATTCTTCCATGCGTTTTTCTTCATTTTTATATGCTAGTGAAACAGAAAGTGGTGGACTGATACATTTGCTGAACGTAAATAAGTCATGATTAATTTCTGGTTTAGATTTGGTAGATTTCAATTACAATAATCTTTTGGGGTGCCATTAATTGCGAAACTGCAATTTGGAAGAAATTGATTTTTAATTAAATAAGTAAATATTTTAGGCTGTTTCCATTGAAGCATTAATAAAGTACAGTACGTATTTGTCGCGTTGGCATTTTGAGTTTATCTATTCAATGTTATTTTTTCTCATAATTTTAGAGCATCTCCTGGCAGGGGTGCAAATAATTCTTGAGCCCATGGTATATCCTTTCATAAAACTTCACCATGTACAGTATAAAAGCAAGCGTGCTCCATCGTTTTACATCCTTATACTTAAATTTAAAAGAGCATCCTGAATCACATATTCAAAGAATTCCAGACTAATCTGACATAGAGAGAATTTTATTATCGCTTTGAAACAGTCATCATAAATCCTCCACACCAGGAAAGGTAATCAAAATGCAAACTTCTCTTAAATTGCACACTGGAGGGACACAGCTGTCATATCAAAGATGCCAACATGCACTCAGAATTTGTTTCTTTAGTGATCATTTGGAATCCCTGAAGCATGCGACTTTCTGACCTTACCTAAATAAACATGCACACACAAACATGATTCTGACCATGACCCAGTTTGTGAAAACCCATCACACATTTACAGAGAGCCATTTCCGGGCACTGGAACATTTTGAGAGAGTTATGGTAAACATTCTCTCCATGTAAATGTGTTACTCTTTATTTAATTGGTTTCATCAATTTTTCAAAGCAGTTATCTGCCATTTCAGCATTGATACCATATTTACTGTATGTGTCAGAAGCAGTAAGACTAGGGGGTTAATGTGAAAATGCAAATTTCTTAGAATCTTTCTATTCATCTTTGCTAAGTATGAAGAATCTACAATTCCAAAATGTACAATATGTACAAAAATAAAAACAGAATCCACAACTTTTTCCAAACATTTTCCATTATTGACAGAGACCATTGATTCTATATTTGCAATTTTAAATGCTTTTTTTGGTTGCCTGACTGGTTTTTACCCCTCAGCCTCGACTAAGGGCAGAGGGGTATTATTGTCACGTGCAATGTCTGGCCGTCTGTCCATCCGTCTGTATGTCTGTCCATCTTTCAGGTAAACTTTTGTATTCCGCACGATAACTTGAAAACGCCTTTGTCAATCAACGCCATTTTTGCTGTGTTACTTGGTCTTGTGTACCTACAGAATCCTATCAATTTTGATGGCGCTTGGATGTTCAGTATGGCTGCCACAGCTGCCATCTTGAATCTTATATTCCGCAAGATAACTTGAAAATGTCTTCGTCAATCTACACCATTTTTGCTCTGTTGCTTGGTCTTGTGTAGTTTCAGAACCCAATCAAATTTGACAGCACTCAGATGACCAGTATGGCCGCCACAGCCGCCATCTTGAATTTTGTATTCCACAGGACAACTTGAAAATGCCTTCCTCAATTTACGTTGTATATTCATTCCAAACAATCCAGGGGCTGAGGGGTAATGCGGGGCTATTTTTCTTCTTACACTGCAGCCCATAGCCCCTGTGGGCCGGTGCTCAAGGTCTCTGACTGGGATTCAAAACGTTGGTACAGCTTTGGGACTGCTGAGCAAGGGGCAACTATACCTTACATTGTTCTGGGCAACATTAGCCCCTTCATCGAATCGACTGAACATCGCTTTGAATAAAACCAGAGTAGCAGTAATGCAATGTAACGCATGTGTTCCATTTTATCTGCGTTAACTGCAAGGATGTTCTGTGAGGACAATTTTGGTATGATTTTATAGGAGGGTGTCAGATTTATCTCATTGTCTACGTCAAGGCGTCAGTACATCGTGCCTTGTATTTGTGAACCACATTATTTGTGGCCAGTACTGATTTCTATGCTCGGCGGACAAGCTAAATTGAGTGGTACAGCATGTACTGTTGTTTGATGACACAGAACTGCCGTGAGCAGACGGTTGGCCTCTGATGCATTTATCGGCTCAGTGCATCTGTCATTCCAGAGCAACTTTGTTTATTATCATCTCCAAATATGAAAGATCAGAGTTCATTCGCGCAGACTGAGTTCATAGACCCCCCTTGACCCACGCCCCCTGCCTTCTCTGATGCATCAGAGAACCTGCACTGTGTTGTTCAAACACCCGGCTTTGGCAGCGAGAGCCCCACGCATTGTTCATCTCAACAGGAGGAAATCCCCAAAAACAAGCCAGACCAACCAGGTGTCCATGTTCGTGAGACTGTAAACTCAGGGGCAATGTGTTAGGGAAGGTGCAGAAATGAAAGCAGATGAGCAAAAAAAAATCTATCTATCTATCTATCTATAGACCCCATTCCGAAGTAGTTGGGACAAAGTGTAAATTGTGAATAAAATCAAAATGCAATGATTTTCAGATCACATGAGCCAATATGTTATTTACAATAGAACATACCGGTAGATAACATTTCAGATGTTGAAACTGAGACATTTTACTTTTTTATCCACAAATTTTCTGGCTGCAACAGGTCTCAAAAAAGTTGGGACACAGGCAAAAAAGGGCTGAAAAAGAAATTAATATATAAGAGAATCAGCTGAAAGAACATTTAGCAAATAAATACATTAACTGGCATCAGGTGTGTAACATGATTGGCTAGAAAAGGGATGTCTTAGAGAGGCTGAGTCTCTCAGAAGTAAAGATGGCCAGAGGCTCTCCAACCTGTGAAGGCTTGCGTAAATAAATTGTGGAATACTTTAAAAACAATGTTCCTCAACGTCAAATTGCAAAGGCTTTGAAGGTCACATCATCGACAGTGCATAACATCATCAAAAGATTCAGAGAAACTGGAAAAATCTCTGTGCATAAGGGACAAGGCCGAAGACCTTACTGGATGCTCGTGATCTTCGGGCCCTCAGACGCCACTGCATCACTCACCAGCATGATTCTGTCATTGACATTACTAAATGGGCCCAGGAATACTTCAAGAAACCACTGTCTGTAAACACAGTCCGCCGTGCCATCCACAGATGCCACAGAAAACTCTATCATGCAAAAAGGAAGCCATTGTTGAGCATGATCCAGAAGCGTCACCTTGTTCTGTGGGCCAAGGCTCATTTAAAATGGACTGTAGTTAAGTGGACAAAGTGTCCTGTGTTCAGACGAGTCTAAATTTGACATTCTTGTTGGAAATCATGGGCGTTGTGTCCTCTGGGCTAAAGAGGAGAAAGACCACCCTTACTTTTAACAGCGTTCAGTTCAAAAGCCAGCATCTCTGATGGTATGGGGATGCATTAGTGCATATGGTGTGGGACACCCGCATGTTTTAAAAAGCACCATGAATGCTGAAAGGTATATAAAGGTTTTAGAGCAACATATGCTCCCCCCAGATGACATCTATTCCAAGGAAGGCCTGCCTGCAGTCCTGATCTTTCAACAATTGAGAACATTTGGCGCATAATTAAACGAAAAGTCCGTCAAAGGAGACCCAAAACTCTCCAGCAGCTGGAAACCTGTATTAAACAAGAGTGGGATCAAATTCCAATGGCTAAACTCAAGAAACTTGTCTCCTCAATGCCCAGACGCCTCCACTCAGTGTTAAAAAGAAATGGGGATGCTACACCGTGGTAAGCAGGCCTCTGTCCCAACTTTTTTGAGACCTGTAGCAGCCGTCAGATTTAAAAGGAGCTCACTTTGTGGATAAAATTGTAAAATTTCTCAGTTTAACACGTTGACTGCCAACTATGAGATAACTCGTAATGGCGGGTCAGGGCCAGCGCCAGAAAAAATTCGGGGAAATTATCCATCCCTTTATTGACAACAATTGGTCCTGGCTAATTCTAGATGGTTTTCCTTTATAAGCACGTTTTCTAATTCAAGAATAATCAAGTGGCAATTGAAGACACGGCTTCTCTCCCCCATGCGATCTAACAGCAAATAATGGGCTACATTCAGTGCAGAAAAATAATTTAATTATAATTAGGTCAATGCACTGGCACTCAGCAATGGTAATTTTTTTTTTTTCCAGCGAGGCGGAATTTCAGAACTCTTAAATGAATGAAGGTAATTCTGGTGACAAGTATACGTGGTTTCCTCCGTTTTCATTTCCAGTCTAACAGCTGGCTATTTTTTACAAGCAAGTTGCGTGACCGTGCTGCAAAAACAGGTGTAGGTACTTGCCGTAATTACCTTCATTCGCAAATGAGTTCTGAAATGCCGCTCTTGCTGGAAAAAAAAAAAACGTTGCTGAGTGCCTGTGCATAGACCTAATTATAATTAAATTATTTTCTGCACTGAATGTAGCCCATTATTTGCTGTTAGATCGCATGGGGGAGAGAAGCCGTGTCTTCAATTGCCACTTGATTATTCTTGAATTAGAAAACGTGCATACAAAGGAAAACCATCTAGAATTAGCCAGGACCAATTGTTGTCAATTAAGGGATGGATAATTTCCCCCGAATTTTCAAGTCTGGCGCTGGCCCTGACCCGCCATTAGCTGGCAGTCAACGTGTTAAACATTTGCTGTGTTATCTCTGTTTTATTGTGAATAAAATACTGGCTGATGTGATTTGAAAGTCATTGCGTTTTGATTTTATTCACAATTTAAACTTTGTCCCAACTATTTCGGAATTGGGATTATATATATATATATATATATATATATATGTGTGTGTGTGTGTGTGTGTGTGTGTGTGTGAAAGCATTGAATGGAATCACATCCAAATTTTTCTTTTTTTAGTCCAGAAGGGGATGTTCATCAGGCCTACAGTAGGCTCCAAAATTACTGGCATCCCTGACTGGTAGTGCGCGAACAATTCTTCAAAAATTCCAAAAAAACAAATTTATAGAGAAATTCTAAATAACAACATGTAGGAAATACTGTACGAAATTAATGTTCCAATGGAACCAACCAAAATCATTTACTGATTTTATTAAAAATCAATTTTCTCCAAATCAACATTTCACAATTAATTGCACCCTTAAAGGTTATTGTAAATAACATCTACCAAAATTAAACCAGGTATTAAATTCCACTTATTTAAGTTTTATGTACGTGTTAATGAACTATCCTGACCCATTACATCACTTCTGGTTTTACTGGGGTATATTCATGAGGTAACACACATGCATGTTTGGCATCAAAACAGAGATGCATACAAGGAGAAGGACCTCGCACCCGCAGTAAAATATGATGGTGGGTCAGTCATGTTTTGGAGCTGTTTTAATTCAAGAAGTCTAGGAGCACTGGTTAAGATTAATGGGGTAATGAATCCCACCAAGTATCAGGATATTTTGGCTGATGATCTGGTTGCCTCCGCCTAAAGGCTGGGACTTGGCCATCAGTAGACTTTCCAGCCAGGCAATGACCCGAAGCATACCTCAAGATCCACACAGAAATGACAACAAAATCAACATTCTGCAATGGCCATCTCAGTCACCAGACCTCAATTCAATTGAAAACCTGTGGGCTGAGTTGAAGAGGGTAGGTTGATCAAGGCAAACCCATGAATGTGATGGATCTTGAAAGGATTTGCTTTCAGGAATGGTCCAAAATTCCTCAAATGTGCCTTAACCTTGTCAAAAATTACAAAAAAGACTCAATGCCGTCATCCTTGCCAGAGGTGGTTGCACTAAGTGCTAAATGAAGGGTGCCAATTATAATGAAACCTTGATTTTTTGTCAAAATGTATTTTGTATGAAATGATTGTTATGATTTTGGTTGTTTCCATCAATACATTAATAAAGTATTTCACAAATGTTGGTATATTCCAGTTCTCGATAAATATTTTGTTTACATATTTTTTTCTCCTGTTTGTGCATTGCCATCAGCGCCGCCAGCAATTTTGGAGTCCACTGTATGTTTTTACAGATCAAGAGTTATATATTGTGGACAGCTCAAAGCTTCACTAAAAAATTAATTGAGGACTTACCGCCTCCAGCAATTTAATTGTGAAGAGCCCATGTCCTCGTCAATTGTAAAAGTACAGAATTTTTTCTCTTCATAATCCAGTGCAGACATAATTATCTGACATTTTGAAGTTCTCATAAATACTGCACATATCAGAGTCTTTTTTCACTGGAGAAAACCAGCTCTTTTCGTTTCCCTGACATCATTCCTCGATTTTTAATTTCCAAGTAATTTATTAGCAAGAAGTTTGCGGGTTTGAATCCGGCCTGGGGCCTTTCTGTGTGGAGTTCGCATGTTTTCCCCATGTTCAAGTGGGTTTCGTCCGGGTACTCCGGTCTCCTTCCACAGTCCAAAGACATGCACATCAGGCTAATTGGAGATGCAAAACTGCCCATAGGCATGAGTGTGTGAGTGCATGGTGTGTAATGGATTGGTAAGCTGTTCAGCATGGGTCCCTGCCTTTTGCCCACTGTCAGCTGAGATAGGCCCCAGCTCCTCGTGACCCTAGTGAGGAAGAAGCAGGTGAAGAGAATAGATGGTTGGATTTATCTTTCAGTGCCCGTCCAAAAAAAAACAAAGTTGCACACTAAAATATTTTGTTGAGGCACTATTAGCTTCGATCATGGCGCACATTCTTTGTCGTATTGTTTCGACAATCTTATACAATGTTACATCATTTATTTTGACCAGATTCACATTCATTTTTGGCTGAGATTTGCTTTTACGATGGGTGAGTCAAACCACTCCTTTAAGCCTTCTCCAGCACATCCCAAAGTCTTTCAACTGGTTAAGGTCCAGACTCTGAGGTGGCCAATTCATGTGTGAAATTGATTCCTCATGCTCAATGAACCACTCTTTCACAACTTGAGTCCGACGTTACTTGGCATTGTCATCCTGAAATATGCCTGTGCCATCAGGGATTAAAAAGTCCTCTGATGGCATAAGTGGTCATTCAGTATATTCAGGTCGTCTGCTGAATTCATTTTATTGCTGTAGAACACTGCTGAGCTCAGACCTGACCAACTGAAGCAACTTCAGATCATAACACTGCATCCAGAGGCTTGTACTGTTGGTATTATGCAGGATGGGTGCTTTGGTTCATGGGCTTCCTTTTTTACCGTCGCATGCCCATCATTCTGGAATAGGGTAAATCTGGACTCATTAGACCACATGACCTTTTTTTCCATTGCTCCACAGTCTAATCTTTTTATGCTTCCTTTATTTCAATGCAAATTGAAATAATTTTTCCCAGTAAGCCTCACTAACAACTGGCTGTCTTATGACCACGCAGTTGTTTAGTCCCAATCCTCTAAGTTCTTGTTTCATGTTGCCAGTGGAAATGCTCTTACCTTCATAATGAGACATAAGCATGAGTTCTGTTTATTTTTTTAAACATGAGACTTCACGGAGCATTTTGGAGATCTCTGAACAGCATCAGTCATGATGTTTCTCCAACCCATGTCTTCCACAAAGTTGACAGTTCACCACTATCCTTCCAGGTTTTAATAAATTCTTGGACAGTTCCTAACCCAATACCAGTGATTTCAGCGATCTCCACAACTGTTTTCTTTGCTTGATGCAGGCCAATAATTTGCCCCTCTTGAAACACAGTAACATCCTTTCAAAGACCAGAGATACGTATTCCAACATGGTTTTTTTAAGAAGTGAGAAGTTACGCACTGAATCAGTCAGGATTAAAAGAATTATTGGCAGCTGAAACATATTAATCACTGCAATAGTGATTCAATCGTAGGCTCATGAGAATTTGCTTATTTACATCCAAACAGCAACTTTTTTTTTTTTGGACAGACAGTGTGTTTGTATTGTTCATACACTTTGAAGCACCAAAGGTGAAGTGAAGCTTTGACCAACATGACACAACTATATACATGCTAGATGTAAAATTCATGAGCTAATCCACCTTCCTTTGCTATTGTCTACCACAGAACAAAATATTGTGTGAGGAGTCTTTGTTGAATTTTCCCTTTTAAGTGATGAATGGCAGTTCTGCTCAAACTGATATTGGATATTGCAGATATTTGATTATCTTGGATTTCATTCCTGCCAAACACTTGCTCTTTGCTCTTTGAGTAAGTTCTTTCATAATTTGGCTTAGTCATACAAAAACATAAGAAGTCTGACTCATTATCATTTGCTTTGTTGTTAAATTTATAAAATATACCATATAGTTACTCTAGGTAGTTATATGTACACGTATTTACCCAATCCTTCAAACACACACTGGAATCGTTGTTCGTGCTGTATCATGAAGCACTGCTGATTATTATTGAATCAAGGTTACAATTTTGCATTGAAAGAGAGAACAATGAAGTGGGGGTTGCAGCTGTTTATTACCTTTGCTCCAAAGAGAGAATAAAGCTGAATACATACATACACTTGCAGAGATAAAACAGAAGGAAATATCCTTCAACCACTTCTATGGAATCACTTCACCTTCTTGTGAAGAAAGATATACTGTGCTCTGGCTTGTAATTATTTAAAGCTGAATATTAGCTGGGAATTTTTTCAGTCCACAGGGCACAGAGGGGTGCAGACTGGCTAGACTGTTTTACTGAGAAGATGCTCATTCTTCATGCTTTTACTCACTTACCCTCCTGACTGAATTAGTGCTTTCTCAGAACTGTTGGAACCTGTCTCTCCAGCTGCATCTGATGAGATGAATACTGCTCTGTACCTCTCTGCTAAACTGTAGTTAATGAGCAGAATGAAAGGACAACAATGCAGATTCATTCAGTAATTCTCCAAAACACATCACTTGCAGTGACATGTTGTGGCCAAATGGAAAAAAAAAACATTTCCCTGAAAGTGAATGAAAAATGCTATCCGGTGGTTTGTAAATGAGACAGTAGATAATGATAGCACAATTAGAGAGGGCCTCCAAGACCTCCCAAGTACACAAAGAGCTGTCCTGACCAGCCCTGCTGGCTAATTCACTGAGCTTTCGTGTGACAGTGACAGTGCAGCAAAGTAGCTGTTGTCACAAGAACCATGAGAGAATTCACCGTGCGCTACCAGAACAAGTGATAAATCTGACTAGGAAATGATACATAACTCATGCAATAAAGTGTTTCAGTTGTATGAGAAATTTTATGATAAAGTTTCCTTATTCTATTAAATATATCTGCTTAAGATAGGCATTTAAAATGCCGGGATTGAAGTCATTTTTTGTTTTACACTAAGTTCCAAACTTTCAGACTGAAATGCCAATGCTAAATTCATAATGAATGAAGACACTCATTGTGTATTTTTTCTGCAGGGACCTCAGATGTCTTATATTTATACAGCTGGAGGACCCCAAGACGTGGTTTGCCTACATATACATGTATGCTATATTGTGTCATCATTATCTGAAAATAAAATTGTATACATGTATATAGATTGATATATATATCAATGTATAAAATATTTATATAACCCCAATTCCGAAATAGTTGGGACAAAGTGTAAATTGTGAATAAAATCAAAACGCAATGACTTTCAAATCACACCAGCCAGTAATAGAACAGAGATAACATAGCAAATGTTGAAAGTGAGAAATTTTACAATATTATCCATAAAATGAGCTCATTTCAAATTTGATGGCTGCTATAGGTCTCAAAAAAGTTGGGACAGGGGCCTGTTTACCATGGTGTAGCATCCCCTCTTCTTTTTAACACAGAGTGGAGGCGTCTGGGCATTGAGGAGACAAGTTTCTTGAATTTAGCCATTGGAATTTGATTCCACTCTTGTTTAATACAGGCTTCCAGATACTGGAGAGTTTTGGGTCTCCTTTGACGGACTTTTCGTTTAATTATGCGCCAAATGTTCTCAATCGGTGAAAGATCAGGACTGCAGGCAGGCCAGTTCAGCATACAGACTCTTCTACTACGAAGCCATGCTGTTGTAATAGCTGCAGTATGTGGTTTTGCATTGTCTTGCTGAAATACACAAGGCCTTCCCTGGAATAGATGTCATCTGAAGGGGAGCATATGTTGCTCTAAAACCTTTATATACCTTTCAGCATTCATGGTGCTTTTTAAAACATGCAAGTGTCCCACACCATATGCACTAATGCATCCCCATACCATCAGAGATGCTGGCTTTTGAACTGAACGCCGATAACAGGAGGGGTGGTCTTTCTCCTCTTCAGGCCGGAGGACACGACGCCCATGATTTCCAACAAGAATGTCAAATTTGGACTCATCTGAACACAGGACACATTGCCACTTTGCTACAGTCCATTTTAAATGAGCCTTGGCCCACAGAACACGGCGGCGCTTCTAGATCATGCTCAACAATGGCTTCCTTTTTTTTTGCATGATAGAGTTTTAGGTGGCATCTGTGGATGGCATGGCGGACTGTGTTTACAGACAGTGGTTTCTTGAAGTATTTCTGGGCCCATTTAGTAATGTCAATAACAGAATCATGCCGGTGAGTGATGTAGGGCGTCTGAGGGCCCAAAGATCACGGACATCCAGTAAAGGTCTTCGGCCTTGTCCCTTACGCACAGAGATTTTTCCAGTTTCTCTGAATCTTTTGATGATTTTATGCACTGTCAATGATATGACCTTCAAAGCCTTTGCAATTTGACGATGATGAACATTGTTTTTAAATATTCCACAATTTATTTATGCAAGCCTTCACAGGTTGGAGAGTCTCTGGCCATCTTTACTTCTGAGAGACTCAGCCTCTCTAAGACATCCTTTTTATAGCCAATCATGTTATACACCTGATGCCAGTTAACTTAATTACTTGCTAAATGTTCTTTCAGTTGATTCTCTTATAAATTAATTGCTTTTTCAGCCCTTTTTTGCCTGTGTCTCAACTTTTTTAGACCTGTTGCAGCCAGAAAATTTGAGATAAGCTCATTTTGTGGATAAAAATGTAAAATATCTCAGTTTCAACATTTGAAATGTTATCTATGTTCTATTGTAAATAACATATTGGCTCATGTGATCTGAAAGTCATTGCATTTTGATTTTATTCACAATTTACACTTCGTCCCAACTATTTTGGAATTGAGGTTGTAAATAGAGTACATAAACTACAGCATTTCAGTTCAGTAATAAAAGGTGGCACTAACTGAAAATGTGTTTTCACATTCAGGTACATAAGCATCAAGGTGAAATTTCAAATTTGGCTTTTTACTTCACCAGAATGAATTTCAAATTGAAGACCTGTGTGCAAGCAGTAGCTAAGTCTCTAAATAACACTTTTATAACTTTGAGGATCAAAGTTTTGAAAACATGTTGCAGATCTATATATCGACAGTATATAAATAAAGTATAATGCTGCAGTGTTAAAACAGCACATTAAAAAATTATATATAATTTTTTTATGTGCTGACTGCAATAAACAGTTATGTCCAATTTATAACATCTGGACATAACTGTTTATTGCAGTCAGCCCTCTCTCTCTATATATATATATATATAATATATCTGCAACACGTTTTGAAAACTTTGACCACCCCCCAAGTCACGAAAGTGTCATTTAGTGACTTAGGTACTTCTTGCACACAGGTCTTCGATTAAATAATCAAGATATTCTTGACTCCCAGCTTTAATTAAAGGGTTTTGTCAAAATATTTTCCACACAGCCCGGCAGTTCTAGCAAGTCAAAAGTAATTAGAGGTAGAAACATAATCACGAATTGACATTTTAAATATTTGGTTGCAAATTTTTTGCAGCCAATGACTGTCTGAAGTCTGAAACTCAGTGACATTACAAGACCCTGGGTTTCCTTCCTGTTGATGCTCTAGGCCTTCACTGCAGCTGTGTTCCGAGGGCGTATCTAACATTTGTGAATGGGGGGGAACAGGGGGGTCCGGAGGATTGCCCCCCTGAGAAATTTTTTTTAAACTAAGACCCATTTGGAAAATTTCATGCATTTCAGGGACACATTTCTCTCAATAATATCGCTATATGTCAATGATTAATCAAAGAAATTGCTTGTTAATGACAATGTCATCCTGAGACAAAATGTGGTCAGTGTTGATTCTATTTCACTTGCTTCTTTACCAACATAAGTAAAGAGTAGCAAAGCATGCACCAAACCAGTATTAATAATTATTTTTGCTCACGTTTTCCAGGTGTTGAATTAACAAACAGAGCATTATGAAATATAAATATGAAAAGTAGATAGCTATTGGAACCAATGGAATATCATTAAGACGTCTCAAATTATCTTATTTCATTTAAACAATTTAAACAATCATGAAACACATGCATTGCTTTCAACCCCTGAGTAAACAAAAGTGAACCTGATAAACCTCCATGCACAAGGACTTCAATTCCACGCGAGAATCTCTTACATGTGCGTTGACTGAATAATTGGTGACTACAGCAGGGGAACATAAATATGCCATTAACCCCTTGTCTCCACCGAGCGCGTTTCTGAAGCGTTTTTTACTCGCGCGTGTGACGCGGCAGATACGCTCTCATTATTATCTTTGCAGCTGTCTCCACCAGCTCCGTCAGGCGTGCGCTTCAGCTGCGCTTCACGCGACCTGAAGCGTCTTTTTACGCTTCAAGTCTATTTTTTCGACATTACGCGCGTAAAACGGAGGGTGACTCGGCTTCTCCTTTGCTGCTCGACGCTTCTCGTTTGAAGTATGCGTGCGAGCAAGACGGAGTAGGTGGAGACACTCGCTTCAGTGACGCATGAACGCTGTCGTCTCGCGAGCGCGTCGCTTACATGACACGCCTGGTGGAGACTAGGGGTAAAACTCACGCCGAATGCATGAGAGATGACAGGTATGCGTTATTAATGAAAACTGACCACACCTGACAATGTTGAGAGTTTTTGGAGTTTCTGTAATGGTAATTTAAACGAATGATTGAAAACAGGTCTGTTAGGATTCTGCTTTTTTGACCATGCTTGCCTTGTCCTGACCATGCCATTGTTTTGCCCTTATCTGTACCATGCTTTGTATTCTGCCTGTCTTGCTTTGTCCTGCATTCCTTGCCATATTTCATAGTCTCTGTTTATATTATCATTCCAGTTCATGTTCATGCCATTGCCATGTGTTGCACCTTTGTCTCCCCTGTCTTGTGATCTAGTTGGTTCAGTCCGTCTCCCCAGTCTGTGTGCTTAACTGCTGCAGGTGATTTCAATGGTTTCTGGGTTTCCAAACATTCCTTCCAATCTCGTTTACTTCCTTCGCCTTGCTGTTCTATCTTTACTAACAAATACTAACAGTTTGTTATTTTGGATAAATTACTAACATTAACTAACATTGTTTATAGTACTAACTTACTAATGAGCACTGGGGATTGTATAGCTGCACATTACTAATTGACTAACGAGCTCTCAGCACTCGCTCTGCTCTTATCTCCGCCCCTTGCCTTCACTCAATTTACTTTGCTGCGCTTCAGCGGATTCTCCGCACCTTGTTAATCACTGTTCTGCCTCTCACTTGCAATTTGGAACTCCCTAACCGGAGCCGTTTGTTTGTCATAGGCTGTCTGTGTAATCCCCGTCCGCGTTTTGGCTTTCGCCAATTTCATGTGGTTAGGAACTTCCTCTTGTTCATTCCCTTGTTAATTAGTCTCATCCAGCTCACCTGTTCCCTATTATAGCATGTGACTTCCCGTATGTGTATTTAAGCAGTCAGTTCACAGCCAGCCCTTGTCAGAACGTTTTCCTTGTGCTGTGTTGTTTATGCCTTGTACTCTTTGTGTCATACTTCTGACTGGAACGTCCCGGATCTTGATTTTGTCTTGGTCTTTGATATACTTGTGCCCGTGTAACAAACCTGCTTTGCCCGACTCTGAGTTTTGTGTTTGCTGCCCTGTTTACGAATTGGATTACGACTACTGGATTCTGATTTTGGATTGTGGACTCTGTACCGTTGCCTACTGCCCTGCTGGGGTTTCCACCCCAGAATTAATAAAGAGCAAGTTTGCTGGATCTTTTGGTTCTCGCTTCTGGTTCCTGAACGCACCCTCACAAGGTCATGACCAATCATTACTTTTAAGGGATGGTTTGAGCTTCCCTTATAGCCAGTTCACCAGCTGCACTGTTCACAATCAATAGGCTTCAAAAGGGTGAAACTGTTGACATGCCGTCATGAGCTACAAGAATTCAGAACTTTTGAAAAACACTGTTTTATGTTATCAATGTGAACAGAAAAATGCTATCCAACTTTGTGATGCAATGAACAACAGTACTGGATAAAAACACGTGACAGTCATTCTACTGATTAGACTTTACAAACAAACACATTAATGTTTGGTCATAATGTTAATTGCATTTAGAAAGAGCTATTATTGCTTGTATTGTTTTGATAATGACTTCCCATATTTTGTACTTCCTGCAATAATTATTAGGTTAAGGTCATGTAATATTTTTTACCTCAACTTTTTACCAGTATAATAGCAATGTAATATAGAGTTTGGGTTTATAATGATAAGAGGAAAAAAAATCCTTTCGATTCCTGTATGGGTTTAAACCTTACCAAAACATAGATAATGCTTTTAAAGAAAACAGTTTGGGAAAATGATGAAAATGAACTTGTTATTCATGTATGATAAAATTTTTCATTAATACATGTACTGTGTGTCTTTAAACACATCCCTGCATTGCCGTCCGAACATGCACAAAAATTCTTTCGGCATGATGATCAAGAATATGAGTCGGATCTTCACAAAAATTTAAATCATTTCCTCCTTAGCGCTGCTATCTATCAAAACAGAAGATTTAATTAAAATCCATCAATTACTTTTTGAGATATCCTGTTAACTGATGAATGACGAATTAATCAGCATGTGATATGTTCGTTGTAGCAAATTCGCTCTGCCCACATATCACTGATAACAGAGAATTGGACGGCTTATTGATAGCTGGGGGGCCGCATTGTGTGTGCTTGCCGACGTTTCTTTTGACTGCCCCACCCCTTGCGGTGCCAAAAGGGGGGCAGGGTGGCGCTGCCAGTCCAGCCCTCTCCAAATCTTCCCATGTCTTCAATGCTTCATTGCGGTTAATGAGGCATTTTGCCTCCGATTTTGCATAGTTCACTGGATTTTAATGTGCATACCCTCAAATTAAAGAACGTTTCAAACAAATATCTGTACTTTGAGCTCATGGTCATGATTCAGCGTCAAGTTGCTCGCTATATTATTGTAAACTGCTAAAATAATAATAATTTTGCCAATGTCCAAATATTAATGAACATTACTACAGTTAGTCCTTAATGTCCAAAATTTAATGCTAAAATTCTATTGAGCATTGTTTTTTTTCTGCAAAGGTGGCACATCTCTCTTTTGTGGCATTTTTACCCTACCTTTTAGTTTGCGTTCAAAAACAAGCCAAGCAACTTCTCTGGGCATGTTCTTTTCCTGTTTTTCAGTCAGCTGAGATAGATCTCAAGACGTTGTATTTTGTCTAACAGCAAAGTTTCACTGACTCAAGGTGGCCAGACGCCTTGACTAGTGCCACAAAACCAAAGTAATGGAACTGCACTGTTTCAGATTGTTCCAGAGAGAAATACTGCCTTGACATCAGCAAGAAATCTCAAAAGGCTTGGAGTCTAATAAGGACAAACTTATGAGAGCAAATGAGTCATGCTAAGACTGAAAATTACATAGGAGACATTGCATGTGGGTCAAAATCATTCCCCGCTTGAGATAAGTTACAAAACTCCAAGATGGATGAACCTATCCTGGGACTGAAAATACAACATGCAGCAGCCACTGTGCATACTAATGGATATTGCTGTGATGTAGCATTTGGGGACATTTATTATCTTGATACAGAATGTCACATCGCCCACTCCACCAAGTGATTGGTTCCCAATATACTGGGTCTCAGACTCACAGCTTGGAAAGCTGATTCAGGCTGTTCACCCAATCAGTAATAAGTCCTCAATGTATTTATAGCAAGTTGAGTATGTTCCACCATTAACCTAGACATCAGAAAACTCAGTCAACCCAACACCGATAGAGAAAAGGATAACAATAAAGATTAAGCCAAAGATTAAGAGCTGCAGTGACAATCACATTCCTTCTGCTGTTTTGCGAGACTACGGATGTTCACAGTTTTCCCTCAAAATGCCCAAGCACTCCCATCCTCTTTGATTAAATTGCCAGTCGTGTGTCACCTTTGGAGCAGTCAACACTGGCACAGTCTGGATTGACCACTGTGTAGTGCTGTCCACAAAGGAGATCTCATGTTTCTGACCTGTGTTCATGCCTGTAGGTGACCTAAATATGATCCGTACACCCTCCAAGGGACTTTTTAAAAACAATAGTGAATATTTATTGTCTTTTTTTTTTCATTTTGTCTGGATATGACAAAATATGCTGGGGCATATAGTACCATTTTGCATGGTATAATGTACCAACCCAGATGAAAAGTGTAGCAGTAACACCATGTTAATTCTTATATACTCAGTCAAAAAAGAAACTTCACACTCATAAATTTCTAAATATTTTCTTGAAACTTAATACAAGAGATATTATTATTATTATTAGGGGTAAATGCGTTGTCAAAGACATCATGACACACAGCAACTCCGACGTGCACAAGCATGCAGCACGTGCGAGCATACATCAAGGTAAAAGCACGTTTCCTCGTGTTCCTAGTCACGTGACCTTATGAGACACGTGCAATTGAGTCCATGTTAGCACGGTAGAGTGACATCTCGGAAAAACAAGTTCTTACAGTCAATTATCCGTTGATTTGCAATGCCACGACTGTCAAACATTCAACGTGAACGTGCCATTGGCATGCTGAATACGGGAACATCGGTCACTGACGTTGCCAGGGTTATGGGATGCAGTCGACGGACTATCCATGATCTTCGGACACGTCTCCAACAAACTGGCACCACAGCAGACCGACCTCGTTTGGGTAGACCACGTGTGACGACACAAGCAGAAGACCGACAAATCGTCTTACGTCATTTGCGTGTCGATTTCTCACTGCAACGTCCACTAGGAATGAATTGTTTAGAGGTCGTGTGACTGCCCAAACCATACGTAATCACCTGCGCACTGCTCGTCTCCATGCACGTCGGCCATATCGTGGACCAATTTTAACCCAGTTACACCGCCGTCAACAGCTTCTCTGGGCACAACGACATCTGAGATGGACTCAGCGTGATTGGAATAGGGTCGTTTTTAGTGACAAATCCAGATTCACTTTGCACTTCGCTGATGGGAGAGTTAGAGTTTGGAGGAGACGCGGTGAACGCAACGCTCAGTGTTGTGTGCAGGAAGTGGACCGTTTTGGGGGCGGTAGTGTTATGGTTTGGGGTGCCTTTAATGGTCCTGCCCGTTCCCGACTGATGGTCGTTCAAGGAAACCTAACTGCTGCAGGATACAGAGCTTTTGCCATTCATGGCAGCTCATGGCCCAGGTCTGACATTCCAACACGATAATGCCAGACCTCATACGGCCAATTTAAGCGGAATTTTCTTAGGAATGCTGGCATCAATGTCATGGAGTGGCCCTCAAGGTCTCCCGACCTTAATCCCATAGAACATGTATGGGATGTGTTGGGCAGAAGACTCCGTCAAGTAAGGAACCCGGCACAGAATTTGCAGGAACTTGGTGCCATGTTGATTCAATTATGGCGACGCATCCCCCAAGCTGTGTTCAGACGCATCATTCAATCCATGAGGAGACGTTGCGTCGCAGTTGTGAGCTCATGGAGGGCATACGCGCTATTGACATGCTTTCATCAAGTTGTAACTTACCATTTTTACTCTCTTACATTTCCGTAGCATTTCCGGTGGAACTGGTTACATTATGAACATGATTTTTATGGTACACCGTCCTTAATGGGTACAGAATGGAATCAAATCATTATTTAAAACCACTTTTCTTGTATGTTCAACTTATCAACCTCCAAACGAGTGTGAAGTTTCTTTTTTGACTGAGTATATTTAATACTTTTTTGTGTTGATCTATTTGACACAATTCCAGTGTAATGGACACTGAATATGTGAACAATAGCACAATACATGTTGTTCCTGAATATACTGTGTAAGAATTTGATATCGTTTGTGACATTTTCAACACATCTTTTCATAGAATACAGTTAGCAGGTGGCCACAGTATGCACGGTATGTCAGTCTTTTGTTACATCCATACAGACTGTTCCCATCAAAGTACTGAGTCATCACCATTCAAACAGTGGTTTGAACATCAAAACTCAGAAATAAAACTTCATAATCAACACATAAATACAATCTTTAACAGCATTCTCAGATACATCGCCAGTATCAGAATATGTCTAATTAATCAGTTTTCCTCATTCTGTCAGGGTTTGACAAACAAACAGAGGCCGTAGCAGGATCACGTTCAGAAACAGAGTGATCTTTATTAGGTTGGTACACAGTCCAGGGTCAGGTAGCAGCATACAAAGCAATGGAGAGCAGGCTAGACATGTGTGGTTGGCTGGCGGATGTCAGGCAGCAGTGAATAGCGTACAAGCAGTTGGGCAAAGAGAGGTCAAAATTCTACTCCAGAGTCAAAGCCAAGTGGTCATTCCAAGGAGACACAGGAAGAGTAGTAATGACTCAGACTGGGAAGACAAACGACGAGGGAACAGTCTTCGTTGTACATGAACACGGGGCATAAGAAGGAACTGGCAGTAGAGGGAAAGATGAAGAGCGACTGCTGGAAAGTATATGAATTCACAGAGGCACGTTTAACAATCTGGAATTGGAGAAGACAAAGACAGGAACTTAAACGAGGAGTAACAATGAGGAACAGGCACAAATTAAAGCGTATGGAATGCGCAGGGTGTATTTCATTGTGCAGCATGTCCCCTCGCTTAACTCACAAGCATGTCTTCGTCGTGTCATAGTGGTCATAGTCTGAGCGAGGATGCGAAAAAGAGAGATGCGAGAAAGCGCTGCAAGGACAAAGGAGCCAAAGCAACCAAATAATAAATCCTTGGTTCCATGAACCTGTGTCACATGTGGTGGTGGGGCATTTAAATATCACCCCACTTGTTAAAAAACGACTTTCACGCAGGAAAAGCTGGTGTTTCTGCACTTTAAGCTCCTTCAAAAGCTTTCCCTCTCCTGGCTCTGCATCTCCTCTTGGAGCATTTAAGAGATTGGAGGTTCCTCCATGGTAGCGGAGGGGGAATAATTTCTGGGTCACAGAAGGAGTTAGGATGTGAGGAAGCAAAATTTAGCAGAATAAAAAGCACCCACAGAAGGAGGGACGAAGTAATGAGACAATAATAGAATAATGAGAATCAATTAACAAAATGAGACCGAAACTGACATAGACAGCCAGAATGCAGGGAAACCGTATTTAAGCAAACACAAAACGTGACACATTCTTCATATCACATTTCTAGGGAGGTCAGAGAAAAAAGGAAATAATGAATCCAGATTTTTCATTGGCCCACTTTTGACAAGTAGATCTGACTATCCCTTCAGCTTGAGCTGGATTGTGTCCACCCCATTTCTCCTTATGTGCAGATCTCAACATCTGTTTTCAATACTGAATAAAGAATAAAGAAAAGTACAAGATGCAAGAACCAGAGGAAACCACACCAGCCTTGCACTGAGAACAGATCTGTGTCTGGCTCCATCGGTGGGGGGGAGCAGAGTGCAATGAGCAATGATTGACAGTCCCCAATTGTTTTGGAAATACTGCACAATAAAATTTGACCACTGTTAATTTACATATGGAACATATTGCTTGTGACCTCTTTCACTTCCATGGTCGCAGTGTTGGAATATCCCCAAATTGAATGAGCGAGTACCAGTTCCTCATGGAAGACAGCATATGGACATGAAAAGTTGTCGCTCTCCACCGCACTCCATACTTTGTGTTAGGGAAAAAGTCCATGTTTTTCTACAACCATTCAAGTGTGCACTATGTTCTCTTTTATGCATGTTACAATGTTCTTTCAATATTTGCTCTACAGACTATACACTGTTTGGAGATATGCATATAATGGGTGGTGTCTTAGGGAAAATAAGGATAACCATAATAATTACAGGAGCTGCAAAATCATACATTGAAATAAAAATATATTTCCAGCAAAAACATTAACATTGGCAAAATATGATAAAATGTCCTTCTATTTACTTATGTTGATGCATTCCTTATGCCTTCTTAAAATCTACAAATTCCTGCAAAAGCAACCTTGTTAACATGTCTGACAACACAGGATGCTCGAAAAAGCCCTTAGGTCTTTAAAAGTAACAAAAATATCAGCAGACTTCCCATCCCATATTGTACTGACATTTATGTGTCTTGTTCTCATATTCTTGCTACTGTTAATATGTTACTATAATCTACCTCAGTCAGCCGTTGATTGGAAAAAGAGACTTAGGCCAGCTTGTGCTTACCACCAGTCCAATCACATGGCACATGGCATGATTGTGCAATGCTGGTGAGGATTTGTTTGACGTTTTATAAATAAAATACACATGGATTAAGCCCTGCCGCTGGCCTGCTTCACAAAGCCGGTCAAAGAGAAAAATCTGTGATGTCACAAACTGCCGTGAACAACACTAATCCACAGGAGCGTATTCGAGTGCTGTTCTCACAGAATTGGAAGTACAGAGCATACACTGCATCCAGATCATTGGCCAGGAAAAAAACATAATACATTAAGGGGACAAGGTTGTCTGACACTTACAGCAGATATTTACACAAGTATACAACCTGTTTATGACTGAGAGATATGGCACCACAAGGTGCACTGTTTACAAACAGCACGCCATCTTCCCTGCTTGTTTTGGGTGCTTGAATCTATAAAAGGACTTAGAAAGTACTTAGACTAGAGCTTATACACGTATATAAACACAAAATGTAGCGTATGGGCTGGATTGTCAAATTATTGTTCAATGAGCAATGTTTCATAGAGTGAGGAGCAGAATTTTCATTCATTTACTCATTGCTCATATCTTTTCCAGAATGATCTATGCCTCTCTGTCACCCACAGGCTGTAATTGATAGTTGCAAATTTGGAGGAAGAGATCTTGTATCTCAATGAGACCTTCCTGGCTAAAGGATAAAAAAGAAAGACTTGTGGTTTTTCACTGCTGTCTTCACTATTTATTTTATCTAATTCCAATGACAGTGCACTCTTGCTCATGCATTTCTCAAAAAAGAATCAAATTATGCAGCAAAAACAAATAATGCCAATTATTTGAGTACAGTTTTATTCAGCTTCACCAAAATTAGAATGATAATTTGGCTGTCTCGGCAAGAAAATGGATGAATTCTACTCTTCCTCACCCAGTAGCGCAGCACAGCCCGGGCAAATACGACCTATGGACTGGAAAACTGATACAGTGGGAGATATCATGATGTGAACACTGAACAGTACAACATACTGGGAGGAATGCATGCTGTCATTGCAAAATAAAATACATGTCAGAAAGCCATTTATTTGAATAATTAATCATGTCCTATAAAACATTACTTTTTTACATTTTAATAAAAGCAGTATAACCTTTGGATACAAAAATCACTACAAGTGTAAGGGTACTGCTTTGTACACAGTTCAGGTGCACGGAGGACAGGAAGTTGAGGACTGGACTCAGGTGCAAGGATGGACTTGGTTGTATTTATCATGCCTCCTGCACAGCAGCAGGCATGAACGGAGCAATACCAAACAAACAGGAATCGCAGTTCCTTAATAAACACTATTGGCAATACAAACTCTGGGCGTTAGTTGCAGTGATAATGTATTACAAATAGAAACAAATAGGAATCAAGGTTCCTTAATATGAAGTGCTTAATAAAACAATCAACAGCACTAAGTTACAGTTAGAGTTGAAGTACACGTGAAACATGGGGAATACGTCTTATACAAGTCTAGGAATACAACTCGGGTTTGTAGTTACGAGACTTAACAAAAGACACAACACACATAGACAACACTGAGACGCAGCTCCGGGATAATAAGAACTACACGCTATATGCGAGGAATAAGTCTAGACACAATACACATACTGTAGCAGCACGGAGACGCAGCTGCGGGATAATAAGTACTACACGCTATATGCGAGGAATAAGTCTAGACACAATACACATACTGTAGCAGCACGGAGACGCAGCTGCGGGATAATAAGTACTACACGTTATACGCGGGGAATAAGTCAAGATACGATATGCATAACAGCATGGAGATGCAGCTGCGGGATAATAAGTACTACACACTATACGCGGGGAATAAGTCAAGATACAATACACATAACAACACAGAGATGCAGCTCCGGTATAAAAAGCACTACACGCTATACAAAAGGAATAAGTAAGTAAATAAGACACAACATAAATAACATGGAAACAAAGCTTACGCATTCTACAAGAATTCTCCCCAAATGGATGCGAGGCTCGGTCTTAAATAGCACACTGCTACCACTCAGTGGAAATGACGAGCAGCTGCAGGTAATGCTGAGGAGCTGAGAAATGCAGTCCGGGTCCCTGGGCTGAGGGCTGGAGGAATGGCTTCACAACAAGAGTCTTATTCAACCGTGAAGTTATAAAATCAGAAGTCAATTGCCAAACAACTATTAGAAAAAAAAAAAAAAAATTATGATGCATATTTTATGGTGAAAGTGATGGGTGTTGGATCAATACAGTCTCTCGGACTTTAACAGAGGAAAACAGTCATCCACCACTGTATTAATAAGTGACAGGTTATTTATCCTTGAAAATATTGACTTCTGGTTTAAAATTCAAAGAGGAGATTGTGATGCAGGGGGTGTGATGACGGTAGGTTGTTTTTGAACCTGTGGACACATTCATTGAGGGCAGATTATATCTAGAATGAGTGAACCACATAGAACCTATATTCTGTCCAAAAATACATATAGAACTCACTGAACAGAATATGAAGTCAATACAAGCATAAGAATGAAAATGCTGCAATGGAAGAAATATATAAAAAATGTGACTTATAAACCAAAACAAATGTGGCCTGTAAAAAGATACCCAATATAAGATAATACTTCTTAACATTCAGGTTTAGATTTAGGTATTGACAGAGATAAGGATTTATACTGAGGCATTAAAAACGCAAAACAACATGAACTTTCAGCTTTTAAATTGTGTTCGGGAATTTTTAAAAATGAAATGTGTAAGTAACAAATTTTAACAACTTTATTGATACATTTCTTAACGTGGACTTGACAATTTTAATGAATCAGACATCCTCCTGGATCATATGGCAAACAGCACTAATAACGTGTGTCCACTATTTGCTGCAAGCAGTGCCTGAATCTTACGTGGCATAGAAATCACCAAATTATTAATCAGTCTCTGTGGGATCTGATCCCACTCTGCAGACACAGCAGCAGGAAGTTCATTGTGAGTTAGTGGGAGGGTGATCCCAATGGCGAACTCGCTGATCCAGAATGTCCCAATGATGTTCACTGAGGTTCATGTCCGGTGAATAAGGAGGCCAATCTAACACCCTTATGTTGTTAGTATCCAGGCAGAGCTGGGTATTCCTTGCTGTGTGAGGAAGAGCGTTGTCATGCATGAAGACGACCTGACAGTTTTGGCGGATGTGGGGCACAATATGTGGTTCCACGATTTCATCCTTATAGCGTTGTGCTGTCAGTGTTCCATCACCAAATACCAGTGGAGACCTCCAGTCATACCCCATAGCTGCCCACACCATCACACTACCGCCACTGAATCAATATACTTACACGACACACGGATCAGTGCACCATCCATCTTGTCTCTGGTACACACATTGCCTCCCATCATTGCATTAGAGCAAGTAGCGCAACTCATCATTAAAAATAATGTGACGCCATTGACGATTTGGCCAATTTCTGTTGGAATGCGCCTGTCCCCACTGATGAGTAGGATGTCTGCAATCCATCAGGACCATCCTAACATGTGCTCTAAGTGAAGAGATGCCTTCATCCCAGAGCCGGCTTCACATGGGAGCTAATATTGTTACACCATCTTCCAGGAATCTTGGCAGTGGTCAACGTCGCTGGATGAAAGCGGTCTCTGAGATGCATCACATGAATGCAACGATCCTGCACACGCGTGGTCAAACATGGCTACCCAGGCCGTGATCAATCCTGGGTACTTCTCGTCCCCCTAAATTGCATCAGCAGACAGAAAGCAGTTGCAGGATGCACTCCATAGTGTGCCGCGACTTTGGCTGCACTCATTCCGGCCCTCAGCATTCCGATCGCCTAATCCCTGTTCTCTTGTCAGTCGTGGCATCGTGACTTTTCAAAAAATTACAGTTTGTAAGCTAAGATTTTTATAGCCAAGGTTAATGTTGAGCAATGCATACAACATTTCTTTGCTCACTCTCCTCTTTGTGGATCATTTGAGGAGTGGCTCATGTATCGGACAATTGTCGTCGGCACATGGCCGGCCAACTTACCAATTCATTAATATAAATACCCTTGTATTTATTTTGTCCTAATTACATTATTTGTGCAAAAATTTGTACACTGTTGCTTGTAGCGTTTATAATGCCTCTTAGTATATTTAGGCGATGTACTTTTGAAAGTTGAGTGAAAGCATGATATATGTGAACTTTCACACCTTTCAAGGCTTCTAAAAATGGCTACCTTGTGGCTAAGGACATTTCAAATAAGCTGCTAACTGTTTGCACCATTAAATATTAAAAAGGAGAACAGAATTTCAGAAAATATTTCCTTTGTTTGATTCAGGAACCTTATCCTTGCATTAAGTTTCTGTATACACGCATGTATACAGTTGGGATGATGACACCGGGAATGATACAAATTTCTAAGGAGTTGTAGTTTTGCCTCCAATGTACTTGAGGGCCGCAGAACACTGGTTAACAAGCTGAGGCAAAGGGTATATTTTAAGCCTAAATGAACATTAGTTGAGGCAAAAGAAATTTTCTATGAAACAGCGTCAATGCATTCGGAAGTAAATTGCATCTGTAAGCAAGATGCTCTACCTGAATTGTTTCTGTTGTTTATACAGATGCAGTAAATATGCCTGGTTTACAATGAACAATAATGCAATGACCTGGATTTTCTTGAAATCACAAAGAGGAGATTGTGTTTGCTGTGTGGACCCTGTGATAATACTGCCTCCTGCTGGCTGTCAGAATAACTGTGCTCATATGCAAGTTCATTGAAATCATAAGGTACTAGTGCAGTGCCCGTTTAAAACGTGCCTGTTTGGAGTGGGGAAATGGCTGGGGCCCCGGTATTCGTACTTGCAGTTTTCAAAGTACTGCTCAGCCAAAACACTTTACACTCGACTCAGCACTTCCTTGGTTCCTCAACAATACACCTGCCGAGTGTGAAGTCGATCAGATGAAAGGTTGAAATTGAAGGACATGCATACATACGCACATACAGAGAGTCACACCATTTTATTTAGATCAGTTTACATAAATAGAATGTCATGAATACGTAGCTTTTTATCAAGTGGTAAAAAGATTATATGCACTTAACATCTTTTTTTTCCCAGTAATGTAGTTTAAGAATTTAATATAACAGGTTGAGTTACTCCCTCAATCAAACTCTCCCTTTTTGAGTTTCAAGGTTATTGTTTGAACATTGTGTTGTGCAGTTTGTCAATCTGTAAATGAACAATAAAAAAGAGTGACTTCCTTTTAAAGCTGCTGTGAGTTATTTTTTTGTCTTTAAAAAAGTGTTAAATAGCTCCACATTCCGACAGAGAGCATTTTTTTTTAGAGTATCTGGTCGATAACACAGGTCTCTCCGTTACTTTCTTCTGCAATAAAGCAGCATATAAAATTCTGGAGTCACCGACTGCCTCTATCCAATCAGGTGAGAGAACGCCATAAAGACGCGTTTCTTTCCGCTTGTGAATGCGCAGAGCTGAATCTGCGTTGTTAGCGCGCCATCTACCGGAAAAACGAATAACAGTAATGCAATTGCAGAACAGATGAAGCTTCCGATCCTAGCGCTACGGGAGACGGCGTGGCTACACAATTTAACAGCCAAAGCGCCAAAGAGCGGTGAAGGAACAACTAATTAAGGGGTGAAAACGCGAGACGGCCAAAAGCTGTATTTATATCGGTGCCGCTTTCAATGGGGAAAACTGAAGGAATCAAAGGGTTTAAAAAGCGATGCACAGCTAGCCTATGCAGTTTTATCGTTCGTGGCCGACTACAGCTTGCTTAGATGTGTAAAGATACCATGTGTGGCTATAGGACACTAGCTAGTTTTAGCTAATTCCCTCAAAAAGCCATTCATACCGAAGTTTCTGCATGAATGTAACGTGTCGTTGGTCCATGTTTTCAGTGAGGCTTTCACACGACAATCACTGACAGTGTCTGTTTATAGTGTACTTTTATTGTAACTGAGTCGCTACTCTGCCTCTGTCTGAGACCAATGCGCGTACCTGTGCCTGACTTAGGCATGGGGGGGACTGCTTACATAGGCTTCCGACAAGAAGCTACGAAAACGACCGAATCAGTTACAGCAGCTTTAAGAAACTGCAGTTTTCTAAATATTCAACATTAATGAATCAGTTCGAATCATCAACGTTACAAGACAGAGAACACAAAGAATCAGTCAATGCTATCCACAGCTTATTTTGAACATCCAGACCATAGATAGTCATTAACTTTCCTACGAAAATGATCAAAATGACCAGAGTGGTGTTTTATTAGGTTTCATTTTTATCACCTTGTTACATTAATTGACTGAATATGCTTCAGCACCATCCCCAGAACACCTCTGTCTATTCATAATATGGTGTAAGACCATTGAGACTAAGCAGCAGCATAACAGCTCCTAGATAAATCTCTGAGCCCATGCAGTCAGCGATTAGAGTTGGTCGCATTGTACCCACAGTCAGTTGTTACAAGCAAGGACTGGGCCTGGCCGCCAGAAGTGCTTCTCCTCTCGCGGCTGAATACTGAGGCTGATTGGCCGAGAAGTGGTGCAGGAAGTGAAGCATACTGTCCCCCAACCTTCCACCACCACCTCTCCCTGTGGAGCACCAGATGGCTGCCGTTAGCCTTTCCTGCCAGGTGTTGTCTGAGCAGGTAAGCATTCCAGAGCAGGAAGTAAAATAAAGGCAAGCAGATGAAGCAGAATGCCAGCACACACAGACTTGCCAGTGCAGGGTGGTCACTGAAGTCCAGCACTTTGTAGACATAATGTTTCCCGTCAAGGTTGGTGAAGCCCGCAAGCCAGTAGACAATGCAAAAAAGGACATAGACAGAGCTGACCAGGAGCAGGTGCAGGTAATGGGCCAGGTGAATGGGGGTGGTCGACAGACCCAGATCCAGCATCACCTGAACTGCGTTAATCACATGCATGTCGATGTTGAAGGGAGAGAGTCGGTGGTGTGCGATTGGGTATTCAACGGCCCAGTAGATGAAGGTAACAATGATGGAGAAGGTGCTCATGGTTGTGTGAAGAAACCATTGCATGCTTAAAGAGAGAGCAAGCACTCTGGAAAGAGGTAATGGCCCGGAATACTCACTGGTGTGTCCAACTGTTCTGCCCCCTAGTGGTATGGAGGACTTGAGTCAAAATCAGTCAATCAATTCAACCAATTCATAAAGCAAGGATTCTGAACCTTAACCACAAAGGGCCTGTGTGGGCATAGGTTTTCATTCCAGCCAAGTGCTTGGACACCTGATTCGAACCCTGAAAGCCTTAGCTTACGCCTGATCTGTAGAATCTGGGGCATGTTAAAGACCAAAGGGTCTCGTGCTAGGTATTGCAAGTGAAAGACTACCAATTTTCGATTCCTTTTGAGTTCTTGTACATTTTCAAAAATGGCTGCCTACTGGGGCTTGCTTCAAATTTTATTGAACAAATTTTGTGGAAGTGTGGATACTGATGCTGACAATACTGGATGGCATTTTGAAAACCAAGGCAAGACTATTCGCCGATTTTCTCGCTCACCTTCACAAGACGAAACGCAGTATAATCGTTCAAGAGGCAAGGACTTTAACATGCTCCAAGTGTACAATAGATTGGTCTCAGTGAAAGCCTGCACCCTGACAGGGCCTTTCTGGAGAAGGTTGAGAACCATCAGAATAAAGGCTCTCAAAACACAGACGAGAGTCACGCTGGGTATGTTTGTTTATTTAATCTAAGACGTTAATCTAAGGTCAATGAGAATGAATTGAATTGTCTATTATCTTTTACGTGTAAACATGCAAAAGAAAATTAAATGATAACCATTCGCACTTTGCAGTTGAGGTTGTGAGTTTTTACTACATTTCCTAAAGGAAATCTATAAATATAAAAGGCAGACATAGATGTTGTCAAACTCAGCCTGACAACTGGCAGTTCAGATGTGGCTGGTCACTCATGAAATAAACAACAAACATTCTGTTAAGAGGTTCATCATCGGCTTTGTTACATATGTAAGGGGGTAGATCTTACCAGTCCCCCATTTTCGTCCATGGGTTGGGCCTGTTCTTTTTGGAAGAAGAACCTCACTGCAGTTCAGATGTGGCTGGTCACCAGCCAGATTATCATCGGCAGGGGCCACCAGGTTTTTGGAAGAAGTAAATCCCCATCAGGCAATAACTCAGGTGACTCATAAATATGAGCCATTTGGGTGTAGAGAATTTGAGACCAGAATACACAGACCAACCCAAGGTGTACATCAGCATGAAAAACCGATAGAACAGCCATGTCCAAGGTCCAATATTCCACTACAGGAGACAAAAAGAGAAAGAAAGAAAAACATAGTCAGAAAAAAATGTAAAAACAGTCAGAGAAAATGAGAACAATGAAAAGGGAATAAAGGATATAAAAGAAAGAGACAGGGGGAGAGAGAAAGACAGATACTGAGAGACAGAGGTGATGGTCATCTTGTGTGTTTTTCATCAGTCAGTGATTTCCTTCATCTGTACAGTTCCCATTTTCCTTCCCTCCACACCAAATCGCTGCACATCAAACCCCTTACCTATTCCTGCTTCAACCGACACCACTCAACTGACCCTCGGTCTGTTTTGTTCGTTAATCTCAGTGACACCTCCAGGAAAATGTTTTTCTTGGTATGGAGCACTGCATACAAAGACATAAAGACAAAGACAGCAGGCAGGCAGACGAGGACAGACATTTTTTTTTTTTTTTTGCAAAATATGCCCCTCAGAGAGATTTTAAGATATTTTACTCATCAGCTGACTGATAGTTCAGGCGGTGCAGCGGATCAATAGTTGAGTGGATTAATTCTGAGTGTGCAGTGCTAAATTCAGGTCCTCACAAAGCATGACGAGGGGTTAATCGTCTTGCTTATGTGTGGTGTTCCGTTCCATTGGATATACCTGAGGCTGTAGAAGGAGTTCAGGTCTGGGCAGGGACAGGGAGATCCTCTCAACTGCCAGCTCCTCCTTCCAGCTTCTTGTCCACTGAGACCCCATGTCTTGTGTAAGGAGCAGCGAAGCTGTGAGAAAACATTTACCTCGTCATGTCCTTGATGCGTTTCTCCCATAACACGCAACGGTCTCCAACAAGTCATTTTATTCTTCATTACTTCTGCTCGTCTTCACCTAATTTTTAAGGAATATTTTGACAAAATTTGGGATATTTATAGCTGCAAATACATAGATAGCCATAATTACATAGTATTGTGGTTATTAGCAACAGCACAAGTGTCCACCGGCGGCAACAATTTGTGACACAGTTCTCCTTTCCTCCTCACATAATTTTGCTGTTTTTGAGACCAACACATCAAATCGGGCACCAATTACCCAGCCCCCTTAGGATTCAGTCAATATCCTTATCTGGCCTTGGAGAAGTACCAAGATTGGTGTTTCTGGTTAGACCTCTTTAAATCAGACACATGTGGCTTATCAGCATTCAAATGAATGGATATGACTGATATAGGTGCTTCTCTAGCTGTGCTTTAGAGTCAAAGCCATTTTTCAGGGGTGCATCAGAGATTTTCCCTCTCTAATGTAATACTTGTGACCAGGATGCCATAATTAAATAATCATGACAGGCCAGCCTCATAGAACATGCAGAACTGGTTGTTTTCGCCCCACTTAATGAGATGACTTTGTTAAACTAAAAGGGCAAGGATGTTTAATTTGAATGTGCTACCCAGCAATGTAAGCCTTATTAATGCACGACCATCACGTGAATACAAGAGTAGACACCGAATTCTAAAAACCTGCAGCAATGCACATTTGCAGGCAATAATAATGTTGATGCAAGGTTTTATTATATTTTAATGCACACTTGGAGAGGTCACTCAGAGGTGTTAAATCACTCCATCCCACACACAAAACTATCTCTTCAGAGGGCTTCTGCAAACAATGTGACGTTGTTTACCCCTGGCAGCCGTATTGCTGTCCAACTGTTCCTTTTTCTAAACAAATTCCGGGTTTCCCTGTCCTCTAACAGCTGTGCACAAAATGTGACGTCTATTCAGAGCAGAGCCAGAAATCACAAACCCCAGGAGCACGGCTGATAGCAAACAGCAGCCACTGAAAAAATCCTCGAAAATCCAGTGTCAAACTACCAGGAATTACAGCAGTCTCCAAGATTACAAGAGTAAGGGTTCCCAGTTCTGGCCCTAGAGGAACGCCGAACCAGCTTTTCATTTCACCCATTAGCAACTACGTCAGATCCCAAACAAAATATAGATGCAGTAAGCTAGAGGTGTAATGACTCGCTTAAATTGGTAAATGACGTGCAACAAAACTAACCAGTGATCTGAGTACCACGGCTCAGGCAGAGGTCACACAGCAGCACTGAACCCATCCCAAGGAAAATAGTTTTACCTGGTCCAGTCAGTACAGGGTCTCCAGTACACCTTCCTGCCGTTAGTGAAGTGGTAGTCCTGCTTAAAACTTGTGCATTCAGTCCCCAGAAACAGCCACTGGCTGCATAGGAGACTAATCAAGGCTCTGCCCTTCAAGCAGACCTAGATTCAGACAACTAATTGAAAGCACTCTGCAAGTATTTCCAGAAAAGAGGCTGTAACCCTTTACATGTCATTAGTTGTAAATGTATTCCCGTGGTCAAATGATGGGGCAGTAGTCCAAGACAGTTCTTTTCTTCTTTAATTTTCATGATCACAGGTCGCCTTTGTAGGGCATGTTTGGGTACAATGTACACACACGCACACCTCACAACATATTCGCAGAAGCCATTTACAAACTGCCTCGTTCAAACATCAAACTTACAGTGCTGAAAACTTATACAAAGCGTAATTTACAATGCAATGAACATTTAGCTTTGTTTAAAAAAAAAAAATTGCAAGAACACTTCAGGAAACAAAATGGGTCTGGGCAGTTCAATAGACTGGCTCCCGAAGGTCGAACATTTCACCATTCAACAGCATACATTTTACAACTGTTCGCTCACAAACCGTCTCACTCACAGCATGATGTACCTGATGTATCACATAATAGCGCTGACAAAGTATGGAGAGTGTATTCTGTTATCAGGCAACTGAACTGTGGGAAATCAAAAAGCAACTTGGATCAAACTGCTAAACATATCTGGTGTGAAACACTGAGGAGATGGCCAAATTTAGGCTGAGGATATTGTCAGATTTTTGAAAAAAAAGTATAAAGACAAATTTCATTGATAAATGTTATTAATTTTGAAAACATTAAAAAAATCATTTTGAAATACATTTTACTTCTGGATCCAATTAGGCTAAGCAAGTCTGTGAAACAAAAATCGAAAAATCAAAAGGGTGATGGCATGGACAAATGCATACGTGCACACTTGAGCAGTGGGAGATCCAACATAATAGTTCAGTCTGCAAAAAAGGTAGCCCCACTACACTCCAAAATGCACTGCCAAACAAAGTTTTACGCTCAAGCATTTATTTCTTTCATACAGCCAACAGGGATCAAATATCATTTACTTCACCAGTACAAAATTAAAGTATTGATTCATATAAACTGTACAACCGAACAGAAAAGGCTACTGACTGAATTCGAGAAATCGAGACAAAGAAAATATATACAAATATTAACTTAAGATAAAACGGTTTTAGTGTGACCAGTAACAAGAAACAGCATTTCGCCTGCATGTTACTGACACAAAGCTATAGGCTGGCGCACAAGGTTCAGAAATGATTTCCACATTTACAGTTAGCACACCATACACTGAACCATTCCCAAATAAATAATAATTACAAAATGAATATTATGACATTGAATAGGCAGACTCCCATATTTTAAAGTCCAGTTCCTCAAGCACCGTGCACCACCCTCTGAGTAGGTCCTTCTGAAACAGATCTTGGGGAATACTTCTGCAGGTGGGGCTAGAGAGGAACGCGACTGACACTTTCAGCCACCAGAGGGTCCAGATCCGGATGAAAAGCAGGGGTGCTGGGAATAAGCGGAACAGACTCAGTATCTCATGTGATGGGTCCTAAGAAGGAATGATGGACACACAGGGTCGGGTTGGAACAGAAGGACTTGAGACGGTCACACTGTTCACTCGAGCTCGGTGAAGCGAGCAAACAAGGCTTTGCGCACAATGTCCTTGTACGTGTCGGTAGCCGACAGCTCGTAAGAGCTGCCCTTGGTGCCCAGGCCTGCACCCTTTGTCCTCAGTGAAGCCTGCAAGAAACAAAGAGCAGACCAGAGTCAGAGATACCTCACCTTTTCTCATAATTAGGATAAAACACACGCTAAGCCACTCTAGCCCGAGAAGGCCATTGAGGAGAGTTCCAGGGAGAGCAGCTGGATGCCCCGGCCTTGCGCCCCCGTCTCACCTCGATGGGCGCCGTGATACCCTGCTGATGTCGGCCCAGGCCCTTCCCCTCCTGCCAGCCCATGGCCTGCAGCATCTTGTTCCCGATGTTGTCGCTGGTCAGCCCATCTTTGGTGGGTTGCTCGTAATTACTGCCATGTGGGAAACCAGATGGGTTCAAATATAGAAGGTTGCAGTTCTGGGAGCATCAAAGAAATCTCACTGATATAACACTGCAATGACTTACACAGGTTTGGGTGGCTCAACAAACTTCTTTTTCTTGGGCACGGGAGGCTCTGGAATGCCGTATTTCTCCCTCCTCTCAGCAGCCCGGTCTCTGTACTTCATCTGAGGAAAAGAAGAGGGAAAACTCCAGTCTCATGACAGCGAAGGACCAACTCGTGCACTCAACTCTTCGACATTTTAAACCCAACACCAACACACAGTTTACTACCTCAGTCTCCTTTCTCTCCAATTCCTCCAGCTCCACTTCTGACAGTTTGGATCTTCTATGAACTTCCAAGTTTTGCTGATGAGGAAAAAAAAAAAAAAAAAAAAAAAAAAGAAAGATCACAAACTCAAATTCTGTCCACGCATCATCAAGACCATTGTCATGGTTGCTTAATGATTTCCACTCCAGAACTGGACGTAAATAAGAGGTACAACTCAATTGTAAAGGGTTGCCATAGCTTCTACACCCTAAAGGTTGATTTTCTGCCCCCCAAATACAACTGACCTTGACCTTCCACTTTAGGACCTCCAAAACCTAATCAATTCAGCCACCTTCTGTGGGAAGTTACCATGCCTGCTTTGGAGAAAATTCCTCCACTCCTTCAGTAAATATATCTCAGACAAGATATTGATGCATACGGTGCGATAGGTGCAAGCACAGATGGACAAGCGGAAAACAGACTGCCTCCCACTCACGTGTGTGGCGGTGGCGTGATCACAGATATAGGAGAAATGGTCAGGTGTGTGTGGAAATCCTGTGATGAAGCATCCTAACCTTGTGCAGCTCAGAGAGCTGCTGGTGGCGCAGCAGCGCCTCCTTGCTGGGGAACTGTCTCCTGCACAGCAGGCAGGCCAACTTCTTCCAGTCCGTCAGCTTGTCCCCGCCGTCCTCGCTCTTCTCCGCCTCGGCCTCCTCGGGGTCGCTGTCTCCGCTGTATGCTGCCACCAGCCCTGTCTGGTCCTTCACCAGTGTCTCCTCCTCTCTCATCTTCACCAGCTCAGTCATCAGCTGCTGGTTCTCCAGTCCACCGCCCTGCTGCACAAATCAAACCAGTTCTACAGCGCACATCCTATGGTCGGAACATACCCAGCGACCGGCTTCGCTCAAGAACCCTCAACAATATTTAGAAACAGCACTACATGACCTCCTGGAACAGTCCTAAAAAGCACTTCAGTATATCAACACACAATGGCATATTGTATTTCCGCATTGATAGCCAGACTGCATGTCAATTCACTCTTACAGTAGTCAGCTCCATTGACTCTTCACCAGGAGGACATGAAGCTGTTGCTCAAATGCCCAGAAAGGCTACAGTAGGAGGGCTTCACACAGCGAACTACTCATCACCTTTCCAGTTTGGTTTAACATCAGTACCTTTTTCTCAAAGAGCGCAAACCCCGCATCAGCAGCAGCCGATTCCTTGCGCTCCTCGTCTCTGGACTGGCCCAAGCTCTGGAAGCTGTTCTTGAAGGTCTCCTTCTGCTTGTTCAGGCTCTTGGCCCAGCGCTCCATGTCTTTAGCAATCTGGGGACAAAGATGGCACCATGGCCCAGGATGTTCCAGGAAGACTCTCACAAGAAGAACAAATGCAGGTTTCATCATACTGCTGAAAGACTCGAGAACAAATTCTTGGGAAGGAAAAGCCCAGAGAAACAATTTTGAGGAACTTTTGAATCATCTCATTGCTGCTGTCAACCAGAGATGCCGCATCGATTATGTGCGACCCATCCACCATCAGTGATGGCACATGCACACACACAGTGAGAGGTGCCAACTGCAGAGGAAAATACTGATTAGCAGCGAGTTTTCAGACAACAGTCAATTCCGCCCTGAAATGTAGAAGGTCTTACCTGCTGAGCAGTCTTGCTCTTGGGCTTCTCCTTCTTCTCCTTCGGTTCCTTGGCCACGGAGCCAGCAGGGGTGCCAGGAGTCTGCGGCGTGGTAGTGTTGCTCGCGACTACGTAGGTCTGCTTCTCACTATCCCAGTAAAGGTACTGTTGTGTCTGGGCATTGTAGAAGTACTACATAAGAAGCAAGAGATGCCCGTGTTAGACAATTTAACAACCTCAGGAACACTCAGCATATAAACATATTACCATCTACAACCTCTTAACATTAGGAGTAGGCCAAGCCTTCTCCTGGAGTATTCACTTTTCATATTCCATCCAGTCTGATATGCAACTTAGTTTTACGCATGTGGGCTAAAAGATGACATCTGAAGGGGGGAAACGCCTTGTTCTTCCAGTAAATGATCAACTTTGCTCAAATGGAATCACAGTGACAGATGTGAATGAAGCAACGAGTATAAACATCCATAGCACTCCAAAAGCAAGCCTTTTGTCACTACAGTAAATCAGCAC
The DNA here is from genome assembly GCA_029692085.1 of Gymnothorax javanicus. Taxonomy (NCBI): domain Eukaryota; kingdom Metazoa; phylum Chordata; class Actinopteri; order Anguilliformes; family Muraenidae; genus Gymnothorax; species Gymnothorax javanicus. The sequence goes on along the minus strand of CM056202.1, from coordinate 45,487,518 downwards.
AATTAACAAGTGCAGAAATTGTCCTCAGTGAGTGTGTTATTGGAGCAGGTGTGCCTAAATGTGACGGCAGGTACCTGAGAGTTAGGATCGTAGTAGAGCCCTGACTGAGAATCGTAGTAATACCCAGAGGCCTCGTCGTACTGGTAGGTAGAAGTATCCACAGCAGCTGGGTTATGGCAAAGGAAATATTGCATCAACAAGTTGGAAGAACTTCGAGTACAACAGTGTCATTTTCAGGTATCAGTTCAGTCAAATTATAAAAGGCTCTCTCTTCTGCTGTGGTTCAGGTGTGTGGTGCCGAGCAGGCCTCACCTGGTGTGGCCTCAGAGGCCTGTGAAGTGGTGGTCGCCGTGGCCGTTACAGTCGCAGTTGCAGTTGCAGTGGTGGTGGCTGCTTGTGGACTTGCCACTTCAGTAGCCGGGGCCGCTGGCTGCGACTGTCGAATTGAAGTCAAAGTCGTGATGAATTAATACCAGGTGACTCAAGAGACAAACAGCATTCACAAATTTTATCATGGAATGATGACACACAGGCTAAAGCCATTAGATTCCTCGGTCTTCTGTAACAGCCCAGCTAATGATGCACTGTAGAGCACAGAATGATTGCAGGCTGATTTTGGACTCACCAGAGTGGCGGGCTGGCCGACTATGTGGGGCTGGTAGACCTGAGCACTCTGAGATACTACTACAGCCGTGGCAACCGGGACCGTTTTCACCCCGGGAGCAGCTGAAACACAGAGGATGCACGTGTCTTTATACATCAGGCCCAGCACATCCCCAAAACTCATTTATCAGGGGCAGTTACGGGTTTTGGATTAAATCTTACCTCCCAGTATTCCAGCTCCCAGTGCTGGGTCTCCAGCCGCTGGCTGCTGATAGTAGGATTGGTAGTCCTGGCCGTGAGGAAAACAAGCATTAGGTAATTTATTCTGAAAGCACTTTCAAGCCGTTTCAAGCACTTTATTCAAAATCCCAGCACTTTTCAAACCCTGGAAACACCAGATTAAAATTCAAACATTTTCAAGGATTTCCTGTATCTGCAAGAACCCAGTGTAAGGATTCAGTTTTTACAAGAGCAAACATTACAGATTCAATAACGTGCGGTTTGGGTCAAAATCCAACAGTTTGACTGTCAAGGATCAGTGTTTACTCAAAACTCCATCTTTATAAGCCACATTAAAAAAGAGAAGTTTGAAACAGAACAGTGAATATTCATGCAGCATATACTGGAGCTCCCCTACTCACCTGTGCATACTGTGGATAGCCCTCCTGCATGCAAGCATACTCTGCAGTGCCGCTCGCACCCTGCTGAGGCTAAGAAAAGATGCGATACTTAGGAAACCCCAGTCTGAGAGAGGGGAGGAAAATCCTGTTAAGGCTGGAAGTGGCAGTCTGCATTAACCATGGAATAGGCAAGGTAAATGGTTGAAATTTAAAAGCGAATAGTAGTTTTTGGAACAAGTGTAAGGCTGGTACCTGACTGGACGACCACTGGGCAGCGGCGATGGCAGTACTGGCCACTGAGAAGGCGCTGACACGACTCCCATCTGGCATCACCACATCCCTGTAAGAGAGGGACCATTATCCCAATGCATTCTGGGCCTTGGCTGCTGTGCCACATGGCTTCCCTATACAGATGATAGCACTATGGTCAGGGTTAAGCTGACAAGGATATGGGCTACTCACTTCCTTCCACTCTTGGCATAGTCCACACCAATGGTCTTTCCATCCAGCTTCAGTGGCGGCTGCAGTCCTTGCAGTATAGTGAGGAGCTGGGACGCCTCCTACAGAGTGTGGCGTTCAGATTCAGCAAATAAAACCCAGTCTACTTGCACACTTCATTACCAGTTCAAAAGTGCATGGATAGATGAGGTCATGATTGAGTGCCTGATAAAATTTTGGTTTTTTCATTGACCCATGTGTAAAAACAACTTAAGGAAAGACTGAAAGACGTAGTTACTTGTAAACAGGAGAAATTCCACAGCAAAATTTCCCATGTTCTTCCATATGTTTGTCTCTTGATAAGCATGACAATTTTCCAACTTTTGTTATTTCGATCACTTCCAGTTGTTTAACAAGACCATCACAGAACTTTCATTCAGGCTTAAAGCAGATATGAATATTTTGGTATGAAACGGACACAGGTACCAGAGGTGAAGGAAGCTGAACGAAGGCGAAGCCGCGGTTCTGTCCCGTCTGCTTGTGCTTGATCAGGCGGATGTTGCGCGCTGCCAGGTTAGCGTATGGTGCCAGAGCAGCCATGATAGCCTCTACGGTGGTGTAAGGCGCAATGTTCCTCAGGATAATGGCTGTTAGGGAGCAAAACAGCAGCAGCTCACACTCCAATTTATACAGTAAGCACAATAACGACTGGGAAAAATAGCTTTGCGAGCTTTTGATTGATTGGGAGTATTCAAAATACTTCAGTATCAATTATCTCACCTTGATAGAAAGCTTCTGACCATTATTTAAGTGCGTTTCCAACAAATGTGAAATGAATTATCTGCGCTGACAAATAGCAAGCAATGTTAAGACCCAAATACATGCGACAAGAAGAGAGTTTGCGCCTGGCTACGGGTATGGCATGAATGATGTGTGAATGATTATGTGCAAATGATGCAAATGCACAAAATTTGCATACCGCTTGTACAAAAAATTTGTGTGAGCAGAGCACTGTTCTGAATAGCATCATTGCTACTGGCAGAAATATTGGCTTCCTAGGCTACCTAGCAACATATTCAAACTGCACTTAACTTATTTGAGATAAAGGGAAAGCTAGCTAGCTAGAATCAGGTAACATCTTCATGAAAAAAAAAGTGGACTAGCTCAACATCGGATGATATCATCAGTTTTATGAATGTTTTCATTCTCGAACAGGCACAATGTTCATTAAGTAAAATGTCTGTGACTTTACCATAGCAACATCATCGTTGCCATCTTGTTGCGGTTTTTTGGAGATTCCAGGAAGTACTGCCCCTTGAGTATTAACAAGGCTCAAATCGCATTGGGATACAAACCTCAATTCCAATGAAGCTGGGACATTATGTAAAATTTGAATAAAAACAGAATACAATGATTTGCAAATACTTTTTGACCTATATTCAATTGAGTACACCACAAAGACAAGATATTTAATCTTCAAACTAATAAACTTAGTTTTTTTTGGAAATATTCACTCATTTTGAATTTCATGCCTGCAACACATTTCAAAAAAGCTGGGACAGGGGCATGTCTACCACTGTGTTACATTACCTTTCCTTTTAACAATACTCAATAAGCGCTTGGGAACTGAGGACACTAATTGTAGAGGCTTTGTAGGTGGAATTCCTTCCCATTCTTGCTTGATGTACGACTTCAGTTGCTCAACATTCCGGGACCTCCATTGTCATATTTTGCGCTTCATAATGCGCCACACATTTTCAATGGGAGACAGGTCTGGACTGTAGGCAGATCAGTCTGTTACCTGCACTCTTTTACCACGAAGCCACCCTGTTGTAACATGCAGAATGTGGCTTGGCATTGTCTTGCTGAAATAAGCAGGGACGTCCCTGAAAACGTCGCTCGGATGGCAGCATATGTTGCTCCAAAACCTGCATGCACCTTTCAGCATTAATGGTGCCTTCACAGATGTGCAAGATACCCATGCAATGGGCACTAACATATCCCCATACCATCAGATGCTGGCTCTTGAACTTTGCGCGGATTACAATCTGGATGGTCCTTTTCCTCTTTAGCCCAGAAGACACGATATCCATGACTTCCAAAAAACAATACAAATGTGGACTTGTCAGACCACAGCACACTTTTCCACTTTGCGTCAGTCCATCTCAGATGAGCTAGGGCCCAGAGAAGCCGGCGGCGTTTCTGGGTGTTAATATATGGCTTTCGCTTTGCATGGTAGAGTTTTAACTTGCACTTGTCGATGTCGCGACAAACTGTTAACTGACAATGGTTTTCTGAAGTGTTCCTGAGCACACATGGTAATATCCTTTACAGAATGATGTCGGTTTTCAATGCAGTGCCGCCTGAAGGACTGACAGTCACGGGCATTCAATGTTGGTTTTCAGCCTTGCCGCTTACATGTAGAGATTTCTCAGGATGCACTGAATCTTTAGATGATATTATGGACTGCAAATGATGAAATCGCAAAATTCCCTGCCACTGCACGTTGAGAAACATTGTTCTTAAACTATTGGACTATTTGCCCGCGCAGATGTTCACAAAGTGGTGAATCTCCCGCATCCGTGCTTGTGAACGACTGAGCCTTTCAGGGATGCTCCTTTTATACCTAATCATGACACTCACCTGTTTAAAATCAACCTGTCCACCTGTGGAATGTTCCAAACAGGTGTTTTTTGAGCATTCTTCAACTTTCCCAGTCTTTTGTTGCCCCTGTCCCAGCTTTTTTGGAAATGTGGCTGGCATTAAATTCAAAATGAGTGAATATTTCCAAAAAAAAAAAAAAACAATAAAGTTTATCAGTTTGAGCGTTAAATATCTTGTCTTTGTAGTGTACTCAATTGAATATAGGTCGAAAAAGGATTTGCAAATCATTGTATTCTGTTTTTATTCACATTTTACACAAAGTCCCAACTTCATAGGAATGGGGGTTGTAGGTTGACAGTCTGAATTTGCATGTCAATCCTCTACCAAGTGAAAAAATAAAATGATCCCGCAGTCAAATTCCCGCGAGTAAAGCGAGGAGGAATTTCATTTCACGTTTAATGGAAAGGCGTCTTTAGAGTCTGTTATTCATCTTTGTAAACATGAGGACCAGACTTGAGTTGATGAAAGCCAAAGACACCACTGTAAGATATAAATGAAGGAGGTAAATGAGAGGTGAGGTAAAATCCTTACTGTCCCCATAGTCCTCTGTGCTCTGCTGTGGCTCTGGAGGGGCACCACTAGAACTGCTGGACTCGCCCTCTGTTAAAAATGCAGAGAAGAAGAAGCAGGTGGCATCATTAACATCAGCTCTGAAACTATAGGAACTGGCCAAAGTCCAGAGCCAAAGGGATTCTGCCAGGAGGAGTAAACAGTACCCAGCACAACAACAGGTCTCTTAGGGCAACTCTGCATGAACATGTGACCTAAATCCCCCGCCCCTCCTAGCACATGAGAGTAATTACAGTGAGAGATGACTGCAGAGGGGAGTGGCCAAAAAACACCCATCTACAACACCCTCAGATATGAGTTCTGACACACTCGTAGGTTGGGGAAATGTTAGGCCAACTGTCCGGTCCTTGCCCGCTGTGTGTGCGCAATGCGTGCAGTCTGATTGGCTGGGGCATCCACAGGGGGGGGGTGCAGTGGCATCTTGGATACAGTCTACTTACCCACTTTGGCCGCTCCACACCTGAAGCACTTCAGCCTCCTCCGGAAATTGTACAGGCCGCACTGCAAGTAACCGGTCAAATCGTTTTTATTCTAAACAAAGCACGGCACTGAGAACAGCAACCTTGAGCTTGCTGCCTTGGTCACAAGCCAACTAAAGAAGCTGCCGTCGCTGCAGACGGAGACAGTCCAACAGCCCAGTTAGAGGGAAAAACATTGTCGGCTAGGCATGAGTCGCTAACGGACCCAGCACAAGCGGCCCCAAGCAAGAACACGGGTTCTACCGCCATTTCAAACACCATAGAAATAGAGGTCAGGGGTTACTCCCAGAGGAACAGTTAGGGGACAGCGGGAATCGGGACACACTCACTGTGTTGCACAGCCAGTCTTCAAACTTGTGGCGTGGATTGCTGTAGTGGACGGCCATGGTCTTCCCTTGGACCACCAGCTGTTTCTGTAGACAGACAACGCAATGCTGTCACACTGGGCGGGGCGAATACATCCAGATTCTATCACAACCCCAGAACAAGTGTTCACGAGCAAAGACGAGGAAGTGTACGCTCCAAAGTGCCCCAGAGGGGGCAGCCATCGGCAGATCTTTATCAGAGAGAGAAAGAAATAGAAGCGACTTGTGTGTGCGATTGAATGCGTGTGGGCGTGTGTTTGTGTGAAGGTGCTTGTGCGTGCACACGCTTAAGGAAAGTTTCTATGAGTGTATTGGAACCCGAGTGCAACCGGCTTGGTCTTGGCCCGATCTCATCTTCGGGGCAATGGGGCCAGAAAGGGCCAAGACTCAGCTGGAGCAAAATGTGTAGTACAACCAAGACATCAGTCCTCACACATGTGCACAGTAGATGATTCCACAACAGAGAAAATCATTCCCTGAAAATAAAAATGCTTCTCAGCCCCCCCACCACCAACAGCCCTCACCTATACTCTAAGGTCCCCGGATCGTAATACAAGAACACCACCAACACACAAAACTACTATTTTTGCTGGACACTCTTACCAATAAAAACTTGGGCAATTCTGGATTTTCTACAGTACGTCCATTCAAAACAGCTGCATATACTTACTGCAGTAATTCAGTAATTCATGCTCAAGAGTACAAGGGCACCAGTAGCAGCTGGGCTGCAAAGCCACTATTTATCTCCGCTGCCCACAGAGCAGCACACTGGGGTGACTGCCTCCCACTGTACTCCTACCAATTATCTGCCATTGCTGACATGCAATGCATACATTCTTAAGTTGGCAAGAGATTAAGAGGGTCCAGGACTGGTCATTAATAACAGTGATTAACTGTGCCGAGATTCGTCCTTTAAAGTTCTTTGACATCACCACCTGCCAACTCAATCTCAATCTGTGTAGTGTATGCAAAACTGATATACTGATATTGCATTTTGATAGGAAAATGCAAATACCCGGTTGGTCCCCACTCTTTCAACAAGTAACCCCTTCCCATCAGCTCAAAAGTAATGAGGCCGAGTTTCAACACAGGACCAGCTTGGTGGCTCCCAGCAAAAAGTCCATTATATAATTCAGAGCCAAAATGGTGCCATCCTTCCTCTCTTTCCTGTCGCATCAATTCGATTTACTGGTCTGATCTCCAGGAAAAAAAAATCTAGACTTGGCGATTGTGAGGCAACCTGATTGGTCTCCATCCATCGGGTAGCATCTTGCAAGTGATAAAACTCCACGAAGGCGAACCCTCGGCTTATACCTAGAGACAGCATTCAAATATAGACGGGATTCGTGTTAGTTAAAGAGTCCTTCGCATTACAGTAATACTCAAACTGCTTCAGAAACCCATTAAGTGAAACAGCAGGGGTTTTCTGGAAAGGGCAGAAGTGGAAACTTAACTTTGCCATAGCAAGAGATCTCATTTCAGAATGGCAATGCTTCGTGGCATTCCATTAACAAAACCAATGAAATGGGCCAAATGACTGCTTCATGCAGGACAGCTTAAGGGCGAGGAATTTACAAATACTACCCAGTCATATTCACCACACTTCCTACCTGGTAATCTTTTCATTGCATTAAGAATCTAACACAAGAGCAAGCTACGAAAACAAAAACGGAAATGGGGTGGAGATGTTTGATCTAAGATTTAGATAAATTGGGTCTCAAAATATTAAGTTTAATGCACTGTCATATATTGATTAAACAATCATCAACACCAATTGTATGAGTGGAATCAGTTTAGAGATATGGATTCAAGTAAAAAAAAAAAAAAAAAGATTAAACAATAAGTTATCATTTACAACTGGTTTAAGAATTCTAGCAGTGACCAAATGTAATCTTAACGGAAACCTTTGTAACACTGAGTAATGCAAAGTCTTTGTTACTTTCAGAGCATTACTCTGCCTTTCAGATGTACAAAAAAAAAAAAAAAAAAAACGGACAGGATGATCAAAGATAATGCTAAGGCTAAAAAGATAATGCTAAGAGAAAGGCTTCCATGATGCCAGAGTAGCTAGGCAGCAAATTGGCCAAACAGCAAAGGAAATAGAAGGCAAAACTTAAGTGAAATTCACCAATTACAATACAAATTCATAATGATGGTCATAAAAAAATCAACAATGGTGAAACAATACATAATGATAGCTACTATAGACTCACTTGCAACACTGTAAGAAGTCAACTGACTTACAATGCGAAAACACTACAGTTATATTTCTTAGTTTTTCTTTTTTTTTGCCCCTGGACGATCTGGGAGAGATTCAACAGGGCTGATGCATTGATTTTGGGTCAGTTATGATCTTCTAAGGCAATGGCATGATGGCACTGAGTAAATAAAACCATGGTGGAGGGGGGAGGGCGGTGGAGGGATGAAAATTCCATTGCTATGGCAAAATTCTCTCACAGGAAGCAGTATGGCTCAGATGAGTGTGGCTGAGCAAAGCCTGACTCTCAGAGCATCTGTCCCTCACCTGCCCTGCTCTTCATCAGCCGGACATCAGCAGGCTGGGGTCCCGGCAGCTCGGACATGGCTGCCTGGATCTGAAACAACGAGGATCTCCGGTCAACACTTATACACAGCGGTGCCTTAGCATTTCTCTGTTCATTTGTACGCACTCGTTGTCCTGGCTATGATAATGCATTCGGAAAGTTCAGCCTTATGATGATCCACTTTACTGCCACTGACAGTTAAAACAACAGCAATAATGTTCAAAAAAACTGTGTCAATGTCCAGATACATAATATATATGTATATATACACATGCATGTGTAGCCAGGTGACACTGGGGACTCACATCCTCCTCTGTAATGTGGGGGGACAGGCCCCTGAGCATGAGGGTCTTGCTCTCCTTCTCGTCCCCCAGCTCTCCCCTGAAGTCCTGCTCCTGGTATTCTCCATCGGAGTGGTAGTCATCAGACCTATCGCTGTTGTGTCGCTTGCGGTCCATTCTCTATAAAGACAGTCAATTATAAACAGTCTCCTTCACCAGCCTTTATGTCTAGCAATACATCATGCTACTACCCTACAATTCTGCATTAGCATCAAAAAAAAAAAAAAAAAAAAAAAAAAAAAAATCGTTCTGGCTCTCCAGGTGCTTACTCCTGATAGCAACTCATCTACAAAGCTACTGTGCTTATAGTGTAAGCAGGTATAAGACAGGTCCATAGAAAAATGCTAATAGCACAAATGGGTTATGCCATACTAGGTGTTTAAAAAAAGACACGTGTATTTTTGGCCAGCATTTCTCCAGTTGAGCTCTTCAAAGATGAAAATCCCCTCAGAAATAAAGTACTCCTCTCATCTTTACTCAACTCTTCCCACTGGGGGACAGTCATGTCCTGTAGCCCTACGGGACTCACCTCTGGGCTGTCGCGGCTCCGGTGGTCGTCATAGCGGTCGCCGCGCCTCTCATCGCTCCAGCGACGCTCGTAGTCGCGCTCGAGATCCCTGTCCCGACGGTCACGCCATCTGGATTCCTCCCGACTCTGGTCCGAGCCGTATCTCCCACTGCGCTCAGTGCGGCTCACCCTATACGTGTGCACACCGTTAATCAGCAACAGATGCGTGGCTATCCCCTCTTCTCATTACCTTGCATATCAAGAACATACTGCATTGATTAACCGGACAGTATTACAGTGAATGCACAGATAATTTACAACTACAGTCGCCTTGGCAAAACTTTACCTTTTATCTCCTCCCATTGTCTAACAATGCAAAACTCTGGGCTTATTTCCGACTTCCGAAACACTGCAAGGGGAAATATTTAAGGACACCACTAAATCACAGATGTGAAAAAGGAACAACAGTGAAGCCATATTTACTTCCACAATTATGAAATCAATCTACTCACTCAATTCCATAAAACAATGCACAGGTCTGACTTCAGTATGGGACAACAGTCACTGAATCTTTCCATTGAAAAACTTTACTTGCACTGTAACGCAAACCAATACATCTAGCTTTTCACAATATTAATATTTTCAAAGACACTATGGTTACAGTTCTTTTAAATTTTGGGATTGTGAAATCATTTTAGATAAGCTAAAGCACGATGGGTCCATTGCTGGTCAGAAATTCAACTCTCAACGTCTCAAAATGGATGCTCCTCTAAAAACGATGCTAATATAAACTGTCCAACATTCAACATTTCTCCAAAAGTCCTTAAATAGTTGTCACAAACTGGATGCAAATACAGCGCCCTCCATAATTATTGGCACCCCTGGTTAAGATGTGTTCTTTAGCTTCTAATAAATTCAGTTTTTTTCTAAATAATATAGGACCACAATGAAAAAAAGAGGAAAATCCAACCTTTAATTCAAGTGCATTTATTCAGTGGGAAAAAAATCCCACATTAAGAAATAATTCTTTTACATAAAATCATGTGTGCCACAATTATTAGCACCCCTGATGATAATACTTTGTACAACCCCCTTTTGCCAACAAAACAGCACCTAATCTTCTCCTATAATGTTTCACAAGATGGGAGAATACAGAAAGAGGGATCTTCGACCATTCCTCTTTGCACAATCTCTCTAAATCATCCAGCGACCTGGGTCCTCTCCTCTGCACTCTCCTCTTCAGCTCACTCCACAGGTTTTCAATGGGGTTGAGGTCTGGGGACTGAGATGGCCATGGGAGGAGCTTGATTCTGTGTCTGGTGAACCATTTGTGTAGATTTGGCCACATGTTTAGGGTCACTATCTTGCTGAAAGACCCAGTGACGACCCATCTTCAGCTTTCAGGCAGAGGCCACCAGATTTTGATTTAAAATGTCCAGGAATTTCAAAGCGTTCATGATGCCATGCACCCTAACAAGGTTCCCAGGGCCTCTGGAAGAGAAACAGGCCCACAGCATCACCGATCCTCCCCCATACTTCACAGTGGGCATGAGGTGCTTTTCTGCATACTCATCTTTTGTGTTCCGCCAGACCCACTTAGATTGTTTGTTGCCAAAAAGCTCTATCTTGGTCTCGTCTGACCAAAGCACACGGTCCCAGTTGAAGTCCCAGTACCGCTTAGCGAACTCCAGACGTTTGCATTTATGATTGTGAGTGAGAAAAGGTTTTTTCTGTGCATGCCTCCCAAACAGCTTGTTGGCATGTAGATAGCGCCTGATGGTTGTTTTGGAGACTTTGTGACCCCAAGATGCTACCATTTGTTGCAATTCTTTAACAGTGAGCTTTGGAGAACTTTTTATTTCTCTTACCATCCTCCTCACTGTGCGTGGTGGCAAAATAACCTTGCGTCCTCGTCCAGGCTTGTTTACCACTGTTCCAGTTGTTTTAAACTTCTTAATGATTCCTCTGACAGTAGATATGGGCAGGTGCAGGCGAGTGGCTATTTTCTTGTAGCCATTGCCTGACTTGTGAAGGTCGACACACATCTGCCTTAACCTGAATGGTGTGTTCCTTCGTCTTTCCCATTTTGAAGAATGGATAAGAGAAATGGCCTCTGTGTCACGTCATATTTATACCCCAGGGAAACAGGAAGTGATGAATTACTAATTAAATGTTCCTAGATACTCTGATCAACTTTGTAAACTACTGTAGAAATGACAGAAATACTTCAATTACATTTATTTCCTAGGAATTGTTAGGGGTGCCAATAATTGTGGAACAGGTGATTTTACGAAAAATAATTATTTCTTAGTCAGGGATTTTTTTTTCCCCTTAAAATTCACTTGAGTTGAAGGTTGCATTTTTCTACAATTTTCAGTGTGAGAGTATGCTTCTGCAATAAAAACTGAATTTATTTTAAGGCTTTTAACAGATCTTAACCAGGGGTGGCGATAATTATGGAGGGCGCTGTAAATAATCAGTCACCAGTCAATCATCAGTCATCTTAATGACAAATTAATCAGCATGTAAAAACGGCTTTTAATAGGATAGATACAAACTGAGTGCGTTTCCATCAGTCTTCAGGCCTGCTCAACAACCAACCCAGCATATCTCAAAAAGCTAATAACCCCTAGGCTCAACTTAAGGACTTTTCGCCCCCAATTTTCTTCACCAAATTTTTCGTCCCCAACTCTTCGCGCCGTAGACTTTTCGTCCACGAAAAATTTTCGTGCTAGGACTCTTTGTCCCTAGATTGTTTTCCCCAATAATGCTTTGCTCTCTTCCTGCATTATAATCCTAACCCTAATATCATGGTAATTCCTCTGTCGTCTGTCAGTCCATCCGTCTGTCCACAATGGTGGCACGTTTCGTCATCATCAGGGGAGGAAAAATCCGGGAAAAAAAAAGTCCGGGGACAGAAAGTCCTGTAACCCAACCCCTGACATCAGTGCTTCCCACGAGCAAAAAAATTTACTTTAGGGTCAATTGCTCATCTTTTCATTGTGTTTAATGGAACCAGCTCCATTGATTATGTCCAATCAAGGCTCTGCACCTGCACTCATTGGTGAAGATAAGTATGTGGAGCAACGGCGGCTCTTAATTTCAGTTGCAAGTGAGAGAGAAACGGCATCCAGATTAGAGTTGTTTTACACTGGGAGCGTCCCTAAATCAATTTTACATGCCATCCTGAGTATCACACAACGTGCCTGTCCACTCGATAACTTTTGAACGATACGCTGGAAATTGACTAAACCTGGTAGGTATATGGCTTCAGTGAATATCGATCTTGGGATTGAAAATTGGGGTTGTTGGTATATGGCTTGGAGGCGAAAGTTGGGGGAGGGTCGGCAGGTGTGATCCCCTCTACAGATGGTCTCTAGCTTAACCAAAGTTTTTAGGATGTTGCAGAGCACTTAAGATCGTCTTCGTATTGATAAACTTTTAATTTCGTGCTGGCCGCGCCGATATTGTGGCGGCTCATATATGGCATACCCTTAGTTCTTAATACTTTGTATTGCCCCCTTTAGCATCAATAACAGTGTGCAGTCTTTCGTGATAGTTGTCAATAAGGCCCCTGATTCTCTTCAGGTGGTATAGCTGCCCATTATTCCTTGCAAATTGCCTCCAGCTCCTGCAAATTCTTTGGTCATCTTGCATGAACTGCACATCTGAGATCTCCCCAAAGTGGCTTGATGATATTGAGGTCAGGAGACTGTGATGGCCACTCCAGAACCTTCACCTTTCTCTTCTTTAACCACTAGAGGGTCAACTTGCCTTGTGTTTTGGATCATTGTCATGCTGGAAAGTCCAAGTGCGTCCCATGCACCGCTTTCGCACTGAAGAATGCAAATTGTCTGCCAGTATTTTCTGATAGCATGCTGCATTCATTTTGCCATCAATTTTCACAAGATTCCCTGTGCCTTGAGAGCTCACACACCCCCAAAACATCACAGAGTGGTGCTTTACAGTGAGAATGGTATATTTTTCACCATGGGCCTTGTTGACTGCTCCCCAAACATAACGCTTAAGGTTGTGACCATAAAGTTCTATTTTGGTCTCATCACTCCAAATGACAGCATTCCAGAAGTTGTGAGGCGTGTCAAGGTGTTGTCTGGCATATTTTAGATGGGCTTTCTTTGTGTGATTGGCACAATAATGGCTTCCTTCTAGCAACTCGACCATGCCGATCAATGTTGATAAATACCTCCTCATTGTGCTCCTTGAAACGACCACACCATCTTATTCCAGAGCATCCTGTATTTCCTAAGTTAGCTTGTGGATTTTTCTTTGTGTCCTGAACAATTCTCCTGGCAGTTTGGGCTAGAATCTTTTCTGGCCTATCTGACCTTGGCTTGGTATCAACTAGGGATGTAACGGTATGAAAATTTAACCTCACGGTTATTGTTACCAAAATTATCACGGTTTTCGGTATTATCGCGGTATTTTTAAAAATGTGTTCAATATGGTCAGAAAGCACTGATAGGCCTACACAAACTTAAATAGTTTTTAAAAATGTAACAGTATTATATTTCAAAAATATAGGCAAAACCTTATCAAAAGTGCAACTCTTAGCATCAAAGGAACAAGGGTTCAGCATGTAAACAGCTTATTTGTCAGGAACATTTCCAGTAGTGCAGGTTTAAATTATACAAATCCAAACATTCAAGCTAAGACATAAAGAACAATATGTAAACAAATCAAAGAAACACCACTTTTTATATACTTGTTTTCTTCATCATCAAAATTAAAATGTAGAACTGTACACAGCACTTTAAAGTAAACCTTAAAAGAATAAGACAAAAGTGCATTATGCATTTAAAATAGCCACTATGAACAAATTACAAAAATAACTACAACAATCATATGTAATCAAATCCAAATGTTCAAGTGTTGATGACATTAAAAAAAAAAAAATATGTAAACAAATCAGTGGAACAGAACTGATTGCATACTTATTCTCCCCATCATCAACAAATAAGATGCTGCTGATCTAGCATCATGTATTACTATTATCATTGGGCTACCATTCATATCAATGTACATACGATCTCGCCTATAGCTGCTTTTGTTGCTAAATCAAAAGAAAACGATTGGCTAGAAATTCATGATCTTTCAGGGCAAATAATCATGTTTCGTGTTTTCAAAGACACTTGGTTCAGACCGTGTGACTTAGTAAATTAAAGTTATCCAACTTCGCAAGAATTAAACCATTTACTGACCTCGGACAAATACAAATGGACGTGGCTATTGGCACAGCCGCTGTGCGAATAATGTTACGGCCCATCCTTATTGGCACAGCTGCTAAGGAGCGACTGTGCAAATAAAATAACTTGACCCACTATTTGCACAGCGGCTGTGCGAATAAAATAACTGTACAGGGACACGGCTACGGCTTATTTGCACGGCGGTTGTGCGAATAGCCACTCCGAATACAAATTATGCAATTTTTTAGAAATCAAGAAATGCAATAAAATACTGTAATCTACTACTGTTTAATAAACTGGGCATCCGTCTAGCTCGTAGGCTAAGGTTAAGAAAGTGTCCAGCAGCTAGCGCCACACTCCACCACTGAACGAAAATGTGGATTTTAGGTAGAATGCTTGTGGTACCGTGTCATTCATTTCAGCAAATGTTTATGACATTGCTTATTAGTAATGTTAACCGTTGTCATAGTTAACAAATCTGCTAGCGCGATTTAGCTGATCTAGCTGCTCTCTCATATTTGGTTGATTCCAACGTCCATTTAATGATATATGGTAATATACACGTAGTCACTGTCAATTTTTATGGCATTTTTGATACCTTCAACTAGCGCTAAATAATGCCTTGTTTTCATCGTTTCACCGACTCTTCCGGAATTAAAGTTTAGCTGTTTAGCTTAGAATATTCGCTGCTAGATATGCATTCTCGATGGCGACGGGCGCTGTACTTAGGTTCTGTTTACATTACAGACAAGTCAATAAGTTAGACAGACGGATCATTGCATTCAACCTCAACCCGATGTCCCAACACCATGTATTTCAGCTAAAACATTAATGTTAACTTACTTTGCATTGGCTATAAAGTTGTGGGTGATGGTCACGGAGATGTGTCATGAGATTTGACGTATTGCTGCCTTTAGCAGAAACTTTTTTTCCTGCATGTTCTGCAGAAAGGCTAACTGTCTCCAATCAAGTGTCCCCCGGCATTCTTATAATACATAGGCCTACTTCAGATCTAGTCCTCTTAGAGGGCTGATAGATGTCCTGAGCGCTGTCGCCTCCTTCCGCCATGATTACAATCCAATTTAAAGAAAGTTTAAACGCAAGTTGTAGGCTACACAGTGCGCCTGCGCGGCTACTTCAGGAGACTCGAATGAAGCTGGGAAGGATTAAACACTCGGTTTCCACACCTCGGTAATCCACCGAGATAATAATTATATTTGAAATGAAAACGGTAATTGTTATTGTCAACATTTTCATAGGGGTTTACCGTTACGCCGGTAATCGTTACATCCCTAGTATCAACAACATACACCCCAATTTTCCACCCCTTAATCACAGACTGAACAGTACCGACTGGCATTTTCAAATCATTGAATCTCTTTTTATATCCTTTCACATCTTTAAAAAGTTGAACTACCTTGTTACAAAGGTCAGTTCTTTTCCGCTCCCTATGGCTCAGTGTCCAACCAGGTCAGGGCATCCACTCAGGAGCAAACTGATTATATGTAGACACTAGTTACAATTTAAGAAGTCACAGGTGTGGAAAATTAACCCTTAATAGCCATTTAAACCTGAGTGTCACCCTTCTGTCTATATAACAAGGTCAAACATTCAAGGGTATGTAAACTTGTGATCAGGGCTGTTTTGGTGACTTCAGTTATCATAATGATTTAAAAAGGAGACTAATACCTATCGGGTCGGTCACAGTCAGGGTGCATTACAGTTTTACTGGATGTTATAGTCTTATAACATGACTATTTAATATGTAAATAGCATACTACAAGTAGTTTTGGTTTCTACTTTTTGTGAACGCCACAATGGTGTATTGATACTTGATGCTAGACACTTTTGGGTGATGGCGTGGATCTGGTGAAGGTACCTTGCAATCGGGCATTTTAGCGTTATGACGAGTCACCAGGTGTTAATGCTTATTTTTGTGTGTTTATTCTTTGTTTTGTGTGGTGAACCTGCTATAGTTTGAACATTTATTTGTAACTATATATTGTTTTTTATATGTGCAAAAAAAAAAAATCAAAATCGGAGTGAAATATCCGAAATGGCGTGCATTTATGGAAATTGTGCATTTTGTTATAGAATTTCACCGATTTCAACATGTATCACTGTACTATTACCCAGTGTTGTTTAAAATACCTTATACAACAAGATTATGTCTCATTTTGATTACCAAAGGATTTGCATTTATGGTATAGTGAGCTTTGTATGCGCATAATGCATGTGTTTTCATCACAACCATTCAAGCTGGAAGACAATCGATCTGCCAAAAAACTTGTAGTGTCCGTGACGTGTTCTTATCTCCATAATAGAGCCAACAGCATTTATGCCAAGGGGTTATCTTTTCACATTGTGTCAAGCTAGATGATAAGACACCTTTTGGTCATAAATGTAATTCAATCTTATACCATTCCTTATAGTAGGGAATAACCGTCTGTCACGGACACTATGCGTGTAGTGTCCGTGACACGAAGGATACCTGCTGTCAGTTAATTCCCATGTCTATATACATCCGTTAATATACCATGTGTATAAGAACGTTCTTGAACAATGTTCTTTTTTATCAAATAGAGCACATGTTAGAAATCTAGTGAAACAAGACGATTAATTTATGGTAGTGTCCGTGACATACAATATACGCCCTGACAGGCATATGTTAAAATGTTGATTTCTGCAAAACTACAAAAGATTTGCACCTGAAATTTGGAGGTCAGTAACTCAAATGTGTGTGCTTAGCATTAACACTGTTTTCAGGTTTTTGGGGCAGAGAAATAATTTTCATGACAGTGACATGCCATTGAGCACCCTGATTGTGACCGACCCGTATGTGATGATGAATGACTTCACATGATCACTATCCTTAAAAAAGACACGTTTTTCGCATGGTGAGTATTAGTTTCAAAATAAATGGCTACATTTCACAAACTCAGCTAGGGTATGCGACATTTTGAGCACAACTGTATGTACGTGCAGTACTTCAGCTTCGTATTGGGGTACAATGTTAACAAATAGCATCGTTGTCTTTCCTGCGGTAAAGTTCCCGCTTGCGGTGTTTTAATCTCCAGTATAAGCAATAAAGAAGTTAAATGCGACATCTTAGACGTAAAGGACTTGAGATAGTCGGCGCTGTCGATATAACGTTGAATATACATGCTTTGGAGATCAAAATTCTTCCCGGCGATAATTCGATAAAGCATAAACGTCCGGATACAAGAGCAGTGACATCAATTCCTTCGGCTGGCTAGGCCTTGTCATAATACAGCTGTCCGGTCCTGCAGAGGGGAGTGTTTTCAATATTTCGTTGAAGGCTTCGGTATCATACCTGTGTGTCAAGCTAAAACACGGCACAATATACTGATACAGACAAATTACGTCGCAAAAAATGGCAAACGTTGCCATATATAAAAATCAAGCAAAGTTCCATAATCACAAGTTTAAACCTAACGCAGACAGCCATCTTTAATGTATACGTTCAAACCAATAGGGGAATCTGCCATTTTGCGACAGGCCTGCATCGGAGTATTTCTTGGGAAACTGCTTCTTTGCTTCAAGGCCTCCATTAACTAAGTAGCTAGCTACTGTTACCCCTCAGCCGCTTTCACACTGGACGCGAAACGAATTTTTCGCACAACAGATTACATTCGAAGTCAATGCAAAGACGCGAATATTCGCGTCTTTGCATCGACTTTGAACGTAATCTGTCGTGCGAAAAATTCGTTTCGCGTCCGGTGTGAAAGCAGCTTTAAATAGTTGATTTGACAGATGCATCCGTAATGGTAAATTTTTTTCGTCCAATGTTACACGGTATTGGACGACACTGCACAGTAGAAAATTAAGAATGTGGTCGGCCAACAGTAAATAAAATATGCAACACAAACGTTGGCAAACGTTGTATTATTAAAGTGGCTCGATCCAAACCGACGCCTGCTAGCCTAGCGACCAGTGCTTTAAGATAGGCGAGTTTATACCGCAATAAACATTTTCTTGCACTATAACATCACTTACCACTTTGAAGTTTTCTAAATACAAACGTAATCGCTTACTGAACCGTGACCATACATGAAAAAATATTCATGCAGCCTCCAAGTTATGATGACCCCATTTCTGACTAGCCTAGCACGTCAAAGATGGACGTTACTCCTCCCCGAAAACCAGCTGCATCATGGGAGGGGACGTGTGCGCATGTCTTTCATCATGCTCATAAACCCCAAGCAACGACGATAAAGTAGCTGAAAACCCCCGATATAAGCCAATAACAAATAATTAGGCATACTCTCAAAACCGGTTAACACGACCTGGTCGTGGACTTGCAGGACTGCATATTAAAATTGTGAAGACGGCGAAAGAAATGCCCGCCGCAAAACATCTTAAAAAATAATACAAAAAAAGCAGAAGTGAAACTGAGTAGAAACATCATCTACCATAGTCTAAAATCATGTTTTACCATCTCATGTTCAAACTTTTCTTCCATCAACACATTCGGCAGACAAAACGGTGGTTCATGATGGGATTGGTCTCCTTGCAGAAAATACATTTAATTTGGAGGGACCTGACGTCATTGCATCATGATTTTTCTCAAAATGAATAACTGCCCCGTAATGTTGTTTATTGCATGCTAGCTGATGTTCAATTTCGCGTCCAACGTGTGATACATACAGTCAATGTACATTTCCCGAAAGCTCAGTGGCTCACCATGACAGCAACTTACATAGTTGAAACCGGAGCTTTGGTACAAACAAAGCAAGTTGCTGAGCTTTTGGGAAACGTACACCCGGCAAGCAAACTTTTTCCACAGTTCTGCAAGAACCTTAAGCACAGTATGTGCAAACAGGACATCTAACGGCGTATTTATGGTAAACGCAAGCTTTTGATTTAACGCTTAAAAATCCTTCTCAAAGTTAAAAAAAAAAAAAAAAAGACAAAAAAAAACCAACAAAAAAAAAAAAGGGGGGGGGTCTTCTTCGACTGAAAGTCGACCATGAAAATGGACATCAGAAAGTTTTAAGTGTAGTAAAACAATCATACAACACTTTCCAAATAACAAAATTTATTGTATTTTTCAACAAGTTGATCACATTTGTAAAGACATGGACATAAAATATCTGTGAAAGAAAATCACCACAGAGAGAAGAGTTGGCAGTGACTCCCCACTCAAAAAAAAAAAAAAAAACCACTAAAGGGGATGAAGTACACAAACGCACGCGCACGCACACACAAACCCAAACCCTCTTTCGGTGGCATAAAAAAAAAAGGACCAACAGCCCTTAGCTCACCAACTCAATAACTGAACCCATTGCTCAGCATTTTTGAGGAGGCAGACATTGTCCCAATGAAGCTCCATACCAAATTTGGAGTAAATCTGGCCAGTAGTTTCAGAGAAGAAAATTTTTAAAGTTTTCAGATGAAAAAAAAAAAATTGAAATTATAAATGAAAAAAAAAAAACTAATTTTCACAAAAGTGTGAACTACCTTGGTAGAAATTGTCCCAAGGAGGGTCCACACCAAATTTGAGGTAAATTGGGCCAGTTGTTTCAGAGAAGAAGATAATCAAAGATTATGCTAACGGATGATGATCACAACTACGACGACGGACACCACCTGATCACAATAGCTCATGGCCTACTGGCCGCTGAGCTAAAAATAAAAATTAGGAAAAATACTCCCTTTCAGCCAATGGAAGTGAGGAAGGGAAAACCATTCTTTATCTTTTTTTGGGAGTAAAATCACATTGTTCTGTAATCAGTCTAGCTTATGGTTGTCCGACAAAATTCAAATATGAACATAAATGCGATTTTATGCATGATTAAATGCACAATTGCCTTAAACGCTTTTGCAATTACCTACTCAGAATTGTCTGTCGTTTAAGAACTTTTATTTAATAACTGTGCCTCCCTCAAATCCAGTAGACCTCTTAACAGAGCAGTAGGCTATGGGTTGTATTCACAGACATCACAAATTTGTGTTCTTCCCCAAAATGCATAGTGTGCTGACATTTTTCTTTCCTATGCCCCCAATAGCAAACAATATATTGCAACTGCAAGAGCAAATTTATGCAATTAATCATTTGCAATAGCATTTATACTTCAGCTTCCGACTTCATTTAAGCACTGCGCAGTTTCGAATATGGACTAGCTGACTTTGATTTTCGCAATACAGCACAAAAAATGGATCCCACAATATGCAACAGATGGCTGACTAGCTAGCGACCAAATCATATAATTTCTTGCTTCATCTCTCTCTGGAACTAGGATCCCAACTCCCAGCAGAGAAAGAGCACCGTGCCATTTCGAATACAGACTGACTGACTTTGATTATCGCAACACCACACAAAAAAAACTTTTCCCACAATATGTAACAAATAGCTAGCCAGCTCGGTCATGGGACTAGTCCCAACTCACTCCATTTCGTGCTTCATCTCTCTCTGGTGCCAGAGTTCCAAAAGAAAAAGGTAGGCTGTGCTGTTTGTTGTAGGTTACAAACATTCTCGTTGCCAACTGTCAATGTAGCTTGCCTATGTTTTGTGCAGGGAGGCTATGTGATAATATAGCCTGTGTCTATTAGTGAACAGGCGACTATAGAAAAGTGTGTTTCCACTTCATAGACAATTACTTGACTATTATAGCACATTTCGATAAGTTTTTTTTTTTCTTTTTTTTAAAACTTAGTTCGTAAGTTTTGTTGCCCTGCTTTGAAATGAAATTGAAGTTTTATCATAAAGGCCTTTGATGACTCCTGGTACTGCAACAATGATTTATTTTCACTATGAAAGAACCACAAGCTCAAAAATAAAACTGATAAGTTCAGTGGTTTTGCCAATGATGTCACAAGAACACAACCCATAAAACAACATGATTGGACCAGCGCCAAAATTAGCCAAATACACTAGAACAGGGCTGCCCAACCCTGTTCCTGGAGAGCTACCATCCTGAAGGTTATCACTCCAACCAAAGCAAACCACACCTGCTTTCCTGGTTACAGATCTTGACGAGCTGCTAATGAGCTGAATCAGGTATGCCGAGTTAGGGTTGGAGCAGAAACCTACAGGATGGTAGCTCTCCAGGAACAGGGTTGGGCAGCCCTGCACTAAAATCTATGACAGGGACAGTCTCTATAATGGACCCATGTAAACATGTAATTATTAAAAATTTGTCAGTCAAGCCAACTCAAACTTAAGATGAAGCACGGTGGTCATTCCCGTAAACAGCAGTGACATCAAATCCAACAGTCTTCGGATTTAGGTCAGCGTCTCCCCTTTCGTCACCTTGATACAAAGAAAAATAAAAATCATTAGCCATCAACATTTCAACACGCCTAAATATAACATTACCATTTCATACACAATTAAATTGAGCCTTGAATATGCGTCAATAGCCTTTGGATGCGCTTTTTTTTTGTCGTTTTGTGCCACTTCTGCCAAATATGCATGGTAAGAATGCAAGTATTTTTACACATCCTGTTCAGCAACAATAATAAAAGACTATCGACATAGTCTAAAATCAGAAATGAATAGTGAACATTAAATTAGGCCACTTACCCTTGCCTCGATATACTCGATTCTCCTTTCTAGTGCAGTCAGTTTCTCATTTAAAGTCGCCAATCTGGACCGGCAGGACATATCTGCCGAAAAACAGGTTGTTAGCCATTAGATAACATTAAACAACATTTTGTAAAATTGGTCAACTGACGAAAACAAACAAATGGCAATAACTTTGGTGCTCGTTGGATTTTGAAACAGATAAAACAATATTACGAAATACTTCCAAAATCACAGCAATTCATCAGAAAGAAGTCAACGAAAGATGATTCAAGTGGAGACCATCTGGAATCAAACCAGCAGCGATGCCAGCCATTGCCTGAAGGGCTCGACTAGAACATGTATACCACCCATCCAAAAAAAAAAGTTGCCATTTGGATTTAAATAAGCAAATACTCAAGAACCTGCAATTGCATCTTTATTGCAGTGATGAATGTGTTTCAGCTGGCAATAATTCTTTTAATCCCAAGTGATTCAGTGAGTAACTTCTTATTTCTTAAACAACCATATCGGATGCATCTCAGGGTCACTGAAAAGATTTTACTGTGTTTCAAGGGGGGGAATTATTGGCCAGCATCAAGCAAACAGAACCGCTAAAGAGGCTGCTGAAATCACTGGAACTGGGTGATGAACCGTCCAACAATTTACTGAAACCTGAAAGGATAGCGATGAACAGTCAACTTTGAGGACGAACTGGGTTGGAGAAAAATCATGACTGATCCTGATCAGAGATCCCCAAAATGCATCATAAAACAATCAACAGTAGAACTCATGGCTATGTTTAATTACGAAGGTAAGAGCACTTCCACACGCATGATGATGCATCAAAAACTTGGAGGATTCGGACAAAACAGCTGCATGGCCACAAGAAAGCTATTAGTTACTGATGTTAATTGGGGGAAAAGTGAGTTCAATTTGCAAGGGACCATTAAAATTGGACTGCGGAGCAATGAAAAAAGGTCATGTGGTCTGAGGAATCCAGATTTACCCGATTTCAGAGCGATGAGCACATCAGGGTAAGAAAAGAAGCCCATGAGGCAATGCGCCCATTATCCATGGTGCCCATTGTCCAAGCCTTTGGAGGCAGTGTTGATCTGGGGCTGCTTCAGTTGGTCAGGCCTTGGCTCAGCACTGTTCCGCAGCAATAAAATGAATTCAGCAGACTACCTGAATATGCTGAATGACCAGATCCCTTATGGCACAGGCATATTTTAGAACGACAAAGCCACGATTCATCAGGCTCAAATTGTGAAAGTGTGTTTCATTGAGCAAGAGAAATCATTTTCACACATGAATAGGCCACCTCAGATTCTGGCCAATAATCAATTGAAAGTCTTTAGGAAATGCTGGAGAAGGTCTGATGAAGTGGTTTAACTCACCCATCGTCAATACAGTATCTCGGCCAAAAATGAATGCCAATCTGGTCAGAAATAAATGTTGTAACATTCTATGAAATTGGCAAAACAATACCATGATGAATGTGCACCATGATCAAAGGAAAAGATGACCCAAAAAGTATTGTGCGATTTTTTTTTTTTTTTTTTTTGGACGAGCAGTGTTTAATGATGATAAACATGATCTATCGCACCTCTCATATCCATCTTCGAACCTCAAAGTGTCTTTTTATCCAAGCAAGTGACATGCAAAGTCTGAAGGTTGTAGCTAAAAAGGTTCCCATGTTATAGTGTTAACGCGGACAGACGGACAGAATTTATGATTCCAATACGAGCTACGCTTCACGGTCGGCAAAAATTAGCTAGCTCGGAGTTACAGCAGTGGTTCACAAGCTGGGACCTGAGCACCCCCCCCCCCCCCACTGCGATATGTTTGAATGACTTCAAAAAAAGAGATAAAAAAATTAACCAATCAACCAATGAACAATGAATATGCTCCTAATTGGTGAAACTGAAAATATGGTCGCAAAAACTATCAATTCATTAAGCAAGCGAATGATGGAGTCAAACCGGTTGTGTCATGTTTATGTAAGCAAATTCAGGCACATTATTTTGAAAGAACTCTAAACACCAGTATTCAGCGACATAATTTGGAGCCAACTGATTTTCTCAGTGTCTGATTTGATCTGTTTACAAGCGTTGGTACCTGAAATAACATGTCCAAGGGTCTTCCTTTTTGCACACGTGGATATTTCTGTCGAATTACGCTTGAGACGCGAAATAACTCTGTTAAGCAGCATACAATGTGACAGTACCAGCACCTTTAAAGTTACAGATCATTCCTAAAATTGTTCCTAATGCATACTTCTCATTGCATTTTCAGTGGAGTCCTCCCACCTGCCACCACAAGTGATCCATCAGGAACTAATTCCAAAACGGTTAATGATAGGCCTACCGGGTCAGATCCAAATACCCCAGTAGCTGTAACAAGAGTTTCAACATTAAGAGGCCCTCCTTCATGTATCTGATTTTCAAAAGTCTCTGTTTACCATTTCCTTATGTGTAATTTTATTGACGCTTCACAGCCAAGACAGTATAATGTTAAACTGGCCACCGGATGGTTATTAGTATCCACAATTAGCAATTTTTATAATAAATAATGGTCCAGAAACTTAAAGAAAGTTGTATCTGATATTGTGTAGGACAATATCAAACAAACAAGATAAATTGTTTTAACTCTGAAACCTTCTACCATTGTTTTTTGGCGCACTTCGACTAAGAATCCCAAGGCAAAGGGAAGTAACCACCAAAAAGCGGTAAATATATTTAGGAATTATGTTATTCCTTTCAAAAGGATATGTGTATTGTAAATACCTTAACACCTACTTTCAATGTTGCTCTTTGTGAGAGAGCAACCAACAAACATGATTTTCCTAAATTTCTCGAAAAGTGGTAAATGTCACTTGCTTCCTTTTTTTTTTTTTTTTTCCATGGGGGAGGGGAAGAACTGCTTTAACCATGAAATGCACCCAATTATGACAAATTGACAGTTTATTAAAAACCTATAATTACTATTGTGTTTGGAACAAAAGCGAGCATACACAGGGAGGCCCCAGAGTTTTAGAGTACTTTCGTCCTTAGCCATGGATCCAACCTGGCACATCGTTAACGCTTGAGGCGAACGGTCATTAACAAGCAAACAATGATAGCTAGCCAAGTTAGCCGACTGTACGATGACTAACTAAGCTAGCAAGCGACACACATTTAATTCATTTATAGCTGACTGCCCAGCACGTTGCGAATAGTTAGCGTACGTTATTTATTTATTTATTTATTTGAATTTAAATAATGACCCGTATAACCTCTTCCATAATCCAGACATGGCTGCAGCTGCTCTGGCCTACGGGACACCTAAATTGTTAATGTTAGCGAAGTGGGGAGTGGTAGGAAAGCAGTGATGGCCCTCACTCAAGCGCCTTACCTAGCAAGCTACGTCCTTCGAGGGTTTCGGTGCAGTGTACTTACCGAAAGAATTTAGAAAGTCCGCTATCTTTTTGATACTGCTCGTGATAACCTCGATATATTCTCTATTCGCCCAGTCTTGATGTATCTCCCGCTGCACTGGATCTTCCAGGCCGGCCATTTCCCGTCGCTACAGTTGAGCGAACAGCGTCCGATCATCCGCCTGATAACAGAAATGGTTTTCTGATGAAACCTTTTTTTTTTTTTTTTTTTTAACCGGTCCCTAAGTATACCACCAGGGGGCAACACAGTACTAAAATAAAATGTTCGTTTTGTAAGTAACATTTAACAGCTCCTGTTATGTTCAAATTATTAACCTCTTTTGGTTTGAGGTCAGTTTGCTCCCTGTAATGAAGACCTACATAACCTGTTTGTAACTGAAAGTGTTCCCCAATCTCCTCTCAGCTCACTTATGCCTTTCTACTGACCATTTTAATATCCAAGTAAATAAAACACGACTCCTCATCCTCTCCTTATACATCAAGCATCGATTTTACATGATTATAGCAAAATGAACGAGACCAAATGTGAAATGAACAAGTAATTAATTTGACTACGCCCCCAATCTTATGAAACACTACAAAAACGCAATCAACGTGATGGTTGTATGTAATAATTGAACCTTGGATCAAAATGACCCAAACAACACCGATGCTTACAACATGCGTACAGAACATAAAATCTTTTTTTTTTTAGTTAAATTCAAGTTTTACTCGTAAAGTTAGAATCTAGCTGAAAAAAGTATGTTAACCATGATTTTAGAGACATTGAACATTGAGTCGGGTCAAATTGACCCGGAACATAATATTTGTGTTGAATTAAACCAGATTAATGGATCGGATGGTGTTGATTGATTGTTTACAGCTTGTCTGACAAGCAAGTAAACATAACTTTTCATTTGGATCATAATCATCTGGCCCATTTTGGATCAGAAAACGACAAAATGACATACCCTCAGCTAGCTTACCCCGATCTCTGTTGTCGCCATTGGGGGGCACTGCGTTTTGACGCGATTATTTCTTCGCCTTTGTTATCCATCTTCCTGACCCGTCCCTGCCTATCATCAGTACACAGAGCACAGTTCCTGCCTCCTGGTTATAAGCTTGGTCGACATTATATGGCTGCTGATGCGACGGTAGCTGGTTGACTGTCCCCGCTGTAGAGGCCGGCTGTTCGGTGGAGCCGAAACGGAGCAGCTCGGCGAATTGCTAGCCGGAAATTCAACGGCTCAAAAAACCAATTGATCATTCCAGCACCGACTGTCGGTAAGTAACCTCAGAAAATTCACAGCACATTTGCCATTTTGTGTGCATGGGCCTTTCAAACACGTTTCGATCCTATGTTTGCCCCCTTAGGTAAGCAGTAAGAGCGAGGGTATAGTCGCTCAAAGACTGCTTTCCGCTTCGTGAATTTTTGCTAGCTGATTGCACTTTGCCGTGCTTGCTATATTGCCATCGTTACATTTTATCTTCGGATCAATCGTTGAGAATAGGTCTGAATGCTTCAGGTTTTAGTTAGATGCCTAATTATTATTTCGGTCGGTTAGTAAGCTAACGTTTGTCAGCTGCTTATGTGGGATTCGCCACTCAATGCTCTGAATTTGATCAAGTAAGTTAACAGTCTGGCTAATATGGTTTGTTCGTCTAGCTGTCATGGCTGAGCCAGAGTTGCTGCTGGACTCCAACATCCGTCTGTGGGTGGTGTTGCCAATCGTTTTCATCACATTCCTTGTCGGGGTGATTCGGCACTACGTCTCAATACTGTTACAAAGTGACAAGAAACTCACACTGGAGCAGGTGTCGGACAGGTAAACATCATGAGACTCAGATCTTTGTGACCGTATACTTTCTTTCGTTTGGCCCATTGAATTGTGCGCTTTGCATTGTCTGTCTCCCGATATTCAGTCAGGTCCTGATTCGAAGCAGGATTCTTCGAGAAAATGGAAAGTACATTCCTAAACAGGTAGGCTTATTGAATTGAATGGACGTAGAAATATTTATAAAAATTATCCTTACTTGAAATGTGTAGCCTGCTGAAATTGTGCTTACTCTTGTCTGTAGTCCTTCCTGATGAGGAAATTTTACTTCAATAATCAGGAGGATGGCTTTTTTAAAAAAACAAAAAGAAAGGTTGTTCCACCGTCACCAATGACAGGTAACTTGTTCTTGTCTATTAGAAAGTGTTCATCTCGTGTCAGAGTAATCTGTTTAAATAAAGCATAAGCTGTCATTATGATTGACAGGCTGGAGTAGACACTGCAGGGAAAATTGTGGAAAGATTTCATATATGGTGTGAGATTTGTATTTGAATTCTATCAGTCATCCATTGAGTATCCTTTCATTGGCAAGTATTTTCAGGAAAAAAATGCTGCATTTAGTTTAAGTAAACTATGTCTTTTGTGGGAAAGATTTACTTTTATAAGTTTTTTCTGTAATGCTCTGTGAATCTCATTATATACACTTAAAACATGTAATAAAACGGTAATAATTTCTTTGATATCAAAACTGTATTGTGTATTATGTGGCTGATTAAATCATTATTTGGAGTGTTTGGTAATGTTCAAGACATTATAAATAAGCAATGGATATAATATGATTTGTCATGCAGATCCCAGCATGCTGACAGACATGATGAAGGGAAATGTGACCAATGTTCTACCAATGATCCTCATTGGAGGTTGGATCAACTGGACCTTTTCAGGTTTTGTCACGAGTAAGTATGGAGCTCTGGGCCCGTACTCACAAAGCATCTTATCTTACCGCTAGGAGTACTCCTAAGTCGCGCTAAAACATTTTATGTAGGAGTAAAATCTTAAAAGTTATTCACAAAGCTGCTGAAAGCAACTTTTAGTTAAGAAAACTGGTAACTCCTAGACTAGGAGTAGATCTGAGATAGGTGGGAGTAAATCTACGTTGCTGTGGATGACGTCAATTCTCATGCACGAGTCTTGGGACAATGAGCACGGTGATTGGTTGTTTGGTGACAGGGCGGCCCATTGAAAAAATATCCCATATACAACCCATGGAAGAAAAAATGAGGAAATGGTCCAAGCGGCTGGTTTGTCCCAAAAAATAACATTTTATGCTCTCCTGAAAGTGCACTATGCGCAGTCCCCACATATCACGCTCTAGGCAAATAAACATACATAGGAAAGAGATGGTTGTAAAAACGCCAATAGCATAAAACGATTCAATAATAAACGCGTCATTTGCCCCAATAATTAGCAGCTTATTACCCAATGAGAATATGTTGCGATCATTTAAATATCGGGCTGTTCAAGTTTGTTTGCCCTAAACTGTCATGGATGAAAGTTCAAAAAGGACGCGAAAGCCCAACTGGAGCTACGACCAGTTACTGCTGCTGGCCCAGTTGGTGCTGGAGCGAAAGCATGTAATCAAAGGGAAATTTGGCTCGGGGGTGAACAGCAAATCCAAGCGGGATGCGTGAGATAGTGTCAGCCTACAGATCGCGGTGGTATGGGCTGCAATCGCAGGGGAGGTCCGAGATTGCAGCCCATAAACGGGCTATCGTTCAAACAGGAAAGCATACTAAGCTTGGTTTGTAATTTATAGCCTACAATTTAAATATGCATACAAAATATGACATAGGCTGGTATTATTATGATGATCTATTAAATGTAACCCTCGCTCAGTAGCCTAATAAAATAATTCATGCATAGCAGGAGGAGGCACAGCACCGAAGCCACTGTCCCCGAGCAAGTGGCATCCCACAGGCACATAATGCCTGTCAAATAATTGGCATAAGCTGCTTTCCATTAAAATGCGAGTCGTGCGAGGATTCTGGCCATTTCGCAACAATGTCCAAAATATTGTATTCGGCATTTAATACTATCTGGGTGTTCATGGAATGAACTTTTTTCTATTTACAAATACCTTTTCATCTTGGATCGGAGAAATAATTTGAATATGGGTCTCATCACTAACACCAGTGATACCGGGCATACCTGAGATGTGCATGAATTCAAGTTTGATTCTGTGTTGTTGGCGAATGTCCATTGGAAACCGGATAAACTATTGGATGATATGAGGTTCACAGAGTGCATTGATTGTTTGTTTGTTGAATTGAGCGACTGACAGATGATTGTGAAATCCCTAAATTGTCCAGGTTGCAAAGTTGCATTTTTCCGGGGGCCAAGTAACAAAGTGTTGTCAAACATTTTATTTTGGGGCTTATTGGGTCGTTTCTCATTGTTGGAGACTAATTCTCTCCCTCACCAAGTCAACATCAAATAAAATCCCTTCATGGTCGATCCTATAGCTTTTCAACAACTGCGCATCATTCAGAATTTCCAAGTCATTCCATCTTTCAACAGCAGCAGCCATTTTCCGATTCTTTGTGAATAGGTTTTAGCGAGTAAGGAGTCCTCTTGACTACTTTTAAGCTCTCCCAGACTTGGGAGCTACTTTTAGGCCTAAAATGCTTTGTGGATAACACTTGGTAAAAATAATTAGGAGTCCTAAATTTACGACTGACACGCTCATTTATTTTAGGAGTTTCTCCTAAATCCGGCAGTTAGGACCTACTTTTAGCGCTAAGATGCTTTGTGAATACGGGTCCTGATTTCCTCTCCAGAGTACCCTTGTTGCTGCAAAGCCGCTATCAGTGTTAGGGAAATTCTTAAACATGGAATAGAATGATTCTTCTTCCAGTTTTACTTTATTTAAGTAAAAATATTCCTGCAACAATTCATAAATTCATTAATTTTGCAATATTATCAAAATTAGAAACATGTTTGAAATCAATAGTTCATGTTGGCAATTGCACCTTGGAAAATTATTCTGCAATTCGCATTGCAAGAAAGCATGATTGCTTTTACAAATACTTGTTGCGATGTTTGTGATTGAACTGTGGCGTGTATTTGTGCTTTGCCAAGTGTTGTCAGTCCTGTCACAACCCGGCTCAAGGAGGGGACAAAGTGGAGAGGAGAACACATGAGTTTAAGCAAAAATATGTATTTAATCAAAATATAAATCAACCAAGGCAATTAAAGTATATAAGTCTGTAACATCAGTAATGTAATGCATGTAAGAGTGAGCGTACTGTGAGGTGTAGTGAACAAAAAGAACTAAACACAAGGGAAAACCTAACAAAAACCACAAACCATATGCCCAGGTTGAGAGAATCAAACTGACTGACTCCAGCAGCTTATATAGCTGAGGAGCAGCTGCACAGGTGAGCAATCAGTGATGCACTTCCTGGGAAAAACAACCCACCCAGGAAGTGAGGTAAAGAAGGCCCAACCATAGAGTGAGAAAAGACAGCTCAAGGGGATGTCACAGTCCTGCATTTTTTTTGTATCAAGCATACAGAAAATTTAGTTCTTGGTTGTACTGTTACATTTTGGATGGAATACATGAAAATTCTATCAGTGAGGTTGCTGGTTTGTAATACAACCTTATACGACAAACTTGTCCGATTTTTTGACAATAAAGCCACAACAACTGAGCTGCTGTATTTTTGGTGCGTGTCAGAAGATGGTAGTTATGGCATTGTGAGAGATTACCATATGGTATGTAGATGCTGTATGTAGAAATGGTCAATTTAACAGACAGTTAATTGTACTGTTCATTCCGGCAGCCAAGGTACCATTCCCCCTCACGCTGCGCTTCAAGCCTATGCTACAGCAAGGAATTGAGCTTCTCTCCCTTGATGCCTCCTGGTCAGTTCTTTTGCATCTTTTTTGTTCTATTTATCTAAATGGTCACGGTCTAATATGAAAAATTTGTATTCCAGTAGTATAGTGCAATGGAATTGTCAGTGACATTTCTGGTATAGAAGACAAAGAAATGTCTGTCATAAAATTGATTTCATTTACAGGCTAATTACATTTTTTAACAAGATGGTGAGGTTTTACTTCGGTGCAGTGTGTGCTGGTATGACCTGTGCCTGTACTCAGTCCGTCTGTATTGCTGTGATCTCTGAAGTGAAACTGTCCTCGGCAGTTAAGAAATATGCTGTTTTATAAAATTTGAACATTGCTGCATAGTGCTGCTTAAGGCAGAACAGATATCTGGCCTGTTTAACTGCCTACAGATCTGTTAGTGACAGTCGTGGATGAAGTCTGATTCAAAATAGAACTTGTGAAGTATTATGTTCTAGAAAGGGGCTTAATTCTCTGAGTATGCATTGAGAGTTGCTACTGCTAATCCTGCTTTCCATTTGTTCAGGGTGAGCTCAGCATCCTGGTACTTCCTGAATGTGTTCGGCCTTCGCAGCATGTACTCCCTTATTCTAGGACAAGACAACGGTAATGCATATGCCTCCCCACTACAGCCTTCAGAACTGTTCCTTCTTTCTGACTGTATGGACAAAAACAGTTTACACAAAGGACATGACTTAACTAAATACTGCATTGATTGGTACCCTGATAGGTCGAAACAGACTCCCTGAAATGTTTAGCGAATAGCTTAGCAACTCCTTCTGTATGAACAGTTTTTAATGCTGGGGTTTGAGGGAGGGTTTGCAGTGTAAATGTTTTTTAAGCATTTTCTCTGGGAGAGATGGCTGGAGGGCTCAGTTGTTCAATACTGTGCCTTTTAAAACGGTAATGGCCCAACACATCATCAGTCTCAGCTTGAAAGCAAAACACCTGCTATAAATAGTATTGGCCAATAGCATTGTTGGATAAGTCCAAGTGGAAGGACTCTTGGCTTTTCACAGTGCATGTCTATTGTTCTAGTACATAAATAAAAACTACCAAATGATCTGTGTTGTTTCAAGGAAATATCGGCAGTGTAATTCTAGCATGCTATTCTGTATTATGTTAGCATTTTGAAATCTTACCCTTTTGAGTTTTGGTGGAATTTGGGCTCTTGCTGAGAACCTCTTGGCTGTCTGCTTGCCATGCACGAGGAAATCATCATGCGTTCATTTCAGATGCCCATCAGTCAGTAATATTCGAGTGAAGTGGAGTTCATTTTTCTGGCAGCCAAACCAGTTTTATTGGAGCATGTCCTTTAGCAAACTTTCATAATCCTCTTGCCCTGCGGTTTTGAATATAGAGGCTGGAAATGATTTTAGTGGTCACAGCATTTTATGGTGGTTCACTTTTCAGGTGCTGATCAGTCCCGAATTATGCAGGAACAGATGAGTGGGGCTGCCATGGCTATGCCTGCCGACACAAACAAGGCTTTTAAGGTAAAAGTATAATAGGCTGGCAAAAGGAGATATTAAAGATTTGATTGTACATATTATGTCAAATCTGTGCACTCTACTCCTCGCAGGCTGAATGGGAAGCTCTGGAGCTGACTGACCACCAGTGGGCGCTGGAGAGTGTGGAAGAGGAGCTGATGAGCAAGGAATTGGACTTGGATGGAATGTTCAGCAGCGATTTGCCCACTGGCATCTTCTGATTGGATGTGAACTAATAGAGATTGCTAATGAGTTCTTTTCGTTGCAAACATTCGGTGGGGAGGTCGTCTTGTGTTCAGCTGCTTGAAAGAATGATCCAGTTTTGATCGACAATGAATGAATTAGTCATAGCTGATGTTTTCATTCATCTTTTATGCAGTTTAATACCGTGCTAGCTTTTTTCATTATTATTATTATTTCTTCCACATGAACTAAATCAAGCCCTTTCCCTCTTGCAAAATGTGTCCAATAAAATCAAATAATTTTTCATTGTATGTGTGGGTAGTTTCCTTTAATAATCTACTTAATTTCTTCAAAGACACTGTCAGCAATTTAATTGCCATTTTTAAACTTATCCTTGTTAATGTTACTGTATGGGGCTTTTGAGGAAAATTGCTGCCTGTCCCTTTCCTCAAATTCCTTTGTTTGTGCTGCTTCCTTTAAAATCAGATGTTTTATTGCTTTTCCTGCTAGTTCACTCTGATTGCTGTAATTTCTGGATTGTGGACTCTGCAGTTACGGCAACTGGTTGTTGATGTGGCCCACTTCAGTACCTTGTTTAATAGCACAAGTTGTTTTTCTTTTTTCGTCTTTATTTATTTTTTATTTGTTTTCTTCTTAGTATGGCTCCCACCCTGTTTTTGTAATATCGTGTTATGTTTTGTAAAGAAACTGTCAAAACTGGTTTGAGTATAGTGTTCATTTCTGGTCCATATTACTTGCTGAATTCTGTGATTATTCAATGGTATTCTCAATTATTGGAGGATAACCAAGCTATGTACTGTATAACAATCAAGTTTATTGCGCTGACCTGGTGGTAGGCCGCTTATGGCAGAGGTGGGCAATGAGGGCCGTACCTGTCCCTGGTTTTTGCACCAACTTCTGGCCTTTAATTAGTTAATTATCTAAATTAGCCAAACTATTTATGAAATCTTGCATTTCAGGCGCATTTCTTTAAATTATCATGAATGACCAAAGACTGTTCTCGTCTCCCGACATAAAACATTTTTCTTTGATCGAATCTTTGCACAAATCTTTATTTGCGTTTGCAACAAATTAGCTCAATTAGTCAGGGTAATTGATAGAAATAAAAACCCGCATACACACCGGCCCTGCAGGACCAGGATTGCCCACCCCTGGCTTATGGTGTGCTGAAAACCAAGCTCAAGTTCAGAGACTCCTATGACCGAGGAAGAGAGTGACGGGTGACCTGATACTAGAGAGCATACATGTTGCATTGGCTGGGAAATATTTTCTGGTGTTAAGTTGGCAACGACTGAGGCGATTCTTGCGAGCTGGACATTCCTGCATTCACTTGCTGTTCTGTGCAGCGTCTGTAACTGTTATTTCAAACATAAGTGCCGTTGACATCTGAGCCCGAGCGCGCCGCGGCCGTTTGAAGTTCCAGTCGCTGGTAGGGAAAGGAAGTTTTGAGAGAGTGCAGCTCCTGGCTCATATTTCCGTTGCATCCGTGGACCGCAGGCCAACTCAGTAACGGCATGATGTCCGAGGGAGGCGGGGCTGATCCTTATGCGGAGCCGGTGACTTCCCAAACACCCACACCTGCGACAAATATCCAAAAGCAGTGCATTGAACGACTTCTAAAGACACCATTGCGAAACGGAGACGAATGGTAAAGAGATGTAAATAATTTAGCTCACGTTAGCTGCTGGGCTAGCCAGTTCGTTTCTCGGGGAAAGGGGGCCTTGCTCCGTTAAATTGCCAGGCAGTAGATTAGCTACAACTGGTGAAACTCATGGATAGGTGACCGTGGTTATACAAAGTTAGGTAAGCCTCCAGGGCAAGTGGAAACGTGCATTGGTGGTTTAGCAACAGTGATGTCTCGGAGACGTTATAATTGTCATCTAACGTTGCATATTGTGTGTACCGTTAAACCATGTAAACAAACTGCTAGCTTGCACTCATGGCTGAAAGGCTATCCAGAAACGCTGGGGACTTGCTTGCGATGCTGTGGGTTACTCCATCACTGTCCTTTGTTGCCTCACTGGCACGGTGTGGGCTCCATAGGTCAAGAAAGTGAGTAGACATACAGGCCGCCAGTTTCTTCCAAGTCCCTGCCATTGGTTATCTCTGCTAACGTGAGCGACTGCTTTGTCATATTCACTGGATGGCACCCGGCGACTGCCTTGTTTGGTGGCGTCCATCCCACCAAACACGACCTAGATTACTCTGCTGTCAGCTCGGAAATTAAGACTGTGGACACAGTTTGTTTCCTCCGCGTCAAGTGACCAAACTGCAGTAAGCTGTTGACCAGTGATGCCAGCCCACCATCATATGTGGGTGTCACAAGTCAAGTTCTTCGTTGATGGGAGCAAAATTAATAGCCTACAGCATATAATTGCATCTTTGACAAATCTGTAGTAGTAAAATAACAGCTTGCTAGCTTTCGGTACAAGTGGTATTCGGCTGTCATGTTTAGCTGCTGACAGGACCTTACACTGCTAAGCTTCATAGTGATAGTGAACATGAAATTCAAAACCTCTCAGATTCTTAATTCCACCATCATAATGAGAGTTGGCGAAAAAAAAAAAACAAAACGTCGCATTCATAACATGCGCAGGCTTTCAAAATAATGCACATCACTGGTGTTCTCCTGGAGGAGAATTGTTCGTTAGTTTACTAGGAATGCTGGTTCGTAATGATTTTGATAAGGAAACACCTTTGCTAATTGCTACGCAATAGGAGGCAAGGCATGCAGTCTTCTGGGTCTGTGCAAATCGGCCGTTGATCTCTTTTTATGCAATGAAGGGTCTGCGCGGTCCCTAACGACACGTGCTGTCTTCGAGGCAAAACTGGAAGAAACACCGTATTATTCCCACTGGCAAAGGCAACAGTTACGCCGAGTGGTTGCGCTACAGGAAAGGGTATAGGGCAGGGGTTTCAATCTAACCGAGCAGAAGCATGCCTGATTGAATAATTAAATAAACAGATCTCAGCCTGCAAAGTTGATTAATTGTATCAGGCGTGCTTCTTGCCTGGTTGGGTCGAAAACCTGCATTCCCTTGGCCCCTTTACGGACCAGTTTGAGACCACTGGTATAGGGTGACAGGAGAACCTCTCCGTGCTCCAGGAATGTTCAAAGAAAATTTTGATCATATCAATCACACCCTTCTGTATGCACCAGAAACAATCACTCTAATTATGACAAGACCGATTAAAAACTGTTTAAGTGTTTGCATTTGTAAATTTCAAATTTGACCGAGTTGCGGCAATACTGGAAACAGTGCAAAGCCAACCCAATCAATAACTTCCTCTTCAATGCTCCAGGAATGTTTGAAGATGACACAATTCCCATTAAAGCTGTTTGAGTTCTTGTAATATGTAAATATACTTTAGCCTGGTGGTGGAGGTACAACTAAGATCATAGGGTGACCTTCATCAATTACAGCCCTTATGTGTGCACCAGAAATGATCACTAGAAGAGTGACTTGATTCCCAGCAATACTGTTTGAGTTCATTGGATTTTGAAACATGAAGTGTGAGCTGGTGATGGTGCGACAGAAAGGTTGCAGGGTCCCATATAACAATAGGGTTGGTCCTGTGTGCAGTAGGAATGAAAAAAAGACGTTTCATGTGATTTCCATAAAAAATTTAAATAACAACAAGAGCAATCCGAGATTTCTGATCTCCGCCAAGGGATGATGTTGATACAAATGCAAGATCTTTCTCTTTGGAAGATTTCAGGACCACCCATGTGACAAGTTTAAATGGGATTTTTTGTATGTTTGAAGCATCCATTCTCCAAAGCCGTCATCAAATTACAGAGCGATCACATGATCATCACGTGACCATGATGTCACGTGATGATCGTGTGATTGCGCAATCGCATCGATGTGACTGCACAGGCCGTGATTGGACAATCACTGCCGGTGTATGATTGCGCAATCAGTGGTCTGATTGATAATCACCGCCGCTGGCGTGTGATTGGACAATGGCCGCCGGGTGTGATTGCGCAATCAGTGGCCTGATTGGACAATTACCCTCGGGTGTGATTGCGCAATCACTTTGGAAAGGTATACACAGGAGAAACTTTCGGAGACCGTATATGAAACTGTCCAGTATCATTATCTCACTGAAGATAAAAGCTTCATTAAAATACTGCTCAGTGTGCAACAAAGCGTTTTCCGCCATTTCAAAGCACACGAATCGGTATTTTTTTGGCTTTTGAGAAATGTCATAAAAGTATGTAAAGAAAGATCCGGATCCAGAATCCAGATTCCGATCATGGAGTCGTCCCTTGACCAATATCTAGCTCAGATGAAAATTTCATAAATATCCATCAGGTAGTTTCCGAGAAATCCTGTCCACAGAAGGGATGACGTTCTCGTCCCATTCTCATCTAGCAATGACGCCCAAGTGACAAAATTGTATCAGATCTGGTAAGCATTCATCAAGAGCTTTCATATGAGGTATTACTCGATATAGTTCCAATGATTTAAAAATTTGACCTCAGAGTCCAAATTGTTGATCCGAACTGGATCCGGACCAACAGAGATCCAGGTCTTTCCAGATATTTTGAGATTGTTCCATCACGGAATGGTTAAACATTAGGTCAAGATCCACCTTGATTTGATCAAAATCTGTTCATTAGTTTCGAGAAATGTCACTGAGATTGTAAATACAGATCCGGATCCAGAATCCAAACCGGATCTGGATCATTACACAATTTTAATGGAGTCGTCCCTTGACCAAGATCTATCTCTGGTGAAAATTTCATGAAGATCCGTCAAGTAGTTTCCAAGATATGCCACTAAGATTGTAAATACAGATCCGGATCCAGAATCCAGATCCGGATCCGGATCATCACAAAAATTTTAATGGAGTCGTTCCTGGCCCAAGATCTGCCTCTGGTGAAAATTTTATGAAGATCCGGCCCAGTAGTTTCGAGAAAGCCTGTCCACAGACAGACAGAAGGACAGACAGACAAATAAATAAATAAATAAATAAACCGACTCGATCGCATTATCTCCTTGGCGGAGATAATAAAAAAAATGTCAAGTTATTGCTGTTTTTTAAAAGTGGAAAGTTTGGCATTGTGGTGAGGTGAGGTTATTGATAGGGTCATGGGCAGCATCATTTAGTGACTGAGAGGGAAATAACTTTTTTAACGTAAGGCCAGGAGTGGTTGGATAATGTTTTTCCTTCAGTATT
Source organism: Gymnothorax javanicus (assembly GCA_029692085.1). Taxonomy (NCBI): domain Eukaryota; kingdom Metazoa; phylum Chordata; class Actinopteri; order Anguilliformes; family Muraenidae; genus Gymnothorax; species Gymnothorax javanicus. Next base: position 45,449,678 of record CM056202.1, on the reverse strand, counting down.
TGAAATCATCATTTAAAAACTGCATTTATGCGCCCCGGTGGCTCATCGTTCTAAGCACGCGCACCATAAAGGCTGTGTCCTTCCCACGGTGACCCGGATTCGATTCAGGCGTGGGTCATTTACCGTATGTCTTCCCCATTCTTCTCCCCATCTTTCCTGTCTCTCTTCTCTGTATAATTATCAAATAAAGGAAAAAGCCCCAAAAAAATCTTAAAAAACTGTATTTGTGTCAGCTCGATTTATCTTGGACTAATATTTAACTTAAGTTGATGATCTAAAGCATTTAAGCGTGACAATCAGTCAAACAATGGAGGACATTAGGAAGGGGGCAAATAGTTTTTCACAGCACTGAAGATCGTGCACATAGATAACTTGATAGTTTTTGCCCATGACCACTTGCTGGGAATCCGCAGAAATGTGTATTTTACCATTTGGGTATTTTAAGTATGTACAGTTCAATTGCTCGTGCAGTACTTTCAATTTACACAAGAAATTGTATGCAAGTAAATTGTGCTGAGCATGGCCCAGGAAGTGAAAATAGCTGCAGTATGAAGTAAAATGAATCCAAATAATTCAGTGTCCAGTCTTATCTGGAAAGGGTTAATGAGTTCAGGTTTCATTGTAGCCCAGCACTGAGTCTCCTTTACTTTACTTAAGATTTTGCTCAGTGGTAAGCTATCCTTTTCGTGGAGATCTAACATATTGTTGATTTACTCTGATACCCAATCAAATTACACCTCATTCGACCGATAATTTGTATGATCACACTTGGCAAATTAGGACTAAAATAAGAATGTACCGGATAGTAGATTCTTAGGAAGAGGATTGGTTACCATCCCTCTCAGTTGAAGGCAATCGCTAAACTCTTTATTGAGTATATGCAATCTGGGTAGGGCTAAGATTAAGCAGGGCAACACTCTTGTTATGCTATGGTTTTACATATAACAGCCTCACTGTTACTGTGTCAGTGAGAGAGACCAGTGTCCTTCCTCGACGGTTTAGCGTGCTGACAAATGTTGACATTTTACCTTTCAGTGCAAATTGAAATGCCTATTTATGATATGGAGAAATGCTTCTGTTGTCTTGATGGTGGTCTTAAAATTTGTTTTTCTCCTATAACTGCTATATTGGGCACTGTTTCTTATGGTAAAACAGTACTAACATTATGCATATACCTGCCCTACATCTCCAGTATTGTTGTGTTACTTATCTTCCATCCTAGGTATTTGGTTGACTGCTGGTGGTTTAAACAGTGGAAGAGGTATGTAGGTTTTGACAGCTGGAATATGTATGATGTTGGACATTGGAGTTTCCATCCAGGACCTATTGACAACTCCAAGCTGTTCTTGGGTAAGCTGGAGCCAGACTTCACTCACTGGTTCTGGGCATCATCTCTCATCCATTGCTAGAAAAATTATTCTAAGCAACAGACAGGATCAATGTATATTTAAGCATGCAATTTGGGTTTTTGATGAAAATTTCTTAAGTAATTCAAATATCAAAGGTTGGAACAATATTCTTGCTCTCCTCCTTTTTTGTATTGTCTCGCTTATTACAGAAATGTCACTATATGCTTTGTTCGGGTGAAACATTAATTCCATTTTTTTTTCCAATCTTTGGATATTGAAGAATGGAGTAATTATACATGAAGGTTTTAAAATGTGTGCCTGTCCTGGTCCTGTTGCACTTCTTTCTGTGCTGTTGCGCTGCAGATAATGTGAGTCAGACATTGAAGGAGAACCTTCTAGATGGGCTGGACTATGTGCTTTTGCCTCCTGAAGCCTGGAACAAGCTGGTTTGCTGGTACGGCTGTTTGGGGGTCCGGGGCCCCATCGTCAGAAAGGTGAGACGGTCTCTTTCCTCTTCCACTCTTACCAAAATGTGGTGGTGTGGGGTGAACCATGAGCTGTGTCCTGCCAACAATATCAGAATGGCCATCGATTGATGGTAACTAACCCTGTTTCTGAAGATCTTAGAATCCTGAAGGTTTTTAGTCCAACTGATTCTTCTAATCGGCAGCTGTATGAGATCTCCGGCTGCTCAAATAAGGCAGTGGATGGTAGAACACCAGGAACAGTGTTGTTGACCATTGCTATGGATATTTGTACCCTCATAAATATGCCCTGATGGTTTTCAACTGGTATGGTTGTCTTTAGGCAGTGATGTGTATCTGAGATGTGGACTAATCAGCACATACAGATTTGAAACACTGTGGTCTTCCCTGCTTGGTACGGGTTGAATAATTCTGGTGTCCTCTTCCCCATCAAAGAAGCAAAGTCAGCCAGGAATTCAGCAGAGCTTGAAAATCTTGGGGTCAGAAAGTAAAAGTCCTGCTATGTTTTTTTTTTTTCCTCCTCTCTCTTAATCAACTGATCACACTAATTAGTTCTACCTCCTGGCTCAAGCAAATCCCGGTGGTTGGAATGAAGTTCCAGGGAGGAAAATTTTTCTTTCTGAATCAGGGCTTTCCTCCTCTGGAATTCAGTCATTCAAGCTACCATGTGTATGATTGAGCGGACACCGTGCTATCATTCAAATGTTACCATCAGTCATTTCCAATCAGTGCTCTGTTACAGCGGGAAATATCTCCGTTAAAGCTGTATTGTTTTGTGAGGTGGCCATATCAAAGTTTCCCTGTTCCAGAAGAGTCTCTGATGTCATTGCACATCCTGGCTCTTGCAGCGAACTTGGGTATATTGTTTATAAATGTTGTGGACTGCAGAGGGGCGATTTTTGTATTCTCCTCTTTGCAGGTGGTGGAATATGGAGTGTATGTCAAGCACTGTGAAGTAGAGGTTTACTTGGTGGAGCTCCATCTATGTGAAAACAATAATATGGAGAAAGTAGTGAAGAGACATTTCAGCAGGGCTGATACAATAGGTGAGAGAAATTCCCATCAGCTAAAGCGCTGCTTAGACCCTCGTGGGTAAGGAAAAACCATTGCTCTGCAAAATTATCATCTCAGTAATGTAGCTAGGAGTCTTTCAACTCCCCAGTTTCAGTGTCCTGAAATCTCACCCTTCCAACTCTCCACAGACACGATCGAAAAGGAAATGAGGTCACTGTTCAACATCCCTCGAGAAAAGGAGACCCGTCTGTGGAGAAGACACATGAGAAACATGTACGAACAGCTGAATAAACCAAACAGCCCTGTCCAGGATGCTGCCCTCCTTCAGGGCCAGGTATCAGATGGGTTCACACATGCTCCAGAGATATTTATGTCTCCCCCCCAGAGGGTACGGGGAGACATATTGTTTAAGGCTCCATTCGCATTCATGTTCGTGTTCGCGTCGGCGTTCCCACTTCGTTTCCAGAGCGTTACTCCAAAACCGTGTGCATGATCTTAGCGAAACTTTGCATACTTACTGCTCAGGTCCTGAAGTGGTGCCTTTCGGTATGTGCCTGTCTGTCCATCCGTCCGGATGTCATCAAATTTTGTCCGGAGTATAACTCCATAACCGTTTGCATGATCTTAACAAAACTCTGCATACTTACTACTCAGGTCCTGCAGTGGTGCCTTTTGGTATGTGCCTGTCTGTCCGTCCGTCTATCCCTCCATCCAGTGGGTTAGGCAGGGAAGGGGGGCCGGGGGAGAGACGTCTGTTTTTACAAGTAAAAACACATTCTAGTTTTATACCTTTATCACCTCAGAGATTTTGAACTGAGTGTCATGTTTGCTTGGCAGAATAATTTTTGTGCTATCAGGGTCAAGTGACAGTTTTGTCCTCTGCTCTTGATAGTGCTGTCTGGCAAATGGTCAGACTGCATTTAACTGGTTTGTGGCTCATAGGTGCTCGTGATTGAACGGAGGAATGAGGATGGTACATGGCCCAGACAATCTAAACATTCCAGGTTAGATAATCCCATTTGCCGGGTAAATACATTGTCATCGCTGTGGTAAAAGGCAGTGGATGCCTCTGTCATAAACTTCCCCACCACATTGGGGTGGGGTAGCTATGTGACTGAGATTGCAGTTGTCTTACATCCCAGTAGATGTCACCCTGTCACCTCTTGTACTTACATATCCTATGCAGCTGCTCTTACTACAAAGTATCAGAATGACTAAAACATGAGTGGATGAATTTGTATTTGTAAAAATTGTTTGCTACTTTGAAGGGGTTTGGACAAAAATGCATCGGTAAATCTGTTGTTGCACTTGATGTTCTTTGTTTGTTGGTTACCTTTCAGGTCCACTGCCAGCACATCTCGAAACTCTTCTAGCTCTCCAATGCTTCCCTCTGGCTCCCCGGCCACCATCTCTTCGACTTTGACCAATGCGAACGGTGGCACAAACTCGAATTACGTGCTTAACAGCAGCACCTTCTCTAGTAACAGGCAAGTCCACAGCACACTGCTGTTTTAATTCACGTGCACCATTCTCTTTCACTATGGGAAGCCTGGCTAGAGCCGGCCCAAATGAAAGGTTCTGTGCTGTGACAGTTTCGGAGAATACAGCCCCTACAGCACGTCCTACAACTACAGAGAACCCCAGTCCGAGCCCGGCCTGTGTGGTCTCAGTAACCTTGGCAACACATGTTTCATGAACTCAGCTCTGCAGGTAAGCACATATTCACACTGATCTATGAGATTCTAAGAGACTAAACTTTGCAGGATGATCATAACGTGACTGTGTGCCATTTAGTTTCTATAAAACTATGCAAGATTTTAAACAGTGATTTTAGTTTTGCTCATTTTATTCATTGTCCTACAATAGAAAAATGGGTAACACTTCACAATAAGGGTACAATATTTAACATTAGTTCATGCAGTAATAAGCAATAACTAACAGCTGATTAACATTTAACTGATGCATCTGGTTATCATTTACAAATGATGTTCACATTAACTAAGGTATTAATTTATACATTATTAAGTGGTTAAACAGCTGGAAGTGCTACATAAGGGATATTTAAGGGATGTTTTCAACTTCACAATAAGGGAAACAAAGAAATTAAAAAATGGTCATTTATGGTTCCATAATGCTTATTCAGCTATCTAATGCATTAGTAATCAGCTAAATAACTGAATGGATTAATGCTAATTAATGTACCCTTATTGTAAAGTATTACCAAAAAAAGGTCTAATTCATTGTGAATGTTTCTGTTGAAAAACGGTGAAGAATCTTTGTGGCTGTAAAATGGCTTCAGTTTATTTATGGTGCACCTCCCTTCCCTGCCTTGCAGTGCCTGAGCAACACACCCCCTTTGACCGAATACTTCCTGAATGGCCAGTATGGAGCTGAGATCAACAGGGAGAATCCATTGGGAATGAGGGGGGAGATTGCAGAAGCGTACGCTGACCTGATTAAGCAGCTGTGGCTCAGTCGGAGCAGCTTCCTGGCTCCCCGCTCCTTTAAGGTCAGGGGTGAACTGGACATGGTGAACATTAGCATAGATATATAAAACACTAGATGCCGCACGCTGATTGGCAGGATGCGTGTATACGACCACCATATTGAGGCGGTTTCTGTCAGTGGTTTGCACAAACGTAACCATTGGAACGAAAGTCTGAACTTGATCCAAATTAATAGGAAGCCGCAGCTTTGTGTAGCGTTTGGATGTGTTAATAATACTGCCTTTTTCAAGTGTATTTCATGTACGAATAAATTCAATAATAATAATAAGCGTATGGATCACTTTCCACAAGTAAGTACACTAAATTATCACTAAATTATGGAAGAAAAAAAAATTTAGTTCCCGACTTGAGCACAAATCATGTGAACTGAGTGTCTGCGTCTCTGTGTTAGTTACATTGTCATTGATAAGTGCAAGGCCAGTGCAGGTTGTTAACTAGTCATGTCTGTGGGTCTCTAATGTTTTGATAACTGGCTGTAGGTTTTGACGATTGTATTAAAAAGTGTGGGAAATTATCTTACTCCTGTTATTCAAAGAGAAATTGTTGCTAGGCTCTATATAAATCAATATGAAATGTGGCTACAGTGCTAGTAAGACACTTAATGGAAGAATCCACAAGGTTCGCAGAGGTGCAGGTCGACACTTATTTCCATCCGTCAAACGGACATTTAGGGTTAGGGGAAAGTTTAGGGCTACCGCTAGGGTTTGGGAAATGAGCGACGAGCTGCGGTAGCGTTTACAGGCGATCACACCACGTCATGTCATTTGGCGAATGGAATTAGGTGACAACCGATAGTAGACTTGATTTATTATTAGTCAGAATTGCCGATATTTCTTGTAGGAAACATTTGAATATCTTGGAAAAGGCCGTCTATTTATTTCTCTCTATTGCGTACATTTCAATTGCTAAGGCATCATCGCAAGTGTACCCATTTCCAATAAGAAATACTAGACTTCTGGACTTTTTGACTAGTATTTATATGGGTGTCCAGGCTCACTTGTACCGCTCTAATGTGGCGACTGTAAACACATATACATCGCAATAGACCCGGATAGTGTGTGCGGCATTTAGTGTTTTATACGTCTATGAATGTTAGAGCTGGATAGACTAGTTCATTCCTCAGAGAGTGACTGTAAGTGTGTTGAATGGCGGTCGAGGAAACTATGCATTTATCCACTTTTCTCATCAGAAACAGTAATGGCGTCCGTACACTGTAGGACTGGCTTTTCAAATGTTTATTGCCAAATCATCAAGGTTTCGATCACAAAGATGATCTTCAGGATAAAATGGGCAAAAGGCAGTACTCACTTATCTATGGGTTTGGCCTAACTCCTGATTAGCATGGACGATGAGGTTTGGTGAAATCAACAGACTCTCAGAGACATCAGCCAATCAGCATAACAGCAATGAATAATCTGCTGTAATCTCAAAATGTGCTATTGAAGAATGCAAGTGTACTGATAATAGAGATTATAATGCACAAAAGATACTTGAATACTTACAGTCCTAAGATTTAAAAAAAGGTTTGAAGAACTTAACAATTTATTCCTACAAGGTAAATCAATGACTCTTCTTTCCTCCCTTCCCCTCCTCACTCCTCCCAGACCCAGGTCGGCCGCTTTGCTCCCCAGTTCTCAGGGCACCAGCAGCAGGACTCCCAGGAACTGCTGGCCTTCCTGCTGGACGGCCTTCATGAGGACCTCAACCGGGTGAAGAAGAAACCTTATGTGGCCCAGAGGGAGGCAGAGGGCCGACCAGACGAGGTAACGGCACTGCCTTGACTGCATCTGATCCTCTCTCTGTTCTCAACGGTGCTCTCAAATTTTTGGGTTTAAAAAAGAGAGTGTACTGACTAATAATTCCTGTAATAATTAACCCATTTGCGCAAATATAGACGCCGGCGTCCGTAAATTCCGAAATCTATCTCCTAAATAATTCTGCAATTGAATTTCCAAATGTTTTTCTTCACTGGAATAATTTTCCAGAGTCTCTGTGACACAAATGCTGAGTTATAAAGCCTAAATAGGCTCATGCATAACAGGAAAAAATTGGCATTATTTGTATTATGAGCAAAAGGGGTTAATAATTTCAGTTGCTTGAATGGGGGTTTTGCTACTCCATTCATGGATAATCTCATTTTGAAAATTGCAGACGTGTTTATTTTTTGTTTTATTTTTGTGTATTCAGATTGTAGCTAGGGAAGCCTGGTCAAACCACTGCTTACGCAACAACTCCATCATAGTTGACATCTTCCATGGCCTCTTCAAGTCTACTTTGGTGTGCCCTGACTGCTCCAAGATCTCTGTGACCTTTGACCCATTCTGCTACCTCTCCTTACCCCTGCCCATGAAGAAGCGTTGCAGTATCGAGGTGCTCCTGGTACGCGCCGACCCTAATACCAGGCCCATGCAGGTGAGACCATGTTGAGAGCTGCCATACTCTTCCACAGAATGGACCATAGGATGTGGTGTTGTCCTCCAACTAAGCAGGATTTACTCTCCTTACCGTCATAAAATTGAGTTCTGGCATAATGACTGAGTAATAAGACCTGCTGAGCTGTGGTAATATGCCATGAACAGTTTGCATGCATGATAAACCCTGGCCCCAGATGTGATTTTTCTCTTTTCCAGTACAGGGTGGTGGTCCCCAAGCAGGGCACGGTTGCCAACCTTTGTGCTGCTCTGTGTGCAGTCTCAGGCCTTCCTGCGGAGAACGTGAGTCCTTGTGTCTCACTATCCATCTCAACCTCCTCCTTTATTTCACCCCATCACACACTGCACATTTGACAGCCCTTGGGGTCGCACTCAGCCATTTTCAAGGATTCAAAAAAACTTGTTTTTGAATACTTGCGAAGGTTATGTTGTCCATTTATTTCATTTTGAAATATCAAGAGCAAATGTAATTTTGTTTTATATTCAGCCTCTACGAATAGTATACATCTTTTGTGGCTGAAGGCTTGAATTATGAGTTCACTGCTTTGATAGCTCATTGTGTAAACAATATTGAACTGCACCAATGTCTTTCTAGATGGTTGTGGCGGATGTTTGCAGTCACCGGTTTCGCAAACTCTACAGACCGGATGATAGCCTTAGTAACTTACTGGAGAAAGATGACATCCTTGTGTAAGTGGTTTATTTGCACTTCTTTCCATTTCACTTCTAAGAATTTTACAAGTGCATGAGTGTGTGAGCATAACACGCACCTTAAAGCAGCGGTAGTCAACCCTGGTCCTGGAGAGCCGCAGTGTCTGCTGGTTTTTGACGTTACTCAGCACTTAATTGATGAATGAAAGCAGTTGATTACACGCTTAAGAGCCATTGTCTGTACAGTTCAGGCAGGTTCAGGCAGGTGGTAATAGTCACTTTTTTTAATTTAGCTGAAACTTTGGTGGTTTTATGTCCCTACCCTAACTAGAAAATTCCCCAAATTTTTTGGCCATACCTGCACCGGTTTGGGTTTTAGGGGTCAATCAAGTGCAAGCCGAAATAGGGTCTAAAATTCCAAATGACCAAAATTAGATTTTTGGGTTGCTCTTATTCACTGCGCGAACTTTATCCCAAAGTAGAAGTTGGAAAATTGAATTATAGGGGGGATGGTCAGTGGAAAGAGCGATTTTCGGCCTGGGATCTTCTTCGCACAACATATAGGGGGCGCTCCAATGTGGCCGCAATCAATTTTCGTCACTAGTTTGCAACCCTTATACTCTGTGCCCGATGAGTGCCCCAGAACTTTACTGCTGGACCACGCTGGTATGTAGTTACACTATCTATTAGAGGAGAGAAAAAGTTGGGATAGTGTATACGCACACCAACAGGTGGCGCCGAACATGGCAAAATGGTAAAATTTGACGTATTTCAGCGCCACCTGGTGGTGTACGCGGTTGACCGACAGGGCAAAGGTTTGTTGCATAATGAAGTATGGAGATCGCCCTTTTAGTTTATGAAAGCCATTTCTTGGAATAAGGACTACTGTCAGTAATAGGTGGCGCTTTACTAACAGATGTACTGGTACACGTGTAAAGCAATATCCGCTCAAACGTCTGTCTAAATTTCTGATTGTGAAGCCGCATTTTCTGCGGCCATTACTTCTGATAAATTTTCTGACCCTATTGTTATTATGCAATTTTAACAATGTGCCAGTTTAATTCTAGAGAAACTACTACTGTTAAATTAGGAACCACCACACACCGATCAGCCATGAAATTATGATCATCTGCTAATATTGTTTAGGTCCCCCTTTTGCGTCTAAAATGGTCCTGACCCGTGGAGACTTGGACTCCACTAGACCTCTGAAGGTGTGCTGTGGTATCTGGCACCAAGACTTCAGCAGCAGATCCTTTAAGTCCTGTAAGTCGCGAGATGGGTGTCCATGGATCGGATTTTTTTGTCCAGAACATCTCACAGATGCTCACTTGGCTTGGGATCTGGGGAATTTAGGGGCCATGTGAAGACCTTGAACTCATTTTTGTGTTCCTCAAAACGTTCTTGCACCATTTTTGCTGTGTAGCAGGGTGCATTATGCTGCTGAAAGAGGCCACTGCCATTAGGAAACACATTTTCCATGAAGGGGTGTACTTGGTCTGAACAATGTTTAGGTAGGTGGTAAACGTCAAAGTAACATCCACGTGAATGGCAGAACCCAAGGTTTCCCAGCAGAACATTGCCCAAAGCATCACACTGCCTCTGCTGGCTTGCCCTCTTCCCATAGTGCACCCTGGTGCCATGTCTTCCCCAGGTAAGCAACGCACACGCACCCGGCCATCCACATGAAATAAAAGGAAATGTGATTCATCAGACCAGGCCACCCTCTTCCATTGCTTGGTGGTCCAGTTCTGATGCTCACGTGCCCATTGTCAGAACTTTCAGCGGCGGACAGGGGTCAGCATGGGTACCCTGACCGTCTGCTGCTATGCGGCCCCATATGCTGCAAACTGGATGATCTGTGTTTTCTGTCACCTATCTATCAGAAGCAGCATTAACTTTTTCTGCAATTTAAGCTACTGTAGCTCTTCTGTTGGATTGGACCACACGGGCCAGCCTTCGCTTCCCAAGCCTCAGTGAGCCTTGGCCGCCCATGACCCAGTTTTCCTTCCTTGGACCACTTTTGCTCAGTACTGACCACTACAGTCCAGGAACACATCGCAAGAGCTGTAGTATTGGAGATGCTCTGACCCAGTCATCTAACCATCACAATTTGACCCTTGTCAAAGTCGCTCACGTCCTTATGCTTGCCCAGTTTTCTACTTCCAACACATCAACTTTGCTGCCTAATATGTCCCTCCCACTTACAGGTGCCATTATAACTAGATAATCAATGTTACTCACTTCACCTGTCAGTGGTCATAATGTTATGGCCGATTGGCAGATGTGTCAGTTGCAACCCTATTCAGTGTATCTGTAAGTGCAAAGTTCAAAAAGAAACTGCTTTCTGTTGAAACCGGTCTACTAATATTTGCTTTTAGATACATAGATTATTCCATGCATGAGATTACCTAGAAAAGGAAGATTCCATATGAAGATGTGCAGTGCAGTAACTTGGCCTAAACAGGGCAGAAAGGGGAAAAGACAGTCTAGATATCTGTCTGTCCACGTGGAGGAGTCCACTAGAGTCTGTATTTAGAGAAATGGAAGCCTGTCAGGTCCTCAGCTCGCACCTTCATTGAATAGGACTTGCTAAATGTCAGCATTGGCAACACTGAAGAAACAAGTCTGGGTGGTTTGCTGTATAGGCTGAGTGCTTTAGGGTAAGTCACTTCTGAAACTGGAAAACAAGAAAAGAGGGTTGAAATGGGCAAAAGGCCATTGAGACTGGACCAGCATAAAGCCAAGAATGCCAGTTAACCTTTGCGCAGAATACAAATAATGCCAATTTTTTCCTGTTATGCATGAGCCTATGTAGGCTTCATAACTCAGCATTTGTGTCACAGAGACTCTGGAAAATTATTCCAGTGCAGCAAAACGTTTGAAATTTCAACTACAGAATTATTTAGGAATTAAATTTTGGAATTTACGGACGCCGGCGTCTATATCTGCGTAATGGGGTTAAGCCACCAACCCTGAGTGTGTGTCCTCAAACTAGAGTCTCTGATGTATTTGTCCTCTTGTGCAGTTGTATATCTGGGCCTTCATTTCCCATTATGATCCTTGCTACTTTTCTTCTGAGATAGCAACGCAATATCTTGCCAATCCCATGCTTATTCTTCATCTTTAAAAATAACAATATACTAGAGTGAGCAGCTTCTTTTTGGACTTTTTTGAATTAAGATTGAACTTTATAATTGTGAAGGTATTAGACAGTGTTGCTACTGCTGGCGAAATATTTTAGTTTCTGCTGAGCCTGATGATGGGAATAGTTTCTCAAGCATAAAATCAGCATGTTAGCATAAAGACATTGGGTGATGAAGTGAATTGTCTGTACACAGTGGTACTGGATACTAAAATGGGGCTTGACAATCACATGACATCTGAATTGGAAAAAAAAATATTTTGAAAGTTTTTGGTTTATTTTTTATCAATGTAATGTTACTCTATGAATAAAAAGGAACACTTAATCTAAAAAAAGGGTATTTTGACTTTGATTTAAATTTTTGAGCGGAAGTGCTTATGCCAGATTGGTGTGGCGCTGACATGCCCTCTTATGCTGCTAAAGATACGAGGTCAAGGAGGAGGATGTGGAGAAGATGAACCTGCCCCTGTACTTCAGGGAGCGACTCGTGAAGCACATGAGCGGCTCCACGGGCGCTATGCTGTTCGGCCAGCCTCTCATCATCACCATCCCACGCCACAACCTCACCATCGACCTGCTGTATGAGACAGTGCTGCGGCGGATACGGTGAGCAGGGTTTGCACATCTATCATTTTCTCTTCCGAAGCATGGTGGAACATTAAAACTCTAAATCCCACATGAGATTATGGAGGCTTGATGAAATATAAAATGATGGGCAAGGGTTATTAAGACCTCATTGAGTGGCCTCATTCAGGCTGAAGAACAAAGGCAATGCTGCTACAGTATGCTTTGAGCGTGTGCTTTTTTTTGTGTGTGTGTGTGTGTGTGTGTGAGTTCATGTTTTTTTTTTTACCTATTGGGGACCTTTTCCAGCATAAACACTGACCTCATCGGGACCAGTAGTCCTTATGGGGACCAAAGCCTGGTCCTAATATGGCAAAAACATCATTTCTGAGGTCATAGTTGTGGTTAGGGGTTAGGTGTGAATTGAGGTTTTGTTAAGGTTAGGTTTAGGCTGTCCATAATGAATAGAAGTCAATGCAATGTCCTAATAATGATAGCTGCGCAAACTTTGTGCGTGTGTGTTTGTGTGTGTCTGTGTGTGTGCGCACGTGTGTGTGTGTTTACATTGTGGCTAGCCATATGATTGGTGTATCATGTACTCTCAGGCGTTATGTAAAGCATCCCAAGAATTCAGCTCAGGCGAAGAGTTCCGCCTCCCAAAGCAGTGATAGCAGCAGCAGTGGGAGCCAAGCCGCTGCGTCTGCAACAGGAGCCAATCACAACACAAACCTGAGGACCACTGAAAGCCCGCATTCACTTGAGGCCTTGTGTCGCTCAGTTTTTACTAAGGGAACTGACCGGACGCAGGAAGAACATTCCGCTACCTGCAATGGCCCCAATGGAATGTATGAAGGTTAGACTCTGTTCAGAGAAGTAGCACTTCTTGGTTGTACTGCTAATGTATTTTGACAGTTATTAGTTTCCAGTAGCTCTAGTTGGTACCATCAACATGCTTTTAGTTGTACAATGATGTATGATAATTAAGGCAAAGCCCCATTTATGTCTTGCAGAGCAGGAAGCTATGGATCAGCAGATTAGCCCAGAGCCAGAGAGCTGGCAGTTTGAGTCTTTGGCTGGGGATGTAGAGGACTCTCAAAGCCTGGAGAATAGTCCCGTTACATCTAGGTCGAGTAAAAAACATGGCTCCTCTCGCCGTAGACTGTTCTCCTTCAACATAGTGAACTCCGATGGGACTGCTACCATCAGCTCACTGCCTTGTGAAGGAAACATCCTCAAACTCAACTGCAAGTTCTTTCTCTGGCCCTTTTTTGCATTTGGTTCAGTTCAAATGTCTCTTGGTCTGTAGAATTGGTCTGTCAGTTCGCATGAGTGTGTAAAAACAACAGATTTTTCTCGATGTAAAACTTCATGTGGCTCATGAAGTCAGTTCTCTGAGCAATGAACAAGTGCTCTTTCTGTGTGGCTCTACAGTGCACTCCACCGTGGCAATGGACTGGAGCTTGGAAATTAGGAAGCTGTGCTTTGACGACAAAGAAGCAGAGGTAGGTGTTGTCCTTTCCTCCATAGTCCAGTTTAAGACTCTGTCTACCTATTGCTTGTGCATGTTTTGCCTGTTTGTTCTAACTCAAACTGACCTGTGGACCCCCAGGCATTTGAGAAACATGAAAGTGTTCTCCAGCAGCACAAGGCCACCGTGGCCCTCAGGGAGTGCATTGAGCTCTTCACCACCACGGAGACTCTGGGGGAGCATGATCCCTGGTACCCCTCTGCGGCTCTCTCTCCCTGTTCATGTCACCAGGAAGATTTCATTTATGTTTTATGTTTCTTTTTTTTTTTTTTTTTTTTTTTGCTGCGATATTAAATGTACCTCTGCAAATAGTAATTCAAATTTTTACTAACCTTCTCATTTCTTACCTAGTCACAGTATTGAAGTAATATGTAGTGTCTTTGAAATACATTATAGCTTCATTGTGATTTTTTTCATTGTTCAGCATTATTGCTCTAATGGCTTTAGGCGGTGCTCAGCTGCTGTCTGACCCCTTAGGTACTGCCCCACCTGTAAGAAGCACCAGCAGGCCACAAAGAGGTTTGACCTGTGGTCTCTGCCACACATCTTGGTAGTGCACCTGAAACGCTTTTCTTATAACCGTTGCTGGAGGGATAAACTGGACACAGTGGTGGACTTCCCTATAAGGTACAGTGCAACTGCTTCATTACATCATTCTCCTATTGATAATAAAAGAAAAAAAGGTCTGGCAAGGATTTATGAAAATACTTTTTTTCCTGCACTACATTAATTGATAGTCATCGCTGCATTCTTGTCTGAATGGCTAGTAAAGTCAAATGTTTCCCAATTTATTTATTTTTTATTATTATTATTTTTTATTTCATAAAGCTGTTTGACATACAGTGCTGTTTATATTTCTTTTATTTTTGCTTATTTGTCATAGTTAATGGGGAATGCAGGTCAAACCTCAAGTAGATTTGCCCGGTCCGAAAAGAGCACTTTGAGCTTCTATCTGCCACGCGTATTTCTTCAAAATGATATCTGCATTAGAGGAAAACCGCAACAAAATTCGCCACCGCCAGACCATTCTTTGTGGAACTGCATTCCGCCATGGAGTCACAGTTGCCCGGGCTCAGTGATGGTTTTGTGGACTGCATGTTCATTGGTTAATTGTGTGTAGTTTTTTGGTTGTAATTTCTCCACCTTGATGCTCGCTACCCATTTCTATGGACCACAGGAGAGGCAATGGCATGGAACATATTTTGTGGCCATGAGACATCACTTGTTCCCTTAATTTAATTCACTTTTCCCACAATTTTGTTGACTCAGGTTGAGGGAGCAAGTTTTATCTTGTAGCCTGGAGATGCCCAAATTTTGAGAAAGATACGTGTCTCATGACCACAAAATATATTTTTTCATGTCGTTGAATTTCTCGGGCTCTGTACATTGTGGAAAGACTTCAGGATTTTTTTCCAGGTACAGTAGAGGATGAAACATCTTCTAAGGGCATTTTCGATCCCGGTTTGGGCAGACGAAAGCCCAGCAAAACACAATTTTCCTGCACACTGTATGCAGGGGATAGTGTACGGGGCTTTCGACATCTGGGACGAGTTGTCCTTTGAAACTTTACAACTCTGTGATGAGTTTGTGTTCGAAGGGGAAGCGTCAGCTCTCATACAGAGCAGACAATGCTTCTGCTTGGGCTGTATGACTTCTATTTCCACAACTCTTCTGGGATATTGGGGAGGGCTTCATCTGTGAATGATATATCAAATTAAAGTTCAAACTACTCTTTTCGGGCAAAAAATCTACTTTAGGTTTGACTTGTGTTCTCTTTTAAGAAAATGCTGCTACATGATCATTTCAATTATTGAGGATAGGAGTTATTCAAAACCCATATCATCCATGTGAAAAAATGATTGCTTTGCTCAAACTAATCACTGGTTATGCCACCCTTGGTGGCAACAACTGCAATCAAACATTTGCAACAACTGGCAATGAGTCTTTTATAGCGCTGTGGAGGAACTTTGGCCCTCTCTTCTTTGCAGACTTGTTTTAATTCAGCCACGTTGGCAGATTTTTCAGTTTGAAGTACTTGCTTAATGTCATTTCACAGCATCTCAGTCAAATTCAAGTTAGAACTTTGGCCAGTCCACTCCAAACCTGCATTTTGTTGCTTTTGAGCCGTTTGTATCTCCCCGACGACGATAGTCAGGAGATGCTATGGTTTAGTTCCGGGGCCGCCGCCGTGCCTGCAGAGATTTTCTGTTCCGGGTTCTGGAAGCGACAATTATTACAGGATTTTTTCTAATTTTGCACAGGCGAAGATATTTATTTGACAATGCTCAAGACTGATTTTCGGCAATTTTGGACGTCCAATATTGCTGCCAGTTGCCATTTTGTCTGAAATTTTGGGATTGGGGAGATGCACAACTCGGTCCCTGTGGCGACCGAGTTATCTAGTTGCTTGTTTGCTTTGGATCATTGTCCTGCTGCATAACCTTTTGTGACTGAGCTTTAGTTCACAACCTGATGGCCGGATCTCCTTCAGGATTTTCTGGCAGAGAGCAGAACTCATGCTTACATCAACGATGGCAAATGGGGGAGCTGCCGGATAGCTCACTCAGTTAAAGCCTCGCACTGTGAAGCAGAAGTGACTATCACGGCGCGGGTTCGAGCCCTGGTCGTACCAACCGGCAGTGGTCGGCAGCTTTTTCAGAGTAGCGCACAATTGGCCATTGCGCTACAGGCATGCAAATTGGGAAGGGTCTGCCGGGAAGGGTAATATACAAATGGTAGCTTTGTTCATTGCTTAAGCACCTCCTGTTGGCTGGACGGGCGCTCATCAGGAAGATTCTAAGCCTGTTCATGTTCGGGTATCCTCCGCCCTCGTTCTGAACGTGCGAGAATTCAACCAATGAGTGTATAAGAAGCAGTGGCTGACAGGCGCGTGCTTCGGAGGAGAGCTGTGAACTGTCTTCACTCTCTTGAGTTGGTAGCACCAGGTCGCATATGAGCAAGCCTTGTACATAGTTCCCCAATTGGGCATTCCAGATTCGAGTGGGATTGGAGATGCCAAAAAAAAAAAAAAAAAAAACAATGGCAAATGGTCCAGGTGCTGAAGCAACAAACCAGCCCCAGACTATCACACTACCACCATCGTGTTTGACTCTTGGTTTGTTGTTTTTATTCAATATGCTGCTTTACCTTTACGCCAGATGTAACGGGACTCATGTCTTCCAAAAGGTTCCACTTTTGACTCAGTAATCCGCAAAATATTATCCAAAAAGTCTTGTTTTTGATCAATATGTTTTTTTGGCAAATGTTGGATGGACCTTTGTGTTCTTTTCAGCAGTGGCTTTTGCCTTGCAGCTCTCCCTGGATGTTATTTTGCCCAGTCTTTTTCTAATTGTGGAATGGTCAACACTGACCTTAACTGAGGCCATCGCGGCTTGCAGTTCTTTAGATGTTAGTCTCGGTTCTTTTGTGACCCCCTGGATGAGTGGTCGATGTGCTTTGGGAGGACTTTGGGTAGGTTGGCCACTCCTGGGAGGGTCATCACTGTTCTGGGTTTTCTTTATTTGTAGATAATGGCTCTCACTGTGGTTTGCTGGAGTCTCAGAGTCTTAGAAATGGCTTTGTAACCCTTTCCAGACTGAAAAAAGAAGTCAACGACTTTGATTCTCCCCTGTTCTTGAATTTCTTTAGATCAGGGCGTCATCTGCTGTTTTTTGCTTACTTCTCATAACCGGACAGGTTCTATATAAGAGATTTTTAGATTCAACAGGACTGGCAGTAAGAATGCCTGCGTGTGCCTAGTGAAATTGAACCCAGTTGTCAATTAAATTTGATTTATTAACTTGAGGGGGCAATTACTTTTTCACATGGGGCCAGATAGGGTTGGATAGCTTTTTTCTTCAATAAATGACATCATCATTTAAAAACTGCTTTTTGTGTTTACTCAGGTTATCTTTTTTTGATATTAAAATGTGTTTGATCTGAAATATTTAAATGGGACAAATATGTGAAAAATAGAAGTAATCGGGAAAGGACAAAATATTCACAGCAATGCGCAATCGATAAACTGGATATGACACTTATCAGGACATAAACTTGATCAATTAATTTTAACTAATTTATTCTACTTTCTGGCTGAAGAGTTGTGCTAATAGGTAAGTAGAAGAAAATACTAAGGAAGGACGTCTTCTTTCTGAAACAGAAATTCTCCATCTCTGGCTGTTCTCAGTCTTTTGCGCTGTGTGGACACTAGATGGCACTGATTCTGTGGGGGTTTTGTTGGAAAGCAGCCAGAGTTAGGAGGAAGTTGGGCTTATTTATCTTTTTACTGTCTGGGCTTTTGCACTTCACATAGAAAAGGAAGGACAAATAAGATTACTCCCACACTGTTACGCTCGTTGTTGTTTTTTTTCTTGCCCTTTTTAACTACTTTCTCAAAAGCAATGTTTTATTTAACACAGTAAACATTTGGTTTTATAACTTAAAAGCAAAGCATTTTATACATTTCTGATAAAACATCTGTGGCATTTTGTGATTAAGACACTAGATAACCCTTAATGTGCCTCAACCAAAAGTAACATGATTGAACCAAATGTAATGGTTCTGAATATTTTTGTGTTGAGTTGCATTAAACAATCATTTTAATGCATGTTGTCCAATCTACTTATATGCACAGATGGGCAATGGGTACTTAAGAATTCCAAATGCTAGTTTATCAGCCTTTTTGCCAGCTAGTGAATAAAACAGGAAGAATACGGCCAGTATCACATGCGATCTTATGTTCCTGTCGCCTGAATATTCAGTTTCTGTTCCTCGGCTGTACCATCTGCTGTGTAGACTGGGAGGGTGGGTGAGGATATGTGGCTGGGGAGCTGCTAGCGCCTTTGTGTTTGGCAACTGTGTCCCTGTGGGTTCAGGTAACACACCTGAAACCCTGCTGGCTGCCGCACCAACTCTCAATGAGCTGACTCATGCTGAGTTTCATGAGACCAAGTGTCTGGTACAGGCAGGGTTGGTCACTTATGCTAAATGTTATCATTTCTCTCCATTTCTAATGAAGTAAATATTGTCAGTACACTAAGAAAGAACAATTTTTACTCACAGAAGTCAGTTATGCTTGGAAGTAGTGCATTTTGAGCACAGCATGGCAGGGATAATAATAAGCTGTGAATGCATGATTGTTTATTATGTGGCTCACTGTCTGTAATGATCTTTCCAGGGACTTGAACATGTCAGAGTTTGTGTGTGACCCTAGAGCGGACCTGTACATATATGACCTCATCGCTGTGTCCAACCACTATGGTGGAATAGGTGGAGGGCACTGTGAGTAGTCATTCCCTCTCATCAGTGTGCTCAAGGATCTACACAGTGTCTACAATTGTCATAAATGAAGAATAATAAATGTTTGTAACATTCCTAGTAAAGTACATTTTAATCTTTTTATCGTAACTACTGCATTTCTGCGTGTAATTTATTTTGGGGGAAAAGGATTTTCCCAGTATAGAAATGTGTTCCATAATATGTCAAACCTTTCGCTTACTAGTAAATTCTTTGAGTTATCTAGAACTCTGAACTGTTTCATTATACCTGTAATGGACACACATCAATACACCCTATCCTGTTACACCCTCTGTGAATAGAACATGTACTGTGTTGCAAAATGGTGAGGTGGCAGAAGGTGCCCAGCCTCTATTTATACAGAGATTCCATCAGCTATTTACTCATTCTTTTCATTGGAACCATCCTATTACCTCCATTGCTTGTCTTTTTTTTTTTTTTTGCACTTTAAGAAACTTGGTGAAATATGATGCTGTTATTTGCTTCCTTGTGCCAGTCCAGCAATTCCTGTTTGTCCAGTCTTTGAAATTGGGTAAAATTGATAAAGAAAAAAGTGACCTCCCAAAGTAAATCTGAAATTAGTCAGTGAGCGATGAGTAGGTACTTGGGCTGTGACACAAATTTGGCTCAGTAAGCCACCACAATGCATTTGATATTAAACAATCCAGACTTTAGGTGAAGCTTTTCAACCTCAAGGGGATTGTCTGAAATACTGAATGAACTATGTGGGAATTAAAAATGTTTTATACAATACATAGCCCCCCAAATTTTGGGGGTTCCAACGTAATTGGACATCATAAATTTTTCTTTTTAATGCCTGGCCAGGGTTCAAGATATATCTGGCCCCTGTTCAATAGTGCCCTCCAGAATTATTGGCACTCTTTTGTAAAAGTGAAGGGAAAAAAAAAGATGTGTAAAAATGTCTTACTCATTTTTCTTAATCTTTCATTCAAAGTATTTCCAGAAATGTAACCTTTAATTGAAATAATGTAACTGAAAGAGGCATTACATTTTTATTATGAAACATATTTTTCACAAAAATGTAAATGTGCACCACAATTATTGGCATCCAAATTGAATATGCTGTGCAGCCTTCATTTGTCAAGATTACAGCTCTGAGTCTTCTCCAATATTGCGTGATGAGGCCAATCTCTCTAGATCCTCCAGTATGTCATGGTTCAATGACTTCCAGCACAAAGGGAAGCCCTGCGTTTGCTTATTCTCCTACTTGGCATATAGTATAACCAGTTTCCGTGTTGGATTGTGGATTCGATCAACACTCTTTATTCAGATGGGCCTCTCGAACTGATTGGGTGGTATCTGTGTGATGTGTATCATCGGTGCATTTGTGTGTATGTGTGTGTGCGCGCGGCATTCATGTCGGTCATAGCTGGTGGGTCATTCCATATGAAATCAGCCAAATTCCAGGAACTTCCCAGTGTCATGGTCATGGATTTCTTTTAAATTTTAATAGAATGTTGTATATGGGGCCAAATGAGGAAATACCAAGTTTTAGCTCAATACCCCCAGCGGTTTTCATTTTCTGGAGGGTCGAAAAAGTGGGCGTGGCACCCTCAGATGCAGCAAAATGAATTGTAGCCATTTTCATGGGGCCATAACTCAAAAACTAATACAGATATGGACTTCATTTTTTCAGGAATTATTAACTTTCCATAAGTAAACAATTTCCAAGTAAATGGAACAAAATTAACCCATTCATGTTTATGCTGTCATCATTCAAAAACAGGCAGAACCCAAAATTTGGCACATTTCAGGTGGCCCTTTCACCCGAACAGAATGAGAAATCTCAAAATGTTTTGTCTCTTAGTGTAAGTGAACATACTCAGGTCTCCATTGGAACATTGATATCTTGTATATATTTTGCAGTTGTTCTGTGGTGGGGGCAATTATGACCCCCTGTCTTGGGGGGTAACCCATTTTCGGGATATTCTCTGTATGGATATGTTTCTGTTTGTGCGAAACCCACCATCGATGTTTGTTGCCAAAATGCTCTATTTTGGTGTCATATGACCATATAATGTATTTCTATTTAAAGTCCCAGTAACAGTTAACATGCTGTGGGCACTTCAGTTTGTTGTTGATGGACAGCAGAGGCTTTTTTTCCTGGCAACCCTCTAAAACAACTTGTGGTCATGTAGGGAGCATCTTATGGTAGTTTTGGAGACCTTCTGACCCCAAGACTCAACTAACCTCCGCAATTCTTTGGCTCTGACCCTTGGGGATTATTTTGCTAGTAGAGCCACACTCTACACAGAGAGTGGAATCTGTGTACACATACATCCACGGGGCTAATTTTTAACATCTTATGTCACTTTGAACTTTTAAATGATTTCCCTGATGGTGGAAATGGGTATTTTCAACTGTTTAGATATTATAGTTTCCATTTCCTGATTCGCGTTGCTCAACAACTTTTTGCCGCGCATAGTCATTGTGTAGCTTGGGCTTTTCCCCTAGTGATGAATGACTTGGAAATTTGGCCTGTGTCATTTCATGTTTATACCCCAGTGAGACAGGAAGTCATGGTTGACCACTTAAAAGGGCACTGTAATTATATTACTATAGTACTCTGATGCGGCTTTGTTTAACTTGTAAAAATAGCGTGTTAGCATTGCTATTTGTAATCATCCGAGCAAAATTACTGAGCTAATTTTATCCATTGTTTGAGAAGGCGCTTGTCAAAGAAGCTATCGTGACATCTAACTTATGCAGGACTGAAGAACAATGTGTAAATGTAAGATGAGGGCAAAACTGAATGAAGCTAAGTGGTTGCCCTTCATCATATACCAGAATGTATCTGGTTCAGGTGTTGGCCTACTTCTACCCTGCATAATAATATGCTTATCTTTTGAGAGATTATTGTTCAACAGAAATTTCCCCCTTCCTTCCAACAGACACAGCCTATTGCAAAAATAAGTCTGACGGAAAATGGCATTACTTTGATGACAGCTGCGTTTACCCGGCTACGGAAGACCAGATTGTGGTAAGTTGTCTGATCTTCCCCATATTTAATGGGGCATGTGATGCATTTCTGCTTTTACAGACTGTTTTACCATAATAATTATGATGAGCTTGAATATTTCTGTTTCAATAGCCAGTGTTAGTATTCAGATGTATGTTGTCATAATAGGTGCGTGTGAAGGAATGGTGGTAATGGCTCTTTACTGACTGCCTGTCCTGTACTTCAGTGTTCGGAGTTGTGTGGCACCTGTGTAACGAGATCTCCTCCTCTGCTCCGCAGACAAAAGCCGCCTATGTCCTGTTTTACCAGCGCCGAGACGGAGACAGACGCACCAGCAGCCCTTCCTCCTCCTCCATGAGGGAGGCCTCTGAGGTGGGAGACGATCACGTGGATACCAACTGAGAGGCTCAGAGGAGCTGAGGCTCATTAACGCACACTGCAAGCCACTTCAGTCATTTCAGACTGGCACTGAATCGGCAGTTCTTCTTTCTCCTGCATTCTCTAGTTTCATTCGTGGTCACCAAGAGCCAAAAAGAAAGAAAGAACCTGGTCAGTTTAATGCACGTCCAGAGTTAGACTCTCCTTGAGTGGGGCCTGTGGCCTTAAGACATTTGTAGTGAAGAGGAAAACCTCTCCCTGGACTACCAGAATGATGAGATATTCACTAAAGTGCATAGATTTAACTTGAAATTACTAGAATAATAAAAGCCAAATGCACGGTTTAACCAAAGTGCTCTCAGATTTACGCATTTGGCAAATCTGCAGTTATGACAATTGTTATTCTGGGTTCTGCACATTAGTTGGTTGAGGCTCTTCAATTTAGAAATGTACACAATTTGAAATATAAATACAGAAATATATGAACATGCTACTACTACTTGTAGATATGCAGCAAGAACAGCAAGCCCCAGCAGACTCCCTTCATTTATTTTGTTCTTGTGTTTCTGACACCTGAATCATCTCCCCTTTCTCACAATGTCGTTCCTCCTCATTTGCATTACAAGGGGCAGCCATGTTTGGAGGTTAAAGGTGATGGGCCAGTTCATCATCAAGCATAAATTCGTCTGAAGCGTTCCATCTTGCATTCTCAAAATTACAACGGGAACAAACCCTCACTACTACCAATTGCTGCTCTTTGACAGAAGCACCAGCTGCCTTTTAGCCATTGGATGCATTCGCTATTGGCACTTGTTTGAGACTTAAGATTGTATTTTCATTATAAGTTCTAGTTTTACTTGTATGAAACTAATGTGTGCACAATCTGTAAATTCTTAGGGGAGGTAAAGTATAAATTTGATTTTTATTGAGAAAATTGTTTCTCATAGTTCTTATTTAAGCATTTTGTCATTTTTGTGCTGGAAATCCAGGTTTTGGAGAATAATAAAGTTTCTTGAATGGAATAATCGCAAGCCTTCTCAGTGTCTACCCAAATTTGATTAAACATAAAAATGGTAGTTTGAAGTAACATGAAAGGATGATCCTAACAATGGTAGATGGCACATTATGGATTTACTACACTCTTTTATAGTGCCCTGTGGTGTCTGGCGCAAAAGACGCTAGCAGCAGATCCTTGAAGTGGGGTGGAGCCTCTGCGAATTGGACATGTTGTTCTGGCACATCCCATGGCTGTGATCAGATTGAAATCTGGAGAATTGGAGGTCATGGCAACTCCTTGAACTTTTTTCATTTTCCGCAAACCATTCTCAAACAGTTTGTGCAGTGTGGCGAGTTACATAATCCTGCAGAAACAGGCCACTGCTATGGGAGAATACCATTGCCATAACGGGGTGTACCTTGCTCGCCACCGTGTTCAGGTAGGTGTGACAAGGGTTGGGGTCAGTTCTGGAATTGGAATTGGAAATGGAAGTGATAAGTCAGGGGTTTAGTTGGAATTTGACTGTATTATTTGGAATTGAAGTGGAATTGGAATAGATAAAAAGGAACTGACCCCAACCCTGAGTGTGACATGTCAAATTGATGATAACATGAATGCCCAGATCCATGGTTTACGCCTGGGGTGTCCAATCTTATCCAGAAAGGGCCGGTGTGGGTGCTGGTTTTTGTTAGAGCCCAACACTAACACACCTGATTCTACCCACCAAGGTCCTAATTGAAACCCCTAATTAGTTCATTAGTGGAATCAGGTGCTGTAGCACTGCTGGCTAGCACAAAAACCTGCACCCACACCGGCCCTTTCTGGATAAGATTGGACACCCCTGGTTTACGCAGTGAATCCCATTTGCTCCGCCAGCTTGCTTTCTTCCCAAAGTGCATCCTGGTGCCATTTCTTCCCCGGGTAAATAGTACACACACACCCAGCCTATGTATATTAAGTAAAAGGAAATGGGACTCATTGGATCCTTCAGTACATCCTGGTGCTATCTTCCCCAGGTAAATATTGCTCATGCAGTAAGCAAATGTGTGTGAAGTAAAAGATAATGGGACTTATTGGATCTGCTAACCTTATACCATTGCTCCAAGGTCCAGTTCTGAGGCTTTTGTGCCCATTGCAGGTGTTGGCATGAGCACTCTGACCGGTTTGTGACACTGCAGCCCCATACGCAGCAGAGAGTAATGTGCTGTGTTGTGATACATTGCTCTCATAACCTTCATTAAAATTTTAGACTTGTGCCACAACAGCCTTTCTGTTTGTCGAGATCAGATGGATAATCTTTGTAGCCCTCGTACCTTGATGAGTCTGGGCACCCAACACACTGTTGCCAGTTTGTAGTTTATCCCCCCTCACAGCACTGTTAGTAGGTACTCTCATCTGCTGACCAAAAGCACCCCATCAGCCCTGCTGTTTCGGAGATGCTCTGACCCGGTCGTTTGGTCATAACTATTTGCCCCTAGCCAAAGTCACTCAGGTCTTTATGTTGTACCATTTCACCCCCATCAAACCTACTGATTACAAGAAAACTGTTAGCTTACCATGTACTGTATCCCAGACCATAACATGTGCCTTCTATTTGAGGTTACCAAAGTTCTTCACTTCACTTCTGTGAGTGGTCATAATGTTTACAATCATAGCTGAATGTGGTTGAACATAACATTGTTTTGAATCCTCTCCTACGAGCTCAGCAGCCAGATCCAGATTGTTGTGCCCCACCATAAGCACACCTGATGTACCAAATCAAGCCCATGATTAATTGCAGCAGAGGGGTGTACTACAAAACATGTTCAACATGAGCCAGGCTTTGCATGAGCTGGCTCAAAAAAACCCCATAACTCGCTATCAGAGATACAATAAGTTTCCATGGCAGGTTAAAAGAGAGCCACCTTTGTGTCATTGAAAACCCTGGCTTTAGGCTCAACAGACCTTGCTAACCCTCTTATCTCACTTCATAGTTCACCCCTTAGGTCTTTTTATAGGTGGACCACAATACATTTGTGGATCTGGCTTGTGTGCCTCAAGGAAAGGATTGGGAAATACTGGCATAGAATACTTTGCATTCAATCATAGGAGGATGGAACCCTCAGTTTATGACTCCAGAAACAGGCTTTGCCTTTTCATTGCAGCTGCTTTAGGAGACAACTTGTAAAATAATTAGGTCATGGGTCAAATTTGTTTGTAGATATCTAGGTGAAATTTAAGAAAATGAAATTCATGCCCTAAGGTTTGTACTGACATTCAGGCTTCATTGATTCCACGTTTTTATGGAAAAAAAAAAAAAAAAACAAAATATCTTCCCATTTGGGTCATGGTGTCATACAATTCATTTAAGAGGCCTTCATAAATTAGCTTTAAAGATCTAAGTACAAACCCTAATTCCAATGAAGTTGGGACGTTGTGTAAAATGTGAATAAAAACAGTATACACTGACTTGCAAATCCTTTTCGACCAATATTCCATTGAGTACACTACAAAGACAAGGTATTTAATGTTCAAACTGATAAACTTTATTGTTTTTTTGGAAATGTTCACTCATTTTGAATTTGATGCCTGCAACGCATTCCAATAAAGCTGGGACAGGGGCAACAAAAGACTGGGAAAGTTGAGGAATGCTCAAAAAACACCTGTTTGGAACATTCCACAGGTGAACAGGTTAATTGGAAACAGGTGAGTGTCATGACTAGGTATATAAGGAGCATCCCCGAAAGGCTCAGTCGTTCACAAGCATGGATGGGGCGAGGTTCACCACTTTGTGAACAACTGAGTGAACAAATGGTCCAACAGTTTAAGAACAACGTTTCTCAATGTGCAATTGCAAGGAATTAAGGGATTTCATCATCTACAGTCCATAATATCATCGGAAGATTCTGAGAATCCAGAGAAATCTCTACACATAACCGGCAAGGCCAAAAACCAACATTCAATGCCCGTGACCGTCGGTCCCTCAGGCAGTACTACATTAAAAACCAACATCATTCTGCAAATTATATTACCATGTGAGCTCAGGAACACTTCGGAAAACCACTTTCAGTTAACACAGTTCGTCGCTACATCTGCAAGTGCAAGTTAAAACTACAATGCAAAGCGAAAGCCATATATCAACAACACCCAGAAACGCCGCCAGCTTCTCTGGGCTCAAGCTCATCTGGGATGGACTGACGCAAAGTGGAAAAGTGTACTGTGGTCTGACGAGTCCACATTTTCAAATTGTTTTTGGAAATCATGGACTTTTTGTCCTCCGGGCTAAAGAGGACAAGGACCATCCAGATTGTTATCAGCGCAAAGTTCAAAAGCCAGCATCTGTGATGGTATGGGGATGTGTTAGTGCCCATGGCATGGGTAACTTGCACATCTGTGAAGGTACCATTAATGCTGAAACGTATATACAGGTTTTGGAGCAACATATGCTGCCATCCAAGCGACGTCTTTTTCAGGGACGTCCCTGCTTATTTCAGCAAGACAATGCCAAGCCACATTCTGCAAGTGTTACAACAGCATGACTTCGTAGTGAAAGAGTGCAGGTAATAGATTGGCCTGCCTGCAGTCCAGACCTGTCTTCCATTGAAAATGTCTGGCGCATTATTGAGTGCCCGGACTGTTTAGCAACTGAAGTCGTATATCAAGCAAGAATGGGAAAGAATTCCACTTACAAAGCTTCCACAATTAGTTTCTTCGGTTCCCAAATGCTTTTGAGTGTTGTTAAAAGGAAAGGCGATGGAACACAGTGGTAAACATGCCCCTGTCCCCGCTTTTTTGGAATGTGTTGCAGGCATAAAATTCAAAATGAGTGAATATTTCCAAAAAAAAAAAAAAGTTTATCAGTTTGAACATTAAATATCTTGTCTTTCTAGTGTAATCAATTGAATATAGGTCAAAAAGTATTTGCAAATCATTGTATTCTGCCTTTATTCACGTTTTACACAATGTCCCAACTTCATTGGAATTGGGGTTTGTACAGAGGTAATGATGTTCTGTAATATTGAGGCAGCATTAACTTTAAAAACACTTTTTGACTATTGCCACTTCCTCGAACCCTTGAAGAGCTTAATCTTAAATGTATTATGCACACATGCTGATAGCTCTATTTGCAAACAATTTGGTTTTGCCAAGTGCAAGAATCCCATATTGGACTGAATAAAATTTTGACTTCCATTGCAGTCACTACCCAGTATGCTAACTTAGCAATTTTAGAGAATTCCTTTGTAAAAATGTATCTGAAATTTGTAAATTCATACTATAACACGTTTCAGCTGTACAGAGATCTGATACAAGTACCTTTCTTATATAGGCAAGCAGTGTTTCTAAATGTACATTGTTGTTATCCCTCTGTATGTAATATAGGGGGATATGGCCAAAACCATGTCCTTCAGAACGTCTATAATCAAGACAAAAACCGTACAATATTTTTCCACAAAACTTTCTACAAGCAACAAGCAAGTACTATCCATATCACATCCATTTGCATGTGCAAATTTTTATGCCATTTTTAATTTTTTGTAAAACCTTTAAACTCAATCTCCTACACGGTGCAACCAATTTGCATGAAATTTGGCATTCAACATCTTTGGACCATAACCTTTTAGAGCTATATACATAATATTGTCATGTTAAAAGATTTGGCTGCGGTAAGGCAATGAATTTTTTTGGTATGGCTTCTATGGTTAAAATGAGCTCTATATCTTGAGTGCAATGTCCAATCATCAGCAAACTTGAGATCTTTCATCCGCAGCCCATTAGAATCAAGCCTAAAAAATTATATGTAGATCTGTCCAGAGGTGATGGTATGGCAAAAAATAGTTATAACTCCAAAACAAAATTTTTGCATGCTTCATGTTGGTCAAGAATACAAAGGATATCTGTAAGTACAAGGTTATTACGGAGACGAGATTGCCATTATCACATCTCACCATCCCTTCCCTACTGACTTATCTTGTGTTATGATGAAACTTTACAAGATTATTAAGGATGAGTGAAAGACTAATCAACCATGTGCTGGAGCGCTGCCCTCTGCTATTCTGGAATTTTTCAAATTTAAATTTTTTTGCTGGGGCCGAGGGGATATACCCTCTCAAAATTACTTTTGTTCAAGAAGGGAAAAAAGATGTAATTACTACACCTGTCAAGCTTTTAACCCTTTCCAGGGATACGTTGCAAATCTGTAACACCAAATTGCTCATTTTTAGCACAAACATCAGTTTCATGTTTTTCACTTTTTTGGTCACACTACAGCAGTGGTTCTCAACGTCGGTCCTGGGGACCCCATGTGTGTGCTGGCTTTTGTTCCTACCACAATTGAAATTGTAGAACTTTAACAAGCTGTGACTGTCTTAATTAGGTGCTTTTCATGTTCAGACTTGTTTATATATCTCTTTATTCAAATGTTACATAGGAACATCCATACATGCAATGAAGAATAAAACACCCTTGAAGATAGTGTGTTTATTGCAATACTGCAAGTAATGTCAAGTAACATAACATGTCAAACAGATCAAATTATACACTGAGGAAATCAATAAACCCCAGATTAGGCTGCTGGACACAACTGTTTCAAGTTCTTTCAAAAAGCTTCAGGTGAACTTAATCAGATCAACGTAACACAAAACTGGTTTGTTTGTGGACTACATTTGTCATGATGAGCCAAGTAGTTTTCACTAATTAGGAGCCATCTACATCATTAATTTGATTGGTTACATTGTTTTCTCTCCTTTTATGCTGTTATTTCCGATATACTGCAATGTGCGAATGCTATTTTTGAAATTCTTGATGGCAAATAGATATTTCTGTTAAGTTGTGGGTTAAGAGGGCAAATAACTGCTCTAAACATTAAATGCACATAATTAAGACAAATTAGCAGCTTGTTAAAATCCTATGATTGCAATTGTGGTTGGAACAAAAGCCAGCACACACATGGGGTCCCCAGGACTGACGTTGAGAACCACTGCACTACAGGACTTCGTTGCCTTTTTGCAATGTACAGTTTATCAGTAGTAAACTGGATGGCAGAGCTGTGGCCTTTCCAATATGGCAGCCTCCATGTGAAAAGTTCATCCAGTTTTTTAGGCTCCTATTTCAGGTAAGTAGCGCAAGAAAACCATGTCGAATTTAGGACAGGAGTGCATAAATCATTTTTTGAATGTTTATAGATACTACTCATGCCAATTTATGGATAAAAACTGCATTGATATTTTTTCTATGGGTGGGCATATTTTGACGTTGCAAATCTGCAACATCCCACAATGCATTGCATGCTGCGTAAAAATCCAAAATAACGCTATATTATGTTTATATGTCCCCAAACAATGATTTTCACTAAATCTTAGATTTTTCCTCAGACTATTACTTAAATGGTCCCTGAGAGGGTTAAACTACATATCAAAATATAACCCCAGCAAAGCAGCACACATGCTTACAAAAGATGAAAGAGGCACCCGGTAAAAAGTATATTTATTGGTCCACCAAAAAACACAGTTATGCTTTACATGAACAAAATATTACTGACAAGTCATGCCATTTACATTTTCATCAGACATCCCTCTCACAAAGGTTTGAAAGAATGCCATCATACAGTAAAGTGGCCGAACACAGAGACATCTTGTCCAAGGAAGCACAGCCGGTTTGAGACAAAAAAAAAACAAAAAAAACAAAAAAACATTGACTTACACAGACAACGGTATGCAGGGAATATGAGATTGCACCTGGTTGGAGTATAGGCAACAGCTTGAGATTTACTGAATATTAAAGTAAGGTGACTGAGATTTGGAGCCATCACTATACATGTCATCGTGTCATACCGCATCTGTGGAGACAATGCTATTTGGACGGTTTTATTTCGCCAGACTGAGAAGCTTCTTGATGTCCCCTTCGATGTCGCTGGTGAGGAAACACCTGCTGTACCGCTTGAAAGGCTCCCCATCAGGACCAACAAGGAACTTCTCGAAATTCCAAGCGATGTCATTCCTACAGACTGGGCTCCAGATGATGTTCCTGGGGTCGGTCATCAGGGATGTGGGGTCGTCACTAGGGAATGGAAGCTTACTCTTGAGGAAGAGGAACAAAGGGTCTGCATCTTTGCCGTTCACATCGACCTTCTCCAGCAGCTGAAATTTCGGCTCAAACCCCTTGCCAGGACGGACATACTTCAGGGATTGCATAATCTCGTCGTTTTTGCAATTCTCCTGTAAAAAGTGGCGCATTTGTCACACCAAAAACTACGATTTCAAGTAAATAAACATAAAAATTGAAACCCATGTTTGTCATTAACAGTAGCCTATTTTTATTTTCCAGGTAAAAACTGAACGTGCGCCGTTTATTTTAGAACAAGGCCATTTTAAGTTTTTTGATGCCCGCTCAAAGCTGCGCCCAGAGTCATAAAAAGAATGAAGATAACCAGGTGGCGAGGTAAACTCTGCCCCCTGACCGTTGCACAAGTTCGAAAGGTAAACGCTATTGAAAGTGCATAATTGAACAGTAATAAAATATGTATCGCGCAAATAGCCATCCATCTTACCTGATGTCCGAACTGATTGCAGGGAACCCCCAGAACCACGAGCCCCTTTGCGCTATAACGCTCATGGAGCTCGTTCATCTGGGTGTAATCCCTGGTGGTCGTGCCTCAGAGAGATGCCACATTCTCGATCAGCACAACTTTTCCTTTGAGGGAGGAAAAGTTTAATACATCTCCAGCCAGAAATTTCGCGGAGATGTCGTAGAATGTCTTAGGAACAGCCATTGTCTGCACCACACAAGCACCAGTCAGTAAGCTCGTATGTGATAAACGGTCACTGACGTCTTTGTTTTACTCGATGAACTAAGGGGTTGTCCTTGAAGTCAAGGAAGTTCAATAGTGCGAAGGGGTTGGACCAAGAGAGGTTCAATGGGGATGTGCTGCCTTGTGTTTTTAAGGAAGCAACGTTCACCGTTGCTGAACAGTGAATGTACCTTGACGAAACAACTTGAATCAGTGGAACTATACATTTACGTGGGGACAACTAAACTATTAGTTAGTGTTAACAGATTAGCCGGTTGTAAAACATTGGTGGCTGAATGTTCTGGCGTTTTAACATCAGGACTCACTGTGGCGAAATCATAAACTTTAGTCATTTGGAACGCACTTTTCCCTGTTGATGGGGCGAAATAATAGAACATCCCTCTGTATTTTTATAAAGGAGTTATCTATAGCCAACTTGGCCAGCTGCAGCTAGCTGTTCATTTAAACGGAGTTCCTTTCTATGATTGCAACATAAAATTAGGCAGTTAGCCAACGTTTGCTACGTACAATAATTTGTTCATTACTGTGGTCCAGAAATAGCAACAATCCCGAATTTATCTATCCTGTATGATCATTTACGCAGTGCTGCAATACATACTATGAACATTTGGATGAAATCCTGTCAATCTAGCCTAACTTGAGTTATATTTTCATCACTACAAAATATTCGCTGATTAAATAATATTATATTTGGGGATGATCCCTTGACTCTTAAGTTACAAACATTGGCGCGGGAACTCACTGGAAGCAGAACACTAGCTAGTACTGCTCATTTTCAGGTAACTTTAGGTAGCGAACTTGATTCAGTGTCTGCACAGTCTAGCTTCTTTCTGCTTTATTTTCTGTATATTTTATACTAGCACGCTACGTAATTTTACAGTCACAATATATCGAAACAAGACGCGTCGGGGCAGATTGTCCCGATTAGGTTAGGTAACGCTTTAGCTGGCACATCAACTGATGCTAGCTTTGGCTACGTGTAGCATATCGTTAGCTATCTTGTTGTCTGACTTTTATGGAAACACTGCTAATATTTCAGTGCGATTGCTGCGTTTAACTTATATTGCATTGTTACGCTGTTACCATTTCCTCAATGAATATGACAACATATCTTGTTCGCTTGCTGAGTCATATTTCATAGTGTGTCCTGTTGTCTGAGAAATACCAATCGAAGTTGTGCATGCAGAACAGTAAGATAGGAGAAACGTACCGAATAAATTAAGTCAAGTAAGTCTATGGCTAAGCCCTGGCGTTTTATCCTTGGTTATTGATTGCAGGACAAGCCACTTATCCAACCACCTGTCCTGGTAAACATGATGCGGAAAAAGAGGCGTTCTTCTGCGGACAAAACATGTGAAAGCGCACCTCGGTCTGACGTGTCAAGTGAGTAGTAATGAATTTCACATCTGTTCACTAATCGTACAGCCCCATTTCCAAAAAAAAAAGTTGGGACGTTGTGTGAAACGTAAATAAAAACAATGTAATGATTGACATATCATTCGAGCACTAAATTTATTTGAAAATAGTACAAAAACAACATGTTGAAACTGGGAAATTATATTGATTTTTATAAAGAATACGCTTATTTTCAAGTTGATGTCCGCAACGCGTTTCAGTTGGGACAGGTTCAACAAAGGACTCGAAAAGTTGAATGATGCTTCAAAAAATACATCTGGTGGGACACCTCAGAGCTAATTTGGTTAATTGGCGACTGGTGAGTAACATAAATGGGTATAACAAGTCTTTCCGAAGTAAAGATGGAAAGGGCTTTATCACGCTGTGAAAGACTGCATGGGGTAATATTTCAACAATTTAAGAATAATGTTCCTCCAAGTAAACATGCAAAGAATTTGAGGATTTCATTCTCTTCGGCACATAATATCACTCAAAGAATCCGAGGAAATCTTTCTGTGCAAGGGACAAGGCCAAAAAGCAATATTGAATAGCTGTGGTCTTCAGGCCCTCAGGCCGCATTGCATTGAAAGCAGTCTGGATTCGGTGGTGGAAATCACTGCATGGGCTCAGGAACACTTCTGTGAACTATTGTCAGCCAACACAGTATGTTGTTGGATCCACAAATGCAAATTAAAACTCATGTCATGTAAAGATCGAACCATATTTAAATAAGATGTAGAAACGCTGCCGCTGGGCCCAAGCTCATGTTAGATGGACTGGAGCAAAGAAGAAAACTGTCTTTTGATTAGTCTTTAGACAAATCAAAACATGAAGTTTTTTTAAGAAATCACGGACAATGCGTCATCCGGTTAAAGAGGAAAGGGACCATCTGGCTTGTTATGAGCACACAGTTCAAAA
The DNA here is from genome assembly GCA_029692085.1 of Gymnothorax javanicus. Lineage (NCBI taxonomy): Eukaryota > Metazoa > Chordata > Actinopteri > Anguilliformes > Muraenidae > Gymnothorax > Gymnothorax javanicus. The sequence goes on along the minus strand of CM056202.1, from coordinate 45,416,257 downwards.
GCCAGCAGCTATGATAGTACGGGGGTGCATTAGTGCACATTACATGGGTTGACTCACAGATCTATCAAGACCTCATTAATGCTGAATGATGTATACAGGTTTAGGAGCAAAATATACTGCCATCCCGTAGTCTTTCTCAGGGAAGGCCTTGCTTTTTTCAGCAAGACAATGCCAAACGGCACATCCTGCATGCACTACAGCAACATGGCTCAGTAGTAAAAAAGAGTCTGGGTGTTAAACTGGCCTCCCTGCAGTGCAGACCAGTCACCCATTCAAAATATTTGCCATATCGTAAACAAAAAGTATGATAAAGGAGGCCACCAAAAGTTGAGTAGCTGAGATCATCAACCAAGAATTGGAGAACATTTTGCTGTCATAACTGCAACAGTTAGTCTCCTCAGTGCCCAAACGCTTTAGAGAGTGTTGTTAAAGAGTAGGTGATGCATGTTCTTTTCAAAAAACAATAAAATTTCTCAGTTTCAACATCTGATATGTTGTCTTTGTACTATTTTCTAATAAATACAGAGCTTGAATGCTATGTAAATCATTGCTGTCTGTTTTTATTTACATTTTACATGATGTCCCTACTTTTTTGGAAATGGCGTTGTAGTCATTTGGAAGAATTGTAAATGTATTTGTTATTAATTTTCTCTAATTTAAACAGGTATTCACTACAGATTGAAGAATAATGTCGTGGATGTTCTCTCATTCCGCAGAATCAAAAAAGAGTAGATCCGCCGCACGCATCAGCAAGCCCACAGTACAGGAACCTGGAGGAGATGGAGTATTCGCCCAGCTGCTGCAGGACGCGGGCGTCACCTTGAGGCGGGGAGCTGCTCCCAACGAGATAAGTAAGCACTTTCTAGAAACTAAAAAAAGCAAGTGTCGCTGTTGTCACCAAATGAGTTTCTATCTAAAAAAGGGTACTACTAATTAGAAGTGATCTTTAGTTGCTGTTGTGCTTAGTTGTTACATCCCGACAGAAATAATGAAAACCGCACACATCTCCCCATGCATTTAAAATAGTATTTAATATGACCATATAAACATTTCAGCAGTATGCCTTTAGTAATGTGGCAGCAGTTGTTGATCCCTCCAACGCACAGACAGTGCAGCATTTTACTGAGTCCCGTTGAGGTTGAGCGTTTTAGCGTATGTTGTCGTGTGTTTTGTATGAGGTGTGGATCAAGTGGTGTTTCAGAGAAGACTGCAACAGCACATTAGAAAGGATTCCCGATACCCTCAGGTGAGTAGCCTTCTCAGGCTTTCCTACTGATGGAGAGTGAAGATTGTGTCCGTGCTGCTTCACTCTTCCATGCTTTTTCACAGATAATACAAGAGTTTATGGCGGGGCTGGAGGCTCACATTGAAGACCAGGAGAACTTCCGGAACTGTCTGCTTCCTTGTGTCCCTCCAGTGTTGGATCAGGACTCAAAGTACTGTAGCGCCCATTTTAATCTCATGTGCACTCTGGGTCTCAAGGCTTAGTACATGCAAAAAATTAATTTGCATATGAGGGATCAAATTTCTGCTGAAACTCACAGTCTCAAAAAAGAAGTTAATTCCGGGGATGAGTTAGTCCCCACTTATAGTCCCTTGTCTTGTATGAATATGGATGGATCGTTGAAGTGACCAAGGTTTCATAAAAGAAAACGAAGTCATGCTACCCACTCTGCATTGTGTTGTGCAGATTTAGATATCAGTTACTAGTGAATCATGTTTACCTGTTACATATTCTTTCTCTCTGGTTTTTTTCTATTTCGGTCTCAGCACTTCTGGCTCATATCAGGAGAGTCTGATACGCCTTCTGCTGGGAGTTGAGATGCTTCAGGTGAGAGGCACAGTCTCGTCGTGTGGAGTCACCCTTGCTCTTCTGCACTCTTTCAAACTGGGAAAGTGTGGAATTTCTTAACATTTTGCAATTTAACTGAATGCAGTGTAAATTGACTTGATTTATGAATGGTCTGGTTGTTTTAGTAATTCTTTTTGGTTCCATCAGGCACCTGTTTTGAAAACTTTGTTTGAGAAGCTCCCTGAATTCATGTTTGATGGGTAAGAACCTCAAACCAGACTTTGCACAAGCGATGTCATTGATGTACATTTTACAGTGTGGTGACACTGGCATTCAGAGGTACAAGCCAATGACTGTGGTGCCTGGTCATATATTATGGACTAGTCTCATTGGTGCAGTGCCCTTTATCCATGTCTATGGGCATGGACTAGCACACGTCAGTCTACTGTTGGAGCCACACACACTACCAGTCAAAAGTTTTTGCACACTCTAAGATCTCGTCAAGTCTTTGTCTTAACATGTATGTTTACAACAAAGAAGTCACTGCAACCTAATACTGGTTTATTACAAATAATAAATTTACAAGAAAAATCCACAAGGAATCCAGCACAGGTGATTGAAATGATCAGCTCGCTATCAACCCCCTGAAAATGCTTGATGATGAGTAGATCATTTGAATTACCTGTGCTGGAGCAGGGAGAGATCTAAAACATGCAGCACTGGTGGTCCTCCAGGAGAGGTTTGACAAGCACTGGATTAGACCATAGTTACTGATCTGCTTAAATATTGACAAAAGGCCTGTCTTAAAGCTGCAGTTGGTAACTATGAGGAGAGAGAGGACTTGGCATGAAAATTTGAAAAAATGCAACTTTCAGATCCCTCCCCTTCCCTCTCTACTGCACTCCTGCCCTAAGACCCTCCCCCAGAGGAGGCTGCCGTGCACGCGAAGGCACGCGAGCTGTTATGCATGCAACTGTGGAGAGATTTTGCAATTTCACATTATGAAAACGGCCAAGTTGCCGAGGCTAGACATTACTGTTATGAACAGTCAACACTGCTGGCCAACAAACGAGCAGAAATAAATCATGTCGCCATGAAAAGTAATCTGCAGCAGTATGTATTCAGTAAAAACCCAGCACACGCTTATTTCAGTAAGTTATCCGTTTTTTGAGTACAGAAACTGTCGTGAATCCTGCTGAATGGCCAGTAAACCATGTATGACAGCATTTAGCTGCGAGAGCACAGAAACTTTACACATATTTATGTGGACAACAACATAACCGATAAGACTGCCAGGTCACTTCATAAAGATATTTTCTGCTACTTTCTAATAAAACGACGCCAGTAACGTTAGCCCTAGCATCGGAAACAAGTTAACGTTATCTCGACTGCAACATCACAGTAACATCACATGCACTACGGAGTACTGTAACAATTATAAGACGCTGGCTATTCGAACAGCAACCGTGCTTGTAAACGACGTTCACTCGCTTATTTGCAGAGCAAAAATGAATTGATGCCGGTTAGGGCTGGGGTTAGTAGAAGCTGTGCATGTGAGCGACGCCAACTCGCTTATTTGCAGAGCATTGCGGAGCAAAAATGAACCAACGAATAAAGCAGGGGTTTACCTGTCTAGCAGAAAAGTCGCCAACTCTGCGTCAGTTTTTAATCCTTCCAGATCACTGACTTCCCTCCACCTTTGAAAAGCCACTCCGATGTTCACTGTGGTTTTATCCCAGGCTTTGTCCAATTCTTTCTTTTGTGCTTTTTTTTCTTCTGGCTTCCTCTTCTTACTTGTCTTAGCCGTGTGTGCTGTTGTCGGTAACGGAGGTATGGATATTTTTTTCCTCGCTGATGGCTGTTGTTGCGCCATTAGTTTCTCTAAGCTCCCAAACCCTCTCTCAGAGATTTGAGCTTGACTGAGCACTGGCGTGAACTGAGGAGGAAGGGGGAGGAGGTTGTCCGCAGCGCGTGCATGTGCAGTGTTTGACGGCTGTCAGACACTTCCTCAGACACCATCCTGGCTCTGATTGGTTCTTTTTGGTCGGTCGGTCCGAACGATTCTGCTAAATTGCAGTAGGAGCAGTACGTGGGTTTAAAGGAGCCTTTTTTTAATTACAGAGTACTAGTTTTATGTAATACTGTCTGGACACACTGACAGTTTTTGCAAATATGACAAAAAGTTACTTTTATAAGACTTACCAACTGCAGCTTTAATTAGAACAAAGTTTCAAATTAGCATGCTATTTTGCGGTTTTGAAATTAGCCCAATGTCAAATTAGCTGGCTATTTTGTAGTGAAATTTTCCTGATAAATCTTGGTCTAGTTCGCGAAATAGCCAGCTTATTCGCGAATTGGCCCGCTATTTGTGTTGCATCTTCATTAGACCGAAATTGAACCGGGAAAGGCAAATTGAACCGTTCGCTCTCTCTGGAAATGATGCAAAGTGCACATGCGTCGACTTCGGGCTAATTTGTAGAGCGGAAGGCTTTCGGGCTAATGGAGAAGCAAATTTGTACTATTAGGCTAATTTCCTTGACCGCAAAATAGCTGGCTAGTTTAACTTCGCTCTGATGAAGACAAACCCAAAATGACTGATCCTGGTTTTTCTTAATTTGTTTTTTTATATACATGGTTTATACATTGGGTGTCAGTTTTTCTACCTTTCTATTATACAACCAATATAAGACTATTACACAAGAACAAAATATAAAAATTGTACCAATTATAGAAAATATTGGGGTGTGCAAAAACTTATGACTTGTAGTGTATTCCTCGCCCAAATTTTCTAGAATTTCTTGTTAGCCATGAAGCGGGGAATATCCTTAAGACCATACCGTAACCCCTCACTCCATGAAGCTCTTAGCCTCTGGGTTTGTTTTACTTCTATTTCTGCTTGTATCCTAACATATGGCGAATTAGAATTCTCTCCTTATAGTCTCTGCAGTGTGTGAGTAACGAAGGCGCTGTGCTTTGTCGTCCCTATGTTGTTATTATTGTTTGTTTAGTTACAAAAGTACTAGTATGTGGCGCTGATTGGTTGAGAAAAGGTTGAGTGCAGATGACACATTGCCTGGTGTGATATGACTGTATTCTTTCCTTCCTTTATGTTTCTACAGTGTTGGAAATGATGGACTGAATATCCCTCGTATTATAATGAACCAGCTGAAGTGGCTTGATCGAGTCATTGATAGCAAGGTGCCTAGATAGCCGTACACTTTCGCCATCACTTCCATCTGTGTTTGCTGAATAAATTGGATTGCACTGTGGTTGATTAGTCCCATGTTTGATTGCTATTGAAGTGGATGACTTGCTCCTTTTTTTATTCCCTCCTCTAATGTTTCTCCTCTCTCCCGTCCTTCCCTATTTGCTGATATTCCAGGATTTGGCAGATAAGCTGATGCAGCTGGTTGCCGTAGCACCAGTGGAGGTCCAGCGTGATGTCATCACAAGCCTGCCTGAGATCCTGGAGGACTGTCAGCACAATGACATCGCCAAAGAGCTCAAGTGAGTCCCGGTTTTCCGCGCCGGAGGTCTGTGAGAAGACGTGCTCTTCACAATGAGGAATCTCATGTAAGCCACTGTTTTTCCCACAGTTCCCTGCTGCAGCAGAACACCCAGCTTACGGTGCCTGTTCTGGACGCCCTCTCCAGTCTCAACCTCAGCCCAGGCCTGCTGGCAGAGGTGCCTGCCTTGCCCTTAACATGGCATAACATCAGTGGCGAGAACAGGCCGTTCAGCCCAACTAGGCCTGCCAGTTTCTTGTTACTATAGTGAATCTATCGCTTCAGATACTCAATGACTAAATGGTATCCAGCCCTTGTTTTCATGCACATTGCTGCCCCTAGAGGCCAATTGTTGTCAGTGCATCAGGTATAACTGCTCTGTGGCTCTCTCTCAGGTCCGCGGTGCAGTCATGTCCACTCTCTCTGCTGCAGAGCTGGAGGATCTCCCTGTCATGGTGAAGTTCATCCTGCACACAATCTCTGCCACCGACGCCTACGAGGTCTCAGCGCTCATAATGTATTCATCTTGTAAATGCTGCATAGTTACGCCTCATTTTGCCAGTTTTTCTTAAATTATGCCTTTAAAAACACATAGAAATATTACATGTCCCATTTTAAAGGGGCAAAAAGTAAAATTGTTTCACCGCTAGGTTTGCTGTTGTGCACTGCCTACAGACCAAAACAAAGTGTGTCATGAGCCACACCTCCATCTACCTCTGCTCTCCACCCCCCCCACTCGCCTTGTCTGTGAACGACTATCTGCAAAGTGCAAACACACCGAGCAAAACAACATCACCATTTTGTGGAACATGTTGAGTAACGAAGGAAGTAACTTATAACGTTTTAATGCCGCAAGAAAGAGAACTTCCTTTTGGCAAGTTTTCTATGCTGTTTTATTCGTAAATTAATCATTATAACAATAATTTAGTGTGTCACCATTGGCATCAAACGTGTATGTTCGCCGCTAATGGTGTTAGCAGCAGTGATGTGCGATCGGAGGTTAGTTTGGTGAGGCAGAATCCTCCTCTTTGCTTGATTAGCAATCAGACGATTAACTAGTTTAGTAAGATTGTTTGGCAGAATGACGGGCCAGTTTAAATTTCCACGGCGTTATTACTCAGTACCTACACACAACCGTAATGCCTGACCCATTGCTGGGACCGAGCTGCTAACAACTCAAGCTCCGGACATTAACCCATGCTACGATTGTAACATTAAATTTAATTGAATCAACATAGCGACATGTGCCTAACGTTACTGTAACACTAATTAAAGCAGACATTTGACTTTATGTTGTTACTTACTTGTCCAGGAGAAGAAGAGGTGGCTTTGAGTGAAATTGCAGCCCCTTTAGCTCTCGCAGTGCTCTCCACCTTGGAAATGCAAGGCCAATATTAATCCGGGTACTGTCCCTTTCTTTATCCGACAACTTCTTTGCCAACGACCGTTGTTTCTATAGAAGTAATTTCGGATCCTGCTCTTCTTCAGGTGAACGTTTCGTTCCGCTCGCCGCCATTTTGCTTTCAAAAAAATGCGCACTGCCACCGCCGCCACTGCTCACCGGCTGTAGCGTTTTATAGGGAGGGAGGGCCAAGGGCTCCCAGGGGAGGCAGGAGGCGGCGATTCACATGAACGTACATGAATGCGCAGCCGGACCGGCTTGTAAGCAAGGGGCTGGAGATCAACGCAGAGAGCGGGTGTGCGACGTCCTGCTATACTCCAGATGAAATTACACCTCTCGTTCTTCACATAACGATTTTTTAATTCCTTCAATCTAGAAATGATGCATTTCCGCTTATTGCCCCTTTAAATGCCACTACCTGGCTATAAAAATAATTTACGTGCACTGTTCTGTGTGGTTTGAGCAGAACGATTGTGAAACAGTCCTCGCTGAAAGGCGAGTTTGGGATCAGGTGGCAAAATTAGGCTTATGTGCTGTGTGTATTCTGCGTGTCATTTACAATAATGCATCTTCTGCTAATTTGACCAAAGCCAGTTTAGATTGGCATGTCTCCTCATTCTTTATCTTGGGACAAGCTACATGTCTCTGTGTGATTTAATTCAAAACATTTCAGAAGCTAATATTATGAATAAAGGCCCCTAGTAACCCCAGTACTGAATTTATGAACACGAGGATTGGTTGAATGAATATCAGGTGACTGTCCCTTCCTGCCTGATTGGTGGGCTGACGGTCAGGTGCTGTTGATTGGCAGGTGGTGAGTGATCTGCGTAAGAAGCTGGAGCTGGAGTTGTGTGTGCTCCCCCCGGTGCTGCAGGCCTCCCAGAGCCGCTTGAAGAACAGGGGTGGGACCGGGTGAGAGAGAGAGACCATGGTGCTCGGCTCCTGTGCCTTTCCGCTACCAGTTTTAATTTTATTCAGAGGTCCTCAATTTGGGCTCAAAAGCAGAATTCCCCTCCGTAATTTTGTTCCTGTCCCATCGATTTGCTTATCAGCCCATTTCTTTGGCAAGGTGGTTGAACTCGTTTGTGAAATTTGAGTTCAAGGCTGAACAAAATGCATGGATGAGTTCAGGTCCTTCAATTGTAAGACTAATGTCTTTCAAAGGACCAATTATTTGCCTTTTGGTTTTTTTGCCTAGTGGATGGGTAGATTATAAAAAAAAAAAAAAAAAAAATTTCAGATTTTTTTATTTTTTTTTTTTTTTTTTTTTCCCAGCTTAAATATGAATTGGACTTAAGCATCTTAGGTGGTTGCCTGTGCAGAGTTCAATCAATGCACAAACTTACCATTGCCTCTGAAATGACCATTTTAGATGTTTTGCTTGGTGGTTTGTGTAATGTTTCGCCATATGTAAGGTTAACTCACATTTAGGTGTTCCTCAGGTGTTAATTCTCGACCCTGCTTTTGTATTCGCATTGATGCATAACAGCTGCAGGGATTCTTGAGGATGCAGTTCGAAGGTTTTCACTGTACTGTTCTGTATTGCGTTTTCACTGTTGGCTTCTTCTTTTGGATTTTCTTGAGTGCATCGCTTATGCATTTGGTTCCAGGTCTTCTACTGTCCCATCAGCCACCACTAACCAGGACTGCGTCACTCTGGTCATGGATGTGATCAAGTCCGCGGTGCGGTTCCAGAAGACCATATCTGAGGCTTGGCTTAAGGTGTGCTGAAGTTTGTGTCGATGCTGATGCACTTACCTTCATTCTTATGTACATGCAGGACTTAACGTATATAACCTCCTTTTTGAACAGGCCGTCGAGAGCATTGACGAACCAGAGGATCACAAGGTGAAATTTCATTTGTTCATTTTCCTGCTGAATTTGTGTTGTTTTATAATAGTGTTATTTGACCCACTACTCGCATACACCTGTCTAATCATCTAGCATGTATTGTATCTCCCCGACGACGATAGTCGGGAGATACTATGGTTTAGTTCCGGGGCCGCCGCCGCAGAGGTTTTCTGTTCTGGGCTCTGGACGCCACAATTATTACAGGAATTTCTACAAATTGCGCACAGGTGAAGATATTGATTGGACAATGCTCAAGACCGATTTTTGCGCATTTCGGACGTCCAGTATGGCTGACGACGGCAATTTTGTCCGAAATCTGGGGATCGGGGAGATACACAACTCGGTCCCTCTGGCGACCGAGTTATCTAGTTTTAAGGTGTAATTTAAATTTTTTTTTTTTTTTTTGCTGGTTTTTATTTGTAAGGGTCATTTATTTGCACTACAACATTACATAAGGCTGTGAAATATTTGACTGTAATATTCCTCCTCTTATGTTCTTCCCATTATGGCTCTGTCAGGTTATTGATCTTCTGGTGCTGTTCATCCTGCACTCCACCAACACCAGCCAGAGCCGGCGGGGTGCGGAGCGGGTGCTGAGGGTGAAGGTGCGGGGAGGACTGATTCGGGACGCTCTCCTGCAGAAGACCTTCCGGGCCCACGCTCAGGTGCGCGCACAGGGGGACGGGGGATCTGCAAGCTGACGGGTTATAAAGTGAAGTCGGGAATCTGTGCATTAGTGTGTGCTCACACTTGTGTATTGCAGTCTGTTTTTTGCTCTTGTGAATGGCACTGTAGCCGTTAGCTGTAGTTGTGAATGGCTGTTGAGAATAGTGTAGTTGTTTTTGGCAGTTTGTATGTGGTGCTGCTGTGATATGTGTGCGTTATGGATTTTGATTCCTGTGTGTGTGTGTGTGTGTGTGTGTGTGTGTGCTGTTGCAGTATGTGTGGGGTATAGATTATTGTAACAGTTTGTGTGTGGTGCTGTGGTGATGTGTGTGTGGAATAGATTTTTATTACAGTTTGTGTGCGGTTCTGTCTTGATATGTGTGTGGTATAGATTTTGATTACAGTTTGTTCGTGGTGTTGCTGTCATATATGTGTGATGTAGATTTTGGTGACAGTTTATGTGTGATGCTGTTGTGATATTTGTGCAGTATAGATTTTGATAAGTTTGTGCGTGGTGTTGTTGTGACATATGTGCAGTATAGATTATAATTACCGCCTCTCTGTGTTGTGCAGGTGATGCGGAGCTACTTTCCCTCCATCTTGGCTCTGGCGCAGGGCCTGTTGCGGTCCCTTGACCCCTCTGTGGTGCAGTTTGGAGGACACGTGTACAAACACGCCTTCACCGCCTTCGACTCATACTGCCAGCAGGTGTGCGCGTGCGTTTACCCATGTGGCATTGTGTTTGGTGGGGAGGCGTAGCTGTGTGGGGCTGTGTTGGGAGTGTATAGTGCAGTTTTAAGCTCAGCCCGAGCATGCGTTTCCGTGCTGGGGTGTTTGTGTGGATAAGAGTGGGTTACATGATGGCGGTGTGTGTGTGTGTGTGTGTGTGTGTGTGTGTGTGTGTGTGTGTGTGTGTGTGTGTGTGTGTGTGTGCGCCTACAGGAGGTGGTGGGCTCCCTGGTCGCCCACGTGTGCAGCGGTGTGAGTGGGGAGGTGGATGTAGCTCTGGAGCTGCTGTGCGAGCTGGTGACGCAGAAGCCGGTCGAGATGGCACGCTACGCTATCTTCGTCAAGGTAGGCAGAGCCTCCAGTCAAACGACAATGTTCCTCTCTGGCGTCTGAGAGTGAGACGGACTGACGCTGGTGCTTCACAGGGCATCCTGGACTACATGGATAACCTGACGCCCCAGCAGATCCGCAGGCTCTTCTTCCTGCTCAGCCATCTGGCCTTCGGGCAGGATCAGCACAGCGCCCACATCCAGGTGAGCGGCAGCGCACTGTTGGCTAACCGCTAACATGTAAGAGTCAGCCCCTGTGCCCTGCCGCTGGGATAAAGTCCAGAGTGTTGTAATATGGAATAATGAGTCCTTCAGAGATAAGCGCCCCCTCATAATCTCGCAGTTGAAAGGGAGTACGTGTTTACGCAAGAGTTGAGTGACTCCTGCTGTCTCAACTGATGACGCGTTAAGCAAAGTATAAACCACTTTGGTTTGAAATTGCTAATGGTGTTCAATTAATTGGATATATTTAAAATACTCATCCCCCTACAAATCTGCAAATATGTTTAATTGCTTATCTGCAAAAAGTGTGCCACTCAACACTCATTCACATGCAGGAGAAAGTCTGCCTACTGAGAAAGTTCCTGAAGGATTCGGCATATTGTGTGATTTAGTGCACTATACATTACAATGCTTTCGGAAGGTGGGAACCCTCTCTGACACCATCAGTACTACATGTCCAGAGCAGGAGTTTATTTGATGAAGGAGAGTACCTGGCTCACTGCAAGTGACCGGTGTTGGGTCTGCTGATTGGATAGAAATTGTGGTATTGATGCAGTTTCTATGGGGTTTGTAATTGTGAGCCGTTCCCTTACTGAAGCAGGATTTTAAAAGAATATGACTGGGCTAGCTGTTAATGACTGGATATTGTGTTCTGTGGTTTGTACTGAGGGACTGTTGTTGACCCTTCTCTCTCTCTGGCTGTGTGTTAATGTCTCTCGCCCCAGGATGACATACACATGGTGCTGAGGAAGCAGCTGTCCAGCACCGCACCCAAATACAAGCGCATCGGCATCATCGGCGCCGTCATGGTCGTGGGCAGCATGGGCTGCAGCAGGTACCTCTGTCAGCTGAGCACACGCACTTAATGCACGCACACACACACACACCATACACAGACTTACAGAGGTACTGCACACGCTTGAACTCTCACACATACTCTATGCGCAAACTTGCAGGCGTGCTAGAGACTCACAGAAGCAGTATGCGCAAATGGTCTTGCATATCAGGCTTGCTGCATTACCTGTCTCTCTCCAGGACCCAGTCTAAAGCCGGTGGAAACTCTCAGAGTGGGGGCCTATCGAAGGAGTCATACAGACAGGTGAGAGCCCGCCTCTACGTGACTTGGCTTCCACACACCCACTGCTGAGTTAACATGAGCCTTCTCTGGGAGTGGTAAAGTGTGGTCAGTCTGCTGTGTGATTATGGATGAAGGCTCTGCGCTGAAGTGGTGGGTGTGTGTATGATGATAATGTTAGGTCTCGGCGTGTGATGTAATGAATATTGTCTCTGCTGAGGCTGCATGTTTGTGTGTTTCTGTGTGTGTGTGTGTGTGTGTGTGTGTGTGTGTGTGTTGCGCTCAGGTGACGTCTCTGCTGGAGCTGGTGAGGTGCTGCAGTGAGGTGTGCCCCGAGGCCGCTGCACTGTACTACGATGAGTTGGCCAACCTGCTGCAGACCTGCACCCTGGACCCTCTGGTGCAGGTCAGTCTCGCTCTGGAGTGCTGCCATCATTCCTACTGCTCGGGTGTAGTGTTTGGGTGGAATTTCTGAAGCGCTCCTGCAGTAAAATTCAGCAAAATCAACTTCATTTGACCGTGGATTAGGAAGCTGAAGGGAAAAATATCTGTTAGCCCGTACGTTATGTATGGACATGTGTATATGTTTTTGTGTGCTGTTTTTTAGCTGTCGTCATTGTGTGTGTGTGTGTGTGTGTGTGTGTGTGCATGTGTGTGCGTGTTTTGCAGGAGTGGATTGGCAAGAGTGTGCTCGAGAATTTCCAAGATGACTTTGTGGTGGATTTGGGACCAGAAATATCGGGGTGAGGTTCAGTTTCATCTGTTTGTGTGTGTGGGTGTGTGTGCGTGGGACAGGCGTGCTCTCTGGCTGAATCATAGGCCGTCTGACCGCGATGAAAGCCGCCTCAGATCCCACTCATAAATTACAGTACTGTCCATATTTAGAGTCTGACCTATTAGGGCTGCTGTTCCAACACGTCTCGCATAAGGATTGAAATACCAACAACTTAAACCTGACAGTCTCCACTTCTACTTCATATGAATTACTTTCAATTACAATGTGAAAAAGTACAGAACTTTTGTCGCTGTTGAAGTTCTTCTGTGTTATAAGCATGTACTGCACTGTGTGTGTTTGTGTGTGTGTGTGTGTGTGCATACTGCAGCTCTTTCCCTTTTCCTGCCACGGTGCTGTACAACCTGGAGGAGGACGAAAGTCAGGGTGGGATCGCCATCAACCTCCTGCCTCTCCTGGCCGAAGATGTTCGCCTGAAGGGGGAGCCGTGGAGTCAGCCCAAGAGCAAGGACAAGAAGTCAGTCCTGCTGCTGGATAAGGGACCGTCACCAAAGTCTCTCCTCTGCAGTCATGGTTTATATAAAATATGCTGGTTCAAGCCAGTCCTCGTACTACTGCCCAGTTTAATCCGGATACTGCGCTGTGTTTGCGAACCTCCCTGAACGCACAGCTTAAATCTAATTTCACAGAATTTCATAATGCAAGACTGCAACAATGATGCTTTCCTCCTCTGATATGTCAACAAGTCAAATCAGAATTTATATTAGTTGACATCAGGTAGCCAGTGCGAATTTGCAGGTCAGAGTTCAACTTTGTTCAAATTTCAGAAATGGGAATGAACATAATGGCTTTGTAATTGGAAATGGCGTGTGTTTTCACCTGTCTCACTAAGTTAAAAAGGAGTCACTGACAGTTGAAATAAAATTTCACCATTTTAAATTCTAATGAGAGAGGGCCTTTTGGCATGGTCAGTCAGTGTGAGGTTTTCTGTGGGAGCTGTATTTGAGGTGTTGAGTGAAGGTACTCTGCACCCTCTTCTCTCCCCTCTCAGGCGTGTGTCTCCGCTGTGTTTGGCCTCCTTCTTCCGCCTGCTGCGTCTGTGTGAGGAGCAGCAGCACCAGGGAGATCTGGAGGAGATCGACGCCCTGCTGGGTGAGGAGCTCCGTTATCTCTCCTCTGTTTACTTTCATCTGTGAATGCTTCAAGTAAAAACTGACATTTCATCACACTCAGACTCTTTTGACTTTTTGCTGTCGTTTGTTGTATGTACCTATAACGTATTTAATGTCAATAAATTAGAGTGATTCACCTATCAGATTCAGTGGAATCTAGAAGTAAACCGCTATCGCCGATCAAGTAAAACGTGCCCAACTTCAACAGCCTTTATCCCAGATTTGCAAAGTTTCGCGAAGTGTCCATTTGTACTTGGTGTGTTCACGTTCATGTAGCGCTGTTCACCAAAAGATCATCACAAAGAGGCTTTAGCGTTGCAAAAGGGCAGCTGCCAACCTAAGTCCCCAAAACGCAATTTTGCAAAAAAACCAAAACTCTGACAGTTGAGCAGGTATCACTCAGTCATCTCTGTGCTGACGCTCATCTGCTGATTGGTTAATGGTTATGCCTTCAAAGGGGCTCAAACTGTGAGATGCTCACCACAAAATTTAGGACCTTCTCTCACTCCCCTGTCCTCCAGGGGTTCAGCACAATTTTGTTACCTAATCTCTTTGCAGTATTCTCTGTCTGGTGGGGTGTGAATGCAGTGTCTCTCTGACTGCTGCGGAGACCTTTGCGCTGGTTTTTGTGTGGCTCCCTGAGGCTTCTGTGATCTGATGGACCTCTGCTGTGCGTTAAAGGCTGTCCCCTGATTCTCATGGATTTGGATGTGGTGGAGAAAGCGGAGAGTCTGTCGCGGTCTGAGAGGGAGTTCCTGTGTTCTCTGCTCTTCTACACCATCAACTGGTTCAGAGAGGTAATTACACCTCGATCTTAAAGGAAAAGTAAATGCATGGTAAAACTTCATTGCCAGATAAATTACATAATCTCTGCTATCCAAAACGATAAGCCATTATTATTTTTACACTAAGTAATCTGCGTGTAATTGTCCGTTATAAGACCGCTCAAGCAAGCCGCCACGTTCGTTCAGCTAGAAGAGAATGCCTACGTCACTTGGGCTCACATCAGTCAGGTTTGGATCGCCTGTTTCGTTGGAGCACCCAACAGCCACGCAACCTGTTTCCATGTTCTTCTCCTGATTGAATTTTAACTTTTTTTGTTTGTTTGTTTTCCCAAAGAATTTAGACCGAGCCTGGGCTTTGTACATCCTGTAATGATTACGAGGTGATGGTAACAAAAAGATTCATTTACGTTTATGCTTTGATTCGAGACTGCAATGATGGAAATCTTAATAATTAGGCTAATTAGAAAAAAATCTCAACTCTCTCGGTAATTCCGGGTACCGTGTAGTTCCGTGTTTTGACCTTTTGTTTATCAGATTATGAAAGAGGACTGAAAATAAACTCCCTAAATAAATAATTTTTGAATGGCATTAAAGAAGTACGTATTTAAGAGGGGAAACATTATTGTTAACATATTGACCACGGAGTGAACACGGCATAAGAAAGGTTTTGATATTTGTTAATGGCACTCTAAGCAAACATGAACAAATTTGCTGTCTCATGGGCATTTTAAGTTTGATGCACTGAGCAATAATGTCACGGATGAAATTGACGTGGCACGTCATTCTGCCGTAGCCTGGTAATACCAGACTCTGCTACTTCGCTTTGCTTCGTACATAGGTGAAGTGAAATGAAATTGAGTGGAAGTACGTAGGCTGGCGGAGTCAGGCTAATTCTGCCGTTAAGTCTTGTAAATTAGTTAATCAATCCTCTGATTGCGAATCAGGCAAAGTAGTAGGGAGTTATCGTTTGTTTAACGGTGAGGATTCTGCCTCACCTAACTGACCTCCGATGGCACGTCACTGCTCTTAATCATCGACTCAACTTTCAATACTAATGCATAGAAGACGAGACTGACGCACGCGAATCACTTGCATCAATTTATTTAGGTGCTCTTGGCTCTTTTGCTGTTTATTTGTATGTACTGTCCGTTCTGAGAGCACCAACCTCCTCTGATAGAGGGGCTGAAGCGCAAGGGGTTCCTTCATCTTTCAGTACTTATACTTTGACTTCATACACTCGAAAGACATGATGAGCCCAAGTGACGTCACGCACTGGTCTGACCATAATATTTCCTATTGTTTGATTGGTCGATTATCATCCCCCGTCACGAAGTGGATCAGGGGATATTGGAATGGTGCTCATCCGTCCGTCCGTCCGGGTTCAATGGGGACAAATTTTCTCAGAAACTATTGCACCTACGTGAATGAAATTTTGTATGTGGCTAGTACTCATGCTCCTACTGAATGAGTTCAACAATTGATTCAGAGAAATTAATTTTTACAGAGTTATGGCCCTTGACTCTGTTCGTGGACTTAAGTGTATTGGTGTTGCAATGGGGACAAGTTCTCTTGGCAACTATTGCACCTGCATGGATGAAATTCTGTGAGTGACCAGTACTAATGATCCTATTGAATGAGTTCGACAGTTGATTCCAAGAAATTTATTTTTACGGAGTTATGGTCCGTGTTTCTGTTCATCGACTCGGTGTATGGGATTTGCAATCGGGACAAGTTTTCTCGGAAACTATTGCACCTACGTGAATGAAGTTTTGTATGTGGCCAGTACTGATGACCCTACTAACTGAGTCCGACAATTGATTCCGAGAAATTTTTTTTACGGCGTTATGGCCCTTGACTCTAAACTTGGTGTATGGATGTTTAATGGGGACAAGTTTTCCCCATTCCTCCGGGACCATTCTTACCGTGGCGGGGGATATTGGTGACAATGTTGCCTTGTTTTCTATGGCGGCAATGGCAGATTTTGAAATTTCTAGGTTTCTGCTATGTTTGAAAGCAGATTACATTATGTTAACAAAATTTTTAAAAAAAATTGCCTATCGTAATGGATAGCAGAGATTATGTACTTTATCTGGCAATGAAGGTTTACCATGCGTTTACTTTTTCTTTAAACAAAATCTTCCTCAAATTAGTGTAGCAGATAAGTGCAAAAATAGTTCACTTTATCATGCAAGCATGAAATTTGGCACAAATGCTCATTAGAGTCCACTCTTTCAAAAAAAGGGCATTAGCCACGCAATAATCCAAGATGGCTACCATTTTTCAAGATGGACGCTGTCTACACTAATAATTACTACTAATTACTGCGTAAGTTGTAACTACTTCAAGTAAAACAACTTATTTCAATTCAAAACGCTACTTTATATGTCATAGAGTCTGAAAGGTGTAGAGTTTTCTCAACAAGTGACCCTCTGAACAAAGACTGGTTTCTATCATGTAGTTCACCAGTTCTGAAAGTGCTAGTGGATAGACATCTGGTTCAGCTTCACTCTGACAGGAGCTTTTCTCTAGACGTTTGAAGTGTGAAGTTTCCCTATTGTAGAGGGCAGTGAGACGTGCGATGATACTTTAGCTCCTGCGCAATGGCATCTCCACCACTCAGTTTGGCTAAAAGTTTACCATTATTGAGTGTTGTGGCACACTCATGCAGTCTGTTGTTCAGATTCATGGTCATGACCTGTCGCAGATCTGATGCAGGGGCTATGCTATCACACAATATGCAAACTTCACTATCATGACTGGTCTAACGGTGTTTAGCTTGCCCTTCATCTCACTCGCTTTGAACATCAGAATGCCGTTTCCTAGCATGTTTCAGCTTTGTGTTGTTAAACATGCGTCTACAACTTGTGTGGTATTTTGCCACATTCCTTCTCAATGACCACATTTACATGCAATCAATATTCGGGTTAAGGTCAATATTCCGGTTTCTGAAACATTCGGAATAACCCGTTTACATGCGTGAGCAAACAGGGTTATTCTTGTGTAGGTAATTGTAATCAATTGGGATATCCCGATCAAAACAGCGACGCACGGACAACATCTCGACGCTTGGAGAACGTAATGACGTAATGTGCGTCATTTCCGCTTCATCTTCCTGTATCCAAAAACACAAAAGACCAAGATTCTTGCGAATAGAACATGCGCAGAACACAAATTAATGTTCCTTTCGATGGGGATATCCCGATAGGCGTATACATCACCAAATATTTGGGTTAGAAAAGGAGTAACCCAGGGGTCATTTTCGGGTTTTTAAAAACCGGAATATGAGCATATTCCGGTTTTTCAAAAGGGTTATTGGTGTTTACATGGCCGTGCGCAACCAGGTTATTGCTAATATTCCGATTATGAAAGGGTTATTGACTGCATGTAAACGTAGTCACTGTTGCCTCTATGCCACCACCTTCATCCAACCTTGCTTGGTCAAAGGTAGGTGGTATTTCACACATCTCGTGAAACAGAGGCACATTTGTGGCAATCATGGTGTAGCCATCATGTTCTGGAACATGACGAGTAGGAGGCGAAGTCAGATGTTCATTTTTCTTTTCTTTTTGACATAGGCAGCATTTTGTCCGGTCAGTCTGCCTCTTAGTTATGACTGGGTTTTCACTTGCCATTGTTGACACGTAATTAAGGCCGAGGGGCTATCCTTTTACCACCTTAATGAAAATATGTAATGGCGCACATTCATGTATGGGATACAACTAGGTTTGGTTGCCCTACACCTAGCCCAATTGTTCATCCAGTGCCATTTAAGTCCTGTGTGATCTGTACACCATCCGGGTAAGTCTATGAACAAGTCATGTATAGCCCCCTTACCCTTGGCTCTGCTCTCCCGCGCTGGCACACCCTGTTAATTCAGGCACGGCTGTCCAACTTTATCTACTAACTGTCTTCTACTAGCTAATTGATATGGAGCTGTTAGGCAGCATTTGGGACACTAAACTAAGCTAAACTACACTACAACTAGTACTAGTCTACTACAATAGACTTAGCAAAGCTAGGTACAGCATTAGATCAGCAGACACTGAACCCCATGCTGAGTTATGCAGCAGTGAAGTCACCAGTGTGCCCTGGTTGTGCACTGACATTCACTCTATTAGTATACCAACAGCTTGTAAATAATATTTACATCCTTTCAGAGAAGTTTTTGATCAGTTAGAATCTATGACCCCAAAAACTCCTCTATAGATGAAAAAAGTAGTTCATTGTGGCCAGTGACAGCTGCTGAGATAAGATTAATGCTACTTTTGGCCGCCATATTGGACGCCATCTTTGTTTTCGTACTTGGAATTGAAAGTGTGACAAAAAATAACTTTACTAGAAGAACAAATTGGTGATTGAATGGGATTAGAAACCATGCTAAATGCATCAGTAACACCCATATTCTCAAAAATGATGCAATTGGCCAATGAATGCAGCCATTTTGGAAAAACAGGCAGCCATCTTGGATTTTTGCGTGGCTAACGCCCTTTTATGAAAGAGTGGTCCTTTGAGAATGTCTGTGCCAAATTTTATGCTTGCATGATTAAGTGAACTATTTTGGGGTATTTTTGCACTTATCTGTTACACGAAATGGGCAGTTCTGTCACTTTTTCCTGTGTGTGAGGGTGTTACTGAGGTAGTGACTGAAAAATGCTACTTTAGCCAAGTATTCCAATTAATTATTGTTTGTTTAGACTTTGCCCTGTTGTTTGCCTGAAACAATATTTTTGAGTTCTGTGTGTGTGTGTGTGTGTGTGTGTGTGTGTGTGTGCAGGTTGTGAATGCCTTCTGTCGGCAGAAGGACCCAGAGATGAAGATGAAGGTGTTGACTTCGCGTCTGCAGAACATCACCCTACCTACAGTCCGTGCTGAGCTTGACTCTAGTGGCCAACACATAGAATTATGGGAACAGATCAGTTTTGGTTTCTACACCTGTGATTACTTTAAAGAAGATGACAGAAATTAATTTGCATGAATATTGTACCGTAGCCAGAGCTATCTGTTAGCAGCATGACAGTTCATTTGTAGCTTTATAATGGGCCTTTGCCTCGTCACCCGTGAGGCCTCCTGCTCCTCCTCTGTAGCTTTGACTGTGAGAATGCTGGGGGATAGCCGCCCACTTCTGTGGCTCCTCCCAAGAAGGGGAAAGAAAGGTAAAGGGGTGATGTTAACTTCCTGTAACCGCCACTGTTAGCAGGGGTTAGCCTTATGTTTCTGCCCCGCTGTGAAAGACTATGGGATGGAGAGTCCTCAGTGTGACCTTTTGGCTGCAGGATGAGCGGGCAGACGGTCATGTGACGCCACTTTTTTTTTGTGCAGCACCTGCGGGACGCAAGAGGAAGGCACCAGCCAGTAAGAACTCCTCTGGCGACAGCTCACAGCTGGAGGAAGGAGCAGAGGCAGAGACCCAACAGGTATGCATACACACACACACACACACACACACACACACACACACACACACACACACACACACACACACACACACACACACACACACGTGCACACATGCACACACACATACGCACCCCTACTCTCGGACACTGATGTGCACAAATCCCTATGTACATGCTCACCTGCTGATACACAACTGCATGCTTGCAACTTGCCTGTAGAAAAGCATTACACATGCAGTGTTTTACTGATTCAGAATGCAGGTATACATGCCAGTGTGCACTGAGACAGAGGTGCAGGTCGGGCAGTAGGGCCTCTTCGAAACTGGCTGTGCATTTGGCCGCCATCATGTGCTGCAGTCGTTTCTCCCCACACACATCATTGCACAGAGCAGCTGGCTTTCATAGAACACGTGTGCCTTGGGTAATGAGCTTGAAGGACCTGATCTGTCCATCTGGAGCTTGTCGTGATGTTTTGCAATGCTCTCTCCTCAGGGCGTCCCAGAGAAAGAGGAGAAGGAGAGAGAGAAGGAGAGAGAGACAAAGCCGACGGTCAGTCTGGCCTCGTACCGCCACTTCTTCAGGGAGCTGGACCTGGAGCTGCTGGGCGTGCTGCAGTGCGGCCTGCTCTCTCGGTCACTGTTGGACAGCGAGCTCAACAGCAGGGGTATGGTCAATCACGGTGGAGCTTGCTGCATACAGCACCAATCACAGACTAGCTCTCTCTCCACTGGGTACCTGTCATAGGGGGACTGCATCACCTGGCGCGATCACAGGGGGAGTTCACTACCTTAGGCTGATTGCAAGTGGTGCTCATGCACCGGATGGGAGTCACGTGACGGGTGTGTAATGAGAGGTGGTGTGCGGCTGGTTGCAGGTTCGAGAAGAAGTGCAGCTGGGCCCTGCGGAGCTGGTGTTCCTGCTGGAGGACTTGTGGAGGAAGCTGGAGTTTCGCCTGGCTGCTTCACTGGCAAAGAGAGGCCATCTTCTCAAGGTATGACACGCGCACGCACGCACACACTCTCACTCACTCACACAGACATATACACACATGTACACACACACAAACACACACTCTTTCACCACACAGACACTCTTGCATTCATACGCTCACAAACTGGTGCATACTTGCATACACAAGCATAAAAGAGCACATAAGCTATTTACACGCTTCCTATATGAATACATTCAAACAGGTCCACACGTGCGCACCCTGTATGTATGCACACACGTGCTGTATTTTTGGTGACTAACATTGGGATACTTGGCACACCTATCGGATAGGTTACTGTATGTCATATAGGAGGTTTATCTTCTGAAGATGCTTTAAGTCATTCCCTACGGCAAGCCGCTGCCAACGGCGAGGCAAATTCTACCATTCCCTATGGTAAGCTGATGCCAGCGGCGTGGATGACCATTTGCAGTCCGATGAAAACACGAAATCAGTTGATGATCGCGGTCATGGGCCACCTGTACTTCAATACTTTATATTGTGTCATTTTCAGGAGAAGTATTCCATACAAACACATCAATTTTATATAAAAGTATTCCGTGGGGAATGAGTTAATGTAAAGCTCTCCGCAGTAAGGTTATCTCATGCCTCCGTGTTCCTCTCCAGGGGAAGCCGGACCGGAGTGTGGGCTTCTCCCACCTGCAGCAGAAGAGCCCTCTGGAGCTCGCCACCTTCTGTGTCCAACTGCTGCCCACACTCTGTACCCACCTGGAGAACTGCCACAACCACTTCCAGGTCCATACCTGCCCCCTCACACAGGGCTCCCCTACTGTATATCATCCTGTTCCCTCTTACCTTGTTTATATGAACCTCTCACCCTCTCATCTACAGAAGGGTGGAGAGCAGTGCTGTAACTGTGTAAATTAGCTGAGATGCAGTGTGTGTGTTTCTATCTATTCTGGTACTTGCTACACAATGAGGACTAGAAAATGTATTTTCTTATGGAATGGGAACATTTTTGAGAAGTGAAGACATTTTCGCTTGTCCTTGCAACTACAAATTGTGACTTTTAGTTAAGGTTAAGGGTAAGGTTAGAATTAGGGATGGGTTAAGGTTAGGGTAACGGTTTGAGTTAGGCATGCGCTGCTTATTGTTAAGATTAGGGTAAGGCTGTGGAGACGCACAGAGAATGAATGGAAGCCAATGTAATTTCCTCAAAAGGAGGAAATTAAGAACTAGGATGTGTGTGTGTGTGTGTGTGTGTGTGTGTGTGTGTGTGTGTGTGTGTTTAGACCCTTCTCTCTGAGAACCACGGGGTGGTGGACGCCACAGGTCTGGACGTGACGGAGCACCAGCTCATGTCCTCTGCCTACCAGCTCCTGTTCCAGGTCCTGCTGTCCATCTTCACCTGGTGAGCATTACTGCTGTGGCGTCTCAGCCTTTATGGAGCAGACTGTCCTTTGTGAAAGAGCAGGAAATGGTTAGAAGAGTTTGTGAAGTCTGATTGTGTTGTGTCCCATATCCCAGGACGGGCTTCTCCCAGCAGGTGCACCGTGCACTGCTCAAAAAGGCCCTGGGCGTCCTCGCCGAGCGACTGAAGGAAGACCGGGGGGAACTGACCTTGGATCAGCTCGTAAGGTCCGCGTTCCTACTGAGCTATGAACAGCCTCATTTTCATCAGATGAAAATTTCACATTGAGAAAAGTCACTTTCATTTTGTGACCACAAAAATGTACCGATGGGGATTTCTGTGACTTGTTAAATTTTCCAAAAGCTGCCTGTCAGGGTAAAGTCTTTGCATTGAGTTTGAATGTAATCTGTCGTGCGAAAAATTCATTTCGCGTCCAGTGTGAAAGCAACTTAAGGGTGGGATTGGTG
Source organism: Gymnothorax javanicus (assembly GCA_029692085.1). Lineage (NCBI taxonomy): Eukaryota > Metazoa > Chordata > Actinopteri > Anguilliformes > Muraenidae > Gymnothorax > Gymnothorax javanicus. Next base: position 45,393,772 of record CM056202.1, on the reverse strand, counting down.
ATGTCGTTATAATTTGGCAGGCACAGCTGTGATTACCTGTTGAACTTTCGGAGCACGCTGCCCAGCCTTGGCACGGCTCTATCCCTCGCGCACCTCCTCTCAGCGGTCTCGGCCTGGGACGCCTCCAACCAAACGACCTACAGAGAGGAGATAGGTGAGCTCCAGTCCTCATGTTCACCGTGTAGAAGTGAGCCTCGATCATTAGAACGAAAGTAAAAGCCATACCACATGACCATGAATGGACCAGCAGGTGTCTGTTCTTGCACAGAGAGCTGATGAATGATTGTCAGTCCTTCAGCTCTTGACCTGGGTGATCATTTTACCTGTCATCTCAGGTAAAATGTGTCGTCGGTTCCTGTGTCAGGAGTGGGTAACGGCCAGCGGGGAGAGAGAGCGGGGGGTCAAATACAACGACACCCTGCAGTCCCTCTTCAGGTACGCCCCCGGCCCCGCATTTACTCAGAGTCATGGCGGGAAATAATGGTGTCATCTTCTGGGGGTGGAGGACTGTCGCATCTGCATTGACGCATGTCTCTTGCTCTGCTCTTCCCCCACAGCATTTACCTGGCCCACACAAATGATGTCCTGAAGGCTGTCGAGGAGATCGCCGGGGAGGGGGTTCCTGAGCTCATGAATGCCCCCAAGGATGGCTGTTCCAAAACCTTCCCCACCCTCACAAGGTAGCTCTTCATACACAGGACTATGAAGCTTCCATTGTCTCATATATGCCTATAATGGGTTAAATCACTCAAAACAAATGAGCTTGTGTCATTTCTTATGGGCACTCAGGCTAAAGAGGACATAAAAATGCAGTCCGTTTCTGTTAAATGTTAAAGGAGCTGTGAAACGGTTACTGTACATGCTCAGAAGTTACATCCCAAGAAAGCGATTTTGCTCGACTGCAAGTCATAATCTGATTCTATCCTTGCCAATCCGTCTTCGTTTTTGCTTTGTATCTATATATTTTAGTCACTCAGGCATTTTGCCTTCTATATTAGTAAGGAGTATTCTATGGAAATTCAAGGATTCAAAGCACCAATTTAGCCATTTAGCTGACTGCTATAAGGAATGTAAGCTTGTTCGCCAACCTCCAATAAACATCATAGAAGAAGAATATCTCTTCTTCATGCATTACTGCATAGCTAGCTCTGTTGCATTGCCATGATAGCTACGTTGCTAACATTATTGAGCAATTTCGCTAGTCGTCTGATGACGTTTTAAATGAAGTAGCTTGCTGAGTAAATTATTGACCAATATAATTTACAAGTAAAATAGAAGAATTATTGTGAATATCAGTGTTGCTAGCAACGTGGTGTAGCCATGATGGCTACGTAGCTAAAGTTAGCTAGATATTCGGCTTGTTGTCTGATGATTTTCTTTAAATGAATTAAGACAACATGTAGCTAGTTAACTTGGCTAACAATGCTACTCGTGAAATAAAATGTTTTTGTGGATATCTGTATTGCTAGCTATGTAGCATAGCCGCGACTGCCACGTGGGAACATTGGCTTGAAATTCGGCTAATTGTCTGATGATGCTATCTAAATGAAGCAAGTTAAGAGGCTAGCTACTTGGCAAACAAGATTTGTGTGTGAAATGAAAGGTTATTGTGGAGATCAGCATTTGTCCTTAACTTTAACGTAATATTTGGTAGCAGCTTCCAAATCACTTACCACCCAAGCTGCATGCTTCCAGTTCGGTAGGCCTGCCAGTCTTCTTAATGAGAAAATGCACACAGGCGGCTGGTGGCTATGAGCGTCAAGTTTTCAAAGTTTTTACCATGCACAGTAATTGTAACACAGCTCCTTTAATTCAAGTAAAATGAGTGATGCAAAAGTTAGTCTTCTCTTTATTGTTGAAATGGACGTAATAAGGGTTTATTGAATGAAGCAGAGCCCTGTTTCCTGTGCTAAAGCCTGGCTCTCCTCTCTGTCTTTTCAGACAGACGTTCCTGGTGTTCTTCAGGGGGATGATGGCAGAGTTGGAGAAGTCTGTACGGAGGATTCCCCCGGCTCGACAGAGTGAAAGCAGCGAGGTGATTGGCTCAGAGTTCATGGCGGGAGGGGAAATCCTCGCATACGCAGACACGCGCGCACACGCACACACGCACGCACGCACACACGAAACCATCATGGGGGGCCGCTGATGTACTGGCATAAACCCCTGCTGCTAACAGCACCAGGACATTAACCTTTGCCCATTTATTTCAGCAGTAGCTGACCAGCAGATGTGCATTTTTTTTTTTTAGCTTTTGCCACAGCCGGGGACTCTATACATAGTCAAATGAGGTCACGTTGAACGCAGTGGTTACATTAGTCAAGGAAATTTCCCCTGGAAGAAATGAAAGAAACAGTCTTGTAATAATAGATTGCTGCAGTGAAATGTTTGTGTCATGAGGATCTGCACCCAATACTTACTCACCCTTGAAGTGTGTGTTTGTCTGCTTGGATTTTTTTGTGTGTGTGTGTGTGTGTGTGTGTGTGTGTGTGTGTGTGTGATTTATTGTGCATATAACGTGCTTGTTGTGTCCAGAATCATGGTGAGAAACTCCTGACCTGGAACCTGGCTGTGAGGGACTTCCACATCCTGGTCAGTTTGGTCAAGGTAAGCAGTCAGGAAAAAAGGAAATCATTTTCCACTTGAATGAGGTTATTCTCTCTCTCTCTCTCTCTCTCTCTCTCTCTCTCTCTCTCTCTCTCTCTCTCTCTCTCTCTCTCTCTGAGAAAATCTTAATCATGTTGTAAAAATAAAGTTAATGTTTGAACATGTGTATGGTATTCAGAATGGTGTGGAAAGAGCTTGTAGCCCTGGCTTGCTAAATGGAAAGAGTGCTGCTTAATTGGGTCGTCATAAAACCGTTGACTGCTCCCTATCTGAGTGCTTGCACATTGAGTGCATCTGAATGTGTGTACTCCCTCAGATTTCCCATCGATTTTGTGTGCGTGTGTGTTCTTGAACTCATTACATATTTAGGATCAGAACATATTTTTTTACCATCAGCGAGGGGACAATTTGTCAGTCTTCACAACTACAAAGGCACATTATGACTTATTAATAAAGGTCAGGGGGAGGGTTAGAACTAGGGATAGGTTACGGTTAGGGTATGAGTCTGGGTTAGGCATCCGTTGCTTATTCTGAAGATGAGGGAAAGGCTGTAGAGACAAAGAATGAATGGAAGTCAATGTAATGCCATCAGTAGGATAGAAGTTCAAGGATGTGTGTGTGCATTCTCTCGTTTGATCTGTGGCCTGTATGTGTCTGGAGGGTGTGTTTGGAGGGATGTGTCTCGAGGGTGTGGTTGCAGAGATGCGTCTAGAGGGTGTGGTGGCAGAGATGTTTCTGGATGGTGTGGTTGCGGGGATGTGTCTGGAGGGTGTGGTTGCAGAGATGTTTCTGGAGGGTGTGGTTGTAGAGATGTTTCTGGAGGGTGTGGTTGGGGGGATGTGTCTGGAGGGTGTGGTTGCGGGGATGTGTCTGGAGGGTGTGGTTGGAGAGCTGCGTCTGGAGGGTGTGGTTACAGAGATGTGTCTGGAGGGTGTGGTTGCAGAGATGTATCTGGAGGGTGTGGTTGTAGAGAAGTGTCTGGAGGGTGTGGTTATAGAGATGTGTCTGGAGGGTGTGGTTGCAGAGATGTTTCTGGAGGGTGTGGTTGCAGATATGTGTCTGGAGGGTGTGGTTGTGGAGATGTGTCTTGAGGGTGTGGTAGACGTGTCTGGAGGGTGTGGTTGTAGAGAAGTGTCTGGAGGGTGTGGTTATAGAGATGCGTCTGGAGGGTGTGGTTGCAGAGCTCTGTCTGGAGGGTGTGGTTGCGGAGATGTTTCTGGAGGGTGTGGTTGCGGGGATTTGTCTGGAGGGTGTGGTTGCAGAGATGTGTCTTGAGGGTGTGGTTGCGGGGGTGTGTCTGGAGGGTGTGGTTGCAGAGATGTGTCTGGAGGGTGTGGTTGTGGAGATGTGTCTTGAGGGTGTGGTTGGAGAGATGCGTCTGGAGGGTGTGGTTACAGAGATGTTTCTGGAGGGTGTGGTTGCGGGGATTTGTCTGGAGGGTGTGGTTGCACAGATGTGTCTTGAGGGTGTGGTTGCGGGGGTGTGTCTGGAGGGTGTGGTTGCAGAGATGTGTCTGGAGGGTGTGGTTGTGGAGATGTGTCTGGAGGGTGTGGTTGTCGAGAAGTGTCTGGAGGGTGTGGTTATAGAGATGTGTCTGGAGGGTGTGGTTGCAGAGATGTTTCTCGAGGGTGTGGTTGCAGATATGTGTCTGGAGGGTGTGGTTGTGGAGATGTGTCTTGAGGGTGTGGTAGACGTGTCTGGAGGGTGTGGTTGTAGAGAAGTGTCTGGAGGGTGTGGTTATAGAGATGCGTCTGGAGGGTGTGGTTGCAGAGCTCTGTCTGGAGGGTGTGGTTGCAGAGGTGTTTCTGGAGGGTGTGGTTGCGGGGATTTGTCTGGAGGGTGTGGTTGCAGAGATGTGTCGAGGGTGTGGTTGCAGAGATGTGTCTGGAGGGTGTGGTTGTGGAGATGTGTCTTGAGGGTGTGGTTGGAGAGATGCGTCTGGAGGGTGTGGTTACAGAGATGTGTCTGGAGGTGTGGTTGCAGAGATGTGTCTGGAGGGTGTGGTTGCAGGGATGTGTCTGGAGGGTGTGGTTGCAGGGATGTGTCTGGAGGGTGTGGTTGCGGGGATTTGTCTGGAGGGTGTGGTTGCAGAGATGTTTCTGGAGGGTGTGGTTGCGGGGATGTGTCTGGAGGGTGTGGTTGCAGAGATGTGTCTGGAGGGTGTGGTTGCAGAGATGTCTCTGGAGGGTGTGGTTGTGGAGATGGAGCGGAGGGTGTGGTTGCGGGGATGTGTCTGGAGGGTGTGGTTGCGGAGATGTGTCTGGAGGGTGTGGTTGGAGAGATGTGTCTGGAGGGTGTGGTTGCAGAGATGTGTCTGGAGGTGTGGTTGCAGAGATGTGTCTGGAGGGTGTGGTTGCAGAGATGTGTCTGGAGGGTGTGGTTGCAGAGATGTGTCTGGAGGGTGTGGTTGCAGAGATGTGTCTGGAGGTGTGGTCTGGTTGAGAGATGTGTTGCTGGAGATGTGTGGTTGCAGGGATGTGTCTGGAGGGTGTGGTTGCAGGGATGTGTCTGGAGGGTGTGGTTGCAGGGTTGTCTGGAGGGTGTGGTTGCAGAGATGTGTCTGGAGGGTGTGGTTGCAGGGATGTGTCTGGAGGGTGTGGTTGCAGAGATGTCTGGAGGGTGTGGTTGCAGAGATGTGTCTGGAGGGGTGTGGTTGCAGGGATGTTCTGGGGGGGTGTCTGGGTTGCAGGGATGTGTCTGGAGGGTGTGGTTGCGGGGATGTGTCTGGAGGGTGTGGTTGCGGGGATGTGTCTGGAGGGTGTGGTTGCAGAGATGTGTCTGGAGGGTGTGGTTGCAGGGATGTGTCTGGAGGGTGTGGTTGCAGGGGATGTGTCTGGAGGGTGTGGTTGCAGAGATGTGTCTGGAGGGTGTGGTTGCAGAGATGTGTCTGGAGGGTGTGGTTGCAGGGATGTGTCTGGAGGGTGTGGTTGCAGAGATGTTTCTGGAGGGTGTGGTTGCAGGGATGTGTCTGGAGGGTGTGGTTGTAGAGAAGTGTCTGGAGGGTGTGGTTATAGAGATGTGTCTGGAGGGTGTGGTTGCAGAGATGTGTCTGGAGGGTGTGGTTGCAGGGATGTGTCTGGAGGGTGTGGTTGTAGAGATGTGTCTGGAGGGTGTGGTTGCAGAGATGTGTCTGGAGGGTGTGGTTGCAGGGGATGTGTCTGGAGGGTGTGGTTGCAGAGATGTGTCTGGAGGGTGTGGTTGCAGGGATGTGTCTGGAGGGTGTGGTTGCAGAGATGTGTCTGGAGGGTGTGGTTGCAGAGATGTGTCTGGAGGGTGTGGTTGCAGGGATGTGTCTGGAGGGTGTGGTTGCAGAGATGTGTCTGGAGGGTGTGGTTGCAGAGATGTTTCTGGATGGTGTGGTTGCAGAGATGTGTCTGGAGGGTGTGGTTGCAGGGATGTGTCTGGATGGTGTGGTTGCAGAGATCTGTCTGGAGGGTGTGGTTGCAGAGATGTGTCTGGAGGGTGTGGTTGCAGAGATGTGTCTGGAGGGTGTGGTTGCAGAGATGTGTCTGGAGGGTGTGGTTGATGTGTCTGGAGGGTGTGGTTGCAGGGATGTGTCTGGAGGGTGTGGTTGTAGAGAATGTGTCTGGAGGGTGTGGTTATAGAGATGTGTCTGGAGGGTGTGGTTGCAGAGATGTTTCTGGAGGGTGTGGTTGCAGAGATGTGTCTGGAGGGTGTGGTTGGAGATGTGTCTTGAGGGTGTGGTAGACGTGTCTGGAGGGTGTGGTTGGAGAGGTGGATCTGGAGGGTGTGGTTGTAGAGAAGTGTCTGGAGGGTGTGGTTATAGAGATGCGTCTGGAGGGTGTGGTTGCAGAGCTCTGTCTGGAGGGTGTGGTTGCGGAGATGTTTCTGGAGGGTGTGGTTGCAGAGATGTGTCTTGAGGGTGTGGTTGCAGAGATGTGTCTGGAGGGTGTGGTTGTGGAGATGTGTCTGGAGGGTGTGGTTGTGGAGATGTGTCTGGAGGGTGTGGTTGGAGAGATGTGTCTGGAGGGTGTGGTTGTAGAGAAGTGTCTGGAGGGTGTGGTTATAGAGATGCGTCTGGAGGGTGTGGTTGCAGAGCTCTGTCTGGAGGGTGTGGTTGCGCAGATGTTTCTGGAGGGTGTGGTTGCAGAGATGTGTCTGGAGGGTGTGGTTGCGGGGATGTGTCTGGAGGGTGTGGTTGCAGAGATGTGTCTGGAGGGTGTGGTTGCAGGGTCGGTCTGGAGGGTGTGGTTGCGGGGATGTTTCTGGAGGGTGTGGTTGCGGGGATGTTTCTGGAGGGTGTGGTTGCGGGGATGTTTCTGGATGGTGTGGTTGCAGGGATGTTTCTGGAAGGTGTGGTTGTCAAGATGTGTCTGGAGGGTGTGGTTGTAGAGTTGCATCTGGGGGTGTGGTTGCGGGGATGTTTCTGGCGGGTGTGGTTTTTGAGATGTTTCCGGAGGCTGTGGTTGTCGAGATGTATCTGGAGGATGTGGTTGTGGAAATGAGTGTCAGAAGCTGCCCTGGGTCAGTACTCCGAACAGTGTTTGGTTTCCCTCCCACAGGTGTTCGACAGCAGACCTGTCCTCACTGCCTGCCTGAAGGTCAGCGGCCTGCATCTTCATTATTTACAAAAACATAATGGGTCTCATTCATGAAAAATTAGTAAATTTGTGCGTAGATTTACACATAAAAGCCTACGCTACTAAAAACCTACTCCGGATTCATGAACGCCGCGGGAAGTGTGTATGATCATGAATGCCAGTCCATAGTAAAGTGACAGCGCGACCCCGGTAATCAGCTGTTAGCATAAATCCCGCCCATGAATTGCCAATGACTACCATATAAGGAGGTGTAGATGCATCTAGTCGACCTGTCAGTCATGGCGCAATCAAAGAAAGAGAGAGAAAGAACAAAGAATTATTCCAAAGCGGAGATGGAAATAATTTTGGGTGGAGTTAAGAAAAAAACATTTTATTTTCATGTTAGCAGTGGTGTGACAGGGATAGGCAAAGCGAAGGCCTGGAGGGAGGTGACAGATGCCGTTATTGTTGTCTCTGTAGTCCAAAGAACCATGTCCGAGGTGAAGCGTAAATGGTTTGACATGAAACTGGAGGCAAAGAAACGCATAAGTGCACACAAAAAAATACATCAGCCACAGGAGGAAGAGGCTCACAGTCACAACTCGTTCCATGAATAACAAAAAAAAAAAACACCGTGGTGCAGAAAAACAGGTTTCATCAGGAATGTCACTTGCGACCTTTTGTTATTCATGGGACGAACTGTCAACTGCAGACGAGCGCATCGCTGGCAAATTGGGGTGACCTCTCTGTCAGGAATTATACCTGACGGAGACAGCGACATGCCTCCACTTTTATTTTTTTATTATCATCATTAAACATGTAGAAAGAACGTGTAATCTATTGAGTCGATTCACATAGATAATTCACAATCATAAACCTAATCTGGATCTTAACCCTGCCAATTGCCAACTAATTTTACTAAATGTGTTATATTTTTAATCGTTTGTCATGTTTAGGCTATATCACGTGTTTCAAAGGCATCTGCGTATTGTGTACATAACAGAGCACAATATGAATTAAAATTGTAATTTCCAATAGTGACAAACATTATTTATGTGCATTCTTAAATTTACACTAGCACTACGCGTGGTCAGCAGCATGTGTAGATTTTGTTAGTAGCTACGAAAAGTAGCTACGAAAAGATCGGAGCTACTAAAATATTGATGAATGCGGAGATGCACGTAAATTTCCGTCTGCAAACAGTTTACACACAAATTCGTTCTGCTCACGTTTCATGAATGAGACCCAATGCATTTAAACCATGAGGATTTCAGATTGAATTATGATGTAGTCATTCTCAAGGGACAAAAAGTAAAATGTGTCTGTCACTGGACCCAACTATAGAGTTAATACTTTTGGTGTGTTTGTATGAACAATACTTGCACAAATCGGTGACCATGGTATTGTCACACCATAATACTTGTTCTACGATGAGCTGTATGAGCACGCTTTAGTAACGTCCAATGGGCAGTTTTGGTAACGAATACTGGAGAGGCTTCATTGTTAACCATTGCTTGTGACCTGTGTTTGCTTATCAGTACGGTCGTCTGTTCCTGGAGGCCTTTCTTAAACTGGGAATGCCATTGCTGGACTTCAGTTTCAAGAAGCACAAGGTAGGCGGGGTTGGGAAGGGTGTAGAGCCTATGGACGTTCCCTGTGTGAGGCTCTACAGACTGACTGTGTGTGGGAACAGGGTGGTGGGGCCTGGGAGGACAGCTTTGCCTCATCATTTGCAGCTCCGAAACACAAAGGGCCTGAATAAAGGATGTGGCCCCCAGCAGAATGTCAAGAGGGAGCAATAACACGTCTCGAGGTCCCTACTGCCGCTCGCGCCTCAGGGTCCTACTGCCCCTCGCACCTCAGGGCCCGACTGGCACATTCACCTTAGGGCTCTTATCAGTACAGTGCAGTATGAAGCTCTCAGTCAGGATAATTGGTCTCATATCTTTCTCACTTGTGGACATTGTGTCTGGGTGTTTGAAACTTGGCAATATCACTCGTACCATATGGTACACGTGGCGCTTGACTACTGTGTGAAACGCAAGTGCTTCACTGTCCCACGGTTTATTATACACGGTCTTATCTTTTCAGGAGGATGTTCAGAGCTTACTGAAAACTTTCCAGCTCAGCACCCGACAGCTGCATCACATGTGCGGCCACTCAAAGGTACCTCCCCCTCCCACAGTGGTCTGTCGCCTCATTGGATTTATGAGGCAGTAAATGGTTCTTCCTCCATATCTCAGCTGCCCCTGTAGACGGGCATCCCTGTGTGCGCCATTCTTCCTGTGGCCCGTTATTTTTTTGTTCACTGGGCGTGCTCTATGCAGCCGCCTGACCGCCATGTTTGTGTTGCAGCTCCGGCAGGACACCGGCCTGACCAATCACGTCCCTGCTCTGAAGAAGAGCCTGGAGCAGTTTGTGTACCGGGTCAAAGCTATGCTCACACTCAACCACTGTCAGGAAGCCTTCTGGCTGGGCAACCTGAAGAACCGCAATCTGAAGGTACGGGAAATGCTTCAGACTTTGCCTCAAACGGCTTCTCATGCTCTCATAAAACTTTGACTGAAAAAACCAAGCGGAAGATCCCTCCTGTTCTCTGTATGTCCTCATTAAAGATATCCTGAATGATTAGTTTATTGGAAGCCCCAGCACTGTTAAATATACACTTCAGCTCAAGTGAAGCACCACCAAATTCAAAATGAAATTTTTGAAAATTAGCAAGTCCTGAACTCCATACGTCTGCATTAAGGCTTTAGCTTGCATTCCATGTGCATTCCTCGTTCAAAAGGTTTTTTCATGAACCGTGCTTAATTGCACATGCTGAATGTTAGCAGTTGGGTGGCACTGCTGAGAACTTAATTCTCATCTTGGTCAGATTTTGATTTGGTTTCTTCCAACTAAGGTTCAGACTTCAGGGAGTTTTTTTTTTTTTTTTTTTTTTGCAAACACTGGTCCCCTTGCCATCTTTAAATGACAGTGGGTCCATACTTTTAACAGCATTAATTTTTTTGAAAACGTGTCCTTTCTTTAAAAGCCAATTAAAGAAGGATTTTCACGCTTACCTGTTTCGACTTGTATTAACTGCAATGAAGTCCAACAGCACCCCCTTCAAGTATTTCTGCAAGATAGTTAGTCCTTTCCACATAATTGGCGATAATTGCCCGTAATTTCCATAATAAAATCCAAAACGGAGGCCGCCATGTTCTGAATTCAAGCCACGCGAGACAGAGTTTCAGCCCACGAAAGCACGGGGTCGTGATGTGAACGCGGCGGCTGAGAGTGTAAACAAAGCATCCCTGATCAATGATATGCATTGTGCCATTGTGCGAGTCTATAACCCAACGGCGAATTAAATCCCTGTCCTTTGGGAACGTGTGCATCGCCACACCGGCCATCTTCTGTTTAGTGTCGTTGACAAAACTGTATGCCTGACAATGCAGCATTTTCAAAGCGATTTCAGATCTATTCACTGACAAGAAAATCTCATTAAATCGAGTGCATCGGCCATGATGCCTGGTAGCGACAGACCGCCGTTCTGACGTCACGATCTCGCGCCCGAGAATCAGACGAGACAGGTGCTACGGAAAATAATGGCGCTGCCCAATGGGCTCAATTAAATTCGATTTTTTCGTCAATTAATTAGCCAACTGAGCTATATGAATGCAGTTTAACTAGCACGAGATAAACAAATTGAAATAACTGGAGGGCAGAAATTTCCTGATGATAGTCCTCCTTTAAGTGTGGAGTGAAGACCAGTTTCTTTTCAAACAGTTTTTCTGTGCCAGTAAAGGTATGTCTAAACCCTCTTTCCAAGAGCTGGGCAATATTTGTTGATGTTATTAATTTAGTACTTCGGTGAGGTGGAACTTGTTTTAAGAATTGGATAGTGCTTCACTTAAGCCCAGGTTTGAATATAAGGGGGCTTACTAGGGACGTTGTGGTTTTGGCTGTGCCCCCGTGATTAATTATATGAATAAGAGAGTAAGTCAGTCTAACCCATTTACAAGAGTGATTATCATTTAGTAATTAGATAGTTTGGTTCTGGTAATATACAGGGATTGACTTCAGTTATTGGTGAATCCAATGATTCATCCACCTTGGTCAAGTGATACTCACCAAGTCTGGGTCTCAGCGAATATCTCTTGTCCAAGGTGGAAAAATCATTGAATTCACCAACAACTAAAGTCTATAACTGTTTCACTATATGACCCTACTTGAAAATATGAAATGAGAGAAGGGCGACAACTCTAACGTAAAACCCCTCATGGGGACAAAGCGGCACGAAATCCGGACACTGTCAGGGGCTCCTGCCAAATCTATTTTTAGCTGGAGGTGGTGGGATTATTATATTCGCCTCTCGTGCACTATCGCGCGGTGAATATCACTGTTTACAGTGACAGGTGGAGCTCACCTCAACCAAGTAGGAGAGAACGAATCCTTACGTCATGTGACAATGCTTCTTTTTACATGTTTATGAGGTGCCATTTCACATGGCATAATGGGGCCAACTCGGGAAGCAAACAGAGTGGAGCATACAGGAAAACCAAATCACTGTGTTACCTCGCAGGGAGAGGAGATCCTTTCCCAGAGGTCCCAGGCAAGTGATGAAGATGGTGGGGATGAGGAAGAGGCCTCGCAGCTTCCGCAGGAGCAGTCGGATGCCGAGGTACTTGTGATGGTTATTGACAACTGCGAGTGAAGCTGAGGCGTTTGCTATAGACCTCCTCAGCTGTTGTCAGATGTTTACTGCTGCCTGTGATTACTTGCTTTAAGATTTCTTGACTGCCTTTATCTGCTAACGATACCTTGTGGGTGTACAAGAGCTGAAGCATGAAAACTGCAAGGTGCAAAAGATGGATGTACTGGTACATACGAGACCATGATCTCCACACACTGCCTAGATAGGGTACAATGAAATCAATCCTGACACAGGAAATGCTCATCGCTAAACATCTCATGCTGTTCGTGCTTCTGCAAGAAAGCATCCAGGTTGAATATGTGAGATTTTTGTCTGAGATTGTCAGGGCGGCAGAACAGGTCAGTAGTTAAGCTTCTGAGCCTGTGATTCAGGTGATTTGGCTACGGGTCTTTGTAGAATGTAAAGCTACATGAATGGAGTTTATTTAAGACATACATTCATGAAGTGTTCTTGACATGAGCGTCAGTTAAATTCTGAAATGGAATCTAGATTAGGCGTTCTCATCTAACAGGCCTATTCACAATGGCATCATAGCCCTCGTCAAGTGTCAGCAAGGATTAAATAAACAACATATAACCCAGGTTGGCATACGCTTATTGTTTGAATGGACTTCTGGTAAGTTCCCCTTCCTTATCACTGCATGAAAGATGAGAACTCAACGGAAAAACAATGGGCCTATCGGTTTGTGTGGATTTTCGTTACTTTCAGGTGGACCTGTTCCAATTTCTACCCCAGTGATATGACAGGGACATTCACCTCACCTAAAGCATACCATTAATGTTAGGCACAGTGCGTATGCCATGTTAATACAACAAACTATTAAATGCATCATATGTGCAAACAATATGTCAGTTTAATCCATTCTCTGTGTGTGTGTGTGTGTGTGTGTGTGTGTGTGTGTGTGTGTGTGTGTGTGTGTGTGTGTGTGCATTACTGGTGTAGGCAGTTTTCCCATCCCTTATTTTGCACTGTTTCATACAGGAGCAGATGAGCGACAGTGAAGCAAGGAAAAATGACCAGGATGAGGAAGAGGGGATCACGGATGACTCTGACTGAAACAACTGGCCAAAGGCCCCTTCATCAGTGCCCTCAGTCATTGACTATAACTGACTTATGTTGATGTTGTTTGAACTAAGTTTAAGATTGTCCTAGTAACATTATTGTCATTGGCGGTCACAGAGAGATGGATCCTTCCCTGTTGATTCTGTGTGAATTAATTTGACAAAGGGATACTGAAGATATTGACACAATGCTGCTCGTTTGTATCGAAAGTGTACTGTGAGAGATGAGAAAATTACCAGATAAGAGCTCCTCATTCACTTGCTGCATGTCTCCATCATTTGCCTTGGAAAAAAGGAAATCATTATGAATGTATCATTTGCGCTTTTTCTTACTGGAAAAAATGCTTTCTTCGAGGAGTTTATGTATACTTTCTACATGTACTTTCTGCACCTTTTAAGCAGTTGCTTTCTTACTGTTTATTATTTTTATTTTACACTACTCGCAAATAATTATTAATGCCATACTCCGATTGTCTCTCCCATTTTTCCCTTGAAGTTGTCCAATGATGTGCAGTTTGTTTTATACATCTGTATGTTTTTTGGTAAATCAAGATGATATAGTATTGAAATAATGATTTGTGTTTATTACATGTAATAATAAAAGTGCTCGATGCTGCTTCGTTTTATTTCAAATCTTTACATCTGTGAACTGCTGCTCACCTTTTCCTGTCCTACTGGGGTTATGTCTTCGGCATACAGTCACAAAAGCCTGCAGTTCGTGGTCCCTGGGGATCAGAGGGGGACAGGGGACATTTATGTTTGAATTTCTTAATTTGGTGCTTCTGTTACCACATTCAAAGATTGCCTTAACATGCGAATGTGTGCGCAATTGATTCGTTCAGTTAGTTTAATCGAACGTTTAGTGAATCAGACCGTGATTGCGCCGAATAATTTCACAAGTATTAAGTGCGATTCACGCGTGTCGACCTTATGCTTTACCTTTCATTTAGGCGTATAATGTGGAATAAACCAAACAAACCGTGGACATATCATGTTTCCGCCCCCATTTTTGTTTGTCTAATCTAATTAGCCAGTGCCAATTTGAATGATGCGCAAGAATATTTAATCACGCTGGGAAAAAATACCTTTGAATTTTTTTTTAAGATCTAGATTGTGCAATACGCACAAAATAGTTTAATATTTGAGTCATCCTTACGACTTAACTATTTAGAGCAAGCGTACTTGAACAAAGCTACCCCGGATAGAAACCAATTGGTCGCGTCCAGGAAGCTGTATCGTATATTTCAGTATACTGGGAAATGGTAGCGAATATATCCGGGCTGATGATAATGCAATGTCCTACGAAGTGGTAACTTCTAGCATCGCACTAGGATCTTCTCCTGTACACCGATTCAGTTGAATCAGGCAAATTTCAGGCTATACCTTGACACTGTTAAGCAAGCCAGTGGCACTAATTTGACAGTATTGCAGGACAGCGTTGCTAGTCCGAATTCCTGAGTCCGCTTGTGTTCAGCTGACCAAGTCGCTATGTCCGACTTTGTGATATTGGTTTCGATAGTCTTGCTACTTTTGATTCTTCTTGTGACCATTATGGGGTTCCTATTGTACTCGGGACTGCTGTCCGAAGTGCACATCCGGACTGGGTCTCCTCCAATCAAGAATATAACAATTGCGTACAAATTCAGAGTGGGACCCTACAAAGACTGCGGATCAATCTTCTCCGAAAGTTGCAGTATTGGACCGAAGCTTCGCTGCATTGGAGTGTATTATAGTGATCCTAACACGGTGAGCGCTCGACCTCGCGCAACTTAAGTCAACGCAGCTATTTTGTTCAAAACCGCTACAGGAATGACGTATTACTCCGCACTGTTAATGGGATTGGTCTTGGAGCACGCCTCTGGAAGTTCAGCTGTCCCTGGTGCGTTTCACTGATGCTGTTGTGCACCTAGCAAGGCTAATAACGCATTTCATTTTAGATTCCTCGCAACACCGAGGTGATCTTTTAAATTGTAGCGGACGTTCATGTTCCACTCATCACTGTTGTGCAGTCTTTTTTGGGGTAGGGATATCATTTTAATGAAAAAATGTCAGTCTTGCTCTGGGACTTGACATCTAGCATTGGAAGGTGGGTTTTGATGATGTAAGGCGACAGTCAAATTAATTTTTAACATTTTGCCAGCCCTTCACGGTGATGAAATCTAGATGTAGGTGGTTTTCAAGATGTTTTGTTGTGTTTTGTACGCCTATTAGCTATGACCCCCATCGATGCGCACTCAGTCATTGGCCTGTGCGCAGTTTGTCCTGTGGAAGTTTGACAGCGCCACAGGTGCTTTCGTTTTAAACATCAGCTGCGTAGTATCATGTTAAAGTACATTTGGCTTGCTCCTCTACTCAATGAAGTCCAAAGACCCATTGTGCCTTGAGACTTGTTTATTTTGCCAGCCTGATCCACAAAAGGGTGACTTGTAGAATCTGGCATCCATATAATTTTCATTCGTTTGTCCTCGAAGGAGGGTGACAGGAAAATAATCGTGATGTTAATAAAAATAAAGATGATTGTTCGGAGGATTGCAGCATTTGGTTTTTAAACAGAGAACCTGAGGTGTAAAATTACTTTTTTCTGGGTAGGGCTAATCTGCTGAAACATTCTGCTGAAAAACTACAACCATCTATGCTTTCCTTCATAATTTATTTATATCTTAATATACTGTGATGAAATTTCACCACTTATTCTTGAGATGTATGTCTATCAATATGTAGTTGAGTTGATGGAAAAAAAGAAGAATTTGCGAATTTTCAGCAGAATATTTTCAGCAGATTAGCCCTACCCACTTTTTCTACCATTTAGATGGTGACTCGTGAAATGCGCATTACAGACCAGTAACCACTGCATTTGTAGCATGTTTAGGAGTCTGCTGTGATAAGGCCTCTCCTCCTGGATACTCTAATGATTTTATTTATTTATTTTTTGTATTGACGTACTGTGTACTGGAGGAGAAAGGACACTAACATCTGTGGAGTTTCAGTGAATTTGGCATCCAGGGAGAAGATGAGAGGTGCTTTCGTCTTTGCTGGGCTCATATTTTTCAGCTGCGTATTTTTTTTCCCGTCGCTGTGTGTGCGTCATAATAAAGGAAATATTTGGTTAAACCAGACAGAGACTTGGAGCATGTGGTTTGCTTTAATGATGGGTCCAATGTGCTGGGCTCACTACTGGAAGTTTCAGAGGTGGTAATATTTTAAGGGAAAGAATGATGCTCTCAGGAGTGTTTCCAAATTCTTCATTTTACTGACACGTGGACAAGCTTCTTGTGCTTGTGGGATAAAAATGGGGCAGTTCGTCCATGTAACATGCTGCTGTATCTTTAATGCACTCTCAGCATCTTTATTGTTGCATTCAGGGGAAAAAAAACATATTTGCTCTGGCTTTAAACACATCCTGCCTTTGGATACGATTTATTTCAGAGTTCATTCCTGCTGCGGAACAGACTTCTTTTGTTTCCAGCCACATAATGCCAGGGGAGTTTTAGATGTCAGTTTTGTCATGCATGCAGCACTGGACAACTGAGAAATGCAGATTGTGTCTCATTTATCAATGCATTTTTTGCCTTTTCAAAAATGGTTTTATTTATGATTGGCTGTCAAAGTGACGTATGTATGGCACTGTGCGCTCCCTGTTTAAAATCCAGAAGACCTATGGACTCATTTATGGGTCCATAAAATGCAGCTACTGTATTCAAACTTTGCAACTTCTGGTCCATTTTAAATTGTAACAAAGATCCAAAGGTGTCCAATGATCCCTCATATGCCCTGCTGAACTGCAGGGAACTGTGTATAAAATTCTGTACGAGATCTAGATATTTCCTTTTTGTTGTAATGCTGTGGCCATAAAAACGGGGCATTTTAATAGTCATCTCAAAATAAGTGTTATGTAGCTTTAGTGAAGCTCTACAAGCAGCAGATACTGAGCATGCACATGACAGTGTTTTACAATATTAAAAATTGCTCTCTCTGATTTTAAGCCCACTGAAGGGAAAACTTGAGTGAAAAATTCCCTTAAAGGGTGAAATATCATGGTTTGTTTTTAGATTCTGGAAGCCATTTGGTAATTCTCACCTTGTTCACCTTGTGAGAACCAAAGGATACTAATGTTTGATTGAAGTGATTCCTTTGGCTCCTGTCTTTGTGAAAGGGAGGTATGTGACTTCTAGCACCAGAGCAGGGGGTGTGAGCATATGGATCCCTCATCCTGAAATGTTGCGCTTTGATATTGTGTTCATAAATACGTGTGTTAATATAGTTTTTATACTATGGAGTCATTCCTTGTACCTTCCTCTGTGGAAATTTGGCAGTGTCAAGCTTAGCAATTGGACTTTACTGACTCATAGTCCCAAGTTCACTGTGTAAGTGCTTAGTCAGACAGTGACAGAGAGTGCCTTATTGGTGAAAGACTGAAGCAGTTGGGACTCCTGTGCACCCTGACATTCTTGTGTCGGGACAAGTGAAGGACTCTGGCTGGCTACACTCACCATGCAACATTTTTCCCCACTTCCTGTTTCTGTTTCTTCCATCCTTGTATCTTTCCACTGCTACACTCAGACCACCATGCATGTGCGCAATTCAAGGCTGGCCCAACAATGCCCAAATATGGCTAACTGCGAATACTGCTGCCAATTGACCCTCCAGGCAAGTCCAGTCTTGTACATTGGTCAAAAGTATATGGAGAAGTGTGGCTTCATGAGCTCCATAACAAGTGTTGCAATAGTTTGCTGTCGCACACTGACTAATGAACTAGCTGAAAGACTCCAGTGGATGAAACTTAATGTAGCTTAAATTAATGACATGGTAAGTCCACCCATTCTTTGACTCATGAAACCACAGTCCTCCATTGCTCGTCAGTATCACAGTGCAGTCGGTGGTTGTAATGTTGTGGTTGTCTGTACTAACCCCTTCTGTGGTCATTTTTTTGCACTTTGCCTCACTCTGTTCACTCACACTCACATTGAAAAAACTGTCTGCCTCAAAGGGAAAGATATCGTTGAACTATTAGATGACTGACTTTTGGATTTACAAATTTTAAATCCTGCCAAGGGCAATCTCTCTAATCTCCTCCCTTGGCTGCATTTTATTCAGTTTTAAACAATTTTATTAATTTCTACATGCAGCAATAATGAATAACCCTGCTTGGCAATTGTTTTTCTATTCTTTCTAATTACTGTCATTGACCTTTTCAATTGGCAGCTGATGCAAAAGGACCTTCTGTGGTATATTTGAAAGCTTGGTAATATATCGGCTCTTCCAAATAGCATGAATTGACGGAAAGATTGGGGTTATTGTGGAAATTGCAATATGCCATACAAGCTCAATTTCCTTTCTCTAGTGCCTCTCACTCCTGAGGAGCCTGGCCTCAAGACGATATGGACGTCTCTGAACTTGATTATATGCTTGAGTTGGGCAAGATCTTTGAAGAATATTGAGCCATTGTTTCTGATAGCGGGCCTGGAATCATGGTCACATTTTACAGCGATGCAAGTAAGATATCTGCAGAAGGGCTCTGTAGGTCAGGGACATCATAAAAGGAGGCTACGTCAGAGACAAAGGGCTCAGTGTTATAGCCATTGTTTATTTATTTTTTATTTATTTATTTTTATTTATTTATACTGGGAGTCCGATTGAGAGCAAGCTCTCTTTTGCAACGGAGCCCAGTAGCAAAAAACAGAAAACACCAAGTACAAAAAATAAAAACTATGACTACATTACACATGTACATTCCTGCTTTGTGGCAGCCAATAAAAGACATTTAAAACAATCAATTGAAATAAGACTTTCCAACTTTAAAAACTGTTGAATCCTATTCCACTTCTGTGGAGCATAATACATAAAAGCAGTTTTACCCAGTTCAGTACGCACCCTTGGGACATCTAAAACCAAAAAGTCAAGAGTGCGCAGACCGTATTCCCCCCTCCTCACGTTAAGCAAACTGGTCAGATATCCAGGCAGTTTACCCAACAATGCCTTGTAAATAAAAAGGCAACAATGTTGCTCCCTTCTCACGGCCAGCGAAGACCAACCAGCGTTAAAATAAAGTGTACAGTGATGTGTTCGGAAGCCATCTCCAGTTATGAACCTTAATGCAGCGTGGTACACTGCGTCAAATGACTTCAGCAAGGAGGGTGCAGCGTGCATATAAATTACATCATCATAATCTATTCTAGAGAGAATAGTTGCTTGAACAATCTGTCTTCTGCAACTCCTCGGAAAGCAGGCTTTATTCCTGTACAGCATAGCCAATTTTGGCTTCAAATTCTTGACCAGCTCATCAGTATGCTTCTTAAAATTAAGATTGTCATCCACCCAAATGCCAAGGTATTCATAGTAAGGAACTCTTTCGATTTGGATTCCATTTACTGTCGTGATGCTACCATTATGGAACCTAGCAGCTGGTTTATGAGAGAATAGCATGAATTTAGTTTTTTCAGAGTTTAAAATTAGTTTAAGGTCTAAAAGATCCTTCTGGAAGATTTGGAAATCAGACTGCAAATTTTTAAGAGCCAAATCAGCAGAAGGGGCAGCTGAGTAGATGACTGTATCATCTGCATAGAGGTGGATTTTACTATTAAGAAAATTAGCACCGAACTCATTAATAAAAAGTGCAAACAGCAAGGGCCCCAAAATTGTTTACTTCCTTAGCCAGCGAATCTTATCCAGTGGCACTTTCCAGACAGGCATTTTGTATAGCCTACATTTCTTTTGCTAGGTACATTACCTTTATAATTTTGGTCAAGTGCCATACTCAAAGGTACATGCAAAACACTCATTGGCATTCAGGCATGGACTCCTCTGCAACCCTGTTTACAATTGAGGTGGGACTGTATTGAAAATGTAAGTAAAAGATGAAAGCAGTGATTTAACCCTTTAAAGCACTGTCCTTTGTCGGATAATTCCTTCCAAAACTAAGATTTTTACTGTGCTTGAACCACTATGAATACAGGCATCATCAATGTTTATTTTTATTTCCTTAACCTTTATTTAACCAGGAGTATCTCATTGCAATTAAAAATCTCTTATTCAAGAATGTCTTGGTCAAGACTGGCAGTAGCACAGTTTACAAAGTTTCTGACAAACGAAACAGGACAAAAACAAAGAGCCGCCATACGTACAAACATAATGCAACAGAGATGATTGTACTATAGTAAAGACGTAGAGTAACAAGTGAAACAAGTCAACCAAAATCATTAATATATCAGGCAGAACATCTAGAGCCAGATGTGTCTGCCTCCAAGTCATTCAAAAGCACTTTAAAAGCATCAGGTCTTTTTGTGATCTGTTCCCAGTAAAGAGAGCAGCAAACCTAAATGCTTTTTTCCCCCTATCCAGTCCTGACCTTTGGAATTGACAGTAAGAAAAGTTCCTGGGACCGAAGATTATAAGTTCCTGTTCTCTTCCGTGTGATGTAGGTTAGAGAGTATTAAGGAAGCAGCCCTAAATAGACATGTATATACGCGTGGTCTAGTTTGAAGGGTGTCACTCTCTAGATTGCTCTCAGGTAGTCAGAATTGCTGCAAATGTCACCCAAATTGGTTAACAATTATCTTGGCCAGGTCTCTTTTGAAAAAGATTTTTGGTTAAATAAAGGTTAATAAAATAACGCTGGAAATGTAAGTTTTTGTCCGACAGAAAAAAAGATTTTATGTTTTCTTCTTCCCCTGTGGCGCTGTGACCAAGCCTCGTCAGCCTAGAAAAATAAAACTGCCTCAGCCAGACACCCTAACAACTGCAGGTGCAAATATTAGATTCTGTAACCAAAAATGAGTATATTATAGAAAATTTTTTTCTTGGTTGTGTTTGCGCATGTTTTGACTAACAATTTTGAGAGTCTGAATTTCCATGCATTCGCTTTCAGAATAGTTTTACAACTTCCTTCTTTCAGGTCTTTTTCCTCATTTGTAGCTAAATTTTCACTCTAATATACCCTTCCAATTCCCTGTACTGGCATTTGATTGCATATATACATAATAAAATTGCTTCCAAAACCCCTTTTCTCCATTGACAAAGTCCCCCTTTGTCAGAAACCATTTAAACAACTCCTTTTCATAAAAAGTTATCCCTTGGCTATCATGCACACATCCATCCTTTGGAAGTTTCAGACCACTGGCTGTCGGTGTGAACTTAAAGAATTTTTATTTTCCCGTTATACTGGAGCGCGGGCTGATGAGCTAAAACACAGACGGGTCTGTTAGATCAGCACATAATATCCAGTGGGAGCACTTATGTTCTTAAAGGACTACTGTACAATCTAGAGCATCATGAGTATAAAAAAGCTAAATAGTGAAATTCCCAAAGACACGCAGCTACTACCTTTATGTCAAAGTCAATTTAGTAACGCTTGTCTAAGATCACTTGTTTTGCGGATTAAAAATTTTAACAGGTTTTTATCTCTGGACCGTGACTCAGAACATCGATTTCATCATACTTTGAAATATCTGAACTATGCTATACAATTGTACGTAGACTGCTTGAGGATTGTTAAGACACAATTGTAAATACTATTTTTGCTATCGTATTTGAATAATAAAATGGCTATGCAGTTAGAATGCTGAGTCCTCTTGAATGATATATATATATATCTATATATATATATATATATATATATATATATATATATATATCTATGGTGCATAACATTATAAAAACAATTTTGGTAATCTGGAGAAATCTTGGCCAAAAGAATAAGGCTGAAAAATCCCCTTATCTTAGTCTGCAGTTGAATAGTCAAAAAATTACGTCCTTAGCCTTGACTAAAAATGCCATGAGGTTAAGGAAAGATGCAAGGAGAATTTATAAGGATTTAGGAAAAGACACTTTTGGTGCAAATAGAATGCGGCTGCACTTACACTAGACGATACCATTATGTGTTCCTTGTCCGTCATGTATGTTTGTTTTTGTGAACCGCTAGATGGTTGGTGCACCCCTTTAAATATTGTTTGCGCAAAGAATTGGGGGACATTATCTCCTGTCTTTTCATAAAGGATGGTCAGTCCAGTGTACCCTAAAGGGAATGAGTAAGGAAA
Organism: Gymnothorax javanicus; assembly: GCA_029692085.1. Lineage (NCBI taxonomy): Eukaryota > Metazoa > Chordata > Actinopteri > Anguilliformes > Muraenidae > Gymnothorax > Gymnothorax javanicus. Next base: position 45,371,835 of record CM056202.1, on the reverse strand, counting down.
CATTTTAGCATCTTTCCTCAGCATTTTGAGAATTCACACTGCAATTTTCATGGATGCCACATAAATGCATACGGGCGATTTCCAAGGAGTTGGGAGCTTTCCTAAGCAAAAAAGACTATTCACAGCCTTAGTGTTTTCTTGGTTATTGTTAATGATGATATTTACCTGGCTAATGGAAAAACCCTCATGGTTGTTACTATTGTAAGGTTCAAAGCTCTTGGTATGGGGGTATGTTAGTGCCCATGGCATGAGCGTCTGTGTTGGTATCGTTGACGGAAATGCATTTTGGAGAAAGATATTGAATTGAATCCTTTATTTATACAGGAAGACACATTGAGACCTAGGTCTCATTTGCAATGGTGCCCTGTTCACAATCCAACACACATTACAGTTCATTTAAAAAAAAATAAAAAAAAATCACCATCATACAATGATACATTCCATTTGTATCATTCAATGATACATTCAAACCACAAACTCAAGATCCTTCAACACTTTTTTGAATTTCTCCAAGGAAATTAATTTATCCAGTTGTAAAACCCACAAAACAATAACCAACGGCGGAAATTGTAGGGTTGAAGGTTTATGCGTATGGATTCCTAGTATTAGCACGCGCGACGTCCTGGCTGGTGCGAATCACAATAAAATGGATATATTTTCTCCGTTCGAACAACGGGGCACAAAAGCACAACGGTTACAATTAATCTGACTCCATAATAAATTTAGAATACCAAATTTAGTTATACCCTCGTTAAATATCTGACTCCAACTTAGAATTAGAATTTATAGTTTAGGGACACATGCGTGAATCTCGGGGCAGCTACGCCGCCAGACTCTTCCGTGAAAACCCAGTTACTCAACTGACGCCCCCGGGTAATAGCTCAGTTGCCGGATCTTAGTTCGGTGAGAGCTCTAGAGGATGGAAGAAATTACCATGATAGTAGCAACTTTGGCATAAACATATCATGAACCCAGATTTATGCACACCACAGGGCCCTTTAAGGGATCGCCAGGCACCCGGCTTATAAACTCAAGAAAACCCTTAAGGTCAATCCCCAGGACCGATGCTACATAATGCGCACCACAGGGCCCCTTAAGGGGATCGCCAGGTACCGGTTTATAAGCTCAAGAAAGCCCTTAAGGTCAAAAATCCCAGGACCGATACTACATAAACCCTTTATATGAGTAGACCGTAACTTGCAATCCAACTTAAAGCCCATCACATCCTTTTAAAACATCAGCTAGCTAGTCTGGAATGATAAGGACTTACCCCTAAGTACCGGTCGTGAACGTGGCTAGAAAGGACAAAAGGATTAGGAGTCCCGGAGACCACGCAAGCTTAAAGGAATAGCAATGATTTATTCACCAGGTAGGCAAAAGCTTAAATCATACAAATCAATACTAAGCCAATTACAAGTTACACATAATTTAGAAGAGGAGAATAAAGTCATACCTGGAGGGAAAGGATACACGCACTAATGTGCGCGGGAAGTTCGAATTACGATGTTACATCATTGAAAAAGCTACTCACGCCCTTACGTGCGCGGGGAGAGATCGGATACGATCTTCCCTGACTATATAGATTGGCTACATACGGCATACGGAATGGCTACTCACGCACTTACGTGCGCTGGGGACAGATCAGATACGATCTTCCCAGAATGGATTGTTTTCTTTGCTTTAAGCCAAATCACGCCTTTGATCCAGGCGGCATGGCCATAAACACTTGGAAGGGGGGGTCGAATCCGGTTTTTGGGTAATAAAACACTTCAGCAGAGAGAGGAGAATAGGGTGATTACTAGAGAGTATTCTGACCAAATTCTCAGGAGTTTCCAAAAGAGAACGAACCATAATTTCAATGGGAATGAAACATACTCCATTCAACTCCTTAGATTCCCCGAGAATAACAAGACCAAAAACATGATATGAATATGTACTAATATGATGCAGTTGTCATGAAAAAGTCTTAAGATGAATTAATATATAGTTTAATTGGGTTATAAGTATATAAGTGCTATTTGGATATATAAGAACATGATTTAACATATAAGCACATTATGCACTTCCCAGTGGTTTGGATTATTTGAAACAAATTAATATAACTGGACTTTAGCTTAAGACTTAGGCCAGTAATATGACTCGCACAGGGGCATTGTGTCAGCCAGAGCCCTCTAACAACCCCCCCCATACAGAGGAACAGTAAGACTGTTAACACCTTAGCAAGCATTTTGGGGAGGAAGTCCACAAAAGCTTTATTGCTATCTGGCATGGCTCTGGACTAAGCTTATCAGCCATTTGTCGCATACAGTCGCTGGGCTCCCCCACGCATCAGCGTTTGCAGATCTTACAGAGGTGCCGCTCAGAACCTAACCCAAAGGCACAGACGAATTTTACGGGTTTAGAAATGGAACAATCTTTTGTAAAATGAAATATGCAATGTCTACAGTTCTATTGCCATTTGGCCTGGCTCTGGACCGAGCTTATCAGCCATTTGTCACTTATATTTCCAGATTCTACACAGTTTTGTAGTTTCTTGGAACCTGTTCCAAGCCCTACGAGCGCAGTAACAAAAAGCAGTTTTTCCGAGCTCAGTTTTTACTCGGGGGACCTCAAGGACCAACCAGTCCCGAGACCTTGCCTGGTAGGGACTTGAACGCCAAGTAATAAGAGAGGTAAAATAATTCGGTAATCTATGCAGGAGTGCTTTATAAATAAAAGTCAACAAATGGTGCGTTCTCCTTGTGGCTAAGGATGACCAACCCACAGCTTTATACAGCAAACAATGGTGAGTTCTGAAATGATCCCTAGTAATAAAACGAAGAGCTGCATGATAGACTGAGTCAAGCTTTTTTAAGGTGGTTTGGGCAGCATGCATATAGATAATGTCATTGTAATCAAGTACTGATAAAAAGGTGGACTGAACTAAAAGCTTCCTATCATCACAAGAAAAACATGTCCTGTTTTTGTAAAAGAACCCAATTTTATGTCTTAATTTTTTTGTTAGTTCATGAAGGTGTATTTTAAAAGACAGCTTTTCATCAATAATTATTCCTAAGTACTTGTGCCATGGCACTCGCTCAATTTCAGAGCCATCATATATGCTGTCTTCCAGGTGACAGCTTTTCATGGACGCCCATACTCATTTCAAAAATACAACGGCAAGCCACATTCTGCACTTTACATTACCATGGCATCCTTGGTTGCCAAACTGGCCTAACTGCTGTCCAGACTTAAAATATGCAATGCTTTAAGAAGCGCAAATACAAAAATGCAGTACCCAGATGTCTGAGCAGCTGAAGATGGATATCATGGAAGAATGGAGAAAAAGCATTCTCTACTGGAACAGTTGGTGTCCTCTGTTCCCCCAGTGATTATTTAGTGGGCTGTTTGAAGGTAAGGTGATGGAACACAGAAGTTAAAACACCCATGTTTCAACTTTTCTTGAATGTGTTGCTGATACAGAATTCCAAATGAGTATTGGTTAGTCAACTGTTCACTGATCTGCTGAGTTATTAAGATGGAGAAGTCTTCATCGTTTGTCGTCTAATGGTCCTAAACAATTTGATCCGTAATCTCCAGCACTCACAAATATTGTTCAAAAGTGACGACACTTGATTAGCAGTATCTTTAACGCATAGACAATTTTGGGAATGCATTTCAGCCCTGCCCCCTGAAAACTGAACGTGGCGGGGTGGTCGCACTGAAAAACTTAAGTTGTCCATTTTACACCTTTCTGCTATATAGATAAAGAGCCGAAACTTGGTATGTAAGTAGTATACAACATGTCTCAGCGTATATATAACAGGTTTTCACGATTTCTAAAAAATGGCCATTAGATACCCACCTGAATGACCTGAACCTCTACTGCTCACAACTCAGATTTATTGACCCAATTTGATGAAATTTTGCACACAACATCTTTAGAACGCTAGAGGCACTCCTAGAGTGCAAACCTCCGCCAAGGCAGCCCAGTCCAAATCTTGGTGAGTGGGAGCAAAGTTCAGTTGTCGCGTGTCACAGGATTTCAAGATGGCCGTCGTGGCGGCCATATTGTTTGACTGATCGCGGTCAAAATCAATAGGGTCCAGCCCTGATGTAATAGCGACCGCCCACAAAATTTCAGAGATAGCCGTTCATTACTTCTTGAGTTATCTTGTTCACAAACAAACAGACAGACAAACAAACGGCACCGATCACATAACCTCCTGCCAACTTTGTTTGGCGGAGGTAATGAAGTTCTTTGGTATTTAATTCCGGCCTTGTACCCCTCACCCAAATGGGTATTGCAGGGTAGCAGACCTGTTGAGTTTCAGGTTAGCTCAATACTACAGTTCATTCTCATTTTCCAAATGGTCCTAACTTCTTCAGAGATTGAGTTGTGCATAGTCTTTTATGAAATGCTTGTAATTGATTCTGCTAATTACATGCTTTCTGTAAGAACTAGTGTGTTATTCATCTGCGCACAAGGACATGTAATATGTAAGGTAGTAATGACAGGGATTTGTGCACCATGCTTGGGTCTCTGTGGGGCATCTATTTCTGTGGTTAGTCTGTTGTTGGCATCTTTGTATTGTAAGGTTGTGGACAATTTTGTCTTTGTTTTGATTTCATCGTTTTTATATTTTTGTCAGTTTTGTTTTCTTTGGTCTTCATGACCAGAGGGTTATGTGTCTTTTTTTTTATTTATGTTTATTACAGTAATTTTCAGCATGGAAGGTGGTACTGAGGCCTGAAGATAATTTCATGCAGAAATTGCTGACAGCCAGAGCTGTTCAGTAATACGCTGGAGACATGGATAAATGCAGGGGTAGTCATAACTCATTTAAATGTGCAGTTTGAGCGATCGGTTGACTATCCTGTCTTTTAATAATTCTGAATAGCTGTTGGGTGGTTTGGGGAGGTAATGAGATGAGAATGGGTGAGGAGAAGAGCGCATAGCAAGGGGAAGGGGTAATGGTTATATTTATGATTGGATTGTTTCCGGAAGATGTAAGGGGGGAAAAGTAGACTAAATGTGGCACTCCCCCCACATAAAATCAGCTGCAGCATGGAAGCATTCACTTAACAGAAGTTGGCCAGGTGCAGTAAACCTATGGGCAAACTTGTTTATGTGTGGTGTAGGTGTAGGCAGTTAGGCTGATGGAAATGTTTGAATTTTGGTTTTGATCAGAGGGCCCTGATTTATCAAACTCACTGTTTACGCATCACCCAGTTGGAGTAATTGACTTCAGAGCTTTACTGGCCACATCTTATAGCTGAATGATACTTGGTTATAATATCATTGGTTGGGCCTCTCTTGGGAATCTGTAATGTGTTTAATATGGATTTGAAAAAGGATTCTCTATTTTAATGCGTTCATGATTATGATGTGGCTCACATACTCTTATCACAATAGCCCTATCTAGTGGTGAGGCTCTGCTACAGCTCTTGTGGATATGTATTACTTGGATATTAACAATTATTTTTGTTAGAAAATTAACTTGGATGAATTGGCTGACATCCTTTATCTTCTTAAATGCTCTTCTCCCCATTTTATGAAGCTGTAATGAAAACCCGTGTTATATTTGAGGATTTACCTCGCACTGTCAGACGCACTCCCTCAAATGAATAATTAACGTTCCTCGCCACTAGATGGCACTGATGATCTGCTGGTTTTTACAGTTGGCATGCGTCTTGAGAAGAAGGCCTTCCCTGCATATTGCACAATGTGCAGTTCCTGTACCAGTAATCATCCTTGTTTTTTTGTCTAATGTAGTCTGACATTTATATTAATGGCATTGTAAATGCTTGAAATTTTCAACTGGCTGCCTTTTGACGCATGTACTCAGTTTCGTTTGCCACCTGTGTTTATTTTTAGTTCTCTATTTTAATCAAATAAACCTCTATTAAAGTAATTGTTCATAATCAGATGTGCTCTGTTGGGACTGTTTGGGTATCATGGGGCGAGTTATGTGAACTGCAGCCTCAGAAAGCAGAGCTCAATAGCCAGAGGTAATGTCCAGTTACTGTAACATCTGCTCCTGTAGGTTATACTCCAGATGATCAGTGTTGTCCTGCACCTGCCTGTCTCTGGAATGTTTGCACTGTTTTCCCCTTCTGAGATTTCTCTGAAACACTCTGAATATTTGGCTTTATCAGGTAGCTACCCTAAGCAGTGAGGCTCTGTTTGCCACTTGGTGTAGGATGTGTGAATGGTAATGCTTTTGTTTGGTCCAGGGTCCATCTTCAACTCCTCCCTGCACTTTGGCAATATGACTAGTGCACTGCGGGACTCGAGTGCGTGGACAGTAGGAATGCTAGAATAGGGCCGCTCAGTTTATTGTTACTTAGAAAAATGTTTAGTGTTAAATCAACTCTTGGAGTATTTGAGTCCAAGGTGGCTGGGATGGATGCATATAAACTGTATTTGAGTTGAATTAACTGTGGGAATTATACGATGTAGAAGTGGGGCCAGGCAGTTTCATTCTGAATGGACTAGTTTACTGAGGGGTTGAGATGTTCAAGTCCATTATTTGTTCATATAGCCTTTGTTCACAGAGCACACCCATCATTTGTTCATTTTGGGGAGGGATATGATTCAAATTCGGGGAAAAAAAAACTTCTATAGCTGAAAGATCATTGATAATATGTCAAAAACTTGTAGTTTGACAAAGCCCTCTTGGTGAGCCATTACATCAGGAGAATTCAGTGCAAAAATTCATCATCTGAAGGAATATTAGCTCTGAAAAATGGTGGCAGGAGACTGATTTTGAATCTTTGTCTTCCATTGCGTGCCTTCTAACGGGTGCACCCCATTTTGATAATAACTTTAGAAACAAATCCTGAAATAATGAGCCCAGTGCAACGATTCATTTCCATCTTACTGCATGAATGAAAACAAACTGAGAGCAGCTTGTGTGGACATATCCCTTAAAATAAAAACCCTATGAAATCTGGATGGATGGAGATATTGAGCTGAAATGAATCGTTTTCTGCTTTTGTTATATGCGAATAAAACACTAAAATCTGAGGGAATTCTGGGACTGAGGGGGAAGCTCTTGTGATTTCATATCGAGTTGCCCCTGAGTATAAATGTTTATATAAAGCTAGTTCTGGTTTCATATCCTTAATTCACAATTTGGCAAATCTTAATATTCCCTGATGGATATTTTTGGCAGCCCACTTCCTACATACAGCACAGTAATTCTAAAGGCAAAAGCTAAATCTTGGCTGCAGCTCTGCTTGCTGTTATTGGTCCTGTCTTTGAGCGGATGATGGTGAGTGTGCTTCTCATTACTGTTGAAGTAGCACGAGGAACTGCCAGCGAAGTGAGATGTTTTCGGTGACCGTGGCATTAACATATTCTTATTCTGCTGTCCACCAGCTGAGGTACGGATTCACTGCAGACTCACTGCTCCGGAGGACTGTGTCACTGGTATAGCTGGCTCAGGTCACATGTAGCAGCTCAGCTAACCCACTACAGGTCTCCTTTTCAGTGATGAGGTGTGTGAATTTTGGCAGGTAAAACCCTTCCTGGGCTGAACTAATTGCCTTCACTGTTCTCCCTGTAACAGTTACCATCAGCAACATCGCTGCAGTCAGGGCTCCGGCATTGTTTGTTAGCTCCTCCGAAATTGGCGCTTATTTTGACTTGACGTCTGCTCATTTATTTGCTACCCTAACCGTCTTCCAGCATCTTCTGTCACAGCGAGATGCCAGGCTTACTCCACCCCTGTCTCGGGCCGAACGCCTTTCTGAGTGATTGGCATCCACCATTCGGTGGCCGGCCTCGAGGCTTCAAAGCGCGCTTATTTTTCCCAGGATCCCAATTATCCGAGCCCCCCTGCTCTCACAGGCCTAACAATGATGGCTCTCTCTGTATCCTGCTCTGCCATCTTAATTGGCCTGATGCGTTCCGCTCATTAGCGGCCGGCTCCGCGGGGCCGACGCGGGCCGCTCGTGAAGGTCAGGGAACTCGAGCAGAGAGCTGTTTGGGTTGCTATCGGGGACGCGGGTGCTGAGGAAACGCTAACTCCGCCAGCCTAATCCTTTTTGACTCTGAATGGAATTAGCCGAGCTGAGGTCCCCATAGGCCTGGGATTTCCACGCGGCGCGGATGGTGGAAGAGCATTCGGATTTGTCAGCCTTTTGTGCTCCTGATTGCTTTCTCTTGTGAGCTGTTGAGGAGAAAGAAAGAGGGCGGGCAGGGGTCCAGCAGTGGTTACCAGTGATAACAGAGGTCAGAGTGACTTTCCCTCGGCATGGGACAGGCAGTCTCACAGCGAAATGCCTGAGAGGGGTTTCGTCCTGTTCTTTAGCTCCTAAGTTTACATTTCAGCTCGTATCTCTTCTTTCCTCCGTCTTTTTCAACGGCTGAAGGTTTACAAAACGATGTCTCGTATGCACTAAAGACTGAGTCTGTGAGGGGCATCTCGTTTGCTTCTCTCTTCCCTCTGTCTCATCTCTGTGTTTGTGTGTGTGTGTGTGTGTGTGGGCAGGTTTTTCTGTGGTTGTGTGTGTGTGTGTGTGTGTGTGTGTGTGTGTGTGTGTTTGTGGGCAGGTTTTTCTCTGGTTATAGGAACCAAAAGACTTGGAGTTTAGGGTTACTTGCAGTCAAGGGTTACTTTGGGCTTATGGTTAGGACTAGGTCTAGTTTTAAGGTTAGTTATTAGAATCAAGCTCCAGGTTACGGTTAATGTTTAAATTAAAGTTAAAAGTTTGGTTGTTTTGGGGGTTTGTTGGTTAGGGTAAGGTCATGCTAAAGATAAGGGTTTGGGTTAGGGGGCATTGAAATAGGAAATTGGAGAAAAAAATATGTTTTTGGTCCCCTAGGGTAGGGAAAAACAAACGCGTGTGTGTGTATGTGTGTGTGTGTGTGTGTGTGTGTGTGTGTGTGAAATCACTAATTTTGCTCCGCGCTATTGTTTTATTTATTCAGAACCATTGCAGAATCTGTAAAACTAGCTAAGCTTGGTGGGATTTGACGACGTTGGACGTAAATGAGTGATTTTTTTTCCCCGCCCATTTTTCAGGGCAGTTGTGACTGGATAGAGGTTGGCTGCAAAATTTGATCTAAGCTGTCAGCTCATTCTGACTCTCATTTAAACATGTGCCATCCTGCCATCCTTTGATTAAACATGTTTTGAGTTTGACTCCCCATGTAAATTCATTTTCAATTCACAGGCATGTGTGAGGCACAGACTGGACACACCTGTGGGTCTCCTAACCCCACGACCTTGTTAGGGTTCATAGTCACGATTCGTACACAATATACAAATAACTAGGCCAGTATATAAGTGAATTCTCGCATGTTCTTTTTTGTTTACACATTTCATTTACGTGACTACAAATCCATAAGGGTTCTATTCATTAAATTACAATCTTACCCAGTGTGTCTAAAATAAGCCGTGAAAATGAGTCTGAATGAGGTATAATATCGTAACTTTTCTCAGACGGCATACAACAGAGGAGTGGAGTTACACTGTTGAAAAGGTGCTAAGTGCAACAGCAATCACTATCTGTTATCTGGACTTTTCATTTCATGATTTTCGACTGTGATTTTCTACAGTAAGTCACGCGTGCACACTGTTCCAAAATCACAGTGGAGCAGGAAAAAGAGTTCAGGATGTGATACAGGACATGGAACTGAGGAAGCACTGCGAAAAATCCAAACTAGCCTCTCCTGGTGTTCACTGAGCGCATCAGCACAGGGTGTTTCAGCTGAAGAAATGATTTGCAGAATGTTAGTTTCCTGGTTGTGTTATTACTTGCCCAAATCGTATAATTTTGGCAAGTATATCAGTCGGTTGTGTTAGACGTCTGTTTGTCTGTCAGTTTGTCAGTTACGCACTCTTTGGCCATTTATCATGGTGAGAAACTCCTGACCTGGAACCTGGCTGTGAGGGACTTCCACATCCTGGTCAGTTTGGTCAAGGTAAGCAGTCAAGAACAAAGGAAATCATTTTCCACTTGAATTAGGTTATCTTCTCTCTCTCTCTCTCTCTCTCTCTCTCTCGCTGCATAACCCAAGTTTGCTTGGGCTTGAGGTCATGAACTGATGCTCGGACATTCTCCTTCAGGATTTTCTGGTAGAGAGCAGAATTCATGGTTCCATCAATTACGGCAAGTCGTCCAGGTCCTGAAGCAGCCACAGACCATCACACTACCACCCCCATGTTTGACTGTTGGTATGATGCTCGTTTTAGAAAATGCTGAGTTAGTTTTGCGCCCGATGTAACGGGATGCACACCTTCCAAAATGTTCAGCTTTTGTCTCGTCAGTCCACAGAATATTTCCCCAAAAGTCTTGGGGATCATCAAGATGTTTTTGGCAAACGTGAGATGAGCCTTTGTGTTGTTTTTGGTCAGCAGTGGTTTTCGCCTTGGAACTCTCCCATGGATGCCATTTTTGCCCAGTCTCTTCCTTATTGTTGAATCATGAAAACTGACTTTAACTGAGGCAAGTGAGGCCTGCAGTTTTTTAGTTTTGTTCTGGGATCTTTTGTGACCTCCTGGATGAGTCGTCGATGCACTCTTGGAGTAATTTTGGTAGGCCGGCTACTCCTGGGAAGGTTCAGCACTGTTCCAAGTTTTCTCCATTTGTGGATAATGGCTGTCACCATGGTTTGCTGGAGTCCCAAAGCCTTAGAAATGGCTTTGTAACCCTTTCCAGACTGATAGATGTCAATGACTTTGTTTCTCATCTGTTCTTGAATTTCTTTAGATTGCGGCGTGATGTGTTGCTTTTTGAGATCTTTTAGGCTACTTCACTTTGTCAGACAGGTTCTACTTAAGTGATTTCTTGATTTAACTGGTCTGGCAGTAATCAGGCCTGGATGCGGCTAGTGAAATTTAACTAAAAAATGTGCTTAGTCACAGTTAATTCATGATTTAACAAGGGGCGGGGAGCAATTTCTTTTTCACATAGGGCCAGATAGGTTTGGATAGTTTTTTTTTCCCTCTTAATAAATGAAATCATCATTTAAAAACTTCATTTTGTATTCACTTGGGTTATCTTTGTCTAATATTAAAATTTGTTTGATGATCTGAAACATTTAAGTGTAACGAATATGCAAAAAAAAAAAAGAAATGAGGAAGGGGGCAAATACTTTTTCACAGCACTGTGTCTATCTATCTATTTATTGAAAATTGGAACTTACCTACAAGCGTTTAGCTATCATGTCATTAGGACTCTGCATCATGATTACGAGGCTACGCACGAGGTAGCCCGAGTGTACGCCTACTAGGCGTCTTATTGTTTGTAACCCTTGCTCATTTATTTCCTCTCAGCTTGACTATCAAAATCAATTCGATAAAGACTATTGGGCTTCGTAATTTGGTTCCATGATGGTGGGGTCACCTCACAGCATGAAGGAGAGGGGTTAGAATAGTGCTCAGGGCCTTCCTGTGTGGAGTTAGCATGTTCTCTCCATGTTAGCATGGATTTACTGTGGCTACTCTGGGGTAAAGGCCGATTAGAGACTGATGTAATTATGACATAGGTATGGGTTATTTCAGGGGTAGGGAACCTTCTCCAGAAAGAGCCACTGTGGGTGCAGGCTTTCATACCAACCCAGCTGCTACACACCTGATTCTACTAATCAACCTCTGGAATGTTTGTTAAGGGCCTTGATCAGTAGAATCAGGTGTGTAGCAGCTTGGTTGGTATGAAAGCCTGCACCCACAGTGGCTCTTTCTGGAGAAGGTTCCCTACCCCTGGGTTATTTGATTCCTACACGTGTTTGAAATAATGCGACAGATGACACGATACAGCCGTAAAATAATATATAAAAGTGTTGTCAAACAGGAAATAAATTAAAATAAATGAATCTTACCAGTTCTTGAGTGCTGCACAATATCATTGACGGAACCAATGCAGACTGTGAAGAAATCTAAAATGCTGTTCTCCCTTCTATGCAGAGTTTAGGCCTCTATTTTTCACCAGTGAAAACTTTTTCCTTCTCCCTCCTACTGCCAGACCTGCCGGTTCTGCTGGCTCACTGAAAATCAGAAATAAATAAGGAAGTCTGTGAAGAGACAGGGTGGTGATAAGCATATGTGACTAACATCAGCGCACAGGCTGCCTGGAGCCTGTAAGCTCATCTTCCCCGGTAACCACACATGCCAATACTCCCCGTCTGTCCTGTTTAATTATCTGGAAAGTGCCACTGCGCTGCCCGCGGGGATGATGCTCCTCCTCAAACAACAAGGACTGAGTCCCGGCAACGTCCCCAACCGGAGCCGATACCCCTCCCATAGCCCACTGCTACCCTTATACTCTTTATTTTTTTCATCGATGGCCGGGGTGCGGGCCTGGCTATGCAAACGGCGATCTCCCATCATGTGATGTACTGTCTTAGTTGTCAACTGCTTCCAAGCTGAATCTGCTAATTATATCTCTATTTCCACGATAAACCTGCTGTACAACTCCGAAGTAATAACGGGATGAATTCAGATTCAGTCAGTTTTCATCCATGATTTTCAGGCTGCATTCTCATCGCTATAAAGAAACACTCAATCTCCCCTTTTTGTTGACGGTGGAGCTAAGGAGTAAAAAAGAGTGCCATCAGTTCCTGGCGTACACAGCCAAGGGACATCTTGATTGACAGCTGTCTTTTCGCTCGGATCTTGCCATTTTCCAGGAAGTAAACTGGAGTGTAGTTAAAGTTTCTGGAAGCAAAGACCAGCGTTGCTGATAGCCACTAGGAATGCAGACTTTAGCTTCATTTTTACAAATGGAGAATGCTTTATGGAATCTGGAAAATCCAGTTTTCACACTCAAACGGCAAATTTCTATGTATACAAAAATTTTCAATTTTAGGTGAGCAAACTTTGACAGGATGCGTTCATATCTAAATGAAATAAAATGGGAGACACTCCTGGACTGTGAGTCTGTAAATGAGATGTGGGAAAGATTTAAGGGGGTTTTTCTTGATTCACAATTCAAATTCATTCCAAAGGTGTCCAAAAGTAAGCTGAAAAAGTAGAATCCTCAGTGGATGACCACAGCTATTCGTAGGAGTTTGAGGGAAAAGAGGCATCTTTATAAGATGGTACATAAAGGATAACAATGAGAATACTAAGGCTGAATACTGTAAAATGCGGGCTGTGGTCAAAAAAGAGCCAAGGAATGCTAGAAGACTGTATGAAAGACAAATTGCAGAGGGGGCAAAAACTAACCCTAAGCGCTTCTTTCAGTACTGTAGCAGAAAAAGGAAAGTCAAAGAGTAGGTTAAGTGCATAAAGAATAAATATGGATCGCTGCTGTATGATAACAAGGATATTGCGGATACCTTAAACAGTTACTTTGTTGAGAATTTTACCTCAGAGCGGGTCTTTATTCGGCCAGAGGGCATGTCCAATGCTCAAGATTAGTTTAGCGGAAATTGAGGTTAGGGATAACGAAGTATTAGACAAGTTGCATAAACTAAAGGCAGATAAGGCGGCAGGTCCTGATAGGTTATATCCTAGAGTGCTCAGGGAAGTTAGTGAGATCATCTTTAAGCCGCTATCCGCCATCTTCAGACGGTCTTTAGAAACTGGAGAAATACTAAATGATTGGAAAAAGGGCAATATAATGCCAATATATAAGAAAGGGGACCGTATTGAGCCAGGAAATTGCAGGCCAGTCAGTTTAACTTGCATTGCATGCAAAATATTGGAATCTATCATAAAAGATGAGCTGGACTTATTTCTTGAACGTAGCAATATCTTGAGGGATAGCCAACATGGTTTCCATAAGGGAAGGTCATGCCTGACAAACCCTCTGGAATTTTTTGAAGAGGCCACCAAGACTTATGACCAGAGCAGGGCTTATGACATCATATACTTGGATTTTCAGAAAGCATTTGATACAGTACCGCATAAGAGACTAATTTTTAAAATGAGCTCCAATGGAGTTACAGGGATATTCTGAAGTGGATTCAAAACTGGTTACAGAACAGAACACAAAGAGTGGTGGTCAGTGATATCTCATCTGAGCTAGGTATGGTGGGGAGTGGTGTCCCCCAGGGATCGGTGTTGGGACCCCTGCTGTTCCTCATCTACATTAATGACCTTGATAGGAATATTGAGAGCAGATTAGTTGAATTTGCAGATGATACTAAATTGGGAGGTTTGGCAAATAGTTTAGAGTCCACTAAAGTGATTCAGGATGATTTGGATAGAATCCTGAATTGGGCAGAAATGTGGCAAATGAAAATTAATGTAGCGAAATGTAAAGTTGTACATGTAGGTAATAAAAACATTAGACGGGATTACTTCATGGGAGGTTTAAAACTGGAATGTGCTCCACACGAAAAAGATCTGGGAGTGATTGTTGACCAAACCCTCACAGGTTCTAGCCATTGTGCCGTAGCAGTTAAAAAAGCCAATCGAATGCTGGGATACATTGCCAAAAGTATTGAGTACAAATCCAAGGAGATGATGCTTCTTTTGTACAACACATTCATCAGACCACATCTGGAGTATTGTGTACAGTTCTGGGGACCATACTTTAAGAAAGATATAGAGGCTCTAGAAAAAGTTCAGAGAAGAGCCACCAAGCTATTTCCGGGTATAAAAGATGAAAGCTATGAGAAGAGGCTGAAGATCCTTAATCTCTTTAGTCTTAGGAAAAGGAGACTTAGGGGTGATCTGATTGAGGTCTTTAAATATGTTAAAGGGATTAACAAAGTGAATTATGTGGTATTCCTTCGACCAAGTGTTGTTAGTAGAACTCGGGGTCACAAATGGAAGTTGACCAAAGGTAAATTCAGCACTGATATTCGGAAATATTTCTTCACCCAAAGAGTAATTTCGATGTGGAATAGCTTGCCTGACCATATTGTTGAGGCAGAGACCTTGGGAATTTTCAAGTGCAGGCTTGACTTAAAGCTAGATACCATTGAGTCATTGAGTATCTGAAGTGATATATTCACAGTAATATAAAGAAACTGGCGAGCCTAGTTGGGCCGAACGGCCTGTTCTCGCCATTCATGTTATGTTATGTTATGTTATACATTTGAAGCCTCATTAATTCTTAATTATCTAGTCAAAAGCTAGTAGACCTTGCCCACGAGTGCAATAGTTGTACTTACAGGCTGTTTTGCATGAATGAGACTGTATTTAACATTACCTTGTTGCTTGTGAATTGGAAGCCAATAACTCCTGATCAGTTGGATCAACAGTAGCCAGAGGCAGAATGCCTTTTTGCATAGTTTCTTCTTTGTAGAATGTTGAATGTGGGAATTCAATGGCTGTCTTCCCCTTAGCGATTTTTGTCCTTATTGACATTCCTTTCTCCCTCTTTTCCTTCCCTGTCTCCCTTCCTGTCTTTGCTTGCATCACTATCTCGATTCCCTCCATTCTTGTTATTTTAATCGTTTAATCTGCTACGGTGACTCCCTGACTGCCTGCCGCTGTATATGACCCAGTACACTAGCCATGCGATGGATGATCAGTGCTCAGCAGGTGTAATCACTGGCCCTGGAGCACATGACTGTGATATTGTGCTTCATGACCGCATCTAGCCCAGCAGTGAGGTGATCACTCTGGATTGGACACGCAGGAGTGTCTGAGGCACTTGGGTCAAAAGAATGTTTCCAGGAGTGTCTTCATGAGGCCAGCTCAGCACGTTTTGCTTATGGGGAGTTGCCTAATGATGGACTCTTACTAATCGTGCCATTATCCTAATTCCTTTAAACTGTGAAGTAAGTTAATCAATTGCTTTGCGCCAGACCAGCAATGCCAAATTAAAATGATTCCTTTTGTTAATTTGCTTGGCAATTTGAAATGTATTTCATACATCACCATCATTGCAGCTGAAAAGGCCTGTTTATTAAGGCATTTCCATACTTGGGTTCAAAGCAGTACAGATGGGAGTGAGACAGGCAGATTTCAAATCACTGTTCCACACCAAAATCTACAACACGCTGCCACTCAGGTACACATTATATCCAGAGGGTAACCAGATTTCATGGAGGCACAGCTTCTGAGTATTAGTAGTGAAAATCAGCTGACCCGCTTGCAAGGTGACCTCCTTGGAGAGGTGAAACATTATGCCTAAGTGTGCCAAGAGAGAAGTACGAAGACCAGGATCGTCCCCTTCCCACCCCCACACCGGGAAGTGCTTCATCATCCCAGCTAATGGGACGCCTTCGCCGCGGGAAGCTTTAGTGCTCCTGAACCCCGTCTCGTACAGACTACAGCAGATGTGGAGATTCAGCTGCAGCCTCATCGAGGCCCCAGATCAGGCCCACAAGGGAGGTTCCACCCTACAGTTCACCCCTATACAGACAGAGAGTCATCGCTCAGTGTCGTATTATCAGTTCCTAGTAGATGGGCTCAGTGCTTTGTCAAATTTCACTTGCAACAATTTTTCATGTCTTTTGGAATGCATTTAACTATGATTACCATTTTAATTTTTTCAACTATTTCAACATTTTAAGCAAAATTATCACTGCATAATCATTAATTGCAGTGACTTCTCTAAGAAAATAAGGTTTTTTTTCCATTGAAATTATTAGATCACTTTGAGAAATAATCCTCATTTAATTGGATACTCTACCCAGGTAGCGTTCATATTATAAGTTGCAAGGGCAAAGGATCTCGCTGTTTTTGTGACTCTTATTACAATAATTGTAGATTTTTGTAGATAAACTGCTACAATGGTTGGCTATAGTGGGCTAACCCTGGTGAAATTTCCTGAATCTATTCTCAGGGCCTAGTCCTATCAGGAATGCAGATTGTCTTTGGCATTTGTCACTTTTTTTTTTAACCCTTAGAGCACTGAAATAAAATTTTTAAAAATATAAATGAAATGATCTTTTGCCTTTGAAAACCTATCATGTGGCGACTTCTTTAAAAGAGCTTCCCTGCGAGTTGATAGGTTCTCAGCAGCTTTGATTTTGATATCTTACGTCATTGAGCAACAATAGCTGCATTTAGCGCTCTAAGGGTTAAATGAAGGTTGTCTCTTATCTTCTCTGCTCACATATCGCTGCTGAAAAACAGATTCTGCCACTGGTTCGCTGTGCACCAAAGCTGCCCTGCGTTAGCGACGAACTGTGACGCGCGGTTCGGCGTACAGGGGCCCCACCCCCCTGAGGGTGAACATCGTGAGGGCGAGCGTTAGCAGAAGATGAGGAGAGTAAATCCTTGTTATATGTCCCCTAATGAAGAATTTCATCTGCTCCGTGCTCACTCTCTCTCCCTCTTTATTTTTTTCCCCTTTGGCTAAAATAAAACCCCTCGCACATTCATTTGGAAAATTGCTGTGGAAATTGGCCTTCCCTTCAAGAGGTCTCAGGAGATTGAACCAGGAGAGGCTGAAAGAGAGCAAATGGATGACTCTTGTTCTTCTGAGATTCTCTAAACCCAGGCCTGAATTCAATATAAGAGTTTTTATTTATATTTCAGTGGCAGTAACTGCTATTCTTTTATATTTCACCCGGAATAACCAATTTCATCAGATGTTACATTTTTATTACACCTAATATTTTTCTTGATGTGTAGTCTGTGCTGACATGGGGGTCAAGGGGGGCTAGTGTGTGTGTGCGAGTGTGTGTTTCTGTGGGGGGTGTTGGTGGCAGTGGTGAGATTATATACAGTCTTGAGTTTCAGCCTTATGAAAAATCTGAGAACATTTCTTGTAAAAATAAACAAACGGGTTGTGATGGGGGGAAAAAGAATAGGATGAGTGTAATCGAAATGGTGCCTTTTTTTTATTATTTCAGGCAAAATATGACTGTTTTGTTGAATGTTCTGTTCCGTTCTTTTCCCACTTCTCTGTGTATTTGTGATTTTGACACTTCGGTCTTCATCGCAGGCCCTGCTGCCAGTATTTCCAGGGGTCTCTCACCACTGTCAGTAGTCTCTGATTTCCTGGAGCAAGATTCATTATTCAAGATTCATATCACACCTCCGCAGTGGTCTTTCCATCTGTGGTGGCTAATACAGGGTAGGAAAGGGTAAACTATCGAGCAGGTCCTTGTAATTTGCATGTCAGTGATTTGGGTCCTTTGAATGAGTGGTTTGTGTGCTGTTAGTCAGTCTAATAAAGTGCAGTTATTGTGATAAGAAAGAAAGGGGAGGAGCAGAGGTTATGCCGAAGTTCTAAACTCTTGTGCTGTAAGTTAAAATGTTTAAAGGCCTGCTGCTGGCTTTCCTTCTACGGGAAATAATGTGGCCAATTGATGTGGCAGTCCGCACTGGAACAGTTCTGACATCTAACTCATGTACTAAGGTCCAAAATATTGATTAATTACATCTAAGTCTGAGCTTCCCTGCTGAACAAGCTACTAAATAAAATATTGTCACAGCAATGACTGAGGGTGGGAAGATGCACCTAACTGGTTGTTATAGCAGTTGACTTATATCGGCGCATCTCAGAGATGTGAATTGCAGTTTTCGGCTTGCCTCCACTTTGATCCTGTGGGACTTTTGAAGCTTTTTCTTTCATTTCATTTTGTTATTTATGTGTCTGATGCACGGAGTCAGCACCAGGCCAGCTGTGCCTCTGCTCTCCCTGCTGGGGAGGTTAGCTTGACGAACGAACGCGGGAAAGGCGGCGGGCCCTGGTGACAGATTGCCGGATGTCTTTGAATTGGTAGCATCAGCTATTACCCATATGGCGGCTTTGCCAACAGGGAATGTTTTCCTATTTTCAGATTAGATTTATTTTATTTTAAGAGTTTAACTGGCTTGTTGTGCCCCCTGTCATACATCCAGCCATTATGTATTGCCTCTTCGAGCAGTAAAAGCTGAAGCTGAAAGGTTGACTGGTTGCAGCAGTTAGGAAAATGTGTTTAATCTAAAATTACAACTCCACCCCCTGCTCAGCATGAATGTGCCACAACCATTTCTTCCAGATTGAGCTGTCTGTAAGATCATACATTTATCATTATGTTGCATGAAGGTCCTTTGTTGTATATTCATTGTTTGTGAAAGAGGTTGTAGCATGGGATCTGCTGACCTTTGTGATCTATGCTGGGCAACGAGGCAATTTAATGTCAAGGTTAGCCTCAGTACGGGTGATTTTTCGTTCGAAGCCCTTTGAGCCCTTACTGCAGCAGTCCTGTGTTGGACGGTGAGTTCAGGAACAGGCTTTGAAGCGAAACTCGCGCCTGTCTGCTCGGAAATCTGAAGGGAGATTCTGACAACTGAGCGGGCAGCAGATGATATCGCGCATCAGTCTTTCAACATGCATGAAACGTGCCTGTCAAACTCTGTGTGGATTAGCGCTCAGAGAAAGATAGTAAAGAGATGAGTAATTCGGGAGAGAAGTTGTCTCGCCTCATGGTGAGGTTGTCGGAGACGCGTCGCTCGGCGAGGAGCACCATCTGCTAATATCGACGCCGCTCCCAAATGCCAGGCTTCAAACACAGATTGAGCAAATCAAATGAAACTAAGGGGTGGCTCCTTTTTTTTGTTGACCCCCCCCTTCCCCCTTCCGCATCACTCAAATCTGCCTGCTTTGACAGCCAGACACAATGTGGATTCGCGTCTGATTCACAGTCTGGTATATCGTGCTGTTTTGTTCTCTGCAGACCCCGAATACTTCTCGCTTATACTTTAATGTACTTTTTATATCTCACAGCCTTATAAAATCCATTTGCCATTATGGTTTTTGGGAAGGATAAAACTGAAAGACTTTTGTAATTGCACAATGGCTGAGAAATGAAGTGTGTGGATCTAGTGGCACCCTGATTGACTGCTCCCTTTGGTTGAAAGAAACCTGTGCTCTTAATTAAATACTGCAGAAAATAAAAATACAGAAATACTGCAGTATGTGCGTCCCATCAACATGAGTATGAAAAGGAACTGAGCAGAGCAATAACAATGTTCTCCAAGGGAAGAGTTTGCAGATGTCACACCAAAAAATCAATGTTGAGAAGCCAACTGAATTAGTATTTAACCCTTTGGAAATGTCCAGACATGGGAGGGAACTCCTTTTACCACAAACACATGTGATGAGATTCTCCCCATGCTCAGTTAATTCACAACTGTTGGTAACGCAAGTTTCTAAAATCCACCTGTGGTGTAAATTGCTGATTTGTGGGAAATTTGGGACCATAGTTGAAAATTTAGAGGGAAAAAAATGGCGTATTACTTTTTTTTTGCGGGGGTGCCGACAGTTCAGCATCCGTTTGCGTGCTGTACATAAAATCTGCTCACATCTTTTCCGTGGAAAATGTAATTGGATAAACCTACACTTTCCTTTTAGAATTGAGATTCAGCCTGACGTGCATGACTGTAGAAGGAAACGAGAGTACTCGGAGAAAATCCTCTCAAACACAGGAACGTGCGAAGAGCAGGCAGGAAGGCTCCAGGCCGAAACTGAACCTGCAGCTTCCTTGCTGTGAAGTGACAGTGCTACAAACTGCTGTACCATTTAGGGATGCTGCTCCTATATTTTTATATTGTTTGCATTCAGTGCACTTTTTTCAGCTGCGAAGGTGTAGATACTGAATGCTGAGTGTACTCTTGGTTGGGCTTTCTCTGTTTTGTTTCGGAGATTAATGCTTCTGGTCAGATAAATGGGGTATTTGCTTTTATTGATTTATTTTTAGGCTCATTTATGTAGAAAACATCATGTATGGTGGCTCTTGGGACTTGTTAGTTTTGGGCATTCGGTTTTAATTTGTCAGAAGTCTGTCTGTAGAAATATCGAACATGTTTTTGATAGATATTTATCATTCATGGGAACTGGTCCATATGCATCATTTGATAGTTTCTGTTTGCTCCTGTCACATGTATTTGTAAAAGTCTGTATATGTTTTCTATTACATGCATGTCGCATTTGTCATAGCTGTCCTTTCCCCTGCATACCTCCCTTGCCGAGGACATGGTGTGATGGATAGTGCTGTGAAATGGTTTGGACCAGATGCATGCAATTGCTCTATTTACTTTAAAGCATCTTGATTTTATTACATAGGGCGCCTGACAGCATTTATCTTAATGTATTGTCTGCTGTGCTGAAGCTGTCTTATGTGCTGATTGCTCGTCCAATGCACGTATAGCTTAATTTGGGGTGTGTGAGGGTAATATTGTATTGGATCAAATTGACATTAGCTTGGTTACATGATATGATGATGATGCATTGCACTTCAATATATGTATGTGTGTGCCAAGTATCAACAGTTTAGCTGCTTTCACGCCGGACGCGAAACGAATTTTTCGCACGACAGATTGCATTCAAAGTCAATGCAAAGACGCGAATGCACGCGTGTATTCGCGTCTTTGCATTGACTTTGAATGTAATCTGTCGTGGGAAAAATTCGTTTCGCGTCCAGTGTGAAAGCGGCTTTTGTCTCTGTCGCTGTCTCTCCTAGACGCCTGCAGAGAAATGTCGCTATGCGGTGGGTAGTATCCTGTGCGAGGGGGAAGAGAAGCCGGATGAAGACCTCGTGCAGCAATACCAGAAGTCGGGCTTCAAGATCATCACGTTCCCTGAGGTGACGCGCGCAGTCTCTTCAGCCTTCCCCAACAGGACCAATTTGTCCTTCTTACTGGGGATCTACAGAGTCTACCCCCGGCTCAGTAACTACATTAAGGTAAGGGTTCCCTATACTTACAGCCTTACAGCACTGCGTATTTTAACCTGTAGCATTCAGGTGACTGGTAGGTGGCGACTGAAAAATCAAAGTTTCCTCTAAGGGACGACTAGGTACTTTGAGTTGCGAATGAGATTTAACCCTTGTCCCCCCGTCACTATCTTACGCCATGTTTTGATTTTCTCATTTTCCGATTAAAAATCACTCATGGAAATTGCCATTATCATCATTGTGTACATTCCCGGACAGGTAATAAGTCGAGAGGGAGTGCGCAGAAATTGTGTCCACCCAAAACGGTCTGGTCAGGAAGGGAAACTGCATTTTGTTCAGCGATTCTTTTAGTTGTTTTAGGTAAGTAAGTGAGTCTAGTTCAGGCAGGAAAGTCGAATCAGACTGCACAATAGTTGACTGTAGCTGAGTCCACAACTGGCTACGTCTACAGCAGGGAGAATACACCCATTAAAAAGCAACAGCAACTCACTCAGTAATATGGCAGCCTATTTAAGGACAGTCAAGCTCACTCACTTCTGCTGCTTAATTTGCTACCTCCCCATGCGCAAGGTGAGAGTATGTTTTTTTTGGTTACCGTCTCCACTCCGGCCTCCACCTGTTTGGTTCTTGCTCTGTCTGATATATTCTGAGGTTCTGCTCCCTGCCTAATTTCTGTTGTTGTTTAGTATGATATTGCTATGCCATGGTAGGGGGCAACTTCAGGGCAGAACCTTCTGCCAAAATTAATTCCATGACATCTTCATGCCAATAAATATTTAAACCAAATGCACGAGTTAACCTAACTGAACGTTCACATATTTTTCATCTCCACTTGGAAATGAAGGCCTCTCCCAAAAGTTAATGGTTATGAACTGATGATATTAATGAACGGGAAACTCAAACATTAAAGGCAAAAAAAAAAAACAGCAGAACTACACTATCTCAGACTCCATCATCTTGTTGAGCCGTGAGAAGGGGCTTATCTATCCATTGCTTTTTATACATTAAGCCCCGAAGAGATTTTCACAGACATATCCCCTTGTCTGAAGAGGCTCTTGTTTGTCCAGTGTGATTTGTTTGATATTTTTGTTTCATTTTTCTTTTTATTTTATTTCTCACCTCCCTTGTGCATTAGCTAAGAATTTCCAATATATTTCAGTCGATTTGCACTAAGGTGGACAGCTGCGGGTAGAGAGGCAGACCCAAGCCACACATGGTCTGATGGGCCGCTGGGTCCTGGTATCTCTGTTTGCCCGCCTCAATTGATTTGTTCTCTGTGGTGCGGGAGAAAGGGCTAATCATCTGATCACGCTCACTGGTAAACAGTGCACCGCTTGAAAAGGTCTTGAAGGGCCAGTACATGCTCATCGATGGACAAATACTGAAATTTTCACCTTCATTTCACAATGTTAGGGCTGATATCTGTCCCATTGCATCCCAGTTGTGTAATGGGAAAGTTACAAGAAATTCTCCACATTAATGAAGTCATAAAACATTGATATGTCTCTGAGGATTTTGTACTTGCAGTATTTCGCTTGTGAAATGGCACAGATTTGTCTTAACTTTGATTGCTGGGCTTATTGTGGAGTTGTTTTGTGTCAAGGTTTGTTACGGTTCAGTAAGCCAAAGAAAAGGTTATCCACTTTAACTATGATTGATTTATCATTGAATTTGAGATTATTTACATCCTTGCCATAAAACATGTATATAAATGTAGTGTACAGGTGACCTTGTTATTATCATCATCCCTTAATCATTGTTGGCTACATGTTGGTCCTGATTATACATTAATCAAATTAATAGTTTGATTATTAGTCAGGTGAGCGTGCACTGGTTGAGAGTGATCATTTATGCATGCAAAGGTGAGGTTACTGCAGGGCTTCTCTACCTCTGATGACATGCTCCTGGGTTTTGGAGAAGGAAGTAAAGAGATGAGTGTTGTAATGCCATTATATCATAGCCTAGCCTAACAGTGCAGTGGTTCTCTGTATGTTTGCCTGAGATTCTTTATTGGTTTAAAATGGTTGTGAATAACAAAGTACTTGATATTCAGAGAACACTAGCAGACATTGTGTTATTGATCCAGCCTCAGGCAGTCAGCTGTGGTTCCCTTTGTGAATATAGCGCTGGTAGAGCCCCTGAAGATTGTCTGATCTGGTTGTAGGTGGTAATGTCTTCTTTCTCTGGTTCTCTTGTGCATATTTGGGCAGATCTTTGTCTAAGTGCAGTGCATGCATCCTCTATCTCACCAGGCAAGCATTTTCTGGCCCATATCTGAATAGTACTCATTGGTCAGATTTGGGGATGAATTTGGGAGGGATTAAGTGTATAGCCAAGCCCCTGCGGAATCAAGCATTGATGTGCACTTTTACCCTCTCCTGATATGAGATGATGTAACACGGTCAAAAGAAGAGTATATGGAGAAAAGGTAAGTGGCCTGAATTGTTTTGAAGCCTGCTTAAAGGTACGAATGGGAATTTGGCTCTTCAAATGAGTCTCGGAGGAACAGTGCTTTCAAAAATGTCAGGTCTGCACGCAGTCACCCACAGCAATAGCAGGCACAAGGTAATGCTGAATAATGCAGTGGTCTGGTTTGTGCACCTTGTAGATCTTGAAGGATTGTTGTGGATCCAAGGAGCAGCAGAGACTGAAGATTAGAGACGCTTGTGAAGAGCCTCTTAATGTCTCTCGGCTCCATTCATGCCTTAAAAGTTATATAAAATCCAGTGAAACCCACCGCTTCCACACCTGACACCTGAGCAACATAAGCAAGGCACATTTTATTTAACAAAGAGTCTATGCATTAAATTCCTCAATATAATCACTATTTGCTTTCATTTTTGCTGAGCATACTCGTACTCATTCTCCATGACAGCATTCATGTATGGTTATTAGAGTGTAAACCAGCTCAACAGTTGAAGCTCCCTGCTGTGCTGCATTTGTGGCTCTCTTCTCTGTGACGTTTTTATTCAAGGAGTCCCAAGTTAATTCGATTTAACATTTGGGGAATGGAAAAAATGTATTGTTTGTGCATCTCCAAATATTGATTTTCTTTTTTTTTTAATTAATCCCTAAATTTCAGGCACTGCCTCATCAAGTAAATTGTTATTGTTGTTATTATTATTATTATCGCCATGAAGTGGGACTGGGGGATATTGGATTGGAGTCCGTCCGTCCGTTTGTGTATACGTGTGTCTGTCTGGGCCACAATGGGGAAAAGATCTCTGAAACTATTATACCTATACGTATGCATGAAATATTGTATGCTTAATAAGCTACTCATGATCTATGTTGATTTCAAAAATAGATGTCGAAGCATATTTTTTACGGAGTTATGGCCCTTGATCGTGGTGCAGGATAGTGATGACACTGTTGTCTTATTATCATTATTATTATTATGTATTTATTTATTTATTTTACTTCGGATTATGAATTCCTTCCCTTGGGCCATTTCTGGTTATTACAGAAGTTTAACCACTTAAATATAACAGCATGCTGATGAGATGTCTTATGTGACTGCATTTGGTTGCTGAATATTTACCCCCTTTTTAGAAGTGCTCTTCTGTTCTCTTCTATCACTGTAGTGCACACATTGCAAATTGTGGTCAATTACTAACTGACGCATTCACTCACTCATGTGCATACAGCAGGGACGCTTGGTGGGGACTTGCAGTAGGACGGATGTGCATTAAGTGCCCTGGGTCTGTGCAGTTTTGAGCTAGTATTACCTAATTTTTTTTTTTAAAGATTAACCAGCCCACTACAAACAAGGTTGTATGGCAATGTAGACAAATGCAAATCAGATCATGAAGCCCACCCATTGTCTGAGCGACATGCAAATTTTCTGAGATTTTTGGCCGCAACATCAAATGGCGTATTGCTGTTTCCTGTCTGGGCAGCAGGTTCAGAAATTCTGTATCAGACCTCAAAGAAGAGAAGTACAAATATAAAGGCCAACTGTGTTCTTCGAGAGCTGCCTTATTATATGGTGCAGAATGCTACTTGTAGGGTGACATAATGATGGAATGTAAGGATAGCGACCAGAGCCTGTGATTACAGTAAATGCAGTGACGCTACTTTAATCACAGCTCTGTGAGACGGAAGATGGCTGCTCGTGCTGGAGTCAGGGACAGCTGGGTAAATTATCTAATGAACAGGGTGTGGCAGGCCTCTGATGGGCTTTAATTACCCATGTTTGTCATGTGCAGGTGGCAGGAGCCCGTGGGGGGGTGGGATGTTTGTCATCCTCGAAGAAAGTTAGCCTGTGCTCACCGCAGTGCTGCCATCTGCACTGATGTCACCCTGAGCATGTGGAGAACAGGCTACAGTGCTCATGTGTGCTTTGTAATGCTGGTTATATCTGTCTGCGTCCTCCATCATCTTCATCATTATTGTCATCATCATCGTTACCCCATCCAGATGCTGTTCAGAAAGGTGGTGTAGATTCCCTGGATGAATATCCATGAACAGCGGAACTTAACTTTTACTCTGGTAGAGACTGAGGTCAGTCCTTGACTCCCTGACCCTCTCTGCAGTAACACCCTCCCACTCCTCCCCGAGCACCATCACTGTTATCATCCCCGCTGCCTGCTGGGAACCAGCACGTCCCATCGTCTCTCATAAACACCAATGACCGCCCTCCGAGTCTGTTCTTCATAAACACCTCCCCGCGAGCCGCCCAATGGCACTGACCCAGGAGAAGGAAGGGCAGGACGCGAATCTTCATCGGACCCACTGGGGTGGTTTCAAAGTCAAGGGAGGCTTTGGGAACGAGGTCAACATGGCCCATCTGTGGTGGTCGTGTTCTAGTTGAACGAACATGGTGATCCTGTTTCGCTGTGTCTGCCTGCGCGTATTAGTCATGGTGGTGGCAGTGTCCTGGGAGGTGTTTATGCAAATGGCTGTGTAGAGAATGGCAGAACTGTCTGTATGATATGTTAGGGGATAAGATTAATACCGGCAGTATATTAAATGGAGTTATCCACTCAATAGATGGCACACTGATTGCTTTTCAGGAAGTAAACAAAGCAGAGTTAGCTTTCGGAAAGACTGGTGGATGTCTGTGGGTGTTTGAGTTATTCTTGAAGCATCTCAGAGTTGAGTCACGATTTACCTACTGAGGTTTTGGAAACAAAGTGAGCGAATGGGGGGCAGACAGAGAGGCTCCTCGAGTCCTGCTAAAGCCTCCCTGTAGTGTGTCAGCTGACACAGGAAGTGGGACCTAGACCCATTATTATATCACTGCCTGCACCTTTGACTGCTCTTTGAAAGTCAAAGCTAGAAGCAAATGTGAGTGGAGTTCAGCAAGAGAATTCATCACGATCCTGATCAGGAGTTTCAGCTTCCTCTGGGACCCCTCTGCAGCTGTGTTTTGCGTGTGATGGATCAGCCGCTCTTCTTTCCATCCCTCCATCATAAATTCCACCGACACCCTCACTCCTGAATAATTCACACAACCCCCACTCCTATCCTCTCCCACGCGATATCTGTTGTATGAACCAGGGAAATTGGTCCACACCATTCATATTTGATGTGCTTGTCTGACGAGATGCTGGAAGTGAGCAGGGCTGATGACGTCCCTTGAGAGAAGAGCCACCTCTGAAGAGCTGATGGAAAACTGCAGTCCACTTTTTTTCAGAGACTTTCTTCTCCTCACTGATGTTCAGTTCTTTCCTTGTCTTGAGCATTCACTCTGTGGTTACATTCGATGTTTTGTACGGCAAGAACTCATCTTTGCTGACTACAGTTACCATAAGGCAGAGCAGGCATGAAGGCTTCAGTGGATGAGGACTTATCACATGAGTAATCTTGAGTAATATATGGGAACTGCTGTTAGAAGCTGCCCATATCCTATATTTTTAATCGTGTTAAATGCACAAATGGACTTAGGACTAAGCAGACTCATGCCTTTAATTATTATCGAGGTCATCAGGTGGAACAGTGAAACTACTGTGTTTCCCCTTCCCCTACACCATCTTCCTTTCACGTTCTCAGGAGCCTTGTCCTCAGAAACCCACAAAACCTCCTTATCTTTAGCTCCATGGTGTTTCATGTGCTTTAAATGCGTGTTGGACTCATTCCGTGTTGGAGTCAGTGTTTGTGAGATTGGTCGCTTCACTTCTTCACTTATTTACAAAGTTATTTGGTTGGATCGAAGATTGGAAACAGTTCTTGGCTGTTCCCGGCATTTATATTTAACTTGTTTGTGCGCTGAGAGGAAGGAGATGTATATGGCACATTCTCCTATAGAAACGCTCGGAGAGAACGTGTCCATGGTTACGCT
Organism: Gymnothorax javanicus; assembly: GCA_029692085.1. Taxonomy (NCBI): domain Eukaryota; kingdom Metazoa; phylum Chordata; class Actinopteri; order Anguilliformes; family Muraenidae; genus Gymnothorax; species Gymnothorax javanicus. The sequence continues at coordinate 45,344,050 of CM056202.1, read as the reverse complement.
TTCGTCTGCGCGCCCTTTTGCATGTGATCCCCACCCCCATCCCTTCTGTCTCCTGCAGCTCCTGCCTGGATCCATAATAAGTGAACAAACTGTTTGAATTCCAGCTCCTCGTTCTGAGGGATTTTTTTCAGCTTTTCCCCCCTGTTCATTCTGATAATAGTTCATAGTTTGTTGGAGGAGGAGGGTTTGGTGGGTTATTTTTGTAGATGCTGTGGAATTTGGCAGCAGGTTTTATTAGAGGAACATAATGTTGTGCTTCAGCACTGCAGGGACCTGCTAAATAAAATATATATTGGGAGCTGACCTTTTTAGTCTGAAGTGGTCGTGGCAGTAGTGCTGAGTGCCAATCATCTGTCCTACTGGCTCTCCATTGTTTGTGAGCTAGCCTGACTAATAAACCAGCCTTAGCTCTGCCAATGATTTGTTTGCTGTGGTTTTTTTTGACTGAGCAGATGATATTGAAGTTCACTCATATTTTGGATTTAATACTTTTCAAGTAAATCTTTATTATTGAATGTTTTGTTTTGACGTTTGAAGACTTATATCACCGAATCTGTTTTATGTTTGAAATATGTATTAGTGCTTGTAGCCAACGGTTGGCTTACTTATTGTTTCCTTCGTGGTGGCAGACATTTAAAAGAATGTACGTATTTGAGTATAATATGAATTATATAAATGCTGTGTGCACAATTTTGTGGTATTGGTTGTAATCTTAATAATTGCTTCCCCTATTTGTTTTGGCTTGGAACTTGGACATTGATGCATCTTTCATTGCAAGCACCTAATCCTCACATCCCAACCTGCTCAGAATGACACCATCCTTCAGCAGGGATTTTATGCTTCTGTGACGGACGATGTAAGGTTGTGGTTTGAGCGTTTACTCCCATGCTATCCAGGCATGTCATTTATTGTGCAACACATCTGGTGTCAAATATGTAGTGTCCTTAAGCGAGAATAAGAATCCATGGGGATGACAAACATCTCCATGAAGTACTGTGGCTTAATATGGATGGATGCCTCTCTGTTTACATTGCCTAGTTTTCTGCGTGATGAAGTGGCCAACTGCATTCGGCCTGGGTGTCATTTATGCATCCATCTGTTGGGATATCCATGGCATTGTTCTTCTTTCATGTGCAGCATTTAAAAGAAGATTAAATAGAAACCTAGAATACATGTTTAAAATGTGTTTAAAAACAGTAGTTCACGCTTGCATCTATGAAAAGTTTTTATATTATAATGCTGCACATTGAGATCAAGTCTCTCAGCTATAGTGCTTTTTCCTATTCCAGTTTTCACAGATTTTGATGAAGTTATGTGAACAAAATAATAAGTAAATACATTGCATGACCTCTACAAACAATTATGCATGCTTGCCTTCGCTTATGATTTTATATTTTTAAATTGTGAGAGCAAATCTTATTATTCAACTAAGTGATGTAATTGTTTATATTTCATTTGTTCTCTGAAAAATGTATTTCTATGTAAGCATAGGTTGCCAGTTGACATGCATTTTCGTCTATTTTTCACGTTTCATGGCATCATGAAATTAGTAGTTTTTTTATGAGGGCCAGGGGGCACCACACACAAACACATTATGCACCACGGTGCATGCTGGGATTTATTCACGTCTGATAGCCTCCACAGGGAGCAATAAACATTGAGGAAGTGCTGTTTTATCATCGCTACTGTCTGTTAAATAAATAACCAGCCAAAGGCATCCCCCAGCTCCCCCTCACCTCGCTTATGGGCTGCCATGGCGATGTTTATTAGCGCCACTTGAACATCCCAAGAGCTGTGGTATATGACTGTGCCCCCTTGAAAATATTTCACCTCTCATGGCAGGGAGTGGGGGCGTGGCAGGAGGTGGCAAATCTGGCCCCTCAGGGTTGTTAAAGCATAGGAGACTTGCTGGTATGGAGGGGAGGTGGTTTTCCGCACCATGATCCTCTCTTGCTCTCATTCATTATTGAAGATCTCCATGCCTCCTCATTGCGGGTCAACTGTCAGCCATTTTTTGGTAAATATGGCTGGGAAGTGCTTGGGAGTGGGGAACCTTTGAGCCATGACACTATCGACTCAGCGTGGGATGAGTTTTGGAAGCTTGTACAGGCCTGAGTGTTGCCCCATGTGCTGCTGGGTAAGGTAAAGTCTACCTCCATAATTAATGGTGTCATCCCACCATACTGTTCCTTCTATCACAGTTTTATTGTCTGACACAGAGTCTCTCTCCCTGGAGCTCACTTACAATCGAGCTTATGGCCTCTTAAAACCCCAGGCATAAAAGTCCTCTGTAGAAGCCAACCTGTATTGAGCGTGATGTTTTATAGATGTGAGGTCTTGTGTGTGTCTTCTGCTTTATGTAATCTCCACTATAGCTGTCTTTTTCAGTCCCCTGACCCACATCATTTTGTTGAAAATCGTTTGTAATAATGCATTAAAAAGGCTCAGCTCTGGCCTTCTGGTCTCCTTTGGAAATGTATCTCCCTGGCAGATTGAAATATGTTTCAGCTTACAGTTGATAGAAGTGTAATATAGAGGGGCATTTATAAATCTCTGTTTTATAATTGTAATAAACCGTGATTGCAGAACCTAGTCCCTGTTTTCAACTAAAGCGGCATAATTTTCCAGATCATGTTGGTGCTAGATCCACTACATCTGATCTTCACATGAATACCTTAATCTGATCTTCACATGACTACCTTAAAGCAGTTATTACAAACTAGAAAAGGCTAAATTTTCTGAAGAAAATTTGTGTGCTTGCTTCAGCGAGAAAAGTTGAAGAGGTTGGCTTATAAAATGAAGGTGCTTGGAAACTGAGAGACAAAGGAAATTGCTGAAGAGATGTTGAAAAACTGCTGAAATGTAAACAGAAGAAGTAACAGCTGAAAGGAATTGTTTTATTCCTTTAATTCCGACTTTTCAGCTGCATCATGACCGAGTCTACTCCGCTTCAACCCAGCTGTTAAAAAAAAGAAGGTGAATTGGAGTAAATGAGGTTGACATCTCTCTATGGCTCTGTGCGTATCTAGGTCAACGCAGTGCATGCTGAGAAATTGGCTTTATGGCGGAGCAAACATGGCAGGCCACATTGGCAGACTGCTGCAGCTGGTGTTGCTTATAGCTCATTGTCAGTGTCTCCCCCAGTCCCAAACTGTTCAACGCTGACCTGACCAAGTAGTGAAATGCTACTATTGGCGGCTCTCTGTTCATTTTTGTGCACTGTGTGTTCGCTAGCTAAATAGCTAATAATAGCAAGCTGCAAGATATCGTTAACACATGTTGTGATATTATTCACGGCTCCCTTTTCATTTCTGTGCTATTATTAGCTATTTAACTCGCGAACACACAGTGCACAGAACGTGCTCGAAACAGGTCGAACTTGAGCGTTGAAATTGCCATCACTGCAGATGACATAATCGATAGCTAGCTAACGTTAACTATTGAACTACTCAACAAGTATGGAAAAGTTACGTCTGCTGGCTTAGCAAGGATGGCAGTTACGGTCATTTTGATACCAATATTTTGCCTGTTTTAGATACGATCGTAAATATGTGAAGAGTTTGGTTCCAAAACGCAATAAGTGCCAAAATTACAAAAATTTAGATAATACCATAAAGCGATAGCCTTGTGCTTCTTACACATGGTGCAAATTTTCATTTTTTAAAATTCATACTATAGAGTGTATTTTTTCATGGTCAATGTTTGTGTTTCTCTATAAAATGCAATAGGCGCCAACACAGAAAAAAGTTGATTTACTCAAAATGAGTAAAATGGATATATTGCGTTTTGAAACCAAACTCTTCATATCTAGCTAGTGCGAACAGTTGCATGTATATACTGGAATAGGACCTCGAGCAATTCTTTTCTGCTTTGCAATTCTTTACTGTAACGTGTTCTCATGGACCCACCCTGAAAAAGGACCGTTCTTTGCTGCCTTAAATGTGCTCTCTTGGAGCGGGTTTGAGCGACTGTACAAACGACGATATGGAAAATTCTTTCACTGAGTTTGACGCAGAAGAATGAGATTTGTCTAACAGTTGTATCAATCTTAACCCGAACAATGATAACGCTGAGGCCAGGAAAAAGTTCAGCAGAGGGCAGAATTGAACCGCAATACCGCTATGCCAGAATTTCGCTGAGTCACTTGGAGCAATTTGAGTCAATGGTGAAAGCATTTGGTCCAACGGAGATATAAGGTAAGGCGTCTCTTGCATACCACTGCCTCTACCTCAAAGATAGCGGGTCCAATCTATGAAATGGAGGTACCATACTGAAGAGGAGAGTCTGCTGAGCAAAATATGTCAAATTTGTGTGTGTAGTGCCAAAAATGTGGGAATGCGAGTAAGTTATAAAACTGTTTTGCAACCTCCCAACCAGAATTTTCTTGTCTGATTTAAAATAGGAGTTAATGAAGTTTTGGTTAGTGCTCCTGTCGCTTTTCGGCTCATACTGCCAAAACCGTCAGTCTGATTGCTTGCATAGTTACATTTTCGTGACCAGCACAACTTTTGCTACAACTTGGATATAAAAATATTTATGTGGAGCGAAAACTGTGGGAGTTAGAGCAAGTTTTAGAGGAGACTTCTTGACAACAGCTATTCGCCACTCTAACAGTGACGTCACCACGCTGTAAATTCCCAGAATTTATTGTAACAGAAGTTATTTTAAACAATTATAATTAAGTTATTATAGAAGTTACGAAAAATTTGAACTGTGGAGAAATTATACAAGCTTAACTTAACATTTTGCAGTTTGAATGACATTTCTAGCTAAAAGTATGACAGATTAGAAAATAGCAGAAAATAGCTAAATCTACTGAATCAGCACAAAAATGGCTTCATTTAGTAGGAACCCCAAAAAAATGACATTTAAAATGAAATATCTCAAAAACTAAAAATCTGTACAGATGCAATGTAATTCAGAACAAGCTGATTTTTTATTTATTTTTTTTTTTAAGTTTGAATGGAATCAATGGCTTAAACGGTGTAGGAGGAGTTAGTCAGCCAAATTTATGCGGAAGAACAAAAAGAATAAGAAGAAGAAGTAAGGGAATAGGCTGTGCTGCTTCACTGAAGCAAACACACAATAATGATATATAGACCAGGCTCATGAAATAAGAATCAGTGGAGGGGATCATAGCTGAACTCTGTGACGTGCCATCAGCCTCTGACCCATAAACGCATCATTGCTTTCAACTTGTTCCTGTCTAAGATCACCTGATTAATAATCAAACAATTTATTTACTGAATAATCAAGAGCAATATAAAAGCCTGTAATGATTAAGAAATTATTAATAAATGACAGATCACCGAATTGACAGCGTACGTAATTGTGATATTGTAAGGATAAATGAAAATAAATAATTATACTTTAGCACTATCCCTGAATTCCATATCCTGTTCCAGCATTTTTTTTTTCAGCAGTCCAGCCTTAGATTGCGCTTAACCAAAATGTTTTTAGTGTTCAAAACAATTGCCTTCATAGGAAGCCAGGCCAGTTGCACACTCATTGCCTTGATGCATTAATAATCAATTTCTTAAATTACCAAGGCTTCTTACGTCGAAGTGTTGGTAATTGAATAATTTACTAAATTGGTTATTATTGCATCGTGGCCATGAGTGTGTGAGTGCCTTTTCTCACATTTGTAATTCAATTTGGTCTGCAGCTCTCCTGCTTTGGTGTGCTTTCCCTCTCTCTCGTAAAAAAAAGAATGCATTTCAAGCAGGAAACATCCTCTCTGGCTTATTACACTGTTGGCCGATGGAAAATTGGCACAAAAGGAATTCAGAATCTTCGAAAGGCATATTTTAATTTTATGTCATCATGACGTGGATGGGAAAAGGCCTGGTGCCTGATGCCACAATGTACAATAATGCCCCTAAAAACAAATTGGTTGTTAATTCTACCAATCAGTCTTTGCAAGTGAGCAAATTAATGTTTGGTTGGTAAAAAGGAAAACTTAGGGGGTAAAAAGGCAGTAATAAGGAAGTAAATTGGAACCAGTTTGGAGTAATTGGGCATTATAGGGGGAAGTTACTAAAGAGTTTTTATACCTCCGACAGCAAATCGTTGAAGGTCCCAGGTACTGTATATTCTCCCATATGAAATGTGCATATATTGACTAAACTTGGGTTTTTGGAGACTAAAATTACCAAGAAATATTATTCTAAGATATGTAAAAGTATTGTGTTCTGAGTTCCTCTCAATGAGCTCAATCCATTTATCAAGTTTTCAGAAAGCATAAAAGAACATTTTCTGGATCAAAGACATAAAAAAGGGCACTGGTTCCCATTTTGTGAGCCTGAGGCATGTGATACATGTTTAGTTGTGACATACAATATTCATTTGCTTTGGAAGCATTTTATTGGATGTGGGGGTTGTGGGTAAAATAAAGAGCGGGGAGTATCAGTCGTAGGGTTGAATGAAACGAGAAGCAGGTTTAATTTGTTGGGAAGAATGAAACAATAAGCACGAAGTGGGGGGTCAAATGTGGTGGGCGGAGTGAAAGGAAAAGCAGGGAGTTTAATTTGTTGGGCAGAAAGGCTATTGAACAGAAGATTGAGCTGTGGGTGGAGGAGACCAGGCTATATTTAAATTGTGTGATGAGTTTTTGCATCTTCTGTGTTACACTTGAAAGTTTGGATCTTTTGAAGGTGTTTCTGAAAGAATTGGCTTTTCCTCAGTCTGTTTATTGTGACTGCACTTTGCTGTTCTATTGGTATTGTTCCTTGGTTTTTATTTATTCAATTCCATGTTTGACACCGAATGCTGGTTTTAATTCTGGGCTGGGTGAAGCGCCTCTCTGCATGTGTTACTTACCAATAACCTATCACATGAGACTGATTTCAGAACTTATTTTACATATACATTTACAAAGTACATACTTATTTTTATATAGAGGATCTCTAATGAGTGAGCCCAATATTTCAAATTTAGGAAACGAGAGTAGTAATTTTTGTTTATTCCGAACCTTTGGTGAGGGATAAATGTAAATACTTGAGTTTCATCATTTATTCATAATTTAGTTCATAATCTCGGGCTCCCAAATTTGAGATTCTATTTATCCCATGAATGTCAGCATTGTATGATTTGAAAAAATTTTCAAAAAAGCAGGATTCTGGTTTAATACTGCTATGTCATACATGTTTGATATAACACACGTGTACACGTGTTCAGTACAGCTTTCTTGCATCAGGATTTGTCAGATTACATTCATTGGCAAACTAGAACCAATCTCTTTGCAACAGTAATGTTACCAATCCTGCTGGTAACAATTAACCATCGCTAGCAATAGCTTTTATTTGGCGGTCTATTCAAGTCAATGGGATGAATAATTTACTAGCGCGCATCCTAATATTTTTCGTCATTAAATTAATAAATTCAAGTTTCTATGATAAGTCACATGTGTAACTCATTACTTTAGTGGCAAAAAGAGTTAGCATCATAGCTCACGAATGATTCATCCCATCGACTTGAATAGGCTGCCAACCAGAAGCTAATGCTGGCGATGGATAATGGTTACAAGCAGGATTGGTAACATTACCATTATGAAGATATTTGTTGAAATTTGCCAATGAATGGAATCTGACCAATCGTGACGTGAGAAAGCTGTATTACACATGTGTAATACATCAAATGTATGACATAGCTGTATTACACCAATTTTTTATCATTTATGGAATATATATAAAATACACTGATGGGCCAACATTAATACCGCTCACAGATGCAGCAAATAATGTTGATCATCTCATAACAATGGCACATGTCAAGGTCCTGTGACGTCAATTTGATGGAGCTGTTTCGGTACCACTGGGCGGACCCTCACTATATTAGGCAGGTGGTTTTATGACTTATCGGTGTGTGTGTATATACAACCCCAATTCCAAAATAGTTGGTACAAAGTGTAAATTATGAATAAAGTCAAAACGCAATGACTTTCAAATCACACCTTTACTGGATGTCCATGATCTTTGGGCCCTCAGATGCCACTGCATCACTCACCGGCATGATTCTGTCATTGACATTACTAAATGGGCCCAGGGATACTTCAAGAAACCACTGTCTGTAAACACAGTCCGCCGTGCCATCCACAGATGCCACCTAAAACTCTATCATACAAAAAGGAAGCCATTGTTTAGCATGATCCAGAAGCACCGCTGTGTTCTGTGGGCCAAGGCTCATTTAAAATGGACTGTAGCAAAGTGGCAAAGTGTCCTGTGGTCAGAATACTCCAAATTTGACATTCTTGTGGGAAATCATGGGCGTTGTATCCTCCAGACTAAAGAGGAGAAAGACCACCCCTTCTGTTGTCAGCGTTCAGTTCAAAAGCCAGCATCTCTGATGGTATGGGGATGCATTAGTGCATATGGTGTGGGACACTTGCATGTTTTAAAAAGCAACATTAATGCTGAAAGGTATATAAAAGTTTTAGAGCAACATATGCTCCCCTCCAGACGACATCTATTCCAGGGAAGGCCTTGTGTATTTCAGCAGGACAATGCAAAACCACATACTGCAGCTATTACAACATCATGGCTTCGTAGTAGAAGAGTCTGTGTGCTGAACTGGCCTGCCTGCAGTCCTGATCTTTCACCGATTGAGAATATTTGGCGCATAATTAAACGAAAAGTCTGTCAAAAGGAAACCCAAAACTGTCCAGCAGCTGGAAGCCTATATTAAACAAGAGTGGGATCAAATTCCAATGGCTAAACTCAAGACACTTGTCTCCTCAATGCCCAGACGCCTCCACTCTGTGTTGAAAAGAAGTGGAGATGCTACACCATGGTAAACAGGCCCCTGTCTCAGCTTTTTTGAGACCTGTAGCAGCCATCAAATTTGAAATGAGCTCATTTTGTGGATAAAATTGTAAAATTTCTCAGTTTCAACATTTGCTATGTTATCTCTGTTCTATTGTGAATAAAACACTGGCTGGTGTGATTTGAAAGTCATTTCGTTTTGATTTTATTCACAATTTACACTTTGCCCCAACTATTTCGGAATTGGGGTTGTATGTGTGTATATATATATATATATATATATATATATATATATATATATATATGTATGTATGGGTCAATCCAAGAAATGATGCTCAGGGGGATGAAAATAACAAACTCAGTATTACTTAGTAACACTTTATTTTTTTGATAGCCCTATATCTTGGCTTTATGGAACGGTTCATTCAAGTCACCAACTCCTAATAGGTCAGTTTTTATCGCACGCGCCGTACAACCTTCCGAAACGCGTGAAACATGAGTGATGAAATTAAATGCAACATCAAAAGTACAATTACTAATTGTCATATTGACACCAAATTTTGTTTACAAACTACTACAATATGTTACTTAAAGTGTACAAAAAATCAAAAACCAGGGTTGAAAATCTATAGAATTATGAGTCATCGAATATATAGTGCAAAAGGTAAAAGTTGGAAAAAATTGACTCACATTCTGAACTTTAACCCCATTTCCTCAAAACTCATTAGATTCTCTTCAAAATCACTGTACTTTGCCTACAGTGTGTCTATTATACAAAACAGTTACCCTTTGCCATCCATTAATTACTTAAACAGCTCAGTCAGGTCCTGCATTGACCCCATGGAAAACCTCTCATTCGTCACTCGCGTTTCACCTCTGACAACATATTCTAAAGTCCACTTCAGCACCACTATACATCATTGGATTGTATCCATATCACTCCTACATACACAAAACATGTTCTACTATTAAATTAAGGGCATAAATACACATATCTGCCCATCTAGGGTTTCTACCATGCCTTTGAAAATAAAATTTAACTCTCTTTCGCGACATCAGCGACTCCGCGCGGGCCAGCTGTTAACATTAACAAGTGTGGTCAGTTTTCATTTACAACGCATACCGATTAAGACCCCGGACTTCACACGCTTTTCTTTACTCAGTGGTTGGAAGCAATGCATGTGTTTCGCAATCGTTTAAATGAAATAAGATGATTTGAAACGTCTTTATGCAATTCCATTGCTGCCAACTTCTCCGTGCACAAGGACTTCAGTTCTGCGCCAGAATCTACATACTCGTTGATTGAATAATTGCTGACTACAGCAGAGGAACGAAAATATGCCACTTAAACTAACACTGAAAGCTTGAGAGTTGACAGGTATGCGTTATAAATGAAAAATGGCCACAGCTGATAATGAGTTTTCAGAGTTTTTGTTATGGTAATTTAAATGACTGATTGAAAACAGGTCATGACCAATCATTCTTTTTAAGGGATTGTTTGAGCTTCTGCTGTTGGCAGTTCACAAGCCGCGACTGATAGTGACCAAATATCCAGTCAAAACCCAAAATACAGCCCCCGGAAATTTTTGATTTAAAAAAAAAAAAGTATGCAGTATGTACATATTGGCTGTTGTGTAAGTTAGGGGTACCATAGGGCCATCCTCTGGTGAAATATGAATTGGCTTGATGGGGTGAAGGAGCCCTTTCTGACGAAAAAAATAGAAATTGAAACGCGAGTGACGATGGGAAAATGTACCTAAAAGCAGTGAAGGTATTGCACAATGTTCATTACTTCTGGTCAGGATATTGGAGAAGAGGCCTATCTAAAATACTAAAAAGTGAAAATTCCCGGGCTGTGCATATAGAGGTGTGTGGCGGCCATAATCGTAGTACGTGAAACATGATTGACGCCGCGTAGCCAAATACCTTAAGGCCTGCACTGTGGCAATGTTATACTACCCAGGATAGGTTGAACACACTAAAACGATTAAGAGTAGGTGTGGTAAGAAATATAACATAGAAAAAGCATGTAATCTAGCAAAATTAGGCCGTTTGGGGGGCCAAAAAGTGAAAATTCTGACAAAATTTCGCCATTCCGCCCTTCTTTGGGGTGGGGGGTTGACTCAATGCCCAAACATGGCCTAAAAAGGTAGTAACACACGTGGGGCACCTCATTCTACAGAATTAACATCGATTTACAGCCAAGGATACAGGAATTCAAGCCACAGAGGCCATTTTCGGAAAGGTGGCTGGCCGGTTACTCACGTATCACTTTTCCCCAAACCCACCTCAGGCACGGCAAATGGCTCCGTCCATGCAAACCAATGGCAGTATCGGCTTGGAAATTTCACTCGCCGATCTGTTTTAACCCATAGAACCCAAAATACATCGATTCAGTACAAATTGAGACATCTGCATACACCCAGACACCCCCTCAACAATATTTTGTAAGAATTTCATCCAAATTCCTTACCTTTCTGAAGAATTTCTCTTGTATTTTGCTGTAAAATCTGCGGTAAACTTGCCTCAATCAAAGCTTGAGATCTTCTGAGTTGTTTACGAAGGAACCCGGATGTAGTTTACTCTCGCTGGTTAACAGGAAGTCGCTTCCCTCTTCTCGCGACATTTTTGGTGCCGGATGATCACTCGCGTTTCACTCACTGAGCAACGCCCCATAGAGCTAACCTGAATTAATTTTCTTTATTACTTTACATTTAAGGTTGCTACTTATACCCTATAACTTTGTTTGGATGGTGGGAAGTAAAGAAATTAGCAGTAGTTTGCTCTATATATGGGTAAATGTCAGTCAAACGTAAGTGACGAGGCCGGTGTTGAAAAATAGTTTTTTCAAGCTGGCACAGGCTCAGGTCAATGTATGTAAAAAATATTTCTATGAACATAACCCTTATAGGGACCCTCTTGGCTGGATGTAATATGAACAGTGGGACTTCCTTCTTAGTATGCTAGTTCATGGTCTAAAAGTTTCATTACTTCGCGTTTAAACGAGTTGAAATTCCAATTAAAAGATATAGGGAAAAAAAATGTAGGTCATGAAAAGTCTAAACCACATGGAAATGTTAGATATGACCCCCCACTAAGGGAAAAATAAGTTTATGGTGGTCTAGCACTATTTGGCTTGACAATACATGGCTTGGAATGAGGTGAAAATGTCCCAAAAATGGCCATTTTGGGCAATTTTTTTACTTTGGGGTTCAGTAACTCGTTAAATTATGGGCCGACATATGCAAATTTGCCCTTCTTTTGAAGCCCTGGATGTTTTATTTTCAAATGAGACTAGAAACCGGAAGAATGGTGCATTTTATTATTTTTTTTCTATAGCTCTCTGAAGTCAAAACGACCCTAAAATAGGCCCAAACATCATTTCTTGGATTGACCCATATATATATGGGCATGCTTAACTCAATGGATTTCAAGTCATTTGTAATTTGACCGTAAAGTACAGCACTGTCATTCTCTTCAGGTCCACTAGCAGAGGGAAGAGCACAATTTTAGAACATAAACTTCCTAAATTCAGATGGGCTTTACTTCAGTGCTGTGGCTCACAAGCAATCCCTTTCCCCACCCGTCCTGTATTCACTAGATCTCATTTGTACTCATTTGTACTAGATGTGCTGAGTTGCTAATTGATTCTCTATTGGCCATGCATTATGCTTTGCTCTTTGATGCCAAATTGACAGAAATAGATGTATTTCCTTCAAAACATAATAATCTATTTGCCAACTTAATTTATAATCCTTTGTACAATTTAATATAATTTATGGTCCCCATTGTACCACTTAAAATATATAAAAGCATCTGCCAAATTAATATGATATTGGAGTTTACCACATTGTGTGACTGTTCTCTTAGACTCTGTTTATAATTGCATGAAGCACTCTGATTCATTGATCGACCTGGCTGTTGAAACTGCATTCTGTTCCAATCAGGAAGAAGATAATGGAAAAAACTGCTCAAATGAATGTGCTCGGTGAGCTAGATTGTTCTAGGAGCTTAATATGGGGAAAATTAAGCACACAGGGTGGCCATTGTGTTTGGAAGATCTGCAATTTAAACACCTTGCTTGTTTTAGTAATAATGATTTACTGTTACTGCCCCCTTCTTGTTTCTCTGGCCTTTTGCTTTGCTTAGAGTCTGGGGCTTGCTGACTGCTGAATGTGCCCCAGAGATTTTGACGCTCTCTGCAAAGTGTTAAAATGTCTGACGGGAAGATGGATTTGGTAAAGGGGTGAAGGGTGACTACCTACTGTTGATATTTTTCTCCGTGAGTAGTAGTTCATATTTTTCTCTGCGAGTAGAAGTTCATATTCCATTTTCACATCCTTTTTGATGACCCAGAGTAAACTTTTACTTTGTTGGCAAAAGTAAGAATAGAGAGCAGTCGACATAAACCATGTTGCCTTTTAAAGGTCATTTTGTTTGGCATGATTTGCTGCTATTGACATGGAGAACAGGAGTGTGGTGTTTGGAAGTGAGGAATTATTTACTGGCTATTGGAGGCTTTGGATTGGTGATGCTATCTATGTGCCAGGATATCCCTGTGTGTATGTGTTTAATGAGCCTCACATCAGGACCCTGAATGGCTTGTGGAAATTTCCCAAACAAAACTTGTGATCCTCTGCTTGATTATGAGGAACAAACGCAGCAATCTAGGCCAGATACCTGGCTCAACTTTATATGCTGTGCTGAAAATTCTCAGAAGACATTTAATTGTGTCCCCGTATGACAGTATTGGAGATACTATGGATCTGCGATCCTTACACCACTGCTTACTTTTTTCCTATCAATTTCAAATTTGGTGGGGACCAAGCGTGTGTTGATTGGATGCATCGTTATTCATGCTTTTAATCAAAATACTTTATTAATGGATGAGGCATTATTCTTGTAATCACCCTACAGATTGCTAATGCTGAGTCATTTCAAAATTGGTATGAGCCTCATCTGCCAAAAGAGGATCAAACTGAATGATTTTGGTAGTAATTGGCAATACCAGTGATAAATTTTGCAGTTTAACTTTAGCTAATTCTATTACATCAGCAGAAAGAAAAATAGTTGAGGCACAGAACCTTTTACAGGCGCCATGTATACGACTTCCTGAGTTTTACAACATTGAGTCGTCACGAGGACTACTTTTTTAATGTTTTCCTCTGTAGAAAGAATTCTATGGCAATAATAAAGTTTCTGCCACTGAATCTGTGTGCAATATATGGTTTTTATTGAGAATAGATGGGTCTAACATTGTACGCTCTATGTTCAATAAACTTTTGGCTTGGGGACTATTATCATGATTAATGTTCACTGATATAAGCACTGATATGAGCCCCAAAGTCTTTGGTATGAGACTTACCTGCAGAGAGATTGTGTCCCAGCTTCCACATGTTGTAAAAGAGCCCCTTTGTTAAACGTTGGATCGTCAGATTCTAGTAAAAGAGGTTTATTCTCCGTGTGACTTGTCCACTAAATTGATTATGATGATGGTATTGATAGTTTTTCATTTTTTACAGCTCATTCAAAACTTGAATACAAGCTCGAACCTCTGGTACTTCTTTTCCCCTTTTCAAATGTATGTAATTATTCCAGTAAAGATCTTTGGGAGATCGAGGGCATTGAGTCACTCTGGTTCCATACTGAGAGGTTATACAGGTCAGGGTCTGTCAAGGATTCTGCTCAAAAGGCTACACCAACCTCATCATCGTCTTCCAGTCCAGTTACTGAGCACTGAAATTCAACCCCCAGTTTCTTAGTGGTAAAAAGCACTTCCATTCCTCCTCTCAGGTGTGGCGAGGAGTCATGATAGGACACATTTGGCCTTTATTTGTTGAGCCTTTGTGCTTAGTGTAGGAAGGAGTTATTCTTCTCCAGCCTCCCACCCACTTCTTGTGGTTGAATTATTTAAACATGCGGAGTAAGGTTGTCACTGCCCCTTTTTTCCCTGTTAATGGCATTAAGTGGCGTTTTAAAAAATAATGGATGTGCCAGTGTTATTTTTAAGCTTACTATACCAGCTTGCGAGGTGCTTCTGTATACGCTGAGCATAAATCATTTGACCGCAATCTACGTGGTCCGTGAACTGGTTTTGCATTTTAATGTGCTGGGAATAGCGTTCGGTAAATCAGGGATGCCACTTGGCCACATTTGCGGCCCGCCTCCGACATGTCACACGCAGCTAAGGCGCGGAGGTGGGTTGTAAATTTGGGTGTATGAATATGCAGGCAGAAGATAAATTCTTCAGGATTAGCCCCCCCCTCCCCCAGCATGTCAGGCAGTGGATGCCTTGACCTTTCGGTCCCACGAGGAGGAGGAGAGACAGCTGATCAGAAGAAGAGCTAAAACCTCTGTCTGCCTCTGACCTTTTTGCGATGCGCATTTTTACATGCTCTTCAGCTGCCAGGTTCTGGTGTACAGAAGGGTTCATCGGGCTTGATAAACATGCCCGGCTATGAAAATATCTTCGGCGTGACATTAAAAAGTGACATGTTTGACAAGTGTAGACAAGTGTAGCGCGTCTCCTTCAGCGTGTTAATGAGGGTGAGACGGCCCTTGAGCTTGGCTTCTCCGCGGTGAGGAGCTTGTCCAGATTAGCTGGAGCGCTGCACCTCTTGCTGTAGGAGTTGGGGCTCCACACAGTCACTGCGTACAAGACCCCTATGGAGTTAACTGCATCGCTGCTTCATGGAGGTGCTGTAATAGAAGCTGTACTTTGCAGAAGTACTGGTCAGGGTGCGGGGCAGCACTGAATTTCAAGTATTAGTAATGCTGTGTTGTCTATAATTATTTGGAAATTGACTCAGTATTAAAGGTGTGTAATTTCCACACAGTTGACTTCATATTGATGTTCACTCCCTGCAATTGAGGCTGGCTATCTTTAATTTTGCTTGTAAATCCTCGTTGACTGAAATTGACTGAATTGTGTTTTGGAATTACAGCACAGCTGTTAAAGACTGTGTGACTGTCCTAACATCCTTGCATCTCACTGCAGGTGCTTATCTTCCCATGAAAGCACATGTGTGTGTGGGGGCAGGATTTTACATTTTTGATGTTAAAGGATTCATCATTTGAATGGTGCCATGTTTTTTTTTTTTTATTTTAACTTGTTAATTTTTGATGAGATGATAGGTGATAGACGAGCTGTATAGCCACCGTATACAGTGACAGCAGTTTGAGCTTGGCGTTGTTTGAGTATGTGCGCTCATTCAAAGGGATTAATTAGGCATGACAATAACGTTCTGGACAGTTTATTTTGTTAAGTTAAATCTGTTGTCTGAGTATGGCTTAGACTGTTGCTTCTCTCTTTTTTTTCTGCCTCATAATTGTTTACTTGACTTCCATTGGCTTTCAATAACCCACTAGGCATTCAAAAGCCAACTATCAAGCCTACAGGCTAAAAGCTCTCTTGTACCTGCAAGAAGCAATTGATTTAACTTGCCTGGAAAATTAGAAATACCTTTGAAGTGGTTTGTCTCAAATATTATAGTGCCCTAAAACGCTAGGTCTATGTATGAGGAGAACTGTGATTTCTGCATGGCACTGATAAGGACCTCACAAACAAGGATTTTATTGAATATAAGATTGATTTTAATTTTTTTGAATGGTGCCTTTTGGCTGCAGCAAAATGATGAGAGTCAAAAATGCATCTGAATTATATTTCAACAGGTTTATAGCAGTTGCTATATCTGAGCAACATTTGAATTGACAAAATGGCAGTTGGTGGTTGTTCCAAGTTGAAGACAAATTGAATTAAAGATATTGTGATTTGTCAGTTGCTGTCTCTGGAATGGCACATGGTGTCGTACATCTTCATAAGTTGTCACCAACTGCTGGCTGTTCGTTGATATTTAGAAGAAAGGAAACGAGTAATCACCAAGATTGCGCATGGAGGAATGCTGAAAGCAAGCATAACGTAACAAAAAGGGGAGTGTCATTAAACAGCCAAGAATAGATGAGGGTAAAAAAAAGGTCTGCTACTATGAAAATGCATTCATAATCCATCCAGCATTTCAAAAAATAAGCTTTTTCCACCTGCCCAGAGTAACTGTCAAACAGTTTTTAATCAACTATATGGCCATTTTTTTTCAACCATGTGTAGATGAAGGGCAAAGTGTACCTGATTGGTATTCCACCTGCTCCCTGTTTTCAGTAAATGCCACTGCTCTGCTGTGCTGTCTGTGTGTGCTGTCAACAAGTGCAAACCAGCTAAAAACTGGAGGTCACAAGATGAGTCCCAGTTTTTGAGCTTGGTCTCATCCACTGTCATTAGAGCCAGAGTCTGTGATAAACCGACAGTTGGGCAGAGGTCTTTTGACCTCTGCTCTGGCCTCCTACACTGCCAGGATAATGGCCTGTCATCATACAGGAAAGATTTGAGGGGAGCGCCCCTGTCGGTGGGGTTTTATATAAACAGAGTGAGTGCTCTCCCTAACAACTGTGAAAGAAACCCTGTCATTCAAAGTTAAGAGGACAAAATTACATATTTACATTTTATAAATTAATCTAGCCATCTCAGTAAAAATTGTAATGCAGTTTTCCTTATTAAAAATATTGGGATAAAGTTTCGACATGTTTGTATGTTCTGTAATGCTTCCTGTACCGGTGCTCTAATTGTACTGTATATTAAATCATGTATTTTTAGTCCTTAAGCTGCATTTGGATCAAAATGTCCTGCTTTCTTTGTTTATCTGATAGTCGATTATACAACTGCTTCACAGCCTTTATTGCATACTGACTGTGAAAATGTCAATTTTTGTTTCCGTGGCATTTGGCATCCTATAGTGTACAATTGTGCTGCTCAGTACTTAATTTTGCGAGTCACTTAGGATAAAAGCAGCTGCTAAAATACTGATTATATACAATTGTTTTCTTCATTCCTGCCCCTTGGCACACGCTTTATATAATTGTGTTATACAGCTACAAGCCCCATCGAGTGGTGGCTTTCAAATAGGAAATAACTGTTCTAGGACAATACAGAACGTTATACCTGGTTAATGCGGCTCGTGCTTTTATGCCTAGTTGCATTATTTTTGGCACAACTGCATTTTTATACGGCTTAATAGCCCTTGACTGCTTAGCCTCCTGATATTAGTTTTGATTGGTGTTTGTTCAACTGTGCCTTGTTATTGTTACCATATCAAGAACCACTGCAAATGCTAACACTTGTTATTTTTGGGATGGTAGTACTCTTGATAATTTTTTTCTGAGAAGATGTTTGAAATTGTGCCTGAGTATATTCGAACATTAACTTTCATCTGTCAGTTCCAAGCTTGAGCAGTTACTGTTAAAATGATATTCCCTCCCTGTTTGAAAGGACATCCAGTCCCAAACTATGAAGTTTACATCCCTTCAATAGCATAGCAAACCCTTTCTGGTTCTAGCCACTCTGCTGTAGCAGTTAGAAAGGCCAACAGGATGTTGGGATATATAGCTAAAAGTATTGAGTATAAACCTAAGGAGATTATACTTCTCTATTCAAACGCATTTGTCAGATTATATTTGGAGTATTATGTGCAGTTCTGGGGACCATACATCAAGAAAGGTACAGAGGCTTGAGAAAAAGTTCAAAGAAGAGCTACAAAGTTAATTTCTGGTATAAAAGATGAAGGCAATGAGGAGAGGCCGAAGATTCTAGATTAATCTTCTCAGTCTTTGTATAAGGAGACTTCAGGGTGATCTAATTGAGATGTTTAAATATGTTAAAGGGATTAACAAAGTTAACTATGCAGGATTACTTGGGCCAACTTCTGTTATTAGAACTTGGGGTCACCAATGGAAGCTAGCCAAGGGTAAACTTTGAACTGATATTAGGAATTTTTTTTTCCACGGGGAGAATAATCTGTGTGGAATCACTTACCTGGCCATATTTTAGAAGCAGAATTTCTGTGGGTTTTCAAAGACCAGGCTTGATTTATTGCTAGATACCATTTACTCATTGAGCATCTGAAGTGTTAGGTTCACTTTAGCGATAGGAAAATGGCGGGCCTAGTCAGGCTGAATGGCCTGTTCTCGCCACACACGTTATGTTCTGTTATAGTGAATGATGCTGATTTGTAATGGAGTTTTTCTTTCTTGATAGGAGTTTCTGCATTAAGCATTTTAGATGCATATAAATTAGCTTTTTTGTGCAAAGTAATGTAAGGGGCTTCTAATGTCCCTGTAATGAAATAATGGACACACTTTCCCTTTGTTAATGTGTCAAGGGTCATTTTAGTGGGTGCAGTTGGTCCATTTGCTGCACGCTCTTTCTTTTATGTGTACGAGGTTGTGCCCGGAGCCCTTTGAAACATGTGATTGAGTTATGGATACTAAATTGATTATGAACATGCAGTCAGCAACATGCCGTTGACTGCGGGGGTGGCTGCATGTGTTGGAGCCTAATTGAATCATTCGTGGGCTAATACAATTTGTGTTTTGTCAGACAAAGAATATTGGGATTGATAGGGACACGCATGAGGATGGAGGGTGGAAATGGAGGAAGCTATTTTCAATTGCCACCCCTGTCAGTCTGCCAATCCCCTTGGAGATGGACAGCAGTGTGCGTGCTTCAACAGTGTTTTAACTGCAGCGATATAATGACTCTCGTTCCTGTCCTGGCAAGATGGAAAAAAAAAAAAACCAATTTGCTTTGTCTTCTTAGTGCTATGGTTCTCAAACTCAGTCCTGGGGTGCCCCTGTGTATGCTGGTGTTTATTCCCACCAATCAACAGATGGTGTTTATTCTATTGCAATCATGGGATTTTAACAAGCTGTTAAAAATTGTCTTAATTAGGGGTATTTTGTTTTGAGCAGTTATTTATTCTCTTTAGCCACACTTTAACGGATATCAGCACACGCCACGAAGAGTAAAAAAAAAAAAAAATCTATTTCCACATTGTAGTTTATTGGAAATAACTTCATAAAATGAGGGGGGGAAAAACAATGAAAGTAAACACTCAATAGGTTCCTAATTGGTGAAATCATGGACCCATGGCTATGAAAACTGACAGTTTTTAGGGAAGTAAATGATAGTCGAGCCTGTTTTGTGCCATGTTTATGTTAAGTTCAAGCAAATTATTTTGAAGGAGCTCTAACAGCTTACCGATTCTCTCACCGTCTCATTTGATCTGTTTAATAAAGATGTTGGAATTGCTCGCAATATAGAAAAATAATCACAATACTGCATGCACAAGGATGCACAAGGATCATTTATTCTTCACAGCACACATGAATATTTCTGCCAAAATTTGACTTATGATGGTTAATTGCTTTAAACATGAAATGCACACAATTAGGACAAATAAACAGTTTATTGCAATCCAATGACTGTCCTGTAGTTGCAGTTGGATCAAAACCAGCAAACAGAGGGCCCCAGGACCAAGTTTAGGAACCGCTGCGCTCAGAGAAGTAGAACTTGGTGTGTGGGGTTACTTACTGTATTTTCAAGGGATTTGTTTCTTTGTCCGACAGTTCCTGTTTATGAAATATATTGGGGTGCATATGTTGATTCTTTCAGCCATGGCTCCTTCTTGAATGCCACCAGATGAGTTGTTTTTACTCATCTGAGGCAGAGAAGAGAGGCAGCTGTATTCTGTGGAGACTGTTGCGGCAAAATCTTTGTAAAATGTTAGAATATCATTACATTTGAGAATATATGATGTTTCTTTCCAAGCATTTTGTGGTTGGGTCTGCAGTGTTTCCAGGTACTTTCAGGTTAAAATCCCAAGCGATTAGCTGCTTCTGATGTCACTGTGCTCCGGAGAACATAAGTACATTGTGTAAATGACTGTTACTTGTGTAAACTTCGTCTTTATGAGAGTCTGCAATTCATGGGCATACCTCATGATTTAATTCCCTCTAAATGCAATCTTCACACCAAGGTTTTTGCTGCTGAGAACTCGAGTTTTTTTGCCGCTGAGAACTATGCGTAATTGTAGCAGTGTACCACTGATCTAGTATTCATGGTTTTTTTTTTTTTAATATTCTGGAATATTGTTCGCTGAGCTCTGGTATTGTTGGTTTGTTACAGTAGTTTGTGATTCTTCATTGTGCTGATTTTTTTGTGGAAAATAATAGTACGTTTTTGCTATTTATGATCAGTCTGTGTTCAGAATAAATAGTGTTTGAATCCTGGACCGCAAAGCAAAAGTGTCACTAACCATTCACCCTTTGTTGCATGACTCTTTCCCTCTTTGCCCATTAAGAATGGTGGGTGGGTTTGTTTACCTTAGTAACCTTTGTGTAACAAAGGGTTAATCAATAAATCAGTTGTTGAAAAACAATGAAACTATTAAAGCAACATTTTTCACACGATTCTTCATAAGCAAACTCCCTTGTCAAAATAAAAGCAAATTTGACTTGTTTATGTTGTAAATCAAATAATGCAAGCTTGCTGATGCTGTTTAATGAAACTGTTGCTCTTCTTGTGCTTTTGTCTCATTCTTAATGATCCTGTATTCGATAGCATAAAGTATTATATTTCCGTTTGTAGAACTGTTACAAAAGTATTTATTTAATACCATAGTAAAATTTAAACTTTCCCTATTATATCACCAGTGACATTTCAGATGTCCTTCCTGACATCTTAAGGAGGAGAGACCACCCTGAGTAAGGAAGGGACTAACTGATTAGCAGGTTGGCTGAAGTTGATCAGTCCTTCTCTGGGCAGCCACTTCCCCATGTGATGTCAGGAAGGAACAGGTTTTGAAATGGCTTGTAAAGTTTAACTGGCCGTGCACCTGTGACGTAATGGGGACCTTAAAAAAAAAAAAAATTAGCTGCATCTCTTTTATTCCAAAATCATAATTCATTTTTGTTTTCCGCCATGAAATCCACACTCCCCACTGCTGCACTATTTGTAGCTAAGAAAAGAAAGAACTGGGAGCCAATGAATGGTGGCACGCAGTAAAACTGAAGAAGATTTTTGGATGCAGGATGCAGCAAATACGCCCACAACTTACAAAATTAGATTTTATTTTTTTTTTTTTAACTTTCAGCAGCCTGGGAAATAAAGATCAAACAGTAACAATGGAACAACAGTGAAGAAGTTCAAAAGGTTTCCTTTCGAAATTAGAATTCATGAATATGGTGTTCTGGCACATTGTTTCAAAATGAAATGCGTTATACAGTATAAATGGCCCTTCATGTCCTGTGTATATGTTTGTAAATGGTCGCGTGTGGATGGAGGACAAACACCAGTACTGGACTGTGATCTCATCAGGGATAATTGTGGATTCTCGCGGGAGGGTGCGACAGCCCGAAATACGGACGTGCCCACTGACTTCCCCCTCATTTCCCCTTCCCCCACCATCTTTCATCTGAAACGGTGAAAATGTCATTTCTGTGTACTTGTCGCCTGAAATCAGATGTCAGGCCCAGCTGACAGTTCCACTTGGGGGCTCAGGCATAGGTGAAAATGGCAGGAAAAGCAGAGCTCATTGTGGGAGAAGTCACTTCCTCACGTCCCTGGGGCCTGACGCAAGGAGCCGCCCTGACACTCCGCAGTCAGTGCTCAAGTATGACTTTTTTTCCTGTCCGGCCCAGGGAATTCTTAAGGGTAAATGTTACATTTGAATATGATTTATCAGATTTTAATATAATGGCAGAGACCTTTTGGAGGCCTACGTCATCTTTCAGTGGGAGGGGGACTATGGCTTTGATGTGGAAACCATTTTATTCACATCTGAAGGCCCCAAATGCAAAGAGAGGGTCGTGTTTCCTCACCTTTAAGAAAAAAAAAAAGGGTCAATTTTGTTCTGAAAATTTCTCTGTGTGCAGCTCTTATTCTACTGCCTCCTAAGCAAAATATTTCTTCTGCAAAATATTTCTTGGGGACAAATATTCTTGAAATTTTCTGGTTCATATTGATTCTGCATTGAAAATTGATTTCAGTCTGGCTCGTCCCATCATTGTATGAAAAAGGCTTTTTGACAATAACTCAAATTCAAATGAAACAATTCCCTCCTGTGGTTGTTGCCCGTTTGAAAGTAGCGATGAATTGCTGGATGGGTGCGACTCTGCCATCAGCGGCAGAATGAGATCTTGGTCCAGAATAATCAAGCGCATCTTCGCGGAGCAAAGCATTTGCTGCACTAGAGTTCTGTTGAGGTTGTAGATACATTTCCAGTGTTCCATAAGTTTTCTCCTTTTCTGGTTTCAAAGGCTGCATTACGGTTGGATTTATTAGACTTTTCTCGCTTTTTACTGTACTTGCTTGGTCATCATATCCACATTACTAATGAGTGTTCATCAAAAATCGCATTCTGTAAACATTTTGTGAAAATCCCAATAGTTATCTCTACAATATAGCCACAATATTGATATTTTTCAATCAGAAATATTAATATTTCATTTCTCCATTTCGCGTGGCCCTAGATTTTCCTTCAGCCCTGTATTTCACAGAACATGCCCCTATTACAAACCCCTGGAAAGGAACCAGACGTAGATCCACAAAAATGCCCTTAGGTCGTTTGATAAAGATTTTTTTTTTGCCACCATTGGTGCAAACAGAAGCTTAGTCACAGAAGAGGGCTTCGGCAGACGGATGGCCTGGGGCTGCCTGGGTCAGGCAATCGGCAAACGGGATTACGAGGAGTGGTGGTGAGCTGTGGTCAGAGACAGGTCCAAGGTCTAGACTGGAAAAACAGTCTGAGGGTACAGGGCACACAGAGCCTTGTCCCATCAGAAACCGAGCGCTTGGAGGAACCGGCCCACTCGCCAAACTGGAGCTGAAAGGATAAAGGGAGATGTCCCCAATTATGAGGTTGCTTGAATACTTCAGCTGAGAATGGAGAATTAAGCTGCTTTCACATCGGACGCGGAACGAATTTTTCGCACAACAGATTACATTCAAAGTCAATGCAAAGACACGAAACGCGTGTATTCGCGTCTTTGCATTGACTTTGAATGTAATCTGTCGTCTATGAAAAAATTTGTTCCGTGATCCGCCAGAAAGCGGACAAAACTCTCTATACCTGACAGGGTACGCAGACTAAGAGGAGAGGCAATCCAACCAGGAACAAATGTGGTCAAGGCACTTAAATATTTGCCACAAACAACCAACTATGGGGAACAGGTGGGAGTGGGAACAGAGAAGGGACAGAGTGCATGATTCAATAATAAAATAATGAAACTAATAAGGGGGAACAGAGGTAAAAACGGGTCAAAGACGGCTGGTTTGTTAGAGAAACGGTTAAAAAGACTCAGGAGGTGACAGCCCCTCATTTGGAGAACCAATGACAGAGGCGTTTGTGCTGGTCACACTTGGGCGAGGATAATTCAGGGTGGACGGATGGCATCATAAAATGCGCACTTGATCTCTGCTGCTACAGGTTCAAATCCACAAAAAAGACCAATCATTGCCTCTCGTTTGAGCTAATAAGAAAAATTAGACATTTGTGTGTCTGCATTACGTTTTGTAATGTTTCTAAACGGTCAGAAAATTAGAGGTTTTGAATAGTGTTTGCTTTTAAATTTATGTCAGGCACATGATAAGTTGCCTCCATTCACTTTTTTCAAATATCACGTGATGAGAAGCTGATACAAGATTGATTCGTAAACAAAGGTCGTTCTCGTAACCATGTCGGCGGTAGATTTACAGAGGAGATGGTGAGAGCCGTAGTAAGAGACCTTGTTTGGGGGTGGAGTGGGGTGGTGTGGTGTGGTGTGGGTGTGGGGGTGGGGGTGGGGGTGGGGGTGGGGGTGATAGAGAGGCAGGTGCAGAGGTGAACAGGGAGGAGGTGCAGTCGCAGCAGGTGTGGGGACATAGTTGAACACAGAGGTGTAAATTGTGTCGGAGTGGAAACTCAGGCAGGTGAAAATGAGTGGGATCTGCTCAGGCTGTGCTGTCCCCTCCCCCTTCTTCCTCTCTGCTTCTTACCAGACTCTGCGGGGTCAGATTCATGACATGTACCCACCTGCTTCTGACAGGGACATATCATGCCATAAACAAAATCCAGGGGAGGGGTCAAAGGTCATTTGCCTTCCCTTCTGCCTGGAAAGTAATGGAGCTGTTGCGGCATATGTTTCTTCCCTGTAAATTGTTTTTCCCAAGCATCTGTTTTTCTATTTCATAGATTTATATTGCCTACAATATATGGACATGTTTCCTGGCCAGTCAGACTTGAACGTTAGAGATATGTACTCTATGTCCTTGAAGATGCGTGACATTTTTGTTTCTGTTTAATAAAGATTTAAAGATTATTTAGGGAGCGAGCATTACTGCTGTCTGTCATTGTTCAGACAGCTAGCTGGTCTCATCATAAATTTGCTAGCAGGTATCATAAAAAAAATGAATCCAGTTGCTTATTGGGAAACATCCCAATTGTACACTGATCAGCCACAACTTCAAAACCACCTGCCTAATATTGTTTTGGTCCTCCTCTTGCTACCAAAACAGGTCTGTCAACCTGATCTCCACATAAATATTTGGTTCTAGGGATTCCCTGCAGAACATTTGTCAGAGCATTGCAATCCCTGTCTTCTTCCCGCCGTGCATACTGGTGCCAGTCTCTTCTTCAGGAAGATGGTGGTTCAAAGAAATGGGCTTACTGGACCTGGAAACTCTCTTCAGTTGCTCTGTGGTGCTGTTCCAATACTTTCTTGCTTATAGTAGGTACTTTCGGCAGTGGGCTGGGGTTAGAGTCTCCATTTCTCCCACATCCACCACATCAACCACAGGAACTGACTGTTCGCTTACCATCTAAGGTCTATCTGCGGATCTTGACATTTGCCGTTTTATGAAATAATCTATGTCATGTGCTTCATGTGTGAGTGGTTTCAATGTTTTGTCTCACTGCTGTAGTTCAACAACAACTGGATATTTATAAGCAGAACTAGCAATTTCTGGGAAAACTTATACTCTTGGAATAATTGTATGCGGCATACTGTGCCGTTTCTCAGGGCGAATGAAACCACTTTTTTTGACCACATTTGGTAAAACATCCGCTGATGTTGCTAGCTGGAGTTCCTGCTTCCTCCTCATATACATAACATCATGTCCTCCTAAAGCACACAGAAACAGATGTAATGAGAGCTTTAAAGGAATGCAATGCTCTGGAGTAAAACAACTGGAAATGAGAAGCTGTTTAATTATTGTCATTTGCACTGTAAAGGGCAGTGACTCAGCTGGTGGTGGTGTGTCCAGTGTCTATTTCGAGTTTCTTCTATTTCTCCTAATGGGCAGTTGTCTTCGGCATACCAAGGGGAAGAAAGGAAGCAGTGAGCTTGATCGTAGGAGAGACATCTGTCCATTTATCCTCCACTTCCCATTGGGCAGCTGATGTCTGCTCTTCTTCTCTGGCGCTTACTGTATTTTGGTGTATCGAGTCATCAATTCACTCTGAAAAAGGTGATTTACATGATCCCAAGCTCTTTGTGGCCAATTACTATATTCAAATCGCCCTTCTTCCCTGAGCTTTTTTACCTTATTGTACATTGATCAGCCTCAACATTAAAACCACTTGCCTCATATTGTTTATATCCTCTTGTGCTACGGAAACAGCACTGTCAAACTGATGTCCACAAAAATTTTTGGACCAAGGGTTTCCCAACAGAACATTTTCTAGAGCATCACACTCCCTCAATTGGCTTGTCTTCTTCTCAGAGTGTATCCTGGTGCCTCCCTTTCCCCAGGTAATTGGCACACATGTACTTGCCCAATGCACATGATGTTAAAGAAGATGCGACTCACTGGACCTGGCAACCTTCTTCATTTCCTTCAAGGTCCAGTTCTGATGCTCCCGTGCCCATTGTAGGCACTTTCAACAGTGGACTGTGGTCAGAATGGGCACCGACTAGTCTGCAGCTACAAAGCGATGCACACAGCAGGGTGTGACACACTGTGTGTAGTGACTTACATTCAGTATCATTAAAATTCTCAGTGACTTGGGCCTCAGTAGCCCTTCTGCTTGTTTGAACCAGTTGGTGTAGCTTTCTTTGCCCTCATGAATCAATGAGCCTTGAGCACCAAACATCCTGTCAGAGGTTCATGGTTTATCCCTCCTTAAGCTGCTTTCACACTGGATGCGAAACAAATTTTTCGCACGATGGATTACATTCGAAGTCGATGCAAAGACGCGAATACACACGAAACGCGTGTATTCGCGTCTTCGCATTGACTTTGAATGTAATCTGTCTTGCGGAAAATTCGTTCCGCGTCCAGTGTGAAAGCAGCTTTAGACCACTGCTGTTTGCTTGGTGCTCACCGCTGCTGACTGGGAGGACTGCTGAAGCTTTGCAGTTTCAGGGATGCTCTGACCCACTTGTCTGGCCATGGTGATTTGGCCGGTGTCATTGTCATTCAGGTCCCATACTTCCCACATCCAACGCTGACTACAAGAATCGACTATTTGGTTACCATCTAAGGTATGACTGCAGACATTGGCATGTGCTCTTGTTACTAGATAATTAACGTTATTTGCTTCATCTGTGAGTGGTTTAAATGTTTTGGATCATCGGTATATAGTTCCACTTGCTTTTGTGTTTTAATAATGTTCAGAAGAATTGCTTATTGATCAGTTACCATTACACTTATTCAGTGTTTCATGCTTGTGAACGTTCATGTGTATTACAGACTAAAGGATTGCAATATTGTGGTTGAAATCTTAAAGTTCTTGAATTTGCTAGATGTATAAATGTTATTTGTTTTGGTTCACTGTTCTTTGAAAACAGTGGTCTCTGAAAATTTGAAATTGAGATATTTGCCTCAGGAGATATATTTTAAATTAGACTGAATTTTACTTGTGTTTAGAAGCATATTTCTCTCAGCTGTTCTGAGGGTTTCCGAGTCTTCTGCGGCTTTGTTGTCAAATAAGAAGATAAGCGACGGTTTAATTCTCTGCTTCAATTGAAACAAAAAACCCTATTGCTGAAACATGATACAGTAATACAGGAAATTAATGCATTCATTCATGAATTATATTGGCAGCTTGTATAATATGCTTATTATGATTCGATGATAAACATTTTCAAAGTGCCTTTGAGTGTGGAGTCGAGATAAGATTGTTTTTGTAATTGGAATGGGCATTCCAGTTAGCTGTCCTGGGAGTTGTCTCTCATCTATTTCCTATAACGTGCTCTGTTGCTCAATTAACAACATTAAGCTAAGCAATGCCTCGTGTCTGTCTGTTTGAAAGTAACAGCTATTCGGAGGGATGGGCAACACCGTTATCGCTGTTTCGGTGTGCATCATGCCAGTAGCAGGGGTAGCATTTGTTCTTGGTAGAATGCACCACTGTCCCAATCACCCAGCTTTATGAGCAGATTGCAAGGCTGGATCATCAGAGTGCTTGTAAATATGTGGGTAGCTTCCCATAAAACATCCAAATGTGCACTCATACGGATCTGTATGTACTCATGCTGAAATATATATTTATTTTTATATGATGACATGATAAAAAAGGTAGGGTGTTTTAATGAGTATTGGAGCGACAATATAAGAATGAAGAAATATGAGCCTCATAATGTTGGTGGTTATTCAAGAGAACTGGTCTCATAGCATAGTGAAATGGCCACCAAACAACCAAAAACAGCACACATTTAAGCAATGAGCTGCCCTATGCAGCATTGTGCATAAGCTCTGCTCGATATTTAGCAAGATATTTAAAATGTGTTTCAACCCAATGGAACTCGAAATCACACACTGCGTGAGTGAAAACAGGTGGAGACAAAAGGGGGAAAGAAAGGGAGAGAATGAGTAAATGAGCAAGTGAAAGAGAGTGAGAGTAGCCTTGTTATCACTGGATCCACAGATGGAGTTAAACCGTTCTCCCTTTCCTGTGAGTCCAGAATAGCTATGTTGCTCTGCTGTGATGTCACTGCTGGAGCCCTGCTTCATTCTCAGTACTGAAGACTGAACACTGAGACACGAGAGGAACCAGTGTGCTGCACAGTGCACTCATTATCTCACTGTCAATCACAAATGTTTACATTTGCGTTTCACGTCACATTGACTGTGCCACGGGTCAGCCATAGCCCTGTTTCATTACTGTTCATTACTAAATAGCTAAACAATTACTCACACATTCAGCATTGGTTAAAGCATTTAGTGGCACATCATTTACCTTAAATTTTGAGCACTTCCTGCGAGGCGATGAGGCTTGCTCATCCTCAAATCGCAGACAATTTTTTCCTGAAATGCAAATTTTACTGAAAACACCTTTCAGCATATTCAGAGTATGGTTGCTTCACCAAAATACAGTTCTGGATTTAACATTGCCTTTTGCTCGAAAGCGACCTGATGGCTCCTATTTCTCAGGAGACTTACGGCATTTTATGTTCATGCTTCGATGTTGGTCCTCCCGTAAAGGTCCCTCATTGAGAGCATAATGAATTTCAGCTTTGACACCTGCCATGAAAATATGACCTGGATGTATAAATCAAATATGGACAAACTATACTGACCAAAAAAAGAAACGCAATTACATAATCCGGTGCCAAATTTCGACAAACCCATTGAGAAAAACGCTTTTGCTCTGAGTTATTTTGGAGGTGAGCACTTCTACCATACAAATTTTTGCGGTCACAGTGCATATTCTGGAGCCGCCATTTGTCCGGAACCAAACAATCGGCAGTGCTTAAGTTCGAGTACTACCATTGTCCTTACACACCCATTTTTGTTTTGAGTTCCTCGTAGACACCAGGGCCTATAAAAGTCAGACCGAAAATGAGTAAAAATCAGACGGGTTATAATGCCACGACGAAGGGAAGTTCAACGAGAATGCACGATTGGGATGCTACAGGCCGGAAGTCGGGTAGATAGTTGCCCGTGAATTCGGTGTGCCTTCTACGACAATTAGTCGCCTCAGAACCAGATTTAATGCCACTGGACACATGGCCGATCGCCGCAGATCCGGTAGGCCACGTGTTACGACTCCAGTGGCTGACCGTCGTATCACAACTGACCATCTGCTACACACCGAACCAACCTTCATTTTGTTGAAGGAAACCTCAACGCCGTCCGTTACCGCAATGAAATTCTCCATCCAGTCGTTCTTCCGTTTATCCGACATCACCGACTGACTTTCCAACAGGACAATGCGCGTCAGTACGTGGCACGTATCTGTATGGCGTTCCTTCGGGCTGAAAACATGCAAATCCTTCCCTGGCCAGCATTTTCTCCAGATCTTTCACCTATAGCACTCTTGTGGGACATTCTGGATAGAGTGATCCGGAGACGTCAACCACTGCCAGCTACAGTACGTCAGCTAAGACAAGCACTGACCAAAGTGTGGAACAGCAATCCACAAGCAACAATCAGACCTCTGGTGATATCTATGAGACGCAGGTGTACAGCCATGCGTGACGGTAGTAGGGGACATACGAGATACTGATAGTGTCATTTGTGTTTCGTAATGTCGAACTTCACCTTGTTAAATAAAAGCCAACATGGCGATATTTCAACCCGATTTTCTGTTATATCTCTTATCTGAGATTCCCTCTTTCTGTTGATACCAATGAAGTGTTGATTGATAACAGTTACACTTGATAAATTCAAGAAACAGAAAATTGTGTTTCTTTTTTTGGTCAGTATATAAGCCGGCCTCATAGAATAACTACCGTTCAGCATGTACCAGTGCCTCAGCTGCCCAGCCTTGCCTTCATAATGAAAGTCCTACAAACAGTGAACGATCAGTCCCAGCCAGGCAGCGCCAAAGACTTGGCTCTACCATCAGCAGCTCGAGCACCAAGTTCCACAGGGCTCTGCTCTGAGGACAGCGACAGCGTTGAAGGACTTCACAGTTGAGCTCTCCACAAAAACAGAAAGCATGAATTTGATTTTAAGATCATCCAATGTTACCATATGCGGAGCTGGAGTTGGGTGCACACATTGTCCTGGTGAGATCATTGATGGTCATTCCTGTGAGATGTACACTAAGCAGGTGAATGTCCATAATATCTGTGGTATGTAGTGACATAGTGGTTTATATCTACTCCTTCATGCAGGGGGGGTGGTCCGACCACACAGAGCTTTTGCTGTATTCGCCCAATCTCCTCAGCTGCAGGACCTCACTTGCCTGCTGCCGCAGTACCTACTTCGGTCACTCCTGACCCTCACAAATGTTGCTCCAATGGTCGTGGCCTCGTCCCTCAATAACACTACGGGAATAAGGGCTGCAAGGGAATCCACCGGCTATTGCTTCTAGAGACGCTAGGACCATCAAAGCATATTCACTGAGGTGCAAAATCCAGGGTTCAGAAAGTTCTGCAATTTTTTTTCTCCCTCGCAGTAGATCAGCTGATTGCACTACTTAGTTCTACCTCAGCTGAAGCAAATACAGGTGGTTGGAACAAAGAACCAGTGAGGACTTTTACTCTCGGTACCAGGACTTTCCACCAAGTCGTGATGGGCACCTGTTGGAGGGTGTGGTTGAGAGAGACCCATTGGTCCACTCAAACCTTTCTTCTCTCAAGTGTTTCCATTAAGATATTAAATGTTATGGAACAGATTCAGTTCCTGGTCTGTCTTGGAGGAACTTAACTCCTATAACTTCTAAATAAAGGCACTTTCCCTGGTGCTCGTGTGGACTTCACTATGGGGTCCTGATGTGGCAGCTCTAAGTGGAGAGGGAGGCTAACTCCAGAGCTGACTGTGTGCAATATGTAATTGGATTCTGCAAAGAAGGGAAGTGTATATACCATAGCTCTCCTTTTGCATGGCTTTTTCAGTGCAGGATGCTGCAGACAATGAATGGAAATCCTCCACCCAGCAATTCACACTTCACCCCTTGACTTGGCATGCAAGCAGAGTTTCCTTGATTGCTTGTGGCAATTTAATCATAATTTTAATAATTATCCATTGCCCCTCTCTGCCCTGTCTTGACCGTGCGGTCATGTTTTGGCTGCTGAATTAGCAGGGGCAGAGTGTGCCTGTCGCTGATCTCGCAGGGATTGTGGGAGTAATGAAAATCGAATGAGTTTGGCTGTTGGGGCGAATAGGAAAGCGACAAAGAGGAATGATTAGACTGCTGATCTTACACCGCTCTGATGAATCTTGATTTAGCCAAAATTAGTGGCCTAATAGGACTGGGAGAGGAGTGCGGAGGGGCTTCCGTGCTGGTTTCCATGACGCTCCATCTGACACGCTGTCATTAACTCTTGCCTCACTCACTGTAGCTGGCTTCCTCAGAAAATGTCAGCAGGTAAGGGCTTTTCCTGTTACTGGACTGTCCTGTCAATGTGTGCATACAGGGCATCATTGGCTCATTTGATTTAAATAGGTAACTTAGCCTCACTATTTCGCAGCCTAACGTTTTACCCTGTACTGGGCTGTGATGAGCTTGCTGATGTGTAATGCAAGGGCTTGGACTCTTTAGCTATCTTTTTTATCTCTTTAGCTAGCTTTTTTACCCTGAAGGGGTCTTCAGGGTAAAAAAATTTTTTTTTTTTTTTTTTAATTTCAATATTTTTGATTTTCACATAAAATAAATAAAATGAATAAAGGAATGCAGTGAGATGCCAGTAAACACCAATAATCTATGTTTTTCCTCTGCCTTAATTTTTACTTGCAACTTTAAATGCAAATTACCAAAAATCACAATTTTGACTGATTTTCAACCTTGTGGCATTCATAAAATCATTAATATTCATCTGACTG
The DNA here is from genome assembly GCA_029692085.1 of Gymnothorax javanicus. NCBI lineage: Eukaryota > Metazoa > Chordata > Actinopteri > Anguilliformes > Muraenidae > Gymnothorax > Gymnothorax javanicus. Next base: position 45,311,713 of record CM056202.1, on the reverse strand, counting down.
ACTTGAAATTTGGGCTGAAATGGTATCTGTTAGCGATCTATGAAATGACATAGGGACATAGATGGGTGCATCCCTAGGGGGTTTATTTTGAAAATGAAGCAAGTTGATGATAGCGATTTTAGTTCTGGTTACATTACAGAGTTCATTAAATATTCATAAATGTTCCAAACAGAAAAAAATCCTATGTCATTTCATAGAACTATCTTAAACCTTTCATATGAGACTAATTTGAGTAAAGTCTGACCATGGGTTATTGAAATATCAGTGCCACAAAATATTTTCAGATTTTGTCATTGAAGTGCCGTTTCCATGGTAACCATGTAAATTTTTATCAAAATACTACATTTTATAAGGTTAAAATCATGTTGAGTATGTTTATTTCTTAGTTTTTACATTATTATGGTTATTTCTACGCTTTACCCTGAAGACCCCTTAAGGGATACACTGATGGTCTATGGTGTCAAACACAAGCAATGACTGAAACTTGGAGGGGGTGTAGAGATAGGACAGGGGGATGAGAGGGAAAGAGGTGCAGAGAGGAGCACTAGTTGTTTCTTTCTGAAAACAAATGCAGTGTGATTTCTGTAACATGCAGCAAAGCACTGCCTGTCACAATTTCTTGTCTCCAATTGAGAAGAGCAGCGAGACACACTCTGCACCCCTCGCACGCACACACACACACGCACACACACACACACACACACACACACACACACACACACACACATGCACACACACAGGCGCATGGATGTGCGAGTGCGCACATACTTGCGCTCACACACGCACACACACGCAGACACTGCCTCTCTGTCAATCTCCGGATTATCAAAGTATCCCGTCTCTGCGGAGAAGGTGCATGCTTAGGGTAGGTGGTTTCCTTGGTAACATGCTCACTTCAGCTGCTCGCCTGGTGAGGAAAAATAAGATCAGCTTCACAAGTATGAGTGGTATGAGCTATTATATACCACGCCTCAGTATAGTTATGCTTTTAGATGTTTACTTTTTGACACAACTATTGTTGATTTACCGCTGCTGAAGTGTTGGCCAGTACTGCTGTCATTGATAACATCATTTTCAGATAGTCTTATGTCTGAAAAATGCTGTAAACTTACCTTAGAGTATGTGTTGATGTAAATGATAGCACATTTGGAGAGAAATGGAAAAAGTAGGGTGATATTCTTCTTTATTTGTCAGATTATTTGATCGCACAGTTTTTTGCAGTAGTGAACCTTGACCGATCCTTGCTTGTAAAGGAGTGAGCCTTTTGCAGAGGCTCCTTTTATACCCAAACCTCATGAAATCCCCTCTGCAAAACCTTTTCACCTGTTTTTTTAAATCTTTTTTTATTGTTATTTTATTTTTTAATTCCTCCACCTTTCTAATCTTCTGTTCTCTCCCTTCCCAACACTTTGGAAGGTGTAGTTAGCATCAAATTCGGAATGAACATTAGTCTAAATCAATTATAATACCGTTTGATAGGGTAAAAGATTGAATATCTTGTATTGCACTGTTTTCAATTTAATTCAGTTCAAAGATGATTGAAAATGACAGTCTTTTTTATTTGCATTTTTTGTTCTGTCCAAACATTTTTTTGGAATGAGGCTGTTTATTTTGTTTTGCTTCCATTCTACCTTTTTTTTTTTTTTTTTTTCCAGAATATCAAGTAACCGCTCTAATTGTGATGTTTGAAGAACTTAGAAGTTTTTCGGATTGCTGTCAGTTTTTGGTTTTCACTCAATTTGCATGAAAAGGTCAGCACACTGCAGTAGCTGGCATGGAGTCTTATCCTCTGGTATGATTTGAAAGTCCACCCATAATGACAGGTTGTAATTAATGATATTAATTGCATTCATTTTCTGGTTTAGTCATTACTAATTCCCATTTTAAATAGTGTTGCCATTGCTGCCATTGTTGAGAGAAGTTATTGCCCTGATCCTGCCGGACATATTCAGAGTTTCATAAAGTCCAGGGTTTTTCTTCCATAGATGCTGACTCTGCTCAGCTGTATCTCCATTGTGACATTCACTGCCCCTGCATTTGTCTCTCAGACTGAGGACTTACCTGCTGGCACTGACCGTCAAAACACACTCCAGTAAAGTGAGCGGATCAGGGGAACAGTCCCTCGGGACTTATGTGTCTTTACCTGTAGGCCTATGTTTGCAGACATAGCTGGTCCTAATGCTCCTCTGGGACTGGATGCTCCAATTAGTGATTTGGTATAGCTGATGCAAAGAAATAAAAAAAAAAAAAGGTCGGCTACTAGGTTTGTTTATGTGGCGCAGCACTTTTGTAATGTAAAATTGTTTCAAAAACTCTCTGTAACCCTCGTTTCACTCCAGCTAGAGTGCATGGTCAGGAGATTCTGATGCCCAGCGGTCCTCTCACAGTGGAGTATCATGGTAGAAACGTATTGAGGTAAAGCCTGCCATGCTCAATTAGTTCAGCAGAGTGAGGAGAGTTCCTGTCATTGGAGACCAATAAACCAATGGAGAATTCAGTCAGTGGAATGATGTATGTGCAGTTATTTGAAGCATTTGTGTTTGGAATAAACTTTATTCCCTGCACTAGTTTTTTTTTTTTTTTTTTTTTTTGTGAAAACAAGAATGAAATTTTTTGGCCATGGTGCTGGTCAACTAATATTTTTGATGAGTTTAGGGAAAATAATGTCCATTGAGAGGAGAGAGGTTTTTTCAGGTGTGCCTTAAGGTCAGGTAATAATCCTGCCCTGCAGCATGTCAGTCACTCTACATGAGCCATTAGGGAGGCACTTTGCTCTGATTCCTTACTGCGGCTCCTTTTATGCCAGCAGCTGAGATAGATATGGAAATGAATGTGATTTCCAAACCTCCCAGAGGAGGGTTTTCACAAGCAATTCAAAATGCAATTTGGAATCGGTGAGGTATGAGCAAAATGGTATGGAACTCGTACGCAAACTTGGACCCATTTTAAATGTTATTTCAATTCAGGTTGGCCGAAAACAGTATGTCTGCATGCAAAATGAGAAACGGATAAAACGTGGCAGGTGTGCTGATAAATCGCAAATTAAATTGTGGACATCTGTTTAAACACATTACGCAGTGTTATGAGTTATTTGGACACTTTTATTCAAGGTGACTTTGTTGTTTAGTCAAAGTAGGGGCCAGTCCTCCTCGGGAGTGATTTGTTGGTAAGAGCCTTGCTAAAGGGCCTAAATATTTCCCTGCTTTTAATATGGCTACGCTGGGGCTTTCATTTCTGACCTTTCAGTTATGAGCACCTTATCCACTAGCTTACTGGTTGTCCCATGTGATGCTTTTATAGTCAGCATGGCTGTTAGGGATTATTTAAAACCTCACTTGTCAGTGTGGACTGCCTTACAGACATATACAAAGTCTGTTCTTCAATGATCTCCTATCTTTTCAAAGGTTTTTGACTCTAAATATGGCTCACTTGCCTTCTCTAATTGATTCATCCACTCCATGTTAACTTGACAAGATGACACGATGAAAGTAACATTCCACCTGGCTGTTTACATGGGCACCATGTTGGTAGCCAACTGTGTTTCCTAAATAACCGCTTCCACATTAGAACTGGAGGTGCATAGATTCAATCTGTGAAACTTCCTGCCTGGATACACAGATTTCTGCTGAAGAGCGAGGTTCAGAATTCTCACCCTGTTCAGTAATTAGCCGGAAACAACTGGGTTTAGACTCACCCAGGGTTTAAAATTGGGCACCGTTTGTTAACTCGGTATGTGCTCACAGTTTGGATTTGAATGTTTGCCAAAGGTGTTTCTAATCTAATGATCTCCTGATCTGTCAGGTGAGCTTACAAAATTTTCTGCATTAGCAAAAAGTACATTTCAGCCTTGTTTTGACAAGCATAAAAGTGAAATCTGCAAGATGGAACTCTGGGACAGATTCATCCTGTGGCCACCCTGAGGGCAGGATGTTATTTGTCAAAAAGCCACTTGAGATTGGAGGTGAGGAGGTCTGGCTTTTGCAGTCTGGGAGCAATGGAAAAATAATGTGGAGATTCAGAGTTGAGGTGCATCCAATGTCTGAATTTTTAATGTGTTGATGTGTTGTATAAAATGTGAAATATTTTTTTCTCATAAAAAATCTCAGTTATTTTGTTATTTCTGTATTATTGCTTTTTCTTTGGGGGGGTAATATCCGTTGGTTAATACTTTCTCGAGGCTGTTGTGGCAAATATAATTACATTTATTAGACAAATGTAATTCAGCAGGACCTAATCATTGTGTACTATTGCTTTATTTCCCTCCTATTTTTAGCAGTGGGCTCTATATGTGAGTATTTTGTGTCTTCTTTGAGGTTACCCTGCTTTGAGACGGATTGATGAATTATAAAAAAAAAAAAAAAAAAATGGGAACTCACTGGTATTCAAAATCAAATGGCCTTCAGGTACCACACAGTGGGCCTAATTAGCTAATCTCTCTGAGACCAAGCATTAGTTTTCAAGCAATAATTTTAATTACTGTGACTCTGCATTGGTAACTCACTACCCCTTATCTTAATGGTTGTGGATCTTGGCAGGTTTGGAGTACAGAAAGGTGAGACAAATGTTGTCCTCTCTCCCAACATTCTGGCTCGCACTGGAGAACCAGTCAGCTGAAAGTGATTTCCCCATAGGCCTTGGAAGTGCAATGTAACTAGCTAATGGCAATTGGGCACTCAGTATAGTGAATGGTGGTTCAAAAAGTATTTCTCTATGGAAAAAAAAAAATGAATTGGATTTTTTCGCATAATTGTCTCTGTCACAGTCTATTTTAAGCTGGCAATTTTGAATTGGACATTTTTCTTTTTTGTCATAGTTTATCTGTCTTGTTGAATTTTGTTGCTGCTTACCTGTTGGTTCTGTTTCGAGACAGTCACTGGTTTGTAGCTACTGGTAACCAGCAAAGAAACACAAAGAGATGGCTTGAATAACTTAATAAAATCTTGGGAAGTAACAGAAAAAATTACAGAAGGTGGTTTTGAAGACTGTTCAAAGTAGAAATGTTTGTGAAGTAACCAAATGGCTGCTATTGACAACATGAGCAGGAAATTCAGCCCTGTTACTACTGCATTTTGCTTTATAAATTTACACAAAATTGTTGTAAATTATTGAAATTGCACACAAAGAATTCCTTTATTTACAAAATAAAAGTATGCATAAATCTCATAATTGGGTATTAGATTTTGAGAAACTCTATGAATTTCTCCCATAGGCTGCATGATTTTTTTTTTTAAGTGAAAGGTTGGGAAATCCTAACAAACCTGAAGGGAGGGACGACTCTGCTTCAGAGACTTTCTGAATGGAAGATTTCAAGAAACATGACTGTATGATGATGAGCTTCCCTAACAGTAATCTGCATGAGAATTTTCTCGGGCGAGGTGTCTCATCAATGAGGTCAGATGAACGATTAATGGTTGGTAGGCCTTATGGTGGGCTTGCAGTGTTGTGGTGTAAAAAACTAGCTTTCTGTATTCAGGTGGAGATCATCAATGAGAGAATAATGACTATCAATGTCAAGTATGGCAGTCAACATCTTTTTATATGTAATGTGTGTATGCCATGTGATGATCACTCTCCAAATTCTCAAAATTTTGACCTATTCATGTCTTTACTTGGTGATACACATGCATGCTTAAGTGAAGCTCCCACTTCTTGTGTTATAATGTTGGGGGATTTCAATGCTAATGTAAGTGCCCGGTCAGTTTTTAGAAATGAACTTAAGAGTTTTTGCTCAGAATACCATTATATAATTTCTGATGTGGTAATGCTTCCTGCTAATACATTTACATTTTACAGTGTGGCTCATAATTCTACGTCATGGTTAGATCATTGTGTTTGTAGTTAGAGTTCGCATAGCAGCAATTGAGTGTTTTAATGTTCATTATGATGTTTTGACCTCTGATCACTTTCCATTATTCGTTGTGGTAAAATTCAATTATGCTGTTTCTAGTGAACTTTCTGCTCTTTCTTCTAAATCACAGTCTCATGGTAGCAGCTGGAATAAGGCAGGGGAGCCAGATATAGCTGCATATACAAGTGCGTGCACACCAGGTTTCAACTTGAAGAAAGTTGAGAAAAATTGCCCAGAGAAACTAATGCTTGGAAGTTGTTCTATATGGCCCACTAGTATCAACCATGAAATCTGTTTAAAATTTCTAAAGCAAATTTTTGAGAAATCTGCATTTTTAGAAAATCATGAATTCTGAGATATATTTCTTTTATTTTTGGAATGTAACTAACAATTTTCCCCAAGCATTGCTTATTTATCAATTCAGAACCCCCCTCCATTTTGTTTGTATGGTCAAACAAGTGGTGCCAGGTACAACAAACCCCGCCCCTCGCACATACTTTCACCTACTTTTACGAAATTCAATAGGGATCTATTCTGGGTCAGTGGCAATCCCTAAACCGAATTTTGGGTGAATGTGCCCATTAGTTTTGCCGCTAGAGTGTTAACAAACACACAAACACAGAAACAAATGCACAAACACACAAACAAACTGAGCCAAAAACAATACCCCTTGCCCTCACCCTTCGGGTGGGGCAGGGTTATAATTATGTAAGAACCCTATAGTTGACACCTATAACAGTTCATTGCAGGACAGTGACCTGTTTGGGATAAATGATTTCAAGGAAAGTTCTAACTGCATTCCACAAATTCCACCCACACTTATTTCATCTGAAAAGGCCTATTTTGAATTGCATAATAAGCATTAGGTAATGGTAAGGACATGGAATCAATAGATTGCACCAGGATGTAGTGATGTTACATAATGAAGGTGTACAAAATTTGGTGTCAACCACTTCAAGTGCCTAGTTACTGGAAAGGTGTTGCACGTTGAATGCCAAGAGAAAGTTTGCCTGGTTTGTTTCCGAAAAGGAAATTTCAAGATCACCGAAAATTTGCTTGATAAAATTCATGAACACATTTTGACTGATTACGATATCGATGATATTCGGGTGCCATGTGGATTATGTTCAATATGCAAAAGGAGTCCTTTTTTTTTTTTTTTTTTTTTTTTTTTGGGGAACTGAGGAGAAAATTCACCTTTGCATTTAAAACGAGAGTTTTCAACTGCAACAACTCCCTTGTGCAAACCATTTTTAATTGTGTGTTCTTAAACTCGAGACTACGACAGCAGTGGCAGAGCATTTTATATGAGTGATGTTCACCTTCTCTCTTTTTAATCTTATGTCATTGTGGTCCTTTTTATATGTATACTTGTATGTGTTATTTGCTTTTTTTATGTGTATGGACTGAAATGTCTGAAATAAAATCTATCTGTCTATCTATCTTCATCACTATCTTTTAAAATGAAAATGACTGTCATTTGCAGTGTAAGACCCTCGCTTAAAACCTATTCTTCCTTCCCTTTAACTTGTTTTATGTCCATTGTTTAGTTGCCCTTTTAATATTAAAATATTTTGCTCATCTTGTGTTTAGCCAACTTTTTCAAGACCACACTTGAAAATATAAAATCTTACTATGCATTTTGATCTTTTATTTGGACTTAAACACTTATTTCTTATTTCTATTTCACTCATTTCTCGATTTGTACGTTGTCCATGGGGTAAGTAAAATTGTCTTATCCTTTTGAAAAAACTAGAAATGAGTCAAAATTATTTCAAACCAGTGGCAGAATTCCTTTTACTTGGAAAAAAAAGTAATGGAAATGAGGGGTTTAAGTCTAAATTCAAGATTAAAATGCTTGGCAAGATTTTGTTTTTGCAGTGCATGTTTGCTCTGCTATGGCTGACACTCTAACACTGGCATGGAGGGAATCACAATGTTGGGAAAATAATGGACTCCCTCTTGCCCCCACCCACACCCCAGCCCCAAATGAGTGAGTGAGTGTACCCCCAGCTCCTCATTACAAGTCTCACTTACTGCTGTCAGAGCTGGGCTTAAGTGCCTGCTCTATCCCTGTCACCCAGGGCAGCTGGGTTCATTACCAAAGGTAATTGCTGTCTTTCACGCCAATACCACTTCCTTGGTAACTAGATATTTAATTTGTTCCTCATTGAGTGTTCCTTCTCCGTAAGTCTTCACATTGATGGCAATCGAACTCCCTCACTCCAAGTTGTTTTTCCACCCTTTGCTTAATTACTGCGCTCTCATGTGTCCCTCAAAACAGAAGTGCTTGGTCGATGTAGGACATTGTCACACACCCTTTCGCACTTTTTTTAAATTTGTCACAGGTGTATTTTTGTTAATTTTTATCTGCTCAGAAGTATTTGCCATTGCCACATATAGTGGGCAGGAGCCATACTGTTTTCCTGTTGTCCATCCATGCGTGCATCAGTCACATATATTGTCCACACTGTATTTGCTGAAGGAGTGGAGGGTTTTTCACCAAATCAGACATGGTAACTCCTCCTCGAGGGCAGCTGAATTTATTAGATTTTGAAGGTCATCAGGTCAAAGGTCAAGGTCACATAAGGTCAATTTTTGGTCGTGGCTGAAGATCAGCTTTCAGGACATATGAAGCTAGTATATGACAGGCAGAGCCACTCAGTGCTTTGTATTGAGTTGTATGTTGTCATTTATGAAATCAGCCAACATTTTCAGTACCAAACTGTGTTTGTCACTTGCCCCTCATTGACTTTTTGAAGGATGTGTTGTTGTCGTTGTTGGTTGGTCACCCAAAGGTCATGGAGTCTCTTACCCCTTTTTGTACTACTGACACTGACTGTGTTTCTTCAGGTTAAGAAACTGCATGTCAGTAGACTTGTCTGTCTCCTTTGCTCAGTTGAAGTTATTCAAGACACCTCAGAGTAAATGAGGAAAAGTGAAAGGTCTTGTTTCAGAGTACGGGTCCTTTCTAAAACTTTCTATTTCAGGTCACGTGTGGTTACACTTTACCAAAAAAAAAAAGTATGGCCCTGTGAAAGAGGGGTATTAGCTCTGGCCTTGTGCTGTTGTTGTTCTTTCTTGTGCTTCTGGGATAAAATGAACAGAATCTCAGACTTGGCAGGAGGAATTTTCATTACTGATATGCCACACTTTTAGATGGAGAAAGTAGCTATTGACCGTTGCTGTTAGAGGTTGCTGTTCGAGGATCGGACGAACGCACTGGCACATGAAATATCAAAAGACTCGAAAGGTGAATGTATTTCATTTCATCAATGTCACATTTTTCAGGGGAAAACTTCAACTTGTATTATACCATTTACATCTAAGGTCATTTAAGTGAATACAGCTTTGGACTGATTGAATGCTGGGAATGGATTTTATCTCCTGTTCAGTATGAAGAAAAAAGGTCTGTCATCTCAGGTATGGCATTGGCGCTGCAAATCAAGTTTATGGCTGGAAAATAACCTGCTAATCTCATCAGAGGCTGAATTCTTTGAGTGGCTCTGCGTCTTCCTTCTGCTCCCATCCTGACATCACCCTCTTCCTCTATAGAGCCACCATGTGCAACGCCAGGTTTATCATTGTGTTTATCACCCCGGTTATAATGCAGAAATAGCCCTCATAATCGGCTAATTTTTGGGTTTTTGGGGTATTTTTCTCTCCCAGCCAGACAAGGGCAGAACATGCAGCCAAAACTGATTGATATTCAGGCTTCATCGTGCGTCTTCATCAGGCCTGTTGTAAAGGTTTGACTGACATTAAGTCTTTGCATGATCTTGCTCCTTAATTGAGCTGTACATGCTAGTTTTGGACGGAAATTCTATGGGAAATAAAACTCACCTTAGGTTTAACACTTGCCTGCATCCCCTCACGTAGTCACCTTCCTGAACACAGCAGCTCTGCCTCACTCCTGCCCGCTATATTATCATTCGTCTCAACCTTATTAATGGGTGAGTGTGCTGTACTGGCCCATTGTTGAACTGCGGGGCATTATGTTGTGGAGGGTCATTTCTCAACACAGAAGATAATCATCTGGTGCTTATCACTTCCATTTTGGAGCAATATTTTATTTTAATGCCATAAGGCTGAACATGGGGACATAGTGTGCTTAATTTTCCTTACATTTGTGCATTTGCCTCATTGGCCTATGGTGAAAATTTCATCCGTAGCATTGGGTATTCGGCAGTTTTAATGTCCTTCAGGTCCTTCAGTATAATAGAATAGGAGAACAAAGGAAGTGGAGATACTGTATCTCCGGCTTACCTCTAATCTGTTAATCCAAATTACAAAATGGAGGCAACTCCAAAAAAAAAAGAAATATATTCAATTTTGTGGCCCTGATCTTCTGGGCATTAAGAGATGTTTTGATTATCCGACAGCCCCGGAGAGAGGAGGCCAGTATCTGCCTAGTGTGAGGATGGAGAGTTGGGTTCTGATTGGGACTGTCTGCAGCACTTCCCGTGAGCTCGCGCTTAATTTAGCTGGATAAAGAGCCACCCGCTGGCTGTGTGTGGAGTGAAAATGGGGTTTTAATTGCTTTTGGTGGTCTTCCTGTCAAAGGGGTGTATGTGCAAATTGAAACGGTGGTGGAGAGAGTACAGTGCCACAGGCTGGCTGGTTTGGGGGGGGGGGGTGGGATTTGCAATGGCAATGAATTATTCATGAAAAGGTCATTTGCTGAATAGGAAATGCCTCGTTAGCAAGGGTGCTTCGGCGAGCCGACGGCTCACAGAAAAAAGAAGCATGTAAGGCGTGGGAGAGCGAGTCTGAATCTAAATGTGATTAGATCACAACCCAGCATCGCCGTCCTGTCCTTTTAGTGCGAAAATATCAAACACACTTCTGTCTTCTCCAGCATCATTTTCACATACAGTCCAGAGCCAGTGCTGTCTATATACATCTCAGATGGTCTGTTCCGTATTTCTTATTGTTTCTTTAGGTGTAATGGGGAACTATGTAATACATCTCACTTTAATTCAGGTAAATGAGTTCACACACACACACACACACACACACACACACACACACACACACACCACATGCAAGCAAACAAATTCTTATACCTAAGATAGAAGCTACTAAAGATATTATGTTTAAATATGCATGGATATGTCCTACTTTTATTCATGGTCGCTCTCTTCATTGAGGTTATGCTTGATGGTAGCTATGTTGTGTTTCCAGAGTATAGATACAACAGTCATGACTGAATGGTGCACAGTAATGTCTGGGAAGGCTGTGGGATCTGTTTGAAAACACAACCAATCACATGTTTATTTTAGAAGATATAATGTATATGCTCCCTATACCACCCTTCATTGGTTCCTACCGAGCTCAGAGACCCACCATAATGAGAAAAATGCTGTGCGTTTTCTCATGTTCTTGTGCGTGGGTTTCTATCAGTTCTCAAAATGAAATTCAAATCTGAGGAAGAATGCGGAGGATGGTCAATCTTTTGTGCTGTTAAGAAAAAAAAAAAAAACTGAAAAGGACATTGGCTGGTACCCCAAGGAAGCAGGAGTTTGTGAGCTGTGAAGTGTGGAAATACAGTCGAGTCCATAAATATTTCAACATTTACAGTGTGGCTGTTATTTCAGCTGTCTTTCATATCATACTGGTGATGAAACTGAATAAATAACTTCAGTTTAAAGCGCAGCTTTTCAGCTTCAATTTGGGGGTATTGAATGGGTAAACAGCGTCGGGATCTAGGAGTTACGCTTCATTTTAAATGAACCCCCCCACCCAACACTCATTTAAGTCGTTGAACATGTGGCTGTGCAGCTGTTCCATGGCAAAGTATGTGTTATTCCCTCATTTAGTGTACAAGTTAGGAGTTGATATGTACAGAGTTGATTTAAAGTTTAGCATTTGCATTTGGAAACTGCAGCTGTGTAGAGCTGCCACTGCCAGTGAAGAAATATCATGCCTTAGGTGATGTGGCTGCAGTTTTCCAGGGGACCTGACTTAACCTCGTTATTTTCACTTTTTACTGCTCTGTGTCCTAAATCATTCAAGCTGTGATTTCAGCACTTTTTCTTTCCTTGTTTGCACAGTTTCTCTCCCCCCCGGTCCCATAGCTATTACCATTTAGTTTAGAATTCAATTATCTGCCATTTACTGTGCTCATGCAGAGTGCACAACTGCAGGCACTGCATTGTTAGGAGAGCACTGATTTGTGTTTGAATAACCTTCAGTGTGGTATGGAAATGAATGATAAAAAACAATGTCAGGTTTTGAAATTATATTACTGAGTCCCATTTCATCTGGACCCGTTGATGAATGTGCAGCTACAGTTCATTTCCTTTGACTAACTGTAATGTCTGTCTCCTATACTGTTAGTTTGGAAATCTTAGGGGTTATGTATTTACTTATTTGACAATGACCCTTATCTGTGGTGAATTATATTTTTCTGCTAAGAGCAACATATTTACTAGTTGTACAGTAAAGGTTGGATATTTTTTATGAGAAATCTAGAGTGAAGACCATTGATCAAAGGTTCAATGACAGTTTCACCACTTGGGATGCAAACTTATGTCAATAATGTATTGAATTCATCTTCCTTGCTGAGCACTTCCTAAACTCCTGCTGTTTGTAGTGTGTGTGTGTGTGTGTGTGTGTTGGCACTGTGTATAGTGTAGCAATTGTTGTTGCTCTAGTCTGTCTTGTAGGCTTCTTTTGGCTGTGGTGGGAAAACTTGAATGATAGTAATACCTCCACTTATGCTGACTGTAACTTACACGGCGCCATGTGGTCATGAGCATTACATTTTATTGAATTTTACTGCATACATTTTTACTCTGAGATTTACAATTTCTCAGGACTGTGGCATAAAGTGACAGTGAAGAAATACCATGTTTAGTCAGGCTAGACTCCCCTTCCCCTGCAGAGCTCCCGTCCTTTAAGTCTGGTCATTAAGTACTTGGTTGGGAGGCCTAAATTGAATGAATTGGAATCAAAAAGCAGTTGACTGGACCCTTGAAATTGGCAAAGCGGAGTCGAATAATCCATGTCCAGTCCAATGAGGCGCTTCCCAAGGGATGGTGTTTCCAGAAGCTGCCATATTGATCTTGAGGCTCTCAGGACTGCAGAGAGAGCCAGTGCTGTGTTTGCCATAACTGTTTAGGTGGTCAGTCTGATTGCCTATTACTATTGGCACTCACGAACTCACATATGAATCGTAACGCTAGTTATACACTGAACTTCCCTTTCAAAAACGCTCATTTAATGTAGTTACATTGAATGCAAGTCTCATGACACAATCATACATATGAGAGGCCGTTTGAGAGAGAATTCATACTTGCTTTCACATGTACTGTCATACTGTCACACAAACACCATCATTCTCTCATACACACACACCATCATTCTCTCACGCACATGCTATTATACTCACACACACACCATCATTCTCACACACGCGCGCGCACACACACACACACCATCATTCTCTCACGCACACACCATCAATCTCTCTCACACACACACCATCATTCTCCCTCACACAGACCATCATTCTCTCACGCACACACCATCATTCTCTCACACACACACACACCATCATTCTCCCTCACACACACCATCATTCTCTCACGCACACACCATCATTCTCTCACGCACACACACTATCATTCTCTCACGCACACACACTATCATTCTCTCACACGCACACCATCATTCTCTCACGCACACACCATCATTCTCTCTCACGCACACACCATTATACTCTCAGGCACACACCATCATTCTCTCACACACACACCATCATTCTCTCACGCACACACCATCATTCTATCACGCACACACCATTATACTCTCACGCACACACATCAGTCTCCATCACCATCTCTCTCACACACACACCATCATTCTCTCATGCACACACCATTCATTCTCACCATCATTCTCTCACACACCATCATTCTCACGCATCATTCTCTCTCACACACACACATCATTCTCTCACACACACACCATCATTCTCTCTCACGCACACACTCATCATTCTCTCTCACACCATCATTCTCTCATGCACACACCATCATTCTCTCACGCACACATATCATCTCATTCTCTCACACATCATTCTGAATTTCAGACACTTCTATCAATGGTTTGGTTTAGCAACAGAAAATTCTCTCAAACGGGTTATTTTTAGGCTCTCCAAGCGCATAGCATTCATTAGTTACAGACTATAAAGCTATAGCATTATATACCGCTGCTATCACCAGCGGAAACAAGGAACAGATGGTTCCAGTTGACTGATGCAATAGCAGCGCCCAGGTCTTAATTGGCCGGGCGATGTGCTGGACTGTAATAGAAACCGAGAACCTGACGGGACAGTGGTGGAACACGATTAAAAAATAATAATTAATTAATTAGAGGCTTTGTAATTAATTAACTGATATCGATTAATCTGGAACCATCTGTTCCTTGTTTCCGCTGGGTGATAGCAGCCGTATATATTTTATAGTCTGTAACTACTGAAGCTATACGCTTGCACAGCCTAAAGCCCCGCTTTCTTTTTCAATTTTCTATTGCTTAACCAAACCATTGATAGAAGTGCTATGAGATTCCAGCACTTATAAATTTACGGAACCTCGCTTCAATTTTTCTATGAGATTTTACTATATTATAATATAAGTGTAGCCTAATACATTCGCCAAACCATTTACATTTTATTATTTACTCAGCTACATAACGGGGCTTTAGATCCATAAAAAGCATAAGTCGCGGAGTAAACCAGCTTCGCGGTAATTTATGTCATATTATAGCTAGTACGCTATGAGCCCACGGTCATGCTAATGTTTTGTCGCGACGCAATTAACTACAGATTATTTATACTCTGAAATGGATATTGCCTTCGCAAGTAATTGAAACATAAGACCCGTTTTTTCCCCAGTCCATTTAGTAGCAATATTAAAACTATACTTCACTTTTGGAATGGAATTGCAATGAATGATGTTCTGTGCTTCTGGCGCTATATTTCACTTTTTGAATAATTAGGATGATAGACTTTGTTTACACTTCGCTTTTGGTGCAATAAGGTATACTTCTTCTGGTGCTATACTCTGCTTTTTCGAATGCAATTGGAAAGAATAACGAGCTATACTTCAATTTTATAGTGTGATATACTTCACTTTGGTGCTATAGTACTCCACTTTCCGGGCGGAATTGGGATGAATAACGAGCAACACTTCACGCTTTCAAATGGATTTGAAAGACGAATGTTGCTCCCGCGATGAGCATGCAGTTTTCACCATGCTTCCTTGTCGAACGGAGGGTGGGATATGTCCGTGAAATCCCGCTTCTGACTAAATTTTAAAGATTTCAATTATAACCAATCAGAACTGAGAATTTAATGCTACATCCGTTTTCCATCAAACTAACTTCCGTAAAATCAAACTCTCTCACACAATCACCTATTCTCATTCACATACACTATCATTCTGTTTTACATTCACTGTCATTTTGTCACTTGAATAAGTTTAAGTTTGTGTGAGAGTATAATGGTGTGTGTGTGAGAGAATGATAGTGTGTGCGTGAGAGTATAATGGTGTGCGCGTGAGAGAATGATGGTGTGAGCATGAGAGAATGATGATGTGTGCGTGAGAGAATGATGGTGTGCGTGTGAGAGAATGATAGTGTGTGAGAGAGACAATGATAGCGTGTGCGTGAGAGAATGATGGTGTGTGTGAGGGAGAATGATGGTGTGTGTGTGAGAGATTGATGGTGTGTGCGTGAGAGAATGATGGTGTGTGTGTGACAATGATGGTGTGTGTGTGAGAGAATGATGGCGTTCGTGAGAGTATAATAGCGTGTGCGTGAGAGAATGATGGGTGTGTGTATGAGAGAATGATGGTGTTTGTGTGACAGTATGATAGTACATGTGAAAGCAAGTATGAATTCTCTCTCAAACGGCCTCTCATACATACACACGTCTTCACTCATACGCTCTCGCAGTTCCACACATTGACCACCATTTACTGTACTAAAAACCTTTTCTCCGCACCCAGCATCCGCACCACTCTACACCACATCCTGTTTCCCGCTGTGACATCATCTCCCTACCTCCTGCTGTTCAGGGCTCTATTCTCTCTCACCTACTCTGATTAGCGCCTGTTTGCTCCCTCTGCTACACACTCTGTGATTAGGCCCCTTGGCCTCATTCCCTTCCTTTGTGATTATGGCCCCTTTGCCCCCTCATCTACTTGGTTATTAAAGTCCCTTTGCCTCTGTCTCCTTCTGTGTGATTACGGCTCAGCGGAGTGGCAAGCCTGTTCTTGTGACCGTTACTGCTTTCCCCTCCCAGAGCGAGCGCCCGCTCCAACCGCTGCAATCTCGTGTGAGTGGGAAGTAAGTCTGGTAGCAGTAATAGGATAAAAATAATGCGCTCTGCGAAGGTGCTGGGGCATCAGGGAGCATCGGAATTGGACACCCAGGGAAGTGTGAAATGGAGTTTGCGTCTCCCAGCTGGGAGATGTCAGCCTCTGTGACAGCGCTGGGGAGCAAATAGACCGAAGGGACCTCTGGGAACATCACCAATTGTCACTACAAGAAGCCTTGTTTCGTATTAATTTTCTCTACGTCCAGTGAGAGATCTTCCTTTTCTCGTTCATGAGTATGCCCGTGGAGATGAACTGGCTTCTCATCTGTATCTGTAGAAGTAAGTCTTATCCAGCACATGGAGGATGACACAGCAGGCGAGGCTCCTGCACTTTGAAAGGAAGGCCTCTGGTACTCTCAAGGCCCAACTATACTGCATTGTTGGGTTGTTTTTCATTAACTGGATGGCCTCTCTCTTTCTGCTTAAAGTATGCTACATCATGGTGCATCATCGGTCAGGGGTCCTCAACTGTGGCACTGGACAGCCACAAAGTATGTTATTTTTATCCCCTGCCACAAAGTGGAAGGGGAGACAGGAATGAGTGCTGTCCTTTCACGTGTCCGCCTGTCCGTCCACCCATTCCTCCGCCGCACTTCTTTTCTGAGCCAGAACTCATAAACTGTTCAACATCTCCCCACAAAATGTAACATGTCGACACATCTCATTGTATAGACATGCCTTTTCATACTTCCATTCTTCTGTCTATGTCTCTGTCCCTCCAGCGCGTATTGTTTCCAGGCCAGATATCAGCCATGCTGTTCCTATGTGGGCCATAACTCCTAAACCAATCAGTATTTCTACATTGACTTTAATACATGCATACATCTTATTGTGCTCGTGCGTTTCAATACATCTGTCCGTCTTCCTGTCGGTTTGTCTGTCCTTCCACCACGTTTTGTTTCCTGGCCAGATATCAGCCATTCAGTGGCAGGGGATTTTATTCTTTCATCCTTTTTGTTTTGTTTTTTGTCAGTTTGACCCAATTAACAAGGTAGCTAGCATTAACTCAAGTGCTGAGAACCAGAAAAAGCCAGTCAACCCTAAGGCTCTTCGGGGCCAGAATGGAGGTCTATTGCGGGAGATATAACGATGGTGCTTTTGCAGTATTTGGGTCGGTAGCGGAGCTCATGCACCTACTGGGAGCACATGAACTCTTGTCCTCTTCTTCACAGGTATCGCAGGCTTTCCTCTGTCTCTACCTCACTGCCCTACTTCTATCTTATTGCCTTTTTGAAATTCTGCATGCCTACCCCTCAAGAGTTGTCTGCATTTCTGACCGCAGGCAGCAAGGCAACCTTGTTAGATCATCTTGATTGCCCATTTTCCCACATACAGTGCCGTGAAAAAGTATTTGCCCCCTTCCTGATTTCTTACTGTTTTGCATATTTTTCACTCTTAAATGTTTCAGATCATCAAACAAATTTTAATATAAGACAAAGATAACCCAAGTAAATACAGAATGCCGTTTTTAAATGATGATTCCATTTATTATGGGGAAAAAGCTATCCAAACCAACCTGGCCCTATGTGAAAAAGTAATTCCCCCCCCTTCTTAAATCATGAATCAAGTGTGATTAACCACATTTTTTGAGTCCAATTTCACGAGCCACACCCAGGCCTGATTACTGCCAGACCTGTTGAATCAAAAAAATCGCTTCAATAGAACCTGTTGACAAAGTGAAGTAGGCTAAAAGATCTCAAAAAGCAACACATCATGCCGTGAACTAAAGAAATTCAAGAACAGATGACAAACAAAGAAATTGACATCTGTCAGTCTGGAAAGAGTTGCAAAACCATTTCTAAGGCTTTAGGACTCCGGTGAAAGCCATTATCCACAAATGGAGAAAACTTGGAACAGTGGTAAACCTTCCCAGGAGTGGCCAGCCTACCAAAATTGCTCCAAGAGAGCATCGATGACTCATCCAGGACATCACAAAAGAACCCAGAACAACATCTGAAGAACTGCAGGCCTCACTTGCCTCAGTTAAAGTCAGTGTTCATCATTCAATAATAAGAAAGAGACTGGGCAAAAATGACATCCATGGGAGGGTTCCAAGGCGAAAACCACTGCTGACCAAAAAGAACACAAAGGCTCGTCTTTTATTTGCCAAAATACATCTTGATGATCCCCAAGACTTTTAGGAAAATATTCTGTGGACTGACGAGACAAAAGTTGAACTTTTTGGAAGGTGTGCATCCCGTTACATCTGGCGTTAAACAAACACAGCAATTCATAAAAAGAACATCATACAAAAAGTCAAACATGGTGGTGGTAGTGTGATGGTCTGGGGCTGCTTTGCTGCTTCTGGACCTGGATGACTTGTCGTAATTGATGGAACTATGAATTCTGCTCTCTTCAGGAAAATCCTGAAGGACAATGTCCAACCATCAGTTTGTGACCTCAAGCTCAAGCACACTTGGGTTATGCAGCAGGACAATGATCCGAAACACGCTAGCAAGTCCACCTCTGAATGGCTTAAAAAAAACAAAATGAAAATTTTGGAGTGGTCTAGTCAAAGTCTGGACTTAAATCCGCTTGACATGCAGTGGCATGACCTTAAATAGGCCGTTCATGCTCAAAAACCCTCCAATGTGGCTGAATTAAAACAATTCTGCAAAGAAAAGTGGGCTAAAATTCTTCCACAACGATCTGAAAGACTCATTGCCAGTTATCGCAAACGTTTCATTGCAGTTGTTGTCGCCGAGGGTAGCACAACCAGTTATTAGGATTTAGGGGGCAATTACTTTTTCACATAGGGCTAGGTAGGTTTGGGTAGCTTTTTCCCCTTAATAAATGAAATCATCATTTAAAAACTTCATTTTGTATTAACTCGGGCTGTTTTTGTCTAATATTAAAATTTGTTTGATCTGAAACATTTAAGAGTGAAAAATATGCAAAACAGTAAGAAGTCAGGAAGGGGGCAAATACTTTTTCACGGCACTGTAAATATGTGTTACGGCCTGACCCTATACTGAAGCAGTTCAAGGTATGTGCATGGAGCATATAATGCAATTCAGAAGACAGTGAAAAACTTCCCTAATTATTTCTGCGCTGTTATAAAGCGTGAATGCATTCTAAACACTGTAGAAAACTGTGCACAGAATGGGACACGGTCTGAGGGTGTCATTCCTTGCTTAGCTGTGTCTGCTGGTGTAATTTGGAGGGTTTCTGGGAGAGCTTGAGCTCATTACAGTTGAAGGTTGATGTCCCTCACATGCACTTTGGCTCTCTGGTAAATCTGTACCTCTCTTGTAGCATTAGAGAGTTGGGGAAAGTTCTGCAATTGGTTGGATGTGTGTGTTCTCTAAGGCTAGGCACAGCCAGCAGCCTGCTGTTGAAAGACCTTGTTAATGGCATTTGAAAGAGTCATACTGTTTGAGAAGACAAGGATATGCATTCACTTCAGAGTGCCCTTTATTCTCATGATTGATCTTGGAAATGACCCACTTACTTAATGCTATGGCTGGTAACATTTTGCATTGATGGATGCAGCATGCTGGAGTTTTGATAACCACTGTCTTAAAATAATAGTGAATCGATGAAGCATTTACACTCTCTCTCTCTCTCACACTTACACTCACACACACACACACACACACACACACACACACATCGCACTCACAAACACACACACACACACACACACACACACACACGCACATACAGTATGTAAAAAAAGACAAACTACAATATCAGGTTACATTCCTTTATTTTTTATGATCAAAAACCGGAACTCAGAGGCCTGAAATAATTGTGTAGCACTGCTGATTTCACTCCGCAGATGAACTGTGGATGAGCTGCACACTGGGACCAGTAACGTGTCGTATCCTTCAGCAAACCTGGGAGGAGCTGCAGCAAGTGAAGGGGGGAGAGGGGTGCTTATTCATCCCACTGTTTCACCAGTCAGAGAGAGAGAGAGGGGGGGAGAGAGAGAGAGAGAGAGTGCACAAGTGAAAATGTAAACACTCACACAAAAAATTACCAGGATAATCCTGGAAAACAGACGAGGATAAAAGCAGGAGATGGTATTCCATAGTGCTCTGGAGCTGTTTCACTGTTGTGTGAGTCACTGCAATTATAGTCAGAATCTCTGTGGAAGAGCAGAGTTTTGTGGAAAAAGAGCCTTATTTTGGACAGTTAGCTTGAAACGCTGTTTCATCCACATCCCTGAGCACCTGCCACGTAATGAAAACTGTGCTTCACAGTTTTTCTCCTTTTTCTGTTTCTCTTCAGTTTATCTATTTTTACCATCGTCTGGTTTTGGCAGGTTGGAGGAACTTGAAAGACTTCATCTTGTTTGCTCATAAGATTTCTTTTTTTTTCTTTTTTTCAAAGCGGAGTCTTTACTTCAAGTCTTTATTTCATCATTTTTGTTTTCTTCACAAAAATCCCAAATTCATGTGCTTGACTATTGTGCCCTATCTCCCACCAAATGAAGAAGGTTTAAGTGGACATTTTGAAGGGTTGACTTTGTTGGTTACAGGTGTGGAACTGAAGGTTAATTACATGTTTGGGCCAAAACATAATGACCAGCTGCTTGATATGCTGTTTGCCCTCTGCGTTTCACCAAAACAGCTCCTTCCTGAATGATCAGACAAACTGTTTCCCAGCAGAACATTTTCCAACTCATATCACTCCCTCCACTAGCTTGTCTTCTTCCTGCAGTGCCTGGTGCCATTTCTCCCCAGGGTAAACAGCACACATGTTCCTGGCCAATGTGCATGATGTAAAAGAAAATGGCACTCACTGGGCCGTTATTCCATTGTCCCAAGTTCCACTTCAGATCCTTGTGTCCCCAGTGTTGGCACTTTCGAATGTGGACAATGGTCTTCACTGTTTATAGCCGAAGATCAGCGCTCTTAAAATTGGCTATAAAGCCCCATATACGACAGGGTGTAATGCACAGTGTTGTGACACATCCCTCGCGTAACCTTCAGTAAAATTGTCCGCAACTTATGCCACAGCAACCCCTCTGTGGATTTAGTCCAGATGGGATTGTCTTCATTGCCCTTCCGCGTCGATGGGTACAAAACACCATGTCGCTGCTTTGTATTATATCCCTCCTTGGGCCACTGTGAGAAGGCACTTATTACTGCTGACTGGGGGCACCCCGCAAGCCTTACCACTTCAGATATACTCTTACCCAGTTGTCTGGCCGTAATATTTTGTCAGTGTCACAAGAAAGTCACCGGCCAAAGCAAAGATCCTGTGTCTCCCACACTCACCATGTCGCATCCAGCTTTGAGAACAGACTGTTTGCTTACCGACGTGTCCCATTGTTGCAAGATAATCAAAGCTAGTGTCTTCACGTGTGACAGATGTGAAATTCGTTCTACAGAGTGGCAACTGGTAAATTGGCAATAGGGGAAGCTGGAACCCATCCCTTAAAATAATTATTGGTCATGACCTGTTTTCAATCATTCATTTAAATTACCATTACAGAAACTCCAAAAACTCTCAACATTAACAGGTATGGTCAGTTTTCATTAATAACACATACCTGTCAACACTCACGCATTTGGTGCGAGTTTAAGTGGCATATTTACAACCCCAATTCCGAAATAGTTGGGACGAAGTGTAAATTGTGAATAAAATCAAAATGCAATTACTTTCAGATCACATGAGCCAATATGTTATTTACAATAGAACATAGATAACATTTCAAATGTTGAAACTGAGACATTTTACATTTTTGTCCGCAAAATGAGCTTATTTCAAATTTTCTGGCTGCAACAGGTCTCAAAAAAGTTGGTACACAGGCAAAAAGGGCTGAAAAAGCAATTAATATATAAGAGAATCAGCTGAAAGAACATTTAGCAAGTAATTAAATTAACTGGCATCAGGGGTGGAACATGATTGGCTATAAATGGGATGTCTTAGAGAGGCTGAGTCTCTCAGAAGTAAAGATGGCCATAGGCTCTCCAACCTGTGAAGGCTTGCGTAAAAAAATTGTGGAATACTTTAAAAACAATGTTCCTCAACATCACATTGCAAAGGCTTTGAAGGTCTCATCATCGACAGTGCATAACATCATCAAAAGATTCAGAGAAACTGGAAAAATCTCTGTGCGTAAGGGACAAGTGCCGAAGACCTTTACTGGATGCCCGTGATCTTCGGGCCCTCAGACGCCACTGCATCATTCACCAGCATGATTCTGTCATTGACATTACTAAATGGGCCCAGGAATACTTCAAGAAACCACTGTCTGTAAACACAGTCTGCCGTGCCATCCACAGATGCCACCTAAAACTTTATCAAGCAAAAAGGAAGCCGTTGTTGAGCATGATCCAGAAGCGCCACTGTGTTCTGTGGGCCAAGGCTCATTTAAAATGGACTGTAGCAAAGTGGCAAAGTGTCCTGTGGTCAGAGGAGTCCAAATTGGACATTCTTGTTGGAAATCATAGGCGTTGTGTCCTCCAGGCTAAAGAGGAGAAAGACCACCCCTCCTGTTATCAGCGTTCAGTTCAAAAGCCAGCATCTCTGATGGTATGGGGATGCATTAGTGCATATGGTGTGGGACACTTGCATGTTTTAAAAAGCACAATGAATGCTAAAAGGTATATATAGGTTTTAGAGTAACATATGCTCCCCTCCAGATGACATCTATTCCAGGGAAGGCCTTGTGTATTTCAGCAGGACAATGCAAAACCAAATACTGCAGCTATTACAACAGCATGGCTTCGTAGTAGAAGAGTCCATGTGCTGAACTGGCCTGCCTGCAGTCCTGATCTTTCAACGATTGAGAACACTCGTCGCAAATTTAAACGAAAAGTCCGTTAAAGGAGACCCAAAACTCTCCAGCAGCTGGAAGCCTGTATTAAACAAGAGTGGGATCAAATTCCAATGGCTAAACTCAAGAAACTTGCCTCCTCAATGCCCAGACGCCTCCACTCTGTGTTAAAAAGAAGAGGGGATGCTACACCATGGTAAACAGGCCCCAGTGCCAACTTTTTTGAGACCTGTAGCAGCCATCAAATTTGAAATGAGCACATTTTGTGGATTAAATTGTAAAATTTCTCAGTTTCAACATTTGCTATGTTATCTCTGTTCTACTGTGAATAAAATACTGGCTGGTGTGATTTGAAAGTCATTGCGTTTTGATTTTATTCACAATTTACACTTTGTCCCAACTATTTCGGAATTGGGGTTGTACGTTCCCCTGCTGTAGTCAGCAATTATTCACTCAACGCATATGTAAGAGCTTCTCGCGCGGAATTGAAGTCCTTGTGCACTGGAGGTTTATCAGTTTCACGTGCCTTACGGTGGATTTCACCACTAATAATTGGAAACTGATTATGACTCCAGACTTCTCTTGCTTTTCTTTACTCAGGGGTTGGAAGCATTGGAATTGCATAAAGAGGTTTATTTACAATTTAAATGATAATGAAACTCATGAATTTCTTCCAACCAGTAAAGAAAAGCACGACAAGTCCGGAGTCATAATCGGTTTCCAATTACTAGACGTGAAATCCACCGTAACAAAGGTGAAACTGATAAACCTCCATGCACAAGGACTTCAATTCCGCATGAGAATCTCTTACATATCGTTAGCCTCATAGCATAATTGCCTAAGTCATTTTTTGGCTTACTGTTGCAATATCAAAAAAAAAAATACCAACATGCTTGCTAAAAATTGTTTTTTTTTTTTTTTGTTTTCCGAAAACGTTCAAATATGACTTAGGCAACTATGCTATTAGGCTAACGATATGCGTTGATTGAATAATTGCTGGCTACAGGAGGAGAATGTAAATATGCCACTAAAACTCACGCCGAATGTGTGAGAGTTGACAGGTATGCGTTATTAATGAAAACTGACCACACCTGATAATGCTGAGAGTTTTCGGAGTTTCTGTAATGGTAATTCTAAATGAATGACTGAAAACAGGTCATGACCAATCTTCATTTTTAAGGGATGGGTTTGAGCTTCCCCTGTCGCCAGTTCACCAGCCGCCACTGATTCTACAATGTATGGAGTTAGAAACAGTTGCAAAAAAGCAGCAACAGTTATCATGGTGAGGAGATCAATGAATAGGCTCATTCAGGTGGGGAAGAGAATCGGTTAAATGATGGTTATTGCCTTTGAAATTTTGGATCTCTTTGCAGCCAGACTTCCAAAAGGGGTCCCCGCTTCCTAAATTATATTTCTTGCACAAAGAAACTTCTAGACCACTTCAGCCAAGTAATTTGGAAACGTAGATTAGTGGAGCGACTTAATTTAAAAGCCCATCATGAAAAGAGTGTACCATTCCATCTGTGAATCTTAATCCGAAACATTTGGTGTATTACCTTGCTGGAAAGAAACAGAGGAGGCTTTATGTTTTTTTTATTTGGAAGAAATGCGACCATCTGTGCTGCGTGGTTTGGAAATATGAGCAGGAATAGAATTAGTTTGGATGGACTGCGCTTCCAATCAACCTGCATTCTCAATCAGTTGTAGTGGGAAAGGTTCTGCTGTGTTTCACAACCTGCATGCAGGTTGTGCTTGATCATGCAGGGAGTGTTTGAGCATGCAGGCAGTATGTGATCTTGCAGGTAGTACATGAACATACAGGTAGTACTTGATTATGCTTGTAGCGTCAGTGGATGCTGGTAGTATGTGTTTGTGCAGGTAGTACGTGATCATGCAGGTTGTACTTGATTATGCTGGTTCTTTTACAGGTTGCCGGCAGTGCTTGAGCTTGCCGGAGTTTTAATTTCCTTATGGAGGCTCGTGACCTTTTCAGACCATGCATTAGAAGTTTTTTTTTTTTATTTTTTCCCCCCCCATGAAAAGGTGCGCAGTGAAATGCCTCCTTAAAAAGATTAGCACTTTCTATAGTTGTTCCTGTACTCTCCCACTTCTGTAGTCACAGCGGCACTTAATGAACTTTCCAATTAAATTGATTATTTTAATGCCACTAACTTGTTTCTGAAAAGGTTTGCTTTCACGGACAGAAAATCCAATTAAGTTCTGTTAATATTGGGGGAGCTGGGCCTGGCCACGCATACTAATTGGCAGAGTACAATCAATTTGCCGTCTTTTATTTTGCTCTTCCATCTTCCCCTTCGACCAGCTTTTGAAAGTCTCCGGGGATCCTCAAACTGCTTTACTGCAGTTCACTGTAATCAAGGGGAAGTTGGAACTTTTATATGCTAATTCTGCCTCTCGATTAGCATTTATTGGCAGCTTGTTAGAGCTGGGCTATCTAATGTTGTGTCTCCAGCCCCGCCTCCTGTGTTCTGATTGGTTGGTTGGAACACTGGTGATGAAGTTTTGGCACACAATGCTCATCTCCTTGGCGGCCCATCTGCCTGGCTGTGTTTCTCAGATATGGAACCAGGGGCTCACAGGTGATGACTTGGCTCCATGGGAACTCGTTGTCTCTGCCAAGCCTTTCATTGGACTCCTTGTTTTGCTTTAAAAAAATAAAAAGAATGGACAGTCTTGATTGTTTCTGAAGTTTTGATGTTGGGAAACCTCAGCCAGTCTTAAAGGAAGTGAAGGGGGTGAATATTTAGCATTATAAAAACTAGACTTTTTCAGACATGGTCGCTCCTCTAGGGAACTTGGGCGGTAGCACAGCTTCTATGCGCCTCCTCAGATTCAACAGCACATCTGAAGCGTGGGCTACAGGGCATAGTCACCTGACTGACTCTGTGTCTGTCCTGCTTGGCCCCCTGCACACTGTCTCACACACACACACACACACACACACACACACGCTCGAAAGGTGTCAGGGGAGACTGCAAGGCCATCAGAGCGAACGATGACGCCTCTCAAAGGAGGACCCTTCCACTCCCAACTTCCCTTCACATCTCTAAAATGGCTTCACCCCCTGCACCTTCTCTAAGAATGCTCAAATGACCTATTATCACTTCTCTGCGGCAATTCTATCTATTTTTAATCGCATCCGTAAGTGGTAATTCATTATTTATTGATGTCACTGATAATTATTTCATCTCACTGCATACGTGAATACATCGATTGATGAAAAGTATTCCAGAAGGACTCACCATTCGTGACTTTGCTCCATCATTGCGGGTATTGAATGAGAATACTAATGAAATTGCTTGGACTTATGAAAAGGCTGCTGTCCAATTTGTTGAAAGGTCAAACTTTGAGGGGGCGTGAATTTAACCTTACACTGCAGTGATTTGGCTTGTGACCTGGGTGCAGACAGGAGGTCTCATAGATCAACGACAGTGCCAACCTGTCAGGAACAGACATACAAGGTGGGCAGGGAAAAGGCGGGGTCAGGTAGTATGCTAACATCAAGGTTGGATCAGGTGGTATGCCAATATCAAATAAAAAGGTTTGCTAAAATATTTTAATATATGGATTGCATAACAATTACCCTTTCAGGTCGCAAATGTTTTTAGTGCTAAAAGCAGTGATGGTGTAGCTTTTTGAAGCATGAAGCGGAAGCAGGCATTACATTTAATTTATCATACGCAGGTCAGGTTTTCATGATTGAACCCAGTAACTGAAAATTCTATCTGCAGCATGGATGAATAAATTCTAATTGAAAGAGATTGCTGCAATACTGGTGAGGATGCAGTATGTATACTCTCATCCGAAGCCTGTCTGATCTGCTTCCCTCCTTACCCTGTGCTTTTCCTCCTTCATGTTACTGCCTCACTCCTTTCTCCTCATCCTCCCTTCTGTCCATGTCCAATAGGATGGAGGATGATTTTACATGTGGTTGGATTGTTTGAGACAAGGTCAGCCAATTATTGGGCCATGTTATTGTTTCTATTTTATTGGCATAATCTTTTATTGCTCTCATTTAAGCAAAGTGAACATACAATCAAATACACAGAAACCAATAAATTGGTCATTTTTCTTTCCAGCATTTTAGTTTGCCCGTCAGATGAAATATATGACTATACGTAATGTTTATGAGTTGAGAAGGTGCAGTATGGTGGAGAGAAAGGTTTCCTATAAACCCTTAGAGCGCTATAAGCAACTGTAGTTGCCCAGTGATGTAAGATATCAAAATCAGGTGCAGTTGAAAATCTATCACGTGGCAACTTATTTAAAAGAGCTCCCGCATGGGGATAGATTTTCTAAGGGTTAAACTTTACCATTAGATTTTTTTCCCCGTGGCACTGCAAGCTGCCGCTGTGGGTTATATGTTTCAAACTGCGGTCACTCACTCACTCACTCACTCACTCATGGACATTTAGAAGGATGCACGCGCGTTACACATTGTGGGGTCTGTGCTGTTCTGCTCTTGCTTTAGTGCCAGAACTGCCATCATGGACCCCTCCTCCCCTGTGGTCCACACTGCACACTGCGCTACAGTCTCTTTGGGACGTCGAGGGGCTCCACCAGGGAGCAGGCTAATGTTTTATTTTCACTGTGAGCTCCATCTGCGGCTGCAGAGCGCTGGCGATGGGCCTGGGAGGCAGACGGCACGTGCTGCTGTTAGAGCTCCCAGCCCTGCTTTTAATGCAGCTGGGCTTTGTGTTTTCCCAGCAGAGCCCTGTATTTCAGGGGCACGCTGAACTGTCACCTCACATTACACAGACCTCGAGGCAGATCCTTTCTCCTGCTACCATTCACTGCTTTCCACCTTATCCCGGCACATAAATCCATTTTATCACGTTTCTGATGACTCGGCGTTTGAAGTTCTTTTGTTTACCCAGAGTGCATCGGGATCCTTGCCACTATCGCTAGGGTCTGTGCGTGATGATTTTATGTTCTGGCATTACATTATTTGTTTTAGAGTGACAGGGCAATGCACATTAATGAATATTCATTAATGAATGTACCTGTGAAGCAATCTTAGCTCATTTTCACCTACAGTACCTGGACAGAGAGAAAAAAATCATCAGCAGTTTAAAAAAAAAAAAACAGAATTAAGAACAGTGATAGTTGCAGATGATGATGCACATACAAGACACCTGGAGTATGTTGAAAATCATCATTGTTGCAAAAACATTGAAGCATGAAAATAGACATGAAACGGTGCTAACAGAATGGAAAACCGACTTGAAATGTATGAAATATATTTTTGGGTAAATATTCTGTTTTGTGCACCTACCACTGAAATTTACAGCCCATACTGAAGCGAAAACTGCTTCAATTTAATGGAGCAGAATTAAAAATCAGCCAATGGTGTTTTTGTTAATAGCATGGGCTAGGAATCCTCGAGTAACCATCTCAACACATTGATGCTTATGCCAGCTAGGTGTGATTAACTAAAAACAAGATTCTAAAGAAAAGGACGACTTTAAGAAACAAGCTGATGGGCCAAGAGTAGGTTTTGTGAAGTGAATGTTATGCATTTTACATTTGTGAGAACCTGCATTTAAAATTCTAAAACTGGTTGAAAATTCTTAAATCTGCGAATATGACCCCAGCTCAAATAAAAGTTAGGATGGAATGGAAAATGCAGGTTAAAAAGCAGTGATGTCCAAATTTACTGTCTTGTATTACCATGATTTGATACAAAGCAGCATCCAGGAAAGGCCAAGGGTCTCAGAAGAAAAGATGGGCAGAGGATTGCCAAGTTGCCCATAAGTGCATGAGAAAATCATTGAAAGGTCAAAAACAATCCGAAAAAATCAATATTTCTGTTTTTTTTTTTTTTTTTAAGAAACGGAAGTTGCGTGCATTAGACCAAAAATGAAAAGGACTATCAACTTTTACCAGCAACAGTCCGAAGCACATGCCCTGACATGGTATGGGGTTGTGTCAGTGGCTTAGGGTAACTTGCACTTCTGTGAAAGCAC
The DNA here is from genome assembly GCA_029692085.1 of Gymnothorax javanicus. NCBI lineage: Eukaryota > Metazoa > Chordata > Actinopteri > Anguilliformes > Muraenidae > Gymnothorax > Gymnothorax javanicus. The sequence goes on along the minus strand of CM056202.1, from coordinate 45,282,764 downwards.
CATTAATGCTGAAATGTACACTGAGATTTTGGATTTGCTGCCGTAAGGATGTTTTTTTTTTTTTTTCTAGGGACAACCATGCATATTTCAACAAGACAATGCGAAATCATATTCAGCGCACATTACTAATGCATATCTGTGTAAAATGAGGGCATGAGTGCTTGACTGGCCTGCCTTCAGTCCTGACTTGTCCCCAATAAAGAATGTGAGGCACATTTTGAATCGCAAGATACGACAAAATCTGCATACTGTTGCACACCTTAATACTGTTAGCTGGAAGAGTAGGGCAAATTACACCTAAAACACTTGATGTCTTCAGTTCCTAAACATTTATTATGTGTTTTGAAAAGGAATGGCAACATTACAAAGTGGTAAATACTTTACTGTCCCAATTATGATTTTTTTTTTTAAATAAGTTGGAAAAATCAAAATTGAAATTATTTGAAATGGTAAAAAAAAAATATGCAGAAAACCTCAAATAATGTGCTGCTGTATTGTTTTCAAGGTAATGCAGGTCAAAGCTAATTTACAAATCACTGCTTTCGGTATTAATTTTAATTTAACATACTGAAACATCTTTTCTGATTTGGGGTTAGATTTTTCACTCATATACACTCTGCCTCCACCCCCACCCACCCTCATTACTCTTTTTCTGTTTCTGGTATTTCTTGGTTTGTTTGGCTCTCTGAACAAGCCCTAATGAGTAGTTGTAGTTGCTAGGCAGCAACTGTTGCAGTTAGCCAGTTCAGCTGTGTCAGCCAGCTGCAAACGATTTGAAAAGTCCTGAAGTTTATTGAAAATAGCAGTCTTGGATGGGCAGACATTTGTTACTTTACTTTAGGATCTGTCTACACCAGGGTTTTATCCTGATTTGGATAATATTACCACATTCTTGTGCCAAAAATTGACCAAGGAGCAATGTTTTCTTCACAAATGCATATTGTGCAGCGTTAGGACATATTGGACATCAAAACATCTGCTGCACTCTGAGAACTTTCATACCACCATTTGTTCTTTCTGAAATTAGTTGTTTAAAAACACTGGGGGATGGGAAAAACAAGGAAATGCACTTGCTTTATCTTATTGAAAACTAAATAAAATCATGATAATGATTGAAGTATCTGATTCGATAATTTGAAATTCATTTTTAGATGTTCAAAAATTTCTGAAATTTTTTTTCATTAATAAAGGTCTTTATTTAGTGATCATGTTTGATACAGCTCATCATTTGCTTGATGTTATGCCTATAAATGTAATCTAGTGTGATACAGCGGGGAAAGATTTATGCCACGCAGGGCTGTGAGTCCCAAGAAGAAAGTGCCAAAATTAAAAGCGAACAAAAGCAGCTTTTTATTAATTTTTGCATTTATTCAATCAGTCATTTCTTTATTTTATATATATTTATGTATTACAACCCCAATTCCGAAATAGTTGGGACAAAGTGTAAATTGTGAATAAAATCAAAACGCAATGACTTTCAGATCACACCAGTCAGTATTTTATTCACAATAGAACAGAGATAGCATAGCAAATGTTGAAACTGAGAAATCTTACAATTTTATCCACAAAATGAGTTCATTTCAAATTTGATGGCTGCTACAGGTCTCAAAAAAGTTGAGACAGGGGCCTGTTTACCATGGTGTGGCATCCCCTCTTCTTTTTAACACAGAGTGGAGGTGTCTGGGCATCGAAGAGACAAGTTTCTTGAGTTTAGCCATTGGAATTTGATCCCACTCTTGTTTAATACAGGCTTCCAGCTGCTGGAGAGTTTTGGGTCTCCTTTGACGGACTTTTCGTTTAATTAAGCGCCAAATGTTCTTAATCGGTGAAAGATCAGGACTGCAGGCAGGCCAGTTCAGCACACGGACTCTTCTACTACGAAGCCATGCTGTTGTAATAGCTGCAGTATGTGGTTTTGCATTCTCCTACTGAAATACACAAGGCCTTCCCTGGAATAGATGTCGTCTGGAGGGGAGCGTATGTTGCTCTAAAACCTTTATGTACCTTTCAGCATTCATGGTGCTTTTTAAAACATGCAAGTGTCCCACACCATATGCACTAATGCATCCCCATACCATCAGAGATGCTGGCTTTTGAACTAAACGCCGATAACAGGAGGGGTGGTCTTTCTCCTCTTTAGCCCGGAGGACACGACGCCCATGATTTCCCACAAGAATGTCAAATTTGGACTCCTCTGACCGCAGGACACTTTGCCACTTTGCTACAGTCCATTTTAAATGAGCCTTGGCCCACAGAACACAGTGGCGCTTCTGGATCATGCTCAACAATGGCTTCTTTTTTGCATGATAGAGTTTTAGGTGGCATCTGTGGATGGCACGGCGGACTGTGTTTACAGACAGTGGTTTCTTGAAGTATTCCTGGGCCCATTTAGTAATGTCAATGACAGAATCATGCCGGTGAGTGATGCAGTGGCGTCTGAGGGCCCGAAGATCACGAGCATCCAGTAAAGGTCTTCAACCTTGTCCCTTACGCACAGAGATTTTTCCAGTTTCTCTGAATCTTTTGATGATGTTATGCACGGTCGATGATTAGACCTTCAAAGCCTTTGCGATTTGACATTGAGGAACATTGTTTTTCCACAATTTTTTTACGCAAACCTTCAGAGGTTGGAGAGCCTATGGCCATCTTTACTTCTGAGAGACTCAGCCTCTCTAAGACATCCCTTTTATAGCCAATCATGTTACACACCTGATGCCAGTTAACTTAATTACTCGCTAAATGTTCTTTCAGCTGATTCTCTTATATATTAATTGCTTTTTCAGCCCTTTTTGCCTGTGTACCAACTTTTTTGAGACCTGTTGCACCCAGAAAATTTGAAATAAGCTCTTTTATGGATAAAAATGTAAAATGTCTCAGTTTCAACATTTGAAATGTTATCTATGTTCTATTGTAAATAACATTTTGGCTCGTGATCTGAAAGTCTGCATTTTGATTTTATTCACAATTTACACTTCGTCCCAACTATTTCGGAATTGGGGTTGTGTATGTATATATATATGTGTGTGTGTGTGTGTGTGTGTGTGTGTGTGAGTATTTTACATATTTTGGTATTAATTTTTGCTTGTCATTATTTCTTTATTTCTTTTCGGTAATTGTATATATGATGACACAGCTTGGCATTGCTTTGCTATTTTGGAATAGTAATCAACAGAGTAGAGAATCGTAGTGAACTGTTATTTCAGATGGGCAATAATTTATTTATTTATCTATTTTTATTATTTATTGATGTTGATGACGGTGTCACTTGGCTAAGCTAAGCCATCAAATTTTTCTGCTTATGCTTTGCCATAGTTACATTTTCCCATTATGAAACTCCATTCTCTATAGGTGAGGTCCTAAGCAGAGGCGCTTTCGCTGAATGTGAAAAATAGACTGTTTCCATGTAAAAACAAATGGAAGACAACTGTCATGCAAAGGACAAGATGAAAAATCTGATGTTTTACATGTCTTCATTATAATTCTCACGGTGCACTCATTCTGTCATGGTAATCTAGTTTATCTGTTTATTATTTATTTATTATGCGAGGGAAATATGGGCTTGTGTAAGGAATGGGCCTTTGGGAGGCAATAAGAGGCACACAATCCATTTATCAGATGTCAATAATGCATGTAGTGGATTCATTTATTTATGTATTTGTTTATATGTTTATTAATACATTCATTTAGTCATTCAATGCAGGTTTATAATGCTGTGACCTCTTGTCTGAGGATTTCCAATTGGTGGATTGGTGATTTGCCTGTAACTTTATATTAAACATTTTCAAAGTATATCTATAGTCTTTATAATCTGTTGCTGAGATAATGAATGCCATGCACTCTAAAATCATACCTGCATTCTGGGTTTTAACTTTCAAACAGGAATAATTTGAGAGAGAACATTTTTCAGTACTTAGTCTTCCACTGTTAGGAATTTACTCAGTTCTCATTTTTGTAAATGCTTTCAACCCACTACGATTTATTCCATAGTTCTCTTCGACATATTTTGTCAGGTCATAAGCCTTATATAATTGATATTTTCTTGTCGCTGATTATTTGCTGCTATACTGTATGTTCTTTCCAGTCAAATCCTTACATTTTGAACAGAAATGAAAGAGATCTGAAATGACTGGGTGAACACTGCAGCAGACTTCATACCAAACAGTGCTGACTTGAAGGCAAAGACGCATTTCTGTCCAATGCGTTCCACAAAGCACTCAAAAGCAGCTTGTTTCACCCATTCTTTCCCAAGGCTGTCATGAGCTGAGAATTTAATTTGGTTTTTACCCTGTGATTTCATCTGCATTTTCATATTGTCATCTCAAGCGGGATATAGAGATTAGTTGCCTTCAGTGTCTTGAAGCAGTTTGACCACCCACTGACATCATGAAATACACCTCTCAATATTCATTCCCTACATTCCGATTCTTTTTCCCGTCAAGATGTCTTTTCCATCCGTCCTCCTTACTATATGCGAGTTCCAGGAGGTGTCTCATTTTCACGCTGCCACAGAACTTCACTTCCACTTGTGCGTCCACATATGTGTAAATAACCATGTGCACATATTGTGTTGTGCATCTTACAGATAGTGTTGTATTGTTTAGCCTCTGTAACCAAGGAACATTCCATTGAGGACATTTTTCTGTTTTTCAAGGACGCCCTGGTAGAAGTGCTAGATGGAACATTTGCAGATGTTGGACGGAAGGTTAGAAACGGGTAATCTCCCTGGAGAGGCTACCCTGCCGCTCCGTATCAATGAATGAGCATTGCTGGCATGTGGAGGGTTGAATCCTCGGCTGCAGCACAATGGAGCCCATGTTGCATGCTGCTTTATCCCAGTGGCTCTGCTTTGCTCAATTGCTCACAGTAAACTATAGCCTAAGAACAACTTTATTTTATAGCACGTTCCTGTTCTTAAATTTAAATGTGTTAATCTTGAGCTTGTACAGTAAAGTTTATTATAAATTACTTTCATGATTATGCAGTATTACTAATATTGCATAATATGCTGTATGGGTTGGAGCCTATCCCACTATACAATGGGTGAGTGGCAGGAGCCCACCTATGACAGCTGAATATTAAAAGCAGTCTGAAGTTTCAATTCTTACTGTGGGGAGTAGGTGTTATTCTATTTTGGTGTGTTTTCCCCAAAACTTTAATAAAAAAAGGAGGCCAATCCAGTCTTTCTTGCTACTGCCAGTTGGCTTGTGCTTGTATAAATCAACAAAGTGATCTGGCAGAGTTGCATCAGTCTGGCAAAGGATGGGCCTCCCTCTCCCCCCTACTGAAGGCTGCGTTGTTAATTGGCAGTTTTGGGGATGGTTCATCAGAAAGTGGCGCTACACAGGAAGTGGGCGATGGCTGTTCAAGGGCTGGCATAGTCAGACTACTTGCTGCCTGTTACCTGGACCGTGAAGTAAGGAAAAGAAGTGGATGTCAGTTGACTCAGTTCACCAGAACATTCCGAAACCTGGACTGGCAGTCGGCTAGCTGTCAGGAGACGGTGGGTTTCCCTTCTGTAGGGATACAGCTCTGGCTCTTTTCGCAATTCAGAGAGCTGAGAAGCGTTCTCGGTCACTGAACAGCGCTTCTTTTGTTTTCCTCACGCTGGTTTCCAATTTCACTCCCAATTCCTCAAGAGCGTTTGAAGCTTGATTCAGTGCACATTGCTTTGCGGTCTGTTTCAGTGGTTTATGTTGGCAGCTATGCTGATAGGCAGGTTTGCTTCAGTAGAAATGGTTTTAAATTGAGATGAAATGTAGGTGGCACAGAAGTGCTCTTGCCCTTAGGGGTCTTGCTGAGAAAAAAAAAAATTAAGAAGTATCAGTGCATTCTTCTTTATGCGATGACTCTCCCTGAAGGAATACTGTATAATGAAAATGTGAACGGAACACAAAAATATAAAGCTTTTTTTAGTAAGTGTTTGTGCTCCATAAAGACCAAACTGAAAAGCCACTGTATGGGCAGATTTTTCTCTATATGATGCAGTACCCCAGTGGCTGCTTGACTGTTTGTCAGGGCAGTCATGGTCTATGGAGGAGCGTATGAGAAACAAGCAATCCTACATGCTGACTAACCATTATATTGCCTTATTTCAAGTTACATACCTGTATATTATGTCTTCTACTCTGCATACCTTTCCTCTTGAAAGGCAGGGGTTCCCAGCATTGATCCTTGTGGCCTTCTTTGGTGGTTTTTCTTAAGCCTATGTGATTTGGTCGATTATGGTTCTTGAAGGCAGGTGTTTCTTTTTTCTTCTTTTTTCATAAATTATCCTTATTTCAGTTCTGTTGTGGATCTTGCCATTTATTCTTTTCCAGACTCAAATTTCCTCCAGGGGTTAGCTTTTCTGGCCAGGTGTCATTCCACATTCTCAGCAATTAGTCCGCACTGGTTTCACTTGTCACTCTGAGATTTTATCAATTGAAAATATAACATTTCTTAATGAAAGGAGTCTCTGACAGGCATCACATTGCAGCTGATTACTACATGAGATTAAGTTTACATGGTTCAGATTGTTAATTTTAACAACGTAAGCTGAGGTACCCAAGCAATGTGAAGAAATTCATCCGCATACAGAAGGTGTCTCGGACAATATTTGAGAGCCCCCTTGGCTTGGAGTAATATGTTACTGTGTGTCTGTGGTGCTCAGCTCTTTGTCGATTGTGTTTGGTGGTGATTACCTCATTCAAATACCTGTATGTTACATAGCCTATCTCCCATTTATTTACTTTGCTGTCACATTTCGTGGACATTTTTCACTGATTTAGCCATCTGCTCCACTGCTCCACAACTGTCCTGGTTTACCAGCTCCACAATGTTTCGTCTATTTCCTTCACTTGCTCTGTAATGGTACAGCGGTGGATTCAATGTTAAGATCTCATTAAACCTCTGAGGCGAAGTGAATATGATTGTCTCATTTGTGTTCAGCAGTAGACGTTAGTCAGGCAGTTTATTTGTTTCTGTGGTTGGGGTCTCATTTGTTATGAGATGGGTTATAGGCAGTGTATAATTGTTATCAAGCTCCACGCTACAGGGAATCATACTGCAGTGTGGTTTTGATAAACAGTAGCCCATTACCCATTTCAGTATCCTTTAAATCCTTTTAAAATCTGATTTTTATATATATATATATATACACACACACACACACACACACACACACACACACACACACACACACACATATGCATACAGGCAGTAGTTGCCGATTCTGTATGACGGCTCTTAATTTATGGCTGAATTATTCATTTACTTTAAAATCTGTGTGTGGGTTTTACATCTCCCACAAATTGGGTGGTTTCATTACGTGAGACTTAATTGGAGCAAATTGTTGCAGGTCAGTCTTGCTTGCAGCAGTTTCCTACTAATTAGGTGCAAGCATTGGACAATTAAACTGCCTGGCGTTTGATGATAATTAGCTTGGATGATGTGTGGATGTCTCTTTCTTCTGATTTATTATTCTTATTCATAAAAAAAAGAAGAAAAAACTTTGAATGGAAAAAAAAGTTCTCAAAATGGGAGAATGTGAGAGGTACTCTGTTATTTGGGGAAATCGTGCCTGGGTTTTGTCTGGACGTGCCCCATCAAAGGTAAGTGGAGCAGTGGGGAACCACTGTTGTGTCTCAATTTATACTGCTGCCTGTCTCAGTAACCCACAAGTCCTGTTATCTCCTTGCTATAGCTTTTTACCATAAACATGATTGTGTGAATCTGTCTAACAATAACAACAAATTTGAAAAACATTCTCGTTGAAATGAGCTTAGCTGTTGCTGAAAATAAGTCGCCTACAAGGCAGCATATTTATAGAGCTTTAAAATGCATATATGTCCTTCAGCATTGATGTTACCAACACAGATTTTCAAGTTACCCATGCCATAGGCACTAACACGTGCCCATACCCTGACAGACGCTGGTTCTGAACCTTACGTTGGTAAAGACTAAGAAGTCGATTTCCTCTTTGGCCTTGTAGATTAAACTTCCATTATTACCAATAACTAAAGTGTAATGTTGACGGGTCCAACAACAGCAGTGTTTCCAGTGTGCAATTAGTCCATTTCAGATGAGCTCAAGCCCAGAGAAGACAGCGGCATTTCCAGATTTCTTTTTACATATGGTATAATTGGTGCATAAAGTCTATTTTATCACTTGTGGATCCAATAATGATTGTTGTTTATTGAAAATGATTTTTGCCGCGCCCCACCTGAAGGGTGAGGGAAGGGGCATTGTTTTCGGTTTGGTTTGTTTCTGTGTTTGTGTGTTTGTTTGTTAACACTCTAGCGGCAAAATGAATGGCCAGATTCACCCCAAATTCGGTATAGGGATTGCCACTGACCCAGAATAGATCCCTATTGAATTTCGTACAAGTAGGTGAAAGTATGTGCAAGGGGCGGGGTTTGTTGTGTCTGGCACCACTTGTTTTACAATTAGTTCCAGCCTATGTGGTGTTATATCCATCACAAAAGCATGATAAATTTCAGTGCAGTGTCATCTGCAGCATTGAAGATCAGGGCCTGCAGTGTTGATTTTCAATCACATCCTCTACGCAGAGATTTTTCCATTCTCCCTGAATCTTTAAGCAATATTATGCACTGTTAAGAGTGTTGTTAGGTTGTTTTTAAAATGTATCAAGTTATTTGCAAAGTCTTATCTTGCCCCTGTGCCAACTTTTCTGAAATGTGTTGCAGGCGTCAAAGTCTTAATGTGCACGTATTTCTGAAAAAATAAATGAACTCACTACAGAAAAAATAAATATTTTGCCGCGTACCATTTTCAATGTAATTTATGTGAAAGATGATCTACGAATCATTGCTTTCTTTTTTACTTGCATTTTCCATACCATCCCAGCAGTTTCAGAAATGGAATTGTATTCTGCTAAATTGATGCAAGGTACATTGGCAGTTTCCCATGTGTGAATCTTGATGATGTTTTCGAAATACTGTTCCCCTTTGCTACCTGTACCTGGGACTTAGTGTTTGTTTCAATGAGAGGACAGAGAGAGGGAGGTAAGGTGCGCACTCACTCCAGGAGCTAAATCTTAATCACCATCCTCCCCTGTCTTTAGCGCACTTCGGGTGCATCTCAAAGCGTAGGCTGCAGCCTTTGAAGGCTGCATTTTTAGGGGTCGTCACTTAATTCAATCTGCCAAACTGACTTGACATAATTTAATCTCTGTTAAACAGCTTTGGTTTATGCGAGTCATCTCTGGTTTCCCTAACCCTAACCTTAACTCCAACCCCTAACCCTAAACCTAGCTCCAAACCTAACCTTAACCCTAAATTTAACCTCATCCGTAACCCTAAAATTCAGTTTGACAGATGGAAGTAAATGACGACCCCCTAAAAATGCAGCCTTTGAAGGCTGCAGCCTATGCTTTGAGATGCACCCATAGTCTTAAGTATCCTACCCAGCCTTCATATTGCATATCCAATCAGTCCATTACAGCGTCTGTCCTTTACTGGAGCTTTGTTACACCGTTAATCGCAATCCCCCAAACGGGTGTAATTATTTATGAAGGAAATCGAAACTCCGTCTTCAGCAGGTCCATCAGTCTTCAGCAGGTTTACAGAGCTAAACGTCAGTGTTGCCCTCTCCGCACACATGAGGTCAGGGTTTAGCTGCTCATGCAGAATTTAGTTACCAGTGCAAGAAGGATGTGAGGGAGGGGGAAATGATGTTCCTCTCTCTTTCTCTCTCCTTTCCTTCATCCCTTCCTTTCCTGCATTCCCAGGAGCACGGGCTGTGTGCCCGGCCTTGCCTGGAGGTCTACAGGGATGATGTGATCCAGTACATCTGCCCCCTGGACCATCAGGATGAGTTCAATGTGCCTGGGGCTTGTGAGGAGTCTGATGAAGACAGACAGGACAGTCCAGGTACATCTCACCCACAGTTAACAGTGTGAACACAAACATGGGAAGTCATTTTGCCCAACTCATGTTCTACATTTGAATAGAAAAGTGTAGCATACTTCCAGCATTGCAGGTTCCCGTCATGGAAATTTTCTAGTTTCTAAAGTCATCAGGCACACACATTAAGCCTGAACAAGGGCACAGATGAGAAGAAGTCTATTCATCCATTCGCAGGCCATGGAATGTATGGTGTTCATCAATGGATATACCAGCTATGTAATTGTACTATTATTGGGAATGCATTGCTTCTATGTGCCAGCAATCTAATCAGGGGAACCACTCTCTTATTATTGTTTTACCTGACAAGATTCCCAACTTCCATGGACATACTAAATGGTTGACTTTTAACCAATCATTATTGAGTGAGTTTTGGCCCACGGTGGATTATTCAGTCCCTGAATATCTATGTAAGTTTTCTCAACTCTTACCCCAGCTAATAGTTTGTCAGTCACCTAGCATACTGTATAGTTAGTTATTGTGCCTTTATTTTTTTTTTTTTTTTTTTTTAATCCGCCTTTAAGCACAATAGGGGACGTTGTCGGACTATTGCGAACTTTTCCATTGTTAAGACTATGTCCTGTTATAGGGCTACATTGACGAGTGAGAAAATTATTTGGCACAGAAGAAATCATGGCTAGAACATTGGCCTGGCATCAAAATGTAGATCAAAATGAGATCTTTCATATGCCATAACTTGATTTGATCATCAGCCTATCCCACATGGTGATAAGACCCCTTGAAGTTTTCCTATCATGCACTTTTTCTTGTTTTCTCTGGTGAGTTACAAGAGAACACATGACACATTCATGGTTCCAATACTTGTTTTTACTAAATTGGTGCAGTGTTGTTGTTTAACCGTCCATAGTTCCCATGATGTTGAAGCTTGAAGTTGGTTACAGAAAAAAATCTCGTTTAAAAAAATCCAGATTTTGGCTTACAATTATGACACCTAGAATGGGCATTCAGTTGATTTAATTGCAGTTTTTAACAGTGCACCAATACAGCTTTCAAGCTCTGAAAATTTCATCTAGCTATCTCTAATACACATGAAGTTATGAGGGCTCAGTGACGTGAGTTAGAAAGCATGAAATTTCGACCTACCCCATGTACTTTTAAACCCTGTAACTCAAAAAAAAAATTGCAATGTCAAAGTAAAATTTGGCAAAGATTCATGAAATATACTGATTTTATTGTACTAGAAAAATCAGCTGATTCTATGGGGTTTAGGTGGGAGGCACTTATTGATGTTATATGGAATGACCCAGTGCGCATCTGCTTTACCAATCATTAATGGCATGAGAGAATATTCTAGTTCGATTGTTTTCAGTGCCTTGTTTTTCACCAGTGCGGGCTAGACCAGTACAACAATGGCTTCACTTCACATGGAGCAGTTTGGATTAAACCAGTCAACATTCCTCACATCACAGTGTTATTACTTCCTCCCAGTTATCTGATGGTCATCATCTTCTCCCTGCACTGACTAGCAGTTATTGTGGGGAATAATCTGTGTTACACTGTTAGCGATTTTTTTCTGTGATATTTGGCTGCATCCTAAGGTAATGACTCTCACACAATGACTCAGTGTCACAAACTGCTACAAACTGTTGCCTACCAGCCCAAATGGTACACTCAATGAACTGACATTGGTTGGATTTACCCGAAAATGTAACATTAGGGAGTTTTATGCAACTTTTAAGCAACTAACTTCTTAATGAATCATCAGTGAGCGTAGAATCATAGGAGTGACTGAACTTAGTTAAGCATCCCATTAAGATGATTCTTTTACATAAATCTTGCATATAATTTTTGCATGTTGTTCCTTGGCAGTTAATCATATAGGGTCACAGGTGCACTTGGAGTACAGTTGTTCTGAAATGATGCTGCGTCTTTGTGACTTCACTTTGAGTAGTTTTATGGCATTATCAGCGACTGAGTTCATTGATTAACTTGCCTGATTAAAGGCAGGGTAGGTAAGATTTTATTTAGGAATGTTTTTGTTACTTTTGTTGAAATTCTCTTAACAGCCTGACAGAAATCAATAAATGAAATGAGTTGACAAAAAAGAAAAAAAATCTGGTACTTTTGTGCGAACCTGTAATAAACCCTAAACAACCTACCAGCTTTTCTACTACACACCAAACTATCAGCATGAACTCTGCCTGTGCACTTATTGTGCCTGCCCGGAGGACCCAGAGTGTCAGACTAAGTAGACATAATGTTGGTAAAACACGTAGACACACATAGTAGAGAAAGTGCAGCCACATTGCAATTCTGCCTGTGCCTGCAACAGCTTACACTGTCAAATTACGCAAAAAAAAAGAAGGACAGAAGAAGAAAAGACTATGACCAAGAATAATTTAGGTAGATTGTCCTGCCTTTTGCACGCCCCGCACCCTGGGGTGGTCCTCCTTGACCAGACATGCTGGGTCCTGGAGTATATCCTGGACCACAGCCAATGTTTTCATCCTAGAAGCCCTAAAATGTGAATCATTGCTCTACATTTTATGAATTTGATGCAAAATTCTGTCTTTTATACCTTGCAGATATAGACGCCAGCGTCTGTAAATTACGATATTTAATTCCTAAACAATTAATTGAATTTCCAAATGTTTTGCTTCACTGGAATAATTTTCCTCAGTCTCTGTGACACAAATACTAAGTTAAAAAGCCTTAAATAGCCTCATGCATAACAGGAAAAAAACTGGTAATATTTGTATTCTGTGCAAAGTGGTTAATATGCGTCACTGATGAGCAATGACAAACATGTCAGGTTGCAAGTTAGTTAGCTTGGTAGGTGGCTGCTTTGCTACAGTTGATTCATGGGCAAACATATACTGTATGAAATGCATTACAAATGCGAAATAAGCATTCAAAATATACTTCTGCTATGTTGTATCTCAACTTAATTGATTTTAGCTTTCCTTTTCATATGAAGTTACCACAGTCAGGTATCGCTTAGTAAATGTAGCTAACGCTGATAGCACTGCTGGTGGTAAGCTCATAGTCCCTAGCTATCAACTTTGCTAGCTAATACTACCATGTGGCTAGCATGAAAACTATGATCACTGGGATAAATTCAGCCATGTTTATTTGCGCCTATGTTGTTTACATATAGCTTATAATGTGACTTTTTTTGGCTTGTGAATGATACATCAAGTGGTTGGATAAAGCATGCGATTAAAACTTATGATGCGCCGTGCTCCACATCTCTCCCCACTCACTGCTCTTAGACTGGCAGGGCCACTTTTCACACATACTGCTAGAAGGCTTTGTACATGAGCCACCAGCTAGTGTTGCTCAACAGGCCGCTGCCTTCGGGATCTAAGCCATTTTGATGTTTGTGGACTTGGCCCTTTTGTGTATTGAGCTGGATACATTTGTTTCCCGGACAATTTGACAATTGAAGTTTATTTTATTCACTTTTTTTCTGAATAAAATATACCGTGACAAATTGCAATATACAAGTTTGCAGTCTTATGGTAAAAACACTGTGAAAATGCACTGCAGAAGAATAGAGCCAACTAGAATTTTGTTCACACCTTCAATGCTTAGTTTTCCTTGTTATATTCATCAAAGGCTTGGTCGGTCTAATCATCATTGACCTCAGGGATCCCTTTAGCGTTTTCCTGATTTTAGAGAAGATGGGAGGTGGAGGAAGATTTTGAATTAGGTATTCCTCTCATATTGAACTTGCACCACTATAGTGATTCATCTGTGAGTTTCACAGTTTCACCCTTGCAGTTATACATAATGGTTTACTGTGTAAGTCCATAGCCTCATCCTCTGCAATTACTCAAACCTCATTTTCTGTTCTGCTCTTGGTAATGTAATGGATAGCAAAGGCCTCGTATGGTGGACTAGGACTGCAGGTTTTACTTTTGGTGCTTAAACCTGAGCCATTTTCTGAATAACACTTGTTATCTGCAGTGGTTGATGCCCTATGGCATTGAAGAGGGTTGAAATAGATCTGAAATCTTACTGAAATTAAGCTCAATCCACCAGTGCTGGAGGGTTTGTGCTGTCATGGGAAGTGTGGTGAGTTGTTTTGTAATTAGGCTGCTTCAGACATAAAGGTATAAGACGGCATGTCTCTGCAGTCTAAAGATCTCAGACTTTATGTTTGGACGCACACACCCCAAACTAAGGTGTACCGCATGGTGCGCCTGAGAAATTATCTGAGGAGTCTGCTACTGGTCATTACATGAAGTATAACTGCATGATTCCTGCTTCACAGGACAAAATCAAACAAGTTGTAACATATCATAGTGAGAGACGTTGACGTTTCGATCAAGATCTCTCCATTTTATTTTCAGATGTCATTCCGATTAGATAATTAGTGCAGAAAACGCTTTTACCTCCATTTCCCTGAAACCAGTATTTTCCCCAGGTGTGTGTTTGAAGGATGTGCTCATGAGTGCACATAAGTCTCCTGATTGCTTAATTAACAAATCTGTTTTCGTTCAGTGAAGCTATGTCTTGTTAATAATGATGCTGTTAGGGGACATACCGGCGGAAATGGGTGATGCTTAATGTTCAGGGATGGAAGGAAATGCGCTCACGCAAATCAGAGACAGGAAATCACTCTTGAAGCAAATACCTTCAGCACAAATTCTTGATGGTGATATTATGTTTTATCAGTTCTTTTATCTTGAAAAGATGAGGTTTTGGGATCTGCTGTTCTCATTGTGGGGGTTTATTGCACCTTATGGGCTTATCTGAGTAACACACACACCCACACACACACATACACACACACACTCACAGATTCACATGCGTGCATCCTTATACTTCTATCCTTGTGAGGACATTACATTGACCTCCATTCATTCTTTGTGTTTAAACAGGCTTTCCCTAATCTTCATTATAAGCAACACATGCCTGACACAAATGCTTACCCTAACCTTAACTATTCAGTCACAATTTGCCTTTTTGGCTCTGAGGACAGGCAAAAATGTCCTCACTTTCCAATGTCCCCACTCTGGAAAGGAAAAAAATGTATATATTTTCTAGCCATCAATGTGTAGCAAGTACAATAACACACACAAACATACATACACTCTCAAACATGTTTTTTAGACATTACTTGCTATCCTAACGCTGTGCTTTGTAATTAAAAGATAAATGCATTTGCATGTAGATTCCCAATCTTAGGATGAGCCTTTTTCACCCTAATGGATGTGTATAAGAAGTGGAGCTGAGCCGTTCGCTACCTTACCAAGAGGGCCTCACTCATTGCTTTACAGTCAAACACCTGTTGAGTATAAACTTCGATTAGCCCACCGCGGGAAGCCTGAAACACTGTTGGCACCCAAGTGAGCCTGTGAATATAGAAACTCAGCAAGTATTAATTGTGCTTATCATAAGTCTCTTTAATTACCATGCTGGTAATTGCATACTGCTATCGGGGAAATTACATAATTGTATGAATGTGTGATTGCACAGACCTCCTATGTGGTTAACCAGTGGTTCCACCTGTGATTTCATGGACCTGATTAATTCTGAATGCTGAATTCAGCAGGTGGAAAGGATGCCTTCGGTGCCATGTTGGCATGATCTACCAGCAGGAACCAGGATGTGTTGTTTAGATTTGCATCATCCTGCTGTTGTGCTCGGTGATGTGTGCCTCCTGAGGCGTTACTGCTATAAGGTAGCATCCGAATGTGCCATTTTCACTAATGATTACATTTCCCTGAGGCTGACCCAGGCTTGGCAGGTCCAGGTTTTAACGCCGTGAAGGTGTGATTTATTTAACCTGTATTTAATTTCGCCTGGCACAGAGACAGCATTTATTTTGCAGAGAAACCTGCAGAGTTTGTCTGAGCTCAGTTTGGCTGAAGAGCTGCAGAACTAGGCATTCTATGGAGTCGAATGTGTTACCTTAATGAGGGCAACATTATCCTCCTGTTTATTTGTTTGTGGTCATACAGAATACTGCCCCCGATAAATGGCATTCCTTTTTATACAAGAAAAAAACTTCAGCAGAGAGATATATTTGGTATGTTTTTGGAGTAAATTCTGCTTCAGCTTGCTATGCTATAAATAAACGTGTCAGTTAGCGGGAGGTGCTGTCAAACATGGAGCAATACATTCTGGCTTCCCTCTGGAAGAGGAGTCACATGATTAATTGTTAGTCTGTTTATTTAGGTAAACATGAACATGCCAGCAGATTCTGAAGTGTTCAGAAAAAATAATATGAAAATCATACATCCGTTTTTGCAGCTTTCACAAAGAATGGCCGTAATACCCTTAGTCTAATGACTTACTAGCCTATCCATAGTTTCACCTAGCATCAAGAATCAATGGTATTTTCAATAAGTCACCTGTGTCAAATTTAACTAAAGTTTTGAACTTTATTTGACGTCCATATGTGACACTCACCACTTTTTCATGCATTATTTTTAATCCACCTCTACCACAATCTATTTTATTAATACTTTTAGTTATTCATTCCTTGATTTTTTTTGTGATTTTGGTGTTATGTAACTGCTCTCATTGCCAATGAGAATTTGCATCTGCTTCAGTCAAAAACTGTCATCTGCTAAATTACATTTACTGTAATATACTGCCGCATTTCATGGGCGCTAATTGATTAGAGTGGATCAAACAATTGTCTCGCTTGCAAATGTTTCTGTCAATCATCATGGATGCTTCATTAGTGGTAATTATTTTATTGACGCAGATGAGTTGGTACAGTGGCAGTTACTTTTGTGACATATGGAGTGACTATTAATGGTGGGGGACAGAATTAGGAACAAACCAGTGATTGGTCTATGGTTGTACTGGGTTTGCTGCGTTGAGCTGAAACCTTAAAATGTTTATGAGGAGCTGTGCAGAAACTGTGCAGACTTTTAAAGACAGCCTTATTCACCTCAGTAGCAGAAGCTTTGTCATCACCTCTGACCTCTATACAAGGAAAATAATAATGGCTTGAATCAAATGCAAGACTGACCTAATTTCGCATACAATCGTGTACAAAGCAAATGCAGGTCTGTGAGCTGTGTGCAACTGAAAAACCTGTAATTCTATGCTTTTACTGTCCCCAGTTTTATACAGTATGAGCGGGTTGGTGTTCATGTGCTTGCATATATGTGCCTTGACTATGTGTGTGAGTGTGATCATGCTCAATTGCATTTGCTTGTGCAAGTGGGCTTGTTTGTCTATCGGTGAAGTGTGATAAATATCTTGCTGTGTACGTGTATACAGGAGGTAGATGGGTAGAATTCATTGTGCTCATCTTGTTCTTTTGTTTACTGCTTAAAATCTCCATCTTAAGTAAAGCGAGGCATGCATTAGCCACAGATTGTCTGAAAATCCAGAATATTTTGCTGCCTACCAGATGATGCACTCCATGTTAATATTATTTGTTATTCGAGGAAAACTTTTTTAAAGAGAATGTTGGTGGCACAGTTTACAAGTGGATTGGAGATGATTGTTTTTTGGTCATCTGATGTGTTGTTTATCTCGCAGGTATGTTTATTGTCCTCGCAGATATCAAGATTTAGCGATAATTATTTGCTCAACCACATAATATTCAATCATAGGCAAAGACAGGGAATGTAAACTTGGTGACTTTGTAATATTTAATCCAAAATTTGTTTGAACCTGCTAAAATTCTGAAGCAATAAATAACAAATATAGTGGACCATTTGACAAAAATACATATCCACAGTACTGCAATGATGCTCAAGGCTTTCATGAATGTGGAGACCATTGCAAATGTGCTGTACAACTCCCTGTGTCTCTATGCAATTCTTTGGCTATGAGCCCATTCTTTGGCATGTATTTGCACATGATATATTGTCTCCATGAGCTGACTAGATAAGTAGGGTGTTTCTAAGCTGGAAGGAACCAGAGCCTTTTCATGTGCTAGAAATAGCTAAATATTCTCCCATAAGTCAGAGATGTCTGGGCAGGCTCGGAGTCGTCGGAAGCTGGACATGTTAATTAGATTGGTGTGAGGCTGTTAGATATATTCTAATGGGGCAGCTATAAGCAGCTCGGAGTCGCTGAGTGCTACCCCCCACTCACCCACTGTATTGTATTTACTTGTCCTCTTCCCATGACACTGTAATAAGGGAGGAATTTTTGTTTCTGGATTCTGATTTTAAACAGCTCTGTCATCTGGGAAGTGACAGATTAACTGAGTTAGGCATTAGCAGTCTGTGTGCCCATCTGTGAGCATGGCCAGTGTCGCAATTCTGTAGCTCTCCCTCTGTCTGTTTTGAGTTTACAATAAACAGAACACAATGGAATTCACTTAATATTCATTTATCATGACTGCTAGTGGGTGAATTATCACTCAACGTCCCAAGGTACAAAAATCTTGTTTTCTGCCTAATTTTGTATGTGAATATCAGAATGAGGAGTTGCACATTGTAGTCAAAATGCTTGGATATTTCTGTTTATCTTGGGGTGTTAAGAAATATTTGTGCACATAATGCTAATTGTTTGTTTATGAGTTGGTGCACCACGAAGTCTGAAATGCTGAGGCAAAGAGACAGAATTCTCTTCAGGATGTTTTATTTTACTGTACATTGGATTCTTTGCTCAAAGAGAGGTTATGTGACTCTCGTTAAACACGGCAGAATAACTGATGAGTGGTCCGTGATGAGCGCCCTTTTATCTTGTGAGATATTGTTGAGGCAGGTATGTCCTGACCTCGATTTGAGCTGGCTGATGGCTTTGGGACAGAATCATTAGCTGAGTAGTCAGGTGTGTGAGAGGTCACTGATCCAAATTACTGCCCATATCTATTCTCTGAATGGGTAGCAGACATTCAGCTATGATGTAGGATCCTATGGGCAGACATATTGCTAGCAGCAGCAGTCCCATATGCCACCACCTCGCAGTACAGGGCAAGGATAATTCCTGGAAAGAGGGACAGGAAATCTTAAGTACTGTATTAATGTTTTATCTCTTTTATTTATTTGCAAGCCCAGGTTTGCAATTTTTGTTAGTTTTTTTGCAAGAAATACAATAACACTTTGACGACCAGACAATACTAAAGTTTTCAGCAAAGGATTTCTTAAAATGCTAATGGAGGATTCTGTTGTAAATATGAAGAGTTTGTTTCCAAAACGCAATATATCCATTTTACTCATTTTGAGTAAATCAGCTTTTTCTTTGTTGGGGCCTGTTGCATTTTATAGAAAAACACAAACTTTGACCATGGAAAAATACACCATGTAGCAGGAATTTCTAAAAATTGATTTTCGCACTATGTGTAAGAAGCACAGGGGTATCGCTGTATGGTATTATCTCAATTTTTGTAATTTTGGCACTTATTGCATTTTGGAAACAAACTCTTCCTATTTACCCAATACTTATGTACAGAGTAACATGCAATGCTGTTTTTGCATGCTGAATATTTTACCCATATTTTTCATTGCTCAAGTGCACAAAAATAGTTCTCCACACGAGAGTTGACTTGCAGCTTCTGAGTAGTGACGCAGTTTCCTTCTTAGTGCTGAAAATGAGGATCTACATCACCTCCCTCAACCTTTTCAAATTTCTTACACTCTTGCTTCTCAGCTGGTAGGATTTGTTTGGTGTGATCAACACTTTGGACTAGATTTTTCTGCATGTGCTGCGTCTTATGTGCGTACAGACCAATTGCTACATCTATTCCTCTTTTCCTCCAGCCACAAGGATTAACTCACTTGTTTTCCACTTAGTTTGGAATATTTAGTGTATGGAATGTGTAGTTTACATTTTCAGTGATATGCAGAGAAGCATATACGGTTAAAGACCTCTAAATTTAACAGAGGAAGAGTGTTATAGAAATCTTTCTTTGCAGGTCTTAGACATCAGTTATCTAAGTGATCCAAATTCCTTCCTGGTTGTCGTCAAAACATAAATTGCCTAGCCCTTAAAATGCCCTTTGCTAATTCAATTATATTACAGAGTAATATATTTTAATTTTGGTATTGAGTGTTGGTTGTAAGTGATGGTGGTCACAGTGACTACTCCTAGGCCATACAATATGTGACCAGTAAGATACTCGGATGACATGCTGGAATGGCCAACTTGCATTGTAGTCTAGACAGCTAGAGCTTTCTTTGCCGTATACTCTATTCCACAACGCAGCGCAATCCACTGAGTATGGCCCAGTCCCAGGTAAATTTAATCGGCGTACTGTGAATGGGTTTTTTTTATTTTTCTTTCCAAGCCATCATTTGGCTGAAAAATCAAAAAAATCCCGTTACAGGAATAGCAAAAACATTAGGTGTGGCCAAATCAAAATTTGGGTCAGCCCTACCAGTGACCAGATCAAGAACCCCTCCAGGAGGTTGGCATACCTGTTTAAAATTTCAGCAATTAAGAAAAGACTTCACCAGAGTAACTACAGAGGGCCAAATTCACTAAGACCTTTTACAAGTATAAAACTTTTTGGCTCTAGTAAAACCAGTAACAGTGCTGATGATTGGTACAAAACAAATACCTTTGCCAATCACTGACCATGTTGTTGGTTTTGCCAGCCCTAAATGATTTTAACATACTAAAGGTGTTAGTGAATCTGGCTCAAAGGGTATACCACAAGATGTGAGCCATCAGTATTTGAGTACGAAATCAACTTATGATGGGAATAATGCGAAGAGGTGAGTATCAAGAACAAAAGTAACTGCTCGTGATCCCTAGCATTCCACCTCGTGTGTGAAGCATTGTCGAGGTAGTGTTATGGCGTGGACATGTGTGGTTGATAGTGGAGCTGGTTTCCTTGTATTTACTATTGATAGAACTGCTAACAAAAAGCTGAATAGTATTGGGCTATAATATGTGCTCAGATTCAGCCAAGTGCTTTTGAATTAAGTAAGCAGCACTTCACAGTGCAGATGCACAATGATCTAAAGCAGAGCCAGTGTAGATGCGGGCTCTCATTCCAACTTTACACGCTTGATTCTACTAATCAAAACCTAGAGTTTTTACTTAAGACCTCGATTAGTCGAATCAGGTGTGTAACTGCATTGTTTCAATAAATGCGCGCGTCAACACCAAAACTGATTTTCAATAGGAGTGAGTACCCCCGATCTTAAGCATACTGAGAGAACATCCTGAAACTTGGTAAAGCAAAATATTTTAATGTTTTACAATGGCAAAGTCAGTCATCTGACTTGAAATCAAATGTGCATGTGTTTCACTGGCTGAAGGCAAAAACTGAAGGTAAGGTCCCCCGAGACTTACAGAAAGTGAGGACACTGAGGACCATTACCATGGAAGGAACCCAGAGTATAGTCATGTTATGGGTTCCAGACTCCATGCAGATATTGACGGCAAAGCATTTGCAACCATGTACAGTATTAAAAATGACATTTTGATTTAAGATGATTTGTCCAATTACAAAATTGGCGGACTGTGCATGAAAATGGTTGTCATTCCCACAAGGTGCATACTAAAGTTTAAAAAAAAAAAACGTCTTACCTCTTAAAGCTGAAACTGAGCAGTTCAAGAATATCTCACTTTAAAACCATTGCATTGGCCTACTGTGGAAAAAAATGGGTCACTATCCAAATACATGTGGACCTGACTTTATATTAAGATATATGGATTCCTGGTTTGATTTTACTGGATGATCTGCATGTGCATTAATTATCGGGCTGAAAATATAGTCCTTATTTGATAAAAATGTACGAGGAAAGACATTTTTTATGAATCACTGTGACATTTACCCTTAAGTTGTGGTTTTGGAATATATCTTTTTTTTTTTCCATTTCTCTTTGTGCTCCCACTAATTACCACTGAAAAGGTCTCACATTTGTGTAGCTATTTCTGGCCTGCAATTTATGCATAATGGCTGGTGAGCTTCACCCCTCAATGAGAGGTTACAGCCAATATCCTGTAAGAAACATGATAGTTAAGCATTTATTTATCTTTTCTGAAAATAATGCAGGCAGAAGCAATCTATAGATACTATTATTAGATGGCTCAAGATCAGCATTGTTAGTGCTAATTACTTGCTTCTGAATAAATTCACGAGGCATTGTGTCAGAAGCAGTAATTCCGTGCTATTTTTGTTAGATTATTTCTTCTGTATTTTTTTACACGTTGTGGTTTCTCCATGTGGAAATCCAGCAGTCTTTATATGAAGTACTCCTTTTGAGTGCAGCAATATTTGGGTTAGACCTATGGACATGAAATGACTTGTAGTAAAAGCGGAGAATGTGCACCTTTACCACTTGATGTCTGTCCATATGTTGAGGATTATATTTCAATTTTTCTCATCACATTCATCAGTAGATCAATTGCCATGTTGAATAACCATAATCAATAATCATAATAAATAACCATATTATGTAAGCAGTAGTAATACACACACACACACATACACATAACATAACACACACACATACAAGCAGTTCACACACACATTTGCAGTGCACACAGACACATGCACACACACATGCACACACAGCACACACACACAGCACACGTACACATGCACACACACAGACACACATGCATAAGCAGCTCACATAAGCAGCGGGCTTCTGTAGCTTTGATTAGTAAGCAGGCTTCTGTTTCGTTGATTCGAAAACATAATCAGATAATGTATTTGATTTCTGTAGCTTTAATCAATATTTGTTCAGTAAAATCATAAGTTGTTACTGAAAACATAATCAATTGAATCATTTATGTATCTACTTGTATCCTATTCATCTGACTGTGTTTTTCCACTCTTAAACTGTTATTTTCCATACCTTTTAAGTGTATATTGTTTCATTTTTTTATGAAACTAATGTTTCTGTGCTCCACCAATATTTCTCAGAGAATCCAAGGGAAAGAAAAAACTTGAGACATAACCCAAGAATTGTGATTGGAGCAAAGTTGGTTAAAAAAAAGTTAGAGATAAGATGGTTAAAACCCATGTATTTTGATCGCAGCAAAGTTGGTTGAGTTTTTCCCATAAATATTGCTCTGTAAAGAATGCCGAGTTAGCACTTCTTGGCCAGGGACTGCTCACCGGGTTTGGATTATTGCACGATTCAAGGCTGGGAATAAAGGTGGCTTCTGAAGATTTTGTCTCTCTCCAATTATTCATGAACAAGGGGACCTCAAAAATATGTAAACATCTAGTCGGGAAACCACAACACATACAAGTCTAAAATTTTAGAGCAGGAAGCCACAGAAACAAATGTTTCTTCATTCCAAAAATGATAGGTGTGAGTGTGTTACAAAAACAGGTACTGGAGCTGGGACAAAAAAAATCTAAATACTTAAGAGCGGTTGCTTCATTTCTGAAACATGACTTTTTGGGTGGTTTCAGGAAGGAAATTTTGCCGTCCTATGACTGTCCGTGATGCCGCAGTATGTTGGAGCACTGTTTGTGCCTACTTTAAAGCTCCATTACATATGAATATGCATTTTTTGCAAAACAGTGCCTTTACAGTTTCTAAGTGTAACACAACTATTGTAAATACAAGGCCCCATTCCCCACCCCATATGGAAAGCAGCACACATATATTTGTTTGACAAGCTGGATTTGGAATTGGAAAAGCTGACATCAGAAACCAGATAACCTTGTCTACTGAAAAAGTATAATATTAAAGGATTTTACGCAATATGACTTTGCAAAGTTTTATTTATGGTGACATCAGATATGAATGCTAACATGCAGTGAATGTTGAATGTACATAATCAAATGAAATATTGTTGACAAAATGGCATAGCCTATATTGCTCATATACTCATTGGATAGTGTAATTCACAAACTAGCCAGGATTGGTTTGCAAAGTTGCAAACCTTCGAAGTTTACTTTGCGTGAGATTGTCAAAGACTGATCAAACTCTTTCAATGTATTTATTTGCATGGTAGCCTGAGACAGACCTGAGGTTAGATCGCTAACTTTTGGCATCCAAACAAAACTACATGAGATGGGGATGACACCAAAAAAGTTACAGCCAAAGTTAGAATCTTTCATAAATAAAATTGGTGGGGATGTACGTACACTCAGGCATTGGATTGTCCTTGTTTTCCAGTTAGCCATAAGACCGATAGCTATGCTGCTTATAGCAGGCCATAACATTTAGGAATGCTGGGGGATGCTGACGGACATAGAATAGCTAGTCGACTAAATTAAACTTCCAAAACTTAAATTCCCTTTCCACAAGGTGAAATAATTTCCAATGACAAGCCAGCCAACATCACTAGCTGGACAGGAATTGACACGAGCAAGTATTACCAGTACCACTGTCAGACAGAGGTTTAGCCAGCGATTGAATCTCTTTCAAATTGAGCTGATTAAGATTATGATTTTAAAAAAAGAAGATAGAAGATAGCTCGGAGTCCGTCCCAGAACCTTTCATGTTCTATAGCTCGGACTGAAATGCAGCCCAAGATTCACTCTTTTCGGCTGCTTGCTTGGTCACTCCCTTTTTTTCTTTTCTTGGCTTCCGCTGTAAAAGTCCTCTTTGGTCTCTTTGCCTCAGCCATAATTTCCATAGGCTATAGACTGAGAATACTACGCTAGCTTCGTCTTATAGTTGGCTTAAGACCCATAATTGGCAGTGTGACCTTGCCAGTGCTGTAAAGTGCTGCGTGCTTTTCCCAGGAGATCCAACCCAATCAGTCAAAGGGTAACACTTAACTTGGATATTCAGCTACAGATAGTTTATAGAGTATTTGTAACATTTCAACAATTGTTAAACATAAAGGAAGTATTAGTTGAACATTAGTTGAATATTAGGATGTTCAACACATATTAAAACAGTTGTTTACTAACGTTTTGTTGAATATTTGTTTGTACTGTATATGCACTCTTGAACATTTCTATAGCATAGGTTGAGTGAGTAGTTAAAGTTCCAGTTCAAATAAATTATTCTGAGAATATATAGGTATACTGGTGAATCATCACATATACTTTGTTGATAATCTGTTGAACACCTGCCGACAAAGTAAAACAGTTGAATTGTTGAATCTCAACTTATCAGCTGTTGAAACGTTACAGATACTCAATAGGTAAGATAATGAATTGTCATGCATACTCTGTCGATAATGTGTTGAACATCTACATAGGAAGTGAAACAGTTGAATTGTTGAATGTCAACTAATAAGCTGTTAAAATGTTACAAATACTTTTTGAACTATCTGTAGCTGAATATCCAAGCAAAGTGTTACCAGTCAAGGTTACATAGTGCAAGAGCAGGCGTTCAGGGCATGGAGTGGGAATGGAAGATGCACCATTCTCGCCACTACGAGCCATTGAACCATAAAATTGATTTTGAAGCTGGTATTTTAAGGCAAAATTGTTACATAATGTTGCTTTAAGGTAAGACCTCTGGGTGTGCACACTATGCGTGCATAAGTGTGTGCGAATGTGCGGGCCTATATGAGCAGGTTGATGTTACTTTATAAGTGAATCTAAGTGGATTAGACTGTTGTGGCTTTTCATTATTTATGGGAAGTTGTTCATTTCATCTATTTACTAGCTGTTGGAAAGAGCTGTTTTTGAGAATATGGAGGAAACCCTGTCAGTCTGCCAGGGCTGACTGCTCTCGATCTGCCTGCTCTCGCTTGTCAGTCGGCCACTACGTTTCGCCTGACCCCCTGCTCCCTCTCACTGCAAACCGCACCGATACTGGCCAAGTCAATTCTGTGTTCAGTGGCCTCGCGCCACCTTCATCTGAACAGTCTGTTTCCGAGCGATAAAAGTGGGAACACATGTCCGAGCAGAGCGCCGAAGCCTTCATTTCTCCTCTCAGGAGAATTTTATAGCAACCTGGAATCACCAGAATAAGGCACCCCAGGCACCAGTGTTATAGATACAGTGCATGTGGAAAGCTCCATTTCTCACAGATGGTCCTCTCGTCATTCCTGCGGTTGTCTGGAGAATGTGCGCTTATTAAAATGTAATACCTGGTGATCATGAGAATGTCAGGGTGGTGTTCCTCATAAAATGTCAGATAGGGTTGAAAGGATGTCAGGAGGAGCTTGGTGTGAGTGACAGCAGCGGCTCAGGGGAGAAGGTGAATGTCAGAGTAGTAATCCAGGTGATTACTGGTCAGTACGGAGAGTTCCTGCTATTCCTCTGCCGTTCTCTCTTGTGCCACAGAGCAGAGGATGTTTTACACCATGTGTTCTCCCTAAGATAGTGTAATTGGCACAGTATCTGTAGATGTTGTGAGTGACTGTTACTTTGTATGTGCTTATGCTCACACCTGCAGGAATTTGATAGTTGCATTTCTTTCCTCCTATTTACTGGAGATTTTAATTGACGCCCCCGATTTTGCTCATGTTCTCCACACTTTATATTTTTGCAGAAGCCTCACCTTTGCTCGCAGGTGTGGATCCCAGCAGTGAAAGTGGCTCCGTGAGTCAGACGGTGACGTCAGAGAGTGTGAAGACATCGCCGGCCCCTACCGCTGCATCGTCTCAACCCGAACACAAGCCTGATGATGGAGGCTCCAACAGCGACCGGAGCTCAGCCAAGTCTGAGGACAGCGCCTCGTCCTTCGAGGAGCTGGGCTTGGAGCTTGGGAGGGGACAGGGAGGGGACACCAGCCCACCTGCCTCAGAGGTCTCCAGCCTGATGCCAAACCTACCAACCAATGAGCAGGCAGAGGGGGAGGAGTAGCTGCACGGCAGGGGAAAATGGGTGGGCAAAGTCACATGATCAGGGTGATCAGAATATTTTTCTTATCATTTTCGCAAACAGTTAACTGCAAACTGCTTTTGAGTTAATCTCTTTCAGCTTTTCAAACATGTTAGTGTGCCCTTAGCTGTGTCCTAATGGAGAAGAGATGCGGGGAGGTGGCAAGTGGGGTGGGTGTTGGAGGAGAGAGAGAGAGAGAGAGAGAGAGAGAGACTGATGACGAGGAATATAAAGGGTGATTATTGAATATCTTACTTTTCTTTCATACTCTGCCTTTGACTAAATGGCTGTGATAGAGGGATATTACTGAATTAAAATAATGAACAGTTAGCGGTGGAGGAAAAAAACATTGTACAGTCTACTCTGAGAAGACAATTTTACTGTTCATTACTTTTTTTAACCTTCATCTGTATATGAAGGTGCTGTATCCTTGCAGTGAATGTATGAGTGGGTTTGTGCAACAGAGTCCAGTTTGAATTTCTATGTAATCTTAATTTCTATATTATGGATTTAGTTAATATCTTCCCTTAGTTTGTCTTTTTTACTACATATTTCTCTGGCATGTGTGAAATGAATATGATTACTATAAAAAAGTAAAGCATAGAAAAAGTTCTTCAGTATTGCTCTTTGAGTCGTCTGCATTTTTGCTCATTTGTGTTGTCACCTTTGGACTAAAGCATCTTCAGATTGGAAAGAAAGGTGAGAGGGTGGAGTTAGTAAACTATGTGCTGTCAGTCAGAAATGCAAGGTACTGATTGCCAGAATTAGTGAGGGATTAAGCATTGAAAAATATCGGTCTGGCAAGGGTTTTTCCATTTTCTGTGTTCCAAAGCCATTTCTAAGGCTCTGGGACTCCAGCGAACCACACTGAGAATCATTTGGTCCAAATGGAGCGAATTCGAAATTCCCCTCCCAAATCCCTCCAAAAGCACTTCAATGACTCATCTGGAAAATGACCACCTCCAAGCCTCAAGTGCATTTGGGTTATGCAGCAGGATGACGATCCAAAGCACAAGAAGTACTTAAACCACTCTATTGCCAAAAAGAGCAGGAAAAAAAAAAAAAAAAAACATGATTTTAGAGCAGTCAGGTCAAAGTCCTCACTAAAACCCAATTGAAATGCTGTATTAGGACCTTACATTGACAGGTCATACTTAAAAACTCCCCAGTAAGGCTGAATTGAAGCCATTCTGCAAAGAGGGAGGAGTGGGTTGTAAAGACTGTATTTCAAGATATGTCAGAAGCATTTGGTTGCATTTATTGTTGCTGAACGTGGCACGACCAGTTAAGTTTTTCTTTTTTTTTTCTTTTTTGGGTGGGCGGGATTTTTCTCATGAAAAATAGTGTTGTGTAACCTTTGTCCTGCAATAGATAAAATGATTGTTTAAAAATCCTGTATGTCTCCTTACATTCTCTGTATCTTCTACAGTACTGTGCAGTAGTCTTAGGCGCCTACTTTTACATTCGGCTTTAGATGTTTTTTTGTTTTCCACATTGGTGTTGCTGAGGATAAAAGGTGAAATTCGAAAGGGGTTATTCCATGTCTACTCAGCCACCCATGTACATGACACCTCTCACTTCTGTCCAAAAATGCTTTATGGTACCAAACAAAAGAATCCCAAGTTTTTGTGTCAGGATCAGTTCAGTAGTTTTTGGCGCCCTCTTGAAATTTGGGTGCTACACCCCTTTTTGACATGTGAATTGGTCATTTCATTTTGCAGCATTTTTGAAGGACCATCATTCTCACGTAATAGAGATAGGAAGCTAAAATTTGATGTGCTGGTGTATTCTGGTCCATATATCAGGATTCTGCAGCCAGAATCACCATGAGAGATCAGAAGTGTGAGAGGAGGGCCCCCAAAATCCAAATTTTTTTTAAGGCGGCAAGTGATTTTTCACTTTTTTGGGGGTCCCTAGGATTCAATTGAGTGAATTATACTGTTGGAAATGTGGTTCTCTCTCATATTTGGGAACTTTCCCACAACCAAACTAAGTTTTAGAATAATAGTACCATTGGTGGGGGACTTGTGGGGGTCTGAAAACCACTTTGGGCCAAAATGACCCTTCCAGACCCTGGACTTCAGACACTCCGCGGGCCCTGGATGATGGTAATGGCATTTATACCAGACAAATAATCATATTTAAACATTCATTTGATGAAATAAAAACTTTGATTATCAACCTCCTTCTAAATGAACATGCTTTATGAAAAATGGCATTCTGAGACCCTTTTTCGGCAGAAAAAGTCCGGAAACTAGGTCAAACAGGATTACATAGAAAGAGTTGACCAAATTGTATGAAATCAGATATAATTACATTAATACATGTGTTTATCAATGAAAATCTGAGGTAATCATCCTAAATTATATAAAAAAGAGACTTTAACCCTTTGTACACCACAACAAGACTATGACCTAAATCATGAATGATAGCTTATGGACCCCAATATATCATATGGCATTGTGCCTTTTGCGTGATTTCAAAGTTAGTGAATGTCACGAAAGATTATTGAAAACTTGATGTTTGATGGCCAGTTGGTCTCAAAAATACAAAGCACAATATAAGCTGCATAAAAATGAAGAGTTGCGGTTACTACATTGATCAGCAGTTTTGGTTTGAGAAAATGTGGAAGTAACAAAGTGATCTTTCAGCCACACAATCAAGGATTGACTGGACATGTTGGGCATGTGTTTATGGGGAGCGTGTGCATTACTGTTTCCTGATAGACCGCAGAGGTTCTCTGCACTCCACAGTTAATTGCCTTCATCAAATGCAGTTATCGACATGAGCCTGTGACAGATGTGCAGTGCCTCTTTATTATCAGTAGAAAGTAATTTTTAAAATTACACCTGATGTGCCCTTTGAAGCATTAACCCTTAAAGTGGCATGAGCAGGATGTGCTGCAGTCCTCATGGTGCCAGGTCTAGTTATTACTTGGGTGCTATGGAGCTCACGGCAGAATCGGGTAAGAAATTAAATAAGTCAAGGAAGAAATCAGAACCTTTTGAAAGATTGCGTTTTATTTTTCATTTTTTAATTATGTAAGGTTTTCTCAGCAGTTTCTCACTTGATTTCAAATGAAGCATACACGATTCAGAACTTGTTAGATTTTTTTTTTTTCTTTTGCGACACAAAAAATCTGACATTTGACTCTAATTGCCATATGTATTCATATCTCTGTCCTGTATTGACTGCAGTTGCATTCTTATTAGGGGGAGGCACAATGAGAAATGCTTTTGCATTGATTTTTTTTTCTGGGAAGAATGAATGGAGGACATTGGCATATGGACATAATCTTTCAGCCTTACAACAGTCAACCACCGGCCTGGCTTCTGTGCTACTGGGGTAATTTTGTGAAATACAATGAGAAGTGAGATGTCTGTTGAAGATATAAATACAAATCAATAGGCTTTGTAACAATGTTATTGAACTCCTATACATACACTACCACAATGCATTCGTACTGTTGAGTCTGTCTAGAATACAACGAATAATTGATGGGGGAAACTTGGTCTAGTTGACAGGATACTTCAGCAGTGCAGGTTTTTGTCCTCGTCAAATTAGCACAGTGTACAGTTTATGAAACTCTCCAGTGCAGGTTAAGGTACGGTTAATGCCCGAAAAGTTCTCATGATTGCATTCAGTGGTATGTTTTCTGAATTAAGATACAGGATTAAGGTATATTTTTCCATACATCATTCAGATTCTTAGGTTCTTATGTCAAAGGGCTGAATTCTTCCCTAAGCCTATGATGACAGCCAAACTATATTTTTGTAATATTTTTATTCGATGTACTTGGCATAATCAGATCTTGCTTAAAAGGTAACTGTAGTGGTCAATAATCTGCTTGCAAAAAGAGAAATGCAATGCTATTGCTTATATTTTTTGTCTTTTGTCTGATAAAAATATTAATACTTGATACATATGTAACTTTGAATAGCTGCAGGAGTGATGGATTTTACAATCATGAATATTCGTGATGGCGCTACTGGATGTGACGTCAGTTCGTTGATACCACTGGCATAATTCCACACGTAGGCATACAGCCCCTATCCAGAAGGATGGGATCATCCATCGCGTGTAGTTTTGTTTACCTGTATCTTGCTACCAAATATTTTACTCGTATGGCTTTTCTATTACACCCCCTCCACACTTTATTGTTTGGATGTGGGGTATGTTTTAACCTCTTGAACTCGAACACCTCCAGCACCGAGGGCAGCTGTGATCTCGCAACAAACAATACAAGGGCATGGTAAACATGTAGCAACATGGTCATATGCCAACATATACTGTCAGGGCTAGGCTTCCTGCCTGCCTTGTACCTATTTTAGAGTCGCTACCTCTAATTTCCCCAATCTGTGGATTTGTGTTCAAGCATGTGCGATTCCACCAGAGTACGCCAAATTGAAGCTTATCACCTCCGGTTAGGTTTTCACGGCTTGTGAACCTTTATCTAATCACTATGGAAGATTGGAGCCAGTGATTTTCCTTTTATGCTGTTCAATAGACATTCAATGAGTGAGGCACATCAATTTATGGGAATATAATAAATTGAGGATTTTATTGCTCGCAAAGCTTGCATAAACAGGATACAGCCATTGGGTTCACCTCCCTCAACACAGGCCTTATGACTGCATCAGCCGTCTATTTAACCGTCCCGTGTGAAGGGTTAAACCATTAATAAGCACAATATTTCTTTAACAATAAAAATAAATTATTTACAGCGGTGGCGATAGCGTACACTTGACAAGGAAAACATCTTCTTTCCAGTTGAGTTTACACAAAAAGTTCAGAAATATCCACCTTATTCCTGAGGGCCCTAATGTAGATATGATGAGGGGTGCAACTTCCCGCGGAAGTAGTTTTTAGCGAGTGGCCAGTCAAGAACAGCGGCGTTTCTTTCAGTTAACTTAGCGATTACAGCTCGTTTTTTTTAACAAAAATTAACTTGCTTTTCTTAAAATGTCCCTTCAGAGCTCCGGCACCTATTGTGCTGTTTGAGGCTGAACTAACAACCAGAGGAAGCTAAATTTATGGTTTGATCAACAGTGTTTTGAACACGCACCCAGAACATAGGGGATTGTCCTTGTGTTCAGCGAAACGGTTTCCATCGCCTACCTACAGAAGAGGAAGCCAGAATTTGGCTGAAAACCTGAATTTGAAAAGACCCCCGAAAACATTAGGTGCTCATTTCATTATGTCGACAAACAACAATTCCTACTTTATGGCTAGGCTCAGACAGACTGCCGCAGAGGAGACGTCGGGTCCTCAGAAGCATTTTGACAGCAGTGCCAGGAGAGCACAAAGTATGATTTCACATGTAGGGAGGACAGAAAATTGTTGTATTCGTCCGGAAATGCCAGTCAGTGTAACCAACGTTTCATCCTGTACAGTTTAAGATGAGGCTGTAGAAGTAGTAATAGTCTACTACAATTTGAAAATAGCCTTCTCTGTTCCAAACAATAGCCTTGCACTCCTAACCTCATTTCACTAAAATTAAAAGTATGGGAAAAATGGACTCACTGTGTTTTACATGTTATAGTATTGAATTAGCTAGCAACTTAGTACCATATAATGTAGTTGGCTGGAGTAGAGCTAATTTGACTCGTACTGTCGAATGGCTTAATTTACTCTGTATAACAATCCATTACGTTTCATATGTAGAGCAATATTTACTGCTGAAATATAGTGTTTCCCTTATAAATATTCTCAGAAAGTACTTGTATATCTGTTTTAAGGTACATAAGGTCGTATACTACCTCCTTTAACAAAACGCGACTGACCTTGTTGCTGTGGAAGTACTGCATACGCTTTGGAGCTTTGTAGATTGTTCATAGCTTCGCAGTCTGTGGCAACGGAGTCGCTAATGTAGCCAAATGCGCAAGTGTGGCCACTGCTAGCACCGCCGTCAGCCTAGCCAATGCCCGGGGATAAAATGGTCTCGCAATGTCCCCCCCTCCTCCCCCAAGTAGGTTATAGAGTTAATTAATAGGCTACAATAACAGAATGAAAAATATAATGATGAGAAAACACGCTGACAGGACAATTTTTGTGACACTTGTTTAGTGTTGTTTAGATAAATCATATCATGTTTCAAGGATCGCAAGTAAAATAAATAATGTAGGCTACTTTTCTCAAACAGATGCATGAATTATGAATTCACAGATAAATGCAGTGGCGGGCGGTGGACGGAAAACCGAGGGGCAGAAAACATCCCTTGAAATGGATGAGATTCGTGACCCGATTGCAATCATTGTTCTTGGTCAACATGTTAGTTTCCCTTATAATGAAATGTTTGGGCGAGTGAATAATGCATTCTATAAAATGTTTAATTCACATGCCTTAATAGGCAACTCTTCACGAAAAAAACCACTGTGGATTTTCCGTGTTAAATTTTGTCACATCCTAAGCAAGTCGTCAAACCTGCGCGTAACGATTGTTTGATTTCTCGTCTTAACGAAGAAAATTAGCTACACCTGAGAGGGGAGAGTTCAAGTGTCTTTTACCAGGGAAATTGAAAACAGATCAAGACTGATAAGCAGTTTAAAGACATGTTTATCGCCCTCCTTGTTCTCTGTCCACCGCCCGCCACTGGATAAATGTCTCAGAAGCCTATTCGAAAATATGTATTCACAAGGATCACAACTGATAAAATCATGAATATTGTTACACACATACTTAGATAAATGTTTTGACAGGCCAATTAAAACAAAAACAAAAAAACATAAAGTAGGCTACACATAGCCTATTCATTTGACAAATCAAAGGTGCCCCACTTTTCTAGTTGCAAAGTCATGTATAATATAATCAAAATCAATTCTCTTGGCCAGTTCATGTTCTATCGAGATCATCGCTAACCATTTAGTCTCTCTTCTGACATGGTGGAGCGCAAGTGATTTTTTATTAATTTAAGTTGACTGAAAGTGCGCTCGCCTCCAGCCACCGTTATGGGCAAAGTCAGAAAGATACGCAAAAAGGGATCTCAGGCGAGCGAGCGTGTGTGGTAGCTCACGTCATCAGTCTTTTGTTGTGGCGCTAAAGACGGACCAAACCATTTGCATTGGGTGGGGGGGTGGAGGGGTGTAAATCTATTTTAACCACTATGTCATATGTCAAGGAAAACTAGCAAAATAGAATGTATAAAGCTTTTATGTAACTGAGAAATACTATGTCAAATCTTCACAGATATTTATTATGATGAATTTTCCAGCAGATTATTTTGAAATCAGGGGGTCAGTTTCACGCCCCCCCTAGTCTGATGCCCGGGGATAGCAGTCCCCTTTGCCCCCCCCTGTCGGCGGCCTTGGCCACTGCTTCAGGTCGTTCTCCCATTCTTCAACAGTAGAAGGCAGCGGTACTGTAACTTTATCCCATCTGAGGGCTAAAAGGTGATGTTCCCCCATATATTATTTTCCAATCGCTTAAAAAAAGAGAATTCGCGTGAGCCGCTACCATGGTAAACAGTTCAGTGACAGGATGCAGCGGAAGTTGCTCCCAGAATTAGCACAAGGGATCATGGGACGTGGGAATAAGGAGGATACATTTAATCTAACATACAATTCCTGGTAAATAGCAGCATAAAAACCTGGAGTAGTCCGCTGTTTCAGAAGGGGTCCTATATATATTACAGCAAAGAGACGTTTAGAAGCACAAAAAAGTACAAGTTCTAGTCTTATACATTCCAGGTAATGTCTAACGCCATACCCACAGTTTAACCCTTGTATGGTGTGCGGGTCTGTGGAACCCGTTTTAATTTTTTATCAAAGGAAAAATAGTACAATTAATTATTTTTTCAAACTCAGACTCATTGGCCTTGGCTCATTATCCGTGAAGAACATATATCAGAACACATTTTCAATGACCACACACTGTATACCCCCCCCCTACACATTTATATTTCATACAGGATGTTCAGGTCCACTGGACCCGGTGCTAATAAAAGTGTGTACCTTCACTCTGTCCTCCTCTTGTCTGGGCCTGCTGTTAGTGTGTGTGTGTGTGTGTGTGTGTGTGTGTGTGTGTGTGTGTGTGTGTGAGTGAGTGTGAGTGAGTGAGTGTGAGTTTTGTGTTTCTGCACCTGCCGTTCTCGGACAAGGTTGCAACATTGTTGCAAAATTCAAGCACCGACACCTGTCTGCTCTCACATTCCCGCATATTTTACCCCCCATCTTGCAGGAACCAGGACAGAGGTTCCTGCAAATTGGGGGGAGGGACACAATAAATATAACTTTTCCAATGTGGTTCCTTATCACAACTGATCAAGATGGTCAAAAGAATCTCTGCTCAGATGGCCTTGCCAATGAT
Source organism: Gymnothorax javanicus (assembly GCA_029692085.1). Classification (NCBI taxonomy): domain Eukaryota; kingdom Metazoa; phylum Chordata; class Actinopteri; order Anguilliformes; family Muraenidae; genus Gymnothorax; species Gymnothorax javanicus. Next base: position 45,247,970 of record CM056202.1, on the reverse strand, counting down.
TTCGGAAGAGAGAGAAGCTTTTGATGATGATGTAGAGGAAGAAGTTTCTTCTTCCTTCTTTCCTACCTTCCTTCCTTCTTTCCAACTGAGAGACAGAGAGAGGTCACTCGGCAAACCTCGGCCGATTCGTTCCTCATTAAACTGCGGATGTGTGGCTGCAGAAGCCATTAGCCGGTACTTTTTTTCTGGATAAACATGGCGGCGTCCAGTGGCAGCTGCGCTGGGTTCGATGTCAAATTGGTGGAAACATTGTGTTGCCACACATATACTGATGGACTTTAAAAACTTATAAGTCTGACTTGACAGAAATAGTATAGTTGGGTTAGGGGAACTTTAATTAGATGATTGCATAATTGATTTGCAGTTGTCTTTGAGTAAGGAGACACAACATTGCGTGAGGTCATGACCTTGTTTGTGTCTGTGGAGCAGGATTTGAGGAATTAGTGATGTAACCTCGTCCGGCTTCACTGATCACAATTGCAATGCTGTCAAATGCCTTAAAACAATCCTTGAGGTCATTAAGGCCACAACCCGAGAGCATTTGTTCAAAGACACTATGTGCACCATGCCTCGCCTTTCCAGACCCCAACATGATCAAGCCATTGGGCTGTGGATGGCTGGAACATCCCAAAATCGCATTGCCCTGCATTTTGGGGTAAGCCAACCCACAATCTCTAACCTTGTGGCTTGTTACCAGGAGACTGGAAACACTAATGATCAACCCCGACCTGGTCAGCCTAGGGTCACGACCCCAGCCCAGGACAATCAGATCCGCCTCGTCCACCTGAGAGATTGGTTTTGAACCTGCACCAGGACGGCTCAGGAGACCCTAGGAATCCACAGACTAAGGATCAGCAAAAGAAGAGTGAGTCGCCAACTTGCAGAGCGAGGGATCAGAGCCCACGGGGCATGTGTTGGAATACAGCTTGATGCACGGCGCAGGGCTACCAGGCTTCGCTGGGCTGAAGAATATGGTCAGAGACGAGTCCCAAACCGATTCTGGAGGAATGTTGTCTTCAGTGATGAGTCCAGATTTTGTCTGTACCGACATGATGGAAGACGGAGGGTCTACAGACGACGTGGTGAGAGATACGCGGCCCCCTGCAATGCTGAGACAGATCGCTTTGGAGGAGGCTCGGTGATGGTCTGGGGTGCCATTCGGTATGGCTGGAGGTCCAACCTGGTCATAATCAATGGAAATCTTAATGCAGCCCGCTACTGTGACCTTGTTATCAGGCCGCACGTCGTGCCTTACATCACAGACCACCCTGAGGTCACGTTCATGCAAGACAACGCACGACCTCACTCAGCACATGTGACCCAGCAGCTCCTGGCCCAGAATGGTGTGCGAGTCATGGAATGGCCACCTTTCAGCCCTGACATGAACTGCATCGAGCATGTGTGGGACCTGTTGGATCGGCGGGTTCGGCAACGCACTTCAGCGCTCAGGACAAGGGCGGAGCTCCAAGAAGCCCTTCTCCAGGAGTGGCAGGCCATTCCCCAGCAACAGCTCAACAGAATGGTGCTGTCCATGCCAAGACAAGTGATGGCTTTGTTGCAGGCACGTGGCGGTCACACTCGGGACTGAGATTGGATTTGATCTTTGTTGTTGATTTTGTTGTTAAACTTGTCATTGTTGATTCTTTCGCTGTTCTTTTTTTGCTGATGTTATCTGACATGTTGTCGAAGTTGTTGTTATGGGTAAAGTCAATAAATGGTTACAAATTTGAATCCGAGTTTGGCTACAATTCTGGTTGTAAGTTTTTAAAGTCCATCAGTGTAGATTTTGCAAAAGTCAGTTTTGCCTCCAGTTTTAGGTGGCGATGTCGTGCGCAAATTAGACAACTGTGTAAATCGGTCTTCCGGCAAAGAAATGTCAGGCGGAGCAGAATATCAACTTTTTATCACACATCGGAGGCTTGATGAAGAGTAGCAGAATCTGCCGAGAAGTTCACAGTGAGAGAGAGATGTTAGTAAAATTCCTGATATATTCATTATTCTAGATTGCGGCCAGCAGCAACAAAAAGAAGCACTGTGAAGAGTGGGGACCAAAGATGGACAGAAAAACACAACATACATGCATCATGTGCAAGAAGTACATAGGCAACACACACACACACAGAGTAAAACTCCGCCCTTCGTGTGTTGTGTAGCCTGGTATGAAAGGCGATGTGTTCAATGGGGATGATGAGTTGTATAGACTAACATGGTTACTGTATGTGTTTAGCTTGTGTTGTGGGAACTGAACTGAATGGGTTAAATTTCTAATGAAGTTCAAAGAAATAGAAATCATTTTTATGAAAACCTTGTTTCATCTGTAAATTTGAAGATAAACATCTTTTTTCCACTGATATCTTGACTATAACTGATTTTCTTTTTTCAAAATTACATTTTATTAAAAAACAAACAAAAACCGATCAGCACTTCTTTAAAATAAATGTAATCTAACAAAGATAAAGGGCAAATATTAATCATAAATGCTGTTTCTATTGCTTGTAATTGGAGTGAAGTAAACATCTGTTAAGTATTTTTATGTAAAATTGTTTGATTGGGTTGAATTTAAAACACCAAAATGCAGCGGGTCCACCAGACCCACGAACACTGGCTGAGTACCTGAAATATGAACACCACACAAGGGTTAAGGGCACCAACATTCACATGCTAGTTTCAGGTGCTTTGTCGTAAGTCGCTGGGCTTCTTCTTAAAGTTGCCGAGGTCGACTACAAGGAGTCAATTGCTCTTTTTAATGCTTTTTTCGACTTTGAGGTTTCCGCCAGGTGGGCTCCTCGTCCTCTGGAGGCACGTGCTCTACTATATTACTGAACACACACAAGATATTGAGTAGCTGTTGAATGTTACATTTTAGCAGTGGATTGCGTCCTAACAAAGCGCGCGCCCTCCCCTCTGCATCAAGGACTGCAGCCTCCGTTATACTAGTGACTTGACTCTCCGGCATACAGGGCACCTGTTTGTTATATTCTACCTCTTCAAGTTTCATGAGCTGTCCTTCCAAATCCATCAATCGCTGTTGTAATGCAGGTGGAGCACAGCTCTTTGAAGGCTCCTCCCTTGTCAATTCACTATCTGAGGAGCTTACTGCTCTCCATTTCTCCTACAATACTATATCCCCCTCTAGTAGCAAATCTGCTAACAGGCTATTGTTAAGCACAGGTTCTGGTCTGACAGCATCAAGTTGGTCAGGGCTGACTGGGTCGGCCCTGACAATACCAATGGGAATAAACTTGGCTAAAATAAAAACTATTCTTGATTAACATAATGACTAGCTATAACTACTATACCTTGCAATCATGATGACTATTTTTGCCAAGACAAAACACAATTCCTGCAACAAGCAACTAAATGAGTCTGTGATAAAAAGACGCAAATGGTATATGTCGCGCATGTGGTGCTTGCGAATCTGTTACTTCATTTTACTGCACAAGTGTTATATAAAAGCAGAGACTCTATGAATTCTAATCAGGTATAGTTTATTTCCAAAACTCTGTGAACTGGCAGCCAAATAAAGGGCAAAAATAAACTGCACTTCGAACAACCATAACCATAAGTTATGTCTTACGTTAGCTGTCTTGCAATTAAAGTTGCTTTCGAGGGCATAACAATTCTGCTTGCATTTACTCCAAAGTCTCCTTGTCATTTTGAAATGATTGTTGACAGTCCCCAGGTAACTTACCCTCTGCAAGACAGTTTTTGCAAAAACAGCAACATGATATCACAAACAATGTTTTCCACCAGAGAACTAAAAGTCTAATAGAGCGGCCCATAAATTATTTGAAGTTCTATTAAAATACGGATATCAGATTTTGCGTAGGACGAACACAATTAAAAATGATTTTATGCAACTATTTTAGTTAAAATTTTGCTGATATGGTGCAAATGGCAACTGGCATAGTTCCCCTTTATGCTGGACACAGCAAACATTTGCTAAATACTGTTCGAAGCCATTCAAATTTGTTCTTCATAAAACTGCAGTGCTTCATTCCTACAGGAAACACATTCAGTATTGATTTAAAATGTTTATTGTGCTTTTGCGTATAATAAATAATCCAAATACAGTATTTGTACAGCAGTTTAGAAAGGTGTCATCTATGTTCATAGGAATAGCATGTGTTTGCTTGATAGCCTCCATTCAGTTGATTTTCCAGGTTTCAGATGGAATAGCAGTACTCCTATAGGGATTATAACCAACACTTCACTGGTGTTAGTTACAAAAATAAAACTTTTCTAAGAGAAAGCGGCCACTGGTAGATGTGGAGATGTGGGTGTGGCTAATTGTAGATTTTTATCTCTGTTCCCCCTGAATGAAATAATATTTGTATACCGGAGCAGCAATAAGGAGGGGCTTATTACATACTATTGAACAGATATGCACCTGAGCAAAAATTAAGCACTACCTAATTCATTTCTTAAAACAAGTTCCAATTTAATAAAGGGCTTAATTAATAACATTAACAAACATTTCAGAAAAATGTCATTTTGTATGTGGTGGAGCTTAACTTTTGTCCAGGTGTACACATTTTATCGGACTTTGAGGTGTGCCCATTGAAAAAAAAAAAACATAAAATTAATCCTACAATGAATTGACATATGCATATTTTTCATTTCAATGAAATTATATCATAATTGCTTTCACTTGACAAATACCACTATTAATGCCTTTCAGCTCAAAGAAAATTAATGGCTGCTTCAGGTTCTACAGCTGAGCAGTTGAAATCATTTTCAGCCTATGAATGATGAGCTCGTGTAATGTCATGTAGGTAGAGATGATTCATTCCTGTGGCTCAGCTCAAATGGGGAAATGTAATCCATTTTTCACTGCTTTTCTTTTTTGGATCTACTGTTTGACACCCGGTATTATGATGAATCTTTATGTAATGACATGACATGAGGAAATGCTGGTGTCACCAGTGCTTTGAATAAACATGAATTTGCTCTGATGCCATTTGGTCTTGTTGGAAGCACCTACTAAAAGCCTAAATACTATGCCAGGCAAGTGCAGAAGGTGATTGAGTTTTCAAGGAAGGCATTCAAGAAGAAAGGATTTTAGAACAAGGTGTGATTATTTCGAGGTCACTAAATCAATTCTACAACTGTGCATTTCACTTTAATTTCTACCCACCTCAAACCTGCTGCCATCTCTTGACTAGCACAGTTCACTGTTTCTGACATTTATAAATTTGGGCAAAAAGACCATTCTCTCCCCAAATGTATTGTACTTTGCACCAACTAACAATGGAAATAAATTCATATTAATGTTTTAAGCATATCACTCAAACAAAACTATATATGTTTCAGTACGCTAGTTTTAAGTAAACACGATGGGACATTATATAGAATGCACAACTGCAATTGTAATAGTATATAAAAATGCTAATTAAAGCAGAATTAAGTAATTTGTAAATGATCATTTACCAAAATTGAGTTAAGAGCACAAAAAAAAAAAAAATATTTCACCACATCAACTAAATTATTATTTTTTTTTTGTTTTTTTTTTTTTTTTTAATAGGTGTAAGTTCTGAATTTGATGCCAATGACACATCCCAGATAAGTAAGGGAGGGGAATGGAAAGCCTGGAAGAGTTATTGAATCTTCACATAATAAATGCCCATTCAGAAAATTCCACAGATGAACAGAAGAAAAGGTAATATGAGACTCAGTTATGGTCAGGTATAAAATGTGCAGACAGAGGGGGCACAGTTGTTTACCAGAAACATGGTTTGAGGTTTGCCACCTAGAAAAAAGCGACGCAAGCGAGCAGTCAAACAATTTAAGAGGAAGGTTTTTCAGTGTTGACTTTTGCGAAAATATTTTTTTCCCCCCCATTCATTAGGTAATAGCTCTAAGAGATCTTTTATACACAGCTGGATGCTACGTAGCATCTGCTCATGTTTTGCGCCTGTTTTGTACATAATATGACGTTTTAGCTGGTAAATTATCAACAGTGCTGCAAAAGAAGTATATTTTCCAAAAACTTCGGAAAAAACCACTGATAAACTACCATATTGGGGCAAAATGATATGCAGAAAAAAAATCAGCTGAGAAAAATGCTCTAACTGCAAAGGCTTACCTTTTACGTACGGTGTAAATTACAAATCAGTTGGTTTATTTAAAACTTCAAGGAACTGTCAGAAATGATTGCAATCAAGTCAGAACGACTCATTTCACTCTTCACACGCTCAAGGAAAAGAAATGTAAATGTTAGTGACCTCTTGTGGTGAAGAGAAATACAGAGAGTGCTCAGAATTCAATGGATTTTCAATTACTGTACACACCACTATGATTATTCATGATGAGGATTTTAAATGCCAGTTTTCTGCAATTTGAACCAAAACATAGGATGTAAAATTTAAACTATATGTTTATAGTTATTTTGGGGCATTAATTAGCATTCTCATCTGAACCTCATACTGCCCAGAAATCTGTCATTGTCACCTTCAGGACTTATTCAAAGAGAAAATTAGTCCCATTGTGCTACAGCTGGGCAATTTGTCATTATTGAGCAAGTAAAAATCTGCCCTCCCAAAGTTACAATGAGTGCGAAAAGGCAGACACTGAACACTGATTCTACAACCCCAATTCTGAAATAGTTAGGATGAAGCGTAAATTGTGAATAAAATCAAAATGCAATGACTTTCAGATCACATGAGCCAATATGTTATTTACAATAGAACATAGATAACATTTCAAATGTTGAAACTGAGAAATTTTACATTGTTATCCACAAAATGAGCTCATTTAAAATTTTCTGGTTGCAACAGGTCTCAAAAAAGTTGGGACACATGCAAAAAAAGGGCTGAAAAAGCATTTAATAAATAAGAGAATCAGCTGAAAGAACATTTAGCAAGTAATTACATTAACTAGCATCAGGTGTGTAACATGATTGGCTATAAAAGCGATGTCTTAGAGAGGCTGAGTCTCTCAGAAGCAAAGACGGCCAGAGGCTCTCCAGCCCGTGAAGGCTTGCATAAAAAAAATTGTGGAATACTTTGCAATTTGATGTTGAGGAGCATTGTTTTTAAAGGCTTTGAAGGTCTCATCATCGATAGTGCGTAACATCATCAAAAGATTCAGAGAAACTGGAAAAATCTCTGAACGCTAGGTACAAGACCGAAGACCTTTACTGGATGCCCGTGATCTTCGGGCCCTCAGACGCCACTGCATCACTCACCGGCATGATTCTGTCATTGACATTACTTAATGGGCCCAGGAATACTTCAAGAAACCACAGTCTGTAAACACAGTCTGCCGTGCCATCCACAGATGCCACCTAAATCTCTATCATGCAAAAAGGTAGCCATTGTTAAGCATGACCCAGAAGCGCCGCCGTGTTCTGTGGGCCAAGGCTCATTTAAAATGGACTGGCAAAGTGGCAAAGTGTCCTGTGGTCAGACGAGTCCAAATTTGACATTCTTGTTGGAAATCATGGGCGTCATGTCCTCCGGGTTAAAGAGGAGAAAGACCACCCCTCCTGTTATCAGCGTTCAGTTCAAAAGCCAGCATCTCTGATGGTATGGGGATGCATTAGTGCATATGGTGTGGGGCACTTGCATGTTTTAAAAAGCAACATGAATGATGAAAGCTATATGAAGGTTTTAGAGCAACATATGCTCCCCCCCAGACAACATCTATTCCAAGGAAGGCCTTGTGTATTTCAGCAGGACAATGAAAAACCACATACTGCAGCCATTACAACAGCATGGCTTCGTAGTAGAAGAGTCTGTGTGCTGAACTGGCCTGCCTGCATTCCTGATCTTTCACCGATTGAGAACATTTGATGCATAATTAAATGAAAAGTCCGTCAAAGGAGACCCAAAACTCTTCAGCAGCTGGAAGCCTGCATTAAGCAAGAGTGGGATAAAATTCTAATGGCTAAACTCAAAAAACTTGTCTCCTCAATGCCCAGACGCCTCCACTCTGTGTTAAAAAGAAGAGGGGATGCTACATCATGGTTAACAGGCCCCTGTCCCAACTTTTTTGAGACCTGTAGCAGCCATCAAATTTGAAATGAGCTCATTTTGTGGATAAAATTATAAAATTTCTCAGTTTCAACATTTGCTATGTTATCTCTGTTCTACTGTGAATAAAATACTGGCTGGTTTGATTTGAAAGTCACTGTGTTTTGATTTTATTGTCCCAACTATTTTGGAATTGGGGTTGAAACTCTGGAATATTATTATTATGATGATGGATGATGATGATAATGATGATGATGATGATGATGATGATGATTATTATTATTATTATTATTGGATTCTGCCTTGGCTTCCATTCAGCTGATAATCTTCAAGTCATACATTGTCATTATATATAAAGGCAATGCAGATAATATCACCAACTTTTTTTGGATGAGGGAATGCAAGTAACGTTCACCTTATGTAAGTACTGTAATATTACAATAATAGGCACCTAATATGGCACATTTAATTACAAAATGGAAAAAAGAAATTATAGGCCCCCTGTTAATGTCCTTTAATGGTCTGAAACAGGGGTTACCAACTCCGTTCCTGGAGGGCTACCATCCTGCAGGTTTCTGCTCTACCTCCTGTTCAGCACACGTGATTCAACTAATTAGCTACTTAACAAGATCTCTAGCAGGGCAATTGAGTGGCTAATTAGTTGAATCAGGTGTGCCGAATTGGAGATAGAGCAGAAACCTACAGGATGGTAGGTCTCCAGGAGCAGAGTTGGTGACCCCTGGTCTGAAAGAGCATGAAATTGTCACCTTTTGATGGTACGGTCTTAAGTACTCCCTCACTGGCATATGACTGATGATGCTTGACTTTACAAACAGGTCATGAGGCAGCTGCGACCTTTGACCTATTGGCCACTCCCGCTGCTGAGACATGTACAGCATGCAATGATGAGATGCATTTCCTTCTGCTGCTTCCTCCTGGACTGACGACTCGAGCCTCTCTCCCTGCACCACATGTTGATCGCTCCAGCACAGCTCCCACAGTGCACCGAGCCTCCTTTCCACATGGCCGCGCCGTCAAAAGAGGCGTGTAATCCGAGCATCTGAGTCTCATTTTTATTCGCCACTCAGAAGAGAGGTAAAAATTCTCTGGGTGCAAACCCCCCTGCACCCCTCTCCATTCCCCTGAAGTTGCCTATTTTAAGGTTGTACGCTCAGGAGATTCGATGTGCTGATGTATTTTTTTCCACAGTGAGGCCTCAGTTCTGAGTGGACTCGGTGACTGGTCTCTGGGGGTCACACATGGAAGGGAAGAGAGCATGCATGGGCCAGAGAGCAGTGAGCATGTTCGGTCACGTGACTTCTCAGCTTCTGATGTCACGTCTTTTCATCACCAGCAACGAATTAAAGGAGAGCCCCTTCAACATCTGTTTGAAAGACTGGCTGCTTTCCTCATGTACATGAGCGGGCCAATCGTACCCACAGACTACGTGCTTTTGTTCTTGTTTAAAGGAGTTTGAATTTCATTCTCATGCATTGCCTCCCACACTTTGCTTTGCTCAGTGTAGAATCTAGCGCGTAATGTAATGGTCAAAAAATGTGCACGGAAATTGATCTTTTTCTGTTAAAATAGATTAGAGGTCTGGGAATTTAAAAGGAGCAGGTTAGAAAGCCATCCCTCTATAATGTTTTATGGAATAGATGAGACTGCACTCAGTTAAAATGAGTGGTATAAATGGCAGCTTTATCCTTGTCGCATGTCTATTGTATATTTTGTTACATGCATTCATCCATGGACATTTCCATCTGAAACCTCATTTACCCTTATCAAATCCTGCCAGTTTACAAGGATTTAATAATAACTGAAATGGCTTCCTTTGTGTGGACATTTGAAGATCCTTTCTTCTTGTTGAGACACAGACAATAAATGGTCAGCCTCATTGCATTTTTCCATTATTCAGTTTTAGGCTAATCTGGAGGAAGTACCTCTGGCATGAGAGGAATTTTATTTATTTTTTTAACATTTTTTTTCTGATCAGCTATAAAGTGATAAAATCATTGGTAGGACTTGCTATATAAAATAGGAACATGTACTGTCATTTAGCAATCCCACACAACAACGCTTCAAGACTGAATAATTGATAACTACTTTTAAACAAAGGATACTAGGTTCAGATTTGCTGCATTAGGCCAGATGTAGTCAATTATTAATGTCATATGGGTCAAGACAATTTGTGGCATTGCAAAATTGGTGGCTATTTTCCCTAGCATATTTTTTGATAAAGACATATTTGCTGGTGGTCTCAACACATTTCATCATTCATTATCTGGTGCTCACAATAATAATGTCTGCTATTGCTTAATCAGCAAAAACCAATAGAAAATAATTGAGGGTGAAAATCTTGCTGGACTTGGACAAGGCGAAGTCTAACCTCTGCTATGGGAGGAACAAGGTGCAATACTGGAACCCTAAAGTGGAACATAATCATTGTCAAACGCAAGTGCTTAATCCGGAATTATTTTTGAGCCAGTTACATTCCAGTTTAAGCACTTTTTTGTCTATTCTGTTTCTGCTGTAACCGGGGTTTTCGTGTCATGGGAGGGCACTGGTCGGATATATTTAGATATTAATCCAAGAGTTCGTTCCCCACAAACTAGATATCCAGCCGGGATTTAGGCTAAGTCCAGGCTCGTACATTTGCCAGAAACATAGCAACCCCAACCAATCAATCAGCCTATTCCTTAAAATCTCCGAAGAATTGGTTCAGTTGTGTTTTGATATCTCACTGGAACAAAACCTTCGCGCTTTCGTGAGTTTTGCTTAAATTCATGTGCGACACAAAGAAAACAAGAAATTCCACACTGGGACAGAGGTTTTACAATTGGTGGGCCCTTATAGCTGGGAACTTTTTGGAAACTTTGAACTTGAACAGTCTCTACGGGAGAACAAATTCACAAGTATTTAGATATAGAAAAATCAACAAGAACAATATTCCGCAAAAATTGGTTCACGACAATCAAATTAAAAACAGTATTCATCAATCAGACATTTAGTCCAACGCGAACATGAAATGACAACAGAGCTCCGGGAGTTATCTCAGGAAATGAGTGCCGCAGCGAGACAGCAAGTCGCGTGAACCTTCTTGCCACACCATTTCGAAGTCACTGTCACTCATACGCGTGCCTCTGTGGTTGCTTTCTAACAATGGGAAATCACACGCGCGGTCTAAGCGCGTTTCTGTAAGATCGGCTTTAGGCATTATGAGGGCAAAAATAATAATGATCAATCCATGCGGCCTTATCTAAATGTTATCTATACCAGTGATCCGTCCAGTTATCAAACTGCGGCACATGTGATAATTTCATGATAAAATTAGAAACAAAATGAAGACAGTCATAGAGATATTGGCATAGAAGAGGAATTTTATCTGAGCTCGGAAACATAATTTGCTGCAACAAGAAGGATTTTTAGTTGAGTGAGATTAAAAAAGCGCGGAATCAACCCGTTGTTTTCTGTCAGTCTTGTTCAGCACCAAGGACAGGTACAACTCTCCACAGCAGTTCCAGTACTGAACTTCCCCAATTTACGGACATAAGGAATTTCCGCGGTGCTGCTCGCATGTAACTATGACGGCTGCAGATACTGAATAAGGAAAACAGTAGCCTACTTTATCCTGTTGGTTTACAGGTCTGCACTTGGAGTAATTTCATTCGCCTAATAACTTCAACAAACAGGTGAGGAGGACCTCTGTTTTTACACGTGTCTTTAAGCTTGTACGTCCATTCTGTTTTTGTATTCGGGATTGCGCGTGAGCACAGGGTTATGGAATTCGTTGCATCTTTTATGAGGGAACCCAGTAGAATTATGGAGCTTGTTGATAAAATCTCACTTGAAACACGTTTTTACCGATTTGTGTAAATTAACTGCCACTGAAGTCGCAATTGCAATATAATTACGTATTTCTGTGTCTTAAACATACTTGTGGTTTAAATCAGCAAACAAGGCTGTTTTACCGTAAATTATGAACATTTTAACTGAGGCTCGAGTTCGTGAAACACAAATACACATTCCGAAATTTTGTTGTTTGAACTGTCACTGCAAATATGCAACAAGATTTACACATTACGACGGTATAGAATAAGAAAAGCAAGACATTTTTATGTATAGATCACAAACTGATGTACGGCTGTGAATGAAATCAATAAAGCGTACATCGGCTACATTACCGCGCAACATGTCAATGTATATATGTTCTTCAGCCAGGTGTGTCATTTATCAGCACGTAACGAAAGATAACTGACGTTAGATTGTAGCTAGTTTGCTATATTTACGCCTTACTATCAAAGCTATCAGTGTCCTGGCAAACATGAATATGCTTTATAGAGGTAGCCTCCTGCATACTCATAAACACTAATGTTCTGAGTATATATATTTTATGACATAAAGCGAAATTAGCTCTGGTGTTTTAGACCTCTGAAAACAGACAGTAAGGGATGGGGTGGATGCTTAAAAATGTTCTAATGGCGAGAAACATTTTTTGATCCTTGTGAGCATCATAAAAAGTTATAGGCGACTTCGCTGTTAAGTACTGAGTACTGCTGGATGTGACCACATGTACGTAAGCATTGCAAATAAATAACAAGGAATACTGGTGGATATAAGCTAACCTTTAAAGTATGAACATCATGATTTCCGAATTGGATGGTGAGGCATGCATCTAGCCCTACAGCTGCACTTAATTGACAATTTCTTATAATTAGTTCCAATCCAGGAAAAAAAAATAATGATGATGATGATGATGATGATGATGATGGTAATGATTTAATAGGCATACTCGAGTTTTATTTTAAAATGTATTCTAAAAGTATTTCTTTTAGTTCTGTTATTTCAGACAGGTACCCGGGACTTGCTCGTATTGATGATTTAACTTTGTTGAGGTCTTAGGTCCGCGACTAAGCCTACACGCACGGGATTGAATACAGACAATATGCAAGTTTGTTTAAAATAATTATTGCCATCCCGTTTAATATTGTTCGAGTGGCGATTAAAACGTTTTAAGTAGCCTACTCCTCAGAGAGAAGCAGTTCGAAGCCCAGTCTATGTCATCGCCTTAATACAGAGGAGAGAGCAGGATGATGTCTCCACCCAAGTGGAGAAAATTCATCACACTTCTTCAGCAGAAATAGTAGCGCATGCATATACACAGCAACGGAGTGGGGGAATCCTACGTTGAGGACCACATTCAGCGCACTACCCATGCTTTCTTTGTTTAAACATGAGCGAAAAACGTGTTTAAGCTTCATCATTCACATGATTTGATTTCAGGTTTTCAATGTATCCTCGGCCCATGGACGTGCTGTAGCTTGGAATGTAATACTAACAGTGGCGGTGCAAGCGCTGGTTGCGGCCAGTATAACCCGCATTTTGCCCAGTGCTCTTGATAATGGCGATAAAAGCTCTGGCTGAGTTTATTGGGTTTGTCCGCGTCTCCGCTCCCACCGCACCTCTGCCCGTTACTGCCGCGTGTAAATGTCATTGGTGATGATCGTCGAAAACTACGAAGGGATAAGAATGTGTTTCACATATTTAGTCATTCCATAGTCCACAGCAATGTTGAATATCATGTAGAGCCAATCATGCATGTGCCATCAGAAAATGATTCCACATACGAATGATCAAGCTTTGCGCCTCAAGCCTGCTCAAATTTCTGAATATTGTCTAGAGAATGCAATATTAATAAAATTGTGATAATTAGTACGATTTATTTGTCAGTTTTTTTTTTAACATAAAGAACGTAATTAAGGGCACAGACATCATTAATGTAATAGAAGAACCATATAATATATTCCACTGTCCATGTTATGTTCTTAGTTTTCTTCAACTGTGTTATGAGATTCTGTGAGTGTACTCTGACCTAACGACGAGTCTAATTAAATTTGTTATGCACAGTGAACCACTACACTTCTACAAAACATAGTTTTAGGCAGTATTAATGTAAGAACACCCCCCCTCACCCCGTCCCCCCAGCTCCTCATCACACTATGATTACACAAATGGAAAATAAACACACTTTCTGTATTTTCTGCAGTGTGATGAAAAGCTAAGTGAGTAAGCTTTGTAACATAACAAAAATTCTTTGTGCATTGTAGAGACATAAATTAATATATGGAGTGCCCATGTGTTTGCTTAGCTATTCACAACCATAGCCTAAAATATGCCTAAGAGAAGGTTATTGGTGTCAAAATCTATTAAATTGGAAAATATGGCAGGGTGTGTATCATTATTAATGCGGAAGATGTTTGTCACACCTGTGCAAGCAGAATGCACCAATTATGATTACGCATGCTGATCAGATCAGTCTTGTTCAAGTCTTATTCATCTAACTTTGAAGTTAGACAGCCCTCCCCAGCTGAGACAGCCTGCACCAGTTTCAGATTCCTGTCTCTTAGTAAATGCGTGAACAAGTATTCAAACCTTTTAGCTTATAGCAGGGGCAGTATGGAGTCTGACTGGCGTATTAAGTATGTAAGCAGCCTAGACACACTGGCACTGCTGAACAGTAAACTGTGCAGATTCATGGCAATGCCAGCCTTCAATTTGTTGGTGATTTCATGAAGTGATGTATCTCATTTTTTTAGGGTTTTGAGTTATGGGCATCTTGTTGGTCCAGGAGGCGAGGTCTTTTGATTGGTCTAGGTTTCAATAACATATCTAACCTCGTTCCCATTTTATTAAGCAACAAAAATTTGACGTATATCATCAATACAAATTCCTTGATTTCACGAAGTGACGTATCTCACTTTTACCCCAGTTAAATTAGTTCAACCTGTCATTGATATCTAATGCACAGCTGCAATATGCTAGCCAGGTACCTCAGTGACCCAGTGACTGGGTGAACTTTAGCCTGCTACATATAGGTTTTATGACTTGAGTATGCCTTCAGAATCTACATTCCTGTTGTACAAGCATCGACACCTCACCCAAAGATTTAACAAAACCAGGAGTCTAGACAATTGACAAAGTTCACTGTGTTGAGTTTATTAGAAATAAAGGTGAACTCCCAATCTGATTTAAAAGAAAAGCAGGTAAGAGTGTGTTTTATTTTAAAAAGTCCATTTGATCTACAAGTAGGCTACCTCATGATCAGTCGCATTATACCATGGGATCTCTTTGTCATTAGTATTTCGTGTCATGACCTTATCCTTATTCCCATGCAAAATGTCACATATGAAATGGGACCATCTAGTGTCGAAAGTTGCAAGGACCATATAAGGCACGAGGCTGCCAGAAACTGTCCGTATTTACTGTCAATTTTTATTGCATATTAGTCTGAAGGGAAGTACAACGAACTTCAGAGTTCCTGCAATAGTCCGACTGCTTTGATGAAGAACCCTGACCACATCTAATTCTATCGTGGACTGCCTCATTGGAAACATTACATTGGATAAGACTGCCATGATTAGTTGCTTGATTCATAAGCATCTAATGATATTTGTAGTTCGATTTCGAAAGCGTGATTAGCTCTCCTCTACCCAGATACGATAAAGAATACTTCAGAAAATGAGCCAATTTCCTTGGGGGTTTCGGAACACCCCTCTGGCCAATTGCAGTCGGAAATTCCTGATCATTTAACAAAGTACTTGATTTCTGGGAAAGGTTTTTGTTGTTCGAAGCAAAAAGGGTTAATGAATAGCCCTGGGAGTGTTTTACCAACAAAACCAACCTGATCTAATGTTGATAATATTTATAGTACACTTTATGAACCATCATTTAGGGTTATATGGTTTTCATGAACCTGATTTTGTCAATTAAGTAATATTGTATGGGTACAAGATACTTTTCACATTTATTAGTCATAAATTTTTTTCATTTCATTTTCATTTATTCACACATCATCATCACAAAACATATGTTAATATTTAGTACACAACGGCTAGATGTGTGAAAGGGTCACCCCAAGGAAGCTATTTAAGCTTTTAAGAGGGGGCCCAATTTCTCTCAAACAAAGTAATGACAGACAGGGCACTGGCCAGAATATCCATGAATGTGATAACATACAGACAGACATTCAACAGACAATCCCAGCATTTTAAAATGCGTCAGTAGTCCATAGGCAGTAGAAAGAAAAAATATAATGAAAAAACAGAATACAACTAAAACAGAGTTGTCCAGTGACTCGATTACAATTCAGTGGTGCAAGAGTATCTTGATCTGTATACATGTATATTCTCAAATAAATTCTCAGTAAATGCTTACACTGAGGGAAAATATTGTGCATATATGGCGGGCAACAATCTAGGCTGTATTACAAACATCAAGTTTTATTTATTTATTTAACTTTATTTAATTCTTTATTTATTCATTTATTTTTTATTATTATTAATACATATATTTTTTAAATTGTGATATGCATGTATATATTCAGATAAGTTACGATAAGACTTCAGGCACTCATAGGACTCCAAGACATACAGGTCAAGACAATATTAATGAACAAAAATAGCTCGGAGCACCGATCATCTCATCCATAAACAAAACTCTTCATATAAGCAGTAACTAATCATATGTCGATAGAAGTTGCTTTCGTAAATTTTTCTTAAAGTTGGAGAGAGAATGTGAAATTTTTAGTTTAGCATCAAGCTCATTCCAAATTTGCGGTCCTCTGTACATGACACTGAGGCCAGTGCATTTTAGCCTTCGTTTTTGCCCAGTGATTAGGTGTTTTTCTCTAGTGTCATAAGCGTGCAGAGGAAGGCTGATTGGGATGAGGTCACATAATTTATGATTTAGTTTGTGAGCAACTTGATACATTATACAAGCATTCTGGAGGTAATTGTACTCAGCAAGCCTCAAAAGACCATAATGACTAAAGAGCGGTTTGGTAGGAGAATTAAACTCAGACCACGAAAAGGCGCATATGACTTTCTTCTGGTGAGTCTGTAGCTTTTTTAAGTGACTTGGAAATGTGTTGCACCATATCACATTACAATAATTTACATGAGGCTCAAATAAGGTTTTGTAAAAGGTAAGAAGTGCAGGGAGCGGGAGATGTCGTCTCAACTTTAAAAACAAACAAACATATTTGGACAATTTTGCTATTAGACAATCAATATGACATTTAAAGCTAAGAAATTCATTAATGAGGATCCCCAGGAATTTTGTAGAACTGACTCTTGCAATATACTGTCTAGTTATTTTGGAACAAACATGCTCAGCATCAGTTTGTTTTTGTTGGAATGAGACACAATGTAGTTAGTTTTGCTGATATTAAGAGAAAGTTTATTACATCTAAACCAAGTATCTACTTTTTTGAGCACACTATTTAAGATTTGTTGAAGCTCACTTGGATTCTTGTAGGACAGAAATAAGTTGGTGTCATCAGCAAACAAAACTTTATGCAGTACACACGAGGAATTAACAAAGTCATTAATATACAAGATGAAGAGAAGCGGCCCCAAAATTGAACCTTGGGGAACCCCATATTTGATGGATTTGTTTAATTAATTTTAGTTATTTATATAAACATACTGGTGTCTCCCAAGCAAATAACTTCTGAACCAATCTAGCGCTAGGCCTCGAATGCCATAGTGGTGCAACTTATTAATTAGGATGTTGAGATTTTCAATTAGGTCAAGTACTGCCATGCAGGTAGTACTGTTTTTCCTGAAACCATACTGGGATGGCACAATTATGTTTAACTTGTCCAGGTAGCTATTCAGTCTATTATATACTACTCTTTCCAGAACCTTGGACAGAGTTGGCAAGATAGAAATTCGACGATGGTTGCACAAAAGTTACTCAACTATCAAAAGTAGAAGCCTTTAGATCCTCTTATTACACAAAAAATCTATTGACGTATGTCTTGATGTTGACAGTTCTTTGCATTTTTATATTTCACAAACTGGCGTATCACCGGCGTATCTCATGACCACTACCTATCCACTATTGCACAAAGTGGCATACTACCTTCTAATTAGCTTTACCGGCTAATTAGGTCAAAGAACCAGATACTGTTACTTGTGCCACTATCTTCATAACTTTAGCAACATTGATGTAAATAACCATGGAGTTTGCATGGATAGGGCATCTAGGAGAGGGTTGCACATTCTGCAGAATTTTCAAATTCAATTTCTGACAATTTGTAAAAGCAGAGATATGTCAGATCGTGAAATCCCCGACTAATTGTGCCTCTGTTTGTAACCCTCTAAATATTTTCGAATTAATTCACCTTTTCCACTTTGGGGTCAGTTTGGCCACTGCAATCCACAGGTAATTACTGTCACTGAAAGTATAATCCAAGTTTCTCTCTCAGCTGCTTTAGGAATTTTCACTGACCACCTTCATAACCCAGTAAATAAAACATGACTCCGCCCATCATTACCTTATTTATCAAGTATTGATTTTGCATGTCTATTGCAAAGTGAATGAGTAATGAAGTGTCTGCAGTATCAGCTACAGATCAAAATGATGGTTTTATAAAACAATAGAGTTTGGGGCCAAAATGACCCCAACAACAGTGATGCATACAGCATGAACATAGAACATATATTAAAAAAAACTAATTTGATGCTTTCCCATGAAGTTAAGAAAAATCTACCTGAAAAAAGTATGATAAACATTTTTTTAGAGGAAGTCAACAAAATAATTAGAGGGTTAAACCATAAAAACAAGCTCCAAAATAGGTGAGGTCATATTTATCTGACTATAACATACAGGGGGGCGAAGTAATTCTTGGAAATACAGCCAAAAATGCCAGCTCTCTGAAGCTGACAACATACTGTTTTTTAACAATGTGTTTATTAGCTTTCACCCAACCAAGTCTGTCCCCATTGGAGAGTTTTGACTTGTGGCAAGTTTTCTCATTTGCTGTTACTGTTTTTTGGTGTTAGGCATATTTCGTCATAATTTTTGAAACAGTTCCACTCACCACCTTAAATACTTTGTTTCGGCCAACGCACTCGTGATTCGAGCAGCAAATATTTGGCCCCTTTGTTAGAACACTCATCTTGCTTTAGAGACTTACCTAGGAAAGTGTTGCTGGTTTGACCACTTTTAAACTAACACATATAGAAGTGAAATAAAAGGGAATCTCTGGCGTAGATGATTTTGCTATGGTGGTTGAGAGACTTAAAGCCATATTTCAGGGGTGTTTCTGATATTTTTCCTACCCTCAGTATTTTTATAAGTTCAAGCAAGAACATGACAGTTCTGTAATCTCTCTATGGGCTGTGAAAAACTGTACTCATTTCCTTATCTGTAGCCATTCAGACCAACAGCTTTGAGATGTTCACAAGCCAAGCACCTTTTCAGAGAGCTGCTGAGTTTTCCTCCATTATATTACAACTGAAAACAGTACTATTTTACAAGTTTATATACTGTCCTACGAGTTATTGGGATATCTGTACAAAGCTAATTTGCTAGTAGGAATTATGAACGATTATGTTTGAGCAAGTATAAACAGACTGATTGTGGTGGTGACTATTTATTTACCTCTTGACATGTGAATCCTGGGGAAGGACCAAGAATCCACTTTTTTCCACTTTGATAAAGACTTAAGTACAGCAGTAACTCACATTTAGCAAAACACCCACACTGACCAAATTTGTTTTTCACTTACCAATGAAGCTGTGTTACAGCAGTACTTCTTTTTAGACCTTAGTCATGAGTAAGTGCTAAATGATCACAAAGGCAAAAGTGCACCACAGACCATGGACTTAGAGCCAAGAGAAGAACGGACACAGTGGATTAAAAATTATGGCATAACCTTTTTCAGTCAAAGCATTCAAGACTTCAGCTAACAGTTAAATTAATGCATTGTCTCTTTGTTATTTTAACTGTAAGTGAAGTCCTGCATTCAACTGTGGTTTACAGTTAACATACACAGTTAAAATTACAGCTAAAATAACTGGCAAAAAAGGTGCCAGTTTATAACAGTGCATTGAGACCAATAATCTGTGGCAGGAAAAAATGAAATACTGGAGGAAAGCGCATACCTCCGCCAAGGCCCATCAGTCCCAGAAATGTCTGGGCCACATACAAATAGCACTATTATTTACCAAAGTACACAATTAAATAAAACATTCCTGGATCCAGAATTTGATCCAGACCACTCCCAAAATGTAAGCACTTCTTAGTTGTACCAAGACACTCTGATGAAAATTTCATAAAAATCTGTTCATAACCTTTTCCGAAATGTTGTTAACAAACAAACATGCTTACCTATAAACTGAAGGTAAAACATAGCCTCTTTGGCAGAAGTAATAAACAAATTGTTTCCATTAGTGCTGGTTGAAAGGTGTAAATTAAATTGGAAATGCTTGTTTGCCTGTGTCCAATCTTTACCCTATAAGACATGGACTTGATTTTTGGGTGGGTGGCATGTGGTATAGATCACTGATACTACAACGTAAATTGAATTATTTTGCCCTGGCTGTTCACTGAGCCTAATCAAGCCAATTTACCTTTGATTAGGATCAGTGAATACAGTATGTGCAGGATTTTGGACATTGTAAATCCTGGAGCATTTCCAATTGCCTCTGGACACCAGCCAGAGAAAATCAAGAGAGCACCTGTAACAGAATAAGAAAAGGATATCCCAGTGAATACTGCAGACTGTCTGTATTGAACAGCAAAGCAAAACCCTACATGTACCTGCTGTCAAATCATACCTGATCTGTTAAATAAAATCCATTTACCATCTACAAATTGCTTACAATAAATAATCAACAATAGAAGCTGAAAAATATATTTACCTGACAGAAATATATGCAATATACTATAAACATATTGCGTGCGCGTGTGTGTCTGTGTGTCTGTGTGCGTGCGCATATATGAGTGTGTGTGTGTGTGTGTGTGTGTGTGTGTGAATATATATATATATATATATATATATTTATCCCATAAATTATCAAAAATTGGTGTGATACAACCTATGAGATATTGGTTTGGTATTGCACACATGTGATACAGCTTTCTCGCGTTGCCATTGTTCAGATTCTAGTCATTGACAAACATCAACTAATATGTTTGCAAAGGTTACTTTTCCAATTCTGCTGGTGACCATTCACCATCGCTGGTGTTAGCTTCTAGTTGACAGTTTATTCAAGTCAATCAATACGTTTAAGTCGAGCTACGGCAATAGCTTGATTAGGCCATTTAATCAGACTACTGTCCTTGTCCCAGTATACACGCACAGAGGAAAATTGATTCACTGACCGAAACATGTCTGTCTCCGCTATAATAGGTGGCGATATGCCCGCTTTCAGCTTGTTCATGTTGGACCTTTTTCTGCTTGACCTATTATGTCACAGACCAAACAATGAACAAACAAGTTAGCTGGCGGCAAACTGGTAGCATGTCGAGCGTGCAGAACATGGACAACTTTACTTTTCAGTATATTTCATACGGGCTGTACACTATATTTTTTGTACAATTAAGATGCATGTTATCCCTGGTGGTTATGGCGTTAGCCGAAGCTAAGCGGCAACACCGCTATGCTCTACTTTGTGCCTTCTCAACTACCCCAGAGTGTGTTTACCAAAAGCGTAGTTGCTAACTAAATTAGCCACAAATATAGTTTGTCCATTCACAGTCTGTAGTCCAACTATGTGAGTTAGCATCTGTACTTTTGGGAAACACACCCCTGGGCTTCATGTGTATGTTGGATGCAGGTCAGGAGTAAAGTTTAGTGGGGGAGAGTCGTTTTGAGTTTTCGAATGGCAAGTGGAAGGAAAATTTTTGGATGACGCGCAAGTCATTTGATAAATTATGCAGAATAATGGAAGAAGTTATGACCCCCCAAGGCATGACTGTTCGAGCACCAATACCCTTGCAGACGAGGATTGCTACTGTTCTGTAAGAACTTGCTGGTTGGGCAGAGCATAGAGTTATTGCTTATTAGTTTGGTGTTTACAAGTCCACAGGACTTCCAGGTCAAAGCCCTGCAAGATGACTGTGGAGCGTGCGCAGAGCGCATTGTCCAGTTTGGTTCGATTCAAGCGTATACATGGAGGAATAGTGAGACAAGTAACTGCATTATATTGGTGTATTCGTCCAACGATGAGAAATTCGATTTAGTATGATTCCAGCCGGACTAACGTTTACATGTATTTGAAAAGTCTGGTTCTAGTCGGACAAACACAATAATTCAGTTTTTTTTACGTAATGTAAACGCACTCAAAGGGATGAATACGGTAATTTGTTAGTTAGTATGCTAACACTCTTGGCCAGAAAGTAATAAGTTACACAAGTAACTGTTGTCGTGGACACTTAAATTTAAATTATTAATTTAATGACAAAAAGTGTTAACTTGCTAGGTAGCAAATTATTCATGCCATTGCCTTGAATAGACTGCCAACTGGAAGCTAACATTAACTGACACTCAAGTAGTAATTTTCATTTATTTCTCGCCGAAGTCTTAGAATAAATGAAAATTACTACTCTCATTGCATAAATTTGATATTTCGGGCTCACTCATTGGATATTTTATATATATATATATATATATATATATATATATATATATAATCGAACGCGTCAACATTTTTCTCAGTAAATATATTTCTAATGGGGCTATTGACATGAAATTTCACTAATAGTCCGTAACAAACCAAGTAATCCAAACATACAAAGAAATTTTATCAAATAATTTCGTAAATTAACCCTTTCGCAGGCAAATTTTGGCCCAGATGCATACCCCCACGGACGGATTAATTTTGGGTTTTTACCAAAATATGATTGTTATTCAAAATAACAATAAAATAACACCAAATCTCATAATAAGTTTCCCATAACTGATGTTTTTATGTTTTAATCCTCTCCAGAATCGCTAAAATCGTTTGGATCCAAGTCACTCCCGCTCTCTGGATATTCAAACTCATCGTCAGAGTCATTCAATAAAGCAAAAACTTCATCCACGTTGTATTTACGTTTAGAAACACGGCTAGAATGCCGGCTATTTGTACTCGTCGATGCCATGTTCACATGTCCCACAATTTGACCGGGAAGTAGTCTCGTATTTAGCGTTTTTAGGAAATCCCATGCCTCGTTCACGGCTAAAAATACAGTGCTGGGTGACCTGAGAGACAGCCAATGGTAATGAGTGTAACTAACAAGGAATTCCCGCAATCGGGAATTTAAAGAAGACTTTATAAAACACGTTGGTTAAAACGACAAAAATGTCGCTGTGCCTGCGAAAGGGTTAAGATATGTGTAATAAAGTGGAATGACATAAGGAATAAGAATAGAACGCATGAAGAAAAGGAGGTGCAAAAAGGCATGTAAAGCGAAGAAATCAGCTGAAATCTGTCAGTAAAAAGCAATCCTGCCCCGTATCAGGGCAAATTAATATCGGCTGGTTTAGTCTTTAGTCTGGCCCAGAAAAAGGTTTCCCATTACCAAGGTGTCATATTAGAAGCATCTCATGATGGGTAAAAACAAAGAGCTATCTCAAGACCTTTGCAACCTTATTATTGCACAACATTGGCATTGGTTACAAACGTATTTCTAAACTTCTTTTCATGTCCATAGCCCCATCAGAAATATATTTACTGAGAAACATGTTGACATGTTCAATACTTATTTTCCCTGCTGCATAATCTTTAAACGAGCTTCAACATGCTTTTTCTTCAGCGGTGGAGTCTTGCGCGGTGAGCGTGCATAGAGGCCATGGTGGTTGAGTGCATTACTTCTTGTTTTCTTTGAAACAACTGTACCTGCTAATTCCAGGTCTTTCTGAAGCTCTCTGCGAGTGGTCCTTGGCTCTTGGACAACTCTTCCGATTATAATTTTGACTCCTCTGTCAGAAATCTTGCAAGGACCACCTGATCGTGGCCAGTTCTTTCCACTTCCAGATTATGGCCGCAATGGTGCTCACTGGAACATTCAGAAGTTTAGAAATACGTCTGTAACCAATGCCATCAGTATGTTTTGCAACAATATGGTTTCGAAGGTCTTGAGTGAGCTCTTTGCTTTCACCCATCATGAGATGCTTCTTGTGTGATACCTTGGTAATGAAAAACCTTTTTATAGGCCATCAATTAGGACTAAACCAGCTGATATTAATTTGCACTGATAGGGGGCAGGATTGCTTTCTAAATACTGACAGATTTCGGTTGGTTTCATGGCTTTCCATGCCTTTTTGCTTCTCCTTTTCTTCATGTGTACAATACTTATTCTCTGTGTCATTCCTCCTGATTACACATAACTTAATTTATGGACTTATTTGTTTTGATTTCTTTGTATTTGTGGATTACTTGGGTTGTTACGACATCTGGTGAAAATTTCATGTCAATAGCCCCATTAGAAATATATTTAGTGAGAAAAATGTTGACGCTTTCAGAACTTATTTTCCCCGCTGTATATATATATAGTGACCCGATCACCACTTCTGTGCATTAGTTTAATTTACTGCTCTAACGGGTTGGTGGAATTTGCTCTCTCTGTCACTCCTTATTTTGTTAGTCTCACAAAAGCATACACACATGCACATACAGATGGACACCTGCGTGCCCACACACTCTCACACTCAAAAACACACACACACACACACACACACATACGCACACAGGCATGCATGCACTAAAATAGCCATAAGGTCGCAATGCTCTCATTTTCATGGATATTTTACCCTTTGTCCAGCAGGAACCTGCAGAGTGTTAGTCCAATAAATTGCACTTTTTTTTTGTACTTTTCACAATCTCTCAAAAGGCAGGTGGGAGGTTTGTACTGTGGGAACTGGCAAAAGTTTATTCCAAAACACTCTAGACATCCAATATTTTCCGCACTATACCCAATCTCTCATGTGGCACAAGGAGAGGGTAAACAGATATATATATTTCCATCAACGTCATATCATCAGAATTATCTTCACATGGACACATCCATTATCAGGGGCAGATGCACATCCAGTATCAAGGACAGTTGCACTCCCAGCACTAAGGGCAGCCGCACCTCCAGCATCATGGGCAGACACACACCCAGCACCAGGGGCAGTCATACACCTAACATCATACACACACCCAGCACCAGGGGTTAGCTGCACAATCTGAACCAGGACACATCTAAAAATGGTCAAATTGAATGTTCTTCATCCCCACTCAAGTCACTCTGCAGAGCTGCTGATATAATACAGATGGCACCACAGCCATGCATTTGTGTTATGAGTCCATTATGTTTGATATGGTTCTGTAAAAAACAACTGCTGAATAATTAAGAATCAGTTTAATAATAAATCTTTTAGCACTGGAAAAACTGTCTCATTTTAATTCCTCAATGAAAATTATTCGTGTTTAAAAACAAATAAAAATTTTATTACAAAAATTCAATGTCACTTTCACTAGTACACATATCTAGCAGAGGGAAATGGCAAACAATGACCCTATATTCTATCTATCTTGGTTAAGAATTCAGTTAAAAACATACAAAAAAAAATCTGTTTCACATAGGCTTTAATCTCCATATTTTTTTAAAATTCTTATAATATTACAGGTCAATTTGACCGACTGAACAGAATCAGTGGGTGCAAAATATGGACACCACAGAAGGATTATTTTCCCCCATTCCTCCATTATGCAGATCTTCAGCTGTTCAGCAGTACAGGGCCTTTCTTACCGTGTTTGTCACTTCACAATGCACCATACATTCTCAGTTGGAGACACATAAGGACTGCAGGCAGGCCAATTTAGCACCCACACTCAAGCAGCCATGCAGTTGCAATCTGCGCATAATGTGGTTTTACATTGTCATGGTGGAAAATACGAGGAAGTTCCTGGGACTGATGATTACTTGACAGCAGCATAGCAGCTCCGAAATTCATACATATCATTCTGCATTAATGGTTTCCTTGCAAATGTGTAAGTCACCCATGCCATGTGCACTGACACACCCTCACACAATGACAAAGGCCGACCTCTGGACCTGATGCTGATAACAGCAGGCCTATGGCAAGCCGTTTTAACATTTAATCAGTAGAGGTAATTGCAATTGTAGATATCATCAATTGCTTTTTGATTAGTTAAAATTCCAAGCCAACATATCCATAATGTAATTTTGACTAGTTGCAATTCTAATTAATGATATCTACAATTCTATTCTCACTTGTCACAATGTTAATTATTGATATCAACAATTGATTTCTTACGAGTGGAAATTGTCATTGTAGATATCTGTAATTTACTTACAACTAGTCAACTTTTACCATTGACTTCTATTCAAATTCAATGACAGATATCTATAATTCAATTTTGACATGTTATAATTCCAAATCGACATATCCATAATGTAATTTTGAATAGTTGGAATTATAATTAATGATATCTGCAGCTCAATTCTCACTAGTCAAAATGCAAATTGTTGATATCAACAATTCAATTCTCACTAGTGGAAATGTCAATTGTTGATATCAACAATTTAATTCTCACAAGTGGAAATGTCCATTGTTGATATCTACAATTGTTGTTACATTACAGATATCATAAATGGAATTCTAGATATCTAAAATTTAATTCTGACTAGTCACAATTAAATTACTGATATGTCAGCTTGGGATTGTAACTTGTAAGAATGTAATTTCAGATATCTAGAATTGCATTTCAGATATCTCAAATACAATTGTAACTAGTGAAAATTAAATTCATACTAGTAACAAGTTTATTTGAGATAATTACAATTCCTTTTATAACTAGTCAGAACTGAATTTTAGATATCAGAAAAGGAATTTCCACTAGTCAAAATGTCACATCTGATTAAATGTTAAAACAGCTTGCCAGC
Source organism: Gymnothorax javanicus (assembly GCA_029692085.1). Taxonomy (NCBI): domain Eukaryota; kingdom Metazoa; phylum Chordata; class Actinopteri; order Anguilliformes; family Muraenidae; genus Gymnothorax; species Gymnothorax javanicus. The sequence continues at coordinate 45,221,271 of CM056202.1, read as the reverse complement.
AAGCCGTCTTAACATTTAATCAGATATGTCGGACATATCCGGAATGCAATTGTTGATATGTCAGACATATCTGAAATGCAATTGTTGATATGTTGATATGTTGGACATATCCAAAATGCAACTGTTGATATGTGGGACATATCCAAAATGAATATGCTAATTTGGGCTACATATCTGAAATGCAATTTTTGATATGTCGGACATATCAACAATTGGCTAAATATCCGAAATGAATAAGCTAATTAGGCAACATATCCAAAATGAATATGCTGATTTTGGTACATATCCGAAATGCAATTATTGATATGTGGGACATATCTGAAATGCAATTGTTGATATCTGAAATAGGAAATTCTTTTTTGACATGTGGAAATTCAACTGTAGATATCTATAATTGTTATTCTTACAAGTGAAAAAGGAATTACTGATATCTATAATTAAATTAAAGATATCTGTAAATCAGTTTTGACTAGTCAAAATGTAACTACTACATGTGAAAATATATTTGTAACATGTCAAAATTGTTTTACAGATATCTTGAAATGACATTTCGACACGTCAAAATTCCAATTCCAATTCCGAAATAGTTGGGACAAAGTGTAAATTGTGAATAAAATCAAAACGCAATGACTTTCAAATCACACCAGCCAGTATTTTATTCACAATAGAACAGAGATAACATAGCAAATGTTGAAACTGAGAAATTTTACAATTTCATCCACAAAATGAGCTCAATTCAAATTTGATGGCTGCTACAGGTCTCAAAAAAGTTGGGGCGGGGGCCTGTTTATCATGGTGTAGCATCCTCTCTTCTTTTTAACACAGAGTGGAGGCGTCTGGGCATTGAGGAGACAAGTTTCTTGAATTTAGCCATTGGAATTCGATCCCACTCTTGTTTAATACAGGCTTCCAGCTGCTGGAGAGTTTTGGGTCTTCTTTGACTGACTTTTCATTTAATTATGCGCCAAATGAGGTTGAAAGATCAGGACTGCTGGCAGGCCAGTTCAGCACGCGGATTCTTCTACGACTAAGCCATGCTGTTGTAATAACTGCAGTATGTGGTTTTGCATTGTCCTGCTGAAATACACAAGGCCTTCCCTGGAATAGATGTCGTCTGGAGGGGAGCATATGTTGCTCTTAAACCTCTATATACCTTTCAGCATTCATGGTGCTTTTTAAAACATGCAAGTGTACCACACCATATGCACTAATGCATCCCCATACCATCAGAGATGCTGGCTTTTGAACTGAACGCTGATAACAGGAGGGGTGGTCTTCTCCTCTTTAGCCCGGAGGACACGACGCCCATGATTTCCAACAAGAATGTCAAATTTGGACTCGTCTGACCACAGGACACTTTGCCACTTTGCTACAGTCCATTTTAAATGAGCGCTGGCCCACAGAACTGCTACAGTCCATTTTAAATGAGCGCTGGCCCACAGAACACGGCACCGCTTCTGGATCATGCTCAACAATGGCTTCCTTTTTATGTGATAGGGTTTTAGGTGGCATCTGTGGATGGCATGGCAGACTGTGTTTACAGACAGTGGTTTCTTAAAGTATTCCTGGGCCCATTTAATAATGTAAATGAAAGAATCATGCTGGTGAGTGATGCAGGGGCGTTTGAGGGCCCAAAGATCACGGGCATCCAATAAAGGTTTTCGGCCTTGTCCCTTATGCACAGAGATTTTTCCAGTTTCTCTGAATCTTTTGATGATGTTATGCACTGTCGATGATGAGACCTTCAAAGCCTTTGCAATTTGACGTTGAGGAACATTGTTTTTAAAGTATTCAACAATTTTTTTTACGCAAGCCTTCACAGGTTGGAGAGCCTCTGGCCATCTTTACTTCTGAGAGACTCAGCCTCTCTAAGACATCCCTTTTATAGCCAATCATGTTACACACCTGATGCCAGTTAACTTAATTACCTGCAAAATGTTCTTTCAGCTGATTCTCTTATATATTAATTGCTTTTTCAGCCCTTTTTTGCCTGTGTGCCAACTTTTTTGAGACCTGTGGCAGCCAGAAAATTTGAAATAAGCTCATTTTGTGGATAAAAATGTAAAATGTCTCAGCAACAACATTTGAAATGTTATCTATGTTCTATTGTAAATAACATATTGGCTCATGTGATCTGAAAGTCTCTGCATTTTGATTTTATTCACAATTTACACTTCGTCCCAACTATTTCGGAATTGAGGTTGTACATTTTGACATGTCGAAATGCCATTTCCACTAGTGGAAACTAAATTGCAACTAGTAAGCCCTACTGATTAAATGTTAAAACGGCTTGCCATAGCAGGCCAAGGGCATCAATTAAAGCTCTATAATTTTGATTTCATAGAAATGAGGAATGTAACTGAATGGCAATATGTGGTTTTGTTTTTATTATATCTCACAACTGTCAGTTAAATAACAATATATATTTCAATGAATAATTTGATAGTTCGTATCAGAAGCATTGAGGACAAAAAAACTGCAAAACTGAAAACAAAAGCATAGGTGGCTACTGTTACCCAGAATTAAGAAAACCAAGCTAGCATTGGAGGGGTGTACTACAAAGCAAGATCTGAGGGTCACCATGATATGTTTTGAACCAAATGCCAGGGTTTTCAATGTCATGAAGACAGCTCTTTTTTCACTTACCATGGTAACTTATGATATCTTTAATGGCAAGTTCATGAATAAAGCTTGCTAATGGTGAACTAGGTTCATTGTATACCCCTCAGGCCTGAAGTTTCATCATTTTCTGGGCAAGATTACCTTTTGCCTCCTAATGGCTTTGCCCCCGCATTAATTACGATTAATTTACTGTACAACCTTTAAAGAGCCTCAATACTTCTGCTATTACTTAGCTAACAATCTAAATATGTAATGCCATCTGCTATCAAGTTGTTGCATAACACATGAAAACAGAACTTTTGGCGACTGTTCATTGTTATATTCCGTTCATTTTAACTCCACAGACATTGGGCCAATCCTTCTGCATATAACACTTAGGCAACGGGGTGGCTGCAAATATTGTAGCGATATTCAAATACTGTTTATCAGTCTCATGGTTTTTGTTCCACTAGCTTGCGAATTTCTGGATCTTTCGCACCATAACTCAGTTGACTTGTTCATGCAGACATCCAGCCTGCCAACTAGTGTCAGATTTGCAGTCATAGGGCTCTAATTTCTTGGCTCAGCGCAGGGTGGTGCAGCGTGGTGTAGCCCACGCATTGGTAATTTCATCCGGTGCAGCCCGTGCAGTGGTAATTTCGTGCAGTGCAACACCGTGCGCAGCCACTTTGGCAATTTGGTAGACGGACGTGCACCGAGATGGGTGTGGCGGCGTAGTAGGGGGAGCTGTCACATATTCATCATGACGCAGTGACAATTTAAGTGGATAAAGGCTCGCGGAAAAGCGCAGAGAAAGCTCGCCAGCTCCAACCTGGTTTACTTTCTGTGCAGTGGTAATTTGGCTGACCGGCACACAGTGCGCACGCATCACCAAAACCTCACAGGTAGGTTTCCAGAATGTCAGGCACATTTCAATGCAATAAATAATTACAGCAACCACTGTTTAATGTAACTACCTGAATCAGCATATAAATTTATAGTATCTATATCGATTGTCCTGATGTCAGATCAAAGAGAGAGAGAGAGAGATGTGCGCATGTGGGCATGTGAGTGCGTGTGTAGGCTATGTGGGTATGTGTCCTTCAGCTGCTTTCACACTGGACGCGAAACAAATTTTTCTGATTACGTTTCTGATTACGTTACTGATTACGTTCAAAGTCAATGCAAAGACGCGAATACACGCGTGTATTCGCGTCTTTGCATTGACTTTGAACGTAATCTGTCGTGCGAAAAATTCGTTTCGCGGCCAGTGTGCAAGCGGCTTAATACTACTATTATTGTCACTTAGGTTTTATCGTTTTTAGTGGGGGAAAGGAATACAGCCTGATTGCTATGATCTCGTACTGAGTTAAGATCACAAATTGAAAATAAATGTGTAACGTATCTTGCATTGTTGTCCATGCATGTTAATCCCAAAATTTTAAGAAGCAACAGGGTGTAATAATAGGAACATGCTATCCATCATTTCTCTTCCCAATGATGCAGGCAGAAGAAATAAATGAACAACCGTCGTATTTCATTCCAACTTCATAAGTTTGAATGATCTGACGTAGTTTCGTTTTGAAATTCCATTCAAATTCCATTCGTTTTGAAGTTCGCTAATGGTAATAATTTGCTAATGCCCTAGCTAGCCAGCTAACTAAAATTCGTAATGCTTAATATAGACGTAAGCAGTGCAGAAAACATGCCTAACGCAGCAAAGTAAAATGCAACATTAACGCATCATGCAGATATTGGACAGAGGCTTCTTTATTCCAACACTTTAAAGGTGAAGAGAGGAGCTCATGTGATTGGTGAAGATTTGAATCGGCTGTGTTGAACCCACTCATGCCTTCTCTCCTCCCTCTTTGCCACTTGCGCCGGCAGGAGGGACAGAGGCGGGACAGAGGAGTACTTGTGCCGGGCACGAAATTGCAAAATACACCTGGATACACCCCGTTGGCGCGGCGCTCCCCCATTTGCCGCGCCTGCGCCTGGTCAACGAATTTAGAGCCCATAGTGTCTTTAGAGGAGTTAACATGAACACCATTAGTCATGATGAATAGACGCATTGGTTAACTGTTAATTAACTGTTAGTTAATGCTTATTATTGCATTAGTTAATGTTTATGAATGTACCCTCACTGTTACTGTTTTCAATGCTGAAGTATTGGAATATTTTAAACAGCTCTATATTTTATAAAGCCTCCCATTTTGTTAAAAGTGGTTGGACCTAATTATCAAGCTATGGAGATGCAATGCCTGTGAACTAATGAAGGCATTCCTCACACCTGCCTTCAGTCCTAGCTGAAGCCAGAGCCAATTAGCTTCTATTACTCAAGAAGCCGCATTCTACTGTTACAGTGATAATGAGCCCAAAATGCAAACTGAAATTGGAAATAAGATATATTAGTTAGATTGACAAGAAAACGTACCACTGGGCATTCACTTTAAAAGGCACATACAATGCCGCAACAGCAGCCAATACTAGCTTGTTTTCGAGGCAAGAGGCCAGCAACATGGCAAATAAATCTGATGCAGGTCGACTGATGCACTCGCAAAGGGAGAAGGTGTATGTAAGACTATTTTTGAACTATAGAAAGCCCGTACTCTTGGATTGTCATTAATTTTTTATCATTCGGGTTCATGCCAGGAGTGAAAATGTTCATTTTCTTTATCCACGCCTGGGCACACAAAATCTCCTCTCTTCTAAACATAGTCCGTCTCACCTGTACAGTATCGATACGATTCCTCACTCTGCTCTTCAGGAGGCTGAGGGAAACGGTGTTCAGAGTTTCCTTGCCAGAACAGGCTCAGAGGCTGCAGCCGGTCTGCAGTCCTTTAAGCCCACAGATCTCAGAACACAGGAGCTCAGGCGGGAAAGCACCATTTGTGAGGAGATGCAGCAGCGTTAACACAAATGTGGGGGATGGGAGTCACTTACCACCCTGCTCCTGGCACAGAGACAACAAATTTAAAGATCTGACTCTGTCAGTAGCATTGAGAGTCATTCAGCTGGGGTTAGAAAAATAATGAACTGTTAAATAAACTGCAGTATTGGACACTCACACTAACAAAATGAAGAGTCCATTGCAGTATTCAGTTGTAACATTTTGGTTGCAACGTGGGATCCGTGCTCTTTTGTGGTTTCCAGTGATACACTACCGCTCAAAAGTTTGGGATCACTTGCAAATTCCTATGTTTTCCAAAGAAAAATACATTTTCATGCATTTCACAAACATTTTTTTCTATTTCACAAACATTTTTATCCATTTCACAAACGATTAAAATTAATCAGATGATTTTCAAAGAATGATCTACATTTTTGCATAGAGGCCTATTATCAGCAACTGTTAGTCCTCTGCATCAATCTCCTGGTATGGCTGCTAATCCAAGTTAAGCATTTTACAAGGCTAATTGATTATTAGAAAACCTTTCTGCAAATGTGTAGCACAGCTGAAAACCATTGAACTAATAAGGGACCGCAAAAAGGAGCATGGCATTCTTGAGGTTGGTTTAGTACCTGAAGCATCAGCAGTTGTTTGTTTGTTTACAGGCTCAAAATGGCCAGAAAGAAAGAACTTCCTTTAGAGACCCGTCAGTCTATTGTTGTGCTTAGAAAAGAAGGCTATTCAATGCAAGAAATTGAAAACTTAAAATCTCTTACCATGCTGTCAACTACTCCCTTCAGAGAGCAGCACAAACTGGCACTAACAAGGACAGAAAAAAGGAGTGGAGGCCCGATGCACAACTGTGCAAGAAGACAAATATCTGAGAGTGTGTAGTTTAAGACAAAGACGCCTCACAGGTTGTCAACCAGCAGCTGTGCTAAATAGTTCCCGTCAAACACCAGTTTCAGTATCAACAGTGAAGGTGGTTTTTTTTTTTTGATGAAGGCAAAGTTTGAAGTACATATTCATCATTTTCCATTAAAATCATTATTTCTAACTCAGACAATGTCAGCATGTTCTGTTCATTTGCTATATTTCCTATTCAGACTAATTTCATGTGTGTTTCCATGGAAAACAAGAAAATTTCCAAGTGATCCCGAACTTTTGAGCGGTAGTGTACGTGTATAAATGCTGCGATAAACGCCACAATAAAGGCCTCATTTTATGAAATGCAAGTGCAATTCAATGGGATTATGCACGTCTCACCCCCATTATATTCAAATGAGATTTGTGAAAATAGTATAATAAATCAGAGATTCAGGTGTAAAACTAATAAACACAAATGGTACAGCAATAGAATAGAATTATGATGGTTCATCTGTTGTTGCCATGTTTTGTTGATATTGAATGAAATAACTAAGGTTAAGGGATTATGGTTCATGCATTTTATATTTGCCCCCAGTGATAGTATTGGTTAAAAAGGTCATTGTTGGAGCTTGATCAATTGTTACAGCACAGTTCAGAAAAGCAAAGATGCACCAATACAGTGAAAGAGGAATGATGTAAAGTCTCCCTTAGAAGAATGTTCCGGCTGGGCACCTCTCTCTGTGGGTCTGAAAACTCGCTCCCTGTGTCCCAAATGAGCCTTCGTTTAAAGACTCAGGTTTATCCAACCGTGACAAGAATATCTGAAACATTTGCCTGGCTAGCAGCCAGGTGAGGTATTGTGCATTTGGGATTCATTTGAGGCTTTTCCCATTAATTTCTGCTTAATCACATACTAAGCCTAAAACTAGGCCCTCATTAAACAGAAGATGTGATAGCTTATCTTGCTGCCAACTATCTATGAATTTATCTTAGCTACCTAGTCTCTGCATTCAAACTCTGGGCTGACTAATGCTCAGGACCATGTCAGAATATCATGGATCAAATTTTAGTATCTCATTGCAACACGGTTGGCGTGCAATCCAAAACCTGCATGCATTAGCCATGCTCATACAACTCTTTATAAAGCAAACAACATCTGTGGTGTGACATCTGGGCAATGAGTTTTCAATAACTTGTGTTTATTAATCAGAAGTTGGCACAAGATGCAATGAATGCCGTTTTACGAAGCCCCTGGTGTCATCATTATTACCCATGGAACCATTCATTTGGACGATAAAACACATTACAGCCTTAAATTATGCTTTTTAATCGCTCCTTACAACTGAAGTGCAGCTGTGAGCATTACATTTCAATGAAGTTTTATTTCTATATGGATGATACAGGGGGGAACATCATAAAACAGATGGCGTGTCATCTCTGCTATATCTGTTACAAGCTAGAGCGGAATTTTTAGAGGCAGGAGAAGAGCCTAGGGACTGTTTGCTTGTGTGTGTGTGTGTGTGTGTGCGTGCGAGTGGGCGCACATGTGTATGTCAAAACGTAATTCGCGGCTTTCTTGAGAGTTGGGGTCAGGGAAGCCCAGTGGCAACCCTCTGCCCTATCACCGCTGATGGCTTAATGAATTATGTATGGAGGCAGAGAGACAAAGGCATAAAGCATCCATCACACTGTCAGCCACTATCAAAGCCGTGACATTAATGAGCTCACAGAAGGAGAGAGAGAGAGAGAGACCGAATCCTAGCCAAAGGAATGTAGCTGTAATGTGTGATTAGTGAATGGCGGTTGGCTCCAGCGCCTTGTTTTCACAGGTGTTTTGGCAGGGAAGGGATGTGAAGGAGAATTCAAAAGTTGAATGCAGAATAACAGGATGGTAATTGGAAAAAAATATATACAGTGGAAGTGTATATTTAAAAAAGCCTTCATGGTTTTTAATACTCCACAATCTGTTGAACAGGTATATTCAATGGTTTATTTCTGTCAATACGAGGCTTTGCAGCCTTTTAGACTCCTCGTAGACCATGCTTCTATTGACAGAATTCTGACCATAGGTAACAGGTTCTAAATTCTCTTGCCTTCTGAAGCAAAGCATTTGCCAAATCTAACTAAAAAATAGCAATATACTGATGGAGTGAATGATGTAGACCTCCTGATGGCTTTCTGATGACCCAATTTTACGATAAACTGAAATTACAGAAATTTTCTGGCTAAATGTTACATTGGTAAATAAATACAAGCTGGGGTCCAGAGGGAAAAGTCCGGAAGCACTACAAAAATAAGCAGTAATGACTCAGCCACTATCACTCTTGTTGGCAGAAATGCACATATGCTGCACCTTTCTGTAACAGCCAGATTATGATAAACTAAACGACAGTGAAAAACAAAGCGAACAGATGCAATGCAGAGAGATGCAGAGCGGCTGATTGGCGAGTGATATCAGTGTCTGTGCAAACAATTCTGTATTTCCCAGGGAAATATTAGTAAATTGAGACATCCAATCAAAAAGTAATTTCAAATTCTGGGGTACAGACTGTTAATGTTGATGTGGAAATCAGAGCTGATTTCTTCATTGTGCACTGATGAAATGCCTTCCCGAGTTCTTTCAGCATGGAATCGTGTTCAGTTGAAGAGTTTAAATTAACAGAAATATGGGATGTACTGCATTAATTTTACAATCATAATCTTTGCAAAGCTTTCCACATGGTGTAATTCTGCATCAAGACCGTCTTGAAATCGGGTCATTCCAAAAGAACTGAACACAGTTAAGCTGTCTTCCTTGGAGTCTGACTCAGATTTGAAATTTTTTTTTTTTTTTTGAGACTACCTTTGGGCTGAAAATTGGTACCCAAGGTAATTGGGGCCCAGGCTTTCAGAATCTGTAATCAAAATTGGTCTACCTCTTTTCATTTCAGTATAATTTGCCTCTCAATTATGAATCCTATTATGGGCGGACATAAAAAATTCAATTTTTCAAAGACCCCCTGTCAGCCCAGGATCTCTTACAGAGGGTTAATGATGCTGGATACCTTTCATTTAGGGACAGGTCTGTCTGCAATAGGAATATTGATGATGCACAAGGCTTAAGTTGGGAGATAAGAGCCTCTGAAAAAGGTCCCAGCCAAAAAAAAAAGCCTTGCCTTTTTTTTTTTTTTTTTGCAAAATTTTGATTGTCGAGTTCACCAGAAATATAGTCAATATTCTTATTGCAGACAGACCTGACCGTAGATAAAAGTCCTCTACCCTCAGTAATCCTCTGTAAGTGGTCCAGGGCTTACAGGTGGTCCTTGAACAATTTTTTTTCTTCTTTTCAGTCTCTCCCACAAACATATGGACATTTTTCATAAGCACATTAACTCTTGTTGTCTGTGTGGGGTATTTGTAAGCTTGCTCAATTGGCCTATACTTACCTGATGACTGAGATGTATTGTTCATGTCAATGGATATGTGAATTGAATCCAACCCATTTTCTAAAGTTGTTGCAATGACTTTTGGTGTGCTGTTACTGTACATATCTTTGGATCGAAGTGTTTGCCAAATAAATGTAAAGTCATTCAAAATGGCTCCTCTGCACTGAAAACGCAGTCCATAACCGAATAGAAGCAGGCTGTTGTCGTCTTTTGTCCCAAAGTTCAGTTAACAGAGCCTTCGGTAGGAAGAGGCAGGATGCAATTTCAAAGAAAATGAAGGACATTAGTCTCATGCCTTTCAAAGTCCAAGCTGATGGCTCAAAGAATGACAGGACCAAGCCTCCCTCTTTTCATCTACTATTCTTTTATTTCAATGACCTTTCATAGTGAATGGCTCCAGGAAGAAGGCTGCAGAGAGGCCCTTATGGGGGACAGCAATGTGATGAAATCCCCCAGTGGGATTGAATTAGCTTTTAGACACTTGCAAGGTCAGATTCTCACTATCCCTCACCATTGCTTTCAATGTTGCTTTCATCTCCAAGCTAGTCCAAAACCTTGGTTTCTCTGCCTTTTCTTGAGTCTGACGGCCTCAGAGTACCAAGAGGTTTTTTGGCACGTTTGGCCTAGCCAGTAAATTATTTTATTTCAAATTCCATATCAATGATATTAAGTCTTAGAAACGGCTGCATGATATCTTGCCTGGATGCACTTTTACAGTGCAGACAGCATGATTCTCCTGAGTAAAAGTGCTGCCACACAGTGCTATGAATTTCAAATGGCAAAGCATTTTCAGTAATACTGTGGATGAATACTCAATGGCTTGAATGCCATATATATCCTGGGCCATATGAATGAAATGCTCCTTGCAATTTTTTCTGATGCTGTACGGTCATTTATATGTTATACTTCATGACTCAGTGTAGGCTACTCTATTTTCAGAAGCACAGTTGTCAGCTGTCTCACACAGAATTATCAGGGGACTTGTTGGGGTAATTCTGACATTTTGGAGCTTTATGTGTTGTGTACTGGGTACTCAGAAAATATTTCAACACCTTTTTTTTTTTTTGTTCCAACTCTGTGCTGCAACACACTACATTTGAAATGAAAAATTGTGGGTTGTCAGATTTAATTTGAGGGTATTAAGCCAACATCTATTATGGACAGCCTGTCCATAGGAATTACAGCCATTAATCCATTGAGTTTGAAATTCAGAGGTTCTTTTCAAAGCTCAGACTGATCTGAACCGCCAAGTATTTCAGCTGTATGATTAAATAATTTACAAGTGTGACATGCAAGCTGTATAAGCATCATAAATGGTTTCCAATAAATGAATGATTAAAACGGAAAATTGAGTGTAAAGAGTTGTATTTATCATTGAAAGCTTCAAAATCACTGATTTAATTATGACTGCGACATTTTGTATCTATTAGAGTCACTTAATTTGCTCTGGGAAGATAAGTGTTAAATACAAGGATTTGGAGAACGAGTAACAGAGGTTTGAAATCACTTAGGCAAAGTTTACGAATGTAGTGAGTCATCATGGTCTTCTAAAAACATCAATAAGAAGCAACAAGCCACACAATAATGAAAAGACGGCTTTTATTTCAGCAGCCCGGCAGTTAAAACACCATGATCCAATCTGAAAATTTCCCCAAATTAAACGCGAGCTGTAGAGATTGCAATTGTATTCACAGGCGTGTTAAATGCAGTTAGCATGCATTGACCTTTCATCGAATTTCAGAATCAAACATCAAGAAGACCGGGGAGGGGGATAACATCCTTATGCCAAGTGCTTTGCTTGAATCTGCAAAATTGAAATTTGAACAGTATTCCCTTAAATAAATGGTACAAGCCCATCAAATTATATCCATTGTACTATTCAGCATCAAAGGTCATGGGTTAATAAGAAGCCCTTCATATGAGCTTTGCCTATTGCATGGTACTTTACATATGACTAAGTTAGGTAGCCTGGTTTTCGAGCATTTTCTCTCCAATCTATTTTTAAATGTTATTATGGCAATAAAGGTGATAAAAAGGATCCATCATGGGAGCTCATGTTATGCTGAGTTTAATTGTGATTCGACTAGTTTCTTTTGTGTGTGTGTGTGTGTGTGTGTGTGTGTGGGGGGACTTTGGACATGGCAATGAGATAAAAAAAAATAAGAGGAAAATTGAAGAATATTATTATAAGGGTTTGCGCAAAGCAAAAAATTATTTCAAACATCTGATTCTAAAAATCTAGTGCGGCTTTTAGTTGAGCATGACAGACTCAGGAAAGAGACCAGCCGCAGATACCCAAGAAATGATCCACTGGAATTTTTATTAAAAGAAACATTAAATGGAACAAATAGAGAGCACTCACGGGAGGCAGAGAGATACAAGAGCAAAGCATCAGGCAATACTGCAGAGAAGGATCACAAGGACAGAACTGAAATGGACAGGGATAATGTACTACAGGTAAGGAATGGGAGTGAGGTATGTGAAGGAGCAGAGAAACTGAACAAGACCATAATAGAACAAAAAGGGTGAAAAAAAATCAAAGGAAAACAGAGCATGAGAACAAATAAAAAATGCGTAAGACACAAAGAGGAACCAGGACATGAGGCAAAAAGGAAATGTAAATCAAATACTTAAAAACAGTTAAATAAACTCAAATACGAACAAGAACACTGGGAACCAAACAAGGGAACATGTAGCAGGTGGGCAGGCAGAGAAGGCAGGAAAGGGCATGTTCACAAATGGGGTGATGAAGAGCAATAATTAAGCACAGAGCGGAGAGAGAGAGAGAGAGAGAGAGGAAATCTAAATGGAAATAATTGAACAAACTGATAAATGATTTTTCAAAGTCATACTTTACTGGAAACATAAGCATGTGCTATGCACAATAAGTGAAATATAAGCTTAGTAAACAGATGCTGCACTATTACTATATCTTGTGGATTTCTTTAGTAGGTGGTTGATTATGTTTTAAAATTTTGTCTGCTAGAGCACATGTATGTGGACTATCAATATGTGAAAGGACTGTAGGTGCTAACATGATGAACTGTATAGGGTAAATGAGAACCTTGCTTCCTTTAGACATAGTAGATGATATCAGACATTAATAATAAAAAAAAAAACAAACCACTAAACAGAATACAGAGCCATGATAGAACATTGTAGTTCTGGGAGACAATCATTGTCAAATAATTCTTATATTTTCTTAGATTTTTCTCCTATGTGGTTAATCAGCATACCTGCTCTTCGCTAAAGGAAAAGACTGAATGTATAGCATCTAATGGGTGAGTTCTGCAATTATGAAACTGCTCCAGCAGGAAAAGAGCTAAAGGCTCAAATATTTTTTGGGGCTTTGATTAGGTTATATTATGAGCCAAAATACTGAGAGAGTTCAGGTTAGAATCGTTTTCCACTCATTAGCTTCTGGACATCTGCAGTGCTTCCCTTATAAAAATTAACAATGGTTCTACAATGGTGAGCAGTCCATGGTTAATTATGGTCTCCATGGTTTTTTGTTGGATCGAAATCCTTTTTTTCCTGAATTAGGGTTTTATACTGTGAAAAAAAATTTGCTCGCTCAAATTGACAAAGTCAAGTCAGTTTGTTGTTTAGACTCATTAAAGCTCGGTGAATGTGAAAAGTCAATTTTATTAAAACAAACAAATCTTTACTGTCAGTGTACTATGATTTAACTGCTGAGGTACTACATTATAAATATGGTATGTCACCCATGATTTCACTATAGCTAGTCATTCAATGATACAATTGTTTATTGTGGGATACTATGCAGTATCCATGGTTACCATAGTTAATTATGGTATACTATGTGTAACCATGGTAAAAATATTTTATCTAAGGCCTGTCTTCATTAGAACGAAGTTAAAATTAGCTAGCCATTTTGCGATTTTGAAATTAGCGCAATGTCAAATCAGCAGGCTATTTTGTAGTGAAGCCTGCTAATTTGATCGGGAAATTTTCTTGATAAATCTTGGTGTAGTTCGCGAAATAGCCAGCTAATTCGCGAATTAGCCCGCTATTTGTGTTGCGTCATCATTAGACCGAAAGTTTCTATCTACCTTATCTGGAAATGATGCAAAGTGCGCATGCATCAACTTTGGGCTAATTTCTTGAGCAGAGGGCTTTCGAGCTAATGGTGACGCAAATCCATACTATAGGACTAACTTCCCTAACCACAAAATAGCTGACTAGTTTAACTTCATTCTGATGAAGACAAACCTATAGTGTACTTTTTAGTAACCATGGTCACCATGGTTACCTCATTACCTCATTATCTTACATTTGGTTAATTTTAGGTTGCCGCTGTCCTTGAAGTGTAAGAAAATATTAATCTGAAAAGGACTCATATTTAGTGTTATATTGTGAAGATAATGTGTGAGTTACATGTCCAAACAAACTTCCATCACATTAGCAAACAGCTCCCACTGAAAAGCTGTTGAACACTGACTAATCCTGATACTTCCTTTCAACTAGCCTTCCAACAGCCACAAAATGTGGGAGGATTCACAGAATACACTGACGAGCAAAAACATTATGAAAAGCAGCGTAAGATGCTGTTGTTCCTCCATCCATGGCCAAAAAAGCTCTCACCTGCTGAGGCATGGAATCCAAGAGACCTCTGAAGGTGCCCTGTGGCATCTGGCACCGAGACATAAGCAGTAGATCCTATGTGTGCCCTGTGATGTGTGAGGTGGTGCAGCCGCTGATTGAGATCTAGAGAATTTGAAGACCAGGGCAACATTTTTCCATGAGCCTAAATCCATTCTGAAACAGTTTGTGCAGAGTGGTAGGGCACATTTTCCTCCTGAAATTGATGTTCATATGATTTCTTAGACGCTGCAGAGTGCATTATACTATGTGCTGTGATTCAATCGTTTCATAATCATTATCAAAATTTTTCAAAATCATGTAACACAGTGCACAATTATCTTCCAAAAAGGCCCAGTCCCTCCAGCGCAAAGATGGGTCAAGGCTCACCAATATGCCAACAGATGCATAAGCTTTCAACATTCCCAAAAGACAAATTGGTAAGATTTTTGGGAATCTCACCCTTTACAGTGCATCATATAACTAAAAAAATCTAAGGACCCAGTTAAATCAAAGTACATAAAGGGCAATGAGCGTGATCGTCAGTCCTTCACTGTCTTAAGAACCATCATGTATCAGAAATGGATATCACAACATGGGCTCAGAAGTGCTTTTGTTAACCTTTGTCAGGTAGCACCATTCACCACTGCGTCCATTCCCCGCTGCAAGTTGAAGCCATTCATCAACACTGTTCAAAAGTGCCGCCAATTTCATAGAGCTTGATATCATCTATGATGGACAGTAGCACAGTGGAAATATGTTTCATGGCTCAATGAGTGAACATTTTAAGTGGCTCTTTGGAAAAAACACCACCACATTCTCTGGACCACAGACATTAAGGGCTAAGCTGTTATCAGTGTCTGGTCCCAAAGCCAGCATCAATAATGGTAAGGGTATGAGCCAGATCACATAACATGGGTAACTTGAACATTTGCAAGGACGTTATTAAAGTAGAGAGATATGTATGAATTTTTGAGCAACATATACTGCTATCTAGACATAATCTGTTCCAGGGATGTCCCTGCTTTTGCCAAAAAGACAACAGCAAACCACATTCTGCACAGATTACTACTGAATGGCTGCTTAAGCAGAGAGTTTGGATTGTTGACAGTTCAGATCTGTCTGACTGAAAATGTATGTCTCATTATAAAGCGAAATATATGGCAATAAAGTCCCTATAAACTTGGTGCAATAGAAGACCTGCATAATGTAAGGACGGGAAAATTCAGCTTACTGGACTTGACCAACCGATGTCTTCTAATGCTCAAATGCTGTGCAAGTGCAATTAAAAGACATGGTGATGTTACACAGTGGTGGAAGTCAACTGTGCCAATTTTTTTGGACTCTGTTGCTTATTGATTCACCAGGCTGAAACACAGCCACCACTTACACTATACACTTACCTCATATCAGGTGAGGAAATAACTGTGGAAAAATGAATTTAATAAAAAGCCAGTTTTTTGAGTGACAGACAGTGCAAACTAGATTGAGAATTAGTCCATGATCATCTGTATAAGGAACCCAGCAGGTTAAAAATTAATTGATGTGCATTAAAAAAGAAAAAAATGCATATATTTACATGAGTCATTTATTTTTTCATGCGGTACGGCAGATGCAATTAATTATGGCTCTTGCTGTTTTGACTGAGTTCGCCTCACTAACAAGCGTGAGAGAGTGTGATGATGTTTGCTCAATATTTGTATGGGGAAAGTATATTGCATCAACGTACTGAGCACCATCTAATTAAACTCTGGGGGACCTGGATGGGATGGGTCGTGGGATGAGCAGCCACATGATGTTTGATGGATTGATCTCAGACCTGGCATTTGTATCCTTTATTGTGTCTCTTTTTTAGTTTTTGATATGATGCTTTTTCTGAAGGTCACTTGATAGCATCTGTGCCCAACATCACACCAGTAAGCAATAAATTGTCCGTTTTCTGTGTCCGACTTTCCTAGAATCTAAAGGGTCAACATTTCTGCAGAAATGCTGAAAGCATTATGCTGAATTCATGTGAAAATCTATGAAGTTGATTTTGATTATAACAAGGATCATGCCCCATAGTTATCTGTATCTGTATTAGGATTGTAACAAAATAAGTCAATCACACTAATTTGATTTATTTAAACATGCTTCCAATGTTCAGTGAATGTTCCTGATCAATATTTAAAGGTCCCCTATTATGCTGATCCTTCTTTTAATACATAGAAGTAATGTTATGATGTTGGATGTCCACACTCAACATCTGCAAAGTTTCTAAACATAAGAGACAGGGGTTTTGCCGTAATCCGAGTACGTGATTTCCTGAACGTGATTTCCTCTCTGAACAGCTCGTCCCGAGATCTTCACGAGATCTGGGCTAAACCTGACGTCAGCTTGTTGCATCCAATCAGGACAGACCTGGCCAGAGCCAATCACGGCACTGGACCTGCCCACCCCAGAATTTATTCCATCAGACACAAACAAGCCCAAATCATTTAACGTGTAGATTTATCAGTATGTCTCCCAAAGCTGTTCATACGTGTTTTTTTGGATGCGAAAAAAAGCACAACTATTTTCTCTTCCAAAAGACGATGCCACCAGAAATGAGTGGGTAGCTTGATTGTTTGCTGGCGGCAAACAGCCACACTCGAAGGGAACGTTAGCTGTTTGTGCTCGGCATTTCACCGAAGACAGCTTTGTCAATAAAGGATGATTCGACGCTGGATATGCGTCTCAGCTGCTTCTCAAACCTGGAGCAGTTGCATCGATCAAGCGCTTAGAGCCACAAGCTGTTAGTGAAGCTAACGTGTTATGGGTGGCTAGCAGAACCGCTAACGATAGTTAGCACTAACAACTGGCCGCAAACGCAGGCTTTGTAAAATATCTGAAGATAAAGCCCGGCAGCAACTGTTCGTGACTCACAGACGCAGAAGCAGTAAGTTTTACTATTTTGTGTTGCTTTACTGCAGCGGTCACCAACTCCGTCCCTGGAGGGCTACCATCCTGTAGGTTTCTGCTCTACTTTGTATTCAGCACACCTGATTCAACTAATTAGCTACTTAACTAGATGACTAAGCTGGGCAATTGAGTGGCTAATTAGTTGAATCAGGTGTGCCTAATAGGAGGTAGAGCAGAAACCTACAGGATGGTAGCCCTCCAGGAACGGAGTTGGTGACCCCTGCTTTACTGCATAAGCCTACCTAACGTGATAGCCTGTTGAATGTGGCTGTAGCACTGTGGCTAACGTAGCTAAGTTACTGTTGCTAATATTCATGTCCTAAATATACCAGAGTAAATAATATCAAGGAGGCATTCAACAGAAAGTGTGTGAACATAAACCTCATTTGAAGCTAACTTCTTATACTTGTTTGTAATTTGGATGCTTAGTACAACTGTTCACTGTAACGGAACTTCCTGTTTGTAAAACCTGTATTGCAGGGTAACGTTTGTCTCTGTCATTATAATGACCGCTCGGTTGCTATCGTATGTTAGTTTGTGTTCCGTGCTTCTTAAAAAATGCTCTTGGTTAATTTATTTGCAGCAATTCAGATTGGTATGCTTGTGTTCCTAAGGTTAGCATCAAGGTGGTAGTTTCATCATAACGTTACCTGACCGTAGCCGCTACAGTTGAAGCTAACCGGAGAGGTGTTGTGTGTGTCTGAAAAGTTGGGTGATAAGGCTGCAGTTAGACCAGATGTAGGCTTTGCGGAGCTTAGGGTACGTGTTTGGGTTTGTTTACTGCTGCAGTGAAACAATCGGTTTATTTATCCATGACCGGGGTCAGCCGGGTACTTTGCCGTGGTGTGGACTAGCTCTCTGATCCTACCGCGGTGAAAGCAATCGCAAAACGCACTATAACATATAACAAACGATTTCTCTGCGTTGCCGTGTCGGAATTTCATCTACCTTCGAAAACTGTTTTGTCTAATAAAAAGCCGAAAAAGAAGTGGAGGTCGAATACGGATTTCCGGTACAAGACATCGATTCACTGGCTCCACATAAGCAACGCTTACACAGTTTGTGTGTTTTTGCTATGAACTCATTTAGTAGCTTGGTGTCGGAATTCTGTTTTGTTTTGGTAAAAATGGTTAACAGGAGCTTTTAGCAAGGTTTCCTCCGGATTGCTAAGTGGGTATATAACACGACTATATAACAGATCAGCTACAATCACATGCATGCAAGGCGAGACAGTACGAGCAAAAAACTAAAATTTCAACTTGCCACTCATGGACGTGCTGTAAACATTGCTGCAATACTTCAATTGCTTCCTCCTCCCGTTTGGGGTCGAAATCGGGATCAAACAAGTACCGTCTTACTGCAATAGAGCTGTCCTGAAATACCTGCCATCTTGGTTTCCTGGTTTTTTGGGTCTGCACCCTGCTCCGGAATCGAAGCGGTCAGGCAGCCAGCCAGAGCAGCGCCTCATTAGCATAGCTTCCCCGCCCACTCAAAACAGCTCGTGTTTCAGGCCAGCACACATGGGGTGAGAGAAGAGGTCTCACTCGGCCTGGATGTGTGTGGTTTTTTCTTTTGTGACTGAATTCTTAACATTATTTTAAAGACCCATTGGACATATTTTAAACAACTAAATACCGCATAATAGGGGACCTTTAACTAAGCTGTAAACAACATATTAAAACTCAGTAAAATTGACACAAATTTTACTAATTGAATTTATAGCACAAAAGCCAAAAACAATAGCTATGTACTCCGTAAGGCAGCAAAAGGAGGAGGGAAGGTGGGTGTTGTTGTAACGGTTTGTCCAGAAGACGAGAAGTGGAGGACTGGATCCAGGCGCAGGATGTAATAAATTTAGGTTTATTAGAGACTGCGCGTCAGTAACTAAACGTTGCAGAAAATCAAACAAAGTAACAGAGATTCCTAAGAATTACCTACAAGTCTAAAATAAGACGTAACAGAGTAGGTTAAAACATAATAGAATCGAGTTTCCTTTACTATAATAGTGAGAGTAGTGCACAATACATTAATATAAAGACAAACGCAAAATACGCTAGAAATAAGCCTAAGCAGATGACAGGTCTAACAGGCTCAAGTTTACCAGACTACACACAATTAAGCTGCGGGTAATCAGCCTTGCAGTGAAAATAGGCGTGGAGTGGTAATTGGATAATTGGATGGAATGTGGAGCGCTGATGAGCTGGGCTGCTGCAGGGTCCTATTAGACCAGCGAGTTGGAGGCTTGGAGGCGTGGCCATACAGTTGTAGATGGGAATGAAACAAGGAATTATGGGAGCATGCAGGACCCAGCAAGTAACCATCAATAACAAGAGTGAATGTCTTCAGCTATTGTTGTGGGATAACCTGGATGCATGTTTTTAGTGTGACTTGCATCATATGACTTGGCAGTGTGTTCTCCTGTATTCAGGTGTGTACCTTTGCAAGCCCTTATGCATGCATGGATATGCACAGCAGCCAGACTTTGGCTATATTGAAATAACATCATTAGCAAGAGACGATGCCCAGGAGAAATCTTCACAAATGAGTGTCTGACACAGAGAGTGCTCCAAACTCTAATACATATTGAATTAACATCCAGGAAATAAGAAACTCTTTGTGCATCAGGAATTATTTGTGCATCAATTTAAGCCCATTCATTCTGTATGAAAATAATTAATATTAACCTTGGTCCTTGGTTGACGAAATTGAGCCTTTGAAAACCGTAATTCTGCAGATAATCTCCAGAATATGGAATGAACTTTTTACAATTATTGTGACGATGCTTGGTGAATAAAAAAATGTTGTTGACTGAATTATCAGTTTGTGTGGTGCTCTGCTTTTCAAAAAAATGTTATTTAATTTACTTAATATATTGCATTCATTGTGAAATTAATTTAGCCCAGCTGAATAAATATCAATTAAAAACAGGATTTCTGGGTGGCTCAACCTGTTGAGATGTAATGGTAGTGCCTGCATTTGTCTAAAATAGCCAGATATCTACTTTTTAGCTGGAATATCCAGTCTTCAAATTGTACATGTTCAGTTTGGGGTTTCCAATAGCATCTGATCTGAATACAAAATCGTATTCCATTCCATACATATCATGGCTGTATAATATCATTCCTCCATTCCATAGATATCATTGCCGTTTAATATCATTCCTGAATTTAATAGATTTCATGACTGTATAATGTCATTCCTCCATTCCATAGATATCATGGCTGTATAATATCACTCCTCCATTCAATCGATATCAAGGCTGTATAATATTATTCCGCCAGTCCATATATATCATGGGTCTATAATATCATTCCTCCATTCCATAAATATCATGGCTGTATAATATCATTTCAACATTCCTGAGATATCATGACTCTATAATATCATTTCACCATTCTGTAGATGTAATGGCAGTATAATATCATTACTCTGTTACTTGGTGAGTAATTAAAATCCTCTCTGTTCTGCCCTCAAGGAAAGAGACCCAGTAGAACAAAGAAGATGCCACTGACTACGGCGAGGGACCTCGCAATGATAGAAACATTAGGCCTCTAAGACCTGCCAGTGCTGAACCTTGAATATCCCAAAAACAAAGCTCTCCAACTCCCCCATCCACATGGCTGCCGTGAGTTTTGGCCTCCCAGCAGAAGATGCCCCCCGCCGCGGGCTTTCTATGTTCCTGTTGCTACTCGCCCTAACCCTTGTCCCCGAGGTCTTACCCAGCACTCCCTACAACACGGCGCCCAAGCGAGAAATCACAGTGGAGGGGGACTTAGTGATTGGGGGCCTGTTCCCTGTACACCATAAGGGTGAGGGCATGGAGGACTGTGGCACTATCAACGAGCAGCGCGGGATCCAGAGGCTGGAAGCCATGCTGCTGGCGCTCGACAAGATCAACCAGGACCGCAACCTCCTGCC
The DNA here is from genome assembly GCA_029692085.1 of Gymnothorax javanicus. Lineage (NCBI taxonomy): Eukaryota > Metazoa > Chordata > Actinopteri > Anguilliformes > Muraenidae > Gymnothorax > Gymnothorax javanicus. The sequence continues at coordinate 45,200,028 of CM056202.1, read as the reverse complement.
GGGCCTGAGGCTGGGTGCTCACATCCTAGACACCTGCTCCAAGGACACCTACGCCCTGGAACAGTCACTGGAGTTTGTCCGCGCCTCCTTGACTAAAGTGGATGAAACCGAATACATCTGCCCCGACGGATCATATGCTATGCACGATGACATACCGCTGGCCATCTCGGGCGTCATTGGGGGGTCCTACAGCGACGTCTCCATCCAGGTACTGACTGCACTTCCATATGGCTTTGTTTTGTTGGGTTTTCATGAATGACACCTCAGATATGTGATGGTTGATGTCTCCTTTATTGTTAATTTGAAATGCATGAAGATAACCTTGGCACTTTGTTTTGTGCCAGCCGGGTTTGCTTTGATTTGCCACTGGATTAGCTGAAAGGTACTGATCCAGTGCAAGATGAATGATGTATACTAATGATGCACTCAGAGCAAATTTATATGCAGATTATTCAAGCATTTATTCATTTGGAAAAGTTTTTCAAACTGCAAGAGGTGAGGCATGAATTTCCAACTGATAATGTGATGCAAAACAGATGTTTTTGAATAACTTTACCTTCAGCGCTAATTTTCAAATGACATTTTCAGTGTTTGGCAGTTTTCATGTGATTTTGTAATGTTTTGGAACGTGGAAAAAGATGTTTTTATATTTGTAATCAAACAATGCTCATGTGGTGAAAGAGTACATCTCCTGGGAAAGTAGAACACTTTGACTCCATCTTGTAGAATTTTTAATAACCAATTCATACTTTGCCCTATATACTGCATATGTCTATCTCAAAAACGTACAGGCAAATAAGATCTTCAGCAAATGTAAAAGATTTTTAGCAAACCAAAACTAGACTGGAATGGGTGGGAAAGATTCTTTCTTGCGCAAAAGCATTTGTTTATCCCATTCCCTCATTCAAGCAGTCATTTCCTAGGGGGTGTACTGTGAAGCTGGCTTTGTGACTTAGCCGGACTTTGAGCCTAAATAAAACCTGGAGCAGCTCCTTTTACTTTAGTCCATGTTCCAGATTTGAAGAGGTTCCTGGTTTTGCTAAGTGCTGAAGACAGGCTAAGTCACAAAGCCAGCTTCATCGTACACCCCCAGGAAATGACTGCTTGAATGAGGGAATGGGATAAACAAATGCTTTTGTGCAAGAAAGAATCTTTCCCACCCATTCCATGAGACAAACCTCCCAGATATAACCATAAGACACTCCCTGCCCTAGAACTTCCACAATACTTTGTATTTTTTGGAAATTAAAACCAAAAAAATTGCAATGCTCCTTTGGCTCGAGAGATTTTCAATGAAAAATATTTTCCACATGGTGCTTTCAAAACGTTCATTTACAAAGAACACCTAAGAGAGGGCAAGAATGGATCTTTCAGTGAATACACGGGTCCACTGAAAAGTTGAGATAAGGATGGGCAGGGGTGTATGGTTTTACGTTAAATCCCACTGAAATGGCAAGGAAATATGCAGAACATCACTGAAAGAAATGTGACTCCATAAAAAATTCAAGTAGATCATAAACAAAACAAAGAAAGTTGTCATTCACGCACCTTGATTATTTCCATCAATATGGTTCAGAAGTTTAACCCAAATTCAGAATTGAATTTCCACCTAAACTACAACTGAGCACACAGCATATTATGGATCCATCTTTTCTAGCTGACTTATGCAACCATTATTCTTTTTTTTTTCACCTCCAAAAATTGGTCAGATGTTGGCATTGAGGGCAGATGTAAAGAGAAAAAAGAAAAGACAGGAAGGAAAAAAAAAGACCGGAAGACGAAGCGACAGCCTGATAACTTCCTGTGGCGAACTCGTCGTTCAAAGCGTTTCAATGAAATGCCGGATAATTGGTCCCACATTGACCATTATGTGGCAGCTTCCTCATCAAGCCAGGATTCATCATTAATTCCCACACATTCAAAGCATGTGCTGCCCCCATCCCCCTCCAGTCCCCCACTGTTTCACCACTTGTGACAAGACCATAGTTAGAGAGTAACTATGTTGGACGAAAGTATTTTTCGTAGTTTGGTCATGAGAAACAGCTTTTGCACTGTGTGATAGTAAACTGTTTCTTACATTAATTTTCAGGAATGGAACAAACAATTGCAATCAGGAAGGTTACCCATTTTTTAAGTGTGTGGGGAAAAGATAGTTAGGCTATCGTAACATTTCTTCAGCTCAGTGGCTACCACAATAAACACAGTGGAAGTTACACTCCAGTGCAACAGCCCACACTCATTCCCCTGGACATAGAGAGCATAATGATTGCTGGGGAGAAAACGCTGTAGGTGAACCATGGATACTTTTATATGAGGCTGGCATGACTTTCCTGGAAAAAATATTGCTTCAACACATCTTTCAATTCTGTCACTCAAAAAAGTGCTCCACCAAAAGATTGAGGAAGCAGGTAAAGGGTTAATGAGGTGATATGCGCTTTTCAGGCATGAGCATACATTATCATGTAAAACATTAAACTTTGACATTGTAACGACGCCGGAGCACTGCATAGTGTGCACCGATGTAATGATGAAAGTAAAGGATCCAAATGAAAAGCAAAAACAGGGCTTTTAATAACTGAAACTCTAGTAAAAACAGGATTCTGCGCAAGATGATAATAGAGATACAGATAATAAATAAGACTGATACACAGTCTAACACAAAACAAGAGATATAGCTGAGAACAAGAATCAGTAACCAACACTGAACACCCTCAGCTATAATATCACTGAGGCTTCGTAAAGTCAGACTGAGAGAAATGAGGTTTATATGGTCAAACAGAGCTTAATTGAATAATGAAGTAGAGGTGTAGGTAATTGCAGGGGCAGGAACAGGCCGGTGGTTAGCATTCAGGTGAGGCTGAGCACTGCGAGGAATGCCGGCGAGGCATGACACATATCATACTCTGGTTCCATTAACACAGTCAGCCACAATTCTGTGTCCTACTTCGGGGTTCAAAGTTAATTTCTGAAAGTCTCATTCACATTGATGATCCTACTTGTGTCTTGTACACTGTTAACCCAAATAATGTGGTGCGCAAAATCATTTTGTAGAAACCGGTTACCTTAAAAAATTGAGTAAGCCACTGATCTTGTGTTGACAGCACTTTAAAACATGGTAAAATAACTTTGAAATAAATGCCGTTAATTTTTTTATTATTATTAAGTCCCATCCACAGAAAGCAATTAATTTTGTTTACACAATATTTTGAGATATTTGGTATCCACAAAAGATCTGAGTGCACCACACTATCTGGGTTTACAGTGCAAGGCTCACAGACTAAGCTCTCAGCTGCTGTAAAGTCATCTAGCACAGTCTGGAATGCCTCCTGCCAGCTGAGGAAGGCCACGTTTACAGCAGTCAAAGCAGAGTATTCCCAATTATGGGTGGAAGCATGATGTGTTGTTTTTGAATTACTATGTCACGGGCTCATAGTAATAGATCACGCTGTGTTATTCTCTACTAGAAAGCACACTTATTTATTTGATTTACTGAGTCCTTTGTATTGCATAATGGCTGCAATAATTTAGTCATTCATTATTTCTCACTCTATAGCCACTGTTTAGGGGGTGGATTTGTTCACTGTGTCCCCTGACCCCAAACATGGTGGAGTGATAGAGCAAGGGGAGGAAACAAAGACGCTTTTGACATGAAGGCTCAGTGGATATGATTCACAAAGGGATGATAGATGGACTTTCATTAGCCTAGTAGGGGAAATGGCGCTGTCCGGCATCATAAATATTCACACAGGATGCTATGGAGCCGAGAAGCCGTTTCCAAATTTTACTTTTTGTATGGCCTCTTCATGAAAGAATACTTCCACATATATTTGTTTGCCCAGCTCACAAAGCACTCACAGCACCATCTGTCTCACACTGATGTGGCTTCTTCCATTCCTCCCACAGTCCTCAGTGCTGAGAAGGACTGAGTGCAGAGCAACAGCCTAAGTTTAGTGTGGGGTGCTAGGCGGGGAGGCCAGGGGATACCAAGGGAATTACATTCTACACTCTTGCCACTTGCCACTCTACATATTATGCGGAGCTCTGAGATAAAACTCAGTATGAGAAAGTTTCTCACACCGAATGGCAAGTACAGCAGGTCATAAGTTATGTACATGCATACTGAGAACAGATGTAGTACTTATTCACATAAATAGCCATTGCCTTGTCTGGTTTTTTTTTTTTTTTTTTGCATAATGGCTGCTCTTTTGAACGTGTATACGCCAGAGAGCCTGAGAATTCTAAAGGGTACTTCAATAAATTGCATATGAATATCTCCACTTTCTTTCATATGCTGTATTGACAAACTGAAGCTCAGATAACTGATGAGGGCAGCACCCACATCCTGGTTTAAGTGGAGTTATTTTGCCCTGAGGCATGTCAATAGAAAAAACACAATTTGAAAACAGAGTAAATGCGCTGTTCTACACTACAATTACTGTATTTTATATTCACTTTTAATAAAATATTGCAGTCTCAGGTCTGACTGCCATGAATTCACTATTAGGGACAGTATCGGGACATATTTTTTTTAAGCGTGCAACCTAGTTTAGCCCGATCAGGAGTGCTGTCAGAGTTAAAAGACTGTGCGAAAGGTTGATTGCTCACGCCCCCGTCCACATCAGTTCTGAGAGGCCGTGTCACATGATGTGACCTTCTGACAAACAGGGCACAGCCGAGCATAAAAAGGTCCACAAGACACAAGGAACAAGTGCTGATGATATTCATTGCCCTAGTGACAAATGGAATGTTTTAAGTAATTAAATTGGTGTCTCCAGCAGGTTCCATCCACTTACTGGACTCTACAGCTTTTACTGAACAATAGAAAGGCAAAAAAGCTTGCAGTCACATTTGGCAAAAAGCCAGCTGTATGCTTTCCCACCTGTGGGTTGCCAGTAGAGTATTACTGAACCAGGATGGTTCAGTGCTACTTTTATGGAGAGGTCTCTGTGCCAGGCCACAACAGCTGAGAGCCTGCAGAAATTCTTTGTCTCCCATAAAGTAACTACTTGATAAAGAAATGCATAAATTTAGCTCTCTTTTCTTAGTAGACCTAGTTGTTCCACTTCAGAATAGAACTGGTTTGATTCTTAGAGTAGTGAATTTAAATGAACATGAAGTGGTTTGGTGGGACTTAAGAGAAAAAAAAACTGTGTGGAAGTCAGCCTGCACACTGTGGCATGATATACTCATGAAGTTATTTTACGCGTACCGTGCATCTCTGTTAATCATATCATTGTTCATAAGTATTGCTTATTATACAGCACACCTTACTAGCTTCACAGATTGCACCAGATTTGGACTGTTTGTAGAAATTGTGGCTTGGAGTCAAGCAGTGTTGCCAGGAATAGGGTTTTTATGGTTTAATAATTTTTTAAATGGTAGTAATGTTGCTCCTTGCAATTCACCTTAACTTTTAACTGTTTTCTGTTCTTAAATTTATCTCTCATTTCTTCCACACCATGCCTCAGTGAAGCTCTCCTTTAAGTAAATGGCCAGCCATATCGTTATATTTCCTTCCAAGCTAAATAAAATGAAAGCAGAGCAAAATCACCCCATAACATTTAGTCAGCAGATTAGCAGAGCTGTCCTTTGACTAAAACAACATAATTTTTTGCTCTATGTTCAAGAAGTAGAAAACCCTATGGAAATTTGTAATGGGGTTTAGGCACTTTCCAGCATTACTCAAACTCAAATTAATTTCATGAGCTGGTTTGCTCTGAGATTAGTCTATGGGGTATACGGATGCAAGTGATCACACCAAATTTGTAGTTTATTGTCAAAACTGTTATGCTTTTGCATTTGTAGTCCAGTTTTTAGTCACCCTTTGCAAACTACATATCCACCACACAAACACAAGAGTAGCCCGTGATTTGCTCCCTGCCAATGAGGTACCTCAGTTTCAGAAAATGTTCACAATGTAACTTCATGGAAGCCGATCAGTGACATGAATTGCCATTGACTATCTCATGGAAATGGATAAACCTGCAAACAAGCGAAGTTATTACACAGCGGGCTACTATTAGCTAGCTACATATGATGCCCAGAAGTAAATGAAAAACACTGAATAGCTATTATTTTGCCATTTAGCTAGCTAACTAGCATTTACATGCACCAAATATGGTTAGCTAAGCCAACAAACTATCTTGCTAGCCAGCTAATGTAAGTTATTTAGTTACACATGGTGCAAATAAATTGATAGAATGCAGCAAAGTTTACTGTAACTGTTATTCAGTTAACTAGCAAGCATTTACAGGCATCAAATATAACTAGCTAAGCTAGCAAAATAGCTCAGTAGCTATATTTGGTTCATATAACTCAATGGAAAACAGCGAACAGCAAATTTTGCTAATTAGCTAATGTTTAATGTGTAACCATGAGCATTTAGCTAAGTGGCATTTATGTGCACCAAATATAACATTACCTTCCCAGATAGCAAGCACCTCCGCTCCGGATCTGCCCCAGCTCTGAGCCGGATCAGCTGGAGTCGGCACAGAGCCGGGGCAGATCCGGAGTGGACGTGCTTGCTATCTGGGTTCCTACCAAAGCCAGCACACTAGTTTGTTGGCTAAGCTAGCTAGCCAGCTAGTTTGCTGGCTCAGCTAGCTATATTTTGTGCATATAAATAGATAAAAACAGCAAACAGTGATTATTTTGCCACTTAATGATAATAGTCATTAATTAGCCATGTAGTTATGTCAGTTACACATTGACAAGGCTGATTAGCTTGTTTGTGAGCTACTAAGTTTTAATGCTAACAAATGTTGTCCAAATACTCTTGGCTATTGTTAATGTTAATTGCGCTTCTGCAAAACCTGATTTTGAGGGCTGACTGCAATAAATAGTTATGTTCAATGTATAACATCTGGACATAACTGTTTATTGCAGTCAGCCCTCGATATCTAGCCAGGGAAGCATCAATAAATAAAACTTAGAGAAGCTAACTAATTGCCAAGGTCTCATCAGGCTAACTTGAAAGTAGATATGAGCTGAGAAATCAGAAAGTAGGAAAATTATACCTCTACGGAAAGCTAAAGTCATGGAGATGATGAATAAAACACTTTCTGGACACTCACTCAAATCGGAAGAAAATAACCCTTACGAAAATGAACTAAAGAGTTACTATAGTATACTATAAGAATTTTATAGTGTTGTAAAGTGTGGTTGTAGTGTTCTATAGTACGTTTCACCAGCTATAGTATTACAATAGTTTTTTCTACAGTATTTCAATAGTAACACTAAAATCTCTATAGTGCGTTCCAAAAAACCATACAATTACTACAGTAATACTATAGTTTTTGATGGTAAATTTATGGTAAATTTTATGGTATTCCAATAGTGGTTTTTTGTAAGGGAAAAGAGGCATTTTGAACACCTTACAACTCATGCACATCCCCAAAAAGACCAAAAAATAGACCCTTTCTGATTATGTAATTTGTGGGAGACAGGGACACACGATAAGGAAGTTGAGTGCATCACTCATCGTCTACCTGCTGTAATTTGATCACTTCTTGGTCTAGTTTCATTTTATATTTCGAGCGGATTAGACTTTTGCTTGTCAAAATGTATGTTATTGTTGATTATGCAGAGCACATGTCCCTCTAATATCTTTTTTTAATTTTTTTCTGTGCGACGAGCAGAAGTGTAAAACTTTCCTCCACAAAGTTCTGGGTCATAAAAGTTTGCCTTACTTTACCTCATGGAAACTAAAAAGACCTCAAAACCTATGATAACGCAGTAGTTCATATAATTATCAGCATATATCTGAAGTTTAATGTACATTGGACGATTACCAGAGTGCTTTATTTGAATCCCAATCTCGGACGGTGGAACTGGTGGGTGGCTATTTTTGCATCACAATTGTCTGGATTTGGGCTTGCTAACTGCTCAAAATATCGCTACTTAATACATTGTATATTCACGCAGTCATCAAAATTTTTTTAGATCTTGTAAGATGCTTTTAGAGGATTTTAGGGTTTTTCAAAGTTATTGCGCAATTTTGCCAATGACTGAAGATGGTGTGGACGGGATGTGAATTCCATTTGTGGGTCCAATTACCAGTTATGAGACCGAGAGAGTCATGATTTCTCATGAAGTTTTAAAAAGTTTTCTAGAGTTTCTCTTGCCCCTTTGTACTGAAGAGTCATTAGTTATGGTGCCCCACTGCCCTTAGTGTTACTGAATCCTAACAAAGGTGATCAGGACAACCAAACCATCCATCAGACAATTAAGTTTTCAGGTTTCAGAATGATATTTCAGGCAGTTTTGGGTACCAATAAGTGAATGAGTATGTAGCGGAATAGCATGTTCATTAAGAAAAATTCAAGTAATAGGTCATCCATTTGATTGATGTCCAGGTTGGAATAATAGATTCCCGCAGGGGTTGAAAAAATTCTTACATTTTTAGGGAATTTCCACATCTTTCTTGCCATGTAAAATACATATACGATAGGCTATGTGTCACAATTTGTCCCATGAGTAACGTCATAGCTCTTGGCCCAATTCACGGGGCTGTTCAAGGATGATATTGGGGGTTGCTAAAAGCCCATTTTACATCCATGATTAACTTATTCCATTATCATCTCCTTAGTACTCAAATAATGATTTTCTCTGGTGACGTAAACAAATACCCGCTAATATACTTTGAAGCTGCAGCAGTCAATGAGGGAACTGCAACTTGGCCGGCCACCAATGGTGGAACTTCACTCAGCTACTCAGTCAGTGAGTTGTGGACATTCATGTTTGATGGGCTGGTCTTGCTTTTGCGGCCCTGCCAAAAATAGGCATCCTCAAACCCAGTTCATGTTGCCTCCACTGTTGAGTCCAGTAGTCATCACACCTACCAACACTGAGCGAAGTGTTACTGCCTCAATGTCGAGGGCACCACACTTATGTCCTCCACAAAATCCAGGCACACCACCCTCCAGCTCTGCCATGTTTGCTTCTGACTGGGATTTGGATAGCCCATCTCAGCCTAATTTAATAAGTTATCCCAAGTGCCCATTTTGACAAACTGTGAGAAGCTTTGGTGCAAACTTGTGCCAGTCTGGTCCATGGCTAGAATACTCTGTTTTGTGTGATGTCTGCTTTTGCTTTGCCTGGTGTTTCCAATTCTGAACGAGAAGAAATATTCACTAAACAAGGATATGCTAATTGGAAGAAAGTACTTTAACGAGACAGTGGTTTCCTTAAACATGCCTCTAGTAATCCTCATGCTAGGGTGATGTCTGCATGGCAGGAATACTAGCATTGCTCAGAGACAGATGAAAGTAGCATTCCTGCATTCAGGAAGTAGTCTCTGGGATTTGATTGCTCTTAGTATGCAAACAACATTTCTTTATACTGTCTCCAATCTTGCTTACTCACCTATTTGCGTGCATGCGTGTGTGTGTACACATGTATATATCGTATATACTGTATACACACACAAACAGGCGTGTAGCCTATGTCTACGCTATTGTACCTTATAACAGTGGTTCTCAACGTCAGTCCTGGGGACCCCATGTGTGTGCTGGCTTTTGTTCCAACCACAGTTGCAATCATAGGATTTTAACAAGCTGCTAATTTGTCTTAATTATGTGCATTTAATGTTTAGAGCAAGTTATTTGCCCTCTTAACCCACAACTTAACAGAAATATCTATTTGCCATCAAGAATTTCAAAAATATCATTCGCACATTGCAGTATATCGGATATAACAGCATAAAATGAGAGAAAAAAATGTAACCAATCAAATTAATGATGTAGTTGGCTCCTAATTAGTGAAAACTACTTGGCTCATCATGACAAATGTTGTCCACAAACAAACCAGTTTTGTGTTTTGTTGATCTGATTAAGTTCACCTGAAGCTTTTTGAAAGAACTTGAAACAGTTATGTCCAGCAGCCTAATCTGGGGTTTATTGATTTCCTCAGTGTATAATTTGATCTGTTTGACATGTTATGTTACTTGACATTACTTGCAGCATTGCAATAAACACACTATCCTCAAGGGTGTTTTATTCTTCATTGCATGTATGGATGTTCCTATGTAACATTTGACTAAAGAGATATATTAACAACTCTGAACATGAAAAGCACCTAATTAAGACAGTCACAGCTTGTTAAAGTTCTACAATTGCAATTGTGGTAGGAACAAAAGCCAGCACACACATGGGGTCCCCAGGACCGACGTTGAGAACCACTGCCTTATAAGATCCAAATCAAAATTTGCTGACAAGTTTTCTTCCTTAGTTCTTCATACAAGTTCTTCATACGGGGGGGCACATCTTTGTAGATTTGCTAACAATTTTTTCCATAGTATCAAGTAAACCTGACATACTTGTGATCTGGGATGGAATTCACTCACAGAATGGGCGGGCCACATGAAGTATGCCAAGTCATTTTTTTTTTTTTGCCAGGAAATCTCATTAGAAGCTAACCTGGTCAACCTCAGTTGTCACAGATGTACAAAGTTCTTCGATCAGCCGATTACAAACATTCTCAAAAATTCTCTAGTCACATTCATACGTTACTATGGAGTGTCACACGTTAGCCAACATACAGACCTGCTCTGTGCTCTTATTTCTTAGTTGCACAGCTTGCCTTGCTTGTTTACCTTCCACTTTCACCCTCCATCATGCCAGCTTCCATTTGTTGTTTGGATTCCAGGTACTATGGGGAGTTCAGGTATTCTTTCACTTAAGTAGAGAACACGTTTTGTGCTTCCTAATCATAACTGAGGGTGTTGCATACATCATCAAGGGTTTTGGTGATTGAAGCATTTGCTGTTGTGGGGTTTTGGTATTCCCCCTGTTTAGTTGGGAAGGTAAATTGCACCCCATGGAATTGCACGCTGGTGTGCACCAGTAACGGCTGTTCAACTAAAATTACTGGAGGCACAAACAATCCCTTGAAACTAATGAGTAGTCTTGACCTTTTTTAAACCATTTTCCTTGATTGACACATTTTGCAATGATTAGAACAAACCATTAGTCATTAAACACACAGCTTCCTTCTTAATGCAGTGCTGTTGCTGCGATTAAATAGTAAATTCAAACTACGTTGTTCTCTTCCTCATTTGCTGTTACCACATCCTGCAATGCTGACTATCTAACCAACACTTTAGTAGTTTAAATTACGACAAATAAAATTAACTACAGAGACAAATGTGCACTATTTTGAAAAACATTGCTCAAAATGCAAATTTGCGTCCAAATGAAACATTGTATTTCTGGTCCTGCCTTATGATTGTGTTGAATATTTTTGGAGATCATGTAAAGTTTGTTTGAAAAAAAAAAAAGATTGATAGCAGGTCGAGATCAATCATTAGTTTGAAGGAATATTTGTGCACTCTCTGTTTTCATTGCACCTGTCGCCACTGGTGTGCTTGCTGTTGTACCGATCCATTCAGCACCAAAGCTAAAACATTTCACTAAACTTACATAATGAAAATATTTAATAAATTATTTAGTTGTCCTGACTGAAATGATGAAACTGAAGTTTCCATGGAGACAGAACAAAATGTGCATGCTGGGACACTAGAATAATATCCATGGAAAACTGTTCTATATTTACAGAGCTCAGTACTAATGGGTGTCACTGGGCTGTGGAGAATCGCTCAGTGTTTGAACATAAAACCCCAGCCATTTCATTGAAATTGGTAGTGTGCTGTATGCTACAATTTCAACTAACATTGTCTCACCGCAGGAATTACTTTAATTAGTGTCTGCCAGGAGCTTAGATGTATCTTCCATTCAAAATTCATATGCAGTATACACTTGAGTACCATAGTTTTATACTTGGTAGAGTATAAATTCAGACCCATAGCATTGACTTCCTTGCACACTGGGAAGATTGACGGATAAACCTATGGATTTCTTAAGATCTGAAGAAAAAGTGGGGCTTGTAGATGACATCTTTAAGTACTCTCTTTGTGTGGGTAGTCGTATACTACTGCTTGCACAGTTATCCTAATAAGAGTTTCATTTTCTCTGTATTTTGTAACAGTATTTTTCATTTTAAATTCTCTTCTTAGAGACTTCTGTTATTTTGTCTTCCTTTGACTTTCATTTGCCTGACTCATTTGAATTATCTTAATATCTAATTTAATGAAAAACAACATTTAGATACGCATGAAAAATAAATCAGCAAGGTTGCCAAGGAGAATTTGGCCAGTTGTTTTTTGAGCGCTAGAATGCCTTTTGAGCGGGACAGACTCTAAAAACAATGACATTTCAACGCTCCCACTAACTGATATCAGGTTTTGTTAAAATGATGAAAGATATTGGTAAAATGTCATATTTCCTGTGGTGGTGGCTTTTCTGCAGTTTTCTTATGAATGGTTCTCATGCATTGTTGTGGTAAGAAAACTTCAATAAATGGCTGACTTTATGGGAAATTGGATACATAAAAAGACTTATTCTCTGCAGGGACGACAGAAAAACTTTTGCACAGTAGGCTACTGTTGGTGCACATACACAATAGAACAACTAACAAACTGTTGCCTGGAAGAAATATCTGGCCTGGTTTCCATTCACAACACAGCTGAATCAGAAGCCAGCACTTGCAAGCGCACAAACAATTCACTGATGGTAACTACGTTGTTTTGGAAACCTTTTCTATTTTCCTAAAATAAGACCTTTTTTGCAATGCAAACGTTTGGGCTTTTCTATTGGGGAAAATCAAGTTGATTCACAAATAAATCAAACAGAATAACTAAGAGGAAGGATGTAAGTTTATTTTTTAGGATGAAGGTTGAGTTAACTTTATCTGAAGGCTAAAGTGATTTTATGCCTTTAGGAGTGGTATGGAAGGCTACCCAGAAACGCCTGAGACTGACAACATGATACCAACCAATACACTTCTCAGCCGGGAGGGTATACACTAAACTGCAAGGTCGCGTGAATCTCAGTTCATTGATTGGATATCTGCAAATGATGATATAAATACAGTTGTCTGGAGAGAATACTGATAATGCAGACCTTAAGGACTTTACTGCATTTGAGTGGCCCTTGTTTTGCCTTACACAGTCACAGAATTTAGATTTTAGGATGAGTATTTTAGATTATAATTTCTTATTTCACTGGATAGGATATTGGAAAATATAAATGTTAAAATCCAATGTGAAGCAGTGGTAAATATTGCCTCAGTGTACTTTTTTCAGATTGATGTTGGTACCAGCAGATACTCAAGGTCCTAATATCAGCATCGGAGATGAATAAGTGGTAACAAGCCATCCCTATTAATAATATGTAGATTTAGCTTTCTACCCACTCTGCAATGCTCAAAATAATCCTCAGAGCCTATTAAAAACAAATACACTCGGTAGAAAAGAGAATATGCTCACAATTTTCACTGCCCTATTTCCACACTCACCTGCATGTTACATGGATGCATGCAAGTGTCCTTGATAATAAGCATATATGACAACACTCTCAAATTTTATTACTCATTTATGTGATTTGCCTTCCTAAAGCCAGGTGTCTCACATCTCCGCGTGTTTATGGAAGTCCTGACACTCCTTGAAACACATGCACTCCCATAAATGAAGACAGTTTTGCAACATATCAGAGAAAAAATAATACTGCATCATTAAATGGCAACAGTATAGAACTATTCTCAAAATTAAAAATAATTCAGAGGTGATTAAATTCATTTTCATAAAGGCAGACATATTCATCTAAAGTGAATCCATGGCACTGAGAGTTTGGATTTATTTGCAAACACTTTACTCTGTATTTGGTGCACAGAACAGCATTGCTATTCATTCAAATCAAGGTATCACTGATTAAAAAATAAAAAATTCATTTTCTGGTTCATTGTTTCTTTTGAGCCATTTAGAACTGATTTGCTTGCCTGCTTAGGATCATTGTCTTGCTACATAACCCCACTGCGCATCAGCTTTAGGTCATGAACTGATGGCCGCACATTCTCCGTTAGGATTTTCTGGTAGAGAGCAGAATCCATGGTGCCATCAATTATGTCAAGTCACCCATGTCCTGAAGCAGCAAAGCAACCTCAGACCATCACACTACCACCACCATGTTTGACTTTTGGTTAGTTGTTATTATTGTGGAATGCTGTCTAAGCTTTACAAAAGATGTAATGGGACCCATGTCTTCCAAAAAGGTCCACTTTTGACTCATCAGTTTGCAGAGTATCATCCCAAAAGTCTTGGGGGTCATGAAGATGTTTTTTTTTTTTTTTTTGGCAAATGTGAGACATGCCATTGTGTTCTTTTCGGTCAGTGGTGGTTTTTGCCTAGGAGCCCTTCCATGGATGCCATTTTTGCCCAGTCTGTTCCTCATTGCAGAATCCTGAACAATGACATTCAGTAAGGCAAGTGAGGCCTGCATTCCTTTAGATGTTAGCCTAGGTTCTTTTATGGTCTCCGGGGTGAGTTTTCGATGCGCTCTTGGAGGAATTTTACTGACCAGACACCTCTGGCGAGATTTGTCACTGTTTTTTTTTTCATTTGTAGATAATAGCTTTCACTGTGGTTTGGAGTCTCAGAGCTTTTGTAATGGCTATGCAATTCTTTCCAGACAGAAAGATCTCAAGTATTTTGTTTCTCATCTATTCTTGAATTTCTCTTGAAATACAGCATCATGTGCAGCTTTTTACCTGCTTTATTTAGCGAGACAGGTTCTATTTTGTGGTTGTTTAAATTCAGCAGGGCAGGCAGTAATCATGTCAGGGTGTCCTGGTGAAATTGAATCAATATATCAATTACATGTGTTTGATTGGTTGATTAATGGGGGCAAGTACTTTTTCACATTGGGCCAGATAATGTTGAATAGTTTTTTCCTTCCAAAAACGAAGTCTCCATGTAAGAACTGCACTTTGTTTTATTGAGTTATCTTTGTCTAATATAAAAATTAGTTTGATGATCTTAAACATTTAAAGTACACATGAAAAAAAAAAAAAATTTCCTCTGTTTTTGGTTTTTTGAAATATGCAATAAGCAAAATTTTTTTTTTAGAAATGGCAAATATATATTTTTTAGTTACTTTCCACCAACCGAAATACACTGATATTCCCTCTAAAATTGTCTTGGAGACAGTATCTGAGAATTCCAACTCATGATGTCAGTTCAGTTGATTGCAGTCCCTGTGCAGTTCAGCTTTGAGTAATTTCACTTACATTTGCTCGCTGAAATCAATCAGGTGCCGCTGCACAAATTTGATCCATTTTGCCCTCAAAATGGGTTCTGAGGGAAGCATATGCATCGATATGGCCAGAGTGTAAACACATTTTGACAACTCCGGTTCGGTGCTCCAGCCACTCAGTATCGGCCTCTTTATTTCACTGCCTTCCTCTTGCTTTCTGCCATGTTTTGTTGTGAGTAAAATCAACTGACATCACAAAAGTAAATCATGTGACGTGGGTCCTTGCAACAAATTTAAAGTCAGAATAGCAGTATATTTGAAAGCAAAAAACAAGCTCAGTTCAACTTTACATGTGTTTTAATGTCAGCATTCTGACATATCAAAGAACCAAATATCAGGAAAAAAAGTATGTGTCATATATACTCTAAGGGCATCAAATAAGCAAAAATAAAAGAAATTGAGAGGAGGGCAAATACTTTTTCACTGCACTGCAACCTTTGATACTCAAATTTGGCTCAAAGTTGGTATTGCAATTAAATTTTTTTTTTGCCTGATAGACTAAAAACCATGCCACTGATTGGCCAGAGACGTGTTATAGCACCTTATGTGTTTCAGTAACTCCCTAATTAAAGTCAAACAATTAAAATTAATGTTACTGGTATGAGTGACATCTGAGTATTTCAGTTGACCTTATGCCTCAAAACGTGTTGTTATTTTGAAATTATGGGCAGTTTTTTCTACAGCAGGGGCAGTCTTCCTGAATTGAGGCAGGTTTACTCAGTTTTAAACCTGTTTGTGAAAAAGTAGGTTGCAATGTTCTGCTTAAACGTGATATTGCAGATTAGTCATACTATCTTAACATAAAAAGCTCAAAGTGACACTCAGAACTCAGGAACTCAGAGCTCAAGTGCAAACAGCAAATCAGTTTCACAAGCTTTATAAAGCAGAAATCTAAGGAAGACAGTCCAGGTTTTCAACGTCCAGCGGGATTGCAGCACAAAAACAAAAGAAAGAATCAATGTCCCTGAAAAGATGAATTTTCATTAACCAGGCTGATGGAATGAAATGCCCGGGAACAGGCAGAATCAGAGGTCTCACAACCAGGAAGGAAATCATAAACAAAATCAAGTAGACACTATGGGCAATGCAGAAATTGTAAACAAAGAGACAAAGGAAATTGTGACCAGGAATCAAAACACTAGGAAACAAGGCTTGTAAGTAACTGGAAAAAGAAAGACAGACTCATTATTGCTCTGGGAAATCTCAGGGGTGTGTTTACAAACAACCAGATGAATGAGGTAATTACTCACAGAGTAGGGAGGGCGATCAGGATGCATGAATAAAAACAAAGACGTGGCAAAACGACAGCAACAGAAAAATGACAACAGAGGGGAAAACAAATACAGAAAACTGGAAATAAAATAAACACATCACGGATTACTGAAACTGAGTGAAAAAAGTAGGAATAGCGGATTTTCGCTTTGTTAGGCCAAATCTCAACTTTTTTAGGTTCACTGCAACTTTTATTTATATGGAATTTAAACACATGTAAGAAAAAAGGAAGGGACAATTCCAATCTTCATATGAAAAATGGTGTTTATTTCCAGTAAAAACAGCAGGGGTCAGAAATACGGGTAACGTACTCTGGACTCAGCGGAGTCAAAGTGAACCCCAAATAATTGAAAGGCTTCACCATTTATACCATACAACAAGCATATGTATATCAAGTAAAAGGGAGTGTTCTGGCCTTCAATGTATAATGATGAGGTGTATCATGATTAAGTTAAATGGTCAGAAGGCCATTGTCTACTTAGCAGTGTAGCCGTTTGAGCGCTAATTAAGTTTGAATGGTCTCAGTTTGATTAGGATGGCTCTCAGTATGTCTCCTCCGATAGTTGTTGGCCGTTGTTGGCTTTTCCTGTCTCCAGGTGTTACCACGAGGTCAGGGTGCGGGTCTTCTCTTTGTTACATTGACAAGATTACCATTTCATAGCATGTGGCGGGTCCATGCTTGTTTATTACCGGGGCTAAGTACTGTAGATTATCAGTCTCCTGCTCTCCAGCAGAATGATTCACAATTCCTTACACACATGAGCCTCTTACATCTTGTAAGGGTTGTCCTTCAAACACAGTTCAGGTGTACGGAGGACAGGAAGTTGAGGACTGGACTCCGGTGCAAGGATGGACTTGGTACTATTTATTATGCCTATACTGCGCAGCAGAAGGCACGGATGAAGCAACACAAAACAAAACAAACTGGAATCGAGATTCCTTTGAAACACTATTGGTAATACAGACTCTGGGCGTTAGCTACAGTAACAATTTATGACAAAATATAAAATGAAAACTAGAATTGAGGTTCCTGGGTAAAGAGCTGAAATAAGCAATAACAGCACTAAGATTTAAGAGATTTACATGCGATACCACGGAGAAATGCATCTATACAAGACTATAAACGCAACATAGGTATGCAGTTTACGAGACTTTGTAAGACTGACTGGGAAGTCTGGTTTTATATAGCACACTACTGACACGCAGTGGAAATCACAAACAGATGCAGGCAATGATTATAGAGTGAAGAATGCAGTCCGGGTCTTAATAGACCTGCAAGCTGGATGGCTGGAGGTGTGGTCGTACAAATCTGTGGAAAAAAAAAAAAAAAAAAAAAAAAAAATCCCTTCACATGAAAAAGTAATTTTGGTACATTTTGAAAAATTTTTAGAAAAAAAAAAACAGTGATTCCTTCTGCTCAAACACTACATTTAATATAATAGAAAAATGCTATTTTCAGCAATATGGTTTGACATATTTCAAAAATTTCCTATACTATGTGCCACGTGAAATTTAAATTTTTGCTGTGGACACAAAGTGATTAATTCACAGCCAGGAATCTTTTAAATTACACATAGACTCATTCACAAATAAATAAAATAAATAAATAAAATAAATAGTAAAAGTAAATAAATTAGACTGGAGTTTATATTTTAGAAACAACGCCTGTGCTTTTTTTTTTATTTAGGGAAAGTTTAGTCGCTTTTTTATTTTAATTTTTGGTTAATTACTGGGATCTACAATCTGACCTTGAATTTTACAGAATATTACACTTCTAACCTGAAGTTATTATTTGTATATAATGTCTGCACAGAACTATGTTAAAAAGATCTTTACAACCTCTGCTCCATCAATTTGGAATAAAATAATACTTCTTTGACTGGAGCATTTCAGTTTACTTGACAGCCTGAGGATGTTCTGGCAGTGAGACATGGCCGGATTAATACTGGTATTGAGAAATGTAAAAAAAAAAGGATAAAAAAATGAAAACAAATAAATAAATCACTAAGAATTTTTTTTTTTTTTTTTTTTGCTTTAGCGACTCACTGAGTCTTCTAAGAAAGACAACCATAGGAAAATAAGTCATATCACAGTGCTGTGAAGAAGCTTGCCCCCTTCCTGATTTCTTACTTTTTTGCATATTTTTCACACTGAAATGTTTCAGATCATCAAACAAATTTTAATATAAGAAAAAGATAACCCGACTAAATACAAAATGCAGTTTTTAAATGATGATTTCATTTATTAAGGGAAAAAAGCTATCCAAACCTACCTGGCCATATATGAAAAAGTAATTGCCCCCCCCCTTCTTAAAAAATGAATTAACTGTGATTAACCACATTTTTTAAGTTCAATTTTACTAGCCACACCCAGGCTTGATTACTGCCAGACCTGTTGAATCAAGAAATCACTTCAGCTGAACCTGTTTGACAAAGTGAAGTAGGCTAAAAGATCTCAAAAAGCAACACGTCATGTCACGAACTAAAGAAATTCAAGAACAGATGAGAAACAAAGAAATTGACATCTTTCAGTCTGGAAAGGGTTGCAAAGCCATTTCTAAGGCTTTGGGACTCCAGCGAACCACGGTGAGAGCCATTATCCACAAATGGAAAAAACTTGGAACAGTGGTGAACCTTCCCAGGAGTGGCCAGCCTACCAAAATTACTCCAAGAGCGCATCGATGACTCATCCAGGAGGTCACAAAAGAACCCAGAACAACATCTGAAAAACTGCAGGCCTCGCTTGCCTCAGTTAAAGTCAGTGTTCATAATTCAACAATAAGAAAGAGACTGGGCAAAAATGGCATCCATGGGAGAGTTCCAAGGTGAAAACCACCGCTGGCCAAAAAGAACACAAAGGCTCGTCTCACATTTGCCAAAATACATCTTGATGATCCCCAAGACTTTTGGGAAAATATTCTGTGGAATGAAAAGACAAAAGTTGAACTTTTTGGAAGGTGTGCGTCCCATTACATCAGGCATAAAACTAACACAGCATTTCATAATAATCATAATAATTTCATAATACCACATCATACCAAAAGTGAAACATGGTGGTGGTAGTGTGATGGTTTGGGGCTGCTTTGCTGCTTCAGGACCTGGACGACTTGTCGGAATTTATGGAACTATGAATTCTGCTCTCTACCGGAAAGTCCTGAAGGAGAATGTCCAACCATCAGTTTGTGACCTCAAGCTCAAGCGCACTTGGGTTATGCAGCAGGACAATGATCCGAAACACACTAGCAAGTCCACCTCTGAATGGCTTAAAGAAAACAAAATGAAGATTTTGGAGTGGCCTAGTCAAAGTTCGGACTTAAATCCCCTTGATATGCAGTGGCATGACCTTAAATAGGCTGTTCATGCTCAAAAACCATCCAATGTGGCTGAATTAAAACAATTCTGCAAAGAAGAGTGGGCTAAATTTTTCCATGGTGATGTGAAAGACTCATTGCTAGTTATCGCAAACGTTTGATTGCAGTTGTCGCTGAGGGTGGTACAACCAATTACTAGGATTTAGGGGGCAATTATTTTTCACATAGGGCCATGTAGGTTTGGATAGCTTTTTCCCCTTAATAAATGAACTCATCATTTAAAAACTGCATTTCGTATTTACTCGGGTTGTCTTTGTCTAATATTAAAATTTGTTAGATGATCTGAAACATTTAAGTGTGACAGATATGAAAAAAAAAAAGAAATCAGGAAGGGGGCAAATACTTTTTCACGGCACTGTATATCAATAAGAAAGAGAAAAAGGGAGATGGGAAAAACTATAAGCACAACTCTCACAAGTCCCTTATTAATAATTTGCACAGCATGATAAATTGATGATTGTCACGATCGTCATGTTAATGCCTTCTGTGTCTCCTCCCATTCAGCAACTTGCACATCAATTAGAAATAATGTCCCCTTTGATTGGTTTGTGTCTTGCGTGCTGCCTTATCCCTGGCTGTGTCTTGTTTCATTGTTCTCACCCTTTGTACCTGCGATGTGTATTTATACCCCCTCCTTTGAGTTGCAAGTTACTGGATTGTAATTCACCTTATGTGTTTAAAACATTAAACCAGTCCGTATTTGCTTATTAAAATCTTTGTCTTTTGAAAGTAAACAGAACCTTTAATGATGGTAATTTACAGAAGCTATCTTCCTTATTTAGTTAATAAGAACAAACTCCAGAACTTCTCTTAAGGGTCCTGGGCTCGGGACCCTGTTCTTCTTAATTCCTGTCCAAGTCTGTTCCTCTGTCCAGTTCATTAGGAATTAGCTCCCAATCCTTCTACAGTATTCAGGATCGGAACCATGTTCCTCCTAAGCTACTTCTTCCTGCCCTGGGACAGTTTGGCTCTGATGATGTATTCACGCCACCTGACTGTCAACCCAGAAAGCTACTGGCCAGAGATAAACAATGCTGCCTCAGTTTGCCCTCTTCATCTGAAATGAACTTTGCTATCCTCTCTTGGGTCCCATCCCATTGTTACCGTATTACTATCAATAAATCCTACTTTTGGATTGTTCTCTGCCTCTGCACTTGATTCCTGGTCTGGATCATAACAGATTATTAGTCATATTGCTAACCACCACGATATGCTGGTTGTCACATTATTTGCAATTGCCAAATATTTTCAATGTTTGTGTTTCCTACTGAATTCCACACTCTGATATTTTGAATTACAAGAGTGAGGAATAAACATTTTGCACAGGATTAAGAAGCCCATCTATTGTCAATCTATCTTTCCTCCTAATGATACTGATGGAAAAAAAAATCTGCTCCATGTGTAACCATCATGTATGCTCAGTTAGTCAGTTTGTGGTTGAGAGATGAAATCCTGGAAGACACATTCCTTCTAAGCTATGTTTGGTTTCTTCATAAATTAAGAAGAAATGGGACATGACATGAGCGGAGCAGCAGGCGTAGAACTGTTGGCAGGATAGGAACTATGAGCTGTGACAGGCCCACACATTCATTCTGTGTGCTTATGCCAGTCCAGGAAAGTATTACTGAATGTAATCTGGCTGATAACAGAGACTTTTCATGCTGCAATCCTTTCCTCATCTGCTCTGCAATTTCCTAATTGAATAGAGCTACTTCCTTGTACCCTGCATATCAATTTTACACCTTTAAAGATAATTATTATTTCAATTATTAAAAAGTCAGAATTCTATTTAGGGCAGGGAAGCAAAAAAATTATCCACTGCTATGTTCCAGACCAGGAATCAAGTGTGGAGGCAGAGTACAATCCCGATGGGTAATTTATTGACATCTTATATGGTAATTAGGGGATAAAGCCCCAGAAGAAGAACTAGGGAAGGAACCCCGAATGAGGATAGTACACTACAGTACAGATGTTGTGGGCAATGTTGAGCTGTCAATTGCTGGTAGATGGCTTCTGGGATAGCAGCCAGGTGAAGTATGCACTTATGCAGCTCTAAACTGTCCCACAGGAGGACAGAGCAGCTTGAGGGTCACTTGAGTTCCAATCCTGATGATTGTAGAAGGATTGGGAGTTTGTTCCTAACAAACTGGACAGAGGAACAGACTTGGAAGGGTTAACAAGAATGCGGTCCTAATCCTGGACCCTGATTAGGCTCGGGAACTTTTTCCTATTAAACTGGACAGACGACTTGTCCTGAGGTAGGTTAACTTAAACGCGGTCAGAAAGTAAAAGTTATGGCAAATTGAAATATTTTCAAAATTAATATTATTACACATAATATCATTTATAAAAATTGTGTCATTGATATGAGGTCTGTAAATGATAGATTTACTTTGTGAAAATAACAATGCGTGTTCTATTTAGAAAAAACTGTATATGCCTGAATCTGTGTTTAAAGGGGACCTATTATGCTGATCCTTCTTTTAATACATATTAGTAATGTTATAATGTTGGTTGTCCATACTCAACCTCTGAAAAGTTTCTAAACATAAGATACAGAGGTTTTGCCGTAATCCAAGAACGTGATTTTGTGAACGTGATTTCCTCTCTGAACAGCTCCTCCCGAGATCTTCACGAGATCTGGGCAAAACCTGATGTCAGGTTGTGCCGTCCAATTAGTGCAAACCTAGCCAGAGCCAACCACGGCGCTGGACCTGCCCATACCGGAAACTATTCTAGCAGGCACTAACAACGGCAGATCATACTATGCCTTAGTAGCGTCTACACTTTCGGAAATACAAAAGAAGAACCGCAGATCATTTGAGGTGCAGTTTTGTCAGTATCTCTCCCAAAGCTGCTTGTCCATTTACTTTTGGACGCAAAGAAAAACTCCTAATCCTCTTCCAAAAGACGATGCCACCGGAAATCAGTGGATAGCTTTTTTTGTTTGCTGGCAGCAAACATCCACGGCCAAAGGGAATGTTAGCTGTTTGTGCTCAGCATTTCACCAAAGACAGCTTTGTCAATAAAGGATAATTCGACACAGGATAAGCATTTCAGCTCCTTCTCAAACCTGAAGCAGTTGCATCGATCAAGCGCTCGGAGCCACAAGCTGTAAGTAACGATATAACAGCTAATAATGTAAGTGTAATGTAAGTGAAGCTAACGTGTTACGGGCGGCTAGCAGGACCGCTAGCGATAGTTAGCACTAACAACTGGCCTCAAATGCAGGCTTTGTAAAATATCTGAAGATAAAGCCTGTATTGGTTGCGACTGTCCATGACTCAGACACAGAAGCTGTAAGTTGCTTTTACTGCATAAGCCATCCTGACTTGATAGCCAGTTGATTGTGGCTGTAGCACAGTGGCCAACGTAGCCAAGTTACTGTTGCTAATGTTTGTGTCCTAAATATACAAGAGTAATATCAAGGGAAATTCTACAGAAGGTGTGTGAACATTAACCTCATTTGAAGCTAACTTTTAATACTTGTTTGTAATTTGGATGCTTGGTACAACTGTCCACGGTAACGGAACTTGCTGTCTGTAAAACCTGTATTGCAAGGATTTATCTCTGTGGTTGTTACGACCACTCGGTTACCAGCTACTGCATGTTAGTTCGCGTGCCGCCGTGCTAATTAAAAATGCTACTGGTTAACTTATATGCAGTAATTCTGATTGGTATGCTTGTGTTACTTCGGTAAGCATCAATGTGGCAGTTTCATCATAACGTTGCCCGATTGTATCCACTACAGTTGAAGCTAACCGGAGAGGTGCTGTATGTGTCCGCAAAGTTGGGCTGAAAAGGCTGCAGTTAGACCAGACGTAGGTTTTGCAGAGCTTGGGATACCTGTTTGGGTTTGTTTCACTTCACTTATCCATGACCGGGATCAGCCGAACACTTCACAAATATCTGGGTTAGGTCTCTGATTCTACCATGAAAGCAATCGCGAAACGCAGAAGCTCTAACCTGTCTGGTGTAACAAACGATTTCTCTGCACTACCGTGACATAATTTCATCCCCCTTTAGAAATTGTTGTGGCTAATAAAAAGCCAAAAAAGGCAGAGATTAAATAGGAAATTCTTTCCCGTAGAAGTGATCATTCGCTAGCTCCACATAAGCAACTTGTCCACACTAACGGAGCTTACGGTCTGTAAAACCTGTATTATGTTCATAACATAACCGAGCTCTCTCTAGCTGTCGCGTACTATCCATAAAGCTGCTTTCACATCGGATGCGAAATGAATTTTTCGCGGGACAGATTACATTCAAAGTCAAAGCAAAGACGCGAATACACGCGTTATGGGCGCGTTAAACAGCTTTCACACTGGACGCAAAACTAATTTTTCGCGCGACAGATTAGCTACATTCAAAGTCAATGCAAAGACGCGAATACACGCGTTATGGGCGCGTTAAACAGCTTTCACACCGGACGCAAAACTAATTTTTCGCGCGACAAATTACATTCAAAGTCAATGCAAAGACGCGAATACACGCGTTATGGGCGCGTTAAGCAGCTTTCACACTGGACGCGAAACTAATTTTTCGCTCGACAGATTACATTCAAAGTCAATGCAAAGACAATGCATTGACTTTTGAATTTTTAATCGACAGATTACATTCAAAGTCAATGCAAAGACAATGCATTATTTTGTGTCCAAAAAAATTTATTTTGTGTCGGCTTATCGCTTATCGCCCATTTTTCCGAGCAAACATTAGTCATTCCGATGCAATAAGTAAACCATTACCTTGGGCAATTTCCGAAAAGGCCGTTTAGCCTCGAGCTTTCGCCCCTTCATCATATACCAGCGCAGAAGCTGTTCATTTCTCCACGCTAACAACACACCACAGCTATGCGCACGAACCAGCAGGTCCTTATAATACACACCGAAGCAGTCCATAAGTTGTTGGTCCACTTTTTGCTGCTCCTCACTGTCCATGTTTCCCTCAAAACTCAGACCCACCGGATTTCTACGGTCTCCGGTCTACACTTGGGTATGTCGACCTGTTCTACAAATGTGTCTGTATGGGGTGGATTCTAGCTTTCCCTCAATCCTAGCTATAGAGTAGAAACACCGGTGTACTCACCATAGTAGCCATAGGTAGACAGCAAATTCGAGCTTGAGCTGCAAGACTTTCGCACTGCGTCCTCCACTTTCGCCGTTGCGTTTATTAGAACAAGTTCATTTCATTAGATCTATACACATGTACTGCGTTTGATTGCGGAATTTGCCCGTCGATTCCTTCTCAGATGGCAGACGTGTCTCAGTTTCACTCTGGGGAGGCGGACCCGGAAAACTGCGTTCTGCTGCCTCGTCCCGCCTAGATCCGGCCTCCACAGAGTTGGCCAGTCAGAAGAAAGTGGGCACATGGGGAGTGGGGGCCATAGCGGAAGAGCCACCCCAAAGAGGCGTTTCAGGCAGAGACTACGATGGACCACAAATGGGGTTTTTTGAGGATGGCTGTATGAGCTAAATAAGGACCCTGTTTTGGACTTTGAAAGATCAGGAGTACTTAAGGGGAGTCCAAGATCAAAATATAACCTTGGAAATATAGCAAAATAGGTCCCCTTTAAAGTACTGTGCTAAAGTTTTAGGCACATTTAACACAATTCCATGAGGCAAAGATGTTTCCAAAAATAATTAAAGGTCTCTAAATATTGAAAAATGTACAATAAAATTCTGTGAACTGTTAAAAACCAACTCACATCAATATTTTGTGCAACCAACATCAAAATCTTGGGTGCCTACGACAGTACTGTACCTTCTAACATAAGGCCAGGTGGGGTTCGTCAATCCTTTCTTCTCAATAAATAAAATCATGGTTTAAAAACCGCATTTTGTGTTAACTGAAGTCACCTCCGTCTAATTTTACCCTAAGTTTGGTGATCTGAAACATTTAACTGAGATAAATACTGTATGTAAAAATAGAATAAATCTGCAAAGGGGGCTAATACTTCTTCACAGCACTGCGAATAGTAGCCATAGTTACTCAGTGTCAGGCTCTGGTGTATGCAGTAAGGGAAGGTGCACGCAAAATTTACTCTTTTTTTCAAGGCACTTACCTTTATTTTGAGACTTGAATAAAAGCATTATGAATGCTATAATTTATTACAGGAATGAAAGTTCATTGGTGCATTTATGTGTATAACAAAAAGAGCAAATCCATGCAGAATTGCATAATAGTTTTCGACATACAACCCCAATTCCGAAATAGTTGGGACAAAGTGTAAATTGTGAATAAAATCAAAATGCAATGACTTTCAAATCACACCAGCCAGTATTTTATTCACAATAGAAGAGCGATAACATAGCAAATGTTGAAACTGAGAAATTTTACAATTTTATCCACAAAATGGGTTCATTTCAAATTTCATGGCTGCTACAGGTCTCAAAAAAGTTGGGACGGGGCCTTTTAAACATGTTGTAGCATCCTTTCTTCTTTATAACACAGAGTGGAGGCGTCTGTATTATGATTCTGCTCTGTTCTGTTCATGCTCTGTTCATGTCTTGCCATTGCCTTGTTCCATGCCATGTTTTGTTTCTGTTTATTCCGTATTTCCTGCCATAGTCCATTCCCCAGTCTTATTCCGGTCATTGTTTTGTATTTTGCCATGCTTTGCACTTTGTCTCCCCTGTCTGGTCTTGTGTTATGTGACAGCTTATTTCCCCCAGTATTGTGTGCCACGCTTTTAGGTGATTTCATGGTTTCTGGATTTCCAATCATTCCTTCCAATCTCGTTTGCTTCCTTCACTTTGCTTTTCTATATTACTAACAAGTACTAACAGTTTGTTGTTTTAGTTAAATCTACTAACCTAAACTAACATTGTATATAATACTAACTTACCAGCGAGCACTAGGGATTGTATAGCTGCACTTTACTAATTGATAAACAAGCTCTCAGCACTCGCCCTATTCTAGTCTCCGCCCCTTGTCTTCACTCAATCTACTTGGCTGCGTTTCAGCGGATCCTCCGCACCTGTTTAACTCTGTTCTGCCTCTCATTATCTGTGCACGTTAAAACTCCCTAACCGGAGCTGTGTGTTTGTCAATAGGCTGTCTCGTGATCCCTGTCTGCGTTTTGGCTTTTGCCAATTTTATGTGGTTAGGTTCTCCCTCGTGTTTGCTCCCTTGTTAATTAGTCTGATCCACTTCACCTGTTCCCAATCATAGCATGTGACTTCCCTTGCGTGTATTTAAGCAGTCTTTTCACAGCAGTTCCCCGTCAGAACGTTTCCCTTGTGCTATGCTTGTTTTCGCCTCGTATTCTTTGTGATTCACTTCTGACTGGACCGTCCCTGTTTATCGATTTTTGCTCTGTTTTGGATTTCTTGCTGCATCTGTGTATTGAACCCTTTTTGCCCAACTACGAGTACTGTGATTGCTGCCTGATAACGACTCGGATTTCGCCCTCTGGATTTTTGGATTGTGGACTCTGTACTGTTGCCTCCTGCTCTGCGGGGGTTTCCCCCTTCCATAATAAAATCCAGTTTTATTGCACTGCTTGGTTCTCGCGACTGGTTCCTGAGCGATACCTCACAGTCTGGGCATTGAAGAGACAAGTTTCTTGAGTTTGGCCATTGGAATTTGATCCCCCTTTTTTATAGAGACTTCCAGCTGCTGGAGAGTTTTGGGTCTCTTTTGGACTTTTCATTTAATTATGCACCAAATTTTCTCAATTGGTGTAAGATCAGGACTGCAGGCAGGCCAGTTCAACACACGGACTCTTCTACTATGAAGCCATGCTGTTGTAATAGCTGCAGTCTGTGATTTTGCATTGTCCTACTGAAATACAAAAGGCCTTCCCTGAAATAGATGTCGTCTGGCGGGGAGCATATGGTGCTCTAAAACCTTTATATACCTTTCAGCATTCATGGTGCTTTTTAAAACAGGCAAGTGTCCCACACCACATGCACTAATGCATCCCCATACCATCAGAGATGCAGGCTTTTGAACTGAACACTGATAAGAGGAGGGGTGGTCTTTCTCCTTTCTAGCCCGGAGGGCACGACGCCCATGATTTCCAACAAGAATGTCAAATTTGGACTTGTCTGACCACAGGACACTTTGCCACTTTGCTATAGTCCATTTTAAATGAGCCTTGGCCCACAGAACATGGCAGCGCTTCTGGATCATGCTCAACAATGGCTTCCTTTTTGCATGATAGAGTTTCAGGCGGCATCTGTGGATGGCACGGCGGACTTTGTTTACTGACAGTGGTTTCTTGAAGTTTCCTGGGCCCATTTAGTAATGTCAATGACAGTATCATGCCGGTGAGTGATGCAGTGGCGTCTGAGGGCCCGAAGATCACAGGCATCCAGTAAAGGTCTTCGGCCTTGTCCCTTACGCACCGAGAGTTTTCCAGTTTCTCTGAATCTTTTGATGATCAACATTTTTACGCAAGCCTTCACAGGTTGGAGAGCCTCAGGCCATCTTTAGTTTTGAGAGACTCAGCCTCTCTAAGACATCCCTTTTATAGCCAATCATGTTACACACCTGATGCCAGTTAACTTAATTACTCGCTAAATGTTCTTTCAGCTCTTTCTCTTATATATTCTTTTTTTCAGCCCTTTCTTGCCTGTGTCCCAACTTTTTTGAGACCTGTTGCAGCCAGAAAATTTGAAATAAGCTCATTTTGTGGATAAAAACGTAAAATGTCTCAGTTTCGACATTTGAAATGTTATCTATGTTCTACTGTAAATAACATTTGGCTCGTGATCTGAAAGTCATTGCATTTTGATTTTATTCACAATGTACACTTTGTCCCAGCTATTTCAGAATTGGGGTTGTACTACATACTACAATTGTATATAGTGAATACAACACGCTACTCTTCATAGTGCTGTACAGTGTATCAGCCAGTATTTGACAATAATAATATCATGGATCACACAGTCACATGGCCACCAACTAATTAAAATCACCTGGATCTGGGTGGGGCCTTACCATTGATTGAGTTGTTTTGAGGGATACAGGACACACAGACAGGATTGGCTGCATATTGTGAAATTTGCCAATTGTGAGATGTAACCTGATTTTCTTTGACATACTGGTATATTTCATGTTGGTCATGCTTTATATACATTTCATCTTGTATTTGAGGGAAAAATCTGAGAATCACAAAAACTGAGAAGTTTGTTGTCGGTATTTCGGAACATGAATAATAACCCCACAAATTTGTGCCTCCTCTTCTGTCGGTTGTGAATACAGTTCAGCTTCAAGCTGCTTTGGTCCTTCTTGTGAGTTCTGTGCAACTTGCAACCAAAATGCAGTTTTGGAATTAACATATATTGAATACCTCTGCCAGGATGGTGGCATGGGTTATGTTTTTCTTTCTCCCCTGTATCTGTTTGTCTGTCCGTCTGCCATAAAGATATTTCAAAAAGTTAAAACGTGTAAGCTAGGATACGGTTGATTAAATTTTCATGCCAATCTGCAGAAAGGTGCTGTTATGAATTCCTCATTTGCATCCTTAGTGGAGGTCTGCTCTCTCCTGAGCACATTTTCAGATTTATATATATACACACCAAAATAAAAACTGTTTTTTGCTTAGGCATCCAAGTGGACTCTGGACTAACCCACCAGCGTGTGGGCCAGAGAAATTGTTATTTTGACTGGAAAGAAGAAGAAATTAAGGTATCTTGAATCACAGATGTGGCATGACCTGCAAAGAAAGATGTTTCCAGCACTCCACGTCGGTTCAGTTCAGAAACGAATGTCTCTGACGGAACACTCTTTGACCGTAAATGCATTTCTGCCTCTGGGTAAATATACGTTCTCTACTCTGTCAAGAAATGCAAATGTACATATTCTATATATATATATATATATATATATATATATATATATAAAATCAAATAAAATCCAGTGAACAGATAACTTTTGAGTCGGACCTTCTGAAAACTCACATGCCTTGAATATTCTTCAAACACGCTCTTATATACACATGCAGGAAGATAAATAGGGTAAGCTTCCGAACTGGACCTTAGAGTAATTGAAGCAGACGTATTGCCTGCTCTCATGAGTCTGGTTTTTCTGTACATCATGTGCATTACTTAGATACTTGTGCTCTGTTTACATGTGGAAGAGATGGCAACAGGGTGCAGTGGGGGAAGAAAACAAGCTGGTGGAGGGAGTATGATGCTCTGGGAAATGCTCTGTTGTGAAATCCGGGGTCTGGGCATTCATGTGGACATCAATTTGAAGGCGCTATTTTGGCCACACCCGGTAGGTGATAAAAATGTTTTAGCACGTTGTCGTTTAGCACCATAGAAGTGCCGCGATTGGGTATACAGTAATCATGGTGACCATAAATACTAAAGCAAAGCTGCAAAACTCTTAATGTTTTATTTTAATGTTTTAGGGGTACCCACAACATGGCAATGACCCAACGCAAGAATACAAAAATCAATAATCCCTGAGCGAGTACCATTGCGGAGTGAGTAAAGTGTCAACAGCATTACAGAGAGTGAGCTGCTGACTTGCTGATAAAATGTAAAAAATATGCAAAGCTAATTTACTCTCAGATTGCAGGGAATTTTCTTCAGAGCCTTTCTCATGGTCACGGTTATAAATGGCTATTGGCAGTGTGTCATGGTGGTATATGCAGCTGCTGCTGGTAGACTATTGAGAGTCTTTGAGATCTTTAAGAGTTAATCATGACAGAAACCCATCTCACTCCCTGTCGACAAGCCTGGGAGCACAATGTATGAAGATGGTCTCTATGACGTACCTGCGTTTGATGTCAACCATATGTCCTCTGCTCCTTCAGTTTTCTCCCAGCTGAATCTCTGCGGAATTCCTCTGCCTGGATTAAAATGATTTTGACAGTTGGGCAGTGCAAATGCCAACGTGAAATGCAGCATATTATTATGACGTGGAACTAATTATAGTCTAAACTGACTATACTGTTGCATCCTCTCGGTTTTCTCCCCATAATTTCTAACTGATTTATTCATGTACTGCTTAATGTGTTGAATATGGAAATAAATGTGTGGAGATGTTAAAGTTCACTTGCTCAGTAAAATATTTAGATAATAAATTCATTACATAAATTTAATTTCAATTTAAATGCACTTGCATTCGACTGGGCTTTCCATTCTGTTTTTCATTTAACGAGCTGCCGTAAGCTTTAAAGGCAACATCAGCAGGCCTATCTCTTGGTTTTGAGCATTAGATTATATTGAGATCAAAACATAACAAGTTTTCATTGTACTTACAGACCTAATCAATATATTTTCGATTGAAGCTACTAATAAAAAGGCAACATGCGCAATGAATTGTTCTGCATTAGACAGTGACAATGCAAGTATCAGATCACTGTATCCAGAGTTATGAAACACCAATGTTGTTTGGCCTATGCAGCGAGGCATTCATACAATCGATTCCTTCCGTGTAGATAAAATATCTCAGACTGGTTTGTCATCATTGTCTTCTCTTTTTGCTCAGTCCTTCTGAATTTTGTGAGAATATACTGTTGGTAGTGAAATACAATTGAATTTTGTACCGGTAGATTTGTTTACTAAAGCTTTATTTCATTAAAATGTATTAATTGGTTGGATTAACAAGACATTTGAAAAGAATCCGAAATTAGGTGTCAGATAGTGTGTATCTGTGGTCTATTACTACTGTAACTGAGGATACTCTAGACACCCATGATATGTTACTGATCACTGGCAAAAGCATTGCAAATACCATACCATTTAATGAACTACTTCCTGGTTTGTTTCATAGTCTGTTGCCAGACATAAGACAGACACTAATGGCGATGCACACACCGATCAGCCACAGCATTAAACCTACCTTCTTAATATTGTGTAGGTCCCCCTTGTGCTGCAGAAACAGCCCCTCCAAGCTGATGTTCACTTGAATTCTTGGTTTCTGGGGTTTCCCAGCACTACATTTCCCAAGGCATCACACTCCCTCCCCCAGCTTCGGTCTCCCCAGAGTGCATCCTGATGCCATCTTTGCCCCTGGTAAATGTTTCATATGTACCCAGTCGAAGCACATGATGCAAAAAAAAAAATGGAACTCATTGAACCCGGCGACCTCCTTCAGTAGCTCCAAGGTCCAGTTCTGATGCTCGTGTATCCACTGTAGGTGCTGACTGGTCAGCAGTTACAAAATTCTATATGCACCTGGGTCCGATGCACTCTGTGTGACCCATTCCTCACATAAGTACGTTGTATCATTACAATTCTCTTTGACTTGTGGTGCAGTAGCTCTTCTGTCAGTTCAGACCAGACGGGATAGCCTTCATTGCCCTTGTGCATCGAAGAGCCTTGGGTGTCCAACACCCTGTTGTAGGTTCATGGTTTGTCCCTCTTTGAACCACTGTCGGCAGGACCTCACCACTGTTGACTGGGAGCACCCTAGGGGCCTTGCTGCTATGGAGATGCTCTGACCCACTTGTCTGGCAAAAAAAAATTTGATCCTTGTCAAAATTGCTTCCATCCCATTTCTCCCACATCCAACATATAAACTGGTCTGTCTGCGTCCTTTACATGCGCTGTTGTTACAAGATAATCAAAGTTATTTGCTTCATCGGTGAGCGGTTTTAATATTTTGGCTCATCAGCGTATAAGATCAAAGTCAGCTGAGGGTTTCATAAGGTGTAGAGAAAAATGATGCTTGTGTTTTTAATCCGGATTTTGAGGTCCCTGAAATACAAACTACTCTAAATCACTACATCATTTACTAGTTGCATTAATAAAGGTATGAGGCACAATGTGGGCAGTGAACCCATTTTGTATGTTGGGGAGTGAACTGGTGTGATATGAAATTTTGGGCCAGAAGCCTTTGCCCATTGCAGAGATGGCTGCTCTCAGCGTTGCCATGGATCTGGGGTCACAGAGGGGTTGATTTTGATGATCCCCGCAGCTGTGGTTTGTAGGACAATATAAAACCTACTGGACAGCTCAACTCAACCAGCCTGAGGGATCCCTTCACTGTTGCAACATTACAATGTGTGTGTGCGGTGCACGTGTATCTGTGCATGGATGTGTGTGTGAGAGGTGGTAAACCAAAGTTTTTTTCCACGTTTATTGCACCTTGTGTGTTTGTCTCTGTGTGTCCAAGTGTGTTTATATGTGTGTGCATGGATGTTTATATGTAAAAATGCCTGTTAGAATGTGTGGATAGTGATACGCCTCTGTATTCATGAGCGTATGTGGTTTGTGGTATTCTCCCTCCTCTTTAAATCGGGCTGTCCAGTTACATATGAATAAGCTGTATGGAGCTGGTGATGTAGAGACATTTATATGGGTTTCTACATATTTTATGTATGTTTCCAACATGGCATATCCAGTTATAGTGTATAATAATCACCAAAAGCAGGTTTCCGCTGGGTATATGAATATATCATAAAACTGTTCTTTATATGTTAAAACAGCTGTTAATTGTCAGCACGCATAATATTTAATTTCAGTCTTCTGCCAAAAATTCCTTCAGCTGGCAGGAGTTATTGCCAGCTGAGGCTGTAGGCTATCGACAACACACGAGTAAATGAGCTGTCAGAGTAAGTTAAGCAGTAGCCCATTTTCAAGTAATGCTCAATGGCTTTCAGCTCATAGTAAAGCTGTTCTCTGGCAATAATCAGGAAACATACCTTTTCTTACATTAACCTTCTCATTTCCATCTTTGCTAATGGCTGCTATGGCAACGCTCATAATGTTTCAGCCTGTCTAAATGACAAATTCGTGCCTCCTCAATATCATTCAAAAAGAGCATTCAAATTTGTCGTCCGTTTCACTTGGAACACCCTCCAGAAAGACTTAAAATTGCCGGAATTTCATATGCCTTTGGTTCGAACCTGAAGGACTTGGAACATGAAATCACTGGACAGTATCTTTTAATAGTTGCCTTAGCTGTCACAAAATATGCATTTTTTATGACTGATGTTTATTATTGCATATCACTACTTTGTGATTTGTTCTGATTTGCCGCTTTACGATGGATTTTTCGTTCAGTTTTAATCTTGTGCTGTAAACATGCGCTGCTGCCTTCCTTAACTTAGTTTCCCTATTGAACGAGATCCTTGATCTCAATGGGTTAATTACCTGGCTAAATAAAACATAATAAATTTATTAATTAATTACATTTTTAAATGTATTTAAATTTTTTTTGTTTTGCAAACCATATTTGACCTGATTCCAAATATGACGAACCCTAAGGCCAGAGAAAGGTGCCAAACTGAAAATAATGTCTCTGATATGGCACAGTAAAGCTTTGCATTTTGCTGAATTAGGCTTTGAATTGCGCAACATTATGAAACTTTTAGGTGTCTGACGAACCAGAATTGGTTTGGTCCTGGTCAGCTCCTGTTTGATGACAGATATAAAAAATCATTTTCTTCTGCTCAGATTAACAAAGCGGTCTGCAAAATTTGCACATTATCACAACAATCTCTGTTCTTGTACTGAGGCCAGAAGGCAAATTGCCTTTAAGATCAAATTAATTTTCTGTAGGTTTCACAATCAGCCTTCAGATCAGAACAGAGCACAGGGAAATTGGCCGATATCAGAGGACAGTGGTGGTCAACACAATCAACAGAGTGCCCTCTGGGAACGTGGCAGGCCATTAGAGGTCGCTATCACTGGTATCTAAAATGCTTAGAAGGATGCTCAGTTGCATAAACAATCCAATATCACCACCAAGCATCAGTGATAAATGTTTTTCGTGGCTGTGACAAAAGTCAATGTGCTGACATTGCTTGCTTGTTTCCTTGTCCTGAGCCTAATTCAATTGTTTTGCTATGGTCGCAGTGCATCCTCAATGCAGAGACCTTGCCAGCTAACTGCTGACCACAAAGTCTGAAACGTCTATGATACTGGAGAAATACGAGGAAAGCTGTAATGGCTAAATTATGAAACAGAACTAAACATTTTGTGGCTTTTCCTGTGTCAAGACTTATCACCGTTTAACACTTGTTTGAAAAAGACTGGTCTGTGTGTTCATATTTTCCATCAAGAAATGTATTTTCATTCATTTTTAATTACAGGCAATTATTGAGAAATTGGCTGTTTGTTCTAAATGGAATAGATATAGGATGAGGAATGATACACATATCATTAAATGTCAGAGCATTGGGGAAGTGACAAATGTTTTAATTCTGTATACCATAAAGAATTTGAAATAATAATGGGTTGTTGAGCAGACAAGACTGTCTTTTTTAGAAGGCATATGCATGTCACGATCAGGAAAAATGACAAAACTATTTACGCACAGCTCCCCAATCATAGGGAGGTAAAAGTAATGAGACAAATTGATATCATCTGAAAAGAAGTGAAAATTTGAAGAAAAAATTTTTTAGGATGTCCTGCTTGTCATGTACTACTTTTATCTATTTCTGGAATATTTCACAGTCAGTCCTGTTTTTAGCGGGCAAATCATGTTTATTTTGATTCAGGGCAGGTAATTGAATTGCTGCTCAATGCTATTTCACTTTTAGGCCCTCAAAAACTTGGTTGCCTGATATCAAGGCTTTTCACTTGGCCCCTCCTACTTGTTCAAGCAATGCTTGTGGAGTTTTTAGGCTTTTGGCCAGATCCTAGCGCTAAAATATTCTTTACATTTATCATCCTGATTTCTTTTGTCATTTTTTATTTGTTCATCACTTTGGTATAGGTTAGTAGTGGTCTCCATCTGCCCATAAAACTTTGCCTTGGGCTGAAATAATAAAAAAGCAATAGTAATAAAAGTATTTTTTTTTAAATTGTTCCATTGTGTCATTGCCACAAATGCTACTTCTAAATACGGCATTGCATTAGCTGTTCATTATGATGTAAACTTTTGACAGATGCGCAGAAATAACTTCAAATATCACAGGGCCCTACCCCCTCGTTTCATTTTTGAATACATCCTCCTTAGTGCTGTAAGTTCTAATCCTAATCAGGCGGCATTTTGTCACCTTAATTCATCTATGATACAAAAGATTTTTAAAGAGAATATTGACACTTTTTGCATAGGGTGTAGCTAATGGCCCATTTATTGGGGATGCATGGCGAGTACAATGACCAGTTCTCTTTAGCGGTATGAAGGTGACGAGCATCTGATAATAAGAGCAGCAGGATGTGGGGGTGGAGAGGAAGCATGTGGCTAACAGTGTTTAAAGCATGAACACAGTGTTGCTCAGATAAAACACTCAATATTCTGATTAAACAATACCATCAATGAATTACATTTTTTTTCCCAGCAGTGTCTAATGATTTGAATTACTAATACATACATATACTGTATATAGCACAAAAACACAGGGCACATGAACAAAATCTCCTGTGCAACAACCGAAAATAAGAATTATATCCAAAAGATCAACAAAAAGTCTTGTGTTTCAATATCTTTTATTGAATACAAAATACACTAAGTCAATCTACTTACTTCTTTGTTAGTACGAAAGTAGGCATTTTTAGATCGCAAATGTGATGCGATACCGCTTATGTTTAACCTCGCAGTGTATGTAAAATATATTGATGTTCAAGAATAATGCTAATTAAGGGAATAAAGCTTGTGAAAACTACTAAAGGAGTTTTGTACCCCTATCTCTGCTGGTGGGTCTACACACGTATCAGAAGGCAGCTGGTTAACCAGGTTACCTGGGCAATGGGCATAAGTCGCAGCCCGGGACGGGGGAGAAAGGGAGGAGTGTTACTAAATTTACCGCTCGTCATTCGCCCCTTCATTTTGTGTAATCAGTTAATATTCATCGATATATGCCTCGGGAGGAGTAATTCTATTTTTAAACTACCTTCAAGCACGCATTTCCATTTCATTCCATGGAGAAAAAACGAATAATAAGCAGTTTAGTGCTTCTCGTTTTCAATGGTTCTCTATGGCAGATGCCCGATGCTTGCCCGACATCCACATCACGTGACGATTATTAACGTTTTTCGTGATGTCATCCGGGCGGGTCCCCATTAATTTACCCCTAGTGGTTTCTGGGGTTTTTCATTGTAAGATATTAAAATATAAACCAGCATATGTACTGGCTCTCTGAAGTGGTGGTATTCTTCTTCTGGTAGCCGTGAAGGTTATGTTTGCCTCCTCCGTGTCATCTGCAATTAGATTTCAATATCTAAACTGGGCGTTCTGGGAAATAAGCAATCGTATAAGAGCGTTGTGCATTGAATGAAAAAATTTTTTGAAGCTAGTGGTGCTGCCATAATGAAAAAGTCAGACAGGGAAACAAGACTCATAGCAGGGTTGAGATGAGTCACAGTAGTACTTTTGTCCTATGGGTAACTTCCTTTCACTGGTGGAGAAGTACACAATTTTGAATATTCGTTTTTTTCAATGGTAAATAAAGCTGTTTGATGCATGGGCTGAACAATTTAAAACTAATTAATGCTTTTGAATCTCATAATGATAAAATTGGTTCCTATCTACTTAATATAATTAATGCTTGGCACAAATATTCATATTTCTTTATAATAAAGTGGCATTTCACAGTTCTGATTCTTTAAGCTGGGTTTACACATAGGCACGATGCGTTACGAATATCATTTTCCCGTCATTTGTGTCACATTCTTGACATTCGTAACGTGACTTAACGCATCTGAATAGGGTTCATAACAGCGCATGTCGGTTTGTGATATTCGTGGAGCATGTTTTTGACTGCCAAAAAATCTTCCACGGATGTCACGAATCACCCTCGATTCGTGGAGTTCGCAACTGAGCGTGTCGAATCGTGGTGATTAGTGGTGATTAGATATGGAAGCCCAAAGTGGACAATATTCAAATGAAAATGTAATCCCACTATTGCATTATAATTTTCTACTTATGAATGAGTTATTTGAGACAATATTAAATTGAAAATGCATTAATCCGATTATCACTTTCATTTTCACATACACATATGGGAAATCTATGACTATATTCAAATGATAATGAAAATCTGTTTGACATTTCATTTTCAAAGTCATGCTCCGCAATACAGTGGACAATATTCAAATGCAATAAGCAAAACAGCACCCCCAGCCTATTGCATTTACATTTACATGTCATCACGCTCTTTTAGGGTCAACATGATAATGAAAATGCTGTTTTCTAATCACTTGGAAATAATAATGACATAATACTGATGACGACATTTGACATTTCATTTTCAAAGACTTATCCTGCAATACATGGGACAATATTCAAACGCAGTGAGGGAAACAGCGCCTCCCAGTCCATTGCATTTTCAAATACATGTCACCACGCTCTTTTTGGGACACAATGAAAATTAAAATACAATCTGTCAGCGTCTCATCAAGGCGGGTCTTCCGCTAGGACCTCACTCATTAGGGGCGCGAACGGAAACCATGTTCCTCATTTGCATACCAACCAATCAGCTTCTTGGTAGCGCTTGTACGCACGGAGGCTTACTGATAATGTCATGATGGCCAGGCTGCTATGTATCGTGTGCTATCGCGCAGTAGGCTACGTTGCGCTTTGGATGTAGCCATCTCGGCAGCTAGTATGCTAGCTAACGTTAACTAAGGAAAATATTTGTAAATGATCATCACATTAAAGCGATATGATTTGATTTTTTTCCCCAACTCTATTAACTGAGCTAGCTGTAATATGCATGAACTTATCCGAGGCTTCGCGGCAGTGTTGTGCACCTGCAACCCAAGTGTGCTTGTAGATCTCAGAGACGTTAGCTAGCTTGCTAGTGAGTCTAAAAGCAATCGCTTAGGTACAGCTAGCTAGTTATGATGCCTGCTGGAGAAGCTCTTCCAGCCCTGATTCGCCACTTTCAACGCCATCTCGCACACACGACCTCTTTCACCATTGATCAGCAGCTTCTTTTCCCGAAAGAACAAACTGTCAGTTCAGCCTGAGACATGTTATTTCATAGCTAGTTAAAGCAGCATTATCCGTCCATGCGTGCTATAGCATATTACATTACTCCTGATAAAACGCTATCCGTCTCCCCACCCTGCTGACGCTAGTTAGGGGAAATGTTTGTCATCATTTTTATACTTAATCGCTGTGATTCGGTTTTTCCCCTATCTTCATAAGCTAGCTAGCTGACAGCGATTGCTCTTGTGCTTGCCGATTGTTCTTGAGCTAGCCAGGTAATGAGCAGTCCATTTAAATCTCCCAGAAATCTGATAGTACTGTTGGGACGTACAGAAGTGCTGCCAAACATATCAAAGAAGTTCATATTTCAGCAGGTTAAGTTAGCAAGTGAGGAACATCGTTTTAAGCGAGTCAGAGTCATCAAAACTTCTCCCATTGCTACATGGCTTGGGAATCGCGATTAAACTAGGAACAGCGGCAGCCTGACTGCTGGCCGTTTATCGGAACGTTCTGCATGATGCATACATTGTGCATGTTTCAGGAGTGGTGAACAGTGGCAACTCGGCAAGCACAAGAGCAATCGCTGTCAGCTAGCTAGCTGGTGAAGCTAGGGCAAAAACCGAATCACAGCAATTAAGTATAAAAATGATGACAAACATTTCCCATAACTAGCGTCAGCAGGGTGGGGAGACGGATAGCGTTTTATCTGGAGTAATGTAATACGCTATAGCACGCATGGAAGGTAATGCTGCTTTAACTAGCTATTAAATAACATGTCTCAGGCTGAACTGTCAGTTTGTTCTGTAGGTAAAAGAAGCTGCTAATTAATGGTGAAAGAGGTCGTGTGTGCAAGATGGCGTTGAAAGTGACAAATCGGCTGTAAGAGCTTCTCCAGCAGGCATCATAGCTAGCTAGCTGTACCTAAGCGATTGCTTTTAGACTCACTAGCAAGCTAGTTAACGTCTCTGGAATCTGCAAGCATACTTGGGTTGCAGTTGCACAACACTGCCGCGAAGCCTCGGATAAGTTCATGCATATTACAGCTAGCTCAGTTAATAGAGTTGGGGCAAAAATCAAATCATATTGCTTTTATGTGATGATCATTTACAAATATTTTCCTTAGTTAACGTTAGCTAGCATACTAGCTGCCGAAGTGGCTACATCCAAAGCGCAACGTAGTCTACTGCGCGATGGCACACAATGCATAGCACCCAAGCCATCATGACATTATCAGTAAGCCTCCGTGCGTACAAGCGCTACCAAGAAGCTGATTGGTTGGTATGCAAATGAGGAACATGGTTTCCGTTCGCGCCCCTAATGAGTGAGGTCCTAGCGGAAGACCCGCCTTGATGAGACGCTGACAGATTGCATTTTAATTTTCATTGTGTCCCAAAAAGAGCGTGGTGACATGTATTTGAAAATGCAATGGACTGGGAGGCGCTGTTTCCCTCACTGCGTTTGAATATTGTCCCATGTATTGCAGGATAAGTCTTTGAAAACGAAATGTCAAATGTCGTCATCATTATTATGTCTTTATTATTTCCAAGTGATTAGAAAACAGCATTTTCATTATCATGTTGACCCTAAAAGAGCGTGATGACATGTAAATGTAAATGCAATAGGCTGGGG
Source organism: Gymnothorax javanicus (assembly GCA_029692085.1). NCBI lineage: Eukaryota > Metazoa > Chordata > Actinopteri > Anguilliformes > Muraenidae > Gymnothorax > Gymnothorax javanicus. Next base: position 45,159,834 of record CM056202.1, on the reverse strand, counting down.
GTGCTGTTTTGCTTATTGCATTTGAATATTGTCCATTGTATTGCAGAGCATGACTTTGAAAATGAAATGTCAAACAGCTTTTAATTATCATTTGAATATAGTCATAGATTTCCCATATGTGTATGTGAAAATGAAAGTGATAATTGGATTAATGCATTTTCAATTTAATATTGTCTCAAATAACTCATTCATAAGTGGAAAATTATAATGCAATAGTGGGATTACATTTTCATTTGAATATTGTCCACTTTGGGCTTCCATATTCAGGGGTGCTAGACAGCGACATTTTTCACCGCAAGTAATGATAAAATGCATAAGGAACGCAATTTTAAAGCTGCCGCGATTTATGAAGCCAGTGGGTCCCAGAGGGTGGTGAAAGAGCAGGAGCAACCAGTGTCAGGTAGAGAATTAGAGAGGAATGAAAAGTACAGGTATGAGCTGATATTAGCTGGGGGGGTTTGAAACAAGCAGATGCAAAAGTATGTGGACGTTCCTTGGTCTGATTCTGTGGAGCTATTTATATACCAAATTCGCCTGATTCGCAACATTCGTGCCAGATTCGTGACAGAACGTGACGATTCGCAATGGCGCGCAGCTGTGCGCAACAGTGCGGGACAATATTCGTGACCGTGCGTAATGATTCGTGATGATTCGCCAGCGATTCGTGCCATTAATCGCAACGCGTGGTAACAGGTCGCGACTGTTCGTGACGGCGCGTGACGCCTCTGCCCCGAATCATCAAATTCAATTCAAATTCATGATCCTCGGTCACGAATTTAGATTCGTGGCATTCGTGACTTGTCGTCGTCATGTGTAAACCCAGCATTAGTGTCAAGAAGAAAAAGGCATTCACATAGAAATAGAAGTGAAAGTAGAAGCATAAATTGGAAATAATTTCTAAATTACCTTTAATTATTGTACTGCCACCTCATGTCAGATCTTGTTCAATAATATTATAAGTTGGCAATGATTAGTGGTCAGATTTGTGCTCTGCACTGTTAGTTAATTAGCCTCTGTGCCATAATCCACAGTGTCAATACTTAGGTAAGGTGGCATTTAAGAACAGAAATATCAATGCCGTATAGAGAACAGATAGCACTTTATTTGAACCCCTCCGTATAAAACTTTCATTGAGAGATAATGAGTGGGGGATGGAGGAACAACCTCTTGGCTGTTTTATTTTATTGGCTGTGGGAAGAAATGTGATTTTTGAATTGAGGAGAAAGAGCTGCATTTCTGCACCCAAGGGAATGCATTTCAGTGCTTCCTCCAGGCAATGAGAGAATAGCCCGCAGCAAGCAATACAACTGCTCTGTGCTGTGAATTATTTCAGTCACAGCGATGACCACTGTGGCCTTGTATCACCGCAATAATTATTCAAGAAATTAAAAATTTTGTATTCATAGAGTATTTTCCATGTTCAAATTTGCTTTAGCAACATTGCCTTGATTGAAGTAGTGGTACAGTTGAGATATAATTATGCATCTAAAGGGTGCCTTGATTCCCTGGAGAGAGTACATGTGTCTATGTGTACCTGTGCAAACCTTTTTATCAGTACTTGAAATTTCTCTATGGTAATACACCTAAAAGGGACTAACTTCAGTGTATATTTAATATGACGGTAGCGAGGATTTATAGCACCCTGGGCACTTTCCAGACATCGCAACCGCTGTCTGTGAGGGCATTGACTGGTGAGAGGCTGATTTTTATGGTAAAATACGAACTCATTTCCCAAACAGTTGTGACCTTGTGGGAAATAAATGAGTTGTAAGTATATCATCTGTGACCTGTTAAAAAAAAAAAAAATAGAATAAGACATGATATCTCATGCGCTACAAAATCAACTTTATTAAAAAAAAAAAAAAAAATAATAATAATTTCTCTCTCTGAATTTGATGTCAGTGACACCGTCCAACCAAAAAGTTTATAGGACAATGTAGGACTGGTGGTGTGTTTCCTGATAACAATTGATCTTTGCATTAAAGTGCATTTTTAAGTGCAATTCAATGAAACTTCTATTATTAGTTTTTTTTTTTTTTTGAAATCTTCAATCCGACCCAAATCTGGAATGTCCGATCATTGAACTCAGTACAGGCATGCTCCTAATGCAGCTGCCTCGGGAGAGAGCAGGAAATTAACGGTTCTCCTCCAAAACATATCCCTGTCAGCGGCTGCTCCTTTTCACTTGAAGTTTTTCAAACCTGGCATGCACAGACGAGGGCAGAGGAAACCCAGACATGGTTGCTCAGAATGCAAATGACAAGCATCTGGACGGCTAGTAGAAGGCACTTGTGCAACAAACTATGCTAACCAAACTGACTATATCCCTCAAATTTCCCCGAGCAGCACAAAGCAAAGTATGCGCTGCTACCTCAAGGGCAATAACAACAGTCAGAACTGGCACAGCTGGATTTGATCCAATGCTATGATGGTCACCACTGCACTGCAAGCAGTGCCTTTACTGAGAGAACCAACCGAGAAGCCCAAACCTTCTTACATTTGTTACACTTGTTTCCTAAAATAGCACTTAAATTGGGAGTGTGTGCACGCTTCTGCAGATTTATTTTTTTGCAGCTGTCCATTGTGCTGGAAATTAAATTGGCACTATCAGAGACACGATGTGTTGCAAGCACCAAAAACAAACATTAAATAGTAGGTTTTGCTTTGCTTCTGAAATATTTCAGGCTGTGGGGTATTGCATTCAGGTGTGCGCACTTTCATAGCATATTATCATGGCTAAATAAAGCTCAGTCCTCTCTTGACAATTCTGTTTACAGAGATACAGGAAAGTATGGAGGGTAAGCAAGGTAGAAAGAGGGGACAAAATTGGCCCTGCAGCTGCATGAATTATAAATCATCTTAGATGAGGTGGAGGCGACCAAGGGCTTGCTGTTCCGCTGTTTAAGTTTTAAGCATGCGTTATGCCTCTGTGCTTGAAAATTCATCTGTTGGCTAAGAGACAGCTGCAGGGTTGGGGAACTGGTGTTTTCTGAGAAACCGTTTGTACCCCCTATGTCAGTATTTGTCTGCACTGGTTGCAAACCCAACAATGCCGGGTGAGTTAGCCTTCAACAAGATGGACTGTGTGGCACAGAGCATTGTGGAGTGCACCATCAGAAGGTGAAAGATGCACTTTCGATGTGTACATGAGTCAGGTGGCCCCCTTCTTTTTCTACCCTCCAATTACTGTGACAGCAATGGTCCTCAACATCATTATCAGGGCAAAAGCATGGTTGCTTAAGTTGTGCTAGAAGACAGAAATCGCCTGCTAAATTGTGCAGTCAACTCAGAGTGTTAGATCTGCTGGCTGTGTTAGATGTGCTCTGGCGAGTCAGCCAGTAATTCTTTTGAAATAAATTTTCATATCCATTTCTCTCATCTGTCTTTTGAACGTGCCAGGTGTCATTGTAACAATATTGTGATAGTCACATCAAAAGAACTTTGAATAAAACATGTATTTGGAGGGAACTCCTGCCGGCTTATTACCCTCTGCAAGTAGTATGGAGTGATCATTAATCTGCAAATGATTCTATGACTGTCTTAAATTATGGTGTTCTTTGGGAAACGCAACACAAGGCTGTTACATACAGTACATGTGATTTTATGATTATCTTAGCCTTAAGTTGCATTTTAAAAAATGTACTTTAGGAATGTAGTGGAATGTAAAAAAAAACTGGTGAACAGGCATTTAACAGTTGTCAGACTTGAGAATTAAAGCTGCATCTACAAAAGGATCAGTTGTTTACAGGCAAAGACTGGTCAAGGCTCCCAATTTTTCGAAAGACTGAGATCAAATAATCCAATAGTTTAAGAATAACAGTTCTCAACTTGCTATTTAAAGGTAATATGGGGTTCACCTTTGTTATGCGTAATATTAAAAGATTCAGGGAATCCAGAGAAATCCCAATGTGAGAAGGATGAGGCCAAAAACTCATAATTGGTGCTCTTTATTTGAGGCCCTTCATATGGCACAGCATAGAAAGAAAGAATGCCTCTGTAAATGTCAGACAGACTCCAGAATATTTTGGAAAACCTTTGCCGATAAACAACATTTGTGGTTGTATCCACAAATACAAGTTAAGACTATGCACCAAAAAAATCTAGTTGAGTCTAGTTGAGAAATGCTGCTACTTTCAGTGGGCATAAGCTCATCTGATATGAACTGACACTCAGGGAAAACATGAGCTGTCGTCTGACAAATTCACTTTTCAAATTATTTATGGTAATAATGGACATTGTTCTCAGGCAGTAGAAGAAAAGAACCATACCAATAGTTACAAATGTAAAATTTAAAAGAAGAATCTGTTAGCACCTTTGGGATGGGTAACTTGCAGTTACTGTAACTTACAGTTAAAGCTGAAGCATATTTATGCACTTTGGAGAAGGCTTTACTATCTTCTAGATCAGTGGTTCTCAATCTCGGTCCTCGGGCACCCCTGTGTGTGCTGGTTTTTGTTCCAACCACAATTGCAATCACTGGAATTTAACAAGCTGTCAGTTTGTCTTAACCAAGTGCATTTATGCAGTTATTTATCCTATGAAGCCACATTTGAACAAATATCCATACATACCATGAAGAGAAACAAAATCCATATCCATACTGTGATATCTTAGAAACAACTGCATGAAATGAAGGGAAAAAATTGAGCCCATCTAACTGAAGAATCAGTGGGTTCCTAATTAGTGAGGCTGTGGACACATGGTCATGAAAACTAACAACTTATTAGGCAAGGAAATGATAGAATCAAACCTGCTTTGTGTCATTTTAATGTCATTACGTTCAAGCAAATTATGTAGAAAGAATGCAAAACACCTGTCTTCAGCAACTTAATTTGGAACTGACTGATTTCTTAGGGTCTGATTTGGTCTGTTTAAAAATGTTGTTCCCTTCACTCGGTTAAGGCACTGCGTTGCGAAGCAGAAGTGACTATCACGTCGCAGGTTCGAGCCCCGGTCGTACCAACCGGCAGTGGTCGGCAGCTTTTTCAGAGTAGCGCACAATTGGCCATCGCGCTACAGGGTTTCAAATTGGGAAGGGACTGTCGGGAATAGGGAAATAAATAAATAGCTTTGTTCGTTGCTCAAGCGCCTCCTGTTGGCCAGACGGGCGCTCGTCAGGAAGATTCCAAGTCTGTTCATGTCCAGGTATCCTCCGCCCTCGTTCTGAACTCTTGAAGATTCGACCAATGAGTGTATAAGAAGCAGTGGCTGACAGGCACGTGCTTCGGAGGAGAGCCGTGAACTGTCTTCGCTCTCCTGAGTTGGCAGCAAGGGGTGGCATACGAGCAAGCTTTGTACATAGTTCACCAATTGGGCATTCCAGATTCGGGTGGGATTGGAGATGCCAAATTTATTAAAAAAAAAAAAAAAATGTTGTTCCCTGAAATTTCCTGCAATATGGTAAAATAGACAATGTGTTCAAGGGTCTTTTATTCTTTATGGCAATCATGGGCTTTTCTGTCAAAATGTGGTTTTAGACAGTAAATAGCTGCTTTAAACATGAAACACACCTAATTAGGACATATTAACATCTTATTCAAATTCTGCAATGCAGTTGTCGTTGGAACAAAAGCCAGCATACACAGGGGTGCCCCAGGACCGAGATTGGGAACCAAGGTTCTGGATGACATTTTTCCTGCTTATTTCAACAAGGCAATACTGAACCACTTTGTGCATGTTACAGCAGTATGTCTCTGAAATCAAAGATTGGGGGTGCTAGACTGGCCTGCCTGCAGCCAAACATGTTTAACATTGAAAATCTGTGGCATATTATGAAGATCAAAGTAAGCAATTAAGAGCAATAAAGACCTTGCCTATTTAAGCAGCTGAAGATTTACATCAAGAAAGAACAGAAAAAATTCTATGTCCGAAACTAGTGTCATCATTTCCAAAATAATGCCTTAGTGTTGAGAGGAGAGTGTTAAATGGAAAGGTGACGTAACACAGTGGAAACACATTTTGAAACATGTTGCAGTCAATAAATTGGGAATGGGTGCATAATTACAAAAAAAAAAAAACAACAGTATGAAATACTCAGATCCGCCTCCACAGGATGGCTGATATCTGGCCTGGAAACAAAACGCAGAGGAAGAAGGACGGATGGCTGGAAGCATGAAAACACATTTACATAATAAGATGTATCTACTGTACAGTGCCTGACAAAAGTCTTGTCGCATAAGGACATAGTAACTAAAAATAGCATATAGCTTTATTTCAAACCAATCAATTGTTACAATAAATGGTCCATTTTAATGTCAAGGGCTTTCACATTAATAATTTGGTGCAAAATGAAACTGTCAAAAAGTGTTCTGATGTTCACAGCTTGGCTAAGCCCATAACATCTGTTTTTGCTAGGACAAAAGTCTTGTCGTCTCTTCAGATGATGCAACAAATCGCAGATTAGAGTTTAACCTATGACAAATACTGTAATTAACACATTCCCAGATGTGTATAGAAATAACCCCAGCACACCAGACTTTCATATGAGGTGCGACTAGACCTCTGACAACATACCAAAGATTCAACCACAAACCAAAGTGCTGATCATCAAGAGCCTGAAGACTGAGTCTGCTGCTGAGGTGGCAGACATCTTTAATGTATCCAAATGTCAAGTGGAGGGGATGAGAAAAAGATTTGAAGAAACTGGTGACGTTCATGGCAAGCGCAGGTCAGACAGACCCAGGTATGACAACTGTTTGAAAGGACCGTTTTTTGCTTCAACTGTACAAGGCTAGCCCTTCTTCAACTACAGCGAAGCTACATGAGGAAATGTCACCAAAAATCCCGCTATCTACAAGAAGAGTTTGTCAGATTCTCTCTCAAAGTGGTTTTCATAGCCAAATTAGTACACAGAAGTCTGCATTAAACAGAAAACAAAAAACCTGCATTGCATTTGCCAAGGCCCACAGCTCGCAGAAAGGATTGATACTGGAAAAGTGGCTGAAAGTTTATTTTTCTGGTGAATCATCCATTGAACTGCATGCCAGTCGCCGTACAAGACCTGTTGGAACCCTCATGGACCCAAGATTCTCCAAGAAAACAATCATGTTTGGTGGAGGAAAAATCATGGTTTGTTGTTACATCCAGCATGGGGGTGTGAGGAAGATCTGCAGAGTGGATGGCAACATCAACAGCCTGAAATATCAAGAAGTTCTTGCTGCCCTACTTATACTGCTGCTCCTTCTCATACTTCTGCCTCCATGTCACAGTTCCTGAAAGCGAAGAAGGTGAAGGTACTCCAGGATTAGCAACCCAGTCACCTGACATGAACATTATTGAGCATTTCAGGGGTAAGATGAAGGAGGAGGCTTGGAAGATGAAACCATAGAATCTTGATGAACTCTGGGAGTCCTGCAAGACTGCTTTCTATGCCATTCCAGATGATTTCATCATCAAGTTATCTCAGTCATTGCCAAGACGTATGGATGCAGTACTCCAAGCTCATGGGAGTCATACATAATATTAATTCTTTTTCCAAGGCACCATGGCTTTATGTTCTGATATTATAGTGGCATATTTGTGTATTCAAAATAAAGTGTATGTATAATTTCCACATTTTTTTTCAATGCGACAAGACTTTTGTCCAAGCAAAATCTGACCTTTCTGCACAAATTAAATTATAAAACTCAATCAATGACACAAAACTCTATTTTGGTATATTTTGCATAATCTAGAGGGCTTTGCCTTTCATATAAGCCATTTTTGATTCTAATCGATCAACTACAAGTCAGGTTATTATTTGTTGTTCCTACAACTTGGATAAGTGACAAGACTTTTGTCAGGCACTGTATATGCGAAATTTTGTTGAGAAATATTGAAAGGTTTGGGAGTACTGGCCCAGAAAAGAATGGGATGGCTGATGTCTGGCCTGGAAACAAAACTCGGCGGAGGGATGGACAGATGGACTGGAAAACGGACAGAAGTATAAAAAGGCACATCTACACAATAAGATATATCCATATATTAAATTTTGTCGAGGCATAAGGAACGGTTCAGGAGTTCTGACCCGGAAAAGAAGTGTGACAGACAGATGGACAGATGAACACACAGAAGGACAACGCTCATTCTTATTTCCCCCTCCACTTCATTGAGGGGGATAAAAACTATAAACTATAAACTTGAAAGTTTCAAAACTTAAATTTCTTGTTTTGGCATTGTTTTTCAGTATAATACAGGTTAACGATGATTCACAAATCACCGCTTCCTTTTTTTTCCCATACTCACCTGACTGTTTAGTATAATAATTGTTCATTGTTTATTATGGATCCCCATTAGTCGACGCACAAGCAACAGACTAGTCTTCCTGGGGTCCAAAACCATAGAACCATAGAACCATAATAAGGTTCTAGAAGCTTTGCAAAATAATTGCAGCTATGAGTGTCCAGTTTTTTTCCCCTCATAGAGAACATATGGCATAATGGTGAAGAGGAAAATGGCTGGAATAACCATGGAAAATCAGTGAATCACCATTATCACTGCAAATCTAATTGCATTCTGATAAGGAAAGTCACCAGTAGAAGGTGCAATTAAGGCTAATCATTCTCCAAATAAATTAATACAAAATCATTTAAATAACTTATGCAATTTATCTGTGCATTCTGTTATGACTCCAGTCATATTTTCATGTAGTTACAGATCTTTACTTTGAGTGTGATTATCCTGGGAGGGTTCTGGGTTGCTCGTCATTGTGCCTACAGCCGGGTATGATGGTTTTAGGTTCACTGCTTGCGATTTCCAGTTGGAGAATAGCTCTTTGTCCTTGCACTTAGTATTTGTGGATTGTGAGTATCTTGTTGCCCTTTGTTTGATGGGTTTTCCTTTGATTTTTGCCTCGCCCTTTTCTTGGTTTGATTGGGTATTTGCGGTTGACCTGTGACTTTGTCCTTTCTGACTTTGGATCTTGCCTTTGCCCTTCAGTCTGTTCAACCCTGTGAATTTTCTGTGTTTAACCTTGGTTTGTAAATTTGACTTCCTCTCTCGTCTTGCTCCCCTGCACGCTGTTTTTTTTTTTTTTTTAACTCAGGTGAGCTAGATTGTTCTAGGCTGGATCACCTGATCCTTCCACCAGGACTTTTCTTTGCTTTTTTGCCATGTTATTTTCCCTTTGTTATTTCTGAAGGCGATCCTAGGCGGAAACTTGTTTCTGTTCGGGGTACAATATTGGTTCTCTCAGTCTTCATTTGTGGATTGAGCGCCAGGAGTTAACTGCTTAAAACGACCCCTTGCCCGCAAACCTCTGAAAACAAGAAACAGGATTACTTTAGCTTTAGGTAGTGTGAGGGACCAGAGTTACTATCCGGCATGCCGCTTATTTCCATGATGGTTATCCCCCACTCATTCTTTCCTCATTCATTCAGTTACTTGTTGCCGCCTGACCTAGACCGGGTAGTAGGGTGACCAGATCCCAATTCACCAGATGTGGGACAAAGACTACGTTTGTGTGGGACAATGTGGGACAATGTGGGATACCAATGCATCGAGGTAGTCTAAAATTACTTAAAAAAAAATAAACATCTCTATTCTGCCCCTTAGCTTATAACATTACTATGCTTTGCCATCTGGTTGATTCAGAAGCACATAACAGACTGCAAATATAGAATTAACAAATATATCTTATTTAAATGCCACTTTCCCAAGTTCTCTCACGTGAGAAAACATAGTAAGCATGGAGCTTTCATGCTATTTCACAGTGCCTCTCAAGTTAAAACACCTGACTGTGTACAATCAAACAGAACAGACAGTCAAGGCTACAACTGTTCTTTCAAGTATAGTACTTTCATGTACCTTAAAAGGGTATGGCTTGCCTGTATTACCTGAGAGCAACAACACAACCCCAGCACAACTCCAAACACCACATTAAAGTGTTTGCTGTAGTAGAACAATATACTGAACCACATATTCAAGTAAAACATGTACTGGATTAAGCTACATGGAGTACATTGGCTGGTTATCTGAACAAAACAAAACTCACTCAGCTCAGAATCACATAGACTAACTACGCAAAATAAATGCATTTGAAAATTATCTGCATTTACTGGACAATGCCAGCTAAAGGCACAACTGGGTATACAATTAGGCACTACATAAAATAATAAAGAAAATAAATAAAACCAGAAATACAAATCAAAACTGGTCAGGAGGAAACAAAAACGTATATTAAAAATATATATATATATATATATATATATATATATATTTTTTTTTTTTCAGTTTTGTCCATCATAGTAGCACAATCAATGCTCTTCCAGCAAGGAGAGCACCTGGCTGAGTCTGGAAACATGGTCTATGTTAGCTTATTACCACAGTCTTCTGACCTGTATGATAGGGAGTGTTTCACAGTGTGGTAAACGCTAGTTAGTTCAGCTGCTGTTACCTTATCTGCAATTGAATCTTGTTTGGGTTTTGGCAGGAACGTATGCATAGACTGGGAAGCCTCCTTTTGAGCAACACGTTTTTTGAGAGTCTCGCATTGTCTGTCGTTTCACGTCATATTCACCTCCGTGTGAAACGAAAAAATGACTCAAGCAAACTTCACACAAAACTTTACCAGACTCGCCTTGCTCTGGTTTCACCCAGGGATATATAGTTTCCAAGTCTTTGTAGCTGCATTTCCTTTTCTTAGCCGTACGGGTCGTGCTTTCCTCCATGTCTCGTGCTGCATGCCAGTGCCGTTCTGACCTGATTTGCACTGTTTCTTGTTGGTGGGCGCGCCCTTAACCTGCATCCGCGTCCCAGTTTGATGACATGATCAGACAGCCCGCCCCGCCCCCTGATGGCAGCCCTCACTGCTTTCTCCACACAGCCATTTGATAAATGGCAGATTATAAAACACGCATTTCAAAACTGGAGTCTGACTGTCAATAACAATGCGGGACAACGTTTCAATTTGCAGGACGTGTGAAAAGTAATGGAAATGCGTGACTGTCCCGCACAAAGCGGGACATCTGGTCACCCTACCGGGTAGTAACAATTCTTTAGGGTGCACTTTGATCTTTAAGTGAACTCAGCAATAAATATTTACTAATTCATTGCTTTGTTCTCGCCTTCCTTTTTTGAACAGGTGGCGAACCTTCTGAGACTCTTCCAGATCCCTCAAATTAGCTATGCCTCCACAAGTGCCAAACTCAGTGACAAGACACGGTACGACTACTTTGCACGCACCGTGCCCCCAGACTTCTACCAGGCCAAGGCCATGGCAGAGATCCTGCGCTACTTCAACTGGACATATGTATCCACGGTGGCCTCAGAGGGGGACTATGGAGAGACTGGCATCGATGCGTTCCAGCAAGAGGCCCGAGCCCGACAAATCTGCATCGCCACGTCCGCCAAGGTCAGCCGCTCTATGAGCCGGCTGAGCTACGAGGGGGTCATACGGTCTTTGCTCCAGAAATCTAACGCACGGGTGGTCATCCTCTTTACCCGCAGCGAGGACGCTCGTGAGCTCTTGGTAGCAGCCGCCCGCATGAACGTATCCTTCATCTGGGTGGCCAGCGATGGCTGGGGGGCACAGGAGAGCGTGGTGAGGGGCAGCGAGATGGTCGCCAACGGGGCCTTCACCATCGAGCTGGCCTCTTACCCTATCCCGGAGTTTGAGGACTATTTCACAAGGTTGAACCCTTATAACAACACCCGTAACCCTTGGTTCCAGGAATTCTGGGAACATCGCTTCCAGTGTCGCCTGCACGATCTGAGCTGCGGCAGGCATTCGCTCCGGGAGGGCAACTTTGAGCAGGAGTCTAAGATCATGTTTGTGGTGAATGCAGTATATGCCATGGCTCATGCTCTTCACAACATGCGGCAGGCCGTATGCCCAAACTCCACCAAACTATGTGACGCAATGAAGCCAGGCAATGGCAAAAAACTTTACAGGGACTTTATCCTGAAGACCAAGTTTGATGGTGAGTACACATGCAGGAAAGGAAGGAGGGGCTGATAGTTTTGCCACAATGTGGCTTCATGCAGTGGAGGGAAAAGATGAAGTTTAGAATAAAAATCTGCAGATTCTGAGTGATGTTAGCAACAGTGCAATGCAGCTGTATTACACAGTGCCTCTAAACTGGGCTGCTAATAAAGACCAGAGCCTATACTTCACATTTCAACTAAACTACATAGTATGAACAATATATACAATATACAAAGGTCAAGGAAACTTAGCTATGGTTTGAACCTCTTTCTATCAGAAGTTTGCGCATCAGTAATAACTCACTTACAACCTCATTGTAATAAGACAACTTGTGCTGAAATGGTTGCCTGTGTGACAAATGACACTTTCATTATGTGCTCTGGATTCATTCTATGGTTCAGGTTTACTCACATTTACTTGGTATGGGTTTGTTATGACTCATATCACTAAGATAGGACATTAATTATCAGCTTCACACTCAGTAAAACATTTTGTCACATTCCGGCTTGATTGCAAGAAATGATGGAGCCTGTTGCCTATGAATAGCTAAGTAGCTAATCCCTTGAGTCATTTTCTGAGGTGAAAATGTATAATGTGATCAACCTGGGCTACACTATCAAAAAAAGTGTGTCACAATATCTTTCTACCCAATAGACACTTATGAAGCACCTAAACATCTTGGATATAATACATGGTGGTCCTCAATGATGCTCGTTTAATTGCCAGATTTGTGCTGTCTAGTACCATAATATTACTACAGCAGAACTGTACTACTGTATGCAGCTCAGGTTATCAGCCTCGGCGAGGCCGAAACAAAATCACGGGTTAGAGGACAGAGGTTGGCATGATATCTGGTATACTGGTGTATTTCTTTCAAGGAGCCAATATGATTCAATTTCTTTGACCTATTTTCCAGCAGAGCTTAACTATCACACGTAAATCCAACATCACTTTCAGTTTGGTATTAGCTTCAATTCAAATTACTTTCAGTGTCTATTTTAAAATCCTGTGTACATTGAATGAAACTGTACTCAATTAGCAAACAGTTTTGTGCAGAATACTATACCAGTGAAACATTAACACTGTGTACACATCAGATTATAACCTATGTCGCTGACTGCAGTATCAGGTCATTCAAGGCAAGGTATGAGAGTTTGGATGCAAAACGATTTAAGTGACTGCAATTTAAATAAGCAATTCAGGAACAGAACTTTAGAAACTAAACACTCATAGTCCACATCAATTAAGAAAAAATGAAGCCATGAAATAATTCTGAAACTAGAGAGCTGGGTCTTTGTTTTAGATAGGCAGTGACTCTGCTCTCCAGACCATTTTGAGGTGGTCTTTCCACCAGTATGTGGGACCTAAGGTGACTAGGGATGCCCATACAGGGTAGAGCCAATAGCCTCAAGGTTTGAAAACAGCAGGAGCTGACCAGAGTTTATGACTTAACCCTTAAATGTGCCACATGGGTCAGAATGACCGCTGACATTGCTATTGTTGCACAACTTAATTTTTGAAATATTCATGCAGTGATATTGCAGTTCACCCTTCAGAAAGTCATTTAAAACATGCATCCATTGCAAATTTTGTTATCGGTATAACAGAATTGGAGAGAGACAAAAAAAAAAGATTTTGTATCCTTATAAGGAGGTTTATGCAATAGGGGTCAAAATAACCTGCCATGGATTTCCAATGAGAAAATGGCAATTAATGTACTTTCACAAATTGTGAATGAGTTACTTCATTGAATTTTAATTGAGCAACTTAAAACTTTGTATTCTGCCCAAGAAACTGAGAGAACATATTTGCGAAGGACAGTAATTTTGACCTGTCTGAAGTCTTCAGCACCACCTATAGGCCAGTTGCTGTGTGAACGAGCCACACTGTTGATGTACAGCATGTCTGAAACTTTACATGGGGAACAACATCCTATGATTACATTGGCAAAATTTCATAGAAGTCCAGAGCACCACCTCTAGGTTAGAGTATGGCATGACCTCAGGGTCAGCGCCCTCTACGTCATTGTCTGTGTGTCTCCATGAACACTTACGTGAGTATTTGAATACACGTTAACTTGAGACTGTATGTGGCCATATGTATTTGCTTGCAAGTGTGTGGGCGCATGAGTTTGTGTGCCCAAAACAGAACATGACTCATAGTTATTAACATGAATATTATGATTATCAAAATTGCAGTCAGGAACATATTTTACAATATTCCATCAACATTCACATGGCCCTTCAACCGCTGAGGTATCCCCAAACTGCTGACCATTCAATAATACAGATGTTACCCAGGCTTCTTATTGTTTTGTTTTATTTCTCAATAATTTTTTGTGACAGTGCGTTCAGGAACCACTCGCGAGAACAGGAATTCCAAAAATCGTAAGCCTTTATTGCAAAATGGGTCGGAACCAGAAGACACAGGAATTGCAAAGCCAAAAACAGTATCCAAAAAGCAAATTCAAAATAACAGGCAGGGGTCAGAACCAGTAAGGCAGATGTGCAACAATACATAAACGGTAAGCCAAAAATCATAGTCAGAATCCAGAAGGGTAGGTCATACACAGGGCATCCAAAACAGAAAACGTGGTCGTAAAAAAACAGGTCAAAATCCAAATTGGCAAAGCAAGAATGATAAGGCTAAGGCAATCTCAAGGTCGGACAAAACAGTCCTGAAGAAGCAAGAAACAAAAGGCATACGAGGAGCTCTGCACAAATGAGTATTGATCAACGTTCTGACAGAGAATGAACTGCAGTGAAGACTTTAAATAGACAAGAGGGAAGTCACATGCTATGCAGGGCACAGGTGAATTGGATAAGAGCTAATTACAAAGGGAAGCACACATGGGGAGGTCCTTAACCACAAACAATTGGCAAAAGCTAAGACACGGACAGGATCCACGCGGACAACCTATGACAGATAAACAGCTCCGGTCAAGGAGTTCTAAGTGCACAGACAAAGAGTGCAGGAAAGTAATTAAGCACGTGCGAGAGATCTCGCGGAAATGCAGGATGAGGCAGAGAAAACGAAGCAAGAGGCGGAGACTAGAACAGGGCGAGAGCTGAGATTGCATTAGTAGTAATTAGTAGCGGTGCAGATCTACAAATTAACCCAAGTG
Organism: Gymnothorax javanicus; assembly: GCA_029692085.1. NCBI lineage: Eukaryota > Metazoa > Chordata > Actinopteri > Anguilliformes > Muraenidae > Gymnothorax > Gymnothorax javanicus. Next base: position 45,144,808 of record CM056202.1, on the reverse strand, counting down.
CTCGTTAGTAAGTTAGTAATATATACATGGATTAGTTAAGTTAGTGGACTATGATACAAAATATAAATGTTAGTATTATTAGTAATCAAGGAAAGCAAGGTGAAAGAAGTAAACGAGAATTGAAGTAATAATATTAAACACCAGAAACCTTTGAAATCACCTGGAGCATGTAGGCACACAGACTGGGAGAACGGACTGAACCAAACTGATCACAAGACAGGGGTGACAAGTGCAATGAAACCTGAAATGGCATGAACAGAAAACCAGAATGTAACATAAGCAAAAAGAATAAAGAAAAGACATGGCAATGAACACATGAGCATGACATCAAAACACAGAACCATAACATTATTTTGTTTACAAAAAAAAAAAACTCCATAAAATGGGCAATCACACTCGTAACACAATCATGCACATGCAAAACTACAACTTCAATTCCAAAAAAGTTTGGATGCTGTGTAAAATGTAAATTAAAAAAGAATGCAATGATTTGCAAATCTCATAAACTGACATTTTATTCACAATAGAACATAGACAACATATCAGATGTTGAAAGTGAGACATTTTACCATTTCATGAATAATATTAACTAATTTTGAATTTGATGGCAGCAACACATCTCAAAAAAGTTGGGACAGGGCCATATTTACCATTGTTTAATATCCCCTCTTCTTTTACCAACAGTCTGTGAATGTCTGGGAAGTGAGGAGTTTCTGAAGTTTTGGGGGAGGAGTGTTGTCCCACTCTTGTCAGATGTAGGATTCTAGCTGCTCAACAGTCCTGGGTCTTCTTTGCCAGATTGCCTTAATGAGTGAATAGTCTGTACTGCAGCTTGGCCAGTTCAGCACTCAGACTCTTCTACTACAAAGCCATGCTGTTGTGATGGATGCAGTATGTGGTTGAGATTGTTTTGCTGAAATACGCAAGGCCTTCATTGAAAGAGACGTTGTCTGGATGGGAGCACATGTTGTAAAACCTCCATATACTTTTCAGGATTGAAGTCTTTCCAGATGTGTAAGCTCCCCATGCCATAGGCACTAATGCAACCCGATTTTGCATTTTTCAATTCAACTTTTGAATTGTGCACTGAAAACAAGCAGGATCGTCCCTCTCATCTATAGACCGCATGACCAGGCATCCGAGGTTTCCAAAAAGAAATTCAAATTTTGATTAATCTGACCACAGAACAGTTTTTCATTCTGCCCCAGCCCATTTTAAATGAGCTCTGGCCCGGAGAAGACACCGGTGTTTATGAATCGTGTTCACATATGGCTTTCCTCTTTTTTTATGATACAGCTTTAGCTTGCATTTGTAGATTACGTAGCAAACTTTGTTCACAGAAAATGATTTCTGGAAGTGTTCCTGAGCCCATGCAGTGTATACCCTTGCAGAATCGTGCCTGTTTTTAATGCAGTACCGCCTGGAGCCCGAAGATCACGAGCATTGAATATTGACCTTCGGGCTTCAAACACACAGAGATTTCTCTGGATTCTCTGAATCTTTGGATGACATTATGTATCATAGATTCAAAGACTTCGCAATTTTAAATTGAGGAACATTTTTCTGAAATTGTTCCACAATTTTTAGATGCAGGTTTTTGCAGATTGGTGAATCTCTTTCCATCTTTTCTTCTGTGAGGCTCTGCCTCTCTAAAATGCTCTTTTTATACCCAGTCATGTTACTGACCTGTTGCCAATAAACCTAATTAGTTGCAAAATGCTCCTCCAGCTGTTTTTTTTTATTAGTATCACTTACTTTTCCAGCCTTTTGTTGCTCCTCTCCCAATTTTTTTTAGATGTGTTGCTGCCATCAAATTCAAAATGAGCTAATATTTTTCATGAAACGGTAAAATGTCTTACTTTCAACATCCGATATGTTGTCTATGTTCTATTGTGAATAAAATGGGTTTATGAGATTTGCAAATCATTGTATTGTGTTTTTATTTGCAATTTACACAGCATCCCAACTTTTTGTGAGTTGGGGTTGTAATAAAGCACTGAATAAAAGCACTAACTGAGGTGATGTTTCATTTAAACTTTTGACATAAAATGTATAATTTTGTTCAGTTTATAAACGTGTAAATTCTAATCTTTATACTGCATGTATGACCCTTGTCCAAAGAGTTATTTATGAATTTACATGTGACCCTGAGGTAGTGCTAGGAGACTCCTTTAATATCTTACTACTGTCAACATGTACTTGGAGTTGTGCATCATTGAACAACATTCTTAATTCCCTTCACACATTTCATATATGCTGAAGTTCTAAATATGATGCATGTTGTTTACTGGTGGAGCTGTAAGTAAATGACTCAGCCTAAGACATTCTGAATGTGACAGGCCAAAAGAGGGTCCAGGCGGGGAATTGAACCCCAGACTCCCGGGTAAGAGTGAAACGCGCTGACCACATCGCCAAAGAGCCAGGCTCATTGGCAAGGTAGCCAGGGCAAGTACTTATTAGGAGGCATTTCTAGTGAGAGGACCCTTCAACTGTCTCATTATACTTCAGATACCTATTCAGCATAAGCAAAAAGCAAGTGTGGTGAAGTTTAGGTCTCCATCTTGGAGTATAGGTGAGGCAGCAAATTTACGATTTACGTAGTACAAATTTGCCAATAGTCATGATTTTCCCCATTCAAGAGAATTGCGGGTCACTTTGACCCATGTTTTGTAAAATAGATTCATTTTCTGGTTGCGCACCTAAGGGTTAAACATTGATAGGTGGTGTGGAGAATCTCTTCTATGCAATCGAGGAGCAGCAGGCCAGGAAAATGCAAGAACCCAGCACCTGGACAGGAAACTGAGCAGGGGTGCATTTCCCAAAACCATAGTTGCTAACTAAGATAGCAACTTACATAGTTCGGGAAATGCACACAACGTTACTTTTTGTTGTTCAACTCGCATTTCATTTTTTGCCCTGTTACAAATTTTTTTGCATCACTTCCAACTATACTTGCCATAATTCAAATGGAAAACAAGCGTTAAGACTACCAAACAGGTTTTCCAACTGATCTGATGGCTTAAATTACATAAATGCATTAGTTGTGTTTTTTCCTGTAAATTGAGCTCTCACTCTGGTAAATGAAAATAAATAAATAAATAAATAAATAAATACATTGTGAAAAGATATAATTCAGGATACTATAATTCATAAAATGTTCCTCTGAAACCCACAGAAAATCAAACATGCATTGATGCATAAACAACATTCAATTTGATGCTCCTCAGAGGTTATGTGCATGCTCTTATTCGATCCAGGGAAATAAGAATTTGAGGAAGTGCTACATCAGTGGTTTGGTGCACTGGATATTAGGGAAGCATAACAGTATTTCCAACTTGCAGATTCAGTAACAGGACATGAAAATTTAAATGCAATGAAGCCAAAAAGAAAGTATGTGAAATTGTGTTATTTTTCCATGACGATCTGTAGTCACAAAATATGCTGCTCTGAGCACTCAATTTCAGGCTCTATCATATGACCAGTCAGATTTTTTTAAAAACTTTGCTGAAACTTTGTTTGATTTAGTGTGGTATATTAACTGTTCTCCTTGTACTTTTTTTCTATCCCCTTAGCCCCATTCCGACCTGCAGACACTGAAAACACGGTCCACTTTGATTCTTTTGGAGATAGCTTGGGCCGGTACAATATCTTCCACTATCACAAAGAGGATGGCAGGTTCCTCTACAGGAAAGTGGGATACTGGGCACAGAGCCTGACCCTCAACACCTCCCTCATCCCCTGGGGCAGTGAGGTGGCACCCACCTCTCAGTGCAGTGACCCCTGTAAGAAAAATGAAATCAAGAGCATGCAGCCAGGGGACGTTTGCTGCTGGATCTGTATCCCCTGCCAGCCGTACCAGTTTCTGCTGGATCAGTTCACCTGCATGGACTGCGGCTTTGGCCAGTGGCCCCTGGAGAACTTGAGTGGCTGTTATGACCTGCCGGAAGAGTACATTCGATGGGAGGATGCCTGGGCCATTGGCCCTGTCACCATCTCCTGTCTGGGCATGCTCTGTACCCTCTTTGTAATTGGCCTGTTCTTCAAGAACAATGACACCCCGGTCGTGAAGGCCAGCGGGAGGGAGCTGTCTTACATCTTGCTCCTGGGTGTCTTAATGTGCTACAGCATGACCTTCGTCTACATCGCCAAGCCTTCGGCGGCCGTCTGCACTCTGCGACGGCTGGGCCTGGGGACTTCGTTTGCCGTCTGCTACTCAGCCCTGCTGACCAAGACCAATCGTATCGCTCGTATCTTCAACGGAGTGAAGGATGGTGCTCAGCGACCACGCTTCATCAGCCCCACTTCACAGGTGGTTATCTGCCTGGCGCTCATCTCCTGCCAGCTGGTGGTGGTGATAGTGTGGCTGCTGGTGGAGATGCCCGGAGTACGAAAGGAGATTAGCCCTGAGAGGAGAGATGTGGTGACCCTCAAGTGCAACAGCAAGGACTCTAGCATGCTGGTGTCCCTCACCTACAACTGTGTGCTCATCATCCTCTGCACGGTCTACGCCTTCAAAACCAGGAAGTGTCCAGAGAACTTCAACGAGGCGAAGTTCATCGGCTTCACCATGTACACCACCTGCATCATCTGGCTGGCCTTTCAGCCTATATTTTATGTCACAGCCAGTGACTACAGGGTGAGTGAAGCGCCTCATGTAGGGCTGAAATTATTTTCAATGTCACACGTCTCACTTTGGTCTTGCCTTTGGGCAAGAGTTACAAAACGATTTTGACCAAAATAAGCGCAAAACCTTTCATAGAAGCCTATTTGCTTCCTCTAATTTTAAAAAGTGAGAAGATATCAAGGGTTTGGAGCACAGTGGTTATATGTCCATTTTAGAGGTTTTGAGAAAAATAGATTTTTATGTTTACAAATGTTTTATTAAATCAGGTACATCATTTAAATCATTTTTATGTCAGTCACTCTTTTACTGCATGGTTCAGAAGTATACTGAACTTGTAAGTTTTCATAAGTGTGGTACTGCGACCTCATGGTCAAAATTGCCAAAATGGACATGTCACCTCTGTGCTGCAACAATTCTAGCACTTGATGTGACATAAAACAGTGGTGATAGATTGAAGTTAAGTTTGTTTACAATGGAAGACAAATGATTCTATAATACTCTTCATGTTTCTTCATCAAAATATCAATGTTTGATTCATGTAAGCAGAATTTGTTAGACATAGCACAGAATTAAAATGTGAATTCTGTTTAAAACTGAGGCGCATGGACATATAATTATTGTGCTCCAAGAATTAGCTGATAGAAATGTGTGACAGGAGGTAAAAATCTCAAAATCACAAAATTTGGACATATCACCATTGTGCTCCAAACCCTCGACATGTAAGTAAATAATGGTAACCTCTCACAATCATGGATTGCAAGTGATTGCATTGCAGCCTTGTAATGAATTTATTTAGTTTCTTTTTTTTTTTAATGCCCCGAGTTATTCACATTTAAAAGACAAATTAAATCTGGTCTGGAATCTTGCTGTCAGGTCCCTCTCCATGATGTTGCATTAGGTGGGGGTTTGATTTCTGACAGTCATGTTCACAAATGCGTATTGCTACAGTGACACAGTTCATAAGACATTAATCTATGTGTGTTGTTCGGTGGGACTTACAGATTTATATAAGATATAAATATCCTTCCTTTAATTACTATGAAAGGAGTACACTATTATGTAGGGTTTAGAATGCACACCAGCAGATAAAAAGGGCTTCAACAAATCATAAAATTGAGTCAAATGATTTGACAAGATACAGTCAGGTCCATAAGTATTTGGACAGTGACACAATTTTGAACGTTTTGTCTCTGTATGCCATATAATGGATCTGAAATGAAACATTCAAAATGTTGACTTTTAAAAGTTGAAGGTGAAGACTATGAGCTTTAAGTGTTTTGTAAATACATTGTACATGTATTTCCATTCCATGAAGGAATTACCATTTTTATACACAGTCTCGTTGAACCTCAATCTATTCTTCCTCGTACATAACTATGCCTTTCATGGATTATTGTTTTATAGCAAATCATGATAACATCACCGGTTTCCTGTCAATCTTGTCACCAGGGGAATGTTTGAAACAGGTGTTTTTGGACAAGCATCAACCTTCCCAGCGTTACATTGCTCTGGTTCCTATTTTTTGTAATTTGTTGCTGAATTTTCAAATTATGGCTTTCATTTGAGCACACTGGGTACCACTGCCACCTCACAGCTAGAGGGTTGTGGGTTCTAATTTGGCCTGGAGGCTTTCCGTGTGAATTTGGCATGTTCTCCCAGTGTTCGCATGGGTCTCTTCCGGGTACTCCGTCTCCTCCCACAGTCCAAAGACATGCATGTCAGGCTAAATGAGACTCTAAATGGCCTGTAGGTATGAGTGCGTGAGTGAATGGTGTGCCCACCCTGCGATGGATTGACGAGCCTTCCAGGGTGTATCCCTGCCCTTTGTCCGTAGTCAGCTGGGATGGGCGCCAGCTCCACCACAACCCTAGTGAGGAAGAAGTGGTGTAGATAATGGATGGGTGGTTTTCAGTATGTATTAGCATAATACACATTTTCCTGTTGGGGGTTATACAAGAGAACTCACAGGCAGCCATACATGCCAACTCATGATCTCACTTCAAGAGAGGGGTGGTACTCTTTGGATACGGATCAGTTCATTTTTTTCTACATACTATTCTCTTCCAAGTGTTCTGGTATAAAGTCGATCTTTGTCTCATCTGTCCATAGGATGTTTTTTTCCAGACCTTTACAGGCTTTTTTAGATAATATTTGGCCAAATTTATGTATTTTAGGCTTACCAATTGTTTATCTGATTATGTAAACACTCTGTATTAACTTTGAAATAGACACATTGTCATCAATATCGTGATCCGGCCAACAATGAAAGGGTTTTTCTTCAACAGGGGGATTACTCCACTTTCATCCAGAACAGTTGTTATCCATGGCCTTCAAAACTCCTTGGTGTTTCTGAGATCACCATTGCATTCTTTATCTTTCAGAATGTATCAAATAGTTAATTTGACCACAACTAATAGTTTTTGTGTTTTTCTCATGGGTATGTTTTTGAATTTTCCACCATACAATGGCTTGCTTTAAGCAATTAAAGCTTGTGAAATCAACTCAAGACCTTTTATCTGCTCATTAGTAAATAATATGATGAGGAAGTAACACACACCTGCCCATGGGACAGCTGAGCGGCCAATTTTCCCATCAATTTCGGTCCCATGAAAAGGAGGGAACTGCATATAGAAAGTGCAGTAATTCCTTTGCTGCTTTTCTCATTTGGCTGTAAATACCCTGAAATTAAACCTGAAAGTGATGTTCATTTTCATAATTTAATTTCATCTCCTATGTGCTGTGGCTGACAGCTAAAATAACTATAAATGTATTTACACACAAATATTTATAGACCTGACTGTGTGTGTTATGATTGCATGCAGACAATGAAAAAGAGAAGAGTTTGTTTCCAAAATGCAATAGATCCATCTGAGTCATTTTGAGTCCATCAGCTTTTTTCTATATTGGTGCCTGTTGCATTTTATGGAAAAACACCAAACTTTTACCATGAAAAAATATACCTTATAGTATGAATTTCTAAAAATGGATTTTTGCACCATGTGTAAGAAACATGGGGTTATGGCTTTATGGTATGATCCCAATTTTTGTAATTTTGGCACTCATTGCATTTTGGAAACAAACTCTTTAAGAGTGCTTGAAATGCAGGGCTACCTGGCAAGGTACAATCAAATGTACTACGATCATAATATGCCCTGCACAAACAAGTGTCAATTTTCTTCAAAATGTCAACCAGATGTGAGACTTTCAGATGCCATAGTGGCACTGCACAACTGTTAAAGCTCTAACAATTGTAATTAAACAGTGCTACTGAAATAATGGTGATTGAGGAATATATGGTGGTGCTATGTGTCTTGAAAGAAAATTATTTAAAAGAAACCTGCACCCAGCATATGTGTCAATATTCTGTGACATTAAAGGGATTTAAAATAGTTGAGTGTCATTCCAACGGATTTCGAAAGGTTAGCTCTGTGATCACAGGAGAACTTGTCTCAGATGATGAGAATCATTGACAGAGAATGCAAATCAAGCCAGGCCAAGGGAAACTGGCCTTTGACTTGATTTTTTTTCAGTGCTTATGGCTTTCCTTTTTTATCTCAATATGCTCTCAAGGATTAAACTAGTACATGTGACTTCTCATTTAATGAGCAAAGGCAAGTCATACTTGTTACAGTGCTGTGAAAAAGTATTTGTCCCCCTAGCAATTTCCTCTATTTTTGCAAATTTGTCTCACTTAAAGGCTGTGTCAGTGATATGGCGTCACCATTGTTGACAGTTGAAACACTCTCAAAACACAACAGAGCCGCTCGCCCCTCCCCTTCAGGAGCTTGGAACATGAACGCACTTTTCTTAAAGTGAAATGTCTGAGTAAAGCTGCTTTCACACTGGACGCGAAACGAATTTTTCGCGCGAAAGATTACATTCAAAGTCAATGCAAAGACGCGAATACACGCGGAACGTGTTTCTTAGTGCGGCATGACAAAATGAGTAATAACAACGTCACATAGATCACCACTTTTAGCTAAACTTATCACGCGGTTATACATTCATCGTCAAATTTCAACTCTGAGTGCTAACCAGAGAAAAAATGTTATTACACGAACACAAACTCTGGTTTGATCAGACAGAATTAGCAAACTCACTAGCTTGCCAACTGAGAGTTAGCAAAGGTGGCTAACTCGCTCCAAAGAGGAAATCTCGATCTCTCTACTGTTTGATTCATTCTGACCAGCATGATCTATGCAAGATAGCCTTACAAAAACAATACACGGGCTTTCCTCAATTTTGCTCGGGAGGAGGATTTACAATTCACATCCAATCGAGTTAGCACCAGCTCTACTCACCTGTCCAGTAGAAACAAGGCGACCTGGGTGTCAGAATTAAAACCATTCAACTCCCGGAATTCTCTCCAACGTTGGTATGCTTTCCCTATGTTTATTTGGGACTTCGCATAGCTGCGATCGCGTTCCTTTTTCCTCGACATGCACTCTTTCGAGCGTCAATTTTCAGTTTAGCTTCCACCATGCTTCACATGAGTGTCACTGCTAGTTCGTTTTGTTGCTCAGTCCCACCCACTTGTCGTGCATGAGCACGGAACTGGCGCAGAAGACCCACCCTGCCCTCCGATTCGTTGGAACACTTTTGTTGATGTTTTGGGAGGCGGGTAGGTCACCTCAAGTTTGTGTATCTTCTCAGTGTCTATCTGGCTGTAGGTGGACTACAGAGACCGGATTTTTTTCACCGCTCATTCATGAGACGAGCCGCTAACAGTTCATGAGACAATATCTCCTGTACGTGACAGATTATGTTTTGGCTCAGAATCGCTGACACAACCTTTAAATGTTTCAGAGAATCAAATTAATTGTAGTGTTAGACAAAAATAACCCAAGTAAATGAAAAATTGATTTTTTAAATGATGATTCCATCAATAGAAAGTAAAAAGCTATCCAACTTTACCCGGTTCTATGTGAAAAGTAATTGCCCCGTAGTTACTAAGTCAACCAGTTACTCCAATTTCAGTGATAATTGGGTTCAATTTCACTAGACTCACCTTGGCATGATTTCTGTCAGCCCTGTTGAATATAAACATCACCTAAATGAGTCTGTCTGGCAATGTGAATTTGGCAAAAAGCAGCACACCATGCCGCAATAGAAAGAAATTCAAGAACAGATAAGAAACAAAGTTTTTGACATCTATCAGTGTGAAAATTGCGACGAAGCCACTTCTAAGACTGCAGAGCTCCAGAGAACCACTGTAAGAGCCAATGTTAACAAATTTCCGGCCATCAGTTTGTGAAATGAAGCTCAAGCGCTGTTGGGCTACGCAGCAGGACAATGATCCAAAGCACACAAGGAAGTTGTCCTTTGAATGGCTCAACAGAAACAAACTGAGGGTTTTGGAGTGGACCAGTCAAAGTCCTGAACTGTAACTGATTGGGACGGTGTAGCATGACCTCAAACAGGCAGCTCATGTTCAAAAACCCTCCAAAAACAATTCTGCAAAGAGGAATGGGCCAAAATTCCTCCACAGCGCGACTCATTGCCAGTTATCGCAAAGGTGATTGCAGTTGTTGCCACCACGGGTCTATTATTATTCATTTTTATTTATTTATATAGCACTTTTCATAACATGGTTACAAAGTGCTTTACAGGGGATGGTAAAATACACAACAAGAGCAATAACAAAAATAAATGCATGGAGCGAGGTGATAACAATAGAGACATAAGAACGTGAATGAAAGTATCGAAAAGACGGACTGATAGAGTGTTAAAAAAGACAGGTAAAATAGTTCAATAAATAGGCAACAGATTTATTTTAGAAAAGCCTTCCAATAGAAGTAAGTCTTGAGGAGTGATTTGAGAGAGGGTACTGAGTTTGCTGACTTAAGATCCACATGTTGGGTGCTCCATAGCAGTGGGGCTCCAATAGAAAATGCACAGTTTCTTTAGTGACAAGATGGGTAGTGGGAACAATAAGGAGGTTCCTGCCAGAGGAAGCCATGCAGTGGCTAAGCTCATAGGGTACAAGTAAGTCTGTGATGTAGGTGGAATTCAAGACTTCTCTTATAGAATTAGTTAGAAGTCTGCCTGCCAAGTCCTCAACAAGCTGGAGATGAGCGATGGCTTTTCGGCTTAGCCCTGAGTACAGAGAGTCACAATAATGGAGACATGGTGAAACAAAAGCATGCATGACCTTTTCAATGTCTGGTTGAGATAGAAAATGTATAACTTTTGTGATATTTCGAAGTTGGAGGAAGCATGATTGTACTACCTTTGTGATTTGGATGTCTTAACAAAGCTCAAATAATCTTTCGAGGTCTGATGATCTTTCGAGGTCAGAACAAACCAGTTCCTTTGGCTGCCTTAAAGGCTGACATGAAGGCTATGAGTGTTCTTATACTCTAGGAAATCAGGGAAGGGAGATGCAGGTACAGTGAGCTCAAATTACTGGCACCACTGACTGGCAATGCACAAACAATACCTTTAAAAATGTAAAAAAAAAAAAAATAAATAAATAATAAAAAAAAAAATATAAAATATATATATATATATATATAGAGAGAGAGAGAGAGAGAGAGAGAGAAACCCTCAATAACAACTTGATATTGTACAATATTACTATTCCAATGGAATCATTTACTTATTTAATTAAAATCAATTTCCTCCAATTTAGGCCATGGGCCAAAATCTGTAGCGTGCAGTTCCGTGGTCACTCTCTGGTGGCAACGTGAACTCAGCAATTTTTTGTAGTGTATTATGAATAGATGCTAAATCAAAAAAGTTCCCGCGCCCACACTTGCACATTAATGAGAAATTTGGCATAAAATATTAGTTTTGGGCAGCGCTGAAATGTGACTGGTCAATAGGAGCCGCTAGTCACACTCACAATAACGTTGGAAAGTTCATGAGAAGTACGCCTCTGTTTAAGTCGGAATAAACTGGCCATAATAGAGCATAAGTCTACTTGTAAATGATTGAATATAATCTCACTCAAAAATGTATATTAGCGAACAATTTGTTTGTATAACAGATCGATTCAAATGTTTTGCAATTAAGAAACTATATGAAACAATTGACAAAGGCTATATTTTGAAATATGCCAACATATATGCTTTGCATGCAATGCGGAGTAGTGGCAGTTAAGCTGCGCACACGCAGCACACACACACACACACACACACAAACAGACACATACAGTGAATGACTTTTGAAGACTTATTGATTTATGTACCTTTTACTTGTGTGGTGTGAAATAATGACCAGGGTCACGCAAAGCCCATTTCCAGGGTCAAGTCCATTCAGTCATCTCTCCACTAAACACAGGGTCAGCAGTAACAACAGTAATGACAAGAATAAATTCAAACACTTTGGAAATGTTCAACATTTCTTGAGATGCATCAGTATATATTTAGTTGTATGCACAACTCTGACTCAGAAAAAGTTAGGGTAGTAGGGAAGATGTACATAAAAAACAGAGTGCAGTTATTTATAAATTGGCTTTGTGTTATATCTCATTTCAGACAGTTTTATGAAGAAAAGAAATTTAATGTTTTATATTTCTGGTCAACTTCATTTTATTTCTAAATATTCATCTATTCCTGCTATTTAGGGATGGGGATAATATAGGACTACTAATGAGGTAAAAAATGAGGCAGCATCCAGGAAAGACTTTCGGCTTCATGAGAAAAGATAGGCTGAGATGACCAATGTGCTCATGAATCAGTGAGAAAACCTTTGTAGGTTTGAAATCAGTGTTCCTCAAAGAAAAATACAAAGCGATTTGGATATTTCACCCTCTCCATTACATAACAAAAATATTTAAGGAATCTAGAGGAATTTCTGTGCATAATGAACAAGGCGCAAACCCACACTGAATACCCATGATTATCCAATCACTCAGTACTGCATTAAGAACCATCATATGTTCTTAAGTGATATAACCATGTCAGCTCAGGATTATTTTGGCAAACCTTTGTCAAATACTGCAATTTGAAGACCACAATGGACAAATGATCGGAGTCACATTTTCACGTTGTGGAGAAATTATGAATTAAAAATTCAAAAGGATCTTAGAAACAAAGCACTGAAAAAATATGCGCAAAATATAAAATATATAAAATACAATATTTTTATATAATAATATTATTATATGATATTATAATAAATAATATGTAAAATATACAGAAATGCTAAATTTGGACTCTGATCGTTTTTCCTTTGTGGTCTTCATTTCCATCCATGAATGCCAGTTCAAACTTCACTCTGTAAACAGGAAGCCCTATGTTAACAATGTCCAGAGGACTCGTCGATTCCTCTGGGCTCGGAGACATCTGTTGTATAATGGACCATCACACAATGGAAATGTGTATTGCGGTCAGAAGACTCAATACTTCAGATCTTTTTTTTTTTTTTTGGAAGAAATGGATACTGTGTGTTCTCGGTCAAAAAAGAAAAGGTCTATCCAGACTGTAACCAGCAGCTAATTCAAAAGCCACGCCCTGTAATGGTAAAGGGTTATGTTAGTTCCCTTGGTATGAGTAACCTCTATCTCGAAGGCACCATTAATGCTAATAAGTATACTGAAATTTTGCAGCAATATAGTCTGCCTTTTTCAGCAAGAAAACACAAAATTGCGCTCTGCATGGATTAAAAGGCATGGCTGCGTAACAAGAGAGTGCGGGTGCTGGACTGGCCAACTTGCAGTCCAGACTTTCCCTATAAGAGAACATGAGGCACATTTAGAAATCCAAAATGCAACAGCAAAGATCCTGTGCTCACGCATTAAGACTTTTTGCAGGATGAATGGGACAAAAATACACCTCAAAAATTTTATCACTCGGTGTCTTCAATTCTTGTACGTTTATTTAGTGCTGTGAAAAGGAGAGGCCACATTACAAAGTGGTAAATACTTCAGTGTCTCAACTTTTTTTGACATGCAGTTGCAATCAAAATTATTCAACCCTCACTGCAAATTAGGTTTACTGGCAAAATTTACAAACTTTCAGCTGTTTGCAATGAAAAAATCAAACAAGAACAATTTAAATAGCTCAACACAACAAATATTACAAGTGTCTTCTCCAAATTCAACACAAAATGCCACTTTTAATGACTACTGCAGGCTCAAAATGTTTTATGTATAGTGGCTTCACTGCGAAGCGCGTGATATGTGCCAGGCTGTTGCATATCCTTCCATGACATGTGGGCATAATAGCACTTATCTTCAAGGGGATTGTGGACCATAAGTAACCACCATGCATCCACAGTGCAGTTATTAATGAGAATAATGCTTGTGACGTCATCACTGCTTGATCATAAAAAAACATGGTTTATGGCAATAATGATAAATTGTGAAGGCCAACCACAATTCTTCAGCATGTGAATGATATTCAGGCCAGATTTGAAGACGTAATACGGTTTCTATCCACTATTTTAGAGCGCACCGACTCTCGATTATATATATATATATATATATATATATAATAGATAGATTTATAGTATTTTTATCGTTATCTTTAAGTGGAATGTGTACCTTTAAAAGCCGATATACAATCACAGAATACAGATACTGATAAGGGAACACAGTGGCACCAATTTCGAACGCACTCGAGCTTCATGAATGTGATAATGACTCACAACGTGATGGCTGTTGATGCGTAGGTACACGCTATCTTTTACGGCTCCTGCTGCTTTAATGTGCAAGTCTAGGCGTGGGAACTTTGCAGATTCAGATTCAGTGACCTCGAATTAGATAAAATACATTCTTAACAAGTTGCCATCAGAGAGTGACCACGGACTTCATTTTCCAGGGGAGCTACAGATTTTGGCCCATGGCCTAATTCAAGGTTTCACAATTAATGGCACTCTTAAAGATTACTGCAAATAACATCTACCAAAATTGAAACAGGCATTAAATTCCACTTATTTAAGTTTATCGTGTTAACGAATTATATTGAGCCATTTCACCACTTCCTGTCTCACTAGGGTATAAAACTGAGATAATACACATACAATATTCCTTTGTCATCCAACACCATGAAGAAAACAAAAGAGGTAAAAAAGGCTGATGGTCATAGACCTTCATAAATCTGGTAATGGCTGCAAGAGGATTCACAAATATTTAACCCCTTAAGCCCTGAGCATCTGGCTTGAAAATGACACAGCCAAAATGAAATGACTACATCTCTGCAACGAATTGGTCTATTTGAATAATCTTGGTATCGTAATAAAGGTAACACCTTGGGGATTTTTGTCATGGTGCAAACATCACTGTTTATGTCACTGAGTCAGAGTAAATGAAGATGGAACACTGCATAAGCGAAACATCTTATTTGCACCAAACAAAGTTTTACTTTTATCTGTATTAAAATTATTTAGTTGCAGTCTGAAACCCCCCAAAACAAGAACAGAATATCACCATTATCTGTGCCAAAGTTTATTCTAACCAAGTAAATCAGAACAAAATTAGAGAGGTTTTAGTTCAGGAATGTCGAGGTGGCCTCTCCAAGCTGACACTGTGTGCCGTTTCATATGTTCAATTACTGAACTGTAAAACTCATTTAATTTAACTGATATGTCACTACAGGTGTACACTCCATCCAAATACAACCATTTTTTAATTTTTAGAATTTTTAAAAACATTTTTCAATTATTATTTCTGCCAGTCCTGTAGCCTATACAATTTCCCATTCAAAGATAATACATTCAAAGAAAATGAAGTTTGACTCCACTGGAGCAGGTTTAAAAAAAAAGCAAATAAATAAAATTATAAATACAAAGGTGAGGTTAAAAAAGTGTATAAAAATAATAATAATAATATTTAAAAAAAAAACCCCAGCAATTATTTATGCAAGTAAAAATAAGTGTCTATGCACGTACATGTCTGCACCGGGGATCGAACCCTGGTCGCCTGGAGCGCAGTGCTTCACCTAAACCACAAGTGCCAGTGATTTTGGAGCCCATAGTAGGCATGGCATGACTGAGTCCGGGGAGGATGTGTATCAGTTGATGGGCAGCTCTTTGGATGAGCCACGGGGGGTCAGCTGGGAGAGTACTTTGGGATCTGCAGGGAAGCCTTTTCTTGGGTGTGTCAGGTTGGAATGGGCCGTAAACATTACCTCGGCTTCCCAGCTGTGTACTTTCCAAAGACCCAAAAAGGAGGGTCAACTCACAGTGGGTTTTTTATTTTGCGGTTTGTTTGTTTTAAGATACTGAAGCAAACTCAGTAAAATAATGCTTTTTTTTCCTTTCAGTTCCCCCCTTCACTCATATTCCAGTTTTTTTTTTCCATTGTTGAACTGTGAAATGTAAAAACCGTTAAAAGTGACAAACCATTTTGTGAACCACATGACATCCTGGGTGAGTGTGAATGGGGCTTTTCTGACATTTTCTGGCTTTCCCTCTCCAAGCTGTATCTTTCACCTCATTCTTCATTTCTCCTGTCTCCTCTTGAAAGATTTTACGTTAATACCTCTCATTTCCATATATATCAGTCTCTGCTGAAATGACACTCAGAATACTACACAGCCGGCTGAATAATTCAGCATGGATATCCGCGTGGCTCCTGCACTGTGTTTCCAATTTGGGATCTGAAATTTAAAAGAAAAAAAATCTTGGCAGAGCAAACATGGGTTCAATAATTGTAAATTCCATATTAAATTTTAAGCATTGAAAATATTGAAGGTACATTCTGCACCCTGATGATCATAAAGGTTTCAAATTATTTGCTGCAGAAGGTAACAATTATAGGAGTACGCGTAAAGCAAACATAATTACGTTACAACACTTGGCCTCCTTATTCCACTGATGGTTCCTATAAGCATCAGTGGAGAAAAAATATTTGACCTCACTCTTTCTTTGACCTCAAAATATTGATCAGGGCCCGTATTCACAAAGCACCTTATCTTACCACTAGGAGTACTCCTAAGTCACACTAAAACATTTTATGTTGGAGTAAAATCTTAAAAGTTATTCACAAAGCCGCTGAGAGCAACTTTTAGGTAAGAAAACGTAACTCCTAGACTAGGAGTAGCTCTGAGATAGGTGGGAGTAAATCTCCGTTGCTATCGATGACATCAATTCTCATGCACGAGCCTTGGGGCAATGAGCACGGTGATTGGCTGTTTGGTGACAGGGCGGCCCATTGAAAAAAAATATCCCACATACAACCCATGGAGGAGAAAAATGCAAAACAGTCAGGAAATAGTCCGAGCGGCTGGTCTGTCCCTTCTTTTACTGTCTATGGTCCCATGAAATAATAACATGTTTAGCACTCCTGAAAATGCACTATGCGCAGTACCCACATATCACGCTCTAGGCAAATAAACATACAAAGGAAAGAGATAGTTGTAAAAATGCCAATAGCATAAAACGAGGCAATAATGAAACGCGTCATTTTCCCCAGTACTTGGCAACTTATTACCCAATGGGAATATGTTGTGATAATTAAATGTCAGGCTATTAAAGTTTGTTTGCCCTAAACTGTCAGTCAACTTTGTTCAGCAACATTGCAAATATCGTCATCCTCCTCGACATCATCATCATCATCACTGCTGTCGGCAGCACCATCATCATCCGGTTGAGGTATGTTTCTTTGTTGGCATAAATTGTGAAGGATGGCACATGTTGTAATTACTTTGCTGTCTCTCTCTGGGCTGAGACGCACCTCCCCATGCAGCACATGAAACCGGCGCTTCAGCTGCCGAATACCACGCTCCACCACACTGCGTGTCGTCTTGTGTGCTCTAACATGCACCATGGAAAAGACAACAGCAGACTAAATATACTGAACAACAAAAGAAACGCATCCAGCCGGCACACGACTGACCTTCAATGTAGAAATATGGTTGAAGTTATGTCAGTTGTCGTTTAAACGTTGAAATGCTATCGAAACAACGTTTAACTCTAATGGTTGTAACCCAGCCGGCAAACGACCGACCTTCAACGTTGAAATATGGTTGAAATTATGTCAGTTGTCGTTTCAACGTTGAAACGCTATTGAAACAAAGTTTAACTCTGATGGTTGTCAAAAGGTTTACAAAATGATCTCAAATCAACAATGAAATTTGAACAAGATTTGTTTCAACGTTGAAACAACATTGAAACAACGTTGGGTAAGAGTACCACACACAACCTCCCGCAAAATCGAAAAAAATCACAACTTTTTCGGCTTACCTTAATGTTTAGATACCAAGTGAAATATTCGGGTGTGGAAAAACGTCGAGTGCACATCCAGTTCAAAGAATTTACACTTTAATTTCTAGAGCGTCTATACATGCGGCAAGCTTATAAAGGTGGCAGCCATGACACTGTTGGCCTAACCTGAACCCAACTCATAGGGAATGCTATCCCTATCCCTGCGCCTAACCTTAACCCAACTCATAGGGAATGCTATCCCTATCCCTCTCCCTAACCCTAACCTTAACCCAACTCATAAGGAATGCTATCCGTATCCCTGTGCCTAACCTTAATCCAACTCATAAGGAATGCTATCCCTATCCCTGTGCCTAACCCTAACCTTAACCCAACTCAGCCACAAACAATGGTTTGTTCTGCTCAATTTATTCTACCCTGGGTCAATGAATCAGCCGACTCACCAGCATGAAACACATCAAAATGGATATTCACATGACGTCTCCTCATTGACAACAATAAATAAAAGAAAGAAAAATAAATGAAGATATAATTTTTTATATTTATATATATATATATATATATATAAATATATATATATATACATACAGAGCACGGTGGTGGAAACTAGAATTACCGCAAAAAATGTTTTCCTCGCGCTGCATCTACCCCTTCCTTTTAAAATTTTTCCCCCATCATTCTAAACCCCATTCTCACTCATGAAAACCCCCCAAAAGTATTTGTGCCCCATTTTAAAATCGTTCTGGCCAAAAAAAACTCAAAAAAGTGGAGGTTGTATATGGTACTCATACTCAACATTGAAAAAACATTGCGAAATCAACATTGATTCATCTTTCAAAATCAAAACATAATTCAACGGTGATTCAACTATGATCCATGATGTTGATTCAACTGAGAAAAAACATTAAAATGCCAGCTGGGCAAGTTTGCTAGTTAGTTAATGTACTCTTATGGTTACTCAGACAAAGTGACCGCAAAACAAAGAAAAGTTTGATGAAATGAGTGTAAATGTGCAAACGCTGGTAATAAATTTGAGTTTCTATAATAATTGCGCGGCGACTTATTTTCCGGTCTGTTTAATTACCTTGCGTTTCTTTTGTTGTTCAGTATATTTGTAACTTACAGTATCATGCCATCTTCACATGTAATAGGCTATGCCAATGTGGGCAATAGCAACCATGACCTACCTGTTATAATTTTGTTGTGGTCCCGGTTGTGGATTCAGGTAAGGGGTCAAGAGCCAACGTTTGCAGGGGTAGCCACTGTCCCCTAGCAAGTGGTATCCTGCAGGCACATAATGCCTGTCAAATAATTGGCATAAGCCACTTTCCATTAAAATGCGAGAGTCGTAAGTGGATCCTGGCCATTTCGCAACAATGTCCAAAATATTGTATTCGGCATCAAATACTATCTGGGTGTTGATGGAATTAACTTTTTTTCTGTTTACAAATACCTCTTCATCTTGGGTCGGAGAAATAATTCAAATATGGGTCCCATCAACAGTACCGATGATAAGCTACCGGGCATACCTGAGATGTGCATGAATTCAAGTTTGATTCTGTGTTGTTGGTGAATGTCCATTGGAAACCAGATAAACTGTCGGATGATATTGGGTTCACAGAGCGCATTGATTGTTTGTTGAATTGAGCGACTGACAGATGATTGTGAAATCCCTAAATTGTCCGCGTTGCAAAGTTGCATTTTGTCAAACATTTTATTTCGGGGCTTATTGGGTTGTTTCTCATGGTTGGAGACGTAATTCTTTCCCTCACCAAGTCAACAACAAATAAAATCCATTCACCGTCGATCAGATATCTTTTCAACAAATGCGCATCATTCAGAATTTCCTAGTCATTCCGTCTTTCAACAGCAGCAGTCATTTTCCGATTCTTTGTGAATCGGTTTTAGCGAGTTAGGAGTCCTCCTGACTACTTTTAAGCTCTCCCAGACTTAAAAGCTACTTTTAGGCCTAAAATGCTTTGTGAATAACATTTCGTAAAAAAAATTAGGAGTCCTAAATTTACGACTGACACGCCCATTTATTTTAGGAGTTTCTCCTAAATCCGGCAGTTAGGACCTACTTTTAGCGCTAAGATGCTTTGTGAATACGGGCCCAGATGAATAGTTATGACCCATAATGATTTAAAAAAGTCTCATCGCATCCTATACGAGCAGGTGTATTTTCATTCTTGCATCATTTCAAATTTGCTACATTCAAACTGGAGGTTAAATGTTTAACTATCTCAGAACCTTGTGTTACAGCTCACTGATGCGATGCAGCACTCATCTACATATAGTTGGCCCATTCATGTATTTTTTGAAATATGTCATCCAGGCCAATCAGACAATAACAAGCATGGAGTGCAGCTCCTTCATTGGAACAGGCGAAGTAATGACTGAAGCGCATGTTCCCTGAGACCAGGATCCACAGTGCTGACCTCCCCTAATTCCTCACTGTTGTGTTCTGATTTTCCCCACAGGTGCAGACAACCACCATGTGTATCTCCGTCAGTCTGAGCGGCTCGGTGGTGCTGGGCTGCCTCTTCGCGCCCAAACTCCACATCATTCTGTTCCAGCCCCAAAAAAACGTGACCACCCACAGGGTCGCCACCACCCGCTTCAGTGTCACTACAGGCCGTGGCTCCAGCTTTTCACAAGGTACCTCCGACTGCTGACGAAAACAAGCATCCTTTATCATCGTCATGGTTCTGAACACAATCATTCATCGAGGTTATATCGTAATCAGTAGAGGGACATGATTGTATTTGTCATCACTGTAAGTCGAATCACCTCTCTCTCACTCTCTCTGTATTAGCATCAGTTAAATACAGGGAAGACACTGATCAGGTACTTGTAATTCTAGCCTCAAGTTACCTCCTGGCACATGCAATCAAGGTTTCAGCCTCATTATATATCCAGTAAATTTTCCAATTGTACATCTTGGTATAAATTCAACCTTTTTAAGAGTACAGGGGATTCTCTTATAGTAGCCATTTCATGCCTCAATTCAAGTATTATATGACCACGTCTACAGGGTGTTTCAAAAAGATGGACTCGATTGTAATAGCGAAAACACAATACATCAATACTTTGGTCATAAACATTTATAAAATACCTGTCAACAAGTGGTGCCAGGCACAACAAACCCCGCCCCTCGCACATACTTTGACCTACTTTTCTGAAATTCAATAGGGATCTATTCTAGGTCAGTGGCAATCCCTAAACCGAATTTGGGGTGAATCTGCCCATTAGTTTTGCTGCTAAAGTGTTAACAAACAAACACAGAAACAAACACAGAAACAAACCAAACCAAAAACAATACCCCTTGCCCTCACCCTTCGGGTGGGGCGGGGTAATAAAATCTGAAAATATATAATTAAATGGCATGCATATTGTTTGATTGAAGAATTATAAAGTAGTTTTAGCCATTATTTAACCAGGGAAGTTCCATTGAGTTGTTTTTCTTTTTCAAGGATGCCCTGAAAGAAATTCTAGTCTCAAGTGAGGACAAGAGGAAAAAAATAGGACCAAGGGTCCTGTAGCTTACCGGCAAGCAGTCTTACAGCGATGATACAAGTTATGAAAATTTCATGTGAAGTTTGACATTTGAATCAATGAAAATCAATTTCAAGGTCACGAAATAAAAGTTAACATACATTTATAAGACCCTCTGAAATACAATCCTAAGGTCTGAAGCAGTTTTGGTGATACGAGTCATTAAAATATGTCAGTATGTATTCAGTATGTCAATTGTGAACTTTAAAGGTCACAGAATGTCAAGTTGTGGTCAGCAAATGGACTTCATATATGACTTTCTAAATGTCTCTATACAAACCTTGGCTCAATCTGTGACCATTTTGGTGATACAAGTCATTTTCGCTGTGGAGTTTAACCCTCAAAGGTCACTGACTGTCAAGTTAAATGTCACCAAATGAAAGTTCATATGTGACCTCCTCGATGTCAGTAACACAAACTTAGGCTCCATCTGTGACTGTTTTAGTGATACAAGTTGTTGAATTTTCACTAGGTCACATTTGACCTTTGAAGGTCAATACAAACGTCACCAAATAAAAGCTCATATATGACTTCCTATGTCTGTAATACAAATCTAGACTCCATCTGGGACCGTTTTGGCAAGACAAGTCATTGTAATTGTCTTATGTCAAGTTTGACCTTCAAATGTCATCAACAGTCAAGCTGAATGTCACCAAATGAAAGTTCATATGTGACTTCCTATGTCAGTAACACAAACCTAGGCTCCATCTGTGACCTTTTCAGTGATAGAAGTCATTGAATTTTTTCTAGGTTAATTTAGTCCTTCGAAGGTCAATAGGGGGGTCACCAAATGAAAGTTCATACATGACTTCCTATACTTCTCCAATACAAACCTACACTCAATCTGTAACGATTTTGCTGATATAAGTCATTGAAATTTCACGTATAGTTTGGCCGTTCAAGGTCACTGAAGGTCAAGTTCAAGGTCACCCAATGAAACTTCATACATGACTTCCTATATGGCCACAACACAAACCTAAGCTCTATCTGTAATAGTTTTAGTAATAGAAGTCATTGAAG
Source organism: Gymnothorax javanicus (assembly GCA_029692085.1). Lineage (NCBI taxonomy): Eukaryota > Metazoa > Chordata > Actinopteri > Anguilliformes > Muraenidae > Gymnothorax > Gymnothorax javanicus. The sequence goes on along the minus strand of CM056202.1, from coordinate 45,122,502 downwards.
TTTCACTATGTGAAGTTTGACTTTCAAAGGTCACCGAAGGTCAAGTTCAAGGCCACCAAATGAAAGTTCATTTGGGACTTCCTATACATCTCTGATACAAACCGAAACTATCTGTAACCATTTTGCTGATATAAGTTATTGAAATTTCACTGCGAAGTTTGGGCATTTAAGGTCACTGAAGGTCAAGTTCAATGTCACCAAATGAAACTTCATACATGACTTCCTATACACCCGCAGTACAAACCTAAGCTCTATCTGTAATAGTTTTGATGATAGAAGTCATTGAAATTTCACTATGTGAAGTTTGACCTTCGAAGGTCGCCGAAGGTCAAGTTCAAGGCCACCAAATGAAAGTTCATACATGGCTTCCTATAAGTGTTCAATGCACATATGTTCCCAATCTTCAATATTTTCAAGCCTAGAAACCTTTGAAAATTGTAACATTTTCCTTGACCTCAAGTTTGACCTTTCAAGGTCATCTGAGGTCAACTTTAACCCAGCCAAAATATAGGTCATATATTACTTCCTATCTGTCAGTAACACAAACTTAATCTCTATCTGCTACCATTTAGCTTCCACAGGCGATTTGGCCCATTCTCCATAAGACCCAACGTTAAAGTACAGCGCCCCCACTAGACCCACTTCCGTCGACTCAAAGTGGCACTCGCACTGTACATAAAATGTATCAAGGTGAGTTGATTGCCAGATTTAGAAAAAAAGTTATCGGACAGTTTTTGAGAAATAATTTTTTGAAATTTCAAGTCATATCTTTTAACATTGTTAATATATTCCCTGACCTCGAGTTTGACCTTTCAAAGTCATCTGAGGTCAACTTAAACATAGCCAATGTATAGGTCATATAGGACTTCCTATATGTCGATAATACAAACTTAATCTCTATCTGCAACCATTTGGCCTCCACAGGCCATCTTGCATATTCATAAAGTACAGCGCCCCCAATAGACCCACTTCTGTCGATTCAATCAAAATGGCGCTCGCACTGTACATTGACGGTACCAAGGTAAGTTGATTGCCTGATTTAGAAAAAAATTTATCGCAGAGTTTTTGAGAAATAATTTTTTAGAATTTCTCAGTCCTATCCTTAACATTGCAGCCAAAATTTCAAGGGCCCATAAAACGGACAAAAATGATTCAATCAAAAATCCGAGGAAAACAGCTGGAGATTTGGTCTAGTAGTATGTTATTGCAAATTTACATGAAAATTCATCGCGCCAAAAAAAAGATAAAAAATGTTCCGGATGACGGACGCCACACCACGACAATAGCTTATCGGCCCATAGGGCCGGTAAGCTAAAAACAGGGCAGGGGTAAAGCCCCTGAAGAAGATTTTGGGTTCAAGGTTTTGCTTCAGGGCACCAAAAGCAGATTTCTTCTCAACTTCATCTTTCCAGATACCAGCTAAAATCCCAAGGCCCAAAAACTACTCCTTTCTGTAGGTAAACTCTGGAAACAACTAAACAAGGCTTCATTCAAAACCGAGTCTTACTCAGAAAGCAAATCAAGCAGTAACACCTGTTTAAATTGGTCTTTTCACACTACTGCGAATAGTTCTTACAAGGACCCCAGGGTAAAGTCATTCTCATTTCAAGGATAGAACTGTTGTCCTCCGTTTTTTTTGTATGTCTTTGTATTCAGATTTCACAAAGACACAAAGCATATGTTTACTCAAAGCCATTAGTAGTGGTCTTACAGCCAGTAGAAAGATCTGAAACATTACATTTTCTAGCCATCAAAGTTAAGTTTGAATGCAATATGTGTTCAGGTAAATATACACACCATGACACATCTCAAGGAATTAATGACAGGAAGTCCAAAATTTGGTTGATGATAATGCTGTCTTTGTGCATCTTTTTCAGGCCCTACAACATACTGCTTTCATACTCAATAATTATATAAAACTAAATGAGTTTTCTATCTGAGTGATTCATCACACCTCCAACCTCACACTCCAACCAGTTAACAGTTCCTCAAGGTCATGCCAGGGAGAAATATTTCCACTTTCTGCCAAGAAGTAGCATACCCTTGTGGAGCGTTATGCTCTTGGACAAGACTCACTGAACCCTCCACACATCACATGGCTGAAGAGCAGCAATAAGAGCAGAAAATCTTTTTAAATTTGCCGTTGGTCCACATATACTAATGCACCTTTTATACTAATAGAATCTGTGTTTATTTAGGGCTGGTAGCAAGGGACAGTGGTACAATGGTCAGGACTGTTGTCCAGCAATATGGAGGTTCTGACTTGGACTACCAGTGACCCGAGTATCTCTGAGTTTAAATGTTCTCCCTGTGTTAGCGTAGGTTTCTGTACACCCCAAAAAGATATGCACCATAGGAACAGTCCAGCCACAGCCCCGAACCAAAGCTCTGGCTGAACTGGAAGTGGTCCCTGTGGATTCCCACTGATTCTGGGATAAAAAAGTAACTAGGATGGGTCAAAAGCAAAAGATAACGTACTCTGCAGGGTTCAATACCATATATTTGAATTTAGGTTCATCACAGTATTATTTAGCTCACTATAGCTGAAATTGCTTTCCGAAATAAACTCCCCATTGGTCACAGTACACACCATTCACATCGGAAGAAGCCCATGTTATGCATAAAGTCAGTCTGGTAGCTCTGACCTTGTATATCCTGAGGAGAAATGTCAGTTGCTTCTTTGCCCCCTACTCAGATAAACAACTAAAAGTAAATCCCAAACGTCTCGTTTCTTTTTTCTCTCCAGCTTCCGCATCGAACATTGTACCAACGGTCTGCAATGGCAGAGAGGTAGTGGACTCGACAACTTCTTCATTGTGAAGGCAAAGTCCGTGGCACTGCCTGCTGCAGTTTAGTTATAATCACCAGTGAAAAATACAGTGTTACAAATATGGGAATGGTCACTGCAAGTTGTTCTGATTTTGTAGTTCTCAACGTGCTGTGAGTACAATGTCCCAATTCTGTTTTTTCTCTCTGACTAGTTGGTATGGTAAAAGAAAAAACAGTAAAAATAAAATAATCGGTATACCCCTTTCTTTTTAATAAAACTTGCTCTTTTGAGAAATGAAGTAAATTATAGTAAATCTGTTAAATGTACAATATAACAAATGTTTTTAATGTAGATTTTGGTGAACCAGTTTGTGCTTTCTTGTAATTTATGTAAATAAAATGTGTTTTTCTATTAATATTAAAATTTTCTGCGTCACTCACACAAGAACACACAGGACAAATGTCATTCTTTAATGGTTCTACACTCTTATCAGCTGTGAAAGTGTTCCATGTCCTCTCTCCATAAGGAAAAAAGTTAATTTACAGAATGCTCTGCAGTATTTGCCTGAAATTGATAAAACATCTTTAACTGAACCATTTTGTGAGATGAAAATCAGTGGAAGAGAGGTTCCTCTACGACAGAAATCCCCAAATCTAGCCCTGGTTTTATTTCCTTCCAAGCAATTAAGGGAGCAGTTACTGCTGCAGACTGGCCAGGCTGTCATCAAACCTGACTCCCAGCTAAACGGGGGCTGGAAAACCTGCATGCAGCTCAGCCCTCATGTACAGAGACTTAAGGGACAGGGCTCAACGACAAGGAGTCTTTTGTACCTCTTCCTCCCAAGAATATAGCTACAAATGACAGGCAGTACAGTAAAAATGAAAGATGTGAAGGCAGATTGTCAAAGAACTTGACCCTGAAAGGTGACAGTCCACTTGACACAATGTCCAGTAAATATTCCTTTATGCAAATACACGGCCCGGTCAAAAAACAAAAGTCACACACTAATGTTGTGTTGGACAGCCTTTAGCTTTCATCATGGCGCGTATTCGTTTTCGCATTGTATCGACTGCCTTATGCGATGTTACATTTATTTTCGACCTGAGTTGCGTCAATTTATGGCTGAGATCTTGAACTGACAATAGCAGATCATCAAACCACTTCATTAAGCCTTCTCCAGCACATCCCATAGACTTTCAACTGGTTACGGTCAGGACTCTGTGGTGGATATTTCATGTGTGAAAATCATTCCTCAAGTTTGCTGAACCCCTTTCACAAGACAAGCCCAATGAATCTTGGCATTGTCATCCTAGACTATGCCTATGCTGCAAGGGATCAAAAAACATTGAAAGGATAACCTGGCCAATCAGTTCGTTCCAGTAGTCTGTCAACTTCATTGCTTCATAATGTTGCTGAGCCTAAACCTGACAGTTGATGTGACCCAGATCATAACACTGCCTCCAGAAGCTAGTACAGTGGACACTATGCATGACGGGCGCATCGCTTCATGGGCTTCCTTTCCTACCCTGGCACACCCAGTGGACTGGAAAAAGGGTAAATCTGGACTCATCAGACCACATGATCTTTTTCCATTGTTCCACAGTACAATCTTTATGGTCCCTGTTTAATTGAAGTTGTTTTTTCCCCAATTAGCCTCAAAAAAGTGGCTTTCTTGTGGACACACAGCCGTTTAGTCCTAATCCTGCAAGTTCTTGTCACATTTTGTGTGTGTGGAAATGCTCTTACTTTCACAATTAAACATAGCCATGAGTTCTAGTGTTGATTTTCAGGTATGAGACTTCACCAGGTGTTTTGTGAATGTCCAATCGTGATTTTTTTCCAACCAATTTCTCCCACTACATTACAGTTCATCACTATCCTTCCAGATTTTAATACTGCGTCGGACAGTTTTTAATCCAGTATTAGTAGTTTCAGTAATCTCCTTAGTAGTTTTCTTTGCTTGATGCAAGCCAATAATTTGATCCTTCTGAAAGCGTAACATCTTTTCCATGACCACAATATACATCTTACAACATGGCTTTTAAGAAACTAGATAACTCGGTCGCCACAGGGACCGAGTCGCACATCTCCCCGATGCACAAATTTCAGACAAAATGGCCGCCGGCAGCCATATTGGACATCCGAAATTCGCGAAAATCGGTCTTGAGCATTGTCCAATCAATATCTTCACACGTGTGAAATTTGGAGAAATTCCTGTCATAATTGTGGCTTCCAGAGCCCGGAACAGAAAACCTCTGCGGCGGCGGCGGCCCCGAAACTAAACCATAGTATCTACCGGCTATCGTCGTCGGGGAGATACAATGGCCCTCATTTATCAAACTTCCGTAGGATCTGGTGTAGATTCTGGTGTAAATATCAGCATTCGCCAGGTGTCACGTCTGATTTACTAAAAATGTGTACGTCCCTGATTTCGGTGTAGAACTGGCGTGGCGTTGATAAATCTGGCGGCTAAAACCATCGTAATTTAGATGACGCACCCTTATAAATTCATGCTCCGGGAGGCATAGTCCTGCCCACTTTACGACAGGGACTCTAGAAAGACGGCAAAGAAGAAAGAACTTCACTGAGGAGGAAATATAAATCATCACCTCCGAGGTGGAGAAAAACTAAACAATTTTATTTGGAAGCCTTAAAGGTGCACTATGCAAGTTTGTTTACTTTCTGCGCGATTATATTTTTGTCTCAATTCGCCGACATCTCTCCACGATCCGCTAGCTGCCTGCCCCAAAATTCACTGTAAAAAAAAAGATCCAGGCTCTGGAGACCGCACAGGCGTCACAAACTGCAAATAAACACAAGGGGCACAGGCTGTGCCCCGTAACATTACAAACCGTCCTGGCCAATCACCGACAAGAGTTGACAGTTATGGAAGCATGGGAAGGAGGGAACTATGGGAAGGATGGGCGGGTTACCTCTGTTTTGTTTGAGTTCAAATGTCAACAGAAGTGAAAGTAAACAAACTTGCATAGTGCACCTTTAAGAGTGGCATAAAGGGAGCCCAGAAGGCCGCAGTTTAGAAAACTATTGCTGCTGCGGTAAACACCGTTGGGGTGGAAAACCGGAATGCAGTGGAGGTTTGATTTAATTCATTAATGAATCTAAGTGTACTTATTTAAGCGCGTCCAAGCACAAAAATTGATCGAAATTCGCGTGAGACGCACTTGTGGCCAAGAAAGAAAAATTCAGCATTGGCCACACGTATAAGTGCGGATAACATTGGCCTTAATAAATTCAATTTATAGATCCATGATATTTCATGTTATATAGCCTACATAATTGACAATCCAAATGCTTTACATGTAGATAAAAAAAAGTGGTCCGATTTAAGATCGCCACCAAAAAATGGGTTGCTGCGCTCAGGCGCAGCAGCGCACGGACCAGTGGAGGCCAACCAGACTCGAACCCCCAGCTGTCACTGTTCGAGGAGCGCGCGGCAGCAGGGCTCCCCCTTCATCGTGGGAATACGAGGCTGTGCGGACACGGATGAGTCCCCACCGCCTCGATCGGAGCTGCATGAGGGTAATTGTTAAAATACAGTCTGCAGAGATCACTCTTCATTGTACTTTTATTAGTATTATTCCATGACATTTTATTGGGTGCCGCACGAAACGAGCAGCCACTCGTCACGTTCCCGGAGGAGATCTTCTCTGTGCCGAAAGTTCCTCTCACGTCGGACAGAAGCTTATTCCTCTAACAACAGAAGATCTGCTATTGTCAAAATGTGATCACGGTCAAAGTGTCCGTGAGGTTTATATATATACTGAGCAACAAAAGAAACGCAAGTTAGCTAGTTACTTAATGTACTCTTATGGTTACTCAGTCAAAGTGACCGCAAAATAAATAAAAGTTTGATGAAACGATTGTAAATGTGCACGCACTAGTAATAAATTTGCGCGTAATTATTTTAGAAAATCAAAATTATTTTCCAGTCTGCCTTTCATTAAGTTGCGGTTCTTTTGTTGTTCAGTAGATATCTGACTGGATGAGCATCTGACATACCACACTGCATATCTGCCAAGCCACGCATTGCGCTTTATCAAATTGATTGTAATTGTCAGCCGTCTGGCCTGACAAGCAGGTTGTCTCAAAATATAAGTTTAATTAATTTCTCAACACAGGTGTCTTATTTATTCATTCATTTATTTATTTTGCCCGTTTATTCATTCTACTAATAGGAGCAACAGCAGCATGACGTCCGCATCGCTGCATATGGTTTATTACTCATTTTGACAGCTGCACTCGTTCCTGCATGTTGTTCGCTGGTTTCAAATCTGCGTACGCCTGGTCAGACCGGGCGTGAGATTTTTGCGGACCATTCGCTCACGTTCAGATTGATAAATGCCGATCCTTGCTGGAGATTTGGCATAAACCCTTTTTTTGGTGTACGGACGTTTGATAAATGAGGGCCAATAAGAAGCTACTCACTACCTCAGTTGGGGTCAAATAACTTGTTGCCAGCTGAAACATATTAATCACAGCAGTAAATTTCCAATGGAAGACTCTTACTTACTAGTGTAGTTAAATCAAAATAGTACCTTTTTGACTACACAGTGTAGTTCACTGACACAACTGCTTACTTGGCCTGAATGTTTCCAAGTAAAGGAGGATTACATTCTCTACCCCGCCCGGAATGGAAAAAAAACTGGTCGGTAACGGAGTGACAATTTGTATTTCATTCATGAGGCCACAAACTTTCATCTTTTTCCGGGCAAAGTATTGTCCAAAAGAAATACTTAAACTCTGACTGAATGCTCCCTAAATAGATACTGAAAAGAATTTCATATTTTCCTCACAGGAAAGACCAAAACTTCAGGATTATTGCATTATTCAGTTCAGTCACAATTTAATTTCATCCTCAATAGATTATGGGGGAGAATATGATTTTAGTCATATGGAATGGAATCAGCCATATGGACATTAAAGACAACAAGGTTGAGACCCACATATAAATACAAATAACCACCCTTTAGGTTTGTACTTAAACCAACCTGGCCACTAGGATTAAAAGAAAAAGGTCTCAACAAGTCATGTCTCCAGCTATCAATTATTTAAACAACATTTTCTGAAAAAAAAAAAAAAAAAAAAATACACCAAGTAGGAATAAGAAATCGAACATTGCTGAAGATTCTTATACATTTTATTAAACAAAAAGTATAAAGTTAGTAAACGATGCTTCAGAAATCATTTACAAAACTGCTATGACACGGCACACTCCATCGTCCGCTACTCTGTGCTTGTGGCCTCTTGTTCTGCATCCCGCATCTTCAAGGGAATTATATAAAGGCCATTCTTCGCTTCTTTGATCCTCCACCATCTGCCAAGCCTGTCAATCAAACAAAGCCAATGTTTTTGAGCTCAAATACGAGGTGGGGAACCATGTACATGGCAGCTTAGACCTGTCAAATCTATAGTTGACATTTATATACAGACAACACCTAAAATATGGAAAGGAAACAAAATCCAGTATCAAAGTTGAGCCCCACCTGGTATTCAAGCATAAAATTTTACAGGTTGACAAGCAATTTTTGCCAAACAGTGCCATAAGATACTGTGCGGGGAGAAAGTATTTGCCCCCTTCCCGATCGCTACCATTTTCGCTTATTTGTCATATCTAAATGTTTCGGATTTTAAAGCAAGAAAAAGACCACGTGAATGATCAGAAAATGCAGATTTTTAAATGATAATTTCATTTACAGATGGTAGAGTTATTCAAATTCAAAACCTATATCACCCATGTGGAAGAAAATACTTTCCCCCAATCCAAACCTAATAACAAGTTGTAGCACCCTTGGTGGTGACGAACTGCAATCAAACATTTGCAATGACTTGCTTTCACATTGTTTTGACATCGCTGTGCAGGAATTTTGGCCCAGTCCTCTTTGTCAAATGGTTTTAAATCAGCCACAGGGCAAGGTTTTTGAGCATGAACTGCCTTTCTGAGCTTATGCCACAGCATCTCAGTTGGCATCAAGTCAGGACTTAGACTAGGCCCTCCATTTTGTTTCTCTTGAGCCATTCAGAGGTGGACTTGCTAGTGTGCTTCGGATCATTGTCCAGCAGCATAACCCAACTGCACTTGAGCTTTGGCCAATGAACTGAGGGCGGTCATTCTACTTCAGGATTTTCAGGCACAGAGCAGAATTCATGGTTCCATTAATAATGGCATGTCGCCCAGGTCCTAAAACAGACGCAGACCATCACACTACCATCCCCGTGTTTAAGTGTTGGTATGATGTTCTTATTGAAAAATGCTGCATTTTCCTTTATTCCAGATCAAGCAGGACTCATGTTTTCAAGAAAGTTCAAATTTTTGGAACCTCCTGGGTGAGTCATCGATGCACACATAGAGGAATTTTTGTCGACCTGCCGCCTCCTGGGAAGGATCGCCACTGTTCCGAGTTTGCTCCATTTGAAAATAATGGCTCTCATTATGGTTCACCGGAGTCCCAGAGCCTTCAAAATGGCTTTGTAACCCTTCCCGAACTAATAGAAGTCAATGACTTTGTTTCTCATCAGTTCATGAATTTCTTTTGATCGTGGCATCTTGTACTAGCCATTTTCTACTTTCCATAACCAAATAGGTCCTGTTTAAGTGATACTTGGATTCAGAAGGCCTGGCAACAATCATGCCTGGATGTGTCTACTGCAACTGAACTCAATCATTTATTAAATTAATTGGTTAATTGGTTGATTTAGTAACTAAGGGGGTGATTACTTTTTCAGGGTTAGCATTGGTTAAATGGCTTTTCTCCATACTCAGGCTATATTTGTTTCATAAAATTAGCCAAAATTAGTTCGATGATCTGAAACAACAGTATGACAAATATGCAAAAACAGAGCAAATTGGGAGGGAGGCAAATATTTCTTCACGACGCGGTGCCAAGTTCTGCAGTAATGACCACTTTCACTCCAGTTAGGAACAACAAATGACCACCTAAGATGACAACAGTTCATCATGAAGGCTTACAACCTGACTCAAAATGCCCAAAGATGTACAACGTAACACTGCCACCTTGTGGTTCCGCTCTAATGACTGGAGTATAAAATGATGACACTCTGATGACAGAAGGCTCAATCTGGTCATCCACGTCCACAGAGACGTTGAGGATAAAAGGCACATAACATGCGATTAAAGATTACATAACAAAGAGGATTTTGACAACTACATATAACTTATGATTAAAAAAAATGACATCATTTGAATACTACAACAGATTAATGAATTGGACAAAATATTAGAAAATTAACCACAGCAATTGCTCAGCACAGACACATTAAGTTTGTCGCACAAGGGGCATTGTTGTTTAATTTTCATTGTGCGGAATAACCACAACAGAATTAAGTGACATTTTTTCTTCTACTTGACGTCAGTGTGATTTTTCACTTTCCATAGTTGTACATAAAATTTGAAGAATATACTTGAGTGAGAATTACAGACCAGAGAACAAGCTATTCATGAGGGCTATTGCATACTTTTTCAAAATGAAAGGTAACCAAGTTTATTTCTGCCATGATCTTATGAAAATGGCCATTATTATGCTGTACTGTCAATGACAGTTTATATTCCTCAATGATACAAAAAACAAAAAAAACAAACAATTGTCCCCAACGTGACTGTGTTTCCCGCTGAATGTCCAGCGGTTCTTGAGATATCGCGTTAACGCCACCGGGACGGACGGACGTACATACGGACAGACGGAGCTGAATACTATGTCCCCTGCTCCGCGCTTTGTGGCCGTGGGGGAAAAAAAAAAAAAAAAAGCCAGCATCACAAAAGAAATTAGTAATGTACTACTACTGTGGTCTACACAACATCTTTCCTATACTCCAGTCCTCCACTGAGGAGCTCAGACAAGCAGTACTCTCACAATCCACTTTAGAGGCAGGTGAAGCATTACATGGGTCAGCCATGAGAAAGGAAAAAAAACCCCAGAAGGAGGCTCACCGAGAGTGATTATGCTCACTACAGCCCACAAGTCAGGTATAACCAGCTGCTGTTTGACTCGCCTTCTGACCCACAAGTTAATTCAAGTAATGAACTTCCTTGATATCATTCATTAGTTCCACCTCTGGGCTCACAAACGGCGCAAATTAGCAAATTTTGCCAACTAGAACAAAGCAGTGAGGAAGACTTTTACTTTCAGAGCCTACATTTTCCACTACTGCTGAAGTCAAAGTGGCTGCATCACATTGTACAGAGAATTCCACAGGCAGGTAAAGCCACCCAAGAATCCCTTCTTTTCATGCTGAAACTTCTTGGACCTTCACCCAAATACTTAAAGCATTTAATACTATGAAAACATTTGACAGGTATCACAACATGAGCTTACCTGTGCTCCTGTCCAACACCTGCGACCAAGAAACTTCCCGAGCTGGAGAATTTTAAACAGTTCACAAAACCTGGCTGTAGAGGAGAGATAAGACATGATCAAGACCCCTCCCCCACATAGCTAGCTACATGTACCCTACCATACTGCTCATGTTGATACAATAAACACGGCATTAGGGCCCCAAGTTCACCATAACTGTCAAATGAAAAATTGCACTGACACGCATTTCTATCAGTGCTAACCAGAAGATTTCCATGAGAGGGACAGTGAGAGCATCTTTATTAAGTGAGTGAGTGCTTGCACAGATGAGAGGGACAGTGAGAGCATGTTTATTAAGTGAGCGAGTGTGCGCAGACACGCTCATGGGATTTTCTGTCTGGCAGTTCCAGTCGCGGTCTGAGCTCCCGTTCGAAGAGACTTACCACAGCGACACTGAAGAGGGGGCGCAGACTCCGAAACCCCTCGCCACACTGCCACAGCTGCACCTTGGAATTATGGGAACCTGCAGAATTCAAAATTAACATGACAACGGGTGAAAAAATAAACCATAATGAAGCGCGAAAAATTGCACTTGAATGCCTGACACTTGAATGAATGACTAACAAACATGGGTAAAAGTTCTTGTCTTCCTATGTGCTGCTAAATATTTACACTGATGATTTGTCCATCACAAAGGAAGACATAAAGGAAGGTTTATACCAAATTCACACCAATTCAGCTAAAGCACCACAAACACTGGCACTACATTGGCAGATGAAACTATCAAAAAAGTGCACAAAACAAGCCATGTAAATGAAGCACAGAGATAGTCAGCTGTTCACTGAACACAAACACAAGGTAGAACCAGGAGTGGTGATGAAGCCTGAACCAAGCGGTGCAAAATCCAGGTTCAGTACGAGTCACCCCATAATCCCCAGCCACTGATTGGCACATTCGCACAATTCTGCTGCCAAAAAAGGACAACTTGTGAGAATCAGCTGGCCGGATGTAAAACATGGCAGCACTAAAAACCTGACCCCTGGACTCCACAGCTGTGGTCAAGGCTGGGGTCTGAGGAAAGAGAGAGAGAGAGAGAGAGAGAGAGAGAGAGAGAGAGAGAGAGAGAGAGAGAGAGAGAGAGAGAGAGAGAGAGAGAGAGAGAGAGAGAGAGAGAGAGAGAGAGAGAGAGAGAGAGAGAGAGAGAGAGAGAGAGAACTCTCACAGCTGGAAGCACCTGAGGCCACAGTGTCTGTGTTCTGCAGAGCTGCCACTGCCGACACCCAGTGGGGCTGCTCCAAGCCCGGGTCGCCATGGCAACCGTGAGCCTGCTTCACAGTGCAGAGCGGTTTTTTCCGGTTGACGCTCCACAGGGCCAGAGACCTGGGGATGAAGCATGAGCAGAGACTGAGGTCAGCTCACTTCATACAGACAGATGAAATAAAAAGCACACTACTGCCGAAATAAACAAGAACAACCCCTCTACGCACCCATCATCAGCTCCAGTTATCATGTGTTCCTCGTTTATCAGTTGAATGCAGTCAATTGAGCTCCTAAAAACAAGCAAAATAAATTTTCTGTGGTGAAAAATTGAAACAAATTTTTTTTTTAAATATTCAGCTCTCTGAGGACATTTAAGTGAAGTATTCATGTAAATTACAGACTTGAATAACAAAATGGCATTTATTCCCCCACAAGCATCATTACATTCAAAACCAAAGCTTTTCTTCACTGCAGTGTTCAAATGAATACCTCAGCGAGGAATAAATTATGCAAAAATACTACATAGCCTTTCCATTTTCACATCCATGCATATTACCTGGAACCATAACAAACTGTAAGATGTGAAGGGTAGACATACAGTTAACCATATTCACATTATTTGAATAATGTTATTTTTTACATACAATTATTCCTGCAGCCACAGCGATGCTGGCAGTATTTTAGAAAAAGTTTTCCCCAACATTCACTTGCTTTTTGTTTTTTTTTTTTTTTTTTTTTTTTTTCCATAAAAAATAAAGCTGGAGTTGAAATCACAGAAGCATTGCTGGTAATACTTCATTATGGATGGAGAATTATTTCAATGTCAGGAACATTCAGGAAAAAAAGTCAGATTATTAAGTGCAGGTTCCCAACCCCCAAACACCCTCCAAACCACCCAGCAAGACCAAGTAACATTATAGCCGTCAACAAATACTTTAATGTCAGCAAATGTTTGGACTTGTCGCTACCATCACTGACTGGGGCAACTCATCTGTTGAAGTTTAAAATAAAATGGTAAATAATACAGGTGATAAAAGAGAATTTCCGCTGAAGATTAATTAAACAGAGGCTATTCAAGTTGGACATTTCACAGTCCATTGTAACCAAACCCCATTTGCAATTTAGAACTGCCCAGTAGTGGGCAACAAATAAAGACAGCATGCAATTTATCTTTTCATGCTTTTTCTTGCAGGCTGGATGCAAACCAAGAAATAACTAGACAGTCGGTCTCCCACTGGTCAACGTGTATCCCAGAACCCCCTAATGCAATCATTCCAAGAATTGACAGGCTTCATGGCCGCACCACACGCAAGGCCCACGCATAACCGCGGGAAGTAGGGGTGCTGGAGGTGCTGCAGCACCCAAAAATGTATTTATCCAAAATTAAATAAATAAAATTAAATTAAACAAAATATATGAGAATTGATTAATATTCAATAGAAACCGTACAATTGTACCATTAAGCCATAAATGACAGCAAAATTTTGTCATACTATCACTTAAATCATTGGTGTCTTTTTCCATGGCAGCAACATAAAAAAAATTGTTTTTATTCAGGCTACGTGAAGACCAAGGGGGACCTCATCTCTAAGCGCGTCGTAGCGCAGCTGCTGATGTGAGTATCTAAGTGTAGAGCACTGGAGTCTTCGGTGATCCTGTGCTATTAAAGGTGATTGCCAAGTCAGTAAAGTGAGCAGGCGTAACAATACCAATGTTTTCATTTATTGTATTTGATGAATGGATTTATGTCACAACTCGATTGCTACACCCAACCTTTATGTAACGTTACAGAATAAACAGTAAACTAGCAAAGGCTGTTGTTGGTTAACCAACGTTGGATTACTGGCGTGTATTCGGTAACTATTGAAGGTGATATCCTATAAATCGTGCATGTAGCAAACACTTGCTTTGCTTTTTCGAATTAAAATGTTCAAAATGTACCAAAACTGAGTTGTACATTTCCATTACTTTGAATATCTTACCCCCATACATGGTACTGTTTTGCTGTTTCGTGTAAGCAAAGTAGCATTGACTATGTCCCAGGGCCTGAAATTCATTTTTCAAAATAGCGGGGATTCCCCCCCTTAAATGCTTCATATAGGGGGGATTTTACTTTGTTGGGGGGGACTATAGGTCGCACCTTGTCCTATTCTTACTGCAGATTGTATTCTGTCACTTTCCTTCAATTTAAGGTATTCTGTGAACTATATTATATGTTAATTAGTTATTTACTATATACGTGAGTAGTTTTATTCTCTGAACTACAGTCACCTGCAACTTTATTAGGAACACCTGTGCAATAAAATTGAATCCAATACAACAGCTCTGCTATAAATTCTGTTTTTTTTTGAAGTTCATACATTTTCAGTTTTTGTTGACATTGTCAAAAAAAGTGATAATTCCACTTTGATTATTACTGAGGTTATACTAAGTGGTGGTGGTGTACTTGGGTGCATTACATTGAATGGTGTTTCTAATATTTTGCCCACCTCATGTATGTTAATGCAGTGGACAAAATATTAGGAACGCCATTCAATATAATGCACCCTAATATACCTCCATCACTCAATAATAAACATAAAGCAGAATTTTCACATTCTTGTCAAAAAATGTATGAGCTTCATAAATGTAGAATTTAGTGCTGTTCAGTGGCGTCACTAAAACTGATAATTCGTGGGGCCTGGACCATGACTTTACGTCAATGATTATTCCTGGCTTGTACTCAGTTATTTTCCGTTATTAACACGTTTTCCGATTATGACAATAATCCTCTGGCAATCGAAGTTACCGTTTCTCTCTGCATGCGATCTATTGACAACTAAATAATGGGCTAAATTCAGATCAGAAAAATTATTTAGGATACTCAAAAATAGGCCAACGCTTTATGAAAGACAAACTGCTCGCAAACGTCTGCGCTACCTTTTCCACACATCAAGTGATTTAACTTGCGCTTCATAATCGTTTTATTTAAATAAAATAAAAGACCATTTGAAACGTCTCTGTGCAATTCTGAATAACGCTGATTTAAATGCAGGAAATTACGCGTCCAAATTAATGATTGTCGCCATACCGAAATGTACCGTACCGGCGTGTTCTCGGAGTGAATCTATTGCTCAGTCCCTCAAGTTAGTTGCATGTCGCGATTGCAACTATTAACGCAAATTCAACCAATCCACGCAAATTTTTCGCGGACAAAAAAAAAAAAAAAAAAAAAAAAAAAAATCGCCAGGACATTGCAACTTTCATTGCCACTTTTTGAAAAAGCTACCGCAAAATCAGGCAAAAAAAAAAAAAAAAAAATCAATAAAACAATTAAAAAAAGCCGGGAAAATCCTGGAAGGATTGTTTTGAGAATGATTGAGTGCAAGTCAGGGTTAGTAATTGTTTTAAAGGGAAGCTCTGGGCCCCACCAATCTTCAGTCCTAGAGACACCCCTGGAGCTGTTGTATTGCATTGAATTAGATTGCACAGGTTAGGCCAGTGTACTTAAGTTATTCTCTGAACTATAGCCTATTTTACAGTAATAACAAGTTATACAGTATTATACAGTTAAGTAGTTATATTCCGTTTCAGTAGCATTAGCATCACATTTTTGTTGAATGTCTCGGGACTGCTGAAGGAGAATCTGAGTGACTTAATATTGACGTTATGTGACATCAGCTGATAAAACGCAGTACCGCAGCATTTTACACATTGCGCCGTTAATATCACCGTTGTTTAGTTGGAGCCGTTCATATACTGTAATATTACAGTTACCTGTCTGAGGATTAACGTTGTTAATGTTGACATCACATGGCGCGGTTTTCATTAGTTTTACGGGCTCCGCTGTTTTTTTCTGAGCAGGTTCCGCCTAAGATGATGTACATTTACGTTTTCCAGCGGTCTGTGTTTGTTTCCTCGAACTTAATATACCACTGTTAGCTTGTCTGTGTTGGGCTTACGGGAGGTGCAGAGAGAGCTACAGGTGTGTTCAGGGTCGAAGTCAGTCGGACACAGCGATTGCGGCCAGTCTCCCTGCACTAAGCACCGCTGCAGACATTGGATGAATATTAATATACATTGCTGTAAATGTGTGCGGGAATTCCCCGCGTTATAAGTGTTGGATTTGCGGGAATCAATTAAATTGTGCGCAATACCCGCAATCCCGCGCTGAAATTCAGGCCCTGATGTCCATGTGTGCACTTTCAGCACGGTATAAATTCAGCCCAAAAAACTGCATAGCTAATCATTCATTTATCATTGCATGCACACTCCTAATTCTTAAACCAATAGCAGATATGCATACTTGATGTTGTAACTTTTCAGCAACATTTCAGATAAGATACAAAATATTAAGTATCTATTATTTTATGCATGCGCCAAGCTTGCATGACAGAACTGCACAAACAGACAGTTGTTGTTGAGTCTTAATCAGCTAGAAGTGTTGAGTGGGTTGGAAACGCTGGACAAGATGAAATGTGAACGACACACTGTAAGTGAGCAGCATCAGTGCACTGGAGTGATGCTGCGGAGATTCGCTGATGCGGCTGAACTCCATCTGAACCAAGAAAATACGAGAGTCCCAGAAGAAAGTAGCAGATGAGCGCGAAACGAAGATCGACTTTATGTACATTTTATAACTGGGCTGCTGATTATGAGATGACTGACGAATTTCCTGTACAAGGGGAAGGGAAAGAATTCCGTATTCAACCTCCACCAATATTAAATAAAATCAGCACTTTTTTGGCTTTTCGCTGCGCAGCATGTCTTTAGAAACTGGGCTTTGGTTGTATTCTCATGTTCTTGTTTTAAGAGTGGATATTCATTTTTTCGTATGGTATCCAGGTTGGCAGTGACCAATTAAAAATCTAGAAAGTTTAATCCTTTCTGCCCTTCCTTGTAAAGCACTATGCCCAGGAAAGTGTGTATTTGTACATATTATGAAAAAGTCTTTACAGAGAGGGACCGAAAAGATTAAACATGTAGCTTCCGGTGTACTGTTGCGATATGTTGTTTACTGTTGCCATGGTGTTAAGCACCGCGGACAGCGTACAAGCACTTCATACTAAAGTTGCGCCGACCGGTAGAGCATATTTTATGGATTGATAGTAAAGCCCTTATATATTGGATAACGTCATTCCTGCCAGTAACACCACCAGGGCAGGAGTGAAAAATAGCCTCCACACAGTTCACAAGCTCAAACAGCTGCCACAAGCATCTGCAGCTTGCAGAAAAAAAAGTAGGACAGTCAGGCTAGATTTGCCAGCATTTTGTATTGGATTATAACCGTCATTTTTTCCGACGTCCAATCCAGAGTTCTGGCCAATACCAGACCAATACCGATACCGAATATCGGATCGGCACATCCCTAATCTGAATGGTTGACTGTAATCCGGCTACAGGACTCTACGTCCCCGGACATTTTGTCCCTGGACTTTTCGTCCCCTAGGAATTTGTGTCCCTGGACTCTTCGTCCTCGTGGACTTTTCGTCCCCGGATTGTTTGTCCCCAATAATGCTTTGCCCTCTTCCTGCATTATAAATCTATCCCCATCCCTAACCCTAACCCTTACATCATGGTGATCTGTCAGTCCGCCTTCTGTCCATCCGTCTGTCAACCATGGTGGCGCATTTTGTTAACATTAGGGGATGAAAAATCCTAGGACGAAAAGTCCTCGGGGAGGAAGAGTCCTGGGACGAAAAGTCCAGGAAGGAAAAAGTCCTATAGCCAAGTGGGGAGGTGCTGAAGCGCTTGCTGGGCACTCACTCATGGCCATGGAAAACCAGCTGGGACTCCTCGGCGATCTTCCACACTCTCACGGTCCTGTCACGCCCCCCTGCAGTAACGCAGCGCTCCCGGCTCAGGCTGTCCAGCCCTGTGATCACATCCTGATGGCCAAACCTGCAGGTATAGGAGGCAGCATGTTTGACGCAGCTAAAGCCACACAGTATAACCGTCGCTAGCTTCAGTTATAGGACAGAAGAAGAAAGCAAAATTAGCACGACCATAGACAAAGTGCACACAGCACACCAGTGTGCACGTATGAAAACAGGAAAAAGCAGAGTTTAAGAGAAAGGTACAGCAAATGTAACATAGCGGAAACAAGTTTGCTTTCGTACTAATGGTGGCAAACAGTCTGATCAGGCTTGAACTCACTGAGGGCCTACATAAAGGAAGCCCCACTGCATCAAAGAAAAAACAGATTCTAGTTTACTCATAAAAACATACATCTCCCCCCTGGCCCCCTTCCCTGCCTAACCCACCGGACGGACAGAGAGACAGACAGGCACATACTGAAAGGCACCACTTCAGGACCTGAGTAGTAAGTATGCAAAGTTTCATTAAGATCATGCAAACGGTTTTGGAAATACGCTCCGGAAACGAAGCGGGAACGCGAACGTGAACGGGAACAGGAACCGAGCCTAAAATAATATGTCTCCCCTCTCCCTCCGGGGGGGGATACATAATTAACTTCAAAACCAGCAGTACAGCAGAGTTCCAAACAACAGCAAGGCACAAGTCATAATCCTACATAAAAGCTCTAAAATTATTTATTTTTTTTATATCTACGGTGGTTAAGAAGTTTATCTACAGTCAAAAGGAGACCCCATTCTCATTATTTCGGCCCCCATACTCACAGAGTCTCAACATAGGCGTTCTCATCCACATTCCACACCTTGACAGACCGGTCATGTGATGCACTGTACAGGTCATGTGTGCCTTTTCGAAATGACAATCCCTGTGTGACATTGAAGGAAAAAACAGACAATTAATCACTATACTGGAGATCATACTTAGAAACTCTAAAAGGAAAATACTTTTGCAGTTAACACCAAACACACGGTGAATGATGTTTGTTGGTAAATACTAAGGAGTGAAAATGGGGTCTTACGGACACTGGTCCTCGGTGACCAGTAAACTTGTACAGATGTTTACACGTTGATGCATCCCAGATCATGACCAGTTTATTCATGTCACCAGTGGCCTTGTATAAATTTGAAAGAAGAAGTGAATAAACAGTTAGTATTCAGTACTTAGACATATCCAAACTGACACCATCAGTAAAGCCAATCCCCATATACTGATGCTGAAGTTAACAGTCATCAACACACTGCCAAGAATCCAACTACATCCGTCCCCTGATGCTGAAGAATATCAAATTTTACTAAACTTCGAAGCCTTCAGCATGCAGTGCCTTTCCCCAACACACCAAATAATGTTGCATCATATATTGGAGCATAAAGCCCAAAGGATTTCTTGTTTGGTTTCTTTATTATTAGTTTTTAAAAATTTCGTTGAAGACAGCCAGCCACATAGTGACTGCTCACCAGGTATTTGCCATCGGATGATATGGCCATGCACAAGACATGAGCAGTATGACCAACATGCCGATCTTCTGTTCCTTTCCTTCCCCCTGCGACTGTGTGCAACCTTTTTCCGGTCTCTATGTCCCCTGAGAAAGCAAGACAACACATTGTAATAGTTTGGGAAGATGAAAACAGCTAAACTATTTAGCTGGTGCTTGTATCATGAAGCAGGATTAAGGAAATAGCTGGATGAGGGCAGCATGTGAGCAAAACAACAAACAGCTTTTTTCCACTGCAGTCCGCGTTCTACAATTTGAGAGGGTTCCAGGTTATCCAATACACTTGGTATTCAGTGAAACGTTTGGAAGCCTATGGGGGACAATATTAAAATGAAAATGTAATTCCACCATTGTACTATAATTTTCCACATACATGAATGAGTTATTTGAGACAATATTAAATTGAAAATGCACTAATCCAATTATCACTTTTATTTGCATATACTCATATGGCAAATCTAGACTATATTCAAATGATAATGAAAAGCTGGTTGACATTTAATTTTCAAAGTCGTGCCCCGGAACACAGCGGACACCCAGAAGCTGATTGGTTGGTATGCAAATGAGGAACATCGTTTTAGTTTGCGCCCCTAATAAGTGACGTCCTAGGTGAAGACCCGCCTTGATGAGATGCTGACAGATTGCAATTTAATTTTCATTGTGTCACTAAAGAGCGTGGTGACATGTATTGCAGGATAAGTCTTTGAAAATGAAATGTTAAATGCCATTATCATTATTATTGTCACGTGATTGGAAAACAGCATTTTCATTTTCATGTTGTCCCTAAAATAGCATGATGACATGCACAGTATATGTAAATGCAATAGACCGGGAGTGCTGTTTGGCTTATTGCATTTGAATATTGTCCACAGTAGAGCAGGTTAAGTCTTTGCAAATTAAATGCTGAATGCCATTTTCAATATCATTTTCAAATAGTCTGAAAATAGCATTTACATTTTCATGATGACCCTAAAAGAGCGTGATGACATGTAAATGCAATAGGCTGGGGCTGCTGTTTTGGTTATTGCATTTGAATATTGTCCACTGTATTGCGGGGCACGACTTTTCATTATCATTAGAATATAGTCATAGATTTCCCATATGAGTATGTGAAAATGAAAGTGATAACTGGATTAATACATTTTCAATTTAATATTGTCTCAAATAACTCATTCATATGTTGAAAATTATAATGCAATAGTGGAATTACCTTTTCATTTTAATATTGTCCCCTATGGGCTTCCATAGATACGGGCCTTTCGTGTGACAAATTGCATTTTCAACTGTGATTCAAAGGGGAATGATGATGAGTTTTTCAATAAAGTCAAATTGAGTGGGCACCCATCATAGTGGTATATACTTCATAAATCTTGACCAGGTGTACACAACCTTATCCAGAAAAGGCCTGTACAAGGGCAAGCTTTCATTCCACCAAAACTGTTCTACACCAGCTTACACTTGAAGTATCTGCTTAAAACCTTGATTAGTAGAATGAAATGTGTAACCCCTTGTTTTGCGTGAAAGCCTGCTCCCTTACTGGACCTTTCTGGATAAAGATGGACAAACATGCTCTAGGCTAATAAACACAATACATTTAAAATTGAAAATTGAAAATTTAATGTTAAATTTTTTATTTTAACTTTTGACTGTCTAGTGAACCAAAGAACCATAAACAGCTATGAGGATTAGGTTTTGCTGCGATGGCTTACATTTGATGATGGCACAGTCCTTGCCAGCAGAGAAAATGTGTTTGTCATCAGGAGAGATGACCAGGCAAGTGACAGGAAGTTTGTGGCCACGTAACAGACGCAAATCAGCAGCCTCAGGAGGACAGAACTGGAGAAAACCATTGTAAAAGACTCATGAATACACATCAACAACTGAAGATAACATTAAAAGCCATTTCAAAAGGAAAACAGGCAGAGACAACTTACATCTTTTGCCACCAAACGCTGAAGTTTTCCTTTCTGTTCGAGCTGTGGAAGAGATATATGCCAGTGTTTTATACAATTAGGTAAAGAATACAACTGTAATATTTCATACTGGACATTAAAACAATGATAGAACATACAAGTTAGGCAATTACCACTTCTTCCTGAAGTCTTCCAGCAATCAAATCAGTCTCAAAAGACTCCTCTGCCTTCTTTTCCTCTATATGGCAAAGAAAATCCTCAATTTAATCATAGCAGAATAAAGCCATGCCCTAAGCACACGAAAGCATATCATGCGGATTCTCTTTCTGCAACAGTGAATCAAACATGCATACAGTCCATAATATGTCCAACCACAATTCCAAGGAATTTGGAATGGCATGGAAAATGCAAATTAACAGCGATTTATAAATCATTATCCAACTATATTAAATTGAAAACTGTACCATTGCTTCATTTTCTAAACTTTGTTTATACAAGTATACACTCAATCCAAAACTGATGCCTACAACATTCCGAAAAGTTGGGACAGTAGCGTGTTTACCACAGTGTTACATCAACTTTCCTTTAAGTGCAGTGGAAAGGACAGGCAACAATGAAAAGTGGAAAATACTTTACTGTGCCAACTTATTTTGAAATCGTTCATTGACATCCATTTGAAAGGTTGAATCTTCGGGGCACAGCAAACATTTCTACGGTGCTTCACTGTATTTCAGATGAGCTTGAGACCAGAGGAGATTACGGATCTTCTGGACGCTGTAAGCATATGGCTTCCTTCATGCAAGATGCAGCATGAAATTAACTTCAATGATGCAAGGACAAATGGTGTTTAATGACAATGGTTTTCCAAAGCCTTCCCAAGCCCATCTACTTATAGCCATATCATCATTGGTTTTCAATGAAGTGCAGATCTGGAGGATTGAAAATCACAGGCACTCGTCATTGGTTTTTGACCTTGCCCTTTGCACAGATTATCGCACCATACTCCCTGAATCTTTTAATATTATGCACTGCAGAGTGTAAAATCCATAAAATCCTTACAGAAGCAGGTAAAAAGCCATTATTCTTGAATTGTTACATTATTAAATCAGCACACAGTTTCTCACTGAGTATCAAGCTTCAACAAATGATTGCATATTAACAACTGGGCCATTCTGTGGATGCTCCGTTTACAGCCAAGCATGACTGTATGACCTGCACTTAGAAGGTTCAGGATGAGCATTTAAAATGAAAACAATAAAGTTGATTCGGTAAAAGGTTTAATATCTTGTTTTCAATTTCATACAGGTCCAAGATGATTAGATGACTATACAGATGCTGTCAGTGGACTATAGTAGGTCATACCACTGCCCTCCATACTGTTTTTCCCAAAGGTAAAATTCATAGTTTGGCCAAGTGGTGGCACTACATGACAGGCTATGGGGTCCAAAAAATAAACAGGAACTACTCTGGGACCTAGGAATGTTCCAGCAAATTTTACCCAATTCTCATAAGAACCATTTAGGTAATCTTTTTTTGAAATGCTAATTTCAGCCTAGAAGAGGTGCCACAGGAACAGTCATGGTGTCACCAGGACAATAGGATTGTTCTTTCATGCACAAAGGTGTTCACAGCATAGCTGATCTGATTCCTATTTGAGCATTTTGACTTCTCGCATTTAAGGATATAGTTTCATTACTGGTAGCACTAAAGTTAAAGTAATACAGAAACAAAAATCAATAAGGTTCCTCCAGGATGCTCCCAGAATGTTCGCAGTTTCATCTCCCCTTAATTTTTTAAAAATGAAAATTTGACCTGATACTAGTGATACAGTGAAGGTCATAGGGCCACAAACATTACTTCTATTCACCAAAAACAATCACAGGGGGATTAACAAGATTCCCATCGTGTTTTAAAAAGTACCATGAATTCTGAAAGGTATATGAAGGTTTTAGAGCAACTTATGCTCCCCTCCAGACGACATCTATTCCAGGGAAGGTCCTGCTGAAATACACAAGGCAACGCAAAACCACATACTGCAGCTATTACATCAGCATGGCTTCGTAGTAGAAGAGTCCGTGTGCTGAACTGGCCTGCCTGCAGTCCTGATCTTTCACCGATTGAGAACATTTGGCGATAATTAAACGAAAAAGTCCATCAAAGGAGACCCAAAAACTCTCCAGCAGCTGGAAGCCTGTATTAAACAAGAGCAGGATCAAATTCCAATGGCTAAACTCAAGAAACTTGTCTCCTCAATGCTCAGACGCCTCCACTCTGCGCTAAAAAAAAAGAGGGGATGCTACACCATGGTAAACAGGCCCCTGTCCGCACTTTTTTGAGACCTGTAGCAGCCATCAAATTTGAAATGAGCCCATTTTGTGGATTAAATTGTACAATTTCTCAGTTTTAACATTTGCCATGTTATCTCTGTTCTAATGTGAATAAAATACTGGCTGGTGTGATTTGAAAGTCATTGCGTTTTGATTTTATTCACAATTTACACTTTGTCCCAACTATTTCGGAATTGGGGTTGTACATAACTTCCACTGCTTTGCATCAGGAGTGTTGAAAGCATTTGACATGATTCCGATTAAAGCCGTCTCTGTTATTGCAATTAAAAAAATAAGGGGAACCACCATCGACAACAACCCTGCTCTATGCACCAGAAAAAATCCTAAGAATTGTGACATGAGTCCTAAATAAGCATTATAGCATTTGGAAATGTTACGTTAGAGCTGGCAGCAGCACTACAGAGAAGGTCGTTGGGTCACACAAAACAGCAGGGTTTGTCGTGAATGCTCCATAAATGAACAGACGTTTCATGAGATTCCCATAAAAACTGTTCCGGTTATTGCACCAGCACACAGGATCTGCAGCAACATCCAAGGTAAATCCATTATACCCCCGAAAACTCTATTTCAGAGATACAACAACTGCTTTCTTTTGCTTCATATTGCATTATTTTTGTAGGGTTTTTTTTTGGAAATGAGACTGTATATTCTTTCAAACTTTGTAAGTAATCATTCTCCTCAAACACATAAGTTCGTTGGCTTTCAATCACTGCATGAGTCTCACCTTCTTCCCTGAGCTGGTCAAGGTATAATTTGGCCAAACGGAGCTTCTTCTCCTGAGCGGTCTCCTCAATTTCTTCCTCTACGTTACCTTTCCTTTCCCGATTGACTTCAGGACTGAAAAAAGAGGGTGCACAGGCACAGCACCAACAGTTTTTAAAAATGCCTCAGATTCCCCCAAATGTACCATTGTGTGTCAGAGTATGTTAGCTAGAGAAAACCCCGTATGAATTACCGAGTCTATTCCAAGTTGATATTTTTTATTCCACATCTACCACCGGCTCCCAAAATATTTTAAGAAACTTCAGTCAGGAAGTTGCTTCCCCCAGTTATGAAACCCATACACATTTCCATAACTCATCAATTAACGTTATAATAGAAGAGTCGTAACGTTCATTGATTTTACAGAGAACAACACCCTGGTTACAAACGTTAGATAGCTACCTTTCCGGTTCAGAGTCGCTGGATATTTCTTCATTTAATCTCGAGTTCAATTTTTTTGATCGGCCTTTGCTTCTGGCATCTCCATGAGCCTGAAAACAGGAATATTATGGCATGAAGTCGCTGGTCACTAGTGAACTGCTGGTTAGGTTTCCGTTGCTTAGTTAAACGTTACACTGGTTACACACTCAACTTTACGCACGGTTATTTAGCTACATAACCAATTATCATATTTCACAAATCGCACAGCTTCGTTTCATACTGATAAAAATTAAATCAAAGCGTCCAGCTGAAATAATTACTTACCTTCCTTTTCAATGCAGCACCCTTCTCGTTCGTTTTAGTGCTGTTGGTGTTCGCTTTTTTCTTTATGAAAAAGGATGACATTGTGAACTGCTTACGCTCACCTCAAATCTAGCAAGCTAATAGAAATGTGATTATACGTACTATTATGTTACTACCACTATCCTTATACATGCATGTCGTCAGTTTAGAACTAAGTTACCATTCACAGCTAGGCCCGATAGCATTCCATGTGGGTAAAGGTAAATCTCCCACATGCAGTGGAGGAGCTCTATAACCACGCCTTCATCGACAGCTTCTATAGGTTGATAACATGCCCGGCAAGCCTCTCCGAAAATATAAAGCTTTCTATTGGTTATGTTTCCGGCAACACAAAACTTTGAGCTGTAATTGGTTAAACGTCAATGTAAAAGAACGCACAAGCCGCTGCGGAAATATTTGCAACATCAATTCAGACCCTAAAAAAACAAAAGCTTGGACACTTAGTTCCGCGTATTTATTTCAATTAATCACTGCTTCGGATAAGCCTATTTGCATCTTCTGAGTTAAAAAAAGAAGCATAATTTACTATGAATGATGATACTTTCAATGAGCTGTTTGTTACATAAATTACACTTTTCATTGCCAGACAATCTGGGGGATATACTACGAAGCTGGCTTTGTGATTAAGCCTGACTTCAGCACTTAGTAAAACCAGGACACTCTTCAAATCTGGAACATGGACTAATGTAAAAAGTGCTTTTCCAGGTTTAACTTAAGCTTAATGTCAGGCTTAATCACAAAGCCAGCCCCCCCACCCCTATAATCTGATTTTGAGTAATCGAAGCCTAAAAGCGTGATATGCGCCTGCTGATCCCAGAATAGCTTTTTTTTTTTTTTTTAAAAAGGAGAATTAAAAAAAAAAGTTTTGTTACCCTCAAAAGGCAGCTTTTTCATATTTTTACTCGTTTTTATTCAGTACTTAGCTGTTTTTAAAATTTAAGTGACTGTTTCTTTTGAAATCAAAACGTGGCTTTTATCATGCTAGCAAACAAACTCCCTGCTGCATCAACATAATACATTTAACCCACCTGCTCCTCTCATGCCCATTTGACTGTTTCAATGTGGATTTTCTCAATTTTTACCTTGGAACCATTTTCCTCCCTAATTTTGACCTCATCTTATGAATCAGCTCAATTATTGTTATTATGTAATGCAGAACATATTTGAAGTTTCGCGTGTCGAGGGGTAACAAGGCGTCGCATCACGTGCTTAGTTATTATTCAATCACCTCAGATATGCTCTAACCGAGTTACCCCTTGACGTAGCAATTTTCCTCGTGCTCTTCAAATGAGCAAATGTGCTTGCAGTTTCTGTTATGCCAAAGAAGGTTTTGCAGGGTATAGACAAATTTGTCCACTGCCCAATTTGAACCATCTTCTGGTTACATGTACCTACTTGTGGGACTGTCCAGAAAATAGATTTGAAATGTGAAATTTGCATACAGGAAGTGAACTGTGACCCACTCAGTGATTTCACGATTTGTGGGACAAGGCCTCAAAAAGCCCATATTGAAACCTATAAATGATTGTTCTGAAAAACCAGATGATTTTAAATGGCTACACAACATGACGGACATTTTGATACCAAACATGTATACATGTGAAAAACTGAAGAAGTGTCAGACAATTCTATTGAAAAATGCATCTGTCTTGACCAAAATTGATGCAAAACGTAAAGTTAAAACTTTAACTTAAAAAACTTGTAAAAAACAACCAGGTTCCTATGAAAACACACCTGAGATATTTTCACAGAAGTTTTCTCATATAGTTGGCTAAATAATGTGCGAGTGTCGTTAAATTGCGAGACCGGTAACATGGATCCGGATTGCGAAAATTGGAACCATCCCTGTCTTCACAGCGCTTCACTTTTTCCACATTTTGTTATGTTACAGCTTTATTCCAAAATGGATTCAATTAATTTTTTCCCCATAAAATTCTACATACAGTACCCCATAATGACAATGTGAAAAAAAGTTGAGATTTTTGCAATTAAAAATAACTAAGAAATCACACCTACATAAGTATTCACAGCGTTTGCTCAATACTTTTGATGCACATTTGGCAGCAATTATAGCCTGAAGTCTTTTTGAATATGATGCCACAAGCTTGGCACACCCATCTTTGGGCAGATTTGCCCATTCCTCTTTGCAACACCTTTCAAGCTCCATCAGATTGGATGGAGAGCGTCGGTGCACAGCCATTTTCAGATCTCTCCAAAGATGTTCTATCAAATACAAGTCTGGGCTCTGGCTGGGCCACTCAAGGACATTCACTGAGTTGTCCTGAAGCCACTCCTTTGATATCTTGGCTGTGTGCTTAGGGTCGTTGTCCTGCTGAAAAATGAACCGTCGCCCCAGTCTGAGGTTAAGAGTGCTCTGGAGCAGATTTTCATGTCTCTGTTCATTGCTACATTCATCTTTCCCTCAATCCTGACTAGTCTCCCAGTTCCTGCCGCTGAAAAAACATCCCCACAGCATGATGCTGCCACCACCATGCTTCATTGTAGGGATGGTATTGGCCAGGACACGAGCGGTGCCTGGTTTCCTCCAAACATGACGCCTGGCATTCACGCCAAAGAGTTCGATCTTTGTCTCATCAGATCAGAATTGTTTCTCATGGTCTGAGAGTCCTTCAGGTGCCTTTTGGCAAACTCCAGGTGGGCTGCCATGTGCCTTTTAGTAAGGAGTGGCTTCCATCTGGCCACTCTACCATACAGGTCTGATTGATGGATTGCTGCAGAGATGGTTGTCCTTCTGGAAGGTTCTCCTCTCTCCACAGAGGAATGCTGGAGCTCTGACAGACTGACCATCGGGTCACCTCCCTGACTAAGGCCCTTCTCCCCCAGTCGCTCCATTTAGATGGGCGGCCAGCTCTAGGAAGAGTCCTGGTGGTTCCGAACTTCTTCCTCTTTTCTGTACCCTTCCCCAGATTTGTGCATTGAGACAATTCTGTCTCAGGGGGTCTACAGACAATTCCTTTGACTTCATGCTTGGTTTGTGCCCTGATATGCACTGTCAACTGTGGGACCTTATATAGACAGGTGTGTGCCTTTCCAAATCATGTCCAATCAACTGAATTTACCACAGGTGGACCCCAATTAAGCTGTAGAAACATCTCAAGGTTGATCAGTGCAAACAGATGCACCTGAGCTCAATTTTGAGCTTCATGGCAAAGGCTGTGAATACTTATGTACGTGTGATTTCTTAGTTATTTATTTTTAATAAATTTGCAAAAATCTCCCAAAAACTTTTTTCATGTTGTGAAGCGCTGTGAATACAGGGATGGTTCCAATTTTCGCAATCCGGATCCATGTTACCGGTCTCGCAATTTAACGAAACTCGCACATTATTTAGCCAACTATATGTGGCAACTTTTGTGAAAATATCTTAGGTGTGTTTTCATAGGAACCTGGTTGTTTTTCAAGATGAACTTTACGTTTTGCATCAATTTTGGCCAAGACAGATGCATTTTTCAATGGAAAATTGTCTGAAACTTCTTCAGTTTTTAACATATATACTTATGTTTGGTATCAAAATGTCCGTCATGTTGTTGTGTAGCCATTAAAAATCACCTGTTTTTTCAGAACAATCATTTATGGGTTTAAATATGGACTTTTCGAGGCCTAGTCCCGCAAAAATCTTGAAATCACTAAATAGGTCACAGTTCACTTCCTGTATGCAAATTTCACATTTCAAATCTATTTTCTGGACAGTCCCAAAAGTAGGTACATATAACCAGAAGATGGTTCAAATTGGGCTGTGAGCAAATTTGCCTATACCCTGCAAAACCTCCTTAGGATAATTTCCAATGAATTAAACTTGGTGCACTAATAATTGAAAATATACAAGAGAGTTGGATGATGTGTGCCCATTTGACCATGAAGCTTTCTCCATTCAAGGATTTTGAATAAGAAATCACTTGTAGTTAAGAACAAACTTTATTTGCACTTTTGCCCTTTCATCACAAGCCGATGTATAAGTGATAGCCCAACGTAATAAGAAATGCAAGCAAGTGTGGGGGGAAGAGTATTTGAAATAGTGGCGTGTGTGTGTTTTTCTTTAATCGATCTGAACCAAAAGCTTAGATCATTTTCCGGGAAACATCTTGCACCGCCCTCGTAAACAAAACAGGGAAGGAGAGCGCTACTGTACTTCATTCAGACAGCTTACTGCAGTGTGGTCTTCCAATTGAAACGTAAGTATATCTTCGTATAATCAAGCATTTATTCCTATATTGGTGTTTCCACTTCATGCGTCAACGCTGCACGACTGTATGAATAGAGCAAAAGTTGTATGTTTTCATGCATGTGTGCATTAGTCGGCTATCCACAAAATTTAATCCGTAAATTAAAAATGCTAGTCTGTAGCTAGCCCGTAATCGTACCCGCCTAACTGAGAAACTTAATGGAAAATCATTGCCAAACCCTGGGTAAGTACTAGTTTGTCACGACACGTTATGCTTCTTTTCATGTTCGAACTGAACTTACTGCGAACAACGTCAGGCTACATTCTGGGGTACTTTGAGACTGTCTGATGCCTAACGTTCTGCTTTACTGGTTTTAGCAAATTATGTTCCACGACACTGCTTTATAGCACTATATTTTTCTGCCTTGCTGCCGTGCTAGTGTAATTCAAGGTAGTACTTGTAGAATTCACTTAAGAGTATGTAAGGTAGCTCGGATGCTAACTAGCTTGCTAGTTGAATGCATTGCAAGCGCTCTGGTAACGCTTACGCACAGAAAGCGTCATCACTGGGGCATGCCTGGGCAGTTGCTGAAATAATGGACTGTCTCCATGCCAGGAGGCCAGGGTAGGAAGTGTATCTTGATTTTCCAGTGCACGCAGTAGGGCTGGCACTGGAGAAAACAGACACGCCGACTTCTCAACGACGGCATATAATCGCCAGATTTCAGCAGCCTACCGAATCCTATCCTCACAGTCGCTGATGAATTCTTGGTTATTATGGTTTAACGTTGACATTGGTTTTGGTCACAAAGTTGTAAATACAAGCTGGCGACCTTGTCACTGTACACAACTGAATGTTGAGCCTTTGAATGTTATTTAAACACAACGAAGAAATTGGGAAAGCCAGTTTTTTCGTCTAACGTTTATTGTTAAGAAACCAGTTCAGGTGGAATTATTCAGGAAAACAAGAGTCGGCTAGGTTGTTACTTTATTCATGAGTTCACACAGCAGATCTAGCGGGTCTTAGAAATCGGTTCTAAATTGAAGAGCTGACCAACGCAATCGTACCATACTCTGAGCTACCGTGTTCAGTGTAATAGTGGCAGCTCTATACGCAATGTTCCTCTGATCTAGTATGTTATATTGGGTATAAAGCCCCATTTTTTTTTTTTTTTTTTTTTTTTTTGCATGTTTGTTCTTCTGCATTGTATAGAATTTTAAAGCACTGGAATTCATGTTGACCAAAGCATTTGCAATGTGCATTATATCCTCACAGTCTTTGAATATGCCACCCAAGAGAAAGGCAGCTCAAGCTACTGCAACTAAAGGAAAGAAAGTAAAGAAGGAAGAGCCAGAGGCTCCAGAAGATGCTTTCAGGTCCGTCAAAGAAGCTTTGAAGGCAGCGGGTCCACAGGAGAAAAGCAACAGGAAAGCAGATGTGCATTGTGGCATTAATGCAGAGGTGAGATATAATTTTGGAAAGCTGATGGAATTTTATGTAATACGTGGGCTTTGAGAAATTTTTGCCTGCATTTACCTCACTTGCAACTTTGATCTGCCCCTTGATCCCAATAAATTGTCCTGGACCTTTGGTAGAAAAACAACCCCACAGTACTTCACTATGGAGATTAGGTTTATACAGAATATGTTTTTATGCTCAACCCACCTTTGGTGTTTAGTACCTGGGAACTCTATATTGATCTCATCTGGCCTTATTACCATATTTTAAATAGGATTTGGCAAACTTTCTGACCAAAAAAACATTCATGTCTCTAATTCTCCAGCAGTGATTCTGAGGCCATATGATGTAAACTTCTCTATGAATTGCCATGATTGTTGAAATGGGTATTTTTAACTTATAATTACAATATAAATATTATTTTATTTTATGAAGTTCAACAATTCTTTTGTTGCACATTGTTTTATCCCTTGTCTTAACCATGGTGATGGACAGCTTGGGGAAATTAGCCTATGACACCTCATGTGTAACTAAGGGAAACAGGAAGTTGTTTGCGATCAATTAAATTTTCATCATCATTGTGGTGAAATTAAATTTTATAATATGAATGTGAATAATGGGAGTATACTTCATTTAGAATTTTCTTCTAAGAAAAAAAAGATTTTGGGAAATATTTTTGGGAAAACGCTTTATTTTTTTTTTTTTTTTTTTTTTTTTTTTTTCCCACGCTTGAAGCACTTTGAATTAAAGGTCAGATATTTATTTGTTTATTTTTTAATGAAAGATTGGGAAGATGAACAGCTATCTACTTTTTCAAAACCTTTTTAGCTAATATTTAACATGAGTGTCAATATTAGTCGAGGGCACTACACACTCAGTGCTGCTGCAATTGGTGCAATATATCTTTGATTGTCTAATTCCAAAAATAATGTTTTCCCATTTACTGACATTCAGACATAGATGACTGAAAAGTCTGCCAGAAAAGTGGCTATATACGGATCACAATCTATCCCTGGCAGATGTGGATAGGACCTTGGCCTACATAGCCAATGATAATATAATAATTGCAGATTTTGTGATGGTACCAGTGTATGGACAATTCACAATACTGGACTGAGATTTTAAGTTCAGTGTGTAATGTTTATTGGTCTTGAGGCAGTACCAGGTTATTTGATTAATAATGCTGCATGTGATGCATACGCTGCAGGAGACCATGTCTCATGAGAGCCACACAACTTTTTGCTCTTATATATGTCAAAAGATCAAAGAAGACACTAAATCATCAAAAAAAGACACTATCATTACAAAAACATTAAAATAAATAATCCTGTGTATACAGTGCCGTGAAAAAGTATTTGCCCCCTTCCTGATTTCTTACTTTTTTGCATATTTTTCACACTTAAATGTTTCAAATTTTAATATAAGAAAAAGATAACCCGAGTAAATACAACATGCAGTTTTTAAATGATGATTTCATTTATTAAGGGAAAAAAGCTATCCAAACCTTCCTGCCCCTATGTGAAAAAGTAATTGCCCCCCCCCCTGTTAAGTCATGAATTAACTGTGATTAACCACATTTTTTGAGTCCAGTTTCACTGGCCACACCCAGGCCTGATTACTGCCAGACCTGTTGAATCAAGAAATCACTTCAATAGAACCTGTCTGACAAAGTGAAGTAGGCTAAAAGATCTCAAAAAGCAACATGTCATGCCTCGAACTAAAGAAATTCAAGAACAGATGAAAAACAAAGAAATTGACATCTATCAGTCTGGAAAGGGTTGCAAAGCCATTTCTAAGGCTTTGGGACTCCGGCGAATCACGGTGAGAGCCATTATCCACAAATGGAGAAAACTTGTAACAGTGGTGAACCTTCCCAGGAGTGGCCGGCCTACCAAAATGACTCCAAGAGCGCATCAACTACTCAGCCAGGAGGTCACAAAAAAACCCAAAACAACATCTGAAGAACTGCAGGCCTCACTTGCCTCAGTTAAAGTCAGTGTTCATGATTCAACAATAAGACAGAGACTGCACAAAAAGTGGCATCCATGGGAGAGTTCCAAGGCGAAAACCACTGCTGACCAAAAACAACACAAAAGCTCGTCTCACATTTGCCAAAATTCATCTTGATGATCCCCAAGACTTTTAGGAAAATATTCAGTGGACTGACGAGACATAAGTTGAACTTTTTGGAAGGTGTGCGTCCCATTACATTTGGCGTAAAACTAACACAGCATTTCATAAAAAGAACATCATACCAAAAGTCAAACATGGTGGTGGTAGTGTGATGGTTTGGGGCTGCTTTGCTGCTTCAGGACCTGGACGACTTATAATCCTAATTGATGGAACTATGAATTCTGCTCTCAACTGGAAAATCCTGAAGGAGAATGTTCAACCCTCAGATTGTGATCTCGAGCTCAAGCGCACTTGGGTTTGCAGCAGGACAATGATCTGAAACACACCAGCAAGTCCATCTCTGAATGGCTTAAAAAAAACAAAATTAAGATTTTGGAGTAGCCTTGTCAGAGTCTGGGCTTAAATCCTATTGAGATGCAGTGGCATGACCTTAAACAGGCCATTCATGCTCAAAACCCTTCCAATGTGGCTGAATTAAAATAATTCTGCAAAGAAGAGTGGGCTAAAATTCTTCCACAGTGATGTGAAAGACTCATTTCCAGTTATTGCAAACATTTGATTGCAGTTGTTGTCGCCGAGGGTGGTACAACCAGTTATTAGGATTTAGGGGGAGCTCATCATTTAAAAACTGCATTTTGTATTTACTCAGGTTGTCTTTGTCTAATATTAAAATTTGTTTGATCTGAAACATTTAAGCGTGACAAATATGCAAAAAAAGAAGAAATCAGAAGGGGGGGCAAATACTTTTTCACAGCACTGTATTAACTCTGCATGTCTTTACTATATGGTACTCATAGCAGCGCAGGTGTAACAATACCAGCTTATTCTCATTGACTTCAGCTTGGCAATACACAAAATAGGATGACATTGTATGTGGTAAAACTCAAGGTTTGCACACTGCTATCTGACCTCAGTTTTAGTGGCTGCAATCTGCTAAGGCAACGCAATGATGGGGCCAATAATGTTACTTGGGCACGGGCAGTCAGGGAAGTTAAAAACAAACTACGTAATTTTCACAGCTTGTGTGTAACGTGAGATACTCATGCCACATATCTTCAGAAAGCTAAGATTCTTGTGATTCAATTGATGCCAACCATTTCAAAAAATAATCATCACAGCAGCTTTAATCAGCGCCTTTGTCAGACCACAAACAAACAAACGAACAGTTACGAAATTGATGTAACTCACCAATGAAGCCTCCTAGTACTCCTCCGGTTGAACATATTCCCTCAAACATGGTCTTGTTACATCCACAACATTCCAGTAAATCCAATCCAGTAAAGCATTTTGTCCAAAACACACTACTACACCGGTAAATATCCACGAACAGCTGCTGCATCATTTGAAAAGAGCTGGTGGATATCCACAAAGTCCGCTGTATTTGTAGTCGTAGCTCCGGAGCACATGTTTAGTTTGGGTACGCCTTGCATAGGCATTTTAGTCAAATTTTACCGGAGTGAAAAGGGGTTAAAAATGTTACCTATTTTACAAATTCAGCCAGGGTATGCAAACTTTTGAGCACAACTGTATATAATTTATTGTTTTTAAACATAGCACGCATTATAATCACCTTGAAAAGCTGACTACCTGCAATTTTTAAAAAAAAGTGTTTTCATGAAAATTTTGCCATTTTTCGACTAAAAAAATTTTGTATTGCGAGGCAATTTTTGACCAGCCTTAAATTCACAAAGCATATGGTAGATTTTTTACAAACTTTACATTAATTATTATAACAACGATAACCTGAGCACTTGCAATTTTGAAAATGATTCGTTTTGTTTTCATGGAGATTTCGTCGTTTTTTGACTTTGAAAATTCAGTATTGGGGATATTATTTGAGTGAACAGTATATGGTAATGGCTAATTCAGGCACATGCCATGCTGAATGCGGGCTGGGGGGTATGCCTCAGTCTCGTCTGGGACCGGCACATTTCTGGTTTCATCTTGATTCACTTGGTTAGACGGTTAGATTAAAGATTGAAAAAGACAGTTGCATTGTTCTTATTTTTGGCTATACATTTCAACAAACAGTTGTTTTAATTGAGATGTGTACACTTTTCATATCCCTTGTACACTTAGAATAATAAGCTAAATCATTTGCTGAGAATATTAGACTTGGGGCAGTACAGTGGATTGATATAGATCAGGGATCTTCAAATCTGGACCTTGATTCCAAATCCAGCCCAGGTTTTCTGTTATCCCAGGCAAGTGAATGAACACTTTGTGACTCTCATTAGCCAGACTGCCTAAACACCTGAGTGCCTTGTAAAGGGAGGGTGGAAAACCAGCAGTTCTTGGACCTCAAGGACCGTGATTTGAGGACCAGGGATATAGATGATTGGGTTGTATGTCCCTGATGACCTGATCAGAACATTTTCTGTTTCTCCAGGTATTTGAAGATTATGATTGCATGCTCAACCAGACAAACATCGGGCATAACAACAACAAGTTCTACATCATTCAGGTTTTAAAAAGTGGAAAATCATACTATTGCTGGACACGATGGGGCCGAGTGGTACGTAAATCAATCTTCATTGAAGACATTGTTTCTTTTTTGAGAAATATCGATCATTAAAACATGATTATATAAACATAATGTTCTATCTGTGTCTCATAAACTATGGAAGGTGGAATGGTTTTTTTAAAAAATTCTTTATCAGACCCAAAAGTAAGAACTTGCTTTTCTCTTATTCTCATTCCTGCTCATAATTGGCTTTGGTTGCGAAGGCAAAATTTGCATGCTCTCCTCATAAAACCATTTTTTTTGTCATAAGTTTTATGATTAGCGTTCTGCCTATTGTCAAATTCAGAAACACACATCACCACTTAAACGTATGTTTTACAAGATGAATTCAGAGACCGACGGTACTTCCCCAACCTCTTTATTTATGTCAGGGGGAGGTGGGTCAGAACAAACTGTTCGGTTCCTACTCAAGTCCCGATAAAGCAGTGTCTGACTTTGAGAAGAAGTACAAGGACAAGACTAAGAACAACTGGAGCGACAGGGCCAATTTTGTCTCTCATGCTGGCAAATACACCCTGATCGAGGTTGATGGGGATGAGGAGGCGGAGATCAAGGTGAGTGGAGTTGTGCCATCCCTTGATCCAGAGCTCTGAGGGAAAAAAATTAATTGTCTCTCCCACCTGGGGGGGGTGGGGGGCGGGAGGGGGCATTTGTTTGTTCGAGTAAAAACACACTCTAGTTGATCATTGAATTTGTCCCTTTATGTTTAAATGTAGTTAAACTATATTGGTAGATTCCATCTTTGAGAGGTTGGAATTTTCTGCACCGTGTTTTAAAAGTCACCCCCACAAACTCTAGATCCTGTGTTATTAACTTCCGTTCGGAAATAAGACATCTAGAGCCAATGCGAATAGGCTTTGTCTTAAAAGGTATAATCTATTTGATGATTTTGTTTAAAGTGTGGATGTTTGTGAGTGTAAAACATTTCCTGTTTTCACCTGTTATAGGTGGACAAGGT
This sequence comes from Gymnothorax javanicus, assembly GCA_029692085.1. Classification (NCBI taxonomy): domain Eukaryota; kingdom Metazoa; phylum Chordata; class Actinopteri; order Anguilliformes; family Muraenidae; genus Gymnothorax; species Gymnothorax javanicus. The sequence continues at coordinate 45,085,773 of CM056202.1, read as the reverse complement.
TGATGGGGTGGAGGAGAAAAAGAAGGTTCTCCCCTGCACACTGGACAGATCGACTCAGAGGCTCATTCAACTCATCTTCAGCACTGACATGTTCAAAGGGGCCATGGAGGAAATGAATCTAGGTGAACATCTGCCTTTAAACTGCATTTGTGTATGGGCTGGCAGGTTATGCTGAATGCTCTTTGGGTCAGGTTGCACCAGCTCTTGCAAGAACGCCCATATTTGACTGTGGTCAGTAAATTTGCTTATGCATTTCAGACATGGCAGCTGGAAGCAGTCATCGTGGGTGTCATTTCCAGGGCAGTTTGTTGTAAAGGCACTGTTGTGCTGTGCACAAATGAGATACAAAACCGGTTTCCCCGGGCGTTACCTGCCCTACCTATCATGCGCTAAAGCCAGGGTTTTCCATGCATAGAGAATTTGGTGGCGGCCACCACCGCCCAATTTCTTACCACCACCAGCTCCCAACGCGATTTTCTGTATCGCATTCTCATTTGCGTGCGCGTAAGGAACAAAAAGAAAACATGGAATTTGCGCAATATTAGTGCCATGCTCCCGCGGTCAACAACAAAAAAAAGCATGTGCAGCCCTCCCTCCCTCTAAACAAAAAAAGAAGTATGTAAATCCCCCTCCCTGCTCAACAAGACGAGAAGCATCTACCCCCCCCCCCCCGCTCAACAAAATAAAAGCATCAACAACCCCCTCCCCCCTGCTCAGCAACATTTTGAGTGTGCGCAGGAGCCTATGACCGAGTACCGCCACCAGCTCATTCTGAGCCAGGGAAAACCCTGGTTAAAGCCACACACAATAAAGTGACTGCAGGTAGAATGTGATTTCCAACAGATTTCTGTGAAGGATGGGACAGTGGTTAAGGGGGAAACACTGTCACTGCACAGCAAGATGGCTCTGGGTTTGGGCCCGACCCAGGGTCTTTTTGTATTGATTTAGCATACTATTGCTTTGTCAGTGAAGGTTTGCCCCCGCTGCCCTAAAACAAGCTTGCAAGCTAAGCTGATTGGGGACCCTAAGTTTTGCAGAGAATGGCGTGTGCCCTGCGATGGATTTACAAACTGTTTGGTGATGTTCCTTCCTCTTGCCCATTAAATACATTACAGAACTCCCGTAATCCTGACCAGAGATTAGTCAGTTAGATAACTGATTAATTTTTACCTTATTGAAGATCTACATACAGAAGTCTTTAACCCCTCTGCGCAGATGTAGACGCCAGCTCACGTGGAGCTGCACTATTTATGCACGCAGTTACACTATTCTATTACTAGATGGCACGCCCAGATCGGTTATTGAATACTCACTAGCAAGCCGAGCTCGAACACAGTTAAGAATATGGACGAGTTAAGTCCCATCCCTGTTTCCCAGGAGTTGCATGAATTAAACTTCTCTGGTAAGCCTGATGTGCAAACTGCTCAATATACTTACCTATAGTATCAATTCAGCAGTTAAAAAATGATCTCCTGTGACAGAAAAAATTGTTGCCCTTTGTAGCAACTACTTCAGCTATAGTGAGCCAATGGTATCCCAATGAAGTAGTTAAAAAAAATCAGTTTTCTGAAGCAAAAATTCGTCATGTTATTGATACTATGTCATTCTACTGTCAGTTATAGTCATCACATATTAAAAACGCATAATTTCCTACCATGGATTTACGCGTAGATTTGTCTGTTGAAGAATTCTGCTGTCTTTTGGAGCCTCATACAATCCCTCACAGAAATACAATCACTTCAATGGTTGATCAGGCTTATCTGCGTAAAAACACAGCTGTAGTTCATGCCCACGTGAAACTCTCCCGGTAATTACCTATTGATTGACACGATTTTCATCCAATTCCAGACAGTATAAGCTTTCTCCAATAATTGAAAGACATTGATTCGACCCTCAGAAAAGTATTTAAACGCTTGCGTAATGGCAGTTAGGTTGTACTCTCTCAATCTTCCAGAACCAACCCTAGAGTGCCGAGCTTATACTTGCGGGATGGAAATGTGATTCTGAGATAGAAAATGGCAGTTATTCTGAATGCAACAGACTGGAGGGCTGACAGCATTGATTCTTTGGACGATAAATTCAAAGGTAGAAAGTTTTTCCTCTTGAACAGTGAGTAAAACTGCCTTTGGTGTAGCTCTATCTTACTTCTAGCCAGTTGGCTAACTAGCCAGCTGTTTCTTATTTTTTGTTTACCGCCATGATCACAGAGCTAGTTTGTCACATTGGGTAACAAGAGTAGTCGATAGCCTTTGCTAATAATACTGCATGTGCTGGCACTTTGCTTAATGTGGTGATCTGCTTTAGAAATGATACCACATTCAACGAAATAGAGTGCCTTGGATTTTTGCTTGTTTAAAATGCGAGCAGCTCAAAGACTTCAGTAAATCCCCTGCTTTGTTCGTTGCACCAACAACTCTGTTCAATCTAGGGTAGAATATTGCCTGCTTTTTCCTAATGGTGACATGTTTGTTTTGTTAAAGCCTCTGGAAACTTGTCTTGACATAGTGAGAATTCACATATAATATCAAAGTTCGGTGTCTCATGAAGCATCTAAAAAAAAAAACTGAGTGAAAATTAACATTCATAACGATTAGAAAACCTAGTTCAAAAACGGCTCATTTTGCTATTCAGTCCATTTCTCAAGACAGTAAGGGCGTGGTGCATCGCGGTGTGACTGGCCACTCCCTCGATTTGAGTGACATCTCACTGGCTCCGTGAGCGTTAGTCACAGCAATGGCTGTGGTCAGTCCAGCCCTATACTTTTGAGCCGTCTGACTCAAGCCGCTTGCACACTGGGCCTTGAAACAAATTTTTCGCACGACAGATTACATTCAAAGTCAATGCGAAGGCTTGAATACACGCTTGTATTCGCGTCTTCACGTTGACTTTGAACGTAATCTGTCGTGCGAAAAATTTGTTTCGCGTCCAGTGTGCAAGCAGCTTCAGAATCAGATGAAGCAGCTCCTCTGCCGTCTGGAAACACCGTCCAGCCAGTTAAGGAATGGTATTTATTAAAATCCTTTGCGGTTTTTATTATTACCAAGTTAGTGCATCTCCGCTAAAATTCAACATTAGCAGGGACGCACCCAACGGCGGCCTGATGGTACTGTAACGTTAGTAACGTTACTGTAATGTTAGCTAGTACAGTACAATATTATTGCATCGTAATTAGCTCGCCAGTCAACCGGTTCCTCTCAGTGAAAATAATTTCCATTCTGCAATGTTTTACCCTCAAGTATGCATGTTGTGAAATCAACGCTCTCTGACCAATAGAACTACATCGTGCTTGCAGGTGTTCCTGTGGAGAATGCCAGATAATACCATCAATGGCAGAAAATATATGCTGTCAGGCGCTTACACCGGTGTGTAGTATTAGTCCACTGTATACTTAGCTCCATTAAAAACGCACTGGTGAGACATGTACTGTACTTACTGCAAATTGAAGAATCAATTTTTATTGCTTTGTCCTGTGAGATACGAGTGGGATTATAGAAACCGTGAACGCGCGCTTCAGTCATGACGAACATTTGCTTTTTTCTGACGTGTACAATAATACTGGATTTGTTCTTTTGAGTGTGTTCAATAGCCGACATAAAGCCAAACAAGAAATAAAAAATGCTATGGCATCAGCAAAATGGCGTGTCTAACGACACGAAAGAAAAAAAAGCATCATTTGCACTGTCACTGGTCAACAACTGGCTGTCTGTCCAATAATGGAAAACAGGCCTTGTTACTCACTGACCCTGCTTGCAGCAGCCGCGAATGACAACTGTACCGCGAGGGCGCGATATTCGGTCACAGCGTGCACAGGACAGATCCTGAGCAGCCCAACCTCGTTGTGAGATAAGGGTCTTATGCTGCGTTCATACCACTATGTTGAATATGGTGAAATTGCCACTTACCGGTTGCTAAAAAGACACGCATGGAGAGCTTTCATTTGCTGCCAGTCTGTCACGGGCGATATCATGGGCGATAATAAAGGTATCAAAATATTTAGTTAACATCCCAATGACAAAACGACAGAAACATTGTGATATGGAAATACAACAAACTCTGGGACATAAAGGTTAATAATAAGTTGCTCCTTTTAATATTTGATAAAACAAACATGAAAATAAACGTACTTTTCTGTTTAGCTCACAATGTGTTGGTCCGGCCTCATTTTGCTCACGAGTGGTGAAGATTGATCCGCTGAATTAAGCACCAGTTCACTGCTTGTGATTACAGGTTGTAGGTGATTTGAACGCAAGTCACCACTTCTGTTCTGAGAAACACCATTTTTACAAGCTAGTTTGAACGCAGCATAAGACATTCGAGCCAGAGCGGAAGTATCGTTCCACGCTAAGTGAGAAACACATGCGAGCACACGTCCCGTTCAGAAAATCATTTACTGGTGCATTTTGAATGGAGCTAATACAAACATACATGATAGGGGAAATAGCGGGGGACAGACAGATAGATAAATGGAACCAAATGTAGTTGAGTAATCAACCGCAAGACAGGCTACTTCGGGACAATGTTTCTCGGGCTCTAAAGAAACTAGCTCACCTGGGCGGAGCAAAGAGCTTTTATAATTTCAGTTAGGGGTGGGACAAATGACTGAGTTTTTTTTTCATTGTTTTGGCTTATTACATAATAACTCACTTAGAAAACCACGCCCAGTTGAACCGCAGTAAGAGGATAGGTGCCAAAAATTAAATGACAAAATCTCGGATTTGAATTGGACATAATTTCTACTATTTTAGTATGTTCACTATTATGCACATACAACCCCAAATAACGTAGTTCAAAAGTTTTTGTGAAATTGGGTTTTCAGAGGCTTTAAAATAAGGTATATTTCTCTGTTATTAAGTTATTCTTGCTCCTTATAGGGTGTGAAAAGCGTTGTTACAAGGTTGCGTTTGGCTTGGATAATCGGAATTGTAAACGGCAAGCTTTCCGTCTGAGTGAACGTTCTGACCGTTCCTTTAATGAGTACGTGTGCTTGCTGATGCGACTTTGTGGAAAAATGGACGAAACTCTGAACTTTTTCATGGAGAAAAGGCATGTTTTTGGTTCTGAGAGGTTACTGGTGACCATTGATGTCCAGCTGCGCCTATATTGATAAACTTATGCTAAATTCAGCCAGTATTATTTATTTATTTATTTATTTTTTTACAATTTCGATGCTGAATTTTCATGAATATTTTTAATGTTTGCAACCCTTTTCTCTACCAAAATTATGAAAATAAACTGAAATACGATGGAATTCTAAATGCTGATAGTGTCTTGTCTCAGTTGAGCCATATTTCCCCTCTCTATGAAGCTTAAATCTTGATTTATAAAGCATTAAATAGGGTACTGTCAACTGGGGTGAGATTGATTACCGGGGTGAGATTGATCAGTCTTCAGTGTTTTTAAAAAATATTTACTCAACCACTATACTCATGCATCATACCTCAGTATGTAGTCAGGATCCCATTTGGTACAAACGATAAATAATATCCACATTCCACAATCTAATCCTTTGTGCGAGAGTTACTGACAAATGATGGCTAAATTTGATCAATCTCACCCCGGTTGACGGTAACGCATAAATAGCCATACTTGGCTTCTGCGCAAAGGGGTTAATCACTCTATCATCAATTTATTTCTTTTTTTTAAATTATGGGATTGCTGCCCTTTATGGGCTGATGGGGTGTTGTTATACCCTGTGGCGTCAGGATGGGCGGGCGGTGGCTCCATAAATTGTCTGGACCGTATCTCTGAAAGTGTCGGGCACAGGAGCTTCAAATTTGATATGCAGGTTCTTTGTGAGGGATAGGTGTGCAGCGTTAGGGCCATTAGTGGATTTGACCTTTGACATTGGTACATTGACCTTGAACTGAAAAATTTTGTCCGGGCCATATTTCCAAAACTATTTATCACAGCAGCTTCAAATTTGATATGCAGGTTCCTTGTGAGAGGTAGATGTGCAAGGTAAGGGTCACGAGTGGATTTGACCATTGACCTTGGCACAATGACCATGAAATGAAAAATGTTTTCCGGGCCATATTTCCAAAACTACTGACTACAGCAGCTTTAAATTTGATATGCAGGTTCCTTGTGAGAGTTAGGTGTGCAAGGTAAGGGCCATTAGTGGATTTGACCTTTGACCATGGTGCAGTGACCCTGAACTTGAAAATTTTGTCTGGGCCATATTTCCAAAAGTACTGACCATAGGACATTAAAATTTAGAGTGCAGATTCCTTGGGAGGGGGGAGGTATGCAATGTAAGGGTCATTAGTGGATTTGACTTTTGACCTTGGCACAGTGACCAGTGCCTTGCCAGAGGTGTATGCTGCTATTTAGTTAAGGGCTGTGGGGTGCTCTCGGCGCTCAGCGTCGGCTTGTTTTAATCACTGTTTTACCATGCAAGAGATCAATGATTAATCTGCATCCTGCATTGATCTGATATGTGGCTCATAGAAATTCAGATTGGCTTTTTTTCTGACTTATTTTCCTTCTTTACATGAATCGTATCTCGGTATAGTTTCCTGATCTGACAGTGTGAGATGAGTGAAGTGGACTGACCTAGTATTGGACATGTGCTTTTTTGCCCTGCTGAACTTGTCCCACAGATGTTAAGAAGATGCCACTGGGTAAGCTGAGTAAACTGCAGATTGCTAAGGGCTTTGAGGTGCTGGAGGAGATCGAGGAGGCCATGAAGGCAAAGAACAAGAAGAATCTCCTGGAGGAACTGTCCTCCAAGTTCTTCACAGTCATCCCTCACAACTTTGGACGAAACCGACCCCCGGTCATTAATGACGCCAAAGTTGTGGAGCAGAAGAAAGAGATGCTAATGGTGAGGCACCCCTGCTCATTTGAGCTAGTGGCTGTGATCTTGCTGGGAAAAAGTATAAAATGGTTATAATTTTACGATCATGTTGTCATCACTCAAAATCAGGGAGCGCTTTGTAATATGGATTCGGTGGCAGATTTTTTCATTATATTTATTTGTTTGAGGGGATAACTAGCTTTTTTTACTTTTTTTAAATTTATTAATTTTATTTAGTTAAAAGACCTGAAGTCTGTGCACTTTTGAAAATACCTCCTGACCCTAGGGCTGAATGATAACAGCGGCTGTAGTTTATTTGTATTTGTTTATTTATATTCTGAGTTGTTGATGTATTGTTGCTAACTGGGAAGTGAAAACTCAACCTTTTGGTTGTAGTCAGTGGAGCTTAACCAGGGCAATTTGCGTCTTGCAGGTTTTGGCTGATATTGAACTGGCCCAGAGCCTTAAAGCTGAGAGTGAGAAGGCTAAGGAGGAGATGATTGAGGAAGTTCCCCATCCACTGGACCAGGATTATATGTCCCTGAAGTGTGACCTCACTTTACTCGGGAGAAACGCTGAAGAGTTCAAGGTAATGCAAAACATATTTCTAAAGTAAAGTTTAGATGCTACAATGGATCATGTTGATATTTCTATCCCCCCTCCCATAATAGGTGATCTCTAAGTACCTGAAGGCAACGACACATAGTGGAGGGCCTACCATTATTGATGTATGGAAAGTAAACCGAGATAAAGAGGTGAGTACAGCTTTGCATTACGTATGTAATTACTTGAAAAAATGAACCCTGTATGCTCATACTTCATTATTATACCATTCTCATGAGTGTTTTTGCATTTGTTTGAGCAAATGTGTGTGTACCTTTGTATTTGAATATTTAAAATATTGTGTGTGCATGCGTGAGTTTGTTTGGTCCAGCTATTACAAGTGGGGACCTAAATCTCTTTGCACAGTCTGGTTATGGGGACTTGTTCTCCTCATGGAGACAAAAAGCAAGTCCCCATAATACAAATCATTTAATTCTAAGGTGAACGTTGTTCAGCGGTTAGGGTATGTACACAGGCATGCGTGTGTGTTTATGTGCACTTGCGTTTGTTCCTGTAGGCTGACCGGTTCAGTGAGCATGAGGATCTGGAGAACCGCCGTTTGCTGTGGCATGGTACCAATGTGGCAGTTGTGGCCGCAATCCTGAAGAGCGGGCTGAGGATCATGCCCCACTCTGGCGGACGTGTGGGCAAAGGCATCTATTTCGCCTCTGAGAACTGCAAGTCTGCCGGTTACGGTGAGCCGCACATCGTGCAGCGAGTTCAGCAGCTGGGATTGTTCTCTTATCGTGTCTGCCCTCTGCATAAGCAAGTGAATTGCCTTCATTCCTGCAGGAATAGGTGTCAAATAGCCAATGAGCAATGCCTGTTGTTTTTGCTTTGATTCCTCCAGTCCCAGATGAAATGGCAAACTGCTTGTGACCGATGAATAAAGGGGTTGTATTATGCCCCTCTCCTAGTTAAATGTTCTCATTTTTATTGTCCATTTACAAACTTTGCATGGTCAAAGAGAATCTTGTTACAACTGTACAGGCTGTGTGTGCAGCACCTCGGGCTCACTGAGCTGAAATTGAGCTGTTTTGGTTCCTGTGTCTTTAAGGCCCCCTCCCTCAAAGCCCACTCTGTTGTGATTGGTCAACTGCCGTTCAGGAAGCAGTGATCCGTAAAATGAACATAATAAAAGCCTGGGGTTGTACTGCTGAGGAACAGTAGTAATAATTAATTTTAATCACTGATTATTCTTTTTGTCTTCATTTGAAAGTCAATGCATAAGGGAATTTGACTTCGCACTGAAGAAAACCGGGTCTTCGCGACATGGTGATACGTACAAACTAAACTAAACTCCTCCCGGTCTCTGCTCTACCTAGTTTTGTTCGAATGCGTGCAAAACTAGCTGCTAGTTGCACATTATGCTGCTGTTACCTTGTGATGTAGGCATGGTATGGAAGAAAAGGTCGGATTACAAACAAGACATTTCAGGCAGTTCAGAAGCTGTTTTCTGATGGACAAAATAACTCCCTTTGGCATGGGCTTTGGACTTCATAACTTTACAGATGTTTTTTCGAGCACCAAAACTATGTTAACTCTAAAAGAGAGGGAAAAACCCAAAAAGCATAATTTCACCCCTTTAAAGCAAGTTACGTTTATTGATCAATTTATTTATTTGTTTTCTCACTTACATACTTACTCTATTCACTTGCATACTTGGCTTAATTTATGTTGCTTATTTTCTATTTTATTGCTTTCTTTTTGTCCTGTCTAGTGAGCACGTCAAATCGCACTGGAGTGATGTTCCTCAATGAAGTTGCCCTGGGCAAGGAGCACACTATCACCATGGATAACTCCTCCCTTAAGAAAGCACCGAGTGGCTATGACAGTGTGGTCGCTCGGGGGCGTGTAGAACCAGGTGAGACTGCTGTCTGAATGCAGATGTGGTCTCAGTGTCCTAGTGAGTAAAGTTGATTGGTAAATGAAAGCATAGCAAATCACTGCCTGTTTTTAGGACTCCGGTGGAAGTCATTGCTCATAACTATGGTGACCTCAGTTATTTATTTATTTATTTTTTTGTTGCCATTAACAGCTTGCTACTAGAGCAGCATTACTGACAACTGTCTGTGGTCAGGACAACATTGCCATTCACAAGAATGCAATCTTGCCTTGATTATCTTATTTCTTTATGTGGCTGAAGAAGATAAATATCTGCCTTAATTCAGACAAATTAACATCTTGTTAAAATTCAAAACCAGCATAGACAGGGGGACCCAGGACTGAGTTTAGGAACCATGTCATTAAATTAGTACTTAAAACTGAATATAGCATTTGGATGTGGAAAAAAATTCCGGTGATTGAATACTCTAGTTGAGCATAATGGCCTTTATCAGTAGAATGTTCATTATATTCCCCTTGTGCATATTTGCTTTTTCTATCAGGGTCAGGATGGCAGTTATGTTTTAAACAACCCTGTTTGTCATCTTCTAAAAGAATGAGAACATGTTTTTTTTTTTCTGAATTGGTTTATACCTCTGTACCTTTGGAGGATAATGAGTCCTTGAGTTGAAATACCTCTCATTGTGTTTCAGACCCCTCTAAAGACACCACTATTACCTTGGATGGGAAGGAAATTACTGTTCCACAGGGGCCAGCCATTAACCAGCCCCAGTTCGAAAACAGCAGCTTCTACAACAGTGAATACCTCATCTACAAGGAAAGTCAATGCCGAATCCGATATCTCCTGGAGATGAGGTTTTAACTATAGATTGCTATGAGCAAAAAAACGACATGCCCTTCTTTCATTTTCCTAATCACGCTTCAAAAGCTTTTCTCCTGTTTGAGTGTAAAATGGGTTTTGATGACTCAATATTCCCAGGTGGTTCTCTTCAAAGAGTTTCCCCCAACCCCCATCATGCATCTGCCAGCTTTGCACTTTCACACCTGTATCTGCACTTTATTATCTGCTGTTTTTCTAATGCACGCTGGGGGCAATTTGTTATTTCTGCACCATAATTATTCATTATACTGAGACATCTTATTCAAACCAGATAGTTTGAAGACCTTAGCTTTGTGATATTTAACTGCAATCTTAAGTCTGTGGTTTACTTGTTACGGGAATGTGAGACACGGAACTTTAACCTTGGGAAGAACTTTCCAGCGACGGTTCTATAAACTGAACATACTTTTCAGTGTGTTCAGTATGTTGTTCAACTGAACCTACGTTTTGAATGGGGAAAGAGGTCCTGTGATTGCTGACCAATGGCAGTGACTGGTGGCTTGTCCCAGTCGGAGACATTCCTGATGGTAAGGATTTACTCTCTTAAAGCCACTTTATTGTGTACCTATCCTGTTGGCATTGTAGTACTTCTCTTTGAAAAGTCTGTCAGACCTACTCAACAAGCAGAAATGGCATGTCCTCCTGCTATTCTCTCGGCTAACTGCTGAAACCTGCTACAATCTAGAATCCATTTGATGTACTCTTCACCTTGTAAAGTACTACAGAAAAAAATACCCATAGTATAAAACTTGCAGAATATGTTCAGAATAGTAATAAACATGGTTCAGTACCTTTTCTTGGATATTCAGCTCCTCCAAAGTCCTGTCTGTGTGCTGGGCTGGTGCATTTTACTGGACTACATTTCCCCAGTTTGAGGTTCCGTGGACAAATAATACATGAAGCAATGTTGAGTCTGCATGTTTTCATTTAATTTACTGATGGCTTATATTTTATTATTTATGAATATGGCTAATTTAGACTGTTGATTGTAAAAAGATGCCTCTGCTCTGTTAAATCTGTGGAGCATTACACTACATTTAGCAGTGGTGTCTATTATTGTATGAAGAAATGTTCTCAAGCCATAGCGTCTTTTGCACTAGTGTTGCTAAATCTTTTAGCCGGTCTAACACAAAGAATACAAAAAAAAGTACTGCTGTTGACTGTTTTGTTGCATGGGTGGATTGCAGTGGTTTGAAATCAAAGAATGTATTTGCATCGCATGTGCAGGAGGAGAGCACCTGTGCATCCTTGTGAAAGACCATTCCTGTTTGAAAGATTCTGTTATGTTTTGAAAATGGAACTCTGGGAAATTGCAGTTCATGAGCATCTCTATACATCGACATAAGGGTTCAGTTTGAGTCGTGTGAAGAAGCTAAAATGTTTATCTATGTGCTCACTGTGTTTCCTTTATATGGATGTTTACTGTGGCCTTATTACAAAGGGCAGTATTGCTGCAGCTCTGCCAGGAGATGTCAGTAAAATGGAGCCCCAGAACAACTGAACTGCTGATGCTTTCTGTTTGCCTTTTCTGTTGCAAGTCTTGTACTTGTGTCCATGATGCAGATTCAGTAAATATAAAGAGGTACTTCCACAACTGAGCAACTGAGTGGAGTCTGTTCCAAGCCATTACTGAGCTCTGTGCAGCTCTATTTGTGTGTGTGTGTGTGTGTGTGTGTGTGTGTGTGTGTGCGTGTGCGCGTGCGTGCACTTGCCACAAAGGCAAATTGTGACTTATTATATAAGGTTAGGGGTGAGGTTAGAATTAGGGATAGACTAAGGTTATGGCAAGGGTTTGAGTTACAGTAATGTCCTCACAAGGATAGACGTGCAAGGATGTGAATATATACACTACAGGCCTGAAGTTTGGAAGCAAGGCCAATACAGGTCAAAAGCATTCTTCCCTTAGGAGCCTAAGCATTCTTCCAAGCTTTGTCAGGGTTACCTAGACAAAAAATAAGAGGAAGGTGTTCTTCGAAAGATGGTTTGGCCCCCTCAGTCTCCAGACCTCTGTCCAATTGAGCTTGTGTGGGACGAATTGGATCGATCTATCAGAAAAGTGCATCCCACGAATCAGCAGTCTCTCATTGACTGTGTTTACGAGGTCTTTAGTATCCCGGTTTTGATTGGATTTTTTAAGTATCCCGTTTTTGTGTTTGTGCATGTAAACACCATATCCCGAATTCAGAAACCGGGTTATGCCCTTATCCCGGTTTCAAGAAACTCTGTTTTACCACCTGGAGTACTGCAATAGAAGCCGGGATACTGGAGCATGTAGACACCTTATCCCGGTCTCTGACAGCTGCCCACCGTGTGCGCAGGCGCCAGAGTGACGCAGCAGATAAGATGCAGTGATCAGAAAACGGGTTACTGGTATTTATCATGTATACAGGGATATGAATAACCGGGTTTCTCTGTGTTCCATGTAAACATCATATCCCAGATATGCTCAAAGCCAGGATAAGCCTCAAAACCGGGATACTAAAGACCTTGTAAACACAGTCATTGATGAACTTAAGAAAGCTTGGAATGCAATTCCTGGCACATACCTTAAAAAACTTGTGGAACGAATGCCTCATATATGCCATGCTGTTGTTAAAGCAAGAGGAGGTTACTTTGAAGAAAGCAAAGTCTAAGCAAAAAAAAGGAAATACCTGATAATTTGAGTAAAAATGTATTCTGATAAGTGACTCTTTATAATCCTGTTTATTTTGTTGCAAAGTATGCCATGATCTATGATCTTTTTTTGTACAAATTTGATCTTGCTTCCAAACTTTTGGCCTGTAGTGCGCGTGTGCGCGCACGTGTGTGTGTGTGTGTGTGTGTGTGTGCTGGTGCATCATTTTTACTATAAGGTATTTTCCCAGTGTTTGCGCTGGCAGGGTTTGCCTGTTCCCCAAAGTTCTGGTTGTATGCCCTTGCTAAAGACCATCAGCAGACTAAGTCTGGAGCCATACTTGAATTTTACTGCACTGCACTATTCATTGACAAAGTGGTTACGTCCTGAGGAAAGTTCTTCAAGTACTGCTCTGCCTCCTTTTTTCATGACTGTAGGTTAAAGAGGCTGATTAGGCCTGGATTGCATCAACATCTATGTCCTGCTCTGGCTACAGAGTACTGAGATGACTGTGTCACTGCTTTTTAGCGTCAGGTGTCGGAAGTAAAATCCCCTTGGAAATTTATATTAGGGTTTGGACACAGTCCGGCATTTCTCAAACCCAAATTAATTTTATGAGCTAGTTTGCTCCGAGATTAGTCTATGGGGTATACGGATGGGACTGATGAGATTTAATTTGTAGTTGATCGTCAAAAATGTTATGCTTTCGCATTTACTGTCAGACTCGAACTGCTTTATTATCCTTTTAACATAAATAAAATGGAAAATTGTGTTTGGCGTTGGCATGGAAGACAAAAAAACAGACTCATCATACAAAAAACATACAAAAAACAATAAATGACAAGAATAATACATTGCACAAGATCCCTGAAGCCACAATAAATAAATATATAAAAGCACTATAAAGTAAACACCTGGCCAGTTTGCAGTCCTCTTTTGAGAACTGCATATCCATGATACAAATGCGTGAGTAGCCTGTGATTTATTCCCGATCAACCAGGCACCTCAGTTTCAGCAAACGTTTACAACATAACTTAACGGAAGCCGACCAGTGAGAAAAATGGCCTTTAGCTATCTCTGGGAAACCAGAAGACCTGCTACCAAGCAAAGTCATTACTCAGTGGACTACTATTAGCTAGTTTAAATGTGATGCGTCGAAATCAATAGAGAACAATGAATGAACAGTGATTCCTTCACTATTTAGCCTGATAGCTAACATTTATATGCACCAAATATAACTAGCAAAGCCAGTGAACTAGTCGCTATGGGTAAAATGAATGGGAACTTTCACTTCAGACAACAGTGTGATGTAGTTACCTCATTACTCTTTTAGGTATATGTTTTGTCTTAAGTTATGTTATTGGGCATAGCATGTACTGCCCCTGTGATGTACGTAGGAATTACACCTTGTGGTCACATAGCGTTAATTTTTGAGGACCTGTCTGAACTCTGAATGCCTGTAGAATACATGCAACAGCCATCTTCAGTATTTACCTCCGCCAACGAAGTTGGGGCGGAGGTTATGTTTTTGCCCCTGTTTGTTTGTCTGTCTGTCTGTCTGTTTGTGAACAACATAACACAAAAAATTATGTACGGATTTGTCTAAAATTTTGTGGGTGCATTGCTATTACATCAAGAATGGACCCTATTGATTTTCACCGCGATCAGTGAAACAATATGGTTGCCACGGCAGCCATCTTGAAATCGTATGACAAGCGACAACTGAACTTTGCTCCCACTCAGCAAGATTTGGATTGTGCTGCCTTGGCAGAGGTTTGCACTCTACGAGTGCCTCTAGTTACAGAATTTATTCAGTTTAATGTGCGCTTGTTTTCAGCCTAAGTAATTCACCTGTGTTAAAGGGAAAGTTCACCCAAAAATGAAAATTCACTCATCATCTACTCACCCCAAGGCTAATCGAAGGGTCCATGGATTTCTTTATTCCTCAAAACACTTTTGGAGTTACAAAGAAAAACAGCATTGAAGACAAATCCAAGTCAATTGAAGTCAATGGACTTTTTCAAGCGTAAAAAACATTTAAAAACCACGAAATGCCTCCGTACTGCTTGTGCAGAGTAATCCAAGTGTCCATAAGCCCCGACATTCAAATTTGACTCGTAAAAACGTCTTTTCACTATATTTTTAGCCTAAATGTCCAGTGTAGCCACTTAGCCAAGAGCCCTGATTATTTTCGCCAAATAAGTTGGCTGACCATTAAAATGCGCTGTTCAGTCAGCGAATCCTAACATTCAAAACTGCAGCGTGTTTCTCCAATCAGAGATGTTTAGGGCCGTTGCAGCATTATTTACCCTCATTGGCCACTGTAGCTAGAGGTCTTGAATTTTAAACTTTATCCATGAAAATGAACCAGGCTACTAGCTAAGTGGCTACATTGGACAGTAAGGCTAAAAATATAGTGAAAAGACGTCCTTACGAGTCAAATTTCAATGTCGGGGCTTACAGACACTTGGATTACGCTGCATGAGCAGTATGGAGGCATTTTGTGGTTTTTAAATGTTGTTTTTTACGCTTGAAAAGTGGCGTCCATTGACTTCAATTGACTTGGATTTGTCTTCAATGCTGTTTTTCTTTGTAACAGAAGTGTTACAAAAAGGAATAAAGAAATTCATGGACCCTTCGATTAGCCTTGAAGTGAGTAGAGGATGAGTGAATTTTTATTTTGGGTGAACTTTCCCTTTAAATGCACTTTATCTTGCAGGTTTGAACAAATTGTTGTGGACTTGATATTTGCTGTGTGAATATTTTGTATTTTTGACTTCTCAGTCATGATTACTCTGAAAATACTTTGAAAACAAAGTCCATGCCAACCAAGATTTTTGGACTGAGGCGCGAAAACAAAACAATTTCAGAACATGATGAAGCCCAACCAGCTTTGATTGGAAACGTCAAAGATTGAAAACTTCATAGCGAGCACGAAGGTGTTACTTTTAGGTGCATAAGTATTCTATACCGTAAAAATACACTAAATCTGTGTATGTTTGCAGTCATGGATGATTGAATTTCATGTTTTGAAATTGACAATTCACAGAGGTTAAATTTTGTCGAAACAACCACCAAACTGCAATTTTATCACACTATATTATACAAAATGATAACATGTAGTCCAAAAAATACAATGCCTCTTTCTGTATTCCAAAGTCTGAATACGTAAAAAGAAGTGAAGAGGCTGTCATTGGTTGTAACCTGTAGTGCCTGTGTGCACTAGGACCCAGGGGAAGCCCAGTTTTGCAGGGACAGAGGAGCATGTGTGTATCCCAAAGAAGGGGGGTGGCGGGGGGGTGGAGTGGAGGGACACAATGTGTGACAGTCACTGCCATACACAGGACTGGGAAGCACAGGGAGAACGCACATCACTTCTGCTGGAGGGAAATCACTGGTAAAGCTGTGAGCTGTGAGCTGTGGTCTGCTGAAAATGCTGTCATCCCTCCTGTGCCTGGAGCTGACTTGCCTGCTCCCAATGGTAGCACCGGGTATCCCACTCTCATCCTGTTCCAAACCGATGCTAGACTCTATGGCAGCACCAAACCCCCAGTCCTGCCTGGTGTAGTAATGCCCAGCTGGATTTACCTGGGGCCTGGAATCAATTCTGTTCTCTCACTGACTGAAGTAGCACTGGAGGGGAGAAGAGAACACGGAAACTGATTCTGGAGCTGCTGCTGGTGCCCTGATGTAGGTGAGTGGGAGCCAGATTCCATTGGCTTAAACCGCCTGGATGTCGCTGTGCTTCTTTCATTAACCCACATTTACCCGGTAAAGGGGAAACATCCCCGTTAGCTCACTTGTCAGGACTGTTATTCTGCATCTTTTTGGAGGACAGAGGAGAGAATACAATCATCTCAAGAATGACAAATTTGCCCTTAGGCCATTCAGACATCACAGGGAGACCTGTGGCTTTCCACTTGCATTTTAAGGTAAAAACGTTAGGTTTGCATTTTGTTAGATGGGCAGAAGTTGACTTTGGGACAGCAGGGAATCAGCCTGTGACACGCATGAAAGGTGACCTGCAGGAAGGGAGAGGGAACAGGAGGTGAAGAAAAGCAGTCGCCTTCTCTCGGAGCGGAGTTCTTAGACATGCAGTTCTGTGTGTATGTGTGCTCTACGTCTCGATAGCGATGCTTAAGTGGCTGAGTAGTTTTGACAGATTGATAAGCAGCTTGGAACAGTTGTGTCACAACACTATGTTTTCCATCGTCATATCTGCCAAAAGATATGCAGTATTTGAGTTGACTGAGGTAGTCAATGACATTTTTGCTTGACTGACTAATTGAAGTCCTTAGTTATAAACTCCCAATTTCAGTTTGTACAATATTATGTTTTCAAAAGAAGAGTGAAATCATTATTATGATTAAACGCATCAAACAGTTTGTGAAACCTGTTATCATCATTTGTCTTTCTGTCAGCCATTGACAATTGACGCTTCTGGTGTTTTAACAAAGAAATAAAGATACTTACAATGTGAAAGATGCTTGTTATCATAGAAAACTCTGTAAATGTTATCAGATGACTAATGTCCCAGCAACTTCATCAGAAATATCACATAGCAGTTATCCACCACAATCAACCACTTTTCCAGTGAATAAATGAATATGATACAAGATGGAGATCTGGACACCTAAGGACATAGAACCTGCTCATTTCAAAATAAAAGCTTGATAAGTGGGTTATAAAAACACCTGCTGGAAGACGTGTGTGTGCTCCCAGTGGAGAAGCGGTTTCGAGATTGCAGTGTGGGGGCAGGGGATGTCAGTGAGCGTAACACGGAGTGACACACAAAAGATGAGTCAGTCACTGGAGTCCCCTCACAGAAAAACCCTGTTTGTTCCCCAACGTGTGTTTGGACACAGACGATTACTGATCTCTAGCCATTACAATCATAGAGGCATTGCATTTGTGCGCCTACGGTGCTCGTACACCCATTGTGCCTTTTTATTGATCGTCCCCTGTCGTCTGTAGATACTCTGTCTCGTGTGGGTGGATGTGAGGGAGGGAAACACAGGAGCCCAGTGAGAGATAACGGGGCTCCTCGAATGCAGACAATGCAGAGGACGAGGGGTTTCCACAGCGTTCATGCCTCTGGCATGCTCATGAAAAGTGTGACGCAGACAGGTTCTTTTTTGTAGTCATTGCAATAACAGCCAGTATGTTATTTATTAATTTAATTCTTATATGGTGATTGCACTAATGGTGCAACATTTATAGCACTGTCTGCCTCTCTGGTGCCAAACTGTTTGATAAATGAAACTCTGGGAGAGGAAATAGACAGTGAACAGTGAATAACTACTGCATGGTGAATTAAAAAAGTTAGTAAAGGTCATTTGAGAAGTTAAGGCCCAGGATAAATGTAGTGCTATTGTTGTCCTCCATTGTCTATATCTAAATGTCACATCTGGATGTGCTTTACGGCTTGAAGTCATTACGCATTACAATGTCTTAATTCCGCTATTTGTAGGCTTTTCCATGAAATTGGCTTTTCCTGTACGCTGTGCAGATTAATTTCTATAATCTATTCATATTCCAAATTAATTGCAGGTTGCATGTCAGCCTATTACATCAGTAGAATGTGATATTGGATTATGTGTGGAGGTACTGTTTTCCTTAATTTGATATTGAATGAGCCACTTTCCTGACACTGATTTTGAAAATATTTTGAAAATAAACACAACTGAAAACGAGGACAACCTTGCATAATTATCAGCTCCGACTCAGAATGTATTTGTACATACATTTTAATTTGCACTAATTGGCTGCTCATCAGCATTTTGTGGGCAAATTCATGTTGTGTCCAGGGAATGGTATTAAAAGAATTTGAAAAAAAAATTCACATCAAAAATTGAAAGGAGGACACTAGCTGGATTAATCACTTGATTTCATTCATTGTCATGTCTGCAGGAAAGCCAGTCTCATTGTGCTCTCTGACATCAAAACAAGAATACATTTGGTCATGTATCTGTGATGGAGATGGATTCATGCACATGACAGTCCTTAGAAATCTTATAGTTAATGTAGGCCCAGATTAATTATAGAAATAAGATATAAAGTGAATCATGTGGCTGGATAATTCTAGTAAACTGCAGTTTTACCAGCTGATGTCATTGTGACTTGTGTGGGAATGAACTGGGTTTAGCAGGACCTTATTTATTGTTTTCCTGTCTTATCTCCAGTACACACATGGGATAGAGGTGCCTTGAGGTGATTGAGGTGACATGGCTGCTGTACTTTACTGAGAGGCATTAAAAACATAAAGTGGTTTTTATCATCTAATTTGAAAACTGATAGTTTTTCCTTTTGCTGATTGAAATGATGACCTTCAGGCATAGTAAGCATTGCAAAATGTCAAGTGTCTGGGTTTGAATCCTTTCTTGGTTTAACACCTCATTATTATTATATAAATGCAGCACAGTTCTCGGGATCATGGTCGTGAATCACACTGGGAGAAATAATTTTGCACATGAAAAGTTGAAGATCAGGGCCAATGAAAAAACTCTTAAACAAAGTCACATCATTCCCACTTCAAATACCACAAACAAATGAATCTCAGAAGAATCAAACATTTTGAATGTTGAATGATGGCCAGTCTCAAAGAAAAGGTTCTGGACGCATTAATGTCCATTAAATGACTGTATCCAGACTGCAGGGATGACACAGAAAGACCAGATGTGTCAGCTGTCCTCCCCGACAAAGTGCGTCATCTGTGACGCCACAAAAACACATTTCATAAAATGTCTTCTGCCATGTCGGATAATGCATAAGAACTGCTGAATTGACTGCCAATGTAACGATAACAGTGAGGGCAAGTCTTACTACCAAAAGCTCAGTTTCCTAAGACCGTGTTTTGCAACTACGAAAGAAACCATTTACCACTACTTAAAACAGCATATTTTATTGTGGGTTTTTGATGCCTCTCAGTATATTTCACCGGCAAAACAGAGTTGGTAAAAATGGGGTTCCTCACCCTTAAAACTTAGATCAACAAGGCACAGAAAATCCTTCCATCCATTACCTATACTGCTTCTTCCTCACCGGGGTGACAGGGGAGCTGGAGCCCATCCCAGCTGACTATGGGTGAAAGGCAGGGACACACCCTGGACAGCTTGCCAATCCATTGCAGGGCACACACACCATTCACACACCATTCACTCACATGCTCATACCTACAGGCAATTAAGAGTCTCCAATTAGTCTAACATGCATGTCTTTGGACTGTGGGAGGAAACCGGAGCACCTAGAGGAGGGACAGAAAATGCAACAAATTATTGAAATTTGCGTTACATTTGTTCCCACAAGTGGCAAGACTGCCTATGTAAAGCAAATAGTCATTAATTGTTGTAAAAATGTTCCAACTTGGAAAAGTCTCTTTCAATTACTGCCACCTCACACTAGCCTTTATCCAAATTTTGGATGATAAATACACAGTCATCTTTTACCATTCATCCATTGCTATGAAACAGTTGAGTTAATTTACTGAAAGGCACTGGAAAGGCAAGTTCCGTATGAAGTGATACAAAGTCCCTGACAATGGCCCGGGTTTTGCACGTATTTATGAAATGGACTGAATTGTATGGTTGCTAATTTTCAACAAGAAATGAGAATAATTTAAATATGAAGGTTGCTAAGGGTCCGTGGAGCCAGTTCTCTGTAAGCACTCTTTAGGCTGTCAGTATCTTTGATGATTTTCAGGAGTGACTCGGAATATAAACAATATCACTAACTCTTTGCAACCTCGCTCTAATGAATGTCAGAGAGAAGAGGCATTTTCTCCCATGCACTGAAACCAAAAGGTTAATTTCAGAAAATGGAGTACCAACTTGTTGGTACATTTTTGATTCCTTGAAATATGTACTATTGCATTACGATTTTAATAATATGTACCATTATTTCTTTGCAGGAATCCATAACATACATTTCTGGATTGTGATGATTGGCATCCAGAGAGAGAGTCTAGCATGCTACCTTTAAAGAGTTCCTTCTGAGTGATGGATGGATCAGGTCCCATGCTTAACCTTTTGCGCAATCGTACTTCGCCCAATATCACATCTGGCCTCCTGGGGCCCAAACCTACCACTCCCAGCTCTCAGCTCGGGTTTCTCCCACAGTTGCAGCTCAAGGACCTGGTTGGAATGTTCTTTATGGTCAGCATGAATATGGTGGCCCTCCTTGCAAATACGGCAGTGATGGTGGCCATTTTGAAGGCCCCGCATCTGAGGAAGTTTGCTTTTGTGTGCCACCTGTGCGTGGTGGACCTGCTCTGTGCCGTACTGCTGATGCCTCTGGCCATCATAACAGGCTCCGCCTTCTTCAGTGCTGTGGTGTTCACCGTGCTGGAGTGCCAGGTGTACATCTTTCTCAATGTCTTCCTGGTCTGCGCCTCAATCCTCACCATCATGGCCATCAGCGTGGAGAGGTATTACTATATTGTGCACCCCATGAGGTATGAGGTCAAGATGACGCTTAACCTCGCCATTGCCGTAGTCATCTTCATATGGGTTAAGTCCATCTTGCTAGCGCTGGTGACCCTGTTTGGCTGGCCGCCGTACGGCAACCAGAGCTCGATCAGTGCAGCCCACTGTTCCTTGCACTGGAGCCACAGTAACCTCCGGAAAGCCTTTGCTGTCCTCTTTAGCGTGGTGTGCTTTGTGGTTCCATCCATCGTGATCTTCGTGGTTTACTGCAGTGTCTATAAGGTGGCTCGGATGGCGGCCAGGCAGCAGGTTCCTGTGCCCACCTGGGTCACAAGTCCCAAGCACCGCTCAGACTCCATCAACAGCCAGACTACCATCATCGCCAACCGGACGCTGCCCCAGAGGCTATCCACAGAGAGGATCTTTGGAGGTGGAAAAGCAGCCCTCACTCTGGTCCTAATCGTAGGCCAGTTTCTGCTGTGCTGGCTGCCATACTTTTCCTTCCACCTGTACCTTTCTCTTGGAGATGCACTCCAGAGCCCAGGAGACTTAGAGGAGGTGGTTACCTGGCTGGCTTTCTCCTCATTTGCCATCAACCCCTTTTTCTACGGGTTCCTCAACAGACAGATCCGTGAGGAGTTGTGCAAGTTGAGGAGGTGCTACTCGACCCGGCCCCTGGAGCTGGGAAACTCCAGCCACGAGGGTTCCATCCAGGAGAACTTCCTTCAGTTCCTGCAGCGAACAAGCTGCACAGCAGAGACCCGCTCCAGCTGTGTCCAGTCCAGCCCCAGGAACACTCTAGATCACAGTGTCCGTATTCCTGGGCAGATCCCTGAGGAGTTCAGTTAGCCCTCCTCAAGTATAATGTCTTACTCTTTAAGTAGGCCTCGGTGCGAATTATCTTATTCTTCGGGAACCTTATTCATCCATACAGGGTACAACAGACTGTGATTTCTACTGTGTTACTAGCTTTGATGTTTACAGTCTGACATAACAATGGCAGCTACCACAAGGGGGATACTTTTTTGTTTAAATTAAATTCAATTTCCCCTGCCTATCTTAAATAAGGCACTTGAGTAAGAGAAGATTTGATTTGTAACTATATGAATCCGTGGTTATTCGCTGATGTAATCAAATGGATATTACATTCAACACGCAGTAACAGTTTTTTTTTTTTTTTTTTTGTCAATTTAACACAGAAAAAGGTAACAAGAAACCTTTTATTGGAGGCAATTAATTGAACTGCATTATGAATTCTGTATTTATATAATGACATTTAACTGGGAATAGTTTACTGAGTGAATGGAGGCATCACATATATGTATGCACATTCAGTTGCAATAGCAAAGTGTTGAAAAGTTGCATTGAATAAACTTGAAAATTATTCTTGTTCATGTTCAAATGACATTTTCAGTGAATGATTGGGTTTGGATTCATTGAGTCTGGGTGTATTTAATTATTGAGATTAGATCAAGAGCTGAAATGGGATTAACCTGGTTAAGTAAAGATTAAATAATTATAGATTTACTTCGGGGTAAATCACTGATGTAAATTACATTTCTACAGCTAAAGTTAAGTGAAATTGAGAAAAAATGGTTTAAATAGAAAAGCAGAAGGATTCAACTTGATGATACAAATAAATAATATTAATTACAGACAAAAGAATAATGACAGAACTATAGATACTGTCAGTGATACCACAAATGTATATCACCATATTGTTTTTAAAAAATGACAGAGAACATCTGTAATTTAAAGTTTTAGATATGAAGTACATAATGCTACCACTGTTATGCAGATATTTCCAAATGACTGTCTGGAAAATTACATGTTATATGAGAATGAGATGTATTTTTGCCTTTTTGGTGTTTTTTACTACTTTTTGCCACAATGTGGGTAATTTTATTTGTTATTAAACAATGAACAGGGGGAAAAAATGTTGAATTTTACAGAAGAGCATAAGTTTATAAATCTAAAAATACGTTTCTGTGTTCCTGGTGATTGCACTTATTTGTTTAAATGTATGCTGTGAAAGCTATAATTGAAATTAATTATTGTATTGTTTTTCGTTTACCAATTTACTAGCCAGGACAGCATGGGATGATTGTTTTCACCTTGTGTGTGTGTGTGTGTGTGCATGTGTATGTTTGTGTGTGTATGTCTGCGTGCGTGTGTTTTATCATGGCAAAATGTGGTCTGGGAAATGCCTATTGTAATGCAAACTTCCACAGAAGCGATTTTGAGAACTTTGCCCAGTGTTCATATGTCCATCTATAGATAAGATGCAGTCATGAAACTTCACAGGTATGTAGCTGAGATCAAAATGAAAGCCAGCTTCGCCGATGGGTGCGATCTCATCGCAAGATGGTCTTTAGTTACAAATATATTATGTTTGATATATATTTTTTTCAGAACTATTTCTAACTGATTCAAATTTATTGAAGTACCTGCAGATGTGGCGAACAATTCCCATCCAACACTGAACCAGCATGTAGAATTTTTTTCTTTTTTTTAATAAATGTTAATTAATGAGAAATCAATCCCACTTTTGTTTGGTTTCTTATCATGTACTGTGTTTTGAATACAGTATGTTTTGCTCCTAAAAACAAAAAGGCATTGAAAGGACCATTTCATTAAAAACAGATAGGATCCAATCACTGAGGCTTTTAATTTTTATTTTATTGATTCTTTTATTATGGACCATAATCCTATGCTTTTCACTTATTATGTAGCTGTGAACTAGTCCTCTATGACTTTTTATTTATTTCTGATATTAATGTTAATTTTATTGCTAAATGTTAATATTGAATGTTACAATTAATAGCCCGCGAACTGTTATTCAATATGTACCTGCCCATGGTTTGAATAACATTTCAAAATTCCTGAGAGAGTAATTAATATGACAATTATATGATAGATAATTATATTATTAAATATAATTATATATATAATTATTGAACCTGTTGAACACCAATGGTTTAGAATTGTCCATCCAGATAAAAGTCCATCCAAATTAAGGTTGATATATCCTCCAAAACATCTGGTAACTGTGTTATATACTGTATGCTGTACATTCAAACCTTAATGAATTTGAGCATAGTATGCTTAATGCTTTGTGTTCTTGGTCGATTATATTGTGCAAATGCTATGAAACAGAAGCTCCCAGGCATCTTGCATAACAACGAGGTGTCTTTCTCTTGGGTCTTTGATTTATGTGTCTGAATCACAGTCATGTCTGGTTTTAATGAATCTCTAATTAGCCTTTGAGTCAATAGCATCCTATTTATGGTATTTCTATCTGGGGGCTCAGCAGTGACAGGCAGACATCTTCTGTTTTGTGATGCAGACTTGCATGGATGTATGCTGTCCATTCAATCAAAGCTGATAATTAGAAACTGAAAGGGCAAATACATGATGTATTACTTCATCCATCTGTGTGTCTTATGGGGATTTTTCTTATTCGTGACAGAGATACCATCGTTGATTGATTTGGACATGTCAGGCACACAAATTGGTAATGACTTTTAAGGGCATGTTTTGTGATAGACTCGTTCAGCCAAACCTTTTGTCCTTTGGTGTTTGCTTGGTTAATCAAGCTGAGGTCAATTC
Organism: Gymnothorax javanicus; assembly: GCA_029692085.1. Taxonomy (NCBI): domain Eukaryota; kingdom Metazoa; phylum Chordata; class Actinopteri; order Anguilliformes; family Muraenidae; genus Gymnothorax; species Gymnothorax javanicus. Next base: position 45,061,006 of record CM056202.1, on the reverse strand, counting down.
AAATACTATTGCAAATTTTTTCATTCATTTGACAATGTAGTTTCATGTTTCACTGATCATCCAACAATAGTCCAAAATATGCTTTCTACTGTACGTCTGCCTCAAAATTCACAATTGAGAACACATGAACCACTCTATTGAATTTTTACTAAGATACCATACTCTATAGACAGCACACACTATGACTATAGATCCATTAAGTTCAAGCACTGTGTTCTCGTCAGCCCTGTGACAATAAGGCCAAATAATGCAATGTTGAAACTGGACTTCTTTTCACTGGCTTGAAGATCTTTTTACAGGAACCACTCCATTAAATCAATGTGCTCCAATACCAGTGGTCAGGCAAGCGTTAACGACGGCAAGTAAGTGCCTGGTTATTCAACACTTTCCAGGCTAATCAAAAAACATGAGTGGGTGAGGAAACCTCAATCAATGCGCCAAATAATGAGAAACCCAAAATAGGTTGTAGGTGAAAAGGGGGCTGAGGAACAACATGTGTTGTGATTAAAGATTCATGGTACAGACGCCTCTTTAGCCGATCAAAACAGACCTGCATTTATTAAAAGAGTGCGCAAACAGGCAAGCACACTGCGTTACAGATTAAAGGAAAGTGATTAAAGAGAGAAAGGGAGGGTGCATGGGGGGGCTGATTACCAGCCTACTCCTTCAAAAACAAGCTACAGAATAAAAGATGGACATGTAAATACTCTCTGGATCAATCAAATGCTGACATTATGCTGAGAGTACAATGTGCGCAGCAACTAGCCTCTGTTAAACCATCGGTCCAGACTCAGTCTTGTGGCAGTGGTGGCAAAGCGGAGAGACAGGCAGTTTCTGCAATCGGTGTTACTGTTACCACAGAAACAGCTGGATGAGCCATATGGGTCAACTGGCAGGACAGGACGGCCTGTAGTCTATAATCCACTTATAAAGCTGTTTTACATGTGGGATAAGTGAATGGGCACCAGCAAGGTCTATTTTAGCTTCACGTCACCCCAATTTACCCATGCGTGTAAATCACCACCTTGATTGTGATTATGCCTGTTCCCTGAAGTTCTTTACTGGGGACTTCAATCTTTCATGGCTAAGCTAAAACACTGAGTAATTGTTCTAAATTGTAATGTTGCCACCTGCCAGTTGTTTCCACCAGTGTGTCAATGGGCCGTGACGGATAGTGCTCTGTTGATCTGGATGGGAACCTGTTATGCAACAATTAGACTCCTGGCAGATTGATTAGCACAAACCAGTGGATACTGGTTTTGACCCGTTTCAGGCAGGTAAGGGGCTTTATCATATAAAGGGAGGGGAAGAGAGAGAGAATGACAGAGAGGAATATCAATATAAGGGGCAAGATAAGCAGAATTGCTACAAACTAAGGCTTGAATGGAGCTCAGTGACACAGCTACTCAGTCTGCAATTCAACATTACACTGAAATTCTGGTCAATTGCACATTTTCAGATGCTGTACAAAATTATTCACAGCTTTGCATGTATATTTATGAAAAAACATTTTCAACCTGAGATTGAAGATGATAATCCTCCACAGCCATGGTTTATTCTATTCGAAATATTCTCATCGCAGCATTTAAATCTGTTTTGAATCTTGGCACATGCTGTCATCCAATGAGCTGTAGAAGCCACCATGGTCTTAAGTTTGTTTTTCTTGTTAATTTCAATACTCAGTTGGGTGATCCTGATGTGTTGAGTGCTCTTACGAAGAAGATAAGGATTTTAATAATTTTTGGCTTTGGTGCACTGCCATTCATTGTAGCTTTAATGACGTCAAAGTTCACTCTACACCCATTTTCCAATCATGCATGGGCCTCTCAAAGCACCAAAAGAATTTCCTAAGTGCTTGTTTTCTTTAGTGACTCTGCAGTCTCAGATAAAAGCATTGACCAACAAAGTTTTTAGTCTCAAATGTCTTATATTCCTCTGTACTTTGGCGGTTCTGTCTCCTATGAGAATTCACCCAGAAATGTAATCAATCTCATTCCTTTAGAGTTGGCCAGTGTGGGGTTTTCCTCTTAATCTTTTTCATGCTAAATAAAAGATACTTACCTTTCAATGTTGAGATGAGATGTAAAACTATTGGATATAAGTGAAGGGGATAACTTATCTTATGGGATATATAATGTTGCTGCTATACATTATCACTTACGAATTAATCAGCAAATCATGGTCATTGGAAAGACCAATTAAGGCCAAGCTGCATCTGGTTAACCTATCAAATGTCTTCTCAAACATTTGGCTAACCAAATATGTTCAATGGAACACATTATTTGAAATTTGGGTGATTATAAGAGCTGTGGAAAAAAAAAAAAAAAAAAACACTCAGTCATCAATCTGGGAATTTAAATATTTTCTATTGAACACCTTCTTTGCAGTTAGATCAAAGGACAAGAGACAGTCCTATTTTACACATAGACTAGCCACCTGAGATGAAAATACTCTAAAAGTAAATTCTTAGACACTTTATATTTTATCATAAACTGACTGCATGAGGTTTTCCACTCAGTCCCATGTTGTAGATCAGTCTTATGATTGATCAGGCTTGGTTGTGTGAGAGAATTGGCAGATTTCCCAAAGGACTGTGAATGCCTGGATTCAGTCCATCTCCTCTGCAAATGATCATGCCACTTCAGAAAACAATGGCCCCTGTCAGAGGCCAGTCGTGCAAAAAGGGCTCATTTCACATAGGATGGGGAATCAAAAATGCCATGTGCTTAAAAAAAAAGTCGCAAGGAAAATAATGGTGAACAGTCAGATCAGCATATGCAGTAATACTCAATTGAAACAAAAGTAAAAATCAATTCCCTCAATAAGATTGAGTTGTATAGAAACGAGTGTTTGTCTGCTCACTCAAGCCTTGTATGAAAGGGAACAGTACTAACGCAGGAAACTACAAGCTCGTCATTTGACTTACATTGCATTTAAAATGCTAGAATTTACAAACCCCAATTCCAGTGAAGTTGGGACATTGTGTAAAACATGAATAAAAACAGAATACAATGATTTGCAAATCCTTTTCAACCTATATTCAATTGAGTACACTTCAAAGACAAGATATTTAATGTTAAAACTGATAAACTTTGTTTTTTTTGTGGAAATATTCTCTCATTTTGAATTTGATGCATGCAACATGTTCCAAAAAAGCTGGATCAGGGGTATGTTTACCACTGTGTTACATCACCTTTCCTTTTAACGACACTAAATAAGCGTTTGCAGGGCTCTCAATTGCACAGCCATGGCTACACCCTCTATTTTTCAGGTCCTATTTTGGGCACATTCTCGCACTGTATTCAACTTGCTGTTGCGGCGTTTCCAAAGCCCAAGTCCCCATTTTGACATACCCTGACACACACTAGGGTGCACCACTACCGTGCTGCATGTTCCCAAGTATCAGGGGAGCAAGTTAAATGGTCGTTTGGGGTTTACCATGGTAACTGGGAAATTCAACAGGTGAGCCAGCATTACTTTCCAGGTGACAGAACAATTGGACAACCAGCAGGCCCTATTAGTGCTCTGCCATCAAGAAAGTTATGGTGGGTCCTGGAATGTGGAGACAGGGCTGACACAGACTGGTGGAGACCAGTTGTTCCTTTTAAAATTCAGTTTAATAAAGACAGATTTAACAATAAACAAATTTGTGTTTTCACATTATTTTATTTGTAGCAGCCAGCAGCAGTACCAGATTGTCAAAGACTAGTTTCATTCTGACAGCAGCAGTACCCCTGTACCAGAGTTAACAGATTGGCAAGACTAGTTTCATTCTGACACAATGGGAAGTTAGTGACTAGTGACATTTATGAATCTGTTATTTAAATATTCCCTCAGACAACTGACATCATATGGTTTCTCTGTAAAATGATTTACCTACAGCATTAGACATGATTTTTATTAGAAATTACATCAGAAATTTAAACTGACCATTGGAGGTAATTTTGCAAAACAATGTTGCCTTGAACCAGTTCAAACAAATTTTTTTGGCATCAATAATCATGGAATGTGCCTTGAAACATGCATTCATGCTATGCAAGTGTAAAAAAAAAATATTGCTACACCTGTCAATTGTTATTAAAAAAAAAAATGATATTTTCAGTGTTTTTGTTTTTACCTATATTTTTACCACGATATACTTGTGGGATTGATTTTGTTTTTTGTTCTCATTACCTACAATAGTGTTTTTCAAGAAATTTTCACCAAAAATTTATGGTGAAGTAATATATTCGGACTCTTTTAGATGAAAGTGGTGGTGTATAATCATCGCTGCACACTACTGTAAGTAACGCTACTAGGCATTCTAATTCATAAGGCACACCTATAATACAACAATAGTTATCTTGTGACTACAATGAGCATCTGATGCAGATCTCGGTTCAAAGCCCAGTCAGTTAAATGTACAGCCTCTTGATTCAATGTGTGCAACAGATACTCTCACCAGTTATCCATCCCTTTCCCAAACAGGTAACGTTGGCTGGAGCATGCATTGTGTTTTTGAGACAATTTAAAATGGAAGATTACAGAGGTACCAGCATTGCAGCAATAACCGTCAGGAGGTGATCTCTAAATGGCTCTAACACTTTGACAGGAGAATTCTCCTCTCGCCTGAAGTAAATAGTGAAATCCAACGTCTCAAATCTGCATTAGCAAAAGACGTCAGAGACAGCCTGACATTTTCCTCAGTCCCCCTCCCTCCCCTGCCCCACTCACTCGCCTGTTCCAGACTGATACCTTCACAATGTGTATAACCGGAATTAGAAATGATATCATATCTGTTAACAGGAATTAGGATGGAATAAAGATCTAAGAACACAAAATAAAACATGTTTGCATTATTTAGCATTGAGTGGACTTGAAGATTCAGTGGCTTTGTGAGTTTGATTATCAATAATGAGCTATTTTTGGAGCAATCTTGGTCTGTTGATGTTTTAATTTTGATGAACAATCAGGCAAATAGTGAATATAGAATCATTTTTACGAATATATATATATATATATATATATATATATAAAGCCCCAATTCCGAAATAGTTCAGACAAACTGTAAATTGTGAATAAAATCAAAATGCAATGACTTTCAGGTCACAAGCCAATATGTTATTTACAATAGAACATAGATAACGTTTCAAATGTTGAAACTGAGATATTTTACATTTTTATCCACAAAATGAGCTTATTTCAAATTTTCTGGCTGCAACAGGTCTCAAAAAAGTTTGGACACAGGCAAAACAGGGCTGAAAAAGCAATTAATATATAAAAGAATCAGCTGAAAGAACATTTAGCAAGTAATTAAGTTAACTGGCATCAGGTGTGTAACACGATTGGCTATAAAAGCGATGTCTTAGAGAGGCTGAGTCTCTCAGAAGTAAAGATGGCCAGAGGCTCTCCAACCTGTGAAGGCTTGTGTAAAAAAATTGTGGAATACTTTAAAAACAATGTTCCTCAACATCAAATGGCAAAGGCTTTGAAGGTCTCATCATCGACAGTGCATAACATCATCAAAAGATTCAGAGAAACTGGAAAAATCTCTGTGCGTAAGGGACAAGGCCGAAGACCTTTACTGGATGCCTGTGATCTTCGGGCCCTCAGACACCACTGCATCACTCACCAGCATGATTCTGTCATTGACAATACTAAATGGGCCCAGGAATACTTCAAGAAACCACTGTTAGTAAACACAGTCCGCTGTGCCATCCACAGATGCCACCTAAAACTCTATCATGCAAAAAGGAAGCCATTGTTGAGCACGATCCAGAAGCGCCGTCGTGTTCTATGGGCCAAGGCTCATTTAAAATGGACTGTAGCAAAGTGGCAAACTGTCCTGTGGTCAGACGAGTCCAAATTTGACATTCTTGTTGGAAATCATGGGCGTCATGTCCTCCGGGCTAAAGAGGAGAAAGACCACCCCTCCTGTTATCAGCGTTCAGTTCAAAAGCCAGCATCTCTGATGGTATGGGGATGCATTAGTGCATATGGTGTGGGACACTTGTATGTTTTAAAAAGCGCCATGAATGCTAAAAGGTATATAAAGGTTTTAGAGTGACATATGCTCCCCTCCAGATGAAATCTATTCCAGGGAAGGCCTTGTGTATTTCAGCAGGACAATGCAAAACCACATACTGCAGCTATTACAACAGCATGGCTTCGTAGTAGAAGAGTCCGTGTGCTGAACTGGCCTGTCTGCAATCCTGATCTTTCACTGATTGAGAACATTTGGCGCATAATTAAACAAAAAGTCTGTCAAAGGAGACCCAAAACTCTCCAGCAGCTGGAAGCCTGTATTAAACAAGAGTGGGATCAAATTCCAATGGCTAAACTCAAGAAACTTGTCTCCTCATTGCCCAGACGCCTCCACTCCATGTTAAAAAGAAGAGGGGATGCTACACCATGGTAAACAGGCCCCTGTCCCAAATTTTTTGAGACCTGTAGCAGCCATAAAATTTCAAATGAGCTCATTTTGTGGATAAAATTATAAAATTTCTCAGTTTCATTATTTGCTATGCTATCTCTGTTCTATTGTGAATAAAATACTGGCTGGTGTGATTTGAAAGTCAATGCGTTTTTATTTTATTCACAATTTACACTTTGTCCCAACTATTTCGGAATTGGGGTTGTGTGTGTGTATATATATAATTTTTTTTTTAAATTATTATTTTTTTCTTCAATTTGTGACTACATCACCTTTTAAATTGTAATTTTGGTTCATACCAGTAAGAGGACAGTACATGTACTACTCATACACGAGTCACCATAACAATACCAAACAATAACATAACAACTGCCTCAGCCAAATTCAGTTAGAAAATTACTCAAATCACATGAAGTGTTAAACTTGTGCCAGTTCCCGTGGATCCATCATGTGAGCTGAACTAAACGTGAATGCAAGTTTTCTTTCAGCCAGCAGAGGGTACTGCTGAGCTGCCAATACAGCATGATCATGTAGGCTACGTGTGTGCGCGTGCGTTTGGATATGTGCGTGGGCGTGCGTGTATGTGTGTGTGTGTGTGTGGGCCTGTTTTTGTGATACTGCTGTAAATGTCTTTAGCGGTATGATCCATCCTGTCTCTGACAGTTGTTTCCGAACTGAAAATTTTCCTGCGTGTAGTTCTGCTCGAATTTAGAGTTTAATGGTCATCAAACTGAGAAGAATAAGTCAACGGAAATGATCAAACAATCCTTTGATCATCGATATATAGCTGACCATAACTGGAAAATGGAACAATTGCTGGCGCAATACTGTTACATTAAGTTCAGTTCTGTTCTCTTTGATAATCTTCAGTCGCTGAAATCAGAACAATGCATGACAACCTCTGTTTTTCCACTGAAAATCCTTCAGATTACAGATATTGAAGTAAAGCAGCACAAGCTCTGGTTGACTGGTGATGTTTAAAAGTCCCACTCAAATTTAATTTTTCCACAGCTCTGACTTAGCCCCTCTTTTTCAAACAACGCCGGGCAGCTACATTTCACACTTAGAAGATAATAACCTTTATATTTGACTCGTTCGTCACTGAGTGTCGGAAACAATGATTCCTGCCTGAGTCAATTTAGAAATTCCTGCGGCAGCCGTCACTGTCTCAATATAGCCTACCAACCAAGTGATCGATGGGTATGATTGACCGCTCATACCATTGGGAGGGAAGGAGAGATCAGAGATCAGAACCACCCATCGTTCTGGCAGTACGTGGAGGCTCTCGCTCCTTGGAACGGCACCATGATCAAGGAGGATTCCCAGGAGGTGACCAAAATTGAGCTGGAGGGGATTGAGGAGCATTCTGAGGAGCAGTCTGGGGCACAGTCAGTAGAGTCAGAAGATGGAACCTTCTCCATTCAGGGAGCCTCCAGGCCCCAGCTGAAGGACAGGGACCCCAGGGGAGTCAACCAGTGCCTTAAGGTAAGCGAGAGTTATCCTTATATTGGTACGCACCAGGGCAAAGTGCCCATCCTATGTGAGATCTCTGAATGCTAACTTTATGTGAAAGGTTAGTTCTTTATGGAACCCTCTGTCATTGGCGAAATGTAATGAAGCACCCACTGTAGATCGAACAATTTTAGGAAGCCAAAAACCATTGATCAATATTGGTTTCCTTAATGAAATCACAAAGAAACCTTCGGGAACCATCTTTTCTGAGAACATACAGTATGCTGCTAATGAAAATAATTCAGGTGTGAGCAAGATATGCTAATCCAGCATGCATTGTGAGGTAAATGTCAGAGGACTGTGACAATGATTGAGTTGATAATGGAGCTCCTGTCTTCTATAATGAGTTCATAGGATAAGGATTTTTCCCGTGCTGAGAGATTAATTCCACATAGTGTACATGCTGATAAGTAAAATGCCAAAATTAATCAGCTTTGATACCACGCCAGATGTTTCATTTGAATAAATTGAGACTATTATGTGGCAATGCTGCCCTCTATAGACATCTTAGTGGTACTCCTTTACTCCAGTCATTCAACTGCATTTTTACCATTCATTTCACCATCCTCACAAGACCTGGTCCTGGAATATAACAAAGCATAAGCATTTTAATTTTCAACAGGGATAACAAAAATATTGCAATTTGTACTGAATAAAAAATTTAGTTGGTTTGAGCACAGCAGAATATTCGCATTTGAGTCCTATGACACATACATGTCCCATACTGGGAACAAAAACTAAATCACCAGGTCTTGGGAGGACTGACAAAATGCAGACACAGATTGTTGGAATAATCATGGCCACTGGAAAATCTACTTCATGAGTTAGAAACATCTCAGTTTGTGGGTGGGTGGTGGGTACCGAGAAAAGGTGTCTTAAATACTGAATTAAATCAAATGGACCACGCAACCACCAATAAATTGTACATAAGCATTCAAATTCAGACAATATTGAAAATACCGATTTATGCAGCCAGTGTGAATGTTTGTAAGTGGAGATGATTAGTGTTCTAAAGAGTACCTGAGAATACAACCAGCATTGTTCTGAGGATTACATTAACCTTGCTGTCTTGGTTAATACTTTGACTGTGCTGCTGATATCACATGACAGTGAGAGATCACATGCCTATTCTTGTATTGCATGACATCAAATAATGGTGGAAGACGTACATGATATGGGAGAGAGGAGGGCAATGAGGGTGGTATCTGTTCCTGGTTTTCACACCAACTTATGGCCTTCAATTAGTTAATTATCTTAACAATCCAACCATTAATGAAATCTGATGTTTCTGCTGCATTTCTTCAAAATGTCATGAATGACAAAGACTGTTCTTGTCTCTCTAAATGCTACATTTTTCTTTGATCTAATCAGCGTAAAAATCAATTTTTAAGGGTGATCGATAGAATGAAAAACCTGCATACACACTGGCCCCCTAGGACCAGAGTTGCCCACCCCTGATCTAGAATATTAGACAGGTTGAGCTAGTGAACTTTGATGAGGGTTGGGCCATGTCATTGCACAAGAGCACTCAAACCTATTTGCTGACGCAGTCACTCGGATGCTCCTTATTTCCAGGTCACCTTTGAGGACGTTATTGCGGAGCCTCCGGCAGTTCGCAGCTTTGATAAGGTGTGGCTGTGGAGCCACGCTCTGTTTGAGGTCACCAGAGTCTGGCTGTACAGGATCATCTCCCTCCTGCTGGCGGTACCGCTGGCTCTGATTGCTGGGGTGCTCTTCGCCCTTCTCAGCTGCCTACACATATGGTAAGTTACACCACAGAAATGGCGCACGCACACAACGACAATATTAAAACCCCTTCGTGCAGATACAGACGCCGGCGTCCGTAAATATCTAAATGTAATTCCTAAATAATTCTGTAATTGAATTTACAAATGTTTTGCATCACAGGAATAATTTTCCAGAGTCTCTGTGACACAGATACTGAGTAATAATGCCTAAATAGGCTCATGCATACAGGAAAAAATTGGCATTATTTGTATTCTGCGCAAAGGAGTTAAGTAAGATGGTGTTTAGAGCCGTCTTCTTGCAGCAAATGATTTGAGAATTGCTATGTTGCAGCAGAACCCAGAATTTGCACAAGTATTTTGTTCGTTAGAGCATCATTTCAGGTGTTCTAATTTACATATTTTGTTAAAAGAACAGACTGCCCCTCTGATAGTTTGGATACTAGAAGAATGAGAACTGCATTTTCTCTCATTCTCACACACACCAAATCTGAGCACTGCACACTCCAAACAAATTTGAGCATTGTGACCATTTTGACTTAGCTGAGAGTCAGCTACATTTGCAATGCTATTTCAGAAAGAGAAACAGAGAAAGAGTAAAGACTGGCAGTTGTCATTTCATCCTTGCATCTCTCTGTCGTTTCTTTGTCAAGGTTGATCATGCCCTGTGTCCAGCTCATCCTGATCAATATGCACTGGGTCCAGACCATCTGGGCCAGTATTTTGGACATCGCCATCTCTCCTCTGTTCCTCAGCATGGGGAAATGCTGTGGGGCTGTCAACATTCGAGTGGCACGGGAATAACTATTTACGTCCCGTCATAAAAGCGACACTCTTTCAGGATTCCCAAATCTCCATATCCTCAGTGTAGATCGATGGGAGGGGGCTGACCGGCAGAATTCCTTGCCAGGAAAACCCAGTCTTTGAACTGGTGGGAAACTGCAACTCAGTGAAAGACCCTGCTGGCACGTATAAATATAGCTTGAACAATAAACCTGAAAGCTGATGCCGGGAATAACTTCTGGATGCACAATGTCAGCATCTGCCGAGGTTCATTATTTTATTAGGACTTCACATGAGTGATAGTCATTCACTCCATCATATCATAGAGACATTGCTTTCCAATGCATTGAAAAATGGTGTTTATTTGTAATCATATCATCAAGCCCAAGTCAATAAAGTTGATGTATTTGACTGGTTTCAATGCATGATATGCATTCATTTCAGACTATTCAGCAAGTCGTCAATTAATTGCACATGCGTGATATATGGGCTCACTCAATATGGCTGCCAGGACCCTGGGGACAACTTCCTCGTAAAAACAAAAGCATAAACCTTTTATGAGAGGGAATTCCACAGAATTGTTATTTAATCACATTGGTATCAAAAACAAATTATTTATCTCATAATAAGACACTGTAAGGCGATAGATTTGCTACTTATTGCAAATAGCCCAAATCCAGCCAGATGTCCCACCAGACAGTTGATTAGTGATGAAGCAGTTCTATCTGTCTCTTGTGTTTACAAAACTGCACGGGTGTCTCCAGATTCTAGAGGAATGAGATACCAGGGTGACAATTAAGGCTAGAAATCATAACATCACAAGAAGTGTGCACAACAGAGTAAACACTCCTCCATTTTGTCCATGGAATTTTCAGATGTCTCAGAGGCATTGAGTTGTGGAGAGCATCTTCCTCATGAAATTGCCAGTGGCAGCTTGTGTCCATTTTACAAAGTTACAGAAAGCTAAGCTAAATACGACACTTCTACATTCCAGTGGAATTGGTGTCATCTAATTAAACATTTTTATGTAGCTGCTGTAGCCTTAGAGGAAACACTCGAATGTGATGGCGGTACTAATTGATCATCAGACCTGTTTTGGTTCAAATGACATATAGGCAAAAAGGAGCTACACCAGGGAATCTTTAATTGGAAGCTGCTTTAAAATGGCACAGAGATCGTAATTAGATAAAGAGAACCATTTCAGGAAAACGAAAGAGACGCTGACAAGGATGGCTGGATTGCAAGGAAAACAAGAAAATACTCCGGATCATCATCGAAAGTACATTATAGGGTAAATCGATTCTGACAATCTTGACAAACTGGAGCAATCTCTGTGTAAAACAGGAGGCCAAATTACAATATTGGATGAGCATGACCTTTGAGTCCTCAGACAGCATTGAATTTAGAACCCACATGGCTCTGTTATGGATGCAACCACATGGGCAAGTGAATATTTCAGAAGACCTGTGTCAATTGACCTAGTTCATTGTGGAATCATAAATTGCAAGTAAAGATTCTACTACTATAAGAGGAAGCCATACATCAGAGCTACCCAGAAGCACCACTGACCTCTGTAGAATGGACTGACTGCGAAGTGGATAGGAGCGCCGTGGTCTATCGAGTCCATCTGTCAGATTGTTTTTGGAAATAATGGACAATTTGTTCTCAGGTCCCAAGTGGAGAAGGACTATCGTGACTGTTGTTAGCAACATGTTCGAAAGCCAGCGTCTGCCATGATCTGAAGCTGCATTAGGGCATTCAGCATGGACAGCTTGTGCATATCAGAATGCAAAACTGACGCAGAAGGGTCGCACACATTTTGGAACAACATATGTGCCCTCCAGACATCATCTTTTTCAGAGACATCCTTGCTTTTTCCAGCAGGATAACGCCACGCCACACTTGGCATGTATTACAACAGCATGGCTTTGTAGCCACAGAGTATGGACACTGCCTGCACCTCGGACCTGTCTTATAGTGAAAACGTGTGATGGATTAGGAAGCTGAAAACAGAAACAGATAGCTCAGACTGTTGACCAACTGAAGTCCTGTATCAGGCAAGCGTGGATATAAATTCAGCTGTCAAAACCCCAACAATTGGTGTTCTCAGTTCCAATACAACTTCTGAGTTCAGCTCAAAGGAGAGGTGATTTTACACAGTGGTGAACATGCACCTCTCTCAACTTCATTGGAACATGTTGCAGACACATTTTGAAATGGCTATTGTTTTCCAAAAACTATTGAGTTGGTAATCATATTTTCCTCATTTCTCCCTGCATTTGAGTGAGGCTCTGTTCGCCACTCCAAAGGATGAACATCAACTTTACCACAATTTTTTAGTTTGTTTATGAGGATAACAAAAGACCATGTGCAGGGTGTGTTTCCTCAGATAGCAACAAGACGTCACCATGATGCCTGTTCAGTACCCTTAACTCTTGGGAAGAGCAACATAGTTTTTCTTTTTATATGGCATGTTTCTCGTGTCTTCGACCCACACAATTTCTCCTGCGCAGTTTTCCTTTTCCACCTCCAATCCAGTGAGTATGGGAAAAATGTATGTAAATTTCAAAAATCTGCAGAAATGAGGCCCATGAGTACATTTTTTTTCCCAGAGTGGTGTATGTTTTGCTTGGTGAGATAAAAAATGTATTACCTGACAACCACATGACAATGAAACACCCCATTAAAATGTGCATGTTGCAACTGATATGCTTTCAGAAATGTTCTACAATGTAAAAACACAGAGAAGGTGCGCTCCGTCGGCCATGCTTGAAAAACTCTTGGGCAGCAGGATTGCTGCCAACAAGACAGAGCCCTATCTCATTGAACGAGGAGATGCCAAGCGTTCAGTCATTTGCATTAGCCTACCATTTTATTATCATATTTGAGTGCACTATAAAACCGTTAACGAGGCGGAGTCGTGATATTTGGTCTGAATGACATTAATGCCAGAGAAAAACAACATTTTTTTCACTCACGCAAGTGCTATCCACAGCTCAGATCACGACATGTCACTTTGGGGCAACCTTAACCTTTGTCATTGCCATAGTGATTGTAAACTGTCATGTCAGATGGAAGAGCGAATAATATTTAATGTACTATCTGTTTCATAAAAATAAATGCAACACTTAGCCTGCTCAATCTTCATGCTGCTGAAACGAAAGTCCTCTACCACGTTTTTAGCTATCACAATCGTGTTTATCAGTTGCAGCGAGTGTTAGTCTCTAGTGACTACGCATAGCTATGGAAGCAAATGGCCTTTGAATTGAACATCTATTACTAATTCTCCCATGACTGGCAGTATAATAGGGATCAATATCATTGGTGTTAAATTGGACAACAAAGTTAAATCTGTTTTATCTCAGTGTGAAATTTATTCTTTAGTCTTTGGTATTAAGCCAAAAATTCTCCAGTCACTGAGATGTGATGTAGCATTGTGGAGCTCTTAACCTCAACAGTTTGTTGTAAATATCAAAGTTGTGCAGTTGAGCCAACAGCGTGATTCGCCGACATGTTAAGTTGACATTCCACCATTTTAATAATTTCAGATTTTCCCATTGTAATCCAATGCAGCGTGCCGTCTCCTTCTATTTAGAAAGTCTCTGATGCTATCATGCGCAATAATTAAACGACAAGCATGAACAATGTTTTGATGATCTGAGACCAGCTGGTGATGTAGTTCCATATTAAGCCTCAGCATTTTGGCGGCAAAATTAATCTTTAGGACAGGGTTGTCAAACTGGTCCATAAAAGGGCTGAGTGGCAGTTGGTTTTAACTCCAACCGAGCAGAAGCGCACCTAATACAACGCACCTGATCAACTGTGCAGACTGAGATCAGTTGATAAAATTAGTTGTATCAGGTGTGCTTCTTCTTGGTTGGATTAAAAACCTGCAGCCCCTCAGCCTTTTTACGGACCAGTTTGAGAGCCCTGTTTTAGTGTCTCAAAGCCTTTTATTACTTGGGCTACAAGTAAGGTAGCTCGAGTCTAGGGCCGTGTTCCAAACCGTGCTCTATGGTCTACATACACTATTTTCACTAGACACTAGTCACACTACACGCTACTCACTACGAACAAACTCTTCCTGTTGCTTCTTTTTCTTGTAATTCCTCAGCGAATTTTTCATGCGGTTTACGTCGCATTGCATCTTGGGCAATTTATGTATGAATAGTGAGCTTACGATGCACCCACAAAATATCTGCCCGATCTAGTATACATCCGGGAACTTCTCGCAGACACAAACTCACTTCCCATGCATAAGTGAACACCCTACTACCTAAATCTGATGTCATCGGTAGTGCAAGTACTATGTTAGTGCGCAGTTTCGAACACGGCCTTGGTCTTCCGTTTTGTTAGTCCACGTGTTCTCTACGTGGAGAACAGGAAATTACCCAGAAGCATTTGAGTATTGGTTCATGAAACCGAGGCTACGCACAAGATTTCTACCTGTTTCTATCTAAGTCAAGAGTAGCTCGAGTGTACGCCTACCTGGTGTCTAGTTTTTGAAATGGTTTTGAGTATTCAACCACACTTTCACAATAAACAAAACGGTAATGCTTTCCACACTTTAATTTAATCATGGACCTTATTTCTGATGATTTTCGAAAACCCCATTCATTATTTTCCGTAGACACTGGACTGTTGGCACCGGAACGAAAACAATGCTAATGAAGTCGCATGCAACTTTACGTCACTCTGCCTCTCTCCATAGATATGTATACCTAGATGCCGCATTCAGGCTTTGCGGATACGTCAATGAGCCGCCATCTTGTGTCGGGAGACTCTCTGCTCAGAGTAGTGGCGCGCCTATAGATGACCAGCAGGAAAGATTAGAGACAGACCCGATGCCAGATTTCTGTGCAGCATATGGATGTACAAACGAACGGAACAATAAAACAAGAGAACTCAAAATAACATTTCACAGATGAGGAGTCATTTTTACGACATTATATCGTTATTAAAGTTTTGAAATGTTAAGTGACTGCTCTGATCATGGTTCGTACACTACAATGTTAGCTAACATAAGTTACTGCCCCCAACGGGGAAGAAGCACCGTATTCAGTCTCTGCAAAATCAGAACTTCTTCGGCTTAACTTAATGTTTGGGTTACAAGTGAACCATGCCAGTCTGTAGAAATGTCAAGCGTACATCCAGTCGAGGGAAAAAAAAAATAGAGTTTAATTTCGAGTTCTGCTATATGTGGTAATGGCAAATAACGGGGTAGGCATATTACTAATGACACAACGGGATGGTAGCGAGGTAGCTAGCTAGGGCACGCACTGCATTTGCACTCGCTATATTAATTTTTAATATTATAGTCTTAATCCCCCTCCTAACCAATAAAACCCTCCAAATTCCATTTGTGCCCTTTTAAAATAGTTCCGCCCACTGAAAAGCCGTAAAAAGAATGAAGGTTGGACATTGAGCTCTTTCCCCCAAGGGAAACATTACCTTTGGTGAGATGTTAAAGAAACTTTTCAAAATGTTTATTGAAGTAACATTCATAAAATAGCAATAATTAAATTTGTCAGTTATATTGATGTAACGCTGTGTTAGCTACTGCGTTTAGTCAGCAATTCCTGCTGAATCTGAATCCGAAAAAAAGTTCTGATTTTGCAGAGGCTGGTTATGGTGCGCCTTCCCCGTTGGGGGCGGTAACTTACGTTAGCTAACGTTGTAGTGTACGAACCATGATCAGAGCAGTCACTTAACCATAAAAGACTTAAATAACAATATAATTTCATAAAAATTACTCCTCACCAGTGAAATGTTATTCCGAGTTCTCTTGTTTTATTGTTCCATTCGTTTGTACATCCATATGCTGCACAAAAGTCTGGCATCGGGTCTGTCTCTAATCTTTCCTGCTGGTCATCTATAGGCGCGCCACTACTCTGAGCAGAGAGTCCCCCGACACAAGATGGCGCTCATTGACGTATCACTCCAAGGAACAGCGGCGCTTGAGGTGGCATCTAGGTATATATATCTATGGCCTCTCTATCATAGACTGTATAAAAAGATGGACACAGCACCCAGGTTTGAAAACTGAAGCCAATGTGGAAATCTCTAGAATTTGCATTCTATTTAATTGCTAGCAGATGGCGACGTCAGTGGTTGCAGAAATAAGTTCAATCCAATAGAAGTCTATGAGAAAATGACCCAAATTTCCCACCTGATTTATTAATTCAATAATGATTTTCCACATTATTTTATGGTATCTATTGCTTGTTTCAAGTCTCCTTCGACATATCACAATGTTCATTTTTGTAAATTATGGTCCCAAATAGACTAGAATAAAGGATAAAGCCAGAATATGCTTTAGGGACGTGGCTATCCTCTGGTCCTCATCTGATTCGGTCAGATCCACCCATAGATTCACCCCTTGCTCCTCCCTGGATCTTCAATTCATGCGGCGTCCAATAGGAATCACATCCGGTTTCAGAATGACAAAATGGCGCTATTCAAATCGCCAAAATCGAGGCTTCCTAAATGGTATGCTGAAACCAATGGGTGACGTCACGGTTGTTTTGTTCATCTTTTTATACAGTCTATGGCAGGGGTCACCAACTCCATTCCTGGAGGGCTACCATCCTGCAGGTTTCTGCTCTACCTCCTATTTAGCACACCTGATTCAACTAATTAGCTACTTAACAAGATCACTAAGCTGGGCAATTGAGTGGCTAATTAGTTGAATCCGGTGTGCCGAATAGGAGGTAGAGCAGAAACCTACAGGATGGTAGCTCTCCAGGAACGGAGTTGGTGACCCCTGGTCTATGGTCTCTCTTGGCTCTTACAGCTGCACTTGTTAAAGGGGCAGTGCACATAGTAAAATTACGTGATCAACAGAATAAACTATCAGTAATTCAGTTAATGTGATTTAATTTGTGTTAATAATATTTATTGTTTGTTTGACCATTTATTTATTTAAGATTATATTATCCCAAGTTACACATTTACTTTTGGCCTTGCTGACTGTCGTTCATAAATATGACTCACAATCTGAAAGGTACACTCCTTTAGCTGTCCAGACTTCAGGAATTATCGCCCCAAGAAATATCAGTCCCTGCCATTAACTAAATGGTTTACTCGCAGTCAGTTCCTCATTGATTCCTCAATTCCTCATCATTAGCCACTTTCTACAATTTGATTTGGAGGTAACTCAAGACCAGCCCATTAATAAATAGTTTACTTGCGATTAGTCCCTAATTTTTTTCTCATTTATTCTCATGTAACCTCCCAAATTTTGTGAACCTTATTGCAAAGTGTTACCAATTTTTTTTCAATTATTCTGTTTTGTATTTTTTCAATTGAATGTTGTTTAACAGGCATTAGCAAATTACTGCTTGCATTGTTTATTGACATTTTACGCATTGTCCCAAATCTCCCAGGATTTAGGTTGTAGAATCAAATATCTTCTGAATACAGGATTTCACAAATATCCAAAGCTCAGAACATGAGTTTGGTGCAATGGTGCATAAAAGTGCTTCAAATTATAAATAATTATTATATAATTCTTCAGTCTGATTATTTTGATTAGCCCTCCACTTGTTTCTCAGACCGATTATCTTAATCATATTATTTTAAAAAGGGAGCCAGTGTAGCTATTTCAATATTATGATTATGCCCTGTTTGGCTGAGAGAGTAAAAAAAAATTGTAGTAATTCAGATTAATGCGCCATGGAATTGTCAGATGGCTCCGCTTTCTGAACAAATCAACTCACGCTTGTGTGCCATTTGAGGACAGAGTGGACCCTTTGCTTGTAAAAAGTAAGATGGGCTGCCAGTGTATCGCACCATGCCCAATATGTACCGGCATCTATTTCTGTCCCTCCCCTGGGATCAAGGCTCACCCCCACCACCATATTCCCCACCCCCTCTATTTCCTCTAATTAGCTTGGCTCCTGCCCCATGCGTACCATTTGATCTAAGTCCACCACTCCCATAGAGGAGATTTTGAAGAGTTCGCTGCCCACTGCTTGGTCTAAGAGGAGTACTATTATGAGCTGACAACACATAGACCCAACTGTCTAATTCTGCTGTTTACTATTTTTAGTTTTACGATACCAGAGAAAGAGAGAAACAAACAACCCTGAAACAGCTTGTAAACTCAATTTAAACATAGTTTACTTGTCAAACGAAAAAAAAAAAAAAAAAAGCATTTTAGGAATTGCTTAAAATTTTACTGCATTTATTTTTGCCAAAAGAAATGTTGATGTTGAATGTCAAAGTCTCTTTGATAATGACTTTTAATGGGCAAAACACAAAGAGGTACATAGTGTTATGAAGCAGCAAACCAAACTAAGGTGAATTTATTCTGAAAGTGGGACAAACAAAACTACACTCTGGATGAACAACATGTAATGCGGGACTGCTGATGAACTTGATTTGAACACACAAATTAAAGTATGATCGATATATACCACTCATATTTAATTAAAAACAAATATTTTTCTTTATCTACAGCTATATCTATTTTACAAAATTGCTCTGAATGCATCAACAAACATGAAACACCCATTACTCCAACTTAAACAGCAAGACAACAGAAGCACAATGAATGGTGCTATAAAAAATCCCAGAGTAAATGTTTGCATGGAGAAAAAACACAGTCAGTTCACTTATTTGGATATTGACATTGTTAATTTAGTTGTCTACCTTATCATATTGGATATTAAGCTCAAAGTGCAGACTCAGCTTTAATGTGAAGGCATTTACATCCAAACTGGGTCAATGTGTCAGGAAATTCATCACTTATTACCATGCTGTGAAAAAGTATTTGCCCCCTCCCTTTTCCCTCTATTTTTACATATCTGTCAGATTTAAATGTCTAGATTCATAAAACCAACTTCATTACCAGACAACAATAACCAGAACTAAACACAAAATGAAGTCTTTATGATGATTCATTTCTTGAAGGAATTGGATTCACTTTCACTAGACACACCCAAGCATGATTACTGCCAGCCCAGTTGAATCGAAATACCACTCAAATAGAACCTGTCAGCCAATATAAAGTAAGCAAAAAAACAGCACACGATGCCACGATCTAAAGAAATTCAAGAAGAGATGATGGTCAGGGGCTGGTTTGTCGCTTCAGGACCTGGGGAACTTGCTATAATTGATGTAACCTTGAATTCTGCTCTCAATCAGAAAATCCTGAGGAATATCTGGCCATGAGTTCCTGACATAAAGCTCAATCGCAATTGGGTTATTCGGCTGGACAATGATCTGAAGCACACGAGTAAGTCCACCTCTGAAAGGCTCAAAAGAAACAAAATGAAGGTGTTGGAGTGGCTAGTTGGAGTCCTGACTGAAATCCGATTGACATGCTGGGGTATGACCTTAAACAGGCAGTTACTGCTCAAAAACCCTCCAATGTGGCAGAATTAAAACAACTCTGTGAAGAAGAGTGGGACAAAATTCCTCCACAGCTATGTAAGTGACTAATTGCCAGTTATTTCAAATGTTTGAATGCAGTTGTTGCTGCAAAGGTTTGGGGAGGGGGCAATTATTTTTCCCACATGCGTGATATAGGTTATGAATTACTCTTTACTGACCTTAAATGAAATGATCATTTAAAAGCTGCATTTTGTATTTACTCACTTTGTCTTTGTCTTACATTGAAATTAGTTGGATGATCTGAAACATTCAAGTCAGACAAATAAGCAAAATAGAAGAGATCATAAAAGGGGCACATACTTTTTCACAACACTATTTATATATTTGGTCCCTGCCTTTTAGTTGGAAGCAGAAGTAATTGTGTATGTCCTGCACAGCTGTTGCATGGCCAGGCGTATTTTGTTCCATCAATGTTTAATTTACAATTAATCAGGAAAATTAAACCCAATGATCTGTCTCTGCCAGAGAAGTGAGTCATTATATGGCTGAGAAATCAAAATAAACTTGTCATAAGAATACCAAAAAACATTAAGTGTGGCTAAATAGACTGTCTTGAACATTTGGACATTCTTAAAAAGATGAATGTGCTGGTCATATTAGCAACACCAAAAGGGAAAGGACTGGTGACTGGTAACAACTGTGGTGGATGACAGCAGAATTTTTCCCTTGTGAGGAAAATACCTTTCTCAGCTGTTGACCAAATCATGAACACCCTCCAAGAGGTTGCCATCTTGGTGGGAAAGTCAAGAAGGGAAGACTTCACCAGAGTAATTACAGTGGGTTTACCACAAGATCTTAATTGTTTTGAGAGGAAGAGAGGAGTATAGAGAAGGGAAGGACCTGCTCATGACCCAAAGCACATCACCTCATCTGTGAAGCATGGTCATGTGAGGACATGCATGGCTGCCAATATAACTGGTTCCCTCGTATTTATTGATACAATTCTGATTTGCTGCGATTTAGCCAAATGCTTCAAAGCCCATTGGACGGTGCTTCTCAGCATTGATAGGCTGATGTATACTGTGTAAGAAACCTGTGTGAATGAATCAACTAGGGCAGGCATTTCACTCGCTCAAGCCTTACTTTTGAACCATGTCAGAATATCTCTTTCCTACTTGGTTCATGCTGCACATCTAACAACAATCTAAAATTTTACCTTCTAGAGCCAGAACCATGAAATCATGGCCAGAAAATTCTGCATTTTTGAAACTGAAGTATTTATTGAACCTTTAAACATAATCTAAAAAATCTGAAAAAATAATTTGCATATATAAAATTCATTTTGTATCATATTTGACATTCCATACAGTGATGTCAAGTTTCAAAAACTGGTCTCACTGCAATAAAATGGCTTCTTTGAGGGACTACAGTAACATATTCACACGTGAATAAAATTGGGCTCACTGAATCCAAAAGAGTTTCAGTCCTCCAGTCATACCCAATTTCTGAAATTCCAAGACTGTTTAGGAACCCCAGTGTGCAGACATATTTAAATACAATAGGCAAAAATAACACATTGATATTGTATGCAAAAAATGCATGTTTTTTCCACATGAAACTGCATGTGATTATCATAAAAATGCCTGACTGCAAGGGAGAGATGAATAGGCATAGGCTGCCCATTTTCATTTTGATATCTTGAGGTAAGAGGTCAAAAAATCCTAGTAAAAATGCCCATGACAGATTTTGCTTTCATCAAAATTTTGCCTGAATTTGGAGCATTACATGGCATCCTCCCTACAAGCTAGCATGACATGGGTGCAACCAATGGATGCCTTAGGTCTTCTAGTTTCCCAAGACACCACTACCTTTGTGTTAGCTTAAAAACGAGCTTCATAAATACAGTAATGTCCGCGGAGATCTTTGGCGCTCCTGCGGATCTCAGGGTTGAATACCTGTATCACATTCAATATATTCATTTTCAAATCGATTTTAAAATAAAATTAGCAACAAAATGTTGTGTATTTATCAGTTGCTTCAAACCAGTAAATATTTATATTTAAGTATTAGAAACAATGTAAAGTTATTCTTACCATAACTTAGTCAAAATTAGCAAAATTTCAATGAAAAAATACCTGCAGGCTAGTGGGGGCAGCCATCTTTGATTTTGTACTTTACTGACCTCTACTGCCTGCAGTGCATGGATAGTCCACCAAGGGGCAGATGGGCTAAAGTGTACCCTTCAAGCCCATCTTAACTGATAAATTTCAAATCCATTGTGGTGGAGTAGAGCCAAAATTATGAAAATTGTGCTACTGTCCAAATATTTATGGACCTAATCATATGTTTCTTAGTATCTATATAGCTGACCTAAATCATGACACTGTTTTTAACACGCTCCGATCTCTAATATATGTCTATATAAAGGGGATATTGAGGTTCATTCACTGAACTTCTTGGGGAAGCAGTCCATGGAAATCATGATTGAAATCAAAACAATTATATAAATCAAATGGCCCAAAATGAGAACAAATGAAAACCAGAGACTCATGTGGTTTTCCAAGGACAGATTTGGTTGCATCTGGCTTGCAGCTGAATGGTTTCTCGTATTTACTGATAAAAATCACTTGCAGCACACGTAAAAAATTTAATCATTCAATTAGGCAGTAATTGAGGGAACATCATCCCCTCTGGCTACAGGGAAGCATTGCCCTCATCACTATATATGCAATCATAATGAACGATTCTTTATTCAATAAGACACAGAGACACGTATAGGTAAAAGGTATTTTGTGTATTTCTTTGGCAACCCCATGATTTAATTTTACTGGCCATGTTGTGAATGGCCTACAACATCACACTGGGATGGAAAATCGTGCAGCTCTGCAATCATTGCTTGAGTGACCTGGCAGCACCGTGTGAAATGTGACACAGGGCCTGGGTTCCCCTTTTAAGAAACACTTTGTTACTGTGAGTTATGTGCTCCGTGTGGGCCCAGGGCAGGGATGGGCATGGAGGTGGAGAGTATCGGGAGACAGAGGGAGACAGGCCTGATTTTTGACAGGAGGGGTTCAGGCTGTCGGCGCCAGCTGTCCACTGGCATTTCAGACGTGCCATCGGGCGGGCAGAAGTGAATCAGTGGACTCGGGATTGCTGGCAGACTGGGCTCACTCTCGCTGTGATCTAAATCCGCTGACGCCCCTACCCGCGGCCCCACTGGCACAGCAGCCATGGCGGAGCAGTTCAATGCCACGGACAGCAAGATCTTCAGGGACAGCAAAATCAAGGAGATAGACCTGATCAATCGAGACCCCAAGCAAATCAATGAGGATGTGGTCAAGGTACGCTCTGAATCACTGGGGTATGGTTTGATTTGGCTGAAGCTTGGGGGGGTTCACTGTGTAAGTGCAAAGCCATTCAGTCATGCGTCCTGTGCATGGGATAGTGTTGTAGTCTGTGGCAGCTACTGAGCCAAAAATAGCTTGAAGTCTACTGTGGTGCCTCAGTGAGATATTTGTAGAAGTCAGTGTCCACAAAATCAATTTACTTTTGCTTTGCATTGCATTTTTACTCATATTGTGAAATTATTTGGTGCAGTCAAGAAATAATTTTGAGTTTGATTCTTCTCCAGCTGAAATCTGTGCTTACTGTCACTTCGTTTTTAACCAGAGACGGTCTTTTAAATTTTGCAGACTGAAATTATAAAATCTATTTTGAGTGTCAGATTTAATTATAATATTAATTAATCTTTTTCTAATTTGGGTTTCCTAATGATCTCATTTAATGACCTGCTACCCCTGGCCTCTTTTACAAATTACATGATATTAGTGGTTCTTGGGTAACAAATTTCACACATTAATTGCTTGGCAGTCAAGCAATGCAAAGAAATACAAACTTTCCCAAATTTGGCACGACTTCTTAGTTCATCTCCAGAGGAAAGTGTCCTGTTTCACAGCAACTGGGTCCAGAAGTTCTGTCCATATGAATAAAGTTCAAAGCCTTCAACACAAGCTTTTTATTTGGCTTGTCGTAGAGTGCACTTTGTTCATTTTACTGTAATTTTATATCAACTAATATATTCAGCAGTACATAGCATGTAAAATGGTTTAAATGTTGAAAAATAGTAGCGTTAGACATAGTAACAAAGCATTCAGCATGTCATTGCAAGTGTAAAACATTTAGAAGCTGAGATATAACATTAACTGACCCATATTCTCAGTGTTATTGCCATTATTTTATTTATTTATTTATTTATTTATTTATATTTTTGTGATTGGGCGTGGCCTTTCCTTAATATGGAAATCAGGAGCTCTTACCCAACAAATGACATTTTCCTCCATGTGCCTCCAATAACATTGAGTGACCCATGCAATACAAATGTAAATGCATTTCCAACCTTCATGTCCTCCATTTAACAAGTGAATCAGATTTCTGTCTTGGGTTACACCATCAGCATTGTGTTCATTTCTGGGTGGTAAACATTCAGCCTGAGTCAAATACTAGAGACATATATTGTCGCAAATTGTAAGAGAATATTGTTTCTCATGGCTCCTGTTGAATGGTGAATACCATGTTCCTTATATCCAGGCATGTTTTTTTGACCAAATTCACTTTATTCACCAACATGTTGTCCAATGAAAGACCCCTATGGCATATCTGTTTGGTGAATTAGTGTGCAAACTACCAATAACTGCTCCACATAGTACTATGGATGACCAGTTAGCAAGTTAACTTGATATCAGCCCAAACTGCCACCGATCTGGCCCAGATTCAAACGTCAGCAGTGTGAATAAACATGGAATTGCTACTTACTGTGCTCAATTCATTAACCCTTGGAGTGCCCTCTCTTTTCGCAGGTAGACTTTGAGGATGTGATCGCTGAGCCTGACGGGACCCATAGCATGGATGGGGTGTGGAAAGCCAGCTACACCACCTTCACAGTGTCCAAGTACTGGTGCTACCGCGTGCTGTCGGCCATCTTGGGCGTCCCCGTGTCCCTGCTGTGGGGCTTCCTGTTCGCCCTCATCTCCTTCTGCCACATCTGGGCCGTCATGCCCTGCATCCAGTGCTGCCTGATAGAGAACCAGTGCCTGAGCCGTTTCTACTCCATCTGCATTCATACCTTCTTTGACCCACTCTTTGAATCAGTGGGCAAAATCTGCAGCGGCATCCGGGTGGCTCTGCGCAAGGAGGTTTAAAATTTTTTTTTTTTTTTGGGGGAGTTCTGACAACTTCCCGCCAGAAGCGCCCAAAGCCCCTGTTTTATCCTGTCGAGGCGTGTGTCCCCTCTCAACGGCTGCTCACTTCTTCAGCATGAGTGGAAAATTTGTGACAGCATTTTACAGAGGGCGGAGAAAAAATTTGATTTACCACCAAGTTCATAGTGATGGGCTGGTCCCCACGAGCTTCATTTCACACAACTATAGCTAAAAGTGTTGATGCTGTGTCAATTATTAATTCAGTAATCATAGGGTTGTTATGTAACAAAGAAAAAAAAAGTTTATAAAAATCAGTCAGTGCCAATAAGAATACATTACCTGCATGGACAACACTCTGCTTGGTCATGCGGGCTAAGGCCGATAGCAGAACTTATTATTCATGGGATGTTACATTTGGCCAAGTTCAAGAAACAGAGATAAAGCTATAAAATATATGACCTGTCTTCTGTGAGACTAATCCACAAAATACTCTGTCCTCAAAACAGATATGAAACTTTAGCCAAGGGAATGACCGATGAAAAGGTGAAGTAAAAATTTCACTTCCCCTCCCCACTAGGTGGTGTCAAGAGTATAATATTGTTAGATGAGGTGGTTACAGAGATTGTCAGACAGATGGAGACAGGCAAACACATAGAAGCTTGCAATTACCATTGAATGCATCAGTTTTAGCATTGAAAAGTCAATAAGTTCATTCTCATCATAACATATTTATTTTCCATTTTCAAAATAATTGGCACGTATAGCTTAAGGGCTTTATGGCCTATGTATAGACAATACAAATCTACTGATGTTCACACAGGACGTTTAAAAGCTCAAGTCACCCTATGGGCATAATGGGATCACAATATTACCATAAGCAAAAAATTAACCTCCAATACAAGATAGCCACCTGGTTCAACCTAATAGTGTAGTTTTTGTTTGTTTTATGTAAAATATGTGATGGATGCACTACACACCTACTAGAAATGTCTTGAAATGTTGACTTTTCATGTATTTAAATATGGGTGTTTTTCATTAATCTTATCATTGCAAAAGACTTATGTTTTCTGTATGCAATATATGAAGGTTTAGAATGGCAATATTTAATATGAGAATGAACATACTTTGGCATTAATTTCTATACATTTTCTTTTTCAAATGTCAATTTTTATATCAGCACCAAGAGAGCTTTACATTTCTTGATTGTTTATGCTTAAGATAAAGACGAGAAAAGATGAAGAAATGTGGTAAACAATTTTATCTTGCAATGTCCCTGAAGTGAAATGCTACCTAAAATATACAAATGGTAAAACCGTACAACTCCATGTAAGGATGACAGAACAAGAAGATCTGACTACAAACTGCAGTTTGAAATGAAGTACCTTCTTATCAGATGTAAAAAATAAAATAAAATAAATCATCAGCTGCTATATTCAGTTCTGCTCCTATTTTTCAGATCTACACTGCCATTATGAACATTTTCCTCTGGCATACAAACCCATGATATCCCAGATCAACAAAAACAGAACTGATCTTATCTGCTCTCAAATAATGCATTGTTGAATATCTGAAAATTGTTTAAAATGTGCCTATCTTTTAACTAGCCCCCTCAAACCCTCTATATTTTCTTTGTACATTTTTTTCAAACAGTACTCATATAAATTAACCCAAACAGGCACGGTCAAGTAATGAACAGAAGAATACCGGGTACTGTGCTCTTCGAACTACATATATTTTAAATGGAACCTAGCTAAGTTGGTGTTCTTCATTACGGTTTCAAAATAATTCTTCCATCGACACAATGTACTACAGCTATGTACAAAGATACATGAAATATATATTTTTTGCCATCTCAATATTATCTGTGAGATGGCTTATATAAAAAGTAGTGCATTATTGTTATTGGGTGAGCCTACACTGAAGATGCGAGAGTGGGGCATGGAGTTGGAGGGCCAAATTCGGCTTAAGGACTTGAGCCACAAGACCTCAATTGCTGCCTCATGGATCTGTGAGGAAGTCTGTTTGGTGAAACAGAGAGGAGGTTCAGCATTAAAGGACTTCTGTATGAGAAAGGCCTTTTCAGAGAAGGAGAGGAGAACTCTGGCGTTCGTGACGTTTATGTGGCTTAGGTTTGCTCAGGGAGACAAGGGAGATGCAGGATTGAGGAGGCTCAATGTGGTAGAAGTCTGCAAAAGGAAGGAAGTTCAGTTTTTGCAAAATTCATGCGTCAGAGGCCAGTTTGGTTGGAGAGGAGAGGAGCTAGATGGAGAGTGAATGTTCTGGAAGCCTATTCAGGGAGAAGGGGATGTGGGGGATCATGTGACGGAGGTCTGTGTGATGCTCTTCTGGCTGCTGGTGCTCTTGATGGCGAAGGTTGAGGAGTTGCTCTTGCGACTGGACTCACGCTCGCAGTTGCACTGAGACGACTTCAGGTAACGCCTGGAGCAGCAGAGGAAATGCTGTTTCAGGTCATGGAATAGGTGGCCGGCAAAGAACAGGTAGATCCAGGGGTTACAGCAGCTGTTCAGGCTGGCCAGCAGCATCGAGATAATGAAGGGCATCGCTGCGAGAAAGAATGGGGGGGAGACAGCTCAATTTCTTTATTCATTGAAAAGATCTTGCCAATAAAAAAAACTGGATCAGTCAGATAAGGTCTATTTCAAGAATTTAGTCAATTAAAAAAAATAATTTTTGTCATTCTTTGGAAAATAGCAAATTAAATACAAATATGAAGGTTGTGCTTTCATTATTTTATGGAATGCATAGCCCATGCTTGTCATAACTTTGTTTGAGAAAGCAAATTAACCCTGTCAACACGAAAAAAAAAAAAAAACAAAAAACCGCTTGTTAACATTCTGGGATTGCAACTGTCATCACAACACATGGTCCCCAAGCACAGAGTTTGAGAACCATTGCTCTACTGGATTGAGACCTTGGTCTGTGCAAGCCAACGTAGTAAACTAAAATTAGCTGAACAACTAATTGTTCGTGGAACCAACTCGTGATTGTGAAGCTTCTAGGACATGACACATCATCCGCATAGAAGTATCCATTTGTTAACATTTGTTTCCAAATGTTAGACTGAAATCATAAAAAGATGGACATGTTTAGCAGGAAAACATTGGTGGGTCATTCCACGCCAAACGTCCGAATGCCCCCGCTCGACCATCTCAGATTTGACTGAAAAAATTCCAGGAGGTTCACACACTTCCCAATAGGAAAAGTCCCAAATTTTAGCTC
This sequence comes from Gymnothorax javanicus, assembly GCA_029692085.1. NCBI lineage: Eukaryota > Metazoa > Chordata > Actinopteri > Anguilliformes > Muraenidae > Gymnothorax > Gymnothorax javanicus. The sequence continues at coordinate 45,032,780 of CM056202.1, read as the reverse complement.
CCAACTCCTTATAGTTTTGTCATAAAAAAACATTTTGTCAACTACCCCTGACCTGTTTTGAGCAGTTTTTTTCTGGGAGCCACTTTCAGATTGTTGTATCTACAAAACTATTTAAGGTAGGTCCTTCAAATTTTCAAGAGTTGAAATCTGGCAAAAGTACTTGTAGAATATGGACTTTTACACGTGCTTTTGGTTTATCACAGAATTCTGGGGGCTTGAATTTGCTCGAAAATTCTACTCTTCAAATATGACTGCATATTTGAAGGACTGTAGAAAGTGCAATTTCAAAGACAGAGGTTTGATATTGAACATACACCTTCTCACACATGCTGTGTACTTCGTATTTTAAAACTGGCCCTCTGTGATGAACGGTCTAGAAGATATTAAGGTTTAAAAATGGAAAAAATAAATTTGGTGCCATTTTTGCCATGTTATACCAAAAAAATGACAGCACCCAACAACATAAAATTGACTGTTTTAGAAAGACTAGATGTCTGTTTTTAACATATCCAAAATTTGTGATGGTGTTTTGCCTTATTTTCACAAAATGAATTTTTGAAAATGTGGTGTTCGCATACACGCATAGCATTCATGGCCTATGAAGGCACTTTCAGAAGCAAAGAAAACACTCCAAATTTACAACACACAGCTTAAACTCAACAAAATGCTTTATTTGATTCATCATAAACTACACTTAAAGGATCGCCTATATGCAAATTTCAGATATTGAAATAATGGAGCTCCAATATGGGTGAAAATGAAACTTGTTACAAAAACCATTACATTTCTGTTGTACCACGATGAACCAAAAATAACCTGTATGCTTCAGTAATTATCCATGATAAAAAAGTAATTGACAGTCTAGTAGAAACGATTATGAATATTCTTATGATTTATGGAACTAATTAAATGAATTATAAAGTTGGTAACTTCGGACAACTATTGTTAATTATCTGAACTCTTTCAGGAAACTTTCAGATGCTTTGATGTCACATTCCTGAATTGTATATATACGTCCAGTTGTAGTGCTAGGAACATCTATTTTAGAAATTATGTGTTGCACAGGTACCCAGCACAAATCTTCTCTCCTGGGCCAGATGAAACTTTTGCTGGGCCGTGTAGATGCATAAATCGTATCTGAACATCTTGCTGGGCTTCAGATGTCTCTCTGATGCTTCCAACCCACCAGTGATGGTCGTAAACACAGGTTATATATTGGCCAGGTATCATATCACTGATCTGGAAGCCCTGTGAAACCTCTTCTTCTGCATGTTCTACCTCATAGTTGACTAAAAATCCAGCAATTCTAGACACTCTGCTGACCTCAATTGTTGTTGCATTGACTGGCTTGAAACAGTGATTATCTCTAGTGCCTGGCACTGTGAGTGCATTGCAAATCTGCTTTCCAGCTTGTCAGCCATGGACTTCACATTTTCTTTACTAATCCACATAAATTTCACCCGAGATGCTTTTTTCTGCCCATTTGAAGAGGTCTTCAGGGGTTAGGATGTGGTTTGTAACAGTGGTCTGCAGGCTCGCTCGTGTAGCCTCTCGTTTTACTGTGCCACCAATTCCATCACACGGTGACTTACCATGTGATGTTGCAAAGAAGTTCCATTCTGCAGAAACACCAAAGTCAGAGGAGTGATACAGCAGATTGTTTTGCAGTTTTTATACTGAGAAGTAGCTCTGTCACTGAAATAGTGAATTTTCTTCAAGGTGGACAGCAATTTCTTCACTTCAGGTATAACACTGCACAGAAAAGTATACACAGCTTCTGTGTCATGCTTCAGACAATCACTTACTATGCACATGCTTGAACACCTCAGCTGCTCATCTTCCTTGTGTTATATTACAAAAGGATGCAGGGTACACTGGGAGTTATCCCAGTGGTAACCCTGGGCGGCGTCTTGTACAATAAAAGAGTAATTCTCAGCCAATTCAAGAAGTATGATACACTCATCTGACTGAAGTTGTTCTTTCAGTTGATGCAGGTAATGACTCTGATGCTTTGCTATGAAATGGTGAGCTGACAGTTGGTTCACTTTTTCCATTAGTAACTCTAGGTAGTCCTCTGTAGATATGGTGTAGTCCACAAGAGTAGTTCTGTCAGTTATCACCCACTGCTTGAAGTTTATGTTGTCCACATGATCACTTGCTTTTTCATTCAAAAAATGTTCTAGATTTGTTGATCCTGGGCACTCTTCACACCTGTGCAACACGCATTCTGTGTCCTGTGTGGAACACACAATATGGTTCAGGAGATCAGCCTGGGTGATCTTCTCTCCTTGGTTTAAAATCGGGAAAGCAGAAAGCATTAACTTCACATTCTGATGGTACACACAAACACAAACAGAATGCGTCCCTCTTGCACCAACAGTTATGCACTCCTTGGGACGCAGTGAGCAAAATTAGGAAATTCCGATCTTCACGTCATGGTACATTTCCTTGAACAACTGGAAGGCTTCGTTCAGATTCATTACTATCAATCTTTTTCTGCTTGTACACTTTCGTGTCTCCTTCTTTCACACTCTTAAAGTCTTTTTTTTTTTTTTTTTGTCTAGAAATATCATCCTGATGGAAAAATGCAATGACTTTGTTGACAGTGTCAGTACTCAATGGTCTTCCTATTGAAGGGGTGACTTCAGGCAAAATACCATATTCTAAACGCAGATCTCTAGCTAGTCTGACTATACGCTCACCAACACCAAATTCATCCATGGTCTTTCCAATACTCCAACTTTGTGGTACTAGAGTTAATAATTTGATCTGCTGCTGCCTTCCAGTTGTGAGTGACAACTTCTTTTTCAAAGCTGCCACAAGGTAATCAACATCACTCACATGAGCAGATGATGTAGTCATCACAGGAGCAGCATGTGATGTTGAAGGAATTGCATCACACCAATGTAGCATTTCTTTTGTCTTTTTGTGAATTTCTTTAACTTTTCTCTGAATATAGGTTTCCCTATCCCTGGCACTGACTCTTGAAATTTTACATGGGGAAAGACCAATAGCAGTGAAGTACTCATCCAATTGGTTTTTCATGTCCTCCTGTTGTACGTAGTCCTGATCAACGTGTTGTTGCAATGGAACACTGGCTGACATCTCATACATGTGTTTCTTGCACTGCAGGCATATTTTCATTCGAGCCTTAACTGATGTCCTTCCAATGGTCTCTGCTTGGGACAAAGAGATGGTGCAAAGATTTTTCTTTATGGGTCTTGCATGTAAGTTATATGGGTTGCAGCAGTTTCTTTGTAGAGAAGAGTAAAAATCCAGGGTTATTTTCCTGTGGTACAAACATACAGTTGCATCATGTGGTCCATCATCCTCCAAACCACACCTGTGCTTCAGGAGCATTTGGTCATCATTTGACAGTGAGGTGATAGAGATCAGCTGACTTGGTCTGAAACAATAGAAGCATAACATTTCATAAATTCTTATTAAATTGACTCATACTACATTCACAGTTATCAGGAAAGTTTAAATAGTAAGTAAAAAATACTTGTGTTCACCACATAAGTCAGTCAATAACATCTAGATCTTGAGGTGAAGCTGCAAAATGTAGTTGCAAGAAAAATATTAATATAAAGTAGTGAGACTTACATTGCATAACTTTTGGTGTAATCCAACCTGTGGCAGTCTTCAGTACATCCCAACGCAGCTCCAATAAAACATGGAACCAATGATGCCATCTTGAAGACTTGGAGCCTGTTCACTCTAGTCATATATATGGTAAATCTGACTGCTAATGGCTTGTTCCAAATACAGGTGTGAACAATTCCAAAGTGCTTTGGAATCTGATTGTTAAAACCATATGTGGAGGTGGTTTGACGCGTGTATCCACATTAAGTTCTGTAGTGTGAATGCTCAATTTGACACATTTCTATTTCTATATCTAAAGACCACATATGGGTTATCCTTCAGGTATAGTTTATTACGAATCAAATGAAGCATTTTGTTGAGTTGAAGCTGTGTGTCATGAATTCAGGGTGTTTTCTTAGCTTCTGAAAGTGCCTTCATAGGCCATGAATGCTATGCGTGTATGCAAACACCACATTTTCAAAAATTCATTTTGCGAAAATAAGGCAGAACACCATCACAAATTTTGGATATGTTAAAAATAGACTTCTAATCTTTCTAAAACAGTCAATTTTATGTTGTTGGGTGCTGTCATTTTTTTGGTATAACATGGCAAAAATGGCACCAAATTTATTTTTTCCATTTTTAAACCTTAATATCTTCTAGACCGTTCATCACAGAGGGCCAGTTTTAAAACACAAAGTACACAGCATGTGTGGGAAGGTGTATGTTCAATATCAAACCTCTGTCTTTGAAATTGCACTTTCCACAGTCCTTCAAATATGCAGTCATATTTGAAGAGTAGAATTTTCGCGCCAATTCAAGCCCCCAGAATTCTGTGATAAACCAAAAGCACATTCTACAAGTACTTTTCCCAGATTTCAACCCTTGAAAATTTGAAGGACCTACCTTAAATAGTTTTGTAGATACAACAGTCTGAAAGTGGCTCCCCAGAAAACTCTGCTCAAAACAGGTCAGGGGCTAGTTGACAATATGTTTTTTTTATGACAAAACTGTAAGGAGTTGGGAGCTAAAATTTGGGACTTTTCCTATTGGGAAGTGTGTGAACCTCCTGGATTTTTTTCAGTCAAATCTGAGATGGTCGAGCGGGGGCATTCGGACGTTTGGCGTGGAATGACCCTGGTATGTTGTCACTTTCAGATACTGTTCAATTGGTATTTAGGGGCATAATTGCACCATCAAATCCACCTGCTTTGTTGACTTAAAATATTCATGAAATATACACAAAAATTCTGACCAAGCCATCTGTAAGCTGCACCAGAAATCTTCAACTGTCTGGGCCGTGCTGACATGTTCAGTGTAGCTTCATCTTTCTTTTTTTCAGCTAAATGGGGCAGAACCAGCTATGGTCTTCCCCTTCAAGGTTGGATGTGTAAGGTGCACAGAAATGTCTTCCTGCACACCAGTCCAGTAAGCAGTTGTTATTTCTGCATTTTGACTCGTCTGGCCTCTTGGACAAGTCTGACTATACAGATCGTAAAGAAGTTTCAAAAACTGAAAATAACCACCAAAAAAAAAAAAAAAAAATTACATAATGATGTACACTCTGCAAATCTGCCAAAGATCTATGTTGTAGATAAAGATATGTTGTAGAGGTTTATAAGTGCAATATATATCCTAAAGTCCATCAATAAATCTAGTCTGGAACACACTCAGGACCGTAATGGTCTTGGTCTAATTTTCTATCCCTTCCCTCCCCTAAACCACTTAAAAAATGTACCGACCACAGCAACCAAACCTAGCAAGGATAGCCGGTCAACAATGGCCGATAAACATGCTTGTGGAACTGGGGTCATTCAGGCATACATTTCTGAAGCTGATGAAGACCAGTCTGAAGCATACAAAGGAACAGCATATGGGCAGCTATGTTTTGTAGATTTTCTTCTTTTAATTATCTAGCTAGTGCCAGCTAACAACTGAAAATTAGATACAAACGTAACACAGCACTACTTGCATTTATATTCAGTGTGAATGCAAATTATCAAGCCCAAAAGGTGGCAAGAATTTATTTCTATCCACTAACATTTTTCACTCCTTCTGTGTGAAAAAGGGAAACACATTTATAATGAGGCACAACTAAATTTGTAGGCAAACCATATCCAGCTTGTCAACTTCTTAATGTAAATCTAGTACTTTCATGCAATAAAACAGCTAAGTACTTAACCAACCACTGAAGCCAAAGCATTTCAGAGAATCAATCAACCGCCAGCCACTTTCACTACTATAGCTCTAAACGAGGTGTTTCTAGCCACAGAATCGCTGCTTCTTTGTTCAACGTGTCATCAAATAACCAACAAAATTATGAATAGCATTAAAAACTAAATACAAAGTAAATAGTAAATTACTTGAGATAGAAAAATGCTTACTATGAATATTGTGAAAAATTGACAAGAAACCTTTTCTTTTTCCAACTGACTGGAAATCATTCAAAACAAAAGTTATCACGTATACTCAGTGGTTAAAGTGGGATTTGACAGGTAGGGGAACCCTAAAATTCCGTGTCGTGGCGCAGTGGGGGAAAATGCCACAAATAATTGCAAGTAACTGTATTCGCTTTATTTTTGGCCCATTGGGAATATGACATTGAATTTTCGTATTCACATAATCAGGAAGTGGGCATAACAAGAGAAAAGCAGTGATGGATTTGGCTGAAAACTTGCAGAATAATGGGACGTATGACAGTGAAGATATTCTACTGTTACAGTATTTTTTATTTCCTAAAACAGTAAATCAAAACTATACCATAATTTCAAAAATGAACAAGTAACAGAAATCTATGAATCTTTTTGTGATTTCAAGACACTGTCCTTACATTGCACACATAAGCCATATTCTACTTTCAAAATGTTCTGATTTCCAATGCAAAATTATGGCTAGATGTATCAAGATGGATCTCTAATAATTTTATGCTCTCATGCAGTTAGCGACTATGCTTTTAGGAAACGCATCCCTGGATAGTACAGGACGCTGCGATGCTGCCAGCATAATATAGCTTGCTTGCCACTACATAAAAAAAGTGCTGTTCAGCGCAATGATTTTCAAGTAGCTCTGCCGCTAACTAGCTGGCGACTGTAGATGTCAAAGAAAGATATGCACAAGTAACGTTACTGCTGAGCCAGAATCACAAACCAACATTGCTCGCATAACTATCGGTGCAATTGAGCCTTTGTCAGACTGTGACTGAATCGCTAATAATTTTATTAATGGACTAGCTAGCTGGTAAGCAGCCTGGTTAGCATCTTGCACATAGCCTAAAGCAGCTAACGTTAAACCTTTTTAAATTTAAATTCTCTTAGTTGGCCAGTTTGAATTGTTGAATATTACAAAACTTCACCATCGACTTCAATTTAAGTGAATCCACTTACTTTGGCTATAAACGCCGTTTCAAACATTGACAGTTCCTCGCAGGCTGGTATATGACCGGTGCACTCATTCAAATAAAATACAGCATAGGATACAGCTGTATTTTAGTTAAGGCGGGGTTAGCAGAGACTGATGTTGCGCTCTGATTTGTTGATCATCTTGGTGCTTTTGAGAGAGTGGCAGGCAGGCTGTAATTGAAAGCATAATGCAAAAATGATCTGTAGTCCGCGGCGCTACTGTTAAGGCGCTTTCACACCAGACGCAAAACGGATTTTCCGCACGACAGATTACATTCAAAGTCAAAGACGCGCGTCTTTGCGTTGACTTTGAATGTAATCTATAGTCGAAAAAATTAATTTTTGGTCGTCGGTGAAAGCAGCTTTAGTCAAATAAATATTTCAATTCAAACTAAGGTGGCGGAGCGCAGTTCCGGACCGTTCCGGCCCACTTTAATCCCTGCGTATACTGTACACATTAATTGAATAAGTTATCTTGACTGATACAGCACACAGCTACTTTACACTAGTTTTCAATTAATTAAGGCACAGATATCCTTAACTTCCAAAAGTACAAAAAATGCAATTGGTTATGGCGAAAATAATGGTCACATTTTACTTCTCATTGCTATAGCCTACCTGAGCTTGCAGGCTATGATTCAAACATATTTGTACTAAATGACTTCCTTAAGCAGGAACCACAATCAGAAAGAATAGAACGTTTTGTTTTCATCTCACTATGAAACATGCTCCTTAATTACCACTTCATTACTCATTGACTGCAAGCAAGTCTGTATAACTACATTTGCAAAAACACATGCCCACACACATAATGAATTCATAATGTGATCATTACAGTGCGTCAGCTGTCATATTTCTGTTAAATGCAGCAGCCTCCTATTATTGCGTGTCGTGTGACATTTGTGCTTATTTAGACTCCACCGGTGAGTTGACATTTGGTGAATTAAATCCAGATTAGCAGAAATGACTGCCAGTCTGTTCAGTATTTAGCTTCCCCATGTTGATTTCAAACCTTTGTTTCAGTGTCTGTTTTTTTTTTTTTTTTTTTTTAGGATGAGGCAGAGGCTTCAAGGTTTGTTCTGCTGTTGGAGTTTTGTGAATAAAATGACAGCTAGAAAACCCATATGATCTTACATCGCATAATAAAAGGCTTTTTTTGATAATAGCAGTCGTCAATAATAATAACAATCGTTGTGTCTCATCCACCTTGGTATCTCAAGGCTGCTATTTTACTCTAAACACTCACTAGAATACAGTTGGGGAGCAAAGGAAGGAACCATTAACACTTTCAAACTTTTTTTTTTTTTTGAGGCAGGAAGAAATTTCAAAAACAATGTCTTTATGTCATTCAGATTTCAGAATGACGGGGTTATGAAGGTCTAGCCGGCATCTTTCAGCTTTGGTCAACTTGTACTTTGGAGCGCAGCTCATTGCATTGAACTGCGCACGACACAGACATGATGAGCCGTATTTCACATTAAGTCACACATCAGACAGTCTGTGCCTCGTACAGTTTCAGTGACATGGTGGTAGGCACGTAGGGCGGAAGTTAATGTTTCAGAGGGATTGGGCAGGGCATCAACAAGTGACTTCTGAGAAAATTATTGGTATAAAATGGCTAGATGGCAGTTTAGCAGCCCAAAGGTATGTCTTAATGTAAAGTGCAATTGATGGGCTGAAGCACAGTGGCAGCTAGGTGCCTGCTGAGTGCCTTCGCATGGATTTGGTACAAGTCCTGGTTGAATTACTGTTGCCAGATAATGAAACTACTGAACTTCCCCAAAGGAGCTAATATGCAGGTGATAGCAAAACTAACCTCATAAAACCTACAGACTTCTGCATAGGTCTGTCAAATGCAGGAGCTGTATCCAAACCTGTGGAACTTCAGGCCTGTCTTAAATTCTACTGGAGATCCCAAATTTTTCAATGAGTCCAATTATGTCCTGCTGAATTATACGGAATTGTGTATAAAATGTTGCACAAAATATAGATGTTTTCCACTTGATGTAATGCTGTGGCCATAAAAACATAGCGCCCTAGGTTTGAATATTTTTCCTAATATACAGTATGTGTGATGTAGCTTCAATGAAGCACTATAACCAGCAGATACAGATTTTGTATGTGACATTGTCCTAAAATGTGGGGGAAAAAATGCCTTTTCTGACGTTGAACTTAACGTTATTTGAGGGAAAACTTAAGAGAAAAGTTAGGATTTAAGTATTCATGGATCACAATATTTGAATGAGAAAAAGCCTCAATATGTGATCAAATGACTGATGAACCATAACTGATACACCTGCTACATATACACAAAATATTAACAAAAACAAAGGGCCTGAAATTTGCTCTGCAGTATATAGGCAGGCACCTCATCCGATAGCAAATTTTAAGCATGCACAGTTCATGACAAATTAAACTAAATAAACTAAATAAAAGCTGAAAATAAATTAACTGTATATGCTGAAATAATTAACAATAAAGCAGCAGTTTAATAGTCCTGGGTTTTTGTAGGGCAGCACACTGTAGCAGCTCAGACGGCAAGCACACAAGAGAGTAAACTTATGTATAAATGTATGGATGTGAATGTACACATGTGAGTGTGTATACGGACTCTGCCATTCCTAAACTGCGGTCGAGAAAAACGTGCAGCTTCATTTCAGAGAGTTGAATCAGTATGCCAATTTGTGATTGTTGTTATGTTCAGCATGCTGTATTGAAAAACTATGCATATTTTGATTTATTTTATTCTTGTTCTAGTAGAAATTTTGCTTATGTGTGGGGGATATGTTTAGCCATCAGCTCAGATTTGAAGATTAGCCCCACATTCTGGATCCATTGAGCAAGGACATTCCACCAAGTAAAGAAATGGTAACAATCAGCAGCACTGAATTTGGTGTTAAGAGTAAGGGAATTGAATATTTATGTAACTGCTGCATAGCACTGCATTGTGCAGGTGTTCATTTTACCATGGATCCACCTTAACTCCATCTGGAAGCTGGTGAGGCCATCGCTGCACTTAAGGACACATTAACAAATCGCAGATGGACCTGCATGTTACGTTTGGATCTAGTCTGAATCCGCACATGCACAAAAAGGAAGCTTACTGCATCTGAAAATATTTAGCCACAGTCATTTTTTTTTCATTTACAGGATGGAATGATTCAAGCAAGATGACCCACTCAGTGTAGGCTGCCGCACAATTTACAATGGTCTCAACAAACTCTCTTGAAAAAAAAAAAAAAAAAAGAAAGTTGAGTTCCTGGCCATAAGACATAAATTCTCCCTATCTCCTCTTTTCCCCTTTGTTTCCAGCGGTGGAAAACAGCTCATGCGGTAGCCTTCTTAGGCATGATGAGCCGAGGTAGGGAGAGGAAAAGAGTCTAGACTGCACCCAAAGCCAGGCTACCTCCAATGCTTTGTTCCTGCCCACAGTAAATGCTAATTTGCAAAGACTTATCAGATAAACAGAGACAATCTGGCACATTATAATTAAAATGGTATTTTCTAATGGAAAAAATCTAATTTTGCTTTGTCATACAGTGCAGCAAGGTGTACTACCATCTTTAACTCAGGATGTAACAGGTGGCAAAAGGTAAATGTTTATTCGATAATTACTCATTTCTGGCCAATTCTCTCATGCTGTGTATATTCGAGGATGAAGTCCACTACTTTTGTGGGTGTGTCCATTACACTCAAGTAGGTAGAAGCCTTGCAAGGAGTGTTCAAAAGCAACCTCTTAGCGTAGACTTTCTACAATCTAACCAGTCTGGTGCTAAATATTTCTGAGAATATTCAAGGACATTTACCCAGAATATTCTCTAGAACACTGCTGGGAATGAACGTCCTGTCTTGAGGTGTGTTCTACTTTAAAAGAAGGAATAACACCCAATGATGCATAATAAGCTTGCATTAACTTATCTTGCTCACGCTGAGACACTCTTTCACTGTTTTATTGCATTCATATACAGACAAGATGTCATAGACACCACCACATTCGCACACAATCTTACACCTTGAATTCACTCAATCGAAACAAATTTGAACTCCACTGATGTATTTGACCTTTGGCTTGTATATAAGTTTTTTCACAGCCAACAAGGTGCTCAGTGATTTATTTCAGTACTTTGTAATGTAAAGGTTAGTTCCTTGAAGAGCACTTCAAAAAAGAGTTATATGTAGATACTTCTGATGAAAAAGTATCTGAAGAAAATACAGTGATCTAAAAGGGACATGATGCTGCTCATATTCTGAAGAATGGATCCTTGTGATGGAAGAGGACATGCTTTGAAGTTACTGTATCCTATAGCTTTACGTGAATTAATATGTAGTAGCTCTGAGATTTGATCCTGAAAATGTGGTTTCTCTGTCATGTTCTTTCTTATTCAACATGTTTGGGAATTCAATGGCAGTGTAATAGAAAGTCAGAGGTTTGTGTCGCTTCACAGGATGTCTGGAAACATAACGATTAAAATGAGCTATTCATGACTATTAAAATGAAAAGTGGTACAGTCAATCATTAGGCCTTGCAAGCCAGCAAAGCAAAAAAATCTTCTGAGGCTCCGAATTTGCTTCTTCGTGAACTCAAAGAGACGGGTTTGAAGTATGTTAGAGCAAGGAACAGGAATGCGGTGCACTTCAACGCGCTTTCTGAGAAACAAACTGCTCTATATGCAGCAGTCATGGACAAATGGAAGAATGATTAACTCAAGGCAATTCACACTGAATGAAGTGGTTCTGCTCCAGCCTAAATGCCGGAAAAAAACAACGAGGCAAACATGGGGGAATTAGTCTAAGTGCCTCACTTTGTCAAAGTTAACGACTCTAGTACACCTGAATTAATTTGTAGCCAGCTATACATGAGGAGATTGGGAGTGCCATGATCTTTTTTTATGCTTTTTTCACATAAATAGAAAATTTATAATTTGTGGATGGATGAATGACTACACGCTGGTGGCTCAAGCCAATTTATTTGCTTGTTTTCAGATAAGGTACAAAATTAGTTCAGTCCAATAAAATTTAATACACTCTGAAAAAATGCAATTTTAATTCCTTAAATTAATAAATAAATAAACACATTTTTATTTGTGAGTGAATATCTTTTTTTCAATGTAAGGCAACTACATTCTTTCACATTGCACTAAATTAATCTAAAGCAGTATGGTCACTATAGTAATCATCTATTTGTCTTTATTTATTTATTTATTTATTTTTCTGTGAATAAATCCTTTTCATTATTTAGAATGGTAAGAAATGCTCTGGTTAATTAGCAGTGTTGTCACACTTTTCAGGGAAATGATGATACAAAGAACATGGACCATAAATAGATATAAATGCTCCACTTCTTCAAAGTTGCAAGCTGCGTTTATGGTGCCGCTTATATTTAGAGGATGACACGTTTAGTACCGCATAGTGCGAGTGCCACATTCATGCAAATGTAACATTAGTCAACTACAACCAATTGCAAACATGCGTTCTGCTCAAACAACTACAAAATAGGTTTTGACAACTCTATATTAAACTCTCTCTCTCTCTCTCTCTCTCTCTCTCTCTCTCACTCACACACGCACACACACAGACACACGCACGCACACACACATGCCAAGACACTTAGAGAATATTAAATAGGCTAGACAAATATCATAATGACTAATATGCATGTTAGTGTTTTAATATATTGTCGTTCGCGTAAAGCTGCTTTGACAACATTCATGCCAACGGTAGATAGGCTACCTACTGCAAGTCAGCAGACTAAAGCCACTTTGGGAGGGGGGTTCAATTAAGCAACAGCAGTAACGTGCGGTCGGAGGTTAGTTTGGTGAGGCACAATCCTTTGCTTGATTAGCAATCAAACAATTAACTCGTTTAGTAAGACTATTCGGCAGAACGACGGGCCAGTTTAAGTTTCCGCAGCGCTATTACTCAGTATATCGAACCTAAAATGCTCACGAAACAGCAGATTTGCGCGTACTTGCTTACAGGAAGCCAGAGACTTGCGGTGAGGTGACGCAGTGACCCGAACTACAGGATTTTGTGAACTTGTTCCCACGTACTATGCCTGATTGACAATCAAAACAATTAAGATCAAGCCTATAGGAAGCCCGTATACTGATAGAGGAGATAATGACAAAAAGATTCATTCACGTATACGCTTCAATTCAAGACTGCAAGGATGGAAATTTGAATAATCAATTCGGAAAAATTCTCGGCTGTCGATAATTCTGCATATCGTTTTCACATTCTGTTAATCGGATTATGAAAGAAGACTGAAAATAAACGTCCGCTTTTATTGTTTGGGTGTAAAAGCGCGTATTTAAAGGAGAAAACATTGTATATTGATCAAGCATTGAACTCTGCATAAGTCGAACTGTTTTAGTATTTGTTGATGACATTGCTTCGGCTTCCTGTAAGCAAGTACGCGCAAATTTGCAGTTTCGTGAGCATTTCAGGTTCGATATACCGAGTAATAACGCTGCGGAAACTTCAACTGGCCCGTCATTCTGCCGAATAGTCTTACTAAACTAGTTAATCGTTTGATTGCTAATCAAGCAAAGGGGAGGATTATGCCTCACCAAACTAACCTCCGACCGCACGTCACTGAGCAACAGCCATACCTCACAATGATTGACAGGGTACTTACCTTCTCGGGGGCGTTAGGATCCCATGCTGACCACATCTGTACGAAGAAAAAGGGAGTCCAGCAAACGATATATGCTACGACTATCACAAAAGTCATTTTCACAGTAGTGATCTTTGCTTTGGAGATCAGATTTACGCTGCTCACTCGCGAAAGCGCAGTTCGTTTTGAAGCCAAAGGTGTGAGCGACATACACTGCTCTCTCTTTGTTTTAAGTTTAAAGTTTTGCCATATTTTAAAGCTTATCAACCCATAGCAAATACTCAGTATGGTCACTGGTATGATGTAGATAGAAAGACTAATCCACGTCACGTACGCTTTGGCGCCCCAGGGTAGCACGAAGTCTCCCCAGCAGTCATACACTCCAGATCCAACATCCCGCATGGAGAAAATATACACCTGAGGGATGCTGAACAAGAGACTGAGTGCCCAGGAGAAAATTACGTAGAAGCGGTCTTTTCTCCTATGCAAAGAGCGCAATGGCTGGCAGATCGCTAAGCACCTGTCTATTGACATCAAAACAAGCATGTAGGTTGAAGCAAACATTCCAACGATCTGCACGTACTTCACCAACCTGCAAAGAATATCTGGTCCGTAAAAACGAAATGTGATATCCCAAATGAGTTGTGGTAAGACTTGAAAGATTGCAACCACTAGATCCGCAATACTGAGGTGCTTCATAAAATAATACATTCGAGACTGGCTGTGCTTGGTCGTGTGAATAGCGAGTAACACGCAAACGTTGCCAGCCAGAGCAAGAAATAGCACGAGGGCGAGCACAGTCACCTCTACTTTGGCCACTTCTTCGTTGCGCTTCAAGGGGTTCACGGTTTCATTGCCTCCAGTCCCGTTGCCAAGAGTTGTGTTACTCAGGGATGTATTCAAAGTCGAAAAGTCCAAATCTGTAAAAATATCCTCCATTGCGAACAATCACAGTCCAGGGACTAAATACCCGAGGGTCTTCTAACTGGTTTCACCGCTCATATATTGATATTTTACGCGGTATGGTCTTCTTTTGAAATTGAGCAGGTGTCACGAGAGAGAGTCCGATCACCGAATCCGCCTCTTGCGTTTTATCAAAATACCAATATTTAATCCCGACTTGAATGGAGTCATCTTCTCTGCCCTCCAGTGCAGGCTAACGCCTGAATAAGGCTGGGAAAGAGAAAGAGAGAAAAAAATATATTGATTTACATATGGTTTGCATAAAGTCCGCTTTCTCTTTAGAACAACAGCATTAAAATAAAATAAAAATGAAACTGGATGATAGATATAGAGTAAGAACATTGAATATGATAAAATAAAAGATGACACAAAAAAAAAAAAAAAAAAACTTTCCATCATACTAAATGTCAAAGAGGAGAAGAAAAGTATTTTAGAAATATGAATAAAACAAACATTTAGGCCATTGAAATGACGAAAATATAAATACCTGAAATGTTTATGCCATATTTATGCCGTATTCCATGCAAGGTTACTTGCGTATATCATGTTCCACTTTATATCTTTTGAAAGCGTGCTGTGGGCAGACTGCTCACGCAGTTTCATCCTCAGTGTCAAGTCCAGCAAATACAGGAACCAGCCGCCTTGTATGCCCGCGCGCGGTAAGTGCCCCTCATCTTGGTATTTATACTGCTAGTATATCTTTGCAACAGAGTGGGGGCTTAGTTGTGTGATACATTTCTACCACTCGGTGGCCCTATGTACCGGATAAACGTACGGTTTTGGGGAAAACGAAGAATTACAAGTACGACCAGAAATGTCTGGCCAGGAAAGCTTTGATAAGCTTTGTTTCTAATCTTGGAGCTGGAATTTTTGACCAGATTCTTGAACTGAAGGACGGAATATTATTATTTATTTTAAAGCAATTTGTATCGATATGTCCTCGGGGCAAAAGGATGAAGCAATGCCAACTCTTAGATTCCACTTGGCTTCGATGTTTTTCTAGAAATTTAAACTATGTTTCGGACTGCCTCAAAAGCATGATACAAATGATTTAAATGCACAGTTTTTTTTTTTTTTTTTTTTACCAAGAAGCAACAGTTTATCAATATTCACGTGCAGAAAAATTCCAAACCAGCAGCAATTAATGAATCCTCAACTGACTTAGGCTACCTGTTTCATTTACTGAGGTGATTTACCATTTGTGAATAACGTTTATAATGAGATTTGGCTAAAAAAAAAAAAAAAAAAACAGCAGAAGAAGAGTAGTTGGGAATCACTATATGCTATTCAATATAATGTATTTTACTTACAACCATGTAAATGTACTGTATTACCTTGATTTTCTCAATTTTGTCACATTAGATGGTTACAGACCTATGCATACCAGTCAAATATAAGACAAAGAGAACCTGAGAAAACACAGAATAATTTCAATTAACATTTCATTCGTCAAAAAAGTTATCCAAAACCTATATTACCCAGGTGAAAAAAGTAATGGTCACTCAAATCGATATAACTACATGCTGTGAAGGATTTTTGGCTCACCCACTGTCTCAGAATTGCTTTAATTCAGTTGCCTTGGAAGGTTTTTGGTATGACCTGCCACATTAAAGGCCCTGCCACCACATATCAATGAGGTTCAAGTCAGGAACAGCTCAAACAAGATCGTAATTTAATTTCTTCTGCACCATTCAGAGGCACATTTGCACTTGTGCTTTGGATCAGTGTCTTGCTGCATAACCCAAATCGTCCCATGAATAACAAAAGGTGGCAAGTGACATTCCTGATGAAACCTGTTTTTCTGCACCACGAAGCACTACAGCCGCTGTAGTACTTCGTGGTGCAGAAAAACAGGTTTCATCAGGAATGTCACTTGCCACATTTTGTTATTCATGGGACGAAATGCACTAGTGCAGTGGTTCCCAAACTTGGTCCTGGGGCCTCCCTGTGAATTTATTTACTTTTTATTAATCCTTTATTTAGCCAGGAAGGTCCCATTGAAATACAAGATCTCTTCTTCTAGGGAGTCCTGGTTTGTATGCTTGTTTTCATTCCAGCCATAATTGCCATCATAGGATTTTAATAAGATGATAATTTGTCCTAATTAGGTGAATTTTGTTTTTGAAGACTTTATTTGCTGTTTAAGCCAAATATTGATGGAAACATCCATGTGTGCCATGAAGAATAAAAAAAAACCTTAATTGTGCATTTTTTTTGGTTTTGTTTTTTTGTTTGTTTTTTATGTAGCAAGCAATTTCCAGTAACAACTTTTCTGAAAAAAATTAAATTAGTCAACGAAAAAAATCAGTAAGCTCAAAATTAGGTCGGTGAACATGGGTGCTTGGAGTTCTTTCAAAATAATTTGCTTGCACTTAATAACAAAAACAGAACACAAAACAGGTTTGACTCTGTCATTTGCTTAAATTGTTAGTTTTTGCAACCTTGTGTCCACAGTTTCATGAAATAGGGATCCATAGATAGTTTACTTTGATTGGGTAATTTTTTCCTCTTTTCATGTAGTTGTTACTCATATCACAATATGGATATAGAATTTATTCTTCACTACATGTATGCATATCTGTCAAAATATGTCTCAAAGGATAAATTACTGCTCTAAACATAAATGGAAGTAATTAAGACAAACCCATAGCTTATTAAAATCCTACAGTTGCCTTTATGGTTAGAACAAAAACCAGCAAACATAGGGAGGCCGCGGAACCAAGTTTGGGAACCACTGTGGTAGAGATTCAGATTATGGACTGAAGACGTGCTATGCCCCTTCGGTATTTTCTAGAAGAGAGCACAATTCATGGTCCCATCTATTATGGCAGTGTTTCCCAGTCCACTTCTGGGGCACACCAGTCAGATCCAGGTATTTGTTACGTTCCACCTTATGCACCCCAGATGTAACTTATCAGGACCATGATTAGTTGCATCGGGCGTGCTATAGATGGAACACCACAAATATCTGGATCTGGCTTTTGTAGCCCAAGGACAGGGTGGGGAAACACTGTATTATGGGCAGTCACTCTTGGCCTGAGGGTGCAAGTATCTCCGCAATCATCGTACAGCTACCACCATGTTTAACTGCTCATACGTATGATGCTCTCATTGTGAAGTGCTGTGTTATCGTAACATCAGATGTCATAGAACCTATGCCTTCCAAAAAGTTCCGCATTCGACCTATTAGTCCAAAAGCATTATCCGAATAGTCTCATGGAGGCCATCAAGGTGTTTTTTTTTTTCTTTTTGGAAAATGTGAGATGTGAGTCAATCATTATTCCAGTCAATTAGCAGTATTTTTCACTTTAAAACCATCCCATAGATGCCATTTTTGCCAAGTCTCTTTCTAATGGTGGAACAATAAAAGCAGACAATATCTGAGGAAAGTGAGGCCTGTGCTACTTGAGAGGCTCTAGAGATTTCTTTAGTGTCTGCCCAGATGAGTCACTGATGAACCCTTGGAGGGATTTTGGAAGGCTAGCCACTCCTGAACGATTCATCACTGTTCCTAGTTTTCTCCAATTAGATACAACGGCTCTCACTGTGGTCTTGCTGGAGTTCCAGAGCTTCAGATATGGCTTTGCAACTCCAAACTGGTACATTCGAATTACTTCCTTTTTTATCTCTTATGGAATTTATTTTCAATGCAACAGTATATGCCACTTGTTGAGACATTCTAGCAGACTTCAAATGGCTTCAAATAGACTTCAAATAGAAAATGTTCTATTTAAGTGAGATTTAAGTTATGCTTCAACTTAAACCCATCCAGTCTGTGTTCATCTTGACTAATTTCATCCAGTTATCAATTAAATTTGGTAAAATGACTAATTGAGTAATTGAGGGAGCAGTTGCTTGTTTATACAGGGCTAATTGATGTTGAATGATGTTTCATTCATTTGAATACTATATTATGTCTTTACTTAGGATATCTTTGTTTTAAACTAACAATTTAGATTTGAAATAATTTTGCATTATAAATATGTGAAACAGGAACTCAGGAAGGGTCAAGTAATTTCACAGTACTGTAAAATTATATGTTGATTGTATTGAAAATGTCAAATGACGTTAACATATTTTATGGGCAGTGACACCCAGAGCAACAGGTAAATTAAACTATATATCTCTTGAAAAGTAATAAGCGTTCAAAAAACAGCACACAAAAACTTTTATTTCAATGTAACGTTCTTGTGCTGTGAAATATTTAACATTAAGTGCCTTGACTCATTCCCATGGAGTCTCATTTAACTTCATTTCAGCAGCAATAACATTTTTCACTTGACAGTGATCCAAATGACAGTGTTACCCTCCAGACATTGAGCATGTGATTACCACTTATCAACACTTTCACTCATGCCTGACTGCATTGGAGGGAGTAATGAGAAATAATGGACAAGACCTGTGCTTTGTGAATGTGCACAATTTGGTTTCAAAGGCTGGGAAAGTACATGATGGGGTGTGCTTATAAGTTTTGTACAGAGTATTCCTCTGTAAAGCATTTGCTATGGCAAACAAGAAGCTATAGATCTCTAAACCTTCTGGATAAGGGATTCTGGCATGTATGCAACTGGTGCCGGTCGTATTATGCTCCTTGGCTAGTGCTCAGTATTTTTTAGTGTTGCACTGCTTCAGATGTTCTCTCAGATATCAGCTTCAGCTAAATAATAAAAATGAGAATGACCATTAAATGACAAAGAACGATAGATTCTGTTGAGGACTGTCCTTCAAGTGTCATTCAAACCAGGCTGTGGGCCTCCCACACCCCACAGCAGAAAAATCAGTCTGCTTTGGAAAGTTTTTTCAAAATGTCTGCCTGAGCATTTGTTGTTTTATGAGGCTGAGGAATTCCAGGAAAATGCCTTTATACATGAAAACCTATGCACTTGGATTGCTTATGAGTACTGTACATGATTATTAGTCCAAAAATCCCATGTGAAATGTGTGCGTTAAGAGTAAGGAAATAATGATAAAGATTTCACACCATGTCTATGTACCAAAGCATGAGGTTGGCTTCATTTGGGACTGACAAAACCCTTTCAATAAATCCAGAAGAAAGGCATATTTCAATTTGATCTGAAGCAGGAACAGCACTTTTTGACTCCTGTTACTTGCTGGTACTCCAACCATTTTTAGTGAACACCATAATTTATTGGACATGACACTTTATTTATTTAGGTTATGCTCTCTAGCACTTTGAGTTTGAAGGGATACAATGACAATGAAATTGAAATCCTGACTGCCAGTGTTGATTTGATAATGTTTTCATCTATTTTAGATGAAATGACAACACCTTTCATTCATAGTTTCCCCCTCCACACCCCTTACCCCCATTTTTGAGCACATCACAAAAATAATGATATATTCTTGGAAGTCCTGAAGTGAGGATAATAACTTTTTTGCAGACTACCTCATTAAAATCCAAAAAATCTAGGGACGCGTCCGAATATCCATACTCGTTTACTATACAGAAAGCAAAAATGCTTACGCAAAGTTTGTAAGCAATAGCCGTCTGTTCAAAATGATACATGAAATAGACAATATGCAAAATTCACAGAAATGCTGTATTAGACTGTATTATTAAAAGAAAACTATATATGCTACCTCTTCTTAGGTAAAGCTGTGTCTTTAAATTTTTGTCAGGGGAAGGTTATGCTATGTCATGGGTAAACTGGGTAAAACTCGCTTCGCGGCCTTTTGGCTAAGATCAAGTGTAGGTAGGACAGCCCTTGGTAGAGGCTGTCCCTACATGGTGGTCTTGGCTGGTTTGGTGTGAGAAGGCGAGGGAGAGCTGCCTGTTTAGTGCTTTCTTGTCGGGGAGGCTGAAGCTAGGACCTGGCGAACCTCTGGATAGACGTCTTCGGGGCGGAGCCATGGACCCAGCAGAGCCGAAGGTGTACCTGGAAGGGGATCCGGCTCGAGACGGTGCTCCTCCAGGGAGAAGTGGACCAGGCTGGAGATGCTTTTGAAGCTCATGGAGTGGATTGATGTGTGTTGGATGTTTTGTGTAGGACTGATGTTTGGCGTATGGATTCTGGATTGGATTATGGATTTGGAACTGATTTGGATTTGTTTGCCTCTTGATTACTGCCCCTCTCAGCGAATGGACCTTGGATTGGATTTAAGGATTAGATTTGGGAACTCATTTGGATACCTCCACCCCTCGATTAGATGAAGATTGAAGAGATGAAGAGTTTTTGAAGTTGTGGATTGGACTGATTTTTGGGATGCTGGAATTATGAATTGGATTTTGGATCGGATTTGGGACTGAATTGGATTTGATGAATTGGTTTCTGTTTTGGTCTTGTAGCGTGATGGTGTTCGTTGATGTAGTGTGTGTGATGGAGAGAAAAAAAAGAGGTAAACTGGGTAAAGAGATGGGTGACATGTTGGTCATCAGGTATGTCCAATTTTGTGCATACAGTATCTCACAAAAGTGAATACACCCCTCAGATTTCGACAATTAATCTATTATATCTTTTCAAGGGACAACGTTACAGAAATGAAACTTCAATATATTTTAGAGTAGTCATTGTACAATATGTGTCGCAGTGTAGATTTACTGTACTGTCCAAATAACTGAACAAACAGTCACTATTTCCAAAATGAGTGGGAACAAAAGTGAGTACACCTCACTGTCAACATGCCAAATTGTGTCCATAGAGTCAATATTTATTGTGACCACCATTGTTGTCCAGCACTGCCTTGATTCTCCGAGGCATGGAATTCACCAGAGCTGCACAGGTTGTTGCTGGGATCCTCCTCCACTCCTCCATGAGAACATCACGGAGCTGGTGGATGTTGGACACCTGCTGCTCCTCCACCTTCCTCTTGAGGATGCCCCACAAGTGCTCAATGGGATTCAGGTCTGGAGACATACTTGGCCACGTCATCACCTTCACCTTCAGCTTCTTCAGGAAAGCAGTTGTCAACATGAAGGTGTGTTTTGGGTTGTTATCATGTTGGAAAACTGCCATGCGGCCCAGTTTCCGAAGGGAGGGCATCATGTTCTGCTTCAGAATGTCACAGTACATCTTGGAATCCATTATTCCATCAATGAAGCGCAGCTCCCCAGGACCAATAGCACTCATGCAGCCCTAGACCATGATGCTGCCACCACCATGTTTGACTGAAGGCAGTACACACTTGTCTTGGTAATCCTCACCAGGGCGCCGCCACACATGCTGGACACCATCTGAGCCGAACAAGTTTATCTTGGTCTTGTCGGACCACAGAACATGGTCCCAGTAGTTCATGTTCTTGAACTGGTTGCCTTCATTAAACTGTTTTCGGGCTTTCTTGTGGGCTAGCTTCAGAAGAGGCTTCCGTCTTGGCCGACGGCCATGCAGACCAACTTGGTGTAGTGCACAGTGTATGGTCTAAGTACTGACAGGCTGTTCTCCCACTGCTGCAACCTTGTTAGCAATGCTGCCAGCACTCCTGCTTCTGTTTTCTGAAGCCAACTTGTGCATCTGACGCAGAGAACAAGGACTCAACCTCTTCGGTCGACCCTGATGAGGCCTGTTCCGAGTAGAGCCCATCTTGGAAAATCGCTGGATAACCTTGGCCACCGTGCTGTAGCTCAGTTTCATGGTTTCACAGATCTTCTTGTAGCTTAGACCATCTTTGTGGAGAGCAACAATTCTCTTTTTCAGATCCTCTGAGAGTTATTTCCCATAAGGTGCCATGTTGACCATCCAGTGACCAGAATGAGAGCATTGCACCCAAAGCACCACAATTTAAACCTTCAACACCTGTTACACAACCTCATATGGCCCAGTCGAACAAAGAAAAGCATGAACATGATGAATAAGACACGTTTCATTGCTTGGTTGACCATTATCAATTGGGGATGTGTACTCACTTTTGTTGCCACCCATTTTGGAAATAGTGACTGTTTGTTCAGTTATTTGGACAGTGCAGTAAATCTACAATGACTACTCTAGAATATATTCAGGTTTCATGTCTTTTTTTCTTTTTTTTCCTTTTATTTTTATTTTTTGCTTTCATTTCCGTAACGTTGTCCCTTGAAAAGATATAATAAATTAATTGTCGAAATGTGAGATACTTTTGTGAGATACTGTACACTGCTGATGCATACACACTGAACCTATGTAACGAAGGATTAAGAAGTAGGCATCAAATTCTGAGCATACTTATTTAGTATGGGTATTTGGATGCACCCTTGGTCTTCCTCCACTTTGTTTTCTTCTTTGTTTTTCTAATAGAGGTTCTGAGTTTGGTGTAACCTGGGCTGGCTTTTGTAAACAAGCTGAAAATTCTACCCAGACATGAAGCCCAATCAAAAGCCACATAATTTACTTTAGAAAACCTTGCAATAGTTCCGACAATATCCATATTTCAAAACTGATATTGTCACACTCTCCCACTTTTTTTCGGTAATTGGGCTGACTATTGCACTTTTTCTAGAGCAAGGAAGAAGTAGATTTTCATATTATCGCACCTTCAACGGAATGTTCACTGAAGTTATCATTTTTAGTATTTGGTCATATTCTTTTCATACAATCACTGCTTGAAGTCTGTGATGCACTGATGTCTCTAAAAGCTGGGTATCTTCCCTGGTGAAGCTTTGCCTGGGCTGTACTGCAGCCATCTTCAGTAGCTGCATTTTTTAGGCTCCTCTTCAGCATGTAAGATGCATATTCAGTTAGACTCAGACCCGACGGAACCCAAATAACATGTCACTGTCCAATTAATTATGGTGCTTGCCACGATTTCAGTAATCTAAAGCAGTAATACCATTTTGTTTGTGCTTGTCAAGTTCTATTGCTTGACAGGTATCCTGATACACATTCAGAATAATTACAACCTATGTACCCATGAAATTATAAACAAATAACACACAATAATGGAAATGACACTTCCATTGCACAAACAGATCACATTGAATTTTCCACTCTTTTAATATCTGTAATGCCAGTGAAAAGCATCTGAATTGCCGGCATCTAACGATACTTAGCAACTCGCACTCACAATCTATTCCATGTTCAGTGTCATAGGTGCCAATTCTGAGGATGTTCAGGGTCTCAGGCTCTTGCGGGGATTACAGAGCACCCACAGGGAAGGCCAGTCAGTCATGGTGTGCATCTGTCATAACTGTTACATGATATTCCCATGGCCCTTGAACCTCTCGTGTCTAAGAAGTGCTTGTATGCACATTCCAGTCCTCTCACAGCTAAAC
Source organism: Gymnothorax javanicus (assembly GCA_029692085.1). NCBI lineage: Eukaryota > Metazoa > Chordata > Actinopteri > Anguilliformes > Muraenidae > Gymnothorax > Gymnothorax javanicus. The sequence continues at coordinate 45,009,019 of CM056202.1, read as the reverse complement.
TTATTGGGTCTCCTCAGAGGGGCTGGAGAGGGGTTCATCTAACACATCACATCAGGCTGAGAGAAATTCCAAGAAAGCGCAAAGCATTGTAAATTACAAACGTCAAGCCTGGGTCAGTAGGCCATTACCACATCCCACTTACTGTACTATACTTACACCATTTCTTTTCCCCTCTAACCTGCTATGTGCATGCACTCACGCACACACACACACACACCCATTCTCTCCACTTTGTACTGTCTCAGGCAGGATTTTACACTTTCATTTTGTTGTTCCTTGCTTTGTTCCAGAATGTTTCGACTGGAATATATCCAACTACTTCTTTGAAACAATGGCAGGAAGAGGCCAACCATGTCTGTTTTCTTTGAGCCATCTTGTCAGCATGTTTGAAAGGAAGTGCAAGAGTGTTAAGGAAGTCCTCCTATAAGTGCGGTTACTTAACAGAAAATATGCTTTGCTTGTAAGGTAGTTATATAAAATTACATGATAAATTATGGAATAAAGGGAACATAAACCATAGTATCCAAACATGTTAAGCTTTCTAATGGCTGTTCTGAAAGGAAACTGCTGGGTCATGGTCCAGTGATGTATACTGTCATATGATTCAGAGTTGCATAATATATGATTTGCTGTTGTATCTTCAATCTACAGCATGCATGGACATAATGGTCATAGAGAATAAGCTTTCATCCACAGGTGCCCTAAACTGATGTCTTTCCCACAGGCTTTCATGTCAACAACATCAACATCACATAGGGCTCCTAAAATTAAAGATTCAGCAATCTTTATCACAAGAAAATATTTGCATAAGACGTGAGCATGCCAGCAGGTTGGGATTGAAGTTACAAACAAGCATTCCAATGATCATGCATTTCGCACAGATTGACCAACATCTCGGCAGACAGAGAGAATTACATTTCTAGCTAACTCCCTGCTTGGGAATTCAAGCAAAATGGGTATTAATGGAGACTAAGCAAACATAATATAATGAAACTTAATATTCTCTTCACCAGGACTTCATTGAAATGAGAGGTTTTTTGTACACGCACCTACACACGCTCCCACGCACACACACACACACACACACACACATATGCACGTGTGACAGTTGAATGGTCCTGTCACTAGAATTGCCTCCTAATAAGCACGTGCCCTGGCTACCTTGCCAACGAGCCTAGCTCTTTAGTGATGTGGTCAGCGCGTTTGACTCTTACCCGGGAGTGTGGGGTTCAATTTCCTGCCCAGGCCCTCCTTCGGCCCCACACACACACACACTGTAAAGGCTCACATTTTGTATGCATTGACAAAAGAAAGACAAGCACTTTCTACAGGTGCCTTTTAGAGAATTGGACCACTCTTGCGACCCAATATTTGCAGAATATGTGATTAATTAGGTGAAGGTTCCGTCCCTTGTGCATTGACCCTATTATGTGGCAGGCTGAAGGAGGGCCCGGGCAGGGAATTGAACCCCAGACCCCCAGGTAAGAGTCAAACGCGCTGACCACATTGCCAAAGAGCCAGGCTCATTGGCAAGGTATCCAGGGCGCGTACTTATTAGGAGGCAATTCTAGTGACAGGACTCTTCAACTGTCACATATATATAATTTTTATTTTCAGGTTTTTCCTTCGCTGGATCTTGCTTAATTTACATCAAAAGTTCAATGAGCCAACACCTATAATTTATTTTGGTTTCACTGCCAATTTTTCTGTCAGCATATTTTGTGAAAATCACCTCATTTAAAAGTCAGAAGTGCAGGTAAAGTGAGGTAGAGCAGCACAGTGCTTCTCTGGGTGAATCATTTCCTATGGCTTTAAAACTCCCAAAACCATTTCCAGGTTCTGCTTTTCTGTCGCCACAGTTGAATCCATTTATCTCGTAAACACACTCACATAAAAACCAAGTGCACATGAGGACATTAGCCATTGTTTCCATTGCAATTAGTCAAACTATCCTTAGTTGCTTACAGCTGCTCTTTACCTTTCTCATATCCTCAGTGATGTAGCAGTGTTGCATGATTAACTGCTCAAAATTTTTTTTTTCCCTTTCAGCAAGTGTTTAATTTGTAGTAATGCTCTTAATAGTTTAAACAGCAAAAAAGTACAATCCTATACAATTTTTAAAGAAACCATGTTCAACAATGCTCGGAACAAAATATTAAAATAGTATTTGCGATAACATATGCTATGGCTCCTAACTTTGGGGATCTTGAGTTTTCCACAGCAGTCAAAATTCAAATACATCCAACAATTCAATGTTTGAATCTGCCCCAGTGCAATATGTATTTCAGAATGCACACAGATCTTGCTCCTCCTGGAATTACATTTAGAATGAGAACCTCTTTGGTTCTTTATACAACTCCGAGATTTATCTTTGACTTCTTCCTCCGTTCAGTCTCTGTTGCCATGAAGCAGAGATGCACAGGTCATTAATTGATATTTCAACATTTAACAGGATGCAGTTGACAGCTATGGACTGCAATAAATGTCATTCACCATAATAACACCCAGCCCACACAAGCTTATGAACAATAAAAACAGCAGTGATCCATTATAAATTACAGTAGTAACTGCTGCAATACAGGAATCAAAGTTGTTGCATTATAAAATAATAGAAGGAAAATAACAAATCACTCTGGGTGTCCTGCAGCTTGAGATCCTGGGAGCACATACAGGGGGCTCCACCTGCGCCAACACCATTGGTGCACTCAGTCTATCCACACTCTCAGTGCTCATACACATGCACAAGTACAAAACACTAAATCCTCAATGGATACAATCAAATATATCACTACTGCATGTTGTTTTTTTATTTACTTTTGCGAGATTGACACTTGAAATACAATCTATCGATGTTAATGCCATTAATGGTTACAGAACAGAATCACGACTTTTCTACTACCACCAAGTTAAACTTAGGAACTTTGTGATCCAAGAACTTGTATGTCAGCATTAAGGACACACATGAAAGTAGGTGTGCTGTCAGTCTGTTTATTTCAAATGATCTATTTCCTTAGTACAACCCCAATTCCGAAATAGTTGGGACAAAGTGTAAATTGTGAATAAAATCAAAACGCAATGACTTTCAAATCACACCAGCCAGAATTTTATTCACAACTTACACTTCTTCCCAACCATTTCGGAATTGGGGTTGTATGTCCAAGGCAGATGCTGGGAGGTGCCATTTCAGTGCTTCAGTTTTGCTTAAAGATTCTGATGTCCTGGTTTTCACCTAAGATACAGATGCTAAGATCAAGGCCCCAGTTTTTATTTCAAACATCTTTTATATCAGTGGATTTTTATTCAGACATTTTATCAAACATGATGTTTTGGTGCATGAAAACTCAGGTAAAAATTTCTGGGGATTTTTTTTATTACTTTTATTATTCATTCTTCTTTTTTTCAGGGAAACTGTGATCTGTTCTTGATATGAGCTCAAAAATCAGTACTTGCAGTGAACCTCTGAACCCATTCTACTACCACTGAAAAATATGAACTTTCCCTCGACTAAACAATACAAGATGAGCTCTTGGCAAAAGGGAGAAAAGGATCTCTGAAATACAGACCATTTACCGACTGGTAGGTTAACTAAATATTTTACGAAAATTGCGGTAGTCTAATCAATTACTGCTAATCAATTTCAAAGCTGTTAGGGAGCAATGATAAAAAATAACTAATTTCAACAATGCATGACTTTAGGATTACAAAGATCTACTTGGCATTTTGAGCAAAAGTAATAAAGACAAATAAATTTCACCTCTGGAGGATCTTTTATTTCATGTGGTGTTTTTTTTTCCTCAAGCTTTTTGATCTAAAATTTGAAAACAAATGAGTGTAGTCTACTTTTGAGTCCTGAAAGGATGGAATAGCTAAACTTTGATGCCCTACATCTTAGAACTGCTCTTCACCCTAATAATACTAAGATGATGAGCAGGCATCATCAAACTTGGCCCTCAAATTCCAATCAATGCCCTGTTTTTTTTTTTTTCTCCATGGTAAATTACTGAACAACTAATTGACCTGACTGCCATCACACCTGACTCCCAGGGGGGCAGAATAACAACCATTCTTGCAAGACCTTGATTTGACCATTTCTGTGATGCGCGGTGAGACCAAAATACAGATAAGAGATGACTGGGGAGAAATCCACGCCTCAGCTGACAAACTATAGCTGAAACAGTGCCTCTCACAAAAGGGGATAAACAATCAAAAATCAGAGGAAAAAGTCCTGGCGCACACAGTTATTTTGTTTATGTTGTATATTTTTTACCTCAAAAGCATAAAGATCACCTAATCCATATAGCCTGATTTTGGAAAAAAGATGATGAACATGAGATGTATCCAAGAAATAAATTTTTGAATAATCCAATGAACTCTAAAATTGATGGGACTCTACCACAGGGGGTGAACTACAAAAACAATGGAATTTTGCCACTTAGGGGTATCATACTATCTCCTGTGTGAACTGAATAAGATATTCTGTGTTGGCGTGACAAATTTTGTTTTCCATAAGGAAGTCCTCAAATCTCTAGACCACTTCAGACGTATTACGTCTTCTATGTACAGTAATCGATTCTGTGTGTGCACACTTGTATGTGTGTCTGTGGGTATGAGCGAGCATGCATGTGTGTATGTGTGTGTGTGTTTGTGTGTACCTGTGTAGTAGTGGGTCCTGAAGTATGTAATGACTAACATTGCATGCTGCATTTCCATCAAACTTGTGAATTTACAAGTTTTAAAATACCATCAGAACGTAACACATAGATTTCTGTTCTGTGACCTCCAAGTGGCTCATAGATAAGATGGATATCTGGGAGCTCAGTAGTCAGATGTTCCACTCCCAGTAATTCCATTACCCTCCCACCAAAAAATGTAAAATTTAGTTTAGATTTCTCCTGAATTTTCTCTGAAACAGAAGATATTTATTGAATAGCTATACACTAGAAATTAGCATGTATATCCTTTTCACTGAGGTAGTTTTCATAATTATAGACCTATTTTCAAGTCTATGATTTGTATGATAGCCAATTGATCTGACATTGTATGTATTCATTTATTTTAAATAGGTAACTTTTTGGCCAACAATACATTCATAATCCCAACAAAACTGTATGTGACTACTGCAGTGTCAATATCACTAGGGTGAATTTGGGGGAGTCAATGCTGGATGTTTTTAAGGGGCTTGACTGAACTGAGTACCCCCAAAATTATAAGGCAATTGAGCATGGTTGGGTTAGCCTTCAGTGATGGGGACTACATGATACACCAGCATAACTGGCCAGAGCATAACTAGAGGGAGGTTATCTGGGGCAGGATTTTCCCATTCTCATGACAAAAATCATACAGGAGACAGAACAGCTCAGTCGGTCCGCGCCAGACTGAACATAGTCGGGAAAATATTCTTGGAGAAGAAAGGATATCCTTAGCAACTCTCCCCTGAAATGTTGTAAGACAGTAATAATGGTTTGAATAATTGGCAATGCAGTGGGGGCAAAGACTGGTGCTGTAAATGAAGCTCTCAGCTGTCCTCATAAACACCCTCACCACCTCTCATTAAGCAGCCACTGCTCCTCTTTTTTATGATGTTGTTTGTTTGTTCAGCTTTTACAGAACACTAAGCCTTCATTAGAAGCCATATTTGCTATTTCACTGTGCTTGGCTTTGACATCCTAGACTTGTTGTTAAAATCTTATAAAAAGTGCATTCAACTGACCCCTTTTTTGATTATGCCACTCCAGTAAGAGCAACAATGAGAGACCCTGGAACTCAAAAATAGACAAAAATGTAATAAAAGAACTGGTACTGTTTGAATGCGGAATAATGGGAGACAGCGAGACATGGATAGTGACATACAGAGCATGTGCCTAATGACTAACTTAATGGCAAATAGTGAAAGCAAGGATGATTATAAATAGTGCTGATGTATATGCACTAACAGGAACAGCACAGTAAACACTCATTTCATAAGGCCTCATGAATTCATATCTGTCCTCAATTAGGGTTCCAGGCCATTCTGACTGGGCTCTCATTTGAATTGTTTCCCTGATTGATAAAAAAAAGCAATCATTAAACTGCTGCTTATTAATGGCTTGACATTGCAGTTGCTAGAGAATAATTTCTGCATGAGCAATGTACATTTGCCATGTGCATTCTGAAAATTTAATTTACATTGCATGAATCAAACAATCCGGTCAGAGACTGCATAAGTGCCCCCTCCAAAAGATGCACGCATGGACAGAAAGACCTTTGGACAGATGGACGAACATGGCCTAAATCAACAGTCACCTGACCTCCTTATTGAGTGGTGGGGGACTAAAAAGCTTGTTTGAAAGGCCAGTGCAAGTGGTTTTTGAGATATTCTTCAGAAATAGAACTGAGGTCAAGGTCACAAGTCAAAGATCTCTGGTCACAAAATGTCCGGTAGACGTCAAATGTCCGAGATAGGCCAATTTTAGTACTTGCATTGCTTTCCTTGAGTAAAAGTTAGTAGATTTTGATGTGCCACATTACAAAATTGGATAAATATCAGGAATTTGAAAATTGCAGAAAAAGGTCAAGGTCACAGAGAAGAAGGTCAAAGGTCAAAAAAATATTGAAGAGGCTCAAGGTGACATGACCCACCTACACAAGCAGTTTTGAAGGCCACTGTCAATAATGTCAGATATGCTCTAGAAACAAACAAACAAAAAAAAAAAAACAGTGATGGAGGTCATTTCTGAAAGGTCAAAGGCCAGAGGTGACAAAAAAGGTTACAGATATAAAGCTTTAGTAAAGGTCATTAAGTCAGTGTAAAATGGAAAAGGTGCTTAATATAGTGCCTGAGTAATGGATCTGGATGGAAGTCACTCACAAACTCACAAACAGACATAAATACTCTCCCAACCTACCCTGCGGATGGTGGGGAATGAAAAAACAGGACAAATACCAAAGAAAACTCTTTCTATCCAATCCGTGAGTGACTCAGATCTGTGCAAATTCTCAGAAAGGACAGTACATGGATGTCAAACAGAATTAGAAAAATTATCTAATCAATTTAGATTGGACAGCATGTAATTTTCCATAAAAACTGTAACACAAAACCATGCTGTAAACAAACAATACCAAGGCACTGAGACTAATAGCACAAGATTCAGTTCTGACTGCTTTTAGACCTTAATTTGCACGACAATAAAAATAAAAAATACATAAAAATATTTACATTACTTAGCCAAACCCATCTGGAATTGCTGAAATATTTCACTATATTTACACAGTTGATTGGCATTAATGTCATACAGCATGTTTTTGAATTCTGTCACACATAACTTATGATGGAACAAAAAGTCAAAGTCCATCGCATTGACAACAGAGCTATTGATAGAAAGGAATGAGCAAAAGAGATTCATTAGTAGTCATGAATACTATGAATTTGATGCCAAAGGCTGAAGATACAGTATTTTTACCTAACAAACATCCAGAATATCAATTGCAGCACTGCCAGTATCAATGTGTCATACTGTTTCTCAAAATAATGATCCTTTTGATTTCATTGTTTAAATTTTTACATAGTTCTTACAGTGAGGCTTTATGCAGTCTTAGTGCACTGGAATGTGTCATATTGGAATGGAACGAAACAAACACCATTTTGCCTTAACAGTAAATCTTCAATTTAGCTACATGATCAACAGAATCCTATATGGAGTACAGAATTTTCCATTGTTCATCTTCCTTCATTTACGGTCCATGCAAACACATGGCCAGGTGGCATGAGCTGAAAAAATACAGAATCTACAATCTGAAATTCCTAGCTTCATTTCATGATTTAACAGAAGAAATACTACTTTCCAATACAGATTACAATCTACCCACAACTTATCACTGAATACCTGCAATGTAGCCTGTGGAACTGGCCTGTCATGATATGATATGCACCCACTGGTGTGAGACAGGCCATGCCTGTGCATAGACTCGCAGTGTAAACCAAACATGCAGGTGTGCCCAGCATTTCTATTGCCGGAAAGAGAGCTGCAGTTTAGCATAATGCATATTCATCTCTCTCTCTCTTTCTTTCTTTCTCTCTCCCCCCCCCCCTCTCTCTCTCTCTCTGAGGGGGCAGGCGTGGCCTCAGTCATAAGGCTAGCCATGCAATCCATTCCACATGGTCGCTCCAAGTGCCAAAATATGCAGGGACAAAGGAGACTCTGACTCACAAGGCCAGTATCTGGATGCGATAGCAACACCCTCGTTAGCTGAAGCTCAAGAGGCCACCTGTGCAGTTTTATTCATCAGCTGGGTACCATTCTTCCATAACTGCATGTGTGCTGACGTGACCCATCATGGCTGTTTACCTTTCCACTAACTGAGTCTAAACCTCTCATCTCACGTTTTGCTGAAACTGCCAATGTTGCGTATGTTTGCAAATTAGTGAGGCATAAATGAATTGCACATTATGATGCAGGAAGTGGTTCCAGTGGTTGGGCCTGGGCGAGAGCAAATATAGATAAATATAAGAGTATAAAAACAGAAAGAAAAAATAAAGAATTGAAAAGGTTGGAGTTAGCATTGCATCTTCTGACCCAGGTTACTGTCTTCTACAATATACAAGGCACCCTCTGGCGGGAATGTGCAGGGATTTTGTGAATGAGAAATACAACAAACCTTCAGACACTATGACTCCAATATCCCTCCATCTGGATTCCACGCAGCTCCAGTCGAGAGAACAACTGACAACTGACAACTGGAAAATTCTTTTGCTTTCTCCACAGAACTTCTTTCGTCTCACTTGATCTGCTTGGCAGGTAGCAGCCTAAACAAAGTCTATTTAACGACATTAAAACCATGATTAAAATTTTATTAAAATTCTCTATTGTATTGCCTGCTTATACAGTAATTCAAGATGGAGCTGACAGACTAATTACAATGCGATGTCAGGATGATGAGGACATTGGAATGGATGAGCGCAGAGTGGGTGTATATCATGAATTTGTGTTTAGTAGCCGAGGTGAAATGGTTGATGAAGCAATATTTCAGGTAGATAAAAGCCACTGAAGTTTTGTAAACCAAAAGTACTGCGAGACCTCAGAGTGCCTAGCTGCTTGAGTGCATTCTAGAGACCCTTGTCAGACTCTCACATTAATAGTCAGGAATGAAATTCCTACAGATTATTGGAACCATTAATCATGAATAATTTGTTCAGTTCTCTCCTTGCTTCACTTCCTGGAGTAACATAACTTAATATATCCATACAGAACATATTGACTCCAAGGAAACTAGACATAATGAGAACTGGAGTATTGACCTTTAAGCTTATTGGACATGTCCCACTTATGAGCACATAGAATAATCAATGAAATAATAATAAAAAAACCATAATGAACCTGTGTTATTATGGTAGCAAAGCAGACAGTATCCATAATTTCTCACAGTCCAGGACAGGGGTAATTGACTTATTTATAAAGGGCCGTTGTTGAAGCAGGCTTTCATTATAACCATGCAATTACACACCATGATTTTACTAATCAAGATCTTTAGCAAATATGATGGGAGCTGATTTTTAGAATTGGGTGTGGCATGGCTTGAATGAAAACTTGCACCCACACCAGCCCATTCTGGATAAGGTTGAGTATGCCTGGTCTAGACAATCAGCCAACACTAGTCAGCATTACAATAATGCTGTCAGGCCACGCCTCCAGCTGTCCAGCTCACCGGTCTACTAAGACCCGGACTGCATTCCTCACGTCACTCATTATTGTTTGCATCTATGTGTAATTGCCTCTGGGTGGTAGCAGTGTGTACCGAGTCTCACACTGTCTTATGGTGAAGTCTCGTAAATCCATGCCTGTGCGGCATTCCTAGTCTTGCATAGACGTATGCTTCGTGTATTGCGTAATTACATTCTAAAACTCTTTATAGTCAGTGCTGTTAATGTTCATTCCAGCACTTTATATTAAGGAACCTCGTTTCTGTTTGTTTTCCTATTTTTAATACGTTGTTTCTGCAGCTAAAGCTCAGAATCTGTATTACTGATAGTGTTTATTAAGGAACCTCATTTCCGCTTTGTTTTGTATTGCTTCGTTCATACCTTCTGCTGCGCAATAGGCATAATAAATATAACCAGGTCCATCCATGCACCTGAGTCCAGTCCTCAACTTCCTGTCCACAATGCACCTGGAACCGTGTATAAAGCACAACCCTCACAAATGCTTTGCAAAATCAAGGGCTCTAGCACCATTACATTGGTCACTATATGCCTTTCACAACAAATTCTGCACAATATTTCTGTACTATAATTAAATGGCATTTCTACCTGTAATTCAGTATGTTTATGGCAGTTGCCTTGAAGTATGGCTAACTTTACTGATGTCAGTTCATTTCAAGTTCATTCATTCAATCAAATAATCATCATAAGGAGAATAGATAATGGCCAATAAATTTACACCATTTATTATATTTTTCTCTACTAACCAACGTCACAACCCTCAGGTCTGTTGCAAATGTTTCTTGTTTGAATGGATTTCTCTTCCTGTCATTGACCTCTTTCTTTCATCTACTTGGTGCTGTTTTCAGATTGGATCTTTTCACAGTTGCTTTTTCTTAACATGGCATGATTTTTCTTCTCTCTGCTTTGACAGGCTCTAACAGCAAATCAAATACTCTGGACCAGGTTTAACAAGGACAGTTTTTCTCAATATAAACTATTGCCGTATTTTTATTTATGTTCCCGATATACAAACTGACAGAAAGAACAAATAAATGAAAGACTTTTTCTTCGAAATTCTGAGTTATGGTGCAATAATCTGGGCCAGTAAGAGGCTGTCATTCTTCAGGGCTAAGACGGGGAAAAATATGATCCAGATTAGTAGCAGTATTGCCATATGATACACCATATTTATATGACATATTAATTTACTGAATAACTGTGGTAATTACGGGTCACATGGTAGTTACTGCAAAGTCTTGGGGGTTTAAATGCCCAATTTAATTTTTGATATACAATGAGGTCCATAAACATGTGGACTTACATACAAAGTCGTTGTTATTTTGGCTGTAAACCACAGCACATCGAGTACAGAACTGAATAATGAATACCAGCTCAGTCTTTCATCTCTCATTTGACAGTATTAACTTGAGGGTTCATTGCAAAATGTAAACCATTAGTGAGCCTCAAAAACAGTAGGTTTGCCAAAAGAAGCCCATGCAGTCCTGGAACAACATCCTGTGGACAGATGAGACAAAGATAAACTTGTTCCAGAATGATGGAGGACAAGAGTATGGAGATGGGAAACGACTGCTCAAGAACCAAAGCTAAGCCTGTAGTCTGAGAAGTGTAATGATGAGCAGGTATGTTTGATTGCCAGTTGAACTGTTATGGTTCTGTGTTTTGATTTCATGCTCGTGTTCATTGCCGTGTCTTTTCTTTATTCTTTTTGCTTATTATACATTCTGGTTTTCTGTTCATGCCATTTCAGTATTCATTGTACTTGTCACCCGTCTTGGGATCAGTTTGGTTCAGTCCATCTTCCCCAGTCTGTGTGCCTACATGCTTCGGGTGATTTCAATGGTTTCTGGTGTTTCATATTATTACTTCAATTCTCGTTTACTTCCTTCACCTTGCTTTCCTTGACACTAACAATACTAACATTTATATTTTGTATCATAGTCTACTTACTTAATTAATCCATGTATATATTACTAACTTACTAACGAGCACTTGGGTTAATTTGTAGAACTGCACCGCTACTAATTACTACTAATGCAATCTCAGCTCTCGCCCTGTTCTAGTCTCCGACTTTTGCTTTTCTTTCTTTGCCTCTTTCTGCGATTCTGCGAGATCTCTCGCACGTGCTTAATTGCTATCCTGCACTCTTTGTCTGTGCACTTAGAACTCTTTGACCGGAGCTGTTTATCTGTCATAGGATGTCCTCGTGGATCCTGTCCGTGTCTTGGCTTTTGCCAATTGTTGTGGTTAAGGACCTCCCCATGTGTGCTTCCCCTTGTAATTAGTTCTTATCCTATTCACCTGTGCCCTGCATAGCATGTGACTCCCTCTTGTCTACTTAAAGTCTTCACTACAGTTCATTCTCTGTCAGAACGTTGATCAGTACTCATTTGTGCAGAGCTCCTCGTGTGCCTTTTGTTTATTGCTTCTTCAGGACTGTTTTGTCTGACCTTGAGTTTGCCTTGCCCTTACCGTTCTTGTTTTGCCTTTTTGGATTTTGATCTATTTTTGCACGACCACGATTTCCATTTTGGATGCCCTATGTATGACCTACCCTTCTGGATTTTGACTACGATTTTTGGTTTACTGTTTATGTACCGTTGCACATCTGCCTTACTGGTTCTGACCCCTGTCTGTTATTTCGACTTCGCTTTTTGGATACTGTTTTTGGCTTGGCAATTGTCTTCTGGTCCCGACCCTTTTTGCAATAACGGCTTACGATTTTTGGAATTCCTGTTCTTGCGAGTGGTTCTTGAACGCACCGTCACAGGAACGGGTTCAAGTGCATTTATTAATGATGCGATTGTAAATGCAGGATAAATTGTGAGGTGCATATGGCAATATCCGCTCTGATTCCGCTTAATGCTTCGAAACTCATTGGATGGCACTTCATGCTGCAAATGGATGGCGACTCGTAGAACTTCAAGACTTTTTGAAGGCAAACAGTGCAAAAACTGAAAAATAAGACAACCTTATCTAGTAATAATCTTTATTGCAGACTCGTACTCCATATAAGACAGAAATGAAAAGTTAAAAATACATATTATGCTATTTACAAATAGATATATGAATTACTTAGGCACAAAGCATAGGCACACAGAATGCAAGAGACACACTATTAATACAGTAATAGGTTCCAGTGGTTTCTCATACGAGACAAGTAAAAACCTTCAGCTAGGAAACATCGCACTAGCGAGTTGTCAGAATTCAGGAGTCGACATCTGAACCTATACACATTCTTACATATCAGCTCACTAAATGACAAAATATGGTGAGACACAAAGGTTCCTGATGCACTATGTCGACTAGTAAGACCTAATAACCACCTAAATACATTATTATAACAGACGACCAGTTTTCTCATACACGACTTGGTAAAGTTGCACCAGAGGGTTGGACAATACATATTCATACAATAGGTCTGAAATAAGTGGCGTTTCACTTCAACAGAACATGCAGAAAATCTCCGAATGAGCATAATACTTCTAATACATAGTGCTCGATACTGTCTCATCAAATCTTCAGTCATTCAACTTGCAGTTCACAATATGCCCAAGGTACTTCACACTTTTTACATATTCAAGTTTTTCTTATTGAGATAAAACTCAGGCAATTCGTCAAATTTTACATTATTAGATTCAAATAACATGCATATAGATTTTTTTGGAATATATACAATATCATTGTTTTTAGCATACTCTTCACAGAGTGACAGTAAATGTTTCAGAGCTGCAGGAGACGGTGCAATCAAACACACATCATCAGCAAAGCTAAGGTTATTTAATGACAGATTACCACTTTTGCACCCATAATTAGCCTCATTCAGTTTGACTGTTAGCTCATCAGTATACAAGTTACACAGAAAAGGGGACATAACCCCACCCTGGCAAACTCCATTAGTGGCACAAAATGTTTCAGAGGTAATACCACCCCACTACACACAAAAACGCTGTTTATCATACCAATTAGCAAGTAGTCGAACAATATATTTAGGTACACCTCTTTTTAACAGTTTTACAAATAACAAAGAGTGGTTCACACGGTCAAATGCTTTGCGAGCATCCAAAAAACATACAAACACAGGACTACCATTGGCCATATACATGTTCACAGTTTCCTTAAAAACAAACAAACACATGTCAGTGGAATGGTACCTCTTCAATCCAAACTGATTATCAGCACAGTATTTTAATCTTGTATTAAGACTTAAAAAAACATTTATTTCTTTTTTCTCAGTAAGACAAATTTGCCTATGGGGTGAGAATTTTGACTTTCAAGTTTTGCCATTGGGATAAGAGAATTTCACTTGTCAAGCACATGGTAACTTATAAGCAAATATTTTCTACTTGAGAGAGGAAAAACTAGGAAGTTAGGTCTTACGGCTAAATGAATTGTTAAGACAGACACTTTGAAGTAAGATGTGGAACCTGGTATGGTTTTCTGCTGCTATAGCCTATCCACTTCACGGTTTGGTGTGTTTTGTGTTCAGTGATGAGCTCCTACATGGCGACGTTATAACACATGATTATTTGAATTACTTCTTCCTATTTACCAGCTTGAGCCAGCCTGGCTATTTTCCTTTGAGCACTCCCACTACCAAGGCTTTTTCACCCACAGAACGGCCTCTCAGCAGTTATTTATCTATTTTGTTATTTGCAAAAGTCTCCGTAAACATTCAAGACTGTTGCACGTGAAAATCCCCGGAGCTCAGCATTTGCTGAATTTCCCTCTGCCACCGACAATCATTCCACAGTCAAAGTCACTTAGATCACGTTTCTTAACCGTTCAGATGTTCAATCAACATGGATGATTTTATGCTTTGAGTCGTTGCCCCATGATTGACTGACCATATACTTTCATTAACAAGCAGGTGTACAGATTTACCTATAAAAGTGACCACTGAGTCAAAACATTAAAACCAGTCATTGATGAAGCAAATATTGTTCAGTATCTCGTAACAACAGTGCAGGTCAAGGTCTACAAACAGAGGGTAAGCGCACAGCAGATTCTTGTTGCCAAAGTTATTGGAATGTAGGAGAAATGGGACATTAGCGACATTGAAAAGGTCAAATTGTTATGGCCAGGCAAGTGGCACTACTAGCACCTAAAAACCGAGAGAGCAATTTTTTCTGAGAAATTCCTTCAAAAAATTAGAATACACCGAGGTTTACTGAAGATTTGAGGCCAACTCTGTAAACCTCGGAAAAATTTTACCGAGGTATTCCGAAGTCTGTCCGGTTTACTTAAGTTTGGACAACACCTCGATGTTCACCTTCTGTCAAGGTGCCCTCTTTTAAAAATTACATTGTATCAGATTTGTTTGTAAAGTGGTGCTTTTGCAGATTTTGAATTGAACATGTGTTTTTGTTGTTAATATAATGGTGGTGGTCTGCCCTTTGCCAGTTCCTGTATGCAGCACAGACACAGCAGGCTGAACTATAGTACTGACCATTCCAAAGTTCCCACGAAATTCGGCGAATAAAGGCGCTACTCCACTTGACAGATTATGTCTACACTTTCAGTCAGCCAACTCTTGACAGAAATATCAAACGCCTATCCACCTCAGATTAAAAAGTCTCTGACAGAAGCTCCGATCGACTGTCAACTATGTTTCTGGAAGCAACTGTTGTCATAAAATTTCCCATGACGTTCCACTTGAGAGATCATTATAGTTTGACAGTATCAATCGATGGCCATATCATGTGACACGAGGGTCTCTACTCGCTCTACTCGACCTCATTTACCATGTTGCCGGCGAGGAGACAACAGGTCGCAGCAGTTGTTGCCGCCTTCATTATAATAAAAAGGAGGAAACCTCTGTAGGGGAGACAGGGTCTAGTTGTTACACTTTTTCTTTTAACAGCTGTAGAATTGACATTATCTGGTTTTTGTTATCAATATGCACTGTAAAGATAGAAAGTTTATTAGATTACATGACTGATCTGCAGCAACCCCTATATTCTGCACATGCGTAATGCTGGTGAGGAAAAAATAGACCCCCAATCACCTGTAACAAACAACCCCATATATGGGGTTGTTTGTTACAGGATGTGGGGAATTTTGTTACACCAATAATTTTCCTAAGTGAGACGTGTTTCCCACTTAAGTAGGCAAGTTAAGGGGATGCCTCACTACTATTATCCCACGAAGCTACAATAAGGAACCTCTTGAGTCATTTTCTAATGGCATTTGCCACGTTCCGTTATTTGTTTGTAATTTCGAGGCATCTTTCTGAAATAAAAAAAGGTAGAAAGTCATTCAGTTAGGTCATTTGATCTTATCCAAGTTGTTACAGGTTTTGGGGCAAGTTGTTACTGTAACAACTTGGGTGTATCAACTAGTCCATCAGCAACCCTTCGCCATTGTCCCGACATTTTGAAATGTTCCAGTGCAATCTTTACATGGGTGTGTTATGACACAGTGGCTAATGTCTTCCTCTCTCATAATCCAGAAAATCTTGGGTATGTATCAATTACACTATATGTTAATGAAACCTCCCAAACACAAAGTTACTTTTTCGAGCATTTTTTCTGGAACATTAACCTGCGACTTTTGACATACGTCCTTCTGTCACGTAAAGACGCGGGTCACCTTCGAGGAGCAACAGGAAAATTAGAGCGCCGTCTGTGTTTTATTATCGGAACTATATAGAATGTAACAACATGGACGTGTAACAACTACACCCGGTCTCCCCTACCCTATCCTGATTTGGTTTTAATTTTACATAGCTCGCCATTGAACTGGTTCCGTAAATTATGCATCTTCCGCTGTACCTCAGCGACGTCCCTGAAACGTGCTTTTGCAACATCAGCCCAAGCAGCGATTTTTTTCATCCTGTCTTTATATTCTGATGAGCTAACATCCCATAAACTGGGTTGGTTTTGGAAGCTGTTTATCAGCTGAAATGTCTCCGATTTCATCCATTCTTAGCCACTAGTGCTTGCCATTTTGTCAAATAGGAAGAAATCCACACAACACGCCCTTTTATACACCACACCATTCACGGACTATTGCGCTTCCCGAAAGTATCTTCCCCAATATAGAACCGGTTCTATTCTCTGAGAGCGCTGTCGCGAGTCATTATGACATTCTTTCAATAGTCCTTCCACTTGACATCAATAACTTCTGCGACAAACTTCCGAAAGTTTTTCTGCACTCTCGGAAGTAACTGTCGTTTTGTTATCCACAAGAGATTTTCTCTCCGACAGCAACTTCTAACAGTAAAAACTGTCTAGTGGAGTAGCGCCTTAAGTTTTTATAGGAATTTCTCGGAAAAAGGTGCACTTTCTCAGTTTTTAGGTGTTACTAGTGTGGGTCAGAGCATCTCCAAAGCAGCAAGGCTTCTTTGGTGCTCCCACTCAGTAGTGTTGAGTACCTACTGACAGTGGTCCAAGCAGGGACAAACTATGATCAGGCAATGTTGGCATTGGGCGCCAAAGGCTCATTGATACAGAAGGGCAAAGAGGGCTATTCCATCTGGTTTGAATCAACAGAAAGGCTACTGTCAGTAACAAACAGTTTGAACGATACTTACAAGAGGAATGAGTCACAACGCCAAGTGCATTGCACCCTACTGCACATAATGCTTTGTGCCTACAGACCAGTTGTTAACATAACATGAATGGCGAGAACAGGCCATTCAGCCCAACTAGGCTCGCCAGTTTCTTTATACTATTGTGAATATATCACTTCAGATACTCAATGACTCACTGGTATCTAGCTTTAAGTCAAGCCTGCTCTTGAAAACTCCCAAGGTCTCTGCCTCAGCAATATGGTCAGGCAAGCTATTCCACATTGAAATTACTCTTTGGGTGAAGAAATATTTCTGAATATCAGTGCTAAATTTACCTTTGATCAACTTTCATTTGTGACCCCGAGTTCTACTAACAACACTTAGTCGAAGGAATCCTGCATAATTCACTTTGTAAATCCCTTTAACATATTTAAAGACCTAAATCAGATCACCCCTAAGTTTCCTTTTCCTAAGACTAATAAGATTAAGGATCTTCAGCCTCTTCTCATAGCTTTCATCTTTTATACCCGGAATTAGCTTAGTGGCTCTTCTCTGAACTTTTTCTGGACCCTCTATATCTTTCTTAAAGTATGGTCCCCAGAACTGTACACAATACTCCAGATGTGGTCTGACGAATGTGTTGTGCAAAAGAAGCATCACCTCCTTGGATTTGTACTCAATACTTTTGGCAATGTATCCCAGCATCCGATTAGCTTTTTTAACTGCTATGGCACAATGGCTAGAGCCTGTGAGGGTTTGGCCAACAATCACTCCCAGATCTTTTTCGTGTGGCGCACATTCCAGTTTTAAACCTCCCATGAAGTAACCCCGTCTAATGTTTTTATTACCTACATGTACAACTTTACATTTCACTACATTAAATTTCATTTGCCACATTTCTGCCCAATTCTGGATTCTATCCAAATCATCCTGAATCACTTTAGTGGACTCTAAACTATTTGCCAAACCTCCCAATTTGGTATCATCTACAAATTTAACTAATTTGCTCTCAATTTTCCTATCAAGGTCATTAATGTAGATGAGGAACAGCAGGGTTCCCAACACCGATCCCTGGGGGACGCCACTCCCCACCATACCTAGCTCAGATGAGATACCACTGACCACCACTCTTTGTGTTCTGTCCTGTAACCAGTTTTGAATCCACTTCAGAATACCTCCTGTAACTCCAATGGAGCTCATTTTAAAAATGAGTCTCTTATGCGGTACTGTATCAAATGCTTTCTGAAAATCAAAGTATATGATGTCATAAGCCTGCTCTGGTCATAAGTCTTGGTGGCCTCTTCAAAAAATTCCAGAAGGTTTGTCAGGCATGACCTTCCCTTACGGAAACCATGTTGGCTATCCCTCAAGATATTATTACATTCAAGAAATAAGTCCAGCTCATCTTTTATGATAGATTCCAGTATTTTGCATGCAATGCAAGTTAAACTGACTGGCCTGTAATTTCCTGGCTCAGTACGGTCCCCTTTCTTATATATTGGGATTATATTGCCCTGTTTCCAATCATTTGGTATTTCTCCAGTTTCTAAAGACCATCTGAAGATGGCGGATAGCGGCTTAAAGATGATCTCACTAACTTCCCTGAGCACTCTAGGATATAAGCCATCAGGACCCGCTGCCTTATCTGCCTTTAGTTTATGCAACTTGTCTAATACTTTGTTATCCCTAACCTCAATTTCTGCTAAATAATCTTGAGCATTGGACATGCCCTCAGGCCGAATAAAAACCCACTCTGAGGTAAAATTCTCAACAAAGTAACTGTTTAAGGTATCCGCAATATCCTTGTTATCATATAGCAGCGATCCATATTTATTCTTTATGCACTTAACCTCCTCTTTGACTCTTCTTTTTCTGCTACAGTACTGAAAGAAGCACTTAGGGTTAGTTTTTTCCCCCTCTGCAATTTGTCTTTCATACAGTCTTCTAGCATTCCTCAGCTCTTTTTTGACCACAGCCCGCATTTTACAGTATTCAGCCTTAGTGTTCTCATTGTTATCCTTTATGTACATCTTATAAAGATTCCTCTTTTCCCTCAAACTCCATCAAATAGCTGTGGTCATCCACTGAGGATTCTGCTTTTTCAGCTTACTTTTGGACACCTTTGGAATGAATTTGCATTGTGAATCAAGTAAAACCCCCTTAAATCTTTCCCACAGCTCATTTACAGACTCACAGTCCAGGAGTGTCTCCCATTTTATTTCACTTAGATATGAGTGCATCCTGTCAAAGTTTGCTCGCCTAAAATTGAAAATTTTTGTTTTTGAAGACACCTTTTTAACTTCCCATGAAACATCAAAATTAACAACAGAGTGATCACTTGTCCCAAGTGGCTCCAGTACCTCAACATTGCTAATTCTATCTGGATCATTACAGAGCACTAAGTCTAAAATTGCCTTCTCTCTTGTAGGTTTATTAATATACTGCACCAAAAAAGTATCATTTAAAACATCTAGAAATTCTTCCTCCCCCCTACCCTGTCCCTTCACCATTTCCCAATTGATACCAGGATAATTTAAGTCTCCCATAGTAATAGTCCCTCCTCCTCTACAAGCTTGCGTAATCCTCTTAAAGAGCATTTCATTGACAGTACTGTCCAAAGCTGGCGGTCGATAGCATACTCCTATGTTTAAACCAGTCTAGTGTTTGCCAGTGAGCCTGACCCAGATATCTTCACAGGGCAAGGAATGTTCAATTTCAGGAATTTCCTGCACATTTATGTTTTCGTTCACATAGAGTGCTACACCCCCTCCTCGCCTATTGCCTCTATCCTTCCTAAAGAGCTTATAACCTTCTATATTGTATTCTTCTCCGTCCTCTTCACTAAGCCATGTCTCTGTAATCCCAACTATGTCATAGCCCTCACTAATCATAACGGCCTCAAGTTCTGGAAATTTTTTTTTTATGCTTCTTATATTTAGATTAAAACATTTCAGGTTATCACGAACACTCTTCCCCTTCGATTTCCCATGTGCCTGCTGCTCCAAGCCCCTCACTATGCTTTGTTGCTTTAAAAATATATCATATTTTTATATATGTTGTGTCCAGTCTAACCCCGGTCCACTGCCGAAAGCACCTACAGTGGGCAGTGGGTTTATCAAGTGGACCTTGGAGCAATCGATTAAGATTGCCTGGTTCAGTGAGTGCTGTTTTTATTTACATCAGAGGTATCAACTGGGTATGTGCGCACCACTTCCCTGGAGAGCAGATGGCACCAGGATGCTCTGTAGGAAGAAAACAAGCAGGTAGAGGGAGTGCGATGCTCTTTAAAATGTTCTGCAGGGAAACCTTGGGTCCAGGAATTCAAGTGGACTTCAGATTAGTGAGGCTGTTGTAGCAGCATGACGCAGACCTACACAATATTAGGCAGGTGGTTTTAATGCTGTGGCTGATCAGTGTATTTGATTTGTTTCAATATTCAGGCATATTCTTTTAAGATCTCCTCTAAGAAAATGTACTGCAGTCAAGTTGGGGAAAGTTGTGCCAGATAAAGTTGCATCAAATTTTGATGCGTATGTGTCTAAACTGGATTATGCAAATATGGACTCTCTCTGTGGGGTTTAAAAAAAAATACATTTACTGAAAGCATAGTGTTTTAAAATATGCTGCACATAAAAAGCCTGGGATGTCGTCATCATAATTATTCAGCTGAAGCAGGCAATCCTGCAGGACGAGACAAATGAGCAGCTTGTCTCAGCTTGACCTCAAGTTCACAAAGGTAAAAGACTGCATTGATGCTGTAATAAGAAATGGAAAGCACATTGCAAGCACACATATACACATCATGAACACTACTTATGGAAGCTCATTAGTGCTCCATGTGAAAGGGACACAAGAAATATAACATCAATACAAATTTCATGAGTAATTTACAATGCAGAACCATGTGGGGGAGGCTAGCTGATAATTGAATCAGTGCTTCCTCGAAGTACACAATCAGTTTATGACTTGGACCACTAATGAGCCTTTGATTAAATACATTGGGCCATGCTAAAGAGGGGCAACAAACGAAGGGTTTGTTTCCAATGGTGCACCGAGCAGGCTTGACCATTTAGTCGACGTGAGCACACACTTTTACCATATTAGGTCTGTTGTGCAGCTCCGTTTCCCCCGAGGATGTGAAATTGGATTGGAAAAAAAAGGAAAAAGTGGTAGTCCACTGCTTTATTTCCAACATCAATGAAAAAGAAGCCGAAGCCATTAAATTAGATTGGCTCGGTGGGGAGATCTTGGAAACGAAACGGCTCTCGACATCAAAACCAGCACAAATCATCTGGACAGAGGCAAGGCAGGAGAGCAGCGAAGGTGGGAACTCGTAACTCCTGCTGCAGACGCTCAGCGCTGACAGACTGCACGGACTCAGATGGCTTCCTGTGCAGCTGAGGGTAGAGAGGAGAGTCTGGTGGAGGACACGCCCCTGCTCTTTGGAACATCCATTATCCGCTCAGGGTGGGACACTTGTCAGCATTCCTGCAGGACCACAAATCACAAAAAGCCGGAGGGGAAAGTGGATTGATCCAAACATTATTACTTGTTTGTTGTTTTATATTAGCTTTGGAGCTCTTTCAGCATGACTGAGAGAGTCAGCTATATTCAATTTGATCATTTTAAAAACTAAAAAAAAGAAAACTTTCAAATATTCCACTCCCCCAGAGGCTAAAAGTATGCATGGAGTTTGAATATAAGTGGGCCTAAATTTTTGCTCATCTTTTGCTAATCATGTACAAAATGGTAAAAAAATGAGTTAGACAAGGCTATATCTGACAGAAGTGTTCTGCCCCAGTATCTCCTTTGCATATGTTGTTTTTTCTCTGAAGAAGTGGAATTCTGCAGTGCAGCCTTTAGAAGTCTTTCCCAAATAAAGAAAGGTTCTACTACAAGCACTTGACATCACTTGGAACTGCCCAAAAGGGCTCACACTTAACCACACAGCAGGATTCTCTGGCTTCTGCATGAGCAAGAGGGGAGCTCTCTCACCAACTCATAACCTTTAAATGAGACATTATGCAATATTCAATATCACAAAAAGTCTGATGCTTTTCAAAAGCTTAATTGATCACTTGCGAAACATGGCAATCCCATGGTACACATGGAAGGTTTGGACACTACTACTAGCGGGTATTTGGCTGAAGCAGGGATTGGAGTGGCTACAGTAGAAGTACTGGGGGACCAAGGGAGTTGCTGCCATCAAAGTCTTGCTGAAAATCAATATAGAAAAAACACTTCAAGGGGAGTGTAGGTGATTCAGTCAGGGTATCGACTTTTCCGACTGTTACAAACTTCAAACAATAATCTGGAGGTGGATAAGTGTGATGGGCTATTGGCAGAAGTCAATACTCTGAAAATAGTCTCTCAGGGCTGAGAAAACCTACATGAAGACACCAGCTATTAAAATACACCGCTTTCTCATGATAAAGATTTTAGCCACCAGCATTCTGTGTTTTCATGAACAGTCTGGGAGACCGCAGCATGGTTAAACATAGGCTGGTAACATGGAAGGATAGTGTCCCGCTGCTGAAAATGAAGTCCCGGGCTGCCCCTGCATTGAGTTCCCTTATGAAAATATCCTATAGTTATTTCCTAGTGATACTATAGTTTGCATGCCATAACTACAGTATTACTATAGTTTGCACAGTATAACTAGAGTAGTGCTACAGCCATCACTTTATGACAATGGTATTACCACAGTCAGCAGTACCATGATATTACTATAGTCCACGCGACTGTATTGCTGTAGTTTGAAAAGCTATAGTATCACTACTACGGTGACAAAAATACCATCTATTAACTACAGGATAACTGTAGCTTGGAACAACAGTAGTTTTTCATAAGGGTTGCAGCATGGAGTAAAGTTACCTTGCATCAAAGTAAGCTTGCTGTAAACAGCGGACTGTGGGATCAGTTGGTGTAAATTGTACTGCATGTACTGTTTCAAACTATATAAGACTCAATCAGAACTCTCACCAGGAAGGAAACCTTGTGAGCAGGACAGGGCACACAAACAGTACTATAAAGCACTATAGTTTAGCAATAACTTAAAGCTAACCAATAGCTTATAAAGCATCATGGCACAGACTTTTAGTGTAGCACTGTGTCCAAGAAGTCCATCAGCTTCAGCAGAGGCTCTTCATCTCATGGTTGGGTACAGCCCCCTTCACTGAAATTCAGCATAGTATTGTCAATAACTGAGATTGGAACCAGGACCAGTGAGTATGTAGGTTTGATTCCCACCTGGGAGGGTATGGCTGCTGTCTTGATCAAGGTACTGGAAGTGCCTCAGCACATATATCCAGCTGAATGAACAGACTGAATGTGAAAACAATTAGTGTAAATCACATTGAACTGGTGCATGTGCTAAATTGCAAATGTAAATGATGTAAACTCTCGCATCTCATGTCTCTGTTAATTAGTCATACCTTGTTTCTAGCTGTACTTGTTTAGTTTCAGTTTTGTCAGTTGATTAATTCCAAACATTCAGTTATTGTCTCATTAGCTTCCTCAGCCCTGTGTGTTTGTCAGTGTCGCCTCAGTCTTGTGTTTGCCTCGCCTTGCCTCTATGATTACCGTCCTCTACACTCCAGGGCCATTCTTGACTGATCCTCTGCTTTTGACCCCAGCCTGGAATTCTGATCACACTCTGTTCACCCCCCCAGGATCCTGATTGCCACAGCCATACTGCAGCCTGTCCCTGGTCTACAATCTGCCTGCTTGCATTACTCTGTCTGTTGTGTACTAAACCCTGGTCTGATAATAAAGTGCTGGTTTCCCTTATCCCTGGTTCTGTGCCTTATTCCTTCAGTTCTGACAATCTTGATAATAAAAAGTTTCAATGCCAGATTATAATGCCTAACACAGAAAAAGAATGGCACAAAAACATCCAGATGCAGAGTAACAAACGTACATCAAGCTTGGAAAGACAGAGTGTTCCTGCACCGAGATACTCTCATTGATTTACTAAAAGCAGCAGTTTGACTAACGTTACTGAATGTACTGACCTCAGTTAGTCTGCTGTAGATCTGCATACCATTTTATTCAGACTGTGATTTGCAGGATAATCAGCACAGTACAGAGCACAAGAAAATTAGGTCGTAAATTCAGCCAGAAGAGGCGTGAGAATTCAGCCATTCGTTCCAAGCCTGGTTAATCTGAACCATGCAAGGTACTGTAGTTTGAAATCCAAAGATTTTTAATCATGGCACACCAGATGGTACTACTAGTGTCTGAAGGTGCTTCAAGTCTAATCACTTGTAAAAATGCTTATGAAAAGCTTTCCAAGTAAACAATGCTATAGCCAACTGCTGAGCAAATTTCCAGTTTAGCGGTCAAGAATTATGGAAGAGGGCAAGAGATATGATGCGTTAACAATGGGTGGCCATTACTCCTAATGCAAGGGATCGAGATGATTAAGCATAATTATCCAATGGACACAACTTACAGTAAAGTGTGGCCATGCAATAGTAATGCTGAAAGGCCATACCATTCC
The DNA here is from genome assembly GCA_029692085.1 of Gymnothorax javanicus. Taxonomy (NCBI): domain Eukaryota; kingdom Metazoa; phylum Chordata; class Actinopteri; order Anguilliformes; family Muraenidae; genus Gymnothorax; species Gymnothorax javanicus. Next base: position 44,984,311 of record CM056202.1, on the reverse strand, counting down.
TGTCCTCTTTCGCTGAATAAGGACCCCAGGACAGAATGCATCAATTCAATACTAGCTGCCATCCTCATAAGCTACAAGGTTACGACTGTGCTCGCTTGTGCATTATTTAATGTGCAGGATACGCATTTGCAGTCCCATGTTATGCTTTTTAATGCTATCGTATACGATAACATAACATGAATGGAGAGAGCAGGCCATTCAATTCAACCCAAATAGGCATGCCATTTTGCTATAACTGCAGTGAACCTAACACTTCAGATACACAAGGACTAAATCGTATCTAACTCTAAATCAAGCCTGGTTTTGAAAACTCCCAGAGTTTCTGCCTCTGCAATATGGCAAGGCAAGCTATTTCACACTGAGATCACTCTGTGTGAAAAAATATTCCCTAATATCAGTGCTAAATTTACCCTTGGCTAACATCCATTTGTGACCCCAAGTTCTGCTGACAGAATATTCGCAAAGGGAGAACAGGAGAATGCAGGGCACACAAACTGAGCTGGTAGGTGTGAGGGGGGGGGGTGCATGTTGGGCTATCACAAGCATAGCTTCATTACGCACGTGTGCATGGCAAGCAAATCTATAAGGCAACTCTATCACATACACCCAAATATTGCCACTTTGTCACTAACCTATGTCAGTGCTAACATTCCGCCAACTGTGCAATCGACTTGGCATTTTCGATTACAGTAGCCAGTGATGTGAGAGTTTCAGTGCTATCATTGGTCTTGAACAAAACAGATACAAGACTTGTTTTCATATTCTTAAGTATTGCTTACCTTAAACCACCCCACTATGTTAACTCGTAGGTACACTGAGTAACTTACAGCTCAGTTTTGGTTAGAGTAGGCCTACTTAACAAATAAACACAAAATGATGTAACAAATCGACGATTACAAAACATAACTAGACCAATAATAAGGACACAAATTCGTGCTCCAATGATGTCGTGTAGTAGTGTGGAATTTCTGAGCACAGATTGGCATCTAATGACCCAAGGGGAGGAATCCTAAGCAGTGCGGACACAAGTCAAACATAAAGCGAGGGAGTAAAAGTAGCCAAGAACACGTTCCTGCTTGTTCAAAATTCATTCACATATCTGCTCTAGGTAAACTTATTGGGACAGAAATGTTCTCAGGATTTAAACAGAGCAAATGGGAGCTGCTAAGAAGGATTTTTTTTTTTTTAGAAAAATGAGAAATGTATCTCTTATCATGCAATAGAACCTCATTTATCTACAACCCCAATTCCGAAATAGTTGGGATAATGTGTAAATTGTGAATAAAATCATAATGCAATGACTTTCAGATCACAAGCCAATATGTTATTTACAATAGAACATAGATAACATTTCAAATGTTGAAACTGAGACATTTTACATTTTTATCCACAAAATGAGCTTATTTCAAATTTTCTGGGTGCAACAGGTCTCAAAAAAGTTTGGACACAGGCAAAAAAGGGCTGAAAAAGTAATTAATATGTAAGAGAATCAGCTGAAAGAACATTTAGCCAGTACTTAAGTTAACTGGCATCAGGTGTGTAACATGATTGGCTATAAAAGGGATGTCTTAGAGAGGCTGAGTCTCTCCAACCTGTGAAGGCTTGCGTAAAAAATTGTGGAATACTTTAAAAACAATGTTCCTCAACGTCAAATTGCAAAGGCTTTGAAGGTTTCATCATTGACAGTGTTGTGATTCTGGTCTTGTCTTGATTTCTGTGTTTTTGCCATGTCTTTTCTTTATTCATTTTGCTTATTATACATCCCGGTTTTTCATTTCATGCCATTTCTGTATTCATTGCACTTTTGTTCCCCCTGTCTTGTGATCAGTATGGTACGTTCCGTCTCCCCAGTCTGCGTGCTTACTTGCTTCGGGTGATTTAATTGGTTTCTGGTTTTTCACATTATTACTTCAATTCTCATTTACTTCCTTCACTTTGCTTTTCTTGATTATTAATAATACTAACATTTATATTTTGTATTATACTTACTAACCAAACTAATATTGTAGATACTACTAACTGACTAACAAGCACTTGGGTAATTGTAAAGCTGCACTGCTACTAATTACTACGAACACAATCTCAGCATTTGCCCTGTTCTAGTCTCTGCCCCTTGCTTTACTGTCTCTGTATCTCCCTGTGATTCTGCGGAATGTTCCGCACGTGCTTAATTGCTGTCCTGCACTCCTTGTTCTGTGTACTTAGAACTCCCTGACCGGAAGCGTTTATTTGTCATAGGTTGTCAATGTGATGCCTGTCCGTGTCTTGGCTTTTGCCAATCATTGTATTAAGGGCTTCCCCATGTATTCTCCCCTGTGTAATTAGCTCTCATCCCATTCACCTGTTCCTTGATAGCATGTGACTTCCCTCTTGTCTACTTAAGGTATTTCACTGCAGTGCATTCTTGTCAGAACGTTGATCCTTTCTTTCAGTGCTGAGTTCCTTGTACGCCTGTATGATTCTTCTTCTACACTCTTTGCCTGACTTCGAGTTTGCCTGAGCCCTTTTGGATTTGTTTGCCTGTTTTTGTTTTTGACCTATTTTCTGTACGACCATTCTACCCGCCTACCGCCCTGTGTATGATCATTGGCTTTCGTACTCTGACTACTGATTCCTGGATTGTGATTCTGTACTGTGCTCTGTGATTTACTGGACATCGACCCCTGCTTTCGTTTTTGGATTTTGATTTTTGGCTCACATATCTGTACTGTCACAAACTCTGTCTTCCTGGCTTTGAACTTGGACTGAAATAAACTACGTTTTTGGATCACGTCTTGGTTCGTAATTGGTTCCTGTACCAGATCGTTACAGACAGTGCATAACATCATCAAAAGATTCAGAGACTAGAAAAATCTTTGTGCGTGAGGGACAAGGCCGAAGACCTTTACTGGATGCCCATGATCTTCGGGCCCTCAGACGCCACTGCATCACTCACCGGCATGATTCTGTTGACACTACTAAATGGGCCCAGGAATACTTCAAGAAACCACTGTCAGCAAACAGTCTGCCGTGCCATCCACAGATGCCACCTAAAACCCTATCATGCAAAAAGGAAGCCATTGAGCATGATCCAGAAGCGCCGTCGTGTTCTGTGGGCCAAGGCTCATTTAAAATGGATTGTGGCAAAGTGTCCTGTGGTCAGCCGAGTCCAAATTTGACATTCTTGTTGGAAATCATGGGCGTCGTGTCCTCTGGGCTAAAGAGGAGAAAGACCACCCCTCCTGTTGTCAGCGATCAGTTCAAAAGCCTGCATCTCTGATGTTATGGGGATGCATTAGTGCATATGGTGTGGGACACTTGCATGTTTTTAAAAGCACCATGAATGCTGAAAGGTATATAAAGGTTTTAGAGCAGCATATGCTCCCCTCCAGACGACATCTATTCCAGGGAAGGCCTTGTGTATTTCAGCAGGACAATGCAAAACCACATACTGCAGCTATTACAACAGCATGGCTTCGTAGTAGAAGAGTCTGTGTGCGGAACTGGCCTGCTTGCAGTCCCGATCTTTCACTGATTGAGAACATTTGACGCGTAATTAAATGAAAAGTCCATCAAAGGAGACCCAAAACTCTCCAGCAGCTGGAGGCCTGTATTAAACAAGAGTAGGATCAAATTCCAATGGCTAAACTCAAGAAACTTGTCTCCTCAATGCCCAGACGCCTCCACTCTGTGTTAAAAAGAAGAGGAGATGCTACACCAAGGTAAACGGGCCCCTGTCCCAACTTTTTTGAGACCTGTAGCAGCCATCAAATTTGAAATGAGCTCATTTTGTGGATAAAATTGTAAAATTTCTCAGTTTCAACATTTTCTATGTTATCTCTGTATTGTGAATAAAATACTGGCTGGTGTAATTTGAAAGTCATTGCGTTTTGATTTTATTCACAATTTACACTTCGTCCCAACTATTTTCGAATTGGGGTTGTAAATACAAATGGCGATTATCTAGGAGACTAAGATGTTTCCTTCACTAATTCTGGCATCCTTCGTATATATGAACAAAAGTGGTTATAAATAAATGCCTTTATTTATCTTAAAATTTAGTTCAGAATATAAATCAATATGTAACCTTTAATTAAAATACTGTGACTGGGATAGCCATGGCAAAATCTTGATTCTGTGGTTGGTGAACCAGTTTTGTGTTGATTCCAGTGCATGCCTTGGATCATTGTCCTGTTGGAGGGTCCAGCCACATTCCAGTGCAAGGTTTCTGCTAGATGTGGTCAGGATTTCATTTAATATCTGCAGGTACTTGATTAAATTTATTATATCATAAATCCAGGCCAGTTGTCCAGGACTTTTGACCGAAAATCCTACAACATTAGAAATCAACCATCATACATCACAGTGGGAATGAGGTTCTTCAGAGAATGTTTACAGCCAGTAGCGGAGCTACAGGGGGGGCAAAGACACGTCCCTTTTAGTCCTGGCTAGATCTCAATCATTTTCCTTTATTGACGTCTTTTCCAATTATCGTAATTGGCAACTGAAGACACGGTTTCTCACCGTATGCGATCTAACAGCGATGAAATCATGAGCTAAAATCAGTGCAGAAAAAAAAAATTTACTTATTAACTGGCCAGTGCTTCGAGTGATTGAACTGGTCCGTGTTCCAATGAAATGCGGACTTTCACTCTCAGTATTTCGTGGGTTGATTTAAAAAAAAAAAAAAAAAAAACAGTGGCACTCGGCAGTTAAATAGCCTAGGTTATAACAAGCGTGCGGCTCAAGCCATTTGCGTGAGAGTCGACAGGTAGGCTATGCAATTTTGAATAACGTAGATTTAAATACAGCAAATACGTGTCCAGAGGAATGATTGTCGTCTTACCTATCGGGGAGAACAAGCAGCACCTGTTAAGTGCGGTGCGCTCTCGGAGTGAACCTTTTGTTAATCATAAAGATGACTGAGAACAGGTCAGGATTTATAATTGTTTTAAACAGCTGTTTTGTGCAACCCAATTCTCTGTTCCGCCACTGTGTTGAATTTAACCCGCAATTTAATCGCTGTTAGATCGCATGTGGAGAGAAACCGTGTCTTCAGTTGCCAATTACAATAATTGGAAAAGACATCAATAAAGGAAAATGATTGAGATCTTGCCAGGACTAAAACGGAGGTGTCTTCGCCCCCCCTGTAGCTCCGCCACTGTTTACAGTGCATCATGGTTGCAGGCTTCGGCTTCATAAAGCATGACTCGATAATAATCTAAATGGCTATCATTGGGCCTCATGCAGCAACATTCTCATAAATTTCTCTTATATTTTCTCTAATTTTTTTGCTAAGAGAAAAAATAAGAGAAATATACTCCGGATGCACCAAACTCTCTTACCGTCCAAATCTGCTCTTACCCATGTGTGCAGAATGTTGAACCCCACTTGATCGTAAATTGGAAGCGCGTGCCCGGTTGTTTCAAATTAGCATAATATGACACCCGCTAAACACCATATAAGGGCAGGTGACGTGCCGTGTGCAAAGAGCAGACAGCTCGTGGCTGCTCGAGGGCACTTTCCCACTTGGCATGATTGTTCCGTACAGTCCCACAGTACGATTGTCCCCCCTCCCCTCTCCCCCCGCTGGTCAGCTTTAAAACTAGTAATATCGTAACATACCTGCTCGCGTAGATGTCAAAATTCCGATACAGTGCGTTGCATTTATGCACCTAGGTGGGTTTAAATAGGAACGATTTTGAAAAGGAGGTGCCACTATATTTTGGGGGGTTTTATTACTGAGAAGGGGGGTTTAGAATATTAATATTGCGAATGCATATGCTGCGTGTGCCCTAGCAACCCGGTGTGTCATCAGTAATATGGATTACCACGTATAGCAGCACGAAAAATTAAACTCGAAATTTTCTTGACTGAGTGCCTGATGTTTTTACACATCCAAATCTTTCTCTGGGTACCTAAACATCAAGGTAAGCCGAAAAATGTACTGATTACATTCGCTATAGATGGATGTTGCTTACGGAATTTTTTCGCCTTTGCGTTTTTGGCCGGTTATGCTGTCCACTGCTTCATATCACGAAAATTTCTCCATCTCATAATTTGAGCTGCCAGACTTTCGCACCGCGTCCTGCACTTTGAAATATCGGGGCCGCATTTCCTTTAGTTTGTCACGGCACTGATCTATTATTCAGTGATAACCACGCGAATATAACTACTTGCGAATTATTTCATAAATCTCTGAATTTTTGCGTGTAGTATCCCGTTGTGATTGTATGTTTTCGTGCGCCTACATTTCAAGCAAGCATTGAATTTCTTCGTTTTAATGGATTTCGCCAGTGCATTTGTTAGAACAGGAGAGCCGTAACACACAACAGTAATCCTCCGTGCTCAAGTACGGTTGCTTTCACATTTGGTACGAGCAGCCATTCATCGGTCTCAGCAAACAGATCTGCGCAATCTCTAAAGACCCGCTCGCTGCGCACGGCCTGGATGGCCAAAGCGTCCAACAGCAATAGGTGAGCCATTCAGAAGCAGAACGCACGCAGGTATCTAAGGGTTTTTATAGCTTAATCTCTATTAGGATCAACTGGCCGAACTCTTTAGCCCAAGAATTAAATAATAAAAACATTATAATTTCTCAGAAACATAAAACAATCAAAATGTGTTTACATGATGCATTTTTAATGTTTAGGTTTTAAAACTTGTGTTGTCATGCACTGGACAAGCAATTTGTGGACAGAGATAACAATTTTGTGTTTTCTCTTATCTCGGTAAGAGTGCTCTCGACCACTCGTAAAATTTTCTCTTACCTAAGAGAAGCGCAAAAATAAGAAAACATTGGTGCATCCCAGAAATCAATGGGTAAGAACAAAATAAGAAAAAATCGGGCATACGAACAAAAATAAGAGAAAATGTGTTCTTATATCGCTTCTTGCATGAGGCCCATTGTTTTTTATGCAAAATCCACTGCTGGTCTTTAGTCAAAGAACTATACATGTTCTCATTTACCCATGGACCCTGGGACCCTAAGAATTTTCTATTTTCCTAAATTTATGGTCAAATTTTTGGTAAAAATAAAAGATTATGAAAATTAAAGGAGCTGTGTCGTGATTACTACGCATGCTCACAACTTTGAACAAAGTAAATCCGCTCAACTACAAGTCAAAATATAGAGGGTATTTTTCTTCTTCTTTGATTTTTGGCGATGGTAACCATCTAACATTCTTTGTATCCATTGGCTAAAGCTTAAAATAGTGCATTGAATCCTCAATTTTCCATAGAAGGCTCCTTAATATAGGAAACATAATGAGTAACTAAAATATATGAAAAAAAAAAATGCTAAACAAAGACGGTTTGGCAAGGATGGAAATAGATTATGACTTGCAATAAAGCAGATTCACTTTCTTACGATGTAAGTTTTGAGCATGAGCAGTAATCGTGACATAGCTCCTTTAACAGTAAAAGAAACGCATTTTTCAAAGCCTTTTTTAGTTTTATACTGTATTTACAAAGGCTGCCAATATTGGTGGAGGGCACAGTGTAAGGCCATTCCTGTATCAAAGTTTTTAAAAAATTTTGCACGAGTAGATGTCTTAATATCCTGTAATTAATTCAGCCTGATCCTTGAGTCCTGTTTTGTCTGCATGTTGTGTTTAAATCTTTACTGAAAAATTTTCACGGTCACATACACTGTAAACCCAGATAGTGTGGCAAACTCAAATGTTTTGTGGAAATCTATTGCCTCAAAAAAATTGTGTACGCTAACTTATTAGCACTGTGTGTTCCGTACTTAAAGAAAATAAGGCAAAATTTTTGAAAAGTTATTTTTTTCCATGTTTTTAAGTGCTGTGAACACAAAATCATACAGTTGACTTATACATTTTTTGAGGTAATCGGTTTCCACAAAACAATTGATTGCACCACACTATCTGGGTTTACAACGCATACAAGACTTATTGAATAAATTTGTAGAGCAATGGTTCCCAAACTTGGTCCTGGAGACCCCATGTATGCTGGTTTTTGTTCCAACCTCAATTGCAATAAGATCATTTTAGCAAGCAATTAATTTTTCAAACTAGGACCTTCATGTAAGATTACTTTTAAGCATATTACATCAGAAATAATGTTGTATGATAGGTTGAATTACTGTTGTACATTTCTGTGGACATGTTGTGCTTATTGGGCTATATTGCAGGCATATATCTATAAAAAAGGAGGCAAATAATCTCTGGAGACTGTTCTGAGTCAATGGGCTGCTAATTAGAGGAAGTCCAGACACCTGACCACCAATCGTAGTCAGCTGATAGATAATGAAGGATTCAAAGACAGAGTAAATGATGAGAAAAACTTGCGTTGTATTGATGTTTAAGAAAGAAAAATAATTAGGGGCCTATTACCTCAGCGGTTAATGTCACCTCTTTCTATGTAATTGCCATTTCGCTATTAGCGCAATATGAACTAGGAGATAACATATATTCTTTGTGGTATTGCATTTATCTGGCATTACGTTGATCAATAGCAGAAGTAATCCATCTTAAAATCAAAAGCAAGTGCTCAAGAAAAATTAGTTGCTTGTTAAAATTCTTTTATTGCAATTGTGGTTGGAACAAAAAGCAGCATGCACTGGGGGCCTCCAGGATTGAGTTTGAGAATCACTGTCATAGACTATTCAAGGTTTCAGGAAAAACATCAGAATATCTGACACTATTTCAGAAATCCCGCCAAGTCAGGATTTTGGCATGAACTCTGATAACAGCAGGAGGTAGGCTGCCTCCCGTTCATCTGCAAATCCCTACCCCTGGCAAATTTGAAGCTCCCCTGACATGTTTAGCCAAAATTTGATCTCCAGTGTGAGACCTCTCTTGCGGTAGTTGAGATCCAGTTCAGCATGGTTCTGATATATAACAACTATAGTAGAGCAGTAGTGTTTACAGCAGTCATGGTCGCAGGCTTTGGCTCCATGACTAAATAATTATAAGGATGAGGTAGGTCTCAAAGATGTATCTGACAGACGCTGACGTGAGAAGGCATCATCTGGCATCACGTAGTCATCGTCCACTTGGTGCCTCTCTGTCCTGTCAGATCTTGTCCTCCGGAGCAGCAGATCAGAGGCCTTAAAGATGAGTGAGGGAGATGCTAGGCCTTTTGAGTATGAAAAAAGTTCAAAAAGAACATTCTACAGAAAGCAACCACATGACGCTAGAAATGTCCCTCAAAAAAAAAAAAAAATGACAAGACTGACTCCATGGATCTTCTCATCCAGTCAAGGACCGCAAGATATTTATTGTTAACGACAGTGTCTGTTAGGTCAACACCCCCCATTTTTTTTTTTTTTTTTTTACTACTACTAAATAACAACCCCCAAATATTCACTCCAGACACTACACCAGACACCGCTGCTGGAGTGAAGGAACGGTTCCTGCCAAGGACATTCCGCTCCACGGAGACTAGCGTCTATGGTAACTGCGCTTGCTCAAACCAGATCCAGCAAGCCAAAGACTTTGCCATAACTCCACCCGGTTATGCCGGGGAGAGGAGCAGCCGGTCACCAGTAAATGGCTGTGACCTCTTGGAAAAGCTTTCGTCAACAGCAACAATAACAAGTGGACAGCACCAACAAAAGAGAGCAGCATTTGCTTGTCAAAGGCAGGAGTGTGTCATTTAAGACTACAGGGACTTGTTAGGGATAATCACATATATTCCAGTGCTACACTACTTAGGAACACTAGTGATGAAAGCTGCTCTTATTTAGTCCTCAGTCTGACATTTTAATCTCCCAGGGGTCCTAGAGAAGCAAAAAGAAATGTCGTCTAAGCTAACTTATTTGAGATGGATTTATGTGATTCAAGTTAAACCCAGCGGCCCGAATACGGGCCCATCAGGAAAGTTAAAAACAAGAACAGATTTCTATTTACCTTGAGTACGTCCTTGATAAGCATTTTAAGAAAATGTTACCGGAGTGGTAAGGGGTTAATTTACTTTTCTATTACAACTGCTTGGAGCATAAGTACATTTTTTTGCTGAGAAAAATGTGCTTTTGTCAAATTATTGGTGAAAAAATTACACTGACCTGAAGCATGATTATTAAACACAGTTACCTGCCAAGAAACTAGTAAGTTGGATGCAGATCATATTTTTCACATTGTCAAAGTTTTGCATTGCTTTCTCTCAAAACTTAAGAAATGCGCTTAATTAACACTTTGGCACTCCAAGCAGTCAATTATAGCAAAAATTTTTAATGCATTTGTGATTTTTACTTATTTTATCTCCATTATGAATAGGGTTGGGTATTGTTTTAAACTTGATTGAGTGTTCATAAGGCACCACTTTGGTTCTATGATGTTTGGGGCATTTTGAAACATTATTACATTTTCACTTTTTTCACTTAAAGGACACTTTTTCCTTTATGCTCTATCAGACAAGGTGTTGAAAACAAGCATTCCAAAGGATGGATTGATTTTTCCAAAAAATACAAAATGGCAAGTGTGAAACATGCAACAGATTAATACCATGCACTGAGGGAAACGTACCACTAACTGAATTTCTGAATTAGTCAATATGCAGTTGGGTAACCAGCATATTTGCTGACAGTGGTATGTAAACTGAGGCATAATGGCAGAGAATTAGGAATTTCACAGACAGCAACTTGATCTGCCATGAAAAAGAAAACTTTTTTCTTTTTTAATCAGTTAAATAAAACTGCATAGTTTGATATAGTTTATAGTTTTATGCTTAGCTTTGCAGAGTTTTGACGAACAAGGTTTTTTTTTTTTTGCAATTGACAAGATTGCAACCTTAGAATGCCCTAAGATTTATCCAGTTATCTGCCAAATAAATCAACTTTAAATTACAAACAGATTATTGGTTGGAAAAACTGGCATTATTGAAGCAAGACACTCAGTATCCCAGCTTACGTCAGATCATTTTCATAATTTTGGTTCAAAGAAATACAGCAAATACAAAGCAACTTTACAAAATACAAAATTTAACCTTGAGATTTTTCTGCTTTCATTAAAATATTTTGAATCAAAAAATAGATAGGAGGAAAACAATTCCCTTCTGGGATTGTAAAATCGTCGGCCACAAAAGTGCCACAAATTAATATTCATCTGCCACATCACACTACCCTGTAGCATTACCACGCTTGTATTGATTAGCTTCTGCATGTGTTCAATATCATGGAACAACTAGCTTAGCAAAAGCTGAGAGTTGCCTTGGATAACCATTACGACCACACCAAAAGGGAAAATATGACACAACATAGTGTTACTAGCAGTACCATACCATTTACTTCAGTTGTTTACATCTTATGCATAATGTAATTGCTTATGAAGTGCATCAACCTTTAGTCAATTCTCCAAACAAAAATGAAAAAAAAAAAAAAAAATCAGTTTCCAAGGTGAAGTGGAGAAGTCAAATGACCATTAGTGACTGTGTATACGTTATGAATTTTATCATCCCTGTGTAATGTGTTGGAAGACATCATCCAACAGTAAAGACTGACGAGTGTGGTAATACACCATTTGAAAGCAAATACTGCCCTGTACTGGAATGAATGGGTACATTCATGGGTACTCTTACCAGTCTTAAGTGAAAGTTCTGACAGTGAAGACTGAGTGAAGTGAATTTTGGGACCCTTAGATCTGAATTTCTTTTTGCTGATCTTTCTGCATAACAAGTTCATAAAGACAAAAGAAATGAAAGGGACATCTCTACATGTAATCAACGGAAATATTGCAAATTTTCAGTGCCGTGAAAAAGTATTTGCCCCCTTCCTGATTTCTTTTTTTTTGCATATTTTTCACACTTAAATGCTTTAGATCATCAAACAAATTTTAATATTAGACAAAGATAACCTGAGTAAATACAAAATTTAGTTTTTAAATGATGATTTCATTTATTGAGTGAAAAAAGCTATCCAAACCTACCTGGCCTTATGCGAAAAAGTAATTGCTCCACCTTGTTAAATCATGAATTAACTGTTTTTGAGTTCAATTTTACAGCCACACTCCGGATTGATTATCGCCAGACCTGTTGAATCAAATAATCACCTAAATAGAACCTGTCTGACAAAGTGAAGTAGGCTAAAGGATCTCAAAAAGCAACACATAATGCCGCAATCTACAGAAATTCAAGACCAGATGAGAAACAAAGTCATTGACATCTATCAGTCTGGAAAGGGTTACAAAGCCATTTCTAAGACTTTGGGACTCCAGCGAACCATGGTGAGAGTGATTATCATAAATGAAGAAAACTTAGAACAGTGGTGAACAAAAAATTACTCCACAAAGAGTGCATTGGCAAACCATCCAGGAGGCCACAAAAGAACCCAGAACAACATCTAAAGAACTGCAGGCCTTACTTGCCTCAGTTACAGTCAGTGTTCATCATTCAATAATAAGAAAGAGACTGGGCAAAAATGGCATCCATGGGAGAGTTCCAAGGCGAAAACCACTGCTGACCAAAAAGAACACAAAGGCTCATCTCACATTTGCCAAAAAACATCTTGATGATCCCCGAGGCTTTTGGTAGAACATTCTGTGGACTGATGAGACAAAAGTTGAACTTTTTGAAAGGTACGTGTCCTGATATATCTGGCGTAAAACTAACACAGTATTTCATAAAAAGAACATCATACCAACAGTCAAACATGGTGGTGGTAGTGTGATGGTCTGGGGCTGCTTTGCTGCTTCAAGACCTGGACGACTTGCCGTAATTGATGGAACCATGAATTCTGCTCTCTACCAGAAAATCCTGAAGGAGAATGTCCGACCATCAGTTTGTGACCTCAAGCTCTAGCGCACTTGGGTTATGCGGCAGGACAATGATCCGAAATACACCAGCAAGTCCACCTCTGAATGGCTTAAAAAAACAAAATGAAGATTTTGGAGTGGCCCTGTCAAAGTCCGGACTTAAATCAAATAGAGATGCTGTGGCATGACCTTAAACAGGCCATTAATGCTTGAAAAACCTCCAAGGTGGCTAAAATAAAACAATTCTGTAAGGAAGAGTGGGCCAAAATTCCTCCACAGCGATGTGAAAGACTCATTCCCAGTTATCGCAAACGCTTGATTGCAGTTGTTGTCGCCGAGGGTGGGTTTAGGTTTAGGGGGCAATTACTTTTTCACATAGGGCCAGGTAGGTTTGGATAGCTTTTTTCCCTTAACAAATGAAATCATCATTTAAAAACTGCATTTTGTATTTACTTGGGTTATCTTTGTCTCATATTAAAATGTGTTTGATGATCTGAAACATTTAAGTCTGAGAAATATGCAAAAAAATAAGAAATCAGGAAGGGGGCAAATACTTTTTCACTGCACTGAATATTACAATGTAATATAAAATTGAGAATTTTGAAAGTTGACTAGGTGGACTACTAGACAGACTCTGGAGCCAAGTATGCCAGGCTAGCTGCAGATGAGGCTTGAATTGAGAGCTTTGATTCATGCTGGTCCAATGACACCATGTCAATCTTTTGAATAGTTCTTAAGCACTACATGAAAATTAACATTAAATTTACATCTTCCACGTTTGATTACTGTTGTAACATCAGTGAAGCAGTGTACTGTTGTTTCGCGGAAAGGAAATAATAATTATGGATCAACTTTGGATCTGATTATTTAGTGTTTATGGACAATTTGTATCAAAGAACACTCGCTGGAAAGTTCAGGCATCTACCTTCAATAAATGAAGTCAATTTTAATGACCATGCTCCATTTTTAAGGCCTAATATCTCGCCAGCAAATTTAGATACAATGATGAAATTTTACATGGACTTTATTGATGCCAACAACATTAGTTATTGACATATATTAAGGAAAATTGGAGGGGGTAAGGGTGGGGAAAGTTTTTTGGGTGGGTGATTTGAGGCGGAAAAACCCAACAGTTTGTTCCAACCATGCATTGCGATTGGCAGAGGGACATTTCAAGTCATATCATGAACCACAAAATATAAACAGGTACCTCATCACATAAATGTTTCCCCTAGCGCCACCAAATTTAACATTTTCAAATGCAGTAACAAACAGTTTTCATAGGAATTATTTCAAAACTTCTGTGATTGCTCTGGTATACCGAGTAAATGTTGGTAGCTCATTGACCTTCTCTGTAATACCAAGCCAGACTTTTAATTTGTAAAAATGCAATAACTCCACCATTCTAACTGGGAATTTTTTTTTATCCAGACCAAGAAAAGATAAGGATAGGATTAACAAGAACGCGGTCCCTATCCCGAAGACCGTGAGAAGGGCTTGGGAGCTTGTTCTTGTAAATTAAATGAGGAACGATACTTCCGGGAATTGTTATCATTAAAGGTTACATTTTACTTTCAAAAGTCAAAGTTTTACTAGTAAATACTGACTGGTTCTAAGCACACATAGCAAATTACAATCCAGCAACTTGCTACTCAAAAGAGCGGGTATTCATATGTTACTGATACAAGAGGTGAAGTAACTATGAAACAAGATACAGCCGGGGATAAGGGAGCATGGAAGCCACAAACCAATCAAAGGAGATATTACCGCTAGTAGACAAAGAAGTTTCTGAATGGGAGGAAACAAAGGCTTTCATAAAAGGGTTGTGACATGAATCTGCTGTCAACATTCCTGATGCATGGAAGAGGAACTGTCTTGATTTTGATTGCTCGAGGACTATTACTGTAGTGCCAACTTTTGACAAAACCATATTTCAAATTGCAATAAATCAAATTGTTCCAACAGGAATCAGACTAACCTTGTTGTAAACACTTTGGTGCATGAAAGAGCAATCTTATTGTTTTGGCAACACTAAGATGGTTCCTTTAGCACCACCCTAAGGCGAAACTTAACTTCTTCAAGAATGCAGTAAGTCAAACCATACTGATGCGAATTGGGGGAAATATGCTGTTAACATTTATGGAGCCTAGAGTAGTACCCCTTTTGATGTACAGGGTCCTAAACGCTTTCCTGTAGAGCAACCGCTGGGCCAAACTATGAATTTTGCCTATGGGAAGAATGCTCTGGTTTTGGGAATATCCAGTGATAGTATCCATCCAGTTAACTATGTTGTTTAACTGATAACCTATAGCTCTGTTTGAGTAAGCAACAGGGACTAATATTGCTAATAAAATTAAGTTTGTTGCTCGAAGTTGCTAACCTTTGACATGTTGTATGGTCCCCCTGCTCAGATCATATTAAGTGGCCAGAGGCAGTGTTTAAAATACTGCACAACTGCCAGGAGTTCGAAATGCACTTTTTGCACCCTACAAATATATTTCTAGGATACAGTTTAGCTTCTAATTTAGCACTGAGTTTAGTTTTCAAACCAATTGTTGAATTCTAGTATTATATTGTGTTTATAGACTCAATTGTGTTTAAAGTCTTTTTTTTTTTTTTTTTTTTTACTTATTCAGGAATCGGAAAAGTTGCAGAGAATAGGAATTGGTATTGGCATCATAAATTTTCAAGCGATACCCTACCCTAAAATGACTGTTAAAAAAATCTGAGTCGTACTTAATTCGAGCTCTCACAGATAAGAATCGCTCATGCTCATATTATCGTTTCCATTTATAGAATCTTTGGCACGTCAAGTGGCCAGGCTTTGCCATGGCTAGTAAAGATAGACATGTCCAATGTGCTGTGACAAATCAGCGGCATGAACCTGCATGTCTTTGCATGGCATTAAGGAAGATGTTGAGATACAAGATCAATATGAAAAGTGTGAGTGTGTGTGTGTGTGTGTGTGTGTGTGTGTGTGCGTGGGGGGGGGGGCAGTGGCGCAGGTGTCGACCCCCACTCGGTAGCTGCTGGATGCACATCACTTGCCGCAGCTTTCATCATCTGGCAGTTTGCTGTCTGCACACATCACACGGAGGTCAGAGTCCTGGGTGCAGCTCAGATGGGTGGCCCTCTCCACCAAGCCTCTGAATCTTGAAAAGAAGAAGCCAAACCAACCCTGAACTCCTGTCTGTTTTTGGGCAGGCTGGACTGCACTCCCGTCTGCCGGTCACAAAAACACCCTCTCTCTGATAATAAACCATTACACAAGGGGTTGTAAACACATCTTCAAACTTCCCATATTAGTCACACAATTCAAATAGGGGCTGGTCTGCCAACAGATGTTACTCTGTAATCCTAAAATTGCTTTTAGCAGTCATTCCAGAGGCAATGCTTTTGTAACAATACATTTCTAGACGGCAGCTGACTCAAAAGTTTTTTAGGAAGTCCATCAATACAGGGCATTGGGAAATTGCCAACCGTTTGTTCAGTCCGTCCCATAGTTAAGTAGGAGTCCAGGCCACTGGAGAGAGTACAGCGGTGCATTGTGTAAGTGAAGTGGAGCTGCAGGTAACTGCACTACGGATAAGCCCCCCACCCTCATCACAGTAAGAGGCAGGTAGTGTCCGCACCATTTTCAGGCTCAGGGGTGGCACGCACAGGGGAATGTCCCTCATTCCCCAACATTAAATCCTCACTGGTAGAGGCTTTCACTACCAGAAGAGAAATCTCCCAGGTATCAGATCAATCAAAACATCCTTGTGTTTCCGTAAACTTCAACATCGACTCAAACCTCAGCAGTAGGACGGCATGAGAAAAACATTCCCCTACCAATCAAATTGTGCGTTACAGACATATAGGCAAGCATAGAGATTCAAGCTGAGAGGAAAATAGTTAAACTTTCTGTAGAGTTTTATTCTTAATTGTTCCGCATACATTATTCATGTTTGCACATGTACTAGCAAGACATAAATACTCAATAATCTGATTGTAAATACAAATGGAAAAATATAGCGAGGAAAGCTCTAGCAATGAACCATAAACAATCATTAGAAAATGTCAATCATATACCTTGAAAGCAGTGCCTGGCGTGTGCATTCATGGCAAGAGAAAACCTAGTTTTTTCAAATGTCAGCCTCTCATTGGGGTATGAGTCGCCACTGAGTTAGTCAAAGTGACAGCTTGCAGTTGTCGGGAGAGACAGCTTGTAGTTACGATTGGTATCAGATATCTCAATGGCTTTCAGGTACTAGGAGAACAGAAACTCGAGCAGAGCTTTGTGGCAGAGCAGGGCAGGGCTAACCTGAGCCCAGCGGAGCCACAAATCCTGCTTTTCATTATACTCAAGTTTTACCATGTAATCATCCTGCACAACTCCCCATTTGCATATTTTCAAGGAGCGAAGGAAACAATCGCAATCATTTTCCCCGCTCCTCCAGAAGACTGATGTGAATTAGACTGTGAATAACAAAGCAGCCACCCTGCAGGGCTCCAGGCTGCAGGTGGGGATTGTGAATGAATAAAAAGACGCCAAACAAATCACTCGAATGAAAAACGCTATGCAAAATAAGTAGAAAACAACAATGACAGCAACAATCCTTGCATGTGAGGTGCCAACAGCACTTAACAGTGCAGAGAACCTTACCTCTTTCAATCACGTATGATAGGCAGCATCTGCACCAGTGTTGTGGATGATGCGCCGCAGCCATTTCAGCATCTTGATTTGCAGAAACATCAGCCTTGATTGTGATGAGAGGCAACACCAAAACAGCAGCATGGCTTGCAAAGTGACAGATAAAATAAGGCAGGACAGGGGAAAGTTCAGACAAGGGATCTCAAACTGGTCCGTAAAAGGGCCCAGGGGCTGGCAGTTTTCATTGCACCAGAGCAGAGGTACTCCTGATACAACTGTGCAGACTGACATCAGCTGATTACATTAGTTGTATCAGGTGTGCTTCTGCTTGGTCGGATTGAAAACCTGCCGCCCCTCGGCCCTTTTACGGACCAGTTTGAGACCATTGGGTTATACGACTCCTTGGTTTCATGTTTTGACTCTATAGTTAAGAGCGATGCTTTCTAACATGATTTACGGAACACATTTCCGTACATCTTCGGTTTAACTGCCCCGCCTCCTCCGGGAAGACTGGTGATGTTGAATTGCACTGCATTCCTTGCACTTACAAATACCAGAAGTCAACTAAGTCCTGTGGCTGTTTATATGAGTGACCCGAACTGAAATGAGAACTCTGAATGCCCATTTCACTCACCCAAGGCTGGTAGACCGCAGCCATTTAGTGTAATCCGCATGGGAGACCATGAAAGCCTAGCCTGCAGGCAAGAAAGGAGTACTGTAGGGCACACTGACATTGCCAGCAGTCAAACTTGTCTCCAATATCAAACAGTTTCCTGAGAAAAGCAGTCTGTGCCTGGCCTTACGTGGCCTCATAACTCCCCTTACACGGATGCTAATGTACAACCCCAATTCCGAAATAGTTGGGACAAAGTGTAAATTGTGAATAAAATCAAAACGCAGTGACTTTCAAATCACACCAGCCAGTATTTTATTCACAATAGAACAGAGATAACATAGCAAATGTTGGAACTGAGAAATTTTACAATTTTATCCACAAAATGAGCTCATTTCAAATTTGATGGCTGCTACAGGTCTCAAAAAAGTTGGGACAGGGGCCTGTTAACCATGATGTAGCATCCCCTCCTCTTTTTAACACAGAGTGGAGACGTCTGGGCATTGAGGAGACAAGTTTCTTGAGTTTAGCCATTGGAATTTGATCCCACTCTAGTTAAATACAGGTTTCCAGCTGCTGGAGAGTTTTGGGTCTCCTTTGACAGACTTTTCGTTTAATTATCGCCAAATGTTCTCAATCGGTGAAAGATCAGGACTGCAGGCAGGCCAGTTCCGCACACGGACTCTTCTAATACGAAGCCATGCTGTTGTAATAGCTGCAGTATGTGGTTTTGCATTGTCCTGCTGAAATACACGAGGCCTTCGTCTGGAGGGGAGCATATGCTGCTCTGAAACCTTTATATACCTTTCAGCATTCATGGTGCTTTTTAAAACAAGCAAGTGTCCACACCATATGCACTAATGCATCCCCATACCATCAGAGATGCTCGCTTTTGAACTGAACGCTGATAACAGGAGGGGTGGTCTTTCTCCTCTTTAGCCCAGAGGACACGACGCCCATGATTTCCAACTAGAATGTCAAATTTGGACTCGTCTGGCCACAGGACACTTTGCTACTTTGCTACAGTCCATTTTAAATGAGCCTTGGCCCACAGAACGCGGCGGCGCTTCTGGGTCATGCTCAACAATGGCTTCCTTTTTGCGTGATAGAGTTTTGGTGGCATTTGTGGATGGCACAGCGGACTGTGTTTACAGACAGTGGTTTCTTGAAGTATTCCTGGGCCCATTTAGTAATGTCAATGGCAGAATCATGCCGGTGAATGATGCAGTGGCGTCTGAGGGCCCGAAGATCACAGGCATCCAGTAAAGGTCTTCGGCCTTGTCCCTCACGCACAGAAATTTTTCCAGTTTCTCTGAATCTTTTGATGATGTTATGCACTGTCGATGATGAGACCTTCAAAGCCTTTGCAATTTGATGTTGAGGAACATTGTTTTTAAAATATTCCACAATTTTTTTATGCAAGCCTTCACAGGTTGGAGAGTCTCTGGCCATCTTTACTTCTGAGAGACTCAGCCTCTCTAAGACATCCCTTTTATAGCCAATCATGTTACACACCTGATGCCAGTTAACTTAATTACTTGCTAAATGTTCTTTCAGCTGATTCTCTTATATATTAATTGCTTTTTTAGCCCTTTTTTGCCTGTGTCCCAACTTTTTTGAGACCTGTTACAGCCAGAAAATTTGAAATAAGCTCATTTTGTGGATAAAAGTGTAAAATGTCTCAGTTTCAACATTTGAAATGTTATCTATGTTCTACTGTAAATAACATATTGGCTCATGTGATCTGAAAGTCATTGCATTTTGATTTTATTCACAATTTACACTTCGTCCCAACTATTTCAGAATTGGGGTTGTATTATAATCAATTCATATTTTCACAGACTGGTGCAAAGATTTTTTTTTTTTCCCCTCTGACAGGAACATCATGTTGAAAATAATTGATATTGCCAACTGAATGACAATATTACGATGTGCCTAGTACCATGACATCATTCAGTAGATTACAGCCCATGATCCAGAATATTCTTTCAGATACACAAAAAGTAATGGCCTGCATTTCTCTTGCCTTTGTCACCAACTATCATGTAGAAAGACAAAAAAAAAAAAACTGGTCCCAGGCTGAATAGAACTTTTATGAAAAGGAACCGATGTCTCATAATTCATTTATTAATACTGCAGTGAACATACATGTATTAGTGGCTGTGGTTGCTTTCTGTGTGTATACGACTGCGTGACTTCAGCAAATTGGAAGTTCTAATGAGGCAGCAGATTTGAAAAAGAAATGTGGTTTGTTTTGGAGAAGAAAAAAAAAACGTCGCCAAGCAAAAGCAGTTTGTTTCAGAGCTAATGTTCAGATTTTGTCATTACAATACCTGCAAAAATGACAAAGGCATGGAACGGCAGCTGAAAAAAGCCCAAGCTTGGGTTTGCAGGGGTATAGGCAAGATCTCATCATCATTTCACTGCACATCCATTGAACCACATATTCATTTCCTCCTTTACCCACCAAATATTCCAGGTAACTGCAATGATTACAAGCAGCCACAATGACCAGAAAATGCAGTGGCTGAAGCCTTTATAATGATGGTGAGTGCTGCATAATGAAGCTTGGTTATGAGGTAGCAAGGAGGTGCAAAGAACTTGACTTTCTTTTTTTAACCCCACCTGAAGGGGGAGGGGTTGTTGTTTTCAGTGGCATTTGTGGGTGTGTCATCAGTTTAGCGGAGAAAAAATTTGATCAAATTGCACAAACTTTTCAGCAAAGGTGCCCTAAGGTCCAAGGATCATCTGAATAAATTATGGCCCTAATTAGGACAAGGTCAAGGTCGTCACCAGAAAACCAAACATTGTTGTGATCAATTTGAAACAGGCTTCACAACACGCATTTTTCAATTTTGGTTCAGACCAAATGCTCAACAATGGTGTGACAAAATGTGGCTTGTTAGCAAACATAGTCCAATGTCTGGGGGTCCCACTCCCAGGTTATTCAAAACTCCAAACACTTAAACACCTCCCTCAGGTGAGGTACGTAATGTCGGGCAACCCAAATGAATGGGTTGCTTTACACTATTTCAGCACCACTGGTACTGGATTAAACACCATCAACATCTCACCTCACCACTGATGTAAAGTTTCATTCATTCAGGAAGAAACAAAATGTACACTTCAGCAATGCAATAAACTGTGGTTAAAGGCATACAGAGGAGAGCAGTTCGATTAGTGGACGAACGCAACTGCAGCAAATCAGATACATCACTGCACGACCAAGGAGTCTGTGCCTTTACATTACAGCACTGCATTTACAAACATCAGTTAAAGAAAGACCCACATGCCCACACACGCATTTGCATGGTCACAAACAGAAATAAGGTCTAACTCCTTGCAACACAAAAGGTCCATAACTTTGTTATGCACCTCGCTGGTCAGTAGTCCTCAGGCTTCCCAAAATCCAGTAGTAGTTGAAAGGCAATTTATCCCACTTGTTTAGTTCCTCTCTGAATCTCGAGGAAATCAAGTAAAAATGCCACAGTACATGAATGTGATTAATTGATATTTATTTTAAAAGCCACTGTGAACGCCCGCAAGCCTCAGAATTAGCTGCAGGCTACTGGATGCACATTTGTTGAAGAGCAGTAGATCATATAGTGCATTACTTGGGTACACACTGTAATCTGCACACCCCATATGCAAACGTATACGCAAAGGCTTCCATTTTGAATTTATTATAGGCGCATACTTCAGCATAGTTTAGTCTAATTCAACTGGAAATGCCAGCTACTCTTTTAGAGGAGATTTTATATAAAAGTGAGAGGCCATTGGAGTAATATATCTCCAAGATGTGGCAGAAATTTGATAATTGTACACAGTACAATAGCACAGTAAAATACCGTTTGAACAACTTGCAACTTCTGACTGCTTGCTGGCGGCAGGTCTCAAAGTGTGTTACCTCTCCTCTGACTGACTAGAGATAAAGATTTCATAAAAGGTGAAGATGTCCTTAAAATTTTACACAATAATGAATTCACAAATAAAGACATCAGGAAAAAAAGGGGGGGGGGTTATTCTTTTCGCAGTTCCAAATACGATTTCTGACAAAGTTCTCATGTTAGAGTGCAGGCGCTTGTATGTTCCCACGATAACAGCAGTCAGAATGATGTCCCTGGGACTGGGAATCTTTCCTTGTGTAACATTCCAGTGTGATGCTGCTCATTCCTTCTGCCCCATCCGACACATTTGTCACATTTCTGAAACACATAACATGAGAAAAAAGTCACTTTTGGTACACTGGCCAAAACTGGCTCAATGTCAATTCTTTAAAAAAAAATACAAACACAAAGTAGTTAAATAATTGTTTAAAAAAAAAAAAAAAAAAAAAAAGGTAATGCAACATGTTTTCACTCATGCCCTTTGCAGACCTGAGTGACATCATTTCCCAAATTTTTCACTACCGTGGTAAATTTCTTGAGAAATAAGCAAATACTCTTCTAATCCAGTGCTTACGGCCAAAGTAGCAGTTCCCACACTTCCTCAGTCCAGGCTTCAGAGGAAGTGGGATGGATAGTATGCGCTTCTATCTAACCTAATCCCTGAGGTGACCAACCAAAGCATATGGAGATGCCATGCAAGATACTGCTGACAAACAAAAGTAATTATTTTTAATGGGAGAATGCCCCCTAATGTGACAGCTACATCCTGTGGGCTTACATACTGTTTCGATAACAGAGAGAGAGAGAGAAAGAGAGAGAGAGATAGCCTGGCACATTTCAGATTAATTAGAGGTGATTACTACTCTGGAAAAACATTCTGGCTCTGCCACAGAGCAGATCCCTTTGATGTCTGGACCCATCACTGCTCTGAAGTTCAGCTTAGTACTCCTGCCTTTCTTTTACACGGATTTAATTCCATTTTAAATTAATTAACACGGAAGGCTGAGGGTTCCTGGGTCTCGTAATCTGACAATCTCAGTGTTACTTGCTTTACTTCACAGGGAGTAACTTAATTTCACACAACGGATGGTTCTGTGATGTTAAAGTCGTAAGAAAGAGGCTTTTGGATCATACTTTCACCATAGAGTGGTCCATCCTCCCTGTATGACGAAGGGGACACTGATCCATAAGTGCTAGCATTTTTGTCTGTTACCATGTGACTAATCGCAAGATTTTATATGACAAAAAAGAGTGAATAAATCTATCAACAACAACAACAACAACAAAAAAATGGTGCTACACTAACTAATAGAAAATGAAGCACGTTTACCATTCAAAAGGTCTTATTTCTTCCAAAGGATAA
Organism: Gymnothorax javanicus; assembly: GCA_029692085.1. Taxonomy (NCBI): domain Eukaryota; kingdom Metazoa; phylum Chordata; class Actinopteri; order Anguilliformes; family Muraenidae; genus Gymnothorax; species Gymnothorax javanicus. Next base: position 44,961,123 of record CM056202.1, on the reverse strand, counting down.
ATAAAGAAAACACTACAGCACTACTGCCTTTCTTTTACAGCCCTCCATCTGACAAAGCCATTAATACATACTACTCACATGCGATAAACCTGAATTTATTCTCGAAGCAGGGTGGGAGCTATTAATGAACTGCTTGCGTTTGTACAAACACAAAGTTATTTGCTCGACTGATTACATAACATTTTCCCTTTTAACCAAATCTAGGGCACACGCCTCAATTAAGAGCATTACTCACTCAGTTTGTTGTGGTACGAAAGTGCCATAAAGAACCAAAGCTTACACCATTAAGATAAAGCTCAGTGATTTTCTGCCTTCTAATTCATTCAAAGGGCTCAATTTAAAAGACACAAGAAAAGATGGTCAAAGGCACAACTTCGAAACGATTCTTGTAAACAAACGGACCCTGTGAAAATTAATGAGCAAATACATCAAAAGCAGTCGTCTCTATAGCCATCACTTAATATGCTATTGTACACTAACTGTTCAGGGGTAGCTTCGCCACTAGAGACCAGTCTCTAATTACAGTACAGTAAATCACAACCTTTATTACACACAAATATCCCCGCACACAAATGTAAGATTTAATTAGGCAAGGCCCATTAATCTTTTAGAAAGATATTGGTGGTAATTTGGTGTTGAATTGATGGCTGTGTGGTATTCACAAAAAAAAAAAATAAAAATCTCTCATCTTCAGCCAATCATGGATGAGTGTCATTATTCCAAGCAAGAATTGCAGTTATACTGTTCTCTCTCGCTTTTCTCCGGGAGAACAGATTCTGAGAGAATGCTTTCTGTAAACAAGCAAAAACTGTAGGTGTCCAGTCCTTATGTTTGTTTACCAAAGCAGTAATGTCACAGGGCACTGTGATGTTCCAGCCCAGTACACAGTAGTACAACACCACCCCGCAAGTTCTGTGATGAAAACAAGCTGGAGAAACAGAAAGGAGGATTCGGGCGCCGTAACGGGGGAGGCTGTCGAGACCGTTTGCCAGTAAAGTGAGCGGACGCAGAGAAGCACCGCGGCTTAATTCACACCTGCACGTGTCAGGGACCACGTCGGAGCCACTCAGGTGAGTGTGGCCTCAAACGAATCCCATTGTTGCCAGGCTTCACCTGACGGCGTGTGCTGAGCTTGGATCATTAGCTATGGGACATGGTGGGCCGCCCAGGTGTTTTCATTACATCCTGCCAATCTCCTATGTGTCTATTTGTCTACTGATGTTTTGGCTGAGAGGAGCTTCTCTTAGTCTTTTTCAGCGCTGGAGAAACAGATGGGCCTCACCGTCTGCCCTAAATGGGGTCCACACTCTGTGCCAGAACACACTAGAAGCTTTATTAGTTCTCACATTTTAATTAATGATTCCAATAAGGGGAGAGAGTGACTAGACTTCCAGACTTTTCTATCACAGCAGACAATGAGGGCAGGGCCTTGGCTCACTTTCCCACTCTACAACAGCGGTTTTGACGAGTACAACCAGAACTCCTTAACATCACTGCTCCTATTGCTGTTGTTCTATTCATTCTTGCTCCTGTTCATGCTGCAATACAAATGTTACAAGCAGTGTAGGTTTCTAGCCCCTCTCAAAGGATGAGCGCCACCAACTGTCCCACCAACACCACAACCAACAGCCAAACTGCTTATGCTTTATGTATGCCAAATATGTCTAGATAGACTCAGCCAAATCAAAGGCTGGGTGTCTGTCACAGAGATTTGGTGGCTCATGGATTCAGTGATTTTTCGCTCCTTCCAGTGATGTTTTTCTGGATAATGGAAATTCTGGATGCCAACTTCTGATAGGCATACCCATTATGAAAATATTGCCAAACAGCGGGAGGAACAAATTGAGATCCTGGAATGAGCCGGAATCATGATTTCTGTAATGGTCAGTCCTGGCATTCAGACGTCTGGTGGCTCCAGCCAACAGCACTGATTCTCCACATCTCCCCTGTTACATTAGTACTCAGAGACAAGCATCACAACAGGAGAGCAAACCTAGAACTCCACACTCCGCAAATATACAAGCTAAAATACGCTGTAATACAACAAACACAAATGAGGACACATGATAAATGACTTGCATTTTATTCAAGCAATATGGACTGGCTCTATTTCGAGCAATGTTCTATTTAATTACAGGACAAAAAGCGCGCCCTTTCATCCTGTAATGAAAAAGTACCAAATCAATACTTCACTCAGGCTACTTGTTCGAAGCAGCTGATTTTCCTTCAACTTCAAGAACGTGTTGATTTTGCTGCAGTTGTTCATATTTCTATTATGGCCGACTGCACCATCATACCAGTCAATTAAACATGCTTCCCTGTTTATTCAGGTTTGTCACCTGCAGGCAATATTTCTTGTGAATACCCAGCCTGATCGATTACTACTGTTTAAGCTATAATGCAGAACCCTACAGATCAAGGCCATTACAAACCCCCTACACTGAGTGTGATGGAAAAATACATCTTTTGCAAAAACAGGAAGAACAAAAAAATGAAGCTTTATTAATTCTGACATGAGAACACCACCAATTTGACCAAAGGAACATTTCTGCATCAATGTGGAACACTAATATAGACAGATAAAATCATAACCAGACCACACTGATCAGACATTACAATGTGCTTTAGCCATTGACACAATGTAACTCTATACAGCCGTGTAAGATGGAGATGGAGAGATGGCAGCAGTGGGGGCGCGGGTGGGTGGGTGATAATAATAATCAGAGGACGACTGGTAATTATACAACTCCGAATGAGGAAAACTTTGAGATGTTAAGTTATAGCCAGTCCAGCAACTGCATCCACTCCTTACACAGCCATGCTTTTGTAACGCTTGCATGATGCAGTTTTGCGTTGTCGTAATATGCATGGGTGTCCTAGAAAAGATGCCATCTTGCAAGCAGCATTCATGGCTCCACATAGTCAGTGTACTTCTCAGTATTAATGGTGCGTTCAGAAAAGTGCAGGTTACCCCTGCCAAGAGCACTGACACAACCCCATACCATGACAGAGCATGGCTTTTGGACTTTCGGCTAGTAACAGTCTGGATCACAGTTTTCTTCTTTGGTCTGGGGCACATGGTGCCCACTTCTCCCAAAAAAGAACTGTGTGACGGTCAATCACAGATGACCCCGAGCCCCGAGAAATTGATGGCACTTCTGGACACGATTAACATAAGGCTTTCTTTTTGCACAGCAAAGTTTTAACTGGCATTTGTAGATATATCTAGCAGGGATGCAAACACATGTATGGTGAAAAAAGAGAGCTACCCGAAGTTGATTTTTTTTTTTTTTTTGCGACAGCATAATATATAACCATGTGACACAGGACTGTGCTATATGCTTAGATAAATAAAATTCTATTTAATATAATCAGATCAATAAAAGACAGAGGTTGAATAATAAATTCGGAATTAGAACAATATAGTGGAACTTTTCATTGAAGTAGGTAATTAGTCCATCAGTACTTCTTGCTTGATACAGCATCCATCAGTATCTCTTCTTCTTTGCCTTCATTTGGAGGGTTTCTAGGGCTTTACATCTGGCAGCATTGCTTTGGTTGGCTGCATGTCTCAGGCGTGCTTGTTTCTCTTCTTCCTGTGCAGTCTTCTTGCTCTCTTGTGCACTGCCGAAAATTTCCAACAAAAAGGTCAGCTTGCAGGGGTTCATTATCAACTACAGTAGAGTCAGGCTAATCAACGTACAGGTGTTATGCCAAGGTTTTCCTGCCTGCCGCGAAATGCATCCACTCGTTTACCAAACTTTAACCAGAAAAACCTCCACCCAAACTTAGCCTAACTTACAGAGTGAATGCATTTGTCATTAGGCTTTCCTGTTGTGCCTTTATGAGATCCAATGTATGCATCAAAACCACAATGTGGGAGAAATATCCTGGCGCGCTTTAAACAAAATAAAAAAGCGGGATAATATAGTTGAAAGTCATGAGGCATAATACCTAAACGTTAGCTTAAAATAAAACAATATATTGACTCAGCCTGCTGTGCAAAAACTTTGTTGTTCCTGTATATACAGGGATAGAAATGGGATTTTTTTTTTAACTAGACATCCGGACTATAGTACTCATTTACTAGTCCTCCCTTTACTAGACAACCTTTGTTTCTTCTTTAATTTACAGCGCCAATCAGATATCTGTACCTCAAATCTTTTTTATTTGGTGTTTTACGACTGAAACTCGCACCTATGCTAATTTAAACAGTGAGCTTTTCCTCGATTTTAATTTCTTCATTCACAATGCTCCGCCAACAAATTAGCTCTCCAATGAATTTTATTGTCGTCCTTTCTGTCTACTTTGCTCTGATATTTCCGAAGTATTATTCCAGAAATTTTCCATTATTTCCATTGGAATATCTCTCTCTAATATTGTTGAAAACAGCATAGATGAACATGCCGAGTACAAAAGCTTGACAGGCATAGCAACAGTAACCAAGGGGAGCGGGACTTGGCAAAGGATGAACTCTCCGCTCAAAATGAACTGCTGTAATGCTATGTTAGCCACGGTCCAGCAACAACCACATAACCAGTGACGTAATGACGTGACAACAGGACTCTCAACAGGTCCTGATCACTGAGTAGAACTTTTTGCTCACTGACACTGTATGAATCCTTAAGTAAATCTGTCCGTCATCCTCCTCACCCAGGACCCCCCCCCCCCCTTAAAAAAAAAAAAAAAAAAAACCCCGCGGATCTGAACAATTCCCACAATTGACCAAAATTGAAATGAAAAAAGTGGCAGGCGCCGAAAAGCGCCTTGCTGGCATCCCTGATCGATGTAATGTGGTGCTTGACAAAGGTTTGCCAAAATGATTGAGAGCCCATGTGGTTATATAACCTATAACTGACAGTTATTGACACACTGCCATCTGAGTAATCAGAGATTACAGGTATTCAGCTAAGGCTTATGCCCTTGCCCTTCATGCACAGAACTTCCTCCACATTCCTTGAATCTTTTCATTACATTTAGCACAAAAGAGACTGAAATATCTTTCTTTGATGAACACTGTTTTCAATAATTTTCTCATGTATTTGGGGATTCTTGGCCCATCTCTGCTTCTCAATGACTAGGCCTTTCCTGGATGCTGCTCTTGTACCAAATCATGATTGCAAAAATCTGCTGACATCAGCTGTTTCAAATCACATCAATATTCAAATTTTTCACCTCATATCTTGTCCTAAATTGCCCCTGTCCCAATTTTTTTTAGAATGTGTTACAGGCCTGAATGGCACGAATGGACATATATTTACAAATAAAATTAAGTTAACCAGACAAAATTTATAAATATCTTGTCTTCATACTGCCTGCAATTAAATACGTCAAACTAAATTTAGAAATCACTGCTTTGTGTTTTTTTTTCGTGCATATTCCATACTTTCCCAACTTTTTTCCAAGTGTAATGGAGGTGGGGGGGATACCGCAGAAGTTTCCTTGAGGAGAAACACAATGATAACACACCACTGCCGCCACAGATCCCAGATACACATATGGAACATTTTACCCCCCGTGGCAGCATTAACAGTTCAAACGTGTTTCTCTGCCGCAGCTGAACCAGACCTGAAGCCCTCTCATCTCAAATCCCTGAAATGAAGTCGAATGAAAAAAGCAGGAATTCAGAACCACTGGAGAATCACGCAATAAGCATTAGCGATGGGAGTGCTCACTCGCACACAAGTAACCACTGGATTCTCAAACACTCCTCGACCAAATTCCTCAACCTGCTGTTGCTCAATTTCGCCAGCATCTAGATAGAGCAAATATCAGTTGTGCTCCAAGTCTGTAGTTGTAGAAAATGAGAATAAATCATTGTTTTCTCTTGATTAATATCAAACGAAGTGTTACCTGAGTTACGAGGAAGGATGAGTCCCGCCTGGTCTATATTACAGCCAACAATGTGAACTTAAATGATCATAAATGAAGATATTGGAGAGGCGACACAAGGTTATATTTCATGAATTCATAGCAAGGTTATAGAGTATTACCACATTTCCATCTCATACTCCTTTCAAGTAATAAGGCAATAAAAGACTCTGAAATTGATATTTGGCTATAACATCGGTTAGAGATACACGGGAGATGATATTTTGATTTCTGCATCAAAGTCACCTTGAATGGGGACTTCAGGTCAAGACAAGGTTCAGCAAGCTTGGCATCTTGATTCATACTACATGAATAATAGAACCAGTAAATTACATCCAATGAGTGGTTACGGATAGGAAGGAAACAAACCTCTCAAAGTGTGGCAGACCAATGCCCATATTTACATAAAAGCTGGACTTTAAACACTTGCATTTCCATGTTAAAAAGAATGGCTGGAAATTCAACTTATCCAGGGGCACATTGCAGGATATCCACTTCATTATGCCTACTGCTTTGTAGTAAATTTCAGCTCCTTGACCTCCATAATGAAAACCATCACTGACATGACTGATCTTCTGTAACACCATAAGATAACAAACAACTGCCAAAACAGAGGAGGACCAATGAGAATCTCCCACTCATTGGACACCAGAAGTACTTGGGACTGATAACCACTCACATATTTCGCAAGGACACTCATACACCAGGAACATTTACCGTATGTTCACAGCAGATAAAAGTCCTTCAGATAATGCGTTGCTTTGGCACAATAAAGTGAAGGTATCGAGGAGTACAGAGGGATGGTTAAATTTTACAATGGATGACTTTAAAAAAGAACAAGACCACTTGAATGGAGACAAAATGGCCAATAATGTACAACCCCAATTCCGAAATAGTTGGGACAAAGCGTAAATTGTGAATAAAATCAAAATGCAATGACTTTCAGATCACATGAGCCAAGATGTTATTTACAATAGAACATAGATAACATTTCAAATGTTGAAACTGAGACATTTTACATTTTTATCCACAAAATGAGCTTATTTCAAATTTTCTGGCTGCAACAGGTCTCAACAAAGTTGGGACACAGGAAAAAAAGGGCTGAAAAAGCAATTAATATATAAGAGAATCAGCTGAAAGAACATTTAGCAAGTAATTAAGTTAACTGGCATCAGGTGTGTAACATGATTGGCTATAAAAGGGATGTATTAGAGAGGCTGAGTCTCTCAGAAGTAAAGATGGCCAGAGGCTCTCCAACCTGTGAAGGCTTGCGTTAAAAAATTGTGGAATACTTTAAAAACAATATTCTTCAACGTTAAAGGGATATTTCAACATTTTGGCATATTGGCCTATTGCCATAATCCCTATAGTGAAATGAGTAGGTACATTACCTTTAGTTATCTGTGCCCGTTGTTTTGAGATTCGGGGGGGTGAGACGCAAGATGCTCAGTGAACATAACGAAAGTGAACGGCACAGGACCCTTGCTCCTTCAAAACTAATCAAATACGCAATCCAGCAGCTCCAAAACGCTCTCATGGACAAATTGTGACCTGCACATTCACCACGCTATAAAATAATAATTCATAATTATCTAACATTACGACACATGAAGCAAATACTTGGAACTACTTTCTTGAGTAACCCGCTGGGCGGATTGACACAGTGCGCCGTGCGCACCTCAGACATTGCGAGTAGCTGCAGTAAACATACGCTTTTGAAATCACTCCACCCAGCCGGGATGTCTGGAATGTAGTTAAGGTTATGTATTTGCCTTGAAAATAACTCTGCCTCATAATTATACATATTTTATAGCATGGTGTATGTGCAGGTCACAACTTGTCCACAAGAGCATTTTGGAGCTGCTGGATTGCGTATTTGATGAGTTTTGAAGGAGCGAGGGACCTGTACCGTTCACTTTCGTTATGTTCGCCGAGCAACTCGCATCTCCCCCCACCGAATCTCAAAACAACGGGCACGGATAACTAAAGGTAATGTACCTACTCATATGACTATAGGGATTACGGCAATAGGCCAATTTGCCAAAATGTTGAAATATCCCCTTAAATTGCAAAGGCTTTGAAGGTTTCATCATCCACAGTGCATAACATCATCAAAAGATTGAGAGAAACTGGAAAAATCTCTGTGCGTAAGGGACAAGGCCGAAGACCTTAACCGGATGCCCGTGATCTTCGGGCCCTTAGATGCCACTGCATCACTCACCGGCATGATTCTGTCGTTGACATTACTAAATGGGTCCAGGAATACTTCAAGAAACCACTGTCAGTAAACACAGTCCGCTGTGCCATCCACAGATGCCACCTAAAACTCTATCATGCAAAAAGGAAGCCATTGTTGAGGATGATCCAGAAGCGCCGCCGTGTTCTGTGAGCCAAGGCTCATTTAAAATGGACTGTAGCAAAGCGGCAAATTGTCCTGTGGTCAGACGAGTCCAAATTTGACATTAACGTTGGAAATCATGGGTGTCGTGTCCTCCGGGCTAAAGAGGAGAAAGACCACCCCTCCTGTTATCAGTGTTCAGTTCAAAAGCCAGCATCTCTGATGGTATGGGGATGCATTAGTGCATATGGTGTGGGACACTTGCATGTTTTAAAAAGCACCATGAATGATGAAAGGTATACAAAGGTTTTAGAGCAACATATGCTCCCCTCCAGACGACATCTATTCCAGGGAAGGCCTTGTGTATTTCAGCAGGACAATGCAAAACCACATACTGCAGCTATTGCAACAGCATGGCTTCATAGTAGAAGAGTCCGTGTGCTGAACTGGCCTGCCAGCAGTCCTGATCTTTCACCGATTGAGAACATTTGGCGCATAATTAAACAAAAAGTCTGTCAAAGGAGACCCAAAACTCTTCAGCAGCTGGAAGGCTGTATTAAAAAACAAGAGTGGGATCAAATTCCAATGGCTAAACTCGAGAAACTTGTCTCCTCAATGCCAAGACACCTCCACTCTGTGTTAAAAAGAAGACGGGATGCTGCAACATAGTGAACAGGCCCTGTAAACAGACCTGTAGCAGCCATCAAATTTGAAATGAGCTCACTTTGTGGATAAAATTGTAAAATTTTAAAACATTTTCAACATGTGCGATGTTATCTCTGTTCTATTGTGAATAAAATACTGGCTGGTGTGATTTGAAAGTCATTGCATTTTGATTTTATTCACAATTTACAGTTTGTCCCAACTATTTCAGAATTGGGGTTGTAGATGTGATGACCAATAACATAACTATAACACAAATTAGATGACTTGTACCCTTCTAACACATGTCCTGGCAGCAAGACAAAAAACAGATTACCAACACTCAAAATTGCCCAAAAATGATATTAAAAGCCATGTACCTCCCAGAGACAAACAAGTATGTAGTCATTTGAATAGCACAGCTAATTAGTTGATGGGAATGATGGTGATTTTCACACCTACTTAGAAAAAAATTAAAAAGGGCCACCTGAACAACCAGCATCACCTTCATTAAAGAGTTCATACTGAAACTGTTCAGCAAGAGCACTAATGATGTCAGAAGTGACGTCCAATGCCAAACACATTTCAGAAAGCTAGCTCTCAGTTCTATCTCTGAGGTCATGTGTACCGCAGCACAACTGGCATTGAGAGGCAGCAGAGCCCAGTAAAGTCACTGCAAAATCACTCATAAAATTGCTGTCCAGTTCCCAGGTATTGGGCCCATAATCTTCAACGCGACAAATCAGTGGCCTTTAAACCGGTCACAGCTTGGACTGTTCGCAGGGGACCCTATGGAGGGGTTTGAGAGAAGGGAAAGGGCTGACTCCCATGCCCCAGAAGGATGGCTGGTCTTATTGGGCCTACGAAAGGCCAACACATCCATCCCAGTCGTCCAACAAAGAGCTGGAGATGCCCCTGAAGATGAAAGACGAGCATCCCTAGGGGTCCAGTAAAAACTGTAAGGGAGCTATACTGCATATCAAGTCCAGATGCTGTGAAGAAGCACTGAAGAGAGGTGGTGACCAGCTTAAGAAATCTGAGTCTCAGCACTACAGACCTATGGGGACTATTCAACTGCACAAACTTCAGAATGTGTTTACCACAGGTATCAAACCAGAACAGACATGGGAAAATAAGACAAATAAAAGAAAAAACCTGAGTAAAGATACAGTTTATTAGAGATAAAATTCTATTTTTTTCCCTCATTCAAATATTGACCTCAAAATGAAAGAAATCCAAAACATGTGTTTTCACTTCAAGCCCAACTTTTCAGTTTTCAAACTGACAATGCAGTGAAATTCCAGATGTAAAACAGGGTGAGAAATCTGTTTTCTCTTGCCAGGAGAACTGAATACGCCAAGACCATATTTTCCACTTCTACACCTGCATCACTCATTCACACTCCAAGTGTGTGGAATAAGGAAACATTAAGAATCGAGGGCCAGCCACCGCCTACCATCTCACCGACAATACTACATCTTACCATGCAAGGCAAGGGTTTGTTCTTCCTTGCCAGGAATAGATTAAGCGATCCACATATACATTTCAATTTTTTTTTAAGAACTAGAATTATAACCAGGAGGTTTTTGGGTTCGACCCATTTTCAGCCGACCCATTGCCATCATGCCCAGGAAAATGCAAAATGCGTAATCTGAAGTGCTTCACTTTAAACAGGAAAACATGAGTCAGAGCTGTGAACTCTGCTTTGAATTTGCGGTGCGGCACCAGCCTCAGATGTGCGGTCTCAGCTGCACACAGTGGTGATGTGGTAGCTGTAAGCCGTTGAATCGACTTCATCTCTCCCGTAACCGAAGATGAACTCAAGGCTACCGAGAAACCAGATGATTCATTTGAGCTTGGACTCGGATGGTTTAGAAGCAGAAACTCGAAAGCCTTTCCAGCAATAAACCAACGAGAGGCAACGCCAAGATCGCCTAGTATGCGTCTTTGTTTATAAATCCTGTTCTATGGCAAAGCCGTAATCAAAGTCCTCCAAACTGTTGTGAAAGTGCAGCAGAGTACATGAGTTAATCAGGTTTGGCCTATTTGCAGGTGATTTTTCAGGATGACAGGACATGTATGGAACAGGCCTAAACGGATTCAGATGGGTAAAAAGGAGTCATTGAGTAAAACAAAGGTAATTAGCAAGCATTAGTACGAATGAGAAAATGACTCACGTGTGTTTCCGTCAGCCTCCATACTGAACACATCTGAAATGGAGCTGGAAAAGACAAGGATAAAGAAAAGAACAGCAGATAAGTATTTACTCCGGAGATTCATTTCAGCAAAGTCAGCAAAAGGGAGGACGGCCTCCTCTCGTGTTTATCAACACCAAAGGACGCCCCGAGCAGCTAAGCTTTCTGACAGCTCCGCCAGGAACAGACTGAAACCCAGCTGGACCTAATTTTCACTGATAAAAGAGCATTAAGACATTGTTTAGCTACTTATTATTATCATATGCAATAAAATTATATCCCTGTCACATGCATGGCATATTTCTGTCAGTTTTTCGCATTGTCGTGAGGCAGCATGCCATATTTTTTCTCAAGATCTGACCACTCAACGTCTGAGGTGAATACACTGTCACATCTTCAGTACCCACAAGCAGAAGGGTAATGCAAGGAAAGAATAAAATCATGCCATAAATAATTAGCTGCCTGCAAGAACAACAGCATGAATCCACACATAAGCAAGTGCACCGTCTCACAGAGCCAACTGAGCACAAACAAGCACACATACAACCAAACATCCTGTAGCTGCTGGTAGGATGATGGGCGCTGAATATCAAGAGGAACTAAACTGCGGGACACAGGACTGCTCTTTCGATAATTTGCCATTAGCAATGGTAACATGAGACCAAAACAATGCATAAAACAAGCAAAGTAATATACACTCTGACTGAACTGTACGACTGCTTTATAATTCTCCATTTCACAAGAACCGTGCAAACTATTTTTGCTGACGTTCATACGTGCACTGCAACCAAATTTTTCAGGAACGTGTCAGACGGCAATAAAACTTCATTCGTTTCGCTGGCAGTAGAGGAAATATGAGGAGGAGATTAGTACATAAACTGATGACGAATGGCACATGTAAGAACTGAAAGAGCAGACCTGGTAAAAGAATTTGTTAAAAAAAAAAAGAAGTATGAATCCCATCCATCCCGCACCGAGAAAGAATAAAGGCCCTGACAGCACAAAGGTAAGTTATAGTTGAGATGGCGCCCCACACTGGAGGAAGGTGGGAGCATATCCGAGGACAGGAGCCAAATGGCGTATGCGCAAGTTGTGGAGTTCTCCAAGCTGATCTGGAAACAGATAATGGGGACTTGTGGACTGTTTAGGGCCCATAGGGAAGGTTGTGGCGCTGGACTAGGCCAGGCTTGAGAGAGGATTATGCAGCGGTGCTTCTGTAATAAGAAGTGAGGAAATTGCAGGTCTCAGGCTGCACCCGACCCAGACACAAGCTCTCAAACATGGCCGTGGGGCAGGCGAGGGTGGTGCTAGGAGACCACTTTTCACCCCAATAAAAAAAAAAAAAGAAAAAAAAAAAAAAAAACCTGTTTCATAATGGTGGGCAGACTCAGACTTCAGCATTAACGAGCAGTTTCACAGCCTAATAGGGTAGATCCACTATGCAGTAAAGTCATGCACTCAAGTTAAGGTAATGTCTCACGTAAACGTGCTACAGAAATTTTGTGTTCTTGCGTGAGGTTACTGCAAACCACTTGATCAGCTTTTAACAGAATGCTGCGTAAGTCTGCGTGAGATAACGTCAAATTGAGGGTCTTACATAACCTAGCCTAGGGAACCTTCTCCAGAAAGGGCCAGTGTGGGTGCAGGCTTTCATTCAAACCAAGCGGATACACACCTGATTCTACTTATCAAGGTCTTCAGCAAAGACTCCAGAGGTTGATTAGTAGAATCAGGTGTGTAACTGCTTGGTTGGAATGAAAGCCTGCACCCACACCGGCCCTTTCTGGATAAGGTGCCCCACCCCTGACCTAGCCGATAAAAACAGCCACCCAAAAAGTTTTCTAGCAAGTTGGAAAAAACTCAACCACGCAACATGACATAACTTTACCTTAGAATACGCAGCATGCACCAATCTGCTGTCGATACGTCAGAATATCAGACACATTTCAATATTTAAAAAAACAGACTCACCTCAAGCTAAATAATTCAACGCAAGAGATAAGTTTTCAAGCATGGTGAAAAAAAGTCCTCCAAAGTGGAGTGTGTAGGTTCCTGCATTCTCTTGTAACCACAGATCCACTGCCAAGTATATTTATGATTCTTTACTGTCACTTGCAGAGTGCTATGGACTCGACTACCATATGTAGGTTTGTGTAAATTTCTGCAAGCCAAACTCGTCTTACCAAATTTTACTGAATAGTGCATTTAACCTATAAGAAAAGAAACGCTGAGAGCGCTACTGGTTTTCAACGGTACAAAGGCATTGCCGGAATCATCTCAACTGAGAAATGGTGCCATAAAAACATTAATACTGCTAAACTTTGAACATGAGACAGTATAACGTGTTGCAAACAGGACACAACAGCAGCAAAGAAAGATAATCACGCAATCAATTACGATTCCAGCAAAGAGGGAAAAAGGGAAGGGTAACAACTGAATACATCAATGTCATCTTTATCCTCAGATTTCGGCATTTGAAGACTATCAAAAGAGGGAGAAAAATTAAATTCCACACTGGAAACAAAATGCTCCAAGAGCCAAACAAAACAGCTTGCTCTCTGTGCACCTTCAATACTCAATGACTTCGTTTCAAACACTGTACCGACAGGCAGATTCTTGGCCGTGCAAATCTGTCTAAAGAGGAGTATTGCTAGGTGAAACTACTGTAAATCTAATCAAATTAATTCTAAGAAATAAGCGCTAAATATTATGTGCAATGTTGAAAAGCCCAAATACCACTGAAATGATGTAATGTGTTGAGTGAGTTGAACTTAGAAGGATGTAGAACGGCACGTGATCAATAAAGCCAAAATAAGCCATCAGCGAGGGGAAAGTGCAGGTAAAATGCACAAATATAGCCCTGATCTAAAATGTGATCCAAAAAAGGTATTAAAGCTTCATTTTCAGGAACTGACGCATGATCTCATTTGAAACACTCTTCAAGATTTATACTTATATCCGAAATTATAATATTCAATCGCGAAAAACAATTCCTAAATACTAATCACGGAAGTTTGGGGAAGCATATTTATTTGTGGAAGCATCATGCCGATGATTATCACCGGCCGATGATATTTAGAAGGCTCATGTGCCATGCGAAAAATAAGCACCTGTGATTTGCCTCTTATGAAGTAGAGCAAAATTAAAGCCATCTTTCGCCAATAAATAAAGGAATCTCATTCATAGTAAATACATTTTTAGAACAGAGGTATTAACCAAATAAAACCTGAAGACCCATATATGGGTCTGTCACATGCAGCTGCTGAATTCAAACCCGTGGAACGTCAGGCCTATTTCAATTCTTGTGGGGATCCCAAGGTTTCAAGCAATCTTAAAAATAGCTGGCTGAATAACAGGAAAATGGAATAAAATATTGAGCAAGACTAGATATGTTCCATTTGATGCAATGCTCCGGCCATAAAAACATGGTGTCTTGGGTTTGAATATTTCTCTCACTATGAGTGTGATGTAGCTTCAGTGAAATGCCGCACCCAGCAGATATAGAGTATGACAGTAACATTGTCCTACAATAAGAAAACAAATACTTTTTCTAACTTTGAACCCACACAAGGGAAAACTTCAGTTAAAAAATTAGAGTTTGAGGGGTTAATAACCACCTCATTTACCCAGATATTGCAAATGCCTGGCTTCAAAACAGCTACTCAAGTGGCCCGGACGAAATAGAGGGTACATTTCTTCACCTGAGATTGTTCTCCTTCTCCATCATACACTTTGGCAGATAAAAAATGTCTTAGATTGTAATAAGGGAAAAGGTCACAGCTTTGGCAGTTAAGTGAACACCCTCTGTTCTTCGAGACAAACTGCGAATCCTTTAGCATAAACGTAATCAAAGGGAAATTAGATTTAGGATCATTTTTCAGCTCAGGGACTTTAAAGCAGCTTTGTCAGGAATGAGAGTCACTCCACTTATCGCCAGAACCAAATCAAACAACTCATCCGTCATGGCGGATTTGGCAAAGAGCAATGCGAATCCGTAATGCTGAGAAAACCCTGAAAGGGCGAAGCAAGGGCGAACCACGCATCGACTCCATAAGACCAGGGTCTGTCAACAGCATTAATTATTTCATTTTTAATGTATTCCCGTGTCATAACTAAAGGTACCATGACACAATGTATCAAACATCCCCCAGGAAAAAAAACTGAATGCCATTCAAAACCATCTAAAGTGTATACACTCTTCACAAAGTATTCAGTGATATTACAAATATTTTTCCATGACGAACATAATCAGTTTCATGAAACTGAGCAGATTTCCAAAAAAGTCTGGGGCAAAGATAGCCTGATAATGTACTTGAGACACAAATTATTTGGCAGAAGTTCTACATATTTTGATAAGAACAAAAATAATATAACATGAGGTGCAAGAAAGAGCAGTTTTACACTGCATTGCCCTTACTTTACCATCACAATTTTACCTCAGATCACATATATTAACATGCATCTTATAGGAAAAGTATTGCTGTATACCTAAAATGCTTCACAGGTACTGGAAATATAAAAGCCTCCAAGATTTCTGCGGCAATATGTTAGCAAAATGTAATATTTTAAGCTAGATACTGTATGCAGTATTTGTTAAGGAAACAAAAGGAAAAAGCACATTTATGATTATATAAAAGCATCTTTGATACATAATAAGGATTTTACAATAAAACTAGAGTGCCAAGGGCCCTGAAGGTTACCGGCAGTTACAACTCCAACAGGGGAAAAGTAACTAGCATCAGTCCGCGGATTCAACAGGAAGCCAACACGAATTCTTGCGAAAGCAACACGTTGTCTACACGATAATGGCGTTTGAAAGCTCCAGCTCGGACATCCGCGAAAAAAATTAAACCTATTTTATTTTTTCCCGAATTTCGGCGGTGATGGCGAACGGTCCCCTACCAGTGCGAATCAATTCACGATGTATACGCGCTTCTCTGCGAAACAAGATAACTGTTTCATCAGCACACTTCCGCGGGCCAACGCAGCTCAGTGAGAAAGGGGTTTTCGTTACCATTATCAGGAAACTCGACAGAGCGGTCACACTTTTTCATGAGTGACAAACAGTAACATTTTTTTGTCACGTTTCTGCCATTTAGCAAAAATATAATCTTTAATAAGTGTAGATCATGAAATCCGACTAGATTTTTTTCTTACCTGGACTTTCACTGTCGTCTGCTGTCAATTTGTGAAGTGCGCCATCTTCCCAATTCATTTCTGGTTCTTGCTCTGCTTTCAGACAATGATTTTTTTTACACAACACTGCCACCGAGTGGGTCTAATCGGTAGTACTCTTTCTATTCCATGATGCTAATGGAACAAACATCCAAAAATGGATTTTGACCAGTTTTTATTGCCGCAATTGATTGCGAAGAAAGGTCGACCGTGCGACAATGCCTGTTAAAATTTTTATTATATATGGGTTAGTGCCAAAATACATACCAATGTCTAAAGACAATATTAAACGAGGAAATAAATAGATTGATTTTGTCACATGACCTTGACCTTGAAGACCAAAGTCAAACTCAATATGGTGTGTTTGATCAGCATACATGATTTGTCATTAGTATCCAATACATACAGAAGATCTAAAGCCAATATTAAAGGACTTTTAGGCCATTTTTGTCATTATCTGGACCTTGTTGCCCAAGGTAAAATCCAATATGTCGGTAACAACCAGCATACATGATTTGCTATTAGTACCCAATACATACCTAAGCTCTAAAAACAATATTAAACAAGTTATGGGCCATTTTTGTCATATAACCTTGACCCTGAGGCCCAACGTCAAATTTGACTGACAGCCTAAGAATGTTCAGCATACATGGTTTCCTATAGGTGCCCCAAACATACCTGAGCTCTAATTGCCATATTCAGTGAGTTATAGCACATTCTTGCCATTTGACCTTGACGCCCAATGTCATATTCAGCTTGCCGAGAATGTTTGGCTTACATGATTCCCTATAGGTGCCTCACACGTACCTAAGCTCTAAATGCCACATTAAGCTATTATAACACATTTACGCCATTTGACCTTCATCTTGAGGCTCAAGGTCAAATTCGAACAACCGAGAATGTTTGGCATACATGATTCCCTATAGGTGACTCATACATATCTAAGCTCTAAATGTCATATTAAGCAAGTTACAACACATTTTTTCCATTTGACCTTGACCTTGAGGCCCAAGGTCAAATGTGACTGACTCACAATGTTCAGCATACCTGATTCCCTGTAGGTGCCTCATACATACCTTAGCTCTAAATGCTATATTAACAGAGTTATAGCACATTTTTGCCAGTTGACCTTGACCTTTTGGCTCAAGGTCAAATTCGACCAACCGACAACGCTTGGCAAGCATGATATGCTGTATATGCTCAATGCATACCTAAACTATCAATGCAATAATAAGCAAGTTACAGCACATTTTGTGCCAAAACACCCTGAAAATGACTAAGTCCAGACACGTTGCCTAGGTGGCGCTATGAAGGAGCGATTCAATCAAAACGCCGTTTACACTGTTGAAGCAGGTCATGATACTGATTCCACTGCTTGCGAGGAAAAAAAAAAATTAATCAGACAGTTTTTGAGAAAATTGCACCTAAGTGCTAAAATTGGCCATTTTCAACATAAAAATGGCTGCCAAGTCTAAACGAACGATTCAATCAAAAAAATTTTTGCTCGGGCACTAACTTGATGACCCATTTGATCACATCCCCAAACAAAAAAAAAAAAAAAAATTTCATCAGAGCATTTTTGCGATATGGCTTTAAATGGACGATGCGGACGCTGCCGCCGGACGCAAAGTGATGACAACAGGTTACTGGCCTATGGCCAGCAACCTAAAAATATACAACTCGAGGCAAAGTGTTGATTGCTATATCTCCACTTGCCACAGCTTCATACACCCTAAAAGCTGATCCTTGGCTCCCTCATACAACTGACCTAATGTGACTCTGACCTTTGACCTGATGACCAGTAATACCTTTCTGTGGGGAGTTACCGAGTCTGATTTGGTCAAAATCCCTCCACTCCTACAGTAGATATAGCACAAACAAGACATTTGTGATGGACGTTGTGACGGACAGGTGGAAATCCAGAAAACGGTATGCCTGCTGCCCGCTGTGTGAGGCACAGGCATAGTCAAGCCTGAAATGCTGGCTCTGGAAGCGAACATGCAGACATTCTGTTACCCAACTTCAATTTCAAAGGCTCTGCTTCCTAAACCACCCAATATAGTACATATGAAAATGTGCTCTCCATCAAAGCTGTAAAGCTTTCATGTTAAGAAACTAAACACCAAATGATCTGGTGCTTTCAAAATCCCGGAACCATCTGCAAAGAGATTAGGTACTCTTCTAAAAAATTATCTAAGGGAAAAAGATATCTAGCAAAAGGCCATGATTCTTGGTAAAAATGGCTGTCTGCGTACTGCAGCAATTTCAGAGGAGACTCATTACCAATTTGCTTTTAGAAGACGGATACTTAATTTCGCAATTCCATCCTTTTTATAATTTTATGATTCCATCCATTTGTATAGCCCCCCCTTCATTTGCGTACACATTTACACAAAA
This sequence comes from Gymnothorax javanicus, assembly GCA_029692085.1. Taxonomy (NCBI): domain Eukaryota; kingdom Metazoa; phylum Chordata; class Actinopteri; order Anguilliformes; family Muraenidae; genus Gymnothorax; species Gymnothorax javanicus. The sequence goes on along the minus strand of CM056202.1, from coordinate 44,942,505 downwards.
AGTGTCTAAATATTATAACGGACCCCCTACTTTTCATTCACTATCTACTGCATGTAACAATTTATCTGCCATTCTGAGTTCCAGCGGACAAAGCAATGATATAACTATCATAAAAGCAATGCCGTAACATGAACATTACACTTCACACTTTCAAATGGGTAGTTCAATAAGAAAAGGGGAAAAAGGAATTCAAACTACTCCCTAACAATGATACTCTCTTAAAAAAAAAAAAAAAAAAGCTACAAATTAAACCCCTGGAACAAAATAATCCTGCTTCATTTGGCAGAGGGCCTACAGGTAATTATACTTCATCCTTGATTATTCATAAACCCAATGTGTTCAGGGCTGAAAAAGGCCCAGATGGATGAAGGACAGACCCCTTTGAAGCCCGTTTCAAAGTGACTGGAAAGGCATTTATGATTAAAGGCATTAATAAATCACAGAGTCACAGACTCCTGTAATGCATCCTTCTGCAGTGATTTTTCATTGGTCAACAGCAAACACCAAACTGCTGGCAGCTGGGGGGTGAAAAGGATTAGCCTATAAAACCATCACGAAACAAATATAAACAGATGGGACTACATTCAAAATGATTAGCCAATTATTTTTTGTCATCGGCTTTACCACAGACACTACTGTCCTCCTCACAAACAACATCACATTGCCATTTTGGAGCCAGTTTATGGAAGTCTGACCCATAGCAACAGAACTGTGTTGTATGTACAGGAGTAGAGTAAAAATATAAGTGAGTAGAGTAAGAGGTTCTGTAAGGTAGCAATAGCACGATCTCACTTCCAGTTATTCGAACAAGAAGACTTCAAGACCAGAAATTTCCCCAAAAGCACTTCAGCCAATGACAAAAAAATGCACAATGCATTTAAGCATTTACTCGAGTATGTAACAGATATGTCACAAAAAGAAGACATTAACAAGATGCAACAAGAACCTCATTCTGCTTTATATGAAAATTTCTGTACACAGAGAGAGTTCTGCAATCAATAAGAGTCACTGGCAAAAAAAGGGGACCAACTATGCTGTTTTTTTTTGACTAATAGTATTCTTGGATGTTCAAAAGGGAGGTTTATAAAACTTTCGGCAGAAGTAAGTAAATAAATAAATAAAAATTACATGATCCCTTGCCAATTTGATTCCTGTCATTCCTAACACTCCAAGAAACAGGCTGCCCAGAGTGGACGTCCTTGCTGAAATGAGCTCTCTTCTGATTGGCCAGTGAACAGAGCACCGTGTCAACGGAGAGAGACGATGGCTGCTGGCAAGTCTCTAAATACAGATGATTGAATGAGTAGCCACCTAACTAGCTATTAAACTAGCTACACAATGAGCATGGAAAGGTAATGTCTGCAGACCAGGCAAGTATGGTCATTACACGCAAAGAGAAATGTGACATGCAGTTTAATGACACAAGTAATTTATGGAATTTAGTGGAATTTATGGACTTTAGTCCTTTAAGAAAAATCCGCCGTTAGCACTGGTTTGGTAGTAACCATTATCTAACATTCCATTTATTTTGAATAGCAGCACTACTCTGTTATCAACGAACTGAATTCCAATAAAAACACTCTTCTGTTCTACCAGTTCCTATCCACGTGTATCCTACATTGCCTCTGGCTAAACTAGCAATGGTTTCTAAATTTAGCCACTAGCTAGAAACACTTGGAATTCAGTTTGAATGTTAACAGAAATTGGAAACACTTACCCGCCTATCTACCCATATATTTTAATTGAAAATAAATCAAGGCCACCATTTCTTTGTATTTGACATTTTATATAGGCATGGGCAATACAAATGAATAAAATGACAACATTTCTCGAGTTGCTGAGAAAAAAGTTTTTATTATTTTCTAATGATTTTTTTGCAGGTAAGTACAGAAGACACAGACGAAGAGTTTGCCACAAGTCCAACGCCTTTACAGGAAAGGGTCTCAGAGCCACAGGGTCCCAAAAATGGCTGATTTCTGCATTTATCAACAAAACCCATTGTGAAAATTGGGGGGTGAAGCCTGAGGGCATTTTCGAAAATGCAGTCTACTCAGAAATAAACCTGGCCAAATTATCCATTAGGGTACCCTAACAGAAATAATTGATGCTAAAGTCATCAACCCCTTTTCTGAAGTACAGCAGCACCCCCTAGGCCCTTTTTAATGGAAAATGCATTGAATTTCACCCAATTATGTTCAACAAACATTAGGTTTTGCGTTGAAATTAAAAAATAGTATGAATGGGTTGCCTGTGAAGTTTTTTTTTTTTTTTTTTGGATCAATGGCCTGCAAAAATGTCAAAATTATCAGTGGGAGGGCAAATATTAACGCTGCTCGCCCATTACTATATAAAATGCAGTGAAGTCGCTGATGCCGGCAGTTGTTTGCCCTCCCACTGCTCTGAAATGAATCAGACGTTCCCCTTCAATAACCCGTGGTGATTAAAAAAAAAAAAAAAACCTTTGCACTGTTTTTTACAATGTCCATATACCCTCCTCCCATGATAGTTTCAATGAGCTACTGCGAATAATTCATAGTAAAACGTAAAACACAGTGACGTGCAGTCGGAGGTTGGTTTGGCGAGGCAGAAACCTCCCCTTTGCTTGATTAGCAATCAGACGATTAACTAGTTTAGTAAGACTATTCGGCAGAATGACGGGCCAGTTTAAGTTTCCGTGGCGTTATTACTCAGTACATCGAACCTGAAATGCTCACTAGACAGCAGATTTTGCGTGACTTGCTTCCAGGAAGCCGAAGCAATGTCATCAACAAATATTAAAACAGTTCGACTAATGCAGAGTTCAATGCTTAATCAATATACAGTGTTTTCTCCTTTAAATACGCGCTGTTACACCCAAACAAAAAGCGGGCGCTTATTTTCAGTCTTCTTCATAATCCGATTAACAAAATGTTTAAACGATATACAGAATTACCGAGAGCCGAGAATTTTTCCTAATTGATTATTCAGATTTCCATCCTCGCAGTCTCGAATTGAAGGGTATAAGTGAATGAATCTTGTGACCGGTGTTCGCGAGGTGGCATATTTTGATAGGTAGCAAAATTTGTCAGAACACTGGTAGGTTTTGAACGCCTGGCGCTGGTTTATTCCTTGGTATATTTTACTGAAACTTCACAAATAGGGTCACAGGATATTCTGTCAACTAACTATGCAGGTAATAGTAAAAAATACACTCACCTTTCTTGCTATTGTTGAGAAGAAGTCACGGCGAACTCATGACGAACTTCAACAACTTCTGTCGAACTTATTTCACATCCCCTGGAGGTCTAGACTGGGACGAATAGACTCGTAATTTCTCAAATTAGATGGCTGTAAGTCAATAAGGGCCGTAGCTGGGATATCACGTCAGCGCGGGCTGTTTGAAATCTACCTCCAAAATGGATATTTTTGCCACGCCGTGCACTTGAAAGTTTGTAAACACGGTGCAAATTGAGGTCACGATTCATCCAACGGGCGAATAATAGCTCTGTTCAAATCGCGTTATTGGCGTATCGCATGAGAGTTCATGTATGAAATGCGGGTATCCTATTGATAAGGTTGCTTTTAATCAAACCATGGTGTTCTTTTGTATGAAAATGGTATATACATCATTTTTTTTTTAATAAGTTTTTTCTGAGGCTTGTTTACCGCCCCAGTTCAGCTGTTACGCATTCCATTAGAGTTTATGCAGAGCGTTGCCCATGCCTATTTTATATAAATTTTATTGCCAGTCCTGCATTGTACAGACCCAGGTTAGTAGTATAAAGCAGTCAGACAAAAACTGGATAGCACACACGTTTTGTCTCATATAGCTGGGATGTAGACATAAAAAAAAACCCATGGGTTGAGATACACAGATGAGGGGTGGAACAATTCTCAAGAGCCTGCATGTGAGGTAAGAAAGCTAAGCCAAATCTGAATGGCATGTCAAATGTCATGTCTCATGAAAACTGACCAACTCTGTACAGCTGTAGCTCTGTGGTTAGCCAGCAGCCATCTTACCAAGAGTCCATCTGTCACTATCGCAGAGCTTTGTCCCACGGCTACAATTGTTTTATTCTGTGGCTGTTTTTTTGCTGTGGTGGGCAAATGCTGTCATAGTTTCTCACCAAGTTCCTCTTGATGCCTCAAATAATTTAGCAGTTCTCACAACTGACACACTTAAAATTTGGGCACCAACTATTTGGCCCCTTAGGAACTCCTCTAACACCCTTATCCAACCCTAGAGCCTTACTCAATAAGGTGGTGTTAGTTGGACCTCTTTGAAGAAGACACATGCTGCAAATTATACTCAAATCAATATGATTTACCAGAGTGGATACTCCTTTAACTGAGAGCCAGAACATCAGTAAATTGCCAATTTTCAGGATTGGTTCTGATATTTGGTTCACCCCCTCTGTAATATGATGATGATAAAAATGAAGCCAAAGAATGATAAATGGGGCAGACTGAAGACGCAGCGGCCCGTACCTGCTGACGGAGATGTCGCTGAAGCTGGGGCTGGGGCATCGCTCTGAGTCCTCGGTGTTCAGAAGCCTCTCTGCAGCTGGGTCTTCAGAGGACAACTTCAACGCACAGGGTGCCGTGTCACCAGGCTTTCCTGAATTTATATTGCATTCACAAACAGGAAAACAAAGTAAATCATATGACTTTTAAGCTTAAGTTCCAAACAAATGGGATCTGCAAAATATTTTAAAAAACCAAAGGATTGGCTTTTTTAAGTACTATGTCAAGAGAGTAATAAGTTGAAACAATTCATTCCTAAATGGGTCAGATCCAAAACCTCTGCAAGCTTCATGGACAGAATTCAGAGAAGTGAAGTCCCAACAAAAACTAGGGAGGCACTCGTAGAGTGCAAACGTCTGCCAAGGCAGCAAAATCCAAATGTGCATGAGTGGGAGCAAAGTTGAGTTATCGCGTGTGATAGGATTTCAAGATAGCTGCCGTGGCGGCCATATTGTTTCACTGATCGTGGTCAAAATCAATAGGGTCCATCTTTGATGTAATAGCAATCCACCCACAAAATTTCAGACAAATCCGTGCATTACTTTTTGAGTAATCACGTGTGATAGGATTTCAACATGGCTGCTGTGGCAGCCATATTGTTTTTCAGTGAAAATCAATAGGGTCCATCCTTGATGTAATAGCAGACAAATCCCATTAATTTTTGAGTTTCGTGTGATGATTTCAACATGGCTGCGTGGCAGTGATCGCGGTGAAAATCAAGAGGGTCCATCCTTGATGTAATAGCAATCCACCCACAAAATTTCACACGAATCCATGCATTACTTTTTGAGTAATGTTGTTCACAAACAGACAAACAGACAGACAAACAAACAAACAGGGGCGAAAACATAACCTCCGCCCCAACTTCGTTGGCGGAGGTCAAAATATGAGTGATTTTTCGGATTGAGATGGCGGAAGCGGCAGGACGTGCATGACTGAGCTCTGCACCCGGGCCTGTCTGATCAAAAATATACTGAACTAAAATGATTTCAAAATGAGATTTTGAATAGAACACTGACATTTTCAACAAAAGATTCAAAGCTGAATGATCTATTGCAATTCTCCTAAACGAGCAGGCTGCAGGCTACGCCGTGAGAAATGCTCTCCACGCCACCAGACGCGCCACGCACCGCATGTCAAACAATCAAACAATGGCAGGTGAAATGGAGAAGATACTCCAGGCGATTGAGGCCAGCAAAACAGAACTCCTGACGAATCTTCAAGGAATAGAAACTAAAGTCACTAATCTCAAACTGTTCATGTCAAACTTGGCATACCAAAACGCCGCAATGGAAGAAAGAGTGAGTAAAACCGAGGATGACTTGGCTACTGCGCAAAGTTCCATAAAAAAAATGAAGACTATTGTGGCCACACTTCAATCAAAAGTGGATTACATGGAGAATAAGATCCGACAGTCAAACCTGGTGATTGTTGGAGTTCCAGAGGGATCGGAGGGAGCTGACACCGCAGCTTTCCTGAAACGCCTGATTCCTGGTCTACTTGGAGCGGATAACTTTCCAGAGCCTATAGCCGTGGAGAGGAGCCATCGGATCGCCGCACGTAACAGGGGTGATCCACAGAAATCTCAACCCATCATAGCGAAACTCCTGAACTATCAGGATAAGCTGAAGATTCTACGACTATCACGCGAGCACAGAGAGCTTCGGTTCAAGGATAGGAGAATCTACTTCTTTCCCGACTTCAGCAAAGCAGTCTGGGCCAAACACAAAGCTTTCCTGCCAGTGAAAAAGAAGCTTCAAAATCGGGGAATAAGGTATGCCATGATCTTCCCAGCGGTACTATCTATTGACTATGAGGGCACGAAATCAAGGTTTTACACACCTAAAGCGGCAGAGGACTATCTGAAAGTAACGTTTCAGGGCCGCGAAAATTGCTCCTTAATGGAGGAGGACAAGGAGCCTAGTTTTGATGCGTAAATGTATACCAGGTCTATTGTAAAACATCCTTCTGATATTAGAAAGACTGTTTTGATTTGCTGATTTTTGCCTTGGAATCCTTGGTTGTGCCATGTAGGCTAGCCTGATGTAGTCCTATTATTCTACTCCGTCCTATAATGATTTATTCATGGCCTTGAATAACCTACTTTGTTCCGTTAGAATCACGGGTCTATTAATGGTGACAGTAGGCTAATGATATAATTGGGAAGGGGGGGGGAATTAAAAATCCAGGTGTTTATGATTTTGTTCACCATCAGTGCTTTATCAGTTTACCTCCTTATTGTAAAGGTTGCAAGATGTAGGCTCTATTTACAGTTTTGTCTCAGTTTGTTTAGTTTCTCTTTGTATTTGAAAATAACAGTTCTTGCTGTGCTGTGGTGATAATCTGGCAGACACTGGCTCCTTCCTACAGGGATTAGGGAATGGTTGGGCAAAACTCGTGTTCCTCGGAATCGGGCTGGGCCTATTACTAAGTGGGTGGGTGGGTGTGGGTTTGGTGTTTCACCTATCTTAAAGGTGAAGTTCGTGTGTTTTTTTGTTGGCAGTGGGTTTTTTGTTTCTTTGCTTTTTGTAATGTTTTAGTGTTTAGTTTCACTATGTATGAAATAATTAACAAAGCAACAACCTGTAAAGTTGAATATAAGCATAAACAGAATATTTCTCAAGATTTGACTAATGCTATCAAATAACTATTTTAACATGCTCATGGAGCATCAAAGGCTGTAATCATCCCATAAAAAGGAAGGTTTTGTCCTTTTTAAAAAAAAGAGAAAGTAGTTATTGGAATGCTACAGGAGACTCACTTAACAAATGAGGAACATTTAAAATTATAGAGTGGTTGGGTTGGACAAGTGTTTCATGCTTCATATAACGGTAGAAGTAGGGGGTTTGCAATATTAATCCATAAGGAAGTCCCACTTAAAGTTGAATATTATGAATCAGATCCAGATGGTTGCTTTATTTTCCTACATGGCTCTTTGTATGGCGACATAAGTATTTTAAATGTTTATGCAGCTCCTAATATTCAACTCAGTATATTTACAAAACTAACTTCCCTGCTTGTTAAGTATAGCTGTCCTAATACACTAATTGGTGGTGATTGGAATTGCATACTGGATGGGTATTAGATAGGGAACCCAATACTACTTCATCCATTTTAAACCCTAGACAGAAAACTATTCATCAAATGATAGAAGAGGTTGGCCTGACAGATGTTTGGCGTTTGTTTAACCCCAGCAACAGAGACTATACATTCTACTCTAATCCACATAGGACTTACTCTAGAATAGATTTTTTTTTGGTTCCTCGAATTTCTGTGGAATTAATTGAGAAATGTCATATTGGTTCAATTCACATCTCAGACCACGCTCCTGTTTTCTTAGTAATGTCCATTTCAAATAATAATTTAAAGACATACACCTGGACATGTAGTAGATCTATCTCATCTGATACAGATTTTTGCTCCATGGCTCAAAGGGAATTGCAGATGTTCATCCAGGAGAATGACAATGAATATACAGATCCCTCAAATCTATGGGATACGACTAAAGCTTTTTTGAGGGGCATAATTATATCATATTGCTCAACCAAAAAGAAGAAAAAACTGAAGGAGCAGAGACGCCTCGAGGTACAGTTACAGGACGCTGAATTTGAACATAAACGTAATGGAAGTAAACCGAACTGGGATAAAGTTTTAAGAACTAGAACAGCTCTCAATACACTCTTATCTCAGAAAGCAGAAAAAGGGTTGGTCAAACAAAAACATAAGATATATGAATATGCTAATAGATCTGGGCGGTACTTATCTAATTTAATAAGCAATAAATCCCTAAATAGATCTATTTCTACAATTAAGAACAATAATGGTCAGCTTTATCATACTAACTTTGAAATTGCTAATGTTTTTAATGAATTTTACTCCTCTTTGTATTCCTCAGAGGAATCTGGGAGTATAGAGGATAAGATGAACGGTTTCTTTAAACGTATAAAACTCCCCAAGGTTTCTGAGGAAGATCGACATATGTGTGACATGGATATTACAAGTAAGGAGGTTGAGGATGTGATAGACACTTTGGCTTCAGGCAAGGCTTGTGAACCAGATGAACTTCCACCAGAAATATAAAAATATATCTCCCCCCTCCCAGTAAAAATGTTTAAACATTCCTTATCCAACAAGAAACTCCCACAATCATTACAGATGTCTACTATTAATGTTTTACTTTAGGAAAATAAAGACTCAAACAACCCGGCATCGTATAGACCAATAAGTATCCAAAACACAGCCTGCAAAATTTTAGCAAAACTTCTGGCACCTAGGCTCAATCAAATTATACCAAAAATTGTAAGATATGATGAGACAGGTTTTATTCAAAACAGGCAATCCTATTCAAACATCAGGAGATTATTAGGAGTTTTACAATATGTCAAGATAAAGAAACTTGATGCGTTAATAGTAACGTTAGATGCTGAAAAAGCATTTAACTGTATAGAATGGAAATATTTGCTCAGAACATTAGAGGAATTTTCTTTTGGAGTGGGATTTATTAATTGGGTCAAATTGCTTTACTCCGCACCCCGAGCATCAGTATCTATTAATGGGATGTTGTCTTCTCCTTTTGAAATAGGTAGAGGCACAAAACAAGGATGCCCCTTATCCCCCTTATTATTTTCCCTAGTAATTGAACCTTTGGCAGAAATGATTAGATCGAATACTTCAATTACTGGCATTCACACTGACGGGAAAGTATACTCCATCTCTTCATATGCTGATGATGTTCTTTTATTTTTGAGTAACCCGGAGTCCTCAATTCCTGCTACAATTAAAGTAATTAATGAGTTTGGGGTGATATCTGGATATAAGATTAATTATGGGAAATCTCTAGCACTACCACTTGGAAATTTAAGAAGTACTGATCTATCAGCATATAGTCCTTTTCAATTATCTCCTAACGGTTTCAAGTACCTTGGCATTTTTGTGTCCTTTAATATTGAAGATATGATTAAGATGAATTTACACCCAGTGGTGAATGAAATTAAAAAAGACCTTCAAAGATGGAATCCCTTATCAATTTCACTACTTGGAAGGGTTGCTATTATAAAAATGAATGTCCTGCCAAGATTATTATACCCAATGCAGATGTTGCCGAATTATATTCAAGTTAAATTTTTCAAAACATTACACAGTATGATTAGCAAATTTGTTTGGAAACATAAGCGTCCCAGATTTAAATTAGAGAAATTGCAGCTACCTGTAGATAAAGGAGGACTACCACTTCCCATCATAATGTACTATCACTGGGCCTCTCAGATTACATACATTACAGAATGGATAAAAAATGATCCCAACTCAACATACCTGGATTTAGAAATTACTGGTTGTGCGTCTCTCATCTCAGATTTGCCATTTATACATAATGCAACAACACAACAGGGAATGAAGGAAAATTATATTATTAGAAATACTCTTAAAACCTAGCATCAGATACGTAAGCACTTTAGAATAATAGATCAGTATTCTATACTTGCACCTATTGTATGCAATCCTGATTTTGCACCCTCGTGTTCAGATGTAGGATATAAGACCTGGAATGATGTTGGAATTACTAAGTTACAGGACCTTTTTCTAGACGGAACTCTCAAATCCTTCTCACAACTTATGTCCGAATTTGATCTTCCTCGAGCACAATTTTTTCGCTACTTACAACTTAGGAGTTATCTCCAGTCTATACCAACATATAAGAATGGTTTGTATATTAATCAGTTGGAAAGAATATTACTGAAAGCATCTTCTCTACAGAAAAAGGTTATAAGCTATGTTTATGATCACTTGTTTGATAATATCCCTTTTATTAATAGTAAAACATCTTGGGGGGAAGAATCTGGGTCCCATATTGACGATGACATGTGGCGGAATATTTTATTGAATGCAAAAAAAATTACATGCTCCAACAAATCCTATGAAACCCAAAATATGATAGCCATTTTCAAATCAAGAGGTGAATGCTTATAACTTAAAACTATAACTTCAACTATTAAATCAGTTTAATGGAGAAGTTAAAGAAGGAGAAAAGTCGGACACACTTTGAAAGCAACAAAGAGCCACGATGTTACAAAAAGAGCAAGTAAAACGCTATTGGGAAATCCCAGGTCGCAGATTCACTGAAGAGTTTTATTGAGCACACTCCAATGCATAATTCTGTATATTAAAGATACAAAGACTCTCTCCAGTAAAAGTAATTGAATCTGTGGCCAAATACCACCCAGAATTTATTGTTCTATGAGAGCAGCTGCAGAGCTCATATGGCCTGAAGCACTAACTCCACTGCCCCTCCACTGCCCTGTTCTATAAGATGAAGAAGTCTACAGTACCCCCAGGATGCCCTCTCTCTGCTCCACCTCCTCCTCCCGACTGTGCCTCGTTGCTGTCAGCCTTCTTTGATGCCTCCCTGTGACCTCTGACCTGGTCAATGAGGCGGGAAAACTCTGCACTGTGCTGCCTCCCTGCAAGACAAAACAAAGGCTGCTGAGTCTAACAACACAAAAACTTCCGATGGTAGCAAGTGCGTATTAAAAGCCCAGTAAAGTCACTGTGTATTTTTGAATCGAAATGTAGCAATGTGCTGGTATCTGAAACTGTGGATGAGCAGCAGATGGCGAATACCATGAGGCGAATACAGCTCCTAGGCTGTTGCCCGAGGGAGTGCGAGAGTTCAGAATTATATGAATTTGTTTACCAGGCAGTCTGAAGCTTAAATAAAAATGGGCAGAATTCCCTCCTTGAGCCATTAGCGTTTTGCTGAATCGAGTAAGTTGGAGAGTCAAGGATACACAGCTGGGCAAGGAGATCTTTGAAAATTCCCAGAGAAACCCATCACGGACTGATATTGACCAACACACTCAGGCAGAGCAAGGCTATCTCTTAGTACGCAGTTAGCACCTTCTGTTAAGCGAAAAGCAGTAGGCAATATAATACCGCTCTGCATTCCTTTTGTTTCTGTCCAACCAGAGCAAATTCATGTCCAAATCAATATTCAGAAGCAACACATTGCCAAATACTGAAGTCAAAAAAAACATCTGCGCCGATGAACAAAGGCATCCTCTCCTGTTTAACTCAACTCAGGGCCCCGAGACTGAAATCCCTATGACTGACTGGAAAAATCAATTTTGCTATGCTGCTGTGTGGGGGTTATCTGGCATTAAGAGGCGCCTACAACCATTTGTTTTACATCACCGAGGACAAAGTATTCAAAATGCAGTATCAGAAAACAGTGTTAGCACTAAGCAGTATACAAAATGAATTCTTCACTGTGTGGCCATTTCCCTGTTGCTGCGGGCTGGTTTCAACAGCCAAACCAGTGAGTTTTCTGTAAACAAGCTTGACATCTTGATGCCTGACATATTCTACATTTTTTTGAGATTTAAGGAACAATAAAAACAATAAAATGCATTAATTTACTCATGAATCTTGCACGAATCAGAAGGACCAATGTTTGTTTTTTTCAGGAAGAGGAGAAAGCCTTGTAAGAGCTCATAATGTAACAACGACACATAATGTAACAATGACGCATAATACAGCAAAAAAATGTAATAAAAACTCAATGTAACAACTGGTCAATAATGTAACAAAAATGCTGAGCGCATAACGTAACAACTTTTTGCGCATAATGTAATAACTTATGACATTTCACGTCTGTTATTACGTTATGAAGCAAGCAAAATATTTTATTCCTAATAGCGTAATAACTTAATTACATTATAGACTGAGTGAATAATTTATGGAATAACATGGTAATTGCTTCACCATAGAGTCTAGTCTGCACTAGAAGCACTCTTTGGAATAGGTTTTACTTTAATTCAAGGCTCAAAATGTTCATACTCAAACAACCCCCGCCCCCTCCTTGGCCTGTGTGTGTATATATGCTCATGCACATGTTGAAGAGATACTAACACAACATTTTGTGAAGTACTATAACAAAACATCACAGTCACACATCAATATCACAGTTTTAATCAAAAATCTTAACAATTAAACAACTGTAATCAACTTAAATGCAAGAGCTTCTATCAATAATCGAAAATAATAATAAGTACACTGTATTTTATTAATCATTTGTAAGAAACTGAAATGTTACATTGCACGGGAAAAAATAAATTACATTTCCTGATTTGAACAAAATAGCTCTTTCTTCAAGAATTTCGGCTACATGCTCCAACAGTTTAACAGATAACACGTCTGGTAGAATGAACTGAAACTGAAAAATTTTTATGCAAAAAAAAGTGTACACACTCCTCGGTGAATGGAAAGAATATTTTATGTATACTATTTTTTTTCCAGAACAAGTGAATAACCTTGTAGTGTCCAAACGCTGTGTGTCTGAGTAAAATCCATGCTCTCAACCAACGTGGGTTTTGACCAAATAAATATTTGATCTGTAGAGCAAAACCACTTGACTTGCCACAGGATTTATAGATCTTCACAATGCTAATACAACTGTCATCTTCATCATCAAGATCCAAAGTTTTATCCAAATAATCTCTTACATAGATTGTGGGAAGATATGACCTAGACACTTCTCCGAAAAGATGAGAGACTTGATTGAACGTGCCATAGCTGTCTATCTCGCTATTCTAAATATTTCAGCTAGTCTAGAACAATAGTTACTGGATGTTTAAGTGTAGTCTATTGATTAATAATAACATTTGCAGCAATGCCTACTCCTTTCTTATTATAACAGCTGGACAAGGAAAGGTCTTGCCATTGCACCCATTAAACTTTCGTACTAGAGCCACAGGTTACTGTGTTTAGGAATATTGTGCTAATAGACTATGTTAACTAGTAACTATGTTATGCATTCTGGATATTAGTCTGGTTATGATCTTTAAACGTACCGATAACTAAATGTTTGGTCATCTTCCAGTTTATACAGTGTCGTAGGAAAAAAAACTTAGTCAGAGCAAGTGGATAAAGTGTTCCACTGACCCTTGTAAAACTATCTCCAAAAAAATGGACACATTCTCCAGAGTCTGATGCGATTGGGTTTATTGTAAATCCATCCAGGAGAAGCACAAAAAAACCCAGGCTGGTCTGCGCAAACCACACAGAATTCATTCTTCATTAATCACCCCACGCCGACCGCCCTCCGGCTGTCCGAACCCTCATATTTATTAGCCTTTTGGCATGTTCCTTTAGGTGGGATTAAACGTGACTCCTTCTACCTTATCCAATATTATTGACTCTGATTGGTACGTTGTCCGATAGCAACCCTCCACCCTTAGTAACAAGTTTGTCATTACATAATAGTCTACCTTCATTTTCGGCCGTCAGGGACGCTCGAAGACCACTCCTAAGTCTCCCAAATCTTGGGTTCACCTAAAGCTTAGTAAGTTATCTGAGGACATGGGTGGTTCCAGAACATTTAGGTGCGCATGCTCAGGTAGTGGGACCAGGCTGACCAATATGTTCATTCCGGAAGGTTAGCTCATTAGGCCAGCCTTGAGGGTTCTGCAGGAGCTTCTTTATCAGGTTTTTTGACAGATTTATGAGTTTTTGCCTCTTCTCAGCTCCAAACTCCCTCTCAGTAATTTTAAAGGGCCATATGAACCTGGCTACGTTCTGTTGAACTGTGATTATAGTAATACTTTGATTTTTACAGTATTTAAGATTATTTTCCCTCCACAACAGTTGGTCTTAGCTGGCTGGTTGTAGCTAGCTAGTTCCCTAACTTGGGCTTCTGTACCATGGATTGCTGTACATAAACACAAATGGTGTTACTGGTCGGAATAGAGGTCATCTCTGGCATAAGGTCAATATGATACACATCTTGATACAGTCCACAATCAAATGCATTTAAGATACATATACATACATACTTACATTGACCGATACGACACGATACACAACTCAATCACAATGCACTGCGATTGAACAAAATCCGATTCAACAAAGTGCGATATGATATGATTCACAACTCAATCACAATGCACTGCACAATTCAATGAGCTTAATTATTTATTAATCAAATAAAATCAAGACCTCTCACAATAAAAAAGCTTTCAATAAGTCACTCAGTTGCTGCATCTGACTCCACCATCACACCGTGCCGTCGCTTCAGGTGACTAATGAGGTTCATGGTGCACCCGGCGTAATGTACAGCAGCACAGCACATTTTGCAAATTGCGTCGGACTTGCCAAGTTCTCCTTTTTTTTGAAAAATCAATAGATTTGCCAAACTTTGGATTTATAGTCGACAGGTGAGTATATGTTCTTGTCTCCGCCATGTTTGTTTTGAACAGCGTGCCCACGTCCATCAATATGCCCCAGGCGCATGTAAAATAGCATACATCTGCGGTGCACGTAAAAGTAACATAGATCCTATTCAGTCGGAGTAAAAATGTCAAAAAATAACATCTCATTTGGTCGGTTACATATACAAATAAGCGCAGAAACCACTCAATGATCAAAATATCAAATGTTACTGATGCAAACTTTTAATAACCGATGCATCTTGCTTTTTTTTTTGCAAAAACTGCATTCTTTCACAGCTGTTCTTCCGATGCACTCGCCTGCGCCTGTCAGTGTATTAATGCATATTGGTTAATCTCCCCATCCCTAGATTGTACTATATTTTGTGGTTGCATTGATCTCATTCAATATATTTAGACAGATGGGGAAGGGAGGAAGGACAATGGGTAACAGTGATAGGGAGACAATACCAGGGCCATGAGCGTGATGTGGGTGAGCGCAAGTACGGTTTGACGCCGTCTATGTGAGCAACACATGCGTGCACACGGACCCTACAGAAAACCCAGTTTTTGCCCATTTACGCATGGCTGCCCTTACTGTGGTCGGTCAGCGACAGTCCCCGTTTTCCATTCTCAGACAGAAACAGGGAAATAAAGTGGCAAAAAATTACACAGAGGCAGGTTCCCACTGTCAGAAGTGAAGAGTTCCTACTCCTGTTGATGGGCAAAAAATGTTTTTTCTGTAGGGGCCGCGTGCAGGCATGTTTTGCTCACGTAGACGGCGTCAAACGGTACTTGCGCTCACCCTCAATCGTCTCGGACCCCTCATCTCATGATCAGTTTTGGTTGCTGTCCAGAATCTGTCACATACAGGCTGTAACCAGATGTGGCGCTCTTGAGCTGCCATCGTCACTCGTGGCTGCCCTAAGCGGGATCGGTCAGTGACAGTGCCTGTGCTCCATTCTCGGATAGACAGTCAACTAATTGTTGAACCGTGACAGTGCAAATGACGCACCGCCTCTCTGTGGCTGAGATCTGCCCGTAACATGCCAAAGGCTCTTTTTCTCTCTCCTGTGTCACAAGCCGTTCCATTTTCTTGATGCAGTAGCATTTTTCTTTTTTTTTTTGTTGGCTTTATGTAGGCTATTGACCACACCCAAAAGAACAAGTCAAGTGTCACGGTACACATCACAAACAGCTGAAATGTTTGTTATTACTGAAGTGCTTGGCGCATGCACGTGGTGCGCGTCAGGATTACAATACCACGCGCTTTTCTTTATTTCCACTCGTGCCTCACTGGAAAAACAATAAAAATCAATCGATTCTTCAATTTGCCGCAAATACAGTATATACCTAACCTGTGCGTTTTTAATGGCGCCGAGTATACAGTGCCTGACAAAAGTCTTGTCGCATAAGGACATAGTCACTAAAAATAGCATATAACTTTATTTCTAACCAATCAATTGTTACAATAAATGGTCCATTTTAATGTCAAGGGCTTTCACATTAATAATTTGGTGCAAAATGAAACCGTCAAAAAGTGTTCTGATGTTCACAGCTTGGCTAAGCCCATAACATCTGTTTTTGCTAGGACAAAAGTCTTGTCGTCTCTTCAGATGATGCAACAAATCGCTGATTAGAGTTTAACCTATGACAAATACTGTAATTAACACATTCCCAGATGTGTATAGAAATAACCCCAGCACACCAGACTTTCATATGAGGTGCGACTAGACCTCTGACAACATACCAAAGATTCAACCACAGACCAAAGTGCTAATCATCAAAAGCCTGAAGACTGAGTCTGCTGCTGAGGTGGCAGACATCTTTAATGTATCCAAATGTCAAGTGGAGGGGATAAGAAAAAGATTTGAAGAAACTGGTGACGTTCATGGCAAGCGCAGGTCAGACAGACCCCGGTATGACAACTGTTTGACAGGACCGTTTGTTGCCTCAACTGTACAAGGCTAGCCCTTCTTCAACTACAGCGAAGCTACATGAAGAAATGTCACCAAAAATCCCCGTATCTACAAGAAGAGTTTGTCAAATTCTCTCTCAAAGTGGTTTTCATAGCCGAATTAGTACACAGAAGCCTGCATTAAACAGAAAACAAAAAACCTGCATTGCATTTGCCAAGGCCCACAGCTCGCAGAAAGGATTGATACTGGAGAAGTGGCTGAAAGTTTATTTTTCTGATGAATCATCCATTGAACTGCATCCCAGTCGCCGTACAAGACCTGTTGGAACCCTCATGGACCCAAGATTCTCCCAGAAAACAATCATCTTTGGTGGAGGAAAAATCATGGTTTGTTGTTACATCCAGTATGGGGGTGTGAGAAAGATCTGCAGAGTGGATGGCAACATCAACAGCCTGAAATATCAAGAAGTTCTTGCTGCCCTACTTAGACTGCTGCTCCTTCTCATACTTCTACCTCCATGTCACAGTTCCTGAAAGCGAAGAAGGTGAAGGTACTCCAGGATTGGCTAACCCAGTCACCTGACATGAACATTATTGAGCATTTCAGGGGTAAGATGAAGGAGGAGGCTTGGAAGATGAAACCATAGAATCTTGATGAACTCTGGGAGTCCTGCAAGACTGCTTTCCATGCCATTCCAGATGATTTCATCATCAACTTATTTCAGTCATTGCCAAGACATATGGATGCAGTCCTCCAAGCTCATGGGAGTCATACGCAATATTAATTCTTTTTTCCAAGGCACCTTGGCTTTATGTTCTGATATTATAGTGGCATATTTGTGTATTCAAAATAAAGTGTATGTATAATTTCCACATTTTTTTTTCAATGCGACAAGACTTTTGTCCAAGCAAAATCTGACCTTTCTGTACTAATTAAATAATAAAACTCAATGAATGACACAAAACTCTATTTTGGTATATTTCGCATAATCTAGAGGGCTTTGCCTTTCATATAAGCCATTTTTGAGTCCAATAGATCAACTACAAGTCAGGTTATTATTTGTTGTTCCTACAACTTGGATAAGCGACAAGACTTTTGTCAGGCACTGTATATTACATATGGTAGCCTACATGTAACAACATTTTAGTTATTACCTGAGGTATGTGTTACAACAATGCAATGGAGAAATGCATGCAACGGCATCAAAGCAAGTAAAACAGGTGCCTGACCAATAAACAATACTGAGGAGGGAAGGGCACAATAATAATAGCTCCCAAAGTGGATTTATTAGAGCTAAACAGTGTTTTCAACCTCGCAGCAGCAATTGTAATAATAAAATACAAGAAATACAACAGATGCAGGGTCATAATAGGTTAGTCCACATGTAGCATACATTTGAAGTCGTATAATATATTTTTTACAATATTAGGAGAAGCAATTAAATATTAGGAGAAGCAATGACCATGTTAATCCATAAATTATTCACTCAATCTATGAAGTAATAAAGTTATTACACTATTAGGAGAAAAATATTTTGCTTGCTTCATAATGTAATAACAGACGCAAAATGTAATAAGTTCTTACATTATGCGTAAAAAGTTGTTATGTTATGCGCTCAGCATTTTTGTTACATTGCTGACCAGTTATTACATTATGAGTTTTTTATTACATTTTTTGCTATATTATGCGTCATTGTTACATTATGAGCTCTTACAAGCCTATATTTGGATAAATGAAACTTCAAAAAAAAAAAAGAACAAGTAAAACAAAGACCTTTCCAATAGGTTTAAAGCTTAGTGTTTACTGTAGGTATTTTCAATCCAATCAAATGAAGACGTTTTCATGAAAAAGACTCTACATCAAAGAAAAGTTATGATCTGATGATATCCAGCCATGATATCCAGACTGCTCCATTAAACAAGAAAAAAGCGAGCAAAGCTCACGTACCCCCGCTCCCCATTTGTCGCTCAATGAATGTCAATAGCAAATAACGCTTCTATGGAAATGTAATATGCAGTCATATTCAAATCAAGTACCAAAAAGGTCCATTTAGTGTACAAACTTGTCTCCATTGATGCCTCCCTGTCGATTTTCGTACTAAGTTGAATTAAGATTCAAGGGCAATAACTCCGTAAAAAATACAGTTTAAGTAACTTTCGGTTTGAAACTCGTTCGAAATATCGTCAGGAGTACCCACAAGCAAAATGTAATTGATCTAGGTGTAGTAATTTCTGAGTAAACTTGTTCCCATTGACGCGTCCCAGCCAATTTTCAAAAGTAAGTCGAATCAAAGATTCAAGGGCAATAACTCCGTAAAAATAAAGTTTGAACTGGGTTTCGAACTCGTTCAAAGTATCGTCAGGAGTACCTAAAAACAAAATTTCATTCATGTAGGTGTAATAGTTTCCGAGAAAATTTGTCCCCATTGATGCATCGGCGGATTTTTGCACTAAGTGGAATCAAAGATTCAAGGGCAATAACTCCGTAAAAAATAAAGTTTCGAACTGGGTTTCGAACTCGTTCAAGAGTATCGTCAGGAGTACCTACAAACAAAATTTCATTCATGTAGGTGTAATAGTTTCGAGAAAATTTGTCCCCATTGATGCATCCCAATTTTTCATGAGTAAGTCGAATCAAAGATTCAAGGGCAATAACTCCGTAAAAATAAAGTTTCGGAACTGGGTTTGAACTCGTTCAAAGTATCGTCAGGAGTACCTACAAACAAAATTTCATTCATCTAGGTGTAATAGTTTCGTAAAAGAAAATTTGTCCCCATTGATGCATCCTACGGATTTTGCAGTAAGTCGAATCAAAGATTCAAGGGCAATAACTCAGTAAAAAATAAAGTTTCGAACTGGGTTTGAACTCATTCAAAGTATCGTCAGGAGTACCTAAAACAAAATTTCATTCATGTAGGTGTAATAGTTTCGAGAAAAATTTGTCCCCATTGATGCATCCGGCGGATTTTTGCACTAAGTCGAATCAAAGATTCAAGGGCAATAACTCCGTAAAAATAAAGTTTCGGAACTGGGTTTCGAACTCGTTCAAGGGTATCATCAGGAGTACCTACAAACAAAATTTCATTCATCTAGGTGTAGTAGTTTCGAGAAAACATGTCCCCATTGTCCACTATAGAATAAAGTACAAAATGTGACGTTTCCATGGAACGTCAGAAAATTGACATCCCAGAAAGCTGAAAATGACTGGATCGTAGTTTGTGACATGGTTCACGATTGTACAAAGTTTGGTCGAAATATTTCCAACGGTTTTTGAGATATGACCCCGGACGGAAGGACGGACGGGCGGATGGGCGGGTTAGCTATACCCCCCGCTGCCGTAGCGGGGGGTACAATTAGGTTTTTAAGAGACCTAAAAAAAAAATCCTAAAAAATGCAAAGCAGATGGACATTGTTTGGCAGCAAAAATGCATGACATTACAACACGGTGATCATCACAACAAAATGGTCTTTTAAAGGAAAAAAGCAGAACTCACAAACTAATCATTATAAATTGAAGAATAATTTAGAACTCGAAAGAAAAGGGTGTGTAATTACAATTAAATGATCATAACAATTAGATCATTTAATCATTCTGCTGAAAGTTATGAACAACATCACTCAAATAATTGAATTTGTCAGCACTATTGACAGAAGTGGATGAAATAAAGCTCAATCACTGCAGATTCCACTAAGGCCTAAACGAAAAAGAAGTCTGAATCCTTTGGGATATGATTTGCTCCAAGTTGCACTTTAAAAAATAGCCACAATCTACTCTTACTATTTGCAATAACTGATAAGTCGCTTCATCATATTAACAGTTTCTGTTCCAAACCACAACTTTGGGTTAACTGCATACAGCCAATGGGCTCCTGACAAAAACCAATCAGAGACTTTCAGAGAATGACTCATCAATGCACAGCAGTTTGCACATGGAGTGCAAATGGCTTAATTATGAAGTAATTACGATTTGAGATGACTCAGTTATAATTATTCTTCACTTGAAAAGCTGGAGAATGGGCCCCTTGCTCATATAGTATCATAAAGGCGAAAAGGTCAATGAAAAAGATTGTATGAAGCAAATGTGCTTCCTAGCCTACACATTAAGTGCAAGCATTCAAGCCATAACCATCTTTTTTGTGAGAAATGTCACAAATTGGAGAAACATAGTGATAATGAAGATTTGAAAATGTGCTGTAAATTCCAGCTCATGTCAGTTGCAGTGATTAGATGTTTGATGGCCCAGCTCACCACAGTTGATGTTAAGCACTTCTTTAGCTGTTCGACAAGCGTTTTCAGTGTCAACAAGTGCTTCATCAAAGACTAAAAATTCACATTGTGAAACGGGTTGCGCAAAAACAAACTTTAAAGAAATAAAAATAGAGATGTGGCAGCCTAACACAATGATATTTGGCCATTCAATCCAAACTACAACAGTCAGCAAGAACATCACACGCATCCTATAATGAAAAGCAGTATCTACAGGGTGAGTGAACTGTGCTTGCTCTCAAAACAGCATTCCTGGGAGTCTGACTGGAAAATTCCAATTTTACGGCGTATATATGGGGGCAGTGTAATAGAGGCATAACATAAAACATGCTGCATTTATTAGAAGTTGTTTTCAACTTTTTCTCAGGCTACCGGGGTCAGATCCAAAGCCTCTTCAAGCATTATGGAAGGAATTCAGAGAAATTATGTCCCATCAAAAATGGTGCAAGAATAAAAGTGGGTAAGGTATGCACGACTGTTATAAGCTGGGATAACTCTAAAGAAAAACCAAAAATAATCAATGAGAACATGTAAAATCAGTCTGAATATGGAAATTAGGCAAGTGTTACGGACAAAATCAGAAAAATGATCAATTCCCACTAAGTAACAATTCCTGTAGTTAGGTCAAAAATCGGTGCAGTGTTTGGGATTTCCTAGAAAACGGAATCCTTTACAGGCCTGGTACTATAGCTTTAGCATACTGGCACTAGTGATCTTCAATGTACCACCATCAATTCACTACCCTAAACTAAAATTCAGTGTTATGGACGGAATGTACAATGTTATGGATAGAAGGTGTTATCCTGACTTCTGATAAATTGTTGTATCCTTAAGGGTATGCATTAAGTTAACAGTTATGGCTAATATGTGTAATATCCCATGAAATTGAATTCATCATAATAAGGGACAGAGCTAAGCCTGAAAAAGAAATTGTTATGGACAGAATGTTATGGACAGAAAGTAATGAATCAGCCTAAAAGTAATTGCCACGGAACATGAACAGTTTCACTCTTGCCGCAGGTACTTTGTCAGGCGGCTATCAGTACTAAAAGCAGAAACCGCCAGTACTTTCATCACTTTTTTTTTTTCACTTTTATGACTTCACCACCAGAGAAGAATGCTAATGAAAACTAAGTTTCAGCAGTCTGCAAATCAAAACTTTGAAGAGAACATCGCAAGTGAAGCCATTTTTGATTCAGAAAACTTTCAGCGGTAATAGAGAATATGTACATTTAAATGAACATAAAGATCCAAGGCTGATGAAAAGGTTGTTCACTGTTGCAGGTTGATGGAGAGTGCATCAGCCAGTCCAATTAGCCCATCGCCTAATGACGTACACGCTAGGCATTATGGGATTGAAGTGGGGGCTCACTGTCTCGCTTTACATTAGAACAGATATGCTGTAGCCAACCAGGTGATTAAAATTTAACTGAATCTGCGAAGATGCATCGCATAATCTAAGTATGCATTTAAAGCAGCGCTTCCCTCTGACTTAAACGATCCAGTGGGAATACACACTGCAACTTCCTGATCACTTTTGCGCAATAAAATTATTTGCGACTCAGTCAAAACCTTATAACGTCACAGCTTTCATCTAGCTCCGTAGCTAGCTAGCTGGCCATTGCAGATGTGAAATGGGGGTACAGTATATGCAAGTTAAGTTGTTGAAGTACACTTCAACTGAGCCACAAACACAAAACTAACATCTCTAGCACAACTGTTGGTGAAATTAAGTCTTTATAAGGCTTTTGCTGAATCGTGAATAATTTAAACGCGCTAGCTAGCGCTCATCTCTTCTGATTCGGCAAGACCCAAGTAGGGAAAAAAACTTGAGAGGGCACTGTCTATTCTTGGTGCATTACGTCATGGTCATAAAGGCACTAGCTTCTGGTCATGGCAAAACGCATATTAAACACCCCTGTTCAGAAATAAATAATCTAAAAAAAAAAAAAAAGAAAGATAAATAAGGTTGCTAAAGGGCACTTTTTCAAATCAGGACATACTTATGAGTGAAAACTTTCAGGATATAACCAATATGATCAAAATCAAGTAAACTGATTGTTAAAAAAACTCAAATATTTAAAAATCAGGAAACTTATGGTTTTAGAGAAAATAAAAAAAACCTAATTCTGCACAGTCTGCATGATTTTCACAGCCAACAGCGCAACAGGAACAAACCTTTTTGACACATAAATCACATGCATCCAAATTGGTCAAAGCACTACACACTTTTTTGTCATGATTGGATGTTAAAGCCAACTTCCCACGAAAGGAGAAAGGGGGCCTTGCGCGGTCTAGTTTTTTCTCTTCGTCATTGGTGAGATCCCACTTCAATCCCATAATGCCTAGCATGTATGTCATCATGCAATGCGCTAATTGTCCTAGCTGAGAGCAAAGTATCTGGTGGAATAGAACAGCACAGTCATCAGAACCAAAACTCCCTTTCCCTGTGCTCTTGTCAAGCTAGCAAATGATTCAGCTCAGTTTAACTACACTGTGCTACTGTGGGTACCTTTGTTTTTGATTTCAGTTTCGGTAAAATTGTTGTTCTTTAGGACCAAACTGACAAAAATGAGAAAATTTGTCTAAATATAAGCCCGTAGGCTGTAAGGTTTTGGATCTGACCCACCTATTTTTCTAAATGTTATATTCAGGGGACTCAAAGTTTAAGCCCAGTTTTTCTAAGATTCACCCAGTTCATGATACGTCATATTCATGGATTTTTTTTATTCTTTGCTATGTTGTAGGTACTTATCTCAAATAGCAAAATCCAGATTTTTAGGTCTCAAGACCTGTAACTTTTTTTCTAGGAACCTCAGAAAATTTAGGGGTTAATCAGCCCTTGAAAGAAAACTGACTTTTAGGGGCCTATATCTCAGTGCGCCTGCAACAGCCTAGACTCATTTTTCATGGATGTGTATCGACAATTAAAGGTCTTTCAGAAAACATTAAAATTGCCATGGGGAGTTAAGGGCGCAGCTGGTAGGGTGCGCTTCAATCAGCTACCAAAGCCAAAACAACCCATTTTTCATCAGGGATTTAAAGGCTGTGCCCTCAGCAGCCCAACATGTTTTATGCATCATATGACAGTTTACTTACCTCTCTACCTAATTAACATAAATTCGAGTTGGGCTGTTTCAGGCGCATGGATATAGAGGGCGCTCTTTAGGGTCACAACACAGTTTTTGCCAAACTTTGGGGTGAAATATCTCCATGCACCCTCATCAGAATTTTATGCAGATTTCTTTATCATGTTGTTCATAGTGCGTAATATCTGTATCATCATGATCGCTTTGGTGTCCTTTAATCCTTCTCCACCCCCTTTGTTGTCAGCGTGACAGGGTTTTTTTATGAGTATTCCAGCCGTAACTCGGCTCCTGTAACAGGTAGAGTCCTGGAAGTTGGCCCTACCCCTAGCTTTTATGACCCCAGTTACAGGATGAGATCATTGATTGAGATCGCAGATATCGGGGTCATGGTGCATATTGACGCATCAAATTATGATATTTTGCGGTTTCCAGGGTATGTACCTGTAAATTCATTTCAACTGGTCCTAACCCTATGTTTATGAATACTGCCAATCTGATGAGGCCATCATCGACTATCCCAGTGATGAGGATTATGAGATATTGATACATCAAACTTGAGATTTTGTGACATTTCAAGCTCTGATGTACTTTGGCTCATTTTAACTGGCCCTACCTACATGCTTATGAATATTGCTTTTTGATGGTCAAATAGCTTTTCTCACATTTCATTTGTATTTTTTTTGATTTCATCACAGTTCATTGAGCTGAGGCCACATTATTTGAGATAATCAATATTGAGATTCTCTGTCTTTTCATGACAATGTTATGCCATAAAAAGATCAAAGTGCTGTCCATCACTTGGTGAATTTAAGAGTGAGAATTCCAACACAGGTCATTTAACCACAAACAAAAATAAAACAGGCCTGAAAAACTTCATATCGCCATTTTATAATTTCTCTCCACCTCATCTCAGAATGAGGTTGTAAAAGGGTTAAACTGTCCAGTTCAGTCAGCAGGATGACAAAGCAATGTGCATCTGGGGCAGACTCTGGTCTGTTTCTAAACTTATTTTCATTTTTGGAAGCTGAGAAAAGCCCCCGTGTATGTCTGCTGGTATGCACATTCCTTTTCAGGGATAATATCCGTTTTGCACTTGCTCCTCAGATTATTTAATATCTGCAAGGACTTAGATTTGATTAGTTCCGTAATCAGAGCTGTTTCTGAGACATCTGTTGTTGTTGTTATTATTATTATTATTATTATTAGTAGTAGTAGTAGTAGTAGTATTATTATTCCTTTATTTTACCAGGAAGCCCCATTTAGATAAAATCTCTTTTACAAGGGAGAGCTAACCCAGAAGGCAGCTCAGTACATAAAAATTATACTAATGCTCAGTACATTATTATACGTTTCAAATGGAACATGATGCTTTGTTATGGCCTGACTGTTGGCTTTGCTGTAATTTTGCCATTTTATGAAGGGAGCTGATGGTCATCAGTCTGATGACATAACGTGGATCTCAAATGTTCGGCAAAGGTGGAATAATGCAATGTCAGGCAAGTTTGTGAACTCTGCATAGTTCAAGGTTTTATTGCCTCTACAATACTACAATAAGTAAGTAAGGTGCTTGCTTACAATACAAGGACATTTATTATCATTATTTTATAGGAGTTATAACATTTGTACATAATATGACATACCTGTTGTGTTTTTTTTTATGTGCATTATCGTAACTCGCATCAGGCAGGGCATGTTAATGGTAAAAGGGTTTACAGCCATGAGAAACAGAATCGGACAGAATTGGTAGGTGTGTTATAAATCGTGATGAGTAGCCTACTACGGCGGAAAAAAATATTATGATAAATGAGCATTTATAGTCATTAAACCCACTTAATAATCAATTTCATAATTACAGGACAGTGGAGAATCCACTTAACAGAGTCCAGCAGAAACCACATTTATCATTGTTGGTGATCATTTTGCGACTCATTCAAAATCTCACACAGGTGGGTCGTGACCACTATACAGATCAGTGGATTTGACCCAGGGTTTGAAAAACGTACTGAAATACTAGAAAAGACTTAATATGCTGCATTTCAGTTAGTCACAGTGGGATAAATCTCACGAACACAAGTGAACTGCACACTAGCCTTCAAGCACTAGGACAGATTAAAAGTGATCGATTATTGCTCAGAGAAATGGAAGTTTGTTGATACGCATGCCTGAGGGCCAGAATTTCCTAATAGGGTTTTGCATTTAGAGTTTTTAAGCTATTAAACATAAAGCAAAGTGCCCGTGCAAGGAATGTAGGACAGCCTGCATGCTGTGTCACAAATTTTCGTTATACAAACAACATTACAATTGAGGAGCTAATCTCAACACAGCTGTGCAAAACTCTTTCTTTGAAAATGAATATGCATCACATACATTTCATTAATGCATTAATGTTTGTCATTCAGGGAAAAAAGCACCGCATACAAAACAAAAATGTACTAATTGCAAGCTGATGAGCCGCTTTCTCACATACCTGACACCATACCACTATCCACTGTGCTGTGATCTTTCAGAAACCAAGCAACCTATTAAATAGATGCTTAATAATTGTGACTCTTATAGTACCCTCCTCATCATTAGTTATCACTGCTCTGCTTCCCCTGTCCATTCTTCACACAGGGCAATGACGCACAGCAGATGGGTCGCTTCACCAAATAACTGCAGCTATCAGCCACCAGTGGCTAGTGTTGGCACCACCTTCACATACGTCAACCGATGCCAGTCACCCAAAAGCAGTCGGTGATGAACTGCCAAAATTTCCCACAATGCACAGGCTAAGCGCCCAGATTTATGCTGAGACAGGAGGAGGACTGCATCCGTCATTCCACTCACTTCTCAAAAGCGATAGTCAGTCAATGAGTGCTCTTCCAGCTCAAACAAACCAATATTAGGATGCCATTCAAAGTCCCCTGATGGCTGAAAAGATGAGGCACTTAAAATTCATGCAGAGATAACAACCATGTGAGTAATCGTGCTGGGGATTCACAGCACAAGTGTAAAATAAACAAAAGCAGCGCAATGAAACTTAATGGAATCTAATGAAATCTATAAATTCACTGGAGTTTGTTGGAGTCCCAGAGCCTTAGAAATGGCTTTCTAACCCTTTCCAGACTGATAGATGTCAGCAACTTCCCCTCTCATCGCTTTGTGATTTTCTTTAGATTGGGGCATCATGTTCGGCTTTTTACCTAATTCACATTGCCAGACAAGTGATGTTTATACTCAGCAGGGCTGACAGTAATCATGCATGGGTGTTTCAAGTGAAATTGAACCAAATTATCTACTAAATTTGTTTCATTGGTTGATTCAGTAACTAATGGAGTAGACTCAACAAATTCATCGAAGTAAGTGGAGGCAATGGAATCCATTTTCTATGAAGCGTACGTGAAACACTGTGTAGTGGAGTATGGATACAGTACAGCGAGTTGAGTGACCGTTTTCCATGTCTGAATTTGCATAATCACAACTCAAACTCAACTTTATGCAAATGAGGTCTGTCCAGCACAATGCAGCAGGCTCGCAAACCTTTGTCTAATATTAAAATTAGTTTGATACCTGAAATATTCAGGTATGACAATTATGCAAAAATATAAGAAACTGGAAAGGGGACACATACTTTTTCCACAACACTGTATAACAACAAATGAAAGTAGCCTAGATATATGGGCAAGTCAGTTATGCAACCTTCTTGGCTGTTTTTTTTTTTTTTTTTGGCTTCATAGCAGTTTTATCACATCCAATAACAGGCGAAGTAGCTGTCCAATGCAAACATATCCCCTTCACCAAACTGAAGTGGCAAGCTGCATGTGTTCAGGACAATTTGGGAGCTACAGACTGATAACAAAACAGCAGCTATCCCAGCAAAATGACGTTGTGTTATCAAGCTATCTTTTGTGCAGCACTGCTTTCAGTTGCCTGTGATTTAAATAATTGATCTGATGGTGGAAAATCTGTGAAAATACAGTGGGGTGCAAAAATTTGGGCACCCCTGGTTTAAATGTCTGTTACAATTAATCTCCAAGAGATTGAAAGCAAACTTGAACGCTAAATGCTGCAAAGTTAAACATGACACATTTCATCACATTTTAAAACAAGAATAATTTTTGTTTTTAACTTTTTACAGTTTCAAAATAATAAAACAAGGAAAAAGGCCTTATGCAAAAGTTTAGGAACCCTGTCAGCGAGTATTTTGTAACTCCTCCTCAGGCAGCTATATCAGCTTGCAAACGCTTCCTGTAGCCAGCTAAGCATCTTTCAATTATTGTCTTTTGAATTTTTTCCCATTCTTCCTAACAGAACACCTCTAGCTCAGAAAAATTCTGCGGCCTTCTTGCATGCACAGTATGTTTGAGGTCTCTCCACAGATTTTCAATAATATTCAAGTCTGGGGACTGTGATGGCCATTCCACAACCTTCATCCATCTTTCCTGGAGGTACTTCATGGTGGATTTTCAGGTATGCTTCAGGATCATTGTCTTGCTGGAATACTCAACGTCTCTTCAACTTCAATTTCTGGACTGAGCTTTGAACATTAGCCTCTAGAATGTCTTGATATTTGGTGGAATCCACTCTTCCTTCCACCCGCGAAATATTACCTGTGCCCCCAGCTGCTACACAACCCCAAAGCATAATACATCCACCTCCATGCTTAAAAGTTGGCAACGTGTTCTTCTCTACAAATGCTTCACCCTTTTTTCTCCAAACATACCTTCTTTGGTTGTGGCCAAAAACTTTGGTTTCGTCAGTTCAAAGCACATTGTTCCAATAGGCTTGAGGTTTCTCAAGGTTTTCTTTTGCGTACTTCAGATGCTTAATTTTGTGTTGAGGTCGTAGGAAAGGCTTCTTTCTTACAACTCTGCCATGTAGGTCTTTGTTGTTTAAGGTACGCTGTATTGTTGTCCTGTGAACAACTAGACCTGTGTCTGCTACTCTTTTTTGCAGCTCTTTTCCAGTGATGTGTGGGTTCTACTGATTATTTCTCACCAGATCTTGGGCCATTCTTTTCTTGGTCCTCCAGATCTTGCCTTAACTTCAATTGTTCCATTTATTTTCCATTTTCTTACAATGTTTCTGATAGTAGAAATGGGTAGTTTGAAACGTTGCGAGAGTTTTTTTTTAGCCCTCTCCTTGTTGGTGGAAGTGAATTATCTTGATTTTGACATCCTTGGGCAACTGTTTACAGGAACACATGGTTTTTAACATCAGACACAACAGCCACCACAGTCAGATACTTTAGAAGGCATGGAGTTACTTCAGAATATATAGTTCAAACCTGGAATTATATTCACCTGACTCACTGAAGCCCCAACGAGTAAATCACCTGGGTCTGGGCCTTCGTAATAATCTTCTTAAAAGGTAACAAAGAATAATCCAAAAGGGTTCCCACACTTTTGCACAGGGCCCTTTTTCCTTTCTTATCATTTAAAAACTCAGAAAAATTAAGATAAAAAGAGACCTTGCTTTTAAATTTGCAAAAAGGCGTCATATTTAACTTTGTAGCATTTTGTGTTCAGGTTTGCTTTCAATCACTTGGAGATTAATTGTAACAGACATTAGCACCAGGGGTGCCCAAATTTTTGCACCCCACTGTACAAGCCACAGAAAAATGCAGGTTCCAGCAGGCTGTGGCTCAAAAGCTAGTGAGCTGCATTATTTGCGTATCGAGTCACACAGTGTGTTGTGAATTTGTAGATAGCTTTGTAAGCATTATTTTAGTTCTGTTTCCTTCGATTCAGTGTCTATGCAAAAAATGAATGGAGCATTCGAAAATCAACAAAAACAAGGTCCATGATTGAAGTGCAGAAAGGATTACGGTTTTGTTTATTGTGATAATGTGGATGAACACTCCAGAACTTTTCAAAAATGGAAGACTTTCAGAC
This sequence comes from Gymnothorax javanicus, assembly GCA_029692085.1. Lineage (NCBI taxonomy): Eukaryota > Metazoa > Chordata > Actinopteri > Anguilliformes > Muraenidae > Gymnothorax > Gymnothorax javanicus. The sequence continues at coordinate 44,912,657 of CM056202.1, read as the reverse complement.
CCTAAAAGGTGAATATTGCAAACTACTGTGCATGCTAAGGTTCGAGTAATATGGATCTTAATCACCCATGCATCATAGATCATAAGCTCGTTCAAATGTTATGTATATGTTGACCTTGACCTTTGACCTAGTTTTACCTAAACCAAGAGGTCTCTGGCCAGGATCCTCCCAAATAAGATGACCAATGAAAGAAAGTAATAAAGTTGGAACAGCTACCTGTATTGTGCAAACCCACAGACAAACTAACAGACAAACAAACGCTCTAACAGAACAGAGTAACAGATTTGCTGAATTTAGGCAACAAACAAGCTGAAGGTAAAACATAACCTCCCTGGTGGAGGTAAAAATAAAATACCACAGATGGGTTTGCAGAAAAAAAAAAAAAAAAAAAAGCCATTCCGTAAAGAAACTCATGCCCACTGTGAAGTATGGTGGTTGATCTTTGATTTTGTGGGCCTTTATTATTCCAAAGACCCAGAACAAATTGTTAGGATTCAGTATATCATGAATTTCATCAAGTATCAGGTGTTACTGAATGAAAACCTGGAGCCCATCACAGCATAAAGTAAGCGAGCGCCTTAAGTATGTCAGGCAAAATGTGTTTGGATTGTGGGAGGAAACCAAATTACCCAGAGGAAACCCACATAGTCAACCAGTGTTTACAGGTAGATTGCTTGAGGCAGCAATAGCTTCACTGTAATCTAGACCTTATTTCACAAACAGCCCACGGGTCTCATACAGTGAGCAATGGGATTTGGCCAAGACAGAGTACTAATATCAGATAACGGCATTTTGCAATTTTGTACTGATCCCTTTACCAAATCATCCAATGCCTAGCTTTCACTGTTGAAAAATATTATTATTGTAGATTTTTTTGTAAATGCAAAGGAAAGTGGCCTACTTTACAACATATTCACAAGCATGGGGCTGTTACCCAAATACCGAACCAATTTTAGGAATTTGCAAAGGAAAGCTCAAGCTGGCAAGAATGAAACAAAAATGCCACCAGAGAAAATGAACTTGAGGGCAATATGACTTCCCGACAGTATCATCTTAGCAGCTGACGTCATATTCGGTAAATCACATGAAGCAGCACAGTGCAACAATAATTGGCGCTGTAAAACATTTTTATAACTGAAGGAGGATCCTCTCCTTAAGGAGTATATGACAGTAGTGCAGTTATTAACTGTTCAATTAGTCCCTTGAGGATTTAACAAGTGGAATGTAAATGAATAAGAGTATATTCTTCTGTTTCAATAATTGCTTACACAAGAGTCAATCAACGACTGGAACCCAACCTCCCACAACTGCCTACCATGGTTGTTCATCAGGGCTGGCAAAGCTGTTAAAAAAAAACATGTGAACAGGGAGAGCTCACTGTCTCGCACTCTCATTCGTCCTGATTCCGTCTCTCTCTTCCTCCCGTTCACAGTTCTGAGCACTGAACATGACTCATGTTTCCATGGAGAATTAATCAAAGAAAATTCCATTGCCGTTCTGCTATTTTTAGTGAAATAGTGTCCCTTCATAAATAAGTTTGTGAAGCTCGTTTAACAAAGTCCCCATGATCCTTTCTGCACCTGACGAACAGACACAGTACATGGGTCAGTACATCTATTTATAGATCCATGTTAAGTTACTTGTTAAGCACACCACCTGAAAACCGTGTGCTTCTGTGGATTAAAAAAAAAAATTCAAATAATTGGGCTCCTTGTGATTGAAGTTTTGCAACATACTGCACCCAGCCACACTTACCAAGGATTTTACCGTCCCCCACCCCCTCATGTCAATTTCAATCAGAGCTACATCAATCATGGATGCTATCTGCACCAGGAATTCAATCATCTCCTCTTTTACGGGCTCAAAGATAAATGAAACCCTAACTTCAGTAGATACCTTTAAATTATGCTCGGAATGCCAAATCCTGAGTGTTACATATTTCACAAGCAGAATCAAGCCCCCTGTGTTGAACAAACATTCAGCATTGAGAGCTGGGAATGCACCATGGCCAAATACTGATTACACTGGCAGAAAATGCATGGCTCTCTGGCACCAAATACATTATCCATTTCTGATATGCTCCGAAAGAGGGTAATGCACTAACAATCATTATTGTAGTTGAGCAAGTGTTTTGCAATGGACATTATCTGCACTCCTGGGCCAAAAAAAAAAAAAAAAAGGGCCAATCCCAAAATGGAAAATATGAAGCTTTTAACCCTTAGAGCGCTGAAATAAATTTTCAAAAAATTATAGATTATCTTGCACTGTTGAAAACTCATCATGAGGCAACTTGGATAAAAGACCTCCGCGGAAGGAGTTCTTTTAAACAAGTCGCCACATGACAGGTTTTCAACAGCTTTGATTTTGATGTCTTACATTACTGAGCAACAATAGTTGCATTTAGTGCTCTAAAGGTTAATGGTCTTAATTACAAAACATTTGTCAGGAAATTTGCAAGAATTAAACAATCATTTCGTGATTTAGCTCCAGTACCTTCTCCCCGTGATTTCTTTAAATGTTTCATCTTTGTGGGTAAACTTTTAGACAGCTTTTTTTTTTTTTTTACAGAGAAAAAGAAAGTCAAAGTTGTTCCACTCAATGCCGATAGCTTTAAACAGTGAGAAGTCGAAAAAAAATTTCCCAGTTCGTTTGTGTCTATTGTGAGATACCTATAAAGTTCAAATCTTGACTCAGAAACCTCTTCCTCCATGCTTAACTATGGTAAAGATGCCAATTCTGCCCTTCTTTTTCCCTAGGTTTGTAAAACAATGGAAATCTTTGCATTCAGTTTTCAATGTCCACTAAAAGTGACCAAGCAACATTCACAATGATTTTAAAGAATTGTTTTTCTATCTGAGTCACGTTTGAGGTCTCGAAACTCATAACAGAGATGGGAAAAATAAAAAATAACCACCTGAATATAGAGGTGCCCTTTCCATGCCACCATAGCTCACAATGACATAGACAGTGTGATGCTATTGATGGCAAGGTGACCCAAGGGCTGTGATTTGGCTACAAGGGCACAGTCACGGCGACATCAAAGCCCATCATGATAAATTAGGTCCATTAATCTATCCAACTCACAGTACTTGCACAACTCCAGCATTGATAGTTGTTCAGCATGGAAAGGACACAAGTACAGTTTGATTTGTGATTATCCAAACTAATTATAAAAGTCTTAGAGAATGATGAAAATGACATACATTCCACTGACAAGATCGAACACGTAAATACATCCATGCAACATTATGTCTGTAAGCTTCCTTATTTATTTCAGCAAACACCGCCATAAATATTCTCCGCAATAGTCACTGACTGGTCAAATACACAATCCACGCACATGTCCGGACGTGAAAACACTCAAATACCTCTTAAGAGCCAGAGTCTGTAACTATGAACCAGGGGGTGATATATCATGTTCCAGTAGGCCACTGAAGATTTTTGTGGGCATAGATATCTCGTCCAAACTGACAAAAATTATGTTTTTTATCAGAAGATCCCTTCGGGGTGGAAATTACAGCCCTTTTTAGGGTAGGGGTCAAAAGGGCCAAAATAGTGACATGGTCAAAATCTGGACTTTGTCCTTCTAATATCTTTGTGTGCCCTCTGTAAACCTCCTTGATCTTATGGTATATGAATGTATGTGTAGAGTTCTTTCATTTAGCATAATAATTATCAAGGCTTACTGAGGGCGCCGCCTATAGGTGGCGCTTCAAATCATGACTTTCTGCATTTTGGACTACATTTGAGACCCTCCCAGGGCCTGCGCCCTCATTAAACCTTGCTTATCTATGTGTATTTGGATACATTGGGACTAGTTCTTTCCAAATTTGCATAAATTTCAGTGGCATAGTTAGGGCGCTTTTGCATAGGTGGCGCTTTTTTTGGCAAGAACACGATTTTAGGCGATTTTCATTTGGCCATATCTCAGTGCGCCCCCTATGGATTTCAGTGAAACTTGTTTTATTATGTTTGTCTATATCTCTGCTATTCATTATAAAAATTTCAAGAAGGCTTTTTGCCTTATTAACCCTTTTTTTTACATGCCGAAGTTTGATATATGTCACAGTCAAGCACCACCACCGAAAAATGCCCATTTTTGTTTTAGTCCCCACCAACCAGTGGGGAGAATTATCTGAGTGTTTTCAGAGCATTGAGGCAAGAGAACGTATTCAAAAAAGCAACAATTTTTAAAATGTTAAAACTGAAATAAAATAAAAGAAGAGACATGAAGTATTAGTAAACTCTGTATGCACCAAAGCAGAGGCAAACTTAGCTTTTTGGTCCTTGGGGGTCCTTATAGTATTCATATTCATCAAATGAGTCATGCAGCGAAGTATTCTGCATTACTTCAAACCATAGCGGTAACCATAGTACTTTTCAGAGGGGGTTGAGGACCTTGTCTTTACATTCTGCATTGCTGCATGCATTATGCATATACACAGGCCACACCCATTCAACAATGTGATCAGAAATATATGATCTAATATCTTGGGAGCAAAACTAATCGTTAGCACAATATCCCACAAGGTAAAGATGGAACGATGTACCGCTCGCAGGTCTTAAAATCAGAAGATGTTCGTGATAAAGCAGGATTTCCACGGCTCTATTCAGACTCTGAACATGCCATCAAAACGTGGTCACAGCAGTGCTGCCACCTGCCATATGAGCCGCCTATTGGAGCATTGGAGAACTAACCTTTTGTCTTTCTTGATTAAAGTGGAGTGTGATCTGGTGTGAACGTTTTAGCACATAGAGGCAAAAAGCCTTCTTAATATTTTCATCATGAATAGCAGAGATACAGAGAAACACAATAAAACAAGTTTCACTGAAATCCATAGGGGGCGCACTGAGATATGGCCACATGAAAATCGCCTAAAATCGCGTTCTTGCCATAAAAAGCGCCACCTATGCAAAAGCGCCCTAACTAAGCCACCGCCATTTATGCAAATTTGGAAAGAACTAGTCCCAATGTATCTAAATACACATAAATAAGCAAGGTTTATTGAGGGCGCAGGCCCTGGGAGGGTCTCAAATGTAGCCCAAAATGCAAAAAGTCATGATTTGAAGTGCCACCTATAGGCGGTGCCCTCAGTAAGCCTTGAAAATTATAATGCTAAATGAAAGAACTCTACCCATACATTCATATACCATAAGATCAAGGAGGGTCACTGAGGGCGCACCAAAATATTCGAAGGTCAAAGTCCAGATTTTGACTATGTCACTATTTTGGCCCTTTTCACCCCTACCCTAAAAAGGGCTGTAATATCCACCCTGAAGGGATCTTCTCATAAAAAAAGTAATTTTTGTCAGTTTGGAAAAAATATCTACCCCCACAAAAAACTTCAGTGGCCTACTGGAACGTGATATATCACCCCCTTCCATGAGCTGGTCCAAAGTTACAGACTCTGGCTCTTAAATGAAGTCAAACAATTTAGAAAGTTCTGTTTGCCACCTTCTGTCTCCCAGAAGTCCAAAGGGTATGACGCAGATACTCATAAATACCGCAAAACGGGAAGGTAGTAGTTTGTATGCAATTCCTAAAAGGAGCAGCACAAACTAGCAATCGCCATGTAACTAAAAAAATGCCATGTAATTGCAGAACAGAACCCAGAGTAATGTAAATTTCAGGAAGCCGGAGATCAAAAGCTGGGTCAGGTGACCCGTAACAATGGTACAGGTCCACAAGGTGTGGACGGAAGTCAGTACTTGTAAGGCAATTAAATTTTTATCTGACGAGCAGACACCAAGATTGGTTTATCACAATTCTTTCATCTGCAAACACAATGTTGGACTACGTCAGCAATGGCGGCTTGACATGGCCAATGACTTACGATAATTTGAATGCAATCTGTCAATTTCTTCTTCAGTTTGGTTCTTTGAAATGACCAGAGCCTGCAAAGCAATTGAAATGAAGAACAATGTTGTTAAAATCAATTCGTGCAGTGTTTTTAAAGAACAGTGAAATAGAATTGTGTGGTAGCGGTATAAGGTATGACACATACACTTTTACATTTACTTTGCAGCTGGGCTCTCATCTTTTCATTAATCTCCACTTCCTTTGCTATCTCTTGTGCTGCAGAAAGAAAAAAAGCACATTATCCACACAAAAATCTATTTGTCACCATAATCAATATGCTTAAATATACGGTTTGCTGAGCCCAGATAGAAGACCATAACTGCAGTTCCATACACTCTGATTATTCAATAAAGATTTTTTTCTCCACAGAGCCTGGCTTAAAAAATAGTACTAAATCAGTCTTCAGATGAAAAAGAAACTGTTTATTATGACATTTGCAAGACAAATCACACTGATGTTCCAAGCACAAGCATGAATTTCTCTGATTATTGTGAAATTTAAAAAATAAAATAAAAAATAGATGTATAAATACCACTCAGGCTGAATATGGCAGTTTTGTTTCCAAGGTAATTTAAAATACTAAAACATGAAATGTACTTGAGGTGAAGCATCAATTGATTTCTTATTAAAATGAAGAATTTCGGGAACAAATATCTTCCAAGTAAGTATAAATGAATTTAACTATGAATATTTATAGATTGTGAATGTGCAATGTCAATAAGGAGACACCAAAACTATCCAGAAAAATACCAACTTCAGTATAAAATTAAAGCAGATCTGCACAAATTAAAATAACATTCATTTGGACTTGAATCGTGAGATGCAAAACAAACTGAGAATATTTTCCTCAACAGTACCTTTGATGCTGTAAATTGCAATTTCAAAGAACTTCAGCCATCCTAAACCATTTCAGCACTTCACACTATGCCTTTGATTCACAAAAATAACAGCACTGAGGCCTGCGGGGGTGACAATCAGCAACTGTACTCGTGTTGAGAGGTTGTAAACGTCATACCAGAAAGGTTAAGAGAAAACAAAAAACTGTAATTCTATTTTATGTGCAAAGAGCAGTATTTGCCAATAGCAGGACCAAAAAAAATAAAGCTATAAGAGATTGTTGCTTCAGATTTTGAGCGGAGGCTAGCGACCTTCATGCATTTTGTCCATTTTGATAAGGGGACTGCAATATAACTGCTTTTAAGGCAAATGAAAGTTGAGAATCCCAGCTGCACAGACAAGGACTTTTTTTACATCCTCTGTTTACATTGCAAAAGATGGTTTGCTTTAGCTGCAAAGGCATACAGTGCTGTGAAAAGGTATTTGCCCCCTTCCTGATTTCTTATCTTTTTGCATATTTGTCATACTTAAATGTTTCAGATCATCAAACTAATTTTAAAATTAGACAACAATAACCTGAGTAAAAAAAATGCAGTTTTTAAATGATGATTTCATTTATTGAGGGAAAAAGCTATCCAAACCTACCTGGCCCTGTGTGAACAAGTACAAGCCCAATTCCGAGATAGTTGGGACGAAGTGTAAATTGTGAATAAAATCAAAATGCAATGACTTTCAGATCACATGAGCAAATATGTTATTTACAATAGAACAAAGATGACATTTCAAATGTTGAAACTGAGACATATGACATTTTTATCCACAAAATGAGCTTATTTCAAATTTTCTGGCTGCAACAGGTCTCAGAAAAGTTGGGACACAGGCAAAAAAGGGCTGAAAAACCAATTAAAATATAAGAGAATCAGCTGAAAGAACATTTAGCAAGTAATTAAGTTAACTGGCATCAGGTGTGTAACATGATTGGCTATAAAAGGGATGTCTTAGAGACGGAGTCTCTCAGAAGTAAAGATGGCCAGAGGCTCACTGGCATGTTTTAAAAAGCACCATGAATGCTGAAAGGTATATACAGGTTTTAGAGCAACATATTCTCCCCTCCAGGCAAAATCTATTCCTTGTGTATTTCAGTAGGAGAATGCAAAACCACATACTGCAGCTATTACAACAGCATGGCTTTGTAGTAGAAGAGTCCGTGTGCTGAACTGGCCTGCCTGCAGTCCTGATCTTTCACCGATTGAGAACATTTGGCACATAATTAAACGAAAAGTCCGTCAAAGAAGACCCAAAACTCTCCAACAGCTGGAAGCCTATATTAAACAAGAGTGGGATCAAATTCCAATGGCTAAACTCAAGAAACTTGTCTCCTCAATGCCCAGACGCCTCCACTCTGTGTTAAAAAGAAGAGGGGATGTTACACCATGGTAAACAGGCCCCTGTCCCAACTTTTTTGAGGCCTGTAGCAGCCATCAAATTTGAAATGAGCTTATTTTGTGGAGAAAATTGTAAAATTTCTCAGTTTCAACATCTGCTATGTTATCTCTGTTCTATTGTGAATAAAATACTGGCTGGTGTGATTTGAAAGTCATTGCATTTTGATTTTATTCACAATTTACACTTTGTCCCAACTATTTTGGAATTGGGGTAGTAATTTCCCCCTAATCCTAATAACTGGTTGTGCCACCCTTGGCGACAACAAATGCAATCAAGCGTTTGCGATAACTGGGAATGAGTCTTTCACATTGCTGTGGAGGAATTTTGGCCCACTTTTCTTTGCAGAATTGTTTTAATTCAGCCAGATTGGAGGGTTTTCGAGCATGAACGGCCTGTTGAAGGTCATGCCACAGCATCTCAATCAGATTTAAGTCCGGGTTTTGACTAGGCTGCTCCAAAACCTTCATTTTGTTTTCTTTTAAGCCATTCAGAGGTGGACTTGCTGTGCGTTTCCGATCATTGTCCTGCCTTTGATACCGTAGACCGCCTTATTCTTCTTCGTAGGCTATGAAAATCAGTTGGCATTTCTGGACTTGCCCTTTAGGCCAAATGTTTATTTATTGCTAAATACCACTTTATCTGACATATTTATTAATTCAGGCAGATTTCTACTAAAGGGTGATACATGCCTCCCAGAGATTTAACTGAATTATTTTTTTATGTAAGGCCTATTGGTAGCTAGAAAAATTCTAAGTCCCTGAGCCAAACATTTTTTTTTCTAGGGCCTCGAGAAGGATCAATCTCTTGATGAACATAATTTGACTTTTTTAGAAATAGCTATGCTGATGTGAGCAGTACCCCTCAGCCCACATTGAGCAGTATATCAATGTGTGACTGTGAGTTTAATGCTTACCACCATTTCACATGAATTTCATCATGAAGACAGTTCATTGATGTTCAACTGTTTTGTGGAGCTTTGTAACTTTCTCGTGAACAGGGACAACAAAATGATGTCAATGCAAATTCAAGATGGCGGGTCTGACAGCCATATTGGATCCCGGAGCGCCACCAAAATTGATAGCTTCTGTAGCTACCCAGCCCCAAGACTCACATCAAAAATGGAGATGATGGGAGACGGCGTTTCTCAGTTTTCACAAGGAACCAAATGTGGACGGACAGACGGCCAGACTGACAGACAGAAGAAAGTCATGCGTGATGACAATATCCCACAGCCTCCTTCAGGGCTGAGGGGTAAAAATTAGCCTTTGAAATTCAAATATTCAAATGCGCCAATTACTGCTCAGCTTTGTTTTTAATGAGGAGTTTTGGAAAACTGCAAACTTTGGGTGGGCAGTTGGGGATGCTGCCTATAGGAGGTGCTGCAAAAATTCCACCTTTTAGTGACACAACAGATGAATTTCTGGACTGCACATTTAGAGCACAAAATTTTACATTTTACATACACTCTCACGCCTTCATCATCCCACATTAATTTTAAATTTACAGTACTAGGCTTGCTAATGGAATCATATCATGCATAAACTAGATTGGGACATTGAGGGCGCAGTTCACCAAGTGTCACTTCAGCAAAAAGGAGCATTTTCCTGTAGGCGGTGCCCCTAACTGCCCATTGAAATTTTGCAAATATTCCTGCACTCCTTCCATGGCAGTTTGACCTCAATCAAAATGAAGCTGGGCAGTCACTGGTCCTTTGAGATATTTCAACTTCAACAGCATTTTTTTTAAGAAGTCCAAATTATGGCCCTCAAGAAATTGACCCTTCAAGAAGCCCTATGAGAAAAAAAAAAGAAAGTTAGGTTTAGGACATTTAGGATTTTTCAACCCATAAACCTCCACTTAAAAAAAGAATCAGGCAAATGATTTTATAATCCACAGCCTAAATCTTTAAAAAAAAAAAAAAAAAAAAAAAAAAAAAAAAAAGAATCTTAAGCACTTTTACAGCTATATCTTGTCACCCATTGTACTCATCAAAATACGAGGAAACCCACACAAACACAGGGAGAACATGCAAACTGCACACAGAAAGGCCGTAAACCGGATTCAATCCCTCAACCTTCTTGCTGTGAGGCAATAGCACTGTGAAAACATGCAGTCCCTTTGGGCTAAATACTTAACCAAACAAACAAACTGGCCATCAAATGGCTAGATAGTATAAAACAGTGAAACTGCTAGAAAAATTTATACATAAGCTAACAAATAGCAATGGACCATTTCAGCTCCATCAATTGAAAGTGCACTACCTTCCATAGTTCTTTAGATTTTAGGTGATGTTTCTGTACAGCAACTTGACAGATGAGAGTCAGGTCACATTCAGTTTCACTGGCTCAACACCCTGCTTCACCTGGGGTATAATTTTAACATCTCTCATTCCATGTTGATTTGTCCTCAATTCTAGGATGCACAGAGGAGAGAACTTGAGAAAAACAAGCCACTCAAGACTCTCAGTCTGAGAGGGTAATTTTAGGCAGCTCACATCAAAAAGAGTGAATCTTGTCCCTGATTTAACATCCACTGAAGGGGGAGAAAGTTATGTGACTTTTTTAAGACATCAGATGCACTAGCAAATGAATGAGGGCCCTCAAGGAAATGAGCAAGTCCAGCTGATTTTTACTGGAAACCCAACACCTCCTGAGACCTTGGGCCCACAGCTCAGTGGAAACTGTGGCTTCTGGGGAGAAGCCATCTCACCACGCCACAAATCACAAGCATAGGCAAATCCAAAAGATGACCCGCCATTTTCTTTTATAAATCCACTGGGAATCGTCTTGGCATTAATCCCTCTGCATATGGTGAAACATCCAGGAGCATGGAGTGTTCACGCTGGCCCCCTAACAGGCCAGAGCAAAACACTGACAGGTTCTCCCCATCTACTTTGCAACAATAAAAAGCTTGAGGCAAAGTTCCCCAAAAATATTAAGTATTTCCATTTTCTGACAAGGAAACTCCAAAGTTTTTCACATAATAAATTATCATTTCAACAAATTGAAAGGATATTTCAAGAATAGTGATGAGCTGTTTTTCTGTCCTTTTCCTCTACTACTTAGAGCAATTTAAGAAAGTGCCACAGCTGAACACTATGGCACAAAACTACGAAGAAGTTTCTATGACCCATTCAAACTATCTCAATATAATACGACCTGATTGGAACTCTGATAACTTTTGGTTCCTGTGGCATGCTACCAGAAGCCATACAGGCGCAAGTGTGTTGTCTTGCAGACAAGATCAATCCAGCCGAAGTGCAAGCACAAATAATAACAAACTTGCTTCTGAAAAGTGTCCGCAGTGTCAGTGACGTCTGAAATTGGACCGTCAAACTTTGGATGATAAATTTTGCTCTGGGGAACATTGAGATGAACACTGGTGTAAAGTTTCATCAAACTTGAACTAGAAAGGAGTTAAACTCTGCAACTTTCACTTTTCATGGTATGCCCAGAAAATGCTATATAGCCCATTTCAAGCCCAATGAGCCTGGCAGTTTGGCCAATTTTCATTAAAATCCAAAAAAACCATTTCAGCCCACAAGAACAGTGTACCAAGACTGCCCATACATTTTACAATGGGCTAGCATTCAGGTAAAAATAATTTATACTTACAGCGCAATATAGGAGAAAGCTTGTTATAATAGCAAGCATAATTTCCAGTAGCTGGCCATTAACTGAGTATAACTAAAGTGTATAACTAAGTGCATGGCATGCACTGCATTGGGGGGAAACAAACAAACAAACAAACAAAAAACAGTCCAGAGACCATTGCAGCTTTCAAATGGCAGTTAGACTTAAATGGGGATTACCACCATCGTATATCCAACTTAGAAAAATATACATAGAAATCTTAGATGTAGTATTCTTTTTTTCTATGTTTTCTCATCAGTATTATTTTGAATTGCAATGAAAAACAAAATACTGCACAAAAGATCACTTTCTAATGACTGACTGCTCAGCTGTCAAAATGCATACTGTTGGTAACCATTTAAGTTTTCTATTCATACCACACTGTGTCACATAAGTTATATTCCACACCTTATGACCTACATTCTGTTATTAAATACCTTATCGAGCTTTTGAAGAGGTGAAAAAAAATATTCAAACAGGGCGCCACACTGAAATATTTGTATTAAACTCAACGACACTTACAACAGACTGAAGTTGCAGTGGAGAAATACTCTACAAAGGATTAACAAAGATGGGGCAATCCATGGTCTGTAAACTACATAACAAGCAGGGCTATTTTCTGCTATAAATCAATGACTTTCTCAAACAAAATGACATTGCTTCACATAGAAAGACTTTGATGAGTTCAAAGGGGGGCCACATTATGACCCTTCAGTGACCATTACGGCCATTATGAGGTTCATATATTCTCAAACAACCATCTGCAACATGAACATTAGAAGAACACAAGCATCAGAGGACCACTAAACAAATGTTAAAGTTCCAAAAATAATCTTAGCACTCTTTCTACTTCAGTCATTGCGATTCAAATTGTTGGAGTTCAAATAACATTTCTCATGAGTCTCTTACAGAGGCCTTCAGCACATGTTGGCTCTCGTCCATTATCTATCCTAGATGTGACAGATGCTTAGTGGGAGGGCAAAAAATTTGAACAATGCATAAAACCAAGAAAAATACAATCCATTTGGAAAAACAAGTACTGTACAACATAGCAAGAATAATTTCATGTCGAATTCTACAAAGTAATAAAAGATGACAAAAAAATCAGAACCACACTATAATCTGACAAAAAGAAATCACAAAACACAACGTAAACACAAGAAAAAAATAGGAAAACTCACACTTCTCCTAGCTTTTAAAAGAAAGCAAACATCCCTAAACTGGAAGATAAAGTATCATTGGAGTGTTCTAATGTGGTTTTGAACACCGGTATGAAGGGCTTACAAACCAGACTTGGGGCTGATGGAGTCACATTCTGCATTGTACATGAGGAGATATTCCTGGTGCCTTCTGACCAGCTGTTCCCGGGAACCCTTAGTGGGCAGGTTGAGATCTCGCAGTCTCTTCCTCAGCTCCTGAATGGTCAGTAGATTATACACCAGCTTGGTAAGTGGCTTCCTCTTTTTGGCTGAGCTGTGGGGGGGAGGGGGTGTAAGAGATCAGGATGTGAGAGATCACATCATGTTTAAAAACTGATGCTTCAAATCTCACAAATAGTGTTCACATCCTAAATCACAGACATTATCGCATAACTTGAGCATTGTAAGGCTTAAAGCCTTCACTGCCCTTTTAGGAAACATGGGCCTGAGAACTGGTGCAGCACCAGAAGAAAGAAGGAATAGAGGTGATTGCCAGTATACGTCAACAGAATAGCACAATAGCAGTGTGGGCACAGCTAACTGAAAAGTTGCCCGAATGACCACAAATCAGCCAACTCAAAAAGTTATCAAGAACGATAAACTGATAAAGCACAAAAAAATTTAGAGGAAGCCAATAATAACCTCTAACAGCTAACTATTATTATATGAATTTAGCTTCAGTTTGGTTTTTGGCTCCAAAACCCTTAAAAACAGATCAGGAAATAACAATACCCATGAAAGATTGAATAAAAATACCACTGACCTCTAAAAAGGCAATGCCACAATAATGAAACCATGTATAGTTGCTAAGTGTAGGTTTTGTATTATTAAGTCCATAACCATACATATTTACCAACAGCGACTGAAGATGTTTACATATTTAGCACCCCCATGATTTCCCTATGCTTTTGTTGGAAAGACAACTACTACCACAATGCATTGTGCAAGATCACCACTTCAGAGACGACCTTAACCATGTGCGTATCTACGACCTACAGCTGTCATAAACAGCACTGCACTGATGCACCATTCACGTCACTGCGAAGTGGACTAGTTGTGATGATAATGCCCAGTTGCTACTGTGCACAAGTGAATGAGCTGCAAAAACACCAAAGCTGGAAGCGTAATTTTTCATTCTTTACCTGTAAATGTTGTACGGGCAATAGAAAAGTGACGGGCCGTAGCACATAAAAATGGGACAGGACGGGATCACCTTGCAGTAGAATACTACAGGATAGGATGGGATGGGATAAAGCTGCTATGGGAGGGGACGGGATCAAGTTGGTTCAGGATGGGAGGAGATGTGATAAAATTTGGGATAAGATGGGACATTTTTCTCTCAAATAAGCACAACTTTAAAAGCCCAAAAAAGTAACCATTTTGTGAGCATTATGATCAGGCTACAAAAAAACAATAATTAATTTCAAACCAGTTGTGACACTCACAACAAATATAAACATTTGAAAATAAATTATTTTAGTGAAAGGAGTATTTAAAAAAAAAAAAAAAAAAAAACAACAACACAAGTTAACTTCTGAACAAATAAAATGATAAATCTTTAACATGTTATTAACTCTTTGTTGCCCTTTATTTGGATTTTTCATATGAAGTGGTAATGTGGATTTTCACATCAATCAGAAATCAACAAATTTGATGAAAATACTAATCAAAAAACACTGAAAGAAACAGCATCTGAAGAAGCAACAGGTGCCAGCAAGAATTCACTATTGGTATCGTTCCAAAATTAGGACTGGCATATGAGGAGAAAATGTTCACAACCTCAAAGAACAGGGATGTGGCTTCATTTGCATGATTGCAATGACCCAGTCATTAAAAACAACTGGGGAGGGTTAGTGTCATTATGGTATTCAACGTGCAGTTTTAATGAGGGCCAGCAACAGGTTGCAAGTGTAGGTGATTATCTGCTGCATAAGAGGTGGCTTCATTTACTCAGTAGCAATAATGCTTTTGTTATGCTTCTCAGGTAATCAAAACCTGTCTGCATACTTAAGTGAGACTTTTCATGTTTTCTTGTATCATAATGTAGCATAATTTGTAAATGCTGGCAAGATTTACAACAAATAGTTAAAACACACTTGTTTTCCTGTATTAAATCCTGCATATATTCTTAAATTCTACAACACATTCATTATAAAGAAAATAATTATGACCACCACAAGTAATGTCACATCACACCATTCCATTAATTCCTTGCATTGAATACAAACAGGCATATCAATGTACACAGAATATATATCATCTGAATGGTATGGGAATGGGATGGGAATGGGATGGGATAACTTGGTAATGAGATGGGATGAGACGGGATTGAATTTTGAAAATGAGATCAGCCTATGGCAACAAACCGGCATATTTACATGGTTAATGTTTATTAATATGCACTGTCCCTTTTAAATAAATAAATAGATTGGGATGGGACCAGACGGGATGACTTGATAACGCGATGGGACACAATGGGATAGAATTTTGAGAGTTGGAACAGGAAGGGATTTGAAATGACTGGGATGGGAGGGGACGGGATCACTTTTCTGTTCCATTGCAGGGCTCTGGTGCCCAATACTGCACAAAAATCACAATTCATATTATTTTCTTTTCACCCAAAATTTTGCTTCATTTTGAAAGCAAACCCTGCCCAGGAGGGGCAGAGAGAAATAAAAAGAGAGAGAGAGAGAGCCCTTTCTTCCGAACATCATACCCCTTCCAGTAAAAACACACTTGCGTACACAGGGCAGTCAGCCAAGCCGCTCCATACTTTCAGCACTCAAACACAGGTCAGGAGCGGGCTGCTCCAGAGGAAGAAGCCATTCAGCTCGGCCCGACACGATAACAACACAGATGCACAACTGATTACTTAACCCCAGGTCCGCATGCACAGACACGGACAATTTCTGACTGTTCAACAGCCAGGGCTAAAGGTCAAAGCCAGTAAGGCATGAATAGATTTGGCAGCAAGGTCGAGCATGTGCCCACCCTTTCGGCCCCTAATCCACCGGTAACAACACAACATCATGGGCTTTCCCTTAGGCCTGCCACCTAGCTGATGGAAAATTTGGATCCATATTTATCTACATTACCTGCGGCACAGACAGAAAGCAATCGCTACCGGTTCCCTGGCCCCTATAACAGCCAGCGCTGTTTTTACTAGCCTGCAGCTGATCCACTCAGGAGAATTCACAAAGATCAAGAAAACCAAGAAGAAAGGAAAGAGTTAAGAAGTAGTTACAGACTTTTTTGTTTTTTGTTCCCACCCAATCAGCAAATCACTCTTTTCTTAGCACAATCCACAATCCTGTGCAGGGCAGAGGGCACCCAAAGCCCGAAACCCATCAAATCCAAACTCTCCTTCAAGGCCTTGCACAAACCAAACAAATTAACAGGGCCGCTCTGCAATACCAAACAGACCATCCAATGCAAGAGAAAGAGACAAAAGGGAACCGTAAAAGGAGGTATTAAAGTATTCCTCCAACCACAGACCAGGGTTACAACCATCCCTCCACACAGAAACATCAAGCCAAAAGTTTGTGCGCAACTTCTGTGCTCTCACAAAAGATGCATACCAAGGGAGGACTAACAGCATGCTTTGTTATTGCAGAAATTATCACAGCTAATCAGGGTACATGACTGGGCAGACAATAATCCTGTAAATAAATAAGATTATTCTGTTCTGGCTGATGCAGTGGGAGAGCAACACTAGTTGAGCAATTTGTGATCAAAAACTGATTCATTCTGACTGTAAATAGTCAGGCCTGCAGAAAAGAGCCCCCCCATCTACAAAAAAAAATTGAGCAACATTTACTGAGGAAGTGGTCAGAAGAAGGACCAAACTTAATCTCACTGAGTTAATCAAGACTGGGATTCCAGTAGGCTGGCTCATCGAGTTATAATTGCTGAAAGAAATTCAGACCCAAAAAAGTCACAAAACAATATCTATACTGGCATATCCGCAACAATCTCATTTGGATTAAATTATTTTCATTTAGACATAAGGCACTTTTACAAAATATGCCTTCATTTACTCAGCCACCCATGCGAAGCTATGAAAGTTATGAGCCGAGGCAGAATTTCCACAACTGAGCAAAAGATGTGACAAATGAGGAACAAATGGCGCAACACATAATTAGTATGATTGTAAGATGAGTCCATCTGACTGGAAACTTGTGCAGAGAAGTTTTCAGAAAATAAATCCTGAGGGAAACTGAAAACCACATTTTCTAAAGAATGCATTCACTATCCTCGCAAGACGGAATTACAGCAATAGTCTGTAGAATTGACAGAAGCTGCCACATGGGGAAAATGCTTGGATGTGCCCCAGAGATGGACACGGTCAGAGTGTTTTGCCTCCTGCGGTGACATAAGTGCTTCATATTTGTCCCTCAGGGACAGATAGTCCAAATGTCTCTTCATTATGTCAAATGAGCAACAACAGCAGACAGAGAGATGCATCAAATTTGACTGAAATGAGATCAAATGCAGGAAACACCATCCACTAAGACATATACAATTGACATATTCATTTTGAGTATCAAATTACTACCTCTTGTAACTAGGTTTACTTCTCGTAACTAGGTTTCCAAGTACTAGTCATAGCACACGCATAAAGATTTAGTGGCCTGCCAGTCACGGACGACATAGGATGGGGCACTTCCTGGAACCCCGTTTTGTGCGTAACTTGCCTCCCCTTTGACTGCATTCAGAACTGAGATGATGACTCAGAGCTGACTAAAATGTTCAGGACAAAATATAGGGCAAATAGCTGATACTGGTTTGAAATATTCTACTTGGGGGCGACAAGGTGGCAGAATAGCATCATCCTGAGTAGGAAAACACGGCCTCAGCTAATCTGTATGTAGCAGCGATTTCTCTGCTATTGTGATCAGAGGTAAGCCTCTCTAAAAACTTTGAAGAGGAATCCTCTCTCGAGGCATCGCTCAGAAAGTTGTGCTTTCATCCAGACCACATCTTCATTCCCACTAGAGACTGTAGTTTTACAGAGTATATATCACTGTACTCACAGAGTCGAAGGCTAATAATAGCTTGTCGAAAGGAACCTAGGCACAGCTGGGATTTCAAACACTTTCTGATACAGCCTCACAAAAAACATTTATCAGAGGGAAGGAGACGCAGGAGCAGCATTAAACTAAGGAAGGGCGTGGGCAGTGCTAATGGTCTGAGGGATGTGGGACTGGCACACTGACATACTACCAACTCTTTATTTTACAGCATCAGATAAACAGAACAAAGGCATGATGCGGAGAGGCAGATACCCCTTTTAAAAATAGGGGCGTTACCCCTCAGCCCCTGGATTGTTTGGAATGAATATAAATTGACAAAGGAGTTTTCAAGTTATCCTTTGGAACACAAAATTCAAGATGGCGGCAGTGGCGGCCATACTGGATATCTGAGTGCTGTCAAATTAGATAGGCTTCTGTAAGTACACGAGAGCAAGCAACAGAGCAAAAATGGTGCCAAGTGATGAAGGCGTTTCCAAGTTATTGTGCGGAATACAAAAGTTTACTTGACAGATGGACAGACAGACGGATGGACATCACACATAATGATAGTACCCCTCCGCTCCTTAGTCGGGGCTGAGGGGAAAAAATGCATGCCAATAATACCAATATTGGCCTTGTCAAAGAAAAGGATTTGCTTCCATATTTCAAGCGGTTGCCTTGAAATAGGCAAAAATATAGGTCTGTTTCACACATCTTTGGCAAAAAAGAAATAGGGGAAAATGTTTTGAAAACTTTGCTGTGCAGCAGAAGATGATGATCCAGGCACAACATTTCTGATGCTCCCCAGCTGGAAGCCCAAAAATACCAGAACAATGGCAGTGACAAGGAAAACATCAAAACAATAACACGAGCACCATACCTCCGCAAGCTCTCCTTTTTTTCGTCTCTGCTCAGACAGCTGTCCAGGTGGCTGTTTATCTGGTTCTCGGCGATGCCCACAGAGCAAACAGGACACTCCACTGAAACACAAACACACGGTGACTTCCAGCAAACCTAACTGGGGTACGCTTTTAAAATTGCACAAAAAAAAAAAAAAAAAAAAAAATTACACAGCAGAAACTCTTTGGCTGTCAAAAGATTGCTTCTATTATTACAGCAGATTATTCTCGACAAGCAAAACAAAAATGCTCATCTTTCATCGTGAACCTACACCTAACACCATGCCCCACCCCCACCACCAACTGCCCAATGCAACACAACTGATAGCTTAAAGGTCTTCTGCCACGGAATCACAAGTCGAACTTAATTTATGTAAATTTTCTTTCTGAATTCGAATATGACCATGTTTTTACCTAAAAGCATCCTATAATGCAGAAATCTAAACAAAACGACTATGCTTGGGAACACCCCTAAAAATTTGTATTTTTTTCCACAACTGTTCGGCAGTTTGGGTGCGACGTATACTCGGGAGCGCTCAGCCCTGCCCCCAACCCGCATTCATAGATCCTGCATACAATCCTGACCTATACCCATCGAGCTTCCTTTCAAATCGACCAACACTGTTCACTTAAAAGAACGCCAGTCTACAATTATGTATGACTTAATACTTAACAATCAGAGGAAGAGAATATTTCAGGTGCCTATGAGAACCTATGCGATTTCATAGCTATTCATTATTGCAAGGCAGTCACTCAGTTGTGTGTATATGAAGGTGTGCACGTGGCTGGTTTTCATATTAGCTGCAGGTTTAGCCTAGCCAATGTCAGTAGCTGAGTTTCCGTTTCCCTGTTTTAATGCGTATTTTGAAGTTATGCATCAATAAAAGTAGCCTAATGGAAACATCCAATTCGAAAATAAATCCTATGATTCGCAAAAAAAAAAAAAAAAAACGTTTACGCTCGCTTGAGGTGGATTCTCACTTTTGCGAAACAGCCTTAATGCGCATAATCTGAAATGGAACACACATTTTTCTAATAAACGCTGATGAGGAGGGTTGGCTCCGATAAAGAGCATGCACATGGCTACTTAATGCACGTTTATTTGCTCTCAACCGCTTGAGGGAAACATATGGAAACGCACTTAATTCGCATTTAGTTTTAGCGAATTTTCACAAGATTCGCTTCAAATTTAAATGGAAACATAGCTAGTGACTGCTGTCGAAAATACATTAGCAGCGATGATGACGATGATAATAATAAATCATTATCATCAATACACTATCCAGTAGCAAATTTCGAAACAAACATCTAGTATGTTGTACGACAATTTCTTTCCGACTTCGATCTTGCATTGATAAACTTTTTCTGCGGCATTAACAGGGAGTGAATGCCGATTTAAAGAAAAAAGATTATGTGCTTGTATATTAAAAGCGCTGTAGAGCCCGCTGTCGAAGTCAGTGTGCTGGAAGTGGTCACTGCAGATTACGCTAGACTCGCTAGGTCCACGCCACTTGGCTCGAGATAGCCTCACTTTCGCGGCCCCAAGTTGTCTTCGAGCCTTATCCTTGGGGAAAGTGTGTAGGCTTACCGCGTCTTTGGTTGTTTTTCTACAACCGCCCACGATGCAACCGACCTGGCATTTCAAGTACTGAAGCAAATTTTAGATAAAAAATATTGCACGAATTCACACCGCCAAGCTTAAAAAATGTCAGGTGCGTTCCCAAGTGTACGTCACGGGTGCACGTAATGATGCATGCTCGTTTTTTTCCCGATTTTTGGAGGCTGGCCGTAAGAACTGGCAAAGTGGCTAAAATAGTAACTCCGAATATATATATTTTTTGATTGTCAAAACGCAGTTCGCAGAACTAATGTTAAAATGTTTATCAAAAGCAGTCCCTAGAACATATATCAAATTTAAATTTTCGGTGGCAGAAGACCTTTAAATTAACCAAGTAGCTGAAAATGGGGACTGAAAGCAAAGGACTATTTCATATCTCAGTACCCAAAAATAAAAAAGATTTTAAAAATAGCGGTTAAGTTTCACAACACCCCAATTATTTTCCAGAAGCAGGAGGCAAACCAATCTTCACCTTTAAGTACAGCTTTCGCACTCTGGGAGGTGGAAGGAGACTCCGAGCCGGAAGACAACCCTGATAATGACCCTGTTAGAGCCTTCTCCACCATCTCCTCCTTCACTGCTCTGGTTCCTTCACCCACCCTCTCCTCTGCTGTTCTGGCCAGCGGTGCAGAGACCTTCATCCGTTCATCCTTTACAGTCCTTGTCGCTTCCACAGGTTTCTCCACCAGCCTTTTCTTTAGAGTTCCTGATAATTGCACGGGTAATGGCACAAGCTCCACTTTCACAGAGCGAATCAAATTCGATGGGTCCAGCCTCAAATTTTTACTGCTGCAGTGAGGCTTTGATGATGATGATGAGGATGGGGCTGAGGAGAAAGAAGGCGAATTTCCCTTTTGCAGAAAATTTTTCATAATGGGACTTTCAACTATAGGGCGACTCGCGCTTGGTGCTTTTCTTTTGGCTCTCGGGCGAAGGGATTTTGGCGAAACAGAAGGTGAGTCCAAATTAATCTGTAACAGCTGCTGCCTGGAACAAATGGACAAAAAAAGACACTTCAAGTAAATGAGCACAGCACAGCTCCCTGACATACCTTACAAAAACCTTTGCAACAGCCCTTTTCTGGTTGTGTGAATTTTTGACTTCGCTTAAGTTACAAACCACAAACTGTTGAATGGAGAATTCAATTCAATTTATTTGTATAGCGCTTTTCACAGACAGTCAGTCACAAAGACGCTTTACAGTCAGCGATTAAATAATGAAAGGGCAGTGCCCAGCCTATTCCTCACTACAGCAAATGAGGCAAAAAACTCTCAGTAGGAAGAAAAATCCTCAAACAGTGGCAAGAAAAAACTCCCCAGTGGGAAGAAATCTCAGGAGGAACCCGGCTATAGTGGGGAAGCCCATCCTCCGCTGGCTAGCTAGTAATAAGTAATAATCGTGTTGCACCGATACCGATACCAGTATCGGGTATCTTCCCGATACCGCGTTAATATGCTCGTACTTGTACTCGTCCACATTTGCCGATACCACGCACCGATACCACTTAATGTAAGACGCAAGGTAACTGCCTGCTGAAGGTCGCATAGGCTACAGTATTTTTTACTATCTGACTTCTATGTCTAGGGGGAGACAGCGCGTTAGAAAAAACACAGAAAGAGAGCTTTATCGTCATCACATCACATGCAGGCATAAGGGCATACACACAAGAGGTGTATAGTAAAGAAGTACATGTAGGCAACTTCGTTACAGTACTTAAGTAGTTTTTTTGAGGATTTGTACTTTACTTGAGTTTTTTTTTTTTTTTTTTTTTTTAACTGGGACTTCTACGCTACTACATTTAAAAGATAAAAAGTATACTTTTTCTTCGTTTCTTTGACACTGGCCACTTCACTACACGTTACAAATTAAAATATGTATATAATTCATCATTTAAGGATTATCTGGATGCGGCGTGCTCAAGAAGAACAACCGTGTTCGGCAGGGCATCTTAAGCGTTTTGTGCAGATGTTTCTGCCAGCGGACATGGAGCTGCAAATTTATGCACGCAATTACAATATTCTATCACTAGATGGCACACCCGGATCAGTTATTGAATATTTACAAGCAAGCCGAGCACGCCCAAGCACACACCCACAATCACACACACAGAGACTTAGAATTGTGAATCTTCTTATTTTACTACAAATATATTAGTAACATATGGTTACCTTTAAACATTTAGTTGTGGTTAAGTTAAATCTTTTTCATTTGTGTAATTGAAATATGGCGATACCACACACTGTAAGTGATGCCTTGTTTGCTTGGAAGGCTATTATTGACTTAAGTTGGATTGAGAATGCCTATGAATGTGTGAAGAAACTATCTGTGCCAATTAATAGTTCTACTGACTTTTTATGAAGTTGGATGTGTTACCTTGCCTACGCAGCCAGTTTACTTTTCATTTGTCAAGCTTCAGTAATGTTTTGCCTGATTTGATGGCAGTGCTAGTTCAAAGGCTTTTTTGTCGGGCCTAAATACAGAAACTTTTTAGCAGTTAGGCCTAATCTTTTTTTTTTTTTTTTTTTTGGAAATGGCCATGTGTGAATCGTTTGATATTGGCCTCTTTTTAAGCTTGTTATAAAAAAGAAAATAAAACCTGTAATCCGAAATTGTCATTGTATTTTCCTGGAAAACATTTCAGAAATATCGGTATCGGTACTCGGTATCGGCAAGTACACAAAATAAAATACTCGTACTCGTTTCGGTTTTTAAAAAAGTGGTATCAGTGCATCCCTAAATAAAATGGTAATAGAGTTCGATTAAAGTCCATCTAAACAGTGGCATCTGTAGCTCCACGAAGAGGCATGTTGAGGATGGTGCAGAACTGGATCAGGACCGGATCAGGACAGCAGCACCCAGCGCTCATGTTGAAGGACAGGGCTTGGACGAATGAATGAAATCCAAGGATGTTCTGAAAGCTCAGAGTAATGCTGATTGTACTCACAGCCACCTGAAATACTATGGGTTCAATTAGGGAGGAGGGCACCCCAATTCCCAACCACAGAAACAAAGTAAACAAAAAACTGCTTGCCCTACAGCAGCTACTGAGGCATTAAACTTACTTAATGAGGTGTGCCATGCACTACTTTCCATTACAAAATGCTTTCGCTGTACCTGCACTTAAAGGCCAATGCAAGTGCATGGTCACTCATTCATAAAATGCACGCATGCTCAGCAAAAGGAGACAAGGCAGAGGTGCTGGGCTGTTAAGTGGGTGGGCTTGCATATTTGTCACAATGATCATTTTCAGATCTTTAAACAAAATGTAATAGACTGGTAATAGCACCAATGTGAAACAGTAACTGCTCCCTCATTCGATCGATTGATTGATTCAGTCGGCTCAAAACATTCATATTGGTCTTTGGAATCATTAAAAAAAAAAAACATGAAATCTCAAAAATCCCCATCTTTGAACATTGGTGAATTTTTGAATATTCTTATCTTTGTCAAAACAAAACCCATTGACTTGTAATTTGGCAGACACGTGTAACTGTGGTTTGCTCTATGACCTGAACTAATTTTGCACGTTTCTGCTGCAGATTGTGGATTTGGCAGCCACCAATATTTGTCACAGGAATCCCCTTTTACGACACAGTTGTTACGACACAGCCTTCTATCCATTTGATCCCAGAATAAGGAATGCTAAACTGAGGTTATTGGAGAATAATTTGAAGACAAAAGTTGAGATTTCGCCAAATCGTCACTTTCCAAGCGATTTTGGCTATCAGCAGGCTCACACAAAAATAGTTTGATGAACTTACACAAAATTTTGGTGTGCAGTGGTCAAGAGTACCTGATAAAATTTTGGACCGAATTACATCAAGGTTTAGGTCACCGTAAAAGCGAAAATTGTGGGCAGGGTACGCTGTACCTGTAATGACTTGTTATAAGAATTAAATAGCCACCTCAAAGTTTCTGTAAGCATGCTATGCCACATTCAGTGATAATTCTATGGGAGGAGTAAAAAAGTTTCAGTAAAGTGTTAGAAATCCATTTCTTTACAGCAATAAATCTCCATCGAACAAAATAAATGTATTTATGACACGTTAATAGCAAAACATCTCAGGCAGTATGAAATTCAATAAACGTAAGCTGCATTTTGGTTAAGCCATTTTGAGGGATGAGAGCAGGTCAGAGACTAGATGACCAACTACCTCAGCCAGGTAAGTGCCAGGCAGCAAGAGGATCACAGCCTGCTGCAGTTTTGCACATCAAATGCTCTCAGCACTCATATAAACAACTAATTTTAGCAACGCCAGCAGCTATTACAACACCCCCCTCCCCCACCACCAACCACCACCAACAACCAGTGTACCCCGCCCCATGAAAGCCTGATGTATCAATGGAAAACAATAAACACCATTATAAATTCTTTATTACGCAATACTTGTCTGTATCGGCAACCTCAGACGAAGTGGAAAGGATCTCTTCCCCAGTGAGGCAACTCAACAACACTCGCCTTTTGCCTAAACTGTTATAGCAAACACAAGGAATGAAACCAGCTATCTAATCTCTTAACCAGCATCACACACAGGCCTTTATTTCTCAAGCATCAGTACGCAAATGCAACCTGGAAGTCTGACATTAACCTAGACCCACTATGAGTACCCACACATGTGCTGACAATTCACCAGTATTTGGCAAGCCCTCAGGTGCTGATTTTAGACCTGCTGCTATCTCATCGTGCAGCCAGATCCCCACAAACAACAGGAATACAATACTGAGAGGCAGCGCCCCTTAAACACAAACATGAACATTTTCAGGCGGGCGAGACATACACCAGACACAATTAGGAAACCTTTCATCTGGGACCCTGAGGAAACAGGCCATCTGCGAGACATACTGGACACGTCCACTTGTTTTTAGTCCCATGGCGGGAAGAGGAAGTCGTGAGTAAATAAGCAGCTCAGAAAGCACAGAAAATACACCTCATATTCAGCCAAGTAAGGAGGGCAAAACAGCAAATAATCCCTTTCTGTACAATACAGTTCACCGGTTCAAATGCCCAGTAGTCAAACTTAACTATTAAATGCTATTGTAAGATTACAGAGAACAATTTAGGAGAATTTCATTATACAAGTTAAGTACTCCAAACATACATCAGATACTTCACTAGATGCATTTCACACTGTATGAAACAGTGAGACAAAGTAAAATGCCAAAAAAAAAGACCAGGAGAGGCTGGTTTTGCCAAACCCTTGAGTTAGGACCCTGAACGGAGGTTGAATGTTCATAATGAAATGAAATCGTGCCTGAGATTCCACAAACCAGAAACAAAACTGACGTTTTAGATCATTTTGATCCTCTTTTGCCGCATAATACTGGTGAAGGCCATGCATGATGTACAATAACAAATTCGAGCAGTGTCACACTGCACACATTGCACAGTATTACACCTTCGGCTATGTGTGGATAGCACACTTACAGGCACCTCATCGAAAATGTTTTTTCTTTTCTTAAACTACTGCTTATTAGAAATAAATTATGAAAATGAATAATGCAAAAGTATAACTGATTGACTGAATGACCACTTTTCCTCAATAAAATTCACTGATGCTGCATGAAAAACAGGACGATTACTGGATTCTGTACAGCAGCATTTAATAGCATTGACATTTCATAGGTCACTTTTGATGCATTTTCTGACCTAGGATCTTTTAAAAGAAGAAGAGTACCCCCCCAAGAGGCCTGATTTCAAGCCTTAAAAATTGATGGCCCAATAATCTTCTAACTGAAATGTTTTAACCCTGTAGGGTTAAAACATTTTCAAGCTTATAACTGAATGGCCCTCATGCAAGAAAAATCACTCTTGGAGCAGAATCTCCCAAATCTAGCAGATACAGGCTTAACAGCAGCTCCTTGACTTTCTTTGGATCAACCTGACAAAAGGGGACAAATGCAAACCATAAAATAACACCCCACTAATCTCAACATGGCAAAATTTAATTTTACACCCTCTAAACTTCCAACACTGGCATGCTGAGCGTTTGGGAGGAGTGGTCTAAAAGTCCCAAATGGCCGTTTATCAGATTCAGAATGACATCACTGTCCCATTTTGCCTCAAAGTGACATCAATGTAATGAATTACTTGCGTGGCAGAAATGTTTTTCCAGTCCGTCATACATCAGTAATAACTCATGCAATCTGAACGTTGTGCAAATGTTATTTTTGGTGCTAATGCACAAAGAAAACACATTATAAGAGACATCTGGTCATTTGCAACATTTCCTGACATGACTGTATCAATTATTATTACGAATTATGAAAAGTGAAGAGGGTAAAGAAAACATTCTTTCACAGCGACAGAAAAATCAGCTGTAAATCAGAGTCATTCTCAAAGAACAAAATTTTTCCTGCTGCCTACTGCCCCTGTCAACAGAACTACATTTCCCACTTCTCAAATTTATTTGTACAGCCACAGAAAGCAAGACATGTTTGCACAGCCACACACTACAGAAAGAGAGCTTCTTTTATCCCATTTCCCAGGACCATAATCTTAAAGGAAAATTTCGCCGTAAAACAACACAAAGCTCACTGAGAAGATTAAGGTCATAATTGATTAAGTCTCTCCGTGGCTGGCCAGAGCAATCTCGGTACAAAACACCATCAGCGCCAGGAACACATTTCAGGCTGGCCTATGCTGTATGTCAAGTTGTTGTAGGATGAGGGTGAGGTGCAATGATGATATGATGATAATTATGAAATGCAGTAAGGTTGTCCAACTTGTCCTTGCAGTCAAAGACAGAGCAGACAATTTATGCTATCGGTGTGACGTCACGCTGGCACCTTAGCCCCGCAGTTCCTTGCGGGCCACCATGCAGTGAGTGAAAACAACTAAATCGAAACGCATTGCACATTGCTGAGAGTCTGATTCAGAGCGTTCTTTTTTCGTGTTGTATTCGCGTGAAAATGCCCTACAGTTGTACCATACTGTTCGCAAAAAGACGGAAGATTATCAAGTTAGCTAACGGTATTGTTTTGATATCCTATTGGGTTAGTTACTATGGCTAACTGGGTTTTCACCAAGGGGGTCTGCTTACAGTGATGGATTTTTCACAGAACCGGTCTTCCTCTATGGGCGATATTATCGCACAATATTACCATTAATATGAGGACTACCAAAATAAATACGAATTCAAGCATAAATTAATTGAGAAAAAATTAGAAAAAAAATTAAGCATACCTCTAATTACGTAAAGACATCTTACAAGACCAAACAAAGCTTCAAAGATTAAGAAAACTGGGTTGCCGTATGAAATAGCAAGTGGAATCTGTGAACTGACGTAAAGATTCGAGAAGTGAAAGACGAAGTGACTACGCCAGTGATTCTGCTTTATTTATCCTAAATGAGTGAAAAACATTTATTACAGAATATACATGCAAAATATAGGCTACCCCAATTTTCTTGACACAAAATATCATAACACGGAGTCCCTACTGGAAAAGTATCGGTTGGACATTTAATAACATTGTGCTTTTGACGGTACTGTTTTATATCAGAAATGCAAATGTAAGAGTGCCACCTCGAAGTGAAATAGTAAATTTAAGCTTGCTGTGCACCCATTTATCTTAATATTTAGGATTGTTCTCACCGTAATTGCATGTTTCTGGGGTTCATAATTTCAGCTTTTTCCTCGTTCGGCTGTTTTCGTTGCCGGTGACCAGTGTTTACCAAGGCCAGTATCTGACCCTGTAAGGCTACAT
Organism: Gymnothorax javanicus; assembly: GCA_029692085.1. NCBI lineage: Eukaryota > Metazoa > Chordata > Actinopteri > Anguilliformes > Muraenidae > Gymnothorax > Gymnothorax javanicus. Next base: position 44,884,450 of record CM056202.1, on the reverse strand, counting down.
AACTAGGGATGCACTGAAATGAAAATTGTTGGCCGATACAGAAAACCGAAAATGAGAAACGCTTGGCCGAAAACCGAAACACCGAAAGAAATTATTACGCCAATTTTTAGTACCATTGCATTTATGGCTATGACTGTGTACTTACCTAACTAAAGTCAAGGCATTGCAATTGCATAAATTAATATTCATGCTTCAAAGAATAAATCAATTACAAAATTATGAATATATTTATTTAGCACTGACATTCCAACAAAGCAAAATATTAAATAAAATAAAATAATAAACAAAATGTTTTACTTGGTCCCACTCATGAATAACCTACATGCCTATAACTGACTGGCCTATTACTGGCTGCTGAAAAATTGTAAAATTGAATATGTTAAGTGACAACACAGCAGCCCACTGATTGGTCAGAGAGAATCCTCTTTGTGAAAGACAACTCGCTTCCGCATTATCGCTAGGAAACTGGCTTCATTTGTCATCATTGAAACAGGTCTTCAAATTGCGTTTTTGAAACGTGTGTTGTTTTAGGCAGCTTGATAAATATACCGTGCGTTGCCTTATCTTTCAAACAAGGTTGCGTTTGTTCACCGAAGCTGCTGCATTCATGAAATGCGTTTCTTTGCCTGTGACTGTTCGTAGCGAAATTAGAAGCAACGCTGTTCCCCTAATTCCCCTAGAGAAAGTTATGCTGCCCCTATTTTACGAAAATTGCGCAGAAAATAACTTTACAGGTGCTGATGAAGCATCTTGTTCTTAGGAAAGCTATCACAGATAAGACGACATATCGTAAAGCGATAAAATTCTAATACTCTGCCATCTCCTGTGATTTGCGCAATGGCTACGTGTTTTGTCTTCAGTTCCAACAAGAAATGTTTATGAAGCCTGAATGTCAAGCTGATAAACAATAATTGTTTTGTCATACGTGTTATTTGCTTCTTTGTTATGAAGGAAAAAAGGTAAATTAACATCCTCGGTGTTTGGTGATTCCATTTTTTTTCCAGGGGTCGTAGTTAGGCCTATATTATGGAATACTGATGGTACACAAATGCCTTGAGAATATATTGCCTTTATGAATACTCTATGCCTTTTACGGATATCATTGCTTTGCGTTTTTAGGTGGTACGTAATTTAATGAGCAACCGAATCGGACACAACGCCAGCTGCTATCCTATGCATCGGGACAATGTCAAACAGAAATTACAATTAAGCACTCGCGACTTTAGTGCCATAACGTGGTGACGGTTGTGTGTGTCCCCTGATTTATACACATAAATATTTAACAAAATCGACGGAATAATAGTCCGGACAGGCGCGTGCTGGCCGCGGTTTTTGCTTGCGTCATCAAACATCCTATTTTGGCCGTATTGTTTCGGTGTTCAAAGTCTTTCGGCTGAAAACCGAAAATGCATTTTTTTTTTTCCCCATTTTCGGCCAAAAATTTTTGGTGGCCAAAAATTCGGTGCATTTCTGTACATAACATTACAATACATGTAGCTATTGAGCTGCTTGGTGTACTAACACAAGGGTAGAGTCAGGCAGACAACAGACGGCGAGCCTTATACCAGACTACATTTACCAATAATATGTATATATGAGCTGCTAAGCCAACCGTGACGACCAGTCCCCAACCAGTTACTACTGTCTTTCTCACTTTATCCTCACGGTCTTGTAACGAGTTAGATTTCCATTGTTTCATGAACAGTACTGTACAGCTTTCATCTTTTATACCAGGAATTAACTTAGTGGCTCTTCTTTGAACTTTTTCTAAAGCCTCTATATAAAGGATGATTTATTATTGAGAGCGAACACATAGACTACATAAGACCGGTAATCTTGTCACCAGCCTGTCAACAGTCTCCCACACAGAAAAAGGATTACAGGCACTCCACACTACATTCCTCAGCTATTTATCCAGTTCAGCAGAAAATATTGAGGCATACATGCAGACTGTGTGATAAGGCACACGTCCGTTGTCTGCACCAGATTCTCATCATAACTATCCACGTATGAATTTTCCAACCCAATTACTCCTGTTCCATGAGGGGGCTGGACCCTGTACCAGCATCTAGTGTGCCAAAAAACAGGAATACACCCTGGATATTTTACCAAAAAGCATGTAGTTTCACAAAGCATCCACTCACACACTCATTGGCAAACCAATGGGAAATATACAGCTTCCAATTAGATGAACACAAGTCTTTGGACTGAAAGAAGAAACTGCAATACCTTTTGAAAACCCACACCAACACCAGACAAGCATGGAAGCTCCAAGCAGAGAGGCCCAGGCCAGATGCAAACCCACTAACTTCTTGCTGTGAAGCACTAGAGCTATCCATTGCTTCATCATAACAAATGAGAAGCAACATCATAACCTGAGAGCAACAAAAATTCCTCCAGCCCAGTATTTATTTTTAATACTAGTCAAGAACATCTGCAATGCAATGCATATCTGCAATACTAATGCTGAGGAACTACCTAAATATAATACAGCTATACACCTGTTAACTGTCATATTTATAGACTAGTGATGAAGAATAATTAATTCATGATAATTTCAAATCAGATATATCAGTTTCATACATAAAAGGGAAAAGTGGTAAGACATATCTCAAAAGGTTAACTCGGCCCACGCTGTCGGCAGCCGACAGCAAGGGGTATATCCCCAAAATTCTCCAATCCTGGAAGCCCCCTTTATTAGATTCCCCTTTACTAGACCTACAATATGAGGCAAATTTGAGGTCAGTGTAAGTAATTGTTCCAGAGATATGGTTAAAAAACTGATTTTTTCAATATATAGCGCCACCTGGTGGCAAACCTAGGAGTGCATACTACCCAAAATCTAATCAGTTCATCCTCTGTACCATATCTACCCATATGCTAAAAATGAGAAGCCAATGTAAAGTATTTTGTGTGTTATATCGCGCTAATAGCTATAATCTGCGGACGCAGCGGCGGCGGCAGGTGGGGCGAAACCATGATATCCCCGAAACTCGTATTTTGGGGATATAATAATAACATCCTTCCCTCGGCTTTAAAGGAAAAAACAAGCATGAAATACTCAGATCCCTCGCAATAGCACGGCTGATATCTGGCCTGGAAACAAAACATGGAGGAGGGACAGACAAACAGACAGGACCACCAACGGCAGCATGAAAAGGCACATCTACATGATAAGACGTAGCCATAAATGAAATTTTGTTGAGAAATATTGAACAGTTTAGGAGTTTGGCCCCAGAAAAAAATGGGATGACAAATATCTGGCCAGGAAATGAAGCACGGTGGAGTGATGGACAGAGGGACAAGAGGACTGATGGAAGTATGAAAAGGCACATCTACACAACAAGTTGTATCCACACATTAAAGTTAGTTCAGAAATACTGAACGGTTTAGGAGTTCTGGCCCGGATAAGAAGCGAGAAAGATGGATGGACGGACACGCCAAAGGACAACACTCATTCCTATATCCCCATCCACTTCATGGCAGTGGATAATTGACTGATGAATAAAGAAAATAAAAAGCAGACTCATTTTAACTTGGCCGAAATCCCAATTTTATTGCTCAAGGAAATCCATGACTTAGAAGCGATTCAGGAAAGTTCAAAAGGGTATTTGCTCTCTGAAGGGCGAACAGAAATGAGAATAACAATAGCCTGAAAACATAATCGCTTCTCCCCCAATGTTTAATCTGTAACACTAGTTTTAGTTTCCTAGATTCGCAATCATGAAGACCATGACGCGATCCAATACAACCCCACACTCTTCATTTCATTTACCTTGTCCAGTGCATTTGTGAGTCTGTGCTATTCAAAGGGGACCAATAAAAATGACAAACGCTCAGGTAATTTATATTGCATTAGCTTGATGCTCAAGGGCACTGTGTTTCCAGTTCCTGTAAAAATTCCATCTCCTCAGCAACAACACATAAAATAACGTGCTGTATTTAGACAACATCTATAAATCACCAGTCTCTCCCAATGTTTACAGGTATTAATAGCTGAAAACTAACAGGCTCTTTTCCACAGCAATTTTCTATCCCCCTTTGTTTCAACTATTAAACCAACCTTCCTAGGAGAGGCATACAATCACTGGTCCAATAGTCTCAACTGTAACTACAGGAATAGTAGTTCCCCAGAGGAGCAAGAATGATTTCAATACCATTTGAAATTATTCTCCTTTCTTGTATATTAAATAAAATAAACCTGTACAGTATGTGATCTCCTAACCACCGCAATTAATATACTACTCAAAATTTGATAGGGATCATAGGAATTTTTTTGTGAAATGACATGCAAATTTGGTAACTGCCACTGATGAACAATATATTGGATAAATGACATGCAGTCAGACACAAAACACATTTGCAAGTGCATTTAATGACATTAAATGAGCGTGCAGCCTCACATTTGGCCTTCATTTAACACTTCATGGTTTCACCTCTGACATGTAAAGTGAAAAACAGACAGTGTTCGTTTGATGTTTCATTACCACAGTTAATGTCAATAACGGGTATGGCCTCCCCTAGCTTGAATGACGGCTTGACAACGTCGGGTCATACTGTCAATCAGAACCCGGATGCTTGCAATTGGAATGTTGTTCCATTCTTCAACAAGGGCATTTCCGAGCTCTTCTAGAGTTGTGGGTTGTGCCCTACGACCGGAAATGGCGACCTGCAGCATGTCCCACACATGCTCGATAGGGTTTAGGTCCGGCGAACGCGTGGGCCAGTCCATGCGGACAATTGTCTCCTGCTCTAGGAATTGATTCACCACCCTAGCACGATGAGGACGGGCATTATCATCCATCAAGATGAAATCAGGGCCAACAGCACCAGCGTATGGTCTTACGTACACATTGAGGATCTCATCCCTGTACCGTACCCCTGTCATCGTCCCTCTCCCCATGACATGCGGGTCCGTTCTGCCGTTCCTGCTTATTCCTCCCCAGACCATAATTGATCCGCCACCATAACGGTCGTATTCGTTGATGTAGGCATCATTAAATCGCTCACGTTGTCTTCGCCACACCCGTTGCCTCCTGTCAGTAAAGTCTAAGCAATATCGGGACTCATCAGTAAAGAGAACTGGAGCCCAATCGTTGTGTGTCCATGTGACATGATCGTGAGCCCAATCCAAATGGTCACGCCTATGACGCACGGTCAGTGGGATTCGAACACATGGCCTTCTTGAGTTGAGGCCGGCAGTATGAAGACGATTCCGTATCGTCTGAGTGGATACCCTGACCCCCAAGGCGTTATGAAGGTCATTTCGTAGGGTGGTGGCTGTCCAGAAAGGATGACGTCGTGCCTGAAGTGTGAGAAAGTGGTCTTGTCATTGTTTAGTCGATCTCTGACGACCAGCCCCATGATGGTGTGCTGCTGTATCAAACGTTTGATGCCGGTTCCACGCTCTGTTCACAACGCTTTGGCTGACGTTAAGTGCATTAGCAACGTGACGTTGTGAGAAGCCAGAGTCAAGCATTCCGATGCATCTTCCCAATTGCTCTGAAGTCAATCGACGTCTAAGACGTTGAGGAGACATTGTTATTGCTAAATGTAATGCAAAAAATTTGGGAACTTCCAAATTTTCACCAACAAGCAACACACACGTCTGAGTTGAAATGGTGAAGTGTTAGTCAAAGCCAAAATGTGAGGCTGCACGCTCATTTAATGTCATGAAATGCACGTGCAAATGTGTTTTGTGTCTGACTGCATGTCATTTATCCAATATATTGTTCATCAGTGGCAGTTACCAAATTTGCATGTCATTTCACAAAAAAATTCCTATGATCCCTATCAAATTTTGAGTAGTATATTAGGCTTCTTTGAAATTTTTAATAATTTGAAATGATCATGATGATATTTATGCATAATAAAAATTAAATAATCTCATTAAAAAATATTATTAGTGGTTGCTTAACAATGGTCATTGTGCCACTTGTAGGCCCATTACTGGCCAGAAAATTAAATTAACTAAGCAGAAACATCCTACTCAAAAAATCTGCACGAAGGGCTTAGCCTACACAAACTAAAAAGCATGTTTGTTCAATTTGCAACCATTTTGGCCAATCAACAACAAACTCTCAGTGTTAATATTTACCACCTGGAATTCCTTTCAAACACATGCAATATTTTTGCTAGTCAGGATGTAGGTTTGCATGTCATACTATACCTCGCAGCCTGGAAGCTCATGACAAGATCATCCAGGATCCTATTGTTTCTTAGATCCTGTTCAGTCATAGCCTGAAATAAAACACAAGTCCCCAGTGATGCCTGTGCCACATTTCCTGTTGTTTCACTTTTACAGAAATATAAGGGCACCACTGCTCTCCAGACAGATATTGGAAGAGTTCATGACCTTCCCAGGCAGAGAGACTTCTGAATCTACATTCCCTGGTAATCAGGCAACTGCCACACAGTCTTCAGGAGAAAAGTGAAAACAAATAAATACATTTACAGTTTTTAGAAATGAAGTTCACAGCAAATAGAAATGTCTCAGCTCATGAATCAGAATAAGCAATGCAAATGTCTCATATCGCAAAACTTAGTTTACTGTATTTGCACATTGTTAATATGCAATAAATAGGAGTTGAAATGCAAATATGCGAGTGTTAATACATGAAAAGTGTGTACCCGCCATATGCACTGCCCAATGAAAAAAGGTAAGGACAGTATGTTAAATAAACATTAAAACTGAGAGCAGTGATTTGTAAATTTTCTTTGACCTACATTATAAAGGAAACAACTGCAAATTATTTTTTGTTTCATCGTATGAATTTTAAAGCTATTTCAAAATGAAAACAATGTCTATTTTGATTCTTGCAACTTATTTTTAAAAAAAGTTGGGACAGTAAAATATTTACCACTTAATAATTTTGCCATTCTTTTTAAAAACACTAAGGCCTAATAAAAGTCTGGGGATTGAAGATATTAAGTGAATAACTGTTTTAGGTTGAATTCTATCAAATTATTCTGACAAACGAGTCTTGAAGTGTGCAGTGGTATGACATTCTCTTCTGGGGAGAAGTACGGTAGGCAGGCCAATGCAGCACCCGCACTCTTCTTACACAGCCATGGCTTTGTAATGAGTGCAGAATATGTGTTCCATTTTTTTTTTGTTGTTGTTGTTGAAATATGCACAGGACGTCCCAGGAAAAGATGTTGTCTTGAAGGCAGCATATCTCCCACCATAATCTCTGTACTTTTCAGCATTAATGGTACCTTCACAGAAATCCAAGTTACCCTGATCAAAGATCATGACTCAACCCCATACAATGACAGAGCACTGCAAACAGTCTGGATTGTTCTTTTCTTACTTGGTCCAGAGCACAAAGCGTCCATTACTTCCAAAAAAGACCTGAAATATTCATTTATCTGCCCACAACATGTTACACAAATATAATGGTCCATCGTCGATGTCTCCAAGTCCAGAGAAGTTGATGACATTTCTAGGCACTTTCAACATGAGGCTTCCTTTTTTTGCACATTTAAGTTTTAGCGATCATAGGTTCGCGTAATTACATATTGTAGCACTCGTCAAATGTTTACCGAGGAAATCCTGAGCCCAGGTGGTTATATCACAAAGATAAAACACAATTCTTGAAGCCGTGCCATCTGGGTGATCTGCTTAGGTTTGCGCCCTTGCTCATTACTCACAGATACTGCTCCAGACACCTTGAATCTTGTAATTGTGTTTTGCTCCATAAAAGTTGAAATATCCAAATCCCTTCTGATCTTTCTTAAAAGGAACATTGTTTTTAAACTTCCAATGGTTTTTTCATGCATTTCTGGGCTAATTGGCAAGCAGAAGGCCATCTTCGCCCCTAAAGAAGTAGGCCTTTCTTGGATGCAGTTTTTCTGCCAAAATATGATTACAATCATCTGTAGACACCGTCTCGATCAAATAATGTCTTTTTTTTTTTTTTTTTACCTCATTATGAGTACTTCATTCAGAATCAGAATCAAGTTCATTGTTACTTCGATAGGATATATTTCAGCATCTATGGGGGCAAAATACAGTTCTCCACAGTAAGACGCAACCCATTTACACAAGCACATTCATCGATACATTATCTGCAGGACTATTGCAGATGTCCAACAACAGGTGTTAGAAAAAGAAAATGCTGGTGCTTATTGTACAATGAATTGGGGGAGAAAAGTTTGCACACACAGCATGTATGTTACAATAAATTACATGAGAAATGCAGATAGTTTTGACGGTAGATTTAATTATGTAAAAATAAAATGATCAAGTTTCTTTAAGTGAATCATGTCTTTTAATTGCCCTTTTTTGGAATGCACTGAATGCCAAAGTGGCAGGAATGAATGAAACTTTACAAATAAAATGAATTTGACCAAAAAAAAAAAAAATTAAGTACTTTGTCTTCCGTCTGTCTGCAATTAAATACAAGTCAAAGTAGGTTTACGAGTCACTGCTGCTCTCATACACATTTCAGTACCATCCCAATCAGAGTTCTACAACACCGTAACATTTAATAAATTCACAAAATGCCAGCTATTCAAGTCTTTAAGCCAGTATATTAAGATTAATCTTCTTATTTATTCTGGACTTCTTACCATCATGGACTTGAATATGACTTTGAACAAAACAATGAAAAATTCCATCCACGAATTACAAGACAAAAAAAGTCCAATCAAAACTCTTGCTTTTGAGCCAGTTTAGTCTTTTCTCCCCAGATGAAAGAGCCAGACAATTTCTATAGATCAAATTATGTAAGCAAAATGAGAGATTAGGAGAAAAATGGTGTACTTACTAGATTGCATACAGGACACTGCAGTTTATAAGACAGAAACTTCCTTATGCATAAGGAACAAACTGAAAAAAAAAATGACACATTATTCCCAGGTATTGAAAAGATATGTCATTCCAATGGCTCATTGAGTTAAGGCAAGGCAACTAGTAACGCAAGTCAATCTCACACGACAGAATAACCACTTACAGTTGTGAGAGCATTTGGTCATCATAGAAATGTTGAGGTAGTCAAAGCATATGGGACATCGCAGCAGAGTATCTATGTCCTGCACAGATTAAAACAATCCGACAGTCAGTGGGCAAATGTTATGATTCGTTAAAACAGTGATGTTCTCAAGAATTACGATTGAACGTTAGCTAGCTAGCTACTGCAGCTGTAACTTCATCCAAGAAAGTTTTGAATCATCAATGTCATCGTAACGTTAAGCTCGCTAAATTTTAATTATCATGTCCAACTCCACCTAGTAGTTGCAGGCATACAGTTTTCATTTCCACTCTTACAGTGACAACGATCAATATACTATGGGGGCAGTCACTAACATGAGAGTACTCCTCATGAAAGCTAACGTTACTCTTTCTGTAGCATACGCCTAGTTAACTGTTAATCTTACCAGTTACCCAAGCTAGGGAATGCTTTCACTTACTTTAAGACACACGAGATGTGGCGGAAACTCTGGTTCAGTTAGCAGAGACATTTTGAACAGCCTGTTATGAATGCGACATTGCTTTCATCGGAATATATTAAGATAGCAAACTAAAAATTGTTGCTGACTTATTACTCGCAGCTTTTAATCAAAACTGCTCGCACGCTAACTGAGCAGCTTCCGCTTGCGCTAGACCGGTTCCTGTATCAGCAGTCATGTGATTGTTCCTGCAGTCATTCGTGCCCTGCAACACCTAAAGGGTGGCCTTGAAATGATACACTGCCCGTCTAAAAAATAAAAAAATAATAATAATAAATTAATAAATAAAGAGTCAGTCACCGCTTGAAATTAAATAAGCAAATACTCAAGAGCCTGTGATTAAATCATTATTGCAGTGATGAATATGTTTCAGCTGGCAAAAATTATTTTAATCCTGACTGAATCCATGCTTAACATGTATTTTATGGTCATTGAAAAGATGTCACTGTTTCAAGAGGGGCAAATTATATTGATCAGCATCAAGTTAAGGAGATTGCTGAAATCACTGGAATTGGGTCAGGAACTGACCAACAATTTATTCATTTTTATTTATTGATTTATTTATTTAAAAACCTCCACAGTGGGAGAAATACAATTCTATACAAGAGAAGTAAAAGCAAAACAGCAGAAGACCAAACGTTACAGTTTAAAATACCTTAAGGCACAGTTAAAACATTTGACCAGCAAAACATTCAGATAGTAAAATATTTGTCCATTCAACAGTAAATATTTGCAGCGACTCGTAATGCAATTATTCACTAAAAAGCCCAGAATAATAACTCGGCAAGTCTATGTTCAACTGAGGTCTTGGAGTTGAACATGCTATGGTGGACAAGAACTCTAAGGGAGTTTGTTACACTGTCATTTCCGGGGACAGCGGGCTGCTTTACTCCTTTACTCTGCGGAGGGACTGACCAAGGCCTACTAGGGATGGAGAGAAACCCTGAGCGTGAACAGACTCCAGAAGAGTCCCCTCCACCACAGCCCCATCATTAACATATCTAGCCAACATGAAGCAGCTTACATCTCTGGCAATGGAGGCCAAAAGGAATAGCCTATGCGTCAAAATAATACCAGTTTTGAGAGGCTGACTGATGCTACAATGCTGGGTATGTCTACTGCATCCAGCAACTTTGAATGATGGCATCGCTTTGGAAAACCCAACATCCATTTCACACTTGTGTTTTGAAATGATTCTATCAACAAAGTATCTCCTTTGCCAAGAGGTATGCAATTAGCACCAAATAAAAAAATAGGACACACGACTGTCTTCCAAATATGGATTTTGTCTTCTGTAGTCAGGCCAGGATAGGACAGACCGGCGTTAAGAAGGCTATATGCTCTTCGTCTAGCACCAGAAATACAATTTTCTACATGACTAGAAGTCTTCAATTCTGCATTAAAAGTGACACCCAGGATATTAACACTTTGAGTAGTTACAGTATTTCCTCCTAACAGCCAGACAGGAGGAGTTTTACACTCTGGTTTACCAAAAATAATACATCTTGTCTTTTTTTTATTCCTAACCTAAAACGCCATTTCCTAGAGTAATCACAGCATAAGGGCTTACAGGCCCGGTACACTCGAGGCAAAAATATTGATATCATCTGCATAAGCGAAATGGTTCAGTAACAATTTACCAAGTCTGAGGCCGTCATCAGTTTTACCAAGTTCATCAAGTAAATCATCAATAAAGTATGTAAAGAAAATCGGAGATAAAATGCTGCCTTGCCTAATTCCCCTGGTAACACTGAAATGTTGACCCTGGCAGCCATTCCATCTCACACAAGCCTCAAGTCTCGAATACCAATTGTACAATAGAAGCCAGTGATTGAAGTCAATTCTACTCAATAATTATTTAGAAAATAAGCCATCATGCCAGACCTGATGATAACATTTCTCTGTATCTAGGCAGCAAGCAAGCACGTACAGGGTTATTCTTTGAGTTAAAATACCTGACAACATCATTGAAAAAAGAGCATGCCATATCAGTTCCCAACCCCTTACAGAAAGCAAATTGAGTATTCCTACACTTTGTGTCATCTCCCTTCGGGATCAAGTAAAGCTCCAGCAGTTTAGAGTATGTAGTTCTGAGCGTGATCAGACAGTAGTTATTAGCAACGTTTGGATTCAAAGTAGGCTTTTTCAGGATCGCCACAATATTACCAACACACATGTCAGAGCCGACCACGTGCCAGCTTAACATGACAGAAAAAAGGTTACCCAAAATGTCACACAACAGATCAGACATGCCAAACTGAAGGTGTTCCGCGGTGATACTATCAATTCCAGGAAACTTATTACGCTTCAGCTGTGAAATTGAATACCCTATTTCTATGGAATGACCGTTACTTCAGTATAAAGACATCCATATTCACTAAACCTTTGCCTGACTTAATACCTGGAATGATTGTAGTGACATGATGTCAACTCTGCAACAGAATTGGGTTGGAGACAATTCATAACTGATCCTGATTGGAAATCATTAAAATGCTCCGTGAAGTCTTACGTTAAAAAAGAAAAACATTAACAGTAGAACTCATGGCCATGTTTAATCATGAAGATAAGAGCATTTCCACACACAAAATGCATAAAGAACTTGGAGGACTGGGAACAGCTATGTAGCCACAAGAAAGCCACTTATTAGAGAGGCAATTTGGGAAAAAAAAACTATTTTAGTTTGCAGAGGAGGGTAAAGATTGGACTGAGGAGCAACTGAGATAGGTCATGTGGTCTAGTGAGTCCAGATTCACTCTATTCCAGAGTGATGGACAGTTCAAGGTAAGAAAGGAGGCCCGTGAGGCGATGCACCTGACATGCATAGCACCCACTGTATAAGCCTCTCAAGGTTGTGCTATGATCTAGGGTTGCCTCAGTTGGTCAGGTCTATGCTCAGAACTGTTCAGCAGCAATAAAATGAATTCAGCAGAGCAGACTGCATGAATGTTCTGAATGACCAGCATCCCATCAATGGACCTTTTAATCCCTGACATCACAGGCGTATTGTGGGATGACAATGTTAACATTGATTGGGCTCAAATTGTGAAAGGGTGGTTCATTGAACATGAGGAATCATTTTCACACACAAAGTGGCCATCTCAGTCTGGACCTTAACCAGTTGAAAGTCTTTGGGTTGTGCTGGGGAAAGCTTAATGGAGTGGTCTCACTCATCCATTATCAATACAATATTTTGGCCAGTTTTGAATGCAAATCTTGTCGGAAATAAATATTGTAACATTGTATAACATTGTTGAAACAATAACACAAGGAATATGCGTTGTGATTAAAGCTAAAGGTGACCCAACAAAATACTATAGTGTGTGACTTTTTTTTTTTTTTTTGGACGGGCAGTGTATGAGAAGTCACCCATCACTTATCGAAGTTAAAGAAGAACATTTAACAAGTGGCCAACAAGTAATGTGCCTCAGGGCCTATTTCAAACATCGAATGGAATCGATGGGTCTTCATATGCAGTAGTTCATACCACGAGTCTGCACAAGGGTTTGTTTTGAGACTATGGGCTCTAATTTCTTGGCGCAGCGCGGGGTGGCGCAGCGTGGCGTAGCCGATGCAGTGGTAATTTCGTCCGGTGTAGCCTACGCAGTGGTAATTTCATGCGGTGCAACACCGTGCGCAGCCACTTTGGCAATTTGGTAGATGGACGTGCGCCGACATGGGTGTGGCGGCGTAGTAGGGGGAGGTGTCACATTCATCATGACGCAGTGACAATTTCGTGGATAAAGCCTCCGCGGAAAGCGCGCAGAGAGCTCGCCAGCTCCAACCTGGTTTACTTTCTGTGCAGTGGTAATTTGGCTGACCGGCACACAGTGCGCACACGTCACCGAAACCTCACAGGCAGGTTTCCAGAATGTCAGGCACATTTCAATGCAATACGTAATTACAGCAAGCACTATTTAATGTAACTATCTGAATCAGCACATAAATTATAGTATCTATATCGATTGTCCTGATGTCAGATCAAAGAGAGAGAGGGAGAGGAGAGAGAGAGAGAGAGAGAGAGAGAGACGTGTGGATGTGGGCACGTGAGTGCGTGTGTAGGCTATGTGGGTATGTGTCCTTTAACTGCTTTCACACCGGACACGAAAAAAATTTTTTGCAGACGACTGATTACATTCAAAGTCAATGTGTATTCGCGTCTTGCATTGACTTTGAATGTAATCTGGTGCAAAAAAATTCATTTCAAGGTCCAGTTTGCAAGTGGCTTAATACTACTATTATTGTCACTCAGGTTTTATCGTTTTTAGTGGGGAAAGGAATACAGCCTGATTGCTATGATCTCAGATTGAGTTAAGATCACATATTGAAAATAAATGTGTAACGTATCTTGCATTGTTGTCCATGCATGTTAATCCCAAAATTTTAAGCAGCAACAGGGTGTAATAATAGGAACACACTATCCATTGTTTCTCTTCCCAATGATGCAGGCAGAAGAAATAAATGTGCAACAGTTTTCATTCCAAGTGAAGTTTGAATGATCTGATGTAGTTTTTTTGAAATTCCATTCAAGTTCTAATGGTTTTCGAGAATGCCCTAGCTAGCTTTTAGTAATGCTTAGTATAGACGAAGTTTACAGAAAACATGCCTGAAGCAGCAAAGTAAAATGCAACATTAACGCATCATGCAGATATAGGACAGAGGCTTCTTTTACATACTTTGAAAAGAGGAATTTGATTGGTGAAGATTTGACTCATCTTGCATTTCTCTCCTCCCTTTGCCACTTGCGCCAGCAAGGGACAGAGGCGGGACAGAGGAATACTTGCAAAAATTGCAAAATACGCCTGGATACACCCGTTATGGCGGGCTCCCCATGCATTGCCTGGTCAACAAATTTAGAGCCCTATAGGTGACGTCACATCAATTTTAATGGTCCCAAATGATTTTTGCTGAAGAGTTTCTCTTTTACACTTCTTGAATTGTGTTTTTTTCTTTCATGCTACAGAAAGAAAACATTCATTGAATAAACACTATCAAATTTGGGTCATTTTCTTTGTGCCAGTGTCCATTGTCTATTGAAGTGTCAACATAATGGACTATGTGTTCATTGAAGCAAGGTGAGTGCAATGTGTTTTCCTTTTAGAAAACCTCCTCTAATTGTTCTGTTTATGTAATTTTCCAGTGTTTGATACTTCTCATAGCTAATCTATACCCTTTCATTTTTTGATATTTTGTTGAAAAGCACCATACTGGGGTATGGTACTGTGATGCATACTGTGCCATGCTGTGATCATAACAGTGGGAAGCAAAATTGTTTTGTGTTGTGCACATTAAATGGGGCGGTAGACCAAAATCGCCAAGTGTCAACTTAAACTCATTTGATTTGCATTCACTGAATGTTATTGTGGGAGGTCAGCATTACTCTGTGTCAGGTTGTAATGGCTTTTTCTGTGCACCAGAGAGTGCACTGAAAAATGGAAAAAGTGGAACTGGATTCAAATGCAAAGATGAAATAGGCTTTATCATGCCTTTGCGGCAGGTCAGCAAGGGCAGAAAAAGGCAAATACAAAAACAGGAAACTGTGTTCCAATAATAAACAATAGTGCACTGGGATTACAACAGCGCTAATTATTTTGTGTTACAAAGGTATGCGAATACACAGTAGTAGCTTCTATACAAGACTAAGACTTTAACAACAGGCTCACAAGACTTCGCTCTAATAATGTGCAAAGCTCACATTTATAAAAGCAGGGCAATGAGACAATGATAATGAATCACAGATGCGGCTATTTAGGTGGAGCGTGGAATATATGTAGGCTGGATCTTAGTAGACCGGTGATTGGGAGCGCTGGAGGTGTGGCATGACACAGGTAAGTAAAGATAACTAAAATGTTCATTTTCTGATTTCATTTTTCTATCAGGTCATCTTCAGGTAAATAAGAGCAAATGTTAAAATTCTAAAAATGACAGTTAACTGCCTACATGTTCAAATGACGACATGAAAATTGACAGTTTTGAGGAAACATGAAAATTGAACGCATTTCAAAACATTATTCTGAAGCTTTTAATACAGTCATAAAACTGTTCGATGCATACACATGGCCTAACGTGTTATAAATTTCATACTGTTTGAGTTAGAAGCTCACAAATGGGGGTGTCATTTTGTTACATTTTGAATTAACATCCATTTTCTGCACGTTGTTGGAGGAATATGACACACCTGATCAGGCCCGGAGCTAGAACAGGGAATTGGAGGGGGGGGGCACAGACACGTCCCTTTATGACAAGAATTAGTCCTGGCAAGTTCTCAATCATTTTCCTTTATTGACGCGTTTTCCAATTTTCGTAATTGGCAACTGAAGACACGGTTTCTCTCCATATGTGATCTAACAGCGAGGACATTAAAGTATCACTGTCTTGGCATCTGAGAGGACAAATTTTCTTTTCCGTAACTTCCCCTCATAACAAATAACTAAAGCGCTAACCAAAGCACAATCCCTTCTGTAACAGGAAATTAACCATTCTTTTTCCATCAAAAATTATATGCAATCCACCTAAATAATACTCATGCTATAAAAAGGCAGTCTTGCTATCAAACTGTGTTAGTAAAATGAAAAGACCACAAAACTTGGCAGAATCATAAACAAATTAAACCTCGGAATTTCCCCTCGGTAACATGACAAATACGGTGGAACGAACCTATTGATACATGGCTTCAATTTTGCACTGTAGTTGCACAGACAGGTACAGAGACAAAATGTGTTTACAGAGGCAATTTTCCACAATACTCACAAGCCCATATAAGTTAAATTCATCACAAAAGCTTGTCGCTTTTTGCAGCAGTGCCATCTGAGGGCTTAAAGATCATGGACATTCAATCAATTTTTTGCCTTCCCTTTACACATACCGATTTCTCTGATAATATTATGAACTGTAGATGGTGAAATTCATAAATTCCTCACAATCATGCATTGAGAAATATTTTTCTTAACTGTTGGCACATTTGCTCATAGCATCACACAACTTGGAGAACCTCTCACAATCCTTGTTCATGAACAGCCAAGCCATTGGTTGGCTCCATATTTTATAGCCAATCATGGTAGCCTCATCTGTTACCTGTTAACCTGGTTTCATGTGGAAATGTAGAATGTTTTAGACAGATGTTTTTTGAACATTCCTTGGCCTCTCCAG
Organism: Gymnothorax javanicus; assembly: GCA_029692085.1. Taxonomy (NCBI): domain Eukaryota; kingdom Metazoa; phylum Chordata; class Actinopteri; order Anguilliformes; family Muraenidae; genus Gymnothorax; species Gymnothorax javanicus. Next base: position 44,867,851 of record CM056202.1, on the reverse strand, counting down.
CATTACATTACCCCTGTGTTGCAGTTCTAAAAATTGGAATTAGCGTATGTCTCAGAAGATCAACAAGGTTGATAAGGTAAGCATTAAAGATTGTTTTGTACTGTTTTCAATTAAAAATGGATGAAAGCAAATTTTAAATGACTGCTATCTGTGTTTATTGGCATATTATGTCATCCCAACTCTTTGAAATTGATGTTCTGGAGTCTGATCACATTTTTTATTTAAATCAAAAAGAAGGTGTCGTGGCACACTCAGAACTTAATATGCGCAAAGTTTTTATTTTAGAATTTCACCAACGTTTCGGCAATAAAGCCTTCGTCAGGGTTCATTCATAAAACATAAAAAATATTGAAACATTTTTTATTTACCCATTCCCCACAATTGCCAAAACTTTCTGTCCATTATGACACATTGCATCCCCTGCCATTGCCGAGATATTCCGGCAATCAATGTTTTCACTGTCACATGGTAGGGTCCATGGTTACAGTATTGAAAGATCAATGAATACTCTCAAAAATGCTGGCAGTGGCTGGCAACTTTAAAAAATACACTGGTGGGGAAAGTGTTAAAATTAAATCCCATGCAATTGGACATGTAAGCTTTAGTGTGCTTTTAAAAGTTGTCATTTATTAATGAAACGCAACCTATTTCATACAATGGGAAATTGAAGTTTGGATGTTATCTTTGAAATGCATACGAATCAGAGGCTTTCACACTGTCATACTTTGGTAAAAAGTTATTTCACGCTAAGTGCGATGACAGTCACATTTGATTAATGAAGCCTTTATATTTTACTGATTGGCTTAGATGGTAGTAATTCATTTTATCATCCAATTTTCTCTGCCTGAGTCGTTTGAGATATCTAAAGAAGCTATCTCTTGGAAAGTGATAATGTTCATATACAATGTACTCTGCTTGAAGCACGTGCTTTTATTGTGTAAATGACAATGAAGGATGTGTAATAATTTTGTAAATATATATAAAAAAGAATGTAAATGACAGCTGAAAATGTGAAAAACCGAGGCAGGCCATCAATACAGCTTGGATGTGCATTGGCATAGATTCTGAGTACATGTCTCTGAAAATTTATTCATGGATTCCCATGGATAATTCCTTCGAAAGGTATTTGCTCATTTGCTTTGATTATGGTGGTGGAGAATAATGTCTAACACTTTGGTCCAAGTCATTACCACAAACGCTGTGTTGCGTCAAGATTTGGTGACTGCAAAGGCTGTAACATAGAGATTCATATCATTTGCATACTCATCAAAACATTCAGCGACCTCACATAGCCTGTGGATGGGGGCATTGTCATCCTTGGGCCCTGTTATGTGGGGAAGTTTGGTCTTATCGTACATACTGTCCGATAAGTTAGAGGCAGGACAGTGGGTATTTAACTGTAATACGAGGTTCAAAACAGTGCTGGTGGTGATTCATCTGAAGTGACACTGGCCAAACTTTTGAAGAAACTGCATTTTCCCCATTTCTCCCTGCATTTGAATGCAGTTTTGTTCGCTACTCCAAAGGACAAACATTAACTTCTGTGAGATATGCTCCCAAAGTTCCTTTGTTATTTGTTGGTAATCCAACAACAAAAGGCCACATTCGAGGCGTACTTCCTTTAATCGGAACAGGACTTTGCTGTGTTGCCAGTTAGGTGCCTTTGCTCTACTTATGTCATCTCAGAAAGAGGAACAAAGCTTTTTCTTTCTGTATGCATGTTTCTCGCATCTTCTTCTGAAGTTTCTTTTTTTTTCCTCCTTCCGGGCAGCTGACAACATCAAATTGAGCTTGTGCAGTGGCAAACAAGGTCGTATGCTTAAAATAATTGGGGCATTAGCTCTTGTTCCTGCTGACTGCCATTTGTGAAAACAGCTTGCATTCTGAAAGTTACCGTGCTTTAGCTATTGGGACTTTAGGGATTATTTCCCCTTGAAGTAATAGTCCCTTCATGAAGAGGGCCCCTGGAAGAGATAAGTCCCTACCAGATAGAAATGTTTCATTGCAGAATTAAGGTGATCACTCAGAATAACTTGCTATTGATTTGCAGTGACCACTCCCTCTAAGGGTACAAGTAGACCCAAACCAAGCTATGAAAATGCCATCAGAGCAGCCTCCAGACCCCCTCTCTTCACCGTTGGGGTTGTGCATTCAGTCCTGTACTTTTCTCTTGTTGAACGCTGCAAAGACACTCGCCCACTTGTTGAGAATATGTTTAAGGATGACTCATCATCCATATGGATATAGATGACCATATTGACTTCTTACCACACAGGAGCTCTACAAAAGCTCTTCTGTTTTTCCTTGCATATGTTGCATTTCCACCGTAGATTAAGTGCTTTCAATAAAAAAATTTCCATCCCTGCCAATGGATCTTAGTGAAGATTTTCCTTAATTGCCAAAGCACGGAACATTTGAGCAGTCAATATGACTGAAGCTCCTGCCTTCAACATTCTAAAACTGAACTTTCAAAGTCACATAGGTCTTTTCTTCCTGCCATCTTAATCCAAATTTGAAGTCAGCTGAGCTTGCTGAGTATGTTCATAGGTTAAAAGTTGCACCTAGAGTTCTCATCTTACTCAGAAAAATTACCCAGAAAAATTATAAAGCATGCTGCTAATTATTAACATTCAAATCAATAAGAATGACCTGTGTCAATGCTTTTGTTATTGTGATTTTCAGGTGAAATTTCGTCCACCCTCTGAAACATATTGTATGAGTCATGAAAAGGTACTTGAGATGTCCACCCATTCCTCCATTTTCAGTCAGTCGGCTCTAATAGGTTATATGCAAGTGAAACTGTTTTAGAATTTCAGCTGAAATCTTCTCTACCGTACTCTAGCGGTTCTGACTGCACTACAAGTACACAAAGTACCTCTGTAGATGTGGCTGCACTAGTGCAGTCAACAAGCACCCTAAGACATTACCCAATTCAGGATCAAGGGACTTTTATTCCAGTGTGCAAAATTATCGTCAGTTTCAGTTTTGCCTGTTTCATTTTCTATGTCAAATATTTGAAGATGTCAGGATCTAAGCTGATTGATAATGCTAATCCAGAATTGCAGCAACTGAGTTATTTGATTTTTCATGCATCGGGTTTATGCAACGCAGACTCATTTTAAATTCACAGCGAAGTTTATATTTCCAGTCTGATTAAGTTATTTGGAATATTCAATGGGTCAACTTCTATAATTTGGTATCATTCTTTTTCTGCCTTTCTCTCATTTGAATCTCTAACATGAACCTATATTACATACTGCTGTTGCTTGTCGTAACAGGGAGTTCAAAATAACCACAATCGTGAATCCAGAGGCTGTTTTATTTAAACCAACAAGGATTCAAACCATGAAGGTGGAATTTGGGATAATCGTTGTGGAGGACTTTTGCCCATTCTTTTTTTTTTTTTTTTTTTTTTTGCAGAATTACATTAATTCTACCTGATTGGAGGGTTTCCAATTATGAACTGCCTCTTTATGGTCAGGACTTGATTGGGCCACTCAGTTCTAAATTTTGGATGTTTGGAGCTTTGCAAAGTGTTTTGAGCATTGTCTTGCTGCATGAACGTACTGCACTTGAGCTTGACTGACTTGACATTCTCCATCAGGACTTTCTGAAAAAGAGCATAATTCATGCAACCATATAATAACAGGCTTCCCAAGTCTGATGCAAGAAATAGTCCACTTTCCATCACACTTCAACTAACATGTTTGTCTGCTGGAATGATGGGAGGACTGTGTTGGCTTTACACCAGAGCAAACAGGACCCATTTGTTCCCGAAAGTTATGGCTTACTGTCTTTGAGGAATGGTTCACAGCATTCACCCATAACTCTCAAATCAAACGCGTTCATTCGTGTGATATGGTTTATAGCCATTGTGGACTGTGAACTCTGTAAGAGATTATTAATGATGGATATTATTCTGTGTGCCAGATCTTTGGCACATTGGATATACCCAGTCATTCCCAAAGGTTCTATTCTTATAAATTCTAAATTCGTCCCATCAATTCTTTTTTTAAGCTATTGTATCATTAAGTTTCAAAATCTTGGTAAGAGAGGTCCACACATATTTCACCAAACCTCTCAGTTCCACTCAATTTAGCCAACAATTTCAGTTAATCATGGCAGTACCTATGTAAAAAAGGTGTTGTAATTTCTAAGGAATTTCTACATTATGGAAAATCTACTGTCTCAGCTTCACCCACATTGTCATTGCATCCTTTCGCACTGAAAGAGCTAGAGTACATAATCAAAAACAAAAAAACAGTATCCTTGTTCACAGTAAGATGCCAACAGCTTCTTTTTTTCTGAAGATGTATTTCAATAATGTGATCAAATCCCTGAAATTCATGTCATTCGATTATCAATCAAAGAGAATCAGAATTGGTATTTGTGTCACTGCACAGAGCCTAACTGTCTGTATTTCAAAGTCACCAGACATTAAGCTTGAAAGCATTGTGGAGGCCTGTTACCTCTGGTTTTTGTCTTTTATCTGGTTTGAAGGGACTTTGCTAATTGGATTTAGCTTTGTTTTTGAGATGCACACATCTTCCTGTTTGGGGCTGTTTTAGACAAGAATAACAGCTGAGAGTTCATATGTACAGTAATACCACTCAGAAATTATCTCCAAACCAGTGATGTTTACACCAGTTTGGAAGACATGTATTTGATTAGCTGTATGTGATTCTTTCCTATCAATGTATTTTTTATCTCCTCAACCCACTCCAACTGACTTGGCAAAAATGGAATTATAAGGAAAAAAACATCACAGGGGCAAAATAACAATAATCATAAATGTCTTGTTGATGTTGTTGAATAATCAGACAACAAAACTGAATAAAGTGATATTAGGTATGAGGCACTGCTCTTATAGTAAAGGGCTCTATATTGAGGTCATAAAAAGCCTTGTGGCGATGCAAAGGCGGCTGATGCATGGGTGGATTTATATATTGCAGGTGCAAATAAGCATAAGGACATTTTCATCTGGCTTGGTATTTTCATTTCTGTTTATTTAGCACTTATTCTACTGGAACACCAAACACAAGATCATTTTATTTAGAGCCTGTGTTGAGCTAGTGCCGTTAAAGAATGGGACACTAGAATACCATTCATTTTAAAGAAGAATGGAAAGCATTTGAATTGTCGCATGAACAAATACAAATTGAACAGACTACAAATGTCAGCATTGCTTTTATGAGTACCCTGATTTTTGGAGCACATAAAAAAAATAAAAAACTATCTGGACATATATATATATATACAACCCCAATTCCGAAATAGTTGGGATGAAGTGTAAATTGTGAATAAAATCAAAATGGAATGACTTTCATATCACATGAGCCAATATGTTATTTACAATGGAACATAGATTCAAATGTTGAAACTGAGACATTTTACATTTTCATCCACAAAATGAGCTTATTTCAAATTTTCTGGCTGCAACAGGTCTCAGAAAAGTTTGGGACACAGGCAAAAAGGGCTGAAAAAGCAATTAATATATAAGAGAATCAGCTGAAAGAACATTTAGCAAGTAATTAAGTTAACTGGCATCAGGTGTGTAACATGATTGGCTATAAAAGGGATGTCTTAGAGAGGCTGAGTCGCTCAGAAGTAAAGATGGCCAGAGGCTCTTCAACCTGTGAAGGCTTTCGTAAAAAATTGTGGAATACTTAAAAAACAATGTACCTCAACGTCAAATTGCAAAGGCTTTGAAGGTCTCATCAGCGACAGTGCATAACATCATCAAAAGATTCAGAGAAACTGGAAGAATCTCTGTCGGTAAGGGACAAGGCCGAAGACCTTTACTGGATGCCCATGATCTTCGGGCCCTCAGACACCACTGCATCACTCACTGGCATGATCTGTCATTGACATTACTAAATGGGCCCAGGAATACTTCAAGAAACCACTGTCTGTAAACGCAGTCCGCCGTGCCATCCACAGATGCCACCTAAAACTCTATCACGCAAAAAGGAAGCCATTGTTGAGCATGATCCAGAAGCGCTGCCGTGTTCTGTCGGCCAAGGCTCATTTAATATGGACTGTAGCAAAGTGGCAAAGTGTCCTGTGGTCAGACGAGTCCAAATTTGACATTCTTGTTGGAAATCATGGGTGTCGTGTCCTCCGGGCTAAAGAGGAGAAAGACCGCCCCTCCTGTTATCAGCGTTCAATTCAAAAGCCAGCATCTCTGATGGTATGGGGATGCATTAGTGCATATGGTGTGGGACACTTGCATGTTTTAAAAAGCACCATGAATGCTGAAAGGTATATAAAGGTTTAAGAGCAACATATGCTCCCCTACAGATGACATCTATTCCAGGGAAGGCCTTGTGTATTTCAGTAGGTCAATGCAAAACCACATACTGCCACTATTACAGAATGGCTTCATAGTAGAAGAGTTCGTGTGCTGAACTGGCCTGCCCGCAGTCCTGATCTTTCACCAATTGACAACATTTGGCGCATAAATTCAACAAAAAGCCTGTCAAAGGAAACCCAAAACTCTCCAGCAGCTGGAAGCCTCTATTAAACAAGAGTGGGATAGAATTCCAATGACTAAACTCAAGAAACTTGTCTCCTCAATGCCCAGACGCCTCCACTCTGTGTTAAAAAGAAGAGGGGATGCTACGCCATGGTAAACAGGCCCCTGTCCCAACTTTTTTGAGACCTGTAGCAGCCATCAAATTTGAAATGAGCTCATTTTGTGGATAAAATTGTAAAATTTCTCACTTTCAAAATGTGCCATGTTATCTCTGTTCCATTGTGAATAAAATACTGGCCGGTGTTATTTGAAAGTCATTGTGTTTTGATTTTATTCACAATTTATACTTTGTTCCAACTATTTCGGAATTGGGGTTGTGTGTATATATATATATACACACACACACACACACACACACACACACATTTTTTTTTTTTATCTCCACCAGTTCATGACCTTGCATTTGCCAGCTACTTCAGTGTTCTTATCATAAAACTCAAGGACTAACATTAATTTCTTTTTCTCTAGGAGTTTGTCATTGACCTCAGCTGGAGGACATACAGTCAAGTTATAAATAACAAAGCATAAATCAGCACAATACATTTTGTTGCGGACCAGCCCACACTTGATATTTAATTTAACGTTTAGAACGGATGATTGAAACTGTAAAACAGTAAATGGTATCCTTGGTACCCTACTCCAATCTAAAGTGAATAAATTTGTAAACATGTATTTGTGGGTTTATTCATGCATAGATCAGATCATTTTGCTTTCAGGCTCATCTATTCAATCATTTTATGACAAAAGATCTGTTGTCCAAACTTTGCACCTGAACCACGGTGTTCAGGAATTTGCCTAAAAAAGAATTTGCCAAGAAAAAGATAAAGTCACACTTAACAATGATGGGTGACATCCTCAGAAAAAGCACTACACAATCCTTAGAGCGTTAATCATGGAAAATGCAAATAAAATAAAAATTATGAGAAGTCCATTCACCCTTTACTGTACTGAAAATGGTACAAAAAAATATACTTAGCACTCTACTTTAAAAAGAGGCTTGTATACAGACAAGAATACCAGCATCATTGTGACGGCAAGTGCAATCCTGGATGGTCTCTAGTAATTAGTCATGAACTGCACCTGCATCAAATTCTATATATATATATATATATATATATATATAACCCCAATTCCGAAATAGTTGGGATGAAGTGTAAATTGTGAATAAAATCAAAACGCAATGACTTTCAGATCACATGAGCCAATATGTTATTTACAATAGAACATAGATAACATTTCAAATGTCGAAACTGAGACATTTTACGTTTTTATCCACAAAATGAGCTTATTTCAAATTTTCTGACTGCAACAGGTCTCAAGAAAGTTGGGACACAGGCAAAAAAGGGTTGAAAAAGGAATTAATATATAAGAGAATCAGCTGAAAGAACATTTCGCAAGTAATTAAGTTAACTGGCATCAGGTGTGTAACATGATTGGCTATAAAAGGGATGTCTTAGAGAGGCTGAGTCTCTCAGAAGTAACGATGGCCAGAGGCTCTCCAACCTGTGAAGGCTTGCGTAAAAAAATTGTGAAATACTTTAAAAACAATGTTCCTCAATGTCAGATTGCAAAGGCTTTGAAGGCCTCATCATCGACAGTGGATAACATCATCAAAAGATTCAGAGAAACTGAAAAAATCTCTGTGCGTAAGGAACAAGGCCGAAGACCTTTACTGGATGCCCGTGATCTTCAGGCCCTCAGACACCCCTGCATCACTCACCGGTATGATTCTGTCATTGACATTACTAAATGGGCCCAGGAATACTTCAAGAAACCACTGTCTGTAAACACAGTCCACCGTGCCATCCACAGATGCCACCTAAAACTTTATCAAGCAAAAAGGAAGCCATTGCTGAGCATGATCCAGAAGCACTGTCGTGTTCTGTCGGCCAAGGCTCATTTAAAATGGACTAGAGCAAAGTGGCAAAGTGTCCTGTGGTCAGACAAGTCCAAATTTGACATTCTTGCTGGAAATCATGGGCATCGTGTCCCCCGGGCTAAAGAGGAGAAAGACTACCCCTCCTGTTATCAGCGTTCAGTTCAAAAGCCAGCATCTCTGATGGTATGGGGATGCATTAGTGCATTTGGTGTGGGACACTTGCATGTTTTAAAAAGCACCATGAGTGCTGAAAGGTATATAAAGGTTTTAGAGCAGCATATGCTCCCCTCCAGATGACATCTATTCCAGGGAAGGCCTTGTGTATTTCAGCAGGACAATGAAAAACCACATACTGCAGCTATTACAACAGTATGGCTTCATAGTAGAAGAGTCCGTGTGCTGAACTGGCCTGCCTGCAGTCTTGATCTTTCACTGATTGAGATCATTTGGCGCATAATTAAACGAGAAGTCCGTCAAAGGAGACCCAAAACTCTCCAGCAGCTGGAAGCCTGTATTAAACAAGAGTGGGATCATATTCCAGTGGCTAAACTCAAGAAACTTGTCTCCTCAATGCCCAGACGCCTCCACTCTGTGTTAAAAAGAAGAGGGGATGCTACACCAAGGTAAACAGGCCCCCATCCCAACTTTTTTGAGACCTGTAGCAGCCATCAAATTTGAAATGAGCTAATTTTGTGGACAAAATTGTAAAATTTCTCAGTTTCAACATTTGCTATGTTATCTCTGTTCTATTGTGAATAAAATACTGGCTGGTGTGATTTGAAAGTCATTCGGTTTTGATTTTATTCACAATTTACACTTTGTCCCAACAATTTCAGAATTGGGGTTGTACATATATATATATATATATATATATATATATATATATATATGTATCTATACTTAGTGGCATTAATAACGCAATGGTGAGGTATGTTCTATATTTGCGGCAAATTGAAGAATCGATTGATTTTTATTGCTTTACAGTGAGGCACAAGTGGAAATAAAGAAAAGCGAGTGGTATTTTAATCCCGACGCGCACCATGTGCACGCGCCAAGCACTTCAGTAATAACAAACATTGAGCTGTTCGTGATGTCTACAGTGACACTTGACTTGTTCTTTTGGGTGTGGTCAATAGCCTGCATAAAGCCAACAAAAAAAACTAAAAATGCTACTGCATCAAGAAAATGGAACGGCTTGTGACACAGGAGAGAGAAAAAGAGCCATTGGCATGTTTCGGGCAGGTCTCAGCCGACGAATTATTATAATAATAATAATTATTATTTTTTTTATTATTATTATTACTATTATAACAATAATAATTATTATTATAATTATAATAATGAAGAAGAAATTAACCAATAGATCTGTTTATGAATGTATGTTTCCCTCCGCCCTGAAGACAGGCATTGTGACACTTATGTTTGCAGTGGGCTTAAAAATTACTGGCACCCTTGACTGGCAATGCAAAAGATTTTTTTAAAAATTCAAAAAAATAAATTCATATAGAAACTCTAAATTACAACATGTGAAAAATACTGTATGATATTAATAATCCAACGGAACTGGCCAAAATCATTTACTGATTTATTTAAAAATCAATTTTCTCAAAACAAAGGTTTCACAATTAATGGCACCCTAACGATTATTGTAAATAACATCAACCAAAATTAAACCAGGTTTTAAATTCCACTTTAAGTTTTATCTCAGTGTTGAGGAACTGTATTGAGCCAATACATCACCTCCTGTTCCACCAGGGTATAAAAATGAGGTAACACATGCAATATCCCTTTGTCATCCAACACCATGAAGAAAACAAAACAACTGTCTGTTCAAGAGAGGCAGATGGTCATAGACATTCATAAATCTGGTAATGGATATAAGAAGATTCACAAATGATTGAATATGTCATTTAGCGCTTTAAAGGCAATTTTTTAAAAATTCCAAAAATATGGAACTGTTGAAAACCTCAAGGGTAAAGGACGCAACTGCGTTTTCTCCCCTTGGATACTGAGGAGGATGGTGAGAAAAGCAACAAAATCATCAAGAATCACCGTGAAGGAATTGCAGGCCTTGGTTGCATCTTGGGGTCACCAGGTTTCAAAAGCACCGTCAGGTGCCACCTCCACAACCACAGGCTCTTTGGTCGAGTTGCCAGAAGAAAGCCTTTTCTGACCAGAAGACACAGAAGCAAGCGCTTGGAGTTTAACAAACGTCATTAAAATCATGACTGGAGCAAGGTGCTTTGGTCAGGTGAGACCTAAATTGAATGTTTCGGTCAGATACAGCATTGGCATGTTTGGGGTTGAAACAGAGATACATACCAAGAGAAGCACCTCATACCCATGGTGAAATATGACAGTGGGTCAGTCATGTTTTGGGGCTGTTTTAACTTAAGGGGTGCAGGGGCACTGGTTAAGATTAATGGCATAATGAATTCCACCAAGTATCAGAATATTTTGCCTGACAATCTAGTTACCCCCACCAGAAGGCTGGGATTTGACCATAGCGGGACTTTCCTACAAGACAATGACCCAAAGCACACCTCAGGATCCACACAGAAATGGTTCCCTGGCAACAAAATCAATGTTCTCCAATAGCCATCTCAGTCGTCAGACCTCAATCCAATTGAAAATCTGTGGGCTGAGTTGAAGAGGGCAGTTGATAAATGCAAACCCCAGAATTTGAACAATCTTGAAAGTATCTGCTCAGAGGAATGGTCCAAAATCCCCCCAAATGTGTGCCTTAACCTGGTCAAAAATTGCAGGAAAAGACCCCATATTGTTATCCTTGTTAGAGGTGGTTGCACTAAGTACTAAATAAAGGGTGCAAATAATTATGAAACTGTGATTTTGATGAAATCTATTTCATTCAATGATTGTTATGATTTTGGTTGTTTCCATCGAGACATTAAAGTATTTCACACGTGTTGATGTACTTTGTTTCTGTATATATATATATATATATATATATATATATTTTTTTTTTTTTTGTTTGTATTGTTTGCCAGTTAGGGGTGCCAGTAATTTTGGAGCCCACTGTAAATCAGGTGACCAACAGGAAGTCAGCAACTACAGGCCCATTGGTATACTCCCTGCCACCTCTTAAGTTATTGAATAAGTTGCTGCAGAGCAACTAATACCTCACATGCTACACCACATACAATTCAGTTTCAGAGCAAACCGCTCTGCAGAAACTGCATGTTGCTACTTGCTAGTGGTCACTAAGGCTAGTCTTGACTTCTTGAAAGAAGGGGTGGTTGGGGCTGTTTTTATAGATCTCTGTCAGGCTTTTGATACTGTTAAACACTCTGTGCTTCTCTCTAAATCCAATTTTAAATTCTTGGGAAATGAACTAAGCTAGATACAGTCATATTTGGCTGACCGCTCTCACTTTATTAAAATCGAGGATAAAACATCTGCCCTTCGAGCGTGGACTATACGACAGCCACAAGGCTTGATCCTAAGCCCTGTATTGCGAAGCACATACGTGAACATCAATGACCTCCCTGTTCTCTGTCATTGTGCGGAGATCCTGATGTATGCTGATGACATGGTCTTATATAAACATGGGGGGACAACAAGCCGTCAAGACAAATTTGAGCACCATGATTTTATGTGTAAATTCTGTATTGCATATGATGCTGGTCTCAGGCAAATAAAACTACAATAAAGCAAGTCAGATCACACTATATGTTGAAGCTATGAAGGTCCTGAGTAGGACACCATGACAGCATCATCCCTGTGATGTACCAAACAAATATCAAATATACAGTACAATGCGAGGCCTCGACAACCAAATTGAGTATTAAAATATCCACCTAGTCCACAATATAATCCGTAATCCCCCCCCCCCATTGAAAAGCTTTTTGCAGCCTTGTTCTGAGCTAATGAGCACTGTCTCATTTGTTGCAAGGGGTGACCGCAGTATCTCAGAAAAAAGCTCTATTTTTGCTTAAACATCCTCTTCTTATAAAGCCATTAAAGAATGAAAGTGCTCCCCAACAATATAAAAAACACGAATAAAGATCATAGTTTCTGCCATGACACTGCATATTGGGTTCTTAGTAATCACTGTTGTCAGCACTAAATATTGCTAGACACCAGGATCAGTAGGCACAGTAGTGTGCTGTGATGATTACGCACTTAACAAAATGAAGATCACTGAAAAACCAAACACAATTCAAGCATTTCTTTCAGGAAATATTGGATCATATATCTGAAAATAAGTAAATAGATAACAATATATAGTAAAAACAAAAATAATGATGTCTTTTTGAGAGAAATAGTCAATATCTAGTGTGATCGCCCTGTGCTTTGATTGCAGCATTTAATCTTTCAGGCATAGTTTTCACATTTTTTTTTTTTTAATTTCCTCACCCGCTAAACCTTTCCATATGGTTTCAAGTTCATTCCAAAGAGACTCTTTCGATGTTACAACAGATTATCTCTATGTGATTAAGGTCTGGACATTGAGCAGCCCAAATCATAATTTTCATGTCGTCAAATGTTTCTTTCCAACTGGGATAATTCTTGCACAACTTAGAAGTGTGTTTAGGGTCATTATCTTGTTGAAAATAAAATCCCCAACCGCACGAGGATGCTGTGATACTTCTTTTGACCCATGATTCCATCAATCTTTATGAGATCACCAGCTCCTTTCAAGCAGACTGAACCCCAAACCATGATATTTTCACCTTTTTGTTTTACTGAAGGGGTTAAACAGTCATTTCTGAGACGTTCTCCAACTCTATGGTGCACATAAGTTTTGCGTTTGAGTGAGAAAACTTTGATTTATCAATCCATAGGACTTGTTCCCAGTCCTTTAGTGTCCAATTCTTGAATTTCTTGACATTTTTTAATGTTGCCAGCTCTTGGCAGCAACAAGACTAATTAGAATGTTTTCACACGGGCCTCTGGTAATAGTACTGTAGTTCTTGAAACTTTCATCTCTTCACTTCTAACGCTATTAAAAACATCAAGAAGTTGTCATGCTGTCAACTGTCAAAATTTTTTTTTTTTTACTTGTCATACACAGATAATGAACATCAGAGGCACTTCACTTCCATTTTGCACCTCTATTGCCACTAGTTTTCAGTGAGCCGGTCTCTTTGAAAGGCTTGACGCCATTTCTTACAGTGCCATGGCAGCATTTAACGTCTTCAGCATTATGTAAGGCTACAAACAATCGCAGAGAGCTCCTTCCGTTATGCGATCATGTTTAATTAACCTCTTAAGCCCGAATGCCCCCGGTACTGGAGGCAATCAATAAACATCATAAATACAGCATGTTTCCTACATCCTATTGGCAGCGGATACCAATATGCAGGACTGCATGCAACATTTGAGGTCAGAAATGTGCATTGAAATAAAATAGAATAAGCAATGAAGGCTAAATAGTGGTTGAAATTTTAACATAGCACTAGCTGTAATGAGCGTCACATTGCATTTTATTCACGCAGATTCTCAGCAGGCAGTGTACCACCCCAATTCCGAAATAGTTGGGACAAAGTGTAATCGTGAATAAAATCAAAATGCAATGACTTTCAGATCACGTGCCAATATGTTATTTACAATAGAACACAGATAACATTTCAAATGTTGAAACTGAGACATTTGACATTTTTATCCGCAAAATGAGCTTATTTCAAATTTTCTGGCTGCAACAGGTCTCAAAATTTGGGACACAGGCAAAAAAGGGCTGAAAAAGCAATTAATATATAAGAGATTCAGCTGAAAGAACATTTAGCAGGTAATTAAGTTAACTGGCATCAGGTGTGTAACATGATTGGCTATAAAAGGGATGTCTTAGAAAGGCTGAGTCTCTCAGAAGTAAAGATGGCCAGAGGCTCTCCAACCTGTGAAGGCTTACGTAAGAAAATTGTGGAATACTTTAAAAACAATGTTCCTCAACGTCAAATTGCAAAGGCTTTGAAGGTCTCATCATCGACAGTGCATAACATCATCAAAAGATTCAGAGAAACTGAAAAAATCTCTGTGCGTTAGGGACAAGGCCGAAGACCTTCACTGGATGCCCGTGATCTTCGGGCCCTCAGATGCCACTGCATCACTCACCGGCATGATTCTGTCATTGACATTATTAAATGTGCCCAGGAATACTTCAAGAAACCACTGTCTGTAAACACAGTCCGCCGTGCCATCCACAGATGCCACCTAAAACTCTATCATGCAAAAAGGAAGCCATTGTTGAGCATGATCCAGAAGCACTGCTGTGTTCTGTGGGCCAAGGCTCATTTAAAATGGACTGTAGTAAAGTGGCAAAGTGTCCTGCGGTGAGGCGAGTCCAAATTTGACATTCTTGTTGGAAATCATGGGCATTGCGTCCTCCGGGCTAAAGAGGAGAAAGACCACCCCTCCTGTTATCGGCATTCAGTTCAAAAGCCAGCATCTCTGATGGTATGGGGATGCATTAGTGCATATGGTGTGGGACATTTGCATGTTTTAAAAAGCAATGAATGCTGAAAGGTATATAAAGGTTTTAGAGCAACATGTGCTCCCCTCCAGACAACATCTATTCCAGGGAAGGCCTTGTGTATTTCAGCAGGACAATGCAAAACCACATACTGCAGCTATTACAACAGCATGGCTTCGTAGTAGAAGAGTCCGTGTGCTGAACTGGCCTACCTACAGTCCTGATCTTTCACCGATTGAGAACATTTGGCGCATAATTAAATGAAAGGTCCGTCAAAGGAGACCCAAAACTCTCCAGCAGCTGGAAGCCTCTATTAAACAAGAATGGGATCAAATTCCAATGGCTAAACTTGTCTCCTCAATGCCCAGACGCCTCCACTCTGTGTTAAAAAGAAGAGGGGCTGCTACACCATGGTAAACAGGCCCCTGTCCCAACTTTTTTGAGACCTGTAGCAGCCGTCAAATTTGAAATGAGCTCATTTTGTGGATAAAATTGTAAAATTTCTCAGTTTCAACATTTGCTATGTTATCTCTGTTCTATTGTGAATAAAATACTGGCTGGTGTGATTTGAAAGTCTTTGCGTTTTAATTTTATTCACAATTTACACTTTGTCCCAGCTATTTCGGAATTGGGGTTGTACACCTCCTTCTGAACAGTCTCAATGGTCCCGGTGAATAGGTTTAGTATTTTGTGTATATTAGTATATATATAGCAAATTATCATACAGACATATAGATTCATCCCCTTGATGGACATTTTATTAAGGTCTCATATTGCGAGTTTCTTTTTTTCTTGCCTTTATGCATTAGGCTTTGGTCATGCCTCTATCTACTCTGATAAAACATGAATGTGGATTATATTTGCATTGCTGCTCCAGCAACCTTTCACAGAGGTCACGTGCTTGAACAACCTGATTCTACCCTGTCCTCCCTACCAATGTCAGCAGGGTATTCATTTGCACAGTACAGCTCAGTGGAGATAGGTTTCACTTTTTGGTCGCCGCTGCTGACTTCACGCAGCAATGAGATAGCCGATCAGAGCAGAGCTTTATCATTGACTCAGCACTCAATCAGAACTGCCCGTAGTTCATGAGGGGAGGGAATAAGATGCTGCAGACTGGCTGCAAATGGCCGCCCACTTGACTTCAAATTGACTGCAATAAAATTAATTAAATCTCAACATCACTGTTTTTTTTTTTTTTTTTTTGTGCATTTCTCATACCATCCCAACGTTTTCCAAGTTCAGGTTGTGCAAGAAAAAATTCTACATGATAAAACTTTGTAAGACAACAGCCATGTTGTCATTTTCCTTGAAGCCAACATTAAAGGGACAATATTGTAAATGACGAGACTGTTTGTATGATAATGCCTATGATGTCGTTTCCCTTGAAGCCAAAATTATAAGGATATATACTATATAAAAAGACAATGTGTAATTTAACAGCCATAGACCTGAGGCTATCGTGTATAGGCCCGTTGCTGTAAAAGGCGACATGCTCCCATAATTATGCCACTAGCTCCACCCTCACAAGTAGCTCACAGCTGGTGGGCATGGGATGTATACAAAGTTTGCAGAGGTACAACTATGTTGGAGTGGAAGGTGAGAGAGTCTTTGTACACTACAGAAAACGTGTCAGAAAATAAGCCACATAAATAAAAAATAAAAATATTCAAGAGTGCACTCATAAATTATTTATTTATTTATAAATAATTAGCCCTTTTTAAAAAATTGCAATTGATGTGAAATCACAACACTGAGGTCTTGAGTAAAATGTATTGGTCAGTATCAGTCATGGTGAATTTCAGTAAATGTATTTGTACTAAAACATGCTTAATGGGTTGTGCGTGAATATTGTTGTCAGTATAACTTCTTTGCTGTAAACATTCAATGTAATACAATGTGATACTGGTCATCGAGGGAAGGCCAAGGCTGCTGAATTATGTTCAGGCAAGTGAGAGACATTCTACCAAAATGGGACTGTAAGCTCAAGGCAGTTAACTGTACTTGTACATCTCATTAGAGAGTAATTCAGAGCTGACAGTTTAATGGAGAGTATTTTTGGGCCCTGAATTAAATCCAGAAATAGAAGGAAAAGTGAAAAAAACCTTGTCATATCCAATAATTATCATTTGAAAATTTGTGTTCTCTTAATTTTTGTATTCCGTTTTAATCAAGCCCTATGACGGAAGCATTCAGTTTAGATTAGCCTTAAACTATTAAATGTGAATGAATAAAATAGTCATTTTGCCTGTCCTGTAATCCTGTAACTGGGTCAGAAATACATACGTACCGACATGCATATGCATATGCACCCACATATACAGTAGTATGTTGCAAAAAGGGTCCAAGCAATATATATGCATATTTTTTTGTAATTTAAAACCACGGCAGAATATTGTGTACATGGCCATCACAGGCTACTTATGGACAGATGTGGGTGTGACAAGACATAAAATATGAAATTCTGCCTATATACCTGAGCAGAGGGAGAAAATAATGTGTATAAACAGTATGTACACTGCTCAAAAAAATAAAGGGAACACTAAAATAACACATCCTAGATCTGAATGAATGAAATATTCTTATTAAATACTTTGTTCTTTACATAGTTGAATGTGCTGACAACAAAATCACACAAAAATTATCAATGGAAATCAAATTTATTAACCCATGGAGGTCTGGATTTGGAGTCACACTCAAAATTAAAGTGGAAAAACACACTACAGGCTGATCCAACTTTGATGTAATGTCCTTAAAACAAGTCAAAATGAGGCTCAGTAGTGTGTGTGGCCTCCACGTGCCACGTATGACCTCCCTACAACGCCTGGGCATGCTCCTGATGAGGTGGCGGATGGTCTCCTGAGGGATCTCCTCCCAGACCTGGACTAAAGCATCCGCCAACTCCTGGACAGTCTGTGGTGCAACGTGGTGTTGGTGGATGGAGCGAGACATGATGTCCCAGATGTGCTCAATTGGATTCAGGTCTGGGGAACGGGCGGGACAGTCCATAGCATCAATGCCTTCGTCTTGCAGGAACTGCTGACACACTCCAGCCACATGAGGTCTAGCATTGTCTTGCATTAGGAGGAACCCAGGGCCAACCGCACCAGCATATGGTCTCACAAGGGGTCTGAGGATCTCATCTCGGTACCTAATGGCAGTCAGGTGACCTCTGGCGAGCACATGGAGGGCTGTGCGGCCCCCCAAAGAAATGCCACCCCACACCATTACTGACCCACTGCCAAACCAGTCATGCTGGAGGATGTTGCAGGCAGCAGAACGTTCTCCACGGCGTCTCCAGACTCTGTCACGTCTGTCACATGCTCAGTGTGAACCTGCTTTCATCTGTGAAGAGCACACGGCGCCAGTGGCGAATTTGCCAATCTTGGTGTTCTCTGGCAAATGCTAAACATCCTGCACGGTGTTGGGCTGTAAGCACAACCCCCACCTGTGGACATCGGGCCCTCATACCATCCTCATGGAGTCGGTTTCTGACCGTTTGAGCAGACACATGCACATTTGTGGCCTGCTGGAGGTCATTTTGCAGGGCTCTGGCAGTGCTCCTCCTGGTCCTCCTTGCACAAAGGCGGAGGTAGCGATCCTGCTGCTGGGTTGTTGCCCTCCTACGGCCTCCTCCACGTCTCCTGATGTACTGGCCTGTCTCCTGGTAGCGCCTCCATGCTCTGGACACTACGCTGACAGACACAGCAAACCTTCTTGCTCGCATTGATGTGCCATCCTGGATGAGCTGCACTACCTGAGCCACTTGTGTGGGTTGTAGAGTCCGTCTCATGCTACCACTAGAGTGAAAGCACCGCCAGCATTCAAAAGTGACCAAAACATCAGCCAGAAAGCATAGGAACTGAGAAGTGGTCTGTGGTCACCACCTGCAGAACCACTCCTTTATTGGGGGTGTCTTGCTAATTGCCGATAATTTCTACCTTTTGTCTATTCCATTTGCACAACAGCATGTGAATTGATTGTCAATCAGTGTTGCTTCCTAAGTGGACAGTTTGATTTCACAGAAGTGTGATTGACTTGGAGTTACATTGTGTTGTTTAAGTGTTCCCTTTATTTTTTTGAGCAGTGTATATTCTCAATGTCTGTATGTACACTATCAGTCAAAGGTTTTTTTTTATTTTTTTTTACACCTTAGTTATGTTCCTGTCTTTAATGTAACATAAGCAGCTTTTACTTCAAAATGATGCGTTATTTCATTGGATACTTGATGAAATTTTGGAGACTCAAGAAACCATGCTTGGTAAAATACTCAGGTAAAGTAATTAATTCCCATTTTTTCAACAACGGCAGTAAAATTATATAATATGATTTCAGTAAAAATGGAAATTCAACATGGGTTTGGAACAGTGTTAATTTTGTCAAAGAAAATTATGATGAAAAAGGTTTGTAAACAGTCTTTTTTCCTGATAAAGATGAGATGATTACGAGCTGAAAATAGATTCTCGATAATAATTTTTAAAAAGAGACAAAATGTGTGTTCTTTTCCTTCAGGAGACATGACAGGCCGAATATTGAAAATGAATGATTTTTTCTCAGAGGCTTGCATCTGTCAAAATAAAA
Organism: Gymnothorax javanicus; assembly: GCA_029692085.1. Lineage (NCBI taxonomy): Eukaryota > Metazoa > Chordata > Actinopteri > Anguilliformes > Muraenidae > Gymnothorax > Gymnothorax javanicus. The sequence continues at coordinate 44,848,426 of CM056202.1, read as the reverse complement.
GCAATGAATGCAGTGCATCCCGGTCACTGGCAGTGGTGTCACCTGGCCTGGGCATTTGGGACAGTAGCTGTGAAGATATGTTCTTTAACCCTGAATAATTCTTCACTTTGAGCAGTTTGTCACTTCTTAACTGACTGCCAATGAAAGAATATGGCAGTGTTGTTTTTTTCTTTTTTCATGTTCAATGAATATAAATTGAATATTTGTTCAGTGAATGAAGGCAAGAAAGACCAATCAGAGAGGATTTACAGGAGAAAACTGTATGTGATGTTTTTTTTTGTTATGGGTAAATGGGTCAAAGCTTAAGCCCAAACAGCCTCTCATGCTGAGCCAGGAAGAGGTGTGTGAATGCCTTTGTGAGTCCTAAGTTAAGTGAATGTGACATAAGCACAGCATAATTTGCACAGCTAACATAGCTACTTTGCCTATTTTTGCCTATATTTGCCTCCCCTTGGCTAATGATATCAATAGCCCAGTCTCATGTTAGACATAGGATTTGTTGTCAAAATCTATTTCAAATAGCATAGGTTCCTGTATGATCGGTATCTACCAGACTGAATCAGTGTCACTTAATGTAGCTAAATACCTAAGCTGTCAACTGAAATATTTGCCTTCTGGTTTTGCAAGAGGGATGTTACAGGCAACAAAAACTAGAAAGCTTACTAAATTGATTCAACATGGTCATATTATTTCTATTCTCTATCATCCTAAGAAAAATTACATATGGCGGCAAACTTACGTTTAATGACCAGACAAAATCTCTGGCTGGTGTTAATGTTAGATCCCCTGTCCTCTCTGTTTTTTTCAATGGGTGTGTGACCCCGACCTCAACAGGCGCATGTTTGCTTACCTAGTGGCATACCAAAGTTAACTTTATAATTTACATAAGATGAAGGCTTATCAATAGCTGAATGCTTACAATCATGTCTTTTGCTGCCATGTTATCTGCCCCAGTAAGACTGGCAATTTATGTGCTATGCAAACTGAGGTACTCCCAAGTTAGCTGTAATGACACAAGACAGCACTATGCAATACCTGAGTCATCATCAATAAAGGACAAAACTACATATTGACAACAAAAGGTTCCTGAATGGCTGAGTAAGTTGTGTTTGAAATCATTTCAGTTAAAATATATTTGACCAGTGTGATAGCTTGCCAGTAAGTTAGTTCACCATAGCTTAGCTTATATAGATGTTGTCTGCTCCAGGAACATCCCTGTGTTTTCTGAAAAAAACAATCTTATTTCTTTGCCATAGAACAACTGCCTTCTCTGTCATTGTCACAACATAGGTTCTCATGTTGACAAAGACTAAAAGCAATCCATTGCCCGGAATCAAAACTAAATACCTGCAATTACAAAGCAATTTTACGCACACAATTTATCATTACAGAATGCCAAGCCATTTGTTCCAAACATTTTGGCTCCTGCAAGAGACAGGTTTTCCATGTATTCAAACTTAATATGCTATCATTTTGACATGGTGAATCAAAAAATGTTATTAAAAATCACCGAATAATAAAATCTGAGAATCCACATATTTATTCCAGTCATTATGTAGCTCACTGCATAGCGGAGGCTACGTGTGTGGGTGCATGTGTATGTGTGTGGGGGCGTATGTACATGTGTGGGAAAATCATCTCATAGCTTTGATTAAAATTCATCATGAGACATATGATACTCATGAACTTGTTAAACTATTTGGCTTATCACGGTTTTTATGGGAAAACAGGACATGCTAGAGAACTGAAAGCTCATAATAATAACAACTCTCACATAAGTAAGTAGTTCCATATTATATGATGACTCAATGGTGTCATCAACGGAAAAGGGAGAAGAGGAAATTCACATGATAATCAAGACAGAGAAATTCCCCTGTGCTTCAAAGTTCAGTGTATACGTTTACTTTTATGTGTATACATTGGGATATTTTTGAGGAAAGAAAACAAATCCAGCAGGAAAAAGTGAAAAAACAAGTCTCATTGGATGGGATTATGAGTAAACATCACATAAGAGATGAAGGACTCAAAACACGTCACATTTGTCCCTTCAGTACATCATCAGGGTAACAAGTTACTTTGGTCTTCCGGTTGTCAAAAAGTCCAACTGAAGATGAACACGCAATGAACTGAAAAGGAGACGAGAAGAAATAAGACTCCTTCCATGAGGTTAGACTGGTGACAAACACTCCGCTGAAGAAAGGGAAGGCACAAATGGTACTGTAAAACTGATGCCTAGTCTTAACTTGTTTTCAATCATTTTCATTTTATCACAAAGCTTTCCAGTTGTTAGACTAATGAATTGGCAGGTTAACACACAACTTCTGTCTGAATGCAATATTAGGGTGATTAAAAAGTGAATGTAATTGAGTAAAAAGGTTTTGTTCAAGAGGTAGCCTATACCTTACAAAGATTAACAACTTGGTTATTTTCTGTGTCAGCCGGTGAAATATCCAGCAATTCAGGCTACCTGTGCTTGATTGTTTAAATAATAAAAAAATTAGCGACACACATCCACAATTTTGAATATTGCAAAGGATATTGCATCAAACTCTGCAAAAAAAAGTTTCATTTCTTACCATAATGCGGAGAACTGGCTATACCTGACAGAGCTGAGTGTTATCAGAGTTAACACATCGTTAATGCAAAATGACTGTAAATAAAAATTATTGTAAAAGGCTATTTTTTGTGCTTCCCCTATTTTAGCTCTACAGCTGTCACTGGTATACAATGTCTCACCATGAAAGTCCATAGTTATTTATTGCTTTTCAGAAATGTGTTAAGAAGCTCAGTTTTTAGGCAAATGCTACATAATCTGCTCTATTGCTCAGGTTTTACTTTATTTTCTGGGTTTATCACAAATGAAAACTGGGTTTTCCATAGGGCCCGTGTGCACGCATGTGTTGCTCACATAGACGGTGTCAAACGATACTTGCGCTCGCCTTCAATCGTCTCAGGCCCCTCATCTCATGATCAGTTTTGGTTGCTGTCCGGAATCTGTCACGTACAGGCTGTAACCAGATGTGGCGCTCTTGAGCCGCCATCGTCACTCGTGGCTGCCCTAAGCGGGGTCGGTCAGTGATAGTGCCTGTGTTCCATTCTCGGATAGACAGCTGACTAATTGTTGAATGGTGACAGTGCAAATGACTCACCACCTCTCTGCGGCTGAGATCTGCCCGTAACATGCCAAAGGCTCTTTTTCTCTCCCCTGTGTCACAAGCCGTTGCATTTTCTTGATGCAGTAGCATTTTTCTTTTTTTTTTTGTTGGCTTTATGTAGGCTATTGACCACACCAAAAAGAACAAGTCAAGTGTCACTGTACACATCACGAACAGCTCAATGTTTGTTATTACTGAAGTGCTTGGCGGCGTGCGTGGTCTTGGCGTCAGGATTACAATACCACACGCTTTTCTTTATTTCGTCTCGTGCCTCACTGGAAAAGCAATAAAAATCAATTGATTCTTCAATTTGCCGCAAATACAGTACATACCTCACCCGTGCATTTTTAATGGAGCTAAGTATATATTTTTTAGAACATTTCAAATTAGGTTTAAGTTAAAATGCATGGTGCTTTCGTAAGGATCTGTAGTATGTGGAGAGAAGAAGGTTCTTTGCCTGGAATCTCATCTAAAGATGTGAACCATAGTGCCAGAAAAATGTCACAAATTCCTAACATATACAAAAGTAATGGCAGAAGCAATGACTAGAGCACCACTGGACCTCACTGAGCATGTGTATGACACTGCGAACACCCTTCCCCAAACACTCTCCAGCGATATTAGTGAGCCGACCAGGCTGTCTAAACACTCACCGGCTCACGGCATAAATGTCTGTTATGCATCCCCCAAATCATTTCCTGAACATCTTTCTGCCTGCAAGAGAGTCATAAATCTGGTGCACAGAGGCCTACATGTTCTAGTGCTTCATTTTCAGCACTTGGTGTCCATATCCATGCCTTTTTTTTTTTCCACTTCGGCCTATAAAACTCCCGCTTCCTGTAGGAGGAAGGTCAGCAAAGTGCTTTTTCAGCTCATTAACTAGTAATTGGTTCATTAGCTCAATCATTTGTGCTAATGTGGAGTTGGCAGGATGTAATTGCACTTCTTCCCTTTACTCAAGGAATATTTTATTGTTGAATATCTATAGAAATCGATACTGTACATTACATGGCTCTCTTAAACACATGTGTGTGTCATGATGGTGACTTTTTAATGATCATTAACAACGTAAATCAAGTGGACTTGACACATGGACGCACAGATAATACTCCCACTCTCAGAGACTCTGTTCATCATTCGCTGCATAACACTGTTTTGCTATCATATTGACCATCTTTCCAGCCACTGTTGATTAACAGAACCTGTCACTTCTCTTGAGTGTCTTATTTTTCAGTATAATTCACCAATCAGTCTTTCAGTCCATACACCAATCAGCTACAACATTAAAACCATCTGCCTACTATTGCAATGGTTGTCTTCATGCCACCAACGCAGCTCCATCAAACTGACGTCCACATGAATTTGTGAATGCAGAGTTTACCAGCAGAGAATTTCTCAGAGTATCACACTCTCTCCACTGGCTTGTCTTCTTCTCACAGTGCATCCTGGCACCATCTCCTCCTTACGCACGCATACCCAGTTAATGCACATGATGTTAAAAAAAAAAAAGGGACTCACTGGACCACTGGACCAGGTGACTTTTGTCAATTATCCAAGGTCCAGTTCCTATGCTCACATGCCCCTTGTAAGTGCTTTTGTCTGTTGACCGGGATTAGAATGGGCGCTCTTACTGTGGCTGCAGCTACAAAGTGCTATACGCAGCAGGGCAGGATGCACTGTCTGTGCGCATTCCTCTCATATCATTAAAATTTTCTGCGATTTGTACAAAGGTAGCCCTTCTGTTAGTTTGCATGAGACAGTATGGTCTTCTTTGGCCTTGTGTATCAATCAGCCTCAGGCACCCAACACCGTCTCACCAGCTCATGGTTTGTACCTCCTTGGATCTCCGTCAGTAGGTGCTCACCACTGCAGACTGGGAGTAACCCAGAGGTCTGTACACTTTGGAGATACTCTGAACCACTCATCTGACCATAATGATTTGGCCCTCGTCATTGTTGCACAGGTCCTATTTCATCCACATGCAGCATGTTGATGATGAGAACTGGCCTTCACATATGCCACTGTTACGAGATAATGGTTTTAATGTTTTTGCTCATCAGAGGGCACAGACAAACACGACAGCTTTAATTGCATGGCATTTACATACTAATTGGGAGATTGGTGTGGGAATTACTATAATTTTATTTTGTGGTCCCCCCACCCATCTCAAAGGAATCAAAGTAATTGGGCAATTGGGTGTACGACCGCTCCATTGCCATTTGCATATTACTGTATATCCTCATTATTGAAGTTACAAATAAGCAGATAAAACGCCTAGAGTTGACGTCAAGTGTGGCATTCGGAATCTGTTGCTGGGAATAAAATCTACAGAGCTGTCACTGGCATTTAAGCAAGCTATAATCAGGCTAAAAATTTGAAGCAAACCCACCAGTAAAATATTAGGTGTGCCATATCAACTATATAGTGTATTCTTAACAAAAACGAATATGAGGGTGAGTTCCGGAACACCAAAAGGCCTGGAAGACCAAGAATGTTAACTGAGGATGACTGAGGAATTTTTTCTCTGGTGAAGAAATAACAACAGATCAAGACCACTCTTTAGCGTACTTTGGCCAATGTCAACATCCAAGAGAACAATGGCCAAGTAAATCACCCGCACTGAATTAAAATGATCATGCAGTTCACTTCCTGAATGCAAAACTGAGGGTAAAACGCCCTTAGAGTGAGCACAGACTGAAGACAGCTGATGTTAAGACCTGGCATAGCATCACCAGGGAAGAAAACTAGCATCTGGTGATTTCGGTTGGTTCCAGACTTCCATTGACTACCATGACCACAAAGGATTTGCAGACAGGTATTAAAATTGACAATTTACTGTGTGACCGTGCTTGTATGTCCAATTACTTTTGACACCCTGAAATTAGAGGGCTTTGTTTTAAAATGGTGATAATTCCCTCTCAGTTCATGTAATATTTTTTGATGAAACACTTAAATTAAAGCCAAAAAAACTTCACCTCAAGCTCGTCAGGATTGCTTAATTTCAAATCAATTGTGATGGTGTACAGAGCCAAAAATTAATAAAATTGTGTCACTGTCCAAAAACTTATGAACCTGACTGTTCATTCATCAGATATACAACCCCAATTCCGAAATAGTTGGGACAAAGTGTAAATTGAGAATTAAATCAAAACGCAATGACTTTCAAATCACACCAGCCAGTATTTTATTCACAATAGAACAGAAATAACATAGCAAATGTTGAAACTGAGAAATTTTGCAATTTTATCCACAAAATGAGCTCATTTCAAGTTTGATGGCTGCTACAGGTCTCAAAAAAGTTGGGACAGGGGCCTGTTTACCATGGTGTAGCATCCCCTCTTCCTTTTAACACAGAGTGGAGGCATCTGGGCATTGAGGAGACAAGTTTCTTGAATTTAGCCATTGGAATTTGGTCCCATTCTTGTTTAATACAGGCTTCCAGCTGGTGGAGAGTTTTGGGTCTCCTTTGACGGACTTTTCGTTTAATTATGCGCCAAATGTTCTCAATCGGTGAAAGATCAGGACTGCAGGCAGGCCAGTTCAGCACAAGGACTCTTCTACTACGAAGCCATGCTGTTGTAATTGCTGCAGTATGTGGTTTTGCATTCTCCTACTGAAATACACAAGGCCTTCCCTGGAATAGATGTCATCTGGAGGGGAGCATATGTTGCTCTAAAACCTTTATATACCTTTCAGCATTCATGGTGCTTTATAAAACATGCACGTGTCCCACACCATATGCACTAATGCATCCCCATACCATCAGAGATGCTGGCTTTTGAACTGAACACTGATAACAGGAGGGGTGGTCTTTCTCCTCTTTAGCCCGGAGGACACGACGCCCATGATTTCCAACAAGAATGTCAAATTTTGACTGGTCTGACCACAGGACACTTTGCCACTTTGCTACAGTCCATTTTAAATGAGCCTTGGCCCACAGAACATGGCGGTGCTTCTGGATCATGCTCAATAATGGCTTCCTTTTTGCATGATAGAGTTTTAGGTGGCATCTGTGGATGGCACGGCGAACTGTGTTTACAGACAGTGGTTTCTTGAAGTATTCCTGGGCCCATTAATTAATGTCAATGACAGAATCATGCCGGTGAGTGATGCAGTGGTGTCTGAGGGCGTGAAGATCACGGCATCCAATAAAAGTCTTCGGCCTTGTCCCTTACGCACAGAGATTTTTCTAGTTTCTCTGAATCTTTTGATGATGTTATGCACTGTCGATGATGAGACCTTCAAAGCCTTTGCAATTTGACGTTGAGGAACATTGTTTTTAAAGTATTCCACAATTTTTTTTACGCAAGCCTTCACAGGTTGGAGAGCCTCTGGCCATCTTTACTTCTGAGAGACTCAGCCTCTCTAAGACATCCCTTTTATAGCCAATCATGTTACACACCTGATGCCAGTTAACTTAAGTACTGGCTAAATGTTCTTTCAGCTGATTCTCTTATATATTAATTGCTTTTTCGGCCCCTTTTTTGCCTGTGTCCCAACTTTTTTGAGAGCTGTTGCAGCCAGAAAATTTGAAATGAGCTCATTTTGCCGATAAAAATGTAAAATGTCTCAGTTTCAACATTTGAAATGCTATCTATGTTCTATTGCAAAAAACTTATTGGCTCATGTGATCTGAAAGTCATTGCATTTTGATTTTATTCACAGTTTACACTTTGTCCGAACTATTTTGGAATTGGGGTTGTAATTGATTTAATCCCAGGAAGGGGCAATTGTTATTCTGTGGGGAACACATAATTCATGTGGACATGTCAGGCAGGATATCTGTGATGAATAATATTGTACTGACCACATCCATGAGTCATTGGAGTCGCACCATGACTCATACACTTACAGTAATCTGTAATCAAAACTGCAATCTGTCAGGATGAATAACATTCCTGAGCTCAGCCACCCGGCTTTTTCACAGTTCACCCATGGAGGAATAAGTACCCTGCCAATAATGATCGTCACTCCAGCCTATCCACTCCTAATAATGCCCCCTGTCCAATACATTCATGCAAGGTTACAACAAGCAGTCTGAGTGACTTGCAAGTTGATTGATTGCATTCATGCTGTGGCATTGGGGCCTGGCATTTTCATGTGTGCTGTTCAGTATTGCCTGAGGATGAATCAGTTCCTCAAGAGAAAGGGCAGGCGTGACTAAAGAGTCAGACAGAGCTGGTACCCCATTCTGCTTCTCAACGAGAGAACAGGGGAGAAACTATGTAACCTTTAGCTCAATGAATGAATGCGCTCCTTGCGTGATTTATATATAGGGACATCTTGCTTAAATAAGTCATTGGTGTACGTCACTATGTTGAGTTCTTTGAGCCATGCTGTATTCATCTTCTTGCGCTTTTATTTATATAGCTCACTCTTTTCTTTAATATTGCTGTAATAGTTTGGAATGCTAGATTGTTCTTTCCATTTTATTTCTATGCTACCTGCTTTCACAAACCAAAACTACAGCTACTCATGTATGTGTTCCTGCCTGCACCTTACATTACATCCGTTCGCAAAGTGAAACCTATCAGTTCTTAGACTGTGCATTCTGTGCAGGAAGATCACAGGTGGCCGAATGAACAGCCATTACTGAATGCTTTAACTTAGGAAAACCATTGATATGACAGCAATAAAAACTAAAGCCTCATTTGCAAATACACCTCTCTGAGACCCTATACTGTGGCCCTATAGGTAAATGTGTATGCACGTGCTCTCACACACATGCATATACACACAGACACACACACAAATATTTTAGTTTGATCAGAATCTGCAAAAGTATTTAAAAAACGTCACTGCTGAATCAATGAAATATGCTTTAAATTTTGTTCACATGATCCATAAAGATCAATCAGAGGTTATTCAAATTTTTCTGGGAAATGGAAACAAAGAAATGTGATCTTTAGCTCTAAAGATGCGGTGCATCTACAAGACAATCAAAGAAAACAGAAGGCAAGCTTTCTAGAAGACATTCAGCTTAAAAAAAAAATAATCATGGAATGCACTTTGAAGGGATTTCCAAGGCTGACTCATGGTTATGATTAAGTGTATAATGTTAAAGCAGCATGAGAATTGTTGTCTTCATCGCCTTTGTTTCGAACAAGACCTGAGACAAAGACGTATTCTGTGAAAATGAAAAGTTAGGAAATAAAGCAGATTTTTTTCTTCTTTTTTATGGGGGAAAATGCATACTGCTGGTTAAGACTTGGAAATATTCTGATAGAAAGGACAGAATCGAAAGCTGAGTGTCAGAGCTATTGTCATGTGTCCCTAGTTGATGTATCTTCGTGATTCTGATTTGTTCAAAAGTTTACCCACAGTGAGCTGGAAATAAATAAGGCATCACAGCCTATCCTGACAGGGTAAAACCAGATTATTGGAGAATCAGAGATAAAGCCCCTCATGACATTGATGGCCATTCACAAATCGATACCACAGCATCCAGACATACAGTGCATGTGAAACGATGTGTAAGCAGCCCATTCATCAATATTCAAAGTATACCGGAATGTGGCTATCTGCTTACTTGCCACAGCTGCTGAATCGGGATGCTACACAAACATTGAAATTGGATGAATCATAAATTAGCCCAGTCGGGTCGATGCGTGAAGGTTACTGTGATCTTCTCGACTCTTCTCTTCCATTGAATTAGTCTTGATATTCTCACTGAAAATAAACTCTGCCCGAATGAAAACTTGGCAGTGGCCGTGGAGTTTGTGTAACAAATCCAATTAACAATGATTCTGTGTTAGGTTGACCCAATAGAGTGGCCTCAATACTATAAAACTACGGTCACAAATAATTTGTTTTCTTATTTGATAATAGTAGTAGAAATATTATCCAGAGAAATATATTGAGGAGACATCATGTGCAATTGCTAACAAACTGAGCATCAGAGCAACCTCAGCTGCATTTTTACATCTCTGGACAGGTCGAGGTCAGTCAGGTATTTCCTTCCATCTTTAACATGAGTTTGTTACTGTTAGGCTCCCAGTAAGTGTGTTAGTGGGTTGTAATTTACTCAGATGGAGTGATGATATTTATGTTCTGCTCGAAGGTGAATCTTGTGTGACTATTCTACCATTAACACATTTGCTTAGTTTCATGCTGTAGCCTCTTCCTTTTTTTAATCACCTGCCATGTAGGATAAAATATACTAGTGGTCAGGCTTGTTGCAAATATTTGGCTCAAAAAAATTGTCAAAATTCACGATTCACGATAAATTGATTATTTCTGAGCTTCACCTCGGCAAACTCATCCCTGATGGTGGCAATGCAACAATGTATTGCATGAGGCTAGTGTCACAACCCTTGTGTGAATGCCTTTGGTCTCCTTTCCTATTCAGCAACTTGCAAGTCTATTAGAAGTATGCCGAATTTGATTAGTTTATGTCTTGCATATTCGCTGATCCTTGGCTGAGTCTCATTTCATGCTTATGTCCTACTGATGATGTGACCTGTATTTAAGCCCCTTGCTTTGAGTTGTAAGTTGGAGGATTGTAATTTGCTATTTGATGTTCGATCCAGTCAGTATTTCTAGTAGTAATTCATCTTCTTTATTAGGAGTAACGTAACCTTTAACAAGTCAGTTTTCTAAGTGGAAACTTTTGTCTTTACTAAGAGTTATGTGATTGTTAATAGTTGAAACTCTTCATCTTTATTATGCGTATCATAATATTTAACCCGTCAAGTTTTTTTTTTTTTTTTTTTTTTTTTTAGTGGAAACTCTGTGTCTTTATTAAGCGTAACAAAGTCCTTAATGACAACATTTAGAGGAAACTTTGAATAAGTTAACTCAAATAAGCTCCCTAGCCTTCTCAGAGTCCAGGATTTGGATCACGTTCAAGGTAACCTGGCTCAAGTCACTTCCTCTGTCCAGTTTAATAGGAACAAGCTCACAGGCCTAATCATGGTCCAGGATCCGGACTACACTCTTATTAACCCTTCAAAGTCTGTTCGTCTATCCAGTTTAATAGGAGTAAGCTCCCAAGCCTACTCAGGGTCCAGGATCCGGACTACACTCTTGTTAACCCTTCCAAGTCTGTTCCTCAGTCCAGTTTAATAGCAACAAGTTCCCAAGTCTAACCAGGGTCCAGGATTGGGACCACACCCTTATTAACCCTTCCAAGTCTATTCCTCAGTAATGGGAACAAGCTCTCAAGTCTGACCAGGGTCAAGCACTGGGACAGTGCTCTTATTCGCCCTTCCAAGACTGTTCCTCTGTCCAGTTTACTGGGAATAGGCTCCCAGTTCTTCTGCAGTCATCAGGATTGGAGCCAGGTTCCCCTTGTACTATTGGATTATACTATGCTTATGCATTTGATTCCTGGTCTGCCACATAATAGCTAAAACCTGGGATATCATGGAGAAACAACTTGAATGCAGCCAAGAACAAATGTTGTACTGTTCTTGGTTTTACTTTGGCTGAATCATTATGAACAAGTAATGTTGTGAAGGACATCTGAAATATACAATAAGCTGCATGATGATTGCTATGTGGTAGGGTATTGGAACATTACCTGGCTGAAAACAAGATTCCATGCTCTATCTGAGATGTGAGAGCTGATTCTACACGAGGCAGAAGCTGCAGAACTGATGCAACATCGCTATAAAGCAAGACCACCTAGAGGTAGCATGGGCGCAATGGGATTTACGTAAGTCAATAAATTTAATCATTTACTTATATATAATTAGCAAAACACACCAATATAATTATGCAGAATCCATCTCATACACCCATTCTTGATAAAGAAGTTGTCATTTTAGTCACAATATCAAGTTATACCCTTAATCTAAACATTTTGACCACTGTGTTCACTCATCTTTCTCCATTGCCGCTGGTCCTGAGTGGTTGCCCTGGTAAGCTCTCCTGAATCATAATAATCCACACACTTGGTTTTGAAAAATCACTGAGCAAGTGGGCTTCTAGAAAAACTGTTAGAATCTTTTATTTACTTGTCATTTATTTTTAAATGATTTCCTAAAAGTAACCGTTGGACGCAAGCCAAATCACACCAGTTTATGCATCAACCTTCCACGTTATGTAAACTCACATAACCTCATTTTAAAGCTGCATTGGTTTACACTTTGTTACTAAAAATGTTGCTGAACATAACTACTGATTTCCATAAAAGGCCATAGCTAATTTGCTGCGCACCGGAATTATGCACTGTGCTGTTCTCAATATAACTGAGGCATTTAATTAAATGACATTTTATTTACAGTTAGATATCTTTGACATTGTACAAATTTATATTTTTTATGACCCTGAAAAAAAAAAGAATTATTAGGCTCTATTTTAAGTGGTACAGCTACATACCCAGATAACTGTCCTCTTTTTGGCAGAGCTCGAAAATTGTCAAGAGTGAAATAGTTCCATGCCCAAGATTTGTCAGATCTCAGGAGTAAGCAGGGGCTTTATGTCCATTTTGACAGGGCACCAGTGTCACACACTTGGAACGACCTTGAAAACAGGCTGCTTCTGAACTGGAAGTTGTCATTACGCATGTGTGACAAATGTGGCTTGCCAAAAGAAATTTGTGAACAGGAAAAAAGAAGAACAAAATCACAAGATAATAGGCAGGAATTTTATTTGTTTTTGAAAAACTGGCAAAAAGTTGTCCAGCACAATCCAGCGCTGGTGTTTATTTGTTCTCGGCAGCATTTCCCCAAGCTAAGACCAGGCTCAACAGTCAAACGTCACGCTCGAATGCTCAACAGTCGTTTTAACCCAACCCGATCGTTGCACTCACGTTTCCGATTTATCGCCCAAAAACTATAAGATTTGCACACTGACATCCCACCCCACTCACTCATTCACATCCCTCCTCTCCACACTTGCCTGAAAATAGGTTAGCATGTCTTTTTCCTATGCCCGAACCTATTACACTTTCGTTCTCAGAAAAGGCTTTATGTGTTTATCTTATGTGGCCAGAGAAAATCGGAATTTTAAAAAGTGTCCTCACCCTCCCTGGCTTCATTAACAGCAGATGTTACTACCGTGGCTTTGTTATGAAGACGAAAAGAGCAGTTGCTGATTTATCACCATATCTGTGCATTACCTTAGATGAATTCCATTCACGCACCATGCAATGGCCCCGGCATTGAACCATTATGGCGTTTCTCAGGTCATTTTTGAGTCAGCAGTGAGTCACACTTCCCGCTGTTTCTTTTAAGGGCGTTATTACAGCAGGGTCCTAAAGTGCAGTAATGCTCTTTTTAAAGCTCAAATTATTTCAGCTAAAATGCAAATCCCTGGGGTGTGCATTAACTCATCCTCAGATCAGTCGAGCAGACACTTGAACTGTCAATGGTTCAGATTTTCTCAGGAGTTTTTCCCCTTGAATCAAATGGGCCAGAGAAATCTTCATCACGGTGTAATGGAAAACTGAAAGTATTTCTCAGACTAGCCTTTTCCTTTTGGCTTCCATTGAAAGTGTATACAGTTGAACTCCGTAATAAAAATAAATAAACATATGAATGGCTCACAACTGTCAGGGACCTTCAGAACTGATTGGCATTATTTACTGGATAGGAAGCCTAAGGTGAAATATCGTCAGCCTGCTGATAAAACCTTGTATCTCTAAATTTGTTAAGAAACAAAAACTCTTATGTCTACGATAATAACATAAACATTGCAAAAAACAAAACACATTCTTGGAAGAAAAATAGTCATCCTACCCGAACACAGCTAAACTGCATTCTTACATGCAAAATTTAACATTTTTTATGGTCTCCTGTAAAGTTTATCATTTTGAGGATACGAGGTTTTGTCAGCAGGCCGACGATACTTTCGAAGCAGGCGCAGCTGCTTAATCAAATTCCGGTATAAAACAAGAATTTCATTTTCATACAAGACATTCTGCAAATAATAAAAAAGGATAGTGTGCTTTGTGCACAGTGAGGGGGAATGAAACATAATTCATAAAGATGATTATTACAAAATTTTACACCCCCGATGTTGTCTCCAATTAAACATTGACTATTTTAGTAAATGTAACATATTGACAGAATTTGTTCAACTGTTGTACAACCTCATGCAAGCTTTCAAAGCAAACTGTTCAAGCCGTAATTTCCCCAGTAAAAACATGCACGCACATGGGCTACGTATGTTTGGATAAGTATAAATATAAAGCCCCTCGCATATTTTCACTTTCCGATGACAGTTTGCCATCTAGTGGTTATTAATGGAATAGCTCTATTTTTCCACTCCAATTGAATGGTTCTCAATGATTGTATCTGCATCTGTAACTTGCTGTGCCAGTGGCTAATTGCGTGCGTACATAAAACTTTGTGGTTTCTAATTGGCAGATTAAACAAATAAAAACAGACAATAGTCAGATTTTGGAATCCCTACAGCAGGACACACACACACACACACACACACACACACACACACACACACACACACACACACACACACACACACACACACACTGCATTTTGAAACTTACGGTTATTTTTTTTTTTTTTTGTTTTATGCTTTCACCCTGAAGAGGAAAAAAAAATCACATTTCAAATCTCAAAGTGATTGGAATGGCAAAATCCATTGTTCATATCTTTACCATTGGTCCATGATGTTACATTCTTAATAGAGGGACTACACTCTATTAATGAGCAACGTACTTTATTCAAATTTCTCGTCTGAACAAATAGTAAATGGACATCACTAATGTAACACCTTTTCCTTTTGTATAAAAAGCAGCACTTTACATTTTTCCCTCTCATTCACCGTCACTCGCTAGGGTTCAGTGAGTGCGTTTACATGAAGTTAGAAAAAAATCGATTTTCTGTGCTAGCCAGACTAAAACTGGACTTTTAAAATACATGTAAACATGTTAGCCCAACTAGAATCGTACTAAATCTAATTTCTCAAAGTCGGACTGACACACCCAGATAATGCGATTACGAGTCAAATTACTCCTCCATGTATACGCTTGAATCGATTCGAACTGGACTATGCGCTCTGCGCACACTCCAAAGTTCATCGTGTGGGGCTTTGACCCGGAAGTCTTGCGGACTTGTGAACACCAAACTGATTAACAACAACTCTGTACTCCGCACAACTAGCAAGTTTGTACAGAGCAGTAGCAATCCTCATCTGCAATGGTATTGGTGCTCGAACAGTCATGTCTTGGGGGCTCAAAATTTCTTCCACAAATCTGCATAATTTATTAAATAATCTGCACATCATCCAAAAATTTTCCTTCCACTTGCCATTGGAAAACTCCCTCAAAATGACTCTCACCCACTAGTCCTTGCTCCTGACCTGCATCGCACATTCACAGGAAGCCTAGGGGATGTGTTTCCCGGAAGCACAGATGCTATCATATATAGTCGGAACCACTGACTGTGAATGGACAAACTATCTAAGTTGCTAACATAGTTAGCAACTACGCTTTTGGGAAACTCACCTCAGGGTACTAGAGAGATGACAAAGTGCAGCACAGCGGAGGTTGCGTTGTTGGAGCACTCAAGGAGCGTCTTTGCCGCCTGCTTTCGGCAAACATCATGACCAATCGGGATAGCATGCATCTCAATTTTATAGAAAACATAGCGTACAGGACATACAAAATGTACAGAGCCGTAAAGTTTTCCATGTTTTTGCAAGTTGACATGGTACCAGTTTGCTGCCAGCTAACTTGTTTGTAGATTTTTTGACCTGTGACATAATAGGTCAACCAGAAAGAGGTCCAACATGAACAAGCTGAAAGGGGGCATATCGCCACCTGTCGTAGTAGAGGCGAACATGCTTCGGTCAATAATCGATTACCCCCTCGTGCATGTATTCTGGGACAAGGACAATAGTCTGATTAAATGGCCTAATTGAGCTATAACCGCAGTGCAACTTAACTGTGTGTGGAAATGTACAGAGTATCTTGCTCAAGGACACTTGGACACTTGAGCAGGAAGAGAGGGGGAATCGAACATGGATGTACTATAAGAACTGGATGCTGAATGGCAGAATGGCCACCTGTTCATTTCAATGGAAATTGCTCGGTAGCGCAGCACGCTGACATGGGGCCTTATTTCCAGAGCCACACGGACATGCGCTTTGTGACTTTTTGCTCACACATGCTTAGTGTGGGGCTCATCAACAAGCTGGCATCTGAGGTACCTATGACAACGGCCCACGCCCGTGGCACTCCCACACAGGGCACGTGTTCACCGCCAATGTTCTCTGGAAATGTTATTATGGCCATGGCGAAATCTTAGTGAAACCAACAGTACAGCACTGTACCGGATGGGCAAACATACGTAGCACTCAGTGAAGGCTTGAATATAGTTTGGAAATACAGTTCAGAAACCTAATAGGAAAATAAAATGTCTTAGAACATTTGTATTTAACAGAGAAGTAACATTATTTACTACGTCGCAAAAAGGTCATCAATCTCGTTTTCCACACTGTTCAAAGCTAAATGCACTCACAGAAAGTGAGACGTTTCGTGCCTGTCTGCTTGCAACCTCCTCTATCCTTACCGGATTCAAGACGATAACCCAACTGCACAGAACACTGCCCATGCTTTATGAACTGATGTATGCTATGTATGCTAAAAACTCATTAAATCCACTCATGAAAACTTTTTTTCATCAAATTTACGACCACAAAATGGATACAATTTCACAAAGTTTTCTGCCAAGCAGCAGTTTTTACTGTCTGTAAAATATTAGCCTTAGGACACATACCTGTTTTATCTTCCTATTGTTAAAGCTAACACATGCTGCAGTCCTTCACCTTATGCAGGGTTAGTAAATTCATAATTTATTTCATAATCACCAGCCCAGTTATAAAATATACATAAAATCGATCTTCGTTTTGCACTCACCTGTTTCTTTTTTTTCGGACTCCTGTATTTTCTTTTTCCCCAATGGAGCTCAGCTGCATCATCAAATCTCTGTAGCATCACTCCCGTGGATTGATGCTGCTCACTAACACTATGTCATTCACATTTCATCTTAAGCTAATCTAATGTTTTCTACGTACTCAAAACTTCTGGCTAATTAAGGCTGAACTCTTTCTTCAGTGCTCTCATGCAAGTTCAGCTCATGCATAAAATAATGGTTACTAAAAGAGGACCTAAAAAGGGGTTTGAAGTTTCTATTTTTTGTGTTTTGGAGGTAGATTATGGATTCAATAATTTTAAAGAAATCAACTTGAGAGATTTGGGTGAGATATACATTTTTAGAGGCACTTCGTTTCAGCGCCTACACTATCAGAAATCCGAAAAGTGCGATTGTTCATGTGAACACCTGACGTCATTCTGAGACTCAGTTGCACTGTGTGCACTAGCTTTACAGTATACAAGCAAACCTTAGTGCTACATAGATCTGCTGGCTTAAATCGGACCGTCATCGGATTGTTCACGTTTTCTTCATCTTTTCTTCACAAAAAATCAATAGCAACAAAAGCCCAAAATATATCAATTTTTAAGGTTTGTGCTGCCGCTGTAGCTACTCAAGTCAGAGTCAGAAGTAGAGGCTGTGTTCGAATTGCGAGATGGTGCTATTTACACAAACATGAAGACATACAGAGAGGGAGAGAGAACACAATTATAGCAATTGAAGACCACAATTGAAAAATGAACAGAGACACATTTTCACATTGTGGAGAAATGATGAATTAAAACCGATCTTAGAAACAAAGCACTGAAAAAATATGCAAAAAATATAAACTATATAAATATTATAATAAAATATAATATTATTATATATTATCATAAATATAATATGTAATATATAAAATATACAAAAATGCTAAATTTGGACTCTGATCGTTTTTTTTTTGTGGTCTTCAAATGTTAGCCCATGAAAAACTAAATAATTAAAGCTGGTCA
Source organism: Gymnothorax javanicus (assembly GCA_029692085.1). NCBI lineage: Eukaryota > Metazoa > Chordata > Actinopteri > Anguilliformes > Muraenidae > Gymnothorax > Gymnothorax javanicus. The sequence goes on along the minus strand of CM056202.1, from coordinate 44,830,435 downwards.
GAGCATAGACTGTATATTGCCTAATGGTTCAGTATAGCATAAGTTACTAAATGATGAAAAACCATTGAGAGGGAGAAACGGTAATCACAGCAAACTCGAGTTAGCTTGCTAGCTAGCCGACTTGCCCCCTGTTTGGCAAACAAAACAAAGGCATCTCCAGTAGTGCGCGGTGATGATTATACAATTAACAAAATGAAGATAAATCAGAAATCAAATACTATTCAGATATTTATTTCATGTAATATTGGATCATATAAATGAAAATAAGTAAACATAACTATATATAGTAAAAACAAAAATAATAATGTCTTCTTCAGAGAAAAGTCAATATCTAATGTGTCCACCCTTTCTTTCAATTACAGCATTTAGTCTTTCAGGCAAAGTATTCACATCTTTTTAAAATTTCCTCACATGTTCTCCAACTCTACGGCACACATAAGTTGGGTGAAAAAATTTTGAATTTTGATTCCTCAGTCCAAAGGACTTGTTCCTAGTCCATTGCTGTCCAGTCTTTGAATTTATTGGCAAACTCAAGTCTTTTTTTGATGTCGCCAACTCTTAAGCTGGGCATACACTGTACGAGTTTAAAAATCGCATTGTTAATTCCACCTCACAGTGTACAAGTAAATCGTCTGCGTTGTGAAGCCAAGACTCACGATTGAGGTGCTCATGTTTGCCACGATCTGAGTGCTCACACTGTACGTCTAGTCGATCCCGGTGGACTGTTCAGGCTATTGACATTTGTCAATAAAGTTTTGTTTGAAGGCACAGAGGCGCAGAAGAAGACAATGAAGAAGAAGACCAGAAGAAGTAGACGAAGATGAGGAGAGCAAGCAACTTTAATGCCCAGTCCCAGTACTCACACTTCTGCCCTTGTGGCCCTCAACTGCGCGTTCACGCTACGAGGTGCAAGAGCGTAGGGCGTCCCAATTCTCTAGTGTTGTTCACCAGGGGTGCCATCTTGCACCCTTAATGCACTCCTCCCCCAAGTGGGCATCAGACCACACTTTGCTGAGGACAGCTACACAAAATTCCAGTCGCGTCTTAACGTTCCCAACCGCTAGCCAATGGGGAGGCAAAGCGGCTGTTACCGCGGAAATTTGAAGCCGGGGCGATTGGAAGCCGACACGATGTCTTTTGAAGTGTACGTGCAAATTATTTGGCAGTAACAAAGCCCTTCAGAAACCTCACTTTTCAATGCCTAATAAAACCTGAACCTCACGCAGTTCACTTTTCCCGATTAGCAGCAGTTGCTCACAAAAATTGGTAAAACCAACGACAGTCCAATTTATTTTCGATAACATTGCTATACATCGCACCACAAAATTATGAAGCGTTTTCTTCCGCACATAAATGACGACATAAAATATAAAATTGTCTTTTTAATTTCTGCGCTCATGTAGCTCGTTAAACAGCACAGATTTGCATCAGTCTGTGGGGCTATTTAAGCAATAAGCCACGAAAATCATTTCTATATTCTGGATGTAGTCCCGGCTGAAGCGCGTTGTTAGGCACGATGCGCAGCTCAGTGACAATTTTAAGGATGGCGAAAATAAACCCTGCTAAGTCAGCAAAAGTTTTGGGTTTTTGCATTTATATTGTCATTTTTACAATGGCATATCAATTATATAAATGTATGCAAGAGGCATTCAATTTTTCATTATCATTCCTAATTACAGGTCATGTATTGGTCTTGGTTATTCGGTCAATTGTTTCTTTTGCTATTATTTTCACATAGGGACGGACGAGATGACCTTTAATTTTATAAAGCTGAAGGCTGAGAATGACAGGCTGTGCTCTCCTGAGTCCTGAACCAGAACTTAAGTGATGTAATATGTGACGTGAACAGAAGTGTCCCAATGCCGCTCTTAACAGCTTCGGTCCCTTGTGCAATTACGCCCCTAAGTGCGCCGTCAACATATGCGCACTTGAAAGAAGACCTTACGGCGGAAGTGTGGATATTGGGACTGGGCCTAAATCCATTTATCTCAAATCTGCGACATTTGCTGCGCACAGCCTATTTAGGCAACACATATCAAGTTAAAACACAAATCTGCATCAAAGTCCCACAAAACTTTTTAGTGCTAGTAGGTCTGTGCTATAGGCTATCCACTTGATGCTCTGTCTGTCACTTCATGCACACAAAGTGAGAAAAAAAGGCTCTGATATTGGCGAGTCGACTCGCAGCTCTGCTTCAACTGTGCGAATGACTCCCGTGAGCCGACCAAAATTTCGAACATGTCAGAAATTCATCTGATCATCAGATCGTGTTTCGGGAGCAGCATATCAGCCCTCGGTCTCCCCTGTGCACAGCACAACAAACTACGCACGATGAAGCCGGAAGTCGACCCTACTTCAAAATGAGTAGTGCGTCTCAAAAATCGGGTGCAAAAATGGGCCGATATCGTATAGTGTATGCCCGGCATTAGCAGCAACACGACCAATCAGACCACCTTCAGACAGGCATCTGGAAATACTACACCTTGATACTTTCATCTCTTCACTTCTGGCGCATAACAATATCACAGAATTGTTGTGCTGTCAAGCGCCAATTTATTTTACTTTTCATACACAGATAACAAACATCAGAGGCACTTAACTTCCATTTTGCACCTCTACTGCCACTAGTTTTCAGCATACTGTTCTCTTTGAAACGCTTGATAGTGTTTCTTACAGTGCCATGGCAGCTTTTAAGATCTTCAGCATCATGCAAGGCAACAACAATCTCAGAGAGCTCCTTCCGTTGTGCAATCGTGTTTAACACTGTGACACTGCTCAAATGTCACCTTATATACTGGAACAACTGACCATCAGAGGTAATTTTGCCTCAAAACAGTTTAAACAAATTTTTTTTGCATCAGTAAACAATAAGCCTTCAAACACACATTCAGGCTATGCAAGACTCAAAAAAATAGAATTTATGACACCTTTCAATTGTTATAAAAAATTGATGTTTTCAGTGTTTTTGTTTATTACCCTTATTTTTACCTCAGTATATTTGTGGGAATTATTTTTTGTTCTCATTGCCTACAATAGTATTTTTCAATCCATTTTCACCAAAAAATTTTAGGGAAGTAATATGTTAGGACCCCTTTTAGAGGAAAGTGGTGATGCATAATCATGACTACACACTACTGTATGCATACAGCAATAATATGACACTGTTGAAATTGTCGGTGAAGAGGTCATATATAAGCCACATCCAAAATAGCATCTGGCAACAACCTTCTTGATGATCCGCAACTGTTTGGTGGCAGAAAGTTCAACACATATTGCCTTCAGAGGATAAAAATTAAGTTGTTTTTATTTGGACATTAGATTTTCAACATCCAACCAGTGGCTTGGTATACATTACATCAAAGAGGATTGAACCAGTCAGAACAAACTCATTAACAAACAGCATTACCAGACAAAATCAGAGAAGATTAGAAGCCTACAGTTCATATCCAACATCACAGATGGGTCAGCCAGTTTGGTTTCTCCAATGAAGAGTTCTGAGAAGTTGGTAAGAGCAGAGAAGTTTTTCATTTTATTTTTCAATTATCTCCTATTTCGTAAATACCATAGTCCCATTTTAGTACACATTCCATAAAAAAGAACAAGAAAAAAAAAAATCCTCCTCAAATGATACTTGAGGCAGGAACAGTGCACTATTGCCTTGTACCGGTCAAGTACAGCATGTCTAAATCAAAACATGGCATATAAGATACTGCAATGTATCTACATGGAGGAATGAGGACAGAAGAGCTTCAGCTATGGCAGCGACAGCTCTTTCACACTCCAAACAGCTAGTCTCACTGGCAGAGATGGAGATAAATGTGCAGTCAATAATGGAATAAAAAGGTTTGAAATGAATTACACTTTTCTTGCCCTTCAGTCACATGACAGCTGGTAACAGTCTGCTTTACTGAGGAATGGAATTTGCCCCTCGCCTTACGAAAAAGTTAGAACATTCCCAAAGGATGCTGTATATCTTATGGGAATGTGAACTAATATGTGGAAAGTACACTGAAGAGCCAAAACATTATGACTGCCCAAAGATAATGCGAATAAGGTTGATCATCTGGTAACAATAGAGCACGTCACAGTGCAGGACATATTAGAAGGTAAGCATGCAGACACTACTGAAAGACTTAGGTGCAGGAGAGATGGGCAGAGGTAAAGATCTGAGTGATTCCGATGGGGCCCAGGCTGTTATGGCCAGAAGATTCAGTTGGAGCATTTTCAAAATGGCAGGGCCACTACTGGAAGCTCCTAAAATAGGCATGCAAGCATTGGAACAGGACATTGGAGCGAAGGGAGGTGGTTGATTGGTCCAATGAGTGCTTTTTTTCCACATGCCACCCATCTAAACACCATTGCTGACCAGGTATACCTCATCGCAGTGACAGTATTCCCAGATGGTGGTGACCTCTCTTAGTTGGATAATGCACCCTGCTACACTCCACAAATTGTTTGTGAATGGACTGAGGAACATGACCAAGAGCTGAAGGTGTTGCTTAGCTTCCAGATCTCAATCCAACCTATGAGATTGGAATAAAATCCAATCTGGAATAAAAAGGCAGATCCACAGTGGTTTCACCTCTTGATTTACAGGCCTTGGAGGATTTGCCGGTAGCCTGTTGGTGCCAAATAGCACAAGGCACCTTCAGATGTTTTGTAGAGTTCATGCCTCGGGGGGCTAGAGTTGTTTCAACGGCACATAGAGGACAAGCATATTAGGACAAGTGTATTATCATAATGTTTTGGCTCATTGGCATATTAATTACTTCCAAATCAGGCTAAGAACTGTATTCCAAAATTGTCAGAATTTATACTAGCAGAATGCATCAAATGCTGCTTCACACATGCAAATTTATAAACAGTCAAGATTGATGGTATATCTTGCAATATATATTCTGACATTGTTGAAACACACTCTTTTAGACCTCAGTAGAATGGCTCGGTGAAATGTGTTCAATGTAGAATCAGCCCAACTCAGCCACACTTCTCCTCAACAGTGGTCAACAGGGTGATTTTAAAGCACTTTACATGTCATTAGCCAAAACTCTGGGCCTATTAAATACTTCACAGAGGTGCTGATGAAAGATCCAGGGGTAAAGCACACCTGAAAAAGAAAAAAAAAAAAAACTACAACTCCCATTAGCACCATTGCTTGGTGAATGGCTACTTAATTCACTGCTTGAAGGGAGAGTTAAATTAGTTCAATCAAGAGGATGGGTAATTTATTTTCAATGAGAGGCTTAAGTGACTGGAACAAATGCACAAGCACATTGAAACCACTAGTAGCAAAGCTGATCACAGTTGAGAAATGGCACATTTAAAGTGTTATCTGCTTTCAAACTATCAAGCAATTTCTGCGGGAGAGTATTCACACTAATTTAAATGAGCGATCAATCACATGTAGCAAGTTTCCTTAAAGGGACACAACTTAATGTATTCTCCAATACTTGCATTTTCACTGATTCATTTCTGACAGCAACTAAGTAAATCATTGGGACATTTTCAGGTAGGCCTACGTTTACAGCTGTGTCAGCAAATACAGTGGGCTCCAAAATTACTGGCACCCCTGACTGGCAGTGCACAAACAGTACTTCAAAAAATTCTAAAAAATATATTTAAAAACAAACTGAATAACAACGTGAGAAATACTGTATGATATTAATGTTCCAATGGAACCAACCAAACTCATAAACTCATGAGTATTGGCCAAATAATGCGCAAAAAAGAGGAGAAGCGACCTTTCGGGGGCTACACCCATGCGGTTGCGGGCAAACGGACTGTCTAGTTGAAAATAACATCTACCAAAATTAAACCAGGCATTACATTCCACTTATTTACCTTTTATCTAAGTGTTAAGGAACTATATTGAGCCATTACATCACTTCCTGTTTCGCTAGAATATAAAAATGAGGTAACACACATGCAATATCCCTTTGTTATCCAACACCATGAAGAAAACAACTGTCAGTTCAAAAGAGGCAGATGGTCATAGACCCACATAAATCTAGTAATGGCTACAAGAAGATTCACAAACAATTGAATATGCCATTGAGCACTGTCAGGGCAATTGTCTCTAAATTCCAAAGATATGGAACTGCTGAAAACCTCATGGGTAGAGGATGCAGCTGCATTTGCCCCCCAGGATATTGAGGAGGATGGTAAGAGAAGCAAAAAATCCCCAAAAATATCACTGTGAAGGAATTGCAGGCCTTGGTGGCATCTTGGGGTCACCAGGTTTCAAAATGCACCACCAGGCACTACTGCCACACCACAGGCTCTTTGGAAGGGTTGCCCGAGGAAAGCGTATTCTGACCAGAAGACACAGAAGCAAGCGTTTGCCAACTGTTATTTAAATTATGACTGGAACAAGTTGCTTTGGTCAGATGAGACCAAAATTGCATGTTTCAGTCAGATACAGCATTGGCATGTTTGGCGTCGAAACAGAGATGCATACAAGGAGAAGCACCTCATACCCACGGTGAAACATGATGGTGGGTCAGTCATGTCTTTGGGCCGTTTCAATTCAAGAGGTCCAGGGGCACTGGTTAAGATTAATAGCAGAATCAATTCCAACACAAATCAGGATATTTTAGCAGACAATCTGGTTGCCTCCGCCAGTAAGCTAGGACTTGGCTGCATACCTCGAGATCCACACAGAAATGGATCTGCGACAATAAAATCAATGTTACGTAAAGGCCATCTCCGTCGCCAGACCTCAACCCAATTGAAAACCTGTAGGCTGAGTAGAAGAGGGCAGTTGATAAACACAAACCCAAGAATATGAAGGATCTTGAAAGGATCTGCAGAGAAGAATCGTCTAAAATACCTCCAAATGTGTGCCTTAACCTCGTCAAATTTGCAGGAATAGACTCCATGCTATTATCCTCGCCAGAGGTGGTTGTACTTTGTGCTAAATGAAGAGAGTCAATTATTATGACACCTTGATTTTGATGAAATTTATTTTGTGTTAAATGATTGTTATGATTTTGGTTGTTGCCATCAAAGTATTACTAACGTGAAGTATTTCACATATATTAGTATATTTGTTTCTCGATAATTATATTGTTCATATATTTTTTGTATTGCTTGTGCATTGCCAGGCAGGGGTGCCAGTAATTTTGGAGCCCACGGTAGGTGTTCGACAGGATGCAAAACTATATTCAAACTTAAATTTATCTTCGCCTTTCTTCAAGTGAATCTCAGTCTTATTCCTTTGTGCTAACCTTATCCTAAAAATGGCACAGAGAGTGAGTTTAAACACTGCTACAAATGTTAGGGGCCTTTTGTCAGATATTCTCAAGGAAAGAAAAGATGCATGAATGGAGTATATTTGCTCCTAAAACAAAAGGTATCAAACATGATTCCTAATACATAAAAAAGCAATTCTGCAAGTCCATTCAAGACAGACGATGTGCACAAAAGGCACTTTACAATGTTTCAGAAGGTGTTAAATTATCTAAATTGTGAATTGAGCTGAAATTGTTTATAACTGTTCAGTCTATCAGTAGTTTTGTTCAGTTTAATTTGTTCTATCTGCTTTTACCAATATTTAATAAATTGTAGAGAGGAAGAACAAGTGGAAAATAGCCTGTGATAACTGTGCAGTTGTATGGGGTAAATCTGTAAAATTTGAAATTACCAGATGCCTTTGAAGATGACTTAAACATAACAGCAATAATAATAATAATAATAATAATGCCACACTAGGTGTTAATCACCTGAAGCACATACAGGTGCGTGAGCAAAAGAATAAATTCTAATTGCCAAACACCAGGAGGAGCAAAACTCTAAAGTTTGCTAAGTGTAGTGGCATTCTTTCTCGTTTCCCTTTCTCACCAGCAGGGGTCAGTACAGTGAACATGAGGACTGGTACGACTGCAGGGAGTTTCTTGACGGTTGTAAGAAGCTCCGGAAGCTAAAAATAATTTCTTGCGTCCACTTATTTTAACAAGATTAAAACACAACATTGGACGTTTCAGCCGACAATCACTTACAGGAAAGCGTTAATGTGTTGGAAGTGTCCTCACTCACTCATCCTCTCAGTTTTAGGTTTCATGTACAAAGTACAATGACAGAAAGCATGATAAAAAAAGGCACCACACCTTTTAGCAAACCATTGAACTAAAAAGGTGTCAAAAGCTACATAAAGATCTCTGAATGTCACTCTCATGGATAAACAAAAATAAGGTATTTCAAGGAAGTGCCAATCTTTAAGTTACAGTATCAGACGGTTTCGTGGAGGAACCAGACAGCCACAATATGATTAAATGCAAAGTTCTCCAGTAAAACACATTTTGTTGAAATGAAAAAGGCAGGGAGTTGGATAAAATTAGAAGGCGTGTTCTAAATGGGGCAAAAGTAATATTTGGACTTATAAATATTCCAATTTAATGACAAAGGCAGGAAAAAGCAGACAGCTGTGCTAATGTAGAGACCTTTTAGCTGTTCGGATGCTAAAAATGAATAAAAATCTGCCCGACTCCATGTTATCACATTTCGTATTAAAATAATAATTGTAAAAACCGTAACAGTACTTTCCAGCATAATTTGCAGAAATACAAGCAATATTTGAACCAGTTTAGAACAGGCAAGATGATGCTGAAGGATGGCAAGTAGTGAGATGATTAATTCTATTAACCTGTTGGATGTGCAATTCCTGGGATGTGGAACAGACGGGCACATTGCAGGGCTGCCACACTTGCTCTGAGAATGGGTCCTAGCTCTGTATGCTTCACAGAAAATTTGCCTGCACTGACCATGAAGCATGATACTATGAAGCTTAACTAACCAACAAGCCACGCATCGGTGGCCTCAGAAAACATGAGCCAAATTGACAACTGATGTTATTAATGACTCTATTAAACTTAAACACATGAAAGCATTATTCATGTATTACTATTATTATTCATTATTCGAGTACTTTTAATTCACCCTTTAAGTAAAATGCAGATATGAGCCACATCCTGTAGCTGCAATAACTGTCTCAACTGTTGCGTGAACACGGCAGGAAGTTGTGACCATCAACATAATAAGAATGCAGACAATGATTTTTTTAGTGAGAGGAGCATTTATGAGGCCCAGATTAGAACTCACCAAACGTTGTTGCCTCCACTTCAATGTCTTAAAATGTTACTGCATGCACAAACCTCTACTTGAAAAACTTCCATGCAAAGTTTTTCATTAATTTCTGCTTTTCCTCCCAGAACTATCTGGAATGGCTCCAGTAACATGTATTAAATAGTCCTCCACCTGACCAATGGAATTTGTATTCATGTTACATGCCAAAAAAATGAACACAGACTGTCTGTACTTGTGAGAGTGGTTCAGGTACAATAGTTTTGAATGCACATGGAATTTTTTTTTTGCCATCCTCATTTCCTTGCCGATTCCATCCCAGTCTGTACAAGGTTACCACTTACAAAAATGTATCTACTCAAAGATAATATACAAGTTAAACTACATATTTTACCACAGGATTTTACTATTAGCTGGTATATTGATTTCCAATGTTTGCATCTCATATACTTATACAACTTCAACTATCTTGTTATTTTTGATGCGCATCCCTTATAATACAAAGAAAAGGGAATACCATTTCAAGTACGTATGTATGTACATCTGAAGAAAGGGCTGCTGGGAAGCTTTGGTCCCCCAGCCCTGTGACAGTTTGGTGGCTGTACTCACAGCCCCAGTTCTGGACAGGCAGAAGACACTCAGTCACTCTCTGACCAAACCAGACCAGGCCCATCAATACAGGACTCCGGTCAAAAGTTTGAAGGACCAGTGCAGGATAGAAGTTAATGCCTAACTCATATAGAGCTGCAGTCTGCTTGTCTCTCAAGGAGGGACTGGAAAATCAACCTGGGATCCACGTGTCATTTTCTGAGGTAAAAATAAAACCAAAGAGCCAAAAGAAGTGGTTAAACTTTTTAGTGACATTAGTGGACTATCTTTTCCTTTCCCAATGTCTTCTTTTTCTTTGTTACCGCCCTGTGCAGAGCTGTGTTTCACAGCTACTCCATGCACCAGCATGCATTTCCTCCAAGGACGGCACGTCTGCACCCTGACGGCTAACCGTAGCAATGCAACTGTGTCTGATAGACATCTGAATATAAAAAGAAAAAATTTAATGGAAAACAGAAATCTGCGATGGGCTCAATTAAAAATAAGGTTTGCATTGCGACGTGGATCGAAGCCCTCCTCCGGGAGGCAGAGGGGACGAGCTCGTGCGAGTGCAGTCGCGAGTGGCCAGATGTTACATGGTGCCGGACTTGTCGGAGGAAGAGGAGTTGCTGGGGAAGACCTTCTCGGTGGGGGTGACGGCGGGACTGCCCACGCCCGAGGAGCTGGAGCTGCTGGTACGGTGCTGGACTGGGGCCGGCCGGGCAGGGGGCGGGGGGCGGAGCTGGGGCCCCGCCGGGCGGCCCGACAGCGCCGGTTTGAAGGTGGTCATCATCTCGGTCGTGGAGCTGCTGCTGCGCCGCATGGCCGCGTCCGGGTCGCGGATCATGATGGTGTGCAGCGGGCTGGCCGGCTCCGAGCTGGCGGGTTCTTGGCGGGTTCCAGCGTGTCCAGAACCACATCTGGCGCCTGTTTGGCCGTGTTCTGTCTCTCCAGCTCCCGCAGCTCGTGCAGGGCGGTGCTCATCGTCTTCTCGATGTCCTGAGTACAACACAATGGAAGAAGAGCAAGGATTTTAGTCTGAGGACTAACCTATCCCTGCTGCACACTAATCTCCTCAAAGACTCTTAATTATTTTAAAACTTGAGATGCACTACTGAAGAAAGATGAAATGTCACTTAAAAATGATCTTCAAGACAGCGATTCAGTGACTCTACAGGAAAAACTAGAATCTAATGGCTTTGCTCATCAAAAAGTACAGTATACTAGAGATTACTAATTCTCTTGAACCGCCTTCGACTACACATAAGCTCCATTGTGCTGTAATTCTTGAGGTTTGACTGAAATAAGCAAGGTCAGGCTCAAAAAATGGGAACATAACAAAAAGAATGGTCGTCAACCTACTTTGTTTTAATGAACAGCCAGCTCCGTAACTGGATATAACACACTGAATACAGAGCCAATTATGAATGAATAATGGAGATACTGCATGAGATTTATGCACTTCTGGACACGGCAGCTTTGCATGTTCACTGGGACATCTACACAACATTCCTAACATACAATTAAAGTGAGACACTCCTTCCTGTCCATGTTCATATCCACACACTGTTTCATCAATTTCCTGCCTAGATAGGAGTCGCCAAGAGGCCACAGATTATATCTGGAATTCATAAATGTGTCTCGTCTCCTCATTTCAAAAACAATAATATGGCGCATTCGTCTTTGTCCGTCAGCGCTGGGCCTGTCTGAGAGAGCTCCGCCCTCACAAACACCACAGCTGAAACAGAGCCAGGGAAAAGACGGAGCAGCCGATCTCATTCTCGTAACGAGCCGCGCCGCACTCACCCCACGCCAGAATGTCACATTAATCACACGCTGACACAGGGTGAACAAAGCAATTAAGAGCGCGAGATAGGGCTTTTATCCCCTCCTCTTCCCAGACATATGACTCCTTCGCTGGCCGTCTCAAAAATACGGCCGCAGGAATCACGTTCGCATTAGTGATGCATATATACGATCATGCCACCATTTCAAAATGAGCCTGACCGAGCAACAAATTTATTTTGCATGTGAACATCAAAGTGAGGCAGGAGGGGCCATTATTGAAGGTTATTTTGCACCCTGTGACATTCAGCTAATTATGCCATCAATCCAGTTCTAGTGAGATGTTTTTTGCTGTATTTTCGAGGAAAATGCATTGAGTTGCAGCAAGCTCTACTAAGAAAATGTTTTGGGGGAATTCAATTCAGTCACCAGGACTAGGAATAAACCCCAGAGGTTTTGCATAGTTGTAGAGCATCACATGGATATCAGTATGCAGGAGCCAGGAAAAATGCTGTCAGAATTTCTAAAGTTTGTGAGAGGAGCACTGGATTAACATAGTGCTCTGGGTGGAATGTAACATTGGCAACATCTGTCTTATTCAGGTAGGAAGAAATCGAAAACATCAGCCTTGCAATGGTTTGCATAAATATGTCAATTTTGTTTTTTTTTTTAGGAGGGATATTTAACATTATAGTAACTTAACCCTTAGAGCGCTGAAACAAATTTTTTAAAATATAAATTCAATTATCTTGTGCTGTTGAAAACCTATCATGTTGCGACTTGTTTAAAAGAGCTCCCCTGCTGGAGCTCACACTATAGGTTTTCAACAGCTTTGATTTTGATGTCTTACATAATTGAGCAACAATACCTGCATTTAGCGTTCTAAGGGTTAAAATACTGTTCAGATTTACGATACATGCAGAGCATACATGTTTAGCGCCATGGTGGAAGCCAGGCAAGTGACTCATAAAGCTGTAATTGTATCATTCTGAGAGAATGTTGAATGAAGATTAGCACTGTGGGAGTTAGTGGCACATCTGTTGATATGCAGTGGAGTGTGTGATTGGTTTCCGGAGCAGTGTGGGCAGAAAAGCAGGGTCACCTCTGCTAAGGCCTCAGCCTCCAGGGACTTGTGGTCCCCCAGGCTGCTGTGGCGAGTTGCCCCGGGGGTCGGCCTGAGCGGGTGGCCCTCTGGATAGACCTTCCTCTCAGCGTAGTTGATGCTCCCCACGCTGCCAAAAGTGCCCAACCGCCTCTTTTCTGGACTCTCCAAGTGCCTCCTGCTCCCGGGCATCTTATGGGGGCTGCTGGGGCATGCTGCGGCTCGTGGGGGGGTATCGGTGCCCCTGGGGGGGCTGTGGGAGTCCGCACCACTCCTTCGGCGGGGTATGGCAGCCCCATCTGACCGTAATCTCACCCTGGCGAAATATTGAACCAGGAACAAGTCAATATGTCAGAGAAGTTTACAGCACATGTCCATTCCAAAACACCTGATAAATCATCAGCCTGTGTATAAGGTCTGCCGCCAACACTAGAGGGAAAACAGCAGGACAGTTGCTAGTGTGCTTGAGGTTTAAAAACCTCTTGAGCCCTGAGCCTCTGGCTTGAAAACGACTTGCCCAAAATAAAACGAGTATATCGCTGCAACTACTTGGTCCATTTGAATAATCTTGGTATCATAATAAAGGTAACACCTTGGGATTCTTGTCATAGTGTAAAAATCTGTATATATGTCACTGAGTCAGTTTAAATGAAGATGGAACACAGCATAAATGAAAAATCTCAATTCCGCCAAACAAAATTTTACTTTTATCTCTTTTCAAATTATTTAGTTGCAGTCTGAAACCTCTAAAAAATTACAACACAGAATCTCACCATTATCTGTGCCAAAGTTAATTCTAATCAAGTAAATCAGAGCAAAATCAGAGAGGAATATCCAGGTGGATTCGCCAAATTGCCTGTCTGGGCACACTTTGGGCATTGTGTGCCATTGGAGGTTTCTCAGCTACCAAACTGTAAAACTAATTTAATTTCACTAATATGTCACTACAGAAATACATTCCATCTAATTAGAATCCTTCTTGCAACCAGTCCTGTATACATTTTCCCATTCAAAGAAAATACTTACTAAGAAGTTCGACTCCACTGGAGCAGATTTATTTTCAATAAAACAAGCAAATAAAACAAAACTAAATACAAAGATAAGGTAATAAAATGGTAAAAAGTAAAAACAAAAGACACTATTTATACAAGAACTATGCTTCCACTGCTCAGAAAAACAGAAACATCAGTAGGGATTGAATCCAAGTCACCCAGGCCTGCGCGCAGCGCCTAAGCCAATAAGCTACCTGGATAGACAAGCTGCCTGCACTCACACTGCAATTCTAAACAGTGAGTCAGCATAACACCTCATGTACTCCGGCTTCGTGGTTGTAAAGCAGCGCTCTCATTAGTACTTGAGCGCGATGGCGCAAGGATTCTCAGTCAGATGCAACTGTGAAGACTACTTTGAAAATGACCGTTGAATATTTTGTGGACAATTATAGTGATATTATCAACGAGCAATCGGTTTTGCAACTGTATTGTTGCATTAATTCCTGCTTGAATACATGTGCCTGGTGCATGGACACCCAGTTAGCGGCACCGGGAACGCAAGGCTCTATCTCAGGCTAGGTTTATGCTGTTACAGTGGATAAGGGCTCGTTGGAGACGTCAGAGTCCATGGAATCAAATGGCCACCCCCAAAGTCAAATTTATGGCATCACAAGCCAATCACAGAGAAGAAAATACATGCGTGCATGGGGAATGATCAGGGCCTAATCTAACTGGAGGCGGTGCCATCCTCTTTCATTTGAGGAATCATCTATATGCCTGGCACAAATTCAGTAGAAATACTAATGATCGAGTGCTGATATTATGTTATCCTATGTTTTGCTACATGCTTATTTACTTGCCTGGTGCTTGAATTGTGTTTGGTTGAGGTAAAAATGGTCAACAAGAGCTTTTCACCGAGTTTCTTCTCATTAAGTGGATATGCCGCATGACGATGTTGCTATTAGGAAACATACTGTATTTATGATAACTAATGGGGGCGTTTGGATTAAAGAGATTAAGAATAAAGAAATGAAAACAAATCAATAAATATGCTTGCATTCTTGTCCTTAGAACACAGCTTCGCTATTTGAGGGTTAATTTCAACCCCATTCAGCCCCAAGCGTAGGGAGGTCAAATTGCCACCAATGCAATCAAAATGGGAGGTCCACAGACAAACAAAGTTGACTGGCTCATATTAACAGATCATTTAACAAGGAAATTCATTTACTAATTAGCAGCATTGACCACCTTTTTCAAAATAACCCTAGGTGGATTTTGTTCAGGTGAAAAAAAGAGACTTATATACATTGTCGCCAACCACAATCTTTGTCTCATTCTGACTCCTCAGCTAGGTGCATGTAGCTCTACCTACAAAACTGTGCACTTACTGTATTATCCTCCAAAGGTATAGGCAGTGAGGCTGCTGGCTTTGGACGTTTTGTGGGTATATCATATTCGGAGTACAGATTTAATTGATTTAGCTTCCCATTGTAATATATTATACATGTGAAATATAATATAGTATGTGACCAGTCACGCGAAAAGGATACTATCCTCCAGGAAGTAGATTTTGAGATATTCGCTTAAATAGAAAAGCAACGTTCAAAGGTCAGATTCAAATTAATTTCGGATCGAAAGAAGCAGCTGTTGGTGAAATTAGCTCTCTTCTGCTCTTCAGTATCACTGATTGCTAGTCAATTAAAGCAAAAATCTCACAATCCATGTTTTGGTTGGATAGAACCCTTTTTGCGTGACAGGTCACATATAATATAATATAATATAATATAATATAATATAATATTAAAAATACCATTATAGTAGTTTTTAATGTAACTATTATATCATTATTGTAAAAGAATAGTTCTGCCATAAAAATACAACAAAGTATTGGTCCATATTTTAGAAGAAAAAAAGATAACCCCCCCCATGAAAGTAGCACAGGTGATACTGCATTTCCCTCAGCCAAGCGTGATTACATGGAAGCTGAAGGGGCTCGTTTTTAGAATAGAATTATAGTAAACAACATTATTTTCCAGGAAACTAGCAAGTTACATGTCATAATTTGATTATGCCACATTGAAGATATCATATGTGAAATATGAGCCATGAAAATATGGTTCCTGAATGGGTTTGACCTCCCTACCTGGGGTGCCTTTAGGATGATGTTCTGTTGAAAAAGTGGATCTTTGACATTTTTTCCTAACTCACCCAAATGACTAAGGATAAAAATCTAAATTACTAAGGATAAAATGCTGAATAGCTGAGGATAAAATACTCCCCTCAAGGTGGTCATCTGCTCACAGCGAACAATACTTCTATCTTACAGCAGTGAGTTTAGTCTCCATTGTGGGAATACAAACAGACACACAGAAGGCACAGACCACAGGATTCACCTTCCCATGACACCTCCAAAGCTGTAGTCAGGCTCACAGGGAGAATGGATGTCATTCTTGGAGGACGCTTTGTCGTCAAGGAGAGGCCCGCTGCTCGCCTCGCTGTCTGCCTTTTGACTAAGACTGTCTGAAAATGCATCGTCCCTGTGGGTAAAGACAGGAGGGAGGAAGGGAAGGGGCAATGGAGAGAGAGAGAAAGAGAGAGCAAGCTTGAGCAAGAGAGAGAGGGGTTTTACCAAGGGAGCCAAGGAGGTCACTTTGGCTGCATAAACTCATAGTTGCCTGCAATGACCTGATACGGAGCAGGGAAATTCTGTTGCCAGAACACCAGCAGAAGTACAGAACCAAAATGAAGCACTGATGTGCTAAATCAACAATATTGCAGGAGCACTATGCCATAAATTGTTGACAAGAAGTTGATTCTCACGATAGTCCACCAGTAAGCATCCCGCTCTTTCACAAGCAGCTCACAGATTACTTTCAGTCTGGACTCTCTCCATTAATTTATTTGTGTGACTGATTTAGATTTCTCTCGCACTACCTGAGTTGCATTGTTCTTAACAGGAGTGTACACTGAAAGCATGGTAAGTTACAGAGCTCAATGACAATGCTTTCAATAATGCTAACTGTACACTTATAGTTATAAATATCGGACCAGGTAAAGAAAGATCACAGAGTCCACACCACAAATATAACGACGAAAACATGACCAAAACTGAACATCACGTTCAGAGACATCTGCGATTTTCCATCATTTGACATTTTCCGTCTGAACGATAAAAATACGGGCAGCCAATCAAACTCCATTTCTATTTTCTGGGCATTGCATCCAGATGACACAGCCAAGAGAATATTACAGAATCGTTATCATTCATTGGTGCGGACAATCACAGCATTTTTGACATATTTATCTACAGTTATAGCCATGGTGTGGACACGTTTTCAGAGTCCGCAGGAACAGAGCGAATGTTTGGGCGACTGACACTAGGCAGACAGGGAGACTCACATGTCCTGCACCACAATGTACTGATGGGGTATCAGGCCGTCTACACCGTTATGTCGCCCCTCCCACCAGTCCTCGGACGCCCGCTGGTACAGCAGCAGCGACGCCCCCTTCTTGAAGGACAGCTCCCTCGGGGTGCGGCCCACGTAGTCGAACTTGGCGATGGCCTCGATCTGCTCCACCTCTGCAGGCAAGAATAAAAAAAAAAAACCGCACAGAGGACAAACTTCAGCGTGCTCAGTCCCCCCCTTTTCATCTAGCAGAGTCCTCCCTCATTATCTTTGCATCAAGAGACTGAGCAGTCAGGCCACAAGCCCACTCGCCCCAGCTTCTAAATATAAGCACGTGCCGCAATCAATAAACTCAATTTCAGCTTATTTTTCTTCCATTTTGCTGTAATGACTCTAAGGCTACCGTATCCGCAGGGAGGTTCTGGTAAATGTCCTGTCGTTCTGACATCAAAGAGTGGTGCTTTAATATTGGAAACAGAAAAGGGATTTTTAGCCCATGCACTCAATTTATTTTAGTAAACTGAAATTAGAGCCCAGAGCTCTGCAACCACAGAGAGATTGGGGTGTGGTGTGGTAGGCGTGGGGTAGGATGGGGGGGGGTTTGAATGAGAGGTGTAGAAAAGAGAAGAGAAGCAGTGATGACGATGATATCAGTGGAGGAGTTGATTAATATGGTCTTATTCTCAGATGAACGCATTAACACATTTCCTCTGATAAGCTCCTCTTAAATAGGGCAGCAGGCCTCATCCCCCAGGGGTTTGGCCCTTACGTGCTAATTATTCATAAGGTTTGAGAGCGCCTGGCTCCCCAGGGCCGATAAAAAGCCCCCTCATCCCCGCAAAACTGCCCAACCTCCCCTCCCCTCCCCCCTCTGACCGGGGCTCAGCACTCTCTTATGTCACATTCCTGCTGAGAATAATAGCAAACACACACACACACACAAGCAAAACATGTCCCCTTATTCGTGGGGACATCAAAATGGTTGAAAGTACTCCACTAAAGCTGTGATCCTTCTGTCCTACACAGCCCTAGTCTCAGAGTGGGGCAGAAGTAGGGGAAGTGCTTGCAGGAGAGAGGTCTGGCAGTATAGGCCAGGCTGCCTAATTTCTTTCAAAGTGAACTGGGGGGGGGATGGTGTAATTTTCCAGCTGTGCAACATTCACAGCAATCAGAGGAAAAGCGCACTCTGTAAGTGACCCCTGAAACGCAGAGGACATCACAGTCGTCAGAGTAATTGTGTCTGTCACTCCAATGTGCAGTTTTCAATGGGAGGACAGTGTCCCCTCTGATGAGAGACAGGAGGGTAGGAGTCCTGCATCTGTGGCTGTGTTTCCTGTACACTGGGCTGGTTGGGGGGTTAAGCAGATGTACTGGATAAATCGCCCAGCAGCGGGAGCACTGCAACTCATCCTGAGAGACCAGGAGTCCCCAATGAGGCCTCCAGTCAGGGGTGAAATTACTGCCCGTAAGAGAAACAGAACACCCATTTTCAACTCACACACACGCACACACACGCGCGCACACACATACACAATCTCACGCACACACACACACACACACACACACACGCACAGACAAATCTGCCAGCCATTTCTTTTACTTTAAAACCAAGCCATATTGATACTCCACTGCACTCAACGATGTGGCGATCCCTGTGCATTGCCTGGCTAGGTGCCAGTAGGATGGCAACCGCGGTTTCCACAGTTTACTGCAACAAAACCACACAACAGTGACACATAAGATTTGCTTAAACAGGGCACCTTCGCTGTGCACAATGTGCAGCAACTGTGCTTTTGTCAAATCCGGAGAGACATCAGAGGCACACCTGCCAACATCTCTCTAAGGAAACAGGGACAAGTTTAAGAGCTTCCTTGAATAAAGTGGCTCAAGGGCTGAAATTATTTTAATGTTTATTAAATAAAAATCTGACCCGCTGTTAAGCGTGGAGCAAAAGTCTCCCATTCAGTTTTGGTTCTTTATGAAGATTGAGGTGACAGTGGTTTTATGACATAGGCAGTTTTGCGATAAAAAAGTTCAGTTTACAGTGTTGGGTTACTGAAATGAATCTGTGGAAGCCGACGGCAGAAATAGGAACATGCAGAGCAGAGGGCAGCCTCACAGACTGTGCTGGCTACCAATGAACAAAGAGACATGATAGAATCAGAATTTGGCAGAGGGAAGTGAAAGATTAATTAATCTTTAGTAGTTTACACCTTGGCAACTATTACAATAATTGAAGACCCCAGTGCTAAAGCGACACAGAGTAGAAAGTCATTGAATTTCCACTTTGAGAAAATTGACTTGGTTGACTATGAAAGACATTTTCCCATCCTTTCCTCGCTGTTTGTGAAAACGTGACTTATGTAATTTTAGCAATAGGTTCTTCCATTGCAGTGATACACTATAGTGATAGTGATATTAATTTTATAAATCTATATTAAATTGAGTAGGCTAGTCACCCTTAGCAATTTCCTCAAATGCACACTTTAACCCTACCATTACTTAATGTCTGTCACTGTGACTTTCCTCCAGAAACACTATATACTGTAATTTAATTCCAGTAATGTATCACTATAATAAAAATGTAAATAGAGACGGCAAGGCACAAACCGGGAGATAACAAAGTTACAGAATGCAAGTTATCATGCAAACTAAACCAAAGCAAGTGTGAGTAAGTTAGACTGAAAAATCACACTTGTGTTCGAAGTGAGCGTGCGTAAAACCATAGGCCAGGGAGTGAGAGAGTGAGGGAGGAATGTGAATGAGTGCATGACAACCGTACAGCGGCAGCCAGAATATGCAGCTGAGCAGTCTAAAAATGTCACGGAAACCTAAATTGTGCCTGAAAGTGGTCTAAAAATGCACAGCAAATAAGGGCATCCATTGCTGATGGGCATCGCCATGTATGTAGCAGCTGGGGCCCAGTATGCTGAGTCTGACGCACAAGTCATTACAAGAAAATGGAAAAGCCGTATGTTAGCCAGCCGAGAGCCCACAGGTACACCTATCGGCACTATTTGAAACACAGACCAGCACAGATGACTGATACCAACAATCAAGACCTACTTATACGGCGGGAAATGGACGAAGCAGGGGTTATACTCACAGCTGCGCCTTGCGCAGTTATGACGCCAAGCAGCTCATTCAGTGCATTAAAAACTCCATACATCAACTCAGCTGGACCCGCGGCTAATGCCTGTGATTTGCATGCGGCGTCAATTACAAAGGCCCAAACACCAACGCAGTGCTTACAAATACTGCAGAGGGAACTGAATGACAGAACTGCAAATCAAGAGAGCACTTTTTATTTAAACTAGCGGCACTCCGACAGTGCAAACCTCCGCCAGGGCAGCACAGTCGAAATCTTGCTGAGTGAATATGGCTCATTTTAAATTTAGGGATACGTTCCGTCCCTTATGCAAGACCAATCAACCCACAAAATTTGAGTGATATCACTGGGAGCAAAGTTTAGTTATCACGTGTCATAGGATTTCAAGATCGCTGCCATGGCCGCCATATTGTTTGACCAATCGCGGTCAAAATCAATAGGGTCCAGCCCTGATGTAAAAGCAACCCACCCACAAAATTTCAGAGATATCTGTTCATTACTTTTTGAGTTACCTTGTACACAAACAGCCAAACAGACAAACCAACGCTGGCAAAAACACAACCTCCTTGGCAGAGGTAAAGACAACAATACTGAATGAGTAAAATGTGGTGGTTGCATACTTGATATGTATCCTACTTCAGCCACATAACCTTTTAATGTTCTGCTCAACTGTTTGGCAGAGCAAACCAATGTTTTTTTTTCCATTATTTTTTTTTTTTTAGTGAGAACATTAAGGGGTTTTAATGGACTTACTTTATTCAATAAATATTTTTCACTCAAATGATGGAAATAAGAGCACAATTCTTGCTTAAGATTCAGCACATCAGAATCATGAGTATATCAATGCTCTCATTCAGCTGAACTTCATGTGGATGAACTCGTCTGCAGAGTGCACACACAATGTCTGAAGACAAGCTTCACAATTAGATTAAGAAGGGAAACTGATGCTAATCCAAATATCATGATTCGAAAAGTTGGACCACCTTTGAAAGAACTGGGGATTCAATTCAAGTGTTCTTATAGAGACCAGAATCAACTTCCCCCACGGGAGCTCATGATGAATACAGAAAGAGAGGAAAACAGTATCTGTCGGCTGCCCCAAAGCACAAGACTGGGCTTGCATCTTCTACTCACCGTCATCACTGGTGTGTGGCTCTGTGCCATTATCCACCTCATCGATGGTGCCTGGCTCACTGTGGGGACTGTCACTGCAGAGGAAAGGAAGGAAGTGATGTCAGAGGCCATGACATATTTTGCCCTTGATGGTGTAAGATCATAAATGTGACTAGAATACTCTTAACTAAACATCCTTATGCTGATGTAACGATCACCACCGGTAACTGAATAAGAGTTCTAGAACACTTGCTTAAAATGATGAGGAAATAAACGTTCAAAAAAAAAAAAAAAAAACCCACTCTTCAAATGATTAATGATCCTGGCCCAACGTTTCTCATTTCTTCACGATGACTAGACAGTCCAATTACCCTTTATGATGTGGTTATGCAGGGTTTGACTGCTATCAACTAGAAGCCTGTTCCACAGCAGGAAAATCCATCTTAATTTGAGAGCAGAGCATTTAACAGCTCTGAACTTCCTGCAATAGGCATACTACAGGTGCCCAAGGCTCAGGAAGTAACCTGATCACAGGAACCCCACCTCACAGCACGGAGAACTGGTGTGTTTCAGCACAAAGCCCCCTATGGCACTCATGACAGCTAAAATAGGGCCTTCTGATTGAAAACTTCTGACTAGTACCCCTTTTTGAACAAATTTTCACCTAAACTAAAGTGCTCACAGTTATTGGACTACTTCGACTGCAGGCATAATCATGGTCTCTTCTGAATGAGAATGCTGAATTGATTGCTCTCTATTATTCAGAATTTCAGAGATTACTATGAATATAACTCAAATTGAGGAACAAAACTGGAAATGTTACTCTTTGGTTCACAGAAAAGAGCTGTTTGATTTCTTTTGGCCCTGAGGCACTGTGACCAAGCCTCACTAGCCTAGAAAAACAATAAAGCCAAAAGGCTGACTATCAGCAGGTTCAAATATTATGACACTCTTACCAAAAACAAACATTTATTTATTTTATTTTATTTATTTATTTATTTTTTGGTGGTGATGTCCGTGTCTTTTTCAATATACCATGGTGGAGACTCCAGATTTCCTGTTCTTCCTCATCGCTGTTTGGTTTTACAATTGTTATGGTGCTTTCGCCCATCAATATATTCCATTATATTTATGTCTTTCATTATCTGAATGCACACAGTCGTCTCCTCTTTGCTCTAAAAATGCAAATTCCTTGCGAATTGAACATACGCAGACGTAGTTGAATATTCTGTTCGGGGCATTTTCCAATTAAGGTGTATGCACGAGCCAATATTCCGATTAAAACAGGCATATGCCAGGGGTCTTATTCAGAATATTTCGAATCGGAAAATGACCTTAATCGGGTTATTGCATGCGTTTACATGACAGGTACGCAATCGGAATATTCTCATATTCCGATTAATACAGGAATATGGTGTGCATGTAAAGGCAGTCACTGTTTGTACAACTTCTGACTTTCTGGTCCTTTCCTTCCTTCGTCTCTATCTGAATTTTCACTCCAATATAAGACTCTTGTTTTGTTGAGAACCTCCCCTCCCCATAGGCAGAAATCATTTTTACTATTCCTAGTTGTAAAAAAAAAAAATCTCTTTACTACCATACGCACCTCTCTTCATAAAGTTTCAGAACATTGGCTGTCTGTGTAAACTAAAAAAATGTCTGATATATTTGAATGAGTGCTGATTGACTGAAACTCTTTATATTCAGTGAGAACAGCAGATAGTAGTCAATGGGAGGGTTTATTTTGTTTTTCAATGGCTAATGTACAATCTGCACAATTTGATTGTGTAAAAACACAATTATGCCAAGCGGCCTACCCCCGAGTTTGTGCAGGTTAAAGGGTAAAATAACAGATGACTGAAGGTCTTCAAGAACCAACTTTGAAGAATTCGCTCATGCAATGAAACTGTAGCACCAGGTATAGAAGGGGAGAATTCAATCTCCTCAGGCTTGAGGGCTGACAGCCAGCAAACTGATTCCATGTGGTAAACTCAAGGAGGAAATTACAGCGTTGCTGTTGTAGATCATTTCCATACTGATTAAACTATCAGGTAGGGAACACCATCCTAAATTTTCAATTTCTACATAAAGCTGCCCAACCGTAACAGCAAAAGTGAAACAAAGAAATAATTTTTCTGAACCCAAGGCAAGAACTAAGATTCCTCTTGCAGTGCATGAAAGCAACTATTCGCATATGAAGACCACAATGGAAAAATGATCAGAGTCACATTTTCACGTTGTGGAGAAATGATGAATTAAAAATTAAAAACGATCTTAGAAACAAAGCACTAAAACAATTATGCAAACAATAAATAAAATAAAATATAATAATAATATATAATGTATAAAATATACAAAAATGCAAAATTTAAACTCTGATCATTTTTCCTTTGTGGTCTTCATATGCGACCAAGAATTGTTCCTATTCTGAATGAGGCCCCCCTACTCACCAGTACTCCTCCCCTCCAGTCATGCACTTCTCATAGACGGGCCCCTCCAGCTCACGGTGGCTGGGGAAGATGACCTCATTATGCACAATGATGGTTTTGATGACCTCATTGACATGTGCTTGGCAAGCCACAGGGTCCTGCCCGTCAGGTATGGGCATAAGGGTGGGGCCAAAGCAGATAGCCAGGTTGTAGGGGTCCATCATGTTTTCATCGCTGTACTGGGACAAGCTGGGGGATTGAGGTGGTAGGGAGGTTAGTTGACACCTTTTAAACTGAAATTCTAAGGACTCATTAACCTGTTTGTTTGGTTTCTACATGTTTTAAGGAGTCAAATCTTGGAACACATAGATTGAAGTTTGGAATGTGCACCTTCATACACCTCATATCAATCACATGCTGGCAGTCATCAACTGCATGCCAACTAATCAAGGAGCTTCACTCTGTAAAATGAAACCCAGATGATTTGTTTAGATTCTTGTTTCTGATAAGGCCACCTCTTTTGGAACATAGAATGTCATCAAAAATTAGACTGAGGGCCAAGGGCTGATGCTTGGACCACAGTATGTTTAGTTTATTAAGCACATCCTTAATACTTCCTTTCATGGGAAATTATGATCAAAATGAAAGCCATGCGCACACTTTGAGCAAGGTCTATAATGAAGTGGCTGGAAAAACTGAAAATGCCAGAGGGAAACTGAGGATGTGGCATTAAATCTATTGCTCTGCCAAGGAACTCAGAAAAGGCAGCATCAATAGTGCACCAATGAAAAGGACATGTCCCTAAAAATGACTGAGCCCCACTGATAAATTCCCATAAGAAGCAACTGTCCTTGAGATTTTCATAAACTCTGAAGGAAATGACAACCCCCATTTTTCAACTTATTTACATTCATCTTCACGCACTTTTTCTAGATTGCAGTGAAACACTTTTTCTCATATGGAAGACGTAAATGCGTCCCAAAATTGGTGAGCTTCGAGTCCCTATAACCCCAAAATTCAAAATATTCTGGCAGATATTTCCAAAGGAAATTTTAATTTAATATTGAAACTTAATCCAAAACATAACGCGTTGCTGAATACCCCTCATCCCGGACAAGATTTCCGGCCTCAAGGTCACAGCGCTAAGGTCAAAGGTGAAATCCAGTAAAAAACGTGACCTTGCACATCCATGTGTCACAGTGAGTTACCATACCAAATTTGGTGAAGCAGCGATCAGTAGTTGCTGAGTACTGACCCGGACAAGATTTCCTGCCTCAAGGTCACAGCACTAAGGTCAAAGGTGAAATCCAGCAAAAAACATGACGTTGCACATCTATGTGTCACAGTGATTTACCATACCAAATTTGGTGAAGCTGCGATCAGTAGTTGCTGAGTACTGATCCCCTACAAGATTTCCTGCCTGAAGGTCAGAGCACAAAGGTCAAAGGTGAAATCCAGCAAAAAACGTGACGTTGCACATCCATGTGGCACAGTGAGTTACCATACCAAATTTGGTGAGGTTGCGATAATTACTTGCTGAGTACTGACCCGGACAAAATTTCCAGGGTCAAGGTCACAGAGCTAAGGTCAAAGGTCAAATCCAGCAAAAATCCTGACGTTGCACATGTATGGGTCATAGTGAGTTACCATACCAAATTTGGTGAAGCTGCAATAATTAGTTGCCGAGTACTGACCCGGACAAGATTTCCAGGGTCAAGGTCACAGCGCTAAAGTCAAAGGTCAAATCCAGCAAAAAACCTGACGTAGCACATCTATGGGTCATAGTGAGTTACTATACCAAATTTGGCGAAGCTGCGATAATTAGTTGCCGAGTACTGACCCGGACAAGATTTCCAAGGTAAAGGTCACAGCGCTAAAGTCAAAGGTCAAATCCAGCAAAAAACCTGACGTTGCACATCTATGGGTCATAGTGAGTAACCATACCAAATTTGGTGAAGCTGTGATTATTAGTTGCTGAGTACTGGCCCGGACAAAATCATGGACGGACGACAGACGACGGACGACAGACAGACACGCAGGTGACGACAATACCCCTCCGGCCAGAGTCGGCCGAGGGGTAAAACCACTGAACGAAGCTACACTCAGCTTTATGATAACTTACTGGTTGAGGAAGGCAAAAAGGTATCTCATGACGATGATGATGGTACGAGGAAGAGTTACAATAATCTGCTGAATATGATGAACTCTCTCCGCAGACGATTCAAGTTCTGAAAGAAAAAATAAGCACTTTCAAAAGGAAAAATGCAATTGTACCTCCAAGTAATTCCATCTCAAGAATATCAAGTGAATGCCCTCACCCATACTAACTCTATTATTGAATAAAGTCACGGTGACAATGCTAATCACCAGAAGCACAGGGAACTTAATCCTTGACAAATGACTGATGTGCCCCAGTTCTCCACTCCCCAGTTCAATTTCACTTTTCTCACAAGAAGAGCAGCCCTGGCCCACAGATTGTTTCCATGTGTTGTGCTGTCCATCTCCACCAAAGCAGGTTTCTGATATCCCATGCAGTTCTCAGGGGATATAACATATTTCAGCACTGTAGCAAACCCACAGCAACGAGTAAAACCTGAAAAGCATTTCCTCTCAAAAGGGCGGGGGGTAAGGGTTTGGGGGCTGGGTCCATGTCTTACACAGAAACCCCTCAGGCAGTGAAATAGGAGCCAAGTCCACACGTTGAGGTTAGCAAGCAATGCGTGTTCATTGTACTTCTGCATTTAACGATAGCTCGTTTACTTAGCTAGAGCACCACACAGTACTACTCTAATTAGCCCAGTACAGCTCGTCACAGAGTGCTTCATAACACTGTTCACCGTACATCACTGCTAGTAAAATTCCAGGCCACTGGGTCACTCACTAATGGTGGAAATCAGGTCCAGAAAGCGCTCTTTGGGAAACAGTGGATTCTCCAGCCCTCTGAAGTACAACTTCAAAACACCAGCCACCGAGTTGATGTCATGATCACTCTGGTCGTCAATGAGCGGGTCCTCACCTGGGGATCATAGAGTGGAAACAAGATAATGGGCTGTTAGGAGTTGCTCAGATATTTTACCTCGTTCACAGAACGAACACCGCAAATGCTAATGGCTTTTGACAAAACATAACAAAGCTAATTGTTCTCCGCTGTTGAAATTATTATTATTTATTTACTTTTTTTCAATAAGCTTTAGGCTAGATCTTCCATAAGCTGTAATACAAGTAGATGTTCAGCGTTGAAAAATTATAATGGTAGATTCAATGGGCCTCATTCAAACGCAGAGAAAAGATCCATATGCCACTGTCTTTGCGTAAATTGGATTTGTAAAAACAAACTTGACATTATAATATGCAAAATTAATAAGATTATGCATACATGAAGATATTACCAGTTAATCTTGTTTAATTGAATAAAAATTACATGTATGTCATTTTACTCACGGCTTAGAAAATGAGGATATTTTTCACTATATGCTGGTTTTTCTTTGTCTGAGTGTATGAATTATTTAGGTATGAAATCTACACAATAAGGCCAAATGAGTACAATCCAGCATTCTATATCATATGAAAATTTCTTACAGAGGAGACCAATCTAAATTAAATAACTGATATCCCAGGAAGCATGAAATTCCAGAGTGGAACCCTTATTCAATAAGAAATATAATGAAGACCAACGTAATACTAACATACAGAACATCAGAGTCTCGGAAAAAAGATAAAAGGTTTGTTCATGTATTATAGACAGACAGGATGCCCTGTACTCCCAATGCAGCCTGTTCAATAGGACATACACGCTAAAATAATTAAAGTAAAACACAGAAACTTACCTCTTTCAAAAGAGTTTTTAATATCATTGACTTCAACCTGAGATCCCGGTACTCTGAAAATTCCTTGCTGCTGTAAACCTGTGGGAATGAATGAGAGAAAGGCATGAGCATCCATAATACCCCTTCCCACATCCCATAAACATGATTTGGGAGCACTCCAGAGGGCCAGAACTGCAATCGAGTCCTATAAACCTGGTACACCCTGGGATTAGGTCCCTTTGGCTGGAGCTAGGCTAAGACCAAACACATAGACTGCGTTAGGACCATCTGCAAATGATTCTCCAGGTTTTCATTCCAGGGAAAACCTGAAGCCAAATGGATGCAGTGCTTTATTACAAAGTCACACATACACAGTATGCTAGTAGGAAATGTAGTGCTTCACCTGCAGCACCTGTAAAGTAGGGTCAAAATTCCCCAGCATGACATCTCCCATTACAGCACACCCACATGCTCTTTCTGTTCATCTTAATTCACGTCCAACTGTGCGGGTCCAGGCATGCAATCAATTGAGCTCATCAGCCTCTAATATGCAAGCAAGCTCATGCCCTGCAGTATCAAAATTTTCATCTTTGTGTTCATCTCAGAGTACAACAATGTGGAAGGTCAAATGGGTGGATTGAATAAAAAATAAACCGCATATTTGTGAGAAAAGTCCAGTGGACTTCTATTCAAAGTAATGTATGACACAACATGCTATATTTTGATGACCTAAACACAGTCCACAAATGCAAGTGCTAACGGTATCACAGATCAAAACTGCCCATGTCCAACTTTATTCCAGTAATTTCACGACCAGCAGTGATAATGCAGCAGTAGTGCTGTTATCAAAGGGGTTGGACAAAGTCTAATTAATTACCAGTGGGTGTGGTGGGGCTTTGGTTTGATTAAGACCAATCAGATTAGCCGCTATCATTCCCTGTAAAACCAGCGCATCAATGCCATAGCAACCTGGCCATTTCGTCAGATGACGAACAAGCGCATAACTTGAGTTACTGCCACCTCCTATGGTCCTCTGAGAACTTTGCTACAAATTAGTCAGGTTTTTGAGGATAAAGGTTCGTCCACCAGGATATGTGTTTTGTATGAAAAGATGTGGGCAATTTAAAACGTATACAAAACGGCACTCCTGGTTCTAGACCAAAGGAGAGACTGCATTTAATTATATGTATTTCCCCCACAAAGAAAATACTCACATGTACCGTATAAAAATACCCCTTCACCCTCTCTTTTCCATTAGACCCCACAACAATTTTGTTGGCATTATTTACAGAGTATATAATGAAAATGAAAATGGGGACGAAACGATATGCATCTATTTGCAAACAGCTTCGCTGGCGGTGATTCACACCCATCAAACCACTACAGTGCGATATGATTGGTGTTAAAACATGGATTGGGTGAGTCAAACACAAATGCGGTCAGTGATATGAAAATTGCACAGCGCCAGCTTTACACATTGAGACACCTCCACTTGCGCTGCCCAGCCCCTAGAGATGTTTTCATATTGGTGTTGGAAACTATCAGACTAGGCGAAGGCAATAAATATGCCGTTAGTGATGGCCAAAACTGTGCATAATGTTACTGCCACATGCGCTTCCATTTGCAAAGACACAAAAATAGAGCCCTATGTGTCTAATACCCAGACCATGCTGTTCCCACCAACAGTTAGCCACTTTTGCAAAACATTTTAAATGGCTATTGCTGATTATGCAACGAAAATGTATTTTGTTCTCAGACATATTCGATCCCTCAAAAGCTTTTATCAGGCAGGGGGTCTGACTGGCCGCAACACATTTAGTCTGGATAACCATCCAAAGTTAATGTTGTCTGAAACATCAATACATGAGTGCTGCTGCCTCACTGTAATGCAAGCTCAAGGTGTTCCATCATAATTTATGATAATTCTTCCCAAATCCTGAGAGGATAATGTTATGTTCACTTTCTTCCTATGATTAAGCCCAACAACAGCGAAGGTGCTACATCAATAGCACTCAACTCACCATACAGATTTATGTATCGAATACAGCTCTCCACCACAAGCGGTATGGGCTGCCCTGAATCCTGGAATGGAAATCCAAAACAGATTTATTAGCAATAATCCTCTGCAGGGCTAGATACATGAAAACAAAAAAAAAACCAGTGAATAGATACAGTATCATTTTTAACACCTACACACCAGCAGGCCAACATGATTCATTTAGTCTATTTAAACTTTTCTAAAAGGAAAACAAACATTTCATACAGACTAGCCATAACAGCACACACACACACACACACACACACACACACACACAAACACAACTCTCAGGCAGTCACAATCTCCATCATTACTGCTGCAGTGTGGAGTTAGTGTGGATGCTAGTGGGAAACAAAGGAGACCGAGACGTGATTAGTGAGCTCGAGTTCCCCTTCATTTCTGTTAAAAACCCCGCCGTGCCCGCTAATCCTTTTGTAGTCAGACGATACCTGGTTTCGGATTCGAGCGTTGCGTCTCCCCCTGGAACAGATAGCAGCGGCGGGAAGCGGAGGAACAGAGGGAAGAACAGCAACAGTTAGAGAAGCAGGGGGAAGGGAGGCTAGGAGGGCGGGGGAGGGGAGCGGGGTGGCCAGGGAGGCCAACAGGCTGAGGGCTAAGGTGGGGTAAACGAGCCCAGATGCGGGGAGGCTGGTGAGCCGAGCACAGAGCGGCCTCTATTCCCTCTCTCTCTCACTTTCTCACTGTCAGCTGCAGTATCTGCCATAAAAACTCCTCCCTTCTCAGAGCACCATTACATGTTGAGTGTCTCTCCCTCTTCTTCTCAGGTACCGTTTTCTCTTTCGCTCCATTTCTTCCTATGTCACTACATTTCCCTCTATCACCTCCTTCCGCCAGAAGCGCTAATGTAATCACTTCAAGCTCTAGCACAGCGAACGAGTAGCTCGCTTCACTGAGAAGAAACATTGAGGGTTCACGTCACCAATGGCAAATGCGTACATACCCATCAGCGGGTGTGCGCACTTGTTTCTTTGCACGCTTTGTTTTCCTATGTAATGTTCGATATGAGGCATTCAATTCATGTGTCAAACCTCATTTGTGTGAATGAGCAGATCTGCACGAGAACAAATACATGCATATTCATGTGCGAGCAAGTTTATGTGTGTTCGCATGCACATTGCACGTGTTAAGCTTGTCATGTTTGGTACTACAAGATTAAAACGGTCAGAATATATTTGTGTTTGCGCTATTCTGGCTTTCAATAGTGTATAGTGATCACAATAGATCACTGGGACCGGTGGGAATATATTCTTCAGGCCTGTTTCATTTTAGATGCTACAAGTTCCACAGGAACGTAAACAAACATTAATTTAGACAAGATGATCATCAAGCCATTTCCTGGTAAGAGCCCTCAGCTCTCTTAAAAGTAGACCGTTCAAATCCACTTGTAAGATGCTTTAAAGAAAAGAGCTACCGCCTTGAGTGCACAACTTCGAACACATCCCAGCACCCCAGCTGCCACCCTCACTGAACGCATCGTCAAAGCCACAGAAAGGAAGGGGCGGAGATTAATCAGAGGGTAACAGGATGAGGCGGAGCAGAGAAAAGAGCGGGCCCGAGCCACCAATCCCTCTCAGACACACAGCACAGCCACCTGGGTACCTTGATGAAGGTCTCCATATTGCCATTAAACAGCTTATGGGTATACACCGAGCGAGGTCTAGGCTTCCGCAATTTCTGTGGCTTAGGGGGGAGAGTTGGGGGTCTGGGGGAACCATGAGGGGTGAGGAGGGGGACAAACACCAAAGCAAAGTCAAACAGAAGAACATGGACCAGGTTCTACAAACCAGAGATCTAGCCAATCCAAAATCCACATAGTCATACTGTCATCTTATCTGACCATGCCCATCTCTTTAACTCAATGGATAAATATAACATTGCTTTCAGTTTTATGGAATAATATTTTACTATTTTTTCCCCAAAAATCACTGATTATTTGAAGTTAGATACATTGCAATAATTGATTGATTTGATCAACAAGTAAGCTATAATACCCACAGGCACAACTTATCATCTAACATCTAACTTATGATTTAGCACAAACACTGGCCCGATAGGTTTGCAATAATCTCTCACTGAGGTACTGAAAATGTAAGATTAATGATGCCTAATGGATAGTGATACTAATGTTATACAAGCTCTAAACGAAAGGTTGGTAATAAATACAAGCAAGTCATCTGAAACGCCATGTTCCTGATTAAGAAACAAATTGTAATATGATGAAAAGCCTGCTCAGCACTAAACAAACAAACAGTAGCTCAGTTCACCCATGAGCAGTTTAAATAAGTCAAGTGCAGACAGCCACTACTCCGCAAAATAAACTCTTCTAAAATGATAAACTGCATTTTAAAATGCTCCCTGATGCTAAAATGCTCACTACTTTACAACATGTAAACACACATATAAGCACTAAAAGGCCCACTTGATTCAAATCCATAAGTCAGCTTTGATGTCAATGGCTAGTTCCAATTTCAATAAACATGATGAGGGCTTTTCAGTTCTGTTCATTGACATCATAGGCTTTGCCTGAACTCCAATAAAATGTACTGTTTTCTCTGTGTGCACCAAAATAAGGGCATGGTAGGGTAATTTTAGTCATTTTTGAGGTTTATATGCCACATACCTTGGGATTTACAAACACATCAATCAGCCACAAATTAATATCACACACAGATAAAGCAAGTAATACTGATTACCTAGAAACAGCAGTGCATGCTGATAGACAATATATGAAGAGCTGCTTCTCGTATTTAATGTGTTGGATGTGGGAAAAATGAGACCTGAGCAAATTAGTCAAGGTTAACCTCTTAAAAATTTTACCGAGGTAGACTGAAAAATTTTCAGATGTATGAAAAAACATGAATTTTCGCCAAATTTCGAGGGAACTTTGGAATGGTCAGTACTGTAGTTCAGCCTGCTGTGTCTGTGCTGCATACAGGAACTGGCAAAGGGCAGACCACCATCATTATATTAAGAACAACAAAAACACACATTCAGTATTCAGAACATATTAAATCTGCAAAAGCACCAATTTACAAACAAATCAGATGCACAATGTAATTTTTAAAAGAGGGAACCTTGAGAGAAAGTGAACATCAAGGTGTTGTCCAAACTTCTGTAAACCGGACAGACTTCAGGATACCTCTGTAAAATTTTTCCGAGGTTTACCGAGTTGGCCTCAAATCTTCAGTAAACCTCGGTCTATTCTAAGTTTTTGTAGGAATTTCTCGGAAAAAGGTGCTTTTAGGTGCTAGTAGTGCGTGGTGAGTGCCTATTGACCGTGGCCCAAGCAGGATGAACCCTGAACCGGTAACTGGGTGTTGACCTCATTAATGCACAAGTGCAATGCAGGCTAGTGAGGCATAAGTCGCAGAGAATTTTAATGATATTTTCCTGAGAAATGTGTCACAACAAACAGTGCATCACATCCTGCTGCGAATAGCACGCTGTAGCTGCACACCCATCTCAGCACACATTCTAAAGCACTCCGAAAGCACCTAAAATGAGAAGGTCACCTGGTCCTGCGAGTCCAATCTTCTTTTACATCAAGTGCATGGCCCAAGTATGTGTGCACAATTTACCTGGGGAGGAGACGGCACCAAGACGCAGTGCTGGAAGATGACAAGCTTGTGGAGGGAGTGGAATGCTTTGGAAAATTTTCTGCAGAGAAAACCTGGGACTGGGAATTCAAGTGGAAGTCAGCCTGATGGAGCTGTTTTGGCAGCAAGAGGGGGACTTAGAGGCTTCGATTTGTGGCTGATCGGTGAATGTTAATCATTTTATAGAAACAGCATGGTTTTGGGTTGAGTCCCACTACTTTTGCCTGAGTAACAGTGAAGCCATAGTGATAACTGGCTGCATAGCCTAGCCATAACTACACTGACAGCTGTGCACCAGCTTTAGCCAGTTGTTTTGCAGAGCACTTCACTGACATGCGAAGAGGCACACAGAGGGCTGATATTCATACCAGCTGAGGTACACAACCTATGATTCGCTAGCGAACACTGCAAAATACTGCTTGAAGGAGATCAAAAACATGTGCGTGGTTTGTTTAATGCACTAGGTTTCAATGACCTGACATCTGTCAAGGTAAAGCGCCCAGGCCAGACTGTACCAGTGTTTACCACAGCAGGCAGGTCCAAAGGGTAAGGTGAGAGAAAATGGCCACAGCTTTGCCCAGAAACACTCACTTTCACTTAATACTAGAGAACCAGCTACAGCTGAGTCTGAAGTGTGC
The DNA here is from genome assembly GCA_029692085.1 of Gymnothorax javanicus. Lineage (NCBI taxonomy): Eukaryota > Metazoa > Chordata > Actinopteri > Anguilliformes > Muraenidae > Gymnothorax > Gymnothorax javanicus. The sequence goes on along the minus strand of CM056202.1, from coordinate 44,796,733 downwards.
TGACACACATACTGGTACCAAACACTTATGAGAAAAATGTGAGCTTTTCTAAAGTCCCACAAAGGTACAGAAGGGAAGTTGCAATGCCAAAACATTCAACATTAGGAGATAAATTTTGCTTGGAAAAATACCCAATCTCTCAAAATTACAACCTGCTAAAACTGAACTCCATTTTCCCATGGTGGGAACCATCAGTAAACAAGAATGAAATGGCCCTTTAATTCTCACTGTACTTCACAATAACTACCCGCATTACACTTCTGCGCAGTTCCACAGCTAGGCGGAGCACTATTGCTTCATTCTCAGCATGTGTGCGCACCATACTAATGGCGATTGTAATATTTCTGATGTTTGCAGATACTTCCCGGGTGAAAGGAAGGATACTGCAGGCTGTTCAAGTAATCTTACCTTGTTGTTCCGCATTCCGCCCTTTCTCCTGGAAAAGAGAGAGAGAGACAAATGAGTCAATAAGAAAATGAGAACACGCACGGTCAGTCACGGCCACCCTGTCTGAGCCACCATCACGGCCTTAATGAGAAAAAGTGGAGCTACACAAAAAATTGAAAAAAAAAAAAGATGGATGGTTTAGTGCCAGTGCCGCTCTGTCCGGAGACAAAAGGTGTTGAGCCGTTGCCTTAGAAACCTCCAGAGGGTCCCAGTGGGAACCGCTCTCCCCGAGGACAGAGAGACGGGCCAGCGGAACGGATGGGGGGGGGGCAGCATTCAGTTAACACTGAGCGACGTCTGCTTCAGATAGCTGAGTCCATTGTCCCCGGCTAGCTGCTGTGAATTCGTCTACGACAGTCACCTAGCGCACATAAACGTGGAGTTTTCAGGGCCCTCGCCGGCAGCAAACATCGCAGGCGAGAAAGATAAGGCCGGCAACAATTGAAGGATCTGCCACCCTCGTCAATAAAGGGAGCCATGTCGAGCAGCTCTGATAATAGGCAGGGAGTGACTTATGAGAGGAGTTTAATAAGAGGAGTACTTTGAATTTGGGGACTGAGTGTACTTGCATTAAATTTAGGTGCTCAGGCTTCAAATAATAAACAAAACTGCGACATTTGTTATTAATCCAAACCGCAATTTAATGAAATGAAGTTCTGCTATTTTTTTCAATGGGTAATCTTGGCAAAGGGGAATACGTGTGCAGTCTCTAGTGCATTTATGTGAACAAACAACAAAGAATTTCTGGCAGTCATTTCAGCAAGGAATGACCAGATATGGCCATTCATCCATTGTAGCCAGAAACTAATCTATTACTTGGACGAGTCAAATTTTGTACAGACATTCTATGCCCCTGGATCTTTGCAATACTCAGTGACACATATAGCTAGTTAAGCAGCATCAAACATCCAGACAGGCAAAGCCTCCACCATTACTAAACAAATAAAATGGCGTATACATAATGCTGAATACCCCCATAACAGATTGTGGAAACCTTCACATTGTAAACTTTTTCTCCTATCATGACAAGACAAGAAATCTAAATGTCATACTGTTTCACATAAATTTCAAACGCAGCTAGGACGCAGTCATCTTTTTAGAACGCAAATAACTACACGACTGCTGACCACATCCTGAGCATACACTGACCGCATCGGTGCAATAGGTTGAGTTGGGTGAGCTGACTGACAGAGAGCAGGTAATTGTTTGGCTGAATAATAAATGATGGTAATACCCACACAGGCAGTACACGCATCAGTAGTTCAGTCAATAGACTGGAGATTTTTGACGGTGAGTAATGGTGAGCTATCAGCGGAGAGGTGTCTGGGGCTTCGCAGCTGATGATCGCTGGCCTGTAATTGGCCATATGGGGGGATGCCCTGTGGGTGGGGGCCTGGATTCGAGTGGCTGGACTCAGGTGGTCACGTCATGCCCCCCCCGCCATTAGATTAAGACATGACCTAACACAGCTGCTGTGCTGCATGCCGATTCGTTGGCCGCAGCTTTTTTTGGAGGGGAGTGAAGGATTCCCAGTGGAGGGTGATCCTATAGGTGGAGATGGGGCCTGATGTGCTCTCACTCACTCTATTGCTGACTGTCAAGAACAATAAATGACCTCCACCACCAGCCTGGATAAAGCAGACAGGGCCCAAGCAGGTCCAAGCACAATAGCTCCACACTCACAGGCAGCAGAGTGTTGTATTTCGAGTCAAGCCAGGACAGCTCTGGTCCTCCTCCACACAGCTCCACACAGGAGCTCCCCATATACCAGGGATCACCAACCTGGTCCTCAAATCCAAATCCGGCCTTTATTTGTTTTCTCCCAGGTAATTGACTGATGAACTAAACAATTACTGCTACTGATTGGCCAGACTGTCTTCACACCAAACTCTACGGTAAAGGTAGGGTGGACAACCAACTGTTCTCAGCCCAGGAGGACAGTGAGTTGATGATCTCGACCAGACACCAATACCTCTGCCTATGGACAGAAACAAGCCACAAGGGTAGGGCAGCACTAAGTTTGTGAGTACCACTGACTGAGGAGCTCTTACCTTCTCCCAGTGTCTGCTTCAGAAGGTCATGCTTTGCCTGAAGCTTGATGATGAGATTACTCCCATTCAGGTACTCTTTGAATTTCTGTGAATACAGATAATGGCAATGAGAATAAAGGCACCTGGTGCAAATGTATTGGTGTAGGAGGTGAGGTCAACAATAGTGGGGCTGAAGATCTTAAGAGTGTAAATACCACTAATTCAATCAGATTTGAGAAAAAAAAAAGTATTTCACATATGTAATGCATGGCCATGGATGTCCTGCTATTTTCTGAAATGCTAGTATCTCTGCTAATATACACAAACTGTCAGATGAAATCATGACGCAGCACGATTACTTCTTGAGGGCCTCCACTCACTGTGAAGTAGAAGACCTCAGTCTCCTGCTGGTTGGCCCTCCTCTTGGCCACATTGACCTTGCTCATGTAAGTCTCAGAGGCAGCGGACTTAATGGACTCGGTCGACCGGCTGTGCTGAAAAGCATCGGACACGTCGAAGTCCTCCACCGTCAGCATGTCCTGCAATGTCTGCATGGTCGCGTCCAGAGTCTTTCTCACCTGATGGAGGAAACAAACACAGACATTGGAGCACATTCATTCAGACACTTTTAAAGTACATTTGCAGCATCTTTTCTCAACATGTGCCACTTTGCTTGCGTTATTTAAAAGTTTGGGCATGTCAAAATGAGTCTGCATGGATTTATTGAAGAAAAATCATACCTATGGGTAATAAAAATCCCAAATCAACCCAGGCACCAAGATTATAAGCCCACATCCCTGTTCTCCCTTCTTGGAATCATAAGGTAATTTCACTGAATCGATCAATCGGATGAATCAAAGTTGGATTTGACATATCCAGAAATCCATAGTCACCCTTGGGCCAAGTTTTTTCACAAAATCAAACTGAACCAGCCAGGGGAAGCACACACAGTTTCCGTAGCAGAGAGGTAAGGAGTCAGACAGAAACAATGTACACTATATCTTTGCTAACAATGGACTGACACTGAGATCAAAACACTTAAGGGTCAAATATTGCTCTAATTCCAGAGCAGCCAATGTTTGCCCTGAAGGATCATGGCCTGAGTGGGTGAGACATCACTCAGAAAATGGAGACAGGCTGAGAACAATAATGGTTGTGTCTGAAATGGCTCCAGGCTTTTTTCATACAGCGCATAGATTAATGCTGTCGACTCATGATTGGGTCATCCATTACCACCCAGTTAAGAGACACGCCATGATATTGATGAGATGAGGTTATCAATACACGTCATGCATTCTGCCACTGGCAGGCCAATACATCAGGCCCACTGTAGGAGTGCAGACAGCAACTGTGCTCTACGGAGTCAGTTGGACATGACAACAAATCTGAATCAGACTTCTGAAACTTCAAATTATTCTTTTAAAAATGAATTTTCAGGAGGCATCTTTAAATCAGCTTCCAACAACAGCAACAAGGGAACAAAAAGTATTATTTTTTTATGAATTAATACTGAAAATATTGGTTTTTCACAAATAACAAAACAGTGGGAAAGGAGCCACCAGCTTTATCCTCTCACAGCTCCCAAGAAGGATGTACTTAAAGGCTCCAGGCACAGCACAGCACTATTTACTGAACTCCCATGATTCAGAAAGAGAGGCTGGTTTTCTAGGAAGGTTTACATTTATGGCAAGCTACACATCGACAAGTGAACTGGATAAAAATGCTCAGAAAATACTATGGTGGGAGAGACACTGTGCGGCAAGGCAGCAGGAGTGCAGGACTGTACCTTGAACTGCTACTACTGTCTCACAATGCATGGAAATATGATCCAAGACATAAACTGTCAGAGGAGAAGGAAGCAACTCACTCAACTTGCAAACCACCTGGTATTTATTATATCAGTATTATTCTCCTATGTTGTCTGTTAATGAATTTGCTCTATGTTCTGTGCCTTAAAAAGTGTTCATTTGTGTCACAGCAAAGTGGAATCAAGTGTACAGTGTCCCCAACTGTGCAACAGCACGAAAATAATGTTGCTATAACCAAATGCTGCACAAAAGAAACATTAGATGAGGAAAACAGACCTACAATTGTACTATTCAGAAGGCAGTTCATGTAGTTAGAATGCCCACCACAGCCAGCAGTGCCAATATAAATAGTATAAGATATGTGATTGGCTGCGTGAAGTAACTACGGTTACACAGGCAGAGTACTGTTGCTAAGGTTACACAGGTATTTTGAACAGAAGTTAACAAATCAAACCCTTCTCCTGGGCTCCATAACTGCAGACAGCTGTGATGGTGTGATCAGGTGGTCCCCACAGACAGCTTACCTCCTCGTTTTCGATCTTCAGTGTGGCCAGTCGGGACTGCAGCTGGTGGTAACGCATCAGGAGTTCTGTCTGCACGGGCTGCTGCGCACTCACCTGACACACCTGCACAGGTGCGCACACACACACACACACACACACACACACGCACACACACTCGTGTCACATCTGGTATTGTGTACCTTCCCTCTACACAAATGACTAAGGGATTCACAGTACTGCCTTTTTATTTGCTGGCCAAACCATTCAGAATTGCAGAACTAGAAGCTAAATTCATAATGTAGAGCTCAACACCTTTGACTGAACATGAATTACAATATAAAAATGACCTTCATGAAATGAAGAACACGACTATAATGGGAGATAATGCAGGAGCCTGGTACCGCACAAAATAGTAACTGTGGCTGTGATTAGCAGGAGCAGACAAATATGGATTCCAGTGGCGGCTGGTGAACTGGCAACAGCAGAGGCTCAAACAATCCCTTAAAATGAATGATTGGCCACGACCTGTTTTCAATCATTCATGTAAATTACCAATACAGAAACTCCGAAAACTCTCAACATTATCAGGTGTGGCCAGTTTTCATTTATAAAGCATTCCTGTCAACTCTCACGCATTCGGTGTGATTTTAAGTGGCATATTTACGTTCCTCTGCTGTAGTCAGCAATTATTCAATCAACGCGTATGTAAGAGATTCTCACGCGGAATTGAAGTCCTTGTGCACTGGAGGGGTTGGAAGCAATGGAATTGCATTAAGACGTTTCAAATAATCTTATTTCATTTTAATGATCATGCATCATGGTTTCCAACCCCTGAGTAAAGAAAAGCGTGAGAAGTCCGGAGTCGTGATCGGTATGCATTATAAATGAAAACTGGCCACATCTAATAATGTTGAGAGTTTTCGGAGTTTCTGTAGTGGTAATTTAAATGAATGATTGAAAACAGGTCGTGACTAATCATTAATTTCAAGGGATTGTTTTGAGCTTCCCCAATCGCCAGTTCACCAGCCGCCACTGATGGATTCCCCAAGCCAGAAATCCTACAACTGCTAATACATACTCAATTTACTGTTAAAACATCTGCATTCTGTTCTATTAATGCATAACTTTCAGTTCATACACGGACGTTACAGAACTGCATTTACAAGAAAAGAAAACTACCTATTAATCTTTCATTTATTTTTCCGTAATTTCAATTGACATATCAGTTTCAAATCACTCTTTTTATTGCAATTTACCCCCCAAAACAAAAAAAAAGCCACTGATAATTTAGAGCATGTAAAACTATGTATAGATAGCACTGTCACATCCCTCTGGATGAAGAAAAACATGTATTTAACAGGGGCTTTATTCACCAGCCTCACCTCATCTCCCATGTGGGGAAGGTACTCGAAGCGCATGGGTGGGCAGAACACCTGGTTATGCATGTCCATGAGCTTGTGCTTGTCACTGCGGGGGTCAAGGTTGTCCACGGCATTCTCAATGATGTCCAAACCCTCATGTCGTGACGTTTCCAGGTTGTACTCTGCCGACAGGTATGTCCGAAAGGTGCGGGCCAGGCTTGCATGATATCCAAGGTCACAACACTTGGAAAGGAGACAAGCCACCACATCACTTCACCCCATCACAACACGATAATACTTAAAAGACCAGGTGGAAATTCATAGTGTACCATATTCAACTACGGCCAGTTGTTTCCATATCTGAGGAAGCTAATTTACTATGCAGGCACATGAATCATATTATTTCAATAGGCTTTTCACCCACACATTGTGACACTGTCGTTATATATGGGGATACAGAACTATTAACCAGATATAACTTCTTCCGTTAAAATAGCACAGCACTCAAACCAGAATTACAGCATCACGTAAAAAGCTGCTAATGATGACTTTCTAAAATTAGGTAGCTGCAAGACCTTTGCAAGTAGTAGCAGGCACAGAAGGTAATAGGGTTAATTAGTTGAACCATAAAACAGTACAAACTATTCTAATTAGAAATGTAGTCAATTTAGCTTGCCCAAGAGGGTCTTTAATAAGCTTCACTATATGGAGAAAATGAAATTAAAGTCAATGAAGTCAAATAGTCAGTGATCACTGCTGATGTCTTGCATTAATTATGCTGCAGTTGAGAGTATATATACTCTCACTCTACATCAACAAATATAATAATAATAATAATAATAATAATAATAATAATAGTATATGTGGAAGAAATTTAAGCCTTTTGCTTACAACAAACCCATGCACATATATTTAAGAGTTCACTACTGACAAACAGACTGATAGCACAGGCAGACCTGTCTTGGTTGTAGTAACTGAACACAAAGGAATCCGTTTCCAATGAAAATTCAAATGTTGATACTGTCCACAACTACGGATCCCGTTAACTTAAAGGAACCAATCAGCTCTTTTTGCACGCTTTTCCTCCTTTTAACAAAATTTACACTGCGTAACCATACTAAACGGGGCAGTCCCCAGGGAGCAGCTCATTTAACAGCTCATTTCTACTCTATTGATCTCTCTTCTGCTGCTGATACGAACGTACTTCACGCATTAGGCCAATGAAGTCGGGGCATAACTCTCCTTCCCTGCCACGGAGGGACATGTATTTAGAAGTACTAACTATTGATATTGAAATACTGAATTGATTCCACGACTGTATATTCATAATTGGAGTAAACAGATAAATATTTTCCCGGATCAGGTATACCCTAATCACAGTTTCAGAGGCATTAATTCACTATTAGTAGCTTAACATGACATGACAGATGTGGGACTCAGGACTGAAACGCAGGCAGAAAATCAATTCCACATATTTTATCAGACTTGAATAAGTGATCATCGTGCCCGGTTCTTTATTAATCAGGCAACTTTCAACACAGAGAGGGGAATCCAAATCAACGTCGAAATAAAAGCAGAAGTTTGAAAGCCAAATGGTGAGAATGCCAAACCAGGGAGAAGACAGAATCATAAGTAAAAAAACTAGCCAAATTGGTAGCCATGTAATCACAATGCATAAAGGAGTAGGCAAACTTGTAAACTGCGGGCAAAAATAAATCAGAACTGGAAAATCACTCTCAAAATACAAAGGCTTGTAAGTAATGTGGGAAGAAGAAACAGACCCACAAACTGAAGTAAATAAATTACAAAGGGAAAACTCAAATCAGGTATAGAGAGAACCCAGAAGTGTGACGAGGGGCATGGCTACAAACAAGGGAATCAAAGGAACAAATTAAAAAACAGAACAGCGACGGTTATAGCAGGAGTGCAATGTAAACAAAGACAGGAGGAAACAGACCGGGCAATAGGAATAATCAAAAGGAAAACGAAGCAATGAATGAAATAACAACATCAAACGCAAACATGAAATAATACAGAAAAATGGAAATAACCAGACAATTTAAAATAAATAGATTACAGGATTTCCTTTTACAAGTCATTCATGCAAGATCTAATAGGGCTAGCTGTATCATGTCATCATCTCCCAGTACAGGCCTATCATAAATACTCAGAAACCAGAAGAAAGTGTTCCTGACAGGTTGAGAAAAAGAGCAGCAGAACATGACATATCCAGCACTGAACACATATGTCACATGACCACGAACACTGACCACATACTTCATATAAATATGAGCACTGACCAAGTACATCATATGGACACAAACACTGACCGCGAGCACTGACCACGCATGCCATATGGACACAAGCACGGACCACCTATGTCATAAGGACACTAGCACTGACTGCATATGTAATATGGACACTAGCACTGACCACCTATATCATATGTATACTACCACTGACCACACATTTCAAAGTTATGATCCTTTTTAACAGAAAATTGAATTTTAAATACTCACCAATCTGGTTTCAGGCCTGGACATAGTACTGTTAAGCTACTTGTTTAGTTATGAAAGACAAATTTAAGAACATTTTATAAAAGACAACACTGTGCAGCTCTCTTCATTGCCCTTTCTAAGGCATTTGATACTGTTGATCATGTCCTTCTCTAGAAAAGATTATCAGACATTGGCTTCAATAAATCTGCTTGTGACTGGTTAAAAAACTGTCTTGAGGATAGGACTCAATATATTTCAGTTGAAGGCATGCAGTCTAGGAGTGTTAAAATTAGCAGGGAAGTTCCACAAGGTTCAATTCTTGGCCCTTTATTATTCACCATCTATTTTAATAACATTGGCTTTTCTTCAGATCATTGCAAATTGCATTTATATGCTGATGATACTGTCATTTAATTGACTGCTTCTTCAGTTCAGCAGGCTGAATCTAACCTTCAGCATGATTTTAATTCTCATCAAAGATCCCCAATTGTGTTGAAGCTCGTCTAAAATGAAGACAAACCCAAATTCATGCTATTCACCGAATCTCAAAAAATGAACCCCCATGATCATCATATTTGCACCCTGCAGGTTCCCAAATTGAACGTGCCCAATTATAAATACTTGGACATGTGACTGGATGCCAAGCTGACTTTTCTTATGCATATTAAAAATTTCACTAAATAGATAAGGAGTAGAATAGGTTTCTAATACAATTTTAGGGTTTGTTTCAATTTTGAAAGCAAGAAGAAGATTGTGCATTCAGTAATACTCCTCATGCTTGATTAATGATATAATTTATAGAGATGCATTTACTTTTGTTTCGAAAGCTTTACATTCTGTTTATCGCTCTGCTGTTAGATGTATCGCTGGTCTTGACTCCTGCACCCAAAATTGTGCCTTATACAAATCAGTAGGGTGGGGGTCATTAAAATCTAGACAAGACTACCATTGATTTTTATTTGTTTATAAAAGTGCTTTATTTAAAATCCCACCTTATCTAGCTACTCTGCTTGCACAATGAGTGGGTTGCCATGGGACACGGACACAGGACTTATGGTACTATGTCTAGATGTTCCTCGTGTCAAAACAGAGCTGGGTTAGACTGCTTTTCATTATAATGTTCCTCACACCTGCAATCAGCTGCAAGGGGAGCAGAAACTGGATGAACTGGTTCCTTTTCAGGGCTTGACATTAACTTTTTGAGGCACTTGTCCTTCGGACAAGTAAATTTACCTTTCACTTGTCCAGGCTCAAAAGTCACTTGTCCAGGTATAATTGACAAAAATTTACTTTTTATGCCCTTAGAATCGAAGATTCGGGGGCATATTGTTTTTGGCCTGTCCGTCTGTCTGTTTGCTTGTTCTTATTATCCCCCCAGCATATAATACAGGTTGATATAGTCATGGGTGTGGTTGTGCGTCCGTCCGTCCACCCGCCTGTCTGCAAAACATTTCGTTTATGGAGCATAACTTGAAAACCGTTCAATATTTCTTAACAAAACTTGGTGTGCACATTAATCATGACCTGAAGTGGTGCCTTTTGCTAATCTGAAGTTGATGAATGTTGTATTTTTTCTGGTTTCCATGGAAACGTTTTGAACTTAGAATTTTAGGGGGTATAGTCTGTTTCAATATGTGGGGCCAGGGGGATATGCCATCTCCTGATGACTCCTGTTTGCTTGCCCCATGGGACAGCAGAGTGTCGTGTCTAAAGGCACTTGTCCCTTTGACCAAGGAAGATGAGCTGGAATATTATAGGAATGATATAGGAGACTATTGAGGTGTTTTAAAATTTTGTTACATAAACATTTTCCTACAAATTTAAACTGTGCTTAATGAAGCGTTTCAGTCAATATAACTAAATCTAACAAATCAGCAGTTATTAAAATGTGGCAAACATTATCTGGGAAACATGTTTATTCACTTTACATGGAGCTAAGATAGGTACTGAATTACATTACATTACATATTTGCCAAATGAGTTAGAGTATGTTTATGAGTTGTAAAACATAAATTATCTTGAAGAAGGAGTAGACATTTACCAGTAAGCCTGACTCCAATAACTAAGCAATATGTCAACAGATAGCAGTTGAAGACTTTTCCGATGGTATTTAACTAAATTTAACCAATAAAAATGTTTACTATTAAATTACATTTTGAATGCAGGACTTATATTTTAATGAAGTTATTTCTTAACATGACACTATTAACATCACAAAATTAATTAAACACTTTTTTCCAACCAATCATTAGAGCACAAGTGACTGTAGGCCTAACCACATAGTAAAAACTGGCATGTTTGGGTTGGTGCCTCTGCATGAGTCATTTAAAATTTAAATTAACCTAATAATTCAACTACTAATTTGTAGACTGACAGACCTGGGCAGTGAGGTTCGGAGGTGAAATCCCAATGTCATTCAGCGACTGGGATTGCGATTATGAGATATAATGTCGTAAACATCGAGGGCAGACTGACCATGATCTAGGAGACTGTAAAATAATGATATCTGCTCCTGTCGAAACTACAAGTCCGCATGAAATCAACCTTGTTTTTTTTTTTTTTTTGGGGGGGTTATACATGTCACAGAGAAGTACCGCATTACCCACAATCCTACGCTGTTACCTTGGAAACTTTAAATAAACTCGCGAATGTTTTCGTCAATTAGTGAGTTAGGTCAGTAACGAATGAAGCACTGGCGATGTCACTAAATACAAACAATATGAAACACTAAATATACTCACGACACAAACTAAAATATATTACTACAATACATTGAACAAGCAGCTTAACTATCGATGCCGCAGCGAGGTGGCATTGATTCACGTCTCACTAGCTGGCTCTCATCGCACCGGTGCTATTGCAGTTCATTTTTCATTCATCGCACAGACCAAGCTTCACGTCGCTCAGGTGCAGTTGTTGTTTTTCTTCTTGGGGCTTTTACTGGAGCTTTCCCGGGTTGCGGAGGCTTGAGAAACATCGCTGCTCCTCTGATGGAAGCGGTTCCTACTGTATATGAGTGTGCGCGTGTCCGTGTCTGTGTATCTGATCGGTAAATCAAAGCATTCGAGTTGGACGCTGGTTAGACGGGTCGTAGGGAAAAAACGTTTTTGTTTCAAATTGGTATTCTGAATGTATTCATTTAGCGAATTGAATTCAGGGAACATAACGTGAAGACACTGAATTTTTTCAGCAACTTTTAACTTGTCCGGTCGGGCAAGTAAATTTCTCTTCCACTTGTCCGACAATAAAAACTACTTGTCCCGGACAAGCGGACAAGCGTTAATGTCGCACCCTGCTTTTAGACATTTTTAAACATTGATCATATCATTTTATCGAGAGAACTGCTATTGTTTTGTGTAATTGTTATTTTAATTTTATAATGGCAATTTTTTGTATTACCACTTTAATTTCCTTGTAAAACGAGATATACTAACTTATTTGTAATGCCGGGCCCCACTGAAGAGGAGACTTTAGTCTCAGTCAGGTTCCCTGCTTAAATAAATCTTAAATAAATATGCACACCAGCATTGACCACAAACATCATGCAGACACAAGCACTGACCATTTATGTCATACGGACACTAGCAACGACCACGTGTGTAATATGGTCACTAGGACTGACCACGCATGTCATGTACACTCTCACCGGCTATGTATGCCATATGTACACTAGCACTGACCACATATGCCATATGTAAACAAGCCAAATGCCAAACATACACTAGAACATATGCAATATGTACACTACCACTGCCCATGTATGCCATTTGTACACTAACAATGACAAAGTATGGCATATGCACACTAGCACTGACCACTTATGCCACGTGGGCACTAGCAATGACCACCTATATCATACGTAGATTAGCAGTGACCACATATACCATAAGTACACCAGCATTGACCACATATGTCATGTGGACACTAGCACCGACCATTTATGTCACTTGTAAAATAGCATTTACCATGTATATCATATGAATACTAGCACTGACCACCTATGTCATATGGGCACTAGCACTGACCACGTGCATCATATGTAGACTTTCAATGACTATTGACCACGTTTGCCATATGAACAACAATACTGACCATGTATGCCACAAGTACACAGGCATTGACTACGTTTGTCATACAGACACCAGAACTGACCATCTATGATATATGTACACTTACACTCACCACAAGCATGTCATATGGACACAAACACTGATCTTCTATGCCACAAGTGCACTCCGCAAAAAAAAAAAAAAAAAAAATGGGCCAAGCCCAAAATAGCAAATTATGGAGCCTTTAATTGTCTTATCATTAAATAATTGATGAGAAAATTAGTACCAATTAAATAAATTGATAACGCATCTAAATATAGGATAGCTTTTTCTTTTGATTTCTTTAAAAATGACAAAAAGAAGCTTCTGACAAAAAGAAGAGTTTAAAAAATTTTATTGTTTCTCTTTAGAGCAAATCTTTTCAACTGAGAGAAGTAAGCCTTTGTGCAACATTCTCCTGCACAGTAAATTAATTGACTTTTCACACTGAAACAGCTCCCCTTCGCAGAAAAGTAGTTTCCAGCATTTTCCCAAACTGTTCACTGCAGCAAAAATTAATGAGCAAATGGTAACACTGGTGATCTCAGGACCACTGACCTGCCTGTCTATTCGCTTCTCACAGTGTCCCATCCTCTTCATCTCTTACTTTCCAACTCTGCCTATTTCTATCAAGTTTTTCTGCTTTATTTCAGCTCATGTCCTTGTCCATTTTCCAGTCAATACCACCACCACCCCAACAACAGCCCACACCAGGGACATGCTGAGGCTCCCTTCGTTTATTGCCCCCAGCAGGAGGCCACTGGGAGAGCGAGGACAACCCCCCATCACCACCCAGCCCCCCTCCATCACCATCCACCTCCCCACCCCCACAGCTCTCGCTGGGGCTCCTCGCCCGAATGTCAACACCAGAGCTCTGCTGTAAGCGCGACAGTGTCTGACACCAAGGCTAGGCTCCACATCTCTCGGTGGAGTCCCTGGGGGCAACGCGTCTGTTCTGAGATAAATGCTACATGAAAGAAAAAAAACAACCAGGAAGGCCAGAGACGCCTGCTGCGATCACGTCCACAGAGACGTACAAAACAACCTCAGCAGCTAACGTTAAAAATCATGTCAGAGGAAAGATGTGTTACGGAGTAAAGAAAGGCATAAGTCAAATTGCTGATATTACTGTATCGAATGCGAATTCCGAAAACATCAAGAATCCAACTGAATTCAGTCATCAGTATTTCCCAATAGTCTTGTGTTTTTCGGTTGTATTTTTTTTTTTTTACTCACACTTCATTCGTTCCCATTTTCATGCTCCCCATTTCCCTGTCCTTATGCTACGATTCGCTTTTCTTTGCCATGCAGTTCTGGTTTCTGTTAATTGGTTAATTACTCAACAACTCTCTGTGCATTCTTCACACCTATTCTCACATCTGCTTCCTGTTTGTTTGTTTGCTTGCATTCATTTTTACCCTTTCTGTCCTCTGTTCTGACTAAGTTTATCCCAGTTGCTATTTGCCTGTTGTTGCTACAAGCCTGTTCTCTGTTCTCTCAGCTTGCTCAGGACTGACCTAGCCCATTTTTGCTCAATTAAGACTTTGGATTTAACTCTGTTAGGTGGGCCTTCCTGGTTTTTGAAACCTTTGCCCGCTTTTCTGTCATTCAACTCCGAATAGTGTTTTGTACTGAACTGAGTCTCCCAGCATTTGACCCCTGCCTGCTTTAGAACACAAGCCCGGATACCCTGTTTTCTAAACAAACTTAGCCTTATTTACTTGCTGTCTGCCCTGGAGTCCACGCACCATCTCTGACAACAGTCAGCCAGAAAATCAATATAACCACTAATCTCCCAATTAACAGCCACTCATGCTGGAAAGATCATGCTTATTAGAAGAACCAAACATAAAACCAAGCCTGGAGAACCCATGGAGATCAGGAGGTGTCCCATACTTACATCTATCATGTCAGAGACATCGTGGATGTAATATTTCGCCACCACTGCGTTTGTTGCTGCAAGGTTCAGTAAGTAGTCATTCCGGGCTTTTGTGCATTTCAGCTTGTTTTCAGAGTACTTAGCTTGCCTCTGGAGAGATAAATACAGGAAGAGATGAACAACAAATGGACCAAATTAAAATATGTCATCATCTGTGCCACTTTGCTCATATAAATGCATGAAGTCTGAGAAGAATTGAGTTGATACACATAAAATTAATGTCCTATCAAACATGCTGTATATGTTGCGGTGGTGAGTTAGACACACATTGAGAAACACTTCTGCTTTATACTTACGCATATAGCACACAAAGACAAACACAAGCATGCACACACACATAAAGCACATTACAATGGCTGTACAAATACACAAACACACACGCACACACACACACACACACCGACTTGTAACACAGTGGCAAAGAAACAGATTAGGCTACTTTCTGCTCAGCTACAGTTCAAAAGCCAGAGGAGGTGCCAGACTGAATGCAGTAGGCAGAAGATGAACTGCAGTTTCTGTTGCCATGGTTATATAAGCATGTCCCATCTGTTCAAGGGACCCAGCTGGTAAATATAAAAATTTTATCAAAAGGAATACATTCTCATGGTGATCAGCTATTCTCAGTAAAACTGATAATAATTTACCAATACTTCATTTTTCTGAAAAACATTATGGAGGCAATTAATAAGCACGAAATGTAATTTCAATCACTGGAAAAAAAAATAGCCTGCCAAAAATAAACTATTCCTCTGTGAGCTTGAATCAATATTGGCCAGATGGTAAACATATCAAATATTTATATTCCATTCCTCATTTGCACTCTGATACTGTGAATCATGCAAAAAAAAAAGAAAAAAATAAATGTATACAACACAAATATGAGTACATAGAGCAGCGCGAATACTATATGCGCCGTTGACTGTAAGGCTAAGGTTGCTATGCATGCAAGCATGAAGCCACAATAGAGGTATTAATAATGTGACTGGTGCAGTTTTATCCAGGCAGTCTTCGGTGGGGGGGGGTTACAGCAAAGCGGTTGGCCTGACAACCGTCCCGCATCCGCCAACTCTTAAACATGATTAGCTCATTAGCATACGGAAAAGCTATGATGAAATTATAATGAGATCTGCGGCTCGCTCCGTTAGCAGGGTTACAGCACAGTACATTAATAAGAGGGATTAGCAAACAGCGTAGCAAAGGCTAGTCTCTCTCCCCACCGCTGAAGAGCAGGCACAGACCATTCTCTGATCCGGAAT
The DNA here is from genome assembly GCA_029692085.1 of Gymnothorax javanicus. Classification (NCBI taxonomy): domain Eukaryota; kingdom Metazoa; phylum Chordata; class Actinopteri; order Anguilliformes; family Muraenidae; genus Gymnothorax; species Gymnothorax javanicus. The sequence continues at coordinate 44,780,803 of CM056202.1, read as the reverse complement.
GGCCACCCTCCACGCTTAAACGCACGCTGCAGCCCTTGATGAAATCCTCAGTATTCATCACCATGAGGCGAAAGAGACGAAAGACCTCCCATTTAAGTGATGCGAACAGCCACGTTACAGCCACGGTCTATAATGACCACGTGGCTTTGGGCAGGGAGAGCGGTCCAGCATGTGCCTGTGGGTGCAGCAGGCAGGGACCATAACCAATAATGGGCACCTCCTGCCCTTTACTGTGGGCAGCAGCAGCTTAAGAGAAGCCATATCTGTACCTGACAGTCAGCCAAGCAGAAGCAAGCTCTAAATAAAACACTCAATGAGCCAACAACGCCATTAGTCCACAACAAAAAAGAGCCCTTACTGAACTGAAAATAAAAAATGCCTCCATAGCTAATGGGGAGAAGGCAGGGCCGTGAGTTCAGGGCCCTCCATTCCTCACCTTCTCCTTCATCTTCTCGATCTTGCGTACAGAGCTGCGGCGTTGAGGCCGGTCCTCGAGCCTGAGCACATTGATGTTGATGTCCCCGGACTTGCTGAACTGCTTCTCCTCCTGTTTCTCCGCCTCTTTCAGCTTACTCTCGGCGCTGATGCTCTCCGTGTGGTACATGTGGTATGTCTTCATCACCTGTGGTCAGAGGTCATAGGTCAAATAAAAGGAGAGGCGAGAAAAAAAAAACCGTAGTTCATCTATAATCTGACTCTCTTACACCTAGTCAGGGTCACGCCGGCCTGGAACCTGTCCAAGTATAAATCAGGTGAGGAGCAGGAATACTCCCTGGACAGTTTGCCAGTCCATAACAGTGCACAAACATTCACAAAACATTCACTCATATAATTTGCAGTCTCCACTCCTGGGTCATTCCACATCAAATCAGGCAAATATCAGGATGGGCCCAGCTCGACCAGCACAAATTTTTTTCAAACTTCATACATATTTAGACCCATTTTTTAGGATGTTTTGCAAAATATAAGGTTCCCTGGACTATTGGGTTGTGAATTATAGGAGGAGTGGTTATGCCTCAGAAAAACATCTTTATCTCGAGGCCATTTTCAATATTCTACTGTATACTGTATACTGTATACTGTATACTGTATACTGTAGCTGAACTATTTAAGCCACATCTATAATTTTTCCTGGAGTGACTCTCTTGCACCTGGAAAGTAAGGAAACGTAAGATGTGACGCGCTAGAAGGCAGTCTGGGGTAGCTAGGGCGCCCAAAAAAAAAAAAAAAAAAAAAAAGAAAGAAAAACACTATCGCAAACAAAGAACATCACTTTCTAATGATTCAACTGACACTAGCTAGCTAGCAGTTGTACAGTGAATATTTAATTAGTTCACTTATATTTAGGATAAAAAATAAATCATACAAAATGTAAACATGAATATTTTTGGTCGTATAGTTGTATTTTTGGCCTAAATGGGCCTAATTCATCTTGATATAACTAGTTCCTGACAAGTAGTGCCAGGTCCAATCTTACGCATCTTGTAAAGAGTCAACATATCCAAAAACTATAATGGTGTCTTGTTTTCTTCCTAGAAAATTCTGACAATGAACATGAATGAATACACACAATTTGATTGAAATGTTTGGCTGCCATTCTTCTTTTATGTTCAAGTATTATTCCTATCATTATATCCTCTATTCCTGTTCCTATTATTGATTCCTAACCTTGTACTGTGCAGTCAAAATGTATTTTAATATAGGCCCATGTATTGCCCCCCATCACAATATTCCTGGTGCTGACATCAGGTCTTCGAGGTGACTGGAACATGAGAACTGACATCAGCGTGCTTTACAGCACTCACATCTAAGTCATTCTGTTTCACTTGATTTATTGATCACTCTTCCAAGCAATGACAATGGCTTCTGGTTCTAGCAGCTTAACATCTTGTGATATAAGCCAGTATCTGGCATCCAATGTGTCTTCATGTCACAGCACATCTTACGCCACACAACAGGGATTTATATCTGTGGATGAGCTTTCTCCAGATGAAGACACTTTGCTGATGCATTGGAAAGGTATGCAGCCAGGTTTGGGTGTTAACGATTCTTGCATTGGCAACAATCGCAAACCTCTCATGGCCAAGACATGTCGATGAATGCTGTGTACCTGTGGATCATATCTTGCGTTCAATCCAAGCACTTTCCACATCCTCTTAAACTCGCAAATATGACCTAAATGGACCAACATTTAATGAAATTGTGCTTGCCCACAGGAATTTAAATGAAAAACTGCATAAAAGGATAAAAGGCACGGCAAAAACTGTTAGTATTCCATTCTACTTCACACTTATAAGGTATGCTAAATTATTCCTTGTTTAATTATGTTTCTTTTTTTCAGTCAATCATTGGGGGCAGTTAGATTGTTACTCTGGTGGATATCATATTAACTCAAATTCACTGGCAAAAATTTCTGAGAAGCATAGGAGATATTAAATTACTTTTTGCATATGTTGTGCACCAGCATCCGTTCTACGAACTTTTTAAGTTTGAGAACGGTGTAATTCATCAGGACCAAGTAACACCAGCATGAAAAAGGCCCTTTTTGGCAAAAAATACAATTTTAAGACCTATTTTTACATTCACACACAGTAAGATGCATTTTTAAGTCTAAGTGCATGTAAACTACATCAATATTGCATGTACAACTACTTAGACTTCGAACTAGTCAATAAAAGTGTTAGATGGGTCATTAGAAAGTGATGTTCTTCATTTGCTATAGTTTTTTTTTTTTTTTGGGCTGCCCTAGCTACCCCAGAGGACCTTCTAGAATTACTTATCTTTATGTTTCTTTACTGTCCAGGTACAAGAGAGTAATTCCAGGAGAAAGTATGAATGCGTCTTCAATAGTTCAGCTACCATAGACCTTTGAAAATGGCCCAGGATTGAAGATATTTTTCTGAGGCATGACCACCCGTTCCCCGCAGGGGCCATAAATTATGAAATAATGATCCAGGGAAACTAATATTTTGCAAAACATCCTGAATATGGTTGTTGTACATGTGTGTGAGGTTTCAAGAAAATCGGAGGTGGTCCAGCCCTAGCCTGACTTGACATGGAATGACCCATGTCTTACGACCACAGGCAAACTTCGGGGTACCTTGAGGAAACTTAAGTCAACAAAAGAAGAACATGCAAACTCCACATGTTGATATTTGAACCCAGGACCCGATTGCTTTGAGATGACCCACTTCAGCAACGTGCCCCCGAAACCACACAGCGGTGCAGAAAAAACACAGGCAAAAGAGGTTTCCTTCAGTGCCCAGATAGATGAGCATGTGATTTCAGTCTGTTTGCAGGAAATAGGGAGAGGATAACACTACGGGGCCACGTATTAAGAGATCCCAGCAGGCAGCCACAGCCTCAGCCAGCCAGACCTGCAGTTAAGCAGCACTCGCCCCAGCCTGGTAATGCGATGCATGTTCAGCAAGTGGCCGTTTTTAATTCACTGCGGGCCGTGTTAAGCGTTGTGGAAGAGAAACATCAGTATTCTGAGCTCGGGCACAGCACTGGGACAAAGTGTTAATATGCATGAGTGCTCAATATGCAGGGAGCAGTGTGCAGAACTGTCCCATGGGCCTGAGAGAGGGCAGCACCAGGAGATCTGTCTCCTTCCCCCTCCAAACATCCCCCACCCAACCTCAGCCCCAAGTGGCCCGAACGCTTTGTAGGCTGTGAGCCGTCTGCATCCTCAATGAGGGCCGTATAAGAGAACACTGCTCCCACAACACCACACAAAAGGACGCTACATTCAAATCAAAACGCGCATCACAGAGCGCTCCTATACTTGAAATGTCGGCAATTACGATCTTCCTGGCATTTATTCAGCATTCTTACCCAGTGAAACATCTGTCCTTATGCAATAAAACACACATTTCCATTGAGTCAGGCATTTTATCAGACTTATATTGGGTTCATTCAATATTAAATGCTAAAATGGCTCTGATTTTGAATGTAATGTGGTCATAATTTTTTTTTTTCAAATATATCAAGTATTTTGTTCTCAGGTCCCAATTTAATCAGGTTCTTTGCACTGCAGCAGTCCAGTTGATGACCCACTAAGAGGATGGGGGGGAGAGTTGATGTAATGGCTGGGGGATAGGGTTACTAGTAGGTTTTATGTCTCATGTACAGCCAACAGAGGCTGATCACTGGTGTTTTGAATTTGAGCCTTTGAGCCTGGGGCTGCCACAGCCACAGCTATTACTAACAAGCACTTTGATTAGAATGTGAGGAAATTAGCAGCCAAAAAGCAGTCATTTCTTATGGTGTTAAATGTGTTAACCCTTTACTTGTCCATTTCCTTCCAGCTATATAATGTATTTGTTTTACGGATAAACTAAAACATTACAATTATGCACCAACAATTTGTCTCAAAATCAAATAACACATTTTTTGTGATAACTGTTCATTGACCATTTTTGTGGTTAAAATTAAGACTTCAGCAGTATTTGAATAATGTTGCACTGCCGGTAAGCCAGAAATGTCCTTCGACTGTACAAGGGTTAATGTTCTCTTCCTGCATCATAGGGTTCCCATTGTTCCCACTACCTACGCTCAGCAACAGTGCCCTAGGTCCTCAATCATTCAGCTCATATGATGGGCACTTTATGCCTCCGACCACAAAGAACGTTCTGGATAAGAGCAACTGCTATATGAATTAATAATGACATAAGACAGCTGAAGGGAGGTTTTACCTTCGCCCACCCTGTTCCGGTTCTGTGTGCACAATGCAACCCCACCGTCTGCCCACACATGCAAACACATACTCGCACTTTACCCCACCCTCTAAACCACCAAGACAGCATTCAGATTCTTCCATTTAAACTTTATGTGCTTGCAAGCAGTCATCTGAGAGAGCTTTATGATTCAATTTTATAACAGCGGGCAAGTGCAGTCCTTTCTGTTTATACGCACACATTAGTAGGTAAGTAAGTAGAGTTTATTTATATAGCTAGCACCTTTCACTGACTACAGTCATAAAGTGCTTCAGAGTCAAATAAAATAAATACACTGACAGTAAAATAAATAAGGTCAGTTTCTACAGTTTAATGATCTAATTTATGAATAGAGCACCAAGCTGGCGATTTCAATGCTAGTGATTAGTGAATCACCTGCGAATGCTGATTAGCTCAGGACATTAAGCGCATTTAGCTTTTACTCGCGACTTTGCCATTAACAACAGGGGTAAGCGAGTGATCTGGTCACAAGGAATCGCCCCCAAGGATAATAGAGATTCAGAGCCAATGTTAACATCATTATGATTACCAATTGGCAGAGGGAAAACTCACTCATACCCGGTGTGATGGCATACGTAATTTATATAGCACTACATGCACTTCCTAATATGTCACGTGGGACCGGATATCTCTCCAACAGAATTAACAGTGTTCCCATAGATTGTGCATATTTCTGCAGTTTGGTAGATAGGTGAAATCAATTTAACCATTTGATGCATGGATTATTGCAATTTAGAGACCACTAGCTATAGAGTTCATTACGCCCATTAATTCCCATTCACTAAATGAGATACTACTGCTTTCCGAAACAGAAAAACACACCAGCCGTCAGACTTCAAATGGATTTAGAAATCATATGTATAAAATACATGAAACATTAAATCAATCCTCGGGTCGGACGATTTTGCGTTGTAGCTGTCAATTGAGCAAACGGTTGAATAGTATTACCCTACTTTTTGACAAAGAGAGGAAGGGAAACTTTGTTCATATTAGCAAGATGATGCATATCTGCAGTGTAAAAGTAACTACATGAGCAGAAAATTTAGAACTGAGTTCAAGTGCACAACTCATTCATTTTTCAAGACAACAGCTTTTTTATTGACAATGACAGTAAATACAATAAGTCAAGATGAAAAATTTATCACCCAGTAGGGGTAGAAAAATTGATAAATAGAGAATATCATACCGGCATTTTCATATCATGCACTGTATCAACCCGAGACCCCAGTATCCGATACTGGTCGAGCGTTGATACATTTTGTGACATGAAAATGTGCATATGATGTTTTGTTTATCATATACTGATTTTGACCATAATTAATGATGCATTTTATCCAAAGCATTCATTTCAGGTTATTATTGTCATCATTATAGGCCAGTAGCGCTAGCATTTGCTTTTAGTTAGCGGTGTTTTCAAGTCAATGAAGTAGCTAATTAGCTAGCTAGCATGCAAACGCGATTTTCTCCATTAAGGTATAAATTTCTGTTTCTACGATAGCTTACGCATGAAACGTTTTACCACAGCCCTTCGCATGAATATTGCTGCAAAACACGGCTTTACGCATGCTGTTTACAAATAATTCTGCATTAAGTTCTTTTCTATTACATAGTCCAGTTCAGAAATTTCAGCCGCAGAGGAATTCATGAGTCTCTCCACCATGACAGCGTCTAATCAGCATCTGAAGCGATGCATTGCCAACTACGCTCGTGACTGTTGCTATGGCAATGGTTGCTGCCACTGATATGGGATTTTGCCCGGCGGGCAGATACGGGTGATAGAGAATTTTAGCCCGGCGGGCAGATACAGCCTCTTGCCTCGAGCTTGTATCACATGGGCAGATTTCCCGTATTTACAAGAAAGTATATGATAAATTGCAAAAAACTAGTGACCAAACTGTGGATGAAAGGAAAACAATGAATACAAACATAAGCATCAAGGAATTTGCGATTAATGCATAAACAAACATGTATTGGAGTGTTTCACTAACAACCAAGGCTAGAAAAAATTCGGCATTCATTATATTTTCACCTTCATTAACTCGTCTGAACTCAATGCTGTCTGCACATTTCCTTAATTCATTAAATGAAGGAATACAAAGCAACTTCAAAATCTCATCCAACAAACAGAGATGGCTGACAGAAGAGTTAAAATAAGATTGAATGGCACCTGCAGAAATGTAATAAAGCAGGGTAATTGGTCTCCTGAAGAGTGAAACAGATTGCAAATCTCTGCTCCTGCATATCCACAGTTCAGCTTCCGTACATAATTTGAGCCACAGTAATTATCTGTGACTTCAAATCAATGTTATCAGCACAAAAACCAGCAGGGAGTGAAATACACCTTTTTAAAGTTAAGTGGAAAACTTTGCTTTAAATTCTTCTTCTTCTTCTTCAACAAACAACGTAACAACTTTTGAACAGCAAAAGGCTCCCTTATTCATCCATTAATGGTTCTCTCTGCTCCATTTAGGCTGACATGACCAGCTAAAATCAAATTCCATGAAAATGTCAAACTTTCATTATAAAATATTTTGCCTTTCAAAATTAAGATAATGCTTCCAAATTGCACAATGCTTTTTAAATACACTTATGTTCATTACATTGAATCCAGGCATCTGTCCAGACTAGAGAGCCTAACCAGCTCTGCCACAAGAACTTAAATTTTATTTTTGCATGGAAATGGCATATTCAAATTACACCAGATAACGCAGGTCAAGACAGGGTGGCATATTTAGTTAGATTTGCACAGAACGAGTGATTCAAACCCCAAATTTAGGATCAATAAAGCAAATATTGTTCCCTGAATGCAAGACTCAGGAATCAATGACTGATTAAAATATAAGCATGCATTTGGGATCATTGGCTGACTGACTCCAAATCACAAAGGCCAACCTGAAACATTGCAAGGCAATGCACGCAGAATGGGTCAGTAAATCAATGACAGGATGGAGATCTATAGCCTTTGAGAGGACAGATGGATGGATGTTTGCCGATGATTATCCTTGCCAAAGACTGCCCTTTGATGGAATGCGGCTCATGACATGCCATGAATAAGTAATCTCTCCTCAGAGAGAGCCCGTATTCTGCAGAGGAGAGGTGCGGCGATGGATTGGAGGCCAGCCAGCAGTGGTTACAGTGTCTCCTTTAGAGACAGCATCTCTCTGAGCGTGTACACAAAGTCTGTGTGTTTCTCCAGGTCAGGCTGCGGAGAGCTGATGCGAGAGCAGCTTAATGCTGAATAAGCATTATGTGTTTAGCTATCCACAGTGCTAGCGATTAGCTGCTGAGAGCTGCTGAACCAAACCACCAGTGCACTATGGAGGGACCAAGAGCAATAGAGCAAGCAAAGAAAGTGAGAGAGAAGGGAAGACTCTGAAATTGGGACCAACAGGAAAACAAAGGTTACGGGACAAGGAGAGTGTGTTCTGCCCAGCTACTTGAATACTTGAATAAACTAGAGTCAGTTCAACAGCATGAAAAAGAAAGAGAAAGAGTGAGAGAACGAGAGTGCACAGCAGAGATGAAAGAGGCAGTGTGAGCAAGGGAGATGCACAAGGCACAGTCAGAGCCAGCAGGAGATAACAAGACCAAGCACTGGCACAAAACAGGGTCCAATGTGGTACTAATCTGGGTTTAATTTGGCCTGGTTGGAAACAGCAGGAGAAAGCCATTCCATCATCAACATCATTATCACAGTATACAGAGCAGAGCAGCCTGCCTCCATGTCAAAGAAACTGTGCCCGCCAATCCACAAATAAATTCAGCCAGCGGCTAAGACTGAGGTGTTTGTTCGAGGAACACGAAGATCAGAAGTGTGCCATACGAAATTGATTCTGTCTGCCAAAACAGAGAGAGGATCAGGATAAGGATTACAGCACAGAGCGTGAAGTTTATTTGCGACGGGGAAATTAGGTTTGTACTTTTTTGGCGGTTTATAGCAAAGGTTTGTCATACACAGGGTAACAATGGAATGTGATGGATGTACTTACAGTGTACAGCTCGTTTGTCACTTTTACCAGCTCTTCGTGCATCTGTATTCCGATGTCTTTGCTCTGAAAACAGAGTGGAGAGGTTTCAGATTCCAGTCACAAAAACATACCTTAAAAAAATTACTGCTCCAAGGGCAGCACATACAGTAAATGTGCCTGATCAATTTCACGTACTCATAACATCACAAGAAGCCAGACTTTGCAGCCAGATATTGCAAAAAAGAGACTTCAGCCCACATTAAATTTTGAGAAAATATCTTTGCGAGAGACTAGACATACAATACCTATTCCACACATTAAAAACACATTTTAGATCCGCAAACAATACAAAACTTGCAGTCTGAAATCACGGTTTAAGTGACATTAAGGACAACGCACTCAGAATGTATAACAGATGTAGCAAACAGGGCAATTTAAAACAGTTGCATTATCATAACCAGTTGGACCGGTAATGCACCAGTTATATATATATATATATATATATATATATATTTTTTTTTTTTTTTTTTTTTTGGCATTCGCCAAGGACCTCTTAGCTCAAGTGAAAACCCAGACAGCCACCATGTCTGAGTGAAAGTGGCACTGACTAGCCCAGGAGTCTAAAAGGTAGGAGAAAGCAAAAATATGAACCCCCTATAGGGCAAAGACCCCTTCAGGGCAAGGCAGCTTAGCTCTGGTCCATTAAAAAAGAGAAAAAAAAATCAGATTATCACTCGGCTGCAATAAAACCCCTACAGACTGGCAGATAAAAAGCACTAGTGAGGACAATGAGAATCAGACCAGACACTAAGGCTGATCTTATCTCTATTATTAGAGGTCACGTTCAAAATTCAGTAATATAAAAAAACAAACTTCACTTTTAAAGTACTCTTCACATTTATTTGGATAGCAGGCTGGTAAACGCATTGTACTCTAGGTCAGTTGACAATTGCTTCCACATGCCAGCACAGTAGCTCAGAAACACATATATACCAAAGAGGTATTCCTCCTGCATAAGCACAGCCAGTCAGTTTATCAGCAGCACACCACTCCAATATATGCACTTCCGGTCTGGCTTATTGCAGACAGGTTCAAAAGGCACTTTCACTAGTGCAGACTGGTGGCGGCCCAATTTACCTTTCCCTTTTCCTGCCATTATGTGTGTCCTGTGTTTAGCTCTGGGGCTAGTAAATGTCAAAGGACTCCCTAGAGAGGAACTTTCATTGAACTTCACCACATAATGACTTAGGAGCACAGAATGGGGACTCAACAACAAAAACAGAACATAAGCAACTGCAGTCTGATGTGTTTAAATAGGGAAACAAGGGAGAAAACAACTTAAATTTTAAGTGTCAGGCATGCTTACACTGCAGATTTGTGAGGTAAGATGTATTTAAATTTAGATTATCGTGATCGTGTTTTACCTGAACTCCTAACATTTCTGCACACAGTTTATCAGTCATTTCTTGCAAAACTAATACACAGTAAAAAAAAAAAAAAAACACACATGACAAGCAGCTAATACACTTGTTTCCTAAGTTGCTGCCACTAACAGTGAAAGAGGGTTCATTCTTGCAAATTTGTGTGTTTTTATTAATTTTTTACAGAGGGTTTTTAAAAGGTTATATTATGTCCCTGAAATCAGTGCAGGAAACACGTCTGCGTAGTGTTTCAAATGGGAATAGAAATTGAGTGAATAATATGTGATCTATAAGTATGGATTTCCAATTCTACACAGGTGGCAATTCTCTTTTGGATGTGAAACTAAGGATGTGCAAGGCTGAGACAGCAACACACCACTCAACTTCTGAATGGACTAGAACCTTAGCCCCCCCACCACCCAAAATTTATCTACTAGTAGGGAGTACACCAAACAGATAACCTCCATCTCAGAAATTGCATGGTCACATTGCATGATAATGTATGACTTTGAGGAGAAGTACTTTACTCCAGAGTGCATTGCAGCCCGGTTTCCGTAGAGACCTCTCCAAACCCTCAGAGTGCTTCACAAGTGCTTCCCCAAAGACACTTTAGAAAAAAAGCTGCAGGCCAAACACTGCAAACCTCTCCCAGCAGAGTCTTTCTCATCTCCACCAATCTCTAATTTCTCTCTCACTTTCCTCACATTTCTTCTACTCTCCTGCCACTCCACCCCCCTCCAGCAGCTCATCTATCTGACCTATTTTCAGGGCCGTCAATGGTGACTCTCCATCCAAATATGAAACTGTATCTGAGAGAATGCGATGAGTGGAAGTCACTAGTGAGTGAGAGAGTAAATCTCTTGGCAGGGAGTAAATGGTATTTGTATGCATCACTGCTAATGTAGTCAGTGCATCGCAGGGAATAAATTCTGCAATACTGTCAGAGCAGAGAGGAGAGAGGGCGTTTTCCACTGTGGAAAATACCCAGGCTTTCTCTGCAACTCCACGTTCTGCAGCCGCAAAGAACATTACAGATTCTACACAATGTGTCCTGCGTGTTACCTTTTCACTATAACCATTGCATCATCTTCCCTCTATGCAAGATTTCTGGGTGTGAGTGCGTGTGTGTTCTTGTACTCGCTATGTACTGAGGACCGGCATGAGTTTGTGTGTGTGTGTTTGTGTGTGTGTATGCGAACCTGAGTGCGAGTGTGTGTGTGTGTGTGTGTGTGCACGCCTGCGCGTATGTGTGTGCTTGTGTGTGTCTGTGAGTATGCCTCAGTGCGGGTTTACACCCGAACAAATTCCATCATAGTGCTGGACAATTTTAATGAGCAGCTAATGCACACAAAAGTAGTACCTGAGTATTCAGATTGAGTTAGCCTTCAAAGACACTATTTTTTCAGAGCTAAATAACAGACCTTTGCCAACTTCCCACAAGATGAAAAAGCTGATCATTACCATACCCGACATGCAGCCCACATGCCCCAGATCATTTCATACAGACCGCACCAACACAGGATGAGGTCCAACTTCAGGCAACCAAGGTAGGCTGAGTGAGGTTTATAAGATTTAAAAAGGCATTAGTGTACAAGCAAGTGTTAGTGGTATTCAGCATGAACCCTGAATATTGTTTCCGAGGCCATGAGCGATAAGTGATGAAAGATGTTAAATTCCAATTTCTTACAGCCTAGGACTTCAAAGGGCATTACCTTTTTTCCAGAAAGGAAAAAATCTTATCCTTTTTCAGGCTGTCACACAATTTCATCAGTAAATTTCTGTTCAGCTACTTACTAGCAGAATTACTGATGAACTGAACACACCACCCCCAACCCGTCACAAAAGGAGCCACAAACCTTTATTCTTATAGAAAGGCTCAGATCTCCACAGAAACCATGTTCATTTCTCATTTATAGTTTCACTTCAGAAGCAAGGTCAAAAGCAAGTACAAACCACTCATCCAAAACGCACAATGACTCCTGTGTGATATAACAACTCGTATATTGTTTTTTTAACTCCAATCTTTTTAGCCCTGTTAGATGTCATTTGCCTACACCCACTACTACTGCTGGCAGAGAGATGGGCCTCCAGTTCAGAGAGAGGCATAGGGTGGCCAGCTGGGGGCTCGCCTACAGGAAGCACAGGCAGGTGGAAACCTCAGTTTATGTTTGGGTAAGGCCTCACTAATGCCGGCTGCATTCCAAGCCCTTCCGAACATGCCCTCCTGTAATGGCTGCTGACATGTGAAATTCCACAGCATTACCAGCCGGCTGAGGAGAAGCCTCTGACCATGTGAGGAGGGTTCTGCTCATTCACGTGAATGTATACATCCAGACAGTGGACAGGAATTTCCAGAAATACATTAGCACCATATCCACAATCACAGGCAGTATTAAGAGGCATTCTCAATGTTTTTTACCAAAGAGAATGGCAGTTTGTATGTTTTCAGAGGACATACCTTGTGAAAATGGGTATAGATCACGCATAGTTATTTCAAATTCAACACATGGAAAAATTCAAGCCAGCTGAAATTTCTGTCTCAGTATGTAATGTCATCTTTTCACAAGAAGAGGTGAGAACCAGAAGACTGACCTTCTTGAAGAGCCGAATGACATCCTCGCTGATCTGGGATAGGCGCACGATGACATTGTTGGTGTAAATATCATTGAGTATGGCGTGGTCCCGGCTCTCCCTGCGTGTCTGGTTCAGCACCAGGTACCAGCAGTTCACCGAGGACAGCAGGTGCTGCTCCTTCCTACAGGGGTCGGAGGAGGTAAATGCACTATTCAGCAATGCGCTTAGGCGGCTCAGTTCAGCAGAAATCAATACAGCAAATAGCACTTCAACTGCTGGTTGCTTTAAAATTATGCCAGAATTCAATAATTCAACACCAAGGAGAAAGCTGATCAAAGCAAACAATGCCAAGAGAGCAGATAATTAATTAAGAGCGATTCACATTGACCCAAAAAATTACGCTTTCTCCTAAAATAATTTGAAGCCATTAGCTTCAGAGTTGAGTTTTGAGTTCCACATGAGATGACCCTGACCCTTCTGGCAGTCATGCTGGTTGCTTCTCTTTGTCTTTCTGTCCTGTGCTTCAGATGCCCAGTAGGTGTGGTCGAGTCTCCCAGTACTATAAAGCCCTATTCAGAGTGACAGAGCGACCACGCCGGCTCTGAAAGGCCTCTGCAACCCCTCCACTTTGTCTGAATGGTGCAAGGCGTCGAAAAGGGGTACTAAAGTGAGCCGGCCCTAAAACACCTCCTGATGCGTTTCAGCACCAGCGAGAAAGAGTAGCTGATACGCGTCACCTTCTGTCTGAATGGGTTAAGCCGCCGCTACTACTCGTAGCGCAGTGATTCACACAAAATAGGTCAGAGTTCACCGACTTCGTGCCGAAAATGTAGTTCACGCTAATTGTGCAGGTGCAGTGGCTTCTTGGTATGTAAAATTTAATTAATTTTGCAACCTTTTTTATGGTTAACTGTTCAGTTTTCGTGTAAACACAGATTTCGTGCTAATGTAAATAATGCGTTATTCTCGCCGATTGTGGCGTTTGCTTTGGAGCAACAGTGTTGATAATAGTACCATATTTAGCCTCCATCAATATCGAATAAAATCATAACCTTTTCGGCTTACCTTAATGTTTGGGTACCGAACCATTCGGGTGCGAAAAAACGTCAAGCTTACATCCAGTCAAGAAATTTTAGAGTTTAATTTGTAGTGCTGCTGTACGTGGTAATAGCATACAACGGCGGTAGCTGTGATACTGATGACACTCCTGCAAAATTGTTTTCATAACCAAGCTAAGAATATAAACCAGTTGAAACCCAATTGGAACATTTAAGGGTCATGGTTAAGGTTACAGGTTAGTGTTCTATGAACCCATCACTGTGCATGTCACAACGTTGTACAGTTATTAATATTCATTTTCAACTGGTTTCTGTCCTCGCTTGGTCACAAAAAAAGACGTCCCACTGTCGTTGCTAATTAGGGCATGAGCAGCATGCATTCACTTTATTAAGTATATATTAATAAATGGGTCGTTTTGTGTCGCACCGCACGAGTAACAGCACGACAAGTCCATATCAGCATGACTCTCTGTCACAATTGCGAGAGAGAGAAGTGCCGATGTGGACTGCAGTCTACACACTTCCCTTTCTGGTACTGCAAGACGAGCAGAGTTCCAAAAGTATCCGCCGCTATGGCAACTACGCCACCTTTCTGGTCCCTGTGTAAATGGTTTAAGACGGCGAAAAGGGGCAGCTGCTACGCTTATTTTTCGCTGTCTGAAAGGGGTTTCCGGAGCGATTCAAGACTGCTCTGAACCGCCTCAGACACACTTTTTTCTATCTGAATATGGCTTAAGAGTGCTCCCTACTTGTTCCACTTGAGGGGAAGCACTGCTCCCTATGCTGCATGCTACCTACTCTTTGTTTCATTTATTCCTTTCTCCATATAATGCTCCCCTCACTATTCTCTTACTCATGCACAAACACCAACACAACTTACTCGCTGATAATCACACTTCACTGTATTTTCATTTTTTTAGTTGTTTGATTTAGTTTCAAAACAAAAAAATGGTTTATCTTTTTAACTTCATGTCATCTCACATTATTAGGCCCTCCCATGAAGAGGAGTGGAAGATACTGCAATATAGCTTGCCGTTCATCCGTCCATCTGGATAAGTGGGTACAAATTTTGTTGAGAAACTACTTTGCTTAGATTAAGGAAATTTTATGCATGTTACCAGTCATGACCTTGACTGGGTTCAAAAACAGGACTGTATGGTGGCAGGGATATTGATGACACTGCCTTCTTGTTTGTCATGGCTTTTATGCTAGTCATGGCCAAGATATCCTATAACACACAGAAATCTATGACGTCCTGCGATGGACGAGTCAAACGTGTGTTCCTGCTTCTTGCATACTGTATGCTAAGATAGACTCCAAAAATGAGAAAGAGCATTTTGATATTAGTCCTCAGAAAGCAATGAAATTCCATGCCAATTTTTCCATTCAAACATGCCAACCGGAAGATGAACGAGAGTGAAGCTGGCTTCTAAGAGAATGGGCACAGCACATTACAGCCCTCTGATAGCAATAAACAGGGCCGTGTACCACTAATTTCCTTCACATTTTGGTATCTGATGCATTTATTGACTGTTTAATTCTTAAAGCCAGTAACCGTAATGACCAAAGCCAAGGTCTTCTGCTGAACACAAGCATCCTTCACAAAGCCTTTCATGTGGAGCACATCACAATCACAGAACTCCCCCCCCCAACCTGAATCCACTCCCAATAAAAATCAGGCAGAGCACTCAGGAAAGAAGACTGGGCCCTGGGGCTTCAGTGGGAGAACCCCTATGCATGCAATTACGCTGAAAAAGATTGGTCTGAACATCAAAGGGCTCCAGTCTGTGGCACGGCTCAAGCGTCTTCCAAAATGGTAATCACCTCTAATTAATCGGAAATTTGCCAGCTCTGTCTCCAACAGCCTGCCCCCCCACCCCTTGTACACACGCATGGATCCACACACACAGTGAATGCTAATGCCTGAGAGACTCAGATGACCCTTATTTATTACTGTTCAAGGAAGAGCACCAAACCCAGGACAGATGGTAGATTGAATAGATCCATTTTCTTAACGGTTAATTCATAAGCACGAGATGCATTTTTAAGAACCGCTTCCATTGAGCAAAATCCTGTCCTTGGAATCATACCTTCACACCATTTTCCAGTCTTTCAGCCCAGCAAACACAAGCAGCTTTTGGAAATTAAAGACGCTTTGGCACTGAAAATGTGTTAATGCAAGAGTCACACCACAAAAAAAAAAAAAAACAACCCAAGCATTTTGATCTGGTATTTAGACTTGAAATGCTTATTTCTAATAGCATCTTTCTCAGAAGAGAAAATAAATCTGCCACTGATAGGAGATAATTATGACTCATTTCTATATTTGTTCATGGGGTACGTAAAATTTTCTTATCCATGGACATATCTAGAAATTAGTCAAAATTACCTCGTCATTGCAGAATTTTTTTTTTTTTTCCTGAGAGAAAAGGTAAAATAAGTAAGAGTTTTGAGCCAAAATACAAGATTAAAAAGATTGGTAAGATTTTTTTTTTTTCCCGGTATATTATGAACTTCACCTCTAGCCCTGGAAAAACCCCAGGAGGAATCCAAGACGCTAAATCACTTCGTAAACAACAGTTCTGGGATTTCTCTGGCATGTCCAGAACCCATCTCTAAGAGAAGATTAACAGCTCTCTGTGCAAGTGTCCTCCACATCTCAGAAACGCTAGTGAGACAAAACACTGTCCAGGGAATCTCCCATAAAATATTCATCTTCAAACTTATGAAATAGGTTGGTGGTGTAGCTCTACTGTTTGAACAACACAGAAAGTCACACTAAAAGTTTTTACCACCTGACTGAATATGGACTGCACAGCATTGCAGCTCACTGAGTATACAGTGCACAATCACCTATTGTATGACAACAGGCCACACAGTAAATGATGCACAAAATCAGTAGTTAGCAGAACATGCAAATGACCCCCTATTATCCCAAAGAACATGGCACAGTCGAATTCCAGATTGGGCACGTATCATTCTTTAGACAATGAAGATATTGAATTTTGCTCATTAAAATGCATGACTTCTTAACACATTAAAAAAACAAAGCTTGAAAGCTTGAACAAAGCTTGAATCTGCCCATCTGTTTCCTGTGTATCCCACAAATATGCCTGTGTGGGCATACGCTATAACTTTATGGGTCGAATTGTGGTGGTGCTTTCGATGCACTCTGGTGCTCTGCTTTAAGTGGGCATGGTGCCATTTTGGGGAGTGATTGGGGTGAAGGTGACTCAGCAGCCTTAGTAAGAACACAGCACAAGCCCCATGCAATCTGAGCACGGCTCAGCCCATTACTACAGTGAAGATACAAAACGCCCCCAGCCAGCGATCTGGAGCTTTCCATTTTCCATCTGGCGTCCGGTGAAGGGTGACTCTAAGAGCTAAAAAATGTTCCATTGCACATCATCCCACACCAGCATTACGCAGTTATCTCACAGCTGGACATTATTGATAGGACACAATGGACGCAAAAGCTCTTGAGTTTCAATAAGCAATTAAGTGAAACAAAAAAGAAACGCCAATATAAGTATTTTTGTCTTGTGCCGCAGTTCTAAACCGTTTTTCTAAGAGAAAAAGATAAGCGATGAACTGAGACATGATTTGCAAAAGATGTAAGAAAACAACACCCACCAAGAAAACAATAAGTTAAAAAAGGAAAATATTTTCTACTAAAACTACGATTGTAAGTTTGACTGAAAGACTAAAAAGCTTCAAGACAATCCTCTCCGGCAATATGCTCTCCACTGGTCCCTTTCCCAATAATGCAGCTCTCCAATATCTTCCTCATGGTCTCCATTTGTTATCACAACCATATCTCCTACTAAGCCTCCCTGATGCATCTTATCAGTTCAGACATACAGAGGGGGGCAGCTGTGGAGAGAGCAGGAGGGAGACAGCGAATGAGAGATAGATAAAAAAAGGAGAGGAGATGAAGAAGATAAAGAGCTTATTGCCTCAGTGACAAACGCTGCAACTTCACAGCAGCAATTTAATGAATCAGACACATGATTAAAGTAAGTCAGAGACGGGTGATTGGAAGCACATACTCTGTTATGTTCGTACGTTCAGAGACTCCGGGGCTTGGGAAAGTTCTTTGAAAGCAATCCACGATGGTGGGTCCCTGCTTATCTTTGAAGTAGCATGAAAAGGGGGGCAAATCCGAGGGAGGAGGGGGGATGGGGGGTTGGGACATGAAAGTCTTGGAGGTGGTGGTGGTGGTGGGGGGCTGAGGCATGTCTTTCATAGCTGCCAGCTAAGATGGTGCAATCGTGCTGATTTCAGGCATAGCTTCATGGTAATGCCCAGCTGGTTCCAGCATCTGGGAGCACTTCCTCGTCATTTTGGAGATTCTGTCACAGTTTGATGTTAACCAGACGCATGGTACCAAATCAGCCCAGTTCCTGCTTCAAGGACAGCCAGGGGGAAGAAAGTCCTAAACATCCCAGGCAGTGTGGACATCACTCAGATAGAGTCACGGTCTCACTCAGAATGCCGGCAAACCCAATGATCTGACCTTGAGCTCTCGATATAGGACTAGATACCAGCAGCAAACCTGCGGAGAATTGTTACTTCTATCACTACATATTTTCACAGCAGATATTCTTAAATCATATTGCTGACAGTAAGGCTTGCACTTAAAACTATGAATCAGTCATTCATTTTATGGGTTGCGCAGTGCTGAGGAAAATTATTTGCCCTCTTCCAATTTTCTTCAGTTTTTTGAATATTTTTCAAAATAAATAAAGATAATCCAAGTAAACAACAAATGCAGTTTTTAAATGATGATGTTATTTCTAGATGGAAAAAAAATTATCCAACCCGACCTGAGCCTATGTGAAAAGGTAAATGCCCCCTTAGTTACTGAATCAACCAATTGAAGACCTGCGAACAAGAAGTACCTAAGTCACATTTTTTTAAAAAATTGAGCGGGCACCAGTTCTTGAATCTGTACTGATGAAAGAATCATTTGATTCCAAAATTAGTAAAAAGCAGTACTTCATGCCTGTTTATTGTTATACGGTGTTCTCGGAATCCACTAAAATTCTCTGCAAGAAGTACTCAAGTCCATAACATTTGTGCAATAAGTGCCCAAGTCCATGACTGGCCAATCAAAATGCCGGAATTGAGTGGTTACCATGGTTACCAAGGGAATGTTCATTCTCCCAGAAGTAGATTTTGATGTTACATAAGTTAGGATTTTGAAGCAATCATTCAAGTAGAAGGGAGGTGCTGTTTGAAAGACAACCGGTTTTGGTGTTAAAAGTACTCAAGTCTGTGATTTTTCTACAAAAAGTACCCAAATCCAGCCATTTTGTCACAAAAAGTACCTCAGGCCAAAACCACTTTTCTCTATTTCTCGGTAATAAAGGAAAATCTTTCCACAAAAAAGGGTGACTAACCATGTTTAGCCCCTAGAACTAGCGCACAAGTCTCCCATAAGCTACCTTGAAAAAAAGGTATCTGCAGCATTTTTTGAAAACTTTGACCATCAATATCTCAAAACTGACATTCTGTGACTGAAGTACTTCTTGCACACAGGTCTTCAATTAAACAAATGTATTTAATAATTGAGAGCTATTTCACTACACATACTCTGGCATAATTATTGCCAGCCCTGTTGAACCTAAGCATCACTTAAATGAAACATGTCTGGCAATATGACATAGGGAAAAAGCAGCATACAATGTTGCAATCTAAGGGAATTCAACAACAAATGAGAACAAAGTTGTTGACATCTATCAGTCTGGAATGGGATACAAACTCATTTCTAAGACTTTGGGGCTCCATAGTTCCATGGTGAGAGGCACTATCTGCAATGGAGAAAACTTCAAACAGTGGCAAACCTTACTAGGCATGCCCAGCCAACCAAAATTCCTCCAAGAGGACACTGAGGACTCACCCACAAAAGAACCCAGACTAACATCTAAAGAACTGCAGGCCTCACCTGCCTCAGTTAAGGTCAGTGTTCGAAATTGCACAATAAAAGAGAAGAGACCAAGCAAAAATGGCATCCACAGGAGAGCTGCAAGGCAAAAACTACTGCTGACTTAGAAGAACACAAAGGCTCACAACATATTTGCAAAAAAACACTTAACATTCTGTTGACTGATGAGTCAAAAGTGGAACTTTCTGGAAGGCATGAGTCCCGTTACATATCTGGTGTAAAGCTAACACAACATTCCACGATAAGGACGTCATACCAATAGTCCAACGCAGTGGTGGTAGTGAGATGATCAGGGACTGCTTTTCTGCTTCAAGACCTGGGCAACCTCCTATAATTTATGGAACCACAAATTCTGCTCTCAACCAGTAAATCCTGTTGGTGAATTTCCAGTCATCAGTTTGTGATCTATAGCTCAATTTCAGTTGGGTTATGCAGTAGGACAATGATCCAAAGCACACACAGAAGTCCACCTCTGAATGGCTAAAAAAAACAGAAAATCACAATTTGGAGTGGCCTTGCCAATGTCCTGACCTGGATCTGATGTATATGCTGTGGCATGACCTTAAACAGGCAGTTAATGCTTTAACACGTTGACTGCCGACTAGGAGATAACTTGCAGCTTCTAGGGGTCTCCCATTTGCCATTCTAGGTTTTTTTTACATGTGGTCAATGTTTGTTTAGGGCGCTATTTATAGGCATATACAGAGCGTCTTCATATGATCCTCTGGGGAAAACCCTCTATACGAGACAAGTCGTAGCTGGCGGTGGGATATAACTGTTGCATTCGTTACGCCAATAACGAGTTTTCTTGTAGCGGTATTTGCGTAAAAGACATTGCGCAATAGTGCCATAATTTGATTTTAAGGTCAACACTTTGTAAAATGGCGCATATGAGTGCAGACGAAGTAGCGGAACTGTTAATGGAAATTGATAATGATTTTGTGTTCAATACCCTCTTCCACAGGTTGTAATCCGGTTGCCATAACTCCAGTTCTTCCTTTTATGACAACTGCCAACCAGTCTGCTGATCCCCAAAGTTACCTATGTTAAACTACGGGATAACTCGTACGGGCAGAATGTGGTGCACCCGCCATTACGAGTTATCTCGTAGTTGGCAGTCAACGTGTTAAACCCCTCCAGTGTGGCTGAATTAAAACAGCTCCGCAAATAAGAGTGGGCCAAAGTTCCTCCACAGTGATGTAAAATACTCATTGCCAAATGTTTGCTTGCAGTAGTTGCTGCCAAGGGTGGCACAACCAGCTATGAGGTTTAGAGAGGTAACATTTTTTTCACATGGGTGAAATAGGTTTTGAATAACTCTTCACCTTCAATAAATTAAATTATCACTGAAAAGCAGCATTTTGTGTTCACTCACATTGTCTTGCTCTTATATTAAAATTAGTTGGATGATTTAAAACATTGAAATATACAAGCTAAAATAGGGAAAAAAATCGAGAGGAGGGAAATACTTTTTCACAGCACTGTAAATCATAATCCTCAGGCAGTAGGATGCGACGCGGGTCCATAATGATTACAGGAAGATTTTTCCCGGCACAAAGCAGTGATTGGCCGCTATTTTGTAGCTCTATCCAGCTGAGCTGACCTAGCTAGGCAGTCATTAGAGTAGCAGAGGGAGAAGCAGGCTGCTGCCAGCACTCTGTACTGTCCTGTGGGCTGAGGAAAAGGGCCCATTAATAACTCATAACATCCTGCTTCCAGTCATTAGAAAGTAAATCTTCCCATATTCATGAGCTGTTGAATAATTACTCAAAGGAAATTCTGCCATATGGTGAATACCATGCTAACTACATGCCACTGGCACAAACATACTTACGTTGTATATCAACATAAGCACACAGGCATAAACACACATACAGACACACACACACACACACACACACCCGCACACACACATTACAAAGTTTAACCAAAAATCTGGCCTGAAAGAAAATGTTTCCTTAACAATGTGGAATCTTAGAGATATATAAACCCATATATATATATGTATATGCATATGTAATGTGTCAGTGAATTTACTTTCATCATCATGCAAAGAATGGTAGCCATTCACACTCAAAGATCTTGGACCAATCGCAAAGATCATGGATTATCAATGAAAAGGGAAAAAAAAGGCGAAAAAATCTTGACATGTTAATGAGTTGCCTGCACTGTGTTTCTCAGAGATAAGAGATAAACACGATGAGCAGGGGAGGGGAGCAGTGCTGATGGGCTGATACCAGCACAGCGGCTGAGGCCATGAACAGCACAGGATAACAGCAGCCAGAGCCTGCCTGGCTGTCACAGAGAGATAGGGTGAACTCTAATGAACACGTCTGGCTGCTAATCCTCACCCATTACCGTAAAACAAGGGCCTATCTCCTCAGCACAGTAGATGTTCCTCAGCAGGATTATACCAGCTGCTTTTCCTTTTTTTGTTCATAACTGAAATATTATTTTTGCAACAAGGCAATCGGCAAGCTCCTGTTTTCTGTCTACTTGGAGTCGTTTGAATTATTTTGTCACAGGCTGATTTTGGAGATG
Source organism: Gymnothorax javanicus (assembly GCA_029692085.1). Taxonomy (NCBI): domain Eukaryota; kingdom Metazoa; phylum Chordata; class Actinopteri; order Anguilliformes; family Muraenidae; genus Gymnothorax; species Gymnothorax javanicus. The sequence goes on along the minus strand of CM056202.1, from coordinate 44,758,555 downwards.
GGGACCAATGGAAGGGCAGATTTAGAACTAGCCCTCAGATACAGGGTATTCATATCAACGGGGTTTTTCCTCCTTCATTCTCCAAAAAAAAAAAAAAAAACGCAAAAATGTTAAGCACTGTCTAGAGAATGCCAAACCAATGGGTGGCAATGATATAATTTAATCCAAGACCATTGCAGGCCAATCACTAGACTTCAAAACTTGCTATGAGGTGCACACACTCTGATGTCAGACGCCAAAAACTCTGTTTTTCATGTTCGCAAAAAAACAATGAAAACAAAGTGCCTAGAAATCTTCACCCAGGAGAACGTTTTCCAAAATGTCCCTTTTCAGTAAATGAAAATGCAGTTTGTGTGTGGATGCAAGGTCAAAACGAATAGAAAATTCTACTTTTTCAAAAATGCCCATGTGCATGTGAACAGGGCTTTGGAGGATAAAGACAGATATCTTAGAGGACAGTCATTGCAAAAAGAATATAACACCTTCCTGTCCAGAGAGAGATAGACAAACCAAGAGAAAAATAAATTATGGAGAGTAGACAGATTGAGCAATGATAATGCAGAATAAATGTATGCTTTCCAAAAGACAAATTACAATGCGATAAAGCTAATTGGACACACTAATCAACACAGCAGGTCAAGCAAAATTATTAAAGTACCCATAGTACAATGGACAGTGCTTTTTCTTGGTTCAGTCCATTTGTGCAGTGATCTTCACTTCAATCTTACTACAGAATGTTGATATATAAGCCCCTATATATAGCCATTAGACCCACTGTTTCCATTTTAGTGTTGGAAACGTGTGGTTTGAAATTCCTGCTGTTTCCTACATCACAAACAGACCTGCTCTACGCAGTTCACGCCTACCAGCACTGTCTGTACCCTGCTCCCTCCCGCAACCTTGCTTGACCTACAGGTAGGACTAACATAACTTTTTCCCTATTTGGCAATAACATCAATCTGGCTTAAATTAATCCATATCTGTAAGCATGAAATCATCATTTTATGCCACACGGCTTTCTAAACATGGGCCAGAGCAACGCTCCTACGATCTGGAAAAACCTAGTAAGTTTATCAACAGCAAGGGTCTTGCAACTGAACAAAAACCTTTGGATTCTGGACTTTTCCCAACCAAAAAAAAAAAAAAAATTAAATAAAAATAAAAACTTGATTTTGATAGTTCAAATAACACTAATAGCTAGTGTTTAAAGATTGTCACCACTCTTCGTTCTACCAAAAGTAACATATGTACTAGTTTTTTTTTTTTGTTTTTTCCCAGATCACAGGATAACGCTAAATTCACTAATAAGTTATTACTGATGGACTGCTCTGTTCAACAGGTCCTTGACAAAATAGCAAACCTGTACTCTGCAGCTCGCCAAGTAGATTTAAACGTAATTCCAAGAAAAGTCAAAAATATTTTGTCTTTGCATGTCATATTTAATTGTATATGTATGTCACTAGCTCAAAGTTGCTTTGGCTGTACTTTATAACTTTCCATACTCATTGTGTAGTTTGCTACTAACTCAGTTCAAGTGTATTTACAGACTACTTCAGCCTGGAGATTTTGATGCATTAGTCGCAACCCACTGACGCCCTGTAGCTCTGTTCTTCAACCAATCAGAGCAGAGCCCATTATTGTCGAAGGGATGCACACTCAGAACAGCCTGTTCCTCACAGAATGACAGGCAGTGACTGGCCCAGAAATCATGAGGTTTTGGCCAAAAAGTTTATGAACATCCCCTTACAGCATTTAAGAATTTTTTTTTAAAAAAAGGAAAAAATATGGGACTCTTGTTTAGAACGTGGTCATATCTCATTATTATGACTGGTTTGTCAGGCTATACAGTTTACAACCATACCTATGAGACATCCAAGAAAATGATAATGTGAAAAAAAACAAACAGAAAAATATGGGACTTTTAATTAGAATGTGCACATCATTACGATGTTAGCAGTAAAAAAACCTACCTGAAGATGTACAGAGAAGGATAAGAACTGCTAATGCAGTCAGCAAATAACCCCATGTCAAGCCAAGGTACTCGTATCCATCTTCATTTTAAGTCACTACATTTTTAGCGTTCAAACCCTTGATTGGGAAAGGTATTGTCTGTTTGACTTTCAGAGAAAGACATCATCTGTCAGCAACCTCCTAATGTCTTGCAGTCATTTTCTGTATTCTTTTCATCACACAGTGCCAGGGAAACCTCACCAAGGAGCAAGGCTTAAATGCACATGCTGAGTTTATTCATAAATTAGGGTCTTTATACAGTATGTATTACATGTAGTACAGCAGTCAAGTATAACAGTGTGAGACAGCTTTACCATCTTTCTTAGTGAACCTCATACAGTTTATAGAAACCGGCAACATGGCTCCCATAAAGTATGGGCAGGAAATATCCCATAAAATGTCACCCCTAGGTTACATTTCAGCAGTGTGTTCATTTCGAGCCAGCTCGCTGGCTTGCCTGTGGGCAATAACAATCTTTATGTGGTGTTTGAAAGCATGCAAGATGTCAGACTTGACCAAGACCATATATTTATGTACACACAAGTGCATTTCTATGTTCCTGTGCATGCGTGTGTGTGTGTGTGTGTGTGTGTGTATTGTGCAGAAACCCCGGGTTAAAACATCCATAGCACCAGGACTTCCCAGAGTTTGCCCAGGAGCTCTGCAGCAGACAGTCTGCGCTCCAGCAGCTGGGCTCAATTACAACAGAATCCCATCGGACTCCTGCTCGGCCACGACGCAGCGGACGGCCTGGAGCCCTTAAGATGGCCCCTTTGTACCGCCTCCCCTCAGACACAAAGCAGGCTACAGCCACTGAAATTTCACAGACTGCAGAATACTCTCTCCGTTCCGCACGGCGACAGTCCCACTCTACAATGGAAATGAGTTTGTTTTTGCTAGTCAACTGAACATATGCAAAAAAAGAAAACAAAATACTAAGTTTTGAGTGGGGCCTTTGCCTTGCCTGGGCCATTGCAGTACCACCCTGTATACACACCCTCCGTAAGGACAGTGTCTTTTCTGCTCCATTCATAAATATCCATTTGGACTTATAGCAGAAATTCTGATTTTACACTCACCCTGGGTATCCTAACAGATATCCTTTGCTAATAAACTTTGTAAAGCTTTAACTAGCAACATTAGGTATGATAACTCCAGGTAAATTATTTATGCAGTTTTGTTTATTTTTCTCAACATTACACTGTAATACCAGGGAATGCAGCTACTTCCTCCATGCTGCACTATTTCCTCAAAAACTTCTCGCGGCACACCAAAACAGCTTCAATTACACTGCTCCACTTCATTCGCGGCGCACCCAGATTCACATGTAATAGGAGTGCAGAAATAGCAAATCAGGAACAGCGGGAAGAGAGGGGGGAAGTGGAGCACCTTGGCACGTGCAGCGCACACAAATTGGATAATAAGTTTGACCTAGTTGAAGTGGAGCAGCGGTGTGGTTTTTAGACACAGTCTCTTGGCTCTTCTCGCCCCATCACCTTCACCCACCCTCCCCCGACTTAAAGGGATGGATTTCCCAGTCTTCCTCACCGGAACTGGTGGTGCTCCCTCGAGCTGCGGATTTTGGAGGAGAAGCGCTCGGCCAGTTTCTCCAGGCCGCGGGAGTACTCCAGCTGGATCTCGGCCTTGCGGCGGAAGAACTCCTGCAGATCCTGCAACAGCTGGATCCGCGACTCGGACTGCTGCTCCAGACATTTGAACTGCTCCACGAGCTGGTTCCGTATCTCTGTGTACAAAAACACAAAGACGCGCAAGGTCAGTTCTCATCGTATGTCTGGTCGTGTGCAAGAACGGAACGTCAGTTCTCACAGAAACGGTTCGTTCAACGTACACTGACATGACAGTGCTGGCATGACAGTGAAGACAAATCAGGCTTAAAAAGCAGCAGTAAAACTATGCTAATTGTAACATTAAAGAGAATTAAGCTGTAATCAGCCATCAGAGAGGTTCATAAACAGAAAGTGTTGAGAGACTGTATTTATAATGGGACTGCAAACAGAGAGCAAAGCTGGACCATTGCATTATTAATGCATATCACAGCCATCTGTCAGTCATCCCAAAGGAGGTGACCCAGTCTCAAACCAACTCTCTCACTGCATTTACACACAGCAAAGTGTCAGCATGGGCCCAGCATGTCCTCCCACATGATAATGAAGACAATATGGAGCCTGAGATTTAGTCAAAACTGACAAAAAATATGATTAGGGACCTAATGAATGATGAGAGAGAGAGAGAGAGAGAGAGAGAGAGCTCTGAATTGCCAGTACCCTTAACTGAGTCAATGAAATACATGTGCAGTATTGTTGCCCCAGGAACCATCAGCATTTATATTACAGTTCCATATCCAAAAACAAAAAATGAAAACCATTGAAAATATGCATATAACTGGTTAAGACAGTTTTTGAGGGTCAATAAAAATGCAATAATTCTGCAGAAGCTTCACTGGCAAATACATTTCAACAGCAGCAGCTTTATCAGAGTAGTGAGATTTCATTAACACTTGATCTAAACCGTCTGTTTCAATGAAATACGACTAATACATGCATGATTGTATACAAACAATGCTATGTGCCCATTTTCTCTAATTTATCATTATTATTTCTAATAAATAGATAACAGACATTAAGTTTTTTATTGTGAAACAGTAAGCTATGAGATGTTAGACATACCGTCACCGAGAGGCTTAAGACGCATTTTACTCGATCCAAAGTTTTCAGCGAGCTTTTTAAACCCTGGAGAGACGCCCTCCCTACTCTTCTCTCTCAACTGCGAGCGAGGAATAACAGAGCGGAAAAGTTGGGACACAAAGAAGTGGCTCCAGAGTGGAGACTTGCTGTCGAGCCCCCACCCCTCGTCTCACCGCAAGGCAAACGGAGGACCCTCTCAAACAGTAGACATATAATCATAAGCTCAAATGTCACCAAGTATGTGCTGCAGTCCACTGCCTTTCACAGGGGCTGAGGAGAAATTGCATTCAAGGGACACAGCTCTACACTTTCTTCAACAGTCACTCTGTCTTTCTCCTTCCCTTTCATTCTTATCGAAGCAAAACAATTCTACTTTCACTGAACTGAAAAGAGCAGCCTATTTCACAAGAAAACAAACTATAAAAAAACTGACACACTAACACTGTTTCAGAAGTCTGCCTTTCCCCCACGGGCTAAGATATTCTACTGGTGCTATCAACAAAAAAACTAGGTTATACATAGACCTACCCAGATTCTTCTAACCCAAATATGTCATTTCGGTTTGAATGTTCAGAGGGAGTAAAGTATAAATGACAGCCCCTTGACTGAGAGCTGACACCAGTAGACGAAGAAGAAAGCAAGAGATAAGTATGTCGCCAGATTCTACTCGGCGAGTGGCAGCAGAATCTTAATGATGTCTCTGGTGCATGTGGTGTTTTTTTATGCTGTTTGAAATCATTTACAAATGCAAAATCAAAGCCCGTGCACTGCTACATACAAGCAGCCTGTGAAACAGTGCCCCTCATCCTAGTTTCTGGGGCAAGGCTACGATTGTCAGCAGGCTGATAACAAAAAGACATCACAAAGGACAAATTTTACACAGACTTGCCACTTGGCCTCCTCTTAAGTTTATGGGTCATTCAGATGCCTTCTCTCTTCATTCTGGTGCACGAGTGAGGCACTTACTATCAGGTAAACGTGTTGCAGATTCATCTCATTTTTCATGGTACAAAAAAAGCAAGCTTCCATCACTAAAACATACCATACAAGCCTCAGTCCATTTTTTCTACAGCTGCATATTAAAGATTGAATATCAAGCTAAAAATGCCAAGGGGAACATCAGTGTGGACAAATAAAAATGTGGGAGACGTACTGAGAGGCAATACGCTAACACACATGTAATGTTGTTTGCATGGCACTGCATGTGTCTAGTATAACACCAGTCTCTGATATCAGTTTAACAACTCAACCAAAAACTGCAAAGGAATGAAGAACATCTGGCAATTATGTGATCAGCAGGCCACCATCTCTCGTTCGCCACTCCGGCACTTCCTTGTGGATGTGGTCTCTGCCTCATTCCAAGGAACAGACTGGCCCACAGACCAACACCTCAAACATCTCCCCAGCCACAGCCTGAAGAAAACTGCTGGAGACATTCTACACTGCCCCAGAACCATGCTCTGTTCAGGCTGGCTTTCCCCCCTCTTTTAATCCCATAACGCTGTATTTCTTTAAGCTTGGGAGACTTGGGCAGGAACAGGACAAGAGAAATAAGAGAAAAACACCAGAGAGAACCAAACATGATCTTCACGCTCAGCAGAGAAGATGTTTTTAAAACTTGTAAATAAAAATACAGCGGAAACAAACAGAAGCTGAGATTCTGAAAGACGAGTTGGAAAATAGGTCACACACTAAAAAGCACATTCTACCCTTTCTCAGAAACATAGAGAAATGTGGATAATACCTGAATACTTTGCTCTCTCTGCACTACAAGTTCTCCCTCGGCTCATGCTTTGAATGGCAGTGGTATGTTTCAAAAGCTCAGTGACAAGGAAGATGGGAAATAAAAACCTGTGCCAACTACAAAGCGATCTGGGCGCCTGTTCATGAAGGGACTGTAACTTCTCGGGCAACAATCCCTAAAGTCTCGATAGCTAAAGGACAGTAACTCAAAGAACACAGAACATATTCATAAACAGCAGTCAGCAGGGCCAATGGTAAATGTCTCATTAATTTTAAGAAAATGACCTAGCTTGCCACTGCGCATGCTCAAGCGATGTTGTCAACCGCAGAAAAAAAAAAAAAAATGCTGACGCAAAAAACATGCCACACAAGAAGAAAAAAACTAAGTTGCTCTTCTCAAGAAGAGGTAAGAAGAGCAAAGGCACCTAAGTGGTAACATGACAAAGTTGTGTTGCTGTTAGAGGAAATATGCCTTGAACGTGGCCTTTTGTTGTAGCCAAAAAAAGAGGAAGCATGAGCGAAAATCTCACAGAAGTTATTATTTGTCCATTGGAGTGGCGAACAGAACCACACTCAGATGCAGGAGAAGTGGGGATAATGTGGTTTGTCATTAAGTTACATCTGAGTCGCATTAGATTAATCAACACTGCCGCCATTTTGAATTTTACGTGTTGTGCCTTTATTAGAGCTATAGGCTCACTTTCCTGCCCCTAACTTATCGGACAGTAAGCAAGGCCAATAAGACCAAATGTCCCTTCATGAATGACCCTTCCTGTGAGCTAATGGACAATAGACTTTAGTGGCCAGTCAACAACGATATCGTCCCTTCCTGAAAAGAGCCCCTGGTCACTGAATGGTAACACTATTACTAGTGTAATTATAACCTCAGTCACAGCTATGGAAAGCATATCAAATGAAATGTATAAGCAGCATTCCAGCAAAACTGATAAATTATTTCACATCAATGAAAGGGAAACCAGACTGGCTGCATCTATTGCTTTACATATTAAGAACTTGATAGGAGTTTGAGGTAGCTACATTCTTTTTCATGGTTCAGGAAATAAGAATTGAAATGCATGAATTGCCAAGTACATTTGAACGATATAATCAATTTATGTAAATGAAAATTACCAACCCTTATTTCTGATGCATTTGCTTAATTAGGCCTGCCGTTTTGGGAAAGAATGTGTTTGTCTCTGCATGTGGGGTGGGTGGAATGGGTATTCAACAATGGCTCAGCTAAATTGATATGGGCATTTAATAAGATCATAGTGCTTTAATAAGATTATTACCTGTTACTGCAGTAAACTGTAAGGTTAAATTATTGCTTGTTTTGTTAGCATCATTTTCTTTTTCCACAGAGAAATACAAGAATTGCACAGACCATGATTTTCCACCTACTCTATCCTTGTTTCCTTCCTGATGGCTGCCTGTGCCGATCTCTGCATCGCTGTGATGATGTGAGAGTAGACGAGGGCAGCGGTGCAGCACAGGCAAGACAGATTATTCATGCCCACTGGTCAGAAAAACACAGAATAGTGTTTTCCGGAGGCCGGCTAGAAAGCAAAATGCATTCAGGGGAATCTGCACTAGTGAGCTTATGAGTCGCTCACTCATGGTGAAGACTAAAGCCAAACAAACAGTTTTATCGTAAACGGACAAAAAAAAAAAAAAAAAAAAAAATCAGGTTGGCACAACCAGAAAAAGACTGATGGTAAAATAATTTTAACAGCAAAGTCTAAGCACTGTGGGTGTGCCGAACCAATGAGCGTGTTTAGTCAGCATACCACTTCTGCTCACACCAGACCAGCCCCTCCCCCACTCACATTTTCAGTGGGGTGTGTTTGGGACACTGTCGGCACACATAGGACATGGAACACAGAGGCCATTATTGCATTATTGCAAAAGAGGAGCAGATACAGGACAAAGCAATAGAACGAGAGGAAGAGAAAGGGAACAGGGACACACACTGGCTGCGGTGACAGAATGTGACACCAATGTTACCGTACGTTCAAGTGCTCATATAGATGACAGTGAGTTACAGAAAAATTCTCAGAGCACACTCCTGCAAGCTTCTCCATATGACGGTCATAAATCACGAATGCATCAAACGTTCACAGTCTTAAATTCTCAAACCAAGCTGACTTCATTGAACAGGCAATACACTGGCGTCATGCAGCATAAGCATGTGGCTGCATGCATGGCTTTTTTTCTTCATCAACTATGGCAGAAACCACTTTTTCCAACCGGGGTAACAATTAGGCAACAATTATCTTTCAGACCTTGTTGGGTCTTGCATGGATGTAATGCATTTCATGAATAATTTTTCGCCTCTCTTTAGCAAAAGAGTTATAGGAGAAATCAACTGTCTGAAGAATCTGACAAAGACAAGAAAAGAAAGCATTTTTACCCACCTGCAAAGCAATAAAGCGGCAAAAAATTCCACTTTTTAGTTCACCGGTTCCTCCCCATTTAAAACACCCAGGAAGGATTCAGCACAAATTTCATGTGTGCACCAATGATGAAACATGCTAACGATGCTAGAGGTGCTAGAGAAGATCTCTACACAAGTTGCTGAAGATTTCAGCACTTTCTGAAACAGTTCTGAGAGTAGTCAAGTCTCCAGTGCGTCCTGCCAAAGACTATATGCCAGGGGCATCCATAGCAACTGAACAGCTTTAGCTATCAACATAACTACAAAACACTCTTACTGTCAGAATATTGCAACAATTACCATGTTCAACATATTACAAATGTGTATAATCTGCAAGCAATTGCTCATCAGTAGAAAGATGCACAGTCACTCCACAATCAACTCTCAATAAAAGGGCACCATTATTATTCACAATGAACAGACCTTCCCTTTGAGCACAGACCATTAATTCTGGAACATGACCTTTCTATTTATGCAGCCAATTGCACATCATGCTGCATATTAAACACATACCAGCAATAACTACTTCATAAATGTCTTTTATTTATCCCAATTACAGCTAATAATAAACTGTGTGATACCTTCTGTGTGTAAGTAATGAAATGTTTTTTTTCCAATCCAGGAATGTCAGGGTGTTGATGGTGCTGTGGGATTCAAGAAATCAGTGAGAGCTTCCAGCATCACTGGAATCATCCATTGTGCATTAAACCAATCGAGACAGACAGGCCTTTGTGAAAAGCATCAATCGACAAGGGTTCTCGCCGTCCTAAAAAATACACTTGTTTGCTTCTGAATGGCATGTCTGTAGAGACGAATAATGTGTCATTAAAACATCTGCTGTGCTTTGGTGCTTGGTGGAAGCGGATCCTTCGTGGTGGCTGTCAGGACGCAGTTCTGATTCTTAGGCACCAAACCTTAATTCCTCACCCTCTAACTCACACGCATGCCCTTAGGGTACGCCCGCACCTCCCCCAGACTGTACGTAATCAGACAACAGGGGCAGAAAGGTGGTGTAATGGATCACTAACAAGGGCCAGTGGCATCAGATGAAGCACCCACATCAGCCATTTTAGATATACACCCACACATCTTCGGAATATCTACTCAAGCATATCATCTTACCGTAGCATATACTGTAAATGGCCTAATGAATAAAACATAAGTGCGCAGAAACCTGAACAGAAAGGCTGAGGTTAGTCTGAACTTGTGAGGGGGAAGGAAAAGTCTCTCCTCTGTGAGTATAACCGAGGTATTAATGGAAAGGAAAAAGAGACACCGTATAAATTACAGAGAGCCAGTTGTCTCAAGAAAACCACGGTAGCTGTGAGACATAATGGACTATCATATCAACGATGGTAATCGTTCCTCCACGTAAATAAATTGTACTCAATGAGCAATTAAAATGCCCATTAGCAACTGAAAAATTTGAGATTGTGTGCGTTTACGTACCTCCAGGATGTAAGGACGTATTTTTCCTATTGTGACAACTGGTGACAAAAATCAGACTATATTAACGCTCTGTAACATATTCATGTGATAACAAGAGTTAATATTAACACTGTCTCAATACATCAATGAGGCCTCAGTAGGTATGATATCAGGAGAATATCAAGATAACAAGAGGAAAGCAAGGCCATAGAAAATGCAGATAAACCCTTTCATAGAGTCATGGGGTGTGAAATAATCATCTCAGATCATTATTCTTTTTTCACCAGGACACCTGCTCTACATGATAATTCAATCGCAGAGATTTGGAAGGTGGCGGCAGGAGGCTTTACGCCATCCTGGCTTGAAAGCGGGGAGACCCACCAGAACAATGGCAGGAAATGGGAGAACCCCGACCTTCAACCTTCAGTGAACCCCAAGCTGCAGCTGCAGGACGTTGAAGATAATTGGACATGCATGGCCAGCAGAGGGGAAACCCAGGTCACGGCAGGGGTTTCATAACACAATCAGATCCAGAGCCTAATGTTCCTCCCCCTCGGTAATAAATCTCACTTTATTCAAGGTGTTTTTCCATCTTACATTCTGCTTTCCTACAGCCATCAGAAAAAGGGTTAACAGATGATAGATAAAAGAGGTTTTCATGCCACCCTACTGTGCTAGCTTTCCTTTACATGAATTATCATCATGTTCGGATACCATACTGCACAAGACTTCTCTGTTCTCATTTAGAAGCAGACACAGTCTAATACACATGCTGTGTTTTGGTAACAGGCTGTATTTGTCAAACAGTGAAAGCTATCTTTGCAGAACTGATATTTTAAGATATAACCTTTATCACGAGAGCTGGAAAGCCAAACCTACAAGCACAAATCAGCTCTTTAACCATGCAGGTTCATCTGTGAGTAAAACAAAGCATGGAAAAAATCATAATACGCAAATAAACTAATGCTATCTTTCATATAAATCATCATCTTAAAAACACACCGGTGAAAGCTTTAGTCAACGCCAAAGCAATCCCACCGTAGGAACAAGTGCATAAAACCAAATCAGTAGGGAAAGAAAATCAATTATTGCAAAACCAACAATGTTACAACAGATTGTGTAAACATGAACAACTGAAACTTACCCCGAGATAGCAGTGACACTACAGTCACTAACTATGCGCATGGACTCAGCTTAATAACTCCTCATTCCAAGCTCATAAGAACTGAGATACACTGTACATGTCTACATGAGGAACACATTTCCTCTTTCCTTTACAAACTAAATTGAAGGTTTTGAATAAATGTGCTTTGCTGGCATTTTCTGCCTATCATCTGCTATGAGGAGACAGCATTATCTGCTCTGAGCATCACAGTTAAAAAATTCAGCATGGTTCCATTTGACCAATCATAACCTTTCTCGGGGGGGGGGGCATTTCATTCTGGAGCAATGATTTATGTGTTTGTGTGTGCATGTGTGCGTGGATGAGTGTAGGGAGGGTGTTGTCGGGGGTTGCCAATTCAGTCGCTGTATACATTGCACTACAGTCCACACACATTACATGTGAATATGTCCAAATCTTTCAGGACTCATTATTTAAATAATCTAGCGAGGAACAATCAGTGAACAGAATACCTACCTTCAGCTAAGTTATTGTTTTATCATACATTATAAGAATATGCATTAACAATATTAGCCCAATCAAAACCATAATTTAACTATATCAAGCTCACAAGCACTTCCCCATCATACTACAAAAAAAAATTACATTAAAAAACCTCATTAAAAATTCTCATCATACATGGCCATAATACAAAGCAATAATTATGCAGGATTATTATGATGTTATGATGATTTATGGGGTCCTGATAGCCTAGAGAACAGTGAAGTGTAACTCAGATTTAAGGGGTTGCATAATGCTTGCTGGAGGCAAGTGAGCTGCAGAGGAATATATTAACCTCCCATGGACGCATTACCGTCATTTCATTAAGGACACAGGACCTGAGCATGAGCCCAGAGAGGGGGATGGGTGGTGAAAGGTGGGAGGAGTGGCTGTTTTAGCCTGTAAGGGGGAGTGCTGAGTTTTGAGGATAGGGGTAGCCGTTTTGGGATTTGAAGAAAAAAGGGGAGGTTTAAGTCATCCTGGGTATGCTACAAAATGCTTGCACTTCAGAACTAGAGGCACTCGTGGAGTGCAAACCTCCGCCAAGGCAGCACGATCCAAATGTGCATGAGTGGGAGCAAAGATGAGTTATCGCATGTGATAGGATTTCAAGATGGCTGCTGTGGCGGCCATACTGTTTCACTGATCGTGGTCAAAATCAATAGGGTCCATCCTTGATGTAATGGCAATCCACCCACAAAATTTCAGACAAATCCGCGCATTACTTTTTGAGTTATGTTGTTCACAAACAGACAAACAAACAAACCAGGGGCTAACCTGGCGCCATATTGTTTCGGAGTTATGGTACCTCCAAATTTCAGAATCAAGTCCTCCATCCAAGAAATAGATAAAACAAAAATCCATCTGCAAAAATTTAAGACAAATCCGCCTCACGGCATACTTTTATGAGCATTTTTAGTTTTGTTTGTTCATATTAACATAATATAGACATGTTTTGATGCAACATCAAACATAGGCTATGCTAAAAAGGAAAAATATGTATGACATTGCACTGCATTACCATTTATCAGGGTCAAAATTGCTCCAAATGATGAATCAAAACCTATCTATTTTGGCATGCATGGGAAGGAGGAAATGAGCCCCTAAGAGCCATACTGGGCCATATATGTTGGGGAACTTTTGAGAAAATGGGACTCAAGCCTCCTCCTGTTTAGACTATCTGGGAACTCCAAAAATAGATGTTAAAAAAAAAAAGATATGCAAAATTGGGATTAAGTTTATGCAGGTTTTGGATGCCCTTCTGTTTCATTTAAAGTGAAAAAAATATAGCGGAACCATTCTTTAGTTTGGGTTTGTTCATATTACTTCATCAATATAGACATGTTTTGATGCAACATCAAATACCTAGGTGCCATGTTTACATTGAAAAGGAAAAATGGGATGGTACTATGCTAAGGCATTGCATATGCACAGTACCATTTATCAGAACAATCCAAAATTGGGTTGGCTCATTTGAAATGTATATCTCAGTTTTCTGCAATGCCTATTCAACTATTTTGTTTGGGATGGCATGGGAGGGGCTCAAATATGAGATGCATTCTGCCAGCAGAACACTGGTGGCACTGGGGACGGGAGATCCGAGCGCATGGCAATAAGCTATGCATCATATCTTTAATTACCACATAAAATTATACTGGTGTATTGAATATAATGATATAAACACTCAGCACCCATGGTGAGAATCTCTTTGCAGAGATTGCAGTTCCAACATCGCTTCTGACCACAGGCCCCGCAGCGGGGGAAGAACTGATCTTCAGGGTCAATAACACATGGATAAGATATAAACTTTATGAGTCAGCGCACATGCCTAAGCAAACTATTTCAAAGCATATTAACATGAAAATGTCATATATTGAATTTCTGCTGAACTGCTAATAAACGTATCCAACAGTATTTATTTCTCTAAGTACTTACAGAAATCCAGTAAGTGCCTACAAGTGAGTCAGTGCGATAAAACTCATTTTCCACAAAGCTGTTAATGGGGGAGCTATACAGGTTGCATTGTGACCAGCGATGAAATGATCGATTTACGAATGAAACCCCAGAATGCTTTAAAAAATCAATCCATGGACCAGAAATTCTTATTTTAATCTATCAACCTTTAGTTATTAACCATTAAGCCCATTCAAAATACCTAACATAGGTTTAAGTAGGTCTGTAGTAAGGGAAATCAATAACTTTTAAAGCAGTGATTAGCAGTCCAATTGCCTGTTAGCAGGTACCGCTATTCTTACCACACATACCTCCATCAAAGCTGTATTTTTACTACCCGGTAAGTGCTGATACACTCAGAGAAATATAAACCTAAATGTTGCATTTTAAATGTATCATTTCAACCTAAAAAAACATTCATATGCTCTGTTTGTAAGCAATTAGAGAAGAATGTTCTTGTAAATATCTTCTGGGGGTATGGGCAGTTCCAAAAAATGTTCATCACGTCCCAGTATTCTTTGCAATACGAAGGCGTGTGGAAAGAATAAAATGTTTACAAATCAGCCAATCAGAGAACAGAATGGGGAAATCTGCCTCAGAAACAGCTTACATGGCAGGAACACAAAGGGTGAAAGTGGGGCACTCAGAAGATTTTTTTCCCCTACCCCCCATCTGGGCACAGAAAGTGAAAAGCAAACAGCATCAAAAGGAATTAAATTCCTTGGTGACAGTATCTTGAGGCCTACAGCACGTCAGTATGGGAAAACCCATACTCTTCACCACAGCATGAGACAAAACATCCACCTCCAACTGAATCCAACACATCTAATCTCCCGTATCCCCCTGATTCCAATCGGGTATGCACAGGAGGGCTGACCATCAATGTAGCAACACCTCAGTTGCCCCATGATACTAAACAACAACATCAAGAAAAAGGAAACACAAGATATCACACAGTACAGATTAATGGTGAGGCAGATAGGTCAAGACCTCAAAGTGGACACAGTGCTCATACGACAGAATATACCTAAATGGATCCATACTGCAAGATGGAACAAAAACCAACCATCTTAAAAGCACGTGCTGAGTCTTTGAACTAAGGTTGAAACCAATGTACTTGTGATTAGCTGGTAGCCCTTACTGTGAACTATGTCACCTTTGAATTCTGGGTTCATTCAAACACAAATTATGGGACTGTCCTGAGGTTTTATGACTCAGCGCCAATGTAACACACGCTCTCAGAAAGATATTTCGCAGATCCAGTATCATTCTTGTTTACTAATGACAGTAAGATGGAGTTTAACGAAAACTGAGGAAGGTTCTCACTGGCTGGTTCAACAGCTGCAAAAAAAGCTTATTTGCTCATGGGTGGGTCCCTCCTTATAAGCTGCGCATTGAATGGCTAAACTACAATCGAGAGATGTGGAGTCATCTCCTGCTTGAATCAACAAAGCCAGGGCCAGCACCTTAGACATATGAGGAAATGGTGCTGTAATTACGAGACATTTACTACAAAATCCAGACATCCACCATGAAAATAAAACAATCAGTGTGCTCAGTGCTGTGCTCTAAATTGGATGAGTCACCCAGTGCTTTATAAAAGAGTGTGTATTTGTGTATGAATGTGTATACATATGCATATGGGTATGTACACATATGAATGCAGCCCAATAAATCTTTTATTATTATTATCATTATCATTGTTATTTTACTTCACTGACAGTACATACAAAACCCTGTCTGTAGAGAGTGACTGTGAATTAAAAGTTATTTGTATGCTTATTTGCTTTTTTCATATCTATTTCAATATTTGGTAGTTCATGACACTCAAGGAAAAGGGGACCATCAAAGCTGGACCAGCACTTTGGTGGTCACCAGGCTATCCACAGCAGATAAGCTTGACATCCAGGGAGTCACAAAAGACTGCAAGTTGTCATAGTCAAAACTTCTGACCTACATCTCCATCAGGATAATTCAGAATCTGGGGTTACTGCAGATATTGGCCAGTAAACTCAGCTCCCAGAGCTAAGCGACTGTCTACAAGTCACAAGGAACACAAGGAGTCCTCCACCTACACATCTCCACCTGCTTGACACCATCCAAAAGTAGGCCCTGAAAATAACTGGAGCAGACTGGGACACTGCCACTATAAAACCCACCATCTCCAGACATAGCAACAGAGAACACATTACCGTTACCACAGTCCTGTACAAAATGCATACCCTCTACTGCCCTATAGACCTCTAGGCCTTGGTCGTTACATTATATAACAGATGTCGTACCACCCGCTTAAGCACAGCCACACCAGACTGTGCACCAAATCTCTCGTGCACCAAAACACACTCTTTGTACAGAAATTTTTACTCACTGCCATTTGTATATGGAATAGCCATTCAGAGCATGTCACTGGATCTATTACAGACAATGGCCTTCAGACCCTCCAATGTAGAGTTCATACACACCTCTGACCATTCTTTTGATTGACTGTTGAGCTGCAGTTAATCATATGATTGGCCAACTGGATATAGTCATCTTTCGACATGGCTATTGGTCAAAATTGCAACCAATTAAAAAAAAATAAAAAATCATAAATCATTCTTATTGGTTGCAATGAGCTGAGCTGAGGAGGCGGATGGGGTGAGGGCCGCCGGAGGGGACGGGGTAAGATGGGGGGAGGGAGGGGGATCTGGGTCGTTCAGACTGTGCTAATGGTGTGTTAGATTTATTGTGAACATAAAAACATTTTGCTCAATAAAGGTGCGTGTGATTGGGCCTCAGAGTTAACCTGTATTGAGCCAGCCCCTCAGCTGACCTGGTCTCTGATCATTTTCCTTTGTCTCAGCACCTCTCTTCAGGGCCTGGCTGGTTCCCACTCAAACACCCCTGCTTTCCGCTCTCTAATCCTCTTCTTCATCGGAAACATAGACGCGTGCCAAGCTCTTGGCGTCGAGTTGCTGTCAAAAGCTTGATCTCTTTCACAGGGATTCAAAGGAACTGCTATTGTGCTCATATCAGCAGTTGTCAGGGGATACAACTACTGGTACCATATATGTTTACCATATATGTTCATCATCCCCTGTGTTCATTAATCTTAATTAAGCATATTTTCAAAAAGCAGACCATAAATGAACAAAAAATTTTCAAATGGAAAACTGCCCACATGTATCGAGCAATAAGCCAATTAGCTAAATCATAACAAGGCTGATGGCTAATTAAATAATCTGAGTGACATAATGCCATAATACTCAGAGAAAATACACAATTCCACAATACAGCCTCGATCACCATTTCCAATAATTTAATATGCCTCTTATTCGACAAAGAAATGGCTCCATTACCAAAAAAATAAATCTCCAATGTTCCTATGAGAAAAAAAATAAAGGTTATTCTCTGAAAATTCTCCTTCCTCTAAACATGCAACACACAGTGCACGACAGGATTTCCAGACTCCCATCCGCAGCATTGATTTTCCTGCAACATTATAACATTTTCCTTGTGTAACTAGAGCCGGGTGTTTCAGGGAAACTTAATGCCCTCGGCTCGTGTGATGCACCCTTTTACAGCAAACAGTCAGCCGTCTCCAGATGTTTGCAGGGAGAAGCACAGGCTCAAAACCGCCGTGCGTTTTTCTCTCCAGCAACACACACACACACACACACGCACACGCACACTCACCAGTCCCCAAGGAGGGACTCACTCGAGAAAGCGTGAGGGTGGAGGGAACATGAGGGGTTTTCAAACACTGTGACATGACATGTTTTCCCCCTTTCTCTGTTCTTTTTCACAGTAAACTGTGGCTCGCCTCGCAGTACACAGCCTGTCATTAAAGCGCTAGATCCGGGTTCGTTACCCTGCTCTTCAACGACCCACTACAGCTATAAATAACGGCGAGCAGCGCCTTCCCAGAAATCTACAGCCATATTTATGTATTGTTTCTGAAGAGAGAGAGAAAAATGCCAAACATTTCTCTTCAGAAGACAAAATTCTGGTATATTTTTTACCTTAAAACCATATGAAATCATACCATATTTGCTGTTATTATTTGCATTGCTTTAAATGCAAAGTCAAAATTCTATCTTGCTCAATAAGGAAGAAACCCCAACCCTCTTTTTCAGTGACAGTAACTAGTTGACACTCAAGGAGCACAAACGCTAAGAGAGCCTCCTAAATTAAGGATTGGCACTTAAGAGAGGGTAAGATGGTCTGTTGAAGATGGGGGAAACCTCAGTAGGGAACTCCTCTGCTCTGGTGGTAAACCAGAACAGTGCTGATGGAAAGATGAGCCATCTGCTGAAAGCAAAGGAGGGATAAGCCGATGCGTACATCCATTAGAGGTCAACAGGAGACAAAAGAGCTGTAATGTGCTACAGCTCACTGCACTTTACGGGCATCCAAAGCCACTCAAAAATTACAGCAGGAACACTCCACGGATTGCAAATCCCATAAGAGCCTCCACCTTTTACCCTCCTACCTGACTTCACAGAGTCATTTTTCAAGTATTTTAATGGGTTGGCCGCAGTATAAGGCTGCAGCCACAGTTACATAGCGCAGAGTAAGGGTTTCAGTGTGAACCACAAAGATGTCTCCCACCTTGATAGTAACCTGGCATGAACCTTTGATGCGCAGCCTCCCATTGAGAAAAGCAGCTGTGAGCACACCTGTCCACTGTGACTCACCCGCTCACTGCTTAATTACAGCATCACAACTAAAGCAATGTCCCTGCATCACCAGGCGAAACACAGCTGTAAGGCTATAGATGTCTTGGCCAGTAAAATAAAAGCACTGGGCAGAGGACATTTAGGTACATAACGAGCATTACAGCATAGGTGTACTTTGGTACAAATATCCTGCAGACAGTCAGTGCTTCCATACAGGTTACACCAATGTCACAGCTCAAATTTTCAGTGAATCGTATTTATTGTTTTACCGCAGATGTATAGAAGACAGTTTCAATTTCTGTCCATTCAGATGGGATAATTCATGGGGCAAACTAGGTCAGCATCTTTTACCAATAGTGCGACAGCCAAGCACGATTTTGAAAAAAGCATACTTCAGGGGGCCTCGTTTCTCATTTTGCACAAAAAATTCACCCCTGGAGCCAAATACTGCGTATGATCACTTACATGCAGGTGACTGTCAGTAATTGGCAATATAGACCACATGCCGACACAGTTTCACACAAATGACTGATAGCCCTAAACAAGAAAAGCCATTTTCAGTTCTTTTTTTCCCCCCCCATCGCCTGTGGTGAACATCAGGGCATCAATGAACAATTCATGAGCAGAAAAAGCAAACAACACCTGCGGGATTTTTATGAAGTGCAGCCATTTCCACGGCAACCTACTGAAGCAAGTCTGCATCTCTCTGAGCAGACCTTCACCACTCACAGGCTCCAGAAAATAATCACAACTTTCAGTCTCATTAACTTTCACAGAATTCTCCATCCAGAAATGACCTCAACTTTTCACAGAATTCTCTATCCAGAAATGACCTTAACTTTTCACAAAATTCTCCATCAAGAAATGACCTGGGGTCCAGGCAAACAAAAGCAAAGGCATTGAAAGAGTGCAGGCAAAAATCAAATATATACTTCAGTATGCTGGTCAACAGGTAGAATGTCCTAGCTAGAATTTTTCTCACTGGTAAATACATCCAAAAGGGATTCATTTTTCCTGTCCAATCTTAAAAAAAAAAAAAAAAAAAAAAAAACAACTCGTCACGTATAGCAGATTTTGTTTCTATGTTGTGAAAAAAAAGCTCTTCGGGTTGATTTAAAAATGACTTTGCCCATTAAATCAATTTAATTAATTACTGAATCCATTTTCGCTTATAGTTACTGCTGGATTATTTCAAATCAAGCAAAAAAAAAAAAAAAAATGGCCATTACATGTTCAAACAATGCGATACCGTCAGACACATTAAAGGCCTGCAATATCCTCACATATGAAGGCTTGATTACTGTTACCTGCTTCCCACTTTTGTTCGCCTGGTTAACGATCAAACTATTTATTAACTGAATAATCAAGATCAATCTGTGGCCTATAATGATCAAGAAATGATAATGACAATGAAATGAAATTGAAAAAGTGATTGCTAATAGGCTATATGTACGCATGTTATACAGTAAGGATGGCAATAATCTGAATAACTGTAAAAATAAAATGCAATCTTTCACTCAATTCCATCACTCATTTTACTGTTTTTTTTTTTTTCAGAAATGCACTGTAACTTAAAGCAATATTTTGAATATAGGGCTTAATTTGCACTCACTAATCTGTGCAATCATTTTGCAATTGATTCACTAATATTCCATGCCTGTGTGATGGGAGGAGGTGTTTGAATTTCCCTTCCCATTCACTTGCATTGAAAAAGCAACGTACTCACACAAATATAAACAAAGCATTTCAAATCTGAAGTCTTAAATATACCATGATATTTTTACACTAAATAATAAAAGGGTATGTTGTCATAGTCATTTCCGTGCTTGGTTTTTGTGTCATTCTAATTTTTAAACTGTTTTACACACAAATACAATAAATTGTCAATAAATTCCTTTGACACTTATGAAATACTTGTAGATATACTTCAGTATACCATAGTAACATCTAACAAAAAGATCTAAAAACAATGAAGCAGCAGATTTTGTGAAAATTAATATTTGTGTCATTCTCAAAACTTTTGGCCACGGCTCTACAGTGTGAATGTCAACAAGAATTTGTTCATACACAAAGTAAAAACTAAAACACTGAAATATTGCCCGACTCCTCACCCACCATAAAAAATTTTCTCTCTAATGTGGAATTGTTACTGCCCAAAGACCTGCCATTACTATGTAATCACAGTGTAGTTGTAGTGAGTGCAACCAACTGTGAGGAAGTCACTAAATAAACAATAGTCCCCACAGAACAGGTGGAAAATTGCTGCACTGAGAAGAGGCACATCTTGGTGATATTCACTGGTTAACCTCTGAATCAGGTCATTGTTAAGAGGAACCAGCACAAATGCAGGACATTGACTGAAGTCTCCTTTTGATAACACAATCATGGTCCCGGTAGCACAGCCAGTAGAGCACGTCGCGAGTCCCTCCATCTCATTTTTCCCCCTTCTCTTTCCTATCCTAAATGCAAAACTGGTCGAGGCCCTTGAAATATATCAAACGATAACATAATCAAGGTCAGTGCTCATACCTTCGCATATACTAACTAGGCTATGCTACTGCTGACTGCCAGAAACCAACAGTTGTAAAACACAGAGGGGACCAATGTTTTCATCATATCATTCTAGCTTCATTCTTATTAGCCTACCAACATTCAAAAAATCCCATTATTTACCTTTAAGATACTATTACAGCCATATTTTTTGTTCAGATCACTAAAAGTTTTATTTCTATTTCACCTCCCAAAAACATTGGTCAAGGCTGAAAGGCTGAGGTACATACCATAATCAACAGTATGGGAAGGAAATATAACTCCTTTGAGGAAGTACGGTCATGAGGACAGTGAATGTGTACTGGGGACTTCATTTGTCCCCTTGTGGCAAAATGTTCTGGGCCAGCTGCAATCTAATCAGTGTATAAACAACAACGTCTATTCATTAATTGTAAAGAGCCACCAGAGCAAGTGTTACACTGCCCCAGAACATGGCTAATTTTGTAGGTCCAAAGATAATTAGCAGTTTATTAATAGCTTTACCTTCATGTACATGATTCGTGATTTCATTGGCATATTTTTGTGTTCTACATTTAAGATTACAGTTCAGTAGCATACTTTTTAACAAGTCACTGCTCTGAAAGTTTTTTTTTTCTTCCCCACAGACTCACAATCCATTTGGCTGTTTAGCCACTGGTACCACACAAAAAATATTGCATTTCTCAAAGCAAGCAGCACCTCAATTGCATCCAGAGTAACTTCGTGGCCACAGATATAAAACCCGGAGAAAGAAGGTAATGCCTCAACCTTGAATCATCCAACAGCTCATTTTCAGTGAGAGAGACAGTTTGCCTCTTGAGTTCATTCATTTATTCATTTCATACATTCACATGATCTTTTTTGCTGTGTATTAAGGGTGAGGTCTGTTCTCCCTGAGCTGTCCTGTAATGTCACAGACATGGCAGGAGTGGACACTACAAGTGAAAACCTACATTTTATCTCAATGCCCCACATGTCTGGGTCAGCATCATCTTCCGACTCAGAGAGAATGACATAAGTACTGAGGAACTAATTAAATGCCATTACTAAAATGATTCCTTTATTAAAAAGAAAACAGAAGTGATTGGGATGTTTTACCAAAGTTTTCTGAACCACAGACAAATGAGCAACAAATCCAGCATCAAATATTCCTGCACATTTGAAAATACAACAATATGTTCTGAGCCCGCACAGACAAAGCAGAAACTTTAGCACCACTAAATCATTCAAAATGATAGTGTTTTTCTTTAAGTCAGACTTTTTTATAGTGCAGTATTTCTACAATGTAGCTGTGATGTCTGAAAATGAGAACCATGTGACTGTTTCAACTAAGCCTGTATAGAGGGAGAAATATGGGCTAGAGCTTCTTTCAGAATCTATTTCCTAATGAGAGCATTTTGTCCCACACTTTCTTCAGGACTGGAATGTCAATTTTTGTAACGCATAAAAGCTGTAAACTTTTATATTACATCACTGCTATTTAGTGAACACATTCATGGCATGTAAAAGTATACCAAAGAAATTTCAGTAGACTTTCTTGTTTTAAGGTACAACAGCATTTCCTCAGTGAATCCAATCCATAAACTTTGAGTTACAGGTAAGGTTTCTAATTTACGTTATTATGTTTCCTAAACTGCACATGCTCATAACTACAATGCCAAGATGGGGTGGCAGGATAGCCTATTGGTAGGTTAATCATGGTTTGTCCTAGGGCATTTCCTTCAGAATCTATTTCAAAAATGCTGAAGAGGCTTTCCTTGTACCTCTTTGTCACTCCCTTACAACTGTTCCTTCTGGACTGGAATGTCAATTTTGGACATTCAGTATTAGTTATTTTAGCTACCCGCAACAAAGTCATGTTGAAATGGTAGTAACTTTAATTTATTACATCACTTTTTATATGTGGCAACCACTTTCAAGGGGCCAGAAGTAATTGAACAATTAGCCCTAGAACTGGTCCATGGCTAGATGTTTGTGATTCTCTCATTATTTCAACACTCTTTGAAATCCGATAGAGCTTATAACAAACCAAACAGAGTGAAAACAAATGCATTAGGTATGGCCAAAATTATATTTGGTATCTGAAAATATTTGCACTGGTGAGCTCAGGAACACCAAAAGACCCATAAGACCACAATAACAGCAGTTGATCTGTTTCCCAAGAGCAAAAAGAATCCTTCACAACAGCTGACCAGATGAAGAACCCCCTCCTTCCACAAGGTAGGCCTATCTGTGCCAAACTCAACAATCAATTGAAGAGTTCACCACAGTAAAAACAATTCATGGGTTTACCATGATGCAACCAAATTGGTGAAAACAAAGATTGCCAAAAAAAAGAACATTCATGGCCAAAAAAAAAAAAAGACCAAAACTTTCTTGTTTATGGCCAAACACAATCAATTGAAGACAACAGCATTCAATAAGAGATTGGTGGAGAACATTTTCCAAAAAAAAAAAGTGAAATCAGTTCAATTTCTAAACTTTGAGTTACAGGATGACCAATGACCAATAAAACTATAGTTTCAAAATAATTTATGTTACTTTAAAAAAAACAGCAATGATGAATTATGAATTGTATGGGTCTACACCATCAGCTCACATTCATCCAAATGTTGAGCAAAAAAAGACTATTTAATTTCAGACAAGTACACTCATGCATTGGTTAAAATATTTATTGGCATGCAAATGTCCTGATGTTAACTTTGGCAGAACGTTTTTTTTCTGAAGGTTCTTCCGACGAGGGGTGTGTTTCCTGAAATCACAGATGCTAACTTACCTAGTTGGAACCACTTTGTGAATGGTTCACTTTTATGTTGCTGGTTTGTCCGTGGGGCATGGGAAACGCGCCCAGAGAGGTGGTGCAATAACTGCCTAAACCTCAAAAATGAGGCAGGGAAGAGCAGAACCTTTCCTTAATATCACACAGAGCAGAACCTCGGTAAAAAAAAAACATATTTTGTCAGCAAATTCCCATTATTGTCAACTGTTCCATCTGGCATACAGGTAGGTCCGTAAATTTTGGACATTCACAAAAAGATTTGACTTTCCTTTTAGCGATTATGTTGGGGTCCAATTACTTTTGAAGCACTAAAATTAAGGGCTACATATAAAAAAAGGTATTAATCATGTTTTAATCCCTCCGGAAAACTCCAGAAAAATGTACGCACTTCGATTACTTCAAGATTGTTTTATTTCCAGTCCACAATGATGGCGTACAGAGCCGGAATTACAAAAATTGCATCACTGTCCAAACACTTAATGTTATAAAACTGGTTAACTAAATGTACTCTCGGGGAATCCTTGAGAAAGAGAGTCTCATTGAAACTTCTCTGGTTATATAAAGTCAAACAAGAGGCCTGTCGGCCTAGAGAGCACCGCTGAGGATGACTGAAATGTCCATGTCATAACTTAATTTCAGAAATCCTTGAAAACTATTGCAATATTAACACATATGACACATTAATGAAAGACTGAAAAAAAATCAGCATAAACACTGATTGTCTAAGTCCAAAATGCTGAATTTCTCAAAAACCGGGACATAGAATTTTCTCATTTTCGCAGGGGATAATCAGAACATCATAAGGAAGGCTCACAACAAATAAGACCAAAAGTTATCAGTTTTAGATATGAATGAAAGACTGAAAAAAAATGAGCACAAACATGTAATGATATGCTCAGAGGAACCAGTCGCAACTCAGGGATAATCCACAAATCGTAAGCCTTTATTGCAAAAAGGGTCAGGACCAGAAGACACAAGGATTGCCAAGCCAAAAACAATGTCCAAAAAGCGAAGTCGACAGGACAGGCAGGAGTCAAAACCAGTAAGGCAGATGTGCAACGGTACATAGACAGTAAGCCAAAACACGTGGTCGAGATCCAGAAAGGTAGGTCATACACAGGGCATCCAAAACATAAATCGGGGTCGTACAAAAAACAGGTCAAAATCCAAAAAGGCAAAACAGGAATAGAAGGGCAATGGCAAACTCGAGGTCAGGCAAAAACAGTCATGAAGAAGCAATAAACAAAAGGCATACGAGGAGCTCTGCACAGATGTAAATTGATCAACGTTCTGACAAGGAAAGAACTGCAGTGAAGACTTTAAGTAGACACGAGGGAAGTCACATGCTATGCAGGGAACAGGTGAATTGGATAAGACTAATTACAGAGGTAAGCACACATGGGGAAGTCCCAAACAGCAAACAATTGGCAAAAACCAAAACGCGGACAGGATCAACGCAGACAACCTATGACAGATAAACAGCTCAGGTCAAGGAGTTCTAAGTGCACAGTTAAGATTCCAGGACAGAGAGGCGCACCTGAGGTGCTGTTAATCAAAGCAGAGCACAGGGAAAGCAAAAGGGCGGAGTTACAGAACAGAGCAGAGCGGGGGCAGAGTTAGTTATATTAGTAAACAGTGATATCTACACACCCAATCAAAATACGTGAATGTTAGTTGGTTAGTTTATGTACAGACAAAGGGATTAGTATACAGTAAAATTGCCAGCACTAACTAAGCAGCCTAGCAGTTAATTAATATGGTAATTTCAGAACAGTGGGAAGGAAGGTAAAATGAGACTTGAAGGAAGTTTGTGAAATACCGGAAAACTTCCGAAATCACCTGAAGCGTGTCTGCATGCAGACGGGAGTGCACTGGCATAATGACACAGATCACATCAGACATTACAGGGGAGACAATGTGCAATGCAATAATGGAATGAATAAATAAACATGAAAAATAAAAAATACAAAACCAGACAGATACAGATCATAACAAAAGACTGATTTTCTAAGTCCAAAATGCTGAATTTCTCAAAAAACGGGACGTAGAATTTTTTAATTTTCACAGTGAACATTCAGAATATCATAAGGAAGGCTCAAGCCAAATTAGATAAAAAGTTATCAGACAGTTTTTGAGATATTCAAATTTGAAGTGAAAAGTTGCCGCCGGACAGACGGACGGACGCCGGACGACTCGGCATTAGAAAAGCTCCACTGATTGGGGGAGGTGCTGGAGTATATCTCAGCTAACTATACTGCCCTACAAAGCCGAAGTGCAGTAACTACACATTGGATAAACTGTGAGTTGTGCAGGTCTGGGCCTGATAGTAAATGGAGGTCAGGATTTATTTGGATAGAAATTATACCCTAGCAAGTCTGTTAACCATAATCTATCATAGATGTGCCAACTATTCGTTTGTTGGGTCAGCAAACAAATTCTGAAGCTGCTTAAAATATTTTGTAGTTACTGCACTTAGCCTTTGTAGGGCAGTACAGCTGAGCAGCAGGATATACCCAGGATGCACACACACTCAAACCTACAGGCAAGTATAGAGTTTCAAGCCTGACATGTATGTCTTCAGACGTTTAGAGGCAAACAGAGTACCAGAAAACTTGCAACTGCAGGGAGAACTTGCCATCTCCATACAGAAAGGCCCCAGGTCAGACTCAAATCCATAACCTTCTTGCTGTGAGGCCACACTGCTAGCCACTGGGCCACAGTGCCACCAAGGGCCACTGCACCAATCGTTGCATGGGCCACAACACTGTCAGGGAGCCTGATGATTGGGTGCAAAGTGCTCATAGACTGTGACTTTTGTAACTCTTATTTTCTTTCAACAAAGCAATTACCACCAATAATGAGCCTCTGCAGCCTCCTAACATACTCTAAATTACATTACAATCACTTACACATCACCGGCCAAAAAAAAGTCACACAATAATATTTC
Source organism: Gymnothorax javanicus (assembly GCA_029692085.1). Lineage (NCBI taxonomy): Eukaryota > Metazoa > Chordata > Actinopteri > Anguilliformes > Muraenidae > Gymnothorax > Gymnothorax javanicus. Next base: position 44,731,706 of record CM056202.1, on the reverse strand, counting down.
CTTGGACCACCCGCCTTTAGCTTTGATTACGGCACACATTCACCATGGCATTGTTGCGACGAGCTCATGCAATGTCACAACATTTACTTCTGTCCAGAGTTGCATTCATTTTTCACCAAGATCTTGTATTGATGATGGGAGAGTCAGACTGCTATGTAAAGTCATCTTCAGCACACTCCAAAATTCTAAATGGGGTTAAAGTCTGGACACTGTGGAGGCCAATCGTCTCATACTCCCTGAACCACTCCTTCAGAATTTGAGCCCGATGAATCCTGACTTTGTCATCCTGGAATATACTCATTGTGGGGATGACTGCTGGTGCTTTCCCAAAATATTTACACAATAAAATTTATGATGAAGAAGCATTAGTGATGTGGATATGATGATGAAGCAGGTACAGGGAACAGTTACAGCAGTCTAACTGGTGCAGAAAACTTCATCCCTTTACTTTAATGCAGCCTTTAAAACCAGAAAAGACAATAGGTGTGTCATATCACAACATTACGACATCAAAAATCTGTGACGATATCTTATCTTGTGTAACAATGTACCAATATACTGCCCAGCCTTAAAAACTAGTACCAGGCTCATTGCCAAAAGCGTGGAACACCTGGTGGTTTAAAATTGTGTTTTCCTCAATATTTAGGAGAAAAACTGCTTCAAAATAATCAATCATGTCAGCTTTGATTTTTGAGAGGAAGGTAAGCAGTTGCTTTATCGCTAATATCGAGCAAATTTTTAAGTTCAACGCAGAAAGATGCAGAGGATGTCGATGTCAGAGAATTTTTCAGACCCACATAACATCCTGTAAGATGCACCGGGAACTGTTGCGCTGGACACTACTACAACTGAAGAGCAATTACATGTTTTGAAGTGTACTTTTTTTTACTGACTATGAATAATCAAGAGAGGTCATATAAGGCTTAAATCTGGTAGGAAAAAAACTGGTTCAGATTCAGGCTCCAAAGGAAGTTATGCTCCAACTTAATTTTTATAGTACTATTCAGATTACAAATTGCCAAAACACATTTTTTAACTCTTTTGCCCATAGACTCACCCCTCCCTTTCCCCAAAACAACAACAAATGACGACCCTGGCCATATCAATGAGGACTACATTTGACGCCTCAGGAATACCCCCATTTTCAGTCAATGCGGGGAGGCCAGGGAAAATGTCCATTGATACACATATAGGCGTCAAATGTAGTCATTATGGGGAAAAGAGTTCAGGAGGGAAGGATTTAAAGAGAGCAGAGCTCACCTCTCCCATTTAACCATCTCTACTAACACTCCAGGGTAACCCCATAGCTGATGTGTTAAGGATTTTTTATGGCATTTGGCAATTGTTCATTTCATGCATGATGACCAATCAAATGCATCAGTGGGTTGGACATGCATATTCTATTGTTTTCATTTCCAAAGCATACAAGATAACAGTTCATGTTAAAAGAGATTCAAGTTATCCTTAATACACAAAGGTGCTCAATTTCATCAAAATCCCCAGCGGATGTGTCCCATTTAAGCCATAGTTGCATTTATTCATCAAAGAACATTACCATTGTATTGCTTCAAGTCATAAGTACCAAGTCATGTTCTGCATATCAATGCCAAAGAGTCTTCTGATGTGGCTCTTCCTTTTACTATGCCTCTCATGAAAGGTCTCAGTTAGTTTAAGAGGCAATACAGCAGAAACCTGATCTCAAACGTGTGAAACGGCACTTCTGACTGAAACAGGCCACACTTCCTGTAACCGTGTGAGAATTCCACATGCATGCACTCGCACGTCGATAACCACAAAAAGCAGCATCCACGCCTACTTCAACTGTACAGCTTTTAGTCGAGTGAAACATCAGTCCTGGGGCAAATCAAGGTTTGCTAGCTTGGATTACTGTTGGAAGTTGGAGCGTTATATTGTTGCACCTTCAGCCATATATTATATTATATTATATCACTGTTGAAATATACTGTTGTAAAAGGATCCCTGACAAGCAAGACAAAAGAGATTAGGCCGGCCTGGGCTCTACGCAGAGGTTTTGAGAGGTGCTTTCTTGAATGCCTGGTTTTCATCAACTCAACAGTCAATTTCTGCTCAGCCAGAAAAAGCCAAAGCCTGAGCCTCAGCCACAAGAACATTTGACCCGGCAATGACATCAGAGGCTTTGTTGTTATACATTGTATGTGCCCATGATTATAGTGGACTAGGCCTGTACAAACTGGCTTTGTTAGCTCAAATCTTAAACATGCTCCTGCCTAAACTGAAAAAAAAAAAAAACAACAAAAGCAATACGAGACCCTCCATATCTTAGGTGCACTTTGAGAATGGTACATTTCTCACAAAAGTTAAGATGACTTCTAAGGACTAAATGTGCATAGAAGCATGATATTTGGAACATCAAAAGAAATTTCTGAAATGCAGCCTTCCTTAATTGATAGCAATTCTTTGTTCTTCAGCACTAAATGACAAAACGGCTTTCCTCTGATGCAATAAGTTATTACAAGTTAGCAACTGTGGTCAAGAATCAAGATACAAACACAACAAATCTGTACAAATGCCCCATTTAATTGTGTAAAACCAGACATAAACTAGTAAAGCATTATTAAACTGTGAGGAGCGCGTGCTAAAATATTTAAAACTGTTATCATCCAAGTACTGTCTTTCAACATTGTGGCTGCAAAACAAAAATCTAGCTTTCAATGCCAAAAATTGCCCAAATCTCAAGTGTGATTTTAGAGGCTAAATCAGCAGGTAACTATATCAGAGTAAAATAAAAAAAAAAATACCATGGACCTTGGCTGAAGTGCAAAAGCTAACAACTAAAGCAAGTGCAAAAAAAAAAAAAAAAGAGTCAAGGTCTTTGCTTAGATTGTCTTTTTCAGACAGACATTCTAGCGGTTCTGCGGTCTGTAAATGGGCTGGTTCACCCCTCAGAAGGCAGAGTTTTCACGAGCGCTGTGGAAGACGGCCAGCATCACCCCGCAAAATACAGCAAGCCTGGGAGACGAGAAGGGCAGCCAGAGGATAAATAATGGACAGACCTCACAAAAAAGAGCAGCTCAACAGACAATGCCACCAGGGCAGCCACGCCATATGGCCCAAGTATGTGGTTTAGAGAGAGATTAGACCTAGCCAGCAACAGGGAACAATGTCATCACTTGAGATGAGCCTTTAGGCCACCACAATGGCCTTTATCTCACCACTCTAGATTAGAAAGTAGTGACAAAACCACAGCACACTGACCGTCACATTTAATGGAACAACACTGAACAAGATCTGTGGGAAACTGACACAATGACTAAATGTGTTACAGTAACGTGTACGTTTGTAATTGCTGTTGTGTACTTGTGCGTACATGCATGCTTGTGTGTTTGAGTGAGTGGTGAAAACCCTCCTCTAATATTCATACAGTTAACTGTCAATTCTCCGTCCCAGAGAGTCTTTAAAAGGTCCCAGCCCTCGGCTATACATGCAAATATAAATTCTGAAAGGCAACGGTTTTCTGCCAGTTTTTACTAAAATATTTTACTTTAGGAAAATGACCTGACTCTTTGGTAGGACAATAATATTGTAGCTTAAAGCATTCTGAGAAGTCAATACTAGTTCTAGTCTCTCCTGCCGCTGGACATTAAAGGCAATTTCCTTGTCTCTCTTTTTTTTTTTTTTTTACATCTTTAACCAATAAAACCTTTTTTTTTTTTTTTTTAACCGCACTAGGTCTAAGAATCCCCAAACAGATTTTAAGAAAATGCAAAGGCTTCTGATGTGCACCTGTATATACAGGAATGTATACAATCATCTCTCACCATTTTGAAATGTAACACAGTACATACATGTCAGACTGATCATTGTGCTTAATTAGTCAATCAATTATCAGCTTCTACACCAACACAATTCAGTAAATCAATAAAAGCCAGTAGTTGAAATTCAACAGTTCAGTTTGTGAGTCCAGTGTAAGTGCAGACTAGGACATAGGGGCAGTCCTGACTGAGCAAGGGTAAGAAAGCCAAAATCTACCTCCTCCATCCTGCCTGCTTTCCCTTTCCAGCAAGGAGACCATTCAGTTACAACTTACTCTGTTCGACTGAAAAACCCAAAGGTTCCGGCACTCTACAGTTCCCCTTCTGTTCTTCATTTTTCTCCATTTAAATGCAAATCAGGCAATTCGTCAGCTGAAACAGCTTGAACATAGATGGGAAAACACAGCCGCTACCATCTTAACAAGTCCCAATTCCATTCACCATTCAAATTCTGCCTGCCCTCCAACCGTTCTCTCACCATGTGCCAATTCGCATTCAAATCATGATGACAACTTTTTGTATCTGAAGGAAGGCAGGAAGGAAAACATTTATTGATAATGCGTGTACAGAAGTCTCATTTCTTGACTTCAGGATGCTTAATGGCACAAAAATTGGTTATAAATGCTGCACATAAAGGATAAATAGAACTCATAATGACTGGATACCCTTCAAATGAGTCCATGATATCCATATTGTACCATCAGAGCATAGTCCTGTCACTAGAATATTCACGGTTACAAGAAATCAGAGTCTGTCCTTTCACCAAAAAGGGCCAAGCAAATGACTATAGGCCAGAATTATGGTGGCAGAAATAACTTATCACCAAACCATAGTCTTCAATCATGACATTGATAAGTAGGCTATAATAAGGTGTCTTGGTTCTGGAGAAAAACAGTAGCCTGCACCATCTTCCGCCATCAAGCAACATCACTCGACATCTCTATATTCACAGAACTTAAAGTAAACCCAAGTCAAGCATTGTTAAACAGTGTATGCTTTTCCAAAAGTCATACTTAATGGCCACTGATGAAATAAGAAAAAAAGTGACAGGTTACAGTGCAAGCTGAGCCAGTTTTATATATATTTTTATGAAGTTTGTGGTACATTCACTCTTCCATCATAAATCAAGTACTGTGAACTAGTCATTTGTCCAGCTCAATAGTAAACACTAAATGAACACACTGGGAATCTACCGAACACTATTTTCAGCTGTTTTTGTTTTGGGCAGAAAAGAGAACCGAGTTGATCCAAAAGTCAATTACGCCAGTGCTGGCTGCTAACTCCTTGCAAAGAGTTATGAGCCCCCAGTTCCCCCGGGCAGGAGCCCCAATTTTAGAGCAGCGCTACCCTATTCACAAGAGCAGTGAGTTCATCACTCAACCTCCCGGCAGACTTGGGTAAGGTATATACGCACAGTGAAGGGTGAAAGCAGAGCTGCTTATTCAATCGAGTGCAATCCAGCAGGATAACGACACCACAGCTACATCCATGACAAGCTGAATTCTTTTTATTTTGATTCGTAGCCTAGGGGGTGAGGGGGTGTAGCTCTGGGTATACGAGGTTGGCATCTTAACCCATTTTTAATGTGGAAGTGGGGGGATGACTCCAAGCTACAGATTTATCCAAAAAATGTTGTAATTTCACTTTCTCTGGACATTAAAAACATACAGAGAAATAGTTCAAGGAAAAAAAGCTGGAAAAACAAGTCATGCATGGAGTGATTGAGCCATATGGAATGAACATGGAGCGAGCAAAGTCCATTCACAAAACTGCCCAGCGGACTCTGACTCATGGCAGACAATGTGTAATCTGAGAAATACTGCCTTCAGAGCAGTACAGAGTTATTAAGTTGTTGTAAACTTGTCAAAGATTTTAACTGAATAAATACACTGTCCAGCTTTAAAAAAGGTTGCCATTTGGATTTACATAAGCAAATATTTAAGAGCCAATGACTGGGTCATTATTGCAGAGGTTAATCTGTTTCAGCTGGCCTGGCAACAATTCTTTTTCAAATGTAACTGATACAACGTGTAGCTTTGCAGTTCTCCAACAACTACATTGAAAGACGTATCTCCTGGTCGTGGAAAAGATGTTTCAGAGGGGGAAATTATTGGCCAGCATCAAGCAAAGAAAACAACTAATGGGACTGCTGTAATTAATGGAATTGGGTTGAGAACAATCTGACACGTTATAATCTGTATTGAAAGTCATGTAATGCACTGAAAAAGACCACACAAAGTGGTTTAACTCTCCTGTCGTCAATGCAAGATCTGAGCCAAAATTGAATGTCATTCCGCACACAAATAAATGTGACGTTGCATAAGGTTTTCAAAGTAAGTATGTGTGCAGAAATAAATGCTAATGGCAGTTCAATGAAATGTAGTGTGTGACTTTTTCTTTTTGGCCAGGCAGTGTATAGTCCATATTTTCAAGTAGATGAAGACATTGGCATGAGTGAAAGAGCAAAGGTCACCCTACATTACATTGGAGACACATCCAACCAGTTTTAAATACCTGAGATCTGGGACTGTCATGCCCTTATCCTGCAACACTGTAGTATACTGAGGGAAACAATAAGGGAATGGTATGATAGCAATAATGACACTTCAATGAACAGATACAGTATAAAAGATAATACAATAAGATAATATATAAAGATTTTGTACAAACTTCAGTTAAAGCAAAACCTGTGTTTTTCAGGATGCACTCTTCTATATCATTAAGTTCTAAGAGCATTTCATTCACATTATTACAAAGTAGAACAAGCGGGTATAATTCGTTGCCAAATTATTTGATGCGCACAATTCAGTGGCATCCCAGGCTCTATATGAACAGACTGCATCCAAATATAGGGACTTCATAGACATTTAAAAAATAATGGATCACTTCCTAAAACCTCTGGCCATTGCCCCCAAACTGAGGTGACATTTTCAATCAGATTTATAGTAATTAATCTCTCCAATAGCATTTCAATAATCGTCATCATAACACAGCCTTCCCTGACCCTGATGAATTTGTGTTCTTCTTAAAAACCAGAAAAGCGCTAACAGTTATCAAGATTATTCAGTGAAAAGGCCCTGTAGACCTCACTCCGCCTCTGTTGCCAGCAATTGTCTTTCCAGGCGCAGCAATTTAGCATTCAACAGATCGGTCAGCAATGGAGCTGTGACACTTCCTTTTTCACACAGACAAGTGCCAACAGTCACAAAAATCAAAAATATAGGTCATTACACAATCGTCAGCAGTTGCCTTTGCTCAGTTCTGAATGTGTCACTACTATAGGGCCCTATGATGCCAAAAAAACAGATGAAATCAGAGAATTCCATAATACAAATGGAACTGACTGTAAAACATGGAATATTGCAGACTTTGCCGAGATGTGTATGGAATATACGAAAATCTGGGTTTTCCCTGTAGCGCCTTAAGGCTGGCTTATTGTCCAGCTATGAGCACTGACAATGGTCATTGAGACTATGCAAAAGTGTAAACTCCCAAGCTACATTCTAACTTGGTGCCGCGGACAGTGGAGGAAGAAATGTCTTAGCTAAATGTAATTTTATTCGGGGCTTTACTTCTCAGAGATGAAATCAAACAAGGTCAAATGCCAGGTATGTGAATACAAGGCAGCGCTCATTTGCAGAATGCAATTCAAGGGATCACAATTAAATTTCCAAATTTTGCAGCCAATGGTGCTACTGCTATTCTCACCTAATCCTTGCAGGTGATTACTTGACGCGCGTTGGAGGTCAAAGGAGGTCAATTCTCCGCGTCAGAATTTACACTTCCGCTAAACACAGCAACCGGTCCGGTACTCTTCGCGAGCTATGCTATTCCAGGTCAGTGTACGATATACAGCTACAATATTTGCTTCACGTGAACATGTACAATTACATCTCCAAAAAAAAAAAAATCATAAAAGTAATAATACAATATATAATAATACATTAACATTTCCAAGAAAGTATCTCGCTTGCATTGCCAGTAGCATGAACATGCAAACGGAAAACCAGTTTTGCGCACTGAAACCATTGACTGTCTACAGTTTATGGCTGAAACTGGATGTGTGGATTACAACACAAATATTCTAGCACCACTCCCTGCAAGGTTTGGACATTTAATTATGATCCCTCAAATTCTCTTGTTCCAGAGTTAAGGATCAAAGATATATGCTGAAGTATTAGTTAAATGTTATACAGTACTCGATACATAAATTTCCACACAGCATTTTTGGTCAATTGTCAATCATAGCTGCAAGTTCACACCACAGACCAACACACCATCAACTAGTATCACCCAGTGAAAGATTGACCTTAACCCTGCAATAGCTAATGTACTGTTTAAGAGGGATACCACTGATCAACTATCAACAGCGAAGAACACATTTATTCACAGTCACAACCAAAGTGCTAGCTATTTATTTACAAATGTAGCATTGCAACAATTCACGATACAGATGAATAAAATAACTCAGATAGCTGATCTGTAATAGTCATGCTGCACTGCCTGCATTTCACTCACACAGCTTTTAAGAAGAGCTACAAACTATAATTGCCTGACTATTAATAGTCATAGTAGAGAACAATCCGAGATGACATTAAACGATGGACGGTTCTCCCATTGTCATTGTGGGGTAGAGCGGAGGTAATCAAAACAAACATACTGCCCAGACTTACCTATATTATATCTGCTCTCCCATTACAATTTCCACAAGGCTGGTTTAAAAGAAATCGATGCTCTTTTTTCCACCTTCTTATGGAGAGATAAGAAGCCAAAAATAAACCCTCTCAAAACCAAGAATCAAGGTGGACTAGGTGTTCCAGATGTATTTTTGTATTATTGTTCGATAATGCGAGATTCCCCTTTCTTGGGGTTACAATGATACTGTTGCACGGGGCACCTGGGAATGGCTTGAAAGTGAATTAATTACTGAAAGTAACAGGTCCATTTCATTATCTTCTTTATGGTACTGGCCTAAACCCCCTGCCAAATTAGACAATCCAATAATTAAGTTCTCCTGTGACGTGGTGAAAAAGCTGCATAGCAAACTGGGCATCAACGGAACCTCCCTCCCCTCTTGTCCTTTATGGAACAACCCATTGTTATCAGTAAGTGGGAATCCACTGTCTGACAAATCATGGCAGAGACAGAACATACATAAGCTTGGGCAGGTGCTGAAGGATGGTTCAATGCTTTCATTAATGGCACTCAATACAAAATTTGGACTGAGCAGTAATTCTTTTTTTAACATATGCACAACTTCTGACATTAACCAGACTATCGGTTGGGTAATCCTATCGGTAGCCATGGGGAAATAGATGAGAAGTTGGAGGTTATTGCACATGGAAGAGGAATAGTCTCCAAACTTTATAGGCAATAACTGTAATATCCTGACCCAACTGCAATGGCAGCGAGATCTGGGAATTAACTTGTCATCTTCAGAATGGGATAGTTTGTGGAGGAACTCAATCTGTATGAGTAAATGTGTCAGATACAGAGTAATTCAGATGAAAATATTGCACGATTTAATTTATTAAAAAAAAAGATGGACCAGAGCTTATCTGACCAATGTTGGCATGGATGTGGAGAGGTGGGTACTCTCATCCATATGCTATGGCACTGCCCTGTCATTGTTTCCCTGTGGAGGGAGGTGGAATTTATTCTGTCAGGGGTCCTCAACATTGACCTGCAATTTTATTTACTACATTGAAAATATCCAAAGCACTAAACACCAAAGAGTGATCGCCTGGCGTGCCTTACAACAAAACGCCTAATCTTAATGAACTGGAAGGTGAGGAAACCCTCCTGCTTCTCCAGAGAGAGAAATCCTCCATCTTTTAAGCATGGAGAAAGCCTCCTCCATCCTCAGGGACCTAGACATGGACGCGAGTGAGCTTTGGGTTACTTTAAGATCTTTTCTTGATGCACAACCTCACAAATATTTTTTCCCTGCATAACCAGCGTACAGTACATATAGAATGCTAGTCTATTCTTTTTTTTTTTTTTTTTTTTTTTAGTGTGTTTTTACCAAAGAAAGTTAATCTTGCCTAGAGCGTTTCATCAGTCTAGTCAACCACCTTTCTTTTTACTTATCTACTTATCTTAAATCTTCCGTAGGGATGCTGACATGTATCATGCCCGCATCCTAGTTGAACAAGTGCACTGTGATCCCCTTCTCCTTTCTTGTATGTCAGTGTAATTTGTCTTCATATATTGTTGTAGGTCTGATTGATTGTTTTTGTTGTTATTGCATTGTTGTTATTTATTATTGTAGGTCTTGTTATTGTTTTTGTTGTTATTGTCTGGTATTTATTTAGGTAGGTCTTGTTAATTGTTTTTGTTGCTATCGTTGTCTATTATTGTTGTGGATTCTAAAAATAATAAAAGAAATACTTAAAAAAAAAAAAAAAAAAAAAAAAAAAATAGTCATAGTAGAGACGTGTAACCCATAACTGCACACGTCTCTCCACAAAAAAAGTCACTGTCCATTGCAGCCTTGTGAATAAAGTCATTAGTTGTTCTTATTACTATTAGCTAATTATTAGCAAAGTGCATCTTCAGCAGTGAAGCACTTTATTTTTCAAAATGATGAAATGTTTTGTTTCATAGGCAAGCTGTACGAAGCGCTTTCTTTGATTAAAAATAGTGCTCTGTTGCATTATATCAAATATATTAATGTTCACTCAATTCTGAATATTTTCTTATTGAATAGTTGAAATTTTATTCATCAACCACATAATTAAGAAATCAATCTGAAGATAAAATGTGCTTAAATCATAAAACAGAATTCAGAAAAAAAACTGAATTTAGGAAAAAATAAAATGGAACCTGAAAAATAATTAATGGATTTCATAGCGCCCAACCGATGCTGTTATTCAGCACACCGAAAAAAAACAAAGACCCAGAGTCTAAATCCCATAATCCCCTCAGCAGCGGTGGCTCCACATTTGAAGAGCTGAGGGTGAGCAGAGACCAATCCTCCACCAATTACCACCATCGTCCATTCCATTCTGGTTAAAGTCCTCAAGTTTTACAGAGGGCCAATTTTAGAAATGGTGCCTATGTGCATGTGGCAGCTCTAGAGGCAAAACTGATGACAGCAGAACTGATGAGTGAGAACATAACTGTGCTCGTACAAAAATGGCAGTAGCCCGAATTGGGCCACAGGAGTGCTGAAGGGTCTGAAATGCCTCATTATAAGCTTAGCCTCAGAATTATGAGTGAGAGTGAAATGTTATCACACACTCCAAGATTCCTGAGAAAATTCAAACATTCTCTCTCTCTCTCTCTCTCTCTCTAACACACACTCACGGATGCATGCATACACATGATTCTGACGATCTGTGAACAGAGAAACGGTAGAAATTACAGTGGTGCTGAATACTATCACAACTGTCTCGATCATTTAGGTCCATTTCAGCGCATAGAGCCCTTAATGTAGCAAGCAGCACTTGTAAGTACTGCAGCTGATCAATAGTCCATCACAGACCATGTGCAGCTATCCTACAGCTCCAACAGTCCCCTCTGGTTTCCATGCCCTTTCTAAGCAATGCTCTCCCACTTGTCAGGTAGTACAGTGCAAAAGGTGGAAGTAGAAGATCAAGAATGCCAGCCCATTTTGAGCATTCCGCGATAAAAAATAATTAACACTGGTTTACATATAAAAACACAAGTTTCATCATCTTTCAGCATTTCTTCCACTCATTTCAGTTTATTGTCATCACTGAGATGCTATCACCCCAACAAGAAGCAGCATGGCACTTGGACCTCAACTTGGAAGTAATCAATGTGGTTGTCATCATCCAATGGACCCACCTTGGATGTTTTGGAGCCATAAGATTCTGCTTGAGATCATAAATATATGGTCACAAGACTTTACCACAGAGCATGATGCAAGTGAATGTGCTTAATGAAAGAAGTGGGTGAATTTCCCTGTCTAAAATGGCTTATCACTACCACACGTATAGCAGTAAGTCACTGCATCTTCCCTTAGTGCCACAGCACTCTTCCAGCTGCCATTTCTCCCTAACACCCCCCATTGACTTAACAAGCACATCCGTTCCTTCATTATTCATGCTTAGAGTGTACATAATTTACAGTGTTTCTACAGTTTGCCGCAAGTGCAGGCAAATCTTTTCCCAGTTCCCACCCATTCTTTCTAAGTCACAGAAGTCTTTTTTGGTGTGGTCCTGACAGTTACCCATGCGACTCACTGACAGAAGTCTTACTGTGATTTTATCATGATCCTACTTAGAAATGAGAGCAGAAAGTGGGGATGTTAAAATTGCATTTCCATTTTTGAATCAACCACATACAAGTAAAATAATAAATATATTAATGTGCGTGTGTGTGTGTGCATTCACTAGCACTAAATCAACTGCAGTTGTTTCATGAATTCAAACATACATATTTTGAACATCAGAGCAATCACCCAACATTTTTATTGAGACAATTCCTGACCACTGATCAAACTGAGAAAGAAAAGCAAACTTACACTGTAAAACCAAATGTTTATGTTCTGAATGTATGCTAAACACTTTTTTGTAACACTTTTTAAACATGTCAGTGTTTAGATTCAGTTTTAAAGTGTATTCAACAAATCTGAAAAACCTTGATCGCAACATCCGGTAAACATCGGTGTTTTGAATGAGAACACCTATTTACAAAAATAATCACCAGCCATTTAGCTTTAACACACTGGTGTTTCAATTATGAACATGTCACATGTTCCACAGTTTTACAGAGTATATTTTGGTTTGTATGTATGAAACAGCATCGCTGAACATGTATTTGATTAAAAAAAACCCCACCTATCGTATGCATATCAAAACAACTCAAATGTTGTTGGCATATTCATATTACTGCATATACAGATGTAATTTAATGAATCCTGCGGATAAGGCCTCACAAAAAGAATGTCCATGCAAAGGCAATGGGACGATCACTGAATTTACATTCACAATCCAGAAAATAATTATGGATTTCCATTCTTTGAAAGGCTTGGGCTGTTATATGATATAAAAAATAAATAAATACACTTTGTAAAGGGAAAACTTCACAAAGTGATATCAGATTCACTATCCTCTCCTCATTAGAGCAAACCCGCAGGATCTTTCTTTCCATGAACCAAATTATACCCCTAGTAAATCCAGACCTGAGAGTGATGCTCTTTCAAATGAAATGGAGCAAAGCTATTCGGGCATTTAACAGCCTTGGTCCAATCAGCTGTGAAGCATCCGAGTGCACAATGGAAGATGCTAGACAATGCAGCCTCCATGCCTAAAACAGGATACAAAAACACAGACCCACATCATGAGGCTGGCATCAACAATCTGGAAGTGGTGGTTCATTAAATGAGAAGTTGTTCAAATGGAACAAGAAATTATAACATTTTGGGGGAATAATATAGCACTGTAGCATGGCATTCTCTCAAGGGAATATTTGTAAAGGAAATAATTTCATTGTACTGTATGTTCCTAAAAAAAAAAGAAAGCCTGCAGTAACTGCAGCAGTGATGGGATTCCCTTTATGGTCTTGCATTTTATCACCAGCCTGTCAGTGAGGATGAATAAAGCAGTATGAGAATTTGAAATGCTCTGAAGACCTGTTTGTCAAACTCAAAACAGGATCATTACTGGGGATCCACAAACCATGGACAGCCATTTCTGAATTATCCACAGTTCACTGGTATTTATACAACAATGTGCATTCAGACCAACATGGGCGTAGCAACCAATCTTTCACAGACTGACAGATTTTTACAGAACAAAAATGATGTAGAGGAAACGCATAGATCTCGGAATGCAAAAAAGCAGGACCAAACATCCCTGCTGCAATTTTTAACTTTGAAATGTCTGCCTGTGTGTCACGACCCTTGTGTGTCATTAATTGGTTACTCCCCTGTTCCAGCAGTACTCTGCACGTGTTTCTCCTTTACCTGATTTATTGTCTCGTCTCCTCCCTTGCTCCCAGGTATTGTCATATGTGTGCCTTTCCCCTTTTCTGAATGTCCCATCTATAGAGGTTTATTGTGCTTTCAGTATGGCTGCTGGATTGTCAAGGTTCATTCCTTTCTTAACCTTCCAGTCAGTTTGTGTCTTCTAGTATTGATCTAAGTTCTTCCTCAGTGTGATTTTGGTGAATTAATTACAAAGAAAAACGTAATTACTCTTAAGAATCTTATTGATAGACTTCACATCAATCTCCAGGATTGGGACTGCATTCTTGTTAATCCATTGTTCCTGCCATTTCCTCTGAGTCAGTTTATTAGGAACACCTCTCGAGCCTTCATTCGTCTCCAGGATTGGGACTGACATTCCTGCTAAACCCTTCAGTTCTACTGTCAAGCAGTCCTGCTTCTGCGAGAGGCATTCATCACCTGGCTTCAGTCTCAGCACAGCCACTGGCCTAAGCACAGACATGCCCCAACCCTGTGCAGTCATTCCCAACTTAGCTGGACTATCCCCACCTCTGTTCTGAGCTACATATTCCTGTTAAAAAAGGATTGTATTCTGAATCAGAGTTTAGTTTCTGGTCTGGATCATAACATTATGTAGTGTTTATCTCAGCATGTTATGGGCAAAATAGAAATGAAATTCAGTGAGAGAACTAAATATTTGGTCGCCCACTGGTCGACGTGTACCCCCGGACCCCCTAAAGCAATCACTCCCATAATCGATAGGCTTTGTGACCTTGCCACACATGTGGCCCACATGTGAAATGAATCAGTTGAAATTTGTAGCTTGTGGAGCACTCACAGGAAAATCTCTATGGACATGGTGGCGGTGGATGCGGCATGACAACTGCTGATCTATAGTATCCCCGACTCGTCGTCCGGGGATACGATAACTAGAACTAAAATAGTCCAAGTGTTGTGAACACAGCATAAGATGCATAACAAATTCTAACCTAATATTAGAATTTCTCCCCATTAAACTATGCTTTTGTTTATTTATCTTCTATACACAGACAACAGAGGGGAAAATATTCCTGACAGCAGATTTCCAAACACAAGCGTACAGCCTGTATTCCAGTGGGTCAATAGATTTACGGTCCATTTTGGTAACCCAGAAGGACAATTAAATATCATTCAATGAATCCACTGATCCATTTATAAAGAGAAATTATTCATTACTTGGCAATAATGAGTAATTTAGAGCGGCCTTGTATTAATACTTCATTTATTACTACTTGCATTGTTGATTTGCCTGAATGAAATTTCTCATGGAATCGTAACCTTCTCTGCAACATTTGGAGAGATGAACACAACTGTAAAGTAAGAAGTAAGTTAATACTACATATAAGATATGAAATCATTACAAATTATATTTATGGAGAGAGGACTGGTTATTGTCATGACCCTGGGGCCCAGAGATGTTAATAGGACGCCAGGGCAAGGATTGGAGATGGATGACCCAAATGCAGGGATGTAGATTTTATTAAATAATAAGGTGCACAACAAAATCAAATACAAATACAAGACTTCAAGGACAATGAAGAGGGAGTGCACTAAACAAAAGGGGCAACAGACTACGGCTGCATGCCCATGAAGGGTGAAACGAAGCTTTAAATAGGAAAAGGGACAGGTGAAACAATTAACTAAGGGGACAGAGACTTCATTGAATAATTGAGTAATGGCAGGTAGCCAATGTTCTGGAATGTCAAAGGGGAGGGGCATTACAGTTATGTTTCTATTTTTTGTACAACTGTGAAATGGCTAAATCAATACTTAAATTCCAACAGCAAACTAAAATGAAGCAGTGGCCAGCAAAATTGACCTCCCAAATTAGACTGATTTCTGTTTCTTGCTTATCTGCTTGCACTCGGGGAAAAAATTCATAAACCTTCAAAAGCCCTGCAAGAACACAGGTTATTTGAATGAGCAACATCCATAAAGCATTTCCAACACATGAATTCCACACAATCATATGGTCACAAGATGACAGTAAGATCCACCAAAATACTCACAGTATCCAAACAAGCCCTATCTAGCACCACTTGCAAAACAATACAGGACTGCAAAATTCAGATCCCAGTCCAGACACAGTCAAGCCTCCACTCCAGGAGTCCACTGCTTACCACTGATGGGCATATGCCAAGAGGTCTGGGAGCCCATCTCCGAAAGTTTCTTTATTTCTCCTGCAATGTTTCTCAAACTCAGCCCTGGTGGACCCCGTGTATGCTGCTTTTGTTCAAACCCAATGACTAAACTACAATATCAACAAGTTATTCATTTTTCCTGTGTTTTTCACCCTTGAACACCCAGCTTATACAAAACCAAACATGACTGCTCTGCCCAAGTTAAGACCATTCATATCCAATTCAGATATGCTCAAAGTTTTTATAAAAATTCTGAGTTAACCATAGCATTTCATGGTAAGATATATTAAAATTAAATGTTGCTTAAACATTTCCACAGACATTCGATGCATTTATTTTTAGCAAAATGTAGTAGATTTCACATATCGAGCGCAAATATTCAGAGATACGAGATCAGTTTGAATTTGAACCTTTGCTGAAGACCTTGATTTGTAGAATCTGGTCTGTAACTGCTTAGTTTGAATGAAAGCCTGCATCCACACCAACTTTCTCTGAATGAAATTGAGGACCCCAAGACAATTGAAAAGACATGGAAAAATCTGTATTCTGGCAGAGGATTCAATTAACATGATATGGAATTTTTTTATATGCAGGCACAAAAGGGTTAATATGGAATTACTTAAACTCAGCAATCGCTTTCTGTCAGAAATAGCGATGAATGCTGCGAGGAATAAAATTTTTGCGGCCATGCTATGCTTATTGGTAGAAACTGCAAACAATGCACACATTTTGATCAGCACGTAACAGCATAAAAAGGCAGATTATTTACAATTGATTAAACCAGAGACTGTGCGTAATCAATAAGTGGATAACTGGTGCAAATGGACACCCAGCCATCTAGAAGATAATGAATAATTAAAAAACAAAGCAAATGATGACTAGCTAAACCTCCAGCTAAAACTCCATTTTATGGCAATTAAAAATGAATTTACCTTACACAAAACAACCAAGTACAGCAAACATTTACCTGATTATTTTAATTATTACCTGTTTCATTGGAGTGCACATCGTGCAGTAAGTAGGATATGAATGTGAGGATTATACTCTTTGTGGAACCACGAGGTGAATTCTATCACAATGTGAATTAAGAAGGTAATTACTACATCAAAGCATGCAGGTAACTAAGAAGAATTATGAGCCTCTTAAAATTCTGGGATTGCCATTGCAAATGGAATAAAAACTAGCATTGATATGGAACCCCCCGGGTTTGGGAACCACAGCTCTAGGGGCATCAGTCATGAAACAGCGTTCTCACTTTAGAGATATGCTCATCTCCCCAAACTCATGGGGCAAGTGCGATAGCCATGTGCAATTCAACATCCAAGGCTCCTCCCCACTCTGCCAGCCCAAGCCAAGGCACGCCGTTGCAAGACCGTAAAGCCGACAAATTGTCATCACCCAGCCAGGTTCTAGATGCTAAAGAAGGAAAGGATGGGTATGAAAAGTTACAGTGGAATATTAACCATGCAGAAATCGCGTCTGCAAATTGATGATGCAGAATAATTTGAGAGTGTGCACTTATGCTTTATGATATCGAGTTGACAGGTGGGCTGCATACAGTTACATTCAGACTGCCAAGTTCTGTTGTTGTGACATTTTGTATCTTGTGAAATGACAGTGGTATGCTAGTCTTTTTTAATTCAATACCCAATTACTGGTTACGTTCACATTTGACCCGGTTTCTCTGGCTTTCTTTAAGGCAACAACAAAAGACCGCAGAGCGTAACAATAGTAACAATTACATGGGATTGCTGTAGCGGTCCACCCATATGCGTGCACAGTCTGGCAGCCGAAGACTTCCAATACAAAAAAAATATATATTTTTTTACCCGGTAACATCCGGAGTTAAAATGTTGGGCCCGCGGAACTGACACGAAATATTACCATTATCATGTGACACTAAACGTTTCACGCCAATACATCAAATCGCCGGTAAGGCAACTGTCCCACCTTATCAAATGAAATGTCGCAGATCATTCGGAAGCTGATACGAGTCTCGCACATTGATACCACATTTATTTTAGCAATCATTGCGACTTCTGGTGTGCATTAACCTGCAATATCCTTGTATGAATATACCACCGAACCACGAAATTATCGAAAAACACAGATTAACTAGTCCATACGAAAGACACTGCCCTCATCTAAATTGCTCTGACTAGCAGTGCAGTCGAATGGAAGGCCAAGTGTGGGTTGACAAGCAATTTTCAGCCACATTCATTCACTGCCCTCGATACTGACATGTGTGTGCCTTTCTAAGAATTAGATGAACAAGAAAAACAGCATGCGTTCTGTGTAAATGTTTCATTGCTGCTCGTGACATTGTATTCAAAAATGTTCCAAAACCTACTTTCAGAGGTAAAGACGACCATTTATTTGGTTTCTTCCACATGCAACATGTCGTGGAAAAACAACTATTTTTTCCTTCCAAAAGGCATATCCCATTTCATGGGAAGTAAAACGTAATGCGTGTAACAAGAAAACCAACCTTTCACTTGCGTCTCGTATTCCGCAATGATCTCCTTGTCCTTCTTGACTTTAGTTTGAGATGACATGTTTTCTGAGGTATGAAAGGTATAGTCCAGTGATACGTCTTGTCGTGATAAAATCTTCCGTTTGTTCGAACGTGTCGGAGTGAAGTGTTATATTATAATCGCTTCGTTCTCGGTGTCCCTCAGTTGCACGTTTGTAAAGGGTCAGATTGCGCCGCAAGGAACCACAGAATGCTATTCGACGGCAGATCCTTAGCTCTTCTGTAAGGTATGCAGTACCGTTGCAAGCGAAACTTTGAACATTCACTCTGGCTCACCTGCATAAGTCTCATAGGCGTCTACAATAGCGAAGAGAAGTGCTACAGTAGGGTAACGACGGCTCCTCCTTTCTTTTGGTGCATGCAATCCAACGCACAAGTTGGGAAGGAAAAAAAATCCCTGCCTTTATCCCAGAAAATGGACGGACTGCAAAAGATTAAGCCTGGTAAGTGGCGCCATTTTTGAGCATAAGCTAAATTATGTCCTCACAGTAATAACAGAGTGACGGTGCGCGTAGGCTGAGGACGTGCATCATTGGAATAGCTGAGGACACTGAAGAATTTTTCCCTGCAGGATGAAATGAATTCAAACAAACGTCACATCGAACTCCTCCCACTGTAAAAGCACCCCCTCCCTCATTTCATAATTACAGCCTCGTGGCTTTGAACAAACACAGGGAGAAGAGGCAGAATGAAAAATCTTCCAAAAAAATTTAACTATTTGCAAAAATTTCGTCGAGGAAACGCTTTGCAACATTACACTGAATTCAATGCAAAAGAACAATATTTTTACAAACTTTCGGTACCATCAGAAAGCATTCTTTTCCTGAATGAAGGCTGAGTACATACGTCTGTATTTCCGTTATTGTACATTTGATGAGCAATGTTTATTTGTTTGAATGTTTGGGAGGGGGCCTGTAATATCTGATGTGCTGCAGAACAACAACAACAGTAATAATAGTAGTAGTAACAGTGTTGCCATAATAATAATAATAATAATTATTATTATTATTATTGTTGTTGTTGTTGTTGTTGTTGTTATTTCAATTGTCAGTGGTGTATTAGGGTAGAACAATGAGGGAAGAAAATAGATTTCTGAAAGGGAATTTTGTTCTCACTCATCAAGACCTATTATGAGGTGACAGATGATGACCGAAACTGGTGCACTGTTTTCACTGGCTCTCATTGCCTCAAAAAGGAGTCTCTACCCGCATACCATACACATTTGAATAGTTGCATCATATTGTTTACAATCCAGTGGAAAAAAGTTAATGACTGCCCTTACAACTGCATTGGTGTCGTGAGTGCTGTACAATGAGCTGAATAAAAATAAAAGCTCCGTGAGATCAGCAGCATAAAACTGGTTTGGGGAACCTGTTTTTCAAGCAGTGATTCTAAATTACTCTGTGGCCTGTAAACTGAAGCCATCAGAATAAAACATCAAACACGAAGTGTCTCTCAATTTCTCTACGATCATCCAGCTTTTTTGTGTTCTTTAGTGGGCAGTTCATCACAGAAACAAACAAATGAACAAAAAGGTACTATGCTCTGAACAATGATCCTTCTCCCCTACTTGGATAAGTTGCTTAACCCTTGCAAACCCCCCCCTCAAAATTCTGTCACTGTTCTTGGACTCCATTGCTTTCACTTACCAGTGCTGATTTTTAAATCAGCATAAGAGTGTTAAAACATATATGTATGATCTTACACATTAACCCTGTTAAACCTACCATTTATAGGTCTGTCAAATGCAGCTACTGTACCCAAACCTAAGGAACTTCTTGTCTATTTTAAATTCTTGTGGAAATCCCAATGTTCCCAATTATCTCAAATATATCCCGCTAAATTGCAGGGAAATGTATGTAAAATGGTGCTCAGGATGTTGCCATAAAAACATGGTGCCCTGGGTTTGACCATTTCTGTCAGTATTACTGTGATTTAGCTTCAGTGAAACTCTGCAACCAACAGATACAAATTATGTATGTGACATTGTCTTACAATATGAAAAAAAAAAGATTTTTCTGACATTGAACCTACTGAAGGGAAAACTTAAGTGAGAAGTTAGAGTTTAACGGGTCAAAGGATTAAGTAGGTGAACAAACATACATTTTCATTCGGTAGGACTCCACCATTGAAGTGGCACAACCTGTCTCATAATATTTGCACGCACATTCTCTTAGTCTTCTCTGGAAGGACTGTCAAAATTTATAAGGGATAATCACTCCCCTCCCCCTCCAAAAAAGTCTACCATTACAGCCACTGCAAGCCACCCCACCGGGGGCAATACACCCTGAACGACTGTGACTGATGATTGTTCTCCCTAGAGAAATTCCACCCAGCACTCACAAAACCAGTTAGTTACAGCTCTAATGTCACATTTCCCAAAGTCCTCAGTAGTCACAGAAAGTTTTAACACCTTGAAGACGAACACACAAAATGAAAAACATAGCTGTTATTAATGTTACCCCTCACAATACCATTACCCCTAGCCACACTAATGCACATTACTTCCATGGGAGTGGATCCTCTCAACATTCAAAGCCAGATGGGGCACTGGCTCAGTCACGTGACCGAGAATTCTGCTGTGTTCATTCACCGCATCGCCCACAAGTCTAATGAGCTGAGGCACTGGAACTGTCAGAGAAGCACTTGAAATGAATATGCAAGACAGTGGGTGAAAATGTTAGCTTGATATGCTTGTCTGAGTGATTTGGGGTGAACAGTCTTTTACGCAGTGCACTCTTCTCTACCTCACACATGGGGAGAGAAAACTCGAGGGGTGGCACTTACAGTAGCGTAATGTGTTCAGTATCTGCTGTGTGGCCTATCTGCCAGGATCATTGTGAAAACTGAGACTGACGACCCCTAGGTGTGCACAGAGGGACATGGTCACCATCAAAAACAAGTTTTACTCTCTTTTACATCATTATTGATTGGTCATTATTTGGTTTGCTCCATTTGTTTGCATTAATCAACAGTTTTATTGTTTTTGGAAAATGCTGCAAATGCCCGAATTTAAGGACAAAGCACACAAGGATTAAATTCAGTGTTGTTAGTGCAGCAATATGCTTAATGATGATGATGATAGCACTGTAAATATTGAACTGACTTAGACTGAACCTGGAAACTTGTCCATTGTGAAGTTGTTGGAGTCTTTTCTTTGCTTACCCACAATTCAGTGTTGGTTTTCACCATCCCACACAGTAAGCCTCAGCTAAGCTGATGGTTTCCCTGTGGCATGGTATCATCATGACACGTAAAGGAGCACTAAGAGAAATTACTCTCTAAAGAAACAATGGGGGGCGCCCCGGTGGCTCATCGGTCTAGGCACACGTACCATAAAGGCTGTGTCCTTCCCGCAGCGACCTGGATTCGATTCCGGCGAGGGGCATATGCTGCATGTCTTCTCCCATTCCTCTCCCCAACTTTCCTGTCTCTCTACACTGTATAACTATCAAATAAAGGAAAAATTCCCAAAAAATAATCTTTAAAGAAACAATGAAACCAGCAGCTCAATGTGTGAAAGTTCCCCAGATGGTAAATTTTGACTTTGGAGAAATATGCCTTGATACATATTGCAATTTTTTTTTTTTTTTTTTTTTTTTTGGAACCAGGTTGTGTTTTAAGCTGCCTGTCTGCACAAAACAATCAGTGCTACAGGCATCAGATCCATGTATTATTTTCCTCACTGAAAATATCCATCCATTTTCTACACCGCCTTTTCCTCACTAGGGTTGCGGGGCAGCAGAAGCCTATCCCAGCTGACTATGGGCAATAAGCAGGGGCACACCCTTGACAGCTCACCAATCCATCACCGGATGTGAGCACCATTCACTCACACCTGTAGGCAGAGTCACCAATTAGCCTGACACGGGAGGAAACCCACATGAACACAGGATAAACATTCATACTCCACAGATAAAGGCCCCAGGCTGGACTCAAACCCACAACATTCTTGCTGTGAAGTGGCAGTGCTGCCCACCCCGCCACCGTGTTGCCTCTTGTTAAAAATATGCATGGGTTATTTTATCTCACAAGTTTTAAATCAGCATTTCTTTCTTGGGAGTAAATTACATTTCGCAAGAGCAACAAAGTTTCCAACGGTACATAAGCAAACATGTCGAGGGAATGTTCCACAGTATAACGAGAACTGCCATTTAGTTATGTAAAAATTAATTTGCAATTTTTCCAAAAATTCTACTGAGTAATATGATAAGTAATATGATATTCTTGGTTGAGGCTGGTCTCCCTTTGCATTGCAACATACTGCTCACGTCTGTTTTTAAATGTAAAATGGATGCTGTAAGCATGAGTCAGGCATGCTGTCATTAAAATCACCATCTATGGTATCATTGCAGGGCATTCATGTTGCTTAAGACTGACAGCTCTCAGCAGAGTGTGAAGGGTTGTGGTGTAACTTGCCCAAGGGTGACTTGATGCCAGCCATCACACTGTCATATGATATCCCATCTGGAAGAGAAATCCTACTATGCAGGTCAATTTAGCTCTGACTGACTGACTGACTGAAATTTGGGAAGTACTGTATATGAGTCCTGTTCATAGTTTTATGTTTCTGCAACATTTTTTGCTGCATATTTATCGTTTCAGGCTTATTGGCTGGAAGATACATCCCCTCCGCCTATATACTGTTTAGTTTGTTGGGATCTACTCGCTAAAAAAGGTGAAACAGATCAACACAACTGAGTAAAGTAACTTCAAACTAATTTGACTGAATGAACTGGTCAAGAATCTACGAGTTCATTTAGAAGTTACTTAAAACACTTACGTGGTACTGTTTCATGTCAGTTTTAGAGCGTTTCTTGCAAATCTGTTTTTTAAATGTCTTTGTGAAATGTCCTAGATTTGTGCTTTGTGCTGCCCCATTGGTTATAGGTGTAGCCACACTTGCTGTATTACCAAGGTCTTCCTGTCTATAGTCATTTATGAACACACTGTGTTTCCTTCTTCAAACAACTGCTTGCACCATATTCTGCTGCTTCTAGTGTTAGTAGTTAGTTAGAGTCTGAATGAAAAAGCTCACCCATCAGCTTCAAGAGAATAATTGGTCGCTTGTGCAGATGACAGCATTTTTCTTCATTCCACTCAACATGCAATTGCACTAATCTGGGGAAGTCTTTGCATGCCTGCCTCTTTCCTGGAGATAATGAACACGAGAACAAGCCAAGCAGCTGTCTCCCAGCGTTTTTGCTGTCTCAGGGTATTTTCAGGACGATGAAGTCTAGCCCAGGAGGAAATTACAGCTGGCTTCAAAGAAAGCACCACCTGGAATTCTAAATAGTTTCAGATTGAAGGTCGAGTGGTAATATTATTTTCCCAGTTTGTTGATCCACCCATGTCATTGACATCTGTAACTTCATGTCCCCCATGTACATATTACCCAATAACAAATTTATACAGCGTTTTTTTTTTTCTCCTATTCTATTTTTAACCTATGCAGAAGAATAATATAATAAACAAATCATTTGAATCATAAGTCCTGCAAATGCTCATTAAGTGAGTCAATTTTTGCTATATTTTTTTA
Source organism: Gymnothorax javanicus (assembly GCA_029692085.1). Lineage (NCBI taxonomy): Eukaryota > Metazoa > Chordata > Actinopteri > Anguilliformes > Muraenidae > Gymnothorax > Gymnothorax javanicus. The sequence continues at coordinate 44,707,744 of CM056202.1, read as the reverse complement.
AAGGCCATATTATTATTTGATGCAAATGTGACCAGTGTGGTTCCTTGAGAAATGAGAGAACTTTGTGCCAGTAAAGTAGTGCACATTTCACCTGTGATTGTGGTCAGTTGGGCAAGGAGCCCAGAGGGTTTAGCCACGGCCACTAGGTGGCCATTTTGCAACACGGAGAGGGGTTTTTAGCCTTTTGTATCACAACAAAAAAGTCAGCCGAAGCCCCTCTGCCTCCTTTCTCTGAACATTGCTAGGCATCTCAGGGAGAAAGAATCCTGGGAAACTATGACTTCACTGCTTCTGAGGCACAAAGATCCATTGTCCAGGCCCCCTCACTATTTTATTCTAAAGGGCCGAGTATGTGCTGCCGCTGGCCTCCTCCAATACTGGGACTGTGGGCAAAAAAAAAAAAAATGTCAGACCCAGGGACTCTGTATGCACTACTGTGACAAAAGGGATCTGAATGGCTGTGAAAAAGCAGAACTGGCACAAAAGAAGAGGATTAGGTGTCAGGAAAATTTCATAAATGAGGACAAACTTTTGAATGGAAAGTAAAAAGCAAATTTCTCTCTCTGTTCAAATTTATGTATCATAACTTTTGTGAGCCAGTCTCTGTATGGATCATCTCCTTCCTAGAATTGCTTGTTTTCGGTAGTTTTGTTGGCATAGTGCTCTTTTTGTTGGTCTTTTGTTCTGTCTTTCTGTTGTTGATAATGCAGAATTATTACTCGGAACACATAGCACATAGCAAGTGGTGTGTCATTATCCTTGTTGCATATGTAGCAAATCAGACAAATTACAGCCTAAATATTAACAGCAAAAATGAAAAACATTTCAAAAAAGATACCAGAATGGGTACCACTCATCCTCTAGTGGTGCAATACTGATACTGCAGGAGTTTCAAACTGAGGACAGTCACTGAGAACTGGGAAGTTAATGAAACGAATGCATAAAAAAGAGAAGAAAGAGACCAATAAATTTTTTTTGACACTGTGTGCTCTGTATAAAGTGTGGGATATTTGTGAGAGGACTGTTTAACATCTTCTTATTTAAAGCTCTGTAAATTTGCAAGAATAATATTTGTGGACAAGTCCAAATGTAAAAACTGTGTAAGAATAACAAAAAGTAGCAGTGATTTTCAAAATTTGCTGAATCAACTCATTAGCTAGCACTGAAAGTTCAATGAAACATTTGAAAGAAACGATCACATTTTTGTGTCCCAATGCAACTTTTTAGGGTGTTTAATTAAGGAAAAGAAGCCAGTTGTGAACAGCCATTTCAGTTTGGAAATTCCATTCTATTGAAAAAATAATCTTGTATGTTTGGTGTTCAGAACCAAATTCAAGAAAAGAAGAAAGTAATTACAGTAGCACAGCTACAAAGCTAGGAAAAAAAGTCAATTATACCACTTATCTCCATAATCATTATTTTACGCAAAATATAAATTACTTAAATTGCTATTTTTGCTTGTTGTATATGGAAACGGAATGAACAAAAAATATATAGTGACATAATTTTCTTAATTTTGTCCATATACATCACTCCAGTGGATGTAAAATGATACATGAAACAATTAAGATGTACTTGGAGTGTATGCTTTCAGCTTTAATCAAAGGATTCTGTCAGAAATATTAAATGAACCATGCAGGAGTCTTATAAAAAATTTATTTTTTTTCAATCCCACATTAAATTCAGGGGATCGAAAACAACTAGATAAACACAGTATATCCATACAGTAAATAGTAATTTCTAAGTATTGATCATGAATCCTTTGCAGTCATTGACTTCCTGAAGTCTGGCTCCCATACTCAGCACCAGACACTGGGTTTCTTCATTGGTGATGCTCTGCTGGACACTTCTTCGCAACTGTCTTCAGTTCCAGCTTGTTCTTAGCATTTTGGATTGCCCTCAGTTTTTTCATCAGCAGGTGCAATGCATGCTTATTTAGAAATGGGTCAGGTGATTGACCTGGCCTTTTTAAGAGCATTAAACTTCTTAAAATATTCTTTGGTCACTTTTGCAGTGTTCTTTTGGTCATTTTCTCTCTGCACTGTGAGCGCCATCCAATGAGGTTTGAAGTATTTATCTGAATTTGTGCTGATGATATCGGCTTATAAAATTCAGAATTCATTCAGCTGGTTTTGCCAGCAGTCACATCACAAATAAGTATAAGGGAAAAATTTTCATTGGCTGCCATTCAGGCTCACACATGACCACTCCTCACAGATGAGGTGGTGTGCTTTGGATCAGGAGCAGTTCCCTCTCTTTTCCATATTCTTCTCTCAGGAAGATTCAGGCGCAAGTTGGTCTTAGACTCATCTGTCTGTAAGATATTTTTCCAGAATTACAGAGGCTGTTTTTTTGCAACCATCCTGTTATTGAGGCTCACTATTGGTTTACATCTGGTGGAAGACCCTCAGTATTTACTCTAGTAAAGTCTTCAATTGATTAAGGACTACTTACCTCATGGGGGTTATTCTTGATTGGACCAACTGTGATGAAGGGTTGTTATTTTTATTTTTTATTTTTTACTGAATAAAGAATTCATCTGTCAGTCACCACAGTTGTTATTGGTGGTCCTCCAGGCCTTTTTGTGCTTCTAAGCTCAGCAGTGCATTCTCTGTTTTTAAGAACGTGCCAAATAGTTAACTTAGTCGCACCTAAGGTTATTGCTATCGCTCTGATTCTTCTGTTTCCATTTTTTTCCTAACACTTGCTTCACCAGCAGTAACAGCTTTATGGACTTCATATTGAGAATTAAAATCAATAGATACCGAATACAAATTCCATACTTGAAATAAACTGAAGGCCAAAAATCAAAATTATTGTGACTCCTACAAAGTTCAACCAAATTGGATGTAAAACACTCTCAAATAAATGCTACAAATCTGCACCTTGAGTTCATATTCATTATTTAATTTCATCATCAAAAAGCTGTGGTACACACACATAAAATAACAACTTTTGCAATGTCCAGACATTTATGAACCCGACTGTTTGTTTTTTATTTTTACTTTTTCCTGTTTTTCCTAAAATGGGATTGTGGGTTTCCAACCATAATCCCTGTAAGACTGACTGCGTTATTTGTGAGTAATGGCTTGTTTAAAACATGAACTTTGAAGGCAGATTCTCCACGGAACATCAATGCAGTACTTTAAAAGAATTAATCCCTCAGTGGAGATTTTATTTCTTTGTACACAATCTTTTTGTTAGGACTCTCATGTCCATGAATGTGATGTCCTTGAAGAACAACCTTTCCAGCCGGGCCATCATTTCAAGTTGCTGCCAAGGCTGCGTAAAAAAAATGGAGCGGTGGGCGAGAGAGGAGAACCTTAAAAGAGTAACTTTATGTCACCTTTAAGCCACACATACCCCTGACGATCAGTGGATCTGGCAGCAGGAACGAAGTCTCGTGGAGTTTAATTGTGCTAATGAGCTGACCTCTGGAGGTGAGATGACTGCAGCACAAAGGCAGTGTCACTCTGTCATCTGAAGGGTGAACCCTGGCTGACCCTTTTCTCAGTGATATTGACAAGTCAGGATAATGTCATTGTTCTATGGTATAGCCACACAGAGTCTTTAGCGCCTCAGCCTATTGATGCATTTACAATAGTCAGTAATGGTCATTTCTGTTTTTTTTTTTTTTTTTTCAGTGGAACTAAACAACACATATTGATCATTATGAATATTCATCACCATTAATGCCCAAATTTCTTTTCAAAGTTAAAGTACATTTTATTATCGGATACGGGATACAATGAACGTGTAACACTTCAATTCGGGTGAAAAATAATTATTTTGTCATTGAGGACTCCAAATATGTATGTCCCATTACAAATGTACACAAATTTTTGAATGTAAAAAAAATCATAATTCTGGGAAAACCATAGTTAGATAATGTTTTAATCTCCATTTTTTTGTCTCGGTGCTGTATAAAAATGTGTCTCAGAGGAAAAGGGCACACTCATCTTTTAGAGATATTACAGATTCAAGATATTCATGCAAATGGCGGCCCCCACCACTGCTGTGAAGGGACACCATTCTCATGAGCACTTTTCCTGGATGAAAGTTACTTCCCTTGATTAACCTACAGCAGCTTAGTCATAGTAACGCATTCACTTGGGTTACAGAGGTTAAAATGTGGCAAGTCCCAAAAATCGAACAGTGGTCGTTAATGGGTTAAATCCTTGGGGCAGAAAAGCAAATGTTTGATGCCTGCATATTCATCACAGCTCAACTGATGCAGTAATCTTAATCGTACCCATAAATGTAGGTTGAATATTTGCGATAAGCCACTGCTCAGCAGCTAGGAAATGGAGTTTTTATTTTAAACTATGGCGATTTAGGTCTTACATGAATCAAGCCAACCCATCCAAACCTCATATGCAACTAACTTGGCATAATGATATCTGAGAGGTTCGAAATATGTTCACAGCTTTGAAAATTTGTTAATCTCACAGAAACAACATAAAGCCATACATAATCCTTAAAAGCCATAAATAGTGGTTATACATTCATAAGCAAGGAATGGCTTAATTTGGCATTTGTGCAAAGGTTAAATAGAGGTGCACTAATTTTTGAGAAAAAGTCCTGCCATTACTGACTTATCCATATTCTTGACACACAGTACACAGAGTCATTATTGCAGGCTAGTTTTTCAGACAATGAAACTTTGATTTTTTTTCCCCCCCCCTTCACTTTTACCACAGTTAATGTGAATAATTCATAAGCATTCAAATTCCTGAGCTTTTATATGAGTACGCCTTATTCATCGCAGAGTTCTGAGGATAAAAAAGAATCCCACAAAACCAGATGGGAAGCAACATTCTTCTCTCATCAGAATGAGAGAGAGAGAAAGAGAAAGCTCTTTCAACACCCATCTTTACTTTTCAAATCAAGCCAGAGAATAAGCGACTTTGCGCTCGGAGAAGTGGGTCTTTGGAGATACGGGATATTATCTGTACTCAAACTGTGCCACTGTATCGTAAAGTGGACAGGAGCAATGGATAGCTTACCTTCAGGCATTGGCTAGCCATAGTTAGAAAGGTATTAAATATCAGCAGATGGGGTCAAAATGGTGGGGTGTTTCTGAAGCAGAATTACAACTAAGAAGAAGGGTGACTGTGGTTAGCATGGTACAATGATGCATTCAAAACTTATAGGTATATAAAGTTTATGAAAGTGTTTTCCTTAAGATTAAATAAAGTCTCCAGTCAGGACACACAATTGTTCATATTTCTCTAAACCTCAGCCATATGCTTAATTAATCTGTAACAAAAAATAAAGACAAGTGAGCATTGTAGAGGTATGTGCCAAAGCAAGACACCACCATCCAAAAAATTGTATTTTGCATGTAAGTAAATGAACAAGAACAAATAATTCTTCCAGGCCACAAAAAGATCAGTTGTTTTACCCAACAATGTTAGGCATATACAACATTTTTTTGTCAAAAACAACTAGCTGTTGTGACAGAAGGTAAAAACAAATGTCGCTTGTATTATTATACGTGTTTTTATATGCCAGGCAAAAAAAAAATGGCATATACAGTCTTCACAGCCACCCAGCCGATGACAGATAAGTTTTACTTGCAGGCTTCCGGCAATTCCTTTTTATTTCAAACATGACACAAGCAATTAAACAGAGGCTGCTCTTCACAAAGAAAAACTGTGTCAAATGCATAATATAGGCTGTGGTGAGCCCTAGTATGCCTTACTCTTTTCTTTTTTAAAGCTTTTGGGTGAAATTGGGAGTATATGTTCAATCTGGCGGCTGGGTTGTGGTGTCTAAGATTAAACACTGAGCTGGGGAAAGCCATGTGTGGCCAGCCTAACGGGCAGACCCTCCAGGCCCCCTTCCAGCTGGGAGCAACAAACAATCCCATCTGGATCGCAGAACCCAGGTCATGTGACACAGCCAAGCCTGTTGTTGTTATTCCTCTTTCTCAGTTTCAAGTCTTTCATTTTCTAACAGCAAGTTCTCATCATCTCAAAGCCAAAGGTTGCGCAAGTGAAGAAGAAGAGAGACCTAATTTTTTGTTCGGAATAACATTCACAGTTTTGATTAAAGTCTTGCACAACATTTCTGCATTGTTTGAAGTTTGGGGCCGGAGGCTTTTAATGCCTTCAATCAGCTGGTCCTAATGGCTGGTATAGCAGGGATGGGGGTGGCTCCTTTGGAAGTCTCTGCTGCTGCAGGGCACCTACTTATTTTCCCAAACTCTCTTTGGAAGAAAAATTGACTGTATATCACCTTACAAATCACAACAAGTACGCTATTAGGCAATACTTAATAAGGGGCTGCCACCAAGAGACACGGAATAGTAGAACCTAATTCCACAAGAATTCTACAGAAATCACATTCTGAAATAGCTACTATTTAAAAAAGTCAATAAAGGTAATGAGCTAAAACATTACTTATGCTGTCTTTGTCCATTAAATACAGCTTGAAAGGAATTACGGCATGCAGTTTTAATTTGCATTTTAACATATTGTCATTTGCATTTTACTCATTCTAATATGCATTGAGGTTGGGAGTATTATATACACTTATGTTTGCTGATGATTTTGCTTTTCTGGCCCAGATGTGCTAGTCAAGCAGAGGATTTTTATTGCATAAGAGGAGATAAGCAGAGGAGTAATTGTGGCAAAAGAATGGGACCAACTCAAAAAAAGGCCTTGGAGGCCAAACAGCGGGCAATGAATCAACGGGGTGACGAATAATATTATTACTTATTTACAACTCCAAATCGGAAAAAGTCGGTACGGTGTCATGTCCTGAGTGTTTGCTTAATTGGTTTTCCCTGCAATCCAGCTGCTCTCGTTGGTTTTGGTTTCATTTCCTTAAGTGATTTTTAATATTTAATTGTTCTATTCCCTGTCCTCCTTGTTTCACCTCCTGTGCCTTCACAGGCATTTTCCCGCATCATTGATTGCTTTACACGTTTAAGTTCCTGGTCTCTGTCTCCCTTTTGCTGTATTGTTCTTTCCTCTCTTATGTCCTTTATCATTGGTGTATCTCTGCTAAAAGCCTAGAATCTATTATTTGGAGTAGGATGGAACCCAGAAGAGAATAGCACAGTAAAGTTCAGATGTTGTGGGCAAAGCAGCGAAGGCATTGCCAGTCTCTGGCCAGTGGCTTTCTAGAATGACTGCCAGATGGAGTGCACATTTCCCCAGTGCCGAACTGGCTGAGGGTAGGATGGAGTAGCTTCGGAAAAATGCAGTTCCAATACTGATGACTATAGAAGGATTGGGAGCTTGTTCCTAATGAACTGGACAGAAGAACAGACTAGGTCAGGATAAACAAGAAAGCGGTCCTGTGCTGAGCTTGTTCTTATTAAGGAAGAAAATTTCTGAAAGTGACTATCATTAAAGGTTACTTTTTACTTTCAAAAGAGGAAAAGTTTTACTTGAAAATACTGACTGGTTCTGAACACACATACAGTTGCAAATTACAATCCAACAACTTGCAACTCAAGGGAGAGGGTATAAATATGTCACAGGTCATGAAGTGAGGTAACTATGAAATAAGACACAGCTGGATATAAGGGAGCACGCAAGACACAAACCAGTCAAAGGAGACATTATTTCTACAACGTAATTGACACACAAGTTGCTGAATGGGAACAGATACAGAGGACATTCACGCAAGGGCTGTGATACCAAACATTCTCCACTTAGGAACAAGATGGGACTGCTGGTAGGCTGGTCCAGCACCCATGTCCTCTTCTTCTGGAGGCATGCATTTGTAATGTGTACAGAATGTGGTTTTGCATTGCCTTATTGAAATATGCATAAAAACATCCCTGGAAAAGATGTCTTGAAGGCAGCATAACGTTCCTCCAAATCTCAGTGTACTTTTCAGCATTAACCCCTTTGGCAGATATAGACGCTGGCATCAGTAAATTCAAAATTTAATTCCTAAACATTTCTGAAATTTTATTTCCAAATGTCTTGCTACACTGTCTTTGTATCACAAATACTGAGTTATAAAGCCTTGAATAGGCTCATGCATAACAGGAAAAAATTGGCAATATTTGTATTCTGCGCACAGGGGTTAACTATGCCTTCATATTAGTGCACGTTACCCTTGCACCCTTACTGACACAACTCCATACTATGACCATGGCTTTTGGATTTGTTGTTGGTAACAGTCTGGATGATCTTCTTTAGCCCAAAGCATATGGTGTTCATTTCTTCCAGAAGAGACCTAAAATATTCATTTGTCTGACCATAATATGCCTTCACTGTGTTACAGTCCATCACAGATGCCTCTGAGCCCAGTAGACAGTGCTTCTGGACACTGTCAACCTAGCTGTTTCTTTTTGCAGCAGTAAAATTTTAACAGGCATTTATGGATGTACCTATGTATTTTATTATTGAACAAAGATTTGTGAGAGCAATCCTGTGCCCATGTGGTTATTTCACTCATAGATAAATGATGGTTGCTGATGCTGTGCCATCTGAGTGATCAGACATTTAGTTTAGGCTTGCTCCAATATGCTTTAGTTTATATATATATATATATATATAAACCTCAATTCTGAAATAGTTGGGGCAAAGTGTAAATTGTGAATAAAATCAAAACGCAATGACTTTCAAATCACACCAGCCAGTATTTTATTCACAATAGAACAGAGATAACATAGCAAATGTTGAAATGTTTCCAATTTTATCCACAAAACGAGCTCAATTCAAATTTGATGGCTGCTACATGTCTCAAAAAAGTTGGGACAGGGGCCTGTTTACCATGGTGTAGCATCCCCTCTTCTTTTTAACACAGAGTGGAGGCGTCTGGGCATTGAGGAGACAAGTTTCTTGAGTTTAGCCATTGGAATTTGATCCCACTCTTGTTTAATACAGGCTTCCAGCTGCTGGAGAGTTTTGGGTCTCCTTTGACGGACCTTTTGTTTAATTATGCGCCAAATGTTCTCAATTGGTGAAAGATCAGGACTGCAGGCTGGCCAGTTTAGCACATGGACTCCTCTACTACGAAGCCATGCTGTTGTAATAGCTGCAGTATGTGGTTTTGCATTGTCCTGCTGAAATACACAAGGCCTTCCCTGGAATAGATGTCGTCTGGAAGGGAGCAAATGTTGCTCTAAAACCTTTATATACCTTTCAGAATTCATGGTGCTTTTTAAAACATGCAAGTGTCCCACACCATATGCACTAATGCATCCCCATACCATCAGAGATGCTGGCTTTGGAACTGAACGCTGATAACAGGAGGAGTGGTCTGTCTCCTCTTCAGCCCGGAGGACACGACGCCCATGATTTCCAACAAGAATGTAAAATTTGGACTTGTCTGACCACAGGACACTTTGCTACAGTCCATTTTAAATGAGCCTTGGCCCACAGAACATGGCAAGCGCTTCTGGATCATGTTCAACAATGGTTTCCTTTTTGCATGATAGAGTTTTGGGAGGCATCTGTGGATGGCATGGCGGACTGTGTTTACAGACAGGGGTTTCTTGAAGTATTCCTGGGCCCATTTAGTAATGTCAATGACAAAATCATGCTGGTGAGTGATGCAGTGGTGTCTGAGGGCCCGAAGATCACGGGCATCCAGTAAAGATCTTCGGCCTTGTCCCTTTCGCACAGAGATTTTTCCAGTTTCTCTGAATACTTTGATGATGTTATACACTGTCAATGATGAGACCTTCAAAGCCTTTGCAATTTAACCTTGAGGATCATTGTTTTCAAAGTATTCCACAATTTTTTTATGCAAGCCTTCACAGGTTGGAGAGCCTCTGGCCATCATTACTTCTGAGAGGCTCAGCCTCTCTAAAACATCCCTTTTATAGCCAATTATGTTACACACCTGATGCCAGTTAACTTAATTACTTGCTAAATGTTCTTTCAGCTGATTCTCATATATTAATTGCTTTCTCAGCCTTTTTTTTTTTTTTTTGCCTGTGTCCCAACTTTTTTGAGACCTGTTGCAGCCAGAAAATTTGAAATAAGCTCATTTTGTGTATAAAAATGTAAAATGTTTCAGTTTCAACAATTGAAATGTTATCCATGTTCTATTGTAAATAACATATTGGCTCATGTGATCTAAAAGTCATTGCATTTTGATTTTATTCACAATTTACACTTCGTCCCAACTATTCCGGAATTGGGGTTGTGTGTATATATATATATATATATATAAAACCACATAGGCTCAGGATTACTTTCACAAACATTTGTCACTTACTATTGGACAGTTTCATCAACAAATTCCGGCTAAAACATCACTGTTTTGCCATTGAATTCTCTGGGGCTTGGAGGCATCTGCAATGGACCATCACACAATGAAAATGCGTTTTGTAGTCAAATTAATCAATATTTCAGGTTTTTTTTTCAGAGAACGACACCCTGTGCACCAGACCAAAAAAGAAAAGGGCCTTCCTGACTGTCATTAAAAACATGTATAAAAACCATGCTTTGTCACGGTATGGGGTTTTGTCCATGCCCTTAATATGGGTATCTTGCACTTACGTCAGGATACTATTGATGCAGAAAAGTACACTGAGATTTTAGAGCTAATTAATCAGTTTAATAGGACATCTTTTCCAGGGTTGCCCATGCATATTTCAGTAAGGCAACACAAAACTGCATTCTGCACGCATTAAAAAGGAATGGCTGCGCAATCAGATGGTGCAGTTGCTGGACTAGCCTGCCTGCAGTCCGACTTGTCCTCAGTAGAGAAGAGGTGGCGCATTTTGAAACGCAAAATGCGACAACAAAGACCCGATACTGTTGCACACCATTAGTTTTGTTTGCAGGAGTAATGGGACAAAATTACTACTGAAACCATTAATCAATTGGTGTCTTCAGTAAACATTTAATAAGTGTTGAGAAAAGGAAAGATAACACTACAAAGTGGTGAATACTGTCCCAACTGTTTTGAAATATGCTGAAAGAATCAAAACTTAAACGTGTTTATTTTGAAAAATCAACAAAATTCATACGGTGAAACATCAAATGATGTCATGTTGCAGTGTTTTCAATATAATATAGGTCAAAGACAAATCACTGCTCGCAGTTTGAATTTTAATTTTATTACGTCCCTACTTTTTATGATTTGGGCTTGTCTTGATGTCTATAAACAGATGGGCAGGTGCAAAATGGTGACATGGGTTTAACACATGATTTTCCATTGTGTATTATATCATTCTCGTTGTCTTCACATATTTTACACTCAGTCCATGCCGTTATTGAAATGAAACTAGAACATTTCTGTCCATGGGTTTCAGATACTCCCGCATCTGGGAAACTCAACAAAATTTACCAAAGTTCAAATGCCCGAAAAATCCTCAAAATCTTTACAAATTTAGGGACAAAGCGTGAGATGCACACCTTTTGGGTCCCTGCAAAGCACACGTATAAGTTCAATGATTTCCGTTGAGCGGCTTCTGAGAGGAAGTGGATAGACTACACCCCTTATTACAGCAAAGAGAGAGGGAAACTTCACAAAATTCACCAAGTTCAAACACCTGAAAAATCATCAAAATTTAAATAAATTCAGAAACAAATATGAGATGCACACTTTTGGTGTCCCTGCAAAACGTATTAGTTCAATGTATTCTGTTGACTGGTTTTTGAGAGGAAATGTATAAATTATACCCCCTAAACATGATGAACCCTCTTCGGACGTACGGATGGACAAGGGTACCCCAACATGTCCCCAGCCGTATATGGTGGGGGCATAAAAAAAGTATAATTGATTTAATTATGAAAGCAAGAAACAAATCCTGAGGTTTGCATATCCGCGTGATTCGTGCGCCCCCCTCCGTTATTTCAAGGGCAATACAATGCTTAACATGTGCGTATTCTGATAAATACAGTGTTCTCCGCAGGTACTCTTACATTTTTTGAATTTTAAATATTGCGTCCTGTTCTCACGAATAATTCCACTAGTGCTGCTATATTGCTAATTGCCAGTGATCAGCGTCATAAACTTAAACAAAGAAAACGCAAACTTACAAAATGTTACATACCCGCATACGCGCATGGCCGAATTATGTACTAACCCGGAAATGCTTTGTCATCAGCATGGACGTGACATCATGGGCAAGCAACGTGCGCTTGTTGCTAGTGTGTTCGAATGACTGTCGGAGAGTAACAGTGAAGTCGAGTTGCCTTCGGTCTGTTTTATTTAAATCTTATATCCATATCATTAGAGCTCGGAGAAGTCATATATGAATATCTGATATTGGTACGTTTATATGTGAAGGTAAGAAACAAGAATGTATTTTTCAAGCGAGTTGCATCCGCCGACCATATAAAGTTAGAACTTGCTGTAGCCTATGATAAACTTGCTAATGCCTGAGCCTTCGCTTTCACTCGCTGCGTGGTAAGCAAACCAGTTAACTACATCACCAGCTGTAGTTCACTTTGAATCAAAACAAGTGTGTGTATATCAATGTTATGTTTTATCAGTGACAACTATGAAAAACGTTAGCAAGGGCTTCATCTGTCAGTTCAGCCACTGAATTAGCCGTCGTTATGAAGTTTATGATTCCATTAAAAAAAAAAAAATAATAAGTTGCCTTGTAACATCATTTATTAATTTCTTCTGTGTAAGCAATCTTTTTTTTGGCAGGTTGCACGCAGAATATATGGGAAGGAGAGCGGCATACAGCCAATAATCCAACAGCTAACAGCTATGTCTACAATACCTGAAGAATGTGATGAACCCAATCTCATCGAAGAAGCCGAGGAGAATACATTTACGGTCACTGTTGGAGCAACAGTACCTACAGGGTTTGAACATACTGCTGCAGAAGAAGTCACTGAAAAAATAGGGGCTGATGTTAGAATTAGCAAGGACCGTGGAAGAATCTACTTTGAAATAACTACAGAAGATCTCCCTCGAGTAAGAGCCGTCCATGTGTTTACAATGCCTGGACTTGGTGTTTTGCCACATGTCCACCTCAATCACAGTTGGCTCCCCCTCTGATAAGCCCAGTATATACAGTGCTGTGAAAAAGTATTTGCCCCCTTCCTGATTTCTTATTTTTTTGCATATTTGTTACACTTAAACGTTTCAGATCATCAAACAAATTTTAATAATGGCAAAGATAACCCGAGTAAATACAAAATGCAGTTTTTAAATGATGATTTCATTTATTGAGGGAAAAGGCTATCCATACCTAGCTGGCCCTGTGTGAAAAAGTATTTTCCCCTAAACCTAATCACTGGTTGTGCCAACCCTCGGCGACAACAACTGCAATCAAGCATTTGCGATAACTGGCAATGAGTCTTTCACATCGCTGTGGAGGAATTTTGGCCCACTTTTCTTTGCAGAATAATTTTAATTCAGCCACATTGGAGGCTTTTCGAGCATGAACGGTCTGTTTAAGGTCATGCCACAGCATCTCAATTGGATTTAAGTCCGGACTTTAACTAGGCCACTCTAAAACCTTAATTTTGCTTTTTTTTTTTTTTAAACCATTCGGAGATGGACTTGCTGTTGTGTTCCGGTTCATTGTCCTGCTGCATAACCCAAGTGCGCTTGAGCTTGAGTTCACAGTTCTTTAAATGTTGTTCTGGGTTTTTTTGTGACCTCCTGGATGAGTTGTCGATGCGCTCTTGGAGTAATTTTGGTAGGCCAGCCACTCCTGAGTAGGTTCACCACTGTTCCAAGTTTTCTCCATTTGAGGATAATGGCTCTCACAGGGTTCGTTGGAGCCCAAAAGCCTAAAAAATGACTTTGTAACCCTTTCCAGACTGATAGATGTCGATTTCTTTGTTTCTCATCTGTTCTTGATTTTCTTTAGATTGTGGCATGATGTGTTGCTTTTTGAGATATTTTAGCCTACTTCACTTTGTCAGACAGGTTCTATTTAAGTGATTTATTGATTTAACAGGTCTGGCAGTAATCAGGCCTGGGTTGGCTTGTGAAATTGAACTCAAAAAATGTGGTTAATCACAGTTAATTCATGATTTAACAAGGGGGGCAATTACTTTTTCACATAGAGCCAGGTAGGTTTGGATAGCTTTTTCCCCTTAATAAATGATCTCATCATTGAAAAACTGCATTTTGTATTTACACGGGTTATCTTTGTCTAATATTAAAATTTGTTTGATGATCTGAAACATTTCAGTGTGACAAATATACAAAAAAAAGAAATCAGGAAGGGGGCAAATACTTTTTCACAGCACTCTAATTATGCCTCTGATAAGCCTAGTATATAATTATATCTGTCCTCATGCAAGGATTTATACTTTGACATAATCATGCACTCACAAGCATGCACACCCTTTCGAGCATCCACTCGGTAATTGCTCACTTACGAATATTGTATACTTGCATGGTGTTTTACAACTTGCATATTTTGGAAATTGTGACTTTTGTAAGTATTTCATCATAAACATGCTTTACTTTTGAAGCCTTGAAGGTGTGATGAAATCACTGGTATTTTCCCTGGGCAGTGATTTTTTTTTTTTTTTTTTTTTTTTGGACAAAAATAACTGATTTCTTCTTCTTTTTTTTTTACCAAAGTGAGTTGCTGGCAGCTTTTTATGTGATATTGTGAAACATAATGAAACCTAATGTTCGTTGTCTTACGTCTGTTTGTGTGATAGAGATTTTTGGGTTACTCAGACATCTGCAATACAGTTTAAAGAGTTGAAACCATAGTAAAATATTTATGTGTTTGAAATAAATTAATTATTTGAATACATTGGATTGGTAAAATCATGAAGCATACACATTGAATATGTTTAAATTTAGATTATTGTTTGAAATGATTTTTTTGTAGTTCAGTCTTCACATGTGATTTTAGAGCAGAATTTTTTACAGCTACTGCTCCTGTGTAGATACGAATATTAGGCACCACTCACAAAAACTATCTTTCTCTCAGTTCCCATTCTGTGTGATAAACTTGCCTGTATAAAAATCAATTATTGGCCAAAATGTGACAAATTTTTGTTGAAGGCATGCATGACATGGGGACAGTTGTGCACTACTGTCTTGAAAGAATACCGCAAACTGAATCTAACCGTAAAAGATGGAGTAGTGAAATGCCCAACTGTGCCAGAGGACAAGTACATCAGAGTGACATGTCTGAGGAATGCATGCTTCAGCAGTCCTGAGGTGGCATCTTCATGGATTAGTATCTGCCAAACATCAGCATCTGTTTTAGTGACATGATCTTTTTGATGCTAGCATTGTTGGCAGAGTTTCAAGGATATGCCCACTCCTCAAATTGCAATAAAGTTTGAGAACTTTTGCAGTACATTTTGAACTCTACTGGGGTATGTACTGTTCACTGATGCTGCTAGCTGAAGGCTTGTGATGCATCTTTTTCCTCACACTGGACTTTGATGTTCTTGTTCACTTACATAGTTGTGTAACTGCCTTCCACTTCTGCTCCTTTCACATCAGAATTGGCATAAATAACACATATTGACTTAAATTGCTTAAGGACTGCTGCGACATGAGGTGATGTTTGCATCAGTTTTTATCTGAGAACATAGGAATTATCTGAGTGATTTCTAACCTTTGAGTAGCTAGTCCAGTAGGTAGCCTTACCGTAAGATGGTCATGGGTTCTATTCTGGCCTCAGGCCTTTCTGTGTGGCATTTGCATGCTCTCCCTGTGTTTATGTGGGTGTCCTCTGGGCACTTTTGTTTCCTCCCACAGTCCAAAGACGTGTATGCAGGGGTAATTTGAGGCTATAAATTGTCCATAGGTGTTAATGTGTGGGTGGATAGTGTGTGAGCCTGACACTTCTTTGATAAGAGTCCGACTGCTGATACAATCAATCAGTCCTAACTTCTGAGTGATACGATATGTTTGAATGTTTTTCCCAGGCAGTTTTGGTGTTTTAAGAGTAGTTTCAGTGCAGGCTGAGCCATGTTCCGTTTTCTTTAGGTGCATCATCTGAAGTCCGTCGACAACTTGTTTGTGGTGGTGGAACATTATACCAACTACCAGTTTAAAGAGACTAAGGTCTGTTTTCCCTTATGCTTTAAAACATGGCTGTACAAACATAGACTACTTTGTATTCATTCAGGATGTGAATGTATTGCCAATATAAACTGCTTTTGTTTTGTATTCTTTGTGCATGTTCTATGTTATTGTGCGTGTAATTTGACAAACTGTTGCTACCATCATACCAGCAGTGGAAGCTTTCTTTGTAGTGCTATTGTTGTTTATAACAGTCCTGTTAATATTAATCATCGTCGTCATAATTGTCATCATTATTAAGCATGAGGAGTTACAGAGAGGTGTATGGGTTGTCCATATCTCCTGCAGGAGGAAACACTGGGTGACTTTGAGAAGCTTGCATCCCAACTCTCATGGAAAAATCCCCTTGAAGTGTGGAGACTAAACAATGCAGTGAAGAAGAAGAGGTGGCGTCGTAAAGGGGGAAATGGCCCCAAGGGAAAATCGAGTGGGGACGGTGGCAGAGATGAGATGGAAGCCGTCAGCTCGGAGACGGACAACCTCAGGCTGGAGTCTAGGCCGTCAGCAGGTGGCAGCAGAGAGTCAGAGGGTGACAGTGCTGTGGACAGTGGGGCCTCGGGGGAAGCTGAGAAGGATGCTGAGGAGCAGACGGAAGGGGCAGCAGAGGCGCCGCTCAAGTTCAGAGTGACGTGCAATAGGGCAGGGGACATGCACAACTTCACGTCTAATGAAGCTGCTCGGGACTTTGGAGGAGCGGTTCAGGAATTCTTCCAATGGAAGGCAGATATGACCAAGTTTGATGTTGAGGTAAATGCTGCAGTTAGTGGTATATGAATGGCTGCATTTCAGAACCCCGCATTGCATTTATCCCCAGTATGTGTTCTGTAGCTGAAACAGCCTGTATATTAGTGCTTGGGTCGCTTTGTTGAAATACACGCTTAGGCAAAAGTCAAGCACCAGCAAATTCAAAATGAAATTTTCAGAAAATTGGCCCATCCTGAACTCCATACATCTGCATTAAGGTTTCAGCATGCATTCTGTGCACATTTCGCATTCAAAAGGCTTTGTTATGAAATGTGCTTAATTGCACATGCTGAATTTTTTCAGTTGGGTGCCACTTCTGAAAACTTGGGTTTCATCTTAGATACTGATTCAATTTCTTCAAACTAAAGTTCAGACCTCAGGGAACTGTTTTTGCGGAATACGAGTTTCCTTTACATCTTTAAGCCTGTGTAACAGCATCAAATTTTGAAAACCTATTGTTTCATTGAAGTTAATACAATCTGAAGTAAAGATTAAATTCTTTTCAAAATGATTTTATATGCCAGTAAAGGTATGTACAAGCCATATTTTCAAGAAATGGTCAATGCTTGTTAGTTTTATTAATGTAGTCCTTTCTTTGGCAAATTGGAACTTGTTTTCAAATTGCATGGTACTTATCTTTGGCCCTGGTGTATATTTGTCACTTTACCCCTTTGTGCGGAATACAAAATTATGCCAAATTTTTCTGTTGTCCATGAGCCTATTTGAGCTGTATAACTCAGTATTTGTGTCGCAGAGACTTTGGAAAATTATTTCAGTGAAGCTAGACATTTGGAAATTCAATTAAAAAATTGTTTTGGAATTAAATTTCATGATTTATGGATGCCGGCGTCTATACCTGCGCAAAGGGGTTAAGAAGTGTAGAGAGAAGATGTGAGTAGTCACTGGTTGTCTGTAGCACTCACACAGGTTTGCTTTAAGTTCATCTGTCCTATAATCTCCAGGTGCTCTTGAACATCCACAACAATGAGGTGGTGATTGGCATTGCACTGACGGAGGAGAGCCTGCACAGGAGGAACATCACTCACTTTGGCCCCACCACCCTGCGCTCCACCCTGGCCTATGGCATGCTCAGGTCACACACTGCATGGAGAATCCTACCCACGTCTCAGATCACAGTGTGATCGTTGTGGCTGTTGCAAGTTAATTTTTTGCTAACTGGTCTGGAAGTCATGTACCACTGGATTTGGAGGCTGTTCTGTCAACTTGACTTACATTTTTTTCTTACTTGTACATAGAAATCTTCATTTGTTAAGTTTTATCTCACGGTATTGTGTCTGGATAGCAGACATGTAATATGTCACCTCTATTTATCAAATTATGTGCTGTTTAATGCAGACTTTGCAAGCCTCAGGTTTCCGATATCATTATTGACCCAATGTGTGGAACCGGAGCCATACCTGTGGAGGTAATTCTTTTTTTGTCTTACTCAGGTAAACAATGGTCCATAGAACCAAATTAAGACAAAATATGTTTCAGACATTATGGTATTTATTCTGAAGAAGTTTGTCAGATAAGGGATATCAGGGGAGATGGGTATTCATGTGAAAGATGAGCAAGGCATAGGTTAATTAACCCTCTGCATTAGTCTCTTTTCCACTTACTAACCAACGGCAATTACCATAAATAAATCTTTCCTGTGTGTCTACCAGGGAGCCATGGAGTGGGACCAGTCCTTTTACCTGGCAGGGGACAACAATGACATGGCAGTGAGCCGGACAGTCAATAACATAAGCCATATCCACAAGAAAAGGCAAGATAAGGGCAGGTAAGATTGTAGCAACATTACGTACATCTTGAATATGTTCAAATGGGTTTGTATTATGTTTACCAAGATGTCTGGTAAGGGGTGACCATACCTTAAGAGGTTTTTACATGTGTATCCAGTACAGCCTGGGGTCTACCCATAGACACGCTGCAGTGGGACTTGAGCCATTTACCCATGAGGACCAGTTCAGTGGATATTATCGTCACTGACATGCCTTTTGGAAAGAGGTAGTGTATGTCCCAGTGAATGTTTTTTATCACAGAATTTCTTTAGCCCGTTCTTCTGTCAACGTTGCATTGGTATAAGAACTATTAAACAATTCTGCATGGTACAGAAAGGATGGAGTTGCCCCTTGTGATTGAAGAAATCTGCATCACGAAATCTTGCTTACTCTTTCAAGTTGGTTGAGTGGTGCAATAATTAATGTTCAAAGCTAGGATTAGACATAGCGCGCTCTGCTAGGTTTTTGATGAACTTGCATCCATTTTCTGCAGGATGGGATCAAGGAAGAAGAACTGGGACCTGTACCCTTCGTGTTTGAGAGAAATGGGCCGTGTGTGCAGACCTGGAACAGGGAAGGCTGTGCTATTGACTCAGGATAAGAAGTGCTTCGCCAAGGTAAGAGGAAATGTTACTGGATATCCCAAAGTATCTTAAAATGCAGTCTATTGTGGTTAGTATTGGTCTTCTTTTGTTGTGTTGCATTTCATACTGGTCTGACTTGACGCATAGAATGGATCTTTTCTCAGTATTGCATGGTTTCTGCGTTATTGACCCCATTAAAGC
This sequence comes from Gymnothorax javanicus, assembly GCA_029692085.1. Lineage (NCBI taxonomy): Eukaryota > Metazoa > Chordata > Actinopteri > Anguilliformes > Muraenidae > Gymnothorax > Gymnothorax javanicus. The sequence continues at coordinate 44,688,474 of CM056202.1, read as the reverse complement.
ATATGCTGTTTTTTTTCTCGGCAAGAAAGCAGAGAAAAATGTTTGAGAAAAATGTTCCCAAGCTGTATAAAAATTATAATGACTCAGAAACCTGCAACATGGACAGTTTTGGCTCGACCAAGTAACCCATTCATTTCACAGTGTAATACTTTTGTATGGAGGTTTTTGTTCTAATTCATTTTTGTTTTGTGCAGGCTGTGTCAAGGATGGGGGGACTCTGGCGGAAGTCGCTTACTGTTTGGGTAAATATAGGGGGGCTACATGCAGGCGTATTCCTCCTCAAACGAACCGCAGCTGCTTTTGGAACAACCCCTGAAGACGTTAGGGAGCCGCAAGGAGCCAATGAGATTGCGGGGGACACAAAAGAGGACTAATAGAAAGCCTCCCTCATGATCAATACTCGAACAGCATGTGGAATGAAAGTATATGGCTGAATCTTTGAAGAATCTTCTTGCCAAGAGTGTGATAGAAACAAAAGTGTAAAGAGCCAAGGTGTTAGATCAATTTCCTCAAACAGGTTCACAAGACACTTTTTTTGTTTTCAGCACTTGTCATTGTGTATGCCAAGAAAAATGCATTTTGTTTTAACACACCGCTATGATTAATGAATCGCATTTCAGTTTAGATTATCAACGATTGTTCTTATGCAGCAAGGTATATTTATTTTTGTATGCGTTTCTGGGTTTTATGTTCCACTAGTTAAACCAATGTGATTTTACTCGTTAATATAAGTGAAAGTTTGCATCAAAGTTGTTGTTCGAGATTTCAGGGCCTTCACCTCTTTAACCCTGCATTTCCATCATCAAACGTTTAATAAATGGAGCTTTATTGAATTCTAATGTATTTGTTCATAATTTGTCTTTTTTTCCCCTGAAAATTGTGCTTACAGTTGAGAAATTGAGCTTCGTTGTTTTAATTAAACATATGTCAGTATTAGGTCTATGTCGTCTTGGCAAATATAATGGGAAAATATGTAATTTTGGAAAACTTTCAATTTCTTTTGACGTAGCGGGGCTTTGCTCATTTCCGTCATCCTTTGTAAACATTGAGAAAGTTTTAAGGGCAGCTCGCACGTGTATCCCGCCCCCGCTTAATGACGTTTCGGTCCTGCCCTTGTCCAGCCTGTTATATGCCGTGAGCAGAGTTGAGGAACTGACAGGTAGGCTACCCAGTATTTAAAAGTGTTCTACTGACTCACCGAAGCAAGTGCGGTGTACAACGCGATGATCTGGACAACTCTTCTTATTCTCCTTGGTGCTCTTGTTCTCTTCTTGATTCTCTCAAGTCGATCAAGGTACGTTGGCATATCCTGTAGTTATCCAATTAAATCATTCATATGTTAAGCGGCGTCATCTAAATGCTGTAATTGTGGATTCACTAACGACTATTTAGTAAAGACTACCTTACTCTGCCCGCATTCCCGTCGTTTCCTTATAATATATTTAAGATGCTCGTATTAAGCCACACAGTTAATATTTAGTTACTTAGTAAAATACAGTTAGTGGTGCATATTCGCAAACTTTTCAGCCTATTTCGTTTAGAGACGGCACGTGGGGTACGTATTGGATCCATAGGAAATGCATAAATAAGTGCTTGTTGATTCGGCATTCAGTCGTCCCACCCCCTCCATCAGTGTTTGAGCCAATTTATTTTATGGCAACTTTATGAAGCAGGACCGGGTCGTATAAGCGAGAATATGTTCAGGTAATCTCTGGAGCAAGATGATATTGAGATAGCCTCGATGTTAAGTACATGTTTACATGGAAATGTTGTCATTGTTTATTCCGATTAGAGTGGGTTTTATGTAAACGCAGCATTCTCTCCCGTTCATTAGTAAATACGTACAAATTGTTTGCTTTTTCAGAGTAAAAAAAAAAAAAAACTCGGTTAAATAAAATGGAACACCTGTGTTGATGGAAATAAATGGTTATTGCAGCCGATTTGCCCATGTTTCACGGTGCTCCATCTGCGCTAGAATTGCGATAATATTTATGGTGAATTAATCACGTGTTCTTAGCAATGCAATTCATCCATGCTTAAATTAACGATACAAGTATTATAAAATAACAGTACATCACACTATTTATTTACATAGATCGAAGAAGGAACCCCCCTTGGATAAAGGAATCATTCCGTGGCTGGGTCACGCTCTTGAATTCGGAAAGGATGCCTCTAAGTTTTTAACACGAATGAAGCAGAAACACGGCGACATCTTCACGGTGAGCAGTTACTAAACCTAGAACTAAACTTACGTTAGTTAAAATATTTCAACTCTGCTGTATGGAGAATAGGCCAAATGACTGCGCGCTTCCACGCGTCATTGTTTTTATTAGGTTTTGTCTGGGGCTATTTGATAAATGCACAGTCCGGCCAAAAGAAATGTCACACTATTATTTCGTTGGACCGCCTTTTCTTTCGATTACGGCGAGCATTCGATTTACCTTCGTTTTGATAAGGTTATGCAATGTCACGAAATTTATTTCTGTCCAGAGTTGCTTTAATTTTTTATTGATGATGGGAGAGTCAGATGGAGCATGAATTCTTCTCCAGCACTTCCCAAAGATTCTGAATGGGGTTAAGGTCAGGACTTTGCGATGGCCAATCAATGCGTGAAAATGATGTCTCATGCTTCCTGAACCACTCTTTCACACTTTTAGAATGATGAGTCCTGGCATTGTCATGTTGGAATATGCCCGTGCCATCAGGAAAGAAAAAAATCCATTGATTGAAAAACCTGATCATTCAGTATATTCAGGTTATCAGCTGACCTCATTTTTTGGGCATATATTCTTGCTGAACCTGACCATAGGTGTAATGTACTTCGGTCAGCAGACACGTTTAGCTTGAAGCCATTGGAATCTTTTTACTGTACTGCGCATGCACTATTACAGCACTACAGATACGCAGTAGGGAGAACAGACTTCAGCTACGAGAATAAGTAAACTTGCATGATGACAACACAGCAATACATCACAATAGGTACCTGACCAATTGAAGCAACCTTAAATCATAACAGTACCCCCACCCCACAGGCTTGTATGGTAAGGCACTAGGCATAATGGTGCATCAATTCCTCTGCCTCTCCCCTTACCAGGATGCACCCATCACTCTGGAACAGGGTAAATCTGAACTCATCAGACCCCATGACCTTTTTACATTACTTTATCCGCTCTGGCAAAGCCTTTATTCCCTATTATCCCCACTGATAGGTGGTTTTATTAAGGCTACACAGCTGTTAAGTCTCAATCCCTTGAGTTCTCATCACATTGTGCATGTGAAAATGCTCTAACTTTCACATTAAATCTAACCATGAGGTTCTACTGTTGATTTTTTACGATTTGCTTTCACCAAAGGTTAAGTGATTTCTGATCACGATCATTCAAGATTTTTTTTCTGACCACCACTGTCCTGCCAGGTTTTAATAATGCATTGAACAGTTCTTAATCCAATTTTGGTAGTTTCAGCAATCTTTTTATTTCTTTTCTTTGCTTGATGCAGGCCAATAATTGGACCCTTCTGAAACAGAGTAACATCTTTTCCATGGCCAAGGGATATGTCTTGTTAATAACATATTAATAGCATGTTAATAACTGCAGTAATTTTCCAATGGAAGGCTCTTACTTATTTGCTTAGCTAAATCTAGGTGGAGACTTTTTTTTTTTTTTTTTTTTTGGCCAGGCAGTGTGCAAAGTCATTACCATGAGATTAAGTGACAGGTGTTATGCAAGATGAAAAATGCTTACATTTATAGTCTCTGAATAGGTCTGGTTGGCTGAATAAACATTGATATTGGTAGAATGCTGACAGTGTCACAAAATAATAATAATCATCATCATCATCATAATGTCATCATTATATTGTAGGTGCGTGTCGCTGGACTCTATGTGACAGTGTTGCTGGACCCACACTCTTATGATGCAGTCCTTCAGGACACGGTCACACTGGACTTCACTCGTTATGCCCAGGTGCTGATGAAGAGGATCTTTAGTTTGTCACTGCCCAATCACAACCCTTCTGAAGAAAAGGCCCTCATGAGGCGGTAAGTGAGGAACTGCTGAGTTGTTAGAAGCACCAATCAGGGGAAGTACTCCGCAGAAACAGTTCTGTTCATTTCACGAGGTTATTATCCCCCACCATGAAGCGGATGGGGATATAGGGATGAGTGTTGATCCTCTGCATGTCTGTCTATCTGTCCGTCATGCCTTTTTTTCAAGGCCTGAACTTCTAAGCCATTCAATATTTCTTTAAAAAATGTCATATATGGATACATCTTATTATGCAGACATGCCTTTCCATAATTCCATTCATCCCCCTGTTCATCTGTTCATCTGTCCATCTCTTCACCGTATTTTGTTTCCAGGCCAGATGTCAGCCATCCAATTCTTTTCTGGGGCAGAACTCCGAAATCGTTTAAAATTTTTCAATTAAATTTTATATATGGATACATCCTATTGTTAAGATGTGCCTTTTCATGCTTCCATCCATATGTCTGTCCCTTCACCGTGTCTTTTTTCCAGGCCAGATGTGAGCCACGCTGTGTCGGGGGACACCCGGGGTTCTGCCTTACATGTATATTTATGCACAAGCAAGATAATTCTGTATGTAGAGCCTGCTTCATTGTGAATGTGATGCAAATGTCGTCAGCAACCTGGTGTTGTTCCCAGGTTTCCAGCAGGTCAATGTCATTAACGGGCAGTTTTCACAGCTGTCTGCTCGAATATCCCGTACTTTTTTATTTATGCATTGAATGGTAATACAAAGTGTTGAATGCTGATGTTGAGATTAGTTCTGTACTAGTTGAACCACTTCAGAGGAATGCCTGAGTTAAAACTGAGTTACCAATCAAGCAAGCTTGCTCTGGAGTTCTCATGTGAAGGCTTGGAAAACAAGTGTATTCAACCTTGAAAGTACTTCACCCATTTTTTTGGTTATCTGAGACACAGCTGACGTTAAGGAATGTTTGTACTCTACAAGGCTTTTGAGTGACTGTGCCAGAAAAAGTGAGGGATGAATGGTATTTACATGGACTGTGTGTGGTGGCTTGCACTGCTGCACATTATCAGAGTTAAGATTTTATCAGAATGAATCTGCATCTGACAACATGATAGATGGCTTGTGGAAGGGCTTTGAACCTGAACAGGGGAAGTCGGGACTGTTGCTATGTTATAAAAAAAGGACTTGAAAATGCCTTCATAACTTTGTTCAGGTTTAAAATATCACTTATTCTCAGTTGCTTCAAATCATTCAAAAATTGTGGCTGAAGCTATTATGCAGCTGATTTAACTTGTTTTTACTGTCAAATGTGCAAATTAGATAAGTGTTAAAATAGTTAAAAGATTGGCTGAGATGGACTAGTTCAAGGCAAAAAAAAATAAATAAATAAATAAATAAATAAATAAAGGCATTGGGAACATGCTATTAACTTATGCCTTATGTATACCTGCCATTTGCAAATTTGGAATGACATGAAATAGTAGTTAATGATTGCACTATATCAAAATATACAGTTAGGTACAGTACATAATTATTTGCACAGTAACACCATTTTCTTTGTAGTAGGTCTGGACATCACCACAATGGACTTGGGGAAAAAAATCAAGATGTGCTTGAAATGCAGACTTTTAGCTTCAAGTTTCAGAGTTTTTTTCTAAAATACTGCATGATGTTTGGAGGAATTAATACCATTTTATGCATAGCCTGTTTAGTTTTGGGGCCTCAAAAGTAATTGGACAAACTAACATAATCGTCAATTAAATTGTCATTTATGACACTCCATGACAAACTCTTTAGGGTCAATGTCCACCTGAGGTCTGGAACCATAGACACCACGAGACCCCAAGCTTCCCTGGTGGTGCTCTGCCAGGATTTCACTGCAGCTATCCTCTCATCCTGCTTTGTTTTTGGGGTGTTGTGCCCTCAGTTTTGCCTTCAACAAGTGAAATGCATGCTCTGTTCAATTCAGGTCACATAATTGACTTGTCTGTTGCAGAACATTCTACTTCTTTGCCTTAAAATTATTGCATCTTGGGGTGCCCCCGTGGCACGTCGATCTAAGCGCGCGCACCATAAAGGTTGTGTCCTTCCCGTGGCGACCCAGATTCAATTCTGGCTTGGGTCATTTGCCGTATGTCTTCCCCATTCTTCTCCCCAACTTTCCTGTCACTCTCCATTGTATAACTATCAAATAAAGGAGAAAATCCCAAAAAAAAAATTACTGCATCTTGGATTGATTTTGCAGTATGTTTACAAGTCATGGTCCATCTGCACTGTAAAGCATTGACCAATGAGTTCTAAAGCATTTGGCTGAATCTAAGCATATCGTAGATCTCTATGCAATGCAGAATTCATCCTCCAGCTTTCGTCAACAGTAACATCACCAGTAAATACAAATGAATCGGCTTAGTTGGCAGCTATACATGCCCACTCATGACCACAGATGGGATGTTTGCTTCAGATCATGAAGTTTCTTTCCTGCTCCATATTCTTTTCTTTATGTCTTACTGGTACAAGTTGACCTTTGTCTCATCTGTCCATAGAATGTTGTTCAAGAGCTACACAGGGTTTTTATATGATTTCTTTTTCTTGGGCGATTTTCCTGTTTTTGAGCATTACCAATAGTTTACATCTCAAGACAAGCCTTGTGAATTTACTCTGGTGATCTGTTCTCTTTGATTACTGACTTTGGCACTGATACGCCAACCTCCCCGAAAGTGTTCTTGATCTGGCCACCTGTTGAGAACAGGTTTATCTGAACCAGCGAAAGAATTCTGTCATCTGCCACAGAGGTCATCCGTGGTCCCCTTAGCCTTTTTGTATTCCTGAGCTCACCAGTGCTTTTGTTCTTTTAAAGCCTATACCAAAAAGTTCAACTTGCTACACTTAATGGTTTTGCTTTTTCTCTGGTGGGCTTGTTTTGATTTTTCAAACTAATACTGACTTGCACCTCTGGCAGTGACAGCTTTTTGTGTTCCATATTGAGAGTCAACCGCATTTGATTCCAAATGCAAATGCCACACTTGAAATTTTAAAAATGCTGTAATTCCTGTAATATTGTCTGCTCAATTTCAGTATGTTTGCCTTAAAAATGAAGTTGAGTGTCAACACTTTGGACTTTTATTCATCATTTGGTTTCCTTTCCCAAAAACAGTGCAGTAAACAGCTTAAATAACAATAACATTATCAATGTCTAAATATTTATGGACCTGACTATATTTGTCATGGCAGCACACATTAATTGCACGATGAATGTCAAATTTCTTGAAACCTGGGAATCTTGCCCTTCTTAGATCAAGTATGATGGGTCAAAAAATGGGCATCAATAAAAAAAAAAAAAAAAATGTCAGCTCAGAGCAGGGGTGTTAAACCTGCAGGACTCAGTATCTATGGGGTCTTGAGGTACCCTTTCAATTAGCAGCCTATTTAGTGCCATTAGACAAAGGTATGTGAATTTTTTTGCCTATTGGTAACCATAACACCGCAAAAACCAGCAGGCACTGCAGCCCTCCAGGACTGGAGTTCGTCACCCCTGGCTTAGAGAAACATATCCATAGAAACCATATACAAACATCTAGTAAAGGAAGTGACTCATTCATCAGCATGTTTAATGGATAACATACGTACATGTACGTTGTAGGTGTACTTGGCTGAGACACAGTTCTTAAATAATTTTTTTCCTTGTCACATTTGTGTCCTCAGGCACTTCCAAGGAGACAGTCTTACCTGTCTGAATAATGTCATGGAGGGAAATCTCCAGGCTCTTCTGCAATCTGAGACTCCTCAGGACCAGGGGAACTGGAAACAGGACGGGCTCTTCAACTTCTGCTATGGTCTACTATTTAGGTACAGCTCTCATTCTGTCACTCTGGGAATCTGAGAGTCTGAGCATTGATTTATTCTGAATGAGATATGGAGTTCCCTGAATTGTACCAGATAAATAGTGTACAAACATAAGCCACTCCATGTAAATACTTAAATTGATGTTTACTGCAACTGACAAGGACTGATACCAACTTTAAAAATAAAGTTAAACAGTTACTTTCTTAGGGGTCCACGCATCTGGGTAACAGAGTAATAGAGATTCCCAAATTTAATGCTAATTCATCAGAGTACTCCTGAAAATTAAGAAAAAACCTTGAATATGCGGAGTAATTTCAGTTTGATTAAATTAATGCAGTTCACATCTTTTTGAATGTCATTCCTTGTGCATTAATTTGAATCCCAATGGGCTGGAGTTCGAAGGAAATAATAGAAAAACTGTGTAGTCCAAAAAATTATCTGAAAGGTGTTAGTTTGCACTCTTCAACAGCGACAAAGACAGGAAACTAAGTGGAACATCAACAGTCAGCATTATTGGCATCACAGTGACATTGCATTAATGCAGATTTTCACCACATCTTGTCCTGAAATGATAAGTGACACATTGTCCTCCTGCACACACAGGGCTGGATACCTCACACTGTTTGGAGCACAACAGACCAACCACAACAGAGAATCCTCTGCAATCTACAAGGAGTTTAGAAAATTTGACGGCCTTCTCACGAAAATGGCACGGAATATGCTGAACTCAGGTAACAAAGTTAGCTATTGAAGTCCTGTTTGGAATGATTTTGTGAGAATCCCGGTGTATAAATCAGAGAAGTGTCTGTCGGGAAGATATTCAATGTTACCTTGTTTACTTCTGTACTTCTGAAAATGTCCTTGTTTGAGGGAGAATGGGAAAAAGTTCAATGCCTACCTGACCTTTATCAGATCAATTGGGAATACTATGTAACTGCGTATGTACTGTATTTTAGCACTCTGATTAAAGATCTACGTGGCCATACATACAAAAGGCTTATTTGGTTTAATGCTCACATTTATTGATGTGTGGGTGCAGCCACTGATGTGCCAGTATTCTGAACATGTCATCACTCCCGCAGGACTCAGACCACGGTCATACAGCATTGATGAGTGGGATGTACTATATTGTGTTTTGGAAATCTTGGGTCATAAACTACTGTGTAGGTGTCCCAAGATTATAGGCAGGATAAAGCACAGTCATCATAAGGGAACCCTGTGGGAAAAGACAAAAGAAGTCTGAAAGCTTTAGTGTGTCCCACCCTCTCACGTCATATATCACTCCCTGCTTTGAAATACTGTATCTGCCTTTCACCTCCCATTTTTTTTGCCTCCCATTCCTTGATGTTTTTCTGATGTCACTACAGGTTTACGCAATCCTACCATCAGATTCAGGTTTCTCACTTTATCCATGTTAGTGATCAAACTGGTCCCTTTTTCTTTCCTCCCTCACCCTCCCCTCATGTTTCATGCAATCTTTCATCTCGCTCACATCTTTGAGCCTTACAGTTTTTTGTGACAGGATTTACAGAGGGGCTTCAACTTAATTATTTTTTTCCAGTCCAGACGTTTCTCACCTGTGCCCACTCCTTTTAAACAGAGGAGAAGAAGATCACTGGCTCTGTGCGTCAGCAGCTGTGGAGCCTCCTGTCCAGGGTCCAGTCGGGTGGGAGGACTGAGGACACCTGGCTCCAGGGTTACCTGCAGCACCTGCAGGAGGAGGGCGCAGACGAGGAGACGCAGAGGCGAGCCATTCTGCTCCAGCTGTGGGCTACGCAGGTAAGCCACTATGTTTACATTCTTTGCTATTTATAGCGCACATTTTGCCACTTTTGTTTGTTTGTTTTTGTTTCATGCCCATGTGTGTGAGCATGATTTTGGAATTCCGGTCCCATATTTTGTTTCCATGGCATCCACAAATACAATTAATAATAAATAAAAAAACAGCGAGGCTCATTATTTCCATGCCTGCAGGGGAAAGCCTGTGGTTGTTTGACTTCAGTGGCATGGTGAAATTCCATCACAAGTGTTATCACTCCCTCAAATATCACCTACATGTGACTGCCTCATTGCACATTTTATGAGCCTCATTATGGCTAATAAAAAAAAAAAACTAAAAAAAAATTACCTGAGGGACCATACTAGCAATTTTCAGTCAGTCCATCTTCGCTGAAGTCATTTGAAGACCACAATGGAAGAATGATCAGAGTCACATTTTCACGGTGTGGAGAAATGATGAATTAAAATTCAAAACAATCTTAGAAACAAAGCACTGAAAAAATATGCAAAAAATATAAAATGTATAAAATATTATAATAATATATTATAATAATATATTATATATAAAATATACAAAAATGCTAAATTTAGACTCAGATCGTTTTTTCCTTTGTGGTCTTCATTTATGTAAAGCGCAAACATAGCCAGTTATAAAATGAGTAACTACCCCTAGTACAAACAAATGAATCTGACCTGAGACAATCTCAATAGAACACATAGAAAATATGAAACACTCAAGTAAATGATGATCTGTCAATGTCACTGTATACAAATTCACAAAATAGAGTGCAATAAGGTAAAAATAATACTTTAACAATAAGTGTATCACATTACAACTAATTGCTAACTGGAGAACATGCTGAAATATAGGAACTGGAGATCAGGCTGAGATTGTGGCCTGTTTCATAAATATGTGAGGCTGTTTACTGAGGTGTTCTTCCCACTGGTTCTTTGCTGTGGTAGGGACACTGGAGGTGGTCCTAAGCCAAACTGAACTAGTTCCTCTGGATATTGTCCCCATACTTCGGTCTAAATAGGTGATGGCAGCACATTTTTTACTTTGCTGCCCTCCAGTTAATTACGCCTATTAAATAACTCCAACCCATTTCAAAGGGCTGCCTGGCTGCAGTACTTCTATGGGCCACAAGAGCACAATATTGGCCTAGTTATTTATTTCCTTAGTTCATAGACTTGGATGTTGCAATGGCAATAGGTTGCCCTCGAAAAGCTTCACAAATTTAAACTGAAGTGGTGAAACACATTTAAATGTAATTATTCTACATTTGATATTATACATACAATGAAAATTTAAAAAAAAAACAATAAAACAGAGCTCCCCTCACTCACCACCCTGTCCTTGGCAATGACAGTTCAACCCCTCCCTGTACTGTACATGCCTGAATGTGCACGTTTGCGCACTATTTGGTTATGTATTGAGGGAAAGTAAGCCTTTTCTTAGTGGTGAAGGAAGCCTTAGAATTGGGCACTGCACATATTTCCCAAACATCCACAGGAAATGACTCAGGGCAAGACTTCTTAATGAAGACCAAATGCTATTTGATGAAGAGGAGGATAAATATGTTGTGTGTGTGTGTGTGTGTGTGTATTTGCACAGTTCAGTTCATTCAAGTGAGTTCTCTTCTTTCATTATGAAATCACAATATTTCACTGAGCTATTGCAGCAATTATTGCAAGTAAAGTCTGAAAGTGATGTCTACTTTTGTATTACTTTTTGTTTCTGATGTAAATCCTTTGTTATTGCCTATACTAGGGTAATGTTGGACCTGCTGCTTTCTGGCTTCTTCTATTCCTGTTGACCAACCCTGATGCCATGAATGCTGTGAAAAAGGAGTTTGACAGCCTCTCACTACCAGCAGGCGCACCACAGCACCTTCTATTTGACAAATTACGGAACACACCTGTGTTTGGTAAGTTTTTGGTTGCCTGAATATGTCACCAAAACAAATATTCATTATCACAGGACCGTGATTAGAAAAGTCTATGGTAATCCAATGATAGTTACGCAAGTAAGTTCTATTAATATTTTATTTTTGCTGTTTGTTGTTGTAAACTCATTGGAGTAAGAGATTCCCTGGTTTGTTTGGTGTTTTCTCATGGGTCCAATGGAAATTGTATGTCATCACTGCTGTCAGAAATGCAGGCAGCTTACGAACGAAAGGAATTTGGTCTCGAGGCATTTTTGGGACTCGGTGATGATGTGGAAAGGCGTGTATCCGTGCTCTAGGGCACGGAAGCTCCTTTTACGTTCGTTTGTGGCGTATGAGCACCCAGTAAGTGAGCCAACCACTGTTCCCATAACGATTTAATCTAATCACAAATAAGAGCTGACCTTTAGTGGAAATCGGTAACCTGTCAATCCTTTCTGTACTTCAAGCTGCTTCCCGCAAGCTGGCAGTCACATATCTAACATTCACACTGATATTATGGATACTTGGTTTTTACTGAAGGGCAACTTAATGCAAAGGCTCGTTTCTGGTGTAATCAATGCTGAAGGGTGTGATAACGGGTTTCCATAAGAGTAATATATAATTTTATAATGTACAACCCCATTTCCAAAAAAGTTGGGACGCTGTGTCAACTGTAAATAAAAACAGAATGCAATGATTTGCAAATCACTTAAACCTTAAATTTTATTTAAAATAGCACAAAGACAACGTATTAGATGTTTAAACTGAGAAATTTTGTTTTTTGAAAAAATATCGGCTCGTTTTGAACTTGATGTCAGCAACACGTTTCGAAAAAGTTGGGACAATGGCAACAGTAGATTAGAGAAGTTGTAAATGTGAAAGAAATACGCCTGGTGGAACATCTCACCGCTAATTGGGTTAATTGCCAACAGGTCAGTAGCATAATTGGGTATAAAAAGTCTTTCAGATGTAAAGATAGCAAGGGCTTCACCACTCTTTGAAAGACTGCATGGTTCAAAAAATTTAATAACATTTCTTAATTTAAAATTGCAATGAATTTGGGGATTTTTTTCCTCTGTGACACATAATATAATTTAAAGATTCAGAGAATCTGGAGAAATCTCTGTTTGCAAGGGACATGGCCAAAAACAAATGTTGAATGGCCATAACTTCAGGCCCTCAGGTGGCACAGCATTAAAAAAAGTCAGGTTTCTGTAGTGGAAATCACTGCATGGGCTCAGGAACGCGTCTGTAAACTTATTGTTGGTGAAGAGAGTTATTCACTGCATCCACAAATGCAAGTTAACACTTCACCATGTAAACATTAAACCATTTCTGAAAAACACTGCTGCCTTCTCTGGGCCCAAGCTCATTCAAGATGGATGGAGGCAAAGTAGAAACTATCCTGTGGTCTGACCAGTCAGATCATAAAATTCTTTCTGGAAATCATAGATGATCCATCCTCTAGGCTAAAGAACAATGGGACCATCCAGCTCAGTATTAGCAAACAGTTCAAAAGCCAGCGTCCGCGCATTAGTGCACATGGCATGGGTAACTTGCACATTTGTGAAGACGCCATTAATGCTTAACAATTTATACAAGCTTTGGAGCAACATATACTGCCATCCTATTAATGCTTATATGCAAAGATGGATGGATGGAATGGTCTATCATCATGATTAATCACATTGCTTCTGTGTGGTCACGTGACAGACAGTGTACTGAGCGAGACACTACGGCTCACTGCTGCTCCTTTCATCACTCGAGAGGTGCTCAACAACAAGACACTACGCATGGCCGATGGCCGGGAGTTTGACATCAGGAAAGGGGACCGGATGTGCCTCTTCCCCTTCATCAGCCCCCAGATGGACCCTGAAATCTATGAGGAACCTGAGGTAAGACCTGCCTCAGTCACTGCACAGCCAGGTGCTGATACATTAAAGCCTCGATTCCTCCGAGCTGTCCGGTTCAGTTCAGTTCAGTTTGTTGCACATAAAAACGGTTATTTTTGCCTTTTAATTGCAAAAAGTTGTGGATAGTACCTCAAGAACTGTTCCAATCTAGCCCAATTTTTTGTTATCCCGCTGTCAATGCACCTGGCGCACTGATACCACACTAAATGGAGCTAGAAACACTGAAAGAAAGAAAGAATCGGCGCTCTTGCTTGACCAAGGTTGACACAGCTATTGTCATCTAGTAAAAAGCCCGCCTACTTATATGAGTAGTGTCCGCAATGGAAGCACAAACCAGATCTAGGGATTAGATACTGCTCCATGCAGGTCACATACAGGTTCTTAGGGTATTGTCCCAAAAGTGTTTGGAGGAAACGCGTCGTTACTGAAGCTGATTTGTAGCCTGTCAGGATGAGTGACTTAACTGATGTTTGTGACATTTCTCTCCATGACCTCAGCCCTCCCCTGTCAGCCAGAGCTATAGTGCCTTTTCCTACCTGCTCAGCTTCCGCCTGCTTAAATAGCACATGTCATTGTAATCCTTTTGTTATTCTTATGTAATGGAGTGTCTTTAAAGGCAATGAATATACACTGTTTTATTGCATGATGAAAAAGTGTCGACGTGTATGCGAGCACTGTTTCCAGCAGCCTCAGATTACGAATGTAAAGGTTAAACCCAACTGGAGTGGAATTACACGGGATCAAATGCTCGCCAAAATAGAAGCAAAGATAAGTGATGGAGGGCAGATGTTGGCCCGCCTTACGAGCTTGTCCTCAATCACACTTCCCCAGTGTATGCAATGGCAGAAATGGTCCAGAGTAATGACTAATAATTATTGTCTCTGATTGCAAAACAACCTCCCACACCGTCTGCTAACAGGTTAGCCTGATTGGTTACATGCCAGGGAAACACTAGCCTGCCAAAGCACGCAGAACCTCGGCCTCTAATTAAGGTTCGCCTGACAAAACGTGTTTCCTGTGCGTCTTCTGTTGTAGAAATTCAAGTACGACAGGTTCCTGAATTCCGACGGCAGCGAGAAAATGGATTTCTACAAAGGCGGGAAGAGGCTGAAGTACTACACTATGCCGTGGGGGGCAGGGAAAAATGAGTGTGTGGCTCGGCGCTTCGCCATCAGCAGCATCAAACAGTGAGCATTCTGAATTAGTCACCTGATCACAGGCCAGAGAACTGTGAGGTCACCAAATGCCCCTGAAAGTGGGGGGAGTGGCTTCGGTGCTGGCAGGCAGTAATTGATTAGCTTATTGAAGGATTCTGGACGCTTGCCTGCATTGGAAGTAAAAGCCATTAAGAGAAATGAAAAGAGGAGCACATTTGAGCCATAATTCATGGCCCGGGTTACTTTATTTCTATAGAGAATTGGCATTTCTTCCTGATCACTTGATTCAACTAACTACTTATAAAATTGCTGTTGGGCTTTTCGTATGCATTATATTTTTTTTGGTCCAATTGCATTTTTAGTGGAAGTAAATTGAAATGCCAAGTTCTAACTGTTGCACTCGTTTTTGTATGCGTGGAGGTGCATGAAGATTATGATGTGACCTCACTTCCCCTTTCTCTATTCCCTGTGATTCCAGATTTTTGTTGATGGTGCTAACCCGACTGGACCTGGAGCTGTGTGACCCCGAATCTACAGTGCCTAAAGTGAATGCCAGTCGCTATGGATTTGGGGTTCTGCAGCCAGAAGGAGACTTGAAAATACGATACAGACTAAATTCCACACTTTAGGGCTCAGTTGCTCTGCAAGTCGTGATTGAGGAGCGATTTTCCATAACCAGCTTATGCAGTCACATTGAAGTGATTCTGAGTGAAAGCATTTTCAGATTCTTCTTTTTTTAAAATGCTTCTTAAAAAGGTTTCACGCGTGACACGACTGGACTGAGCACGTAATGCAGTATTAAGAAACTTGCCACTATACTGCTAAATTATAATGATGTGCTGACACCACTATCTCAGTTTTGAATAATTTTAACCAAGCTTGTTTTGAAAATCCGCTCCTCAATTGTCCTTGTTTAATCAACTTTTAACAACTGTATTGAGAGTTCTCAGTAGGCTACTCCGAAATCAGAGTTGATTTACATTGAACATTTTTTTTCTGATTTTTAATGTATGTCAACAAAACATGTCTATGTGTATTATATTTTGTACTTATTTTATATATTTTTTAATTTATTAAAAATTATATCTTGCCTTTATTGTTCTTGAGCTTGGTTTTTTTTTTTCAGATATATTATTATTGTATTACTATTTGTGGTCTTCGGTACGATGCGATTCTTATATAATATCTGTGGTTTATACTTTTATTACCCCCCGCCACAAACTGGATGTTTGTATAGGATTGAGTGTTCGTCCGTCTTGCCGTTTGTCCGTAGGTCCTTCTGTTACACTTTTTTTTCCTGGTGAGAACTCCTAAACCGTTCAATGTTTCTCTACGAAATTTAATATATGGATACATTTTATTATGCAGGTGTGCCATTTTCATTCTTCAGCCCATCCTCCAGTCCGTCTGTCCGTCCCTCTACCGCGTTTTCTTTCTAGGCCAGATATCAGCCAGCCCGTTCTTCTCTGGGTCTGAGGTCCTAAACCGTTCAATATTTCGCCACAGAATTTAATATATGGATGCTTCTTATTGTTTAGATGAGCTTTTTAATACTTCCACCTGTCTCTCTACCTGGTATTGTTTCCAGGCCAGATATCAGCCATCCCATGGCAGGGGATCTGAGTGTTTCATGCTTGCTTATTTTCTTTTTTTTTTTTTTTTGTGAAATACAAGAAGACACAATCAGAGTTCACTGAGCAAAAAGCAACCCAGTGTTGAGATTACAGATATGGAGACTTTCAGTGTAATATAATATACAGTTACCCAGCTGTTGACTAGTCACAGCATTCTATTATTGGGTTGGGTCTTCCTTTGCTGTCAGAACAGCCTGAATTCACTGTGGAACAGATTCCAAAAGACGTTGGAAACATTCCTTTGAGATTCTGGTTTGTGTTGGTATGTTTCATTGCTTTTTTTCTCTGTATTAAACCATGGAATACCATTGAAGGAACTGATAAGTACTCACATTTTGCCAGCCAAATAACTTGGCTATCTAATGAATGTGTTTGAATAAGCGCCCTTGTTAAATAACGAGTCGGTAGTCAGTTGTTTAAACACATTCTGACGGCTCATTAATTGTGCGTACCCGGTGTTTTCAGATGGTCTTAAACAACGACTTGCTTGCGAGGGAACATGGCTGGACTGAAGGGCTTAGATTTATGGCTTGTTCTTTTAATACTCATGGCAATAAGCGCTGCAGTGTCTCTTCTGCCCCACTTTTTTACTCATAAGATCATTTTATTTCCAACGGATGCTTCATTTCACTCCGTCAAACGCCCATACAGGACTTGCGAGGCCGCGATGGTTTCTTTCAATCTGGACTTACCGGTATCCCTCGGAGTTAACCCTCGCTGAAGTGCTGAATGGTAAGCGATGAGATTTAACTTCTTGGACCTATGTGATTATCCACCGGTCCTTTTAATTAAGACTATGTCGTTGCTCTCGTCCAAATCAAGTGACTGTATTTTTGAATGCTGTTGGAGGACACATTTCTCTATCTCTCCACGGATGTGCGGGAGAAGTGCAGAAGATAAACGACTTACCCTCCTAACTTCAAAGCAAAATTAATCATATGGACACTTGGTTTGCCGCAAAACATTTTGCAGGCGGGACTGACAACATGCTATCAATACCCTGCAATCAATGTCAACAATATCACTTATTGGGGGTGGGGGGGCAGGAAAACTTTTTTCAGTTTGTCCTCTCTGCTTTGTGAGCACCACTTGCGCATGCAATAATTTGGGTCATCCTGTCACCTGCAGGTCAGTATCACCATCGGCATTACGAATAGCAGTCCTGCTATGCTGGCTATGCTCGCATGGTCTATTCGTGATCTTCAATTATATTTTCAATGTCCTTCGACCACTCCAAGATTCCTCAATGGGCATTTCAAAGCAGTGATTTGTAATTATCATACTTGTGTAAAATGAATAAATGCAAATGCAAATAATGGAAAACTTTGCTTGAGCTGGACATGGTCATACAGCAGGGGTTTCCAGACTCTAGGGGACCCACTGTGTCCGCAGGTTTTTGTTCCTGCCACAATTGCAATCCCAGGATTTTAATGAGTTGCTAATTTTTCTTAACTGTGCTACCCATAGTCCTATGGATTATTTACACTTTTAAGACAGATAATGTCAGAAATGAGCTGGAGAGCCGCCTATTAAAATTGTGTTATATTACAAATAATTACATAATTGCATAAATAGAGGATAATTGTGACTCTTGAAACTATAAATCAATTGACTTTTAATTGTAGAAACTGTGGACTTGTGGTCACTAAAACTAACCATTTACTGGGTAATTAAGAGTTCAAAGACAAAGTAAGTTATGATGAGTCAAACTTGTTTGGTGTTATTTTGTGATTGGTATAAGGAAAACCATTTGGAACGAACTTGAACAGCTGTGTTCAGAGGCCTAATTTGCTGCTTATTCATTCACCACAGTCTTGCTTTTGATCATTTAAAACTTATTGCCACTTTTGCTTGGCTTCCTTACCAGGAATGTCTCCAAGTAAGAACCATATAAACATTGGGCTTTTAAACATCATGGAGAGCATAGTCATTTTTGCCAAAGCAGCTTAAAAGGGTGAAATGTCTCTCAAGCCTGAAAAGCAATTAATTAAAAAAAAAAGAATGGGTGTTAATTTTGGGATTCTAAGTGTGGTGGAACGAACACCAGCATACACAGTGGGTCCCAGGACCAAGTTTGGGAACCCTTGCCATACAGCATCCTTTAATAGCCAATTCTGAAGCAATTTAAATAGTCCACTGCTGCAATTCTTGTCCCCTTAAAGATGGCCATGCATCGTGTGCTTACAGGGGCATCAGGAAAGGTTTGTCCTTTAAGTTAGAGGCAAGAGCTGCATAGCCAGCCCTTCGCCTCAATACAACAATTGTGCTGGAGCCTGACAGATGGTGGAGCTGCTGGCAATACCCATCCTCAAATTCCAGCTATGCCTTTCTTCATGCGCAGATATAACAGTCAAGTATCAAATAAAAGAGCAAGGATTCTGAACGTTGGTTACGTATTGATTCTCCAGCAGTATTTCTGGTTAGAAAGGAAATAAAAAAAGTTGAGAGTATATTTACAAATAAAAATTAAAACTAAAATCAGAAATTGGTAACTCACCATTAACTTGTAATACATTGAAAATAATAAAAAGCACTTTTTTGAGGTTTCAGATGATGAATTAAATTGATTTTTGATTTTTCAAACATAGCACAAATTAGATTCTTATTTCTTTAGATTCTTCTCCTTCGATATATACACATATACACACACACACACACACACACACACACAGAGGGCTCCAAAATTACTGGCACCCCTGACTGGTAATGCACAAACAATTCTTTAAAAAATTCTAAACATAAATATTTAAAGAGAAACTCTAAAAAAACAACATGATAAATACTGTATATTATACCGATATTAATTATATTTATGCTCAAATGGAACAAACTGAAATCATTTCCTGATTTAATTAAAAATTCATTTCCACCAAATCAAAGTTTCACAATCAACGACACCCTGAAAGATTATCGTTCATAATATCTATCAAAATTAAACCAGGTATTAAATTCCACTTATTTAAGTTGTATCTAAGTGTAAAGGAACTATATTGAGTCATTACATCACCTCCCATTTCACTAGGGTATAAAAATTAAGTAACATACATGCAATATCCCTTTGTCATCCAACACCATGAAGGAAACAAAACAACTGTCAGTTCAAGAGAGGCAGATGGTCACAGACCTTCATAAATCTGGTAATGGCTACAAGAAGATTCACAAACAACTGAATATGCCACTGAGCACTGTCAGGGAAATTATTGAACCATTCAAAGGATATGGAACTGTTGAGATCCTCAAGGGTAGAGGATGTACTGCATTTTTCCCCTCAGAATACTGCAGAAGATGGTGAGAGGAGCAACAAAATCCCCAGGAATCACTCTGAAGGAATCGTAGGTCTTGGTGGGATCTTGGGGTCACCAGGTTTCAAGAAGCGCCATCATGCACCACATCCAGACCACAGGCCCTTTGGAAGGGTTGTCAGAAGAAATCTTTTTCTGACCAGAAGACACAGAAGCAAGCGCTTGAAGTTTGCCAAACGTCATTTAAATTATGACTGGATCAAGGTGCTTTGGTCAGATGAGACCAAAATTGCAGGTTTCAGTCAGATACAAAATCGGCATGCTTGGCGTCGAAATAGAGATGCATACAAGGAGAAGCACCTCATACCCACAGTGAAACATGATGATGGGTCAGTCATGCTTTGGGGCTATTTTAATTCAAGAGGTCCAGGGTTTCTGGTGAAGATTAATGGCATAATGAATTCCACCAAGTATCAGCATATTTTCACCGACAATCTAGTTGCCTCTGTCAGAAGGCTGGGACTTGACCGTTGGTGGACTTTATAGCAAAACAATGACCCAAAGCATACCTCAAGATCCACACAGATATATTTCTGTTACAACAAAATCAACATTCTGCAATTGTCATCTCAGTCGCCAGACCTCAATCCAATTGAAAACCAGTGGGCTGAGTTGAAGAAGGCAGTTGATAAACACAATCCCAAGAATATGAAGGATCTTGAAAGGATCTGCTTAGAGGAATGGTCCAAAATCCCCCCAAATGTATGCCTTGATCTTGTCAAAAGTTATAGGAAAAGACTCCATGCTGTTATCCTTGCCAAATGTGGTTGCAATAAGTACTAAATGAAGGGTGCCAATAATTATCAGGCCTTGATTTTGTTAACATTTACTTTGTATTAAATTATTATTATTATGATTTTAGTTGTTTCCATTGAAACATTAATGAAGTATTTCACACATGTTGATATATTCAATTTCTCTATAATTAATTATATTGTTTATATATTTTTCATATTGTTTATGCATGAGCCTGTCCTCCGCCAAAATACATCTGCAAAGGTCATTTGTACAAGCAGTTACTTTAAAGAGTTAAGAGACCTCTAGCGGTCGTGTAAATAATGACAATCTGGTGTCCGTCGTCAGCATCGCCATCACTAAATCCCTAACCTAACCCTAATCCTAACCCTAACTCTAACTCTACTCCTCCTGCTGCCAGTAGGGGCGCTAATTTAGGTAACACTCTTGTGGGTCATATTACAGGGTAGGAGCAAACAAATGATCTATTTGGGCGTATGGTTGGAGGACAGGTAGTTATGCATTGCCAGTCAGGTGTGCCAGTAATTTTGGAGCCCACTGTGTGTGTGTGTGTGTGTGTGTGTGTGTGTGTTGTATATTCCTTTTCACAAATCTTAACTGTTTACAAACTGAAGACAGTTATGTGTTTTAGATGTAATTTTGTCCCATTTTTCTTGCAAACGAGTCTTGAGGTGTGCAGTAGTACAGGGTGTTTGTTATTGTATTTTGCATTTAGAATTAACCACACATTCTCTATTGGAAACAAATCGGGACTGCAGACTGGCCTGTCTAGCACCCACACCAGTCTTCTTATGCAGCCATGCTTTTGTAATGCATGCTTTGTCTTGTTGAAATATGTGTAGGCATCCTGAGTAAATCTGTAATCTTGTGGGCAGTATATGTTGCTCCAAAATCACAGTGTATTTTTCAGCATTAATGGGGCCTTTAAAGAAGTGAAAGTTACCCTTACCACGGGTACTGACTCAACCCCATACTATGACAGAGCGTGGCTTTCGGAGTCTTTGTTAGTATCAATCTGAATAGTCCTTTCCTCCTTTGGTCTGGAGAAAAAAAAAACATCCATTTATCCCAATAAAGGCCTGAAATGTTGATTTATCTGATCACAATGCATGTTTCCACTGACTGATGGTCCATCTGCAGATACCATTTAGCCGACAGAACATGACTGCACTTCAGCACACTGTAAAGCTTTGATACAACGCAAAATGTAACAATCAAAAATTTGTCACAGTTTGCATTTGTAGTTACAATGCAAAATGTAACATTTGAAATCTCATTATATTAAGTCTGCGAACTTGTGAAATAGACAACTTTATGCTGATTTAATCCATGAAGTCAGCAGCAAAACCAATTTTTCCATTTTTTGTACCACATGATAAAAGAAATTTTTTTATTGAAGCCAGGTGTGAGTATAGAGTATAAAATGTTTCCATTAGCGTAATAACTTCCGAGAAGTGTGGTTTTAGCATGAGAATGAGTTTCTGAGCTGGTTATCAAGATCGATTGCAAAATTGAAATTGTTACATTGTGCTTTGCAATGATAATGCTAAATGTAGCAATAATGTAAAATGTAATAATTCTTCTTCTAATTAGCTGAAAAAACATTAACAATGCAACAATGTATAAACCCCTGATGATCACAATGTGATGATGCCGGTTCTGAAAATTAAAGTATTTCTTTTTGCGAATCTTTGAAGAACTCTGTCTTTCCTATTTATCAACCCAACCCAAGAAGAAACCTGAACTTTACTTTTCTTTATATATATATATATATTAATTGGTTATGTATGTCATTGCCCGCATACAGTAGAAACGGCCTGCCAATATATCTTGTTTTGGCCAACCTGTATTGGCCGAGTTCAGCACGTGCACAAGTAACCATTGGCAAATGTGGCATTCGCTCTCTTCAGAGAAGCAGACGACAGTCGCGGACCTAGCATTTAGCTCTTTAATGAGTCTTGAAGTCACATACTTCAGAAGTCATAGTCATAATATTGTCATGATAGCACAACATACTTAACCAACTAATAAAAAATTTATAAATTGCTTATTTTCGCATTGCCTTGGTATTGGCCTTTCAGTCGCGCTAACTGTGGCATTCGCTCTCTTCAAAGAAGCAGACAACAGTCGCAAACCTAGCATTTAGCTCTTTAATGAGTCTTGAAGTCACATACTTCAGAAGTCATAGTCATAATATTGTCATGATAGCACAGCATACGTAACCAATTAATAAAAATATTATAAATTGCTTATTTTCGCATTGCCTTGGTATTGGGTCGCGGAATACAGCGACCCTCAGGCCAATACCAAGGCAATACGGAAATAAGCAATTAATAACATATAGTATATATATACAACCCCAATTCCGAAATAGTTGGGAAAAAGTGTAAATTGTGAATAAAATCAAAACACAATGACTTTCAAATCACACCAGCCAGTATTTTATTCACAATAGAACAGAGATAACATAGCAAATGTTGAAACTGAGAAATTTTACAATTTTATCCACAAAATGAGCTCATTTCAAATTTGATGGCTGCTACAGGTCTCAAAAAAGTTGGGACAGGGGCCTGTTTACCATGGTGTAGCAGCCCCTCTTCCTTTTAACACAGAGTGGAGGCGTCTGGGCATTGAGAAGACAAGTTTCTTGAGTTTAGCCATTGGAAATTGATCCCACTCTTGTTTAATACAGGCTTCCAGCTGCCGGAGAGTTTTGGGTCTCCTTCTGACGGACTTTTTGTTTAATTATGCACCAAATGTTCTCAATCGGTGAAAGATCAGGACTGCAGGCAGGCCAGTTTGGCACACGGACTCTTCTACTACGAAGCAATTCTTTTGTAATAGCTGCAGTATGTGGTTTTGCATTCTCCTACTGAAATACACAAGGCCTTCCCTGGAATAGATGTCATCTGGAGGGGAGCATATGTTGCTCTAAAATCTTTGTATACACCTTTCAGCATTCATGGTGCTTTTTAAAACATGCAAGGGTCTCACACCATATGTACTAATGCATCCCCATACCATCAGGGATGCTGGCTTTTGAACTGATTGCTGATAACAGGAGGGGTGGTCTTTCTCCTCTTCAGCCTGGAGGACATGACGCCCATGACTTCCAACAAGAATGTTAAATTTGGACTCGTCTGACCACAGGACACTTTGCCACTTTGCTACAGTCCATTTTAAATTAGCCTTGGCCAACAGAACATGACGGCGCTTCTGGATCATGTTCAACAATGGTTTCCTTTCTGCATGATAGAGTTTTAGGTGGCATCTGTGGATGGCACGGCGGACTGTGTTTACAGACAGTGGTTTCTTGAAGTATTCCTGGGCCCATTTAGTAATGTTCATGCTGGTGAGTGATGCAGTGGCGTCTGAGGGCCCAAAGATCACGGGCATCCAGTAAAGGTCTTCGGCCTTGTCCCTTTTGCACAGAGATTTTTCCAGTTTCTCTGAATACTTTGATGATGTTATGCACTGTCGATGATGAGACCTTCAAAGCCCTTGCAATTTGACGTTGAGGAACATTGTTTTTAAAGTACTCCACAATTTTTTTACGCAAGCCTTCACAGGTTGGAGAGCATCTGACCATCTTTACTTCTGAGAGGCCCAGCCTCTCTAAGACATCCCTTTTATAGCCAATTATGTTACACACCTGATGCCAGTTAATGTATTTATTTGCTAAATGTTTTTTCAGCTGATTCTCTTATATATTAATTGCTTTTTCAGCCTTTTTTTTTTTTTTGCCTGTGTCCCAACTTTTTTGAGACCTGCTGCAGCCAGAAAATTTGAAATAAGCTCATTTTGTGTATAAAATTGTAAAATGTCTCAGTTTCAACATTTGAAATGTTATCTATGTTTTATTGTAAATAACATATTGGCTCATATGATCTGAAAGTCATTGCACTTTGATTTTATTCACAATTTACACTTTGTTCCAACTATTTCAGAATTTGGGGTTGTATATATGCAGTATATATAAAGGAAAGTTAACCAAAAAGTTTGTCTGAATTTGATATTCAGGTAATATACTGGTACGTTACTTACTGCTTTTCTTTAACAATATTCTTGACACTGTAATCCTTTAAAAATAAATCTGAAACATGACTCACTTAAAGTTAGCATAATAGGGTTAGAATATCAATTTGCAATGTGAAACTAAAACTCTGAATCTACGTCTAGAACTGAGACTAAAATATGATCAAACAGGATTATCTACTGCCTTCTGGACCACACCCCCATTAATTCAAAATTGCTGAAACTTTCAACGCAAAATGTAACAATGTTACGTTCTGCATTATTGTTGCATTTTGTGTTGTATCAAGGCTTCCTTATTGCACAGCAAAGTTTTAACTGGGATTTGTGGATGTGACTACCTAACATACATGACAAAAATTTGCCAAAGGAATCCTGAGCCTATGTGGTTATTTTCCATACGGATGGAAATGGAAAAGATGGTTCTTGATGCACTGCCAACTTTAGTGCTTATGCAGTTATTCCTCTAGATTTCTTGAATTTGTAAGGGTGTTACACACCGCAGAGAGTGAAATATTCAATTCCTTCCAATCTTTCCTTGTAGAACATTGTTTTTAAACTTTTCAATGATTTCCTCTCTCATTAGTGGGCAAATTGGCAATCCTTGGCCCATGTTTGCTCCTGTAGGACTGCTCCCTCTGCTTTTGTACCTAATCATGATTACAATCACCTACTAAAATCAATTTTTTCAAACAGCAACATTATTCACATTTTTTTTTTGTTTTGTTTTACCTCACTACAAGTCTTAAATTGCCCTTGTCCCAGCTTTGCAGGCCTGAATGGCAGAAAGGGGTGCACTTTTGCTAATAAAATAAGGTTTACCAGACAAAACATTAAATGTCTTGTCTTCATATTGTCTGAAATGAAATACAAGTCAAAGTAACTTTAGAAATCATTGCATTCTGTTTTCATGTGTATTTTCCATTCTGTTCCTACTATTTTTGAGTTGGGTTTGTACATTTCTAAAAAAGTGAAATAGGATGAAAAAGAAAAAAATACCATCTTCTACATTTATCTCCCTCGAAGTGTTTCTAACTTCCTCTCCTGGGTGGTGCTTTGTGGAGAGAGCAGTAGTAGCCTAACCTTTTTCCTTTTCTTTTCTTTTTTTTTTTTTTTGCCAGCTCGGCCCAACTCAATGAGCTGCTGCCAGCTAAATACTGTCAACAGCAAGACAGACATTGGCTGGTTTCGCATATATTTCTTTTGGTGATCTGTTTGTTTAATGGGTAATAATTCAAATATATTTAAACAGATTATTGTTTGAAGAAATAGTCTGACAAAAAAAAAAAAAAAAAATCATACAGTCTACAGTAGTGTGCAGTGGTGATTACACACCATCACTTATGTCTAAAAGGGGTCCTAATATATTGCTTTTCTATAATTTTTGTTGAAAATGTAGATACAATTGTGGGCAATGAGAATAAAAAAAAATCACTTCCACAAGTATATTAAGGTAAAATATGGGTCAGAAACAAAAACACAGAAAACATAATTTTTTTTTTAAGCAATTTAAAGGTGTCACAAAATCTATTTTTTTGACTCTTGCATTAGCTGAATGCATATTTGAAGGCTCATTCCATGATTATCAATGATAAAACATTTGCATAAACTGATTTGAGGCCACATTATTCTGCTAAATTACCTCTGATGGTCAGTTGTCCCAGTATATAAGGTGACATAAATTTGAGCAGTGTCCCAGTGTTAAACATGATGGCATGACATATGGACTTCTCTGAGATTGTTCATACCCGCATTGTGGCCTTACATGATGCTGAAGGCGTTAAATGCTGCCATGGCACTGGAACAAACACCATCATGCATTTCAAAGACACTGGCTTGCTGAAAACTAGGTGCAATAGAGTTCTCTGTGTATGACAAAAAAATGAAAAAAAAATCAATGGTTGACAGCACGACAACTCTGTGATGATATTAATAGTGCGAGAAGTGAAGAGATGGAAGCATCACCATGCACTATTTCCAGATGCCTGTGTGAAAATGATCTGATTGGTCGTGTTGTGCCAAGAGCTGGCAACATCAAAAAAAAAATGACTTGAGTTTGCCAAGAAATTCAAGGATTGGACACCAATGGACTGGGAACAAGTCCTTTGGACTGATGAATCAAAATTCAAACTTTTCTCACCCAAGTGCAGATCTTATGTGCGCTATAGAGTTGTAGAACGTTTCAAAAAACATGGAGGTGGTAATATGGTTTGGGGTTCAGTCTGCTCGAAAGGAGCCGGCGATCTCATAAAAATCAATGGAATCACGGATCAAAAGAAGTATCACAGCATAATTGTGAGGCATTGCCATTTGGAAAGAGATTGATTGGTCAGGGATTTTATTTTCAACAAGATAATGACCCTAAACACACTTCTAAGCTGTGCAAGAATTATCTAAGTCAGAAAGAAACATCTGGTGGCATAAACGTTATGACTTGGCCTGTTCCAAGTCCAGACATTAA
Organism: Gymnothorax javanicus; assembly: GCA_029692085.1. Classification (NCBI taxonomy): domain Eukaryota; kingdom Metazoa; phylum Chordata; class Actinopteri; order Anguilliformes; family Muraenidae; genus Gymnothorax; species Gymnothorax javanicus. Next base: position 44,661,676 of record CM056202.1, on the reverse strand, counting down.
TCCGATTGAGCAAATTTGTTGTAACACTGAAAGAATCTCTTTGGAATGAACTTCAAACCATATGAAATAGAGTTCCTTTAGCTGACATCACGGAATCAAAAATCACCATATTGGCAGGAAAGTGCGCAGTTAAAAAAATTGGCAGGCATTTGGCAACTGGCTAACTTTGTCAACTGTATTCATGAAAAGTGAATAATTTTATGTATAAGGTGATGCCTTTAGACATTCATTCAAACTGTGATAACGTGGTGACACGAGCTAGTTAACATACACGTTAGGCACAGCGAACGGCTAGTTACATTATTCTGCCCTGTTGCTAATGCTAACATAACTGTGATGAAGAGACACTTAAGACCTATGTCCACAGGCAGCGCTTTCATTGCTGAAAGTGCCCATGATCACATTTTCTGAGTGCTACTCTCTAGTGCTGATTTTTGCTAAAAGTTACAAAAACCGTCTCAGCATTTCCACTATGCATCATTGTAAATGTCAAGATTTGCTAATGCAATGAAAAGAAATTGCGAATAATCATAGTAACTAAGCTAATGAATGCTAATTTCCCAAAAGCAAAATTGGGACCAAATAAAGCCGAAATATGTAGCCAAGTTGCTAATGTAGCTTGCAACCATACTTTGGGAAACTTAGTGACCCAGATTTAAATAAATGGGAACCTAAGCAATTACAGAGTACCTAGCTACAGCTGTTGGGCTCTACAGTTGTAGTAAACATTAATACTGACGAACTTGTCAGCTAACCTAGTGTCCCTAAATTGGGAACAGCAAGCAAACCTTAACTGTAGCCAGCTATTTAATTAGATACACGCTTGTGGAAGCAGGAAATGTTCTGATTGCTGCTGATATTCTAAGTCCCTCCCAATTTTTGATTTCAATTTATTGATGAGAGAGAAGTGACATTGAGCCCATTGGTGTTCCAAAAGTTGAACTATTTCCAGCCCAGAGCATTGTGGGAAAATGCTGTGTGCTGAGGGCATTTCATGCACCGAGGACGTTGAGCGCTGTCAATGCTGAACTTCATAGTATTGGCATTAAAAGTGGCGCTGCCAGCGCAAAAAAAAAAAAAAAAAAAAAAAGTTTCCTGTGGGATCAGGCATTATTCATCACGAAGCCAAATTGCATCCATTTGTATCCCTCCAGGCTCTTGCGTGCTTTGAGACATTCCGGAATGGGACGAGGAAAAGTTGATCAGGTAATTGTAGTTGTCTGGATACTGCAGGTCTGGAACATTGTCCGACGTGGCTGACTCAGTACTTGTGAAAAGCACGACTGAGGCATTATAAGGGTCAGTAATGTGTAACTTATTAAGTTATGAATGCTATAGCTCAATTTCTTTGGATTTAAAGTGAGCAGTGAACTCCGATGGCTTGAAATTGGCGCTAATGCCATTCAATTTCGCTCAGGCTTTTCCTGCCAAAAATGGTGGCGTAAACAAAAGGAGTCACGTGACCTCCAAAGATCTATGGTTTAGCAAGTGAGGAAATTTTTAAAAAAAGTGAAAACTATGCCTGAAAGATTAAATGCTGCAATCAAAGCAAAGGGTGGCACCGCTAGATATTCTCGCAAAAAGACATTATTAATTTTCTTTTTATTACAAATTTTTACAAAATTACATGAAATAAATAGTTGAATAGCACTTGGTTTCTTATTCATCTTAATTTTGTCAAGTGTATAATCATCACTGCACACTACTGTGTATTAGGTTATATCCTTTATATATGAAGGGAGTATGGTCTTTTAGCTCATGTTTGCATGATTATGGTTCATTTTACAGCCAATGTGCTTAGGAGTTCTGTGGAGCTATTTTGCACCTGGCTGCATGGAAGCTTTACATAGCTGTTTAGTCCATTTGTTGTTAACTGGCCAAAATGAAACTCAATCAATGTCAGTGAACTCTGCCACTTTTCTTTAGGATTCAATTATTGGGTTTTAGTGCATTTTGAATGTGGTTTATGACAACGGTTTTATTTATTTATTTATTTATTTATTTTACGGTAATAATCATTCCACATCATTAAAATGACTGAGGAATTACAGATATGCAGTAAATTGGATTGAGACTTGGTGTGTTTCTTTAAAATTTATGTCAGACAAAACCATTAAGAACCATTAGTAACTAAGTAACAGTATTACAAGGGTTACTGTCACAGAAGTGTCAATTCCAAAAACATGTTAGACTATCAAGAGACTGCTGCATTCTCCTGGTGATTACTCTAATGATTTTGAAGTACCTGCAGGAGTTCAATTATTTCAGCACTGCAAGAGACAGTAAAGTGCTATAAATTGATTGTTTCCTAGAGTGACAGAGCAGTGGTTTCAGCACTGCTTCACTGGACAGCGCTTGCTACAGGAGCCGAATTCTCACTGTAGACTCTCCACACCCAACCGCTTGGAATGAAAGCTGCTGGATTATGACTGAATCAGATTAAGTTATCTACTTTGCTCCTCTAATTATTGGATAAACCGACTGACATATCTTGAGAAATGTTTTCTCTCAGTGCTGCAGGTCATCTGGGTCCGGTGTCCATTTTAGAAAGTGTTGCTGATTTTTCTCCTTTTTTCTTCCTTCCCAGTCGCAAGAATGGAGGAGCACAGGATCAAACGTAGACGCTAACTCAACGCTCGGGGGTTTGTTTGTTACTTATTTTGCCAATCGAAAGAAAGTAAAAGAACTCTTCGGCGGTGATGAATAAATCCGGATCTCGGTCGAATTGTTCGCTTCCCCCAGAGCCAGTGGAGATTCTCCGTAGCAAAGCGTGTTCCCGCCGTGTGAGGCTCAATGTTGGTGGTCTTCTGCACGAGGTTCTGTGGAGAACGCTGGACAGGCTACCCCGCACTAGACTGGGAAAACTGCGAGACTGCAACACGCACGAATCCATAATGGAGATATGTGACGATTACAATTTGGAGGAGAATGAATACTTTTTTGACAGACATCCCGGGGCATTCACTTCAATTCTGAATTTTTACCGTACTGGAAAATTGCACATGATGGAGGAGATGTGTGCTCTGTCTTTCAGCCAAGAGCTGGACTATTGGGGAATAGACGAGATTTATCTGGAGTCCTGTTGCCAAACTCGTTATCATCAGAAAAAAGAACAAATGACCGAGGAGCTAAAACGGGAAGCCGAAACTTTGAGGGAAAGGGAAGGAGAGGAATTTGATAACTCATTTTGTGCGGGGAAGCGTAAGAAACTTTGGGATCTTCTAGAAAAGCCAAGCTCATCGCTTGCTGCAAAAGTGAGTATACAAGGATATAGCTAACACCTGATTCTGAAATCAAGTCACTTTAATTGTGCCCTCTTAATTAGTTTGAGCAGGTACTCTCGATAATGGGATTGCGCGATTAAACGCGTTTTAAGTGGATCTAGGAGAACACGCGTTATCTCCCAGTTCTCTGCCCGAGGTCAGGCAATGGATATCGAAAGAAAAAAACAAGAACAACAAATCCTATACATTAATGATGGTCATATTATAATACGGAAAGCGAGAATGAAAGTAAAATAATAATAATAATAATAATAATAATAATAATAATAATAATAACTGCGTCAACTTGGGGGTGGGGGGACTGAAATGACTCCGTCAGTCAGTTAATCAATCATTTATCATTTAACTTGACGTGCTGTTCAACAAAGGAGATGTCTCAGAGTGCCCTGCAGAACTTAATCTTCTCTCTGCATCCCACAAGAGGTGAACTGCATGAAGGCTCAACACGAATCACACGATGTGTGTTTGCAACTTTCACTGGCCTGTGTGATTAGTCAGATCACAACCATATTTTTGGAAACTTTGTGACCTCATGCATTGGGATGCTTACATGAAGTTTAGAAGTATATTGGTAAATTGTGCCATTTCAGCAGTTTTACGGTGAATCCTAATGGCTGTCTCAGTATAATGCACTTCAGTTAATCAAGAAGGAGATTTAACTGCAGTAGTTTGGTAGGATTTTTATTATAATCAAGTGTGATCTGTAGGAGGAGTCTTTATATATCAAAGATCAGAATTATTAATACAATCAACTCTGTGTTTACTTTCCTGTATTCACACATGGTATTGAAAATGAGAGAGAAAAAGAATTACAACTAAACTCACCATACAAATTGGTTTGTGAAAAGGAAATTAGCCTGTATATTACATTTAAGCAGTTCACGTTTAATTGTCATTTTATTTTTGGACAGATTCTAACAATTGCAAATTAATTTAAATCATGTGTTCACAACTGGGCGAGAATATGGAATCCCCACACATAGAGGATATCCATGCAGCTTTTTTACTTCAAAGCACAAATCGCAAATATGAGACAAAAGTTTTGTTTATTTGCTTAACATTTAGGCCAGATGAAACACGTCAAACAAATTAGATTAAATTATTTCAAATTATGGCTTTTTTTTTTGTAATAATGAAGTTGAGGAAAAAATATGGAATCAATAAATGTTGAAAAAATTATGGAATCATCGACAAAAAAATCATAATTAGTACTTTGTTGCTCCTCCTTGGGCTTCTATTACAGCCTGAATTCTTTGAGGCGTGGACTTCGCTAATGAAAAACAGTGTTCTTCATCAAGCTGGTTCCAACTTTTGCTTATGGTATCTGAAAGATCAGCTTTGCAGGATGGGGCCTTGTCACGGACCTTTTAAAAAAAAAAAAAAAAAAAAAAAATCCACCATGAATTTTCAATTCGATTGAGATCTGGGCTGTTTGCTGTCAATGTCATTTTCCTGAGGAAAAGTTTCTACACTGTTTGCTCTGTGGCAAAATGCAGTGTCATCCTGAGAAATGACTTCATCATCACCCAACCTATTTTGTATTCATGGAATCAGAAAATGGTCCAAAATGTCATGTACACCAGTGCATTTACTGCTGAGATAATGACTGCCATCTCCCCTGATCCTTTATCTGACATGCAACCTCATATCATAAATTTATCAGGAAATTTGCTTGTTTTCTTAAAGCAGTCATCTTCATATGTTTCATTGGAATGGCACTAGACAAATGTTCCAGCATCATCGCTTTGGCCAATGCAGATTCATGATTCATCACTGAATGATCACATTCATCCACTCATCCACACTTCATGATTACTTCTCTTTAGCCCACTGTAACCTTGCTTTCTTCTCTTTAGGTGTTGGTGCTGGTTTTTGTTTTGTTTGGCATTTCTGTGTGTAAATACCATTTCATTCAGCCAATTTCTTATAGTTTTGTCACAATCTTGGATGCCTGTTTCTGCCCATTTGTTTTTAATTTGTTTTGGTGAGCATTTTCTACTTTCTTGGCATATTGTTTTGAGTTTTCTGTCCTGATACTTTAAAGCTTCCCTTTTGCCGAAAATAAATGAAATCCTAATTTGAAGCTACTGTGTGAATTTGATATTGAGAAATCAATTTATTAGCTCGGCCAACGCAGTTATGTGATCATTACCGTTTGTCTGTTGGTTGGTTTGTTGGTTTGTTTCTAAGCAGGATTATGCGAAAATTTATGGATGGATTTTCATCAAATTTGGTGAAATGATTAAAGGAGCAGTATGTAAGAAATGTATGTTGATTAATCATGAAATGGCCTTGATATATCGCCAGACATTAAGGAATGATGTTAATTTCAAATACTTATATCACTGACAACAGTAGTCCAGCCAGAATATTCTCATTGCAAAAGCGAAGTTGCAGCCCACAACTAATGTTGATGTTGTCATTTTGTGTTTTGGCCTGTTGAGCCGCCCTCCACCCTAACTCCCAATCACGAAGTCAATAGCATTTTGGCATCCAGGTTGCCAGTTACCACTGAGCTGCAGCTACCAGCGTTTCGGAGCACAAATGTCTGACGTTACTAAACCTAAAAGGTCTCGTTCTGATTCCGAAATACGTTGTGATGAAGTCAGAGACAAAACAAGGATCTGTATAGGACATGCCTTTGAAAGATGGAGACGGCTGAAAGCGGAGAAGAATTTGAAGACCGACACCGAAGTTGCTAATTTTCTCCTGGACAGGTAAGATTCAGCTAAGTTTAGCTAACTTAATTCTATTTAATGTAGGCACAGACATGTCAAATATTCTCTACAGTCGAATAACGTTATGTATGTTCGTTCATGGTACATTAGTGCGTATGCAGGTGGGTCATCGAATTGACTAGGTAACAAATTGTTTGAGAAATAAAAACCGTAACTCGTCATTGCTGACATTAGCAATGCATTATTAGAGTCCGTTTCTCTGGCATTATGCTGAGACGCTGTGGAAACCGTTCCAACATTAGCACAGCCATTATGGCAATATGAAATGCAATTGAGACTGTACATCGGACAAATGAGTCCTCATTCATTCTTTACGCATATTATAGTATGGACTTTAGTGGGCTATCCACACAGAAGAGTGACGAGCAAGTTGACCAATATGACCATTGCTAAAGTTAGTCATAAGTCTCGATCCTTTCTGAACTGAACTTAACACAACCCTGTGAGAGCAAATCATTGGTGATATTGAAACGCAGCCTTGGATGCTCCTTGTAGTAGACGTTCTTGCTGGATCCGGCAACCTAGCTGGCAACCTCTTGTCTGGGGGAGAGGGGGAAGGGATACTGCGCTGTGCAGTGTTTTGAATGTGATTGCAGTACCAGTTTTGGCCACAAACTTACATACAGCTCCTTTAAGTATTGTTCAAGGAAGAGGTGATTCGATTTTGGGAGGTCAAGGTCAAAGGTCAAGGTCAAGGGCATACAAAAGGTCAAAAACATATAAAAAAAATATTTGCGCGAAGACTACAGGACTGCATAAACACAGGGGTTGCTAGCTAATACTGGCAAAAATAACATTGAGTAATTGGCGGAGGTACTTGCGCTCTCTGAGCACAGCTCTAGTTGCATTTGTTTTGTCGTGAAATGCTGGGTTAATGAAATAAAACGATTTTTGTAAGTTGATTGGGAACACCCCGAATAAAAGTGCTGCTGGTGTGAACACAATTACGTAATCACTTCTTCTGTGGTCTTCCTGTATGTTTTTCTTTCATAACTTTACCATTTTGTTTACTTGAACCAACTTTTAGACACAGGTGACTGGGTACAACCAACGTTGTTTGCCATGTTCCAAGTTAATTTTCCTTCTTAGAGTGGGTTGAGAATCCTTCCTCTCAATTAGCCAAATCCAACACCTCCTTTAGGTCTTCAAGATCTCTCTTTTAACTGCAGACTAAAGCTGCTTTCCCACCGGACGCGAAACGAATTTCTTGCACGACAGATTACATTCAAAGTCAATGCAAAGACGCGAATACACGCGTGTATTCGCATCTTTGCATTGACATTGAATGTAATCTGTCATGCGAAAAATTTGTTTCGCGTCCTGTGAAAGCAGCTTAATTTGCATATTCAGATTTGTGCTGATTCCATATTTTTTCCTTTACTTGATCCTGAAAAAAAATATGCCATTAATTAAAATAACTTAATTTAATTTGTTTGTGGTGTGTTTCATGAAGCCTTAATGTTAAGCTAATACATAAAAATAGTTTTGTGTCATATAAGCAATTTATGTATTTGCTTTGAAGTTGAAAATTTGGATCAACATTCTGTGGTGGTTTCATAATTTTCGCCAAGGGTTGTAAAATGTAACAACAAAGGGAATTACGGCAAAATAGTTAACACCGTGATCTAAAGTAAAAAACAAAACCTATCAGCAAATGAGGGAGAAATGGCTTACTGTTTCCTTTGATCCTGAATGCATCAAAATCAGGCCATGCCGAGGATACAATTAAACTTTTCTTTTAGTAGCACATAAATTACAAAAATGCAAAACAGTGTTTGAACAAGGCTTGAGAGCAGGTTCTTTCCTTTTTTTTCAAAAGGTATCAAGGAAAAAGCCAAAAACCCAGTCGTGTTGCACTACATATTGTCCGATTAGTTCTAAACTCAAAAGCATTATCGCATTGGCATGTACTGGAAACAGATGAAACATGCAATACACGATTCCCTGATTCCCTTTCTTCATACATTACAGAAGTAGGGAAGAAAAATATATCCTTGTAGGAGCTGACACTGAACTAGAAGAATTCTTTCTGCATCAACATTGCACAGCATGGGTAAATGTCAGAGAATCAAATGCTCCTGCAAGCGTTATCACCAAGAAGAAATAGAAAATCAGATGTTTCATTACACGCCAAAACACAAGTGTTTACTACCTGCTACCTTCTTGTGGCCAACAATGTGGAGAAAAAAACTATTTGACAATTACGCTCACGACTGACTGAACAAAGGAGCGCAATACACAAGGGTGACCATAAGTCCCCAGCAGCAATATATTTCTGAAGTCATAAGTACTTGGAGGGTCAATTACTTTTTGTGGGATTGATATTGTGCATCCTATGTGAAGGTAGGCAAACAATGAATTCAAAGACTTCTTCAAGTGGAAAATAGGCGGATGATGAAAACTATCTCCATTAGGAATGAATGAGGATCTTAATCACTCATGTTTTTTATGACTGCGTGAAATGTTTTCTGCAGTAATTTAGAAATATTTAAAATGCCATCTTTTGTTTCATAAATATTAAGGGTCCGCCCTTTACATGGCATTTTTTGTCCAGATATTTCTTTACTTTGTCGTTTATTTATTCAAAGTGGTTTAATTATTTAATGTAATATTATACTATTAATATTCCATGATAGTTTCCTGTTCATATGACTAGATATGTTTCCTCATGCTTGCTACAGCTGTTAGCCAAACTAATGTCACATCCATTCAAAATAAACATCAGCCCATCCAATATCGTGTTCAATTTTTGATAATTGAATGAATCATCTGTGAATAGGTAAAAATGAACTAAATAGCATGACCCGGGGAGGCCACATCTGGTTATAGACTCTGCTTATATCATGAATACATGTTGGTAGCTCTGGTTGAAAGCAATGAAGAAGGTCTCTGACCAAAACATTTGCGCTCTCCACTTTTTGCTTTGCACTTTTTAGTTTATGCGCTAATGAAAGAAAAGTTTAATTATATCCTCGATGTGACCTGATTTAGATGCCTTCAGGATCAAAAGAAGCACTATGCCATTTCCCCTCGCTTGTTGAAATAAAATGTTGGCATATCGAATAGCATGGTGCAAGTAACATGGACTTTTCACACACATTTTCACTGAGAGTGCTTGAACAGCCACTGAGTGACCATGTTTCCATTATACAAATGAGAACCTGAACTATACTTGCACTTAATGCAAGAATTTGACACAACAAAATACACTCTATTTAAGAATATCTAATCGCAGTTTGTGCAGAAATATTAACCAACTCAGTAGCTTTGTCAGTAAATGTTTTCTCTGCCAAGCTGATCTCACAAAAAGGCAATCTTCCCTCAGTTCTACCAGCAATATATCAATACCTAATTAGCTTAAAAGGAGGGTGTAAAACTGCATTCCAGCTCACTGGGTCTTAAATCCATTACTGCAGCTATTTAATAATCGGGGAATAAAGACCAAATGAAAGATCTGCTTATTTATTCATTTTAATATGCAAGACGGATTTATAGGATAAATATAATTTAGGACATATTTCAATGTTTACATTTAGAGCATCAGGAATTTTGGGAGTCTTGATTGATTCAATCATGTATAGTAAATCTAGAGGGACAGATGGGGCACAAAATCAATGGAACAGTTCCTTGGCAACATCTGTGCATTTTTTTTTTTGATTGTTTATTTGTTTGTTTTTTTAAATAAGGAGCCCATTGAACACCTGATTGTAGTGAAATAACAGACTGTTGACACAGAAATATTGCTTTTGCTGAAATTAAATCATGATTTTTTTTTTATCTCTTGTTCCGATTGCAGTGCTGTTCTAGCCTCTAGAAACAGGCACAATGGTTCGAAATGCATGATCAGGTCTGTTCTCTGCCACTGCATTACTGTAGTTACAGCGTTTGTGGTCCTGGGAAAGATTGTTATGAATATAGGTATACGGTCATGAATTGAACATTGACTGTCAGTCGGTGAGGCAGGAGCGCAGATCACATTGGTTGAATGCGCCTTTAAAACTGCCCGACACATTTACTTCCCAGTGCCAAAATATCATGGATGCTGCTCATATTTGTAAGAATGTTGTAGGAATTCAGTTTACATTAAAAACTCTTGTTTAAATATGTTTGGTATGTATTGAAAATGTGTTAGTACCTATTATAGTCAAGTGTGTAAACATACATACAAGTAAGAAGGACTGTGTGTTAGTATGTATGGATATTTGGCAAGCATATACGGAAATAACAATGCCAAGGTGGGCAGATTTCATTTTGCTTTTTGTTTTTTCAAATGTTATTCATTTACTTGACAAATAGTGTCCTCCAATTACATACGCTATTCCCCACCACAGCAAGGGATGACTGAAGCAGCTCGTCACAGTTTAATCAAAGCTACAAGCTTGTTTTCTTTCACGTAATTAAAGGGCAGCATGACTAAAATAGGCTATTACGCAGACTCATTTATTTTTCAGCGCAAATGAAAATTTAATTGCACATTCATAAAGCTTGACTTCACAATGGTGAAAAGAGAAGGTGTAAGCTAGAGTATGCAGTATACCAGTGTATGCATATAGAGAGAAAGAGAGAGAGAGAGAGAGAGAGAGAGTGAGTGCTTTCATCCTGCTAATCCAGATCATGCAAGCTTTTCATGTGCTCATGCATTAAAACTGACCTGCCGTCTCTTCTGGAGTCATGCCTGTACAGCCATACAGCCAAGTTTTGTTTCAGGTTAATGTAGATTCAATAATTAGCACATTGTTCAGCCCTCTATCCAGAAATGTGCAGAACAACAGTTATTTTCCATTGACCCTTTTGATTTAAACAAGTTGTGGGATGGAGGCAGAGGAAGGGGATGACAGATTTGAATATGAAGAAATGAACACTTCTGCCTGGATAAAAATGGAGCGTACCTAAGTGATGCACTTTGGCGACTCATTATACATTATGTATCAGACAACGGTAGCTAATTGCTAGCTACAGCCTTCTGACTCTCTCTTTTTGAGAATAAATGAAGTGTGAAACTTAAATTTTTGTTTTATTCATAAATGGCAAATGGTTAACTAACTTCTGAAATGGACAAAGTCCAGATGGAATGTTTAGCTTGTATTTTATGCATTTAAAACTTCAAGATTTTTCACTCCCTGAGCATTGCTTCTTGGTCCTCACAAAACAGACTTCTGTGAATCTGAGGGCCAGTTGTAAAGGACTTTACTTTCCAAGTTTTCTACAGAGGTGATTTTATGATCTAGTCAAATTCTGGGTGACAGGTCTCATCGTCCCCGTATTTTTCATCCCCGTATTTTTCATCCCCTTCATCCCCAAGGACTTTTCTTCTCTGGACTCTTCGTCCCCAAGGACTTTTCATCCCCGGATTGTTCATCCCCTAATGATAACGAAACATGCCACCATTGTTGATAGACAGATGAATAATGGACAGATCACCATGATATTAGGGTTACGGTTAAGGTTAGGGTTAGGTTTAGGGTTATAATGTAGGAAGAGGGCAAAGCATTATTGGAGACAAACAATCAAGGGATGAAGAGTCCGAGGACAGAAAGTTCATGGGGACGAAAAGTCCGGGGACTAAAGGTCCGGGGACCAAGAGTCCCGGAGCCCAAATTTTGGTCAGCAGAGGACAGCTTTCTATAATTGTATTGATGTTGCTTTTGGTGAGGCAGAGCTGCCCAGTCCTGCTCCTGTAGATCTAACGTTTCCGTCCTATAAGCTTTCACTCTAACCATGGGCTATAAGTAAAGTCAGTATTTGGCATCAATGTCTTTCCTATTTAGCAGCTTCTGAAGTCCACTATTTGTTAAAAGAAGTCTGTACTCTTGTAATTGGAGTGAAAACGTTCAGTGGGGTAGATCTCCAGGGATTAGGCTGGGCAGCCCTGAGCTAAGGTATCCTGGGGCTAACTCCTTCTTCCATGACTGAGCAAGTTTAAGTTTTTAAATGAAGTCATAATAACACAGACTGCAAAACCTTGCATCAATAGTTGCCGCACAGACTCCATCCCCAAAATGGAAAAGGATTCTCTTTACCACCCATAAATCAGTCATCAAATTTTTGGTATGATCGCTGAAAAGACATTGGTCACTAGCATTATGATGAATCTCCATCGATACCTGTGTTGGGACTGGAAATTCTTGGAAATGAGTGTGTTGGGGGTGGGGGGGTCACTATTTGGCACAATCAAAGCAGGGGGAAATTATTATAATAATTTATAATAATTCAGCACGAATGACTGTTGGTTTAAGTAAAACTGATGTGGAGACAGAAGTTTGAAACATAAAATACCTCTGTAAAGCTTTCTGCCCCGACTTTATGTGGAGCGTTAGTGCAGTTTATAGGTGGGATTGTCGACTGTGAAACTTGGGAGCAGAGCACGCTGACGTCGCTCTCTGCAGCTGCTCCCCACAGCTCTGGGACACTCGTCAAGCATCTATAAATTCATAGCACCAATTCCTCTCTGCCTCGCTTATTTAATGTCCATATATCTCCCGTTGTGCTTTCATAGAGTACAGCAGATAGACCCCTTCCCCTCCCCCTTTTCTCCTCTCTGCATCACAGGGAATAGAGCGCACATAGAAGCCCCTCCCCTGTCCTGCCTCTGGCCTGCCCTCTCTACACCTTCAACAGCACTGGTGCTCAGATGTGTTGCCGGGCAGATTACATAAAAAAACTGTCCTGGCACTTTTTTTCAATCATCTACTGAAATAGGTTCTCACCTCCTGAGCCTAACTGTGACATCCCATAATCAGTAACCCATGCTTTAGCCAAAAGCCCCATTGTCTGTGCTTTTGACAGACTAAAAAATCTCAATAAAGTATGCTTAAATACACATGATGGTTTTCAAAACAAGCCGTTTATAGTTGGTCAGGCAATTAAATGAACTTCCAGTGGCAACCATGTATGATACAACCTCATGAGTGAGAAACAGTGTCAAACTCCTTGCAAATGAGTGTGACCATCCATAACCCTCCTCAGTCCAGAAATTTTCCAAAAAAGAACCAGAATGTTCTTGAAATCATCCATTCATCATTCCTGGACAGGGTCACAAGAATGCTGGAGCCAATCCCACTTTCCGGCATGTGAGAGGAAAGAACAATCTTGGGCAGTTTCCCAATCGAGCTGTCACTCACATATATACAAATATCTACTACACTGATAACAAAACCCACACAAGCACAAACATGGGAAGAACATTGAAACTCCACACAGAAAAGGCCAGGCAAGACTCAAACCCACAGACTTCCTGCAGTGAGGTGATAGTACTGCCCACTGCGCCACCAAGCTGCCCTACTTTTCAGCAAGACCCAGTGGAGTTTTTCCTGGAATCTCTTTTCTTATACACTACAGGCCAGAAGTTTGGAAGCAAGGCCAATAAAGGTCAAAAATTTGGAAGCAACTTCAAGTTTCTGTTCACCAGTGTTGTGGTCAAGTTCACAACTTCCGAGGCCAAGACCGAGTCCGAGTCACCAGCCTCCGAGGCCGAGTTTGAGGCCGAGTCACCACCTTATGATTTAAAGTCCGAATTTAATGTCTGAAATTCATTTTATGTGAACGCTTAAAAAAATCATGGGAAACAAGCTTTGTACATGCTGTAGGCCTAATCAAAAGAAATTTCAAGAAATTATTGAATGCTGTGTTCATTACACTTGAGGAACATAAGCGTCTCTAGCATTTGAGGGGACAGTTTTGCCCGATGAGGTCGCATGATGAGCCTGCCCCTACTGAAGATGCGCTCCACTGGTGCACTACTTACAGGGACCGACAGGACATGTTGGGCCAAGGCATAAAGGGCTGAGTACTTTATCCTGGCCACACCATCTGGCTTCCAGAATGTTGTTGCGTCCTGGCCATGGTGTTGTTCGTTTCTAAAGTAGGTCACCAGCTGAGATCTTGGGGATTCCTTTTCTCCCGTCTTGGTCCAACAAGCAGCTTTGTCAATGTCTGAACTTGCGACTAGGCTACTTTACAGATAATACTAATTATGGAGAATTGCTGAAATTTATTCATTAGTTCAACATACCTTTGAGCATATGCTTCACATTTGCTCTGGTGTTTTCAGGATCATTTGTCACCACATCTGCGTCCACCCAACGAGAAATAAAAACAGAAGAGGAAATTTAAAGTTTACCCACCCTGTATTTCAATAAACCGATGGCAACCCTACCTGTGACCCGATTTTGAAATGACACCGCAATTAAATGTGGCCCTGACTAACTGTTAATCTACGGGGCTAAATATTTACAAAGTCACCTCCATTGGGGCACAGAAGTTTGACATGTTAAACGGCCACCATCTGAAGTATAATACACAGAATATCGATAAAGAGAACCAGGGCATTAGGATGGCTTCAAACTTCTAAAGGCGACTGGGGTTACAGGCCAATGCAATGGGCCCAGCAAGCAGGCGGCCGTGTGGAGGTCGTGGCACACTGTCATGATCATGACGCACTCTTTGACACCTTTCTTTTTGAAATTCTTTTACAATCGATAACATTAGACAGTGCAAGTCATCATCACTACGCCATAGCCTAATGCCCTGGAAATCATCATTTAATACTCTCCAATACAAAACTGGCTAGACCTAAGTAACCCACGGTCAATTTTGAGCGGCGGCCGATTTGATAGACCTATACACCAGTCAGGCACACTTACTTTGTCTTGTGTACACGTTGAAGGTGCCGGCTGAGATTCAAAGTTGTTCCCTTGAACTCGCTGAGTTTCGGGGATGATGGATTGCAGAATTTGCATCTTGTCTGATGTTTCTTTCTCCCTCGTTCCTCATAATCTTCATGATCGTAGTATGCAAATTTAATTATCCGTGAAGTTGAAGACATGGTTTAGAAAGAAAAAAACAGTCCACGTTGGAGCTGCGAGATCGTGGTGATTCCATCAAATGACATAGGCCTAATGAGAAGTGGACAAGTAAATCCGGAAGGAGGCAGTAGTGCAACATGCAGGTTGCAAGCTGCTGTGAAACTCCTAAGAAGAAGAGGAAATAGCCTGTATAATGTCGCCGCAGTGAATTGCAAAACGACTGTAATCTTATTAGGTCTACAGGTAAATATTCTGAAAAAAAAAACTATAAAAATTAAAGATTTTACAAAACCTACAAAATAGGTCAATATTTAGTGGCCTCGACCCGGCCTCCTCCCGCATCGCCAGGGCCAGATGGCACGAGGCCGAGGACGGCCAAGACCAGGAAAAACCGGCCTTGAGTCCTCCAACACTGTTGTTCACAATTCCTTTCTTAAAAATACCATGCTAATCGCACTTAAGACCCCTCGGCTGCGTATGTAAGCCCCTGGTGGGCAAAGTAAGAGTTGAAATTGGCTGGAATTCGGTAGGTAAGTGAAGGATCCATAGACGTACCACCCACCCAAAAATGAGAAACCTAGAAGCAAAGCTGAAGGCGCTAGAGCGGTAACGTCATTGAATTTAAAGATCAGCAGCATTTACGCTATTCGACCTAGAAAATGGTAAAGAATAGGTGAAATGAAAATCGCGTCAGATATGTGATGAAGGGTGATCCCATGTACCTTCAGAAAAATTTGAGCGTCCTACCTGAAATAATAAGGAAGTTATGACAATTTTTCATTTTGTACAATAAGCCCCCTGGTGGCCAAAGTAAGAGCCAAAAATGGGCGGAATTCGATAGGTAAGTGAAGTATCCATAGACGTACCACCCACCCAAAAATGAGAAACCTAGAAGCAAAGCTGAAGGCGCTAGAGCGGCAACGTCGCTGAATTTAAAGATCGGCAGCATTTATGCAGAAAACGGATGAAAATAGGTGAAATCAAAAACGCGTCTAATATGTGATAAAGGGTGATCCCATGTACCTTCAGTGAAAATTTGAGTGTCCTAGCTGAAATAATAACAAAGTTATGGCAATTTTTAATTTTTCACAATAAGCCCCCTGGTAGCCAACGTAAGAGTCGAATATGGCCGGAATTCGATAGGTAAGTGAAGGATCTATAGACGTGCCTGCCACCCAGAAATGAGAAAGCTAGAAGCAAACCTGAAGGCGCTAGAGCGGTAACGTTGTCAATGGACAGACGGACGCTGCAGGGGACGACAATATCCCTCAGCCGGCCAACGTGCCGCCGGCCGAGGGGTAATAAAAACCAGTATGAAATCTGTGGATTTTGGGATGTATTTACTGCATGATTAGACTTTTCTTTCATTGATATGCACCATTTCCCTCTATTTACCTTTAGGTACTGTATACATTGATGTTGCCAGACCATTGCTGAATAAATGTTAACAAAAGAAAGGAGGGGCTTAGTTTTTGGGTTAAGAAGATTTTCAAGAGTCAAAACTTCAGAGAAAAAGTAAAAAACAAATCACAGCTTGCATTATTCACTTTATGTCATGGTTTACAGCCCACCGGATGCCAACGGCAATCCAGTGGGCACTAGGACCATGGGCCTAGTAATATGGGCCTGATAATTTGAGTAAAAATGTATTCTGATAAGGGGCTCTTTATATAATAATCATGTTTATTTTGTTGCAAAGTATGCCAATGAAACGATGATCTTTTTTTGTACAAATTTGATCTTGCTTCCAAACTTTTGGCCTGTAGTGTATATGTATTGTACCAAATGAAAAACACCGACATGTCGGGCAGCTGTATGTTTTTGCTATTTCTGTTTTGTGCTATGTCTATTTGCTAGACAATTGCTGATCTGTAGCATTAAAACTGCGATAAAGCACTTAAGAAATCCCAATTGGAAAGCTTGCAGATCAAACAAATTAATTAGCACAAGCCTTGGTCATTTTTATCACTTGAAGGAAGGTTAAACCAAAAGATTTACAAAAATAACTCCTTTCTTGCAATATGTGTCATATTTTCTTAGCTACATGGAGATTTCCAGTGAGCCCAAAGGGAGGAAAGCCATCTCATAACAACATAATTTCTTTAATTTAGAAAATAGCTTTTAATACTACGATTAGAGAAAAAAATCTTAAATCTATCTTAAAAATTTCTACATGCAAATAATATTTTTTTGCCCAGCTGAAGTTTTCTCCCACATCTCTCAAATGACATCATTGCACCTGCCAAATATGTTTAGTTAAGAAATACCCAGTATGTGAATAATGTAAGCTGCCTGACATACAAAGTAATGTCTATTACAAGTACTCTATTTCTATGATTTTCAACAAAGTAAACATTTCCTCTGGAAATATTTGTAAAGTGCTGCTAAGAAATATTACTCCATATCAAGGGGACATGCAAGGATTTGGTTCAGCTTGTCAGTGAATGACTTTCTTCACTGATGCTTGTCTAACATTACTGGTCTTGACAGCCATCTTCCTGGGACTAGTGATGGATCACAGTGGGTTCTTGTGAATCTGCTTTCTGGAGCAGGATTTTAAATGAATAAAAAAAATATATAATATCCAGATGAGACAAATGAGCCGGCATTGAGCTTAATCACAGTAGATTCCAGAAATGGCCTCTTTTTCCTCACATCAAACTCAGAAATTTAATTACAATGTACAACCCCAATTCCGAAATAGTTGGGACAAAGTGTAAATTGTGAATAAAGTCAAAACGCAATGACTGTCAAATCACTCCAACCAGTATTTTATTCACAATAGAACAGAGATAATATGGCAAATGTTGAAACTGAGAAATTTTACAATTTTACCCACAAAATGAGCTCATTTCAAATTTGATGGCTGCTACAGGTCTCAAAAAAGTTGGGACAGGGGCCTATTTACCATGGTGTAGCATCCCCTCTTCTTTTTAACACAGAGTGGAGGCGTCTGGGCATTGAGGAGACAAGTTTCTTGAGTTTAGCCATTGGAATTTGATCCCACTCTTGTTTAATACAGGCTTCCAGCTGCTGGAGAGTTTTGGGTCTCCTTTGACAGACTTTTCTTTTAATTATGCGCCAAATGTTCTCAATCGGTGAAAGATCAGGACTGCAGGCAGACCAGTTCAGCACACGGACTTCTACTACAAAGCCATGCTGTTGCAATAGCTGCAGTATGTGGTTTTGCATTGTCCTGCTGAAATACACAAGGCCTTCCCTGGAATAGATGTCGTCTGGAGGGGAGCATATATTGCTCTAAAACCTTTATATACCTTTCAGCATTCACGGTGCTTTTTAAAACATGCAAGTGTCCCACACCATATGCACTAATGCATCCCCATTACATCAGAGATGCTGACTTTTGAACTGAACGCTGATAATAGGAGGGGTAGTCTTTCTCCTCTTTAGCCCGGGGGACACGATGCCCATGATTTCCAACAAGAATGTCAAATTTGGACTCATCTGACCACAGGACACTTTGCCACTTTGCTACAGTCCATTTTAAATGAGCCTTGGCCCACAGAACACGGTGGCGCTTCTGGATCATGCTCAACAATGGCTTCCTTTTTGCATGATAGAGTTTTAGGTGGCATCTGTGGATGGCACGGTGGACTATGTTTACAGAGAGTGGTTTCTTGAGGTATTCCTGGGCCCATTTAGTAATGTCAATTACAGAATCATGCCGGTGGGTGATGCAGTGGCGTCTGAAGGCCCGAAGATCATGGACATCCAGTAAAGGTCTTCGGCCTTGTCCCTTACACACAGATTTTTCCAGTTTCTCTGAATCTTTTGATGATGTTATGCACTGTCGATGATGAGACCTTCAAAGCCTTTGCAATTTGACATTGAGGAACATTATTTTTAAAGTATTCCACAATTTTTTTACGCAAGCCTTCACAGGTTGGAGAGCCTCTGGCTATCTTTACTTCTGAGAGACTCAGCCTCTCTAAGACATCCCTTTTATAGCCAATCATGTTCCACCTGATGCCAGTTAACTTAATTACTTGCTAAATGTTCTTTCAGCTGATTCTCTTATATATTAATTGCTTTTTCAGCCCTTTTTTGCAAGTGTCCCAACTTTTTGGAGATCTGTTGCAGTCAGAAAATTTGAATTAAGCTCATTTTGTGGATAAAAATGTAAAATGTCTCAGTTTCAACATGCATGAAATGTTATCTATACTGACTAAAAAAAGAAATGCAATTACGTAATCCGGTGCCAAATTTCGACAAAACCATTGAGAACAATGCTTTTGCTTAGAGTTATTTTTGGAGGCTAGTACTTCTACCATACAAATTTTCGCGGTCACAGCGCGTATTCTGGAGCCGCCATTCGTCCGGAACCAAACGATCGGCAGTGCTTGGGTTCGAGCACTACCATTGTCCTAACACTCCCATTTTTGTTGTGAGTTCCTCGTAGACATCGGGGCCTATAAAAGTCCGACTGAAAATGAGCAAAAATCAGACAGGTTATAATGCCACGACTAACGGAAGTTCAACGAGAACGCGCTATTGGGATGCTACAGGCCGGAAATCGGATAGATAGAGTTGCCTTTCAATTTGGCGTGCATTCTGCGACAATTAGTCGCCTCAGAACCAGGTTTAATGCCACTGGACACACGGCCGATCGCCCCAGATCCGGTAGGGCACATGTTACCTCTCCAGCATCTGACCGTCGTATCACGACCGACCGTCTGCTACACACCGAACCAACCTTCATTTTGTTGAAGGAAACCTCAACGCTGTCCGTTACCGCAATTAAATTCTCCGTCCAGTCGTCCTTCCGTTTGTCCGACGTCACCGACTGACTTTCCAACAAGACAACGCGCGTCCGCACGTGGCGCGTCTCTGTATGGAGTTCCTTCGGGCCGAAAATGTGCAAATCCTTCCCTGGCCAACGTTTTCTCCAGATCTTTCCCCTACAGAACACTTGTGGGACATTCTGGATAGAGCGGTCCGGAGACGTCAACTACCGCCAGCTACAGTACGTCAGCTAAGACAAGCACTGACCGAAGAGCATAACAGCCTTCCACAAGCAACAATCAGACATCTGGTGATGTCTATGAGATGCAGGTGTACCGCCAAGCGCAACCCTAACAGGGGACATACGAGATACTGATAGTGTCATTTGTGTTTCGTAATGTCGAACTTCACCTTGTTAAATAAAAGCCAGCATGGTGATATTTCAACTCAATTTTCTGTTATATCTATTGTCTGAGATTCCCTCTTTCATTTGATACCAATGAAGTGTTGATTAATAACAGTTACACTCGATAAAATCAAGAAATAGAAAATTGCGTTTCTTTTTTTGGTCAGTATTGTAAATAACATATTGGCTCGTGATCTGAAAGTCATTGCATTTTGATTTTATTCACAATTTATACTTCGTCCCAACTATTTCGGAATTATATAATATTGAGATAATAAGAAGCCCATGAGATGCACTGGATTCATATTGTGCTAAAAAGCCATTTTTGATTTGCTGTTCACTGAGTGGCATTTCAACACAATATGATCTTGCTGCTCACGGGCTGCTGGAGGCCTCACTTATCACATGGATTACATAGTATTTACCATTCAGAATGCTGCAGGTTTTACACCCAGTGTGTACTCTTGCATTCAACCTTTGAGACACTTTTCCTGAATCTTTGGAATTACTTCAGCAACACATCCAGCTGTTTAAGTGAAAATATTCTCTGGATGAGGTACTTTTTATGGACGATGAACGATGGATAACATATGTAAGAATATTGGAACTTCTGCGATGTACTTCATCTGAAATAAAAAGCTGTCCTGAGTCAGGTTCCAAGTAACACTTAAGAGTTTCAACTCTGGAGCAGTTAGCTATAATTATGTAGTCTAGAAACAGTCGACACTCCTCCATCCAATTATTGTGGCACGAAGGCCTTGAACTTATAACTGGCTGTAAGGCTGATGTGCCTCCAGTTTACTTTTGCACAAAAAGCCAGCACTGTGAACTTAATTTGAGCCACCAGAACCAATACAATGAGGACCTCCCAAGAGAGTAAGACAGTAGCTAGCCCCACTGGATCTATTAATGCATGCTCAGTGGGTGAGGTCAAATTTTAAGGATTAACTTAACAGCTCGAGTAAAGTTAACACCCGTGTAACACTAACCCCCAGATAACACCTAAACTTGACCTCAACAGGGAGATTTAGTCAACCTGGTGTTTACTGTGGGTTTACACCGAACTAACACAGGATTAGCCCAATTTCTCTGCCAAAGTGTTATCTCAATCCCAGAAAGCTGCATAAACACCATGCATACTCATTTAAAATGTGCAGGGTGTTGAGTGAACCTCTAGAGGTTAACACTTTACTGAGGTCAAGTTTGAGGGTTAGTGCAGAGCTGCCAAGTAAATCAAGTAAATCCATGTGGTACCGTTGACATTGGGTGAGGTCAAGTTTCAGAGTTAAGGATTCAGTTAGGATTAGTGTTAGTGTTAGTGTTAGCCCGAACTGTAAACACTTGGATAATCCTTTGATGGGATTAACATGTGAATAACACTGAGATGACACGAGTGTTACTTAGGTGTAATCCAACGCATGTGAAACTGTTAAACCTCCATGCACAAGGACTTCAATTCTGCCTGAGAATCTCTTACAAACGCGCTGATTGAATAATTGTTGGCTACGGCACGGGAACGTGAATATGCTACTAAATCTCACGGCGAATGCGTGAGAGTTGGCAGCCCTGCACTAACCCTCAAACTTGACCTCAGTAAAGTGTTAACCTCTAGAGGTTCACTCAACACCCTGCACATTTTAAATGAGTATGCATGGTGTTTATGCAGCTTTCGGGGATTGAGATAACACTTTGGCAGAGAAGTTGGGTTAATCCTGTGTTAATTCGGTGTAAACCCACAGTAAACACCAGGTTGACTAAATCTTCCTGTTGAGGTCAAGTTTAGGTGTTATCTGGGGGTTAGTGTAACACGGGTGTTAACTTTACTCGAGCTGTTTAGTTAATCCTAAAACTTGACCTCACCCATTCTCACGTATTCACCGAGAGATTTAGTGGCATATTCACGTTCCCTTGCTGTAATCAGCAATTATTCAATCAATGCTTTTGTAAGAGATTCTCAGGCAGAATTGAAGTCCTTGTGCATGGAGGTTAATCAGTTTCGCATGCGTTGGATTACACCCAAGTAACACTCGTGTCATCTCAGTGTTATTCATATGTTAATCCCATCAAAGGATTATCCAAGTGTTTACAGTTCGGGTTAACACTAATAATAACACTAATCCTAACTGAATCCTTAACTCTGAAACTTGACCTCACCCAGTGTCAATGGTACCACATGGATTTACTTGACACTAGGCACCAGTACCATGTGGACCTTCTCGATGACTAAGGCTGCTGCTAGCCCCACTGGCAGTGTTATTGTATGCTCAGTGCCGCCATTTCCACATGGGTCTATTTGACAATGGCCGCCTGTACCATGTGGACCTTTTAAGTGACTAAGGTTGTAGCTAGCCCCACTGGCATCTTTACTGCATGCTCACTGCCACTGGTACCTTATGGATTTACTTAACATTAGCTGCCAGTGCCATATAGACCTCCCCAGTGACTAAAGCCGTAGCTAGCCCTCAGTGTCACCAGTTCCACGTGGATTTACTTAATACTGACTGCCAATACCATGTGAACCTACCCAGAGACTAGGCTGTAGTCAGTCTCATCAGCCCCAAATACATAGATATACATGACAAATGATTCGTTAATTTAACATAGACTTGACTAAGGAGATATGAAGGGTTGATTTCCAGAAGTGCTCAAGTCCGTTTTCATATTTTTACAGAAACTAAATTTTAAGAATTTGACAACTTGCGGGGATCATGTTACATGTGTTAAGCTGATGTAAACATAATGAAATATCAGAAAAGATGTCTTAAAACGTATTAGGAGACCTTCAAGCCTCTTTCTTGATTCTTCGGTCAGATATTTGAAAAACCAGTCTGCAGACTTGAGTACTTTTAGAAGGAAATGCCTCAAAATAAAGAAAATAGAACTCGATTTAGAAAATTCACTGCATTAAATTTTATTATTTCAGAGTACTAAAACATAACACACCACTTTCTAATGAAAATGAACAGCAAATGTAGTCATACCAGTATACTTGTGTCATGGATGTCAAAAAGTTTCTTGAACAAAATTAATGGAAAATATACAGTGTATAGTCAAAGGGAAGGTAAATACAGCTGAACGAAGGTCACAATAAAAACCAATCTCCGTGAATTATGAATGGGCAGTGCCACCATCCAAACAGGTTAAAGGACTTCATTCATCATCGATAGGAATGTGGCGTGATAATTAGAAAGTTCTGCCAGCTGCCTTTGGCCAACCAATTTTCTCAGTGATGCTTAGATTGGCTGACTGGACTTGCGCACTTGTAGAAGTTTTCGACTGGACTTCACTGCTAGAAGTAGCTTCTCAGGGAATTTACAATTCTCTGCTCATTTTGTATTGTACTTGAGTGCTTCTTGGCCAAAATTAGCATATGGAGCTTATTCCGCATTAATGAATGAATGGATTTGTAGTGTTATCTGATTTTTAATGAATATGGACTTGAGCACTTATGGAAATAACACACAGACTGCTCTTGAAGACTGAGAGCGTGTCTGAAGCCTGAACTTGCCTGAGGAGATTGTTCGGTAAAATTGGGGCTTTGTAAGAGATGGCTCTCCCTTCAATTGTAACTGGATATATTTGGAATTTACAAATATCCAGCACCTTGTGAACAAAGTAATCTTGAAGGGGAGTAAGGAATGAGAGGAGCTTTACAATATCCTGGGGCCAAGTCATTTAAAGCTTTGTAAGTCAGTAATAGAATTTTATTTTCAATTCTAAGTTTGACAGGCAGTGAACTAAGATTTTTAGCACTGGGCAAATGTGGCCACATTTCTTAGTCCTAGCCAGAACCGTAGCGGCGGCATTCTGCACTAGTTGAAGGCATTTCAGGGCAATGTTAGTGCAACCAGACAATAAAACATTACTGCAGTCCAGACAGGAGGTCAAGAATGCATGAAGCATTTTTTCAGTGTCCTGAAGGGACAACATTTTTCTCAGTTTAAATATGTTTCTTAGATGGAAAAATGCCACTTTTATAATGTTGTTATGTGAACATGGAGCGAGAGTTCTGAATCAGGGGTGACACCAAGATTTTTAATAAGAGCTTTGGCAGAAACAGAGAAGCCATCTAAGTTGAGAGAAAATTTAAAGAATGTTTCTCTAAGCAGTTTGGGACTTATTACCAATATTTCAGTCTTATCTGCATTTAATGTGAGAAAATTTTGTGTCATCCATGCTTGTGCCATCCAGCTTTAAGATACATCTCTAATCTCGTTGTTATCACCAGATTCAAAAAAAAAAAAAAAAAAAAATTCTAGGGGAAACACTGTACACACAAATCTCAATAGCTTGGTAGCCACTGACCATCTTGAATATCCTCTCCCTCTTTGCTACCTGACTGATCAGCCATCTAATTTGTATTTGACTTCTTAACTGACTCAATATCTTGCTGAGCCAAAACCATCATTAATTATTCTTGAGCTAACTCAATAGAAAAGCACTGCCACGGACATTTGAGGGCAGATCCCATAGTCTAACCTGTTAAAGAGCAAAAGTAAGCAAAGGTATACATTATTTATTATTCAGTATAGGCTGACTTCGGGGAATCTGAACATTAGTGAGCCAGGAGGAGACTCTATGTCCGACCAGCAGGCCGTGGAAGTCGGCCAGGTTAATCCAGAGAGAACTGGAATGAGAGACACTGAGAGATTAATTTCAAATGTTGTAACCATTTTTGTCGTGAGATCACACTGGCATAAAATCAATGACCTGTAACTTCAAACTTTTTTTGGGTGAGACTTCAGGTCCAGAGAGCTTCAAAT
Organism: Gymnothorax javanicus; assembly: GCA_029692085.1. Lineage (NCBI taxonomy): Eukaryota > Metazoa > Chordata > Actinopteri > Anguilliformes > Muraenidae > Gymnothorax > Gymnothorax javanicus. Next base: position 44,636,938 of record CM056202.1, on the reverse strand, counting down.
TAGGGAAAAAAGGGACTAACAGCCCAGAAAGACTGCAGTTTGGGAAAAGAAAAAATAAAATAATAAAATATATTGACACACATGTTAGCGTGTGTATGCGTGTGCAGATGATGGGATGTTATAGAAAAAAACATTTCAGAACTAATTCCACATTTTCTCCAGCAGGGCAAAGTGACTTCCATGGAATTACTCTGTTGCTACCAGTTGTACAGAATGAACACACTCTCATAGCACAGAGTAAAGTCTCCTGTTTGTGCATCAATGGACCATAAAACATACCAAGTATTTGTGGCAGGCCGAAGGAGGGCCCAGGCGGGGAATCGAACCCCAAACTCCCGGGTAAGAGTCACATGTGCTGACCACATTGCCAAAGAGCCAGGCTCATTGGCAAGGTAGCCAAGGCGCGTACTTATTAGGAGGCATTTCTAGTGACGGGACCCTTCAACTGTCACATCTCTCCCCCTCTTTCGGGAGCGTGTCCTAACGCTCCATGCTTTACGCGTGCTGCCATCCATTAGGATCCCCCAGATCCTGCCGATTACGCCAGAATGCGGCAGGCCGAAGGAGGACCTGGGCAGGGAATTGAACCCCAAACTCCCAGGTAAGAGTCACATGCACTGACCACATCGCCAAGGAGCCAGGCTCGTTGGCAAGGTAGCCAGGGTGAGTACTTATTAGGAGGCAATTCAAGTGACAGGACCCTTCAACTGTCACATATTACTGCAGTCTTATTGCCCTCAATACAAGCAAGTGTTTTTATCTGATCTCCAAGTCATTCATAAACTACTAGACATTGGAATTTACTTCTGGTAGCTATTCAATCACATTCTTCTCTCAATTGTCCTACAGCTAGATCCTAACTGGGCCGTGGCTCCATGGTCCACCAAGAAGCCGGATCTGATTCATTAGTACAAATGAAATTGAATTGAATCAAGTTATTTGGCTGGAAGTTTTCAGAACTCTCAGTTATGACTAAGGATTTTGTTAAGTCCTAAAAAGGTTCAATCCATGGATAGAAGTCAAAGAACTACACAAAATTAGCGGAGAATTTGAACTTTCTGTTGATATTTAATGGCTGCATTAGGTGTGGCAGCAGAGAGAGAATAGAGGGCAAGATAAAGAGAGTCACAGGGTCGGGTCCCATGCAACTGTACATGGGAGTGAAAATAATCTGCGGCTGAGAGTGTGAGGCAGATGGAGAGATAGAACAAGAGATAGAGAAAGAGCGAGAGATTAATATAGAATATTGGCTGGTCACTCAGGGTATGTCTCAAAGACGGTTTTACTCCGCGCCCTACATTTCAAAGAGATATAACAACGGGACTGATTGGAGAGCCACAGTTCACACTACAATGGGCAATTTATCCGTTGCATCTATATGATGTATAAGCCCAACTTGGAAAAAGTTAGGGCAATATGGAAAATGCCCCTAAGAACAGAAAGCAATGATTTCTACATTTAGTTTAGGTAACTTTACCGTTACCTTCTCTGCTCAACTTCATTTTCTTTATAATTATACACTGTATATCCATTCCTGCCACTCACGCCTGCAACATATTCCAAAAAAAGTTAGGACCAGGGCAATTTAGGGGTAGTAATGTGAATAATGATGGCATTTGTTCCCACTGGTATCAGCAGGTGATTTAATCATGATTTGGTGCAAAAGGAGTATCAGGAAAGGCCTACATCTTAATGAGCAATGATGGGCGGAGGATCTCCAATGTCTTCACAATTGCATGAAAAAGTCATTGAAAAGTCTAAAAACAATGTTCCTCAAAGAAAGGTAGAAAGGGATTTAGATATTTTACCCTCTACGACAGATTTCTTAAAAGATTCAAGAAATCTGGAGGAATTTCAGTGCTTTAAGGGCAAGGGTGCAAGCCTTAGCTAAATACTCCTGATCTCCAATCACTCAGATGACAGTGCGTCAAGAACTGTCATTTATCTATAAGTGATATTGCCACACAGGCTCAGAATTACTTTGGAAAACCTTTGTCAAGTACTGGAATGTGTAGTTACACAACAAAAAAGCAGCTACAACTTCACTCAAAAAGGGATCCTTATGTAATCAGTGTCCAGAAGCGCCCTCGACTTCTCTGGCCTCGAAGGCGTCTGTGGTAGACCATCACACAGTGGAAACCTGAATGACGATCAGAGAAATCTATATTTCAAATCTTTTTTTGAAAGACATGTATTCCGTATGCTCCAGACCAAAGAAGAAAAGGACTATTCAGACTGCTACCAGCAACAAGTCTAAAAGCCGTGTCATGGCATTTGGTTGTGTTAGTGCCCTTGGCAAGGGTAACTTGCAATTTTGTGACAGTGTTATTAATACTGACAAGTACATTGAGATTTTGGATCAGCATATGCTGCCTTCGAGATGGCATGTTTTCCAGGGACAGCCACACGTTTCAACAAAACAATGCAAAACCATATTCTGCATACATTACAAGGGCATGGCTGCATAAGAGGAGTGAGCGGGTGCTAGACGGGTCTGCCGGCAGCCTCAACTTGCTCTCAATATGCAAACTGTCCCTAATCTGCAAAATGTGACAATTAAGACGCATGCTGTTGCGCTAAGACTTGTTTGCTGGACGAATGGGACAAAATTACACCTGAGACTCTTTATCACTGGCTGCCTTTAGTCCCAAAACATTTAATAAGAGTTGTGGAAAAAAATGGGTTGCAAGAGTTAAAACTAAAGCGTATATTTTGAAAACAATCCATAAAATTCACACAAAGAAATATCACATAATGAGCTGTTGTATTGTTATCAATGTAATACAGCTAAAAAATAATTTACAAATCAGTGCTGTCCCAACTTTTTTGATTTTGGGTTGTACTACGACGGAACATTCAGCCTGAATAATCTCCAGGGCCTTGCAAGTTTCTTCGTGTTCGCTGCTGTTTAATGGGGCATGATATCAAAGCAGATGAAGTGAGAATTAATACAAAATTATATCCAATGATTTCATCCCACTCGTGTTACACCTGGTCTGGTCTGTAGTATTTACTGATCTGGTCTGTAGAATTCAGGAGTTGCAAATTGTTGACCTGAGCTCTAAGCCTTGCATGTGTGGTCGCCAATTAACCAGCAGTAATTACATGAAACAGCTATTGCATATTGAACCACATACAGCACCACACTTTCTGTTTTGCAGGGGCTAACGTGGTTTAGCAAAAGAAGATCACAGTGATGTACGATGACTCACTGAACTAAGCTTTTAGTAATGAGGACATTAAACAAAGATTATGTAATAATGTAATTTTTATTACATGTTAAATCACTGTCATTTTGCATGGCCTCCCTGAGGTGTGTGCTTTGGGCATGTTCAGAGCAAGTTTTCATGTGGTAGTAGAGTATGCGTATCATGTTATATTTATGGACAGAGGATTAGAGAATTCTCATTTGGTTTTCCTTCAGTTCAGAGACCCCAGGTCACAGAAAAGAGAGTAGCTAACTGTATCTTTGATGGTTGCTTGTGATTAATATTTATGGTATGCAGGGCCAGATGTACAAGAGTTTGGTTTTGCACACTTCAGCATTTAGCAAAATAAAGATGTATTGGTTATGGCATATTTTACAGTATTTGTAAGACTGCCAGAATTCCCAGGTTACTGGGCAGTGTGCTCAATAGCTTGATGCTTACTTAGAATATTACCTTCTTCTTACAAGCCTGCTGAATGTATAATGTAGAGGAAGAAAGAGTACATAATTTCATTGCACCCATATTTGTATTTTTCACATGATGAGATTTTATTTCCTTACTGATTTTCTCATCAATCTCTTACTGTTACATTTCCTCATTTAATTCCATGCAACAAACTGTAAGATACCCCGAGTGTTACGTGAGATGATGATGGGGGACAGAAAAAATCACCCCGCTTAATCCACCCAATTTGGCCAAATCACCTTAAGATCACACAGATCATTGAATATTTAAGAGCCATTCCATGAGAAAATGGCACCTTTTGAAGAAGTTGAGGAGTTGACCCCCTTGGAAATGAATGAAACTTGGCACATAGGTACATATGGGTGTATCGCAGAAAAAGCCAAATTTTTAGGTCCGTATCTCACTTTGCCTGCGGATGGCGCCACCTGGAAGCCACTAAAGTGGCCCGGTTTTGCTGTTGACACCACATTTTACATCAACTATCATGACTTAAGGGTACACAGTACCAAATGTGTTACATTTTTAGCATGACCTGTGACACTTCAAGTACAGTTAGACATCGGCATCACATCAGTGCCAAGCTGTGTAACTACTTTATTGAGCCAGAATAATTTGAGAAATAACGGTAAAAATTGAAAATGGGAATAGAAATAAAATATCTCGGACATATACCAATCTAGAATAGTTTACTATGTGTTTACAACAAGACTATCATTTTCAGTGAATAGTACCTTGGTATCTTGCAGGTTTAGTGCAATGGACAGCCGGAAAGATGGTCGAAATTGATTTTTGGTGCATGTTTGCTGTATATTTTCACAGTAACCCAGATATGTACTGTGGTGGTAAATGCTGATTGTTGTGCTTTTGGAACTCTATTTTCTGGAATACTAAGCATTTCTTTGGTAGTATCGACACTTTCAAGCTAGACGGAGCCAAAGTTGGAGGAAAACTCAAAATGGTCCATTTCATTGCAGATTGTGCCTATGTTTAGGTGGCATTATTTTGTTTACCAAGCAAGATAGAGATCAGAAATTCTCTGGATATATAGTGCCTTTGGGGTACATTACGGCATTAGTAAAATCTCAATGGTTGTATTTTCAATGTAGATGATATTCAACATCAAAAGTCGGAAGATTTCGCCCCCAGGATGCACTGTTGGCTGGAGGCAAGTACTGGCCATCCCCAGCAATGTACCAAAGAATTTTTTTTAATTGTGATACACACAACTAGTTTTCTCAGAAAATGAATGGTTTGGTACTATGCTGGGTAGATGGCTTTCTGACTAAAAGTGGCGCTCTAAAGAGTGAATGTTCTACCGACCTAATATTCCATATTCCCAGGCATATGCCAAAGTTCTGTCTTTTGAAATATATGAAGTACATGCACAGTTATACATAAAATTTGTAATCCCTTTGGTATAAAGCTCAGTTGGTTGTAAACTGGTGGTGATTGAGAGCGTTACAAACGCTCAATACATGTACTATCACCAAGTACGCGTACAGCGCAGGCAAAAATGTACAGCAGGTTATAAATCATGACCAGTCCAAAATTTTTAAATGCCAAAAAAGAACTAATGTAAAAGGCATACCACCATAAGTATGTTTAGGTGGCCACTTTAGTGGCTTCCAGGTGGTACCACCAGCAGGCAAAGTGAGATATGGGCCTAAAAATTTGGCTTTTTCCATGAGACACCCATATCTACCCATGTGCCAAGTTTGGTATGGTATTTAGTATTTCCTGGTAATTCCCTTTGAGGAACTAAAAGGTTCCTGTGGCCCCTTACTACTTGTATTCCGACTTGGGCCTGAAGTCCTGAGTAGATTATGCAAATCAGGCCAATGACGTATGTAAAAGCAATTAAAGTAACTGCAATAAGCAATCAGTCTGGTAGGTGGCCATAAGAAGAAAATGAAGGCCATAATGATGACACCATATAATGCTACAGACAGGCAAGCATCATCATTTCTGCGAGTGGAGGATATCCATGGAGGATATTCAAGCTGTATTTTTGCTGATTGTGCTTTATTGTAAAAGTGGACATTTTCATGCAATTAATTTTTCGAGCTCGGCTGAAGAAGACGCATTTTTCGTATTTTTACCTCTGCCAACGAAGTTGGGGCGGAGGTTATGTTTTCGTCCCTGTTTGTTTGTCTGTTTGTTTGTGAACAACATAACTCAAAAAGTAATGCATGGATTTGTCTGAAATTTTGTGGATGGATTGCTATTACATCAAGGATGGACCCTATTGATTTTCACCGCGATCACTGAAACAATATGGCAGCCATCTTGAAATCGTATGACACGCGATAACTCAACTTTGCTCCCACTCATAAAGATTTGGATTGTGCTGCCTTGGCGGAGGTTTGCACTCTACGAGTGCCTCTAGTTAATTTTGAGTTTTACATATGCACACAAAAAATAAACGAAAGCAACAATTTTTGCGCCTTTTTGCACCAGGTGCAGGTTGCGTGAAATGCGCGAGAGTTTCCACACAGCGAAATATTCCTCGTTCACAATATCACATTGCAAATGGATTCATCGAATCCACCCTAGCAAGGAGGCGAGCGCTTTCTGCAAAGCAAATTCAAAATGCCCAAAATGCTGTGGGTACTCGACCAATCAGAAATGTTCAGCACGGTAGGCCGCGCCCCCAAAGTTCCTGGGCCATTGAAAAGTACTACCTTACTATCTCCCAAACAGGGACTATTTTGAGGGTAAATCAATGGCACAGAAACTCAATTTTTTCCCTGGTTCCTATGATAGGAGAAAACGCAGGGTTCCTAAAAAGGTTCCTGGTCCCTGGGGAAAGTTCCCATGGTCGAAAGCGACTTTAGTGCTTTGGAGTTGGCCCTGCCTCTTGACTCCTGTGGAAGTTTTACAGTGATACAGGTCATGGTGATGGACCTCTGAAAGAGGCAGCAGAGTAGCAGGCTCTAGCAGAAGTTGTTTGTGATTTAGGGCAGGTAAGAACAGGACACTTTCATATTTGCAAGCCTTGGGGCAACAGGAGGCTCCAAAGACCCATTTAGCAAAGATGGCAGGCTGTCTGGACTAGGCAGTGTCTGGTAGAGTGCCGGTAGTGGGGTAGTAGTGGACTTTCCTCCAGCAGGAAGACAGCAACTTAGCGACTCCGTTGGGGACCCTCTGGAGGGCTCACAAATCATTATGTGTGGGTGCCTCTTTTCTAAGACTTATAACAGAAAGTTTGGGCAATCCCTTCAGGAAAAGCAATCACCAGCATTTCCTAAAACAGGATGGTCAAAGCCATAACAGTCAATTGCTCCTGAGAGCAAGATAGTGGCCTTTCTATAAGTCTCCTATTAACTACCTGCTATGGCAAGTGGCTTCCCATGGAGCGCTCATGGAGGCGGGACCTCAGAAGAAGGAGCTCAGTATTTAGCAGGTTCTTGCAAGGATCCTGAGTGGCAAGACGGAGGCTTGCTTTTAGCACAATGTGGGGAAACTACAGCCTCTGGCAGTGCCCTAAGGCTGAGTGACAGTCGCAGCCGCTGGTGGGTAAATGGTGCCACATCACACACACCATATGGATCCAAGCAGCTCCACCTGGAGCTCTTTGTCCTCTTACTCATCCAGTATGTACCAGGCGTAAACCAGGCAAGGGCAGAAGTCCTCAATGGGCCACCCATCGAGAACCATACAAAACTTGATGTAGGTCTCAAAAACCAGAGGTCCGAATCCCAACTGTTTCTCTTGAAAATGTCCATCTCATAGTCTTGGGGTATGACTTTTTAAATAAGGCCCACTGGCTAGGTAAGGGGAGGAAGCTGAGCCAAAAGGAATGAGCAAAAGCTGCAACCACAAGAGAGTAGAATCCAAAAGATAGCCCCAATTCTCATTCCATTCCCCTAAGAACCATATATATATATGGGGTCTTTATCAACCGTTGGGTCTGGTCAAGGCCCCCATGTATATGCTTCCATACAACAAAGCTTGGCTATAAGAGGTTATATTATTGGTGAAGGTTGGATTAGTTATTAATACAAATGAAAAACTGATTATTAAGTTAAATTTCCCAGAAAATGAATTCAGCATACACTACAGGCCAGAAGTTTGGAAGCAAGGCCAATACAGGTCAAAAATTTGGAAGCAACTTCAAGTTTCTGTTCACAATGCCTTTCTTAAAAACCAGTATGAAATCTATGGATGTTGGGATGTATTTACTGTATGATTAGACTTTTCTTTCATTGATATGCACCATTTTCCTCTATTTACCTTTAGGTACTGTATACATTGATGTTGCCAGACCATTGCTGAATAAATGTTAACAAAAGAAAGGAGGGGCTTAGTTTTTGGGTTGAGAAGATTTGCAAGAGTCACAACTTTAGTGAAAAAGTAAAAGACAAATCACAGTTTGCATTATTCACTTTATGTCATGGTTTACAGCACACCGGATGCCAACAGTAATCCAGCGGGCACTAGGACCATGGGCCTAGTAATATGGGCCTGATAATTTGAGTAAAAATGTATTCTGATAAGTGGCTCTTTATATAATAATCATGTTTATTTTGTTGCCAAGTATGCCAATGAAACTATGATCTTTTTTGTACAAATTTGATCTTGCTTCCAAACATTTTGGCCTGTAGTGTATGTCAGATGAGAGGGCGAATCACCAGCCCATTTTGAAAAAATAAAGCATTCTTCCTGAACAAGGGAAGAATAGAAGACACGCACATGTCTGGTCAAATGATCCATCTACTGTGAGGTCATCAGCTGTTTGAGCTGTTTTGCAGAGCACACACTCAAGAAAAAAAAAAAAAAAAAAAATACACAACCTGAACCTAAACAGGGGCAATCTAGGTCCCAGCCAACCTGACTGGTTTTTATGGAATTGCATGCAAACATTCATCATTCTCCTTGTGCGATCTCAGTGTGGAACAAAGTTGAACCCATTGGTGCCTTTGCCTGAGTCTGGAATAGCCTGAGAGGTGGCAAGTATTATAGTGCCATTCAGGTGGAAGTTTCCACTTAAGGGACAAGGATGTTCAGAAATGCAATAGTGTGCAGTTCTGGCGCTGGCTAATTTAAAGCACTGGTTGGATATCATGAGAAAGTGCCCTCTGATTGTTCATGTTGACTCAGACGTGAATTCTCCAATTGAATTATGTTGCACCTGACGGGACTGAGATAGAAGTGAGAATGGTTGCTATGGAGGTCAGTGAATGTCTCCATGCTCAGGTGAATGGTCAGTGGAGCTCAGTTAGATTTATGCATCAATGCCATCCTGCCCCCAACACACGCGCACATGCAAGCACTATCTTTCATACATGGACACACACATGCACGCACATGCGCTCTCTCACAGGCACACATACGCACGTATGCACACATATACGCATGCGTGTTCGCACACAAACCTACAAATAATAATTAAAAGGTTAACAATGTATACGTGAACAGCGGATGTTGTCTTAGTTATTTTCAAAATGAATAATAATGGTGAAGTAATTGACGATGGAAGCGTCATTACAGACTCCTGCGCAGATTCAGAGTTTTTAAGTAGTACATTCAGTGGTTCAGTTAGTTTATAACCCTGAAATGAGAGCAGCTAATATCGCCCATCCATTAGAGGGGTGGAGTAGCATGTGATATGCATGGGAGTGTCTATGGGAATGTGGACATGTCTCGAGTTGTCTGCCAGAACTAGCTCTACAAGCTGCGCCCCATTTTTAACAAATATCAAAATTACAATGTGAACATTTTATCAAGAACAGTACAATCTCTGCTTACTACAGTTGTGCAACAGTTCAAAAATATTTTCATTAAGTGCAGGTATATAGATGAACATACAAGGCAGTGCTGATCATACATAACAGAAGAACTCGCCCGAAAGCATAAGGAAGTCAGTGTTGCTCTTGGTACAAACACACGCATACACAGAGGGTTTTTTCTGTTCTGATCACAGTGATTTGGGAAGATTCAGTCACATCTTCCCATCTTGGAACCTGTTAATCAATGCAGAAAATCAAATGAGACAGAAAATTTGTGTTTCTGCCTGAGAATATCACCAGAAAGAGTGGTAAAGCAGGGGCCAACAGACTTCTCATTGAACTGCACAAAAAAAAAAAAAAAAAAAAAAAAAAACAGCTGAAAGGGGCACTGATTTCTGAAGTCTAGCCTTGGAAACAGGGAGGTAAGCCAATAGACAGGAGTCTTTGAGTCAGCAGAAACTCAGATATGTGCTGATATTCAAGACCGTGCCAAGTTCTCTTTAGCTGGGTGCCTCCTGAGATTTCTTCCCAGCAGGGAGTTTTTTTTTTCTTCTTTTTTTCTCACCACTGTCTGAGGATTTTTCTCCCTACAGGGAGCTGTTTTGTACCTCATTTACTATATTGAGGATTTTAGTCAGGCACTGCCCTTTTTTTTACTATGTAAAACATCTTTGTTACTGTCCATTTGTCAAAAGTGCAATACAAATCCAATTGAATTGAATGTAAATAGAAAGTAGAAGAAACAGTGACTGTCCAGATTACTTACTAAAGGAAGTCCATGGTACGTGTAGGCAGCCTGACTGAAAATCCAAGGCACTCTGATAAAATTAAAAATCCTCTATTGAATCAATGTATACGGTATGTCTGAGCATTTCAACTTAAGGAGTCTTCATTAGGGCATAAAACACATAAAAAACAGATGCTTAAATACCTTCAAGTTGTCACGTGAGGGAGGTCACATGACAAAGTCACATTACCAAATGCTATAAATTTACATACAGTATACAATGAAGATGATCACAAAGACCAACAATCTAAGTGCAATGAAAAATAGAAAAGGGGAAATAACAATGATTCTTTGTGTATCTTGTTAATTCTATCAATTTAATTTGAATTGTCATTCATCTATCTAAAAAAAAGCAGCAATACAAGTATAGAAAAGTTTCTCACCTATCAGAGGACAAGTGCAACCATTCTAAAAAATCACCAAGAATACCAAAAATGCATAAATATCAGCTATCACAGGACATGCCAGCAATGTAATGTGAAAATCACAATGTTGGTGATGTGATGTGCTCATATCTACCTCACACATCAAAAAGCTATCTTATTCAATGAAGGGAAAAAAGCAAAGTAACACGCAACATACTGAATGAATAATCATCACGTGCCCTGGTGAAATTGCCCAACACTATGGAGAGCCCTGAGAAAATATCATCTAGTGCGCAAACAAAGAACTCATATAATAGACCAGCTATCCCTACTAGTATGATGTTCAGCTATAGTTATGGTATACCAAAAACAAATGGAACTGCAAAAAAGTCACACAGCTTAATAAACAGCATAGCATGTTATCACAATATAAAAGGCATACGTTGTATTAGGCACATCATGTGGGCAAGAGCATAGTAGAGGAATCACAGGCAGTAGGTAGGCTTGCAAATAAAAATAAATAATAATTAGAAGATCAAGAATAGAGAAGTGAATGTCCTGACTGAGGCCTGGGAAGGAAGTGGCCCTGAAAGTATCAATCCAAAAAGTTTTCCATTGTAGGAGACGTTTCAGTCTCTCACCTCCCCTACTATTTTTTGGGATGACCTCAACGCCCGTGATTTTTAAAGTGTCTGGATTAGTGTGGCTCGCCATCTTATAGTACTGTGCCTTGTGGTAGTTAGGGCTGTGGGTCCCAATAGCATATTTGTGTTCCGCCAATCTTTCCCGCAGTTTGCATTTTGTGTGGCCGACATAAAAGCAGCTGCATTCACATTCAAGTCTGTACACAACACATGCAGTGTCGCGATTAGCTAAACACCAGTAATGAAATGTCTTTTAACTATATTATCCAAAAATGCATTGTCTTTGTTAATGTTATTACAGTGATTACAGGCACCACATCTGCAAGTGCCAGTGGGTTTTGAGAACCAAGGAGTGGGTTTGAGGGCAAGTAGCAGGCCTGACCATGTCTTTTTTATAAAGGAAGTGCTGAAGGTTCAGAAAATGTTGAGCAGAGGGTGTTATCACTGAGCAGGATGTCCCAGATTTTGGTAATGATGTGTTTGATGTAATAGGCCATGTCACTGAACTGTGAGGAAAAAAGATTCTAAAGGGTTGTTGTTCCTCACAGGGTCTCATGTTCCCTGTCCAAAGATTTTGTTTTGGTCAAAGCTCAAAAGCTCAATCAAGAACCTTTTTGTTGTAACCCCTCCGTTTGAATCTATGATACATGTCCTCTGTTCAGTGTTCAAAGTTGTCTGCATTGTTATAAATCCTCCAGAGTCTTTGAAACTGTCCAAGGCTTTGATGGCTAATAGCCTTGTTCCCATCATGCTGACCACCAAGTTTGTCTCCATCTGGCCAATTGACGCCTTCTTTGCATGTGACCAGAAATCAGGATGAAAAGCATGTGTGCCAATTTTGAAGTAGTTCAGGCACATTGTTTCCAAGATACATATATTATTACTTCCTGAAAAAAATTGTATCCCAGAGGAAGTTTATTTACATTTGACTTTTACAGGTTTTGCAAATTTCAACATTTTTTTAATGGCCATTTAACTTCAGTGTCTACGGATGCTATATCTCCAAGAAATCCACCAAATGACCAAGGTTTAGTTTGTGGACGTAGGTTTTTCAAAAAATTCTAAATAGCGCAAAAGGCATCATGGCAAAACCAAATTGTAGAGGAAGAACTTCTGCATCATATGGTGGCAGTCGCGAGTGCTCTAGGGGAATCTGAGCAAAAATTATAAGCCTCAGAAAATCGCAACTTTAACCTAATGGTGGTGCTACAGGTATAGGCCGATAGATACCAAAATTGCTGCACTCCGCTAATTTTAAGCTCTCCATCTACCTGGGAATTTTAAGAAAGAGCAAACAGTTCTAGAGATATTTCAAAATCAACAGAAAAACCTTGAAAAATTGGTGTACTACTACAATTACCACCACTACAACAACTACTACTACTACCATTAATAATAATGATAATAATAATAATAACAACAACTAGAGCTGCGCTCAGAGAGCGCAAATACTTCTGCCAATGTACTCAATGTTATTTTTGCCAGTATTAGCTAGGAACCCCTGTGTTTATGCAGCCCTGTGGTCCTCGCGCAAATATGTTTTTAATGTGTTTTTGACCTTTTGCATGCCCTTGACCTTGACCTTTGACCTTGACCTCCCAAAATCAAATCACCTCTTACTTGACCAATACTTAATCTTTCCACCAAATTTGAGGAAAATCCGTCCATAAGTTTTTGCGTAATCCTGCTTACAAACAAACCAACAAACCAACCAACAGACAAATAGTAATGATCACATAACCTCCTCTAACTTCATTTGGCGGAGGTAAAAATAATAATGATAATAATAAACAATGGGCATGCACCACCTCTGGTGCTTAGACCTCTGATTACTGCCGTTTGTATAGATTAAGCCATACAGTATTAATTGAAAGCAGTTACATTTTTTGCCTGCATTCAGTATTGTATTCCCAATGTATTTGTTGGGCCTGGTATGATTTTTACAGTGGCTCATGAGTTGGAATGTGCCAGAAACAGGTTGGTCTGGGATTGAGTATGTACGACCAGAATCTGTGGGATGAGTTAATGTTTGCACAGGGTGAACTCAGAACATTCTGCTATTGAGCAACACATAAAGCAGAGCAATACTAGATTGTGGGCCAATGAAAGTAATATATGAAACTCCAGGATTCGCCAATATTGATGCATGAGGTATGAGGAAAAAATGGAAAATCCATTTCTGTTGTGTCTCATTAAATTTCACGCTTCCTGTCTCAATATGCTGAAGCCTCCTTTTGCCCAAGGTTGATAGAAGACCAGAGTCATTGCCATTGTAATAGGTAGCCCCACCATAGCCATAGCAGCGGTAGGTTTCCTCAATACTAATGTGATTCACAATGACAGCCAATAGAACATGATGACCAAAGAGATGTAGAGACTTAATTGGGGGCCAAGCAACAAAGCTACAAGAACACCCTGTTGGCTTTCCATGTTCTCTTCCTCTGGCTAGGGTGTCCATGGCAGCCCTTAGAACCATGTGGTAAAAAGTTTTGAAATTTGGCACAGTGACTGGGGAAAGGCCCCTGATATCAAGTTTGCTGTCTCTACTTTGAGCACTCTAGTGTCACCAAAGGGTCAAAGGTGCATTTATACACTCAATAGCTGTATTTGACTAGTAGTTGCCGAGAAGTAAAAAATGTTCTCCGCCCACCGGCGCTGTGACAGATTGTTAATGTTAGGAAGTCTGCCAGTTGAACGGGTCTTTGAGATATAGACAGTGGTGCTCCGACAACGGAGGAATCTCCCATGAAAGAGGAAGTAGAGAAAATATGTTGTCGTGCTGTAACAAAAGAACAAGAAGCAAAGAAAAGGGTAAGGTTGTAATTCCTAATGCAAATCACACACATTGTCGCCCATCATAAAATTTCAATCAATTTGGAAGATGTTTTAAAGCAGCGCAATCACCTAACCAGGATACAGGTACTTGAGTATATTTTCCTCCCCATGCTATCCACAATATCATCCGATAGCAATTTGCCATTCATGTGTTTCCATAATGTTTTCTGCTAATTCACAAACTTCACGCAGGTTTCATGCTGGCGAGTAACGTAATCACATTTCTGCGCTTCCAATACCAGTTGAATCATTCAGAAACATTAAGGGAAAGAAATGACTTTGTGAAAGCACCAGTCAAACTTGGCCAATGATTTATACACGTAACTTTTGACCTGCATGTCCACAAAATGTGGTGCCATTGGATTCCATTGATCAAGCAGAGTTCAACACACCCTATGACTCAGAGTTACGCCACAATCCAAGAGAAGAGTGACCACATTGTCTGGAAATAGCCTTTCCTCAATACTACAAAAAATATATGGACACGTGGCATTGGAGCACATTGATTAAACACTTGATTGCAAGAAGACCTATTGACTGCTCCCAGCAGAAGAGTTTTACCTTGTCCAAGTTATATATTCTGGGAAAAACCATGGACAGTAGAGCTAATCTAAAAAACCAGCAGTCATCTCAATCACTACTGTCTTTTTTTTTTTAAAGCATTTGTTCTGTGAGAAAATGGAAAAACCACCACAATGAAATCAAAGAAAATTCTATTTTCTTTCTGTTGTGTTGATCCAAATACCATGGATGAGAGAAAGTGAGTCACTCATTCCTCTTCAATTGCCTAATTGATGTACTATATTTTTTTAAACATACACTATCGGTCAAAAGTTTTAGAACACCCCAATTTTTCCAGTTTTTTATTGAAAATTACGCAGTTTAGTGTCTCATTGTACTCTGGAATAAAAGCATAGACCTGATAGAACAAATAAACAATTGAAGTTAAAAAAGAAATCATAGAATCAATTTATAAACCAAAATTGTATTCTAAACTTTTGATTCAAAGTAACCTTTGGCAGATATAACAGCTGAACACACTCATGGCATTCTTTCTACAATGGAAATCAAATATTCTTCAGCTAGTTCTTCCCAACTCTGTTGAGAAGTTCCCATAAATGTGTGGCACTTGTAGGTTGCTTTGCTTTCACTCTTCTGTCCAGTTCATCCTAAACCATCTCGACGGGGTTTAAGGGTACTGCATGCGTGCTGCAGAATGCTGTAGTGGCCGTTTTGGTTCAGGGTGCCTTTCACTCTGTACAAGTCACCGACCCTGGATCCAGCAAAACAGCCCCAGACCATCACGCTTCCTCCTCCATGTTTGACAGTTGATGTCACACACTGAGGAACCATCCTTTCACCTACTCGACGGCGTACAAAAAACCTGGGTGACCTTACCTTTTGTTTAAAACTTCAGACAGTTCACCACTTACCTTTGTACCATTTCAAGCTATTCATTAGGCTGGAACTGCATAATTTTCAATAAAGAACTGGAAAAATCGGGGTGTTCCAAAACTTTTGACTGGTAGTGTAGATAGTGTGTGAGTTAGACCAGGTAAAGTATTACAGAAACAACAGATTGTTATTCATGCATACTGTGTTACTAATACCATGGACGAATATGCCAACAGCAATATTGACTTGAAAGTATTAGGACCAAAGACAAACATGTTGAGGGATGTAATTTCAGCATGATTCACTCCATACTGATGAACATACCACAAATTGAAGTACAGATTCTCAACATCGAAGCTGAGCTGTGTAAGAATTTTAAGTACGTCACTGTCCTTACCAACTGACCTCACTGCAAGACCATGCCACTCCTCTGGAATAAAAAAAAATTGACCATTGAAAACAATTTAAAGTATGTATGCGTATACTGTTTGTATTTGCGATAAGCAGGAAACTTCAAAAGACTGGCCATAATGTTCACTGAGATGGGTGTTTTACTGGAAGTTTCACTCTCCGCAAACAGGAAGTGATGCTTGTCATCAATCTAAGACAAATATTTGAAAGATAGTTTGGGTTCATACCTAAGTTCACAGACAAGGTTAGGGGCAGGAAATACTGATGACCGTGCATGGTGAGGTCAGCTCTGTGTTGCGACTGTTCATATCAATTCAACCAATGTGTTTCCTCCCATAAAGCAACATCTCCATAACATACAAAGAGATTTGTTGACTTCTCCGGTCGTGAGGACAGACTCAGAGGTGTCTGGGCCAAACAGCTGGAGAGAGTGGTTAAAGCAGATCTCAGGGGAAAAGAAAAGCAAAAGTATTGTGATTCCCTGATTGATTCGCTCAAAAAATGAAAATTGTTTAGCTGTGGCTGCTTCCTCATCAGTGGTAGAAACAGTTTCCTGAAGGGACTTTAGGAGAGGCAGGGGATAGGGCGGGACAGACAGGGTGTTTGAGGGCAGTGTACCGGGCAGGGTCTGGTCTCTCCATGTAAGGAAGAAGACATAGTGCGACGAGCCAGACTGGCGCAGCGTTTACACACCACTGGATTTATGTGCCCACAGCAGCATGCGTCATCCTTTCTGAGATGTCTGTTTATGGCTCTTAGAGAGGGGAAGCCAGTCAACGTCCAGCAGCTGCAAAATTCACAAGAGCTGTCTAGTGCACTAACTGACTGACTGATTGATCTCTCTTTCTTTCTCCGTCTCTCTCTCTCCAACTCCCCTTCTCTCTCACACCCTCTCTCTCACTCTCTCTCTTGCTCTCATCCCCTGACACACATCCTGTGTTGTAATTAAGGGATTCATTTTATGAGTTAACCATCTCCCCATCAGTTTTTATGCGCCAGTGGAATGTTCTTGGCCGTGTGCAGCAATATTTTAGTCGTCCTCTGCCAGTCCAATGGCCAGCTGCCTCGTTGGTGCTTTGTTAGTATAGGATATCATACTCGTGTTCGCAAGAAAGGAGGGACAAAACCCTAATATATTTAATGGAGTATTATTTTACAAGATAGTTGCTTCCATAGGCAGCTGTTTTTCCTGGGATATCTTACATAAGCTGCATTTGCCCATTCCTAAAACATCCTCATACATACAGAGGCCTGGTACAATTGATTTATAAATTTCTTTCTTCGCTCTGAGCTATAAACATACTTAAGATCATTTGATTTGTCTTTGTAAGTGATTGTTGAAACCCAAGGTCACCATTTTTTCTGATATTTTCGTCATTTTTGCCTTTTCTTCCCTGTTCATTGATTCTCACATAAGTTCTGTCGCGCCGCAAAAGTTAAATGCTCCATCTACATCAGTTGGTGTTCAGCTGAGTGAGGTTGCATATCATTCCTCTCACATTATTGGCTATCCCTTTTAAATTGCCCCTCTGCACACATATGCTTGCTTCCTACTGCTGTATGTTGCCAGTTTCTGTCCTGCATCTAATCTAAAACATCTCCACCAGCCCAACTCCTCCTGAATGTGTTTATTATGATCCTTGATGGGCAGCATGGCAGTACAGCGGATAGCATTGTCACCTCTCAAAGAATGTACTGGGCACTAACTGACCGGAGCCTTTTCTATGTGCGGTTTACATGTTCTCCCCATGTCTGTGCAGGTTTCCTCCGACAGTCAATATACACTGCCCGGCCAAAAAAAAAAGTCGCGCGCTCAAATATTTAGTTGGAACCCCTTTAGCCTTGATTACAGTGCAAATTTGTCTGGTCATCGTTTTGACAACCATATGCAATGCCAGAACATTTATTTTCGATCAGAAATGCCATAATTTTTGGCCGAGATCTTGTCTTCTCGACAAAATAGTTGAACCACTCGGTGGTCTTGCTTGAGCACACCCCAGTAACTTTCAAGGTGTTTAAGGTCAGGACTGTGTGGTGGCAAATTTGTCTGTGAAAATGATTCCTCATACTTGTTTTTGTCTTTCATGGTTTTCTTTGCTAGATACAGGCCAATAGCTTGCCCGTTCTATAATACTGTAACATAATTTTCACCATCAAGGGATACGTCTTCCGACATGATTTTTTAAAGAAATGAGTAGCAATGCGCTTCATCAGTCAGGGTTAAAATGATTATTGCCAGCTGAAACATATCAATAACCGCAATCATGATCCAATAATAAAATTTGTTCATTCATTTCCAAACGGTGACTTTTTTTTTGGCCGGGCAGTGTATGTCACCATCTATCCTTTATGGTTTTAAAATAACACATTTTCATTGCTGCTGGACCTGTTCTATGCCCTTTTGAGGGTTTGGCAGCTGTCCTTCCCACCTTATCCACTCATGTTTGTGAAGACAGGGAGAGGCCTTTCAGAACAGAGCCAAGCTGCCACAAATAATCGTTGCCATTTTGCTAATAAAATCTAATTTTGATGAAAGTAGTCCTCATCAAATTGTTGTTTTAAGCATTATTGTTGGTCTTTTCTATGAACTGTAAACATTTGGGTCATTCTCAGTACATGGTGACTAATCTATTTCTTATTGGTCAGAAAATGGTGAATTTTTTTTTTAAAGAAACCTCACACAACAGACAGCTTTGTATGCATTAGTGTATTTTGAGGTGCTGTTGACACCATCTAGGAAAATTTTTCTCTTATGGAAGTTTGTCACTGCTTTTATCCTCACTGTTCTAATACCAGTAACAGCACCTCATTGACAATCAAAAACATTGGTCATTGAAAAAGAATTTGGTACAATTGCAATCAGACACTAATGCATTCTGTATCACAGATATGGCAATATTATGTGCATCACTAATAAGCACCGTTCACAACAGTGCTTCACAGTGGGCATCTCTGAACACACAAACACATCAAACTCACCGCAGAAAAACAAGCTAAGTCCCACTCATTTCAACTAACAACAGGCCACAGACCACTACCAACATTATCACCAAAACAGCAGGACTTGAGACTGAAAAAACACGTGGTCTGATGAATCTTGCAGCAAAAAAAAATCCATTCCTTATCTATACTGCTTCTTCCTCACTAGATTTGCGGGGAGCTGGAGCCTATTCCAGCTAACTAAGGGCAAGAGGCAGAAGATACACTCTGGACAGCACGCTAAACCCTTCCACAACACACACACACACCACTATGGACAGTTTTAGAGTCTACAATTAGCCTGCCATGCATGTCTTTGAACTATAAACCTACATGAACATGCAAAGTCCACACAGAAAGGTGCCAGATCAGATTCAAACCCACAAACTTCTTGCTGTTAGGCAGCAGTGCTCCTCACAATGTTGTGTTTGAGTCATGATAGACAAAGTTATTTCTAAATGTATGCTACTTCGTGGGCTGAGGATTAACTGGGCCTATCTCCACTTTTTATCAAAAATTATGTTCTACCAAAGAAATAATCTCAGTATTAACAGGTACTATATCCTGATGTAATTTTTTCAATGATAGATGGCAGCTGGGAGAAACATCCAGAAGGTGTATAGTACTTTGTATGAATTTTCAGTCCACTTCAGTTTAAAAAGTTCTATGTCCACATTGTACAATCAGGGAGCTGGATATAGGGTCACCTGATCAGGATGACAAGATCGCTGAGAAAAGGTTCTATCCACTCTACCATTTCGAAGCAAAATCCCTCTAATATACCAAATCGAAGGTTGTAAGATGATGAAATCTGGGATATTTTAGATAGGTAGGTACTACAGCACTTGAATGAAGCGTCTATGTCTTAAAACCCTTCATTTGTCTTATTCCAGGGGGCCATTTAAGATAGTACTACTTGATTTTCAATCTTATATTTTATGCATTGCAAGATGCATGTGTATGCACATGAACAAGTACAATATGAAGGATATACTACTAGTTGAAACCAAGCCCAAGGCCAGAGTTTGTTTACCATGTAGTGTGCATCATGTCTGCAATAAATGTACTCAGATGAACTTGTACTGGCTATAGAGATAGGAGCAGTTGACACTGAACACCCTATAGACTCCATAGCTCATTTCAGTGTTACAAGATTTGTTTCCTATTTATTTTCAGACAGGACGCGGCTGCCCATTTTCTGTGATTATTATTGTTCAGATACTCTGATTTTCTTTCAAATTCTATATTACCTTTCATGAACATGTAATTTGCAGATTTGGGTGGAGTCACATTGTTGTGTTCTTTTTTTAAAAAAAAAAAAACAAGGCAAGACAGAACTTTGTGGTTAAACATTTCTGGAAATACAAGGAGCTATCTAGTAGATAGAACGATATACCTGCAAAATTTATGACATTTTGAAAATTCCAAAGGTCTATCTCCATTTACATTTTCCTAGATCCCCTATCTAAAATCATTCTACAAAAGGTATAACTGCATGATTTCATACCTTTCAGTCTCAATAACACCCCTGAATATAAATATCTGAAAAGTATACTTGGAGTGAGAAAATATGATGCAGCAAAATTTCACATCCCATTTTCTTCATTTAGGAAAAAGTGGAGATAGGTCCAGTTAATTCTCAACCCACGACTTCCTGCTGAGTATAACATGATGAAAGACTTTCACAAAGGCCCAGATTGGATCTACGTTGTATATATTTCAGCATTAGCAATGGACTGGCAACAACAGACAGATAGATATGTTGCTGTGTCAATGACACCCTGTCAGGCTGGGGCTGTTTTGATTTTGCAGTCACATTTGGGCTTGGTTCTATCAGATTGTGGCAATGAGAGGGAGTTAAAGATTTACATGTCTTCTGTGTCCTGTTACCTCAGATACAGAAGAAAAATACAATGATTCATGTCTATGGATCAATGATGCAGGGGGCGTGACATTGCATGGCTTCCTTTTAACCCCTCTGTGCAGATTTAGACACTGGTGTCCGTAAATTCCAAAATTTAATTGCTAAATAATTCTGTAACTGAATTTCCAAATGTCTTGCTTCACTGTAATAATTCTCCACAGTCTCTGTGACACAAATAATGAGTTATAAAGCCTAAATAGGCTCATGCATAACAGGAAAAATTGGCATTATTCGTATTCTGTGCATAGGGGTTAACCTTCATCCTACCAAGTGGGGTCCATCTGGACCCCGCACCTATGTATTCGTTTGCCATTTTAAAACTATGTGACATACTGCCTCACCGTTTTATGGATTTGTCAGAATTTAACTCTTAATTAAAACACTAAAGCACCGGAAGATCAGCTTTTTGCATTGTGAGGGTATAATTAATTTGTTACTGGGGTCCAACCGGACCCCAGAGTAAAACTTATCTGTCTTTAATTTTATAATTGAATAGCACACTGAAAGTTAACTTCTTTTTGGTTGTTTCAGATTCATAATGGCCAACAGACAAATACAAGCTAGATACACAGCAGCAGAGGCCTTAAGGCCTATACTACAAAACAAAAGCCCTAAATTATTTAACAATTACTTTTTTGTTTTAAATTCTGTAAGAAAAGACAGAAGTTGTATCCAGTATGTGTTACAGCTGCATGAGCTGCAAAAATCATGTATATAATGCCAAAATTTCTTTTATGGTGCTATAATTTGCTAAGTGTATGCTAGTTTTTGCAATATTATTGCAATTTTATTGCATTTATAATACATCATTGATATTCAGCAGCAGTGGCTTTTGTTCTTCAATAAAGTTATATGTGTTTGCTGCACTGAATTTGTTCTTACTGCATTGATTTCAAGGTATTCCCTCCTGGGGTCCATACGGACCCCGCCTGGTAGTTTGTGTATGTAAAATTGGCAGGTAGGATGAAGGTTAATAACTGAACTGAAAAATGCAGAGCTTGTGACAAGAGCGCACTGGAGTAAAACTTGGCTCAGCCTGTACAACAAGACCATTTTTTAGTCACACGCCCTGGAATCAGAGCAGGTGACATCACACATCATTAGAGAGAACAGAAGGAGGTGTGATAAATCTGGTGGTTGCTCAAATCAGGGCACAAGCTTTTGTTGTAGCATTAAACAGGAGTGCCACATTTCCTCAGAGGGCCAACTCTTCCTGACACTCATGAATAAAGAGGCCAGCATTAGCAGCAAAAGATAACTGAGCAAGGTTGGGGTTGGTGATCACTGAAGTCAATAACTGTTTTATTATATGACCCTACTTAAAAATATAAAATAAGACAAGGGCGACAACTCAAACGTAAAACTCCTCACAGGGACGAAGCAACACGAAATGCAGACGGTGTCAGGAGCTCCTGCAGGGCAGCCGAATCTAATTTTAGCTGGAGGCTGTCGGATTGTTATATTCACCTCTCGCGCTGTGAATATCACTGTTTACAGTGACCGACAGAGCTCGCCTCCATGAATCAGGAGAGAACAAATCCTATCATAAAATAATGTTTTTTACATTGAATACATATTGAGCATATACGATGATGCAGTGGGTAGCACTATTGCCTCACAACAAGGTGATGGGTTTGATTGCGGACTGAGGCTTTCCTGTGCGGAGTCTGCATGGTCTCCCCATGTTTACGTGGGTTTCCTCCTGGTACTCCAGTTCCTGCCACACCCCAAAAACATGCAACCTAGGTTAATTGGAGATACTAATTTGCTGGTAGGTGTGAGTGAGTGAATGGTGTGTGCGCCTTGCGATGGATTGGTGAGCTGTCCAGGGTGGGTCCCTGCCTTTCACTCATAGTAAGCTGGGATAGGCTCCAGCTCCTCTACGACCCTGATAAGAAAGAAGTGGATTGATAGTGGATGGTTGCAAATTGACTAATAGCTTTATCAGATGACATGCACATGTATTGATATTTTTCATTTCATAATATTTTTTAAGAATTGTTGTTTCTTTTTCTCTTGTTATCTTCGTATTGGCCACCAATAATTCCAGCCGCACAATCCACAAAAATGAGAAAAGGCACAATTTCAGAATAAATCTGGGTTGGAGAGTGGATAAAAGTTATGAGCTGACAGTTAGAGTCCTATCTCCTGCTTTAAGATCTTGCTTCTTCGCTTGATAATTATTTAAAGAGAATCTTTTGAAATTTTAATTGAGCAGGTCAGGTTTAAAGGTACTTCTTCAATCCTGTAAAGAGAACATCTGGCACTGACAACAGCTTTCATCCAATGGTAGGAGCACACACATACATATATGCACTAACACACACACGCACATGCACGCACACACACACATACACACAAATGCATGCACAACGATAAGAGGTTTATATATGAGGAGACAACACGGTTTTTGCAAGCAGGGCAGCCCTTATTCGCGTTGGTCCCCAGGCCATATGCCCCTGTCTCAGAAGAGCCTCACTGTTCTATTTATACACCAGTGAGAGAAGAGGTGTGATATAAATACAAAGACTGTGCCATGGACTCTGTGTGCCACTGCTGTCTGCAAAACATAGAGTGTTTGGATGAAAAAATGTGGTGCTAATGTGCTGCACCTCGTTTAGAGGATGAATTGCAAAAGCTGTTGACATGTCTTAGCAAAACTGTTTCATGTGTGCGCGTGTGTGCGTGTGTCTGTGTAAGTGTTAATGTGTGTGTGTGTGTGTGTGTGTGCGCGTGCGCGTGCGAGCATGGGTATGCGTATGTGCACGCGACTGCATGATAGCAGTTTCTACATCAGGGCTGATTGTTACCAGAACAACTAGTGACAGATATGGAGAGTAAAGCAATAGTCTGCTCGTACAGGATGTAGCCTGAATTAGTTTTGATTTTGTATTTTCTTTTTCAATAAAAACTCTTGAAAGCAGCTCCAAACAATGCGATAGAAAAAAATAATAACAAGAGGGAAGGAGTGGATGGAGGCAGGAAAGGCTTTTAGACTGGCTCTGGAGTGGCCGTAATCACCACCTGGCTGGCCACAGGAAGGTTGCCATGACAACGATGAGCAGCAGCCCTGGAGCGAATCGCTCAGTTTGATGTATTGATTATGTGTTCACAGCTATAGACCAGGTAGTGAGCCCTCCTAGGGGCCGGAGGTTACTGGGCAATGGGGTCCTCTCTAAGCTGTAGAAAATGGCTTCCTGCTTGGATTGTGATTGCTCACTGCTGTCCTATAGAGAAAACGAGATGCACTGAGTCATGAATCACATCAGGAGGCCTGATGTACCGTGGACCAGTCTGTAGTATCTGTGCACTTTTGGAGGAGGTGTGTGTGTGCCAAAGAACAGCAGTTTGGGAAAAAGACTGTTTACACTCTGTGTTTATACATCCTGAAGCGTTTATAAACAGCATTTTCATCCTGAAACATCATGTACTAACAGTATCACTCTATATCATTATCACTGCATGGTAGGTCTTCCAGTAACACAAATTCAGGTAAGCGCAACAAAGGGGGTTGTTTGGGGTCGGGGAGTGGGGCTGGAAAAACTCCTATGGCTTAGGAGACGTGGAGCAGTTAATCAGGATGCTTGCTTGGGCAAGCAATTTAGCCAAAATAAGCCAGCATTGCTGAAAGACTGCATCTCTAAAGTAGCAGGTAAAACATGTGTACGTATCTGAGCAGCGATGGCACCTGTGAAGTAAGTGAAAAGCCACATTAAGTGGAACTAAAGAAATTTGAAAAGATGATGCAGCATGTTGCAGAAGAAGAGCTGCATTCAATGAGAGTAGGGAGTCAGAGAAAGGATTGAGTCACGTGGCTGAAATGAGACTGCCACGATCTCAGTCAGCCTGAGGCAAAGTCACGAGAGCAGTCACTGACGCGGCTCCAACATGGAAACCCAAACATCAAAGTGTAAAGTGCTAAGTAAATTATCTGTTTATTGTTTATGTTTTGATTCTAGATTCATGTCAAGTAAGATTGATAGTACCTTTCGTCAAGGACTCATATTGCTTTTGACATTTTTTACTCCGCATTTGTGCATGTTGGCAGTGAATGTATGAGACTTCTTTCCAGACTTTGTTTATTCCAAGAGAAGATAAATACGGTCAAAGTACAGGAAGACAGAAGCGCTCAGAATACTGTACTTGCCATGTATATGTAAAGTCATGGGCCCAACCTATTCATCTTTTTGATGTGTCATTTTAAATTAGATACATTTTTATTTACTATTATCCAAAATTATTTTGATCATTATGTATGGTGTTTCATGCCATGCTTTTGAAAACTCATCTGACTGTCACAGTGCTCACAGTCCCTTTGGAAATGAAATAGTTTTAAAAAATTGGAATAATTGGCCAATTTTCAAGTTTTTTCATAATTTCTGCTCCCCAAAGCTGTAATATAGGAATGATAAAATAAGTCGAAAAAATAAACTATGATTATTATTATTATTATTATTATTATAGTGCAATGCCGTGTATAAAAATGTGTCTGAAATTCTCTTGGTTCTCATGAGTACCGCCAATAGAACTTTATGTCATTTGCATGACACAGAAAAAGAGATTTGAAAGCTGATCTTGTATACATCAGGTCTAGCCACCTAGTTTAACTCGATTTTTCTATTTGCCTGTAAAAAAAATGACAGCAAATACATACAAAACGAGTGAAAAAAACAAGTAGATTAAGAGCTTAGCAGAAGCAGTTTGGTTTATGAATTAAATAAGTCATAATAGGGCCTATGATATAGGTAGATGGAGCACAGGATTTGAGAATAATTTGGAAAATGTAGTGAGTGGAAAAAAGCAAAATTTAGCTTTATCATTTACTGAGATTTTTTAGCCCGCTTGGCCGACAGGCTCAAGGGGCTTTTGCTGTGCTTAGGGTCATTAGTGGTGGTCTGTCGTGCGTGCGTGTGTGCGTGCGTGCGTGCGTTAGTGCGTCCACAATTGTCGTTTCAGCGCGATACAGCTTTCAGTTTTCCACGGATCCTTTTCCTATTTTATGTGCATGTATATGGACCCAAGATCTAGCCTGTGTTCGATTTTGGTCATACTGCGATTCTAGGTTTGGCCACCAGGCGGCTTTTTCTGCAAAACTTCAAACAGCTCTAGCTCCCTTATTCTACGAGCTAAGATGCTCAAAATTTTACTGTAGGGTGTTCTGCCAAGGATTCATCATATATATATATATATATATATATATATATATATATATATATAATGGGTTTTTGATTTGACCTAATTTTAAAGGTTATATAGGTCAAAGGTCATAAAATGTGCCGGTTTCGTTTCAGCGCCATAGCACCCTCAGTTCTCAACGGATCCTATTGCTATTTTATATGCATGTATATGGGCCCAAGATCTAGCCCAAGTTCGATTTTGGTTGTGCTGCGATTCTTAGTTTGGCCACCAGGGGGCTTTTCTGCAAAACTTCAAACAGCTCTAGCTCCCTTATTCTATGAGCTAAGATGCTCAAATTTTTACTGTAGGTTGTTCTGCCAAGGGTTCATCATATATGTAATGGTTTTTTGATTTGACCTAAATTTAAAGGTTATGTACATCAAAGGTCGTAAAATGCACAGATTTTGTTTCACTGCAATAGTGCCTTCAGTTTTCAACGGATCCTTTTCATATTTCATATGCATGTATATGGGCCCAAGATCTAGCCCCAGTTTGATTTTGGGTGTGCTGCGATTCTTGGTTTGGCCACCAGGGGGCTTTTTCTGCAAAACTTCAAACAGCTCTAGCTCCCTTATTCTACGAGCTAAGACGCTCCAATTTTTTGCCCGCTTGGCCAAAATGCCCAAGGGGCTTATGCTATGCTCAAGGTCTTTAGTGGTGGTATGTCGTGCGTCTATGCGTAAACTTTTGGCTTGTCTGCGCTCTAGCGTCTTCAGTTTTTCACCGATCCTTTTCATATTTCATATGTGTATATAGCGTCTTAAGGTCCAGACCAAGTTCGATTTTCAGGCCAATCGGACCGACACTTTGGCCAATAGGGCGCGTTCCATTTTGGCCACGTTTGGCCAAGTGGGCGCAGTGGCTTTGCCACTATTTAAAAAAAAAAATTGCTTAAAGTATGCAAAACATTTGAACAAAAACCTAGCCATAGACAGCCAAAACCAGTGAAGGGTTTTGAAAATGCTTCTGATCCTCCCTCATACAGAATATGGACACTGCATGCACACTTTGTAAATTAACTTAATCGGAAAAGGTAGTAATAACCGAGGTCACTTGTCATGTTCATGAAACCCATGGTTTCTACAGTCCCTTTTGTGCAATATGCTTGAAAAAGCTGTTAAATCACCTGCGGTGTCAAAATCAACTCAGTTCTGGGTAAGAACTTCCGTCCTCTGCTGTTCCATTATTAGATACTGTATTTAAATTGTTGATGCTGTGTTCTAAATGTCAAGGCTAAGAATGAGGAACTTACTTCATTGTGTTACCTTGAGTGACATAAGCTCAATTTTCTGGCAGTAGAAGCAAACCAGACTTTCAGAAAGTGAGTTGTTTCACCACTGAAAAAAAAGTAAAGCAAACTTGTTATTCGTTCAGTTTTTTTTCCCCTCCAATAGCTGAAACTTATTACTTTGTTAATTTAAACTGAACTTTATAATTTATGTCAATGGTTGAATCTAAGAAATACAGGTGTAACGAAATAAATGATTTACATTAAGTCAAATTATGTTCTGCGACCAATTAATTAAATTTTTTAAATTGATCCATCATTTTATTGTTTCACTGAGGGCATTGTTTGATTCGAGACTGCGTTCCTTTCTGGTCTGGACCCTGCTGACTCCTGGCTTTCTGTTTCAGCTGTGTAGCTCCTGCCAGCTATCCAAGCGACCTCAATTAATCTGTCAATGAAAAATGAGTTTACTCTGGATCTGCTTTGTTGTGATTTAGTTCTCTAATAGATGGTTACAGATAAATGACAATGTTTAGTTGGTGCTGCAACTTAGTAAATTGAAATCCTTTTCTCCCATCTGTGTTCTCACAGTACTGTTTGCCAACAGCTTTGAGTTTGTGGCTCATACTGCAGCAAGCTTCATGTTCATCTGGCTGAGGTTGGTTTCCACCCGGTTCAGCACCATTCAGTATTTATGGCTTTGTAATG
The DNA here is from genome assembly GCA_029692085.1 of Gymnothorax javanicus. Taxonomy (NCBI): domain Eukaryota; kingdom Metazoa; phylum Chordata; class Actinopteri; order Anguilliformes; family Muraenidae; genus Gymnothorax; species Gymnothorax javanicus. Next base: position 44,609,081 of record CM056202.1, on the reverse strand, counting down.
GCATGTGTCAGGGTGATTTATATATTGGCAAAGTTTAATTTCAGCACTTTATTCAGTGCTGACAGGTAGTGGATATTGGGTGAATTCAACTCAGAAATCATGGAATGATTAAACACAACTCTGCTCACAGATGTTCGTTTTGAAGAGCATTTTATTATGGAGAAAAGAGTTGTCTTTTTTTGTTGTTGCTGTTTTTCTCCTCACTGTCACTTCCCCCCCCAGTCTCAGTAGTTCTTGTGCTTTGATTTCTCTCTCTCTCTCTCCCTCTCTCCTCAGCTGCTGAACACTCCCTTGATTTATCCACTTTTTCTCTCTGTCATGTCCTAATGTTTCAAATATTGTTTTGTTTTCCTTCCCCTTACAGCACCCCCTCTCCCCCACCAAAGATGCACGCACACAAACACACATACGCACAGATACATTCCCTGTCCATTTCTTCCCAGCTGTCCTAATCATGTTGTTATGTATGAGTATTTTGTGTACAGCACTGTATATCATTTGTAAATGGAGATTTGTTAGACACTATTTAAATGCCCATTATGACTGGTCTGCGATTTATTTTGGTTATCATTTGGCACCCTCTGGTGGTATGACTGTAGAAAAACATGATCTGATGCAATACCACTTCTTTGTGAAGAAATAGACTTGTGCTTTCTAGAAGCTTCTGGCATCTTCCTGCCTGGACGGGGCAGGATTACCCAGGAATCCTGTAGATCTTTCCAGAATGTTGCTAGTCTATATAAATGATGTGATTTTGGTCAGTGGAGGAAGAGTTTTTGTTTTGGCAACAGAGTTATATAGTGGCATTGGAGTGTTATTATAAGATTACAGTGGATTATTTGTAGAAGTTTTTTTTTTTTTTTATCAGTGAAGAATAAATTTGTTTAAGGTGTCATTGCTGGTTTTCTTTGTTGTGATTTTTAAGTCATAACAATGTTCTTAGAGGGCGAGCTATGAGGGTTAGAAAGAGTGATTAGGGTTTCAGAGCCAGACAGTGCCCTCACAGCTCTGATGGGAGAGTTTGTATTTGCAGCATGGCTACAAGAGTCGCTGACTCTTCACACTTAGGTCGCACAAAGTTTCAGTAACTTAAACAGTTGTTACCTATTAACAAATTAAAAATTAGCTGGTACTCTGTACATCATTAATTCATGTTGAGAGCTACAGTCAGGTCCATAAATATTTGGGCAGTGATGCAATTTTGGTTCTGAACACCCAGCCCAGGACAGATTTTAACAGCTTATAAAAGGAGGGAGATGGGAGGAGGGGGGTGTAGAAATAGTAGAGAGAATAAACTGCAGCACAAAGAGGAACTATAGTTCCTATTCGCCGAAACAAAACTAAATCTTAGCTCTAATCTTCAAAGGCTTCCAGGAAATGGGGTGGCTTTATACACAGAACTTTGGAGGATTCAATACAGAGGCAAAGACTGAGTGAAGAAATAGTGTACCCCCAACAAAGATGGTAGTTTCTATCCGGAGTCCCACAAAAAAAAAGACAATAACAAGGCAAAATAATAAAAGTAGAGGATATCACATGGTCCAGCAGGGAGCACTGTGACTGACTGGAGCCACAAAAGAACATTCTAAGAGGCAAGAGGAGAAATTCATAAACCAGGGTCAAACAAGGGGAATTCATGAAGCAACCAGCCCCATGTTTTCAGGCAAATATTGTGTTCAAATAGAACGAATCCAGGGTCGATCACAAAAATCCAACCAAACCAAAGAAAGGGAGCGGTGAGAATTGGAAGTCAAAAGAAAACTGGAAGTCAAACAGGCAAAGGCAATGAAATGAAATAGTCTCAGTCCACAAGTGCTAAATGCAAGCTCGAAGAAGTAGTTTCCAACTTTGAAACAGTAAGTGGCGGCCTTAAAAGCTCAGTACCCCGATTTGAAGAGTTTCAGTTTGGGACAACCTGGAATCAACCCAAGGTAACCATACATGTAGAGAAGATCAGTAAAAGAAAACACTTCGACAGGGGTCATGACAGCCACCATGAACCATTTTAAATTAAAGTCAAGATGTTCTTTCAGTGCAGACTTTAGGCTTTAATTATAGGGCTTTGTCAAAAATATAGTATGAACTATGTAAGAACTGCTACTATTTTCATATATAATCCTCAAATTAATGGGGCCCAAAAATAATAGGACAAACTAACATAATTATAAATTAAATTGGAATTTTTCATACTTGGTTGTACATCCTTTGCAGCCAATGACTATCTGAAATCGAGAAGCCATAAACACCCCCAGAAGCTACATTTCTTCTTGGTAATGCTCATCCAGGCCTTCACTGCAGCTGATTCAGTTCCTGCTAGATTTTGGGGCGTTTCGCCTACAGCTAGTGTAATGCACAATCAGTTGAATTGAAGTTGTGTGATTGACTCAGGTATTGAAAAATGTGACTTCTTTGCCTTAAAAAGTCTTGGATGGCTTTCAGAGTACACTTCGAGTCATTTTCCATCTGCAGAGTGAATTGCTGTTTAATTAATTTTGAAGCATTCGGCTGAACCTGAGCAGATAATATAGCTCTCTACTATTCTTCATCCTGCTGATTTCTACGATCCAGACCAGAAATCAAGCGTGGAGGCAGAGTGCAATCCCAACAGGCAGTTTATGGACAGCTCATACGGTAATTACGAGACGGAATTCCTGAGGAAGAGGTGGGGATGGAACCCCAGAGTAGGATAGCACAGTTCAGCACAGATGTTGTGGAAAAAGCTCAGCTGCCAATCATCAGCCAGTGGCTTCAGGGATAGCAGCCAGGTGGAATGCACACTGCACCAGTGCCGAACTGTCCCGTAGGAGGATGGGTTAGCTTGAGGGGAACTTGGTTCCAATCTTGATGACCGCAGAGGAATTGAGAGCTTGTTCCAAACAAAGTGGACAAAGGAACAGACTTCAAAGGGTTAAGAACAGTGGCGGCTGGTGAACTGGCGATAGGGGAGGCTCAAAACAATCCCTTAAAATTAATAATTGGTCACGACCCGTTTTCAATCATTCATTTAAATTACCATTACAGAAACTCCGAAAACTCTCAATATTTCAGATATGGCCAGTTTTCATTTATAACGCATACCGATTACGACTCCGGACTTCTCATGCTTTTCTTTATTCGGGGATTGGAAGCAATGCATGTGATTCATGATCATTTAAATGAAATAAGATCATTTGAAATGTCTTTATGCAATTCCATTGCTTCCAACCCCTCCATGCACAAGGACTTCAATTCCGCGTTAGAATCTCTTACATACACGTTGATTGAATAATTGCTGACTACAGCAGAAGAACGTAAATATGCCACTTAAATTAACACCGAATGCGTGAGGGTTGACAGTTATGCGTTATAAATGAAAACTGGCCACACCTGATAATGTTGAGAGTTTTCAGCTGTATTATACAACGTACTTTGAATCCAAAATAATTCACCCATTCAAGCTGAAATTAAAGTTTAAAGTCTGCAATTTGAGCCCATATTTGTTATGTGCACTTTGATATGCAGGGGTAGACAGCTAAAATAATAACTTTTCAATGTCCAAATATTCATGGGCATATATTTATGTTGGTTAATGGCAAAAAATGATTGGAAGACCAAGTAGAATTATTTCTATCAGAACAGCCTAGTACACAAATTCAAAGCTTGAGTAATCGACCTTGGATTAGACTTTGCCTTAGACTGCTGAGGGCTGATTGGTGATAGTGGGGGAAAAAAAAAACACAATTGGGCAATATCTTAAGCCCCCTGTCTGTCTGAATGTGTGTCAGTCTTGTGATGGATTAGGTGTGTTCCTGCCTTTCGCCCATAGTCAGCGGGCATAGGCTCCAGCTCCTTCACCACCCTGATAAGTCAAAAGCAGTTTAGACTAGATAGATGGAAGTCATTACTAAACTTAAATAAATATTCACATGAACAACTGCATTAGTTAATGCCAGTTCATGTGACCTTATTGCCATGTGTTACACCTGCAAAAACTTCCTTGCTACTCTGTATGCGCATCAGTCGTTCTTATGCACACGGTACTGTAAGTTGTTAGGTTCAGTCAAAATCCTGCACCATCTAAATGTCATTCCATATACCATTACAGCTTTTGAAAGGATTGATCGAGATTTTTATGTTAATGAAGCTGTGATAACAATTACTTCATTGAAGTGTAAAAATATACCTGTCCATTGCAGCCCAACCACACACAATAACATTAGTACTTCTCTTTTCTACACACCTTTCAGCAGAGCATTGTTTTGTGTCACACCTAGTTGAGTGCAAAAAAAAATCCATTGCAGACTACTGCATGAGGCATGGTGGCCATTTGTGGGGTGCTCGATCAATGAATAACATCCATACTATTAATAAAATGTTCTGTCTTTAGATAGAAACTCAATCCTATTATAGTTATCCAGTATGATCCTAACCCTCTGTTGAGTCTCCATGTGCAATAATGCTCCTTCCCCACCTCAGTCAACACACTACACACACACATAGGCACACACACACCCACACACACGCATGCCCGCGCACGCACACACACACACACACACACACACATGCACACACACACACACACACACACAAGTCTACGCAGCTATCCTTGTTAGGACATTGCATTGACTTCTATTCATTTTGGACAGCCTAACCCTAACCCTACCCCTAACCCTTACCTTAACCAAATCATACCTGACCTTAACCTTAACAAAAACTCAATTCACACCGGACCTCTAACCTCAACCATGACCTCAGAAATGACGTTTTGCCATATTAGGACCAGGCTTTGATCCCCATTAGGACTACTGGCCCCGACAAGGTCAGTGTTCATACTGGAAAAGGTCTCCAATAGGTAACAAAAACGTGAAAATGCGCGCCCACACACACACACACACACACACACACACACACACATATGCAAAGAAAGACACACTCACACACTTTATCTCCCCCTCTCTTCCTCAAATAACTCTTAACTGTCTCCTTTCAAATCAACTCCTTGTCTGATTTAAATTATTTCACAGCTACATCAGACATAGAAGAATAGTCTTTTAACACTGTTCGTTGCTTTGCTACTGAGGAAACTATGCTTAAACGAGTCTCTTCCCTATTATACCATACTCTGCAGCAATCAGACTTTCCCCATGACTCACGCGAGGCTTTCATTACCATATGGATCCCCTTGGAAGATTCCTAGCTTCCTATCTGCAGGGGCCCGCCTAGCAGTGACACCTACAGAGGTGGAATGTGTTATTTATCCTTATCAACCATTACAAGTTCAGGCAAGAGACTGACAAGGCCGAGTTGGTGTGCGTGCTCCACGGTTCTGCTTCAGTGGTCTCTCGCTGTTGAAAGTGACCTTGAAAAAAAAGCATAGACTCTGGGATACCTTTCCTGCTGACTCCTCCTTCGCACTTAGTCATACAAGAGCTATGTGTACCCCACCTCTCTCCTCCCCAGAGACAGGACGGATTCATGGCCTCATGTGGGATATTAGGGTGACCAAACAGGAGGGGGGACATTCTAGCCTACAGAAGGGCCAAGATTGGGGGAACAAAAAGGGGCATGGCATCTGAAGGGGTTAGATAATGTTTAATAGATCTGCCGGCTCCATTAGCTCAGTGCCTAACAGTTCCATCACTCCTGGTAATTACTCATGACCTCCACTCCCCAGTTTTCCAGCTGCTGGGGTCATATAATTCTGCTACTCATTTAGAGCATACATAAAATCCCAGTGTTAGATGTTTTACCTGCAAGTAGTGCATAGTGTGAATACGTGTTCTGTTCTTCTACACTTGGTACAATCCCTGAATATACAGTCTTAAAAATATATTTAATCAGTTTGCTGAAGTGCACTGAAGGATTGGGGTTCAGTTTGGTGGCGGTTGAATTTTCCCTGAGTTACACAGTCTTTATGATAAAATTACCTTGTATGGTTGCATGAGTTCTTTGTACCTTTATTCTCTATGGCTTTAGGTTTGGCTATGCGAGGGTTTAGCGGATATATACATCTCTTTACAAAATAATTTAAAAATTTGAGTAAAATGCCCCAAAATCACAAAACTGATAAAATTGGGCAAAGAATGGCTATGTCATTGCATTTGGATAAGCAATGGCTTTTAAATGATGAAAGAAAAATTGAATTCTATCATAGAGTTAAAGAGGAATTGGTGCCAGAAGTTGTCTGCATATTTAATGAGCTTGCTCAGTTACCATGGCAACCGCATGAACAGAAAAATGCCAACTTGTATCTTTTTTGGTGGTTATTGCATATACCTCTTTAGATTAATTCTGAGTTGTTTCCTGATGTCATTTTTCATTTAACCCCAGATCACCCCTTAAGCCCAAACTGGTCATTGACAGCCACAGATGCACCTGCGGTCACTTGCTGCACAGCTGCTAGAGGTAACTGAAGCAGCTCAGTAAGTGAATTTCGCTCAGGTCTCTGTGCCCAAAGTGTATCAGGCCATGATGTGATGAGCATATGTCCTGTTGACGGCGTGTTTTGATCAGTGAACACTGAGGCAATGTGCTCTGACTCTATGGGACTTTCTGTTGCGAGCTAATCACCTTCCACATGCCTGCAAATGAGCAACAATATTCACGTTAACATTATAGACTCAGACACGCTGCTGTAAACTTTGCAATGATTGCAACTGAAAACCTAAATGTAATGAGGACAATTACATAACCCTCTTCGAAATGCATTGCATCTACTGTATATAGGCCTATAAAGTGGTACATATCAGAATTTAGTGCCATTTCTCGGTAGTAGAAATTATCTTAGGTTTAATCAAATAGCTCTTTCAGTAACAAATGCTGAGCGTATCCATCTCATTTATTCAACAAAGCACACTCAAAAAAAAAAAATCTGATATTCGAATCTATACAGGCCAACGGACTAATGAGCGTCTACATTGCTCCCTGCCTCAGACGTGAGCCCCGAGCAGCTCCAAAAGATTATAATATTGAATTTCTGCAGTATCTCCAGGAGTAAATTGGAGTGAGTTGGATTGAAGAGGGGGCTGAGATCCTGGGCGGTCTCTCCTATCAAAAGCATTGGGGCTATAAAGAAGCCCTGGCCAGAGCTCCTGCAATACTTTGTAAGCTCTGTGAAGGCTTTGTATTCTTTATTATCACTGCATTGTCGAACACACACACCCAGCTATACTTTAATTGAACTTTCTTTATCAATACCTCACAACAGGAAATTTCAATAACAGAACACACCTTACAGCCTTTTGATAAATGCCCAAATCAAGAAACCCAGCCTTTTATTTACCCAGGATTTACGCTTTCCACTCCTCCGGCTGCCTTGTAAGCACAGTGCCATTTAGGAGAGTATGTTGGACAGCTTTGATAAAACTTTCAAGAAAAAAAGTTTATCTGTTGGTTTCATTGAAATGGAGTTTAAATAGCCAAAGTGCACCTTCAAGAGAGCGCCTGTCACACGTTCAGACTAGACCAGTTAAACCAGATTTGCCATCTCTGTGCACATGCCTTTCTATTGTGCCAAAGTCAAATACAGTAGTGTGAATATTAGCTGATCTATTCTCACCTACTGCTCCCTGGCTGTTTACCCTGAAACGTCTTCACAATAAAGTTTTCCTGAATAAGCAAAGGTAAGAAGAAATTGAGAGGATAAGGGGATACTTATGGTGAAGGCACAATTATACTCGGAAGACTATTGCTTCGCACATTTTTAAAAATCACTTACTATGAATTTATCAAGCCTTATTTATGCAAGTCAATTTAATGTAATACTTTCAAGGAATGCCTTGATATTGTGAGACATTTTACTTATAATGTGGTCACATGACAGACCTTACTGAGAGGGAAAAAAGCCTGAATTCAGTTAGTACTTGCCCTTAAAGTAACTTTCAGTCAAAGTATAATTCAAGTGTTAAAGGTTATTTTCTCCCTCCTAGATTACCCAGATAATAGATACATTTAAGGAGATTTCCAAACTGTGTGGGTAAAGGGAGATTATATTTTAAGATGAAAAAAAAAGAACTAAAATGCAAAATACTGTATTTTTTTGTATTCTGGTCTATGACTGTGTACTAAACCTACAACCTTTCACAACCCCAGCCACTTGGCCTCAATGTTACACTGCCACCTCTTTAGTGTTGTACATAAAAGTGTTGTGAGCAATCCGGTACAGTCAATTATAGAGCAGTCAAATCTCTAAATATAAGCCTGCCCCTCTTTGCGAGCAAGGGGTTAATTCTGTGCTACAGTACCTTCTCCACAGTGTGCTTCTCTGTTTGATACCTTCTCTGATTTTGTCCATCGGAATAAAGCAGGGTGTGCAATCTTACCTGAATGGGGTTTATGTGGTCAGCCCAGCTCTGAAGCACTGAATGCAATCAGTGTACTAATCATGGTCATCATTTAAGTCCCTTATTTGCACAATCAGATTTAATAGTGCTGGGATGAAGTACAGTCAGCTACTACAAGCCCTAGAAAGTTAATTTAAATGCAGAGGGGGCATACCACAGTCCAGTGTTGTGTTCTATGGTCATATCCCCCTCATCCACCCTCAGCTAAACCAAATGATCAAAGTCCTTACAAAGGCCTCACATGATATATCTTAAACAAACTGTTCATTTGCTCAGAATCTTACTGATGCTCTCTCAGACCATTAGAAATACACCGCTCCTTATTCCAGAGCTAATGTATAGTATGCAGGGGCGTCTCTAGGACTGAAGATTGGTGGGGCCCAGAGCTCCCCTTAAAAACAATTACTAACCCTGACTTGCAGGCAAACATTCGCATAATTGACAAACAATCCTTCCAGGATTTTCCCGGCTTTTTTATTGTTTTATTGATTTTTTGCGGTAACTTTTTCAAAAAGTGGCAATGAAAGTTGCAGTGTCTTGGCGATTTATTTTTTTGTCCGAGAGAAATTTGCGTGGAATGGTTGCATTTGCTTTAATAGTTGCAATCGTGACATGCAACTTCCTTGAGGGACTGAGCAATAGATTCACTCCGAGAACACGCCGGTACGGTACGGTACATTTCGGTACGCCGACAATCATTAATCTGGACGCGTAATTTCGTGCATTTAAATCAGCGTTATTCAGAATTGCATACATACGTTTCAAATGCTCTTTTATTTTTTTAAACAAAACGATCATGAAGTGCCAGTTAAATCACTTGATGTGTGGAAAAGGTAGCGCAGACGTTTGAGAGCAGTTTGTCTTTCATAAAGCGTTGGCCAATTTTTGAGTGGCCTAAATAATTTTTCTGATCTGAATTTATCCCATTATTTAGTCGTCAATAGATCGCATGGAGAGAGAAACCGTAACTTCGATTGCCAGAGGATTATTGTCATAATTGGAAAACGTGTTAATAACGGAAAATAACTGAGTACAAGCCAGGAACAATCACTGACGCAAAGGCATGGTCCGGGCCCCACCAATTATCACTTCCAGAGACGCCACTGATAGTGTGTAATGTATAGCTTTGTCATACATCTACTTTTTACATGGTTCACACTGCTAGCAGGTACAGCAACTGCACTCACTGGCCTCTTTCCCCCATTCCGTCTCAAAGGCTGTGGTCGGCTTTGCAGACTCATGCCAGGATTAATTAAAGCTAATTAAATGTGGAGCTGCACAGCGGTGTAATCCTGTGATTTAACGGCTGCCTCACGCATGATTGGCAGTAGCCTTTGGGCTGTGGCTGTATTGTGTTGTTCATTAGGCTAAACAGTCTGTCCTGGGCCTCATTTCACAAAAAAACATTTTGTGATGATATTCAGCTGCAGATTGGAGTTTCCTGCCAAAATACATTACACGAAAATGCTTTGCTTGCAAATCACAAATAAGTGCAATAAGTGCAATCCTGTGTCTCTGACATCCTCACAATTCTTTCCTGGCTAGAATGGAGTTTCTTTTCATGGTGCAGTAATGCTAGTAATTCATATAATGTTGTTTTTCAGTAAACTGTTGATTAAGTTTATTTTAAACAAAATTTCAAGCGCTTTCTAAAGCTTAATTAAACCATTTAAAAAATAACTGAAGCATTTCCAGGAATGTTGCTTAAAGAATTCCATTTATTATCTTCATCTAAACTATATATCCTGAGATGGTGGGCCATAAATGAAATCTAAATTAAAGTAAGGTTTACCTCTAGAAGCTGAAGTGAAGGAGTACTTTCAGTATACTCCCTGGGATTTAGTGCAAAAAGGATGCATAATGCATACTTTCATAAACTTCTTTTTCATCAATTAATAAACTTTTGAATAGTTGCATCAATCAGCCTCAGATTTGTTGGCTGCACATTCATGCTGTGAATCTCCATTTCCACCATACCCAAGTGGTTTTGTAATGGATTGAGATCTGATGACTGCGAAGGCAACTAGGGTAAACTGAACTAATTTTCATGCTCAATGTCATTGTACAACAGCCTTAGATGAAATGTGATTTGTGACATGGCACATTAACCTACTGGAAGAAGCCATTAGAAGATGCCTAGACTGTGGCCCCATGTACATGGTTATTTTCTGCTGTCCAGTTTTGTCGAACCCTTTCCCACTGCAGCCTCCATTTCTTGCTTTTTTTGCTGACAGGACTGGAGCCTGACATGTTCATCAGCTGCTATATCCCATTCGCTTAAAGATGTGACATGTTGTCCATTCAGGGATGCTCTACTGCATGACACTGCTATAACACATGGTTATTTCAGTTACTGTTACCGTCCTGTCAGCTTGTCTGACCATCAGTGGTGACTGGTGAAAAATATTCTCAGTACTGTCACTCCTGTGCTGTACTCAGTTTTCAGTCCCCATCCCTCTACGATTCAACACAAACGGCAGGATACCAGAGCTTTGTGGAACAGTCTATAATTATTTAAATCCAGTAATAAACACTGAGTAATTTTTACACAAAAACAGACAGCTAACAAAATACTGCATACAGCACAAACTAAAGCTTTCCATTTGAAACTGAACTTGAAAACAATAAATTAACTTATGCATTTTTAGTGGTAACTGTAATGGCCGGTAGAATTGAGAGGCCAAGTGCAGTGGCAAGAGGGAAATAGAGCAGCACAGACACAATACAAATACAGAGAATAATACAGACCATACGACAGGGACAATCCTCGCGCTTCCAAAAGGACGTCCAAACATCTGATAAAACGGAAGCAAAGCGAGAGAGAAAAAAGGAGAAGTATCTCGGGGAGCCGAGAAAAACAAGGCACCTTAAATAGTGCGACACAGAGGATAGAGAAGATACATTAGTAGTAGTAAGCCTGTTCAAGCCTGTGCTTAACCCCGGTTTCCATGGCATGAAGCGACTAGGAGTATTGCTACTCTCCCTGGATGGGATGCCAGTCCATCGCAGGTACTCCCCCAGCTCTTAGACAAGTTTCCCTGCCTATTTGCTGGTACCCATTTCTACACCTGAGTGGAGTAAGGCATGGAATGTGGGACTAAAGTGTTTTGCCCAAGAGCACACCGCAAAGGCCGTAGCCGGGGCTTGAACTCGGGACTTTTCAATCTCTAGTCAAGCCTACTTGACCACTGCGCTACCGCGTCTCCCTTTGATACAAGGGGAAGAGAAGATACAAAGGCACATAAATCCTTACAACAGATATCTTCGGCTAAAGTGCATAACTACAAATAGACACTCTAGCAAAGAGGCGTGGCGGACTTCCGGCTTATATAGAGTCCAGGGAGGCGCCACCCAAGTTCAATCAGCCAGCTGGGTAAAGAATTCGTTTAAAAAGGAATTTGATCTCGTCCCGGGACGAGAGCCTCAAAGAAAAGTCCTAAACACACGCACACCTCCCAAACCATGACAGTAACAAACGTTGGAAAAATATATTAAAAATTAAATCAATTCATTCATTTAATTAAGCTGTGAGAACATTTCCATTCTCTGAAAACATCTATAAGTTCATTTATTTTGCTAGTTTACTCTTCTTTGAGTTGACCTTATCCATAGGGTAGCTACCCAACTTGTTATCTAACTTGTTGGAACACAGAGGTTAGAGTGCAGTTAACATAAAGGTAATTGCTTGGCGATGGCTGGTGCTTTGCATGCATTTACATGAACGACCAAGTCCAGCAACGACTATATTCTGTAAGGCCTGGTGCACTCCATATAAATGCAAATCACAAAGTCGGACGTAGGTACGACCATCCTAAGAGTTAATACCAACTCTTTTACCCTTTGCTGGTGCTCTCCACTCCTATAGCCAAGGTAGTTAACAAAACACTTGAGGCGAGAGACAGGATGTCATCCTTGTAGAAGACTAGGCTAGCTAGCAAAATATCTGCTCAGATATGTGAGTTGAGGGTGGCTAGATAGCTAGTATACTGTATCTCATGCGGCTCGCGACTGGGCTTAGGCCCTATCAGAATCGGCCTTCCAACATTATTTTCGACAATGCTGATTGGCTAGATTTACATTGCTATTTGCCTATCTTACCCCATCAACAGTCCTTTATTGGCTACTTGTCTCTGCTTTAATGGTCATTTCCCATAATTCCACTGAACATACGTATCTATTTTTATTTCATACAATATACGTTATTGTGAATTTTAAACACATTCATACTGGAATAAGTAATTATGACAAATAGTAGATTTTTTTTTATTACAAAAAATAATAAAAAATAAAAACACACACTCCACCGGGGAGGACAGCGCCCTTGTGCCTTCTATTGGTCAGCTGCCAGTGCTGACCATTGGCCTCCAATTGATCTCATTAGCAAGGACTTTTCACCAACAGATCTGCTGCTCATTGGATGGTTTTTTTATTTTGTGTGTGTGTGTGTGTGTGCGTGTGTGTGTGTGTGTGTGTGTTTGTTAGTTTTGTTTGCGTCCTCCTTTATGAACTATCGAGATCACGTGAAAATCACAGTAATTGGTAGTTTCTGAGATATTTAAACTACCCCATCTGATGCCAAAAATCACTCCGTGGTCACATTCATATATATCCATTTCTTCCCCATTCTGATGTTTGCTCTGATTAACAAATTAACTCATTGATCATGTCTGCATGCTTTCATACATCGAGCTTCTGCCACGTGACTGGCTAATGAGATATTTGTATTAAGATGAAGGACTACTTGTTTACTCAGTAAAGTGGCAGCTGACTGTATACTGTATGTCATTCTTCGGGGTTTGAGGTAACATTGAAACAGAAAAAAAATTGTGCATTTTACTGAGACACCTGACATCACCATCTTTAGGGTGGGAGACTGCAATCATAGTCACCAATGAGTGCTGCTCCTGTCAGCAATGATCTAGATATTGCTACCCATTGCAACATCAATACCAACAGTCCAAACCACAATTCCACAACTACCAAGTCCAATCAGTTCCTTTAATTTCCTAATTCAACAAATACCAAAGCAGAATTATTGAGAGAAGCAGGGACCAGCACTGCAGTTTTTCAGTGGTACATTGCAACCATTATCTATACCAATTCTTCTTCACAAGAGTCGCAGGGAAGCTGGAGCCTATCCCAGCTGACTATGGGTGAAAGGCAGGGACACACCCTGGACAGCTCACCAATCTATTGCAGGACGCACACACTATTCGCACACTATTCACTGACTTTGGGCAATTTAGAGCCTCCAATTAGCCTGACAGGCATGTCTTTAGACTGTGTGAGAAAAATGGAGCACCTGGGGAAAAGCCAGGCAAACACAGGGAGAACATGTACACTCTACACAGCAAGGCCCCAGGCCAGATTCAATTTTCACTGGTACAGAGATGAAAATAACAGTGTAGCATTAATCATGTCTCATGCGCCAGGGGGCTGCAAAGACCTCTGAATTGAGTAATTATTCCCACAACCAGATAAAGGATTGAAGCAACTTTATCACTGAGCAAGGTACAGTAAAAAGACTTATTGCTGGAATATCTGGTTTATTCCCCTGAGAGATATTGGGCCTACAATTATAATAATTTTGATAGTGCTTGACAAAACTGTTTATTTAAGTTTCCTGTCATTGATTAATGACAAAGAGAGACAGAAAAGCATGGAAAGTACAGTAAATGTTTTACAATTACAATATCAACTGCCCAATAAGCAGCAACACTATAGCAGAAATATTGAAATACATCAATCAATCAGAGCTTACTCTGCCATTAACATGTAAATTTAATTTACAATTAAACTTCAAATGTCATGTCTCATCTCATCCTTTCCCTTATTCATACTTTATTTTAAGTGCAGCAGTGGAGTTTTTATTATTATTATTTTCTATTTTCAAGCCAAACCAAGCACTCATTGAAATATCTCATGCACATTGTACTTATTTTCCAGTTCATTTAATCAGCCTTAGAGAGAACAATATTGAAGAAAAATCATTTGGACTGCACATCAACCTTATTTTCTGTGTTTGCTTCCAGATGATTTAGAGAATTTCAGGATTTTTTCATCAAATGTCAGATTAAATAATTCTGCAACTTCGCTCTTGCCCTTTCACTGATTTTGATGCTGGAGGAAGTCCTTGTTGCCTGAAAAAATTGGTCATGAATTAATAATTCCATCAGCTGCACAAAAAATACAACATAGTAATTAGTATATTGTATATAAGGTAGTTCTTTAGTTTTTAGGTACTATCGTGCAAAGTGTCCGTCTCTCCCTGTTAAAGACCCCCAGCTTGCAGTCTCAGTTAGTTTTTTCAGTTATTGTTTCTTTCTGCTGGGCACAGTGTATCTTGCCATAATTTTTGACACAGTTCACTCTGCCTCCAAAAAAATTTGCCCCTTTTGACTGACTCAAGTGCAATTTGGGCATCAACTATTTTGCCCTTTACATCTCTGCTGAGCAGACATGCATTTTAAGCAGACAAATGCTACTAATTAGCTTTCAAATAAATAAGAGTTATCTGTAGAGAAGCTTTTGTAGTTATGGTTTAGAGAAGTCACCATTAAAGTAATATTTCTGATATTTTTTCCCTGTTTTAAGAATGTACAGTTCACAGATGTACAGGTATTTGCACACTAAGATGATCAAACATTTGACTGCATGCACATACCAAAAGATACACTTCAATTGAATTGAAACTGAATTAATGTTGGGAAACTATTTCAAATCATTATTCAGTTTGTGTAGGCTATCATCCAGAATCAGGTCCATATTTGCTAAATTTGAAAATAAATGGGTGTGCATAAACGCGTGCTATGCTTGGTATATATTATTTGTGAGCATACTGTATGACTGCACAAATAATGGATCATCTCTCCGATTTGCTTTGCTCTGCAGGTCCTGGCCATTATCTCCATCCTGTTCATTGTGCTGTCTACCATCGCCTTATCCCTGAACACCCTTCCAGAACTGCAGGACATAGATGAGTTTGGGCAGACCATAGACAACCCCCAACTGGCTCACGTGGAGGCTATTTGTATTGCTTGGTTCACCATGGAGTACCTGCTGCGCTTTCTGTCTTCACCCAACAAGTGGAAGTTCTTCAAGGGGCCCCTGAACGTCATCGATCTGCTGGCCATACTGCCCTACTATGTGACCATCTTCCTTACAGAGTCCAACAAGAGTGTGCTACAGTTCCAGAACGTGCGGCGGGTGGTACAAATTTTCCGAATAATGCGAATCTTGCGCATCCTTAAGCTTGCGAGGCACTCAACCGGGCTGCAGTCCCTGGGGTTCACCCTGCGACGGAGCTACAATGAGCTGGGGTTACTCATTCTCTTCCTTGCAATGGGCATCATGATCTTCTCCAGCCTGGTCTTCTTTGCTGAGAAGGATGAAGATGGCACCAAATTCAAGAGCATCCCAGCTTCTTTTTGGTGGGCAACTATTACTATGACAACAGTGGGATATGGGGACATCTACCCAAAGACCCTTCTGGGGAAGATTGTAGGGGGACTGTGTTGCATTGCTGGGGTGCTTGTGATTGCTCTGCCAATACCCATCATCGTCAACAACTTCTCTGAGTTCTACAAGGAGCAGAAAAGGCAGGAGAAGGCCATTAAGAGAAGAGAGGCTTTGGAAAGGGCAAAAAGGAATGGCAGCATTGTGTCCATGAACATAAAGGATGTGATTGTCCACAGTGTTGAGCTCATGGATGTGGTGGTAGCAAAAGCTGCAGAAGACATAGAGAAGGAGGTTCCGGTTCAGGACAACCACCTATCCCCCTCCCGTTGGAAGTGGGCAGCAAAGCGTGTCACCTTGGACGAAGACTCCAAGCCTTCAGGTGAGAAGGAGCAAGTGTCACTAAGCAAGGCCAAGCCCTCCAGTCCACAGCACCTCAATGTGCAGACGCTGGAGGAGATGTTCAGTAAAATGTCCAAGTCCCAGTCCCATCCCAATCTCAATGGTAAAGACAGAGGCCAATTGAAAGCGACTAAAAAGAAGGATGAGATGGAGATGGGCAGTGTTCCAAGACCTTTGGCCCCACCCCCAGCCACGCAAGGGGGCATGGCAGACATGAGGAGCATGTCTAGCTTGGACAGCTTCATCAGTTGTACAGCAGACTTCCCTGAAAATACCCGCTACACGCATAGCCCGGCCTCCAGCCATATGGGGCGGGTCAGCACCAGTCCAGGGCTAGAGACCACCATGGAGCATGAGCCCATGTTAAAAGTATGTGACATTTTAAAGCAGGGTTCCCACTTGGAAACTGGCTCAAAGCCTGGAGGCTCCACAAGATTAAACAACCTACTCAAGTCACGCTCCTTTAGGGCCAAACTTCGGGGAGCAGCAGCTGACCTCTCCTCCTCTGTGCAAGGAGGAGGTAATGGTGCTCTATCTGACATCTCTGCCTTGTCTGACCACTCCATCCTGAGTCCTGAGGCATCTATCTACACCATGGCCAGCAGCAAAACCCCGCCCAGATCTCCAGACAGACGGATACCTGCCATCTTAACCTTCCATGACGCATCCATCAACAAGTATATTGATGCTGACACCGACGAGGAAGAGCAAATGCACGATTGCGCCGACTCTAGCCCTTCCAAGCGCCTCCTTCGAAAAACCATCCCAAAGCTCAGCACTGGCCATCAGCGAGGGGGCAGCCACTGGGAAACGGCTCAAAAGATGCTAGGTCAGAACTGTATGTTTCCACCGGAGGGCCGGTCAGGTAGTGGCCATGAGAACCACACAACTCACCGGGAGAAGACCTGCTCTCGCAGCAAAAAATGAGAGAATCTCTGCTCAGATATCCTGTGCTCCATGATGGAACAAAAACAAGAGGAGGGAAGGGCTTGTGAAGAGCTCTGGTAAGAAAAAGGAGGGAGAAATACAAATACCAGGAGCTTAAACTGCACGGCATGAGGAGCTTCTAATTAAACTAATGCCTTGTGATGAAGGCTCTCAACTGTAAAATCTGCTGGCTTCAGAGAAGGCTGCAACTCTGCACTGAGATTGACAGGAGCTTTTGAGATATATGTCTCTTCCTCCGTTTTATCAGGGGGGTAGTGTTGCGTATGCTGTGCAGTATGACAAACCATGGGGGTGCGGTCAGGAGAAATGCGGAGCCAATACAGGACTTAAGGGATGGGGTAAAGAAAAGCAGGCACGTCAGTAAGTCAGATAGAGACATTCTTATGGATGGAATCCCTGGCCAGCGTCATCCTGCCTTGTGAAATCACATGATTTAGAATTAGGCAGTATTGAACCAATTGACTGAGATGAATCTAGGGATTTTTTTTTCTTCCTTCGAACTGGCCTTAGTTATTCATATGTACGTGTACTTTTGTGTGTGTATATATTTTCAGTTTAAAAATATAGAAATACTTGTGCAATAAGCACCATAATTCATTGGACAGTGATACTTTTTTGTTATTTTGATTATTTTTGGTAGAGTCAATCATTGGATCTGAATCCAACTGAACATGCATTTTATATGCTGAATGGGGAACTGAAGGCACAAAGGCCCCAAAACAAACAAGAGGAGATGATAGCTTCAGTGCCCGCCTGACCAAGTGTCACCAGGGAATATGCTCTTAAAAATTATTTCATTTGACACTATATGTAAAACTGTTGAATTTTTTGTTGCTGCCAAAAATGGTGGGACTATGGAAATGCGCAGTTATCTCTAAATGGTTAATCCAATATGGATGAAATACCCTGAAACTAACAGTCCGCAATTCAACCTTTTTGTTATCGTGGTACAGTACAGGACCAAAACAAAAAGATGTGTCACTGTCCCACAAATTATGGTGTTCACTGTATATACTGTGTACACCTACAACACACACTATCATGTACATATGCAGCAATAAGATTAATCTTTCTATTTATTTGATGAAGAGAAGCTGAAAAAATACTTACCTGTTTTCTTTGTCCCTCACCTATAGCCATTCGGTTTAATCATGTTTAAAGGGAGGGGTAGGGGGAGATATTGACGGGGTGATCTCTCTGTTTTTCTTTAGTCTATTCTCCACATTTATGAGAATAAGACCATGGCATGATTTTTACATCTTTTTTGCAGATTTTACCTTATTTGTCTCAGTGTCTTTTTGTTTTTTCCGAACTCCAGCTTATACACAGTAATTTTAATTTAATTCTGCATCAGATTCAGGATAAACAGGAGAGCCTCAAAGTTTTCATGGGTGTGATATACACATAAACTTCATGCGCACACACATGCATACACGCATGCACGCACACGCATAGGCACTCGCACATGCACGCGTGCTTACTCACGCTACACCACAATGTACCACACACATACCAGTGATCTCTCTTTTCTCTGGAGCTGAAATTCTTGACCTCATTCAGAACGGGCCAAGTTGTGTGGGGGCTTTTGTTCCAGCCATGCATTTATGCATTTGGCTCTACTGATCAGTGGCTGAGGTCTTTCCTGAAGATCTTAATTACAACCCCAATTCCGAAATAGTTGGGACGAAGTGTAAATTGTGAAGAAAATCAAAATGCAATGACTTTCAGATCACATGAGCCAATATGTTATTTACAATAGAACATAGATAACATTTCAAATGTTGAAACTGAGACATTTTACATTTTTATCCACAAAATGAGCCTATTTCAAATTTTCTGGCTGCAACAGGTCTCAAAAAAGTTGGGACACAGAGGAAAAAAAGGGCTGAAAAAGCAATTAATATATAAGAGAATCAGCTGAAAGAACATTTAGCAAGTAATTAAATTAACTGGCATCAGGTGTGTAACATGATTGGCTATAAAAGGGATGTCTTAGAGATGCTGAGTCTCTCAGAAGCAAAGATGGCCACAGATTCTCCAACCTGTGAAGGCTTGCATAAAAAAATTGTGGAATACTTTAAAAACAATGTTCCTCAACATCAAATTGCAAAGGTTTTGAAGGTCTCATCATCGACAGTGCATAACATCATCAAAAGATTCAGAGAAACTCGAAAAATCTCTGCGCGTAAGGGACAAGGGCAAAAGACCTTTACTGGATGTTCGTGATCTTCAGGCCCTCAGACGCTACTGCATCACTCACCGGCATGATTCTGTCATTGACATTACTAAATGGGCCCAGGAATACTTCAAGAAACCACTGTCTGTAAACACAGTCTGCCGTGCCATCCACAGATGCCACCTAAAACTTTATCAAGCAAAAAGGAAGCCATTGTTGAGCATGATCCAGAAGCGCCGCCGTGTTCTGTGGGCCAAGGCTCATTTAAAAGGGACTGTAGCAAAGTGGCAAACTGTCCTGTGGTCAGACGAGTCCAAATTTGACATTCTTGTTGGAAATCATGGCCGTCATGTCCTCCCGGCTAAAGAGGAGAAAGACCACCTGTTATCAGCGTTCAGTTCAAAAGCCAGCATCTCTGATGGTATGGGGATGAATTAGTGCATATGGTGGGGGACTCTTGCATGTTTTAAAAAGCACCATGAATGCTGAAAGGTATATAAAGGTTTTAGAGCAACATATGCTCCCCTCCAGATGACATCTGTTCCAAGGAAGGCCTTGTGTATTTCAGCAGGACAATGCAAAACCACACACTGCAACTATTACAACAGCATGGCTTCGTAGTGGAAGAGTCCGTGTGCTGAACTGGCCCGCCTGCAGTCCTTCTTCTTCTTCATCTGAGATTCCGGCACACTGTATACTGTACGGCGTAATGCTGCCCTCAACAATTCATTACAAGATACTATTCAAATCTTCTCACCATTCACTCTCACACTCATACCAATTTAGTGTCTCCAATTAACCTGGCATGCATGTCTTTGGACTGTGGGAGGAAACCGGAGTACCCGGAGAAAACCCATGCAAACACGGGGAGAACATGCAAACTCCACACAGAAAGGCCCCAGGCCGGAATCGAACCCAAGACCTTCTTGCTGTGAGACAACAGTGCTAACCACTATGCCACCATACCGCCCTGCCTGCAGTCCTGATCTTTCACCGATTGAGAACATTTGGCACATAATTAAACAAAAAGTCCGTCAAAGGAGACCCAAAACTTTCCAGCAGCTGGAAGCCTGTATTAAACAAGAGTGGGATCAAATTCCAATGGCTAAACTCAAGAAACTTGTCTCCTCAATGCCCAGACGCCTCCGCTCTGTGTTAAAAAGAAGAGGGGATGCTACACCCTGGTAAACAGGCCCCTGTCCCAACTTTTTTGAGACCTGTAGCAGCCATCAAATTTGAAATGAGCTCATTTTGTGGATAATATTGTAAAATTTCTCAGTTTCAACATTTGCTACGTTATCTCTGTTCTATTGTGAATAAAATACTGGCTGGTGTGATTTGAAAGTCATTGCGTTTTGATTTTATTCACAATTTACACATTGTCCCAACAATTTTGGAATTGGGGTTGTAGTTCTATCAGGGGTGTATCTGCTTGGTTGGAATGAAAGCCTGGCCCAGCACCTGCCCTTTCTAGGTAAGCACCCCTTGTCTTTACACCTTCTTTGCTGAGTATTCAGTGAAAGTCAAGACTATTCCCACTGCAGTCAGGAAACTTGGGAAAAAAAGCACTTAAAACCACTGAGATTTTTCAAGGCATTTAGAGCTTGGGAAAATACATTTCCACAGTCAGACAAATTAGACATAAACAAGAGGTTTTTCTCAATTGAAATCTTGTAAATCATGTGAAGCAGGAGGTGGGAAAAGAGTAAGTAACTTGCGTAAAACAGCTGTGTATTTTTGAAATATTTTGTAAACAACGGCAGTTGAATAGAAAGTGAATTTTGCTAATCTTGTTGGCTTGCATTTGAATAGCTTTATTCAAAAGTGCATTCAAGTTTTACTGAATTTTATGAGAGAATGAGTATATTTTGCCATGACGTTTCACCTTGCTGAAGACTCTTGTGTCTGTCATTGAGCTGAGACCAATACACTCCTACAAACACATGCCAACATTTTCCGAACTGTTTCCAGTTTCCAAACAAAAACAGAGCAAATGGGTTTTGACAGTGGAAAATGACAGGACGATGACAGAAATTAACCAAGAAAATCTACAAATTACTCTGCCTGAATCGCAGGATTACTCAAGCACTTTGCTGTCTGACAATGGGGATATTTTTCTACGTACAAAATAGCTAACACCCAGCTTTGTCTCCTACTTCTCTCTATACATTATAATGTGTTCTGCAGAAATGATATTTGGGGTTTTAATGTTTCTCTGTCATAGTAGAGTGGCTTGATTCAGTTCAGGTAACATATAATTAGCAGTATAAAAATACGACCAACAGACATTTTTGTGCAAACTGTTCCACTGCCTTATAATATGGACTACAATCTAGTAACACAAATCTGGAAACAAAAATATCTGTCACAAAGGACTCATAGCATGTGTTTGCTTGTGCGCAGTATCAAGGAAACATGCTATTTTTTTAAAACTTAGATTGTTTTTTACCTTATGGCTTTATAAAGTTAAAATGATGGCGAGTCCATTAATGTGGCCTTTTAGTGTCATTGTTCTCACGCCTCTTCCCACAGTAACCCAAATTTGATAAGGCTAGTTGAGGTAAAAACAACTCCATGACATCACAGAGCAACTTATATATGTGAAAATCAAGCTCTCTTTTCGCATGTTTTCCTCCCAAAGGAGCCACAAAAAAATGGTTTAATTTGACAGCGGTTTGAACTGAGCCATAATTAGAAACATTGACAAACATATTAAATCAGGTGCCAGAGGTACTCCTTTGGGGCTCTATAAATCCAGCAGTCCATACCATGCAATCAGAGACAAAGAAAAATCTGACTAATGAGGAAAATGGGACACAAACACACAGTGACGTACAGTGCTGAAAAGATTCACCTGAAGTGCTCCTAAAATTCACCCGTAGTAACTGATGTACAATGAGATAATTAATGCTCATTTTTAGTCCATACCAGAACCCCATGGATTTTGACCCTGGAGGTCTGCCATGCACATATTATGAACCATATTAAGCAAAGTTTTTTTTTCTACGACATGGAGTAAGAATTTTTCCCGCAAAAACACAATAAAAACCATCCCTATTAAGCGTGCTGCAAGTAAACGAAAAATGTATTTCTTTTTCATGTTTCCATAAAGAACTGTAATGTCAATGTGGAACAAACTGCTGCAAAAGACCGGTAGAAACTTTTTTTGTGGCAGATGGCTGGATGGTTTTCCTTGAGGGCACAGAATATCAGTCAGTCTAATATCAGTCAATTTTATATCAAGAAATTGTACCCTATACTTCATACAGGAGTCCCTCCAGAATACAGTGTGTTTGTCATTACGTATGGACCATACATTTTACTTGACAGTGCATATGGCTAGAGCAAGGTCCGTTGGTTTTCAGAATCGTGTCAGTTACAAATGCCATGATTAAAATGGAAAGCACAATCAGAGTTAATGATTTTGCTTTATTTTTGGAAGAAATGTTATTTTACTTACTTTGAAGTGGTACAGTGCAGCCAAATGCTAAATAAGTCAATAAGTTATTTCAAAGATGACGCCAAAATCCTTTTAAAATAACATATCTCACACTACACACCTTCCTAAAACCTTTTGCAGTGTGGTTTACAACATTGTTCAGTACATCTCTTGCTTTGTCTATACCTGTTGACTTTCTAAACTTATTTCTGTATAACATTTTGTCCTTTAATGCATGTAGCATTACAGAGCTGTAGCTATTTGTTACTCTGAACGTGTCTAAGGAAATTAATATCTAACACTTTTTGACAGTGATTCTCAATAAAGCAGCTCTCCCCCTCTCACACCCCCTGGCTGATTGTAAATTAAATGAAGGATACTAATTATTCATATGATTGGTTCCTGTGCTTACTCTTTCCAAAATATCTTTTTTTTTTTTTTTTTTTTTTGTGCATGCTTGTGTGCATGTTTGTATATGAGTATGTGCGCGTGTGTGCGTGCGAGTGGGTCTATGAATCAGTTGTCAAACTGCACCTCACGTACGAATGAAGAAGGTCAATTTCTACATAACCACGATGCTCTAGGATTTCTATGTTGAACATTGCTTCAGTAGCTCACAAATCCGCCCATATACCTGGATAATTAGCTTCGTGTCTCTAGCTGACTCATGTCCACTCACCTACTATTTCATAAACAGAGATTGAATGATCCTGTGAAATTTTTGTGATTGAAATTTAGGCGACTCAATCAAATGGCTCGTGACGTGATTTAAATCTTAAGAATCATGTCTAACCAAACGCGATTAAATTGCGCGCCATAGCGAATGTCTCCAATAAAAATGCATGCGTAATGAACATTCTTTTCGGCGGCGACCAATTGATCACTCATGAAAATAAACTGGAGATAAACTTTCTTCGAATGCAATCATTTCATGCGATTGGACAAGACAGCAAGTAAACAGCTAGTGGCCTCATGCCAACCAAATTCTGTGACTGGCAGAGCAGGATCTTTATTAAGTCAAGGTCCCCCCCTAGTGGGAAAACACTACAAGACAGGACCTTTTATAACAGCATTGGACCCTTCCACACACCAAACACAGAAACTGATTCTGCAGACAACCAGCCAGCCATACTTGCTCTGAACAACTGATGAGGATATAGACACATGATGAAGATTTTCACTGTGAAAGTAGTTACAGGTGACTGGGCAAGTGTAGACAGGTGTGGTCTTTCATGGAGTAGTCAGTTTATTCAGCTGAGGTGAAATCATTCACCATTAGCTGTCTGGTACATGAGCAAAGATGAGGTCATTCTCTGATCAAATTTTCCATTCAGGGCCCTTCCTAATCTGAATGATATCAGATCCGTACGAACCACACTGAACACAATTTCACAGTGTTATCATGACTGCCCAGTATGAGGGAGACTGGGAAGAACTGGGACAGGGGAGAACTGGGACACTCCTCCTCATTCTTTTGTTTTTCAGCCAATCAGATCCAAGGAAATATTTTCCTCCAGCCCTTGGCGTCCTCCTCTCCATATGGTGGCAGCACCCATCTACAATCACACTTGTAAGAACAGTGACATAAATTCGATTTTCTCCAAAAAAAAAAAAAAAAAAAAAAAAAAAAAGTATTTTCTTGCCATGATGTTATGTCCACCTGCTTTATAAGAACTACAGCAAAAACATAAATAAGGCATGTATTGTAAGGATACCTATGTTAGGCTGTTCGGGTAGGAGTTTTTAGTCGATAATATTGGAGACAATAGATTTGGCAGTCATAATGCTGAGTACAGTGCACATGGGGAGAAGTGGCACATGCTGTGCAATTCCTTGGGGAGAAGAGCACAAAGCTGGCATACTTTGTCACTAAGGTTCTTGCCATAGGAGACGAGTCTGATATTCAGGTTGACTTCCTGAGGAGAAGCCAAAAGGTATTCAACAAATCTGTCTATCCTGAAGTTCCAGACCGCCATCCAGTTGGCCTTGAGGACATCAGAGCCATCTTGCCAGCACCAGTGTCACAAGGGACAACTTCACGAACCAAGGGCTGAACTGTGTTCTCTGTGGACTTTGGAAGATAAGATGTGTGTCAGAATTTCATAATTTGTTCACTCTCTATTAATTTGACTATCATGACTACCACTACCTCTGACTGCGAGCTGCAAATCAAATCCATTTTATTACAAACTGCTGACATCATATACTTTTTGCTTCATTCATTGCGGTGCATTTAAACTTACCGTGACGATCATTATGATCATCTCCTGTTACTTACAAATCATGTGTCTCACTAATATACCTGTTACATTTCTCTTGTCAATGAACATATTTGCGAAATAAAGCATCATTACAATTATAATTCCAGGTGTTTCTCACCATGAGGGTGGAAACGCTCAGTTTTATGGGTATCCCAGTTCACCCCATGGTGTCCCATGTCTCCCCAACTGGTTTCCCAGTTCTATCCATTTCAACCTGTGTTTTTTTTTTATCAATGGGAAAAATAATATGCTTTGTTACTGGAGTGAAAATGAAGGTCTTCTATGTTTAGACGATCCCTTTACTCCAAGTTGGCTATGTGAAACATGCAAAATTACAAAGGACCTGTGCTGGAGTAGGCAAAGAAGGACTAAGACCAGAAAGTGTCCCATTTCTCCCCGGTCTCCCCTAGGCCTAGCTTGTGATGACAAACACAGGTTTATTCTTTACCACACCTTACACAGATTACATATAAGTGCAGACCTGCCCAATGGGGTTGCCTTTACTGCCAGGAGCTAACAATAGTGCCACCTTATTTAAGAAAGAAAGGCCTATACAATACAGCAGTCACAAACAGATAGCTTTTGCTTATCAGAAGTACTTATCTGTCCACTGCCGGCACTGCACCACTTTGTAGGATCTAATAATCAGCACAGTCTCATAAACATTTATTTGGAAGGATTGTGAGCCCCTCTCTGACTGTTTCACAAAACTTTACATGGCCATACTTTACACAAGCTCAACAGAGGGCACTGAACTGAAACAGAAAGGAATTCTCATTGACACTAGCTACGTATATTATGATAAAATGACATGGCAAAGATTCTCACGTCAAGGCCAAGCTGTACGATGGTGGACGCAGAAACCAATACATTTGCATGCGCGTACATATTCTAAACCAATGTGGTGTCCATTTTAGGACAATCACAGATATCAGACGAATTATCCTAGATCAAAACCAAAATAAAAAAATTATATATATACAACACATGACTGCATTTCACAACCTGAGATACCAATGCTTGAACACAACAAATCAGTGCCTTACTTTAGTTTCTACTGCCACCACATGGTTGTTTAAGAGACAGAGCGAGACTTGGTTCCATGCTTTCATGGGCTCAGACCAGGACCTGTGAAATTTACCCCTAATAATGCAAGGGACTGAGAAAAAGAGGAAACAAATACTCTCGAAAACAAATAACTGGTAGTTATTTGTAGTAGTAATTTGACATTCCTGTGATTATATGATCAGTTCATTACACACACACACACACACACACACACATATATATATATATATATATATATATATATATATTCAAAACAATCTTAGCAAAAAAGCACTGAAAAAAAAATGCAAAAAAAAATAAAATATATAAAATATTATAATAATATATGATATATAAAATATACAAAAATGCAATATTTGGACTCTGATCATTTTTCCTATGTGGTCTTCATATATATATATTTGCTCAAGTCAGATTAAGGTCTGGACTTTGAGCAGGCCAAGTCATAACTTTTAAGTCACTAGATGATTCTTTCCGACTGAGATTAATTTTGCACAACTTAGAAGTGTGTTTAGGGTCATTATCTTGTTGAAAATAAAATCTCCGATCAATCAGTCTCCTTCCAGATGGCAATGCGTGCCTCACAAGAATGCCGTAATACTTCTTTTGAACATGAACATCAGGGGCACTTTAAGTGCTAGTTCATCCAAAAATAAGATTTGATCCACAGAACCTTTAATATAAACACATCCCTAGTGCACTGGTCATTTCAAATTGTAATCAGCCATTACAAATTTATTTGCATTTTAATCACTGCAAATCACAATCATCCCAGAAAGAATTAATCTTCGGCTATCTTTGGCGATGACATTATGGGAGGAACCTAGCCAGTGGCACAGAACACATTGTCAATGTCATTGGACTCAGTGATTTGCAATTGTGGATTATTCCCTTGGGAAAATGCCAAATATCTGCCTTGTTTATGGCAGCAACAATAAGGCCAATGCAAGCAGAGGCATCATGGTCCATAAATTTCCAAAAAAAAAAAAAAAAACCCACTACTCGAAAGGCATGGGTGAATTTTGTGAAGAGGAAACGAGTGGATTTCACAGAGCTTGGATCAGGATCGTGATCTGCTTTAAACACTTTACAGATGACTGCTTTTATCAGCCAGATCCCGAGTCACAGGAAAAGTCTAGATATCACTGTGGTTCAGTAATTACTGAAATCGCAGCTGTATAAGCCATCGATTAATAATCCGTGCCCAAACTGCTCCGGTCCCCAGTGTTCCTCATCTATTCTATACTCAGAAAAGCCAATTAATAAGCCCATCCTAAAATGGGTGTAGAAAATATTTTATGCAAAAAATGATTAAACAAAACTGAATCAGTCTTCCACCACAAGACCTTGAGTAAAATCAAAACTTTGGCCATGATAGCGAAGCCAGAATGAGACCAGGAGCTGCAATTGGAGAATGAAAAAAGTGCAAGCTTCTAGTCTGTTCAAGTCAATGGGATGAATAATTCGCAGCTAGCATGCTAACGCTTTTTGCTGTTAAATTAATAAACTCAAATTTCTACGACAACTGTTATACACCTGTTGATTATGAAAAGCTTAAGCATGCTAGCCAGCCAGGGGCGTGTTTCTCAAAGGCATAGTTGCTAAGTTAGCAACTTACAGAGTTTGTCTATTCAATTAATGGTGCCAAGTATGTAAGTTAGCACCTGCGATTTTGGGAAACGCACCCCAGCTGTGCAAACAGGGCCAATATACTTGTGGGGATAATTTTTTTGGTTCTCATTGCCTACAATAATATTTTTCAATAAATTTTAACCAAAATATATAGGAGAGAGAGAGAGAGAGAGAGAGAGAGAGAGAGAGAGAGAGAGAGGTAATATAGGACCCCTTTTAGATGAAAGTGGTGGTGGAACATCATCACAGCACACGACTGTATTTTCTCTTTTTTTCCATCCGATTCTTATATCAAATGTCATTATCAACGAGTTAGCCTATTTAGGAGTTTCTGTACCCGTCATTATGATTTATTAATATTTGATAGGGGAAACCCAAAAGGACTATCATATTACAAGCATTCTGATCGACTTATTTCGTACGTCATTACCTCACGGAGCACAAAACCCGGTTGAAGTGTGCAGAAGTTGTTGTGGGAGGGAAGCCCACCACATAAGCATAAGACGTCTGCACCGGAGAGCCTAGGTTTGTCGTTCCAAGGAAATACGACGCAAAGTCTCGAAATCGATGGAGGCTTGAAAACAACGGGAAGCGCTTTAAAAATGAAGATTATAAAAAGTCTATGCGTAAAATTAATGGGAACTTTTACTTCCGACACCAGCGTGACGTTATCACTTCAGTGCTCGGACAAACTGATAAACTGCATTTACCACAATGCATACTGATCTTTGCGTTTGCGCAGGAGACGTGTTCGGACTTCTTAAACTGGCGCACATGACTATTCATTCTCTTTCACGCAAGTAGGAATGCGAGGTGGGTACCAGGCGGAATGGGTGCCGTAGTAACGTTGGAGTTGTATCTGTGGTACTTATATTATGTAAATATAGTAGCATTTACTATTTGCTGTACTAATTTCTTCACACATTTCGCAGAATTTATTATGATTTGTAGAAAAAAAATCTTGGTTGAGAATGCTGCAACTGTGCGTTAGATCTCTTGCTGTTTTAGCACGGCCGTTGGCTAACTTTCGCTAGTTTGGTTCAAGACCACTGAATTCCATCATTCTTTAAACGGTTATACTGTTTTTTTTAAAAAAAGTGTGTTGGAGCCGTGGCATTGGTTTGTTGTTACATTTTATAGCCCACGTGTCCGCGGGTTGTTCGCTAACGTTAGCTTGCTAACTAGTATGATAAGTTGGAGTGCTTGTGTGCTTCATCCACATTTTTTTAAATTTGTTTTTATAAATGATATATTTCAATACCTTGGAACTGTCGCTTATTTTCTGTTACAGAGCTGATTACCTGCATGTGGTGTAGCGCTGATTGGGACGCCGCCATGGCGGCCATCATGGAGTACGGAGAAACCGTGCTGGTGAGTTTCCCTGTTAAAATTGGCAGAACTGCTTGTGCCTGTGCTTCGTATTTTCATTGAATTATTCTTTTCTTCGTGGTGAGTCCTTCAATGTGATGCATGTAAAATAGGACGTTTGTACTTGCACAAATTTATCTCTGAAC
Source organism: Gymnothorax javanicus (assembly GCA_029692085.1). Lineage (NCBI taxonomy): Eukaryota > Metazoa > Chordata > Actinopteri > Anguilliformes > Muraenidae > Gymnothorax > Gymnothorax javanicus. Next base: position 44,579,865 of record CM056202.1, on the reverse strand, counting down.
TTAACCCAATATTTATTCCTGGTGTTCGTGATGACCAATCTTTTTTCCCCAGCTGATCGATGCTGTTGACTATTCAGAAAAATTAAGCCAATAAATGATCTGAGACACCACTCGATGTGCCATCTTACCGTAACGTGCGGCTGGCAGTGTGTCTTCGGTAACTTCAATGAACTCCTCATCCACAGCGTTACACAGATGTGAAACTTCGGTGGTCCATGGCTGAAGCAGGCACTTGAGAACGCAGTATCCCCCCCAATGAAGGTGAGAACATGGCAATTTATGAGCTTTTGGCGCAGTGAATTGGTGTTTGTGATGACTAATCTTTTTTCCCCAGCAGATCGACAATGCTGATTGCTAGACTCTAAAAGCCATACCTGTCTGATACACCTTCAGAAAAATGGGCTTGGAATGCATCTCCTGACTGTTTTCTAATTTTTTGATTTTTCTCCCCCCTCCTCAGGTATCCTGTGAAGACGAGGCAGTTTCCTGGCCCCTTTGACATTGCGTAAGTATGTGCCATTCAGGGAGTATAGGGGCTATAGTGCATCTGCGGCATTTATAACCAGTGGACATTCAAGTTGGTGTTTGTGATGACTAATCTTTTTTCCCCAGCAGATCGACCCTGTTGACTATCTTGTTTTTTTTTAAGCCAAAACTGTCTGAAACACCTGAATTGCATAGAAAATCAGTGTTGGTCTGGTTGTGGAGTGTAGTCATTTGTTCATTTCTTCTTTTAGTGGCTGTGTGGGGGATTGACATATGGCACTTTGGCATGTATCAGAGGGAAGGCAGTACATGTAAGTAGCACATATTTAAACTCTATCCTGTGCTGAAAATGGGTTATAAATGGTGTTTGTGATGACCTGACTTTTTTCCCCATCAGGTCGACATTGCTGACAGCATGACTGTTTGCCAAAATTGTGTGATGCATCAGCAGTGATGTCTTGGTGCTACTGATGCTTATTAGAAACACATTTTATGATTATTAATGAAGTTCTTCTATTCCCTTCCCCATTTTGTCTAATATTTAAGGCAGGCTGTGAGGCCTTCAGGTGTGTCCCAACATTATCGGACAAGCAGAATCAAAAGTCTGACTGAAGCTGGCTGTAGATACTGAGGAAGACCAGATGTCTAAATGGCCCAGCAGTTTTCCTCGAGATACTATCTGAACTCCTGATTTTAAGAGTACATGATGTGAAAGCATCACTGCTTTATCGTGTAAAAGTAGAAAGCTTGGAGACTTGACTGTTCTGCCATGCTAAGGGAAACTCAATACTCTTCTTGCTACAAATTTAATATATGCATGGAATGAGTTTTTACACAAATGCTGGTTTTCACCGTGGAATTTTGATGTAGCTACATGTTTAATGAAATGGGCTGTCATAATGAACGGGGCTCAGTTGGGGATTGGTTCAGTGATTCTGCCCACTATGGTACTGAATTGCTTTTTGTAGTAAACAGTTAGTCAGTGAAGCCTTTGCTGTGCTGTCAGATGTGTTGTGTGTTTTTTTTTTTTTTTTTTTTAATAAACCATATGAATCCTAATAAATTCAAAAAAGTGTTGTAAATTGAGTCTTCTATCTATTCTGTGGATACCCATTGCGCTGAATGTACTTGATGGTTAAGGAGCCCTAGAAACTTCACCTGGTGCAGAAATGCACCAAATGCTTTATTTTGGTAATGGTCTGAAAATGTGATGCAAGATTGCTTAATTTTCATTTTGGGTCTTCCAAAGACCAAACAGTTGTAAAATGCCCTGCATATACCAGCTGAAATTCTTCTGCTACCCAAAAGAACAGGAATTGTACGCAATATGGTTGTCTCTACATTTTGTAACAATGATGCAGCAGTTAATCTGATTCTGGTCATTATCTTATATTCTTAGCGGGCTATATATTCATGGGCCAACAACTGTTCATTTTTCAAGGAAGAATTTGTTCATGGAATGTCCCACAAAAAATTAATTTTGGGGGAAGGAAAATCCAATCCAGAGTATGTTTTTAAAAAGATCCAAACATGTCAGTACGAAAACTCTTTTGCAGATCAAAGCGCTCAGCTAAATTTTTTTTTTTCCCCCGTATTTAATTTTCTTTCACTGTCCAGGTGTGGCTATTAATAAGATAATGGGTCATTAAGCATATTTAAAGAGCCCAATACAAGCACTGAAGCGTTCATAACGTTCTGATGCTGGGTGAGAATCACTGAAATTCTGTGCAAAATCTGCATATGAGGTTAAAGCTGCTTTCACACCGGATGCGAAACAAATTTTTCGCACGACAGATTAGTCAATGCAAAGATGTATTCGCATCTTTGCATTGACTTTGAATGTAATCGGTTGTGCGAAAAATTCGTTTTGCGTCCGGTGTGAAAGTAGCTGAAGAACTAGGCCTACGTTGTCGGCGGCTGACAGCAAGGGGTATATCCCCGAAATTCCCCAATCCTAGAAGCCCCCTTTATTAGATTCCCCTTTACTTAGACCTATGATATGAGCCAAATTTGAGGCCTGTAAGTAATTGTTCCAGAGATGTGGTTAAACTGATTTTTTTTCAATATATAGCACCACCTGGTGGCAAACCTAGGAGTGCATACTTGCCCAAAATCTAATCAGTTCATCCTCTCTACATTGGCTTCTCATTTTTATCATATGGGTAGATATGGAAAAGTATTTTATGAGTTATTGTGCTAACGGCTAAAATCTGCAGACACGGCGGCGGGTGGGGCCAAACTCGTATTTCGGGGATATAATGAAAACTTGCCAAACAGTGGGCTGGAGGCAAACTGTTTTCTGGGCGTTTGTCTGTCCTTCCACTCAAAATCTAAAGGAGCTGACCGATTTTATCCAAAACTCACATGGTGACTCCCCACTGAGGGTAGCTGAACTGATCAGGTTTTGGAGGTTGTCAGAGCAAAGGTCAAGACCTCATAAGGTCAGTTGTATGTGGGGACCAAAGATCCAACTTAAGAATCCTTGGTAGATGGAGGCATAGCAATCAACGCATTACGTTGACTCCTACCCTGTTTGCAGTTAAAATGTGGATACTGGTACCAAGACAAAAATCATGGGGTTTTCTAAAATTTTATATAAAATATTTGATAACACCAAGAACAAGTCAAATACAAAGGCAGTCAACATTACAAAACCAAAACAACACAGAGACAGAGCATATTTTGAGGCATTAAAACTGCTGGTACACTTCATGAACATTTGAACACTGAAAACATAAGTGCTTTTTATGATACAATTGCCCCCAACATTAAAACTGCTCCAGGACAGTATCTAAACATTGGGTAGATTATTTGCGTGCCGGATGTTCAGTGTGTCTCGCAGCATCAGATCTCGCAGTCGCCAAAGTGCATCCGCCATGGTGGTGTGGGCTCCCTTGCTCTTCAACCAATGAGAGGGCAGCCGGCTCTCCTGCTCCTTTGTCAGGCGCACATCTTTTCTACGCGCTGTGGAAGCATGAATATAAGGAGCCAGTAGAAAGGGTTTTCACTCTGGTCAAGGAATGGCAACCAATTTCCAAAACAAGCAAATATCACAAGTGTTATATTATCTGTAGTGTTGTCATTTCTCTGATATAAATGCCTATATGTAACCTTTCCAACGTCACAAAGTAATTCATCATGCATTTAAACTGTATTTAAACCTCAAACACAATGGCACTAATATATTTGATAATTCATCCATTTAGCGATTAGTGCTGGTTGGGAGCACTGACATACCTAAGAGGGTCTGGTCCCACTTGCTGACAGTGGAAGACTCCGCATTGAGGCCCTCGATGTACTTCAGATAGGCCTCTGAGTGCAGGACTCGCTGGGACCTGGGAGGCGGAGCCACAAACATGGGGGTAGAGGGCTGCTGGAGCGCTGGCTGCAAGGCCTGAGTCTGCCCGGGGTACGGGGGCGGGGCCTGCAGGAGAACAGCGCACATCAGCGGTCAGCAGTTAAAAGTTCAATGAATGGAGTGGCATGTTCTCTCCTTTGTCCGGGAGGGAGGGTTTCACCTGTTGCCCATGCGGGCCTCCGACTCCGCTGCTCATGCCATTCAGACCGTGACCCATCGCACCTGCGGTGAAAAATGACAGTAGCCAATCAGATATGGAACAGTGCAGAAGACTCAAGCTTAACCCCAGGGCATTGATCCTGTATTCCTGCCATCAATCGTTAAAAATAATGTTGTCCAGCTGGAAACTTCTGTAGACATCATCTTTTCCAGATTATAGTGCATGAGACCACCCAAAGAAATGTACTAATCCAAATTGTGAAGTTGGGGAGTTAGTGACGGGCTTTTCTATACATAATCTATCCTTTATATACTTGGCGCCATTAAAAACGCAACGGAGTCTTTTTTGCCTGTTTTTTTTCAGACACTATCACTGACCGACCCGAGGGGTCAAGACGATTGAGAGTGAGCGCAAGTACCGTTTGACGCCGTCTACATGAGCAAAACATGCGTGAGCACGGCCCCTACAGAAAACCCATTTTTTGCCCATCAACAGGAGTTGGTGCTCTTCACTTCTGACTGGGGGCACCTGCCTCTGAGGAATTTTTTGGCACTTTATTTCCCTGTTGCTGTCTGAGAATGGAAAACAGGGACTGTCGCTCACTGACCCCGCTAAGGGCAGGCATGCATAAATGGGCAAAAACCCCTCGTTTCATGATCAGTTTGGTTTGCTGTCCGGAGTCTGTCACGTACAGGCTGTAACCAGATGTGGCGCTCTTGAGCTACCATAGTCACTCGTGGCTGCCCTAAGCAGGGTCGGTCAGTGACAGTGCCTGTGTTCCATTCTCGGATAGACAGCTGACTGATTGTTGAACGGTAACAGTGCAAATGACGCACCACCTCTTGGCAGCTGAGACCTGCCCGTAACATGCCAATGGCTCTTTTTCCCTTTCCTGTGTCACAAGCCGTTGCATCTTCTTGATGCAGTAGCATTTTTCGTTTTTTTTTTTGTTGGCTTTATGTAGGCTATTGACCTAAAGAACAAGTCAAGTGTCTCTGTACACATCACAAACAGCTCAATGTTTGTTATTACTGAAGTGCTTGGCGCGTGCGCGTGGTGCGCATCAGGATTACAATACCACACGCTTTTCTTTATTTCCTCTCGTGCCTCACTGGAAAAGCAATAAAAATCAATCGATTCTTCAATTTGCCGCAAATACAGTACATACAGTTGTGTTCAAAATAATAGCAGTCCAACATGACTAACCATATCAGTCACTGTTTTTGGTAGAAATTATATTATTACATGGCAAATAATTTACCAGTAGATGTAGTAGAGACCGAGAAACCAACAGGCCCAACATTCATGATATGCATGCTCCTGAGTCTGTGTAATTGAATAATTAATTGAAAGGGGCGTGTTCAAAATAATAGCAGTGTGGAGTTCAATCAGTGAGGTCATTAATTATGTGAAGAAACAGGTGTCATTCAGGTGGCCCTTATTTAAGGATGAAGCCAGCACGTTTCACATGCAATTCTCTCTGAAAACCTGAGAAAGATGGGTTGTTCAAGACACTGTTCAGATGAACAACGTACTTTAATTAAAACGCTGATTGGAGAGGGGAAAACGATAAAAGACGTGCAGAAAATGATAGGCTGCTCGCCAAAATGATCTCCAATGCTTTGAAATGGAAAGCAAAACCAGAGAGACGTGGAAGAAAACGGAAGACTACAATTCGAATGGATCGAACAATAGCCAGAATGGCAAAGACTCAACCAATGATCAGCTCCAGGGAGATCAAACATGGTCTGAAGTTACCTATGAGTACTATGACAATTAGAAGACGCTTGTGTGAGGCTAATCTATCGGCAAGACACCCCCGCAAAAGTCCCACTGTTAAAAAAAAAGACGTGATGAAGAGGATACAATTTGCCAAAGAGCATATCGATTGGCCTAAAGAGAAATGGAGAAACATTTTGTGGACTGATGAAAGTAAGATTGTTCTTTTTTGGGTCCAAGGGCTGCAGACAGTTTGTCAGACGCCCCCAAACTCTGAATTCAAGCCACAGTACACTCTGAAGACCGTGAAGCATGGTGGTGCAAGCATCATGATATGGGGCTGTTTCTCTTACTATGGTGTCGGGCCTATTTATCGCATACCAGGGATCATGGATCAATTTGCTTATATCAAAATACTTGAAGAGGCCATGCTGCCTTATGCTGAAGAGGAAATGCCCTTGAAATGGGTGTTTCAATAAGACAACGACCCCAAACACACCAGTAAGCGAGTAGCATTTTGGTTCCAGACCAACAAAATTAAGGTTATGGAGTGGCCTGCCCAATCCCCGGACCTTAATCCAAAAGAAAACTTGTGGGGTGACATCAAAAAAGCTGTGTTTGAGGCAAAACCAAGAAATGCAGAGGAATTGTGGAAGGTTGTCAAATCATCCTGGGCTGGAATACCTGTTTACAGGTGCCAGAAGTTGGTCGACTCCATGCAGCACAGATGTCAAGCAGTTCTTAAAAACAGTGGTTATACAACTAAATATTAGTTTAGTGATTCACAGGAATGCTAAATCTTCACACTTTTTTTCAGTTTATTGAGTAAATATTTGAGTTTGTAATGAAAAATGCAGACACTGCTATTTTTTTGAACAGCCCAATATCATTTTTTCCTCCATTTTCTGTAAAGTAATTAAAATATTGATTCATTTTTCTTCATGTTTTGATGTAAAATATAATGTGCAGTGTTCCCAATGAATGGAAATAAAAATATTATAAGGATTTTGAGCTTTACTCACGTTTTAAAACGCACTGCTATTGTTTTGAACACAACTGTACCTCACCATTGCATTTTTAATGGCGCAAAGTATATAAGCCCATTTACAAAAAAATTGGGATGCCATGTAAAATGTAAAGAAAAGCTATGATTTGCAAATCATTTAAACTCGACATGTAATTGAAAATAGTACAAAGACAACATATATGTTGAAACTGTAAAATAAAATTATTAAAAAAAAAAGAAATCTGCTCATTCTGAATTTCACGTCATCAAAACGTTTAAAAAAAAAGTTGGGATAGTAAATGTTTACTGCAGTGTTGCATCATCTCTTCTTTAAACAACACTCTGTTGATGTTTGGGAACTGAGGAGACCAACTGCAGTAGTTATGAAAGAAAAATGTTTTCCTGTTCTTGTTGATGTAGGATTTCAGCAGCTCAACACTTTGCAGCCCACTTTGTCATATTTTTCAGTTCATACTGTGCCAAATATTTTCAGTGGGTGACAGGTCTGGACTGCATCCCAACTTTTTTGGAAACAGGGTTGCAGTCAGTAAAAGTTTGGTGGCGTACCAATTTAAATGGTCTTGTGCATGTTGAATGCAGCCTTTGAAGCAACAAATACTCAAATGCGGGAAAGTGTGCAGATAGATAGGTGAAGTTCAGTAGATTAACACCGGTAGCATTAATATGCTCTAGTACTTATTAAAAGGGTGAAGCAGATCATTGTATTGAGAGTACTGTCAGTATTGTATCTTTTTAAAAGAAAGAAAATATTTTCTGATGGACTGCATTTCTTCCTATGCATTCATACCTGATAAAAGAGCTCAATTTTTTTTTTTTAAATTTTGGAATGTTCACCCACCAGACAGAGCTATACCCAAACAGCACCGTTTTGTGGGAGTTTGTCTCCTCTAAGCTCTGGCATGGTTATAGATAAAGTACCTGAGCCGGTCGGACAGGTAGCCCCAGCAGTGGGTGAGAGTGACAGGCAAGAAGCAACTGCATGGACCTGGTAAGGAGCGCGATGGAGGTAGTGGAAATGTCCTTACCCGGGTATTGCATGCAGGGGAACCCAGCTACACCTGGCAGCAGGTGGTGGGGCGCTGGAGGCACCCCCATGAGATAAGGTGGCACGAGGCCCATACTGACTATTCCATCAACAGGGCCCTGAAAGGGCAGCACAGGCACAGCACAGGACCCCATCATGCCTTGGAGGGATAATGACACAACAGACCCATGCATCACTGTCATGCAACTACTTACTCTAATCATGCTACCAACTAATAGCACACACTCCAAACAGAAGTAAGTACAAAACATATAGACAAGTCAGGGGGTAAAGGATAGTATGAGTAAAAAGATGAGTTAACAGACTAGATTCTACAGAAATTATTATTTAGTCAGGCATGCAGTTAATGATTTGAGAATGCGCAAGCACTGATTGAATTTAACCAAACAGACATTTGGTTACGCATTAAGACCTATTAGCACGTAATGTTGTGTGTTTTTTTGGGTAAAAGTTTATTTCCATGGATGAAGTGACGAGCGAATAGATGAGGACATGGCTGAGGAAGTTTAATTAAAAGAAAAGAAATATGGAACACTTGAGCAGTTTTGCTTCTTACACCAATGCCAGAGTCACCACATATTTGCCATGAATCCAGAAGGGGTTACCTGAGGTCATGTTCTGGTTAAGAATCCCCATCAGGGTCTGGGGAGGAGCCACACCTATGAGCGCCCCAGCTGAGATACCTGCCCCAGGGGAAGCCCCGCGCTAAGATATTTGCTCTCAAATAAACCCTGCGCTGGGGCATCTGTTCTTGGGAAAAGCCCGCGTTAGAGTACCTGCTCTTGGGGAAGTGCCCTGGTGCTGCTGCTGGGCTGCTCTCTCCCTCTCCAGCTGCTCAGCCACTTTGGCTGCCCTCTCTGTAATGCAAGCGAGATACACAGTGAATGTACGTCCTCAGGAGCATTCAATGCTTCATTCAGTAACACAGTATTCAGTGCACGGAGTCCCAGTCAAATCTGTCGACAATCACTTCAAACTGGCAGACTGCATACGCACCGCCCTGACCAGCACGATGGCACAGCTTCAGTGCCTCTTCTCACCTTCATACTCGGCCTTCTTGGAGGCCTCCAGGTTCCTCCACTCGGTCCCCACCAGGCGGCTCAGCTCTCCGAAAGAGAAGTCGGGGTGCTGGGCTTTGATCACCGCCCGCATCTCGCTGCTGAAGAGAATGTAGCCGCTCATGTTGATCTTCCTCTTCGAGCCCTCCTTCTTCGACAGCCCCTTTATTGACTTCGGAGTCGACTGCAAAGCCCAGGTGTACGTTACTCCATATCGAACTGATAGTCAAAAATAGCTCCAACAGTACTACAACATGATGTCAGATGTTCATTCAGACAGCAAATGTCATATTTGTCCCTTTGGACTACTAGGAAATGCAAGGACTTACTTAAAATAAACAGGCAGTTAAACAGAAGAAGCACAACAACACATTAATACAAAGGCAGACCGAAGTGAGAAAACAGAATAATTACATAGTGATTAAAATAATGATGTCATTTCTGCTGATTTCCATAGAAACCTGACCTGCTGAGGAGTGAAGGACATGAGGTCCATGTCGCAAGGTGTCTGAAGCTGAGCTCCCGGTGTGGCGTCGCCCACCTCCCCGTCCTCGTCCCCCAGCTCCTCCAGCTCGTCCTCCCCCATCAGAGCGAACTTCGCCTCCAGCTCCTCGATCTTCTGCTCCAACAGGGGCGAAGGCTCCTTCTGCGGCACAATCAGCTTCCTGACCGGATCAGAGAAGAAGAAGACGCAATAAAACCCCGCCCCTTGCTAGACACCTACTATGCTAACCAAGCTGATGGCGTCGTTAGTAATGAGGCCATAGGCACGCCTGCATTCAGGACACATTCCCCTTTGGACCAAACACGTGAGCTGTTGAGTCATCTGACCTGAAGTAGTAGACTTCGTCGTCCACGACCTTGGCGGAGAGTGAGAAGCGCTTCAGGCCCTTAAACTTCTTCATCTGCTTCTCGCTCTCAATGTAGCGGCTCTCGCAGAGCAGAACATCGTCCTCAGCCACCTCCGTCAGCCGGCATGACAGATAGTCCTTGAAAGAGGACACTGCACATTTCCCTGTAGCCAGAGATCATGCAGACAGAGGACAGAGGCCTGAGTGAGACTTATCAGAGAAATTCAAACATTCTGCCCCGACCATTCTGTATTAAATATAGTCTGTCTTTTCATGTCTTTATGTGATAACATTTCTTTGATAACATGATGTATTGTTGTGACTCTAATCACTTTGTGATTCTTGCCATTAAATAGGTGGGGTAAACATGACAGACAAGCCCACACAAGTACATACCAAGTCAGGCAAAATGGTTCTACGAACAGGTTTGTGGGGATAAGTACCTACAATAACATTGGAGTACTGGACGGTACACGCATGTATACCCACATCTTTTTCTATTAATTTACAGTATACTCACCTTCCAGCTGAAAAGCCATTGAAATACATTTAAGAGTATGCCCACTTTCTGCTTAGAGATCTACCCATATACTGAGCACAGTTTACCCACCTCTGCAGGGGCCACCGCCACACGGAATGAAAGTGACTTTTATAAATAAAAAATAAGTATGGTGTAATGATCGCCTCTCTGTGTACTGTCTTTAAATGCTTTTGGTTACCATGGTAACTGTACGTCGACGTGAGGACGCAACCTGGAATGATCGGGGTTAGACATGAGTTACTTCCCGGAATGACATGCTGTTTTCTGCTGCAAGTTGGGACTCTAAAACTTTATATTCGGTTTCTGCTTTCACAAAAGTATGTCTACCAAGTAATTGTGAAGAATGTCTGAGCCTCCCTGCAAAAATTAAACATGCAGTGTGACAGCAACGAGCTGTTTTGAGACAAGTTTGTAACTCTTCTGACCCGTGGAGACCTCTCCGGATCTCTACAGTGGACAACAGAAAAGCGGGCTTTGCAAGTCGGCTGTAAAATAATAAATGCGGTCACTGAAAGATGCTCATAAATGCGTATAAGGTGACCACTGATGATTTGTATGAAGTAGGGTAAGAGGTCTATGCACCTATGACACAGCTCATGGGGCATGCCTCCTCCAGGTTGCTGAGGAACACCTCCTTCTTGTAGAACATCTTGGTGGGCTCATGTTCGGTCTCCTCTGGGTGAATGAAGATGGGCCCGAAGAAGTACGCTGCTCCGTCTCGCACCCACATCTTCTCAATCCTGCCACAAGAGATAGCTTTTTTAAGTTATCTGCTCAACTCTACTTTTTACCCAATCAGCAAGTTATCTCAATGGCAAGCACGCAAGTATAACACCATTGAAAAATTCCAGCAGGACTAATTCCATAAAGTGACATAACATGGGAGCTAGACTACAACTGGTATCAAAGGCAATTTATGTATGGGATGTTAATGTATACATCTCAGATGCTGAAAGAGCCTCTTGATATAAGGCAATTTTTGGTGACAACAGAAAGTTTTGTTTTACCATTCAGGTACGTGCATCTTGCAGACATTAAGAAATTCCCACTAAAAACTAATCTCCTTAAAAATGCGTATTACGAAAGAATCTCGCGAAGCAAGTGCCAAATGTGACCTTCTGCCTCCTAGGAGTAGTGCATAATTGGCTTTGCGGAGCTCAGGAACATAGGAGGTATACAGACAGTTGGGTCAGAATTGGTTTTTGCTCTGATGTCTCCAAGTGGTCGTCAAAAACCACACTTCTGGGTTTACTCCACCCTTGTTCTTTGCAGGTTACGGCTATGACCATGTTGTGAAAAGAAGCTAAGGAGGACTGGGGTGTGTTTCCAAGAACTGCAAACTGTTTGCACCCTCCCCAGCCGAGGGTAAGAGTTGCAGACTAGCATACATGCTCATCGGTTGCAAAATGGACATTCCAGATTTGGGAGGAATTGGAGACGGTAAACAGGGAAAAAAATTAAATATAGCAGAAAATTTACAGTAGATGTATAAAAGCAAGTAACCAGAAGACATCCCTTTTCAACATGGTGTTCGTTCATCTCACCTGCCCACTCTGTGACGCACTAGCCCATGTGACCGAATGTAAACACAGTCGCCCACTTTCAGCCACATGTCATTGTAGCGCAGTTGCTCGTAGTACTGGCACCCAGGCTCCCCGTTGCTCATGTCCACAGGCACGTCTTCCCTCTCCTGCAGCCACACAAATATGCAGCACACGGCAACCATCCGCTTCTGAATACAATTCAATCCCCTGCGAGGCTTAACCAATCAGAGTAGTATATGGAAAGTAGCCTGCCATGACGGTGTTGCATCACACTATGACAATCCTAATGGCTGAGTGCAAATTTAGCAGAATGAAAAATGTAAATTTATGCTTTGTAATTCCGGGACTTTCCTTTCAAACCCTACTATAATGCTATACAGTATGTGGTCGAGGCAGCCTCGCTGACCTTGTCAATGATAACAACAGGACCGGCGCCTCTGCCCTCCTCAGACATCTCTGCCGGCTTCTCCTGCTCGTTTTTGGTGGCGTTGGCAAACATGGAGGCCACCCGGACGACAGGCAGCGGCATGTCACGAGGAGCAAACCTGACCGAGCTCAGGGGCATGGTCCACATCTTGATCTTCTTAAACGACTTAGCCTTGGCCGAGTAGCGCGACTCGCAGACAAAAACGTCCTCAGGTCGGAAGCCCTCTGGCTGCAGCTTGAAGTATTCCTGAAAGTAGTGACCATCAGTCATTAGTTGAAAGAAAATGCAATCATACTTGATCATGAACATCTCATAAGTTCCTTTCCCAATGACTACCTGACTCAACATTGTGAAAACAGTGTTTTTACCTTCACAAACATAACCACACATTTGCCCAGTATCTTGCTAACAGGAACTTTGTTGTAGTAATCACTCTTGAATACTTCTTTCTCCAGAAACTTGCGTGTGGCCAAGTGGAAGGTTTCATTAGGCCGGTAGAACCAGCAGCCATACAGCCATTTCTCACCTGCCGGAGAACAATATGAAAATCTGCTCTGACTGATTTGAGTCATATAAAATATATTCCTGACTAATTAAAATGAAAAAAAAACTATCCAGTGACTTTGTATAGAGGGAGGAGTGAAAGACTCTCACCAGCATTGTCTTGCCAAAGTCGCTCGATGCAGACGATGTGTGGCTGAAGGCTCTGCTCAGCTGGTTCCACGTACACATAGTCCCCCACATGGTACATGCTGTCCTTAAAGCTGCAGTCCTGACTGTATGTGCGCTGGAGCCCTGACTGCCAGGCCGATCCACCAGGATCCTCACTCTTCTCAGCCTCTGCAACCAATCAGAAGAGTCACAGAGGGGGGTGGCTATCGCTTATTCACCTTCATTAGTATGGTGACTTACATTCGCTCTGATTCATTGGGATTGAGAGCTTCAGCAGGCTATAGACAGCCACAGTCCTGTTGCCATTTTGTATGCGGCTTTGTTAGAATTTTTCCCCTTACGGTATAGCTCTCGTGTCTATGCAAAAAAATGAATGGGGTTTTCAAAAATCAGCTAACACAAGGTCCAAGAGTGAGATTGTTGCCCGAGATGGTGTATGCTTTGTTTAGTGAGATAATATTCCCATTACCCTACAACCATGTGAAAATGAAACACCATGTCAAAAAATGCAAATGTTGCTATTGATGAACACTGATGAACAAAAGCTGTGCAACTAGCATGGATGACGTTTGAAGGAATCTGAAGACAGTGGGTGATGCAGTTCCATATTACTTCTACCTTAGCATGTCGATAGCAACGTTCACCTTTAAGGGTCGCAATACCTTTCATTTTTGAAAAGCTTTGGATTGTTTAACCACATTATCACAATAAACAAAATGTCAATTCCGTCCACACGTCAAATTAAACATGGACCTTATTTTCGTCGATTTTCAAAAAACTCATTCCTTTTTTACATAGACACTAGACTGTTGCAGCCTGAACTAAAGCAATGCTAATTTAACACAAATTTACTTCACACTGAGACTCTATTGCCCTGGGGCTGTATGCATGGAGGAGGGATAACTTTACCCCAGATAACGCCTATCCTCCAGATAACTATCCGAGGGATAACTGCCGCGTGCTCTCCGTATGCATGAGTCAAGGACAGGGTAGGGAATAGCTATCCCAGGTTTACATGCAAGCGCTATTTTTAGAAAGGGGGATTCCCTGTGTTTTATAGCATTCTGCGCATGTCAGTACGGGATTCCTCGTGACACGCTTACATAACAACACATTTCTTGTTTTTTAGTTGTACAACAAATAGCTATTTTCTACAATGCAGCAGGCGTCAGTTGTTTCACAACCGAAGCGGCAGTGGAAAAGTAACTTTTCTGACACAGAAATCTGTGTTCTTTTGGAGGAAATCTCGGAGGAACGTATAGTGCTGTTTACAGCTAATACATGTGCTGTAATGAACAAAATTAAGACAGAAATTTGGACCCGAATTGCCGCAAAGGTGAATTCGTGCGGCTGCGCAGAACGCACTATTTCAAAATTGAAAGATAAGTGGAAGTCTCTGAAAGCAGCTGTACTAAACACAGCGAGACCAGCGGAATCTGTGGAATAAAGCCGCTATTCCCAGTTGAAACTGGGTATAACTTTATCCCCAGATAAGGACTGTGGATAGTGCTATCCCCTCTACATGCATACCACTTTTACCTTGCTAGCCGGGGGATAGTCTCTATCCTCCAGATAAGTCACTTCTCCTGGCGTCATGCATACGGCCACAGGTGTATTGTACAACATCATGGTGAAAGAATACCTTTCTTCTCCTCCTCCCGCTTCAGTTTGTCCTCTTCCATCTCTTTAGGAAGCTTCTCCTTCTTCTCCTTCTCCACGTCGCTGTGCAGGTGCTTGGTGGTGTAGCTGAGGGCGGGGGAGAGCAGGATCTCGCCGTTCTTGCACAGCTCGTCTCGGATCCGAATGAAGAACTGCTGCAGCTCCACCGCATCCTCGAAGATCTCAGAGTCCGTCCTGACGCAGGCAAACGCGATTTAATACACAACGCGATTTAATACTATGGACCAACCTGCTCTGAGCTGGCTTTTTTCTCAAGCTTTCAGAAGCATTTGTGTCTACAAATTATATCTTTCGTTCAACAGCTTATCCCACAAACCAGAGTAGCATAGAAATTTTAAATAAAATCATCACAATGGATATCTCCTGAGGATATCCCCTGCTGTAAAAAAAAAAAAAAAAAAATCAACTTCACAGTCTTGGGATAATCTTAACCCAGCTGAGGGAACTCGGCTGTAAGGAAATGATACGATTGTCTCACCTGTGCAGCCGTCGGGCCTTCTCCAGGACCTCGAACATGTGCTCCTGAAAGACGTCCAGTCTTCTGTAACGCCCGTTGTCCACATTGGCCCGAACAATCTCGAAGTTGAGCGGTGGTTTGGTGGGCAGAGCAGGGTCCTGGGCGGGGATCTCAGCCAGGGAGTCGCTGTAGCAGCGACCCTCATCATCCTGGTGGTAGAGTCGAGGGGAAATACGGAATGATGACAGCGTTAAGACACTATTTTTCTACAGTACAGCACTGACTCAGAGGTGAGTGTTGATACCATTTTAAAATGTTTAATGTTTAATGCACGACAGACTGGTGTCTTTAAATTGGATGGATGCACAGGTGTAGATATTGCGTCAACGTAGTTGCATCGATAGTCAAAATTCTGTGGTAATGACATTGCTTCAAAATGCTATGAATAAGTGTTGTACAACACCCATTTCCGCCCGCAAAAAAAATTTTTTGCTGGGTATTTTTGCCTCCCATAACAGTTATACAATGAAATACTGTAGACAACTATGCCACAGTATGTTCCGTACAGCAAAATCACAAATAACCTGATATCATCGTATTGTATGCAAAGTATCGTAACAGCATTGAGTCGCGAGTAACTCAGCGATTCCCGACCTTACCTGGTGACTCAGCACAGAGACGAAGAGGTTGCGGATCAGCTCGCGGATGAGGAGGGTGACATTCGGGACCTGGGCGTCCTCTCCTCCCTCCAGATCCCGCCGGGTCTCCAGCAGGACTTTATGTAGAACCAGGGCGTCCTTGTAGATGAGTGACTCCGGCTCATTGTAAGTGCAGGCGTTGTTGAACATCAGCACAAAGTCCTCGACCAGCGAGTCCACGTCCTGGTACTTGTTGGACATCATGTGGCTCTTGATCTTCTCCATGTCGATGGGCTTCTTGATGGTGATGTAGTAGTCGGGCAGCTCGGCGCGGGAGGGCAGGCGCAGGAAGATGGTGCTGAGGCGCCGGCCGCGTTTGTCTGCGTAGTTCTTCACGGCCTCGTACAGCTCGTTCAGCTTCTGCTGCAGAGGAGTCAGGTACTTGGATCTTTTCAAGGTGATGGTGCTTTTCCCTAGAAATACATAGCTGCACATCACCACTGAGAAAAGAAAGTAGCTGAGCTTTGTAAGCAATATTCCCTCTCATTACAGTGCAATGCCAACAGTCTAAAACGAATCTTTGCTGAATCTGACTTAGAACAGAATGTCTTCGTATCAACAGCGTTTATATCACACACGCCAACATAAAAATCCTGCCGTTAACGGAGCGGCGCATACGTATTTTCAGCTTGGGCGAAGCCATGTCGTCATCCTCAGGTACAGGCCCCAGCTCTCTCTTCTTGTCCTTCAAGATCTTCTCCAGGATGTTGGCATCATTGTACACCTGGATGACCAGACATTCCATATTACTCTACAACCAAAAACGTGATCAAGATATTCTAATCACATAAAAGAAAAATTATGCTTCAAAGAGATGACTAGTCACTACAGTACGTAGATACAGTAAGTAAATTTATAAGCAGGTCAGTAATTAAGTGAGTAAATAAATAAATAAATAAATAAAGACTTTTGGCAGATATGTCATTGGAGCACTAATGACATCATCCTTGGCCACGTGGCGCATACCTGGGACCCTTCCTCGTTGTAGTGGCGTGCGTTCCGGAACATCAGCTTCATGTCCTCCACCATCGAGTCCTCGCTCAAGTACTTCTCGGAGCGGATGTTGTGATCGATGGTCCTCAAGTCCATGGGCTCCAGGATGATCTTGTAGTAGTCTGGGTAGTCCTTCTTGGAAGGCTTGACCATGAAGAGGTCGCAGAGCCGACGCCCGGTTAGCGGCTCGCGGGCCTCTGTGACCACCGAGTACAGAACCTTCATTCTCCTCTTCTTACTGTTCTTCTTATGACTGGAAAACAATGAAGCTCTTAAATCGCTGGTCCTCACAGTTTTCACATATCATTTTACAAGCAATATTTAGTCATCAAGCTAACTGCAAGCAATGCCAAATTTACAGCAATGCCTTCATAATTTTTCATATAATACCTCACATGGTCCTCCGAGAGGAAATACAAAGGATCTCAAAACTTCCCGATAGCAGTATGGGATAAAAAGGAAATTTCCCCTCATGTCTAGGCTTGCCGTTCAGTAGTCTGAAACAGGCTGTGTATATAAGTGGTCATTTCTTTTCAGCCTCTGAGGGACTGAGAGGATGATGAAGAGTACCTCTTCCTCTTGCCGCTGCCAGTGTCCGACATGGTGGATGACAGCATGCTGTCCCCGTCATCGTCTTCTCTACGCAGCAGCTCCTTTCTCTTCATCTGAAACGCACAGACACATTCATATCCAGCAGACAAAGACATTAACATTAACTGGAACATGCAAAAACACCTTCTTCAGTGATAAAGATCTACCACTAAAGAAACTCTCAACCATTTCACTTACACACACACGCACACACGCCCGCACATGCACACACACACACTCACAAAAAGTGCGCGCACACACACACACACAAGTGCACACACACACACATGCACACACTCATTGCCACTGTTCTGCTATCTGCTTTACCCACAAAGACACACTCCCCCTGTCTCAGGAGTTCTCACTGCTTTCCCATTTACTTCACATTCACACACACACACAGATTCTCTCCCTATCCGGTGTTCCCACACTCTTTCGCATATCCACACAGGCATATTAATGAGAAGGAGAGAAGCACAGACAGACATTTCTGATGCCACATTTATATTAAGCAACCAACTTATCCGCAGCACCTTTTCCCCACATAGAGCTTGCATGAATATTTAACAGGCTGTGGTAGGATGAACCTCCACAATAAGCATTATTAACTGCGCAGACAATTTTTTCAACGTTCAAATGTTAATTTCTCAGGTGCAATTCCAAAAAGCAACTTAATTACCAGAAAGGCTTATATTAACTAAGGTTTATTAGGGTGGACATAAAGATAAATTTATTTTTAGATGCCATCTCACATGCATCCATTCAGTAAGAACATGAAACAGACTAACAGTAGCTGTGAGGAGCAGATTCTCCAGGAGTGCAGGAAGAAAGGCTTTCAGAGATTATCATTACATAGGGAGGAAGAATAGACAGACAGCAAGTCTCATCAATGTTTCAGTGCAAGCAGTTATCTGATCCAATTCCAAATGCCAGGCCACCATCAGTAATAAGAACACATCAAGGTGCAGATGAATGTATATGCAGGTCTATGCAGTAATTACAGAAGTGTCTATGAGAAGTGCAGTCATACACACGTGGTCAAAATGTTTGTACCCTTCCACTGAAAAGAAAAAAAAGCCTCACCATATTCTCGAAAATGAGATAAAACTGACAAAAGGACCTGGGAACCACCATTCTTTATTCCATATTTAATAGAACGGACACTTTGCATTGTATTTTCAATACACCATTATATCCGGAAAAATAAAATAAAGGAAAATGGCACGGACATAAATATTAGGGCCCATTAAGTAATATTTTGTTGCCCGGCCTTCTGAACTAATCACTGCAATAAAGTGCTTTTTGTAGCTCGGAATGACACTTCTACACATACCAACAGGTAGTCTGACCACTTTTCCCAAGATAAGTGCTCTAGTTCTCCCAGGTTTGATTGAAGAGTTTCTTTTCCCAACTGTGAGTTTCAGCACTTTCTGTAGATATACGATTCAGATAAGGACTCGTAGCAGGTCACTGCAGAAAAATCAACTGTTGTCCTCTTATCATTCTTAGGTGTATTTAGATGTACAATGCAGCCCCCAACTCCCCCCCAAAAAAAGTCCCTGTTTGGATTTAAGACTGTGTTTTTGAGTCCACCAGGCAGGTGTGCTACATGCCATCTCTCCGATTTTGATGAAACTTGGTATGGTAGAAGGGTACGCCCAAAAACTTAGTTAGCCAGCGTGGTTTCAGACTTGGTTGAATTCTGGGGGGACTAGACCACCCCTCCTGGTTTTTCAGGCAAAATCCTCAAATTTTCTCCTGTACAAAGGACAAAAGTAGAAAGCTCTCCTGTTCATAGAATTCAACAGATTTTATTATACCCCGACGAAATGTCGGGGGTATATATTTATATACCAAGAATTCCATCTGTCCGTCATTCCGTCCAAAGACATTATTTGTCCGATCGATATCTCGAATATTATTAATTGGATTCTTTTCAAATTCTTTTCAAATTTGGAACACATATCAAATTTCATCCTCAGGGAGAGGTGCAGCGCAAAGTGTCGGCCATCTGGGATGTTTTCCTGTTTTTGGACTTAGAATTTTTCAAGTGGGTTCAATGTCAATTTGTCCGATCGATATCGCAAATATTATACATTGGATTCTTTTCAAATTTGGCACACATTCTCTACCACAGTGAGAGGTGCAGTGCAAAGTGTTGGCCATCTGGCATGATCTTTCACAAAAATATCGCCGTTTTTCTGTTTTTGGACTTAGAAATTTTCAAGTGGGTTCAATGTCAATTTGTCCGATCGATATCGCAAATAATATGCATTGGATTCTTTTCAAATTTGGCACACATATTCTCTACCACAGGGAGAGGTGCAGTGCAAAGTGTCATAGATGTGTTGTTATTTTTGTCAAAATTGGTTTTCGGAATGTGATAATTTCTATAATCACCAACGGAAAAAGCATGATTGGGGACGTCGGGGGTATTAGTAAGCTCTGCTTACTTTTTGACTTGTCTCTTGGCATAAGCAAGACATCTTGTCAATCAAACTCAGTTAGTAGTTCACCTAGTAAATTGCTAAGATCAAAAATGCAGAAATTGAAGGTTTTTGGAGCCAAATATCTCCAATGGACATTCTTTGTTTAAGAAGTTGATACTTTGACATGAAAGACCAATGCTTGGGCTATGTAAATCATAAAAAAATTTTTGGGGAGTACAATATTTTCTGCATGAGCATGGTTCAAAATATGCAAATGAGCGAACCGATTTTCACTTGAAACCTGCTTCAATCAAGGCACAAACAGACGATTCTACGATAATACATCCATGTAACTCCTGCGATTTCTAAATTCAAATATCAGACATCTGGTTTAAGACTCAGAGAGACAATGGATTGCAAGATTTCGACGAATATTGTGCAAGAAATACTCGAAATTCTATGTTTATTTAAACACTAAAATATGAAATGAAAAACTACTTCCAAAAACCTTCGCAACCAGGGACCTGAACTGCAAAACCAAACACAGAACACCACTAATAGTACTCACGAGCTTCTGTGTCTTTATTTCTTTGTAATCTTGACTTCTAAGAATTATTTGTTTACAAGAATAGCATCGATTATAAATCTTGTGACACAACAATTGACCTCAGGTCAATGCTGTGGTTCTTTGACTTCGTAGAAAATTGAAGTTCAACAAGTCAGTTGTACAGCTGATTCCATATAAACTACTTTTTAAATACCAGCAACTACTTTTCATGTTGATTGAAGCGGTCCCTCGAACAGGGCTGGAACACGACGCCAGCACTGATGAAGAGGACGTGACCACTTTTCAATTAAACTATTCCTTTGAAAGTAATCGCTTGAATCCATGATTTCCAGGTAATGTCAGCACATTTCGAAATTAATACAAATCTCACAATATCCTGAATTGCACAAGCTTTTCAAAAGAACTATTTACAGTACATTACATGACTTTCTGCAAAGCGCGGCAAAATGTGAGCCTTCGATATCACGGTCAGCGTGAGCACAGGAAACCCATCGCTTTTCTATAACAATGAGCAAAAAAAAAAAAAGGGCTACATTAAAACATGCTCATTATCAGTAAGAAGTAAGAATAATAGCTGTATAGCCTGAATGATTCTGCACCTATTTGAAAGTGGCAGCAGCAACACTGCCTCTCTTTCAAAGATGACAGGCAAGAATGTGTGCTAACCGTAACTAAAAAGTCTGGAAACAGCTTTAGCTAAAAAAAAAAAAAAAAAACAATTAACCAATCAATCAAATCCTTTATTTAGCCAGATAAAAGCAATTGTGATCAAAAGTCTCTTTTTCAATGGTGATCTGGCTGAATGCAGCGAGTCACACACTAGTATTACATAAACACAACACAGTTCAAGACAATATCGACAAAACAGTACAATATAATACACAAACAAGGGACAAAATAGAGACTATCATCTGACAAGACAAAACTAAATTTACAGAAAAAAAAAATCATAAGTTCTAAAAATAGCTCAATATAAAAACAGTGGAAAAATATATCTAAACAGTACGACAGGTGCAGCTCATGAGAAAGGCCTCATAAGTACGATAACCAACGAGGCCATGGCTACAACAGGCAATGTCGTTAGATCACAAACAATTCAATCCAAAAATCATTTCAATTTTAAATAACTGAAATTTATTTTTCTGTCAGTAAACATAGGCCCAGCATATATTTTAGCAAGTGCATTTCAAATAAATAAAAAGAGAGAAAAAAAAGATACATTCTTAACCCTTTTAAAGTATAATATAGCCTAATTTTAGGCATCCCAAATGCCAGTCGCATGAACAAGTCTGCAACATACAATAAAAACAAATAAAAAAAACATAAGTGCCAACGATATATGAGACCTAGATTTACGTAGCACAAGCATTGGTCTTTAATGTCAGAGTATCAACTTCTTGAACAAAGAATGCCCATTGGAGATATTTGGCTCCAAAAACCTTCAATTTTTGTATTTTTGATCTTAGCAATTTACTTGGTGAACTATTAACAAAGTTTGATTGACAAGATGTCATTCATATGACTCAATCTTCCGGATGTGAACTCAATAAGGATGTAAAATTGTTTATACCAAGAGACAATAAAATCCGTTGAATTCTATGAACAGGAGGGCTTCCTACTTTTGTCCTTTGTACAGGTGAAAATTTGAGGATTTTGCCTCAGAAACCAGGAGGGGTGGTCTAGTCCCCCCAGAATTCAACCAAATCTGAAACCCCGCTGGCTAACTAAGTTTTTGGGTGTACCCTTCTACCATACCAAGTTTCATCAAAATCGAAGAGATGGCATGTAGCACACCTGCCTGGTGGACTGAAAAACACAGTCTTAAATGAGCAAATACTTAAAAGCCAATGATTTAATCATTATTGCAAGTGATGAATGAATTTCAGCAGAAAACTATTATTTTAACCCTGACTAATGCAGTGTGTAGCTTCTAACTTCTTCAAAAACCATGTTGAAAGACACATCTTCAAGGAAAATATTTCAATATTCATGTGTTTCAAGAGGGGCAAGTCATTGGCCTGCATCATGCAAAGAAAACAAATAAAGAGATCACTGGAATCACTGGAAACTGAAAGTGGGTTAAGAACTGTCCCACGTACTATTAGAACCTGGAAGGACAGCGGTGAACAGTCAACTTCACGAAAAAAATGGGTAATTTCCACAGGATCAGTATGACAAGACCGTACAGGATTGGGACTAAACAGCTGTGTGACCTAATAAAAGCCATTTCTTAGCAAAGCTAATCATGGAAAAAACATTTTCAATTTGCTGGGGAGCATACAGATTAGACTGAGGAGCGACGGGAAGGGGTCATGTGGTCTGATGAGTCCATATTTACCCCATTCCAGAGCAATAGGGGCATCAGGGTAAGAAAGGAAGCCCACCAAGTGATGCACCCATAATGCATAGTGCATATTGTACACACCTCTTGAGGCAGTGTTATGATCTGGGGTTGCATGAAATGGTTGATCTATGCTCAGCAACGCTATGCAGCAATAAATGAAGTCAGCAGACCACCTAACCAAATGTACCGAATGACTAAGTTATCCCATCTTATACATTTTTTTTCATCCTTGACGGAACAGACATATTCCAGGATGACAATGCCAGGATTCATCAGTCTCTCATTACTCGGGCCGGTAGGGCACGAGTCTAAGTTTTGGCTCCGTTCTTCCTTTTTTTTTTTGTTTGTTTTCGGGGTCGCGATTGTCCTGCTCATGCGCGCGCGTGGTTTCGCGATTGGCCCAGGCCTAGACCCGGCCCGAGTACAGGCTCTGAGGAGCCTCTTGTTGTGAAAGAGTGGTCCAGTGAGTTAGAGGAATCATTTTCACACATGAAGTGGCCACCACAGAGTCCTGACCATAACCAACTGAAAGCTTTTCGAATGCCCTAGAGAAGGCTTTACGGAGTGGTTTGACCTTCCCGACGTCAATACAAGATCATGACCAAAAATTGATGCATCTCTGGTTGGAAATAAATGTCGTAACATTGCACAAGACTGTCTAAACAATGACAAAGAGTATGCACCTTGATTAAAACTAAGGGCGGTCCAACAAAAAGTGTGCAACATTTTTTGGCCAGGCAGGGTAAGTTTTGGGTCATTTTCCTGCAGTGGGATCCATGACCTGTGACTATGACTGCTCAGATTCAAAGGACCCTTTGCCAGACACAGTAAAGCAGCACCAAAACATAACTGACCTCCATGATTTATGATGTTCTATTCTTTGAGACCTTCATTTTTTTTTTCTTCTGTGAAGAAGCTGATAGGGCATACCAAAAAAGCTCTAATTTTGTTTCATCAGGCTGAAGACATTCTCCCGGAAGCATTGGAGCTTGTCAAAGTGAATCTTAGTAAACTGCAGTATGATTTTTTTTCATGTTTCTTATTCAAAAGTGGGGTCTCTCTAGGTCTTCTTCCATGAGCCCACTTTCATTAAAATAGTGACAAATGGTGCGAGCAGACACTGATGTACCTTGATCATGGAGGTTGGATTGTATTTGTTTTTAAATTTTTCTTAGCTCTTTTTCCACTTTTCACAGTCTCCTTCTGGGGCTCATTGTTCTTATGCAGCTACATTGGCTGCAGTCCCATGGACCTTAAACTTCTTGATAATACACCTTTTGCTGTTCATTACGAGAAAATACACATTCATTTGTGTGAAATGGCGACCAATTTCACCAAGAAACATTCATCAGCGACAAAAATCGAACATTTGCGCGTACCGCAGATTCAGTAACGCCATTGGCATTTTAATCATTCATTTTTGGACATTCTTTAGCGTCATTCAGCACACAATAGAGAAAAAATACTTTCATTTGCGTTAATATGATAGGCATTAACACCATCATTAAAGTCATTTGCGACAATTAACGAACATAAAAGTGGATTTAACATCTTTATCACACCGTTTGACTTTCAATAGCATTTCTGGACCAGTTAGTGCGGATAACACAAATATTCACGCGATTGTACAAACAACTGAACGTTCTTAACATTCAATCCACAAAAATCTTTTTTCAATTGAACAGTAGCCTACATTTTGCTCATTGCTGCATTATCACTGTGATGTACAGTAACAGTGTCTGTCTTACTGTACATCACACTGATAATGCAACAATGAGCAAAATGTAGAAGACAGATAGACAGATACAAGAACATATGTATCACCATATAGGCCTCTACTTTCATCATTGGTCAATACAATGGGAGCAAAAGGCATTTATCATGGTGGACTAGGTGACCTTTCATAGGTTACCAGCCACTACAGTCAACGATTTCCCACACTGACCCCAGCTGCATACTAACCTGTAGAATCTGTTGAAGCTTCATCACTCGCTTGTAAATAGGAGAGTGGGGTACATTGTACCGCTTTGCATTCTCAAACATTAGTATAAGGTCAGTCTCCATCTGCTCCAGGCTTTCGTACTCATTGTTTTTCATCTTGTTTCTGAAGAGAGCAAGACAGTCAGCTCACCTTCAATACAAGCAGTCATCAATGTACATAGCCTGCAGCATTGGAGAGCTCCATGATTGAAACATTAGGCATTTTATCCATTACAAGACAGCAAAAGTAGTGAATGAATGAAGTCAAGCAAAGACTGACAGCATGAAGCATCTCCTTATGAAACAAATCCAGTTACTCTTTTTAATATTTTCTAAAATAAAATCTAAGACTTTAAATTCAATTCAAGATAAATTGGGATAATGTGTAAAATGTAAACAAAAAAGCAAACTGTAATTTGCAAATCCCTCTTATCTGTCTTCAATTTAGAAAAGTATGAAGACAAAAAGTAATGTTTTAACTTGAAAGTTTTACTGTTTTTTGAAAATAATAGCCATTTCAAAAGCTGATGCAACACTTACTAATGAAATTAGGACGGGTGTATGTTCAGCACTAAGAGGAGATTACCTGTATTCTAATAATTAAACAGAAGTAAAAGTACAGCAATGGCAAATGAAAGAATGAGATGGTGCGCAGCTGGCCATACCGGATCTGCTGCAGAGAGATGGGCTGCTTGATCTGGAGGAAGTAATCAGGATAGTCTTTCCTGGAGGGCAGCTGCAGGAAGGGCTCGGCGATGAGCTTGCCCTGGCTGTTCCTCCCACCTCGGATCGCCTCGTACAGCTGGAAGATGGGGTTACTCACGTCCATGCTGGAGTTCACACACTCCGCCTCTGTCTCCCCTTCATCGTAGCGGATGGCTCCTAAAATAAACATAGCTGAATAACTCCACGGCATCTGTCTGGCAGTAGCTCTGACTGTGTGCATTACATGCCAAGTACCGGCGCATTGCATTTCTATGGAGGTACTACGCCAAAGTATAAGGCACCCCGGGTTTCTTTAATATAAATATGGCCTTAGACTTTTATTTTTCGTATTCTAGAGTATAATGGTGCAGTATAAAAAAGCACATTTGAGATTCCTAACATGAATTTTATTTTTTATTTTTTCCTGATTTTGGGGTATCATTGACAAAGCCTGATCACGACATAATCAAGCTTTGGCAGTATTTGGAGACAGAAGCAAGTGAGACAGTCCACACATGTTCTCCAGTATGCTTTGCACAACCTACAAGCCAACAATGTTATGAAACTGTAAAACTACCAGTCAATGTATTTAAAGTTTACTTGAAGAACAGTCCTGCAAATGTATTTATTTATTTAATCTATTATTAGTGTAAAGCTCTGGCATTTTTCAATATTTAGAAACTTTCTATTAACACGGAGACATCTTCTACACGAAGAATCAGTTTAAATGTGCCAAAGACTTGCATAAAACAGTAAGTCCTCCGTATGCTTCTCTATAGTAGTTATTCCAAGTATGCATCGCGATGAACATACCAGAAAACATGGCGTCCTCTTCGCTCTCTGAGCCGTACTGGAGCGCCAGGGTGATGGGGGGAATGCGATCTCCGTGCGCTGACCTTCGGTTCCTGGTATGTAAGCACACAAACGGTAAGAGTAGATGAATCATTACTGCCTGTTACACCTTGAAAAGTTTTCTCTATGGTGTAGAGCAAAAGTGCTAGTCTCTATGGTTCATTCCATTTCTAGACAAATAAAAAATTAGGGTCAATAACAATGCATTCGAACATAACATAACATTCAAACAAATACCAAAAAAAGTCCTAGCTGCATTCTAAATTAGATTGTTCATGGATATGAATATCCAAGGCTGTCTAACAATAAAATATGAAATAAAATGTTGCATATGTGTTCAGGCAGTGCAGGACGTACATATAAACTGAAATCACGTACCACACGTAAAAGAGAATACACTCGTCCAAATTTTACAGATTGCTGAAAAATGCTGCATATTTTATATAATTATATATTTTAAATACCTGATTCGAATACTGGATTTCGTGGGCTCGGCATACTCAATGTCCATCTTTCTCTGGATGAAAATCTTCTTGATGGTGTTTGCATCCTTTGTATACAGAAAAATAATTTAAATCAAAAATAATTTTAAAATGTTCTAAATTTAAATTGAAAGCTTTACTCAAAGGTCCCACATAATGCATCCGCCCCCCTTGCCCCAAGTAATTATCTTCTTGAATGTCCAAAAAGAAGATCCATAACATTTTCAGACAAAAAAAAAAAAAATCTGTACTTTCTTGGTCATTCACTGCATGTCTCATGTCATTCTCTCCCACTGAAGAATAAGCTGTTTTAAGTAGATGTCCCCTCTCTGATAATGAGCACTGCTCTGATTGACCATCTGATGTTAGTGCTATGAGGTGGTAATGTGGATGTGAACTATGCACAGCAAGTCTGTTTGTGACATAGAAAAAGCAGGAATTTCAAACAGCATGTCTTAAACACTGTAGAGGAAAACAGGTCTAATGGCTAAACTGGGGGTCTTCAAAGTCAATATTCTCTGGACTGTCAGACACAGTGGAGACTGTGCAGGTGGACTAAACTGGCAAAAGTATTTTCCATAATATGGGTGCTTGATATATCTTTACACTTGCATAAGTAGGTTTGCAAAAGTTGCAAACTATAATATTTACAAAAGCACCAGAGCTTCAGTGATACACAATAATAGACTGTTATTTTCCAAATTAAACAAAACAATAAATAAAATATGACACGCACACATGCACACTATATGACCAAAAGTATCAGGACACTCCTTGGTTTGGGACTGCTTTAAATGGTTTGAGTTAGGCACTTTATTTCCATTGAAGGCAACTCATTGTATTCTACAGCATTATATCACATTCTAGATGATTCATTGTTACCACTACAGCAGGGAGTTTCAATATCGCAATACCCCAGGCACTCGACAAGGTCCATACAGAAATAGTGCTGATGATAGCAAAGTAGAAGGACATGACTGGCTTAGACAGAGCCAACTGCGAGCCAATCTTGATGCTCAACATCAATGCCTCACATCACTGATGCTCATGTGACTTAATGGATTCAAATCCCTACAGCGGTGCTCCAGCATCTAAAAAATCCTTCCTACAAGAGAAGAGCCTGTTTTAGTGACAATGTATGGGCTAGTTCCAGATTCATACACGCTATTAGCCCCTGCCAAAAAGTCAAGCGGGGGATATTGTGATAGAGCTCGTCCATTCGTCAGTCCAGATAAGTAAGGACAAGTTCTCAGAAACCACTTCACCTTGATGAATGAACTTTTGTGTGTGTATTTGTCACTAATCATGGCCTTGATTGGGTTTGAAAATGAGATTCCATGGTAGCAGGAGATATTGATGACAACATCTTCATGTTTTGGATGATGGTGGATATCAGACGTCCATATACTTTTGGCTGAGCAGTGTATAAACAACCACCTCAGAAACGAGAAAAATACACAGTACCTTGAAAACCTGTGACCCCGGCTCATTGTATGTTTTGGCATTTTTCACCAAAAGGTCAATGTCCTTGGCCATGGCATTGATGTTTTTGTAGTAACTCATCTAGAACACACATTTGCCAAAGAAACTAAGACAGATTAGGACTGCCAAAATTATTCAAACTGAGAGAATTAGCCAATTCAAACAAAAAGTTGAATTTCTGTGAGGCTGCAAGTCTCAGATATTGCATTAACTAGCAGCTCTGCTTGTATTTTGTGAGTGAAAGTCACCAATAAGCATTTTATATCACAAGGATCAAGTTCCACGATACCTGTATCCGCTGAGAAATGGTTTTCAGATCAATTGGTTCCTTTATTATGGCATAATAGTCTGGGTATTGCTGAAAACGGAATCAAAAATGTGGATTAAAATAACCTTAGCTAAGAATATATACAGTATCAAACAAAGCAGAGTACAAGCAAATACAAATTAAATCCAAGTAAGGCACTGGGTATAGACCGGCCTAAAGGACTATGTTCAGTGTGGCTCTTACCACTTTGGAGGGCAACCTCTGAAACAGTTCGCTGACCAGACGACCCGAGGGTTCGGCGAAGGTGACCACAGCCTCTAGGAGTTGCTCCAGGACCTCCTTTAGACAGCTGAGTGAAGGCTGGTGATCCAGTAAGGGCAAGAAATAAGCTTCAAAAGTGCACTAAAAACGTGTATACCCATGCATGTAGAAGTGTTATAAAAGAAAATCAAAGATAAATTCAGCCATTTCTTTTAAGGTTTTAAATGCCAATAGTCCACACCTCCTCCTCAGTGGAGGCCATGGGAGCTTCTTGCATGTCGTCTCCTTCCTCTTCATCCTCATCGTCGTCCCCTCTTTGCACAAACTCATTCTTCGTACGCAAGTAGAGGTCCCAGAGCTTGCAAGCAGCTTTGTACTCAGGGCTTTCAGCCTACAAAAAAATTAATTTTCAGGATTAATTTCAGAAAATTTGTCAGGCAGCAATTTGGAGGTACGTTTGTAGGCTTATATTATGTGAAAAGCACTGTTCGGTGCAGGTTGAAATAACTTTAAAAACTACTGTGCTAAAATAACAAAGGCAAATTAACTTTAGAGAGCTTACTGAACTCAGGCACTTTGTAGACTCAGTAGAAAGATCTACACTTTGTAGAACAACTTCTAGTGTAGGGTCAGCAAAACAAATAACAGTTAAGCAAATCAGAATATGAGTTAGATGGAAAACAAAAATATTAGTGCTTGATTTGGGACTCTTTATGATGTAACTGCTAATTACCTAGGCGTCTAAAGAATCCTGATCATAAGCTTTGGCTATAGTCCTAAAAAAAAAAAAAAAAGAAAAAAGCAATACAATTCCTATTTGGTCATAAACTGAACATTAGCATCGTTTATGCTGGTCCCAAGCAAGGATTGGGGAACACAAAGCAAGCTTTGTTCCAAGGATACTATAAATATGCTAGTTTTCTTCTTCTATGGTAAGAGACTGTCACTGTATCTTGGTTATCCAAACTCAAAATGCTGGCGTCTTGGCTGCCAGTCCAGGATATATTTATAATAATATTTATTTTAATGGATGGGGAAATAAATGGAGCCTTCAAATCAAATTAGTCATCTTCGAGCCAATAAAAATCAAAACACATAATTCATTTTTAAATTAGTAACCCCCCCCAAAAAAAATATTACTAAAAGCATTGCTCAGAAAAATGGGGGAATCAAAGAACACAAATGCCGCAACCTCACTAAAACAACACAGCTTGAAATAAAGCCTGGTTACATTTACCCTAAATCAACCTGTACCCAGCATATTGTATTCACGTGGCATTTTAAATCTATTTACATGTCATTCCACTCATTTAGCAGTTCAGAGTATGTGTGTTCCGTCTACATCTGAGGTGCCTGGTACCTGGTAATATGTCTTCGCATTGCTAAACAAAAGCTGAAAGTCAACAGTGAGCTGCTCCACATCATCATACTCCTCCATCTTCAACTTCTGCTGGATTTTCATCATATCTATGGGCTGGGCCACCACTTCATAATAGTCTGGTTGGTTTCTTCATGAGAGGAAAGAAAATGCCATTCGCAATAAACAGTCATTTTACTGGAAAAACAATAATCAAATTTTTTCAGTAAAGGAAAAATGTTCCACCCTTAAAGTAGAGTACCTTCTCTTTGGAGCCCTGATAAACAGCTCACAGAGCAGTCGTCCATGTTCATCCTTGTAATCTCTGATTGTGTTATACAGTTCGTGGCAGACTGCAATCTTAGAACACTTAAAATCAGTTGCATGACACTGATACGTTCTGAGACAACAAGGCAGGAGGACGGCATGCAGGTTAATACAAAAAGGCCCTTAAAAAAGCAAGAGGCAATATAATACTTTTTAATGCCATTTCTCTCATGGTGCGCATAGATACCTTAAGCCAAAGATGGAGCGGAGCAAAAATGTGCTTTTATTTAACTTATTAAGCATTAATTTGGTCCGAGATTGAAATAGGCCAAAATAGATATAGGAGGGTTTTTTGAGAGGGGTGATCCATACACCTTATCGATTCGGGACACATTGTGAATTAGAAGTTTATGCATTACTTTCCTTTGTAGTTATAGACAAGAAAAATGAACAGCAAAGTTGGTGTAATATGTACCACGCACCATATTATTAACAATAGTTGCTGCTGATTACTAACTGACGAACTACGCAGCGCAAATTGTTCTTGATGCGCTCGCAGTCCATACAATAATGGAACAAGACTTAGAGAACAACCTACTGGATCAACAGGAAGAATGTTGGACACTCGTCTCCTCTTTCGAGCGCTTCCAACCGCAGATGAGGGCGTCTGGACATCCTCAAAGTCACCGCCACTTACACTACTGGATGGGGAAGTCGCTCTTCGTCTTTTTGACCCCATAGGGCATCAGCGAAGTTACCTTCATGTGAATCAATTCACTTAACGTTAATATTAAGTTACCATTAGTTCTGCGCACCAACTGAATTTAATGTAACACTGACACACACACGGCCCTTAAAAGGTTTAGAGGCAATATTATTCTTATTTAATAGCATTATTTTCATGGCATGCATAGACATCTTAAGCTCAAGCTGTCACAGACCGAACACTGCATTTATGTTAATAAATAAGCAGATAAATAACCAATCGATATACAGTGCTATGATGTCCCCGATAAGCGTGCACTAACGTGAGCGAATAACGTTCATGTTGGCTGCATTGTTGATGATAGTTACTTAATTCTCCAGAAATGTTGACCCGTTATCTTGTTTCGTAAATAAATAGCAGATTATAACAAGCCCACAACGCAATAAACGTACATCCACAGCTCCTGAATTCTGACTATGCGAAGTGAACGTTATCTATCTTCAATTAAACAAAAAAATTAAAAAAGAATAACGTATGGAAAAGCAACGGTCGGAAAACCAGTCACGTACCGTGAAACTAACCCCCTGCAGGCACCGCGGGGACATAAATGTTACCAATAACTTATTGGCTAGAAAATGTAACAGGTTGCATTTACTGTCATTAGACTAATTTTCGCAAAGTGCAAGCCATCAGTGGACTGTATTTTAACCCGCTTGCACGTTAGCAGGCTCCCTCAAGCTGCTTTCACACCGGACGCGAAACGAATTTTTCGCACGAC
Source organism: Gymnothorax javanicus (assembly GCA_029692085.1). Classification (NCBI taxonomy): domain Eukaryota; kingdom Metazoa; phylum Chordata; class Actinopteri; order Anguilliformes; family Muraenidae; genus Gymnothorax; species Gymnothorax javanicus. The sequence goes on along the minus strand of CM056202.1, from coordinate 44,548,079 downwards.
AGATTACATTCAAAGTCAATGCAAAGACGCGAATACACATGTGTATTCGCGTCTTTGCATTGAATTTGAATGTAATCTGTCGTGCGAAAAATTCGTTTCTCGTCCAATGTGAAAGCGGCTTCACAGTTCGCTACTGGATCTTGTCTGCCAGTAAGCGACTGACAGCATCCGCGCCTGTCACATAGCTAGCTAACTACTACCCACTCTGGAGAGCAGCTAGCTAGCTAATTTGCGACGCTGGCCAATCTGTCCGCTCTGCATCTTCGCAGAGTCTGCACAGCTGGCCAGCTATCAAGCTTATTCGCAGATAAAGCAAGATAATGCAGCAAGCTAGCAGGTCATCTCCGGATAGACTCAATAACGCAACTAATGCGCGCAAATCATCCGGTTCGAGAAAACATGACGCGCACTTGCAACTTACCTTTTATTCAGAATGACAGTATACACCAGCCAAGAACAAGTCCGCAAGTTACATTGTGTTGACAGATGAAGCCCGAAAACTTAGCCTTGCTAGCTTACTGAAAAAATTAACCCTTTCCTAATTTCTAACGGAAGCGGAAGTTTAAAGGGACAGTTCACCCTAAAATCCAAAATACAAAATTTCCCTCTTACCTGTGGAGCTATTTATCTAAACGCATTGTTTCGATATGGAGTGCCGCGCTTTGGATACATCCGTACAGCTGTCTCTGTGGCAGCATTCGAGTACACGAGTACAATTTAGTTCCATTATATTCTAGAGTAGGCAGATGTCTCCACGGTCGGTATGCGTCTTCGAAACATGGGGAATTGCACTTAACAATATAAATAACTCTTTAGGCAAGAGGGAAAATATGCATGTTTGACTTTTGGATGAACTATCTCTTAAAACTTCCGCCTCTGTTAGAAATTAGGAATGGGTTATCTTAGGATTTTTGAAAGTAACTGAGTTGTATGCGATAGAGATGTATGAGACACTACTGATACTCTTACTACTACCACTACTACTACTGATAATAATAATAATAATAATATTTTTTTCAAATTGAATTTAGGACATTCCGTGGCATGTAAGCTCAGAATGAATCTACGCTGCAAGTCCCCACCACAGTGAGGAACACACTTGGCTGCATGATTTAATTATGATTGCATTTAATTGATCAAATATCTATGATAATTTTTTTTTTAAAATCAACACTGAGATTAAAAACATGAACAATAAACAGTGAATTATGGCTCTCATATTTTGAGGCGACACTCATCCAGCTATCTGTTATTGTTATTGAAGGCTTGCTCAGTGCCATTTCTCTCATTCTCGCAGTAAGGATGCAATTGAATCATTGAGTTTCCAAAGGATCCAACTCAAATGAAGTATAGGTCTGCAGAACTTATAACAAAAAGGGCAACTTTCTTGTAATTTCAGCTAAAAGTATCCCAATGACACTCTCTTGAAAAGAAGTAGATGAAAAATGTATGGAAAACATATGGGCAAAAAAAAAAAAAAATCTATTTTTCCCTTTCTTGAAAAAGAGTGTTCCTTGGAGTTGGGCCCTTTGGAAATTAAAGGAATAAACTGTGAAGCCACTTCTCCCAAACATATGATCCTGGGATTAGGAGAATAATATGGCCAAAAACTACTGTCACCCCTGTATGCGAAAAAGAAAAGTATAAACATGCACTATACTAAATGCTGAGAATATGCACTTCAAGCATGTTGACTGTTTGATAGCAAATCTGAAACTGTGTGCAGAGCCTAACTGAAAAATAGTCTTCATTAGGGCTTGCAGTATATTGTATATCAGTGGTGGCTGCTGAGCTGAAAATAAAGTATGTACAAAAATTCCTTTTGAATAATGATTAGTTTTGGCCTGTTCTCAATAATTTGCCTTGATTAACAATGCGTTAACTCAGAAAACCCCCAACTCTATCAGGTGGAGCCACTTCTCTCTGTTGTGGTAAGACAAAAAGTAGAATTCTTAATTTGCATGCAAAATTGGGCACAATATATTCAACTATGTTCAAAATTATGGATTTTAATACAAGTTGTTAATAATTGTTTTACTTTAACCACTCAAGGAGAGCTTAGGTAGCCTGCAGTGTCACAGGTTAACACTGCTAATAATGCAGAGTTGTTTATCCTTTTTTCGTAAAGCGTACTTCGTGCTTAAAATTGCTACTTTTCTGCACTGAATTTATGTTTGAATCGCCAATGCAGATGCAGATTTGGTAATTGTACTTGGAAAACATAACTGTATATTGAATATTTACGAGAAGGATGTGCCTTAGAACTATTCAAAAGATGGAGTTCCTATGTCTGATATGGTGGGATAGAAGCAGCATTAATTCAACCTCCTCTTTCACTCCTGATCTTCAACTAGCCTGGCAAATATGGCAACATCTACCAGGATATGCAGTATTGATTATGAAAAATTTGTCTAACCTCAAAGAAACAATGTAAAGCCATGCAGACACTGCATTGCCAAAAAAGTCTCACACAGTAATATTTTGTTGGACTGCCTTTAGCTTTGCGCGCATTTGTAGTGGCATTGTTTCGATAATCTCATGCAATGTTGTAACATTTATTTCCATCCAGATTTACATTAATTTTTGGCAGAAATCTTGTGTTGATGATGGAAGAGTCAGACCACTCCATAAAGCTTTCTCTAGCACATCCTAAAGATTGTCAGTTGGTTAAGGTCAGGACTCTGTGGTGGCTAAATTCATGTGTGATTTTGATTCTTCAAGCTCATTGAACCATTCTATCACAATTTGAGCCTGATGAACCTATTGTCATCCACTGTCATCCCAGAATATGGCTGTACCATCGAGGATTAGAAAAGCCATTGATGTGATAATCTGGTCATTCAATACATTCAGGTAGTCTGCTGACTTCATTATAAAGTTGCATTACATTGGTAAGCCTAGATATGACCATTTAAAGCAACCCAAGATCATAACACTGCCTCCTGAGGCTTGTGGGCACTATGCACGACAGGAAAATTGCTTCATAGGCTTCTTTCTCAATATGATGTGCCTTTCGCACATTTATGTAAGGTAAATGTTAACTCATTAGATGGCATGACCTTTTCCATTGCTCCACAGTCCAATCTTTATGCTCCATTGCAAATTGTGGCCATGCAGCTGGAAAGCTCCAATCCTGTAAGTAATTGTCACATTGTGTGCATGGAAACGCTCTTTCTCAGTTAAACACAGCCTTGAGCTCTACTGCCACATTTTTTGACTGTCATTTAGTTCTCTTTTTTAACTTTACTGGTCTCTTTTGTTGTCTACTGTTTGTTCAATTGTCACTAATTTCATTTGGCAATCTTTGTAACTTGAACTATTGCCACTTAACTTGCCTCCTTTAGCTCTGTACTTATGTCCATCACTCTGGATAAGGGCCTCAGCTAAGTCCCTGTAATGTAATGTAATGTACTGCTGGTTTTTCAGATGAGACTTCACCAAGCGTTTTGGTGATCTCCGATCATGATCATTCATGCCCTTTTTTCAACCATAATTCTTCTACAAAATTGATGGTACACCAATATCCTTCCAGGTTTTCATAATGCATTGGGCAGTTTATAACCCAATTCCAGTGATTCCAGTAATGCCCTTTGTAGTTTTTTATTTGCTTGATGCACGCCAATAATTTTCCCCTCTTGATACACAGTGATATCTTTTCCATTACCATGGGATGTGTTCTTGAAAAGCTACACACTGCATCAGTTAGGATTAACCCTCCTATTATGTTCTGGGTCAATTTGACCCGACTTAATGTTCAACGTCTCTAAAAACATGGTTAACGTACTTTTTTTCTGCTAGTTGTTTCCCCCTAACTTTACGGGTAGACCATGAATTTCACTGAAAAAATATTTCATATTCTGAACACAATTTTGTAAGCATCAGTGTTGTTTGGGTCATTTTGACCCCAGAATCAATTATTACACAAAACCATAATTTTTTTTGTGGAATTTTTCCTTTATTTGACAGTTATACAGTGTAGAGAGACAGGAAAGTTGGGGAGAAGAATGGGGGAAGACATGCAGCAAATGACCTGAAACGGAATCGAACCCAGGTCGCTGCAGGAAGGACTCAGCCTTTATGGTACGCGCGCTTAGACCGACGAGCCACCGGGGCGCCCCACAGAACCATAATTTTGACCTCATTTTTGTAGTGTTGCCTGAGACTGAAGGCATGTTCAAATTAATTTCTCATTCATTTCATAAATCGATGATTGATGTATAAGGGGAGGATGGGGTTAATCATGTTTTATTTACTTGGCTATTGAAATGGTCAGTAGAAGGGCATAAATGAGCTGAGAGGAGATTGGGTAAAAATTTCAGTTACAAACATCTAATGTAGTTTTTCATTGCGGGGATCAAACTGACTTCAACCAAAAATGGCTTATCAATCTGAACATAATAGGAGGGTTAAAAGAATTGTTTCCAGAAACATTAGTCGCTGTGGTAATGATTCCACTGTTTGTATATTGAGCCTTTTTTAGAACTTATATTTATTTATTTTTTTGATATTTAGTTTTGTCCTGTCAGATGGTAGTCTCTATTCTGTCCCTTGTTCTTGTGTTATACTGTACTGTTTTGTCAATATTGTCTTGAACTGTGTTGTATTTATGTAATACTTGTTTGTGACTTGCTGCATACCGCCAGATCACCATTGAAAATGAGACTTTGGTCTCAACTGGTTTTATCTGGTTAAATAAAGGATTTGATTGATTGATTGATTCAATCACAGGCTCTAAGGTATTTGCTTACTTAAATCCAAATGGCAACTTTTTTTCTTTTGGTCAGGCAGTGTAGCTCAAAAGAATACGAACAGAGTAGTGAAAAGCTGCTTAGAGAATAACAAAATGAAAAAGATAAATTGTTGTGTCTTCAGTCAACTATCAAAATCTCCTATTTCATACTATATAAATACACAATATTACCATTGGTTGTGTGTGGAGAGGCCGAATTCACAATTCAGCTTTCATTCTTTCCATCATTAGTTAGCCCTGCAGGAAAAAAGCAAATAAAATGCAGACCTAGGAGTCCAAACATTCCCTCTCTAAGTAGGTTCTGTCCAATAAATTTTTGTCTTATCTGACTAGTGAGAGTCATTGCTATTTAATCCAACAGCAATCAATATTTGCTCTAAAATGACGCATCACCTCACTCTGGTGCTTTCACTGGGTGGTAGTGGATCCAGAATAATGGCGTTTTTAGTGTTTCTTTCCAACACATTATTCATGTACAGATAGTAGAACTCAGAAGAGATACCTTATGTCTTTGCCATTTTACTGCTAATATTGTGGTTAAATTTATTTTTTATGAAGTATTGAGATGTACCTCACAAGCAACTATAAAGCTTGAATAAGATGTGTACAACGGAGGCAAATGGTATGCTTTACTGCTAGTTACATTTAAATGATTTCCTTGGTCATACTTTTCATATTGAAATACTTTTAATGGTTATACAAGACAACTCTTTAACCTTCAGAAAAGGTAGTAGTACTGGGTATTGAACTACATCAAACAAAAGGTGCGTTGCAGCAAAGCAATACTGCAAATGCTGGTGATTTTCATTATGAATGTTAATTTGCTCATGGATTGATCAGTAATGGTAACATTCCAGCGACGCCATGCCATTCTAAGGCAATTAATGATAATACACTTTAGTGTATCGCATACCGTACAAGAGTGAAAGATTTCTTAAGTGGGTATGGAGTCAGACTTTGAGGAGGGGTTTGCATTATTTTCATTGTGGTGTCAATATTTCATTATAAGGGACAATTGTAAATGATTTTGATGAACAAAACCTTTCCCCTAAGTTTTCTATTTAGTTTGGAGACCAAATGGATACATACTTTACAAGCCTCCTTATTTTAAATGTGAAAAAGATGATTGAAATGTAATACACCCATGCAAATTATGCAAAAATGTGTTCCACGATCATCAAAATGGCAAATGTAGTCCAAAAGGGCAGAACAAGTATGATCAAAATGACTTCATAGTATGGTTAACAGTGCCCAACATAGTGGTTCTGCCATTTGATAAACAGCTGCATTCCAGGGAATTTCACACAGTGCACCCTCTAGATTTTACAGAAATTGCTAATACAGAAAAACATCCTGGGAGTGTCAGCACTGGGGCAGATCTAGTCTTGTTAATGAGAAAGGTCAGTGAATAGGCAGACTGGCTTAAGCTACTATGACAGGTCACAGAACATGAGCAAAACAGTATCCCTTAACACACACAATGTTTAACTTTCAAGCAAATGGAGAACAGACTACTCAAGGTTCACATCTGTCAATGAAAAGCATGAAAACAAGGTCACTATGGGCAAGTGATTTGAGATAAGAAAATTGATCGGACGAAGATCATGAGAACATTGCCTGGTCAAGTAAATCTTTATATCTGCAGAGGCATGCAGGTAGACTTGGCTCTGATAAATGCAAACGTGATTAATCCATTGATCCATGCTGCCTAGTGTCCATGATGCAGTGATGTGCTTTCTTGGCAAACATTCAAGCTGATTCAATTCAATTAGCATGACTGGCTTCAGTTCACTCCAATAGCCTGTGAAGACCCAGATTTCGATCTAATGAAGCTCCTTGATGAGAAGCTGGAACAGCATGAATGGGAGACCCAAAAATCAGCAGGAACAATTGATATTACCGAGTCATGAACTTAAAGCCTGAACTCCGTGAAACCGATTGGACCTATTTCGAGGTCTGTCAAATGCAGCAGCTGTTATCAAACCTGACAAACTTCAGCCCAACTTAAATTCTAGAGGAGATCCCAAGGTTTTAAAGGATCCAAAATATGTCCTGCTGAATTACAGGGAAACGTGTATAAAGCGATGTACAAGATCTAGATATTTTCCATGTGATGTAATACTGAGGCCATTAAAAAAAAAAAAAAAAAAAAACCCATGGCATCCTGGATCTGAATATTTCTCTAAACATTAGTGTGATGTAGCTTCAGTGAATTTGAATTGCTGCAACAAGCAGATACAGAATATGTATGTGACACAGCATTTTTTCCACTTTGTAGGACTTATTCTGACTTTGGACCAACTTCAAGGGGAAGTTCAAGTAAAAAAAATGGGTTAAAGAATGTTTCCAGCTGCTTGCTGAATTCATGCAGAAGATCTGAAATTTGAATACAAGGATTTTCTACCATCCAAGTCTGCAGCAGACCCAATAGGGAGTACATAAACAGTCCACAAAATTATGCGCTCAGGTTTTTATTCTCGTTTAGTTCAATAAGGCAGACTTTGAAACATCCTGCCGACGTTGGTTCCATTTTGCCAATGCTTGCACACGGACCCCGAGGACTGCTCCTCCAAAAACATAAAAAGATCTAAGTTTGTGAAAGGAAGTACTGCTTCCCAATGCTACCGAATCTAACATTCTGAATTTCAGTATGGCATTTCAGAGAATACAGAAAAAGAAAGTCAGCTTTCAGTGGTACACATGTTAATGAAATGGCATCGCTGAATGCTGGCAAGACTCAAAACTGATTATGCACCATAAGCTAGCTGCCAATGGATAGATAATGCATGTCCAATTTACTTCCCTGCTGGGGTCACATACAGTGCCGTGAAAAAGTATTTGCCCTCTTCCGGATTTCTCACTTTTTTTGCATCTTTTTCACTCTTAAATGTTTCAGATCAAACAAATTTTAATATAAGACAAAGATAATCCGAGTAAATACAAAATGCAGTTTTTAAATGATGACTCCATTTATTATGGGGAAAAAGCTATCCAAACCAACCTGGCCCTATGTGGAAAAAGTAATTGCAAGTTGCCACTTGGAACAGTGGAACCTTCCCAGGAGTGGCCAGCCTACCAAAATTACTCCAAGAGAGCATCGACGACTCATCAAGGACATCAAAAAAGAACCAGAACAACATCTGAGGAACTGCAGGCCTCACTTGCCTCAGTTAAAGTCAGTGTTCATGATTCAACATTAAGAAGAAGACTGGGCAAAAATGGCATCCATGGGAGGGTTCCAAGGCGAAAACCACTGCTGACCAAAAAGAACACAAAGGCTCGTCTCTCATTTGTCAAAATACATCTTGATGATCCCCAAGACTTTAGGGAAAATATTCTGTGGATTGACGAGACAAAAGTTGAACTTTTTGGAAGGTAAAAGGAATCCCGTTACATCAGGTAAAACAAACACAGCATTTCATAAAAAGAACATCATACCAAAAGTCAAACACGGTGGTGGTACTGTGATGGTTTGGGGCTGCTTTGCTGCTTCAGGACCTGGATGACTTGTCGTAATTGATGGAACTATGAATTCTGCTCTCTTCCGGAAAATCCTGAAGGACAATGTCCAACCATCAGTTTGTGACCTCAAGCTCAAGCGCACTTGGGTTATGCAGCAGGACAATGATCCGAAACACACTAGCAAGTCCACCTCTGAATGGCTTAAAAAAAAAAACAAAAAAAACAAAATAGTGGCACAGCCACTGCGCCCGCTTGGCCAAACATGGCCAAAATGGAACTCCCCCTATTGGCCATAGTATTGGTCCGATTGGGCGGAAAATCGAACTCTGTCTGGACCTTAAGACGCTATATACACATATGACATATGAAAAGGATTGGTGAAAAACTGAAGATGCAAGAGCGCAGACGAGCCAAAAGTTTATGCACACAGGCACGGATGCACGACATACCACCACTAAAGACCCCGAGCATTGCATAAGCCCCTTGGGCCTTTTCGCCAAGCGGGCAAAAAATTGGAGCATCTTAGCTCATAGAATAAGGAAGCTAGAGCTGTTTGAAGTTTTGCAGAAAAAGCCCCCTGGTGGCCAAACCGAGAATCACAGCACACCCAAAATCGAACTGGGGCTAGATCGCGGGCCCATATACATGCATACAAAATAGGAAAAGGATCCGTTGAGAACTGAGGGCGCTATGGCGCTGAAACGAAACCGGCACATTTTATGACCTTTGACCTATATAACCTTTAAAATTGGGTCAAATCAAAAACCCATTACATATATGATGAACCCTTGGCAGAACACCCTACAGTAAAAATTTGAGCATCCTAGCTCGTAGAATAAGGGAGCTAGAGCTGTTTGAAGTTTTGCAGTAAAAGCTGCCTGGTGGCCAAATCAAGAATCGCAGCATGACCAAAATCGAACTAGGGCTAGATCTTGGGTCCATATATATGCTTGTAAAATAGGAAAAAGATCCGGTGAGAACTGAGGGCACTATGGCGCTGAAACGAAACTGGCACGTTTTATGACCTTTGACCTATATAACCTTTAAAATTAAGTCAAATCAAAAACCCATTACTTATATGATGGACCTTTGGCAGAACACCCTACAGTAAAGATTTGAGCATCTTAGCTCGTAGAATAAGGGAGCTAGAGCTGTTTGAATTTTTGCAGAAAAAGCCACCCGGTGGCCAAACCAAGAATGGCAGCACACCCAAAATCGAACTCTGGCTAGATCTTGGGCCCACATATATGCATATAAAATATGAAAAGGGTCCGTGGAAAACTGAAAGCTCCATCGCGCTGAAACGACAATTGCGGATGCACTAACGCACGCACGCACTTACGCACGCATGGACGCACAACAGACCACCACTAATGACCCCAAGCACAGCATAAGCCTCTTGGGCCCGTCGGCCAAGCGGGCTAAAAATGAAGATTTTTGGAGTGGCCTAGTCAAAGTCCGGACTTAAATCCGCTTGACATGCAGTGGCATGACCTTAAATAGGCCGTTCATGCTCAAAAACCCTCCAGTGTGGCTGAATTAAAACAATTCTGCAAAGAAGAGTAGGCAAAAATTCTTCCACAACGACGTAATAGACTCATTGCCAGTTATCGCAAACGTTTCATTGCAGTTGCTGTCGCCGAGGGTAGCACAACCAGTTATTAGGATTTAGGGGGCAATTACTTTTTCACATAGGGCCAGGTAGGTTTGGATAGCTTTTTCCCCTTAATAAATGAAGTCATCATTTAAAAACTGCATTTTGCACTCGGGTTATCTTTGTCAAATATTAAAATTTGTTTAATGATCTGAAACATTTAAGTGTGACAAGTATGCAAAAAAATAAGAAATCAGGAAGGGGGCAAATACTTTCACGGCATTGTACACACTGACAGTCACAAACATTGTCTGAAATTTTAACCAATTAAATCAGTATTCCTCAAGACTTTTCAGCAGCCCCCTCACCGCCTAATGCACCCCAAAACCGTAGTCAGGTCAAGTACATTTTGATGATTGTATTACCAACAGAGAGGACTTCTATGCAAAAGCATCAGAGCCAATATAGATACTGCAATCATTTTTAAAAATACTATAAATCTTTGTTCAAGCAAGCAATATACCCATGAAATCAATTTTCAGTAGAACTTAATTTACAGGATATGCACAAACATCTTGCTCATTTAAAAACTTACTTCTGGTTCATGTGGGAACCCAAAGCCTGCCCACATATGGTACAAATAAAATCTATCAGCACAGGTAGTCCTTGGAAACAACTTGCTGCCAAATTGATAACAAAATTAAATCTACTGAAAATGATTGTCAACAATTCCTGCAATATGCAATACATTTTGTATTTTAAATACATTTTTGCACAACATTAGCATATTGGGAGAACTTCCCTGAAAAAATGTTAACACTTTTTTTTTTGTTAACCAACACTTGTAAGTAATAACACGCAAGTGGTAGAAATCCCTCCAACTTCATGATGAAAAAGTAGAAAATCTGACTGCATTTACACCCAAAGCAGCTGCCAAAAACTAAAGCGTGTCAATACTGAATCCCATGCATGATTTTACGTTTTTATGAACAGATGGCAAGATGAAAGCAACTGCAGTATAAGTGGTCCCGCTATGAACTTAGTACAAACATCAAATATGTAAAAATATAAAGTGCAAGACACAGCCAGCAACAGGCTGGAGTTAAAAAGCTCCAGCCCTCCAAGCAAATCCTGAAGTTTCATCCAATTTATTTTTTTCAGATTTTTTTCGTTTTATGAGAATGGTCAAGGCTTCGACTGAATGCTCACCAAATCCACAGTAAGAACAATGTTCCTTGAGCACAGTACACGGACACTTTCAGTCATTTGTTCACCAATGTGCCAGTGAACTGAGAAACGTGGTGTTAATCCAGTACAGGAATCAGCAACTTTCACGTCTAGTAATGTGCTTGAATCAAGTAATCCTTGCTCAGAAGTCCAAAGGCTGAGAATGCAGGAGGCCATGTAGCTCACAGCCCAAATAAGGTTTACTTGTCTCCAGTGTGTCTTCGAATTGGGAGAAACTTGCCAGTTGGATCTGGAATATACCACTTGTCCCAAATATCAGAGAAAGATGAACTCCTCCCCCACGGCTTGTAATGTCCATTCCAGTGCAGGAGTTTGGCAGCTTTCACAAATTGGAGGGAGTATCGATTTCCAGCTCCTGTGGATCCTGCAAGAGAAGGCAACCATGAATTATAAGATATTCAGAATAGCAATTGGGGTACACCAGTCATTTTTTTCTAGTGTAATTTTAACAGAACAGTTTCACTTTACTATCCCAGGTTTGCAACATCACAGAAAAGCACATAAAAACAATAAAGGACTGATTTATAAAAGTTCATTTGCATTCAATCCATTCTTCAATATCAAAAACAGCAAAACACATTATTTGATGTTATAAAATGTCAGTTGTATTGGAAATTGAAAATAAACACTGATTACTGCATCAGAGTCCCAAAAAGTTTGCACAGTTGACCATTTAGCACAGTGTAACATGACCATGTCCTTTAATCACACCGATTAAGCCTTTGGGCACAGATGACGCCAGTTGATCAAGTCTAGAAAGAGGAATTTCATCCCCTGCTCCATTATGACGATCTTCAGCTGTGAAATTTTATGCATATTTGTCAATGTATATTTCTTTAACGCACCACACATTTTCAATCAGAGGTAGATCAGGACTGTAGGCAGGCCAATCTAGCACCTGCACTCTGTATGTAACCATATACCCTTAATCCGTGCAGAATGCAGTTTTGCATCATTCTTGCAGGAAAATTCAAAGGATGTCCCTTTAACCGACATCTAGATGGCAGTACTTTCTCCCAACTTTAAGTATTAATGATTCCCCGGCACATGAGCAAATCTCTTATGCCATGTGCTCTGATACAACTCCATACCTCTACTATGACAGCTGCTGGCTTTTAGATTGGATGCTTGGGTTGTCCTTGCCATCTTTAGTCCACAGAACATGGCAGCAGTTCTTTTTTTCTCACTACTAAGACCATTAGAAATGTTGACTTGTTGGACCACAAAACATGCATGAACTATGATGCTGCCCATCTCTGATGAATCCAAACTCAGAAAAGTTGGCTGTGCTTAGACAATGTTGCTTGGCTGTGGCTTTGCACAGTAAACGTTCAAATTGCATCAGTGGATGTCCTGGCAAATGGTGCTGACTGACAAAGGTTTATAGTGTTGTGAAAATTCATTTGACCCCTATCGAATTTCATCTACTTTGCTCATTTTTCATGTTTTAATGTTTCAGATCATCCAACTAATTTTAACACAAAACTAAGACAACACGAGTAATGACAAAATGAAGCTTTTAAATGATTACTTAATTTATAGAAGATATAGAGTAATTCAAAACCCATGTCACCCATGTGGAAAAATTGCGCCGCCGCCGCCGCCACCCCCCCCCCGTTGGCTGTGCCAACTTTGACTGCAACAACTGCAATCAGACTTTTGCAACAACTGGCAAAGAGCATTTAACATTGCTGTTGAGGAATTTTGGCCCACTCTTCCCTGTAGAATTGTTTTAATTCAGCCACATTGGAGGGTTTTCAAATTGAGAGTATGAAATGCCTTTTTAAGGTCATGCCACAATCGCGTCACAATCGTATTCAAGTCTGGACTTTGACTAGACCACTCCAAAACCTTATTTTATTTTTTTTGCTTTTGAGCCATCCAGTGGTGGACTTGCTTGTGTGATCATTGTCCTACTGCATACCCCAATTGTGCTTGAGCTTTAAGTCGCAAAATGAAGGCCGGACATCCTTACAAAATCCACAAGGAGAGAGACCAAAATTCATTGTTTCATCAACTATGGCAAATCGTCCAGGTCCTGAAGCAGCAAAATCAGCCCCAGACCATCACCCTACCACCAACACTGTGTTTGAGTGTGGGTATAATGTTCTTATTGCGGAATGCTGCACTAGTTTTACACCAGATGTAATGGGATCTGTATCTTCCAAATAGTTCCACTCTTGATCCATGAATCCACAGAAAATTATCCCAAAAATTTTGAGGGTCATCAAGATGTTTTTTGGCATTTGAGAGATGAGCCTTTGCGTTCTTCGTGGCCAGCAGTGGTTTTTGCCTACAGCTGTCTTATGGATACCATTTTTGCCCAGTCTCTTTCTTATTGTGTAATAATGAACGCTGACTTGAACTGAAGCAAGTGAGGCCTGCAGTTCTTTAGATGTTAGTCTGGGTTCTTTTGTGACCTTCAGGATGAGTCATCGATGCGCTCTTGGTGGAATTTCAGTCAACTGACTGCTACTGGGCAGGTTCACCACTGTTTAAAATTTTCTCCGTGTGAAGATAATGGCTCACTGTGGTTAGCTGGAGTCTGAGAACCTTAGAAATTGCTTTGTGACCCTTTCCCGACTGATGAGTGCCAACAATTTTGTTTTTTCATCTGTTTTTGAATTTCTTCAGATTGCGGTATCATCTACTGCTTTTTGCCAACTTCACATTACTAGACAGGATTTATTGAAGTGTTTAGATTCAACTTAGGGTAGATTTAGGGTTGCTAATAACCATGCCTGGGCATTTGTTGCGAAATTGAACCCAATTATCATTTAAATGTGTTTAATTTGTTGATTTAGTAACAAAGTAGGCCAGGTGGGGTTATATAGCTTTTTTCCTTCAATGAAATCATTTAAGAACAGCATTTTGTGTCTATTTGGGTTATTGTTATCAGATATTAAAATTAGTCTGATGGCTTAAATGTGACAAATATGCAAAAATCTAAGAAATTGAGAAGGGTTGAATACTTTTTAACAGCACTGTAAGCATTACCAAGAAATATTTTCATTACAGTCACATGGCAGTTCTTGACACAATGAAGGCTGAGGGATCCCAGGTCACACCCATTCAAATGTGGTTTTCCATCCTTCTCTTTACAAACCTAGATTTGACCAGATTCCTTAGACCATTTAATCATATTATGCACTATAGAGGGTGAAATGCCCAAAATCCTATCGATATGTCCCTAAGGAACGTTGTTCTCAAATTAGTGAGCCTCGGCCAATCTTTTGAGGGACTTTGTGTTATTTGGAGGCTCCTTTTATACTATAACACAGTTAGCTCATCAAGTAAACATCTCCTGCCTCAGACCACCAATTATTACAACTAGTCATATCATTACTAGTGCTGAATTGCCCCTGTGCCAACTTCGTTAGAGTCTGTTTCAGTCATCAGATTTGAAAAAAGTACATATTTTTAATAATTAAATTCTCAAGTTACACCATAAAATAATGTATTGTTGTAGTACTTGTATTTTCAATATGGCAGATGGTGAATGGACTCATTAAAGATTTTATCCAGATTTTTCATGATGTGCCAAATTTTTCAAAATTGCAGTTGCAATAAACAATTACTTGACAGCCGTTCACCATTACATACCCAGGTGCCGTACGTGCCACATTGGGTCAATGCTGGAGTGACGCTTATAGAAAACAATCAGCAAGGGAGGTGTAGTGACACTGTCAGCCAAAGTCCTGCTGTAGAGGTCCTCCCTGGAGTAAAGAATCGAATACTGCATTTTTAACTTGCTGTCATCAACAACCAAAAGGTTATCAAAGTGGTCTAAAGCACTAAAATTAAGTAACGGGCAACACTAAACATTTGTACTTAACATTCATCGACAAATAATGCCAGAATTTTCTTTTTCTGTATAGGCGGTTTGGCCAACTTATCAATAACGAGACAGAACTGAAAAAGTGTACCATTTACAATTACAATAGTTGTAAACTGCAGTTAAAGATAAAACATGTTTGAAGCTGCTTATCCAAGTAGGGGTAGATCCCACAGATTGAGCAGCCATTTTCATTTTTTTATAACCGGTACATCTTTAGACTTCATTGGCATATCAAGGGGATTAAACAGAAATAACGAGGAGGGAACTCACTCAACATTTTGTTTCATCCATCTCTCCAGCTGCCTGGTGATGTTCTGGTGCTTCCACTCAGTCAAATTAGCCACAATGACCCCAGGGTTGAATGAGCATGTGTTCGCCCACATAGAAAGTTTTTTGATTGCTTCCTTTTTGAAGTCTAAGAAGCCAATGTAGCTGTTCTGCAGAATTAAAAAAAATGAAAACAAGAAAATGTACCAATGCAAAGCCATCAATCTGACAGTTGAGAAGCTCAATGCTGCCTCCAGCAAAACTTGCATCCAATTGAATGCATGCATTATTTTTATGGCAAGTCTGCTCACTTATTACCTGATTGCCAGCTCCTCGCACGATGCCTTTGGATGAAGCAGAGTCACAATCATCAGAGAATGCAGCTGCGTGTCCTGCCTTGAGGTTAGTGTCAAATAGTTCCTGGATGTCACCTGGAAAGCAAAAAACAATATTTACCAAGCCTTACACACTGACTGATGCCCAGTTCAACAACCATTCATTAAAGTATGTGAGAACTGTAAAGAATTAAACTTAATATTGCTAAATGTAAGGAGTCACTTAATTTGAAGACATGACATAAAGTCAATTAAAATAAAAAAAAAGGCAAATTCCAATATCAAGTGCTTACATACATGAACAATATCAACATTTACAGAAGTGTCTCAGATTAATTTATGCGGTCTCCATCCAGCATATGTGGCTGCTCTTAATATGATCCTGCATGATAGTACCTTGCACAATGACATCATCGTCCAAGTATATTGCTTTATCTGCATCCGGTACAAACATGGGCATATAAAATCTTGCAAATGTCAGCTGCAAAAAAAAAAAAAAAAAAAAAAAAAAAAAAAAGAACAAAAATGAGAATCAACTAGGATGAATCATTTTGAACACAGGATCCCAAGAATAATTTGGCAACCACAGCCAACTTACCGGCTTCACAGCATCAGCCTTCTGGGGATCCTTTGATATTTTACCATTTAGTATCCTTGGGTCAAACTTAATAATTTTATATTTGAGTTCACTCAGCTGAGTTTTTATGAGCCAGGTTCTAAAAATAAATGCAAAAACTGCATTAATGTTTTACACCGTTTCATAGTCCAAGCATAAGACTGCAACTATTCAACCTTTTCCCCATCTGCACTAACCTCAGATGATCTTCGGTGTCATTCATGGTCACTATGTTGAACACAATGTTGGACTTGCTGTTACGATACACGCTGTGCATAACTGCGACTACAGCGCCCAACCTATCCTCTGCAGCTGTGATCAACACGGGAATTTCTTCTCCTGTCCTCACATCAGACTTTCTTGCAGAATCAATGGAAAAGTCAGGGTCAAAAGGGTGCAACGCACCAGGTAAGGCATCTGGAGAAATAATAATAAAATTTAGGCAATGTACTGCCATATCTGACCCATTTCATAAATGCACAGGGCTTGAAAGAATAATTTTTACATAGTTAAAATGACAATGGTCAATACATGATTTAGCAAAGTACGATAGTTTTCTGGATCAATATCCCACATTGCCATCCTGAAGCAAAATAGCAATCAACCAAACACAGCCCTCTGACATCAGTGTGCTTTACAGTCTGGGTAGATGCTATGCTATAATGATTAAATGTTAATGACTGATGATGTCGGAGGACTATGATTGGTTGATCAAATCGTTGGTCCAGTCAATGTGGGATGTAAACCAGGGCGTCCTACTTGGCTAAATCTTGTTGTGCACGGTAACGGCATTACCTGCGTTTTCGCTCTTTAAGAAGTCACTCAGACTGAGAAGATTTCGATGCACAATTATGAGAAATGCAATCGCGATCAGGACCAGAATTAGAATGTTTACTGCGGATAGGAGGGAAAGAAAACTGTAAAATGGTTGAAAATATAGAGTTCCCCAATTCTGCCCAGAACCGCTCGTGCTCCTAATGTCGCCCGCCTATTCAAAGATCGCAAAACCAAATTTAACTTGACATGAATAATGCTACGGGTGGGCGACTTTGGGGCACCGGCTAGATGAGGTAATTCCAACACAACTTTATGCACCAAATAGAAAATGCTAGGAAAACTAAAAACACAGGTTCCCATCATGATAAAAAATTAAAAAGAAAACCTCTTAAGAATAAACACAATGAGAATGGAAACTTGGCTCAGTTTTAGTGGACACCAGTTCTCTACGTGTTTTATAGGCTCCCATTTTCAGCGTCTTAAACAGTGGTCAGGGCTTCAGGCAGTTGTACGCAGAATGAACATAATTTTTAGACAGGATTTCGCATGGCCTGAAAGGGTGTCAGTTTTAGGGGGGTTAACACTGAATAATATGAAAAGCGACACTCGTGGTTTGTCACAGGCAATGATTAAACAATGGTCAATAATATCTACCTGAATGATAAACAGTGCAAAACATAATACCACATACGACAGAGACGTTTCTGCCGAATGGAACAATTAGCACCCAACACCTTTGACATCCAGAGCAAGTCCAAAATATTGGGCTCATTTTTTTTTCTTTCCAAATCCACGCCAATAGTAGAGTAAGCGCAATGAACAATATGATCAGTCTCACCTCGTCGTACCGTCATCTTGCATCGGATACAAGCGAACGAAGTTCTAAAGTTACCTGCACAAAACAAGGGAACAAATAAAAATGCATGATTTTCCTTCGTTTTTAATGCCGTGTATCACCAAAATGACAGCGAACTAGCTACATGAGACGTGCACGTTTGCACAATATGCAGGTACTCCAATCGGCATTCCATGTCAGTTAAACTTCTCTTCTTTGTTTGAAAACAACACCGAACTTACCGATCTCATTGAATTACCATATATTAAAATTACAGCCAAAACAATATTCTGCATGAAAAGCCGCGGTATGTCAAGAAAACTTACCACGTACAATCAAGACGCGTTAACAAACCATCCGATCTGAGTGCCAACTCGACATCTACATTCGAGTTTCTTCATGGTGAACTTGAATGGCCCACCGAACGAACGGCTGAAATCATGCCTTGATTTATCATGGGCGATATGTTTTGTCGAGCAATATCATAATGTTTTATGGTTTACAAGTGTATATACAATTTCAGGTTATTTTATTCAAAATAAATGTATCATCATACGAATTAAAGTGCCAGTTATCTTGTGTTGTGTGCAGGACAATAATAGCCAGAAATTTCGGGGTCCTTGCGGTCAAACCCGGAAGAAAGCTTTATTTCCCTTTCAAGAAACAGTTTTTATAATACTGCTGTTTTCGTTTACATAGTCACTTAGACACCTCATTCTTTTGGAAACATGCTGTCGATATTCAGATCCGTTCCTACACACGTGGTAAGTTGAATAAATAATGTGGGTAAGATTGAACTCTTAGACAAATTGTTTGGACAGGTTAACTGCTGGCTAGCTACCTAACAGTTATTCTATTGCATGCAGCTTGTAGCAGGGTAGACACATGGGGGTTGTTGCTCATGATCTTCCAACAAACATTGAACGTTTGTTGGTGGTACATTAAATTTGTGCCAAAATTTGCTCGACAAACTGTTCAAATTGTTGGTGATTCGTAATTTGATGGTTGAACTTTGAGACAGAGTTTTGATATTAACTAAATTGTTTTTGGGATGCTTGGTGAAACGTGCAGTATGAGCAGCCAAATGAATTACATATCCTGATAGTTTATTCTCGATATGTCTTTATTTATTTATTTAAAACCCCCTAAAAGGAGAATACAATGAATTACACAAGAAAACAATACTTTAAGACATCACAATAAAATTACATGCATGACATGCATAAAACAGTTCATAATAAAATTGAAAAAGCTGCCAGCATTTACCAATGTAAAATTGTCAGCAATAGTCAAAATGGCTTTGTTAAAAGACGGACCATCAAATGTGTGTCACAGTCTCTCTTGTTATAATCTTTGCAAAACAAAAGGGCTTTTAGATTGTCCGAAATTCCATCCGAGACACCATAAAATGAAAGATGTTATAGGGGAGGTAGCAAAACGTACGTTACAGGGGGAATTTCATGTCAAGTCACCTGAAGGAACAAGGTTCTGACACCCACCATCTGAGATGTCGCTGAAACTCAATCAGATGATGTGCAATGATGGAGGAATCATTCTATAAACTTTTTTTTTTTTTTTTGTAAAAGTGTTATCGGTTTTATGAATAGTAGTTCATTTATTTGGGCCAAGTCAGTCACTTTGACGGCAGATTTTTGTTTTTGCTTTTACTTTGAATTCCTTTACTGTTATGCCTCAGATTTTTTAGTAACCCCCATAAATTTTCAAGTTGAATAAGAGAATATATCTGGTAGTATCCTGTGATAAAGGCTTTGTCACAGATAATTTTCCTCTTTGAATTATGTCTCTAGCATATTCCGGTCAAAAGATATTCAGAATTTTGTGGCTGAAAAATGGCCTATTTTATCCTAATCTTCCCATAGGAAATGCATTAGTGGAATTGTGACCTTTTCCATTGACACTCAAAAATGAACAAAAATGTAAGTTTTTCAGAATTTCATCAAATTTGCAGGGTATGCTGAGGCCATGGCTAGTGACATATTTCCAGTTTTTTGTTTTTTTTTGCGATCCCTCTAGCCGATTTGAAGGTATAACGCCACTAAGTGGCTGTTCTCAAACTACTGAAAAAAGTATGTAATCATGGGTTCTAAGTTCAGTAAAGACCACTCGCCCAATTTAGGTGATTTTATTGCAGAAAGTCACGTCTATGATATTACATAAAGCTTCTTGAGGGGTGTACTGTATTGAGACAAAGTTGTTACGAACAAATGAACAAACTTGACCAAAACAACCCTTCGTCCCGGGGCGAGGTAATAAAATATCTTTTAGGCAGGTCCACTTCGTATTATTTAGGGCCACACTTCTTTGCTACTTTGGATTATGATGAGGATTTTGATTGCCCTCATTAAAAAGTGGGTCTACCAACTTTTACGCTGCATATATTATGGTCTGCGCACGGCCATAATAACTCGAAGTGATATTTTTCGAGCAGAAGACATCACGGAGAACACATCTGAACCATCAAATTTTGTGTCTGGTGTAGGGGGAACTCATGTTAAATTTTCAAGTGTAAATTTCAATGCCTGAAAATTATCCAATTTTTATGTAAAAGACATCAGTGAAATCAGCAAAATTTGGGCTTCCAAATCGAACCTCACCATTTCCAATCCGTCAGATGCAGCGCGAGAACGGGGCTGAAGTTCCCGTGGTATTTACAGCATCGCTTAGGTCACAGTATTGCATTGAACAAATCGCCGAGAGGGGCGTGGTGCGTTATAGGGGTTGCTAGATTTTGGAACAGGTTTGGCAATTAAGGGATGAGGAAAACAACAACCAAACTCCCATCATTATGCCTCAAATTGAAATTCTCAAATTGTTTTCTGTACACTTGGTAGATGGTTCTCGCTGAAAATTGTGATGGTTATTTTTACTGGCAGGTGAATGAAATTGCCAAATTTATCATATTATAAAGATAATAACTGCAGCACCTGCACACTCATACTTATTCATGCATAGTTTTAAAGTTATTGCAAGTAAAAATAAAAAAGAAAAAACTGCAATCAAAATTATTGACTCAGTTCATACAAATTAACCATTATTTATGAAAGCAATAAAAGTTTTTTTTAAAAAAAAAAAAACATGTTCAAGCAACACTTCTTTCATCAGTGGACGCCACCTGATAAGAGTTTCAGGAACATCTGAGATGGGGGATGTCAGGCCTTGGTGATTTGGCATGGAGTTACCTGGAAATGTCATGTCATATTTGGTTTCAAATTAATTACATGGAGATAGTATTGTATTGTTCCTGGCTGCAGAAGTGTTTCTCATTTGACAAAGATGAATGGTATTTAATTATTGCCAGTGATTGTGTTCAAATATTTGATAGCGAAGCACTTGATTTGGCAAGGCGCTAATTGATAATGAAATTGGAAATCAAGAATTCCCTTTCATTTTTAATTTCGTTGAAAAAGTGCATACATGGAAGAAAAAAGAAAAGCAGTGGATTTTTATTTTATTATTTTCATTTTATTTTTAATAGCAATAAGGTGGGACACTTATTGAAAAAGAAATGGCAAATGCTGTCAGAATTTCAGTTTTTTAACAAAATGGGCAGAGGCTACATGGACTTGAAAATAAAAGAAAGTAGAGGATTAGATTTTAATTTTCATCGAGACAGATAATGTGTTTGCTCCTTAAAAAGGAAAAGCATTTCTGAAAATGCATTTTCCTACTAATATTGATAACTGTATGCTTCCATGCTTGGGTTTTACAGATATAAAGTACAAAATGTAAGATTGCAGTCAAACTACAGGCTCTTTTTCATTGGAAATACTTGCATTTGGAAATCTGGGAGTTAGAACAGATTTGCATGTAGATCAGTGTAAGGACTGTCAAACAAGTACAGCAACCAGAAATGTGGGAAATTCAAAATGTCAAATCAAGGAATACACTGCCTAGCCAAAAAAATGTCACGCACACTAATATTTCATTGGACTGAATTCAGCAGTTAAGAGCCAGGTTTTCTAAGAATCAGGCAGAGGGTGATACATGATGTCTCAGATTTGCCTACAATTTTTGTTGGTGAAAGATAGTTGGTTCAATAGAAAAACTGCAAATTTTTAGGCGCCAATACCCTTCAGTTTCTTTTTTAGGGGTTCAAGAAGGGTCAAAGATTCCGAGATGAGAAATAAACGCTGAAAAAAAAAATCAGTTTTGAAATGAAATTATATCATTGCGCTGACAACAGCCCACATTCATTTTCGCATGTCATACCCGGTGTAATCTTCACATCACAGTTAGTGGACATATAGGTCTACCCAGCAGAAAAGGTTTAATCAAAATCGGATGAGGACACATGGAGAACTTTGACCTCCCAAAATGCCAAATTTCACTTTTTCCCTGATCAAAGCGCCGCCTTTTCTCTTGCGCCTTCAGCATCCCGCGCTTAATTTGTGTTGATTATGTAAAGGACGTCCCGTGACCTAAAGCTGATTAAAAATCTGTGGGCTGAACTGAGGAGGGAATTTTACAAATGAGAACCCAGGAATGTGACAAATCTTGAAAGGATTGGCATTGAAGAATGGTCCAAAATCTCTTCAAATCTGTGCCTTCACCTTGTCAAACAGTGCAAGACAAGACTCCAAGCTTTGTCCCTGTCAGAGGATGATTGCACCAAGTACTAAACCAGGGGTCCCATAAATTTTAATTGTAAGACCTTGATTTGGAGGAAACTGATCCTAGATTAAATTAATGAATTATTTTGTTTTGTTCCATTAAAACAGTAATCACGAACAGTATTTCTCACAAGTTGGCAATTTAAGTTTCTCAATAATGTTATTTTTCATCATATTTCCAGAGCATATACATTCTGGGTTGCAAAAAATTCTGGTGCCCACTGTACGTCATTTTCATTATTGGCAGATGCTGCTAGCCACAGTGACTTAGCATGCATTTATCATGGAATTTTTTTTTTTTTTTTTTTAAAGGACTACAAAGGACAGAAGTTAGCAGAACAGATTTTCCAAGGAATCATACTACTTTCTGCAGTAAGTAGGCCACATTTCTAAAAATGGGTATCATCTTTACTTGCCAGCTGTAT
Source organism: Gymnothorax javanicus (assembly GCA_029692085.1). Taxonomy (NCBI): domain Eukaryota; kingdom Metazoa; phylum Chordata; class Actinopteri; order Anguilliformes; family Muraenidae; genus Gymnothorax; species Gymnothorax javanicus. The sequence goes on along the minus strand of CM056202.1, from coordinate 44,525,301 downwards.
AACTCACACCACTTCGTTTTGCAGGTCGTCGGATTTATTTATGGCCTGATCATTCAGCAGTTTGGCTGGACTGTGTATATCGTAATAGCAGGTTTTGCCATTTCCTCTTTGGTGAGTAAATTATTTCCAGTAGCCCGGTTTTTACCGCACCCTCACTGCATTTTCATCTGTATTATTCCTGGATTTCAGACCGGCCTTATAAATACTGTTCTGCCATTCAGATTTTGTCTGTGCCTAATGCCAAGTTCTCTTCCATTGTAAATCTATAATTTTGTTTGTTTGTTATTTTGTAGCTCACTCTGCCACCTTGGCTGATGTACCAGAGAAATCCGTTGACTTGGCAGCCAGTATTGCCCGAGTCACCAGGAGATGGGCGAGAGAAGACGCAGGAAAACACAAAGAAGCCAAGAAAGCACAAGTAGTGCATCATACTGCCTGTGCTGTACAAAACTCCCAACATTTCAGTTCAGTTTACACATGCAAATAATAAATTCTCTTGAGGAAAATGTCAGAGCAGTACTGTATGTCATCCTAATGCTGTTCCATCAACTGCTGGGCCCAACTTCAATCCTGGGGATGTCCTATGTATGCTGGGTTTTATTCAGTGACTGTATAAAACAACGTTTTATTCCCGCCCCATTAGCAATCCCAGAATCGTTTGAAGATTTTTTTATGTGCTTTTGATGATTTTAAATGATCGCTCAGATGGATTCTTTAACTTCCTCAGCAGTATAATGTCAGAAATTGCTATGCTTGTCGGAAAATGAACTGCCTAGGTTCCATTGATATATAATTCAAAGGCATTCATTAAAATATTGAAAAAAAATATTTGGTGGATAATGAAAAAAGAATCAGAAGACTCCTCATAGGTAAAAATGTGGACACGAGAACTTAAACTAGCCATTTAGTAAGTCAGATGAATTATGAAAAAAGGTGAACTACAGCAAGTCAAACCTTGATGAAATGCTGAAGTCATAGTATTTTGCAAATGGGGGGAAAAAAAAAATCAAAAACCTGACAAAGGGGAAATTTATTTTCATACTGACGGTAATTGCATACATGACACCGTGCCAATGCCTTCTACACAGTAGGTAACTAAAGCTTGCGTTTATGCTGACAAACTTCAAGCTATTGGACCAGTCCGTTTTAAGTGCTGCATGTTTTCACAGTTTATGATTAATTGATTTCATTGAAATCTGAAATCAAATTCATCACATTACCCTAACTTTCACATACAGTCTATCAAAGAAACTCTATGAAAAACGATATTCAAAAATTTCTAATTTATTACAAAGAAGTCAAGAGGCACTTGCATAAAAGAGAAATAGTCTTGATAAAACCGTCATATTCATAGGGAGTCCATCGTAGACAAGTGTGAATGTGGTCTTTTTGCAATCCACGCCAGCCATTCAGAAGCACTGCCATTGTGGCAATTATCAAATTCTTTAAACTCCTTATTCCTTGAAAGCAACATCTTCCAAGAATTTTAACTGCCGCACCATCATAGCGTAGTCCTGATACTTTTCCTCACCCATCTCCTCTCGAAGTTGAAGCTGAGAGGAGAAAATTAAGAAACGTGACTACTTAGTTGGCACAGGATGAATAGAACTGCTGCGGCTAAGGTCATGGCGCAAATATCCAACCTTGCAGGTATCTCTCCCTCCTATTGTTGAATGAAATTATCAGCCAAAAGCACCGCTGCACTAGATTATAACATTGTCAATCTGATTTTCCATCACACATTTATCTACTCAAATTTGCCTTCAATTGACAGTTTGCATCCCATGCCCAGCATCAATATAGTTGACTGTTACAAGATCAAATACATGGAATACATGAGTAGACACTGGGAAAAAAATGTCCCAAAATAATGTGTGCTTTGTGTCCTGATGCTGCGTCAAACTGGGAGTGACGGGAAAACCATCAGTTTTGGTACCTCTTCGGAGAGTTCTACATGAGATGGTTTTGAAACCATCAACATTCAAGGTGATTGCTGTTCAAACTTCTAAGATCAGGTAAGCATCAAATTTATGGGGAAAAAAAAAAAAAACTATCACTTAAAACTACCAACCGAAAAACAACCGCAACAGCATTCCAAACATCTACTCTGGCCACCTCAACATTTTGAATAAACTACATTCATGGTACCTCTTTATTGTCTTCATCGCCTAATTCCATAATGTCCATAACTCTGTCCAGGAGTTTCATTCCAAGTCCTCTAACAACATCAGTTCGTAAGCGTTCAATTGCTCTCCTTATCTTTGCAGACCCAGAAGTAACATCTGAAGGGGAGATGACATAGAAAAACACAGACATTGCAACTCTTAAGCTGCTTTCACGCTGGACGCGAAACAAATTTTTTACATTCAAAGTCAATCCAAAGACGCGAATACACGCGAAACGCGTGTATTCGCGTCTTTGCATTGACTTTGAATGTAATCCAAAGTCCAAAGAATTTTCCATCAACAATGCCAGACTAATCTAAAACATTAAAAATTTATCTGCAAAGATGGCTGGCATATATACACCATAGGACATGTAGTATAGCGCTCCCATGTTTCTGTTCCATCCTAAAATATTTATGAACTGATTAAAAAAAAAAAAAAAACTTTCTGACAGGGCTTTTGATGCCATAATGCAGTCTTCTTTTAGAATACTGAGCCAAAATAAATCAGAAATCTTGCCTATGGCTGCAGTAACATGTACTTGAAATAGTTGCCTAAATCTGTCCATGCTCACAAATTAACTGTGAACATGCAGTATCTTCATGAAATGATGTAAAAATTATGGTGAACTGACTATACCCACATAATTCACGTCACATGTAACAAATATAATTATTTCCAATGTGAGAGAAATTTACTACATTACCGTGTTACCCTTGGTAGGGAGATTATTTAATGTGAAAATGAAATGACTAAGGTACATGCCTTAAAACCAAGTCCATTTCCTGATTAACAACTGATGCACTTGTGAAAACAACAATTGTGCAGCCTTCACAGTCCTTCATACCAGTCCATCCAGCAGGAGTTGGCCGCATAGTCACCATTTTTTTACTACCAGTCACCAGTTTTTACATCAGTTGTTCACCTTCGGAGGTGTACACATAATCAGGATTGGTAATTCCTTTAAGGGTGCTAAATGATGGCCAGCATTACAAGTAGGATTCTAAATATTTAATCTTTGACAAACCTGGGGGAACTTCACTCAGGTGAAACTCCTCTTGTTCCTCTTTGGCTTTTCCATACAGAACCAAAGTATCTCTGTACTTCCTATTTATTCTAAACTCAGGAATTTGAGCGGAGTTGGATGCAGTGCCCTCTTGCTTGCATGTTGCATCCCTGGGATCCATCTGTAGAGTCTCTGTCATCAGGTGGACCAGATCTTGCATCTCACTGCTTTTGCTATTCCTGAGACGGAGAGACAAACTTTTTTTTTTTTTTTTTAACCTTTTCCTATACTTGCTGTACCGCAACAACAAAACAGACCTAATGGTTTACACACAACTAGAGAGCTGGCTACTGCAAGTGATCTAGCAGGTTTATGAGACTGATCAAGCGAGCTGATAAGGGATGTAGAGAGATCACTAAAATGCTAGCCAACCAGTTAGAGAAACAGAAATTACTAGATAGCTGACTACAAAGACTGTTGCATTGCAAGCTAGCTAGCAAGAGAACAGAAACAAAAAATAATCACAGAAACTTGAAGAGTAGGCTATTTGGCACATACGTAAGTGTCTCTGAAACAAAGCATAATACTGTAATGTCTCTCCATATCAACTCTGTAGCCCACGAGACCACAAAAGAGACACAACAAGAAATTATTATTTCCCTCAGACCAGTAAATTTAAATGACCGGTAAACTAAATGATTTGCTGTATGAACAGGGATGAAGCCAGAGATATTCTGATAATGTGGCCAATTCCAAGATGGCTAAAGTATGAAGGTGGCAAGAGTCTGAACTCAGACCTATCTTTGCAGTCTCCTTCTGAGTGATCAGGAGAACCGGCAGAGGAGCTGCTCTCATCCTCCTCTGGAACTTGCAACGATGTCCCATGCAGTTTCTGGAAGAGAGAACAACTCTGGGTAATAATAAATCAGCCCCCCATTTTACTCACTTAGTTTCAGATACCTCCATTCCATCAATTTCTATTTATACACTGACAGTGGTGTACATTTATCAAACCCACTGTGTTCTCCCCATGGAGGTAATATAATAGAACTGGAGAGCGCGAGGAAGTACCACCCCTATTACTTTCAATGGGAGATGCTAGGCTAGCTACTTCAGCCCCGGAAGTACGGAATTGACCGACGCCATCTATAAAAATGGCGTTCCACGGGTGCTTATTTCCGGCACCATTTCATAAGATTGCCAATCTGATTACGCAGCACAAATGGCCAAGAAAATGTGTCGTCTGTGCGGATTGGCGAATATGTTCGAGGGGAAATGACGAGCAGCGCTGTTAATCCGGGACGCACACACACTATACACTCATTGGCTGAACTGCTGCAGTCAGAGCAACAGCTGGACAACCAAACTCGTGCACGAGCTGTCATCAAGCTCTAAGTAGCAGTTCTTATTTTACAGGCCCTCTTGAAAACATTGAACAGTTGCATCAGACAAAGAGCAAAATAATGAAGGATTACTGAATACATTTTCTTTTGTTTTCGCTTTATTTGGCAAGAAAAAAATGCGCACTTTTCAATTTGTGTCTATGGAGCTTCAGCGTCTTTGGCCACAAAATTGCATCCTTGGGAAACGCGGAAGCAGGAAGCTAACATGCTAACTGGCTGAAGCAAAGGTACTTCCTTGTTCTCTCTGGTTATATTATATATCTCTATGGTTCTCCCTGAGGTATATTTCACAATCTTGCCACAGGCTACGGTATATATATGCATTGTTAGGTCAGGAAGTGATAACTACCTTGTTTGCTTTGACAGTAGTGTCAGACACCTGAGGGCAGCCTGCTGCATTCTGGGAATCTGTCCCGTTCCTCTGCGAAGGGATCACGTTATGGGGTGTTTGACTTGAAACTGGAGTACCTTTGGGAAAGCAAAATATATTGCCTAATTTCAGAATGTAAAGCTCCATTGGTACTCCCCCATTTTTTGGTAATTTTAATGATTACAAGTCTGATTATCAGCTGGAGAACACCAATAGTTAGGACATATGCTTTACCTAAATTTAAGAGTTCTTCCTTCTGTTTCAGACGTCTGCGCTCTCTCGCAGTCAGGGGACGATCCTGCAACCAACATTTTACAAACATTTCATTTCACATCGGTCAAAGGCAAACCACAGCCTTTTGGGAAAAAAAAGCCAATCAGTACCAACAAATAAGTTCATATTCAGGATATTCAGTCCTGAAGAATATGCTGCTACACGATCTAAACTTTCCTGACTGAGGTCATCTTAAAAATTCACAAAAACCTGCAGGGAAAATAAGTAGCTCTGTTTGCCAGCTGTGATACCAGCTTTAGATGTTTGTGAACTGAGACTGGATGCATGAAGCAACTGTTGCATAAGAGCTCATGAAATCATCTTCCAAGTGTATGCTGACCTGCAACGGTGCGTTGGAGCCTTCTTTGGACCTGCAGTCTGAGGGACATGATGAACTGACACTTTGTGTTCTCACAACAAGGCCTCTGTGTTGATTCTTCCGATCAACTGGGACAGCATCTCCAGATGGCGTTGGCAAAGGTCTCGATGAAACCGCCTTCACCTTGAGTTGGGAAGATATAGCATGAGAAAAATGACACAGATGCAATGGACAGTTAAAGTAAGTGAAAAGTGGTCGCAGCACCTTAGTCATGATTAAATTTAATCTGATATTGATATTGTTACTGTGATAATCTGCCAGGGTGATCTTCGCTGATCACTGTTAACCTTGGTACCTTCACTGTCTTGGAAATCACTGAAATTTCCTCCTACTGTTGGCAAAGCATATCAAAACTCTGCTCTCAACTTGTTGAATAAGGCTTCTCGATGTTGAATGACAACACACTCTACTTTGTACCCACCTTGGCTTGATCAGTCGGTGGCATGTCTGGTCTGTGAGACGAGGCTGATTCTGAGGTAACAGGGGTGGGTTTCTGCTGGGCTACATCCTGCTCTTGGAGAGGTGGGAGTGGGTCTTGATAGGAAAATTCCTTCAATCACAAGAGAATAATGACTAACTGATCATACCACTTCACTCACTGGCGCATATACTTTATGCATGAACTTAAGCATTGTGCGTTTACACTGAGCAGATGGGCATCCTCTGTCAAACTGACTCACAAAGACAATTAAAAACTCTTTAGTGTTGTTTGCATGATGGTCAGCGTGAGCCATGCCAATTACTAACGTAAACAAAAAAACTTGCATCTTACCGGTACGGAGACTGGAATAAATGGTTCCAAAAGCTTCTCCGTTGAGTCCAAGCTCGCCTTTCAAAACAAAAACAACAGAAAATCATGAAAAGAAAAACCAGATCAAACAAGGCCATACACTCACTGCTCATCACATCAGCTGTGACAACAGTACGTTGGTCCCTACCCCCAGTTCCAGGCTTTTATTCTGATCATTTCTGTCCAAATCCTGAAGCAGCTTCATTGTATCATCTTTGTTTTCCATATTAAGAAAAGGAGGCTGAATTCCAATGGTAAATTTGCTGTCTGCTGCCGATCTCACTCCTGCTGGGTGGGGACGGTCGTGCGTCATGGAGCCATTCGATAGTCTCCTTTCCTCCCTGCTGCCGACACCCGACACTGGTGCACCTCCCCAGGGCTGTGCTGGAGATGGATACTCTTTCCTGCTCCTTCTGTTCTCCGCTGGCTTGGGTTGGGTACTCATGCTCTGAGGTTGTTTGGGTGGTAGTGCTGCCACCTTATGCAGCTCTTTATCTTCCCTGGGCAGGACATCAATATTAACATTGCTGACAGTCGCTAACGACACATTTGTGCCATTCAAAAATTCCTGTGCAGGTGCTCTAGCAGCCAATTCCACTGGAGACGAGGAAGGTTCCGTGTTGCCACCACTGGCTTTCTGATGTTGGGAATGTTTTTTTTCCTTCTGAGGAAAAAATGGTCAGAGTTAATGTGATTACGCCCTATCTGATGAGATTAATGGTCTTTTCATGGCAGCATCAATGCAGTGTTAATGGCAAGGTGAAAATCAAACTTTCCTCACCGGTTTTGCCCTTTTGCAATGATCGGATGGTGACTGTGGGGCGCGCTCACAATTTATGTTTTCCAAGACCACAGAGGAAGAGTCATTGGGCCTGTTATTGAGAGCTTTCTTTCTCGACTTTGCAGTCTTTCTGTTGAAACAGATCAAAGGGCTGAGAACAAAAGCTACACCCAAGATGGAACATTCATCATTTCAATCTCGTAAATCCTTGCGATTTTTAGATTGAAATAAGTTGGAAATGAATTGAACTAAATCACATACTCCTTTGTAGCCTCTAGAAACATGAAAATTTGTTGCTTGATGTAGGGCTGCCGGAGGATTTGCTTAACATCAGGTCGTTCCTCCGGTTTCTTGCTAAGCATGCTTCTTATGAGCTCTCCAAGCCGGGGGTCATACATACTGGGCATCTGAGGCAGCTGAAAAGAAGGACAAATGAAGAAATAAATAAACAGAAAAAATGCTATCAATTATAACAGTCTGAGGCTTAATGCCACAGTATATGAATAAATCTTCTGTCAGCATCCCAACCTTGGTCATCCATTGCAATGAGACTTTATAACAATCAACAGAATCCTCACCTTTCCTTGAATGATACGGTACACCAAAGAGTTCATATCTTTAGCATTGAATGCATGTTTTAGAGTCGCCATTTCATACACGCAGCAGCCCAAAGCCCAGACGTCTGACTGTGGGAATGAAAACAGGGTAAGTGAACACGTTAAGTTTCTCCTGCTTATTTTGGACAAATTACAACCCTTTTTCCAAAAAAGTTGGGATGTTTTGTAAAATGCAAATAAAAGCAGAATGCAATGATTTGCAAATAATTTCAACTCTATAGTATGTCAAATTGAAAATAGTACAAAGACAACATATTAGATTTTGAAACTGAGAAATTTATTGCTTTTAGAAAAATATATAATCATGTTGAATTTGATGCCAGCAACACGTTTCAAAAAAGCTGGGACAGGGCCATGTTCACTACTATATTATATCACCTCATCTTTTAACAACACTGTGCATTTTGGGAACTGAAGACACCAACAACTGTAGTTTTGAATGCAAATTGTTTACTCATTCTTACTTGATGTATTATTTTGCCTGCTCATACTTTGCAGCATCCTTTGCATATTTTCCAAATATTTTCAGTGGGTGACAGGTCCGGACTGCAGGCACCTCAATTTACCATCATGACTCTTTCACTACAAAACCATGTCATTGCAATACGTACAAAATGTGGAGTTCAGCATTTTCTTGCTGAAATAAGCAAGGCCTTCCCTGAGAAAGACATCTGAATAGCAGTATATGTTGGTCCAAAACCTATATCATTCAGCACGAATGGGGTCTTCATAGATGTGCAAGTTATACCGATGCCATTTTGCTAATGGACCCCGGTTCTATCATGGATGCTGGCTTTAGAACTGTGTGCTGATTAACAAGCGGATGGTCCCTCTTCTCTTTCGTCCAGGGGATGCAGTGCCCATGATTTTCCCAAAACATTTCACATCTTTTTTAAGTCAGACCACAGGATAGCCTAGTGTTCCATTTTGCCTCAGTCGATCTTAAATGTGCTCATGCCCAGAGAAGCCAGCAACATTCATGTATTTTGTTTAGCTATGGCTTAATCTTTACATAGAAGAGTTTTAACTTGCATTTGTGGATGCAGCAACAAACTGTATTCACTGGCAATGGTTTACAGAAGTGTTCCTGATCAGAATCGTGTCTGTTTTTTCATGCAGTTCGACCTGAGGACCAGAGGATCATGACCATTCAGTATTGGTTTTCAACCTTGTTCCTTTCACACAAGGATTTCTCTGGATTCTTCGATTCTTTTAATGATTACACCGTAGAGCATAAAATCCCCAAGTTCTTGGCAATTTTACATTGAGAAATTTTATTCTTAAATTGCTGACCTATTTGTCCATGCAGTCTTTCACAGAGTGGTGAAGCCCTCACCATCTTTACTTCTGAAAGACTCTTTACACCCCATCATGTTACTGACCAGTTGCTGAATAAACTACTTAGCAGCGAGATGTTTCAACAAGTGTATTTTTATAGCATCATACTACTTTCCAGTCTTTTGTTGCCCCTATCCCAAGTTTTCTGAAATGTGTTGCTGATATGAAATTCAACATGAGCAAATTTTTTTTTTCAAAAAAACAATACAATTTCTCAGTTTCAACATTTTATAACATTTTTGTACCATTTTCAATTACATATAGGGCTTCGATGATTTAGAAATCATTGCATTCTGTTTTTATTGGCATTTTATGCAGCATCCCAACTTTGTTCTAAAAAGGGTTGTAATATTGGTGAGAAATAGTGCTGTTGTTTTATATTACTTTCAGAGATACCTTGTGATTGTAGGGTTTGTTGGAGAGAAGCTCTGGGCTCATGTAATACGGGGTTCCGATGAGTGTGCTCGCCATGTCATTCTGATTCTCCAATACTCGTGCTATCCCGAGATCCCCAACCTTGATTATGTTGGTCTTAGTCAGGAAGATATTCTGGGTTTTCAAATCTCGATGCAGGATGTTCTTTTCGTGCAAATACTATGGATTAATACAGATGGCGAATTGATAACAACTCATGAAACAGCATACACCTGAAAAATATTTATCGGTATTTGCAAAAATATTTGCCTAGCCACACCATACTGAAAGTTTCTGCTAAAACCAGAAGGGAATCTCAACTGATTTAACATGATTTAAGCAGAATTTCAATATGCTTATAGCCAACTTTAGATGGCCTATGGCTTGTAAAAGCAGGACTCAAGATGGAGGTCATTGAGTTCGACAGGAACAAGGGCTGTCGGTGGTCATCAAAGGACCAAGTTGACTATATGAACCAGTCTTTTAACGAACAGCATAAAATTATCAGGTAAAATAGTTGAAAACATAGTTTTAACAGGCTTAGCCAGTTTTGTGTGGTCTAAGCTGAAATTCAGGCCAGCAAGTCACCAAAAACAAGACAAACAATACCTGAAGGGCCATGGAAATTTGGACAAACCATTCAACCACCTGTCTCTCAGGGATAAGTTCGCCCTTCTGTCGCTTTAGCCTCTGGTAAAGGTCACCCCCCTCGCAAAAGCCCATGACAATGTGGAGCCTGCGGTCCTCTCCTTCCCATGACTCCCTGTATGTAACGATGTTCGGGTGGCGCAACAGGGACAACAGCTGCGCTTCTTGCTCTGCGGCTCTCCGCTCACGCTTCGACGAGGACGTCAAATTCAGTTTCTTGATGACATACTGAGAATAAAAACGATACCCAATAACAGTAACAACAGCCCAACATGATGTCGGATGAAACCATAAGTGTTCTTCAATAAACCTAGCGTTACATGCAGTAGGCAAAACAACGAATGAAAACTCTGAAGGTAGCATCTTAATGGCTAATTATTTCACTTGCGCGATTTACCTGCTTTCGGTCAGTGTTGTGTCTGACCAGACTTACTTCACCGTAGCTACCTTTCCCAACAACTCTGATAAAGCGATAATTCTCCATGGTCCTTCATTAGCTAACGTTAGCTCGATTGCAGTAGCTACGTCAGGACAGATAGCCAGCAATACATATTATTGTTCAGGGTAGAAACAAAAACCGTCCGTCATCGTCAGCCTATAGAACCATCACTCTACTGCTAGCTAATCTAATAATTGTCGACAGCGCAACTCTCACGACTGTTGCCACCTAACCGCCTTGCAAACTAACAAATCTGACAGTTTGTAAGCCATTCTAGTCCGGAAAGGAAAACAGGAATGATCATCTTGGCTTCCTCGTAACCAAGCAACCCTCTTCACCATAAACTGCTGCCAAAGTCGGTTTTTAGAGTAAAAATATATATTTGATACAGCGCCATCTAGGGTCATGGAACAAAACTGAAAAACCAAACTACGGGACAAACTTAGAAATACCGTGTGTTAATATACTGGACAAATAAAGTTAGGGATCACCCCAAATTTTGAATTTGAAATATTTGATAGTTTGTATTTTTTTCCATATCATATTTTAATATTGAAAAGTTGGGTGATCCCTAACTTTCTTTGTCCAGTATAGATCTCGTCACCTACGGCGAAACGCACTTCTCAGTGTCATTTCACTGAATAGAAGTCTCTGTTCCGGACTGAATGAACTTGAATGCATCAACAACAAAAGTAAGCCAACGTAACTAATCAAATGAGCAATAAAATGGTTTCTTCAACAGATTGCAGATAAACGTAGCAAGCTAATTAATGCTCAATATGCGACAGTGCATCACAAAGTTTCTCTCTTATTGCTTGAGCCGAGTCTACTGAAAGGCCTTATTGATTTTTTTTTTTTAAAGTTTTTCGCATTAGACAGTGGTACAGATCTAAGGCGTACAAGCATTTCTTTGCATTAAATTAATAAATAATTATTGGATTTGTGTTTCTTTTTGGATTTTTTTAAATTTATTTCCATCCAGTTCCTTTTCATCACGCAAATTAAACCTGTTAAAGGCACTTGAAACACGCATACGCAACAACTGAGGTGCAACAAGCCTACACACCGATAATAGCACTCTTTAAATCTAAATATGTATAGTTTAATTTGATTCATGCTGTTCGAGGAGGAAAACATACATACCGACATTGGCAATTCATTCATGTTGTTCGGGTGGGGGGAGCTACAGGGCGAAACACTGCACTTTTAACGTTTGCTATATTTTGCATGTGCGGTGAGTTGATGAAATACGGTGATGTTCTCAACATAGTTCATTTGAATATCAAATATTGAACAAAATGACTGAACCGAATAAGATTCAAGTCTTACGAATTTACTAGGCTTTATACATTTTATATGATGGATACAAACAGCCTGCTGTATGTAGGCCTACTGTATCATTAGCAAATAATATGCTCATAAGCTCAGCATAATACTTGGTCCTGGTTATCAATGGATAGTTGCGCGCACCTTTTGCAGGGAAAGGCGCTAAAGTTGAAATTTTGGCCTATCAGAAATAGCGCCACTGTTACCTGGTGCCAGAGGAGACAAGAGATTGGTTCAAAAGTGGAAAGGAACTCGCCTCTTTGTACGGTAAGCCACCACCCTCCACTTATAAAGATGACGTCAGGAAAGTGTTGGTGGGTTGTCAAAGAAGCCAGTTTTCGCGAACGAAGATCGCAATTTCAGGGTCGTAGTGAGAACGAAACCGCTTACGTTTTGCAAGTACAGGTAATAATGTTTTTTTTTTTAATTGTAGTTGAGTGGTTCGTCGTTTTGGTTGCTTATTCATTGAACGAAGCCTGGGATTTAACGTTAATAACTACCTGACGTTACGATAACTGTATATGTTGTGTCAATATATGTGCACGTCAGAAGGCTGATTTATGTCTAATGGATGTCTTGGTGATGCATAATGTTCCTTTAGAGGATCAAAACGTTGCCACCTGTAACGTTACATCTTTACAAACTACCTTGGTAGTTTTGCGGGCAAAACTGCTCGCATGACTTGCTAAGAGTACTCGCCAGCCTGTTACTTCTAAGGTCAAAACTATGAGAAGATTGTTGCCTATTTTGTTTAGAATTAGTTTTACCTTGGGCTACTTTCTATTTTGCTACTGAAAACGGGTAAATTAGCCTGAATAAATGCCCATCGTGCATCTTGAATATCAGGAAGCGAAATAATTTGTATGAATTATGTCCAGTTACCCGCATGGTATAGATAAACGTTGGACAATAGCACCATATGAATTATAAGCACTATATGACCCGTGCACGCAAGCGAAGGAGCTTGATTTAAGCCGCTTTCACACTGGACGCGAAACGAATTTTTCGCACGACAGATTACATTCAAAGTCAATGCAAAGACGCGAATTATTCGTTTCGCGTCCGGTGTGAAAGCAGCTTTATTCCAACGACCAAGAACTACTTCATTTACAAACCTCTCGCAGCGCGCACTGACATCAATACATTTTTCTCCGTTTGTGCTTATCAACCCATCGAATTGTGATGGCGAAATTTTTATTGACGATAGTTCTTGCGCTGGCTACAGCTTGATGTCTTTTCTATAATTTCAAGTCTACAAACGAATTTTATTTGTAATTAGTTTTTAAAAGTATAAAACATCTCGCGAGTGAGCACAGTCGGTTAGCGCAATGAATGATCTCTGAAGTTTCTACTGTGCCTTTCATAGACGACGCAGGATTATGATGGTGATTATCGTTTGAATTTGACAAATTGATCGAATTGTCCATTGAGAGTGGTTTGGAAATGGTGAGCAACCATGTAAAGAATCGACGATTAGCTATGTATTACTGGAACACTAGAAGCCTACAAGATCCATGCAACGAATCCATCCATGGCGAAATTGACGCTTAGATTATTCATTGCGGAAAAAAATGGTCTAAATTGGCGCTCTTTAGATAAGAATCCTCTTCATTGCTTCTCTTCAGATAAGAATTCTCTGTCTGGAGGCATTTCACACGTCATCCTCAGCGCTGGCCACTAGAACGCGTCTGCAGTTAATCGATTGAGTGAAAAGGATTTCGCCCACAACGTTTCTTTTTGACTAGTACGTATTGGGGACTTAAGAAGAAATGACTCTTATGTTTGAAGGACAGGTTTGGGGTACTACTGCAGACATGCAAAACAATGTCATGTATAGACCTCTGAGAAGGGTCACATTGTTTAGGGGAGCCTTGCCCCCTCGGTGCAGGAGAAACCTGATCGGATAACTTACAGAGGGCTGTTAGTACAGGCTTTGTTTGACTTAAGGAATTTTATTACAATATAAGGCGTTTAGAGATCAGTCTTCTATATGGTTTGTGAATATGCTGCCATTGCTTGGTCCAGTCCTTAATGCCAAATTGTCTTTAATGTACTGAGATCAGAAGGCTGACTGCCAAAATATCCAGATTACTGAAGTGATTGTCACGTGCTGTAAGTGGTTAGAGATAGGCTGCGTGGCCGTGACTGAGGTATTCATATGCAGACATCTCCGAGTGCTCTGAAGTACACACATCTATTGCAAAACTCCATTGCTCTCGAATCATTGGGTGTGGACTTTGTTTTGTGGGATGAGGAATTAGATTATATCTGCAGTTTGTTGAGATGACCCAGACTCAATGTAATGAGAAGATGCAAAGTACACCTACATCTCCATCAGAGGCTCAGTCATAACCAGCCACTGTAATGTGCTTAGTTAGGATAGAAAAAACACTGTGGAAGGACTGTCGTGCCCGACATTTGTGTTTATTGCTGTAACTACTGGTTCATAGGGTTATGTTCATTATAACTTGCTCAGTATGGTTAGTGAGTTCTCTTAGGTTCCCACTTGTATTTTGTAAGTGGTTGGGTTTGGCTTGAGTTGGGGGTTGCACAGGGTGACCTGACCCTAAACTCGAAGTTTTAGGATGATGGTCGATACAGTGTGTCTGATGCAGAATCTCCCACTGGGTCATAACGCTCCATTTTAAAATTCACTTGACCCAGCCTTTGTTTGGCTGTGATGTCACAGAATTTGTTTTTTCTGTTCACTGTGCAGCCATGGGAAATCAGTGAGTACTGTTCAACAAGTTCCTTCGATAATTTTTTTTTTTTCTATATATGTTTTACGTGGTAAATACTGCATGTGAAGTGAATGCTACCATGTGTTTTAAAAACACATGGCATATTAGCTGTAAGCTTTTTGTATTTTTTATTTTTAAAATTTTTCTCCATCGTATTTTTACTTTTCTATAAGGGAATGGGTGCTGGTGAGCATTTCCTGATCAACAGGTCTGCACTGTTGAGAGAAAATAGAATTGTAGTTAGTTTCTTTGTAGTCTTAATGAGAGCTTGGCATGCTTGTATGCTTTTTTTTTTTTTTTTTTTTGCTTATAGCTGTAGTGGTTAGAATCCGTTTACATCCTGCTCAACTAAATTCAAGCGGAATAAGGTCTCATTCATATGGCCTTGCATCTGAAATTAGATTGGTAATTTGAACAATAAATTTTCTGTTATGCCTGGCAAGCCTTTTTAAAACCGAAAAATCACAATTACAAACCTGTGGTCATTCAATTGACATTCCTTAATGTACTAACAGTATGATCAGCTTGGAGAAGCAGATTGCATGTATTTATTTAAAAAACGATTGGCAAAGTGACAGGACTAGTTGCTTTGCACTGTCACACTTTGTAGTTAAGAACATGAGAGAGTAAGTTTGAGTCTGAGTATTTATGTAATTCAGATAGTTTGTGAATGTGTTTGTATGTGTTCCAAATTAGAATTTCCAACAAGTGCTTGAATGTTAAGGCTTGCACTGATGTCAGGATGCGCATTGTAAAATGCATGCATCTAATGTGTCCTCCTGTGAAATTCGCTTTTGTTTGATGCTGTATTTGTTTTTGTTTCACTCCGTCAGTCCACCATCTTTGGTTGCAAAGATGGGTCACCAGTGGTTAAATGTAGTGTTATGTATACTTGTCATTTATTAAGTCCCCAAAACTGAGGTTTCTTTTTTTTAGGATAATATGGATTACTTTGGACACTGCCTCTGTCACACATCCTTCTTGTTAGCGCTGTAGCGCAATAACTAGTACAGTTTTTATGTGAATCAAGGGAAACATCTTGTGTTCGTTCCTAGTGCAAAAATGACTGGCATTATCCTTTTGTCTGACCTGATGACCTTTCCTGTAGCACCACAGGCTGCACTTTTCCATTTCTAAATGCAATGTCTCTGACAGTTTGGATGGGAATCATGTCAAACCTTTCTGGTGTGTAGAAGTGATTCTGGTAACCCTAAGACCTTCTCTGTAGCGCCACCACCTGGCAAAACCTTTCATTTCATAGCTCAAAACAGTTTTAATGTGAATCCTGTCAAGTCTGCTGTTAAAATTCCTGGTGTATGGAGGAGGAAATCAATGATTTTGATATCGCCATTACTTTTATTGTTGCGCCAGCTTTGGGTGAAAGTACACTTCCAAATCCAATAAGTCAAACTGTTTTAATTAGAAACAGATCAAAGGGAACAATCAAATGAACAATCTTATTGTTCCAGTCCTGTAGCACCACCTTTAAGACACACTTAAACGTTTTTCGGGGATATACCCAGCTGTCGTCCACCGACAGAATTTGTTCAGTTTGTCACAAGTATCTGTGCCATAATGGCTAAAAAGTTGTGCAAAACTTTGCTCGTAGTCATCTATACCAGGCAGTACAAATAACACAGCGTATGTATTTTTCAAAAGTATTATTTTTAAATGTTCTGCTTTGGTCTGCTATGTACCTTGTTTAAATTGTAGTTGTTGATTTAAAGCATGTCATTAAAAACTGGGTAAATTCAAATCTTGTATAATCGTCACATTCAGACCTTGGCTAAACACTCACTTAAATAACAAAAATAAGTCTCTTCGTTCTTTTTACCACAGTAATGTTGCAGATGAAAACAAAGACAAAAGTTGTTTGTTAACTACCATTTGTTATTGCTGGAAATGAGAAGGTAAATAATGTAGAAACCAAGTATAAACTTCTTAGGTAAAATTTAAATGAAGAAGGTGCCTAAAACATTTGCCCAGTACCGTGGATAATTCTTTGTTTTGTTCCTATGAATTTATGGCATTTCAGCCTATTCGGTTTTATTTTTAATTTTTGAGAGTTGCACTTAGAAGAATGGAGAATGTCATGTAAGTTTTGTATGCTGTTCTTAATCAAGTGGGCATGATCAATGCTCATGGGCCTTACTTTGGTTACTTTCAGTGGTCTATTGCAAAAAGCCATATTCTTGTTTCCATTTTACTTGTATTTGAGTTGCATAATAAAACCTTCAGAGGGCAACTTTGGAATCACTTCCATATTACCAACCTCCACTATGAGGGGTGAAAGTAACAAAAATTAATTGATAAAAATGGAGGTGATGAAAATGCATGTGAATTGAAAAATAGTCATAAATTATCAAGTGAATTGAAACTTAATCAAATTATGCTGTGAAAATTAAGGGTTTTCTTTACTCCTACAGTATCTCACAAAAGTATCTCACATTTCGACAATTAATTGATTATTTCTTTTCAAGGGACAATGTTACAGAAATGAAACTTGGAAATATATTCTAGATTAGTCATTGTAAAATATGTTTAGCAGTGTAGATTTACTGCATTGTCCAAATAACCTAACAAACAGTCATTATTTCCAAAATGGGTGGCAACAAAAGTGAGTACACACCCCAATTGGTAATGGTCAACCAAGCAATGAAACGTGTCTTATTCATCATGTTCATGCTTTTGTCTGTTCGACTGGGCCATATGAGGTTGTGTAAAGTGTTGAAGGTTTAAATTGTGGTGCTTTGGGTGAAATGCTCTCATTCTGCTCACTGGATGGTCAACATGGCACCACATGGGAAAGAACTCTCTGAGGATCTGAAAAAGAGAATTGTTGCACTCCACAAAGATGGTCTAAGATACAAGAAGATCTGTGAAACCATGAAACTGAGCTTCAGCACGGTGGCCAAGGTTATTCAACGGTTTCCCAAGATGGGTTCTACTCAGAACAGGCCTCGTCAGGGTCGACCAAAGAGGTTGAGTCCTTGTGCTCTGCGTCAGGTGTACAAGTTGGCTTCAGAAAACAGACGCAGGAGCGCTGGCAGCATTGCTAACGAGGTTGCAGCAGTGGGAGAACAGCCTGTCAGTGCTCAGACCATACGGCGTGCACTGCACCAAGTCGGTCTGCATGGCCGTCGGCCAAGACGGAAGCCTCTTCTGAAGCTAGCCCACAAGAAAGCCCGAAAACAGTTTGCTGAAGACAACCAGTCCAGGAATATGAACCACTGGAACCCTGTTCTGTTGTCTGATAAGACCAAGATAAACTTGTTTGGCTCAGATGGTGTCCAGCATGTGCGGCGGCACCCTGGTGAGGAATACCAAGACAAGTGTGTACTGCCTACAGTCAAACATAGTGGTGGTAGCATCATGGTCTGGGGCTGCATGAGTGCTATTGGTCCTGGGGAGCTGCGCTTCATTGATGGAATAATGGATTCCAACATGTACTGTGACCTTCTGAAGTAGAACATGATGCCCTCTCTTCGGAAATGGCAGTTTTCCAACATGATAACGACCCGAAACACTCCTCCAAGATGACAACTGCCTTCCTGAAGAGGCTGAAGATGAATGTGATGGTGTGGCCAAGTGTGTCTCCAGAGCTGAATCCCATTGAGTACCTGTGGGGCATCCTCAAGAGGAATGTGGAGGAGCAGCAGGTGTCCAACATCCACGAGCTCCGTGATGTTCTCATGGAGGAGTGGAGGAAGATCCCAGCAACAACCTGTGCAGCTCTGGTGAATTTTCATGCCTTGGAGAATCAAGGCAGTGCTGGACAACAATGGTGGTCACAATAAATATTGACACTATGGACACAATTTGGCATCTTAATGGTGAGGTGTAGTCACTTTTGTTGCCACCCCTTTTGGAAATAGTGACTGTTTGTCCAGTTATTTGGACAGTACAGTAAATCTACACTGTTACACATATTGTACAATGACTACTCTAGAATATATTCAGGTTTCATTTCTGTAACGTTGCCCCTTGAAAAGATATAATAAATTAATTGTCGAAATGTGACGAGTGTACTCACTTTTGTGAGATACTGTAAATATGGCTTTAACTACATTCAGTGACTTTACCTAGTTGCATCCTTCTGTGGAGGAATTACCCACCACCTTTTGAGCCTGCAAAAAAAAAAAAAAAAAAAAAGTTAAAAAAGAAATTTAATTTAAAAAAAAAAATCAGTAATGTATTCCGATATGAGGAGCATGAACTGCAATGTCGAGACGGAGTTATCTGGAAATTATAAATTATTCTTGATCCCTCGATTGATCTTTTATCTCTCCCTCATCCATTTTTTTTTTTCAATTTTTTTCTTCCATTAGATAATCTGGTTGGCTGTCGGAGACTTGGACAGCCGACCGTCATTTTGGCTGCTTGTGTTTGACAACTGAACTTGAGTCCTCCTTGTTCAACTGCGAAGCCATTCAGGTTTAAGAACCTATACATCAACCTTTCAAGTTAAAAAAAAAAAAAAAGATTTTAATAAAAATAAAAATTGGCCTTTGTGTATCGCCAATTTATGTTTAGTTAGTCTCCATCTGAAGCCCAGCAGTCTTTTCATTGAAAGGTGTGACCTTTTCAAACCTAGCTGCGTGAGTGTGACATTAGTCGTCAGTGTTTCACGCTTGATTTGTTAGAGTTGAGACCTGCAAAACCAATAGCCCATGCACATGGCATTTCTCTTGCATGTGTCAAGCTTGAATCAAGCCGCAGTGGCACTTTATACATTATCCTCCCTGAGTTTTAGTCCTCGGTGGCTCCAGAGCTTTAGTCGGCAGGCTAATTCTCCAGTTTGGGGTGGTTTTCCATTATTTTTGCCATGCTGACCCACATCAGCTCACCCTTTTAGCACTGCTTTGTAGGTCAGTAAGATATGAAATTAAAGTACTGTGGCCTCAGCCTTGGCCTGCAAATGAGTTCCAGGCTATTTCAGCCCGGAAGGACTGCATGATTCATGTGATTAAGACACATTCATGCCTTACTGCGATCCAAGTTACTTTGGTTCAATATCAATGTCAAAGAACAAGTCTGAGTGCTTCATGTCTATCAGACATGCCTAAATGCACGGTGTCATGAGGATAGTACAACTTCTGTTTTTTGACTTCCTCTGTTGAAAAATAAAGGATAACTGACATGAAGCAACTGCATCGGCCATTTCCTACTCGCCTTGCTAATTGAGCGTTAAAGCGTTTCTTGCAAAGCTTCTGCCTGCAGAGACGAACATAAACTATGGAAGCACTGTCAACCTTGTACCAACATGCAGACATGAATTCACATCTTTCCCAGGAATCACTCTCATGTACTCGAATAACTGCCAACTGAGCGATTGAAACAAAGTTTGAGTGCCCTGTTACCTTTATACTGGAGTCACAATTTTACCTCTGCAGGTGCCGCGATTCCCCTTTATGTTTCTGTGGAAATGTTAAGCACTAAATCAAAAATGACTAAATAAAAAGTAATGAAACTCTAAGGAGCAGCAGACCACCAAGGGCCTAAAACAGGTCTGCTCTACAAAGAGAGCTCTGCCAAACCTGAGTGGACTGATTTCCAGAATTACTGTCATTCACAAATATACCCTTTTTCAGATGGCGAGCCTTGTTTTTAATAACAGAACCCAGCTGGTGATGGTAATCTACCAAGACTCGGCCAAAGTTTTATGTGGTTGTTGGGGAATTTTGTGTATCCCCTTGTATTCTCATACAGATAGTCCCAGCTGGTTCATTGTTGTGTGAGGAGGCTGCCTGTACTTGTCTGCCTGGTTACCTGAACTCTTCCTCCAGAGCGGTCTCCATGGTTTGTCATAAATCATCTTTGGGTGTCCCCAGGCGACTAAATCTGGGATAATAATGATTCGCTTTGGTTGTTCATTTCAGCCATCCGCATTGGTTTAGAAAGAATAACGCTTTTGCTGACGAATCTAGTTCACCAAGACACGTAAATATTTTCTTGAAGCAGAGAGAAAATGGAGAAATTCAGTTGATTAGTCACATTCTTCTTGATCTTGATAGCTTTAGTTTTTGCCGGTATGCCCTCCTCTGTTTATAGCTCTGCAGTGGGGGCTGAGTGAGTATGTCTGTATTGGGATCTTGTGTGGGAAAATTGCAGTATTCTTTGAAAAGCTGGGATGACTTAACTGCTCTGCTCTCTATCAAATCCAATCTGAAGGAAAACAGAAAATTGGGTGCGATGAAGCAAGGCAAGGCTGATTTACAAGCATTAGACTCATTTTTCATTGTTGAAAAGAAGGCCCTAGACATCCAAAAATAAATGCTTATGTTAGTGCTCAGGTAACCCAGTTATCATGGTCTGAAGTCCTCAGTGTTTCTGAAAATTTCAGAGAAATCCCAGAATGCAAACTGATACAGGTGGTGCCATTTCTGTCTGTGAATCACACTGCCTTTTCCTCAAGTGGTTGAGTTGAAAACTGAAACTGCTGAGTTTACCCCTCAAACCTCAAAGACTCGTTTAGCCTCTGACAAAGTGAAGATTACCCAGCATGCTCAGAAAGGACCAGATATGCTGTGACTTTGTTCTGGACCCTTGCCAATGTCATTAGATCCTGTTATGATAAACTGGTACTAAAAATGAGCAGATGTGGTTTTTGTCACTACAGTTTTGACCACAAAAGTTTATGTGCATGCATTAACCGGAAACTTTTTCCTCTTGGTGAAATTTCATTCTCGTTCCAAATGCATGCATTGAAGCCCAAGTGGAGCATAAATGCTGTGTCATCTTGAAAGAGGAAGGAAGAAAGTGAGGTTGAGAGGAAGCTGAATGCCCGTCAGTTGAGTGAAGTTGCGGGCGAGTCCGTTTTATGCAGAGTGTTAGAGTCCTCAGTCTCTGAGACTTGGAAAAGGCAATTCCATGAGAATGTGGACACAGGACAAGAAAATTCAAATTGATTTTACTGCATTTTTGATTTGTTCAAGGCAAAACTAGGATATCAGAGGCTCAGAAACTGGTGCTGCTTTCTTGGTTTCATTTGTATGTCCCAAGTACCACACATTTTTACATTCATGTTTTCAGCATCTTGGAGGCACAAAATTTGCTGTAATTGGGAGAGAGCCGTGTCCGTCATTAATTGTGATATATCTCCAAACTCAACACATTTAGATCAAGGCAAGCCCTTTCTAGATATGAAGTCCATTTTCATTGATCCTTCATCATTTTGGGCATAATGGGCCACAAACTCAGCAAAATTGAATGTAACGTGAGTTGCCAAAAACAAGGTATTTTTAATCTACAGCCCACATCTCTGAGTTAAATCTTCCACTGCTGTGGATGTAACCTTTACGTAGGTACGTAAAAAACAAAGGGTGTCTGAGCAGCACTGACCCTATTTGGGTGTTATTAAGAGCTGACTTTACAGTAACATGAGTTAATGTAACCTGAGTTACCCACCCTCCTGGACTTTCTTAAACCTCAGTCCATGGATAGTTATGTCGGTGTAATTCTATTACTTGCAATAGAACCTTCAGAGTGTTGGTTCTTGATCAAATGATTTTCAGTTTTGTATCAGTTCTATCTTTCAAGAAATTTGCCCTTTTTGCGTAACATGAGTTACCAAGCTGTTGGTGCCTCCAATTCCCACATTTCAAGGGACAGCACTTTTCTTTCCCACTGGTGTATGTATATAGGTAGGATCTACCTATGTACAGAAAAACACTTGTCACAGGTGACTGACAATGACATGACAGCTGATTGAAATTGATTCTAGCCTTAAAACTTAACGTGAGTTACCATGGAATTGCCTGAAATCATTTAATCACATGGAAGTTATCAACCCTTTTAAACTCAGTTTTTGCAGCGCTGGAGGACAGACCTGGCATATATTGGAAGAGAGCGATGATACCTTCTCAGAATTTTTATTCTTGAGGGGTAGTTGGTTTCTTTCCCAATAAACAAGAAGTTGGTGATGTCTTTCAATAGCTATTAATATTCAAATTCAGTTTTTTTTTTTTTTTTTTTCTATTTCAGAAGAAGCTTTGAATACAATGGCCTAATTTCACCTTGATGGGATTGTTTTATTTTTAAATGATGGTCAGAAGAATTTTACATTTTTTTTTGATAAAGGAGGGGGGGGGTTAGTAATTGGGCGGTTACCCCTCATCCATTTCTGACTTCAGAAAAAGCTTTGGACAGTTTCAGCTTCTTGAACAGATGGGGGGAAATGCACAAGCTGACATGAATAGAAACTGTTACCAATGCAAATCCAAGTTTTTGCTTCCTCTCTGGTTTGTATGGGAGGTTTGTGTCAGATTGCCTGAAGGTTGCCTTGCTGTGGGGTAGCGTAGCATGCTGCTGTACGGCCGGCGTTGTGATTTGGGTTATGCGCTGGATAGGGCTTAAGTACTGTCGGCGTAACACGTGCTAACCTGTTGACTAGCCGAATTCTTTGACAAACCTTTTGGGGAGAGAAAACAGAACTGGAAGGTCAACATTCCTCTGTCGCCCGATTCTGTTTGTTGCTGGGCCATTCTCAGTCACGTGTGTGACCAAAAATGTAACAAATAGTAGAAAAAATCTCCTCCAATTACAAAAGCATTGGAGGTTCATGATTGTGGACCTTGTATAAGAGTACTACTTATCCAAGTCTATCAAGTAAAAATGTTATTTGTTACATTAACTTTAACTACTTAAGGTCAGAGGTCAAATACGACTGGTCACGTGTGTGACTTCACACGGAAACAGGTTTTTCATAACTCTATTTGACTTCAAAAACTCTGTGAAGTTGAAAAATCTAGAATTTTCATAGTTTTGGGGTATGGAGAATAGCAAGGAATAAATTTGATACCTTTCATTAATTTTCAAAGTATTTCTTTATTTGATGACATCTGGTCATGTGTGTGACATTTTGGTTCACTTCTCAAAGAATGGCCCTGCTACATCCTGGAAGAATTACATTCTCTGTCTTTGTAAATGCATTTCTGACCTCAGCGATGGAACAGTTTTAGCAACACATCACAAAGCACTAACAGCTGTGTATGATTTTGCACGATGCCAATCCATAAAGGCAGATTGTTTAAAATCATGGTGATAATTTTATATAAAACTCATATGTAACAACATATTGCTATATTGACGGTGACTGATATCGATCGCTACTGCCTGTTTGATGAATCACAAGCTGCGGGCGTAATTAGATATGGATTCAAACATATGACGGGGAATATTTTTTTGTTTATGGTTGCTTTTATGAGGCTGCATGGTCTCAAGTATGTGCTAGCTGATAGCATCTGTTGTTTTGACATTATGATTGTGACTATGACGATGATAATTGTCATTATGAATCATAATTTTCTCCGGCTTTTTATGGATTAAATATATGGAGCACTTATTACATTCTCCAGTTATCGTGAAACTTATTTTCAGGGGAGCAATTCTGAGCTGACACTGGTATAAAGCACTTGACTTATTCAATGATGCGTCTTTTCTCTTCCATAGTATTCCTGTGTCTGAGCGAAACAGTGGTAAGATGCCTCTGGGAGATGATGGAAATGCCTGGAAAAAGAAAACCTCAGACATTAAGGAGATCTACGACTTCAAAGAAGTTCTGGGGACGTAAGTACCTTTTGAGTAATTGGTCCTCGTGGACTTCCATATTTCATCTGGGTTCCATGACAAATGGCAGATTTTTTGCTGTTTTTATTCATCCATCAAACTCTTTGTCTGATTCTTCCTGCTCTGCTCTGGGCACTGGTGCTTTTCTCACGGTCGTGGTTGCACGGTGGGGATGGTGGGAACCAACCATTTTTCCCCAAGTGCTATGGGACTGGTGCTTCTTCATGGTTAGCATCAGGCAGTGTTGATGATCTGGCAGAGCTAAATGCGCCCTCTGTGGCAGGAGGAAATGGCTCATGGGCGAAAGGCGGTTGTCCTTTCTGAATAGCCAAAAGGGATGATAAGGACCACTACCACCTCTCCAGGCAGCGGGCTTTGTTGAGCAATGGATTGAAGGCCTAGCATGACCACTGAGTCCAACGATAACACAAGTGGTGTGCTGATGGTAGACAGAATTGTGTATTGTGTGCGGATGGCAGTGGTGCCGTGCCTGTTATTTTCATGCAGAGCTGTCCTGGTTTCACATCCTGATCGGCGTTCCCCGAGCTGCAATCACCTTTTACATTTTCACACTAACGTGTTAAGCTGCCAGGGTGAAGAATGCATACAGAATAAGCAAGGTGAGGGGAACTGGCATCGTGTCGAGCAGGAAATCCACCTCAGCAGCGTGCTGCTTTTTTTAGAGGTGGGAAGACACTTTTTTTCATCTCAAGTTGATAGATTTTTTTTATTATTATTATTATTTTATTTATTTATCCATCTCCAGTTTAGCCAGTTGTGTAGTGGCTCCTGGAGAGGAGGGTATATTCTATAAGGTTGATGGGTAGATCCCTAAGGAGCAAGTAGGTATACTCTCCTATGCATTTCAGTGGCTTTTTGGCTGATTGGTGGGTGTACTGTAAATTGACAGAAAAAGAGGTGGGCATACTCTGTATACTGGTGTACACCCTTCGCTGCATCGCGGAGTTTAGCGAAGATATCACTGCTTCCTGATGCAAGTTGAGATAGGTGTGCCTTTTTTTTTTTTTTTTTTTTTTTTTTTTTTTTGGTATTTTTCTTATTCATAAAGTCTTCATTAGCTGCAGTTGTAGTTTTGGGTCATTGATATTGAAATCCGTGGAGACTAATATAATGCAGACCACAAAAGGCACAGCCAGAATCCTAGGCCCTGGGTGTTTGAGCATTACTGGTGAGTATTGAATGATGAATGGTCTTGGGTTTGGCCAAAAGCATGAATCCAAACCTGGGTTGTGTGCGTCAACCTGTTTGGATCCACGCCTGGTCTTTCCCTTTGCCAGATAGCCCCATAATTTAAGGAGGTTAATATGAATTCTGTGCTGATGGACACCGACCTTTCCTATTGGGAAAACTGAATTCCATACAGTTCCTTTGAGAGCAGTATAAATTAGGCAGGGCTATTGGACATCCAATTTTGGCTCGGGTAGCAGCTAACTTCAGCCAGGTCTGTCAGCACAGGGGTGAGGAAGAGGGGGTTCATCTTCCAAGCCACATGCCCCCCACCCCCCCCCCACAGAACCTGACTGCATCGTCTCCAGCTGGATGCTGCCAATGATTTGCAAGATGGCTACGCTGCCCAAAACCGTGTAAATGTTCCACACATCTTCCATTTGAACTTGCTCCAGGATGTAGGTGTGCCAGAGGAGGAGGAAGGCAAAATGGCATCCAGCTCATCTGCGAGTCACATTTTTGTTAAATTGTGTGACATAATCGGTTGTATAATTATGTTCTGGGCGGGGTTTGTTGATTTTGTGTCACATTGTGATATTTGTACACAGTGCCTTTAACAGATATGCTCCATTGTGAAGTTTTGCATTCACCAAGACGACGAGATGGAGCAGAACAGTCATTGGCTCTCCGGCCCTGCAGTTGGCCAGCCCATAATGTCACTGTGAATGGTCTGTATTGTGCCCATGAAAATGGGTCTTCTCGTCTCCCCAAAGCAGTCAAAGGCTTTCTTAGCTGGGAGTGAGGCACTGCCATTAGGGAATGTTGTATTTACAAGTAGTGCAAACAACAAGAATCGATGTTACTACTCTGTGAGTGTCCCAAGTTGCTGCCATGGACTTGTTTTGACAGCAGTTTATCAGTGGAGAATGGAGATCCCTTTTGAAATTAGCAATTTTCCGTTTTGTGTGTTGTTGTGTATTCGTCCAAATGTCAGTTGGCTGACAAAATTTGGCCTGAGGTTTTGGCATTATGGTGCTGGAGAATTTGAGATAGGCTCTACATGTAAAACATTTATCTAAAAGTATTATATATTTCGAAAGCATGCATTTTTATTATAAGTACATGCATAAACTACACTGTTAGAAAAGCAATTTTTTATGTGTAGTTTTTGTAGTCCTGAATGTTTTTATGCTAATTTAAAGTGAATGGTGGTCAGAATTTGATTTCATGCATACTGTATGTCATTTGGCTCAGACTCAGATTTCAGAGGGATTATTATGCTAATAGAACGTGCCTTTCTTTTCAGAAGACTCTCATGAAATGTTTTAACTGGTTATGTTTATATACCAAACTGTAAAGGTAAATATATTTATTTTGACAGTTTAAGTAACCTATCCAACATTTATGTAGCATTATTGGCATTTAGTGGAAGCACTGACACTGACACTGCAGACATTGTATATATAACCTTTTTACAGTTGGAAGCAATTCAGGTTAATAGCCTTGACCCCAGCGTATAGTGGCAGTGACCCATCATGTGTTTGCATTGACTGCAGAATCAAACCTGCAACCTCAGGCCTGGCACTGTTTCCTTGCCACACATCCAATTTAGTTCTTCCCTCAGGCTGCCTACGACTCTCATGGGGAGCGGGGGTGGATGCTTCCAACATAATCTTATCTTTAGTCAGAAGAAGGATCCTGCACGCAACTAAGTGACACTAATGGGAACCCTTTATAACCTGTGATTTACGCTTAGATGCGGTAATAAACTTTGAATTTTCCACTCGGCCTCCGCAAAAATATGAATTCAAATATGCTCAGTGCTATAGATAAAGGTCACACTCATGCTTCAGTGATGGCCTCAGTATAAACTGGAGAGCGTCTGGGGTAGGAGAGAAATCACTGGCCTTTTTCCACACATGCGCTGGCCTGGCTTTACTTGGTTTAACTTGGCAAGTCAGCCCAGCGTGTCGAGGATTTGTATTTCCCAGAGCTACTCGCTTGAAGTTGTGTGTTTAAGTGACGACATGTTTCTTGAATTGATATTGTTTATATCGGTGGTTTTGTAAGGTCTATCTACAGTTGCCCTGTGCATCTGAACGATGACAAAGCCCTCTGATGTCGCTGCATAGCCCAGGACGTGTTTGCCGCGCTTTGGCCCTACTGTGGAGGTAATCTATCTCGGGCGCGGCTCAGTGCAACTCTGCACGCTTAGAGTGGGAATAGAAACACAATTTATCACGTCAAGGATCAATTCTGAGTGGCAAGTGTGTGCCAATGGAAAATCCCCACTGGTTGTTGATTGTGAGTACTTCCCTGTTCTGAGGAAACAATCATACAATATCACGATTGTACTCTCCCTCTCAGGAGCAATAATTGTGTTAATGTCATTTTTAGTAGTGCTGCAGCCACCCTGTGCCCTGAGGCCTCTCCAGGTTCCTTTTGTCTGCCTGCAAAAAAGTAGAATTGAGCGCTGTCATCCCCATGGCAGTTTACGGCTTGCTCTGTTTCAGGGCATCTTGATTCTTTACCTTGCCTTACCGTGAGCGATTTAATATCTAGCTTAACAACAAATAATGTGTATGCATGAAGCCCAAATTATGAGTCTTCAACCACATCTCAGCTCAAATGTTTAAAATAGCTGTACTGTGTTAACTTGACTCCCACAATACTATACTTTAGTCTTTTTAGGTGTGGGATATGAGAAGTGGTCGGCTGTCAAATAGCACTGCAACTAACGATTATTTTGATTGTCGATTCGTCAACGATTATTGAAACGATTAATCAGCTAGTCAGATTGACTCGCACAGTGCTACGGTTATTTAGCAATTAGCTTTTCAACTTAGCCTGAGGTCATTTTAGCCATGTGCTAACTAACAATAAAAACAATAAAGATTAATACTTCTTCCAAAAATGTTTTATTAGACTTTGCTGCTCATTAGGCTACTTCTGGGCAAAAGATAAACAAAAATTCAAGTCAGAATTAAAGTTTTTGAATTGTTATCAGGTAAAGTGTGAATATAAATAATTAAATACATTCTTTTTCTGTTCACCAAGGACAGGTAGCAGCAGCAGCAGCAAAAAAATAAATAAATAGATAAACAAAAGTTTTCCCGTTAATTAAAAAAATCTGTATTTTGTGAACAACATTCTTTGGTAGAGTCTTTGATATTAAACCAGGTATATCCAGCGGTATATAAAGCACTGGGGAAAAAAAAAAAAAAAAACAACTAAGTAAAAGGAGAAGTACCATGACTGAAAGTTTCTTTGGTAAAAGTTGAAGTCACCCATAAAAAAATTACTGAGTGAAAGTCTTAAAGTAGCTCACATTAAATGTACTTAAGTACCAAAAGTATTTTGTGAAAAATATACTTAAGTATCAAAAGTTCAAGTACAAGTACAAAGTTTTTTTTTTTTTTTTTTTTTTTTTTTTTTTTTTTCATAGTATGCATAGAAAGAAGAAAAGCAACCACACTTTGTTCTCTCCTTGTGCTCTTTAATCAATTTTCAGGTGAATGAAAAATACGGTATTCAGTATTCGGCGTGCTTGTGCAATATGATCCTGGAGTGCCATCCTCTGCTGCTACCTTCATCTCCAGCTCCTGTGAAACGACGTTCAGTCCAGTTCCAATACGTGAAATACATTTGCAATGACGTAACGACAAATTATCAATGAATAAATTAGTCAACAACGAACCTTTATCGAATTTTGTCGACAATGTCGATGAATCGTTGCACCCTTACTGTCAAATGTATTGTTTATCAGAGTCTGATTAGTTTCTGGGTAGTAATCATTGCAGTGCTATTTAGCTAGGCTCTATTCTATGTGATGTCTCTGTGGTACCTTACAAATGTAATCAAAGTAAGCCCATTATCAGACCCAACCATGAAGTGGAGCTGGGGATATTGCAAGAGGGCTTGTCTGTCCGTCCAGCTGGATAAATAGAGACACGTTTTCTCAAACAGTTTTATTTGAATGAATGAAATTTTGTTTGTATTTGTTACTGGTCAGAACCTCGATTGGGTGATTTGGTTTGAAAATTGGTTTTGTTTTTTTTTGAGGAGCAGCTCTCCCACTTCAGTAAGTCTTTTTTTTTTTTTTTTAATGCAGTAGCAGTCATTGGATTTTGTCATTAAAGCCTGGTGTCACATTGGCCAGCATTGAATGAGTCATTTAATATGGTAGGTGTGCTGTCCTTTGATGTATAATCTGGAATTTTGTGAATTCATTATGAAAGGTGTGTGTGTGTGTGTGTGTGTGTGTGTTTAAGAAGGATTGTTTGCTGATCCCTTAGTGTTTTTCTCTGGTTTGTAGTACACAGATTGTGTAGTATGCTATGCAGATCATTTACAGGGTGAGGTTTAATGGCTCTGTTTACAGCCCTCGTAAATGCTGTGAGATACTCCTCTCTTTGTGGTTGCTCTTCACTGCCTTGTCACTTTGACAGGCTGTTGATCTAAGCTTCTCTTTTTTTTTTTTTTTTTAATGCCCCCCACCATCATCTATGGCTGGGGGCGTATAGGGTTACCCTTGTCCATCCGTCCGTATGGGGTTGATCGTTTATCCACTTCTCAAAGAACGGTCGACAGAATTAATTGAACTTAAACTCGTGCTTTGTAGGGACACAAAAGTTGTGTTCCTCAGAACTTGTCTCTGAATTTTATAAAGGGAAAAATTTTATGATTTTTCAGGTCATTGAACTTGAGTCAATTTGTTCAGCTTACCCTCTCCCTTTGCTGTAATGGGTGGTGCAGTCTATCCTCTTCTCAAAAACTGCTCAACAAAATTCATTTAGCTTATACATGTGCTTTGTAGGGACACTATAGTTTTGCATCTCATACCTTGTTTCTGAATCTTTTAAATTTAATTTAAATTTTTTTTTTTCAGGTGTTTTAACTTGGGTAAATTTTGTCGACTTTCCCAGATATGGAGGCATCTGTGTCCCGAGGACACAAATTTTCTAGTTTTTACGACAAAAAGTATAAAATGTTCACTCTGGTGAGTGCTAGTGTTGTACTTTTTGAATCTGGGGGCCTATCAATTTTACTGTGATGATATTAGGTGGTACGGTGCCTGGTCACTCAGGGAGTGGATTCTCGGGGAATTAAACTTGTGGCATAGTTATTTCATGAATTTACTAGCAGGAAGTGTGTTCAAGCAGTTTTAGGGCTGTAAACTTCGAAAGCAGATAATTTTGGAAAGGCGAGGGAAGGTCATGCCCACATCTGTGATGTGTAAAGTTGATTAGATTTCAGGCAAGGATAGGGAAGAAGTTTTTTTTGTTTCTTTTCTTTTTTTGCCTCCCCCTCTCCCGAGCTTGTCCAGGATTGTTTATGGAAAGAATACTGGCTTCTTGCATTGCATAGCTTGGAGTTTATAGTGGGCTGGTTGTCTTGGCAACAGGAAGAGACACTTTCCATATGGAGTGTAACTGTCACTATGGAAACAAAGTTGTTTTTTTTCTATTAATAATTTGTTTTTTATCACCAGATTTTTCAGTCCTGTTGCTGTTGCTTTCTTGTTGTTTTTCAGAAAAGTGATATTTTCAGCTGTGTTAATTCCAAGAAATTCCAATGTCTTTTTTTTTTTTTTTTCCTCTCTGCTTTACGGGAAGAGGAGTTGGGGAGCAGAGAGAGCGGGTGACACTGTTCCCTGAGGTGCAGCCAAAACAAATGTTTCCCTACCTGTTCCCTCCTGTATCCTCCCTGCTTTACCTCTCTGCTCCTTCACTCATTTCTGTCGGTTATGTCACTCACTCCAGCCTCTGCCACTGTGGCAGCCTCTCGACACAGTTTTTTTTTTTTTTTGTTTTTTGTTTTTTTTTCCCCCTATGTGCTTATGATTTTTTTTCTTTACTAATGTTTGGAAATGATCTGGGTTTCACAGCCAGAGCAGAATAGCCGGACGATAAGCTTGCTTGCAGAATATGTTTATGCAATATATTTATGCAGGAGTGTTGTTTTTTTCCCTTTCTTTTGCTAATAGCACTGAGCCCGGTCATTCATTTCATGCCAAATTCAGTCTTCTGCTGATAACAGTTGCCAGGCTGTAAACATTGACCTTAATGATGTAGCTGCCTCTGAGATTCTCACTACTGTATTTCATTACGGCAAAACTTATCTGTTTTCACTCGTGTGTGTGCGTGTGTGTGTATCCACTTTGCGGCTGCGACAAATGGCCAGATATACACATGCAGACACCCACTCAGTTATGTGTAAATATATATTAAGGAAATTCCCTAATTTATATTCCTGCGAACACAAATGCACGTTTTCATACGCACTTATCACCCTGTTTAGTACACACTTACCCTCATGTGCTGGAGCACATTGGCAGGCAGTACTTGTTTACACCATGTATGCATGCAAGCGTGCCTGTTATAAGAAATATCCAGTTAGAATTAAACGGGGACATATTCATGCTTCTGACTCATTGTGTATTACGAAAAGTAAAATGTCAATATACATGTGTTTACTGAATACTGGTCAGCAGGTTTTTGCAACTTCTCGAATGAGCTACCTGAAAGACATCACCTACACGCTACATGCCTATTTGCATGCAGGAAATTACGGTGTTTTCTAAAATCAATAAATATTTAAAAAATAAATAACTGCAAAAAATTGAGTTTCAGTATGTTTTTGCGTATGGTTGGGCCATGCATCTGCCTTTTGATTCAATGAGTTTTACCATAAGCAGTAAGGTACGAGTACATATCAGACCATTACCGATATGATAATGGTAATTTTAAGATGCGTAACACTCCGCCAGGAGATACTGTGATTACGTGTGCGCGTGTATGCGGGTGCGTGTGTTTGCGGTTGTGTGGTTTGTCAGCATGATTACTCAAAAACTATGCTATGGATTACCAGGAAATTTTATGGGAAGTTGGACCGTATGAATGGGAAAGGGTGATTATATTTCTAGACCAATCTGGACACAGATCTTGATTCTGCCGCTGATTCTAAGTGCTTGAGGATCAAAACCTGCTGGCAGAGGTATGCGCTCTCTGTGTACCCTCTAGTTGGTGATGTGATGGGTTGGCCAGGACATTTGGTTAACCCTGTTGATCTAATTTGTACTTTTGGTTTCGGTTTTGTCTAAACTTCAGCATTTCAGAGTGTGCTAAAATTGTGCGTGCGTGCGTTTGTGTGTACCTGTGTGCATCTGTCTGGATGTTTTCTGTGATTGCGTAGTGAGCACAATGGTAAGGTAGAAAAAGATCTTTCCTGCACAGGGTTGTAGTACAAAATCAAAATATGTTTTTCAGTGTGAAACTGAGTCCCAAGAACTGTGTCATGGGAGAGCTTTCATGCGATAAATCAAGCTGTGATGTCATTTGCAGTGGTGCTGAAACTGGGAAAGGAGTGATGACTCTAACTGTTGGGTGTACTATGTGCTGTGTGTTGAGTGTGCATGGTCAGCTGGCAGTGTTTTCATTGTATCCTAGATATTGTTTAATTGTATTCCTGAGGACAGGATATTAATAAAGACGCAAGATGTTTCCAGTTACGCTTGTTTTGGCTTCAAAAATGCACTATACAAAAGTGACAAATAATCTCATATTTGAATGAATGAACATTGAATTTACATAGCACCTTCTCATAGACACTCAGAGCGCTTTACAGTCATATGGGGTAATCTAATCTCTGCACCACCAATATGCAGCACCCACCAGGATGATGCAATGGCAGCCATTGTGCACCAAAACACTCACCACACATCCGCTTGAGGTGGAGAGAGGACAAATTGCACCGCTGCGTAGATCGGGGATGATTAGGTGGCAGGTAGAAAGACCCAGCTTGGAAATTTAGCCGGGACCCTGGGGAACCCCCTATTCTTGTGTCATGGTATCTGTAATGACCGTGACGAGACAGGATCTCGGTTTAACGTCTCATCCGAGAGACGGCGTCATCTTCAGTACAGAGTTCCCATCACTGCGCTCAGGCATTTAGGATTAGACCACCAGAGGGAAGATTGCCACCTTCTGGCCCACCATCACCACTTCCAGCAGCAACTTGGTTTCTTGAGGTGGTCTCCCATCCAAGTACTAACCAAGCCCATACCTGCTTAGCTTCAGCCACACAGCTGGAGCAGATGGAGTAGTGGTATGGCTGCCGGCCATTGGTTTCATGTGCAGCTCACACTGCCTGTTGCCACGATCCATGTCATTGCTTTCCCGGAAAACTACCACAGCTGGTGCCGTTTCCGTGGCAGCTGAGACTGGCAGAACTCCGTAATGGGAAATTAAGATGGCACTCGTGCGCTTTCTGGACGGCCTGTGGGCAGTTGTAGGGCTCAGCAGGCTGTACAAAAGTGGGCTTCACCCTGCCGCGCGACCATCCTAGCAGAGAAGGAACCAGAATCCTCGGAAATCGATGCGCCGACTGATTGACGGCCCACTCAGGCTCTTATTTAATGGTGGCGTGGGAACGATTGTGCTGACTGTGATACAAGTGATTGATGGTCAGAGCGTTGTGAGAGGAAAATGACTGTTGTATTTTATCGGCTCAGCTGGTATTCTGCCTATAATCAAGAGGCCATTTTCAGAGTTGAAACTTGGGCTGTGTCTGCTGGGGACCTGGGCTTATTGAGAAGCTATGGGGTTTCAAATTCACCATTCCTCTTAGTTCTGAAAGTGTTTTTATTAAAAAAAAAAAAAAAATCTCTCTTTTGGAGCCAGTTTTGATGTGTTGATTGAATTAATTTAGCATATTGCCCGTTTTTTGCTTTTTTGCTAGCTAAAATGGCTACAGCTAGCTAGGTAACAAGTCGATAGAGTAGCTCACAAAAGTGAGTACACCCCTCACATTTCGATAATTGATTGGGACAATGTTACAGAAATGAAACTTGAATATATTCTACAGTAGTCACTGTACAGTATGTGTAGCAGTGTAGATTTACTGCACTGTCCAAATAATTGAACGGTCACTATTTCCAAAATGGGTGGAAACAAAAGTGAGTGCACACCCCAACTGGTAATGGTCAACCAAGCAATGAAACATGTCTTATTCATTATGTTCATGCTTTTGTCTGTTCGACTGGGCCATATGAGGTTGTGTAACGTGTTGAAGGTTTAAATTGTGGTGCTTTGGGTGCAATGCTCTCATTCTGGACACTGGATGGTCAACATGGCACCTCATGGGAAAGAACTCTCTGAGGATCTGAAAAAGAGAATTGTTGCTCTCCACAAAGATGGTCTAAGGTACAAGAAGATCTGTGAAACCATGAAACTGAGCTACAGCATGGTGGCCAAGGTTATCCAGTGATTTTCCAAGATGGGTTCTACTCGGAACAGGCCTCGTCAGGGTCGACCGAAGAGTCCTCGTGCTCTGTGTCAGGTGCTCAAGTTGGCTTCAGAAAACAGATGCAGAAGTGCTGGCAGCATTGCTAACGAGGTTGCAGCAGTGGGAGAACAGCCTGTTAGTGCACAGACCATATGCTGTGCACTACACCAAGTCGGTCTGCGTGGCCATCGGCCAAGACGGAAGCCTCTCGTGACGCTAGCCCACAAGAAAGCCCGACAGTTTGCTGAAGACAACCAGTCCAAGAGCATGAACCACTGGAACCATGTTCTGTTGTCTGATGAGACCAAGATAAACTTGTTCGGCTCAGATGGTGTCCAGCATGTGCGGTGGCGCCCTGGTGAGGAATACCAAGACAAGTGTGTACTGCCTTCAGTCAAACATGGTGGTGGCAGCATCATGGTCTGCGGCTGCATGAGTGCTTCTGGTCCTGGGGAGCTGCGAGATTATGATATTATGATATTGATATTATGGATTCCAACATGTACTGTGACATTCTGAAGCAGAACATGATGCCCTCTCTTCGGAAATGGCAGTTTTCCAACATGATAACGACCCGAAACACACCTCCAAGATGACAACTGCCTTCCTGAACAAGGTGAAGGTGATGGCGTGGCCAAGTATGTCTCCAGACCTGAATCCATTTGAGCACCTGTGGGGCATCATCAAGAGGGAGGTGGAGGAGCAGCAGGTGTCCAACATCCACCAGCTCCGTGATGTTGTCATGGAGGAGTGGAGGAGGATCCCAGCAACAACCTGTGCAGCTCTGGTGAATTCCATGCCTAGGAGAATCAAGGCAGTGCTGGACAACAATGGTGGTCACAATAAATATTGACACTATGGACACAATTAGGCATGTTAACAGTGAGGTGTAGTCACTTTTGTTGCCACCCCTTTTGGAAATAGTGACTGTTTGCTCAGTTATTTGGACAGTACAGTAAATCTACACCGTTACACATATTGTACAGTGACTACTCTAGAATATATTCAGGTTTAATTTCTGTAACGTTGCCCCTTGAAAAGAAATAATCAATTAATTGTCGAAATGTGAGGGGTGTACTCCCTTTTGTGAGATACTGTATGAGAATGAATGCTGCCACAGGGATACGTTTGGGGTGAGGAATTATTAGAAATATACTTGTATCAAGACCGGTGGTACTCTATAATGTTGGATAATGTTGGATACCTTTGTACGTTCAGCTCGTTCAGGACATTAGGGCTTCCATTCAAGTTTTTGAAGTTATTTATACTTTTAAAAATAAGCTTTTTCTGAAAAATTTTCCTCATTCAAAATGAATGGAGAGAATGTTCAAATCCTTCAAATCTTCAGCCTCTTTAAACTTCAACTACTTCAGCATACTTTCAGCTAGAGACTTCATCAAACTTTAAAATGCTCTCAAGGCTTTCAGCTATTCAGCTAACATTCAACTTTTTAATATCTTTTATACTTTTTATGAATTGCTCTTAATTAATTGAAAATGTTATTGTATACATTGTATTGATTTTGGTTGCATTAAACCTTCTGTTATTCTGTTATGAATTGTTCAATTCATTGTTTTGTTTTTTTTTTTGTAAAGTAAAGCTTAATTTGTCATTACCCAAGACAATCTAATCATTCAGTAATTCTAATGTAGCCTTACATGATAAACGGTGAAAAAGATTGGACCATATAGCCTAATTTGTGAATACTAAAAACATTGCTTCTATGATGTATGAATGCCATGTGAGGTCATTACCGTAACAAAACTTTTCATTACCATAACAGCTTTTCATTACCGTAACACTTGCTGTATATGTAAATATTTGGATGGGAATGAGTGATAACTTCAAATTTAATTTTTGCACAGGAACTATTTGTCAAGTCTTTTCAGATTACTGAATTGACTTTTTTTTTTTTTTATTGGTAAAATTTACACTACAGGAAAAATTTAGTATAAGACATGTAATTTTGTTACGGCAATGAACATAATAACTAAATTTATAGCAATAAACATTTTTCTGAATGTTTACACTATGTGGCTATTCTGAACTATTAATAGAACATACATGAAAAAAAAATAAAAGGTCTACCTTTCATACATATTCAGGTGTCATCAATCGAAAATGTGTGACGGTAATGAACTTATTTGGTCAATGACTCAATAAAACATTCTGAAAATGTATTAAAAAAACATGTATTCATCTCTCATTTTAATTGAGCCAGTTAATTGAGACCCTACTTGCTACTAATGAGTAAAAAAACTAGCAAAATTGACCTAAAATTGTTTTTGCAAAAATCAGGACAGTTTCGTGAGAATCGCCCTTTTGGGATTTTGTTTGGATGGGTGATTGCTCCCCTAATATAAAGTATGCTGGAACAATTAGTTGCTTAATCGATGAGTTGTCAACTATTAAACTAGCTGCCTACTATTTTCATAACCAATTAATCTGTTTCAGTAATTTTTTTTTTTTTTTAATTTTTTTTTTTTTTTTTAAGAAAAAAAAAAGCCAGAATTATCTGGTTCCAGCTTCTTAAATGTGAATATTTTGTGGTTACTTTCCTCTTGATGGTGATAAACTGAATATCTTTGAGTTTTTGGACAAACAAGATGTATGAGGATGTCACTGTGGGCTTTGGGAAACCGTTATCACCACTTTCATCATTTTCTGGCATTTTATAGTGCAAACAATTAATTGATTAATTGAGAAAATAATCAACAGATTAATTAAATTAAAATGATCATTACTTGCCGTCCTAATATGAAGTGAACCCTGCAGCGATCGTAAACACTGGCAGCTGATTGGTCGACAGTCATAGCTGTTTCTTCATGACTGGTGAAGAGTGGAATGGTTTGGATTCTGAAAGGATTCTGAAGGAAAACCAATATTCAGTGTGGAATAATGACTGAACAGATTCACATGTAATGATGAGATTTGTCCAATTTACACTTGCAGCTCAGTGTGCATGTGCTCAGCCCCTCAGATGTGACTGATGGAGCAGTCCACGGGACTTGGTATACAAACCCCAATTCCAATGAAGTTGGGGGGTTGTGTAAAACATGAATAAAAACAGAATACAATGATTTGCAAATCCATTTCGACCTATATTCAATAGAGTACACTGCAAAGACAAGATATCTAATGTTCAAACTGAAACTTTATTGGTTTTTTGGAAATACTCACTCATTTTGAATTTGTCTGCGACACATTCCAACAAAGTTGGGACAGGGGCAATAAAAGACTGGGAAAGTTGAGGAATGCTCAAAAAACACCTGTTTGGAACATTCCACAGGTGAACAGGTTAATTGGAAACAGGTGAGTGTCATGATTAGGTATTAAAGGAGGATCCCCGAAAGGCTCAGTCATTCACAAGCAAGGATGGGGTGAGGTTCACTACTTTGTGAACAACTGCATGAGCAAATAGTCCAACAGTTTAAGAACAACGTTCCTCAATGTGCAATTGCAAGGAATTTAGGAATTTCATCATCTACCCTCCATAATATCATCAAAAGATTCAAAGAATCTGGAGAAGTCTCTGCACGTAAACGGCAAGGCTGAAAACCAACATTGAATGCCCGTGACCGTCGGTCCCTCAGGCGGCACTGCATTAAAAACCAATATCATTCTACAAAGGATATGACCGAGTGGGCTCAGGAACACTTCGGAAAACCCTTGTCAATCACGCAGTTCGTCGCTACATCTACAAGTACAAGTTAAAACTCTACCATGCAAAGCAAAAGCCTTATATCAACAACACCCACAAATGCCGCCAGCTTCTCTGGGCCCGAGCTCATCTGAGATGGACTGACGCAAAGTGGAAAAGTGTGCTGTGGTCTGACGAGTCCACATTTCAAATTGTTTTTGGAAATCATGGGCGTCGTGTCCTCTGGGCTGAAGAGGAAAAGGACCATCCAGATTGTTATCAGCGCAAAGTTCAAAAGCCAGCATCTGTGATGGTATGAGGATGTGTTGGTGCCCATGGCATAGGTAACTTGCACACTTGTGAAGGCACCATTAATGTTGAAAGGTACATATAGGTTTTGGAGCAACATATGCTGTCATCCAAGCAATGTCTTTTTCAGAGACATCCCTGCTTATTTCAGCAAGACAATGCCAAGCCACATTCTGTACGTGTTACAACAGCGTGGCTTCGTAGTAAAGAAGCGCAGGTAATAGACTGGCCTGCCTGCAGTTCAGACCTGTCTCCCATTGAAAATGTGTGCGATTATGAGCGCCAAAATCGACAACGGAGACCCGGACTGTTGAGCAACTGAAGTCGTACATCAAGCAAGAATGGGAAAGAATTCCACCTACAAAGCTTCTACAATTGGTGCCCTCAGTTCCCAAACGCTTATTGAGTTTTGTTAAAAGGAAAGGTGATGTAACACAGTCTTAAACATGCCCCTGTCCCAGCTATTTTGGAACGTGTGTTGCAGGCATTAAATTCAAAATGAGTGAATACTTCCAAATAAACAATAAAGTTTATCAGTGTGAACATTAAGTATCTTGTCTTTGTCATGTATTCAATTGAATATAGGTCAAAAAGGATTTGCAAATCGTTGTATTCTGCTTTTATTCACGTTTTACACAACGTCCCAACTTCATTGGAATTGGGGTTTGAACATGGGCTGGTGTTGCGTGTGTGTGTGTGTGTGTGTGTGTGTGTGTGTGTGGATGAGAGGTAAGCAGCTGTCTCAGCATGGAGGAGAAGCAAGGAAGTATCTCACCTCATTAATTATTCATGTACCGCCCACCTCACCTCGCCCTGCCTTACCCATCCAATCCTCTCCAACCCTGCTGAGCACGACTGTCGCTTCCGTCTCTTTGAGGCCAGATGGAGACCTGTGCTGAGAAAGGAAGGGGTGACCGCCAGTGACCGGGGGGGGGCCAGAGCGTCCGTGTCTCTGAAAGACTGGGTGGGCTCACTGTTTACAGAATGGCAGCTCTGTCTCCAGTCAAGCAGCTGAATTGCCCGTATAGTTGTACTTCACTTGTTTCCGCCTGCTTTTTCTGGGCAACAGCCTTAATTGACTGGAGAGCGACCTTCATTGCAATGATGCTCATTACTTTCGGTACGAATGACACTCGCTTGGCAGTCTGCCTTTCAGGTAAAACCTGTGGTTCTGCATATGGGTCTCTGCCTGAGGCATTTTTAACCTAAGGCACAAAAGTAGTTCCAGGTGGCAATTTCAGCAGTTGTTATATTTTAGGAATGAGCACCAGCTGAGGCTGGTCAGTTTCTCAGTGGACATTTCTAGAGTGACTGTGGCTCAAAAGCACAGAAAGAGCTGAGTATTGGATCCAAGGGACCACCCCCATTTCACCACACGCACACACCCAAAACTAAACAATGTATAATGGCACTATAGGGCTATTTGCGGTCACCATGAGGATGTAAATCTGACGCGGCCTCTCAAGTCCGAGTCTGAGATTTAATCTAGTCTCTCCTCTCTTCCCACTGCCTGCCTGGTCTTCACTGGGCCTACACTCTCTCCTCTGCCTCCCTCGGCTGTCGTTACAGTTAACCTCGCCGTAAATAACAGCATCAATGCGAAAATGGATTTTCCCAATGCTGCACTCTGGTTATGGTAGATTGATGTCGAGCATATCATGTCATTTCTT
This sequence comes from Gymnothorax javanicus, assembly GCA_029692085.1. Classification (NCBI taxonomy): domain Eukaryota; kingdom Metazoa; phylum Chordata; class Actinopteri; order Anguilliformes; family Muraenidae; genus Gymnothorax; species Gymnothorax javanicus. Next base: position 44,484,952 of record CM056202.1, on the reverse strand, counting down.
TTGTGCCTTTAGGTGACAAACATTTCTCTGCGAAGTGGAGCGCGTATTTTCCCTGTCGTGACCCAGATGTGATGCTCATTCGGTAAAGAAAAAAAATGGCCCAACCTTTGGCATCAGCCATCTCATCTTTCATGATCGTGTCACTGGAGCAGTTCCGTTTATTTCAGTTGCCTGCACTGTGTAACCGGAGCCAAAAATGTTTGTTTGTTGAATAAGGAGAATCAAAGCGTTGGGGAATGGTTGTTGATGGGGAATGAGGGATGATTGAGGGGAAAATGAAGGGAGGGATAAAGAGAAGGAAGTCTCCTGTGATCTGGAAAAACCTAGTGAATTTATCAGTGGCAAGTATTCTTGCAACTGAACAAAAACCTTTTTAGATTCTGGACTTTTCCCAACCAAAAAAAAAAAAAAAAAATAGTGGCAAAGCCACTGCGCCTGCTTGGCCAAACGTGGCCAAAATGGAACGCCCCCTATTGGCCAAAGTATCGGTCTGATTGGGCTGAAAATCGAACTTGGTCTGGACCTTAAGACGCTATGTACACATATGAAATATGAAAAGGATTGGTGAAAAACTGAAGACGCTAGAGCGCCGACAAGCCAAAAGTTTACGCATGCACGCACAGACGCACGACATACCACCACTGAAGACCCCGAGCAAAGCGTAAGCCCCTTGGGCCTTTTGGCCAAATGGGCAAAAAATTGGAGCATCTTAGCTCGTAGAATAAGGGAGCTAGAGCTGTTTGAAGTTCTGCAGAAATAGCCCCCTGGAGGCCAAACTGAGAATCGCAGCACGCCCAAAATCGAACTGGGGCTAGATCGTGGGCCCATATACATGCATACAAAATAGGAAAAGGATTCGTTGAGAACTGAGGACGCTATGGCGCTGAAATGAAACCGGCACATTTTATGACCTTTGACCTATATAACCTTTAAAATTAGATCAAATCAAAAACCCATTACATATATTATGAACCCTTGGCAGAACAACCTACAATAAAAATTTGAGCATCTTAGCTCGTAGAATAAGGGAGCTAGAGCTGTTTGAAGTTTTGCAGAAAAAGCCCCCTGGTGGCCGAACCAAGAATCGCAGCATGCCCAAAATGGACGTCGGGCTAGTTCTTAGGCCCATATATATGCATATAAAATATGATAAGGATCCGTTGAGAACTGAGGGCGCTATGGCGCTGAAACGAAATCGGCACAATTTATGACCTTTGACCTAAATAACATTTAAAATTGGGTCAAATCAAAAACCCATTACATATGTGATGAACCCTTCGCAGAACACCCTACAGTAAAAATTTGAGCATCTTAGCTTGTAGAATAAGGGAGCTAGAGCTGTTTGAAGTTTTGCAGAAAAAGCCACCTGGTGGGCAAATCAAGAATGGCAGCAAGCCCAAAATCGAACTCAGGCTAGATCTTGGGCCCACATACATGCATATAAAATATGAAAAGGATCCGTGGAAAACTGAAAGCTGTATTGCGCTGAAACGACGCGCACACACGGACACACAACAGACCACCACTAATGACCCAAAGCACAGCATAAGCCCCTTGGGCCTGTCGGCCAAGCGGGCTTAAAACTTGATTTTGACGGTTCAAATAACTCTTATAGCTAGTGTTTTTAAGATTCTCACCACTCTTAATTGCTGCAAATGCGGTTCAAACTCAGTTTCTCCCAAAAGTGAAATATGTACTAGGTTTTTCCAGATCACAGGGGAAGTGTGAGTGACCTGGACTGGTTCAGCTGTTTACCGAGACTTGGATGCTCCGCAAAGTGTTTTGGTAACAGGACAGCGCGGTCAAGCTCATTAGGAAATGTTAATGTCTGTGTGTGTGTGCACAGTTGTGCACCAGTGCTGTTTAGTGAAAATCATATCTACCGCAGGCTTTTTACTGAGGAAAAAAATGAAATGCCCAACATGTCTAAACTTTGTTTCAACGTGATAGTATCCGGTTATGGAACAAATTGCCTGCCCTCTTACTCATTATTGTTTGCACATTTAATTCCTTTGACCGCAAGCATTGCAATTGTGGATTACATTGCTTTTAGGCTTTTGAATAATGTAAAACCCAAGACCCGTACTTTTCGGTTCATTTTTGAGGAAAAATATCTTTATGTTTCTAAATGGGCTATGCGACCCATTGTGGTCAACTTTGAGGGCCCTGTCACCTGAGTGTTTGATCATTCCAGTCAATCAGCCCACATTTTAAGGCTCAGTCATTTGTGGGAAGAGATTTAAAAGGTAATGGTAAGAAAGTGGGTGAATTCTGATTGCATTATACTCCACAACATTAATGTTCATTTTATAACCGTATCAAGTCAGTAAATGATGTTAGTGTAAAATGAAGCCGGCACGGTCCACATTGCAATTAAGGACTGCTAATACATTTCATTCCTCTGACCTTATGTGATGAAAGTGGTTTTCTCCTCTCATCACTTAATTTGGGGGTCATACAACATGCAGACATGCTCTGATTTTGCCTCAAGCCCCTATATTTTACCCATTTAAGTCGTTCACGGAGGCTACAGAGAAGGAGCAATCCACTTCACTTGTGTATTTATTTGTCGAACAGTACAAATGAGTGGGTTCAAAGCTTGTAAATGCAACGTGCTTCTGTAAGCAATGCTGCCACTATCATTTCAAAAGCTAAAAGGTGACAAATTAATTTCCGAAAACGATCAATTTCCTGACAAGATGGCAGACATTATGCATTTATTTTCCTGTTCCCTCTGCCTGTGAAGGCTGTGTGTACACAGAATGACTTTTGGGCTGATACAGAGAGGTCACGTGGACAGTGCGAATGAAGCTGTGGGGCCTGGCTGGGTGCAGTGGGGCCCAGATCTCCTTTTCTTACCCCTGTGGCTGAGTATTGAATATTTTGGGCTGCCCTGCAAATCCAGAAGTGCAGCTATACTCTGCCACTGATTTGTTTCATCGATAGATGCCCATAGTTTAAGTGATGTCCAATAACATGGGTCAGGCTCACTAACTGGGAACCAGTAGGGGGATCACTGCTGAACTTTCCTCAACAACTATGCTCATTTTGGGATGACATTCTTCAAGTCACTGATTGCAGGTTCTTTCTGAGTGCAATTTTTCAATATCCATAAAGCATGATATGTTGGCTTAAAAATGATAGCTTTTGAGGAAACTATGAATTATTTAACATTCTTACGTACAGAATGCGCAGATATCAGCTAAACCGGGGTTTCTGAAGGCAAAAATGACAAAGAAATATTAGTCTGAGATATATTGAAGTATAATGTTCCAAATTCCTCAACAAGATCTACCTATTTATCAAGTTTTCAAAAAAAATGCAAATGTGAACATTTCCTGGACAGAAGACTTAAATGAGGACACTGGTTCCCATTTTGTGAGCCTGACCCATACAGTTCCAAATTGGCATATCGTAGACCGTTGTTGCTACTCTGAGTTATGATGAATTTGTGAATATTCTTTGAGAACTTTGTCTGTCAAATGACCCAAATTTCCAGTGTTTTTTCTTTTTTTTAAAATGGAGCATTCCCAAATTGGGTCGTTCGTGCTCATTCAACTGGAGCCAGTTCTTCTCCATTTAGCCCAGAGATCTGACCTGTGAAGTGAACTGACTGCCAGAAACAGTCTTTAAATGCAAGTGTCAGCCTCTCCTTTGTGTCGGTGTCCTCTTGACTGGCCCTCAGTGGAAGGGTGATTCTCTCTCTGTAGCTACGCAGTTTGACTTAAGCCATTGATTAAACTGCCTGTCAGTAGGTTTTTTTTAATGCTGATAATTTTTAAGGATAAACAACATAGCTTTTTTCTGTGGGAGTGCAATCAAGGCAGGGTTTATGCACCAGAGATTTGGAGCAATTTCCTATAATTGATGGCTGAAGAATGTTGGCCCATTTATTTAAATGATACGGAACAGGATACAGAATTTGCCCTGTGGCTTTTCAAAAATATCTTAATTGTTTCCTTTTTAGTAACTTTGGTGGGCTCCCCAAGGGCCGCAAAAAGAGAGGTGAAGTCAGCCGAGCCCCCTGTTCCGTCCCAGTTGTTTCCCTTGTTCTCCCTCGCATTCCTCAGGCACTTATCAGGCATGAGCTAGACATGTAATGTGTGTTTTTCGCTGAGATGTTGAACACATTTGGTGAAGAATTGTGAAACGCTCCTCAAACGCCTCTCCTCCTCCATGTTTCCTTTTAGGGCTTTTACCATCTGGCTAGCGCCAGTGTTCATGGAATCTACGGCCCTGCCAATATCAGCAAAGCCTTCCACTGCTTTCTTGTGCAATACTTCCTATCTGCATCCGATTTTATTCACCTTTTACTGGGCTTTCAAAACAGAAGAACAGTGGCAGGTGCTGGAGCCTTGGCTGGGAGGATGGAGCTTGCAGGTGATTTTCTGCCCTGTGGCTTCATGGATAGTTGCCTCCATCATCGACATAGACCCCATGAATAGTTGCTTCCATCAAAGGTGTGGACCTCATGGATAGATGCCTCCATCACAGATGTGGGCCCCATGGATAGATGCCTCCATCACAGATGTGGGCCCCATGGATGGTTGCCTCCATCACAGATGTGGGCCCCATGGATGGTTGCCTCCATCACAGGTGTGGGTCCCATGGATAGTTGCCTCCATCACAGATGTGGGCCCCATGGATAGTTTCCTCCATCACAGATGTGGGCCCCATGGATGGTTGCCTCCATCACAGATGTGGGCCCCATGGATGGTTGCCTCCATCACAGGTGTGGGTCCCATGGATAGTTGCCTCCATCACAGATGTGGGCCCCATGGATGGTTGCCTCCATCACAGATGTGGGCCCCATGGATGGTTGCCTCCATCACAGATGTGGGCCCCATGGATGGTTGCCTCCATCACAGGTGTGGGTCCCATGGATAGTTGCCTCCATCACAGATGTGGGCCCCATGGATAGTTTCCTCCATCACAGATGTGGGCCCCATGGATGGTTGCCTCCATCACAGATGTGGGCCCCATGGATGGTTGCCTCCATCACAGGTGTGGGTCCCATGGATAGTTTCCTCCATCACAGATGTGGGCCCCATGGATGGTTGCCTCCATCACAGATGTGGGCCCCATGGATGGTTGCCTCCATCACAGGTGTGGGTCCCATGGATAGTTTCCTCCATCACAGATGTCGGCCCCATGGATAGTTTCCTCCATCACAGGTGTGGGTCCCATGGATAGTTGCCTCCATCACCGATGTCGGCCCCATGGATAGATGCCTCCATCACAGATGTGGGCCCCATGGATAGATGCCTCCATCACAGATGTCGGCCCCATGGATGGTTTCCTCCATCACAGATGTGGGCCCCATGGATGGTTGCCTCCATCACAGGTGTGGGTCCCATGGATAGTTGCCTCCATCACAGATGTGGGCCCCATGGATAGTTTCCTCCATCACAGATGTGGGCCCCATGGATAGTTTCCTCCATCACAGATGTGGGCCCCATGGATGGTTGCCTCCATCACAGGTGTGGGTCCCATGGATAGTTGCCTCCATCACAGATGTGGGCCCCATGGATAGTTTCCTCCATCACAGATGTGGGCCCCATGGATGGTTGCCTCCATCACAGATGTGGGCCCCATGGATGGTTGCCTCCATCACAGGTGTGGGTCCCATGGATAGTTGCCACCATCACAGATGTAGGCCCCATGGATAGTTTCCTCCATCACAGGTGTGGGCCACATGGATGGATGCCTCCATCACAGATGTGGGTCCCATGGATAGTTGTCTCCATCACAGATGTGGGTCCCATTGATGGTTGCCTCCATCACAGATGTCAGCCTCATGGATAGATGCCTCCATCAGAGATATGGGCCCCATGGATAGATGCCTCCATCACAGATGTGGGCCCCATGGATAGTTTCCTCCATCACAGATGTCGGCCCCATGGATAGATGCCTCCATCACAGATGTCGGCCCCATGGATAGTTTTCTCCATCACAGATATGGGCCCCATGGATAGTTGCCTCCATCACAGATGTGGGCCCCATGGATAGTTGCCTCCATCACAGATGTCGGCTCCATGGATAGATGCCTCCATCGCAGATGTCAGCCCCATGGATAGTTTCCTCCATCACAGATGTGGGCCCCATGGATGGTTGCCTCCATCACAGGTGTGGGCCCCATGGATGGTTGCCCCATCACAGTTGTGGGCCCCATGGATGGTTGCCTCCATCACAGGGCCCCATGGATGGTTGCCTCCATCACATGGATGTGCCCCATGGATAGATGCTCCATCACAGATGTGGGCCCCATGGATAGTTTGGGTCCCCTCCATCACAGATGTGGGCCCCATGGATAGATGCCTCCATCACAGATGTGGGCCCCATGGATGGTTTCCTCCTCCATCACAGATGTGGGCCCCATGGATCACAGTTGGGGCCCCATGGATGGTTCTCCATCACAGATGTGGGCCCCATGGATAGTTGCCTCCATCACAGATGTGGGCCCCATGGATAGTTGCCTCCATCACAGATGTGGGCCCCATGGATGGTTGCCTCCATCACAGGTGTGGGCCCCATGGATGGTTGCCTCCATCACAGGTGTGGGCCCCATGGATGGTTGCCTCCATCACAGGTGTGGGCCCCATGGATGGTTGCCTCCATCACAGGTGTGGGCCCCATGGATGGTTGCCTCCATCACAGGTGTGGGCCCCATGGATAGTTGCCTCCATCACAGGTGTGGGCCCCATGGGATGGTTGCCTCCATCACAGCCCCATGTGGGCCCCCATGGATGGTTGCCTCCATCACAGGTGTGGGCCCCATGGATGGATGGTTGGGCCCCCTCCATCACAGGTGTGGGCCCCATGATGGTTGCCTCCATCACAGGATGTGGGTGGGCCCCATGGGATGGTTGCCTCCATCACAGTTGTGTAGGGCCATCACATGGGTCTCCATCACCACAGATGGGGATGGATTGCCTCCATCACAGGTGTGGGTCCCATGGATAAATGCCTCGGTCACAGATGCAGGCCCAATGGGTGGTTGCCTCCCTGACTCCCTCCTCCTCCAGCTGTGAGGCTCTGCAGTATGGGCCCTGTGGGTAGCTGCCTGTATCACTGGTGTGGGCTCCCTGGCTGACGGACTCCCTCACACCCACCTTATCCTGCTCTGCTGCCTGGCCTCACCTGGATCACCCAGGTCTGACGGGACGCTCGTGAAATGCTCATTTTTGGCTCTGAAGTGAACTCCAATAGGTCTGATGATTTCTTGTGCCTGGTCATCTTCTCCTGAAGGTCTCCAGTGTGTTTATAGATTATCTCATTTTTGATTCATCTTGTGCAGTGCAGTTTCAGAGTGTTGCGTTGAAATGGGGTTCAACGGAGATGAAGACGTATGGGGGTTGGTGAAGCAGTGTTGTAGTCATGTGACCTGCCAGAGGGGTCTAATCTGGAATAGCTTGAATCGTCTGGCAGCCAATTGTGTCATGAGCGGACAAATGAAAAACTGTTCTGCTGTCACTGAAGCAGTGAGGGGAATGGAAGCGTTCTCCCATTGCGGAAGAGCCAGTGAAATGGACAGGGGGAATAATAATGGGATATGAGGGTGCAAAGGAGGAGGAGAATCGTGCCTCCTCTGTAATAGACATGTTAGTTTTTGTGAAAATATAGTTTGGCTCACTTGTGTGGGATTCCCCTCTCTTCACTGCCCCAGCAGGTTTGCAGTAATTCTGTGTAATGTGGTCAGGGGACTTCTTACTACAGAGTGTCTCCTCTGTAATGCTTCAGTGACACAAATTGAGTACATTACCTGATTGGTGACTAAAGCCTTGTTTATCTTTTCTGAGTAAAGCCTGCAATCTCCCATTCAAACTCTCCCGCAATCAAATCTCATACTTTGCACCGCATCATTTTCTTAAGCCATTAAGATAAGCTTTAGTGCTGAGAGTAGACCTCCCTTGTGTTGAAAAGTCAATGGTCTTTGGGGGTGACTGGAGAGAGACTCTGATAACCTTTGGTAGTTTGTCCCTGAAATCGGTTGACTTGAGTGAATAAAGGGTTAATAATTAGCACTCTTGATTAAAATAATTTTTGCATTTACAGTTGTATTGCAATGTTTGGTGGAGGTGCCACAGTCCCTCCTGCCTTTTTTTTTTCTTACCTCTCTGTTTGAGTACTGAGGACTGGCACTGGGACGGCCTGACAGACTGGCTGTGTGACAGTCTCTATTAATGGCACAGTCGGAAATACCCACTTGAATGCATGAACTCTTATCAGGAGGGCAAATCTCAGCCTGCCAGCAGTGTTTTGGCCATCTGCACACCCACCTGGGCAAAGTCTCCACATCCCAGAATATCTCCTGCCTGCTACACTTACCTGGCAGTGATGTCTTTTCTCTCAGCTTCCTTTCAAACAGTATTCGCCAGCAATACGCTCTTTTATTGGAGTTATTTTTTCTATCTGTTGGATCACAAGCGTGTTCGAATGTGTTGTGTTTCTTTATACAGCTTACTGCAGTATGCTTAAATATAGACTGCTGTATGTGCTGATCAACGCACAATACTTCGCACACAAGCGTCTGCTAATTTAATGCAATAGGTTACTTTATCAGCACTTCTGTTGACCGTAAGTGGCCTAAGATAAGGGCACTTTTAAAGATAACAATGTGAAGGTAAATATCTGCCTGTGCCTTTGTAACTATGTTTATTCATCGCGTCAGTGGCATAGTTTTGCAATGAAAACAGCAATGGCAGCTAATAATAGCAAACATCATTTAGTCACGCTAGTTTAAATTTGGCTTTATTTTATTTTATTTTTTTTAGTTCAATGTCAGCTTGCCAGCATGAAAAGATATTTGGTGGTTTGTGATGGGAAGTAGGGAAAACGTGTGAGTGATCATCAGTTTTTGAAATTCCCATTCCTTTGTGCCATTTTAACAAGTCATGATAATACTGCATTCTCTGTAAATTATGGTTTTTAAGCCTGTTGCACAAATACACTAATTATTCATTTCTCCATCCAGAAAAAAAAGATGAGATCCAGGCACTCAAACATTTCATGTTTCAAACTTTCAAACTTTGACATGTTTCGACCTCAATAGGTGGTCTTCATCGGGGCATGATGAAGACCACCTATTGAGGTCGAAACATGACGGCAATTTTTAAGTGTTCAGCTATGAGATAAAAAAGGCTTTTTATTTGCATTACTTTGAAAATTTTAAGTGCCTGGATCTCATCTTTTTTTTTCTGGACTGAGATATCTTTTTCCCGGAGACCCAAGAGCACCAATTTTCTATATCACTGTTTTGCCACTCACACGAGTGCTTTGTGGTTTTCTTGATTATATTATTCATTTCTCCACTTGAAATATGAGTTGATTCATGTGGATGTGGAGTCAGGGAAGATTGGCTGCCTTCTCACCGAACACAACTGTATGTGAGTGCGAGGATAAACGTGATTCTCTTAATATGGGACCTTTAAAAGAAATGTTCATTGTGGATTTTGCAACTTTTTCTCCCTCATTAAGGAAGAAATGCCCTGCTAGGCTGTCTTGATGAACCCGTGCTGGAGACGGATGTAAATTAATGTATATTTAATGAATGATGGTGATGTATTTCTGTCATTTTCACTCTCATGGGCTTCAACAACATGCATTTTATTCACAAAGAACACAAAGATGTGCATATTGAACTACCTTCTTTTGTCGCTCTTAACCTTATTTTGTGAAAAAAATTGGATGGTACAATGAAGCAAGGTTTGTTCTTTGCATTCTGATAGGTCTCTCTCTGGTTCATAAACGGTACGAAAGCGGTTTTTGTATGTCAGTTCAGCTCTGTAACATGTGGCCTTTCCTTTCTGCCGAGTGACTGGACTCATTAATGATGATTTTTTTTTTTTGTTCCCTCCCCCTGTTGATATTATAAATTCTTTTGATGCACTGCAGTCATTAATAGTCACTGGTGAGCGTCGCCACCACTGTGCCCCTGGGGGTTACCGTGGGAGATGAAGGCTGAGCTGCAGCTCGTATTATAATGTTGTTTTTCAAACGAAAGTGCGATCTGATGAAGATCCTGTGATAATCCAAGTGAATGACTTCTTTTGCAAATGGCCTAACACTTATTTGGTGAACGTTTTCTGTTCGGTGTCGATGTTGACGGCACTCCACATTGAGGTTATTTTTTTGGAATGGATCAGAAAGCAATTACTGCAGTTGTGAACACTGGTCTATAATTTTTTTTTTCTTGGTCACTTGCACACGGAAAGTGAAGGGACTCCAAAAATGCTTCATCTTTAGTCTCTTGGTGTATTTGTAGTATGCTGTGGTAGGTGATATGTACAAGATGTGTGCAAGCTGTCATAACTAATTGCCCCTAGTGGAACTGATAGTTATTTGAATTGAATTGAATTGAATTGCTGTTTCCACTTGTTGCCACGTCCTTGTTCAGGAGAACTCAATCGCACATTGTTGCAATATTTCAAATAAAGCTGCTAGAATAATCCTTTTATGTGAAGATGGAGCTCATCTCTTAAACATAACAAAAATTATCCAGTCTTTCTGACAACTGGACTGACCCTCCATAAAAACCGCTGACCCAAAGTTTTTAGACAGCTGTTCAAAAAGAAACAAATACTGATTCAACCCCATTCCCCCATGTTAGCGTCTGGATTTGAAGTTTTTTGTACAACATATTTTGGGAGCACTAAATGTGCAAAGTACTCAAAATAAAATTTAGAACATACCATCACAGCGACGGGGAGCTGCGATTAATTTTATCTCAGGCTCTGATGACTCTAAATAGGCAAAATGCATTTCCTTTAAGCCTGCCTGACAGTAGATGGTACAGTGTTGCTCGCTGAGATCAGTGATATCAGAAAGACGGTATGGATCATCCCAAAAGCAAATCATGAAATGCATGTAGTCATCCATTGAACTGCACCCCGTCACTGTTAGCGTCAGTGATGGTGTGCACACTTTGAGCGATGGTGACAAACCATGGGGGTAGATTAATCCCAGCCTATCATTGTCAGCAGTTACTCAAAAAAGTAGGCACACAGTCACTACCAAGCATTTACTAGCTAGCACCTTAATATGGAAAAGGTGCAGCAGAGCTGCATGTCATCATATGTTGCAACCTAAAATGCACAGAAAAAGCCTAGAAATGAGAGCATGGAGATGTGTAGCGAGCTTCATGTTGAATTGCCCTACTAATTTGCACCTACGGATGCAGGTCCGAGAGCTGCAGGCATACCTCGAAATGAATCTTTATGAAGTTCCCCGAACCGTGCTGCCCCGTACTCCAGATTGCTTCGCTAAATAGAGAGTGGGGACCGAACGGCCATTATTAGCAAAAATGTTGCGCGCTTGCTACGTAATTCCCCTTCGAGTGAAATTTGGTAGCTAGTTGCAAGTTTAATGTCGATAAAGTGTTATAATTGTTGTGGTATAATTGCAAAGATAACTTGAACCTGAAAATGAAAGCGAGCATGTGAACACTTTTTCGCGTGTGAGCACATATTTCAAAAGTCTCATCAGCTCAAACCATCTCGCAGCAACATTACTTGAAAATTGTTTTTCCCAAATTGATCTGCTTGGGAATATTAGTGCAGCAATTTGAAAACCATGCTTTGCTTTAAGAGATTTCTCCTGTTCAAAAGAGATGTGTCTACAATTACCTGTGAGATTTACTCAGTCCAAAGCTTAATAAGGAGGCAGAATGTACAGATATGTTTTTTTTTTTTTTGTATTTTTGATTTTCTTTTCAGCTTTAAGGTCTACTGCATGGTGAAAGCTGTGCGCAAGCTATGGCCAAAGATGGATCTACATCTGCTTTTTGTGTTCTGCATTTAATGTTAGGCCTACATAATTTGTTCGTATATTGTTGGGTGATCTCAAAATTAAATCCGCTCTGTTATTTCTTGTTGAATTGATCATCATTGTTTAATTGGTCATCACCATTAATAACATTTAATACACTTTTTTTGTGCTTTACATTAGTAGTTATAAATTGCATTGTCATATGTTTTTCAAGCCTGTTTTCTCCCTGTTTTCCTTTCACAGCGTGCAAAACCTAATTCCACAGTCATACAATCAGGCTACACATTAAATAAGACATATCAGAAGGAGAAACTGATTTAACGTGATAATTTTAATTCTGTTTGGGGTGGTTCATCATTCAGCATAAATTTTGGAAAATATCAGGGCTAGGATTGACTGCAGACCTAAAAAACATTCTTTAAAAAAATATAAAAATCTTATCTACCCACCTTACCACAAATTTTTGAAATTGCCTCAAACACAGGATTTTTCTCATTCGGCCTTACCTCCATTCACTAATATTACTGGAATGCTTTTCCTTGTATTAAAATATATAAATTCTCACTCACCCTCTCAATTATAAACACACACACACGGACGCGCACGCACACACACACACACACACACACACACACCGACTCGTACTCGTTCAGCATACCTCACAGGGATAATTGTGGTGCTCATTTGGGAGCTATCGCTCAGCGGCAGTTTACCTCCTTTTGAGATGCAGTTTGTCAGCAGTATTCTGTATACCTCACGGTTTTTTATTTTGTGGAAAAAATGATGTGGAGCTGCTGCACAATCAGAGCACTGATCAAAACAAAAAGAAATATATAAACTTTATATTTTGTTTTCTTGCAGCGAAGTGCTTTTTACTTCAAGGTGTGCCAATGGGGGGGGGGTAAGAATTTATCTCGTCTGGGAGCAAACAAGGAAATATGTCTGTTTTCAGATTAATAATGACATGCAGCAGGTGTGTATGATATATTAAGTCTGTAAGCCTGCCAATCTATCCAACCTGGGTTTACTCCTTTCAAAAAGTTTTTCAATTTTCAAATAATTTTGAGAGCAGAATTAACGGTGTATTAATCTGACAGATCTGTGTTATGTATTCATTCCTGACCTGTTTGGTGATGCACTTGAGTCCAGTCATTTACTGCAGTAGATGGTCTCTCCTGATCTTGTTCAACTGCTCGTGTTACCAGCTGGGGCAAAATGGATGAGAGACCCATGTGGTATGACACACACACACACACACACACACACACACACACACACACACACACACACACACACACACAGAGTGGGAATGTATTTGTTAGTTCTAGTTTCTTTCTGCTCTTTGTGGCTGTGTAATATGCCCCACTCCCTAACTGCACTGCCTTAGTCGTTCTTTTCCGAATTGATTCTTCAGTACTGGTGTGGTCGTGTCATCAGTTTGCTCTGAACTGACGGTTGGAGCAGTGAGAAAGTATTTCTCCCCCCAGGTCTAATGGCCGTGATCATTAGTGTGGTAGAACTTACTCCGGCCTCGTTATGGGAACAGCCAGCTTTCCCAGGCTCTGCTCCTCTGATCAGGATGGACGTATCCTGTTGGGAGCAGCTTGGTAAACAGACAAGTTTGCTCAGTTCTCCTGCTCTAGTACAAACACCTTACTTGTCCTCTATCTCATATTGTAGACCGTGCTGTGCTGAAGTCAAAGGCACATTTAAAATATGATTACATTGGGTAATGTCTTTCAAAGCAATAGCCAAAAATGCAATATAATAGGTTGTACTTTGCTGAAAACTAAATTAAATCAATGTTCAGTGCCACCCGCCACCCCCACCCCCCATTTGGCCTAAAAGTGAGGTTCACTGTACTGTACTTTTATTGTTTCAAAAGATAACTGGATGGTTGGTTGTTCTAGTAGTGTTGGAGAGCTAACTTTCCACTGTTCAGGAGACCATTCTCACTTGCTTCTTTCTCTCCAGGTAATCACAGATAGCCCTTAAAGCTTCGGAACATGGCTCTGTCAAGGCAGCACCATCTGTTTCTTTCTTTTATGAAAGTGGTAAGCCTTGAGATTCTGTAAAATTCAGGAAGTCCTTGGCAGAAGGAAACGGTTTGGAAAACCCTGGTCTGAACAATCATCTGTGATGTGGGGAAGTGTTATTATGAGTGAAAGGGAGCTCAGTTCAGTTTGGTGCATGAATTGCAGAATTCCCCGCGAGGCCACTGAAATGTGTCCTGGATTAGAAGTGAAAGCAGCTGCAGTGTCCTTCAGCAGTCTGATCAGCAGGGACGCTGCGGCACTGCGATACAGTTTGTACGTGGTCTGCCAGGCCACTCGCATGAGTCATGTGGGTCTTGCATGTTTGTGCGAGTGTGTGCACACGTCCATACGTGCATCTGTGAACATGAGCATAGTGCCCCGGCGCTGGCAGGACATCATGGTGACTTGCCTCCTTACATGCAGCATAGTGGCAATGTCCTCAATGTGACCTCAATCCTTCAGCTGTTTGGATCTGTGTCCGGAGCTCCATTTCCCATTCTCTACCATTCTGAATCGCTAGGTAGGCACTGTGAGCGTGACCTAGATCAGTGTTTCTCAATGCCGTCCTGGGGGCTTGATGCTAGTTTTTGTTCCAATGTCATTTGAGTGAGTGAGAACAAGAGGCTACCATCTAGCTTTTGGTGAAGAATGACTTTAAGTGTGTGTAACCCCCTCTCAGTATGCATAAATCACAGACAATAACATCACTTACAATTTCTTTTGACCAGAAATCTCAGCGATCTTGCAAACATCTGAAATTGCAGAAAGCAGAAACTTTGCACCCGTTTTTCTCCAAACTTTCAATTTGTAGGTCAGTAGACTCTGGTTCTCTCCCTTTCGGTTGCAATTGCAGGGTTTTAACAAGCTGTCAATTTGTTGTGATTAGGTTCATTACAGGTTTACATCAGGTATTGCGGAGGAAATAAAATGGTTGACTGCAATATTTCCAAAGGTATGTCTTTGATGATTGGCACGCTTCACAAACTTTGCAATGCAGGTGATCCTACAACAAGTCTATGGGGTTTTAGTCTGGCATCTGAGTAGCCACTCCATAGTTTCTAATTAACTTTCCAGAGTTCCTGCTGACTTTGGATTTATGTTTTCAGTTGTTATCCTGCTGTAATTCTCAGTTTTTCTATTTTGGATTAAAACTAGTGATTCCACACCTTTGAGCAGCAGTGAATGTGCTCTGTTTTTGAGCATAGTCCCACTTCTCATTTTGGGGCTCTTGGAGAGAGTGAATGCCACAAAGCTCAAGTCCCAGGTCCCAGCCCTAGCTCATTGCTGCCAGTGGACCTCTCTGTTATCTCCTTCTGCAGACAGCAGGCCAGGGGACTTTCCACCACCTTTAGCCCGGGCAACGTCTCACTGGCCTGTCTCTCTCACTTCAGTTTCATGCCTGCCAATGGCTACATCGGTACAGGAAATTGCAGCATGACCTGTTACAGACAGGAAGTGATAGAAGTATCTCTGCTGTGTGCTGGTCCCTCTCTCTCTGCTTCTTCATTTCTAATTCTCTCTGTTAGTGCATCTGTCTCCTGCTCTTGCCCGCACACACACAGACACACGCGCGCACACACACACACACACACACACACACACACACACACACACACACACACACGCGCACACACACACATAAACAGATACACAGGCATTTAGAAGCATACGCACACATGCACACGTGCGCGCGCACTCACACACACTAAGCTACCCCTAGACACATCTCTCAGCGCTCTGTGTGGTACTTGTATCTCTAATTTTGGGTGTTGTGAAGTGTGGTGACCATGCCTGTAGATGTTAGTAAGCAGTGGCATTTTTATTTACTTATATCCGGTATGGTAGATGCTGAAAAGTTTCTTACGCAAAACAGTCTTTGCGAATGCCCTTGAAAGCCAGATTATATCTGTATGGGGACTCATGAGTATTTGAATCAGAGCATTTACTCCTAGCTGCTTCAAAACAATGATGGTTGGGTGGTGTGGGCATGAATCAGGTTTTCACCTGCAAACCTTCTCTGAACTATTCGGAACTTTTTTTTTTTCTTTGAGTATTTTAAGAAATGTTTCCAAAATGCAATAAGTGCCAAAATTACTAAAATTGAGATGATACCATTGAGAGATACCCCTGTGCTTCTTACACATGGTGCAAAAAACCATTTTTAGAAATTCATGTTATGTGGTGTATTTTCTTCATGGTAAAAGTTTGTGTTTTTCTATAAAATGCAATTGGCGTCAACATAGAAAAAACTGATTTGCTCAAAATGAGTAAAATGGATGTATTGCATTTTGGAAACAAACTGTTAATTTATTCATTAAACTGCATATACCTGGTGATGATTGGTTTATGACTTGCTCTATTTGAGTTTTTTTTTTTTTTAACCTAATGCTCTATTTTGGGCTCTTGGGCTGGGCATCTGCCCTTCTGTTATTCTGTAAAGCATCTTTGTCACAATCCTTCGGTAAGAAGCGCTAGATGAATAAAATTAAAGTTTACAAAGTAAAATTAGAGGGTTTAAAGGAAGTGTCTGGTCCTTACTGCTTGCAGGGAGCCATTTATTGTGAAAATAGATGTGTCTTTTCCATCATGAGAATCTGCTAATGTTTGTCTGTGACAGCAATGCTGTACCCACCCAGACAGCTGTCATGTCTGATGAGAATTTATGGATTCATCTGTCTGTTATGTATGAGTATTTTCTGTACAGCACTGTATATCATTTGTAAATGGAGATTTGTTAGATCTTTGCTGCTTTACTGGTCAGCTATTTGTTTAATTTTTTCGTCATTTAGCACCCTCTGGTGGTATGTCTGTATAACAGTCTATTTTACATGATCTGATGCAATACCACTTGCTTGTGATGAAATAGACTAGTGCTTTCTAGAAGCTTCTGGCATCTTCCTGCCTGGAGGGGGCGGGATTACCCAGGAATCCTGTAGATCTTTCCAGAATGTTGCCAGTCTATATAAATCCAGTGATTTTGGTCAGTTGAGGCAGAGTTTTTGTTTTCGCAAAAGAGTTACATAGTGGCATTAGAGTGTTGTTAGAGGATTGAACAGTGGATTATTTGTAGAGGTTTTTTTTTTATTAGTGAAGAATAAATTTGTTTAAGTTGTCATTGCTGGTTTTCTTTGTTGTGATTTTCAAGTCATAACATGTCTTTCTGATAAACAAGGTTTTATTTGGCTTGATGATGCTAATTAATTTACTGTCATGAGGGGACTACATGAAAATGTATTCATGGCTATCAAATCTGTTTTTACTGACTGATTACATATGTTTGTGTGTGCAAATGCAGTGGCTCAGGCTGCTCTTATGTGAGTCCAATATACTGAGCGATAGTCAGATTAAATGGGTGAGTAATGGGGTCAATAAAATATCATGATGCTGCAGTGTTTCATATTTGGGCTAATATTCACATTATCATGGAAGTAAATGTGAAAATGACCCTACCTGTGTTTCTACGCCCCACTGTGATTATTATCCCCCGCCACACGAAGTGGGCGGGGGATATTGATTTGACCTCCGTCCGTGCGTGCGTGCGTCCGTCCGGGATAAAGGAGAACAACTTTTCACAAGAAATATTCGAGATAGGATAACCAAATTTGGCATATAGGTTCAGACCATGAAGGCCTTGATCGAGTTCGAAAATGAGACCAGCGCGATTATTTTTTCCAGAGTTATTGCCCTTCATTCGCATTTTTGAACTCTGACTACGGTGTCTATAAAGGAGAACAACTTTTCACAAGAAATATTCCAGATAGGATAACCACATTTGGTGTGTAGCTTAAGACCATAAAGACCTTGATCGAGTTCGAAAATGAGACACGCGTGATTATTTCTCCCGGAGTTATTGCCCTTGATTCACTTTTTTCAACTCTGTTCACAGTATATGTAAAGGGGAACTACTTTTCACGGGAAATATTCCAGATAGGATAACCAAATTTGGTGTGTAGCTTAAGACCATAAAGACCCTGATGGAATTCGAAAATAAGAAGCACACTATTATTTTTCCCACACTTATTGCCCTTGTGGCACTTCTGGGAGCCTCTGTTCATAGTATCTTTAAAGAAGACATTTTGGCGGGGGATGTTGTTGACCATGTCTACTTGTTCTTATTATCCCCTGCCAAAAAGTGCAACAGGGAATATTGGATTGTAGAGTTTGAAAATGGATGTTGAAGCATTTTTTTTTTTTTTTTTTTTACCGAGTTATAGCCCTTGATCGTGCCGGGGGATAGCGATGACACTGTCTTTTTGTTGAATCTGCTCTCATCATATTAATGTATCACCATATCCAGGGACGGTATAGTGGATTGCCTCACTGCAAGGAGGTCGTGGGTTTGAATCTGGCCTGGGGCCTTTCTGTGTGGAGTTTGCATGTTCTCTACATGTTGGCATGGGTTTCATCCGCGTTCTCCAGCTTCCTCCCACAGGCCAAAGACATGCATGTCAGGCTAATTGGAGACTGTAAATTGCGGGTATTGGTATGAAGATCCCTGCATGTGTGCTTAGCAGTGTATGGAGAATAAGATGAGATTGCTGAAAGTGTGGTTAAAGAATCCATCAATCACCTCATCCAGCGGAACCTCAGAACATTTCTTCTCATTGTGACCCAACAAGATTAGCTTAAAGTTTTCTGTGTAGGAGACTGGATCTCATTTTATGGAAATGCTCTCTGTTGAAATGTAACTCCAACCACCGCCCTACTGGTTTCTAAGGATGTCACTTGTCCAAATTGCTAGATTGCAGTTTTCACCAAGAGTTCTTTCAACCAGGCACCACTTCTAAACAATGTTTTGGGCCAGAAAGCTATTATGGTAATGGGAAGGAAAAGGGAGAAAACAATGATGTTAATCAGGGTCTCGCTGTGGTTTTTTTTTTCCCCAGTTTATTTGTGCCGTGGAACTAATGTTTCTGCCATGAAAAGCTGCGGCCACGTGAAAAAACGGTAGAGTAGGTATTGGGTTGATGACGAAGGATTTTTTTATCTCTGTTGTCTGTGTTCTCTAAACATGCTACATCAAAAGAAAAAGCGTGTTAATTCTCATAGTGATAATTACAGTCCCGTCCCTCACAGCTTGCACTAGTTGCCAACGCCCTCCCTTATTTCAAATGTGTTCTCCTGCTGTAACTGTGCTTAATTCTGCGTACTGTACACAGAGTGTAATTGTGATATTTAGGTATTGGGCTCTAGGCAGCCTAACAGCTATAGTATATGATTGTAAATATGTGGTATTGAGGTTGTGGTGACTGTTTGGGTTCGCCCTGTTTAGGGGCACTCCCTGTGCTGTCTGCAGTCTCTTCTGTAACGGGATCTCAGTCCTTGTGCTTTCTGTACTCATATCTGTTTTAGGTTTCTGTTCTCCTCATAGCCCTGCCTGCTATGAGTTTCTCCTTCAGGTAAAACATACAGCTCTTTCAGTACCTCAGGTCAGTTGGGAACCCTGTTGCATAGCCATTGGATGTGATGCTAAGGGTGACAGCATACATCTTGCGCAAACAAACTTCAGCGAGGTTCCAAGAACAAAATGATATGATTGCGTTGAAGTAGAAGAAGCGCATCGCGTTTTCGGCACTTCTTGCACCAAAAAGATTTTACCAATAAGGACGTTGCGCATGATTGGGCAGAAATTCTAGGTGGGCTTGATTTGCTTTGTTTTCATTGCAGTAGCTAATTCCCCGCCCTAATGGCGAATGCACTTCGGAGGAACGTTTCCGTTTGGTGGGGGCGGGGTCTGATGATTACGGCTCATAGCGAGACTGTAAGACTATTTTGTCCACAGAAAACTTCTTTAGTTTTGGCCAGCTGAAATAAATATTGACTTCTTTTGAAGTATGTTGCCACCTTAACTCTAGCCAGTGAATGATACTGAGCATACTTAAGGATTGTGAGCAGAGGTCCTTTTCCCCTGAGACTGTGTTGCTGGACTCTCTACTATTCTAGTGTCCCTCTTTCCTCATAGCCAGTGTGTGTGTGTTACAGGGGAGCCTTCTCTGAAGTAGTCCTGGCCGAGGAGAAGAGGACTCGGAGACTGGTGGCCGTCAAGTGCATTCCCAAGAAAGCTTTGGAGGGAAAGGAGAACAGCATTGAGAACGAGATCGCTGTCCTGCACAAGTGAGTCGGGCTGCTCTGGAATGCAGCCGCACACACATGTACACACAACTCTCCCCTGTCTGTCCCACTCTCATGTCTGAAAATGCAAGAGCCTCAGTTTCTCCCTTATTTCTTCTGTCTGGACAAGGAAGAGTTTGGTATCATGAAGAAAAAAAATAATAACTGCAATTATTGTAATGATGAGTCTTTATCTTTTGTTAAAATCTGTGGAATTATGTACCGGAAATGTCAGAACTAAAGGAGCCATTTCTATTTTTAGTGTCCCTGTTGCCAGGGTTACAGCAGACACATCGGCCAAGCCGTACAGCGGTGTGCTGAAGGAACAGGGAGATCCAGCTGAGCTTTCTTTGTACACTCCCAGGGTTCAGCACACACACACACACACACACACACACACACACACAACCAAAATACCTGCACCCTTTTCCCCAAAGTGCAGTTAGCTCCAGTGTGATGGCTTTTGCAATCTCGCAACTTACAGAAGTTTCTGCTCTTTAGTACAAAAATTTTGCCGATTTCAGTTCCGAAAAATCAAAAAACGGAGTCCTTGCCTCCTCTGTAAATACCCTGGTAGCTCAGCGGACATGGGCGAGGGTTGGTACAGAGAGGCACAGAAGCTGGTTAATTAGATTTCCCCTTGCTTTCTAGTCTCTTAATTAATGTACACAGCAGCTGCTGAATGCATCATGGCCATGCATTGGGAACAGTCTCGGGAAGATTTGTGCCTTGTCACTCCGGTTACGATCGGGCTTGAACACCAGAACGAAGAAGGTTGTTGACTGTGAGTCTACCTTTGTGAAAGAGGATGTAATGCAATTAGGAGCCTTGTGACTTTGTGCGCTAGTGAGTGTACCTCGCTGTTTCCTGTGTAGAGCCAGTACCCAGCAGTGTCCGAAGCGTTTCTTCTGCGCCTCCTTTTTCTGTCCTTTCAGTCAAACAGATTCTCCCGTGAGCGTAATTACATTTAAAAGCTTTTAATCTATTGCGAAAAATTATGTTGGTCATACTGCAATCTATGGGCAATCCCCAAACAGAAGTATGCAACATGTACGCATCTACTCAACACACCTTTCCTCTCCACGCCCTTCCCCCTCTCTTTCTTTCCTCTTTCTCGCTTCTTTCTCTCCTTCTCTTCTTCACCCTCCTCTCCCCTGCCTCTCTATCTCCCCATCTCTCTCTCTCTCTCTCTCTCTCTCTCTCTCTCTGAGAATGTTCCCCACTGTACAGGAAAAAGGTATTGAATTGGAGCAGAATGCTCTCCATGCCTCTCTGCTGTGCGCCTGATGGACAGAACAGTATTTGATTTAAGTGGAGTCAGAGCTGTGTCATTTGCAGGGCTCTTTTGTACATGGTTACTCACTGCCTGCCTCTGGGGCATCCCTGAGAACTGTGCAGCCCAGGCACAGCCATGAACAGGCAGGGAATGATGAGCCGGCGCAGAGGTGTGAAATCCTTCACTTACAGGAATAATACAGTCACACGTGTGGTTCTTCTCAACGCATCCCTCTTTACGCTGGGATAGGCATGCACTTCAGTCCTGATATCTCCTTTATAATAGTCCTTTACTCACCTGTTTTTGGTAATTATTAGTACTTTGTCAAATCCTGGGCCTCCATCCACATGGCCCCTTTTCAAATGGAGTTTGATTGTAATTAAATGTTTTCTGAGGTTCTCTGTCTAGATCATCTAACTCATCCATTTTTCTCCCCTCCATTTCCTGATTTGGAATTGACGGTGGTGATACTGCTCTCTGAGCCGCCCACACACCAGTATCACTGTCGAGGCAGCGAGTCACCTCCTCCTGTTTACTCACCTGTGAGCCAGTGGCCATTTTCCCCTCACTCAGGATACAGCATTAATCAGGAGAAGGCGAGAGCTTTATATGTTATTCACAGTATTGTCCTATGTATGAACATGAGGTGATATGACATTGAATACTGTTCAAGCACCATTATTTGCACTGCACACATCTTCATCCCGGGCAATTGTGCTGCTGGTGTATCACTGAGTTTCCACCCTGAAGATTTTAGGTCATGTATTTTGCTGGACCATGTAACCATTTTCCCTGACTGGGATTCAAAACGGAAACCTGCTAGCTATAACTTTTACTATGGCTTTAATAGGGTTTTGATTGGGAGATTAGGCTAGCTTGTCTTCACATCAAAGCAACAGTCATGCATAACACTGCAGAATTTGGTTGGGTTTTATACATTAGTTCAGTACCTCTCTTACAGAAGGATATCTCAGCCGTCCAGTATTAATTTTTCAGTGTACCATAAATTTATATCTCCACATCTGTATTTTTACTCACAACACAAATTTTAATAAGGTTTTCTTTATCAGATTGTTTGCTTTCTTTGAATCTGCCAACCCCCCATAGTTAATTACATGATTAATTACGGAATTAATTGTGATTTAATGATCATTTTATTGGCACTGTGCTTAGAACGCATGGTTTTATCACTGTCCCACATCTCTTGGCTTATTATTTGAAAATGTACAATAATATCGTAAGTTGGTATGATTTAATGCAATGTTTAGGCGTTGGTGTGCCAAAATGTGCAACCAAAATGTGTCTGGGTGAAGGTGATGGGATTGTTCCATGCTGGTTCCCTGACGAACTGGTGCGAATAACTTTCTTCAGCGAGGTAATGCTGACATCTGCTGGTGTTTGTTTGCAGTGCAATGTCGTTCACCGACTGCAATCTAAAATTATATTTCATCGATTAAGAAGATAAAAAGCAAACAAATGATCAGAAATTTGCAACTCTAGGCAGCAGTGAAAAAATATTATAGTGCATCTTATCACAGTTCTTATATTATCAGAAAATGAAATTGGTATAATCCTAAAAATTAATACCATTATCTCATCCTTTGACTGGTACTTCGGGGGGAATAAAAAAAAAAAACTCCTTGCATTCCCTTACAAGGGCTTGGGCTGGTCCTGCCCTGGCTGCTTCAGCCCTTTGACATTGACTTGTATCATTCCAAAATAAGCTGGTGTGCTGGAGGTACACCGTGTACTGATGGTTGCCTACTGAAGATGCTTTTACGTCATGCAGAGATTGCCAGCAGGAAACGCCTAACACACCTAAGCAGCAGCCATGCCCAGTTTTTAATCATCGTCCTGCTACTATGACCTTAGGCACTAGAACTCGATACACTGGAGTTATACTCTGGGATGCCGGTACTTCAGCGTTTCCCTGTGGTCATGCTGCCAGGTTTATCCCCGCACCATGGTGCCAGAAAGGCTGTGGATTTTTGCCATATCGCTCCATCTTTTACTTTTCCACATGAGTCATGCTGCTGCCTGTCCTTGCGTGGACTTGCGTAATGCCTCAGTGATTGTTCTGGAGAATGCAGCTGATCATTGAGGGAGGGGGGCAGTCGAGGTGTCTCTGCGTGGGGCTTGGCCTCTGCTGAGTTTTATTCAATAGATGGCCGAGTGGGGGTTGTGCGTGTTTCCTCCGTCAAGGATGAATGGAGACCCCTGTGGTGGCTGTGAGTCAGACGCGCGGCTCACCAAGGTTACATGCTGCCCACAGATGCATCGGAATCCTTCGTTCCACCAGTCTAGGCACGATATGCTATCTAACCATCTCTCGCCCTTCTGTTGGGAAAGATATCCGACCCACATCATGCTTTTAGGTACTGTTGTGTAGTTAAAAGTTAATTGAGCTTAGGATGCAGTATTCTGTATTTTATGTGCTCATAAAAATGGTCTTCCGTGGCAAATATAAAGCAACGGGCAGAACAAATAATACAGAGAAAATTAATGTAGTATCAATTCCTGTGAAACTTAAACCAGCAGATATTTCTTTCAATGTGGGATGGTTCTGCGGCCTCCCTCAGGTAGAGTTCAAAATTAAGGTGTTTGGTCTTACTGTAAAAGTGCTCCATTTGGCTCAGTAATGGCTCAGGAAATAATGAGAGAGGGAGGGATCTGTGTTCATCCGGGTGAGTGCACGGTCTCTTTCAGGGTGTGTTAAGTGGTCAAAAAAGGCTGTTTTCTAACTGTTCTTTGGCTGTGGATATACAGTTACAGGTATTGGGGGCTAACCAAAATAGAGGTTTATCCATGAGAAAAAAAATGGTAACAATAGGCCTGTGTGATATAGTCACATGATTTGGCGTTAATTTTAAGCCTTAAAGCCCGATAACTTTTAAGTTATCATCAACTATTAGTTTGCAAATACCTGGACTGATGGTGACTGATAGATTATCAAAGTATTGAATAAATGTGTTAAAGCATAAAAAAAAACTTTTTTATGCTTATTAACCCTTAAAGTGCGTAATCTTTACTCACCCTATCCCTCCAAAAGTTAATCATTCATTATTTTGTTGACAAATGACCTTCAGAAGGATTCTGAGGTACCTGTGAACCCTTTTGAAGGTCACTGCCAACTAATTTGCCTGCTGAAAATTAACCTAATTTCTGACGTTTTGTAAGCTGAAATCTGAAAGATACTTTGTATATTTTGTGCCTTGTGTGACTATAGCAGTGAGTGGCACTTTAAGGGTTAATTGCCATTGACAAATGTTGTTGCTCACAGAAATGAATGATGTTGTCAGGTAACTGGTGTTTACTTTAAGTGATTTTGACTAAACCTTAGACAGTCAGAATAATTTGATTGGTAATGACTTGTGCAATCCCTTGTGATGGGTCATGTCCTCCCTTATCTATAGGAATTTAGTCTGTTCAATCTTTGCTCCACACGTACTGCGGCAAGCATTCCATGGGTGACCCTTTTAGGGCCATGAAAGTCAATCAGTGGGTCATAAACTATGAGTGTGCGCCAGTGCAATTCCTGAGACGACAGAGAACGCCGCTGTTACAGCCTTGCAACCACCAAAAAACAAGAGCATGTCCCCTTTTTATTTAATTTATTTTTATTTATTTTTTTGTACTCCTGAATGCTGCCCAAGATTTTCCTGCACCACTTATGTTTTTAGGAGCAGTTGTAAAACTTTTCTGAGGCATTTGATAACTAAGCTTTATTACCTCCTACCATTTTCATGTTCAGCGTCATTAGAACGAGACTAAATTCATGATGTCTTTATAGAAATTCCAGAGCTCAGCTCTGGTCCTAATAACATACGGACATTTTAGTACATGAATGGGCAGTTTCACGAGAGACAACTTACCATTTTTCACGCCTGCGGACATCCACAGCTCCAACAGTCAGCACAGCCTGCTTTCATCAGTAAGAAGGGGGTTGCCTTCTCCTCCCCTCTTTCTCACCACATAAAAATATGGGCCTTTCCTCCGTAATTTGGTTTTTTTGACGCACAGAAATTCAAAAAAGGGTTAACATATGTGGAGTGGATTTGGGGGTTGACATTGGCCTTTTTTCCATTGGAAGATTGGGATGTCTTTTGTTTCTGAAACATAGATTTTGTCCTCCCTTGGGGCAATTTTAGGAGATACAAGCGTTGGTTTGGTGTTGTCTTTCTCCTCTTCTCTAATTGTTCATGTCAGTTTAATTCTTGTTTAAGGTAGTCGACCCTCGGCTGTAGACTTGGATGTTGTATATTCTGTTGCAACCTTTATTAATTTTCCTACTTTTGAATCAAACTGTGAGTTGTGCTTTTTGATAAAGGTTTATCTAACAGGCTGCTGTGGTTATCAACGAATTTGGCATTTTAGTTGTTAATTAGTATCTTGGAAATTAATAGATTAAATTGAATAAATTTATTTTACATGTTGTAGAAGTGAGGGGTTACAACAGATGATGCACTTGTGTTGTTTGGTGTACAGAGTACCGGACATTAAGCGAGGGCGTCTATCTGGTAAAACTGCTAGGTCCGAAAATTGTCCTTAATTTAATTCAACTTCATTTCCCTGACAATGTACAGAATAACCTTTCAGTAAATCAGTCGTTAACAACTACAGGAGGTAATCCCAATTAGTGTAACTTTTGTGGGAAAGCATTACAAACAAGTCTATTTGATTACAGGAGAGTGCGTTTGCCAGAATCAAAGAATCACTAAAACTGGTCAGGGCCAACTGTGTTGGCTATTATGTATCCTGTTGCTCCATAATCAGAATTTGCGAGTGAAAGAAGACACACCTGTCATGTCTTGCAGTGACTTCACTCATCTTAATCTGTATGATTTCTCTCTGTTCCAGAATAAAGCATGCCAACATTGTTTCCCTGGAGGATATTTTTGAGAGCAAATCACACCTCTACCTCATCATGCAACTGTGAGTTTCCTCCTCTTTTCTCCTCCCCTCTCTATCTCTCTCAGATCCTGTCTTCCTTCTAACAGAGCTCTGCTTGTATGGATAAATGAAGAAATGTGTCACTTATCAGCAGTCAGACTTGGCGATGGGGAACCTAAGCAGAAGTTTTTGAACTTTGGTAGGGCAAAGATTAATTTGATATTATTCCACGAACTTAATGTAATATATATATATATATATATATATATATATATATATATATAGGCCAAGGTAGGGTTTTTTTTTTTTTTTTTTTAAAGATTCATTTCATTCTTAACCCTTTGACACTCAGCTTTTACATGACTTCTCTGCCCAAGTTAATTAAGATATCAGATATGCTCAAAATTTGTATTAAATTCTGAGTTAACCATAGCATTTCAAGGTATGAAATAATCTATATTATAATAGCCGAGTGGACTCTGTGCGTGTGTGTGTGTGTGTGTGTCCGGCCACTCAGTGCTAGATTCCACCGGGCGCATATCTGCAGCATAACGTGAGCGACGCTATTATAATATAGACATGCAGGGGGGATTCCCCTGTATGTCCTCTCCTGGGGATTCCCCCTTTTGAACCCAAGCCAATTCATCCACAGGAGTTGCGAATCCCAAAAAACAGATGCCAGGCCGCAAGAGAAAGTAGCGCGTAATCTGCAGCAGAACGTGAGCGACGCTATTTTTGCTCCGTCTTGCAGATGACTTCATGTTCCACTGAGCGCGGAATGTCAGCGCAGCTTATTCCCCTTGATGGTTACTTAGTTGTAGTTACTATTAAAACATTGGTCGCGTGACAGCCACCTTGGTGTTTATGGAAACACCATAGCAACGTGATGACATCATAGAGGTGCATGTGATGACATCATAATGGTGCATTGTTCACTATAATATAAAGACGAAGTTACATAAAATAGAACCCATGGTTCCCCACGGGCAGAGTGCTAGTTCAATTTTATTTTATAAAATGTATATATTTTTCTATTTTTGCAAATAAAAAAATTAAATGTTGCTTATACATTTCCGCACAAGTTGGATGCATTTATTTACAGCAAAATGTGGCAGAGAGCATATATTCAGTGATATATGATCAGTTTGATTTTGCTTCTTTGCAGAAGACCTTGATTACTTGAATCCGGTGTGCACCTGCTTAGTTGGAATATAAGCTTGCACTCACTCTGGCCCTCTCTGGATAAGACTGAGGACCTTAAGGCAATCGGAAAAACTCAGAATAATCTGTATTCAGCCAAAGGAGTCAATCAGCATATAACAGAAATTTCCCTATGCAGACGCAAAAGGGTAAAAAAGCCTCGTTGGCCCGGATACTGTAAAGTGGCACAGCCTGAATTCATCGCCTTTTCTGCTGTCTCATGTCTAAGTGGAGCTAACTAGTTGGGCCCTGTACTGAGGCCTCCGTGTTGATGAAAAGCATTCGGCAAAGCGGCCTTTAGTGCATGAATTCAGTGGGAAAGAAATGTGGAGCACCGCAGATGGCTGAGCGTCTGGAGATCTCTGGGAACAGATGGCCCATCTTCACATTCAACTTCATTAGAGAAAGAACTGAGATCCAATATTTTTAGCCACAAAAGCAGAGAGGACATTAAGATGGACTACTCGGTTTGTGATTACAGAGATGCATTCATCACAGCCTCAGTCAAGCGACGGACACCAGTGTTCAAATGAATGGACCATGTTGTCGAGTTGCTGTTCAGCCTGCCTTATTAATTTCCCTCACTCATGAGCTGCCGTGGTGTCACGCACAACTCTATTTGATAGATTATTTGAGTGCCTTGAAGAATCTTACTGCTTCTAAACCTGAATTTAAATCCATTTTAGTTTATACTTTTTTTTTTTTTTTTTCTCAGAAACAACAGTGTATACAAAATATACTGCATGGTCAGTCTTTCAGGCACAAGGAGCATCAAACAAACAATTGAAAGTAATTTTTGATTAAAGTAAGATAGTATTTTTTCGAGTCATTGCAGTTTGGAACACTCGTGACTGGACAACTCCTTGTCTTTAACTGACTGTATGATGAGTTAGTCTCTTTAACAGTGACTGCATGATGAGTTAGTCTCTTTAACAGTGACTGCATGATGAGTTAGCCTAACGAATATCTTAGACTAAACTGAGATGAAGCCTTTGCCATTGAAGCAAACAAACACACTTGTTGCGTAGGATGGTGGGAGTAGACTGTGCCCCACTAGGTCTGACAGTAGGGCTGTCTGCATATGGGAGAAGTGAGTCCATTAGTCATGCAGACTTGTGTCACGTGTTCTTAAGTTCTCTTTGGAAAAGGCCTTATTAAGTCTGTTATGAGCCTTGAATCATAAGTTCTATCACTTTAATTTTTACCTTTTTGCCCCACCAGGGCATTTGGTGTATTGCCGTCATGTTTGTCTATCTATCTGTCTGTGCATCCGCAAGTACGTCCATAACAAATTTACTGACATACGTGTGATGCAGTACCTGTTTGCACCATTAGGGGTGGCAGTGTTGTAACACAGGTTCACTGAGGGGGTCTTAAGTGCCAAGGCACTTTATGTTCTCCATTTTGTATCAGGCACAACTACAGAAGCTATCTTGATCGAAGCTCATACTCCATTACGCATTACCTGTTACCCCTGTATTCCATTCCTTTCCCTCCATAAAGCATTGTCTGTCAGAAAGCTGCGATTGTGAATTACATTTTCAGAAATGTGTGCTTTCATTTTGCGAAAAATTGGAAATCAATATAATTTTATTAACTTTCAGCTCAGTTATAATGTATCACACATGTAGAGTGCAGCTGGAGTGCTGGTGCTGCTCAGTAAATATCTCTTGTTCAAGTTTGCGATAGTCTGCTGTGTTGTTGGGATAAGTTAATTCAGGAGTAATCCACGCAGCCCTCATGGGCTTAAACTTGCCCTCTGGGTCCATTGTATTCAACCATGCAAGCTGCCAGCTATTGATGATCTACCTTTTGCTCCTGAACGATGTTATGTAGTGATCTGCTTTTAATAACCTGTAACTATAGCATACACTATGATGCAACTGCAATGCTTTTTTTTTTGTTTGTTTTTGTTTTTTCCTGAAGGGGGGGAAGGGTCGAGGCATCCAAAAAAGTAATACTATACTGAAATACATTTTGCAATTAAACGTTTCTGATTGGCAAAGCCCCAAAAAACATTTGAATGCTGCTGGAAGAAGACCTGCTACACTGCGCGCTCTGCATCAACATAATGGATGAATAAGAGACTGCAGAATTTCCATAGGGACCTAGCGTCATGTAGTCAATACACCACAGCTCACATTGGCCTCGATGCAATTCACAATACACCAACCTGTTTGTAATAGAACAGTATTTTGCGTTTATGGCTTATGCTTTTCAACAGACATCAATTCAGATTTCTCCTACAGAACTTGTGTGGGAAATTTATCCTTCCATAGCCATACCCTAAAAAATCCTTGGGGCTCAAGAGGTTAATTACATTGCCAAGACACAAAGCCAGCCATACAAACGCCATAAACTAGCCTGCACTCAGCAATATTCTTTCTTATCATGATTATAAACATTCTGACTTAAAATTGTACCTTTTTTTTTCCTGAACCATTTTAAATTCATGTCTAGTTGCGTTAGTGTATTTAAAAAGAATCTAAGACATTTTATTCAGCTTGCAAGAGTGAGTCAGAATTTTGCGTTTGTAAATGTTAGAACCCTGTCTGTCTCCTGCTCCCACACTCATCCTTTCTTTCTTTCTCTCCATCATTCCTACGTTCTCCTCATTTGTGCCGGAATGAGTGGGGGATGATTGATGCTGCCTGTTCATTTCTGCCCAAACCTGTTGCCATGTGAGCGGAGCTGAATATAGACTAAGTGTAGCGAAAACACAGCTTCAGATTAGTCATGGTGGTGGGCAGGTAACTGGATGTGGGCCAGTGAAAATGGCGTGCATCCGGGCGCTGTGTTAGATAGACCAAACTGCAGTATATTCGAAAAATATAATAGCAGTGGTTGATCTTGAAGTTTGTGCTTAGCCATCTTAAAAGTAACCATTTCAAATGAGATATGTCACCTCTGTTTGAAGGGTCTGCACTGGTTTAATCTGTTGTTTTGGAGTTTGAAAAAATCCAATTTTTTCTATTCTTTCGGGCTTTTTGGCTCAATTTTAAGACAAAACTAACAGTCAAGTATGTCTCTCACTACCCTTTTATTGACTTCTGATGCATTCGTCATTATTCACGGTAAAAACCAATGGTATAATTTATCATTTATAGCTGGTAGCGCATGCCTTTTGCAAATGTTGCACCTCTGTCTTTTCAGTGAGGTGCTGTGCAGTTGTTGGGTCCTTTGCGCTTATGCCAATGGTTATGTGAAGATTCTCTCATTTGCTGTCTGGAAACTCTCCTAATCATTGCTGAGATGGAGTTTGTGTTCACAGACTTGGGATCATTAGTACTCTGAGTAGAGACATGCAGGTATCCTACTGTTCGTCCTAAACAGGAATGAAGCCCTAAAGCAGGTACTGAAGGTGGACAGGAATCATTTGGGCCAGGTCACGCGGTAATGGAGTTACTCCAAAACTAAGTAAGACAGAATTACGATTTAAATGGCTTTGTGTAGGTCTTCCCTTTTACTGTACTTCAAACAACAAAATGGCTCATTTTGTTCATTTGATTTATTTAACTTAGTTTTAGAGCTATGATACAAAATACACCAATTTTGTAACTCTGTTACCGCATGACCTGGCCCATTAGTGAACCACCGCAGTGATGGGGTTTCAGACAGGGCAGCGAGAGGGCTGGTGCGGCTCGAGGCTCCCTGTGGGAGCCCTGCAGTTTTGAAGTGTCTACAAGGTATAAATGATTAAATGTGATTTATAAACTCTTTCCAGAGAGGTATAGGAGATTAATAGTGATCGTCAGACCTTCTCCAGAGAGAATACTGTTTTATACACCTTCTCCGGAGAGTTGCTGGTGATAATATGTGATTTACTGACTCTATTGAGAGTTGTTGGTGACCAAATGTGCAGGTGATTACATTTAATATGCAGACTTTTTCCAGAGAGGTATAGGTAATTAAATCTGTTTTGCATACTCTCTTAAGAAGTATAGATGATAAAATGTAATTACCGGACTCCTTCCACAGAGGTGTTGGTGATTAAATCTGTTTTACGTACTCTCTCCAGAGAAGTGTAGGTGATTAAATCTGATTTACAGACTCTCTTCAGAGAGGGGTTTGCCATTAAATTGCATTTATTGATTCTCTTTTGGAGGATACTACTGTTCTCTCTTTGCAGATGCTATCAAACAAGGTATAGCCCGGTTGTTTTAATATTATTTATGGACTCTGCTCAGAGAATTATTTTTATTGATGATTTTACTGACTGTCCAGTGGTGTTTGTTCAACATGATTCATAGATTCTGTTCAGAAAGTAAATTTGTTGGAACCATATTTTCAGACTCTTTCCAGGGGGTCTCTTTGTTTGAACCTGGTGTCCTTTTCTCCTTCAGTGTATCTGGTGGTGAGCTCTTTGATAGAATCGTGGAGAAAGGCTTCTACACGGAGAAAGATGCCAGCAAACTGATTCAGCAGATCCTGGATGCTGTGAAGTACCTCCATGACCTGGGCATTGTGCACCGGGACCTGAAGGTGAGCAGGGAGGTACTGGGAGCAGGGGGAGTGAGTGAAAGATGAGAAGATTGTACAGTCAGAGCGGAGAGGGGGTCCATTTTGAGGCTAAAAAAAGGGTAAGACTGGAAGTGGTTGTTCCTGAGGTGGTAGATGACACTAGCAGCAGTGGTGGTGGTGAGGAAATGAAGAAGGTTCATTGCAGAGGTTGACACTCTGAACCATTAAGTCCGGCGATGTCGCCAATCGTTAGACTACTGTGTGCAACCTACCGTAAAGTTCCGTGTATACGGCGCACCCGTTTATAAGGCGCACCCCGACTTTGGGACTTGTCAAAAAAAAAAAAAAAAAAAAATCATACAAATTTCCACCCAAATCTTGCGTGTGTCATACATATTATCTCTCCTCAAAATTTTCCTAGAATGCCGCATGTATTTGTCCTATTTTTTTTCCTTTCCTTTTCAACGTCCTCCATGAGGAGTGATTATTCATCGGACATCGGCGATAAATGGTAGGCGCAAGACGCAAGACATAAACCAACATGCCGACAGCGCGTATGCCTTCGCATATGCCACCATCTATTGGGCGGGAATATGTTGGTTCTACTACCAAAAATTTCTGATAAATGTCCACAATAGCCCCCAGCAAATTCTAATCGCAACCGGCGCAGTTACGTTGAAACGGCAGCATTATTTATAACAAATTTTATTTTCTATTTTTCCTCGCAGGTTGGAACAACCAAGACACTATGGTTGTTCACTATGACAACTCGGTAAAGAGTGACTTTTCATCACTTCCCCCTAGGCTTTTATAGAAAAACGTGGCGGCAATATCTTTGAAGGAATAAGTTGTTGATAGCAGAGGGATCTTACGTTGAGACGTCTTAATCACTCTCTATTGTTTCGCCCGGAGGGATTAACGCGCCATTTAAATGATTCAATGGAACATGTCGGTTCATACATTCTCATTTATCGTCAAGAAATGTCAATTTTCAAAGAAGCAGAATACAACAAATGACACCGTTAATGCAGAGGATATAGCCATCAACGAAAGGTAAGTTCACTGATGGTAGTTTATGTAACTCGGTCATAATCATTTACCGTGAGTGAAAGGTAAGACGGTAGCTTGGAAAGCCTCGCGCCGTAGATGCGTGCACGCTACATAATGGACTATAGGACAGCGTGCATGTTTTTGCGTGCATCAGAGTGATACGGATACATTGCATTGGGAAGTAATTTGCGGAGTTGCAGGGAACACTTTGAAAGGACAACTGCCGTACTGGTGCTGAGCCGCAACCAAATGCCACATTGCACAATAAAGCGGCACTTGGGCACTTAGTAAGCTCGAGCTGTTTAGTTCTCGAGACAAGTAAATGGTGCATCTGACAGGACTTCTATCCCGCAATTAAGCCTCTATCCCTCTCTGTCTGCATTCTAGCATTGTAGCTCCATGCTTCTACGATGGTTATTTGCATTAACGTTGTCCTGGAAAGTGAAATGTGAAAAAGTTCATTCATAGATAAAAATTAAAATCCTGCATTTAAAAAATGTTGAATCGGTAATTTTTTTCCCATTTATTAAGCTGTGCAAACTCACGTGCGCATATAGCCCCAGTTTCACCTTATAAAATCGGGTGTACGTTTGCATGTATCTCGGAACTTTTACCGCGATTCTGTTGTTCCCGTATATAAGGCGCATCCCCAACTTTTCATATTTCCCGACGTAAAAAAAAAGTACGCCGTATACACGGAACTTTACGGTATCTTTGTTGCACGCGTCAGAATCACACTAATGGGAATCTGTACATACACAGCTGAAGTCCTTGCTGTGCCTTTCACTTTATCCCAGCCGTACCTCTATCATAGTTTATTTTTTATTTATTTATTTTTTTGGTTAGCTCTTTTTTCAGTTCCCTGCGGCCCTGAAATCCTTGATTTCTTTTCTGTGCAGCGTCTTTTTTTTTTTTTTTTTTGTGCTCTGCATTTGTGTAAAAAGCTGGGCTAATTGTCCCTGATCACTTTAAATCCCTAATTGGCTTGTAATTTGCTTACTCGGAGAGCTGTGGAGCTTATAGAGATAGATCGGTAGTCGTCAGGATAATTAAGTCCTCCTTTGAGTGTCTCGGAAGAAAGCTGGGCTCATTCGAGGTGGACTGCTGTCGACTTTGCCTGTGGCTCTGATTTCCAGGGACCTATGTCCTGGGTATACTTTTGAACCTGCAATGGCTCCTATTAGATGTGTCTTATTAATATTGTAGTTACCCTGGTCATCTGCTTTCCTTGCAGCCGGAGAATCTGCTGTACTACAGTATGGACGAGGACTCCAAGATCATGATCAGCGACTTTGGGCTGTCTAAGATCGAGGGGTCAGACAGTGTGATGTCCACTGCGTGCGGGACTCCGGGATACGTGGGTAGGCAAGCAGGAACATGCACGTTGATTAGTGTTGTATATCTTCAAGTACCATAGAGCCAGCTGTTATTTTTTTTGTGGAAGTGATACGAAGGGTGTGAACTAGAGAAGTGAAAACAGTGCTGAATGACTGTGTTTGGCAGCTCCGGAGGTCTTGGCTCAGAAGCCGTACAGCAAGGCAGTGGACTGCTGGTCTATAGGAGTCATCGCATACATTCTGTGAGTCTGGAGCAGCGTGACATCGCTGTCTGATCTCTCTCTAATCTCTCTCTCAGTCTTTCTTTTTCTCTCTCACCCTAAAACTCCCTGTCTCCATTGTTGCCTTCCAGCAGCACCCCCTCCCAGCCGTTATTTCTCTAAGTCACTTTCCCACACACTCTGTAATGGTGCTGCCAACACTCTCTAGTTCAGTTTGATTCTGTTCTTGCATTTTTGGTGACGTGGATTGTCCTGTAGCACGTATTGCATGGTGGCATGTCCCATTTTTAAAGGCCTTCTCATGGTGAATGCCACTGCCTGAGCTGTGAATCATGTCTCTGCCCCTCAATTTCACTACCTAAAGTACTGAGGCTATACTTTTTATATTTTAGCCTCAAAGACAGGATGGTCTGGCTGCGGTTTGCTCATACTAAAATGAGTCGTGGAAAAATGGCTTGACAGAGGCAGAGATAACATATGATGTCTATATGGTAAAATCAAAGTGTATAGAAGTACCCTTAAAAGTCGCGACCATACATTTAAATTGAGCGTGAATTATGTGATTCTGCCTCTAAAATTGCAGCGTAAAGAGCCAAATTAAACTAAGGGCGGGAGTGAATTGTCCCAAATATTATGGGGATCATTGAGGTCCCCTGTTAATTTTTACCGGGGAGCTCTGAAATTACCGGTGCTCACTTGCTCCATCACTCTTTTTGTCCACAATAGGTTGTGTGGATACCCTCCATTCTATGACGAAAACGACGCCAAACTCTTCGAGCAAATCTTAAAAGCAGAGTATGAGTTTGACTCCCCGTACTGGGATGATATCTCAGATTCAGGTACAATGCTCCTGTCTTTTGCCTCTAGGTATTCTTCACCTCATTTGAGTTCTGGGTTGGTTTAAATTACCTGATTGCTCTCATGCAAGAGGCAGAAATATTTTACCATCTGCATTTATTGTTTTGCTAAATCTGAGCAAATTTAATGTCTAACATTAACACGCAGCCAGGTAACCCTTGGAAAGTGCTCAGTGTTTCTATCAGATTTAGATGCTGTGTGTAAACATAATCATAGCCATGGAATGATGGTAAAGAGAATCCTGGAGCTGTGTAAAATGGAGCCAGAAGATTTGCTCGGGATATGAGGCCCCAGCCTGGGGCCTGTGAGTGTTCTGGCTGACGGTTCAGACACTGGGATAGATGCTTTCCATATCTGTGATTATTTAATTTAACTTTGCATTCTGAAATGAGTGTAACATATTAGTGAAGAATCACTGTGGGATCTAAATGGTATAAGTGTGTGAATAACACCGGCTCACTCTGTCTGCAGCCAAAGACTTCATAGTTCATCTTATGGAGAAAGACCCCAGGAAGCGGTATACATGTGAACAGGCCCTTCAGCACCCCTGGTATGTCTAGTAATTAAAACACTATTTCATACACTCCCTCAGATCATGGAGTCTCTGAAACTGCCCGTAAACAGTTATATGTACATATCGTTGGTTTATTTATCACTTGTTCCGAGAACAGTGAGGCCACCTGTTAATTAAAACCACTTCATAATTCATGCTTTACTGAACAGAAAACAGTTTAACATCTAATGTACCTCTCGCACTGAAAATAAAATGCTTCCTGTATTAACAGTGTGCAGTTACTTTTCAGACAGAGCTCCTTGTCAGCATAGTCCTAGTGAGAGTGTGCAATGAGAGACAAAACTTTAATTTAGAAGTTAAATTTCAAGAGGTAATTTTATCTCCCAGTAGCTGGACCATATTATAACAAGCTCGAAAATCACTTGGATTTCTTTCTTTATAAAATTATTTTCTTTTGCAAGTCATATATTAATATGGGGGAGTTAACAATACAATCGGGATCGATTTGTTTGCCGTTTGTGGTTTTACAAGCACATTTGAGTTAAAGTGCTGAGTTCAAAAACAAAGATAAATCATAGTAAAAGTATGAAAAATAATTTATAAAAATACTGATTGCATTCGGTGTCATGCAGACTGGGTGGTGTTCACTGAGGCTCATAGTGCCATACAACTCTAATGCACAGCAGAGGACTGGTTATTTACTGTAGACAGTTACTAATGAAATTCTTGAAAATAGTTTTCTGAAGAGCTGGGTAGATGGAGGTTACTGAGGATTTAGCCCCGTAATCCTCTGGTTGTAGAAAGTGAAGTGTTAAAGCACAAAAAGAAGTGAAAAGATCATTCTGGGGGGAGCTTGGACCCCAAAAAGCTGGAAGAAACCTGGAGCTTGGTCTGGAATTACATTATTAGTAGGCATCAATGGAAAGAAGACGAAGAAAGGGTTCTTTCGTTATTTGGTTCCCATGGGTCCAGATTTTGGTAGATATCTGAGCACATCTCCCCCCCCCCCCCCCCCACAGGATTGCTGGTGACACTGCACTGGACAAGAACATCCACGAATCTGTCAGCGCTCAGATTAGAAAGAACTTTGCCAAAAGCAAATGGAAGGTGAGCGCCTCGATCTTCCCCTACAATTCATCTCTGACTTTCTACACCTGTGTGCTGCATACTTGAATGTGTAATGTATTATGTTTTTTTGACCTAATAATGGTGCTATCAGATAATTGCAGATACTGTAATGTACGCTGACTAATAAAGCAGTGGGGTGGAGAATATGCAGTCTGTTCCTGTTTGCTTTTGCCGTGTGTATGGGAAGTGCATATGCTAACCGTTAGCCCCTGTGTGTACAGCAAGCCTTCAATGCCACAGCAGTGGTCAGACACATGAGGAGGCTGCAGCTGGGCGCCAGTCAGGAGGGCTCCAGCCAGCTGACGCCCACCAGCCCCAGCCATGGAAACCTGCTCCTGCCTGTGGAAGATGCAAATGAAGAGGAGAGTGGTGAGTTTATCCCTGACCACACTCCACAACACATCCAAACTGCGACTAAAACTCCACCCAACACATCCAAACTGCGACTAAAATGGTGTTCCTGTGCTGTTGTCTCATCTACGTTAAACAACTTAATCATTTCAATCCGTGGCGATTGTTTGAACAAGCTTGGCTCTTGGTTGTTCGAGCTTTTTCAACATGTTCATTGTAGTCCATAAAAACTCCTTTTTCTCAGTTTGTTTGCTTTTCTCTTACATTTTGTCTCCTCAGCCTCAGATGGTTTTGGTGACCGTCCTAAGAGCGAGGTTGGGAGCCCGAGGCACGATGGTGTCAAGAACTGCGCATACCACTGCCAGTCAGCTGGCCAAGTGTGAGCAGAACCTCGTCAGCATGGCAGCCTGTTTGACTGCAGCCCGGAACCCCAGTTTGGCTCGGAATACTGAGATATTCCAGCTGCCCCCACCTGGGTGCGCTGCTGTGTAAAAAATCCAGGGTGGGGAGGGACTCTGTGCCAGCGGAGGGAGTCGCTAGAACGTTGATACCGTGGGGTAGTGGACCATTCCCCCTCCCAGGTGTATCATGGGTGATTCTGTGGGAGTTGGAGCTCAGACAATGTTTTTAAC
Organism: Gymnothorax javanicus; assembly: GCA_029692085.1. NCBI lineage: Eukaryota > Metazoa > Chordata > Actinopteri > Anguilliformes > Muraenidae > Gymnothorax > Gymnothorax javanicus. Next base: position 44,447,121 of record CM056202.1, on the reverse strand, counting down.
TTCTAACTGCAGATCTGTTTTGTTATCATCTGATTATTGGATGGGTTTCATTATTACTTCAATGTTTTCCAAGCAAAAACAAAGTTACTGGAGATGTTTGCTTGTACGGGTGAACGTGTTTGGACCTTTTGGCTTATCCTTGAGGCATGTAATGAGGAACAACACAGGCCTAGGAGTCCTATCCTGCTCTAAGAGGTTCACTATCTGCATAGATGATGGTAAATGTGCGTGATGCGTGTGAAACACCCCATTGGACAGAAAGAACCATCCTTCAGGAAATTTAAAGCGGTTCTTCTGTTCTTTGCTTTTTACTGGGCAGCTTGCATGGTTCACTAAATGCCATTTTAGATGCATCATTGCTTCCCCCTCAGGCTTTAGGATTAGCCATTTCAAGTTCCAGTCAGATTTAGTGATATCATCCCAGTTTTGCGAGGCACTGATGAAAGGCGGGTATAGCGCATTGTACAGAGCCTTCAGGCTTGGAGTATCAAGTGACTCCTATCTCGATGTTTCATGCTTCTTGCCTATCAAGATAAATATTCTTTCTTTGTATTTGCTTACTTACTGAGCTTTCTAAATAATCATACTTGATATTTTTGGTAATATTACAATGTGGCAAATGCAGCATATAAATGCAAGGCATTATTATAGTCCTCCTCAGTACCCTAAATATTGTCGCTATCACAGTACTGCCCTTTGAAGCCTATAAGCCTTTAAGGACTAACAATATCTGTCCTTCCATGACCTAAACATTAGCATCCCATTGTCATCATGTCTCTGTGTTTGTTTAAAGTGAGCGCTTGCTTCTCATTATTCCGTCATAGTGGTGTTAAATCGTTCCAGAGCCCGTATAAACTCCAGTTAAGATGACAGGCGGTAACCGCAGTCGAGGATGGATGGAGAAACTTGCCTTTGTGTCATTGCCAGCCCCCATTTCTTTGATGAGCACTTTGGCACTTGCCTGAATTCCAGGGTCGGTAATTGATGCTGTATTTGTCTTCACCGGAGCATCCGAGCATGATTCATATTGTTTGCACGCGCTGTTCCACATGATTATGAAGGTGGCGAATGTTCTGCAGTCTTTTCAAAACTTGAACTTAATGGGGCATTGTGGTGAGTCATGCTTGAGTTCTTATTGCACTTGAATGGTCCTTTTGGTTGGCCGTTTTACTGAAGATGATATGTGACACGAATTGTATTGGGCTTGGGTTAAGAATGAGAATTTACATGTTCATCACCAGATGCTGTTAGTACTAATTATTGTTGAAGACTCTACAATGCTAATATATCGTCATTGATATTTCAATATATAATTATATCAGATGTACAGATATGACTTGAATTAAAGAATGTAATGGAACCATTCATGCCATGTCGTCTCATCTCATCATTTCATTTCATTCCCACTACCATTTTATAGCCTTAATTTGTCTTTACTGTGCAAATTATTACCAAGAAAACAAGTCTTTGGATATCATTGGTTGAATCATTTCACCTGATTTACAAACTGAATATAACCTCTTTATCATGAATGAGAAGTCTCTCGGGCGAGGTCTGCCTGTGCCTTGTCAGTCTCACCATTCAGGTAAGACCCCATGGAGCTGCTGTTGCATATAATGGTACGCAGAGCTGGTCACTGCAGTTTAAAGTTCTCTTGTGCTTAAGGTTTATGTGTTTTGAAATGGACTGTGAGGAAAGCTGTTGATAGCCCTGGCTTATTGACCATACATTTAGAGCGACCTCTTCCTCGGAAGAGACGTGACTTCAGAGTGGCCTGTTGAACGCATTACGGGAAAAAATATCCAAAATCCACGGCCTGGACTCTGTATTCTGTGTCAGACTGGGTCCAGAAAACTGCTCTACTTTTCAGCACCGGCAGTTTTCCACAAGACTGTCAAAATTTGGGGAGAGTGCCAAATTTGTGAAAAAGAATTTGGGGTAAAATGCAGCTTATTGCTGTTTACTGTGTACAGTAAAACCAGATTTTCTCTTCTAATGTTGGTGAGTCTGTGGTGGTGTGTGTCGTGTCACTATGGGGTTTAGAATGACTCCTCTGTTGGTGTGAATTTTTAGTGTGGGTGTACTTAGTGCAGTTATCTTCATGACAGTTACCTGAATATGAAACTGGTTTTGATCAATGCCCCTAGTTCCGGCTCACTGGGGTGCGAGTGATTCCTTTGACGTGATTTACATTACATTACATTCATTACATTTAATCAGCTAACCCTTTTATCCAAAGAAACAAACAATAGATGCACAGAGTAAGTCAATTGAAATGGCTACACAATATGTTAGATTCATGTTCAGCATCTATCAGCTCCGTCATAAACACGAGTGTGAACTACACAGTAGGCATACCTCAGAGTATAATAAAATAACATAGGGATTATAATTAAAGAGCAATCAGTGCAAAGCAAATCCTAGAGTGCAAGAAAAAAATTATTGCAAGCGCTATGATGCAGGTACAGAAGGTAGATTATCTTAGGTTTTTTCCCCTTGTGGGAGGCTTAATTGATATAATATCTGCATGATATGTTTTTGATTGTATGTAACTCTTAAGAATAGAATATATATCTAAATGTAGATAAATATGCAGTGCATATGTGAGTATGTCCTTTTGTCTGAAAAATGGTGAGAAATCTTCATACTTCAAGACTTGGTTCATTGTTCTGTTTTGGGTTTTTTTTTTTTTTGTCTTTTTTTCTTGCTGAAATGACCTAGTATAAGTCTTGCGCAGAAAATCTGGACCTGCACAAATTAGTATTTATTTATGGTTTATCCTTATGGTTTGTTGTCACAAAATCATGGCACTTGGAAAACTGACCGCATGACTAAAGTGCACTGCTAGTGAAATGCTATTTTGTTAGTTGTAAGTGATGTGTATTTGCATTGTTTGGTTCTGATGAGTGTAATGAATGTCACTAGCCATTTGAAGCACTCCACCCAAACTATAAGACATTTTTGCAGCATTGGTAACATTTTTAGCATAGAATTACAAATGTAAAACATGAATTGTGTTCAATTTCTCTGAGCGACATATTTTTCCAGTTGGAGTCTGGTGTTCTACTCTCTTAAAATAATTGATTTTCTATCCAGCCCTCTCCATATTTTGAGAAAATATCTGTTTTATCTATTGTTGAATTTCAGTGAACATACACATGCATATGCAAAAATGCACAAAATCATTTTTTTAATGTAGTTGTTCTGAGCTACAAATTTATGGATGCAATGCATCATGGGGCTAGTATGGAGTTCTGTTTAGTATTACAGTCAGATTTATACTTCTGAAAATTTGTCAATGTTCATTAAATTAAAATTTCATCGTCTATATATCATGCCTTTCCTTTTTATTATGTCACCAGATCTTGGAGAAGCACAATAATTCTACTCAAAATACTTTTTTGGGCATGGCCAGATATGATTTGCGAGTTTGATTGCACAGATCTTGTGTGCAACATCTGGTACAAGATTCAGAATGGCTGGACTATGTATGGGGAAGTTTCTTTCAAAAGTAAAGTATTACATATTGCTACAATATTACTTTTTATTGCAGTAACTAATGACTTTCTGCATTACCTCTGGGTGCTTTCAATAAATCACTGCTTTGTTTCATGCATGTATGGGGAACTGACAAGATGTGGCTTTTATAGTTATAGCCTGTAATTACACCAGTTTCATTTTTGGAGCAAAATTAAATGGGTGTACTATTGTCTTAAATCCTTAGTTTTTATTTAAAGATTACCATACAACATTCAAGCATACAAAGAGCATCACTTGAGTTACAAAGAAACAATGCATTGTGCAACAGAAGATTACACTGCAGCCTCTTTTGTAAAGAAGTTGCACAACTAATAATAATCTATCATCAGTGTTGGGGAAGTTACTTCCAATAAATAATATCACCGGCAAACATAGTTATATCACATTATCACGTTCCATACATAGTGAAATGTTTCATTACAAGGAGTTGGTCTCAGGCTAACTTTAGAGAACAGCTTCAAGCAAAGTACAAAATAATTACCAACCCCAATTCCAATGAAGTTGGGACGTTGCGTAAAACGTGCATAAAAACAGAAAACAATGATTTGCAAATCTCATAAACCCATATTTTATTCACAATAGAACATAGACAACATATCAGTGTTGAAAGTGAGACATTTTACCATTTAATGAAAAATATTAGCTCATTTTGAATTTGATGGCAGCAATGAACAGGCAAGTTCTTGTCATTTTCATTGACAAAATTAAGAAGCATGTTTCCACTCTGAAAACAAGCCATCTGCAATTTCTGTGATTTAATAAGCAGAAATGATTGTTGTTTGAGGTATTACTCTTCCTAGTGTGCATCTGATGATACACCAAACCTCCGCTCCAGTAGGTCATATGATATTTGCAGTGACCTGCACCTTTAATAGCAATGGTTGCCATCACAATTTGGATGAGTTATAGCCCAAACCCTGGCATATGAGCTTTCAGCTCACATAGGCAGATTGTTCTAAACCATTTTAGGTCTCCCCACTGGCTCAGTTACGGCTCAAATGTAATTTCTGCCTAAGTGCGCAATTTGATGTTGTAAGGAATGGGGCGGCAGAAAGACCGCACTTAAAGGAAGCTTGCCACAGAAAGGCAGTGAAACCACAGGTATCCTGATCCCACCCAATTTCTGCTTCCCCTATACACCGCAGGAGATCTTCACTTTCTCCAATTAAAGAGTCAACCGCAAAATCAAAAAGCAAACCATGCGTCCTCCGCCTTCCCTTCAAAACCCACACAGCCATAAAAGGATTCTCTGTATCACTGGACCACATGCCTCCCTCTCATTTTTGTGTTGGAAATACAAGGACAAGAATAACAGATCGTGCCATCCCAGAAGTGTTTTCTCATTGAAAAGGGTTCAGTAATGTTGCTGACTTCCTTTCTTGTTCCCAAGACCACAATTTCCAGTTTTTGCTTTCTATTTTTATCCCTGCATGGACAGAGCTCTCTGGTAAAAAGCAGGCCACAATACATCTAGTACTCTTCTTTTCACCTTGTGCTAGTTTCTCGGAGGATTTTAGGACAGGGTTTTCTTCTTGAATAGATGAGGAAAACTATGTGCACAATGTATTTCAAATTCGTGATCTTAAAGATTTATTTCATTCTTAAATGTCTGTGTGAAAAGTATCACAATAACCCTCTTAAATGTATGCATTTTTAATGCGCAAAATTAAGTGACCTTTGACAACACAATGAGAATTATCTTCAAAAAGATAATAGCAGAATCATCACACCAGTTTCTAACCAATTTCACCATCTCATGAAAGCAGTTGACAACACCAATGGTTACCGCAGTTCTTGCTCGCTGGTTGACTTTGCCCTGCTTTTACTTTCATTGAAAATTGGCTCGGTCACCTTGGCTTGCGGACCCAACAAGACAGACCAATGATGGGCATCAAATTGATGCTGAGCAGTTTTCTGGCAAACAACTTACTATATGCAACCCTTGCAATTTTGTGTGCTCTTTACCAGATGTTTTTTTCAGTGACTGCATCTGACTCATTGTTACATTTACACAGCTAAAAACTGGCGACCTTGCCTGGGTTCAGCGCTGCGAATTTCACCCTTACCTCTAACCCTAATCTCAATCATATTCTTCTGAGGGGGTGGGAGGAGATGCCTTAATTAGGAGGGATCAGATTTCCCACACCACTCTCAACCTCAAATCAGCCTTTTCATGCAGAAAAATGAAACCAAAGCATGTATGGTGCAAGGGGCTCTGGGTGGGTCTTTCGCTCCATTTTGCTCCAGTCCAAGTTTAACCTTTCATAAAGGAAAAAAAAAAAGAGTGGGCCTGAGATATCAAATCTATGGAATGAGCGTAGTAATTTTCAATTATTCCGAGCCTTCGATGAGGAATAAACAAAAATTACCACTCGAGTTTTGAAATTTGAGCTCTCGTGCTCATGAATTTGAAATCCTATTTATTCCATTAATGTAAGCATCGTATTACTTGGAAAATTTCAAAAAAAAGTGTTTGCTTCTAGTTGACTGTCTATTCAAGTCAATAGGATGAATTAGCTAGCTAGCATGCTAACACTTTTCACTGTTGAATTAATAAATTCAAGTTTCTACAAACACAGTAACTCATAACTTATTACTTTAATAGCAAAAAGGGCTAGCGTGCTAGCTAGTGAATTATTCATCCCATTGACTTGAATAAACCGCAAACTAGAGACAAATGCTAGCGATGGTTACTGGTTACGAGCAGGAGGATTGGTAACGTTATCGTGTTTGCCAATGAACGGAATCTGACCAATTGCTGTGAAAAAAGCTGTTACACCTGTGTAATACCATACCTGCACCTCACAGGTTGTATCAGACCAATTTTTCATCATTTATTGGATGATGTGATACATACATACATACATACACAGACACATACTTTTTACAGTCAGATTGTGAAACCAGTCATTTCATGAAATGACTAGCATTAAACTTCAGTCATTTCATAAAATGACAAAAAAAAATAAGTTTGTAACTTCACGAAATGACTGGTTTCACAATCTGTGACACATATATTGTGGCCCATAAAGTTGGAGTAATTTTGTAGTCAGATGCTTTATCTATCAAGAATAAATCACATTGTCACAATCATTTCATGAAAAGAGGTATAAAATATTTTATTCCAACTTTATGAGCAACAGTATATATATATATATATATATATATATATATATATATATTTTCATATTCTACATTGCAGTGGCGGCCAATGGACAGAAAACAGGGCGTAAAACATGCCTTTAAACTGATAATTAGTCTGTTTTCAGTCATTTTAAAGATACTTTAACTCACCTGTCTCAGGTGTAGCCAATTCTCTTTGTTAAGATGAGAAATAAAATGCATCACGTGGACACAAAAATTTGCACATTTCAATCTGTTTTAATTTAAACAATTATGAAGTGTAGGTTTGATGGCCTACTTTGCACGATATGACAAAAGTTAACATGGAAAATCCTGAGTCATTTTTTTTTCTTCGTGAGGGGTAGCCTATTAAGGCAGGTGAATAAAACATTTTTATTGAATTATTTACTTGCCTTAACATCTCATTAAGAAGGAAGCAGTGTGTTAACTGCTAGCTGATTATTCCAACTGTTGGAAAACTTTTTAATCAAGAACAATGATTGAAAACAGGTCAATAATCATCTGTTTCAAGGGATGTTTTTCAGCCCCCGTTTTCTGTTCAGCTACTATGATGCCATAAAATGAAACTGAGTTGTTTGGCCACTTGCTAGAAACTACTTCTCAAAGTTAAGACTTCTCCTATTTGGCTTCTACAATGATTAACTATAGAAATATAATCACTTTGAATTAAATTTTAATGGGATATTAGGCTTTATTTTAGCTTATCATAAGGCACGTTTTTTTTTTTTTTTCTTATTGCAATGGGGTGTATATTTCCCAGGGCCCAGATGTTCAGTGTTTCCTCTCCAAGTCATAAACTTTACAAGGATTGAAACCCTATTGGATACCAAATATTTGCATGCCCTCATGTCCCTCTGTGTCACTTTAATGACCCAAAGGGCGTCACCTTTGATATCTCTGGAGATGAATAAAGCTATGATACAGAACAGACTGTGCCACTATGGTTGAAGAAAGCAGGCAGTGATCTGTGGAGAATGAGAAAGTTTGCCAAACCAAACCCTGTCTCTATCTCTTTGTCTTCAAAGGGCTAGGTTAAAACTATAAAAACTAGATTCTCAGTTCATTACATAACCTGTTTGCTTTGCACATACCCTGGGGTAGAAAATTAACATTTTTTGCGCTGTTTATTTGCACACCAGTGCATGTAATGTTGCAATTCCAGGTACATATTTTACCTAAAGGTACACATGCAGTGCTCCCACTGTCATTTGAAAGTGCTCCCACAGAATCACTAGGCTATGTACTACTAATTTTTTTAAATGGGCTAATCCAGAGCTTTTTCTGTCGATTATGATCCTATCATAGCTGAATATTTGTATATGGAGTCCTTGGCAGATTCAAATTTGCGCATTCCTTATTTTCAATATGCTATATGAGTGTAGCAAAGCATGCACAAAATCTAACTGGGTCAACTCTGGCCTAAAGCACAGACTTGCATGCAGTCATGGCGGACATGAAGAAGGGACTTTTGTCGAAATGCACTTTACTGTGGATATAAAAAAGTTTACCTGCAGGTACCAGTGGTGAATGATTAATCAATTTACATGCCACCATTTTGTTATCAGTAGTGTGATGCAAAAAAATTTAAATGGGTAAAAAATCCACAACAACCTGGATGTATAACTATGCACCTCACCCCTGAACAAATTGCTTGTAGAAGCACCTTTTACACTTAGCCTCGCAGCAAGTCTTTTTGAATTAGTCTGTATTAACTTTGTACATATTGGGCCAGTTTCACAGAAAATATTAAGCTTTATCTTAAACTAAATTCAATCTTTAATGTGGTTTCTCTTTACAAAACTGATTGTAGTTCGGGATTAATTTTAATCCATGTCTGTGAAACCAGTCCATAGACTTTTATTGGGGAATTTTTCTCCACTCTTCCTTACAAAAAAAAGTTAAATTTCCTTTATATTTCCCGGGACTTCAAAACTGAAAGGATAACTGCCTATTCCTAAACAGATTTACCTGCGAAACATGATATTTTAGCTCAAGATACTGTTCTCTAGGTCATGTAGCTGTGTTCCTTATTAAAATATTGTTATTAACAGTCATTGGTTGAGAATGAAATATTGCCTCTCAGGTGCGCATTGTTAATCATCACTCTTATAGTTTAAAAATGATTGATAAATAATAAGCTCCTTGGTTATTGCCTTAGAGAGGAAAACCACAATAGTCTTTGCTGAATCACTTTTGAAATTCTTTATGATTTTTAGTACCATTGTTCCCATGATTTGAACAGATAACTATCAATTTTTGTCATCAATAATTGACTCATTCCATTGTTTTAACAGTCAAAGAAATTCCAACTCTGATGCAAGACTTCAGGGTTCACGGGGGTCAGAAATCTAAATGGATGGTTGTCCTTTCCAGACCAAGCAAGCGCTTGGGCGACATTCCCACCTGCTTGTGAAATTATTCCAGCAAAGGGAATGTTGGTTGATATCTGATGGCTCAACCTTTGACCTTTCCTCCCTCCGTCATTCTGTGTTCCACTGAATGATGAGTTGTCTCAGAATGCCATTTAGCTCTTGGGGGAAAAAAGAATCTTCTTTGTCCTCTAAATAATGAAAAAAAAAACAGAATAAAATTTATTTGATCTTGAGCAAGGAGTCTGGATGGGCTCATCCCTGGCCATTGGATAATACAAGGTATTTGACCCCTCAGGACATCATTGGGAGTGAGGGAGGTAAGAACAGGAGAATAGGACATATGTATGCAACAGTAAAAACACAGAGGGATTGCTGAAAATGGGGGACTCAAAATGAGAAGAGCTCAATATTATATTAAGGGGAAAGAAATATAATAATGATCCTTCCAGACATCAGGGGAATCTGCATAATATCTGCCAACTGATGACATACAAGGAATTAAAAAAAAGTTCAGTGTCATAGATCAAGTTATGGTGTGGTAGCATAGCTGTAGCTAGTGCACTTCTGATCTCTAAATGAGAACATTTCATAGTTTAGTCTGTGGTGGGACGAGACAGTGCTCATTACCCACGTGGCCTTGCTGCTGTCATCAGGAGCGTATTGTCTCCATGTTACTCATCAGTTCGGGGGCGATGGAGGTGAGCACCGTCCGTCAGAGCCTCCGGCTGGGGTTAGGGGGTGACTCCGACGGTCTGGTGGATGCACAGATGTTTGTCCTGAGCTTACATTTCTCGGCAGATGGCGATTTCTGCATGAAGGTGCGGGGTCATCAGTCAGTCGTCACAGATTCTGACAGGAAACAAATGGTGGTGCTCTCGGAGGCCGCAGGTGCTGGGGTCTGGGGATGCTACAGTAGTTAGATTGCAGTATATTACTTTGAAATATGGACCCTGCCACATCCTCATATCCCAGGATGTATGCTCCAGCACAGAGAAAATGGCACCATTCCATATATTTATAGGGTGATCCAAAAAAATCTCTTTTGAAGACCCCGTGGACACCTCACCATTAAATCTGATCTTGTGTACATTTCATGTATCGCTTTGGATAGGTCTGTGCATGAATTACCTTTGGTCAGGCCCCAGTTCACAAAGTAATTACTAGCCTGTTATTTCTAGTAGTTACAGATCCAGTGTTTACAGATTTGAAGAGTATTTGAAGAGGCTAATGCTGAATGTACTGAAGTCACATTCTCACACACCGTTAGGTAAGTATGGGATACCATCTTTAAGAATTATTTGTGCCGATTTTTGTCCATTTTCTCAAAATGGACATTTTGTGACTTAAGTTCTTTTGGCCCTGGGGTCCTGATTTCTACCATAGATCCTTTGATTGCCATAAACAGGGCATTCAGAAAGTTTTCAGACCCCTTCTCTCTTTTCACATTTGTTTTGTTGCAGCCTGATGCTTTAGCCTGGAATCCATACATATCAAGTGCTGGTCGCTCCCAACGGTCACTGACTGATATCAGTCTGGCCTCAGTCGTAAAGCCAGTGTTTAGCCCTTACGTCACTAATGAAGTGAATATATGAATATTCATGTTTCTGCTCTTGGCTGATTGGGTGACCTTTTGGCGAGAACCACCAATCGCGCGGCGCCATTTGCAGAATGAATGCTGACCGGGTTATCCGTCATCTTGTTGTCAGAAGTGGTAGCTAAGTAGGCGAGCATTTAAAGCTATAGTACGTAACTTCTGCATGTCCGTAAATTTCCGCTTTACTCAAGCCACTACTAGAGGACAATGCTGATTAAGCCGATCGGCTCCTCTAACATCTCACGGTATTTTTCAGTATTTGTTGTTTTGTATTTCGTGTCGACCGGTGACATTCCAGCGCTTGCTGGCACACAGGAAATGACACATTTTACACACGACAAGAAGGGAGGGGGAGGAAGAGCAGAGAGTCTCCTAGTAAGAGGCAGAGCGCTGCTAGAAACAGAAAGCGACATGGCGGAGAACCCGAAGAAGCGGTCGAGACACGCTTCAGAAGTGGATCCCACCACAAAGAGAAAGCCTGGTCATTTGGCTGAAGGAATACTAGTGAAGAAGGAGAGTGACCGACGGAGAAGACAAACACGGATTTGTATCTGTGTCGCTTTTCCTCGGTAGAGAGCCCTGAAAGAAGAAATTGGGCTGAGGGCAGACACGGATGTTGCCTTGCTGCTGTTGGATAAGTAAGTGACTTGGTTTATAAGACATTATGAGCAGGATGTGTTGCTGTTACATGTACTGGACCTAGTACTTTCTTATTTTCTTGGAAATGGTGCTATGAATGTACTGTAATGTTAGCAGCCACGTTGTGTAGCGAGAGACCGTAGCGAGCAGTACACGTTGTGCAGCGAGTGTTATTCTGTGTACCGTAGCGAGCAGTACACGGTGTGTAGTGAGTGTTAGGGTCTGGCTACACATTCGTGGTTTACAGCACGTGTTAACGCCAGGTGAATAGCCGCAAAAAATGCTCAACGAGCAGCTACTGGAGACCGACGGACATCAAATAACTTCTGCTGACTACCACTGGGTCTTTCCATCCACTAACCTGTCAGCTACACATTAGCAGGCACCTTGTCTCCCGTTTGTTATCGGCTAACTAAACATACTATTTTGCATTTCTGTGGCAAAAAAAAAAAAATCATACAATAATTACCGCTTCCGAAGAGTCCATCTTTTTTTTCACCGGCTGCCCTTCAAGTAGAATAAAAATGTTCTGGAATCGCGTAGCACGGTTGCGGAAGGGTAGCAGTGGGAGTGGGGGGGCATAGTGGGTGGGGCGGGGTACACCGGGGCATACGTCATATGGAAGTGCCGGCTGTATTGTTGTAATAACGCATAATTCCTCTAGGGGGTGACAGAAGTTACACACTATAGCTTTAAACGTTGGGATATACAAGTATCTATCTTATATCTGCATGTTGCGTGTATATTTCCTTTTACTTTGCTACATCAGGCATTTTACAACACAACTAACGGCTGTACTCAGCATAACGAATATGAGTTAGCTGGCCAGCTACGGCATTCGTGAATGTTATTTGACATGAGCTTAAAAATTAGATTGTGGCTTGCTTGCGTTTACTCTTGGAGTGGTTGTTAGGTTTTGAACAGGATAATGCCATATCTGCATTTTGTTTATTTCAGTGGGATTCCCCAGTATAATGAAGGCTAAATTAAATCATACTCAAATTACATAATGCATTTCACTGTAATTGGCATTAGCTATAGCTCGAAGGGCATGATTGCATCAGCTAGATTAAAGTGATACTCCACCCAAAAACTATAATTTGTATATCAATTACTCACCATTAGATGTCTTGAACGGACGAAGTTGTTTTGCACCTGGCGCAACTTTATGGCCACTGGAGACTTTTGAAAAATTATCCAAATTCCTTTTTTGCTGGAAGCAAATGGGGTCACCCAGTAGCAATGGGAAAACTCCACAAAACGCCCGTTGACAAACTTTCAAACCATCGTCCAACGCATCGTCCAGTATAATCCAAGTCTGCTTTGTCCACTCGTATCCTCAGAACTCTAGAAACGCAGTTATTTTTCGCTAAAAATAATAAAATACCACATTTATGCTTCAAGTAAGCTCGCGCATTCAACGGAGGTCCCGCCTCCCGGCTCGTTCATTGCCCAGAGACTCTGCTGCCACTCAGATGAATACTCATATAAACACGAGCCTGATCTCCTGATCTGTTGGTCTTAAAAATGCCATTGCAGCACCAGAATATTTGGAAGATATGTGGCCTGTGAAAAATAAGCCCAGTATTTAATTCTGTGACAATGGGGCAAAATAATCGGTGATAATCTGTGCTCATGTTCACTTCTCCCCATTGGGATAAAGTCATTTTGGACCCGCCGCAAGTCTGTCTAAAGGGGCGGGGCACCCTTGCGACTGTGAGCCAATCACAGATCTCGCATGGATTTTGTGCGAATATTTGAAAGTCAAACGCTGGCCTACCGACTGAGGTCAGACATATCTGCAAGTGACCATTGGGAGCGATCAAAGCTTGATATGGATGGATTCCAGGCTATGATGCTTAAAATTAAGTTGTTTTTTTTTTTTTCTTCAGCGGCATACACTCAACAACCCATAATAACAAAGCAAAAACAGAATTTTAGACATTTTTGCAAATTTATTGCAAAGGAAAAACTGAAATATTGCATTGACAAAATACTCAGACCCTTTGCTGTGACCCCTGAAATTTAGCTCAAGTGCCTTCTGTTTCTCTTGATCATCTTAAAGATGTTTTCACACCTTAATTGGAGCCCACCTGTGGTAAATTCAACTGATTGGACACTATTTGTAGAGATACAAGCCTGTCTATATAAGGTCCTACAGCTGTCAGTGCACATCAGCGCAAAAACCAAGCCATGTGGTCGAAGTAACTGCCTGCAAAGCTCAGAGACAGGATTGTCTCAAGGCACAGATCTGGGAAATTTCTGCTGCATTGAAGGTTCCCAAGATCACAGGAGTCTCCATAATTCTTAAATGACAGAAGTTTGGAGAAACCAAGACTCTTCCCAGAGCCCAGCCAAACTTAGCATTCAGGGGAGAAGGGCCTTGGTTAGAGAAGTGACCAGGAACCCAATAGTCACTCTGGCTGAGCTCCAGAGATCCTGTGTGGAGATGGGAGAAACTTGCAGAAAGATAATCATCACTGCAGCACTCCACCCATCTGGGTTTTGTGGCAGAGAGGCCATATGGAAGCCTCTTCTCAATGACAGATGCATAAAAGCCTGCTTGGAGCTTGCAGAAAAGCACTTAAATAGCTCGCAGACTGTGAGAAACTAGATGGTCTGAGGAAACTAAGTTTGGCCTCAATGCTAAGTGTCATATTTGGAGGAAACCAGGCACTGCTCATAACCCGCCCAATACCATCCCAATGGTGAGGCTTGGTGGTGGCCGCATGATGCTGTGGGGATGTTTTTGCCACGGCGTGTACTGGGAGACTGGAAAGGGTTGAGGGAAAGCTTACTGGTGCAAAGTACAGAGCTATTCCTCATGAGAACCTGCTCTGAAGTGTTCAGGACCTCAGACTGTACCAAAGGTTCACCTTCCAACAGGACAATGACCCTAAGCACACTGCCAAGGCAATGCAGGAGTGGCTTAGGGACAATTCTGTGAGTGTCCGTGGGTGGCCCAGCCAGAGCCCTGTCTTGAACCCAAATGACCACCTCTGGAGAGACCTGAAAATGGGTGTCCACTGATGGTCCCCATCCAACTTGACAAAGCTTGAAAGGATCCGCAGAAAAGAATAGCAGAAAATCCCCTCATTGCGGGTGTGCAAAGCTTGTTTTGCATCATACCTAGGAAGACTCGAGGCTATAATTGCTGCCAAAGGTGCTTCAAGTAAGTCCTGAGTAAAGGGTCTAAATACTTATGTTCATGTGATATTACAGTTTTTCCTTAATTTGCATAATTCTAAAATACTGTTTTCACTTCATCATAGGGTATTGAGCATAGATTGAAGGGGAAAAATGAATTTAAGCGATTTTAAGCATATGGCTGCAACATAAGAAATGTGAACAAGTGAGCGGATCTGAATGCACTGAATACCATCATTTTTGCTAGAGGCCAACCTTGGCTTGTGGTTCTATGACATTGTAGAATTGCCACAAATGGCGAGTTCAAGAGTGATAAACCTCACCTGCTATGAGTGAGAACTTATCACTTTGGCGTCACCAAATGTAGAATTCCCTCTCAGATACACCAAAAGTCAGAAATATCTGAGAGGTGAAGGAACACGTGTCGTCTAACCGTGCAGCCGGATCGAGAGTAATTTAAAGCTTGTTATAATGATCTGACTCCAAATTAATTTATGCTTAACCTTCCTCTGCATTAACAGTGACAGACAGAAGGCCACAAGCAACCGTAGTGTGGCTCTGTAAGGACGGCAATCTAGCTCTGCGGACATGCCTCTGGCTGGTACAGCTGGCAATAATACAATTGGATGTATTTGTGACGGCACCTAGCGCAGGCAAGTGACTACGAGCTGCAGGTACCCAAAGACCTGTGCGTGCTTCAGAACAGAAAATCCATAGTTATATACTGGATATCAGTCAGAGAAGAATGCCCGCTTAAGATTAATATAATTTATTCACAAATGTATGAATCGCAAAAGCAACAGAATGTGGAGAGATATTAAATGACTATACGCGAATGTCGCGCAGGAGCCCATGTTAAAGAGTCTCCTAGAACCATTGCACTCTTCCACTTATATACCCAAAGATCAAAGGAAAACAAAGTCATCAATGTAAAGCCCCAATGAGCAGGAAACAGAAACATCAATAATCACGTGCTGCATGCTCACACATCAGTTGTACCTTGCTTGACGTAAGTCATACAAACAAAGATGACCCTCCCACATGACTTAACAAGACTGCACAATAGCTTATACAATGCTGACCATCCTGAGGTGTTTGTCAGAAACTTGCAGGAGTGGCATAATAACCGGGCAACATGACATCATGACTAAACTAGAGTCCCTTACTGACCCCCACATATCAGCTTTGTAAACAGTCCTGTTTCCTCATGTGGGGACTGACAGGGGCACACTTCTGTAGACACCCTACAACACATAGGAAAAAGCAGAGAAGACCGGTAGCTCTTAATAATAAGTGTAAATATAAAAAGTTCGTCGGGTGTTCTTGGAAAAGGGGGGAAAATAATAATTTGAAGACGAGAAGGCAATCCAGGCACTCACATGTGAAAAACGGAAGGAAAGATAGTTGATAGGAAATAGGAAAGATAGTACTATCAACTATCTTTCCTTCCGTTTTTCACATGAGTGCCTGCATTGCCTTCTCTTCTTCGGACCCTACAGCATGTTTTGACCCGACCCACTCACCCCGGGAACAGACTGTAACGCGCCTGTCCTCACACAAAATTGCTCTGGTTTGGATCTAGCAGGAGTCGACAATGAAGACGCCCACAACAGTACAGGTATGCTCAGATGACCACAGATCTTGAGTGTTATGGAAAAACCTTGCAAGTACCAAAAAGTAGATTTTTTTTTTTTTTTTTTTTTTTTTTTTTTTTTTAGTAAAACACAGAAAACTTTATCCCCCTGGGCTTCAGCTCTTGTCTGACAACGAAACTGACTAGGCAGTTATTTGTTCATTACCTAATATATATTTAGGGAATTTTTTTTTTCCATTTTTTGTCAGCATCCATGTGATGACAAGGTTTTTCCATCAAAAAATGTAAAATATACACATCACTATGATGGACATAAACCTTGAAATTATGTAGTTTCAGTGGTGTTTGACAGTTTTCAGTGTTAACTCCACCATTTGCTTGCCTGTTGAAGCAATTTTTCAGTCGTTATTACCACGCGAATTATGTGAATCATGAATTAACACCATGAATGTCCTGCACATCGATGCCCTGCATGGGGACTAACCTGACAGATCATGTAATAGGTATGCTGCTTCATAATTGGCTAATTCTACATGCTAAGTTTTGCCATAACAAAAAATAGAAAATTTAATGCGGAAAAACCCAGGAGGATACACTCGCTAGGTCTTTGCTTCAAAAACGATTAAAACTGATGACTTGTTCGGTTTTGCTGTAGCAAAACATAAGGAATCGGGGATTATTTTTTATGTATCGTACAACGTGCGACGAGGCAAAGCCTAGTAAGTACAAAAATGGACCTAACTCAGTTTCAACCAAAATAAGACTTACTAGGTTTTTCCATAACTCTCAAGAGATGACCAGGACACCAGGATTTTGGAAACTCTCACCCTCCCCACAGCCATCACCCTCTCTCATGCTTCACTAAGGCCTGAGATTTCTCCACTCTGCACCACAAACCTGATCCACAAATTATGGGAAGAAAGAAAATCTCTCTGTACTTGCTCACACTTGGGACACATTGGCTAACACTGACTCCCAGCAGAATGTGCCCTTTCAATGGAGGAAAGACTGCTCTCGGCCACCCCAGGTGGACAACACACACCGGGGTGAGGAGAGAGAGGAGGTCAAATTTCTTGCAAACACACACACACACACACTTGCAAAAAAAGGTTGACTGCAACTCAGCTAGTGCCTATATGTTGGGCCTCATTTGCAGCCCAAAGGAACAAAGTATCCTACAAAAGGAGAACAGAGTGCTACTATTGTGCTCAAGCACTGCAGACTTCCAAAAGCTTTCAGCCCTTCCAGTGGTGTAGGAAAACACTTGGTGGGTCACTCACTATTATTCTGTGTAGGTTTTAATTAGAGTGGGATGACGTACATACCCACGCACGCATATGTATACATGCATGGTGACAAAAGCAAAAGAGTCTGGAGTGCGACCCCACTTCATATCCAGCCCAGCCCAGGGTTCCGATGCTCTGCTCTCAGTGGCGGCTGGTGAGCTGAAAATTGGTGAAGCACAGAACATCCCTTGAAAACAACAGGTCTCGACCTGTTTTCAATCCTCTATTTAAATTAACATTCCACATACGCCGAAAACACTCTACATTTTCAGATGTGGCTTGTTTAGGCAACACGAGACAGAAATTTATCATTTCAGCACAAAATTGCTTTTCAATCAATGTTATTCATTTGCAGATTTTTGCTATATTGTAATTTAACAATCACAAAGCATAGATTAGACAATACAGAATGTTCTAAATGTAAATAGGGAAGACTTTTGTTTCATCATTGCATTACGGAAGAAGCTGTGTGCTTAATTGCCAAAGGCTTCTTATCATTAGAAAACTTATTAATCAAGGAAAATGATTGAAAACGGATCAAGACTGTCTAGTTCTCGTATTACCTTCATTAGGCAAACTGGCTTCACCTGATGGTCCTGAGTATTTTTGGAGTCCACGTAATGTTAATTAAAATAGATGACTGAAAACAGGTCAAGACGAATCTTTTTTTTTTTCAAGGGATGTTCTGTGCTTCACAAATTTTAAGTTCACCAGCTGCACTTCTCTTCCCCTCTCTCCTACCCTGCCAGCCTCCATCACCTGACTCTCCCTGCATGCCTCACCAGGAAGCAGTCCAGATCTATAACGAGTCTGCAGACACACTGTCAAAATATAAAAGAAATCTTTTCCTGGCATTCTACTCTGGATTAACAGAGAAGACAAGCACAAAAGCAAAAAATATCGATATAAACAAATCATGAAAGGAAAACCTGGCCAACATGCACAACAAAATTAAAGACAACCAGAAAAATTTGAATTTTAAAATAAACTGTCCAGGAGCCCTACTCTGCTTGAGCCAACAAATCTAAAATGGCAGGATTGCACACCACTTCTGCCTTCTTCAGCTACAACCATTCCAAAGCAGCCTTGGGCCCTAGCGGTTCAGGGGAGGCACTCATTAAATTACCCCAGCGCAGCAAATGAACCTGTGGTCACCAATTTGCAATTACTGGTGAAATGCTCAACTGCCATGGCAGCAGTCAGCTTGCCCCCTGATATGGCCATGGCAGTTTAGCATTTGAATAGTCATAAGCCCTCCTCGAGTTCCTACTGACCTGTTTTATTTTACTTGCCTGAAAATTTAATGGTGTACACACACACACACACACACGCACACACACAAACACACGGGTGATAAATTAAAGAAAAAATCACTGTAAGTCTTAGTGAGGTGTTGGGCCCCCATAAGCTGCCAGATCAGCCTCAACACCTCTGACATGAGTCCACACATTTAAAACTTTTCTGGAAGGATTAAGACATTTACCAGACGGATGGACTACCTATCCTCTTCGCAATATTCCCTCATTTGGTGTTTTGATGTTGAGGACAGGGAACACTGTCTGACACTTTGTTCCAAAATCTCCCATATGAGTTCAGTTGAATTGTAAGGGTTGGCTTGGAGGCCAGGAAAACGTGGACTGGACTCAAGTGCAAACGTGGATTTAGTTATATTGTTTATCGCTGCCGACCGCGCAAGTGGGAGGCATGCACACAAAAGATATAAACAAAAAGGAAATGATGTTCCAAACAATGCAAGTGAACTGTAGTAATACGATATGGCTAAGAGATAGCACGCTGGGTATTACACACAGTAAGCAAAAGAAAAGAAAACGAGGTTCCTTGCTACGAATAACTGTGCTAAAAGTTAAAACAGCACATATGTTAGAGTTTAAGAGTTTTACATTAGATTCGCGAAACAGCGAAGCACAGCAGCACAAACATGCTTCACGAGACTTAGCAAAGAGATATAGTGTGGAGGTGGTTTAAATAGCCACTGCTGAAGCTCTGTGGTACACGAGGCACAGGTGAAGACGCTGACTTGATGAGTGAAGCAGCTGCTCCGGGTTTTACCCAGCCGGCGTGCTGGCCCTGGGAAGGCGAGACCCCTGACATGAATAGACACTGTGAAGGCAGTGCCATATACTTGGGATCACTTTCCTTCTCATAATACCATTCAGTGACCCCCTTGTGCCCTGTGGGGTTTGGGTCATTGTCATCCTGGGAGAGAGCACCACCATCATGGTAGGAATGCTTTACCATGAGAAATAAAGGTGATCTCTCAGAATTACTCAGCATCAAAATGGAGTGACCATTCCAGTTTCCATGTTGTGCTGAGTGCTCACTGCGAATAATTGAGTGTATAAACATTGTATTTTTGCATTAATATGAGTCTTGTCCCGAGTATGACTGTGTATATTTAGATTTGGAAATTTGGTTTAGCTCAATACCAAAGCCAAACCAATCCCAACCACCCCCCTTCTCTGAAAAAAAAAAAAAAAAAAAAAGACATTTCTAATTCACATTATTTTTTCTGGCATTAAAGTGATTAAGAAAGCTCTAAGCAAAACAAACAGTTCTTGTCCATAAAAAGCACAATTGAAAACCCCAAAGAAATCATTCCCAAAAAGTTGATGTTTGTTGAGTCTTTTATCCAAGAATTTTCATCTGGCAGGAATTCCATTACAGAGGTTTAGAAAGCATATGGGAGATTTAATTTGTCCTTTTCTGCTGTTTGTTCAGTGCACCATAGCAACTAAAGAGATCAAAATACAATTCTGCTGATCAACAGGAAAATTACATCTAGTTTTGAATTTAGTCCTCTAAGAAGCTTAGTAATATGACTTCTCTGTCAGTGTGCTGGACTCTGATTTTACAAGACGTCGCCTACACAGACCTGTCATTCGCACACTCTATATTTTGTCTTAATTCACCGAATGGAACCTGAAATTAAATATTGAACACATTTACTGTTGCCTTAACCTTCTGGGAAATTAAGTCAGCATTGCGTGTGTGTATTGTGCTCCCAAGAGTTGTCAAACAGGACGGGGTCTTGGTTTTCACTGACCTTGTAATTCAGTGGTACACGGGGTTCTGAAATCTGAGTCTGGGCAGATTTCTCAGGCTGGACTGTGATAGGTTTTCACATATATTTGCCTGCTCATGATGTAGTGAAAACAAAGTGGGGGACTTTTCTTAGACACGGACGGGCACATTAAAACAGGTGGAATTAATTTAGTCTCCCTTGGTGTTCTGCACTCACAAAAGCTCACTACAAAGAAAGGAAACATCTAGCATGGACAGTTGTGCCAGATGTTTCCTCAGTCATGGAGTATTTTCTCCCACTGGCACCACGGGGCAAGTTAAAAGATCTTTTGTTTTTCATAAATGTGCATTGGACTGTATTCTTAAATGGATTGTGATGCAAACCAGATTATGGCCCAGAAGGGGCACTCTATAGCTGTGCTCTTTGCGCAACAATAAAACATATAGCACATGAGTAAAAACATTGTTTCCTTGGTTCCCCTGCAGTATATTTTTCAGATCCTGGATGCTGATAGGTGGCTTGAAGATTCAAAGTTGTGATGGAAGAAAGGGCTTTCTTGCTAACTTTTTTCTCCCTCTTTTCTTTCTTCCCAAAAGCATTTTGGCAAGCTTTTTCTGCAGGGGGGTCCAAACACAATCCAAAACAAATCTGTACTCACGAGTGTGCCAGATAAACCGGTCTCAGGGTCAGTCTTTGTGAAGGGACGGGGCTGCCTGCATGTGCACGTGAAGTAGAAGAAGAACCACAGTTGAATTTGAGGAGTAGTTGTATGAGAGGAGTATGAGGAAAAGTGGACTTAGCAGCTGAGAATGGGATGTTTCCCATTAATCCAGTCTGGGTCCTGTCAGGTCAAATCTGTCTCAGTCTGCTGTTTTGACACAAAGAGCCATTGCACCAGAGTAACTGGCCTGGTAACCCTCTCTTCATGGGAGTTATTTGCGATGAGGAAACCCCCAGCGGTAAGACGAGGTTCCCCTCTGAGACACAGAAAAAGGTGAGGGGAAAACTTTCCTGACAAATGTAATTACTCAAGCAGTTTGCCAATCCCTTGAAAATACAACATTTCAGGACTGTTTCTTTAAGCAAGTGATCAAAGCCCAGGAAAGAGGGAAAGAAATGGCTGAATCCGAGTGATGTATAATCACGATAAGCCAGAAGTATGTCAAACATATACACACGCGCACGCGCCCGCGCACACACATACACACACACAGTATGTGTGGAATGACGTACAGTACAGGACACACATGAACAGTGGCTCTCACTGGCTCATTGTGTTGAGTGACCATAGATTCACGCATTCAAAGATGGAGAGGTGCTGCAAGTGCAGTTCTCAGATGCTTTTTGTTGTTGTATACAGTATATTGATGATATCAAAACATTAATGTGAAGATGATGGGCCATGAAAACATATTCATATTGTCACACTGCAAAATTGTTGGGCTTTATTTTCCCCTGAAGAACAGGTGAAAGGAAATCATATTGCTTGACACAAGCATGCAATGTTAGAATTTTGGTTGTTTTTCTTCGTTATGCATGCAGACTATTTGTTGTTCACTGATGGGAATGAGATGGACAGTGAAACAGTTGGCACTGTGGAGGTGAACTCTTCCCGATTAGCATTGTCACCTCTGCTGCCAGGCAGACCCAAACAAGTTCATTTACATGGCCATAAATGAGCAGAATTGGAGATACTTGAGAAGAGCTTTTAGAAGTTTGTGTTGGTGAATGCGGCCAATAAATATCTGTTGAGGGCTGTAGTGAGTCTCCCAGTTTGTATCCCGTGCTCCACTCCTCGTCAAACTCAAGTCTCACTTGAAATGACTCGCAGGATGCCATGGTGATTCAAGAGTAACTGGGAATTATGGGTTGTATTTGCAGAGTACTTTGGCAGAGAAACTAATGTTTTTCAATCAGTTTCTTTCTCTCCATTTCAATGATTCCAGGACAAGGATTATGAACCAAAGAAGAAAGAGAGGGTGGAAACCAAGACCTGGCAGAAGATTTTGGATGAATTCAGGGCATTGGTGTATTTAAACTTCAACCAACCCTCCACCCCTGTTCATGACTTTACTCTCCCCTCTCCGCAGTAGAGTAGCCTGTCCTGACCTGGAAGTGGCCAAAGTAGTCTGTGCTTTCAACAGCTGCTCTGTGGATACACTCCTAAAACAAGACAAGCCTGCGTTAGAACCTTGATTGCCATGACCTCATGGTTTTCCGGGCCCGAGGGCTTCACATAACAGACAGCTGACAGCAGGCCAAAGGTATTGAGAGCGGAACATCTCCTACATGAGATCTAAGCCCTGATATAATCAGCATGAATAATATAAGAAGTACCAGAACTCCAAAAACAACTCTCCAAACGGAGGTATGGAATGGTAGGTAAAAATAGCTAAATGTTTCTCTGACTTGTATCATTTTTTTAAGAAATAAGGGGAGCTCTCAAGCAATAAGTCAAGCTTCTCGATAAAGCAATCATCCTATTGCTGTTGGCTGAAGTTTACAACAGGTATTAAATATGCGATTAGAATGCAAAACTTGCTATATACTATTGTTTGTACTGTGGAATCTATTCTATGTGGTTCATTATTTGGGTATTATTATTATTTTAATGCATTGTTTAATATTTTGCACTCCTGTGCCCCTGTCCACTAATGATGTTGACATTTTCTAAACTTTCTTTTCTATGATTCAACTTGGAAAAAAAGAAAAGAAGCGAGAAGAAAGATCTTCTCTTTTCTTCACCAGGAGGGAAAATCAAGCCCATGATTAGTTGTATAAAATGTACTTACGGTGAAATACAAAAAATACCAGAATCTGGCTGGTCTGCCCCTAGTGAAGGCTTGGTGAGTATTTTAGTACATTGAGTCTGTGCCTGACTCAGAGATGCTATTGAACTTTGCTGTTGTTTGATCATTAAGTTTTGCACCAAATTTGGTTCAGTGTTAAGGGTGATTTGCAAATTAGACCTTGACACAGCGTTACACAGAGTGATCAATCTGGGCCATTTCTTGTACAAGCTTGTCTAACCAAAAATATGGAAAACAAGTGGTGCTAGGCACAACAAACCCCGGCCCTCGCACATACTTTCACCTACTTGTACGATATTCAATAGGAATCTGTTCTGGGTCAGTGGCAATCCCTAAACTGAATTTGGGATGAATGTGCCCATTAGTTTTGCCGCTAGAGTGTTAACAAACAAACAAACAAATACAGAAACAAACACACAAACACAGAAACAAACCGAACCAAAAACAATACCCCTTGCCCTCATCCTTCGGGTGGGGCGGGGTAAAAAATGGTTACAGCATGTAGCATGCATGATGGAAAAAAGTCACACCAAAGCAAACACTGTTCACTCCTATCCTGTGCATATGATAGACTGAATTATGATACAGGCAACAACAAATTAATGAGGCCAAGTCCTTGCTTCTTGCGCTGTTGGTATGAGTCACATAGACTTAAAACAGAAAAGTTGAGCAATTGAGGGAGATCAAAGATAATCACATCAAGATGTAAAGTACAATGAGCATCCGAAAATAAGTCGACTGTTCACAATTAGGCACAGAAAAAAAAACGCTGCTCTGGATTTAAAATGGAAAAATTGAAGAGCCTAATGCTAAAAGTACTTAAGTCGCATTTTCACACACCTTGAGTTAAGGAAGGGAAAACTTCTTATATAATTACCTCAGCCAATTTTCATAAAATGGACGTTTTGTGACGAGTATTTTTAACAACGGGGACTACAATTTGAGAATGGAAGCATCTGATATAAGTAATGAAGAAACTGAATGCCAAATTAGGTGCCGTTATAGCATGTACCTGTGGTACCAGAAGGAGGAATTCTGGTCTAGCAGCCATTGCAGGTGTCTTCAGGTATAATCTTATTTTATGTCTAGATAATGTCAGTATGAGCAGGTCAGAGCCTGGATGCCAGTTATGCAGGCTAACATTATTAATTATGCTTTAATTTAAAACCAGAGCAGTTCCCCTGAAAGGATTTTATGAGCAATAATTATATACGTCTGTGTCTTTTGGAATCATCTTCAAGGCCTGAATCTGAGTCTGTCTTTTTGATTCCAGCAAGAGCAGCACTAGGAATTCTAGAAACTATTGCCAAATCGAGTGTTTTAAAACAAAGCTGCAACAGAACCCTGTCTCTGGAGAAAACCTCAGGTGGCTTGGCATCATTAACATATTTCAGCACATTTCCACATTTCCAGACTATAATCTTCAGGGGACTACTGCTGTAGACAAAACATGACCAATGCCCTATGGCTTCAGGTCCAATGGATCGGGGATGAAACTAATGAACTCCTGAGTGCTCTGGCATGGAAGTAATGTATTCTTTCATTAAGACTTCAATGCCTGCGGCTCGTATTTAAAACTCAGTTACTCTGCTTTTATTGACACTTAGGTCTTTTAATTGAACGTTGAAGCAGAGAAAAGGCTTGAAGTTGTGAGAGTAAAATCACCACACTAAAACCATTCCTCTCTTTACTTTTAATCATCTCTTAATGCTCTCAGAATTATTGTTGTTAAGCGTTGACAGAAGGTTCAGTCTGAAGATAGAAGACACAGTCTTACATAAATACTTTGGCTTCTAGGGGTGCACACCAGATGAGTTCTTCCTTACATGGCTGACAGGATATATGGTCTCTGTCCTATCTGTTTGCGCAGGTTGAAAACAGGAGCTTGCACAAATGTTAATAAATTCATATTGAGCTTCACTGAGGTTCTTCCACTCCATGCCCCTCCCCTGCCCACATTTTCAGTTATATTTATTAGTATGAAACCCCAGTGCAGATGCGGATTTTTCAGCAAAAACAGGCCAACAAAATTTATAATGAAGGGGGATTGAGAGACTGAGACCTGGAAGATTCTGTTTGTGGGAGCACAGCAGGTGCATATATATATATATATATATACATATATACAGTGCCTGACAAAAGTCTTGTCGCATAAGGACATAGTAACTAAAAATAGCATATAACTTTATTTCTAACAAATCAATTGTTACAATAAATGGTCCATTTTAATGTCAAGGGCTTTCACATTAATAATTTGGTGCAAAATGAAACCGTCAAAAAGTGTTCTGATGTTCACAGCTTGGCTAAGCCCATAACATCTGTTTTTGCTAGGACAAAAGTCTTGTCGTCTCTTCAGATGATGCAACAAATCGCAGATTAGAGTTTAACCTATGACAAATACTGTAATTAACACATTCCCAGATGTGTATAGAAATAACCCCAGCACACCAGACTTTCATATGAGGTGCGACTAGACCTCTGACAACATACCAAAGATTCAACCACAGACCAAAGTGCTGATCATCAAGACCCTGAAGACTGAGTCTGCTGCTGAGGTGGCAAACATCTTTAATGTATCCAAATGTCAAGTGGAGGGGATGAGAAAAAGATTTCAAGAAACTGGTGACGTTCATGGCAAGCGCAGGTCAGACAGACCCTGGTATGACAACTGTTTGAAAGGACCGTTTGTTGCTTCAACTGTACAAGGCTAGCCCTTCTTCAACTACAGCGAAGCTACATGAGGAAATGTCACCAAAAATCCCGGTATCTACAAGAGGAGTTTGTCAAATTCTCTCTCAAAGTGGTTTTCATAGCCAAATTAGTACACAGAAGTCTGCATTAAACAGAAAACAAAAAACCTGCATTGCATTTGCCAAGGCCCACAGCTCGCAGAAAGGATTGATACTGGAAAAGTGGCTGAAAGTTTATTTTTCTGGTGAATCATCCATTGAACTACATGCCAGTTGCCGTACAAGACCTGTTGGAACCCTCATGGACCCAAGATTCTCCCAGAAAACAATCATGTTTGGTGGAGGAAAAATCATGGTTTGTTGTTACATCCAGCATTGGGGTGTGAGAAAGATCTGCAGAGTGGATGGCAACATCAACAGCCTGAAATATCAAGAAGTTCTTGCTGCCCTACTTATACTGCTGCTCCTTCTCATTCTTCTGCCTCCATGTCACAGTTCCTGAAAGCGAAGAAGGTGAAGGTACTCCAGGATTAGCCAACCCAGTCACCTGACATGAACATTATTGAGCATTTCAGGGGTAAGATGAAGGAGGAGGCTTGGAAGATGAAACCATAGAATCTTGATGAACTCTGGGAGTCCTGCAAGACTGCTTTCTTTGCCATTCCAGATGATTTCATCATCAAGTTATCTCAGTTATTGCCAAGACGTATGGATGCAGTCCTCCAAGCTCATGGGAGTCATACGCAATATTAATTCTTTTTTCCAAGGCACCATGGCTTTATGTTCTGATATTATAATGGCATATTTGTGTATTCAAAATAAAGTGTATGTATAATTTCCACATTTTTTTTCAATGCGACAAGACTTTTGTCCAAGCAAAATCTGACCTTTCTGTACAAATTAAATTATAAAACTCAATCAATGACACAAAACTCTATTTTGTTATATTTCACATAATCTAGAGGGCTTTGCCTTTCATATAAGCCATTTTTGATTCCAATTGATCAACTACAAGTCAGGTTATTATTTGTTGTTCCTACAACTTGGATAAGTGACATGACTTTTGTCAGGCACTGCATATACAGTATATCTATAGACACACACATGTTATACACACAAACACGCACACGCACACGCACACACAACAGTACAGTTTCCACAACTGAGCTGTGCATTGATCTGTGCAAAAGATATAGTGACCACAACCATGTTCTGTTATGCAACCTCCAATCTCATAACTTGGATAACAACCTGGAGGTTATGCGTCAATTTCTATCCAGTGGGGAGGTAAGAGAAACAAATATTTGTGATCAATAAGAGGCACTCCACTGGGGGAAAACTTCCAAGTTTGAGCAAGAAACAACATTATGCTTCAAATGCAGTTGCTTAGAAACTATAACCACTTAATGAATTCAATGGTTGTTACTGTGTAGTACCACCAGTAGCAAAAATAATGGCATCACATCTGGCACGGAATATTTTTTTCAGTATACAGGGAAGGTCTAATGGATGAAAAAGCTGATTCCACGTTTTCCATTGGACTCATATTCCACATTGGTTGTGTCTAACTTTCAGGAATGTGGGAATATAACATTTGCTTGCCACGGGCAGCAATAAAGCAAGGCCCTCCAAATTAAATTGCCATTAATTACAAACAAAAGTCACGGAAGGGTACATTGGCAGCCTCCTTACATATCTAAGTAATTACTGACAAAACCAGATGTGACCAGAGTCCGGATCTGTTTCAGCATGGCCTTCTAACAGCTGCCATGGTGGAGTCAATAAAATGCATTCACTAGGTCTCTACTTAGACTTTAATTTAAAATGGTCTTCCTGTGGACTGCCAGAGACAGGAACAACAAGGTGGAAGGGTACAGGAGGAACGAGGTGCAAGTGTGCTTTAGGCTGGAGCTGCTCTAGCATTCTCCATTCCCTGGTGCACTCTCAAACATCGAATGCCTTCTGTTTGATCGAGTCAAGAGACTGAATGTATAGCATTATTTAAGCAGCTGTCACAACTCCATGGCCAACCTGGCAGGCCTTGATTGTAGCAGGCATGTTTGTATTGAACTCATTTTTTCTTTTCTCTATTTGGGATGGGTCTGCCAGACTTTTACATTTTACAGCCATTCAGGAAAGCACATATAGTGTTTTTTTCCAAAGTCAGTGCTGCCATCCCTTGTCTTCTCCTCCAGTCTTACATTCAGAGTTTTAGTCTTATAAAGAATAAAGATTCTTATTCTTAAATTCTTATAAAGAAGACAATTGAGGTGAACACTTCCGATCCTGCTGGCATAGGCAGACTCATGTTATGTCAGTTCTTGTTGATGAGACAGCGACATATTACACTCTGGATTTTATAAGTCTGTGGCTTCCACAACATTGCATTCTTGCAATGAGACACACTGTAGTCTCCAGATATATGCATTTTCATTCGTGAAACATGGAAAAATCTGTACTGCGCAGAATTGAATGCACAAGGCCGTAGAGCTGTTGCCATATAGTCTAACATCTGCTTCACAGCTTGTATGTATTCTCAGTTTCACGCAGCGTACAGTAGATATCATCCTTGGACTGCTGCCATGGGGCTGTGACAGATTGCCGAGGTGCGGTGGTGTGATGTAAAACCTTTTTTTTGGACAGAGTGTTGGGAAACACATTCCTTTCCCACTGTCACTCTGAAGACTACATGCAGTACGAGGAGAATTGAAAATCTCTCCTCCACATAGTGTATCTGTCTGGTTTTCTTGGTACGGTTCTGCTTTTGGTGTTATCAGGAAATTTGAACGTGTTATGAATGTGTTTCAATTGTATTTATTGAAGCCAATTTCCAACCTCCCCCCACTGCCCCAACCCTCTCAGTCATGCTCTGAAGTGCTACCATATGGAAGATATCGGGTTCTATGCTCTTCTGGAAAATGCTCTGAAAACTTCATGTGGAGAGTAATTTGCCAAGACTATTTCAGACATGATTAGTTTGTGCTGTCACTAGACCCATCGACAGAGACCAGACCATCTGAGGAGAGATCCTGACCTCAGGTGATTTCTTGTACTCTAACCAATGTTCTCAAAGTGAAGGCTCAGAAACCTTATTTTATATCGACGCAGTTTGTCGTGTCAAACATTATTAATAACAACCATCAAAATACATAATGTATTGAAGGAAGTAAAGGATGCTGCACAGTCTCAAAGGGCAATTTGTACCTTTTTTGTTGTTATTATTTAAAACTCTAGTCATTCATAGTACTATGCAATTACATGTACATGATACAAATGGTATATGTTGAACAATCCAGAACTTATCAGAGAATTAATTATATTTGACTTTAAGACAAAAGGCCGTTTGCTATTACCCATATATAGGTCACAAGGTCACATTTATTTCTATAGCACATTTAAACAACTGAGGTTTACCAAAATGCTGTACAAAACGCAATAAAATACTGACACACACACAAAAAATATATACTGCATATATTCTCTTACAGGATATACCTATCTGTTTACCTCACATGGTGTGACATCCACAATGAAAACCTTGAATCCTCATGAAGACCAGAGCACAAAGAACTGCAAGGTTCTCGTATTTACTGCAGCCTATCGTTTGTTGGCCTGTTATGCCCTCCATAACTTTCCACAAATGCATCTTCC
Source organism: Gymnothorax javanicus (assembly GCA_029692085.1). Taxonomy (NCBI): domain Eukaryota; kingdom Metazoa; phylum Chordata; class Actinopteri; order Anguilliformes; family Muraenidae; genus Gymnothorax; species Gymnothorax javanicus. The sequence continues at coordinate 44,417,611 of CM056202.1, read as the reverse complement.
CTGGATGCCAGAATTTGTGAGACAGCTTTGTCACCCTATGTAAATTTCTGAAAAATTATGAAATCGCAAATCGCGGTAAATTCTAGAGATTATTGGCGTGACCAAACTTATACCAGACCCCTAAGCAGTGTTTTGGCAAAGTGTAGAGGCAATCAGAGGAATGGTGTACCTTGCAACCCCAGTCAGACAAACAAGAGTATGACCAAATATAGCAGTAAAATGAACAGTATTAATACTATACTAGCCTAAAATTGATTTGCATGGCTGAATCCTTGCTTTGAAGATAATTCCTTCATTTTTGTTATTTTCCTCATCTCAAAATGCTTTCCTGCACATTCCCAAATGATTAAAATCAGGGTCTAGTAAATGAAAGCAGGATAAACATGTATATCTATATCTGCTCTGAATGACTGAATGATCTGATGCAAGTTCAAGCTGTGGGTTTTGACTGTGAAAAGACTCGAGAGGACAATTAAACATGCAAACATGCGTCGCAGTTTTTTCATAGATCATCTCCTCCACTGAAGTAGCATGTGGGTCTTTCTCCTCTACTGAGGAATACAGAATTGCTCGGAAATCATTTTCCGCTGTTCTTTTCAGTTAGCAAAAACATTTGGGATCACAAAAGGGCAATTGCTTGAACACTGTAACCTTTGTATGTGTAAGTTCACGGCGTTCACAAGGCATGGAGACCTCTGTGTTCCCACAAAAATCAATTCACCGTGTATTCAGTCTGCAAAGGAATAGAATTGCCCAAGGAGAACAGCTGCCTCATTAACTGTGTTTCAATGTGTTTCAACATTGCCTGAAGTGTTTATAGGCTACATGTATTTTGAAATGTATTAACTCTCCAGCTGCCTTAAGAGCATTCATATTTAACCATTGTCCATAGCTGCAAAGGCAGAGAAGACATCCCCCTCTTCTGATAAACCTGTGAAGGCCACACCAAAGCTGTAAAAGTATTTACAAGTCCATCACATGAAGGACCAGGAAAATGTAAATTAGTGATTCCCCGTGAGGCCTCAAATTACACCCTACATCCCTACTTTGAGTGCTCTCAAAGGCAAAGGCAAACTTTCTGCTTCAAGATACGGCTTTGTGGATTTTGCTCCGACAGTCTAGGGGTGGGAGGCCTTATAAAAATGATAATACGATGGGGGGCCCAGTGATTTGGGACACAGATTACATCTGTACTGAAATAGAGGCTTAGCTTGAGGGAACATGGCTCTCTGCTTTTGATTTGGTGCGGGACACCGAGGGAGAGCTGGACCTGCATCGCTAATCACCCAGAGACAGACGGAGCAGTATATCAGTATATATGATCTCAGAGATTGTGTGTCCGGGAGGCAGCAAGTCAGCACTAACACTGCATACCTTGAGCCGAGTGGCTTCCCTAATGTGTTTTGGCATATACCATACATGTGTTTCTGAGATAGCATACGCATAAGCTGAAGAAGGTGGAAGATGAGAATGTGTGTGAAAATCAGCATTGTACCACATCGTACTTAAAAAATATGAAAGTTTATTTGGATATTTGATACAAAAAAATCTGCGTATTTATATCTTCTAGTCATACAGGGTTTATTGCAAATAATATGAATACAGTTCAACTGCTCATACTGAAGGTCTGAAAGAATTATATCACCAAAAAGCCAGAACTTTTCAAATTTAAAAGACCCATCTTGCCTTAACAAGGTGAACATGCAGCTATGAAATGGGACGTTAACAGAATAAAACAAATACCAGTGTCCAGAGGCGATAGCAGATAGTTCTCTGCAAAAACAGAAGTAGATATCTTAGTAAAAATAGCTGTTCTATGAATAATATCTCCATTTTAATGGGTGCTCAGCACTCAGCTATCAAACATTAATGTATTTTCCATGTACCATATGCATGTAATTCAACCTCCCTCCATAAAAAAGTTGATATAAATGATACAAACATTTATCAATGAATCGCGGTGACTGCATTATGCATTAGTTCCAGTGAAGGCTGTTTGGACTTAATTTGAAAATAATGACTTCTGTAAGCTAACAAAACACTACACACAACAGCTAAGGGTTAGCAGGTTCCAGTCCCGGAATCTGTCCCATATGCAACATGTGTTGAAGATGATGTGAGTACAACATAAATATTACCTCATCATGCTCTGAGAAGCCCCTGTCAGCAAGCTCACATTTAATTTTGGCTAGTATCAAGATGACGTCACTACAGTGATTTACTGGCATTCACTGAAGTCTCCACGACTCACTTCAATGTGTTAGGAGATACATACTCAGTACGCCATTCTCCATTTCTGCAGGAGATACTCACGGGGACGATCAGTGCTGGATGACGGCAACATTCCCAGCATGCAAGGTTAGCTTGCAAGTGTGTCAGAATAAGCAACTGGAGTACAGGTCTTGCTTGACACACAGTTGGACATGCCATTTTTTGCCAGCCCACACTCTCATAAAAAGCTACTGCTGCTTTCGATTTATTGACTGTGCATGAGGAAGCAGAGCAATGTGGATTCATGCTACGGTAAAGCAAATGTTTGGAGGACAGAGGTTATAAAGTATGTTACATGTATAGTTATAGAGGTGGTTACATTGTGCGGCAAAATGGTAACTATACTTCAGGAAGGAAGATACTAAACACTGCAGAGAAAACATACTTTCCCTTTCCAGACAGTTTCTTCCGTTTTGCATATTTGTCGCACTTAAATGTTTCAGATTATCAAACTAATTTTATTATTAAACAAAGATAACTCAAGTAAACACAAAATGCAGTTCTTAAATAATGATTTCATTCATGAAAGAAAAATGCTATCCTGTGTGACCTGGCCATACATGAAAACATAATAAGTCCCTTAGTTTAATAATCAGTTAAACAAATTTAACTGGTAATTGGGTTTAATTTCACAAGACACTTTCGGGCATTATTACTGCCATAATTACTGCAGAATCTAAACATCACTGACATAGAGCCTGTCTAGACTAACATCTAAAGAACTGCAGGCCTCACTTGCCTCAGTTAAGATTGGTATTCATAATTCAACAATATGAAGGAGACTAATAGCATTCACTGGAGAGCGGTAAAGCAAAAACCACTGCTGACCAAAAGAACAAAAGGCTCGTCTCACTTTTGCCCAAATAAAAAAAAAAAAAAAACATCTTGATGACCTCCAAAACTTTTGGATTAATAGTCTGTAGACTGATGAGTCAAAAGTGGAACTTTTTGGAAGCCATGGGTCATGTTACATCTGCCTTAAAGCTAACACAGCCTTCCACAATAAGAACACCATACTGATAGTCAAACACACCATGGTGATAATGTGATTGCCTGGGCTGCTTTGCTGCTTCAGGACCTTGGCGACTTGCTGTAATTGATGGAACCATGTATTATGCTCTCTACCAGAAAATCCTAAGGGAGAACATCCAGCTGTCAATGACATAAAGCTTAAGTGCAGTTGGGTCATGCAGCAGGAGGATCTGAAGTACACAAACAAGTCCACCACTGACTGACTCAAAAGAAAGAAAATGAAGGGTTCACAGTAGCTTAAACAAACTCCTGACTATAATTTCTTTGAGATGCTGTGGTATGACCTTAAACAAGCAGTTCATGTTCAAAAACCCTCCAATGGGGCTGAATCAAAACAATTCTGCAAGTAAAAGTGCGTCCTAATTCCTCCACAGTGATGTAAAAGATTCATTGCCAGTTATCACAAATGTTTGAGTGCAGTTGCTGCTGCCGAGAACAGCACAACCAGTTATTATGTGTAGGGGGGCAATGATTTTTTTCACATGGCTGAAATAAGTTTTGAACAACATTTTACCTCAAATAAATGAAATGATCATTTCAAAACCGCATTTTGCATTTACTCACGTTGTTTTTTTGTCTTATATTAAAATTAGTAGGATGATCTGATACATTAAAATATGAAAAATAAGCAAAAATAGAAGCTCACACCTCGCATCAAAGATGAGGGCATACTTTACAAAAGGATTTTAAGTACAAATTTTTTTGTAGTGCAGATTTAACTATTGATAAGGTTGAAAAGAAAGTGCCCAATCATTGTACAGGCAAGTTCAGGATTCGTTTCACAAAAGAAACAGAACAGCAACATAAGAAGACTAACAGCATTTCACCCCCCAAGGCTTATGACAGGACACCAGAAGAATGCCTTCAAGCCAAGCTATTTTCTTATTGCTTGCCACACTTATATGGAGCGTGTCTGCATGTGATTAATGTGGCTTTCCTAAAGTTAGCAGTGGGCCCAGCACTGTCCCTGAATTCGACCGTCCCAGAGGCAGACTCAATTCTTGAGCGCCTTGGCAAGTGTCTTCTTGGGAGGCTTCTTCTGGTCCTGGGCAGTTTCCTGCTGTGGGTGGGAGGCCAGGTCTGGCTGTGGGAGGACAGGGTCTTTGGCATTTTTGAGGTTGACGGTGTGCTCTTTGCTCTCACGCTTTGCCTGTCTGAGAAGCCGCTTCATGTTCTTCACCTTGTCCCGCAGGTGATTGTTGGCCTTCTCCAGCACACGCACCTTCTGAGAGAGAGTCTTCACCCGCTCCTCCTCCTCAAACAGGGCCTTCTGCACTGTGGAGCACAGCAGCTGCAGGCCAGAGACAGGGTAGGGCAGCGAATGGACACGCCATTAAACAAGATCGACAGTCAGCAAGTGAGTTAATGTTAAAAAATGAACAATGTCTGGCAACCGACATTTATTTATGTAATTCAAAACACTCAATTTAAAATCATTCTGTGCTCATGATAATGTTCTGTGCCTGTGACATGGGAAAATTTAATTTCCTCTTTGTGTTGCGAGATTTATAGGGCTGGTCTTTCAATGAAAATCCTTTGATATGCAACAATTTTACACAGTTTTCCCAAAACTGTCAGAGTAATTAGTGGCTGGTTTATACTTGCATATTTTTTTTTTTTTTTTAGCAGACTTAGTTTATAGCTTAGTGAGAGCAACCCTTAGCCTTGACTGAGAGAGCCTGATAAGTGAGTGTTTTGAAAGTATGTACAAAAGAAATTGAGAGAAAACATGATCCACCAAAGTACTTCTAGATGCAAGGCAAACCCAGACATCATGGTGCACTCAAATATTTTGAGGAAACTGATTATGTCAAACAAAAAAATTGTGTAAGCCAACTTAATAATCTTGTGTTCACAGTACTGTAAAACATGGTAAAATATTTTTTGCCAAAATATGTGCCATGTTTTTTAAAGGAGACCTCCACTCTAATCACTCTTTTCATCTCTACCGGTCATTACGCATAATAAATACAGCATATTTCCTAATCACAACATTGTCATGCAGCATATCCACTTTACGCAAAGAAACTCGGCAAAAAGCTCATGTTGACCATTTTACCCCAACCGAACACAAGTCAAGCACCAAGCAAGTAAATAAGCATGTAGCAAAACATAAGCTAAGATCATATCAGTGCCGAGTCGCAAGAATTTCTCCTGAATTTGTGCTATGCATACAAATGATACCTCAAATGAAAGAGGGGTGTCCACAGAATCCAACAATATATGCCCTGTCATTTGAAACCGACACCACACTCAAAGAACAGCAGGCATACACTTTACAGTCTACAGAGATGAGCAAAAAAATTTCTTACCTTTGATAATTTGTAATAAAAAAACTGTTCGAGGGTAAATCTGTGCTTGCTATTGCTAGCTCAATGCCTCCTTGTTATAACGAAACTAGATCTGCCAGTCTTCAAGCAAGTTTTTTTTTTTTTTTTTTTTTCTGGGCATTGCTTCAAAGATCTCAGCTCCTCAGCATTCAGCTTGCTTGCAATGTATTTTCCTCTCTGTGATCGGCTTGTGATGCTGTCAGTAAGACACTGCGGGTGGCCGTTTGATTCTATGGGCTCTGACGTTTCTAATGACCACCTTAATTGCACAAACCTAGGCTACATCACCTGACTGTATCGCTATCGTTAAATTGCCCATATAAAGAATGAGTCACGAAAACATGTCACTCACCCCGTTTGTACTGTTGTGCTCTCAGTATTCAGTCAGAAAATGACTTTGAAAACGACTGTTGAATATTTAGCGGATAATTATACCGAAAATACCAGAAACAAACCTGTTAAGCGTTTATATTGTCGCAATATTTAAGTACGAGCGAATGGGCCATGAACTCAGTTTGATGGACTGGGAACGCAAGGCTCTAGCTCAGGCTAGGTTTGTGCGATTAAGGTGGTTTAGGGCTCATTGGAAACGTCAGAAGCCATAGAATCAAATGGCTACCGGCAAAGTCTTACTGACAGCATCACAAGCCGATCACAGAGAGGAAAATACATTGCATGCTTGGAGACTGGAAGATCTAGTTTCGTTATAACACAGACACACTGATCTAACAATAGCAAACGCAGATTTACCCTCAAACAGTTTTTTTATTACAAAATATCAAAGGTAAGAAATTTTTTTTTGCTCATCTCTGTAGACTGTAAAGTGTATGCCTGCTGTTCTTTGAGTGAGGTGTCGGTTTAAAATGACAGGGCGTATATCGTTGGATTTTGTGGACTTTCCTCTTTCATTTGAGGTATCGTTTGTATGCATAGCACAAATTCAGGAGAAATTCCAGTGACTCAGCGCTGATTTGATCTTAGCCTATGTTTTGCTACATGCTTATTTACTTGCTTGGTGCTTGAATTGTGTTCGGTTGGGGTAAAATGGTCAACATGAGCTTTTTGCCGAGTTTCTTCGCGTAAAGTGGATATGCCGCATGAAAATGTTGCGATTAGGAAATATGCTGTATTTATCATGCGTAACGACCAATAGAGATGTCCTCCCGATAGCATGAATCCATGCCTGGGTAGTTCTTCATCTCTAGGGAAAACGTGAAACCGAATTTTGGGATCATTTGGTTTGTCTTTGGCCTGATTATTGCACTCGAAGGCAACGCAGTGAGGCATTTTGCTGTGATATGGCTGATATCAAGAGAGAGGAGCAACCAAGTTACGTCACAAGCCCAGACTGCTTTGCGCGCCTATCAAGATGGTGGCCCGCGGGAAGTTCAAACCAGCACGAGGGCCTTTTTTGGAGGCCGAAAAAAATTTGGTTAGAAGAATACTTTTTTGTGCGAAATATCTTCTTCTTTCTAGTATATCAAGAGCATTTTAATCAATATTTACTTTAAGAGTGGAGGTTTCCTTGAAGTACCATCCACTCAAGGCAATTAAGCTGGCTTTCACAATTTTTTTGAGGTAATTGATATCAACGCAACATTTGAGAGCACCATACTATATCTGGGTTCACAGTGTGTGCTGACATAGAAGGCATAGCATGTCACAGGGCATTAATGGAGTGAGGACAAGGAGTTAAGTTTTCCAGAGAGGTAATGGCGAATCGCTTTAAATGGAGGCTTTAGCTAATGTTTTAAATTATGTTCTAATGTTCTTTTGTGGTTATGCGTATAAAAAGCTTTTATTTCCTGTGTAATTTATCATTATTGTTGGTTTTGATAAGCAGCAAAAACCACAAATGTAGGGCTTAGACAAATTCTCTGAAATTATGGAACCATTTCAGTTTTTTCCCTCTAATGTGCCTGTCTGCAGCTAGAGGTTACATGAGCAGTATGATTAACACACTACAATCCAGAGTCAATGAAGGAATAACAAGCCAACAGTGAAAAAAAAAAAAAAAAAAACACTCGGTAACCATAGTAACATACCACAGCGGTGTGTTTTCAGAATGTCCAAGGAAGGCCTGAAGGCTGCCAACACTGGGTAATCCTGCAAAGCCCTAATCTCCTCTATCAAAGCCCAATTCTTATACTGCGCAAAAATGATGTGCCATGCTGCAAATGCCCATTTCCTTACAAACACATTTCCATGAGATTTCTGTGCTTTCTGGTGTGTCATGAACAGTGCACGGTACAAAATATGAGAATATTGCTCACAATATGTTGCTTCATTGGAAATTATACTTAAAGGGAGACAGAATTAAATAGTACTGATGCTGAAAGGTGTAGGGATACTTTTAGAATAGGATTAGCAATCCATTTGAATAAATTGTTGAGCACAATTCCAGTGCATAGTTTTGTACGGTAGCATCCTTCAGACATTGAGGTGAAAAGCTGGCTACATTTGGTTGAGAAGTTTTCCAGCCACCCAGAGTGCAGTCTGTAATCAAGGTGAAATGTGAGCCATGCTGGGGATAACTGAGTCTATTTATATGAAATTGTCTCAAAAAGTCCCCCTATTTCAATGTCTAGATTCTAGCTATTGTCCACTGAGATGTGTGAGAGCAGAAAATATCAGTGAAGCAGGCACCAGAAGTGAACTTTAGAATGAGGATCCTTCACCTACTGGTAGTATTTTACCTCATTTCTCTTGTCTCATCTAATTTTTCCTTCCCTCTGCCTGTACATACAAGAACAGGCACCCTTATTACATTCTCCGTTAAATTGTTTTGAAATGATATGTATTTGCCTGACATACATGCAGTGCAAGTGGAAAGAATCCCACAATATGGATTAGGATAAGCAAAGATTCTATTCTGTATGCAATATAATCTAGAGGTTGAATGCATGTCTCAAAAAGATTTCTGACGCATGGATGGCTATTCTTTGTTTAAGAAAAACACAATCAAATTCATGGAGCAATATTTTCCAAACAATTGTGAGATATTACAGCTTCTCTGGAAATGTGTCATTCCTCGCACATATCAAGCCTATCTTGGCAAAAATCCAGCTCTGAACCTAACTATCATCATCTTCAAAAGTCAATTAAAACCTCAATTCTGAAAAAGTTGGCACATCATGGAAAACGGAAATAAAATCAAGAAAGATTGATCTGAAAAGTAAATTAACTCAGGACTACATTGAAAACAGTATAGCAACATATTATTCGATGTTGTAAACTGAATTTTTTGCTCATTGACATTATGCAATGACTGCATATATGTTCAGAAACAGCTGACAAAGACAACCAATAATGTATCATCACCATGTTTTCATTCACACTCCTTTAGCATTTGGGCACTGAAGACAACTGTTTGTCAAATATAGGAAACATAATTTTCCAGTTACTCATTCCTATTCCTCTATTATGTTGATCTTCAGCAGCACAATTGTACAGGTTCTTCAATGCTGTATATTTTGCTTCATATTGCGCCATACATTCTCAAGTGGAGATATATTAGGACTACAGGCAGGCCAGTCTAGGACCCAAACTCTCAGTGGATGCAACAATGCACTCATAATCTATGCAGAATGTGGTGTGCCACTGTCTTACTGAAAAATGCAGAGACATACCCTGATACAGATGACACTTAGATATTGTCGTGTCGGGTGAGAAGCTCCTATGTGACATTTTGGCTATTTCAAGATTTTCATATTTGAAGACTCAGGAATAACCACTGTAACAACTGTGATAATCCTGTAACAAATGGTCTAATGGATTGAGAGAAATATGTGACATAAGATCAGATCTAGATAAAAACATACAGTATTTTTTAAGGAAAACCTTGCACATGATATTATGTCATTTGTTGACAAAAATAAACAAATAAATAAGCAATTATCCTAAAAAATGACAGAATTTCTTTCATGTATTTCACAGAAAAATGAAAGGTACCCCAAATAAGTTCAAAATAAGGAAGTTTTTTTCTCACAAGAAAAACTTGTAAAATCAATGTATGGGGGTTTTCAACTGACAATATGCTGCTCCAAAATTTTAACACATTTTTCAACATCAATGGTGTCCTTGTAATTATGTACATCAACCATGCCAAGGGCACAGACACACCGCCATACCATGACAAATGGTGGCATTTGGACCTGACGTTATTAACAGCTCAGCTTGTCCTTGTCGTCTCTGGTCCAGAGGATATGGCGACTGTTTTTTTTTTCTCTCCAAAAACGACTAAAAATGTTGACTCATCTCACCAATAAACATGCTTCCACTGTGCTACTGTCCATTTCAGATGACTCCACACCTAGAGAAGTCGGGAGCACTTTTAGACAGTATTGATGTATGGCTTCGGCTTTTCACAGTAAAGCTTTAACTACCATCTGTGAGTGCAGCATCAAATGGTGCTGACTGACAAAAATTTACCGAAGTATTTCCAAACCCATTTTATCATATCTATAACAGTTGCATAATGGATCTTGAGCACAGTGATAACAGAATGACAGGAAATCATGTCCATTCAGAAGTGATTTATGGCCTTGCCCTTTTATGCACTGAGATTTGACCAAATTCCTTTGATTCTTATAGTTATATTCAATCAATCAATCAATCAATCAATCAATCTTTATTTGTAAAGCACTTTCATACAAAAAAATGTACCACGAAGTGCATAACATATTAAAAGCACCACCCCTCCTTCCACCCCAATCCCCCACCCCTATTCCCTGTACACAGAAGTGCTGATTGTTTGCTTGTAAATTGGAATACTTAATCACCTTAGAAGGTGAGTTCCTCAAAATCCTACCAATTTGTCTTTGGGGAATGTTGTTCTCAAAGTGATGGACAATGAGAAACTCCTATGAACTTGAGCAGATCTTTATGCCCACAGTGAGGGTTTTGCTTTCAGGGTGCTGTTCCACCTCAGAATAAATTCTATAAAACAAATTCAGTCATTTATGTAAACCCCTTCTTGCCTTATTACTATGAGAGTTCCTACATGTTCAGAGAACCTCTGATTGAAAGCAGAAGTAAACATAAGCTTTACTGATTGGGCAAATCCAAAACGGGCAGCTGATGTTCAATGTAAATACTGTACATATGACTGCAGCAAGCACTCCAGTGTTGACAATGCAGTGGGACACCAGATCTTTTTATGTGGACCATGATAAATGCTGCTACATACAGACATGATGGCAATGCACAGAAGTATATCTGGTGATCAGCAGCATATTCAAAGTGATCCAAAAAATCAAGGTATGTCACATGCAGAATTGGCAAATATACCCTGATTATGGCATGAAGTTTACAAAAAATGCTTTTTGTTAATCAGTGTTTTACAGATGCTAATTGTTCTTGATTTCCCGCTCTGCGCAAGACAAACACCACTGGCCCCAAGAGAAAAAAGCAAAACATCCAATCACTAAATTAAGACAATGATAACCATCCCTAAATCTAGAATACGCCCAGAGCTAACTCTACCCAACTCCTCACTATTGTCCACACCAGGGCAAGTAACACAATCCATATGGGCAAACAGCACCATATGTAACCCTGCAACACAGAAATGATAATCTGAAACAACACCAGAGCATCTATGAAAACTGTTACCATCTGAGATGCAACATGAACATAATAACCTCCACTGATGGCTTAAAAATGAAGAGCCAGTGGTCTATTCATAGGCAAACATGCTGAAGTGACTCCAGGGTATACATATGAAGCATATGAAAATGTGATTTCATCCACTCAATATATCAAAAACGAAATAAAAAACAGTGAGTATCTAATGCAGAAATCTTGGATTGGGAGGCTAGGAGAATCACCAAGACCACTACCTCTGCAGCATTCATATCCTGGTAACAAACCAACACAATGGTAAATGGGGCATGTCCCTGTACAAATATTTTCTGTCTTCTTGAATCCTTTCAACCGGCCAGAATCTTAATACCTGGGGTCATTAAGAACACATTACGAGCATGTGAATTTTTAAACAGGATTCTGAAGAATGTTTTCCTAAGCCAAAACCATTGTCTGTGGAATATTTTTTTCATACTATGGCGTGATAGCCAGATCACAGCTGGAGTTGCAATCATAATCCAACTGCTGATAAGAGGGCAGGACTCAGACTACTTGACCGAGAATAATAGAGCTCTTACTAGGTGCGCATACCAAAATGGCCCCACTCACCCCCAATCCTGCCTCCCCCAGCAGCAACACACACACAGACAGCTGTGAATGAACTTACAGCACAGCATTCTCACTATTTCCCATAGCAGTATAGTGGGAGGTCCAGATTAATGGATGATATGACAGTTTGAGGGGAACCCTGCAAAACTAAACAAAGCTGTAAATTCAGATTGCCTATCACTTATCTTACAATCTGTCCCATCTGAATCCTCTTGCATCCACATCACTAATTCAAAGGCGATAACCAGCCCAGTTTATGTACTCATTTATTTTAGAGAACACATATTTACAGACCACTGAATGAAAAGGGGGAGGTCAGTTGGTTCATTTGCGGTGGGTGGTTCTTACCCGACTGTCCTCCTGGGCCTCCCACTCTGGACTGTATGAGTGCACCTGGGTCCCTGGTGTGCAGTTTGAGAACTGGAAGAGGCTGGCAAACATGCGGTGGTTCTCTGGGGAGTCCTGAAAGATTGGGTCCTGGAAGTTTACCCCATGAGGGATGATGTTGTAGTTCTCATCCATTCTGAAGATTGAGCAGAAATCCTTACATTATCAAACACGGTAGCTGTAACCCAATGTGTTCCTAGTACACTCTCATTTTAGCTCATTTCTTACCTCAACATCTCATTTCATACATTTAGCCCCATTTATTTAATAAGACAACATAACGTCACCCATGTTTATGAGACAATAGTTCTTTTGTAAACGTAAAGATAGTAAAAGTAGCTGCTGGAAAAACCCTATAGCAACATAATTACAGAATACCATCATGTGTGCAATGTTTAGAGTGCACCCTAATGCCCTCTCAAGATGCTTTAAATGCAACGCCATGTGTTCAATAAATAAATGAATAAATGAATAAATAAATATCCTACCAAGGTAAAACACAACAAAAACTACAGGACACGAAAGCAAATTTGAAAATGCATTAACTTCCTGTGTCTTTTCAAAAAGAGCTTTAATCTTTCATTAATTCTTCACAGAATGCTGAAGCATCAAACACCTGAACTAAAATCAGAACCCACATGGAAAGTACCTATATAAACATATAGGTTTTAATATAGGGCCAGATATAGGTTTTGCATATATGCGACATACATAAAATTGGCCGTTTTATGTACCTATAGTATATGAAAACGGCCAATTTCATGTCAGCCCTATATTAAAACCTAAATGTTTTTTTTTTTTAATTTGGCTTCTCCAATCCCACCCGTATCTGGGATATCCAATTAGGGAACTATGTACAAGTGCTTAGACTTTTTCGCAAATGCGGCCCCATATCATTAACTCAAATGAATATGCATAATTCGTGGTCTTCCTCCGAAGCCTGCGCTTTCATATCTTCACTAGGTAAGAAGTCACTAGTTCAGTACGAAGGTGTGGATAGCGCAAAATGCCATAAGGTCAGAATCTTTTTTATGAGGGCACATCTAGCCAACAAGAGACGCCTAGGGGAACTCTAATCTACATAACCCTTCCCAGCAGACCCTTCCTAATTTGCATCCCTGTAGCGAATTGGCCAATTGCGCGCTACTTCTGAAAAGAGCTTCTGACCACTGCTGGTTGATACAAGGCGGGGATTAAAATCTATATGTTTATATAGGTTCTTTCCATGTGGGAATTTAAGAATCCTTGTTATTTCATCCCTGTAGGAAAAAGTCTGGGACCTTTAGTAGCTGTACAAGCATCTCAGCTAAAAGACAAGTGTCTGTTCATCAAAACTGTGAACAGAAATGTAGACATAGGGCTCTAAATTCATAGACCAGGCGCAGGCGCGGCGAATGGGGGTGTGCCGCGCCAATGGGGTGTGTCCAGGCGTATGTTGCAATTTCGTGCCCGGCGTAGCCTGGCGCAAGTGCTCCTCTGTCCCGCCTTGGTCCCTCCTGCCGGCGCAAGTGGCAAAGAGGGAGGAGAGAAGGCGTGTTTGGGTATAACACAGCCGAGTCAAATCTTCACCTATCAAATGAGCTCCTCTCCTCACCTTTAATGTGTTGGAATATAGAAGCCTCTGTCCTATATCTGCATGATGCATTAATGTTGCATTTTACTTTGCTGCTTCAGGCATGTTTTCTGCACTGCTTACGTCTATATTAAGCATTACGAATATGAGTTAGCTGGCTAGCTAGGGCATTCTCGAATTATTACCATTAGTGAACTTGAATGGAATTTCAAAACGAAACTACGTCAGATCATTCAAACTTATGAAGTTGGAATGAAATATGACGGTTGCTCATTTATTTCTTCTGCCTGAATCATTGAGAAGAGAAACAATGGACAGCGTGTTCCTATTATTAGACCCTGTTGCTGCTTAAAATTTTGGGGTTAACATGCATGGACAACAATGCAAGATACGTTACACGTTTATTTTCAATATGTGATCTTAACTCAGTACGAGATCATAGCAATCAGGCTGTATTCCTTTCCCCCATTAAAAGCGATAAAACCTAAGGGACAACAATAGTAGCCTAGTATTAAGCCGCTTGCACACTGGACGCGAAATGAATTTTTCGCACGACAGATTGCGTTGAACGCAGTGTCTACGTTTCCGAAAGTCTGACAGGGTTTTAATATATCTCCGTGTCCAACAGTCGAATGGTTTCAATATAACTCCGTGTCCGACAGTCGATTATTGTATTTAATTTCTTCAAATCTACTGAACGTTTTAGATATTAAACGTGAATGTTTTTTCAGTTCTTCAAGATGAGTACCGAGAATTTCAATCAATGTTTCTGTTTTCTGCTCAATAAAGATGACAGTACAATGCCTGTCGGACATTAAATTCATTCATTCATTCATTCATTCATTTTATTTGTTTGGCATTGGAGACAAAAAGAAATTCACAAAATATATTCAGCTCTGAGCAGTTTCATAACCCATGACGGAAAGGAAGGGAGAAGAAAATCTTATTTTACCTGCCCCTTATTCAAATATACAATCAGAAATAGAAAAGAAAAGAAAAAGATGGCCTGCCAATCACAGTTGCTTAGCAACAATACGTATAGTATAAACAAACACAAAGGTCAAAACACAATAATTTAAATCTGAGAAACAAATTATCTAACACCATCATATAAATGCAAAATACTCCGTGTCTGACAGCCAAAAAAAAAAAAAAAAAAAAAGAGGACGATCAGAACAGATTGATAACGAAATAAAGAATAAAAAGAAACATTTTAACAACAAACAGAACATCCAATGAACACTGCGATTTATTTATTTGCGGGCCATCTTTTTTGGATGCTCTGTTTGTTGGTGATATATTTTTATTCTTTATTTCGTTATAATCTGTTCTCATACCAATACTTTTACTTTTTGCTGGCCACCGGACATGGAGTATTTTGCATTTTGCCTCGGACAGTCTTGATCGTGCATGCAATAATTTATTCACACTGTCAGTAGTCATGGAATTGATTTGCTCACTGACTACAAGCACTATTTTATCTCTGGTGTGGATCTCTGGTGTGAATCTGTTCGATCCATCCGACTAATTTTCAAAAGAGAGACAGAATAAAGACTGTTGTCTATCTTCAACGGAAGAAAACACACAAATAAAAAGACCAAGAAAAGTCGATAGTTATCAATTTTCATTTTGTGAAGGTCGAACACAAACATGGCCAAGTTTGCACGTCTAATAATTCCTGGAATACTCGAAAAATTAGAACTTTTATGACTTTCGGACACGGAGATATATTAAAACCCTGTCCGACTTTCGCGTCTTTGCATTGATTTTGACTGTAATCAGTCGTGCGAAAAATTCATTTCGCGTCCAGTGTGCAAGCGGCTTTACTGAGCACAGAACGCAAGCATTTTTGTATATATATATATATATATATATATATATATAGGCAGTTTGTGGTTGGCTGAGAAAGATGTGAAGTCGTTAGTTTGCATCACAGATTCAGCTGTGTTGATTAAGCCAGGTGGAGTTTCCATTACGCGTGCCAACCGCCTTCAATCTGACATCAGGACAATCGATATAGATACTATAATTGATGTCCTGATTCAGATAGTTACACTAAATAGTGGTTGCTGTAATTATTTATTGCATTGAAATGTGCCTGACATTCTGGAAACCTGCCTGTGAGGTTTCGGTGATGTGTGCGCACTGTGCGCCGGTCAGCCAAATTACCACTGCACAGAAAATAAACCAGGTTGGAGCTGGCGAGCTTTCTGCGCAACTTCAGCGAAGACTTTTTCTACGAAATTGTCACTGCGTCTTGATGAATATGTGACACCTCCCCCTACTACGCCGCCACACCCATCTTGGCGCACGTCCATCTACCAAATTGCCAAAGTGGCTGCGCACGGTGTTGCACCGCACAAAATTACCACTGTGCGGGCTGCACCGGACGAAATTACCATTGCGTGGGCTGCGCCACACTATGCCACGCTGCGCCACCCTGCGCTGCGCCAAGAAATTAGAGCCCTTTGTCTTCAAATTCATTAACCACAGTGAAATGCTCAAATAGATGTGGGGATGAAAATGACTCTTGAAAGGCATGTTTACTTGAATGTATGTTCTTCAACGTACTTTTATTTTGTTATTTTTGTTTTATTTTGTTACATTTAGACTAAGGACCTCTGAGCCATATTCATCTAGAAACTGTATTACAGACAAGATAGAAAACATTGCATTTGGTGGTGGTAACAGTGTAGTGTATTACCTTTCAGTGGATGCGTATGAGCTGTAATGATGTGAATCCAATTTTATCTAATGTGGTGAATCTGGCAGTGACTTAAACTTGAAAAAATGCTTAATTGATGAAATAAACATAATCAAACCATTTTGTTTATACATTTCCTTCTCTTCCACAATGCACAACTCAATCTTCATAGAATGGAAATAAGTATGGTCAAGAAAGAATTGATGACCTTGTTATGGTTAATGTTTCAGGAAAAAAAATGTAACAAATAGTATTAGATATTTGTGTTGATATCATAGCTTTTTGTCTCCTCTCACTTGCCATAGTTAATAATGACTGGTTTACACATAACATGCCGTTGTCACATGTCAACATGTATTTAAGATCAAATGTGATGCCAATTGCACGTGTTCACATGCGATTTATAAGTTATTGCGTGAAATTCTTGTTATTTCTGTAACGGACTTTGGACTAATATGCAGATATTACCTTGAGAATAAAAATATGAGCTAGGCATCATGTATGACAGTTGCAAAAGTGAGATATGAGCTATACAATAGGTATGACAAACAGAACCTGTCACTGGGTATAAGCACATATATGTACCTGAATTTGGCCTATATGCGGCATATAAGCGCATATATGCGGCATATAGGTTGCATATATGCGCATATATGTTCATATAGATTCTTTCCATGTGGGAAATGAATCTGCTCAAGGCTGCATGCACTAAAGGAAGTGCTTAGGAAATTGTTGGAAAATGGCACTTTTCAGTTAAACCTTGGCTCCACTTTCTGTCTTAATTAGGAGTCCATTGGTATTCTGTTCCTGTCACTCACTGCCTTGCTACCCGGTTCCCACAGTCCCCACAAATGCTTCCCACTCAGAGGGAGGTGAATGGAGGTTTATCAAGGTTTCAGGGTGGCAAGAGAAATATTAATACAAAAACCATGGTTACGCAGGAGTGATAGGAGAAAAGTGAAGCTCATTTCATCAGTCATTCTTAAGAACCATACTCTTTCATTCCTTGTTCTTTGGCCGGCTGCCAAGACCGGCCAATGGAAGTCCAGCTTTCTCAATCTTTTGCTCCTTGATAAAAGACATGTCTGTCATGAATGGAGACTTTTGGATAGGAAGGAATTCTCTTAAATTGGGCATAGAGGCAATCATTTTGAGTTGTTCTACTCCAATAATAACTGGCAAATGAACAGATGGCTAATTGCCTGCCCATTGTCTCTACTTTTATTCTTTTTATTCCTTGCCAGAACCATTGCCTACTTGGTAGTGTTTTTAATAAGTACGTTGTTGTTGCACATTCAACAGTGAGTGATGTATATTTCAATATCTCTTTAAAATGTTATGTAATGTAGTGCTTTGTGTTATGTAACAAGGTTTTTTAATACTACAACCACAATTCCGAAAACATTGGCTCACTATGGAAAATACAAATAAAATCAAAACGAAATGATTCAACCTCTACTACTTTCATACAACACATTACTTGGGACTTTAACTTAAGAATTCAATTATTTATTTAAAATATACAATAATTTCAAATCTGATAAATGCAACAGACTTCTAAATAGTTGGTCCAGGTGCAATTCAGGACCAATAATGATGCAGCAGGCTGCAAAAATAAGGTGATGTGAAACCAGTGATGTTAAGCTCGTGAGCTAATCATGTAATAGCACAAAAACAGTCTCCGAAAAGGCTTACTCTCTGACGAGCAAAGGTTGGTCGAGGTTTATCTACTTCCCAACAGATGCGCAAGCTTATAATCCATCACTGTGAGAATATCATTTCATCCTCCACAGCGCATAATATAATTAACAAATGGGAGGAATCAGGTCAAATCATGGTGCGTAAAGGGCAAGGCCAACAACCACTTCTGAATGCACACGATCCCCGATCCCTCGGACAGCACTATCTTAAGAACCGAATCTTAAGAACCAAACGGTCTGACGAATCAATATTAAAAGTGCTTTTGGGGGGGGAATTATGTTCTCAGGATCACAGATGACAAGGACAACGAAAGCTAGCTAAAACATCAGGTCCAAAAGCCAGTGTCTGCCATGGTATGGGGGTGTGTCAGTACACAGGCATGGGTGATTTGCTCATTTGCATAGGTGCACTAATGCAGAAATACATTTATGAATTTTGAATTGATATGTGCTACCATCTAGACATCACCTGTTCCAGGAATGTGTCAGCATTTTCCAGCAAGATGCCATCAAACCACATTCTGCACAGATTACAATTGCATGGCCACGTAAGCAGAGAGCGCGGGTGCTAGATTGGTCAATCTCTCTGATTTAGATTGTATTGCACATAAAGACGTATAATATAGGGTAACAAAGGCCTTGTACAACTGAAGACCTGCATAATGGAGGAATGGAGGGAAATTCTGCTCGCTTCACTTGTCCATCTGATATCTTCAGTGCCCAAATTCTTGGTAAGTGTGATTAAAAAGCATGATGTAACTCATGCAAACATTTTTTGGACTCCATTGCAGTTATCACATTGCCTACTTTCAATAACAAATTAAAATAAAATGCCCCCCCACCCCAGCAAAAACTCCAAATACCAAAGGAACTAGTTTAGTAGCCAATCAATGCCCATAAAAAATTTGATGAAGAAATATTGAGTGGTTTCTGAGTTATGATCTGGAAACACTTTGGGAATTCCAATGCAGAGATTGAAGCTGACACTGATGGGAAACAAGCCAAAATCAATATGGCTTCCCCACCTCCATCCAAGGGGAGACAAAACTCACATTAAGACATCAAATATTGTGTTGTTTTACTGTTTTCAATACGGTGGAGGGTGAATGATCTTTTCAAAGCAATCTTTTTGGTTTTCTGTGAATTTCCCAAAATTTTCATTTTTTTGGAATTGTGATTGCATTATCATCATTCCTCCACAAGAAGGTAAAGTTTTCACCCGTTTGTTTGTTTATTTATTTGTCAGTCAACTGGATATCGAAAAAAAAAAAAAAAAACTGCATAGACGTCAATGAAATTTTTTGTGTTGATAGATATTGGGCCAAGGAGGAAGTCATTAAATTTTGGCAAATATCCGCCCCATATTCTCTTTCCTGGATCCTAAATAATTTTTATGCGCGTAAAGACCGCACTGTGGAGGACCGGAATCACATGAAATGAACACTCGCATCAGCCGTCAGATTTCTTCTTCGCTCAAATACTTTATTACTTGTGAAAACTTGATTTCTCAAGTATGTTGAGTGTGATGTTTGTCTGTTTGTTTTACTTTAGTGTCCACTATTCTTGAAATAACTAATTGAAATTTATACCATAAGAAGTCATATGTTAAAGCAGGGATTCAGTTTTGGAAGGTCAAAATCATTAAAAATGTCCAAAACACATTTAGGCCAATACCTTGCTTCAGAAAAATGATAGGGACCAATGCCAAAATATTTAGTCTTGTCTTGTGTTTTCAAGTTTTAAGAATGTCACAGGATGAGCGCTTTCATCTCTTGTCTGTTTGTGCTCACTCTCGCATCCACAATTCTTGAGGTATCGACTTGAAATTTAAACCACAAGATGCCATATGTCCATAGAGGAGGGGATTCGTTTTTTTTTTTTTTGTTCAAAGTCAAAGGGCAAGGTCACTGAACAGGTAAAAACACATTTTGGTCAATATCTCACTTCAGAAAAGTGACAGGGAGATGGGACCAATGCCAAAATGTTCAGTCTTGTCTTGTGTTTTTTGAAGTGTCGCTCTATGAGCATTTTCATCTTTCTGTCTGTCTGTTTGTGCTAACTCCAGCTCCCACAATTCTTGAAGTATCCAATTGAAATTTATACCACAAGGAGCATATGTGTCCAAGAAGTGGGAGTTAAATTTCAGTAATTCAAGGTCAAAAGTCAAAGTCAACATCATTGAAAAGCTTAAAAATACATTTTGGCCAGTATTTCTCTTCAGAGAAATGATAGGGACATGGGACCAATGCCAAAATGTTCAGTTTTGCCTTGTGTTTTTGAATTTTTGTGAGTGTCACTATATGAGCAATTTTTTGTTAGTTGGATAGTTACCAGGATTATGCAAAAATTAATGGACAAAATTGCAACAGAATTTTACCAGCTGTGGATGTTGGCTGGACTCAGAGATGATTTTGAGTGATCCGCATCTGGATCTGGACCCAGAATTCCTCACCGTTGCGAGATGGGGACATTTTGAGTCGCATCTCCACAAATATAAAACAATTTGAAATTAGGAAAATTGGGGCATCATCTCAATGACGTCTAGAAATATCACAAACTGATGGCGTTGGCGAATAGGGAACAGTTAAGCCTTGGCGATGGTTTGCAATCTCTGATTGTTCTAGTTATTATTAGCAACAGGCCCCTTCTGGCATCTATTGTCATGGAAATGTCATGAAACAAATACAGGCAGATGATTCAGTTTTACAACACATGCACCAGATACTTATTACCGGCTGAGAGGATACCAGTTGATCATCTCTGCAGAAAAATCAAAGTTCATTTATGCCTTCCAGTTGATACAATACAGATAGCAGTGCATATCCAATTTATTTATATTCTTTCGCTAATCATGTAATGCATTTCTGCTTCCTTCTACTTTCCCACCTTGAGCTTGTATTAAGGTTCTCATAGGCTCAGCTCACAGTCAGTCATATTGGGTCATTGGCAGATAAGTACTGAGGAAACAAAGAGCACCAGACTCAAATGAAAAAGTCCTGGGTGATGCCCTGGTAATGTTCTATATTCAGACAGAAAGTGACTTTAGGCCAGAACATCATCACCAGGGCTCGAAGTTAGCCCCAAACATCACACATCTAGCCAGAAGTTGCTTGCTATCTGAGCAGAACTGAATAGAAAAGATATTTTCCAAGACATACGTTGACGGTCCTGAGCTTTCACCAGGCTTTTCACCCAAATAGCTATGTATCAATTAAGCAATTTTAAAATGGCCAGGTTCGTGACTCTGAGTGAGCGAGTTTGTGCCAGCGGAAGCTGGAGGTGTACATCTCCTACCATTTCCATCATGCCTGGATCCAATTACGAGTGCAAGTGCTGATTTTGGAACCTACGATACACAGCCAATCCATGTGGCTTTGATCATTTTTCCCTAGAAAGACATCAGAATAACATTATTCTCTTCCCATTGTGCCATGTGTCGTTCACTGGCCTGCCTTAAAATTATAAAATATTTTCTCAGACTCACTAATATTAGTAGTGACAAGCTGTATACCATGTAAGAAAGTCAGTATACTACAATAATTGTACCGAATGTGGCACAGGCGCATCGACAGCAGTCTGGGAGTTTGTGGGGCATGCATGCAGCATGCCACACCACCAAATCTGAGCTAAAATGTGAGGAAGAAGGGGCACAGAAAAGGTAACACGAGTAGTAAGAGTGCACTGTAAATGAGAGTGAGTGGGTTTGAAATGAATATGACTGTGTTTCCCTATTCATATAACAGGCAGATGCATTATTATATATTCTGCAGATATCTTCCCAGGGAGATCACGCTGGGCTCTTCATTTTCCTTTTAAGTGCCTTGTTGACAGGTACAGCAACAGCACTGCCCCATCTGGGAAATAAACCCATACTTAACCAGAGCACTAAGCTGCCACTTGACAAGATCAATTTAAGGGGGAGAAGTTGAGCTGGTGAGTGGGAGCAGAAAGTGGAACAAGGGAAAAGTTCCATGCCTTTGCATTGTTTTCAAGCCAGATCCGGAAAACCAAATCCATCCAAAGCACACAACAAAGCACCATCAGCCAGAGCTTATAATTGAATTTATGCTCCCTTGCAGAGAAACAAATCATTTCCCTTGACATGCATTGTTGTTACATTATTAAATGCAGCAAATTCACAACCTTGAGAGATTTTCCTATTCTTTTTGTGTCCATGCAACCAGGGCTGGCTGGCATTTTCCTTTGGATTGCAAACCAGGCATGTGAAACTATGGAACTGCAAATTCTGAATCCTATTCCACCATATTAACCAAATACATGTGCTGAAAGGTTTACTTATGACCACAAGGTATAATAAACATCCACATTTTTGATAGGTGGTGCTTCTATTTTTAAACAAAAAACAAACATTGGTCAAACCTCTCTAAGTCATGGGTGACTAAGTGTTTTCGAAAAATCACGATAAGAGTTGTAATTGCTTGTAGTTTCTCAAGGTGCCCAATGGGCTCCTTCCATTTTAGTCGAAAAAGCCTTATTTTCCCGTGCTGTGAGAAGGTATGTGTGTTCTGGGGAGATGATAGTCTCCAAACATCACGACAGAGTATCTGTCCTGTGTCCATGTTCTCCACAACTTTCTAGAGATGTACAAATTACAACTCACTCAACCCCCTAAAAAAAAAAAAAAAAAACCCACGGGCCTCTTTGAAAATCTCTTAATGCTTGTATGGATTCTGTTTAGACAAAGACATATTGCTTTACTTAAGGCTTCCATGGCAGGTTTTTTTTAGGGTTCTTTATTGGATGATTTGACCACGTCCAGCCAAAATGGAACCAGATGGCTGCTGGATCTTTTACAGCCTAAATAGAGGGAAAGGAAAAGCCTGGAACTATCTGAAAGTGAAAATACCTCCACTCAACCCATGCTCATGAAGACTGACCTCCCTCCTTGTGGTGTAATGGCAAAGCCACATGGTTTTGAACATACTGACCTGGCAGAAAAGGCATTGCAGCAAGCACTGAAGTACAAGGGTGACTATATACTATATTGCTCCAAAGTCTTTTGCTCTGCTCACTGTGGGGGCATTGAAAGAGAATTGCTGCGGGATATGGTACAGTGCACTGCTAAGCTTACAAGTAGAGGACCATACACTCAATCTTTGAAGTGAAACACTGTCATTGCACTGCTGAGCAATACTCTTAGACTGTATCCCTTACTAAAATGGGTTTTCCTCAATACTGACTGAATGAGTATGCTCATGCATAAGTTTTCTTCTCTTGGCAAAGAACCTAAAACTTTCTACATATAAAAAGTGTGAATACATAAGTGTACTGTTTAAGGTCTTTGCATATATGGTAGAGAGCATTTAGAATTGGCTTATAGAAGGAAGATTTACAGGTTTCCATGTTTGAATGTGAATGCTTCCTGTCCTGAGTGTTCTCACATTTATGATTAATGTGAGAGCTTTCTTCCCAGCTGTGCATTTTCGAAACATGATCTAGACTGACGTTTCTTCCGTTGCTGTGGGATTTTCACAGGAAATAGAATCCATGAGAGACCCCCATAGAAAGAGTTTGGTACTAACTGCTGATTCAGCACAACAGAGACAAGCAGCCCCACAACACATGAAGAGGAAAGACTGCTGCAAGGCAGTGCTTATGATGGTCTGTTTATGAGACAAGGATTTGATAAGCTCTGTGACTCCCGTCGTGGGCCTGCCTGCAATTTCTCTCATTAGCAACATCTTATCCAGCTTTTGATATTTGGCCATTCCAAAAGAGGACAGAGAGATGCATTGTCATGATTTTTTAAATTAATCTCATTCAATAATGCCCAATGTTTGTCACTGACTGTAGTAGCCTTCTTATTCTTAGTAGATTAAATTTTGAAGTGGGGATTTTCAGCTCAAGCTCAGTGTAATCAAGGACAAAGATTAATGTGTCAGTGAAACTGGTTGTAAAGAGATCACACCAACTACTGCAGTTGCCCGCAAAGAAATTAGTCTCACTACATCAACATTTTTGGCTGGCAAGGTTATGTCGGGAGGAGAGGCAATAAAGTGAATGCTGAACTGCTTTGCTCCTGCCCTGTTTAAAAACAACAACCCACAAGTACCTAGCTGAAAGCAACTAACAAAGCATGAATTAGTTTGTAATAGCACAGCAATTCTCATGCCTAGTCGTGGAAAGCTGTTCAGCTCTTCATGGCTTCAACGAATGTCTTCATGGAGGCGCCTTACATCATTGCCATGTCATTTATCCAACTTATTTCATGATGAGGTGCAGGGTGCTGATGCTGACAGCACCAGTCCTGTTGAGCGAGAGTCTCTGAAAACAAAGCGCAGACGTCCGGCTATGCAGCTTTTTGCCAACACTGACTTCCCCGACTATCTCTAGATGCTGAGGTTATTTTTCTTGGCCCAGAAATCACCATATGGAGCAGTGAAGAAAATGTAAATATTCCCTCTGTTGGAACGTCAGTGAAACATTTGCAGAGGGTGCCGTATCTGTCTGAGAATAAAAAAAAGATGCAGTGGGCAAAATAATTTGTCAAATGGTGGCACTTTTTTATTTTGGTTCTGTACTCCATTTTTTTTAGTTTGAAAGGATACAATGAAATTGAAATGCAGACTGTCATCTTTAAGAGGATATTTTCATCCATATCAGCAGAATCATTTAAAAATGACAGCATCTTTGCTACATAGTCCCCCCATTTTGGGCACCTCAAAAGATATTGGACAATTTAACTTAATGTAGACTAAAGTAATCATTTTTAACATTTGGTTACGGACTGCGTGAAGTCTGTGATTCATAGACATCACTGGATGCAGGGTATCTTCACTGGTAATGCTCTGCCTGGCCTTCACTACAGCCAATTTCAGTTCCCGCCTGTTTTGGGGGATATTTGCCTTCAGTCTCTTCTTCAGAATGTAAAATTTTTATTCAATTGGATTCAGATCCATTGACTCATCCAAAAGAACTGTACAATGTATCATGACGCTCACTGTACATGGATGGCACAGAAACATAGAATACATGTATACAAATTACATATGTATAAACTTTATTAAATACAGCCACTATTTTCTTGCAGCAGTTAAGGGTGCAAAGATTGTCATGTGCACTCACAATGTGTTGATCAGAGAGACTGAATCTCAGCCTTGACGGTTGCATTTGGACTGTTGGATAGGAATGCAATATGGTTAAAGTCAAGCCATTCATTAAGAGCGGAGAAGGAAGTATCATTCTGAAGCTGTAGGCTTTTAGTGTTCAAAGATCAGATGGTTTTCATATGAATCTGTGATGACTGCCATTCAGTGAATGCACCTAAAATGCTCAGTAATGCTCGAGCAGCCCAAAGCACAACTCCAAAACATGATGACACTGCTGCTCCAGATTCACCCGCTGTCATGACTGTGCCTCGGAAATCCAGATCTGCCCTGGCTACCTGGGCATACCCTAACTATGAATGCAGCCCTTAACTAAAAAAAAAAAAAAAAAAAAAAATGCTTTTTCTTGTTATTAAATTAGGCGTCCGGACAAGAACTTCAGAAGTTGAAAACTGATGCTAGGATTTGAGAAACTATTCAAACGGTTACACTGAGGCAGACCATAGAAAGCTTGGTAAATTGGTTTAAAAAAAAATATATCGCGCGAATGAGGTTTATTTATAACAAAATATCCAGTATTGCCTGGTGGGCGAAAGATGTCATGAAGACCTCTTCAGAGGCAGAACACAACTTTAAATTGAATTACACCCCAGCTGCAGAAAATTACGACACGGACTGTAATCATAAAGTTTCCTTCTCTCCCATTTTAGCATCACTGCTCGCGTACATTTTCTGATGAGTATTACGAATAAAGTTTGCATTTTTTCGACAATGTTTCCGGAGAAACATCTTTTTTCTGATATTTCCATCGCTATAATTTTGAAAACGATCCATCAGCAATAGACTATTACGAAATAATATGACCCCTGTATTGCCAGCACTGTGCACTGAATCATGCAGACGGAGCAATTCCCTTACCGTAAGAAGAAATAGTAAGCATTGTTCTCAGTGACGCTGTACGAGTAGCAGGGAAAGTACCCCAGCCCGCTAACATTAAACCTGGAGCCAGCGGGCACCTCCAACATGCTACCCCACGCCTGGTCGCACAGCAGCTCGATCTCAGCTGAGAAGAAAAGGTCTGGATCATGTTGCCAAGGCAGGTAGTTGTACAAACTGTACGAGTCCTTGTGGAGCGCTAGAACCTTAGCGAAAACAATGATCTCCGCGAGTTCAGCTCTGCACGCTTCAGTCTGAGGTCTCCAGTCGTGTGGAAGCTGGCACCCCCAAACTGCTCCCAAACAGGTCAACAGAATAAGTGCGAAAACGGCGCCCATGTTGAACAAAGCAATTTATTAAACAGAATAAATGTTCAAAAAATATAATTTTCCTCGGAAGGTCAACATATGCCCACTCAAATGCGCAGACTGAACGTAAACTAAAAATAAAAACAAATATCCAATCGAAAGTTGCGACCTTCGGGTATTCAGCTTTCTTTTAAAATCGTTATACGGTGTTGGAAAAAAAGGAGAAAAAAAAAACACTCAAAGAAATTTGCCGTGCATCATCAGCAAATTTTCACTGCGCTTGGTTCAGCTGCATATGAGAACTAGGGTCCACGTTCATTATCCCACAGCGTGCCTACGCGGCTCCACACCAGCATGCAGTCTGAATTTGTTGCGCTCAGGCTTTTGCCCGTATTACAGCGGGGAGCGGGTTGGTTTTACTGTTCTGTCCTTACCTGAAATCCAATACGGGTTGCATTTTGTTCTCCGTTCACCATGCATTTTATTCTCGTGCTTTTTATCCTCATTCTGGAGAGTCTGTCGGTGACCAAAATCAAAACCTCAGGCTGCGGTCGTATTACCTGCCTGTTCGCACCTGTGCAATTCATAATTATGCAATTATGCGTTTTACTTTCCTTATTTACCCATGCGAACAGCCAACAAATTGACAAAACACGATTGAACTTGGGACAGTGGCGTAGCCAGCGGGGGTGCTAAGACACGTCCCTTTTTGACTGCAATTAGTAGTTCTCAATCATTTTCCTTTATTGACGCGTTTTCCAATTATCGTAATTGGCAACCGAAGACACGGTTTCTCTCCATATGCGATCTAACAGCGATTAAATCATGGGCTAAATTCAGTACAGTTGCGGAACAAGAACAGAGAATTGGGTTGCACAAAACTTGCGTTTAAAACAACTATTAGCCCTGACCTGTCCTCAGTCATTTTCATAATTAACAGAAGGTTCACTCCCAGAGCACTCCACAGTTAACAGGTGCTGCTTGTTCTCCCCGATTAGGTAAGACGACAATCATTCATCTGGACGCGTATTTGCTGTATTTAAATCAACGTCATTCAAAATTGCATACCTGTCGACTCTCACGCAAATAGCTTGAGCCGCAGGCTTTTTATAGCCTATTTAACTGCCGAATGCCACTTTTTGTTTTCCAACCCACACAATGAAAATCCGCGTTTCATTGGAACGCGGACCAGTTCAATCATCGCAAAGCATTAAGTAGCTAAATTATTTTTCTGTACTGAATTTTGCCCATGATTTCATCGCTGTTAGATCGCATATGGAGAGAAACTGTGTCTTCAGTTGCCAATTAAGATAATTGGAAAACGCGTCAATAAAGGAAAATGATTGAGAACTACTAATTGCAGTCAAAAAGGGACGTGTCTTAGCACCCCCGCTGGCTACGCCACTGACTTGGGACACCAGTAAGTGTTTCTAAGTAAGAATTATTAAAAATAAATAAAGAAATAAAGTTATATGTATATATTAGTCAGAGATGGATTGTAAAGCGGAGCAAATCAAATTAAGTGATGCAGCGTCTTTTATACTTTCTTTGCGAGAGGAAACACATTATTGTAGTACGAATCGCTATTGTTGTCAGGCGTGTTGTGTTGTTCTTGTTGTTGTTTTTGTTGTGTGAGGGCATGCGTCTGTAGTATGTGTGACAAATAGTACATTTCCAGCATAAAGTATATGATTAAAACATACAAAAAATGAATGCTATTCTGCACTCACAGATAATGATGTTATCTTATACCTTTCAAAATACATTTAACTCTAGATTACAATTTAGTGATTATGCCAGTAACAGTATTTGACCAGTATTTGTACTATACGTGACTTGCACCAAAGTACATTTTTATTTACATTTGTATAAATACAAAGCGGTGAAATGTAACCTTATTACCAAACTGACTACCTTCCATATGCTGGCACATCATGTCAGATATTTATTTTGTCAACTAGAATCCAGATTCATGCACCTTCAACCTTTTTCAGAGGCAACAGAAACACCTCAGTACATATGATAACATTATTAACACAGTCCTTCAAAACTGTGCTGTTGGTATGCCACGCTACAGCAGTCTGAAAAAAAGATGTGAAGTTGCTCACACATGGGCAAGTCATCAGGACATCTCCAGTTCCTTATGCAGCAGTCTCATATCCCCTCAATGTCATACATAAGATGGATATAAATCTCAGTCTGTATGCTTGTGTGCATGTGTGTTTGCGAGTCTGAGACACGGTGGTCAAACGGGCCAACTGCCGCCCCAATGCCACAAAACTCAATATCATTTTTTTATTAAGTGTATTGTATATCTGTGAGGAATTTTTACGTTCTGCCTGTGTTCGTTGGGTCTTCCCTGGGTGGTTCAGTTTCCTTCCTCGGGCCAAAGACATGTCCATCCGTTATGTAAACCGCTTCTTCCTAATTAGTTTCGCAGAGGAGCCTATCTGCACTGAGTATGTGCGAAAGGCAAAAATTTAGCCCAACGTATGCTCTTGAACTATGAGAGAAAACCGGAGTATACCCACGTGGATAGGGGGAGAATATGCAGACTCAGCACACGAAGGCCCCTGGCTACATTCAAACCCACAACCTTCTTACGTGTGGCAACAGTACTACCCAATTTTACCACTGTGCCGCCCCCAAAGACATGTGCGCGAGGCTAACTGACCACTCTTAATTGCCAGAAGGTATGAGAATGTGATGAATGGTGCATTATCCTGATGATTGATTGGCAAACAGTCTAGGGTTGTGTCCCTACCTCTTAACCATTGCATGTTGGGATTGGCTCCAGCCTCCCTGCCATCTTGACCATGAAAAAAATGAGTGAGATAATGGATTGATGAATGGATGTTACTATGTGCGTAGGTGTCCTCTATAAGTAGGGACTTGGGGGGGCAGGGAGGTTAGAGAGTGTTACACAGAGGGAAATGCAGACTGCCCTGATGGAAGCTGACAGCGTTACATGCACTATTGATGATATATTTTTAAAGCAAAAAAGCATGGTGAGGGGCTTTTGAGCAGCAGGCGATGGGAAATCGAAGGGGAAGAGCGTTCATGATAACCTGAAATGTTTTTATCTAAATGCAAGAAGCATTAAAAATAAATTTCAAGAACTTGAGGCCGTTATGATTAGTGAAGGCTATGACATAGTTGGGATTACAGAGACATGGCTTAGTGAAGAGGATGGAGATGAATATAATGTAGAAGGTTATAAGCTCTTTAGGAAGGATAGATGTAATAGGCGAGGAGGAGGGGTGTAGCACTCTATGTGAACGAAAAACATAAATGTGCAGGAAATTCCTGAAATTGAATATTCCGTGCCTTGTGAAGATATCTGGGTCAGGCTCACTGGCAAACACGAGACTGGTTTAAACATAGGTGTATGCTATCGACCACCAGCTTTGGACAGTACAGTCAATGAAATGCTCCTTAAGAGGATTACGCAAGCTTGTAGAGGAGGAGGGACTATTATTATGGGAGACTTAAATTATCCTGGTATTGATTGGGAAATTGTGAAAGGACAGGGTAGGGGGGAGGAAGAATTTCTAGATGTCATAAATGATAATTTTTTGGTGCAGTATGTTAATAAACCTACAAGAGAGAAGGCAATTTTAGATTTGCTGCTCTGTAATGACCCAGATAGAATTAGCAATGTTGAGGTACTGGAGCCACTTGGGACAAGTGATCACTCTACTATTAATTTTGAGGTTTCATGGGAAGTTAAAAAAGTGTCTCCAAAAACAAAAATTTTTAATTTTAGGCGAGCAAACTTTGACAGGATGCGGTCATATCTAAGTGAAACAAACTGGGAGACGCTCCTGGACTGTGAGTCTGTAAATGAGATGTGGGAAAGATTTAAGGGGGTTTTACTTGATTCACAATGTAAATTCATTCCAAAGGTGTCCAAAAGTAAGCTGAAAAAGCAGAATCCTCAGTGGATGACAGCAGCTATTCGTAGGAGTTTGAGGGAAAAGAGGAATCTTTATAAGATGTACATAGAGGATAACAATGAGATTACTAAGGCCGAATTCTGTAAAATGCGGGCTGTGGTCAAAAAGGAGCTGAGGAATGCTAGAAGACTGTATGAAAGACAAATTGCAGAGGGGGCAAAACTAACCCTAAGCGCTTTTTTTTCAGTACTGTAGCAGAAAAAGGAAAGTCAAAGAGCAGGTTAAGTGCATAAAGAGTAAAAATGGATCGCTGCTATATGATAATAAGGATATTGCGGACACCTTAAACGGTTACTTTGTTGAGAATTTTACCTTAGAGCGGTCTTTATTCGCCAGAGGGCTTGTCCAATGCTCAAGATTATTTAGCGGAAATTGAGGTTAGGGATAACGTCAGATAGACAAGTTGCATCAACTAAAGGCAGATAAGGCGGCGGGTCCTGATGGCTTATATCCTAGAGTGCTCAGGGAAGTTAGTGAGATCATCTTTAAGCCGCTATCTGCCATCTTTAGACGGTCTTTAGAAACTGGAGAAATACCAAATGATTGGAAACAGGGCAATATAATACCAATATATAAAAAAGGGGACCGTACTGAGCCAGGTAATTACAGGCCAGTCAGTTTAACTTGCATTTGCGGCAAAATATTGGAATCTATCATAAAAGATGAGCTGGACTTATTTCTTGAACGTAACAATATCTTGAGGGATAGCCAACATGGTTTTCGTAAAGGAAGGTCATCATGCCTGACAAACCTTCTGAATTTTTTGAAGAGGCCACCAAGACTTATGACCAGAGCAGGGCTTATGACATCATATATTTGGATTTTCAGAAAGCATTTGACACAGTACCGCATAAGAGACTAATTTTTAAAATGAGCTCCATTGGAGTTACAGGTGGTATTCTGAAGTGGATTCATAACTGGTTGCAGGACAGAACACAAAGAGTGGTGGTCAGTGGTATATCATCTGAGCTAGGTAGGGTGGGGAGTGGCCCCCCAGGGATCGGTGTTGGGACCCCTGCTGTTCCTCATCTACATTAATGACCTTGATAGGAATATTGAGAGCAGATTAGTGAAATTTGCAGATGATACTAAATTGGGGGCTTGGCAAATAGTTTAGAGTCCACTAAAGTGATTCAGGATGATTTGGATAGAATTCAGAATTGGGCAGAAATGTGGCAAATGAAATTTAATGTAGCTTAAATGTAAAGTAGTACATGTAGGTAATAAAAACATTAGACGGGATTACTTCATGGGAGGTTTTAAACTGGAATGTGCTCCACAAGAGAAAGATCTGGGAGTGATTGTTGACCAAACCCTCACAGGCTCTAGCCATTGTGCCGTAGCTGTTAAAAAAGCCAATCGGATGCTGGGATACATTGCCAAAAGTATTGAGTTCAAATCCAAGGAGGTGATGCTTCTTTTGTACAACACATTCGTCAGGCCACATCTAGAGTATTGTGTACAGTTCTGGGGACCATACTTTAAGAAAGACATAGAGGCTTTAGAGAAAGTTCAGAGAAGAGCCACGAAGCTAATTCCAGGTATTAAAGATGAAAGCTATGAGAAAAGGCTGAAGATCCTTAATCTCTTTAGTCTTAGGAAAAGGAGACTAAGGGGTGATTTGATTGAGGTCTTTAAATATGTTAAAGGGATTAACAAAGTGAATTATGTAGGATTCCTTCAACCAAGTGTTGTTAGCAGAACTCGGGGTCACAAATGGAAGCTGACTAAAGGTAAATTTAGCACTGATATTCGGAAATATTTCTTCACCCAAAGAGTAATTTCAGTGTGGAACAGCTTGCCTGACCATATTGTTGAGGCAGAGACCTTGGGAGTTTTCAAGAGCAGACTTGACTTAAAGCTAGATACCATTGAGTATCTGAAGTGATATATTCACGATGGTACAAAGAAACTGGCGAGCCTAGTTGGGCTGAACGGCCTGTTCTCGCCATTCATGTTATGTTGTTGTTATGTTATAGGTTTCTTGCCAACTGAAACCAAAAGGACAAATAACAATGACATGGTTAACATATTGCAAAGTAAATGCCCAGATTATTGTCCTCATACAGAGAGATCTATGTTCTTACTGCTATGTGCAACACTTCCTAACGATGGCATCAATGGCTGGTGCAAAGTCCATTTTGAAAGTTTTCGGTCTTGATTGGCCAAACATTTCCTGACATCTTTGAAGTTTGACCTGGTATCGATCACACTGATTGCAGGATGTGTTCGAGTCAGCCCAATGTTGACTAAAATTGGGCTAATGTGAGGGTTTGTATTGGTGGAAACACTGTCATTGACCAATTTCATATTCCCTGTATTGTGTGTGAGGTAAGCTCACCTAGACTTGGTGTCATGCATTTGAAGTTGGGTTGTTTTCATTTGTAATGCAGCCCTACCACCTGCCCCGCTACCACACTGGTAACCTATTCACACAGACTGTTACTACCTCTTTTTACTCTGAAATTCATTAGCAGCTTTGCTGAACATATTACAGCTTGGGCTCAGTAATCTTGCTGCAGGTGGCTGATGAGACACTTGGTGGTGACAACTGGAGAACACTGTAGATTCAGGGGGTCCAGAGAGAAAATGCCTATAGGCTAGGTGTGTCAGTCGGGAAGGTCTCATAATGCAATTACACTTAGATGAATTGATACCTCTTTAGCATGCCCATGGCTCATTATAAAGGGATACGGACCTCCTCAACTGGTCATATCTGTAACTGTAGAGAGAAAAGACTGGCTCCAGGTCAGATAATTTGACTGACCCAGGTGAAAGGTTGATAGTCCAGAAATCAGAGCCTCAAAGTCCTCTCATTTGTTTGTTCCACCTATAAATTTAGCCAGATGATTTCACTATGTTAATTATATCTTTTGGCGAGATAGTTATGCTAAGTAGTATAGTCTGATAATAAGAGCAAAATGCTGGAGAGGACAGATTTTAAGTCTCTGGATACTTTAAATCTTGATTGGTATGACTGGACAGAGGGGCGTTTTTCTGTGATAAATGGGTGTTTCTCCCCAGGGCTGAAAAAGAAGTCCTTGTCTCCCGCCTTGAATTCCAGTGATATTGCCACACTGTTTATGCACCTACTAACAACTCCGAATATACTACAGAAGCACATGGTGCTGATGTGCACGATATACACTTATGACCCAAAACTTTATGACCATTTGTTGAATATGCTGCTGGTCCTCCGCGTGTCATCAAAACAGCTCCATAAAATTGATGTTCACGTGAATGTCTAGACCTCAGTTTCCCCAGAAGAACTTTTCCTGGAGTATCATACTCCCTCCACCAGCTTGTCTTGTCCCTCTGGCCTGATGCCACCTTTTCCCCAGGTAAATGGTGGACTCGTACCAAGCTTTTCTACATGATATCAAACAAAATAGGATTGATTTGTCCAGGCAGCCTTCCTCCATTGCTCCAAGGTCCAGTTCCAATGCTCATGCCCATTGTGGGCAATTTCAACAGTGGACAGGGGTTAGAATTGGCTCTTCGACTAGCCTGCTGTTACAAAGCCTCATACACAGCAGTGAGCAATGCACTCTGACTCATTCCTGTCATAACGATCATCAAAATTTTCTACAATTGTGCCAGAGTGGCTCCTCTGTAAGTTTGGACCAGACAGGATGACCTTCATTGCCATTACGCATCAATGAGCCTTGGGCACTCAACATGCTACGGGCGATTCATTGTTTTTCCTTCCTTAGACTACCGTTGGTAGAAACTCCCCACTCCTGACTGGGAGCGCCCCGCAAGCCTAGCTGCTTTAGAAATGCTCTAACCTTATCAAAGTTCCTCACATTCCATTGCTCCTGCATCAAACATGTCGACTACCAGAATGACTGTTGGCTTAATGTCTGATGTTGAATGTTGCAGACATGGGCAGACAATGGCAAATCTGTATTATTTGCTTCATCTGTGGGTGGCAGAGGCAGCTGCTGAACTGAAAATTGAAGAGCAGCAAAAAATACTTTTACACCAATGATAAGTTTTGACCTATTTTCAGTCATTTTCCTGTATTCACAAGTTTTCCAGTGATTAGAATAATCCATTGGCAGGTAAAAATAATGCCTTTTTCAGAAGACAATGCATGGACGATTCAAAAATAAATGCAATTCAACAAAGTTGCTATTTTATTCACAAAGTATGCTTTACTTTCCAAATTAGCTTGTGGCATATCCTGGGATTCAGGCTTTCAAACTTGCACTTGATTGTTTAAATTAAAACTATTATTAGCTGCGCTTATCCACAATGTTGAGCAGCATTAAGTATAATGCCCCTTATTTTGCATATACAAGTGTTAAAGAGTTTTATCTTTCGTCTTTTCATATGGAAGAGAACTGGCTACACCTGATTGTGTTGAGTGTTTTTGGAGTTCACGCATTCTTAATCAAGGAAAATTGTCAAAACTCTCAGGTGAATGCTTTCTGTGTCTCCTCCCATTCAGCATCTAATGTGTCTTTAAGCAGTACGTCTCCTCTAATTGGTTTACATCTCGCATGTGCCCCTATTCCCGGCTGTGTTTTGCTCATTGTTACTTTCTGATGTACCTGTGACATGTATTTAAACCCCCTGCTTTAAGTTGCAAGTCGCTGGATTGTAATTCACAATTTGTGCTTAGATTCAAAGGTATTTCCTTGTAGAAACTCTTAATTTTTTAGAAAGTTAAACGTAACCTTCAATAATAGTGATTTAAGAAAACCCTCTTCCTTGCCCAGGTAATTGGGACAAGCTCCCAAGCACTATTCAGACTCCAGGATTGGGATCTCACTCTTGTAAACCTTGTCCAAGTCAGCTCCTCTGTCGAGTTTGCTCCGAAAAAGTTCCCAATTCTTCCACAGTTATCAAGATTGGAACCAACTACCTCTCATACCACTCCATCCCCCCTTGTGGACAGCTGGGCTTTGGCAAAATGTGCACTCTATAATTTCTAGACTCTAGAATTTCTGTATTCATACCTATGACCCTCTGTTTGACTCTGAAGAAGACATTCAGTCGAAACGTTAGTTACCTGCACCATAATAAATTGCCTAAGGAATCGTGTGCTCCAGAATTTCTTTCTTTGACACATTTAAGAGTTCTCATCATGGAGTGACTTGATGGCTTGAACATCATAGCCCTCATGTGGACTAATCTTCAGGATAAATACGGAGTGGAGTTCGTACTGTTCTCAGTCGTGTCTTCTCGCAGCATCCAGCCCTACTTCACCTCCTTCCTCAAACTATCAGGCGGAGCCGCTGGGCCTGAAGGGTGTTGCCCCATCTATCGTGACTTCTGCATGGCATTCAGCAAAGCCTGAGCTACATCACTTCCGCCTCACTGACCCTGTGATTTTGCCATTTACTTACTGCCTGAAACTTCAAAACCCCACCCAGGAGCCCCAAGCTATGCCAGAGTACATAAATCAGTCTCTGGCCTCTAATATAATTCAGCCGGAGCTGGTTTCTTTTTTATGGCCAAGAAAGATGGGTCGCTACGTCCCTTCATCGACTACCAGGGACTAAATCCATAAAGCATAGGTATCATTTACCCTTGATAGACACAGCATTCTCCAATCTCCAGGACTGCCACTTCTTTACCTAGCTGGATTTGTGCAACGCTTACCATCTTGAGCGCATACGGGAAGGAGATGAGAGGAAGACAGTGTTTAATCACTC
Source organism: Gymnothorax javanicus (assembly GCA_029692085.1). Lineage (NCBI taxonomy): Eukaryota > Metazoa > Chordata > Actinopteri > Anguilliformes > Muraenidae > Gymnothorax > Gymnothorax javanicus. The sequence goes on along the minus strand of CM056202.1, from coordinate 44,381,492 downwards.
ACATCGGAGGGGGAAAAATGGGTGAAATTTCACCTGTTTTGACTACTGTTACAAAAAGCTCTCGTCGCTTAAAAACTATACATACCTGACATATGGTTAAAAGTTTTTTTTTTTTTTTTTTTAAACTACAAACCTCCACCCTCATGACCAAGCAGTCATTTTCCACCTAAGTCCAGTTTCCTAAACTTATTTTCGGCCATAATGTGAAGGGAATGTCTAAAATTAAAACTTGAGGATCAAATTCAAATTTAGGAGATTTTTTGTTGATGCGCAGCTGCAGGTATTGTGGAAATATCACCAGTCTGGAGTATATGCATGTTCTAAAATACTTTAGAAAAAAAGGATGTTGAAATCTTTAACCACTCAAATTTTAGAGCAGTTTATCCAAACCATAGAAAAGAGCCTATTTTGCCTGTATTTTTTAATCTAGTGTCATAGAAAGCCCAGTATATCAAGCACTATAAAGGCTAAGAATATTGTTCAATGCGGTTTTGAAACTAAAGAACATGTTTATCACCAAACAGTTGGTTTTAACCAAAGTCCAGAATCTGATTTTTAGTTTCAATGATGTATATTCCTAAAATGTAATAATTAATTAATAAATAAATTAAATTAATAAGAACAGCTGCTTGCAACCAGGGTGTAGAATTTTTCCCTGATGTGGTACAGCAAATATAGATGAAATTACTCTTCCTTGGGCTAGCTGTATATGCTGATTGTTTGTGAATAAAATAGTATCAATATCTGTATCCTAGAAGATTAGGTATTATTTACTTTTCAGGCGAGTCCTTTTTGGTTTGGTTACCACAATGTCTTTACAGTTAATGATAAATGTAATTTTGAAAAGCTTTATCTCTATGTTCAAGTGAAGTGACAGTTCAACCAATTTTGCATTTATTGATGGCTAAATAAACAAATATGTAATATTTACAGTACAAGTTCCTTGATGCCATTTTTAAATGTCTGGTTACATCCTGCATTGTGCTGGATTCCAAATGACATCTCGAGCTCATGCACCATAAGTTAAGCTTAAATAAAGTGTATTCCTATCGTGAATTATATGGTAATGCAACTTACATTCAAAAATACCAGTCGGTCACGTAATCCAGCATCAAACCAGTTGACACATTATTGCTTTTTGTTATGTTCCCTGGAGGTTTATCCAACGCTTCTAATGAGTGCCGTGAAATGAGGGTAATGATGCAACTTTGTCCATACTACAGTAACAACAAATATTACATGCTAACCAAATTGAAAAACTTTCAAAATTAAAACCCAACGGCACGTGAAAACAGTACATTCTGATATGTAGCTAGCGACTCTAATATGTTTAAATTCACCACGATTTCCAGAAAAACTAACCCAGATGCGAACACTGTTTGCTCTTGAAGCAATCTGCATGTGATCTGGCTGCATGACAAGAGATTAAAAGCACTGACACGTACTGGGTACTATGCGATGATGCAAATGCAAAGACACTTCCACTAACGTAGATATGATGGGATTGACTACAGTCCCATTGAGTCGGCCATTGAAAGATATATAAAGATCATATAAAGATAAACAGCAAATAAATAAAAAATAAAACCGGATTTTCTTGAAGCCCAATTGCTTAAAGATCTTTCGAAACCATGTCTCACGGATTATTATGATCCTGGGCTGTTTACTAGGGAATGTACTGTATTTGACAACAGCAACAACCTGCAATAAATACAGGTGAGTGAATACCACTGTCAAATTATTTTGATTAAGGCAATAATTTGGTATTTTAACTGGAACCAAAACTTGGTAATCAAGAATGGATATCTCTGAAAGATAGTGAATAATAATATTAATGTGTTTTGCTAATTATACATTTGTAAATTATTAATATGATGGGCTTAGATAAATCCTGTAGCACTCACGCTACTGCTGGGGGGGCATTTGGAAATTAAGACGTTAACACACCCTCGGACCACTACGAATACCTGGCGATGCTGTTCGGGCTCACCAACACTCCCGCTGTGTTCCAGAACCTCATAAATAACATCTTCTGAGACATAGGGCACAAAGTACAATTGTGCTGTACCATACCACAGTATGATTGTCTCCCCTCTCCCCCTGCTGGTAAGATTTCACACTGGCCATGTTGTACGGTACCCGAGTACAGTTGCTTTTGACAAAATTTGTGGCAGTATGCACCTAGGTGGTTTTGAAATGGGGAAATATACACGAAGAAGTAGAAGCCACTGAAATTTATCTTTTTCATCACTTGAGCTGCCAGACTTTCGCACCGTGTTCCGCACTTTTAAGATATTGCAGCCGCATTTTTTTAAGCTTGTCACGGCACTGTTTTATTGTTCTGCAATAACCACACGAATGTAAATACTCGCATATTATTCTATTAATCTCCACGTTTCTGAGTGTAGTATCCAGTTGTGATCATTTTCGTCTGCCCAAATTTTGAGCAAGCGTTTAATTTCTTCATTTGATCAGAGAGATCCATTTGCCGCTATGTTTGTAAGAACAAAAACGTCAAATATTTAAAATGTCACGGAACACTCCACTTCTGTGCTCAAGTACAGTTGCTTTCACATTTGGTTCGAGTACGGATGAACCGTGCCGAAACCACCTTTTCCAAGTGGTGTTCACACTTACCAAATAAACTGGACTTTGGGGTCAAGTGTACTCGGATCTGTGCCCGAGTCATGGTCACCCAGTTCATCTATGTCTACTAAGACAACATACTAGTCTTCTCTCAAACACTGGACGGTCATACCCATAATGTCTGCTTGGCCATCCAAAAGCTCCTGGAGAACTAACTTTATCTGGAACTGGAAAAATGCAGATACTATCATACCACCCTCTCCTTCCTTGGTTTCTTAGTAATGCAGGGTGCCCTGAAGATGGATTGCCAGATGGTACAGGCTGTGTTGGATTAGCCAAACCCCACATATTGCAAGGAGCTGCAAAGGTTCCTTGGATTTGTTAACTTCTACTGGGGATTCATTCAATGGTCCTCCACTATTGCAGCTCCCCTAAGTATGCTGACGTCCACCAGGGTTCCGTTTGCTTGGACCCCTCAGACTGCCTCCTCCTTTACCCATGTGAAGAGGCCGTTTACCACCACTCCCATCCTCAAGCTTTCGGATACCCAGTGCCAGTTTGTTGTGGAAGTTGGCGCCTCTGACAGGGCGCTGGAGTAGTCCATTCACAGCAAGCTAACAATGTTGAATTACATCCTTGCACCTATTTTTATTGTTGATTGTCTGCCGCTGAGAGGAAAAATTCCATCGGTGACTGGGAGCTGTTGGCTGTGAAGCTGGCCTTCGAAGAGTAGAAGCACTGACTAGAGGGGTCCTGGCTTCCCTTCCTTGTCTGGATGGACCATCACAATCTGGAGCACCTCTCTATGGCTAAGAGGCTGAATCCTGGGCAAGGAAGGCCTTCTGCACTCTGGTGGGCGCTACCCTGCACCTCTCCTCAGTGTTCCACCCAGAAACAAACGGCCAGGTGGAGATGATGAACCAGGAGCTGGGCAAAACTCTTCAATGCCTGACTGAAAGTAACCCCACCAGGTGATCTGCAGGGTTTATTTGCTGCTCCCTGCCTTTGGGTCCACACTTGGATGGGCATGGATCTCTTAGAACAGGGCTATGTTCTCAAACTCAATATATGCATATATAGTTTTCAATAAACTATTTTGACAAAGTGGTCCTGACGAAATGGGGGAAAAATGTCTGGAAATATGAGACCAGAGTTAATGATGATTTCAAATTATCCTCTGGGAGATGCAGTAGGGCCACGGCAACCTTACTTATTGCATCAGGAAGGCCCTCCTAGCTGGGTTTAGGATAAGCCTTGTGGTGGGGGTGCAATCACCTCCTTTAGGGGTATCTCATAATTTATTTATTTATTTGTTTATTTCACAAAAATCCCTGTTACAAATGAAGAAACATACCCAGGGAAAATAAGCTCCTCTTAGACAAGAAGATTAATTTAATAATGGATAATTATGAATTTTTACATTATTACACACATTCTCTCACCATTCACACCAAGTTTATAAGCAAAAAAAAAAAAAAAAAAATTTGCTCTTCAAAAAGACAGTAATACCTTGCCCATTTTATATCAAAATTAGCCTTGTAATTTCTGCTAAAACATATATTTTGTTCTATCTGATAATGTAATTTTAATTCATTTTGAAAACCTTTAATATGTGGCTGGGTGCTTTGATATTTACTTTTCTATCTCATAATTGGTCCTTTATCAGCAGTCCTGACTGGGATTCTCCATTAAAAATGTTCTCACATGCTCTTCTAATTAGAATACTTGTGGCTATTTTACTTTTATACTGTAGCAGACAATATAAAACATTTTGATTAAACATTATTTAAGGGCCACTTGAGTTGGATGTAAGTGGAAGAAACATGCTACAAGCTTTTCATCAGCTTCATTAGCAATTTATGGGTCAATATTATACAATAACTTCTTCTAAAGAACAAAATTGTGTAAGAAAATAAATGTGATATTCACATAATTGTGTACTGCAAATGGCAAAATCATTTACTGTACAGTAATGGTCTGTGGGCAGCATTAGAGCACTAATTGTCATGTTATTAAGCATGGTCTATATTTTCAAAGTGCATGACTATGATTAATTCCCTGGCTTTTTGTTGTTGGCTTTGTCGAATGGCCAGCAGTCGCTAGTTTCTCACAGTAAACCTCTGAGCGTGCTGGATTATTTTTGTCATTGCATGCTAAATAAGCAAATGGATTCCTGTCGCTCACATTGTGAGCATACCCTATTGTTTGAAGATTCCAAACACAATGGTTGCTGGTGCAGAAGCAGTGTTCCAACAGCTTTGATCATCCAGGCAGTTCATTCCGTCTAATCACCAGTTAGAGTTGTTTGATGTGAGTGAAGTCCGGTATTTCTGTTTCGGGAAAAATAAATTCTGTCATCTTTTGAACTGCAGCAGTTGACAATCCCCATAGTTAAATATCCCTTAGGCTGGTTGTGAAATGCTTTTCCCCTTATGGATATAATTACTAGTCAGAAATATAGTAATGCCTTCAAGCAGAATTTCATTCTACCCCAGTCAAGTGTGAAAACAATGTGGGGGATTCTCTTTCATGAGATGAAATTCTGAATTATGAAGATGAAAGCAGCCTCACCTTGTTTTGTTGGAAAAAGATAAAATTGCTTTTTTTGGCGCCAGCAGAACCTAAAACTTATCTCGCAAAATTTCAGACCAAGATGACCAAAATATACCATATTTGTCATCGTGCTGGATTTACTGAAGCGCATTTCTGCCCCCTTGAGGTAACAATGATAAACTGCCATTGAAAATCCTTCAACTAAGTCCAATTTTCTCATTATATTTGTTCATTATATTTGTGGACAAGTATTTTGTTGAAAAAAACACAATTGACTGTAAAAAAAAAGAGACTTCACTTTGTTGGCTAAAAACTCATGCCGGTCCTCAATACGTAGCAAGTACAAGAACTCACATCCTTGAACTTACACCCTCACAAACACACACACACACACACACACACACACACACACTGTCATCCTCCGACAAAAAGCATTGAACAACTTTGCTAAATGCCTTTTATCTGAGGATGACAGTTTTGCAGATGATTATGACATTGAAGCAGTACTTCATATAATTTAACTTGTCGCTGGCCTCACTGCATAATTGCCTAATTCATGTTTTTGCAAAATTGAAATATCGGCTGCCTCTCCTTTTGTGTTGGTGAAAAACTGTTTTTTCCCCCTTTTCTCAAAACCTTAAATAAATAAATAAATAAATCCATTCTCTGAAATAATTTTTTAAAAAATAATGAAATAATAATTTAAAAAATGTACTGCTCTGAAAAATGTTTGGTTTTTTTTTTTTCAAGTATTTATTGACTTAACTATAGGTGTGCAAGTGCATATTGCACACATATTATTGAGAAAGATAGTTTTCCTTACAATGAGTGGGGAAATTGTTGCTTCAGTAATGTACTTCTCCCCGAGTTTAGTGTTTTGCACAGGAACAGTACCATTAAGAACAATGAAAACTATATATGGTCAGTATTTATTGAACAAATAAATAAAAATATAAATTTAAATATAACATATTCATGCAACAAGAATGGATTTTGCTTGTACATGAATGTTGGCTTCTTCTCATACGTTTGCTTTTCATACCATATTCTCATCGCTGCAAAGTGTCTTATTTGCTTTTGACAGCAGGTGGTACTGTTGGACAAGGTTGTAGCAGTGTGTTTAGGTTGAAATCTGAGATTGTATCTTGTCTGTCCTGGATGTTTTTAAAATTCTATGCAGAAAGAAAATTGTTGAATCCTTCGGGCTCTCAGAAAGATTTTGCTAAGAATTTTGACTTGATGATTCCTGATATTCAGGATTTTATCTTGGTTTTCAGAATCATCTACCCAATTAATTGTACATGATCTTTTGTGTCATGATATGGTACATCATACATTGCAACAATGAATTTCAATCAGGATACTGATCCAGAGCATTAATCAGAGTTCCACAGAATCCTTTTTGTCATGTGTCCCAGTCAGGCAAGTCTTGGGCAATATAATGTGAAAAACCAATATGTAACGTGCAATTTGAGTGGAAATAAAAAGGACCTAAAAGCAGTAAAAAATGTAGCCCACACTATGAATATCAATTTGTACTGAGATGAAGAGGATATGTATTTGTTTGTTTGTTTGTTATTGTGGAGAAAGTAAAAAATGTACTGTTCTTCTGTTTGGAAAAGTTAACCCTTTCAGTTACGTAGTCAAAGAAGCTGGTGATTTGGGTTATGAGAAATCAATTCTGAAAGCAGACTCCATTCTGGTTATGCTTCTGACAATCCTAAAATAATGTTTATATTTTTCACTGTAACAGAGCTGACCTTAGGCTAGTGCTAACTCAGGACGGTGGTTTAGTTACAACCCCAATTCCGACATATTTGGGACAAAGTGTAAATTGTGAATAAAATCAAAACGCAATGACTTCCAAATCACACCAGCCGGTATTTTATTCACAATAGAACAGAGATAACATAGCAAATGTTGAAACTGAGAAATTTTACAATTTTATCCACAAAATGAGCTCATTTCAAATTTGATGGCTGCTACAGGTCTTAAAAAAGTTGGGACAGGGGCCTGTTTACCATGGTGTAGCATCCCCTCTTCTTTTTAACACAGACTGGAGACGTCTGGGCATTGAAGAGAAAAGTTTCTTGAGTTTAGCCATTGGAATTTGATCCCACTATTGTTTAATACAGGCTTCCAGCTGCTGGAGAGTTTTGGGTCTCCTTTGACGGACTTTTCGTTTAAATATGCGCCAAATGTTCTCAATTGGTGAAAGATCAGGACTGCAGGCCAGCCAGGTCAGCACACGGACTCTTCTACTACGAAGCTGTGCTGTTGTAATAGCTGCAGTATGTGGTTTTGCACTGTCCTGCTGAAATACACAAGGCCTTCCCTGGAGTAGATGTCGTCTGGAGGGGAGCACATGTTGCTCTAAAACCTTTGTATACCTTTCAGCATTCATGGTGCTTTTTAAAACATGAAAGTGTCCCACACCATATGCACTAATGCATCCCCATACCATCAGAGATGCTGGCTTTTGAACTGAACGCTGATAACAGGAGGGGCGGTCCTTCTCCTCTTTAGTCTGGAGGACATGATGCCCATGATTTCCAACAAGAATGTCAAATTTGGACTCGTCTGACCACAGGACACTTTGCCACTTTGCTACAGTCCATTTTAAATGAGTCTTGGTCCACAGAACGCGGCGGCGCTTCTGGATCATGCTCAACAATGGCTTCCTTTTTGCGTGATAGAGTTTTAGGTGGCATCTGTGGATGGCACGCCGGACTGTGTTTACAGACAGTGGTTCCTTGAAGTATTCCTGGGCCCATTTAGTAATGTCAATGACAGAATCATGCCGGTGAGTGATGCAGTGGCGTCTGAGGGCCCGAAGATCACGGGCATCAAGTAAAGGTCTTCGGCCTCTACCCTTACGCACAGAGATTTTTCCAGTTTCTCTGAATGTTTTGATGATGTTATGCACTGTCGATGATGAGACCTTCAAAGCCTTTGCAATTTGACGTTGAGGAACATTGTTTTTAAAGTTTTCCACAATTTTTCCACGAGCCTCTGGCCATCTTTCCGTCTGAGAGACTCAGCCTCTCCCTTTTATAGCCAATCATGTTACACACCTGATGCCAGTTAATTTAATTACTTGCTAAATGTTCTTTCAGCTGATTCTCTTATATATTAATTGCTTTTTCAGCCCTTTTTTGCCAGTGTCCCAACTTTTTTGAGACCTGTTGCAGTCATAAAATTTGAAATAAGCTAATTTTGTGGATAAAATGTAAAATGTCTCAGTTTCAACGTTTGAAATGTTATCTATGTTCTATTGAAAATAACATATTGGCTAATAATATGCAATAAGCAAGACTGCGCTGCCCTTTTTATTGACCTATCAAAGGCGTTTGACACAGTTGACCATTTTAAACTCATAGAGCGGCTAAGTGCAATTGGGTTTGATATTAAATCTCTGAATTGGTTTAAAGATTATCTATCTGGTAGGTGTCAAGCTGTTGTGGCCGATGGCTATCAATCCAACTTTATTTTTCTTAGCAAGGAGGTTCCACAGGGTTCAATTTTGGGGCCCTTGCTGTTTGCACTTTTTATTAATGAGTTCGGTGCTAATTTTCTTAATAGTAAAATCCACCTCTATGCGGATGATACAGTCATCTACTCAGCTGCCCCTTCTGCTGATTTGGCTCTTAAAAATTTGCAGTCTGATTTCCAAATCTTCCAGAAGGATCTTTTAGACCTTAAACTAATTTTAAACTCTGAAAAAACTAAATTCATGCTATTCTCTCATAAACCAGCTGCTAGGTTTCATAATGGTAGCATCACGACAGTAAATGGAATCCAAATCGAAAGAGTTCCTTACTACAAATACCTTGGCATTTGGGTGGATGACAATCTTAATTTTAAGAAGCATACCGATGAGCTGGTCAAGAATTTGAAGCCAAAATTGGCTATGCTGTACAGGAATAAAGCCTGCTTTCCAAGGAGTTGCAGAAGACAGATTGTTCAAGCAACTATTCTCTCTAGAATAGATTATGGTGATGTAATTTATATGCATGCTGCACCCTCCTTGCTGAAGTCACTTGACGCAGTGTACCATGCTGCATTAAGGTTCATAACTGGAGATGGCTTCCGAACACATCACTGTACACTTTATTTTAACGCTGGTTGGTCTTTGCTGGCCGTGAGAAGGGAGCAACATTGTTGCCTTTTTTTTTTTATTTACAAGGCATTGTTGGGTAAACTGCCTGGATATCTGACCAGTTTGCTTAACATGAGGAAGGGGGAATACGGTCTGCGCACTCTTGACTTTTTGGTTTTAGATGTCCCAAGGGTGCGTACTGAACTGGGTAAAACTGCTTTTATGTATTATGCTCCACAGAAGTGGAATAGGATTCAACAGTTTTTAAAGTTGGAAAGTCTTATTTCAATTGATTGTTTTAAATGTCTTTTATTGGCTGCCACAAAGCAGGAATGTACATGTGTAATGTAGTCATAGTTTTTATTTATTGTACTTGGTGTTTTCTGTTTTTTGCTACTGGGCTCCATTGCAAAAGAGAGCTTGCTCTCAATCGGACTCCCAGTATAAATAAATAAAAATAAATAAATAATAAAATAATGTGATCTGAAAGTCATTGCATTTTGATTTTATTGACAATTTACACTTAGTCCCAACTATTTCGGAATTGGGGTTGTAGATAAGATGGCAAATATTGAAGGATGATAGCCAGCCAGCCCAACTGCCTAATGATCTTTGCGCAGAGCTTACAGATGTGCAGCTGTGCAGAGCTTGATATGCATTGCTTTAGCGATTTGCGCTCACCTCTAGCTGGTGGCAAATCACCACCACCACAGCTGAGCCTGATGGGAGTTATAGGCTTATTCACATTACTTTTGTCTTCAATAGTTGATTAAATTCACAAGCCACCTTTTCTCATACATGTCCCTGACAGCTAACCCATTAAAGAGCTAAGCAAGCACGAGGCGAAGACTGGCACATTCTACCTTGCGTTGAAATGTAAGGTTAATTATTCCATAGCCACCATAGGCCATACTCACGTGAATTAGGAGGCATACACCTTGGCTGAAATCAACCTGAGACGTATTAGTGGCAGCACATTTCGAACATACCTATTGCTCAGGATTTTAATAACGCCTGCTCGAGTATTTGAGTCACTTGAGGTCATTTACATCATGTGATCAGGTTTTTAATGTGAGCTGTAGGCTTGTTATCCCCTGATACACATTCCCTACTCGGTTCACACATTTTATTTTACGTATGGTAATTTCTTTATCTCAGTTATTTCCTCATCTCCAAAATTGACACATATATACTTCAAAAAAATCTGACGGTCAATGTTTTGTGTGGCATGAAGAAACACACAGTTCCTTGCTCTTTGTCGTCCTTGGAGCATCGCCCCTCTCCTTCTTCCCCTGTCCTGGCCCCTCACTACCCACTGCAGATCTGTGTCCGTGCCCCAGATCACAGAACTCTTCCCTCTCCCACGGTATAGCTAACATCCCTCTATACTTCCCTGCTCACTATCGTTTGGGCCAGCAAGGGCGGATGTATCCTGTGTCTGCGCTGTAGCTCTCTGTGCTCACCTTGCGTGAATAAACATCTAGCAAACATGCTTTCACTGAATGGAAGAGAACAATAGATTGAATATCTTTATTTATTTTAAAGTCAGAGAGGCATCAAAGACTAAATATTCTGTCCTACCTGCCTGATACTCTATTCCTGATGGACACCTTCATTGCTGCTTTACTGGAACATATCTGCATCAAAATGTAATTTTGTGCAGTACATTTTTCCCATAAATCAGTGGGTGACAGCAAGCATACTTTTCTGTATCATTCAGCTAATGTATACACTGTAGATTTTACAATGCACAATGCAGCTCCCTAACTGCAGAATTACTTCTGGCTCCTGAATGAATACGAGAATCGCTGATAATCCTATCATTTTAATGAAGCTATAACATTACCTTTTTGTGCTCCCACTGAATTTTAAGCAGGTCTCTCATTCCCATTTATACACCCAGCACATGCCATTATCCATTCCCTTGAGATCATGGTTTGCTACTCAAGAAAGAAAATGCAGTAAAATGATATAGCCTCTACATCACTAATGGCTGCCTGTCCGTGTGTGAGTTACAACGGGGCACAGATTAGACATCAAAACAACAACAGAACTGTGGCATTTCAACCCCCCTCTCGCCCCTGTCTGCCCTCCTCAGAGTTTGCTTGCCTGCTTGACAGAGATGTACTCATACCCACACTCATGTTTATTTACTGGCATTTATTGGGTCTCAGTGAAAGATAACAATGATAATGTTTTAAGATCCATTCTTATCTATTGTCATTAACTAGGAATATTATTTAAATGTTTTGACTGCTTTCCAAAAACATTCCAAACATTATATACAAACAGTAAATCAAATGCATACACACAGGTCATGTGAAGCGCGCGCGCGCACACACACATACACACACACAATCTGATTAAATTCCACTCTGCATCATGGTATCTGAGGAATCATGATAACTGTGGAATGCAGATGAAGCATTTGCTTTAAAAATAGCTTTTTTTTTTTTTCGCAAGAAAGTTTATTCAATAGTTCACAGAGATTACACAATTGATTGCCTAATTCAGTCATAAGTAGCTCCTGCACACTTGCTTTTGTTTCATGAAGAAATTCATTATATTTGAGGTCCTTCCCCCAAAACAGATGACTGATCGAAAATGTGAGAACTCATTCCTTTTAGCACCGCAACAACTAATGTGAGGATATGTGCAATGGAAAGGACTATTCAGCACCATCTTATTAAAGCACCAAAACACTCACAGAGCCATACAAACTCACTGTCCGGCAAAAATGCACTTTTAGTGAAAAATCTTGTTTGAGCATTTGCAACAAATTGCTTATCGACACATTTTAAGGAATGCTTTCAAATCCTCAACATAAAATATTTGCAATGCTGACAGACTGCATTTTATACCATTCATTTATAACAGGCAGTGTTAGGTAGCTGTTGTTATTGTCCATTATTATAAGAAATACAATAATATAGGGGGAATTTGAATGACCCCATACCTATCTGTATCATACAAAGACATCTCAGGTTATTTGTAACTCCCAGCTTCAGTTCCAATGATGCTCATCCGCTACATTCCGGATCCTTCCACCTCCACAGCCTCACTATCAGGACTCTGAAATGAGGTTTAAAAAAATTGCATGCACCTCACAAAGCCAGCAAATGCAAAATAAATAAATGAACAAATATTGACTGGAGCAAAAGGGAGTGTACTTTTTTGTCTGCATAATAAAAACTATGAGGAGATCTCAATCCTTTTGGCCACACATAGAAATATGATGTATCTGTGATACATTACATCACAGATGTGTAATTGACAACTATAAGCTATTTAGTACTTATTGCTAAATATTCAGGAAATAGAATATTTATTGAATGTAAACATATAAACCTTAATAGTTTTATGTCATCTTAATTTTGAAGATACATTATTCATGAAAGCAGGTAAATGAGAAATACATATTGCTATTTTCCCCACTTCGTTCAGTATCACGTACCCACAGACCACTGAACTAAGACTGGAAACCTGTCAATAACTGTCCAGGATTGCTCACTACCTGATCACTCACAAGTAAATATGAGATTCAAAGACTTACCGGGATTTTCTCAGGTTGTAACCCCCCATTCAATTGCATGATAAAACCTGCAGTCTGTGAAAAGAAAAATAGTGTCTCGTCAGGAATCTTGTTGACGTACTGTATGTTTTCTAATAATACTCCTCTGGCATTTGTTCTCATCCAATTACAGGGATGACAGCATCACATCTCCCCCGAGCTATAGGAACATACTAAAAATGCTTCAGTCGGGAACACATCAGTTTGGTGTTTTTCACGCAGCAAGAATCAAAAAAAAATTACTCTTAAGCTTTTAGTCATGTATTTAGACTTTTGGCTCAATAAGACAAAAATTATATCAGCGAGGTGTGATTTGTCAATGGGGAAAGAAAACATCTCTTTTCAAGCAAACAGTAACTTAAAACCAGGTAACATTACCAATGTGAGAGAAAAGCCAGAGTCCCATTATGAAAAAATTCTAAAGAAACATTTTTTCAGTGTACATCTCATCTCCAGTTTGATTTTCTGCCCCACTAGTGCATTATCCTGAGTGAGGGGTGATGGGGCTACCCTGCACCCAGAGGGACGCGCCGGACTCACGTAATCCGAGCCCAGCTCCTCCACCTCGCTGTCGCTGTCTCCCTCGCTGTCCTCCGCACTAACCTCCATGGAGCGCTTCTCCCGCTGTCCGTGGCTCAGGAAGTCCACGGCCGAAAATTTATTGAGCAGAGCTGAAAAGCGTCCCAGAAACAATGTAAGTGTCCAGCAGCGGTCCAGCAGTTTAAAACTGCACCCATGCCCCTCCTGAGGGTAGGCAATCAGTGCACATCAAAAACAAACACTACCCCTACATTAATTCATCAAAAAATGCTGTGCATGTTTTTGCACACCAAAAGCCTTTGTGTAGAACTAAAAACACACAAAGTATATTCCTCCTCTTCTTTTTCTTCTTATGATTATTACTTTCAATATGTTTGAACTTGAGAATCTCAGAGAAAAGTTTGCCCACAATTTTTCCTATGAAAGGCATTGCAGACCTTGTTGATGGTCAGAGAGAGAGAAAGGGAAGGAGGAATAAGGAATAAGGAGTAAGAGGGCAGGTCTCTTACCTGCCTGTGTGAAGACGTGGGTCGTCAGTACCATTAGAAGCAGAGTTCTAGCCATGTCTCTCCTCTGGTGCACTTTAATGTTATGCCCCTGAAGCCCAAACACTTTGTACGTTACCTGTGATAAAGCCACGCCCCTGTACCCCACTGGCCCAGGAGGAGGATGGAAGTAGGCCAAACATGAAGCATTCTTTTCCACCTGCCCACTCTGTTTACCAGTGCATGGGCAAAAAGGACTTCCTTTTTAGTTTGAGTTCAAGGTTTCTTTTCTTACCAAATGTTTTGGCTCCCTCAAACAAGCTGGGACACTTTCCCCGCCAGTGAATGTTTTTAAAATTGCCACCCACTGCCAGCATTTTTGATATAATTTTTAATTGTTCTTTCAATACTATTTTTGTTGCAAGATATTTAACCTCGCCACCCACCATGTAACAGTAAAAACATTGATTGTCAAAATCTCGTCAATGTCGAGAAAGCATTTAGCCATAATTCACAGAAATAGTGGAGAATGGGTTAATATTCCCCATCAAAAATAGCATAATTCTTGTCAATAGCAGGAAATGGGTTAATATGAAATACACATGATGTTTGTGCCAGTTAGCGCTCCCAAGTGAAGCTGATATATTTGAACCTCTAAATCTCGGCCATTTCAACCAATGCAATGTTGTACATTGAGTACAGCTGCCACAAGCTAGTCAAGTTCTGATTTTGATGTACCCAGGTTGTGGCATCACTTAAGACGGGACAGTAGTCCATGCCTTCCTTTCAACAAGCTAGTTTTGGTCACTGTGATAGCTCTCTTCCACAGCTGCAGATAGTCCCAGTAACACCAAAGACATCGGGCTTTCAAATTAAAAGGGTTTTGATGTATGTTTTGTCACTCAAAATGTAAAAATCTCTCCCTTGGAAGTTAGTGTTTAAGGTGGCAGACTGATTAATCTCTTATGGGATGATCACATTCAGATGCACTGAGAGGAGCAAGACAGAATGCAGGCAGATTTTTTTCTCTCTCTCGCTCTCTCTCTCTCAGCAATGTATGCTATTCAGTGCTGGCTAGCTAGTTTCCAAGGCAGCAATACATCACTACGTTGCAAAGATACCAAGAATGTTGACCACAAAAATGTCAGCTAACCTGAACCAAAACGCCAACAAGCTCAGTATGGCACACAAAATTACAAATTCTGAAAATTTATTTTCCCTCCCAAAACAAAATCTTTGCCGACCCATTGTTGGGCTGCGACTCAGTCTTTGGAAATGTTTGCTTATTTGGCAGTTCGGGAAATAAAAGGTTCGATATCTTGCAGTTTTGTTTTGGCAAGTAATTGTATTTCTCCATTTCAAAAAGGGAGGATCATAAACTTTTCGGTGGAAAACCCCATGAGAACCCATGATGTCATAGCTATTTCTTTCCTTCACTTTCTCTCTGAAGAAGAATAGGCAGTTTTGAGTCAGCAATGATTAAGAGCTCTGTTCTAATTGGCCAATGAACAGACTTTTCGTCCTCTCACACAGCTCATCAACGGACACCGACTGATCCCTTTTGTGATAGTCTCTGAACAGATTTACTCGTAAATTACATGATACTGAAAGTATGGAAAGGTAATGAGTGAAGACTTGGCAACTTTGAGGGTTGCGCTTACGAATACATCCATGTGCGAAATGCAGCCACCAAACAAGTTTTACCAGCAGTTCGAATTCTTTTTAAAAATTAAAATAAATTGAAAATACTTAGCTTCAGATTCCAGGTTTGCCGGACACTTAAAATGAGGCCATCCTTCAGAAATGACTATTTTACTAGCAAGGATCACAACATCAACAAGATGCATTTAAAAGTTCATTGAGGGGAACATGGTTGATATGCGAGAGGGGAACTCTTATGGAACTCTTCTGCTTTGTCGCTAGTGAGTTTGAGTAAGCTATGATAGGGAATTCGCCGTAGCACCTGGGCATGATGAATATCCAAAAACCTTCAGTTATTTGATATAAGATTGGGCGAATCTAAGATCAGAGAGGATGTCGCGGTGATACGTTTGGAAGGACTATCGACCATGATAAGGGTTCTGAGATGCCATTGTGGGAGGTTGAAGTAATGGCTCTGATTTGGAAGGATTGTCCTGAGTATAGGGTGTGACAAAGCCCAGGCAGGGAGTGAATGTAGCAGAAGTGCTGGTGAAACCAGGGTCAAATAGCCAATTGTCCAGATCCAAAGATGGAGAGTCTGTCAACATTAGATCTCTGGAATTGCAACTAATCAGCAAGAGTCTCAAGAGGATTAATTGTTATCTGTACATTAATTGAAAAATTAAAAACTTCTCAATCAAATTTTATTTGCATATTGGATTTCACAAACATTTGTCCCAATGCACTTTACAGTGAACCATAGCTTGAACCTGCTCAAAAGCAAGCCTGTGGAAACAGAGGTGAGGAGAAACTCCCTATGAGGTGATAGGAAGATACCTTGGGAGGGATCAGGCTTAAAAGCGGAAGGCCCAACCTCCTTTGATAGGCACAAGGTGTGAGTTTGTGATTACCAACATGGTCAGTAAGACAGTTTAAGGGGCAGTCCTGAATAGGGTGCTGGACTAGGGTGGTGTCTTTGATAGAAGGATATTGATGGTGTACATTGGGCAGCACTTTGGTGTTGGACTGGGATAGTGCCATAGACGGGACATTGTAAGTTACACAGTTTGTTGGAAGGCCAATACAGAAATATATGGGGTCAGTAAATGCCATAGGATAGGGGCTAAGGCGGCTGGCCCTAACGTGGGAGACCCCGATTTAAGCCTTGGTGACGGTGTAAGTAATTTTTGAGCAGTGGAAGCATGGTTCTTTTATAAATGATTGCTGGGGTGTTGGTTCTTTTTACCTTTTGCCATTTTACCTTATCTTTGTATTTATAATTTTGTTTATTTGCTTGTTTTTTTTTATATATATATAAGTCCATAAGCTCCTGTGGAGTCAAACTTCATTTCCTGCTAATGTATTTTCCTTGAATGGGAAAATGTATGCAGGACTGGCCGAAATATTATTATTATTATTATTATTATTATTATTATTATATCAAAAGTGTTCAGTTCATGACACAGTATTTCTTCTCCAAGGCCTGGGTCCAAACCATGAACCTAGGGCACTAGAGGGCTGCTTAGTCTTTTTTGTCGCTTGATGGATAGGACCTTCCGTAGAATATGTGCCGTTCCCAACAACGTTGTCTTTTGAATTCCCTGGAGTTTGATGTTTCCGGGAATTTCACTGATGAACTTTTCTAATCCTTTCTTAATCACTCCTAATGCACCTATGACCGCTGGAATTATTTCTGTCTTCATCTGCCACATTCTGGTTATTTCAATTTCCAGATCTTTATACTTGGATAATTTTTGGAAACCTAAGTGGAAGTATTTTTAGGGGAGGGTATTGCCACATCAATGAGAATGCATTTTTTATCCCGATTGTTCTTGATGACCATGTCAGTGCGGTTTGCAGAAATTTCTCTATCTGTATGAATCGGCATATCATAGAGGATGGTGATGTCATTCTTTTCCTCTTCCATTTTCGGCACGTATTCGTACCACTTGTCTATTGTGTGCATGTTGCACTCCTTACAGATCAGTGTATGTAGGCTGCCACATTGTTGTGCCGGTGTATGTACTCTGTTTTCGCTAGCTCTGGGCAGCCCGAGACAATATGGTCTGTAGTTTCCTGGTAATTTGTTGCAGATGTGGCATTGTGGATCTGTCTCATCCTTAATGATGTGATGATGGTACGCTTTTGCGGGGAGGGTTTGGTCTTGTGCAGCTATAATGAGTCCCTCTTTACTATTATTATTATTATTATTATTATTAATAATTATAAAATATTTTTAAAAATGTAAAAATAAATGGAATGTATGCCTGAAGTGAGATATAAGTTAAATTAAATGAGTTTTATAGTTTGGCACCTGAGAAATCTCAATTGGCACACAGTGCCCAAAAAGGTGCCCAAATTGCCAATTAGGAGATACCACCAAGACATTCCTGAACTAAAACCTCTCTAATTTTTCTCTGATTCACAACTGATTGGAATAAACTTTGGCACAGATAACAGTGAGATTCTGTGCTGTAATTCTTTACAGGTTTCCGACTGCAACTAAATAATTTCAAAAGAGATAAAAGTAAAATTTTGTTATGCAGAAATGAGATCTTTAATTACGACTGCCAAACGAAGTTGGCAGGAGGTTATGTGATCGGTGCCGTTTGTTTGTTTGTTTGTTTGTCTGTTAGTTTGTGAACAAAATGCCTCAAAAAGTCATGAACGGATATCTCTGAAATTTTGTGGGTGGGTCGCTATTACATCAGGGATGGACCCTATTGATTTTCACCACGTTCAGTCAAACAATATGGCCGCTGCAGCAGCCATCTTGAAATCCAATGACACGCGACAACTGAACTTCGCTCCCACTCATCAAGATTTGGACTGTGCTGCCTTGGCGGAGGTTTGCACTCTAGAAGTGCCTCTAGTTTATGCTGTGTTCCATCTTCATTTACACTGACTCAGCAACTTATATACTGATTTTTACACCATGACAAAAATCCCCAAGGTGTCACCTTTATTATGATACCAAGATTATTCGAATGAAGCAGGTAGTTTCAGAGACGTACTCATTTCATTTTGCGCATGTCATTTTCAAGTTAGAGGCTCGGGGTTTAAGAGATTAATCCCAGAGACAATACATTGGTATATTCTGCACTTTTCTTGCCAAGGCCATTTTCATCATGTCAATGAGTCCTCTTTGAGACCACGTCTTGAGTCACTCTGCTATGCTTGACCACAAACTGTCAGTAGGCAAAACTGCAAACTGGGGTGACTGATATATTCTGCGTTATAGTGCATATATGTTGTAGTTTAGACCATATATTGATATGATTTTTAAAGAATATTCATATAATTCCAACTCAGCTCCTGGTCATATACTGTGGTTACATCATTACATCATATGCCGTAGACAAGAGCAGGCTCATGCTTGTGTTTGGCCTGATTATTTTAATTTCCTGTGTTCTGTTAATTTCAGCTAATGCAAACATTTCACTCACAACATAGGTTTTCTGAAATCATTTAACAGGCAGTTTTTTCACTTTTTCATGAACAATAGTTCAACATTTTCAGTTTTAATGACTTTGCTGCAGCACAATCATTCCTTTGGTATTTCATTGAGATAGAAAAATGCTTTAAATAGACAGAGAAATTCAAAATTAATGACATTATGACAGAAGTTCCTTTAGACACTCAGGTACTTTGACTCCTCGCTGGCTAAATCATCATCACCCTCGTGATTGGCAGCAGCTTCTTTCACTGAAAGGATGATTTAAGGCGGACATTATCTTTATGTTTCAAGCTTGCATTTACAGTAATTTTCTTAGCTTTCCAAAACATTCCAAAAAAAAAGAACTTTTAAAATTCATCTTAACTCCTGCAATTCCCAGTCAATACCTTTTTGACAACACAACATTGCAGAAAAAATGGTTAAATGCCTTAATGTGCACATTAGTGTTTAACCCACTATGTGTAAGCTTTTTGCCAACATTAATACTACAAAATGACCATAGAAAATAAACCAATGCATTGTAGTTCTGAAAATTTTTTCACAGTTATTGCAAAAATAGCTCACTGTAATTATACACAGAATGTGGGTGAAATTTTCGTTCAACACGATGCATGTTTTGAATGCTGCTTCCTGTAGAACAAAGTTAAAATGGTGTTAATATTGGCAACGTTGCCTTAGGTTTCCTAGAATGCATTCAGAATTTTTTCACAGTATGTCTAGATTGCATTTCTCAGGAATCTGAAGGTCTGCTGTGTATTCTCCCCCTTCCTGGTTTCTACTTTGTAGAACAATCCACCATTTTTTAGACTCATCATTCAGTTCAGGTTCACTAAGGGTCCACTAGAACAATTTAGTTCTTGTTAACCAGTGCTCAACAAATCGGATAGTTAGGTTTCTTTTATAAAGATAGGAAAATGATAGTGTTTCCCAAACAATGAACCTTGTTACACAGGGTATACTATTTCCACTGAAAATTTGTGCTGCAATTAAGAGGCTAAGGGTAGGTATGACCTCAGGTGAAGTGAGTCTAGTGATATTGAACATTCTGAGCCAAAATGCGGAGATATGAAAAAAACAAAACCATTATTTCATTCATGTTTTGCCATGGCATATTATTGCACTTTACGTGAATATAGCTTAGAGAGATAGGGTGAGATATGGAACCGAAATCCTACATAAGCAATAAGAAAAGTGAAAGCTTATTGCCTCTCTCTGACTCATGTGGAATTATGACTGTTTGCACCTGTTCAGTAAGCTTTAAGCCAAATTGCTATATCCTGGGATGCAAGGACTTACGGTAAATTACAATGTATGAAAGCAACTGCTGACAAACTATATTGCTGTTTTCCTCACAGATTTGATTGTTTCCTCTATAGTTAAATTTACTTTAGCTTATGTGTAGTTATAGTCAATTTACATTTTGATTTTATTCCTAATTTATGTTCTGCATAAGTAATATCAAAACAATGGGCTTCTATAGAGGCTTGTATTTACCTGCTTAGATGTTTTCAAATGTTTCCTAATATATCCTGATGTTATCCATTTTTTTTTTTTTTTTTTTTTTTTGCCATTTGGTGTGTAACATTCCACAAGAAATGGCCCCGGGTCAATCTGGGTTGGAATACTATGCCATGGAGGCAGGACATTGGCACTGTCTAAATGGATGCTATTAAAGTGCTGGACCCAATCCCTCATTGTAAGCTTAGTGGTGCATGTGGATGGATTGTAATTTTGTGTGTGTGCACTGATCACAGGAAAAGTACCTCACTAACTAGAAAGCAAATGAAAGAGTATCCTCACTTCCCTTTTTGATTCATTATGTTTTTGCCCATTTGTCACGCTTAAGAATTCATTTTTAAATCATTATTCCATTTACTGAAGGTTAAAAGTTACCAAACACCAACTAGTCCTGTATGAAAAAGTTCACCCTCAGTTATCAGCCAAAAAAAAATCACATTTAATTGATAATTTGGTTAAATTTAAAGTTAAAAATTTGCCCTTAAAGAGGTTCAAAGTCAGCAATAAATACATAAATGTAAATAAGTGTAACCAAACAAATAGATAAAATTTTCTTGATACTGTGGGACAATGTGGCATACATATTCTGCATCTGCCGGCAGTAGTGATTCACCACACTTATACTGAGTGAAATATTCAAACTTAGGACGTCATATTTTTTATGGCCGCAGCATTACATAAAATGGAGAATACCTAGATCTTGTGCATCATTTTAGATGCAGTTCTCTGTCATTCAGCAGGACTTAATTAGGATATTTGGAACCCTTGGGATCCCCAACAGAATTACTTTTGACGTGAAAATCTACACGTTTGCATGAAGCAGCAGCATTTGATGAACCCATATATAGGGTCAGCAGAGATGAACAGTTTAAATAAAGCCTTTCCAAAAATGCGAAATATTCTGTTAGATTTAAAACAGAAGTATGCTATGCTGTGATCAACATAAACTCTGGAAAAAAATGAGAAATAAAGCTAGTATTTACAACTGGAAATTGTCACACAATTTGTTGCTATTTTAGCTGTCTACAAACAAAGTTTACCTTAAATGCAGACTTTAAGCTTTGACTTTAGAGTATTTACATCCAAATTGGGTGAACAATGCGTGAATTACAGAAATTTTTTGCATGCAAACCCCCCCTTTTTTTAAGGCATCATAAGCGCTGCTGTTCCATGGCCATTTTCTCATTAGTTCATTTACCACCATTTACATGTAAGCAGATAAAAATTAAAGTTGAGGGTTTAAGTGTGTCATTGCATTTGAATTACTTTTAATATAATACTCAGTCAGTGCGTTTACATGACGTTTGAGAAAATCGAATTACTGTGTTAGTCCGACTATAACCGGACTTTTAAAATGCATGTAAACATGTTAGTCTGACTGGAATTGCGCTAAATCAAATTTCTTATAGTCTGACTAACACACCCAGATAATGCGGTTAATAATCGCATTATGCCTGCATGTATACGCTTGAATCGAACAGAACTGGACTATGCGCTCTGAGCATGCTCCACATTCTTTGTGCAAGGCTTTAACCCGGAAGTGTTTTGGACATGTAAATACCAAACTGCTTGTGAGAACTCTGAGCTCTGACTAGCTAGCAAGTTTGTACTGAGCAGTAGCAATCCTCGTCAGCAAGGGTATTGGCGCTTGAACGGTAACGCCTTGGGGTCTCTTAATTTCGACCCTTAATTCGCATGATTAATGGAATGATTTGCATGTCATCTGAAAATATTCTTTCCACTCGCCATCGGAAGAACGACACTCTCCCACCAGTCATTACTCCTGACCCGCATCCAACATGCATGGGAAGCCCGGGAGTGCGTTTCCTGAAAACACAGATGCTAACTCACATAGTTGGAACCACAGACTGTGAATAGACGAAATATGTTAGTTGCTAGCAACTACGCTTCTAGGGAACACACTCCGGGGGTAGTAGAAAGGGCACAAAGTAGAGCATAGTGGCGTTTCAGCCAAGCTTCGGCTAACACCATAACCACCAGGGCCTCAGTTATACGAAAAGACTACCGAACAACCCGTATTAAACATACTGAGCTGTAAAGTCATCCATGGTCTCGCCACTCGATCTTACACAATCAATGCATTCGACATGCTACTAGCTAGCCCCCAGCTAACTTGTTTGTCAAATATTTGGTCTGTGACGGAATAGGCCAATCAGAAAAAAAGATGCAACACAAACAAGCTGAAAGGCATAGTGCCACCTATCGTAGCAGAGACGGGCATATTTCAGTCAATAAATCGAATTTCGTCCTGCACATATATACTGGGACAAGGACAGTAGACCGATTACACAGCTTAATCGAGCTATTACCGTAGCTCAACTTAACTGTGCATGTAAACTTACTGAATAACAGAAGACTTTATGAATTTCAGAGAACTGCCATTGCCAATTAAGCAAGCTATAAGGAGCCTGGTAAATCATGGCAAACAAAAAAAAAAAAGGTGTGAAAAAATCAACTATTTGGCACAAAACCAAAAACAGAGCGCACTGCTGAGCCAAGGAACACCAAAAGTCCTAGAAGACCACGAATAATCACAGCTGTGGATGACATAACATTCCTTTCCATAGTGAGGAAATATCCCTTTGCAGCATTTGGGCAGACTAAGAGTACCCTCCAAGTGGTTGGCATATCTGCTTCAAAAGCAACAATCAAGAGAAGACTTTCCCTGAGTAAATACAAGAAATTCACCATGGATACACCATTTGTCAGCTTCACTAACTGGAAGTTGGCAAAGAAAAAATAAAAAGGCCTTTTTAGTTCTGGAACAACATCCTCTAGACCAGTGGTTCCCAAACTCGGTCCTGGGGACCCACTGTGTACGCAGGTTTTTGTGTCAACCACAGCTCCAATCTTAGAATGCTAATGAGTTGCTCATTGCTCTTGATTGCACTATTCTTGTTCACGCTGATTATTTATCCCTTTAAACCACATGTCAAAAATGGCCATGATGAAAATCATTTCATAGTGTGCTAAATTGGAAATTACTTCTCTAACATAAAAAAAATGGAAATTTGCAACTGATGACATGAATCTATAAATGGGCTTCTAGTAGATAAAATTGTGGACCCAAGGTCATTAAAGCTAACAATTATTAGGCAATTAAGAATTCAAAGACAAAGCAAACGATGAGTCAAACCTGTTAAATGTCACTTGATTGGTTTCAGGAAAGAACCTGAGCACCTGCATTCAGAACCCTAATCACCAGATTACTGACTGATTGCAGTCTTGCATTTGATCACATGAAACATACTGCCACCTTTGATTGTCGTGCTTACGTGGAATACATCAAAATAAAAAATATGAATGTTGGGCTTTGAAATTTCATGGAATGCGTAGCCATTTCTGTCATAATGTGGTTTAAGGGGGTAAAATGTCCCTCGTATCTGACAAGCAACTGCTAATTAAAAAATGAACAGCTTGTTAAAACTCTGGGATCGTAATTGTGGTTGGAGCAAAAACCGACATACGCAGTGGGTCCCCAGGACCGACTTTGGGAACCACTGCTCTAGACAGACAATGATCGACTTATGCCAGATTAATGGCAATAAAAGAGTACTGAGAAGAAAACAAATCTCTCATCCTCAAAAGCTCATGATCCAAAGTATACTACTTCACCTGTCATATGAGGCATGTATGACTGCCAAAAAAATTGTTTCCTTGAATTTATTGATGATGTAACACCTGGAAAAAGCAGCTGGATGAAATGTAAAGTGTGCATGACTATATTGTTGCTCAGATTCAGCTAAATGCTTTAAAACTTATCCGACTGTGCTTCACATTGCAAGTCGACATTGAGCAAAAGTATTTGTTGAAAGTAATCCAAGACTTTTAGAGTTTTTTGAACAAAAATAAGAGGAGGGTTCCACAATGGCAAAGTCAAGAATCTGACCTGAATCCAATTGAGCATGTATTTCACTTGCAGGCAGAACAGAAGGCAACACGCTCTGAGAACAAGCTGGACTTGAAGACAGCTGAGAAGAGGGCCTGTAAGATCATCAGCAGGGAAAAAAAAACCCCGCATATGGTCATGCCTGTGGGTTTCAGACTTCAGGCACTCAGAGACTTCAAAGTATTTGCAACCAAGCATTCACTGGCAATTTACAAACCCAATTCCAATAACTTACATGTAGCACATTATGTAAAATGCAAATAAAATAAAAAGGAGTGAATTGACATGTCCATTCACCCCCTGTTGTATTGAAAACGCTATAACTAGACATTATTGGATGCTTCAACTCATGACTTTAATTATTTGTACAAACCCCTTTCCAAAAAAAAAATTGGGACATTTAAACTATATGGGCTCTGTCTTACACCTGGCGCATAGTGGCGCAGAGAGTGACGCAAGTGGAAGCAAGTTCTTTTCACTCCCTATGGATATTATTGGAGGGGTTATGGTAGCATAATCAAAATAATATTTTGTTCGTGTCTTTCTCACTGACTGTTTTTCTCACTCGTTTTAATTTCTGTCGGTCGTTCCACACCAGCACGTAATTATTTTTACCCGCAATCCTGAATTAGTATCGTTTTTTTATTTGATTGCTTGTTTTATCCACAAGTTGTAATGTAATGTAAAGTTCAAATGCAGCCCCAGGAACTCACTGAATGCACTAGGATGATTTTTAATATCTGGATATGAATAAAACAATTTTGAACAATATTTTTTAAATGTTTTTATTACATTTTTGCAGATCACTGTGTTCAGGTTTCCATACTTTAAGTAATGGTTTAATCGCGCGCTTTGCAGACCCTTTCATTTGCAGCGTATGTTATTTTTTGCTCCTGCAACTAGGCAAATATGCCCTTATAACAGTAATTCGTCAAGGTGCAAGGACATCTGGTTTTTAAAGGGAATGGGCGATGACACTCTGATTGGTTTATTTCATGTTAAGCCCAAAAACACGCCTATGATTAATTCAGAGATTAAGCCCAACCCTTTTGAACCATGTGCCTTACTATGCACCCAGAAAACCCACTGTTTATGTAGTGTAATGGATATGGACAAGCCCTAAATGCATGTGTACCATACGCTTAAAACATTATCTTAGATTGTTAAAATAGGGCCCTATATTTAATTGAAAATACTACTGAGACAACATACTATATCAAATGTTGGAACCAAGAAATTCTATTGTTTTTCTATCTGCTTGTTTTGAATTTGATGCCGGTAACATGTCTCAATAAAGTTGGAACGAGGGCATGCTTACCACTGAGTTGCATCACCTCTTCTTTTATCAACACTCTGCAACTGTTTGGGATTTGAGGAGACCCACTGCTGTAGTTTTGACAACAGAATGCTTTCCCTTTTTTTCTTGATATAGGATTTCAGTTGCTCAAAACTATATGGCCACCTTTGCCATATTTTTTTGCTTCATAATTCACCAAATATTTTCAATATGACAAGTCTGGTTTGCAGGCAGACCAGTTTTGCACCCAGACTCTTTTACTATGGAGTGATGTTGTCATAATACATGCAACAAGTTGTGTTTGGCATTGTCCTGCTGAAGTAAGAAATGCCTGAAGAATTCATCTGGATGTTAGAATATTTTGATCCAAAACCTGTATATATTGTTCAGTATTAATGATGTCTTCAAAGATGCAAGTTACCCATGCCATGTTCGCTAATGCAGCCCCATACTATCAGGGATGCTGGCTTTTGAACAGTGCGCTGATAAGAAGTCGGATGGTCCCTCTCCTCTTAAGACCGGAGGATGCGGAATCCATGATTGCCAAAAAGAATTTCACATTTTGATTGGTTAGACCACAGGACAGATTTCCACCATGCCTAATTCCATCAGAGCTTGGGGCCAGAGAAGTCGACAGTGTTTCTGGATCTTATTCATACATGGCTTTATTTTTATACGACAGAGTTTCAACTCGCATTTGATGTAGCAACACATTGAGTTCACTGACAGTTGTTTACAGAAGTGTTTCTGAGCCCATGCAGTGATTTCCACTTCAGAATCCTGTCTGTTTTTAATGCAATGCTGCCCATGGGCCTGAAGATGACAGGCATTCAATACTGGTTTTCGACCTTACCCCTTGCATACAGAGATTTCTACGGACTCTCTGAATCTGTTCATGATCGTTTGTACAATAGAAGATGAAATCTCTGAATTATGTGCAATTTTACGTTGAGAAACTTTATTCTTAAATTGTTGAATTATTTGCTCTTGTAGTCTTTCGCAAAGTAATGAAGCCTGTGCTATATTTATCTGTAAAAGACTATTAATACCTATTCATATTAATGACTTGTTGCTATTTATCCAAATTAGCTGTGAGATGTTCCACCACATGTATTTTTTTAGCATCATACAACTTTTCTATTCCTTTGTTCCCCCGTCCCAACTCTTTTCAAACATTTTGCTAGCACCAAATTCAAAACAAGCAAATTAAAAGTTTGCACAGGAGCAACTGATGACTAACAATGAGGTGGCAAGTTGCTATAATAAAGTGATGTGAAACAGCTGATGTTGTACAAGTTAGCTAATCATGTCACAGTATGAGAAGAGCCCTTAAACCCCTTCTGTACGGTTTTGTAATCGACTGAGTGTTCAAGTGACTGGCGTATATGCAATATAAATGAGCCAGTCAGGCGGGATGCGCATATTTGCGTGCAGGCAATCTGTTCTCGTGGCCGGGAATCACGTATTCGCGGATGGGTATGCTGGATGGTGTGTGGTATAAATATGCAACTGTTGTGAGGCGTGAATGAGTTAATAACAATACTGGGTCAGACTAATGAAGTACCTGATCACTCATTGGGCGTGTATCCTGAGCTGAAGATGTGAATTTAGCAAAGAGAATGGGCAGAATCGCCAGCGCCGCACAGACTCCTTGGACGACCCTTCTTGTAGAGCCATCCACCCAGGGCAAAGACCCAAAAACCGTGGAAACAGTGCGTCGTCTGTTCCAAGCACAATATTTGCCATAAGTCCCGGTTCAGATGTGACACTAGCAAAGTGAGTTTGTTTGCTGAACCGTGTAACAAACTGTATGACACGCAACGGGTGTACTGGCATGACTGAGTGATTTTGTATATTTTTCAATTTTTCTGTATTAATTAATATAGAGTGAAAAATGAAACATAAAAATTCAGTTTCTATCATGTGGTGCCATCACCCTCAAATTGTGGATAAAATACTTTTCCGGGCAATCATCACTGTAAACAGGCGAAGAATGTGCATGAAATACTTCCTTGGCGATTGTCACAAGAGCTAACCAACAATCCCGGACACGGCAGCGTGCCAGCATACTCAAATCAGGCCATGGTGGTGAACAGAGCACTCTGCGCATTTGCGGTTCCTGGTATGCGGGTCAGCGAGCCAGCCCGCGTACGTGCGTTTCCCGTACTCTTACAAAAGTAAGCTGAAAAAGCAGAATCCTCAGTGGATGACAGCAGCTATTCGTAGGAGTTTGAGGGAAAAGAGGAATCTTTATAAGATGTACATAGAGGATAACAATGAGATTACTAAGGCCGAATTCTGTAAAATGCGGGCTGTGGTCAAAAAAGAGCTGAGGAATGCTAGAAGACTGTATGAAAGACAAATTGCAGAGGGGGCAAAAACTAACCCTAAGCGCTTCTTTCAGTACTGTAGCAGAAAAAGGAAAGTCAAAGAGCAGGTTAAGTGCATAAAAGAGTAAAAATGGATCGCTGCTATATGATAATAAGGATATTGCGGACACCTTAAACGGTTACTTTGTTGAGAATTTTACCTTAGAGCGGGTCTTTATTCGGCCAGAGGGCTTGTCCAATGCTCAAGATTATTTAGCGGAAATTGAGGTTAGGGATAACGTCAGATTAGACAAGTTGCATCAACTAAAGGCAGATAAGGCGGTGGGTCCTGATGGCTTATATCCTAGAGTGCTCAGGGAAGTTAGTGAGATCATCTTTAAGCCGCTATCTGCCATCTTTAGACGGTCTTTAGAAACTGGAGAAATACCAAATGATTGGAAACAGGGCAATATAATACCAATATATAAAAAGGGGGACCGTACTGAGCCAGGTAATTACAGGCCAGTCAGTTTAACTTGCATTGCGTGCAAAATATTGGAATCTATCATAAAAGATGAGCTGGACTTATTTCTTGAACGTAACAATATCTTGAGGGATAGCCAACATGGTTTTTTAAAGAAGGTCATGCCTGACAAACCTTCTGGAATTTTTTGAAGAGGCCACCAAGACTTATGACCAGAGCAGGGCTTATGACATCATATATTTGGATTTTCAGAAAGCATTTGACACAGTACCGCATAAGAGACTAATTTTTAAAATGAGCTCCATTGGAGTTACAGGTGGTATTCTGAAGTGGATTCATAACTGGTTGCAGGACAGAACACAAAGAGTGGTGGTCAGTGGTATATCATCTGAGCTAGGTAGGGTGGGGGAGTGGCGTCCCCAGGGATCGGTGTTGGGACCCCTGCTGTTCCTCATCTACATTAATGACCTTGATAGGAATATTGAGAGCAGATTAGTGAAATTTGCAGATGATACTAAATTGGGGGGCTTGGCAAATAGTTTAGAGTCCACTAAAGTGATTCAGGATGATTTGGATAGAATTCAGAATTGGGCAGAAATGTGGCAAATGAAATTTAATGTAGCTTAAATGTAAAGTAGTACATGTAGGTAATAAAACATTAGACGGGATTACTTCATGGGAGGTTTTAAACTGGAATGTGCTCCACAAGAGAAAGATCTGGGAGTGATTGTTGACCAAACCCTCACAGGCTCTAGCCATTGTGCCGTAGCTGTTAAAAAAGCCAATCGGATGCTGGGATACATTGCCAAAAGTATTGAGTTCAAATCCAAGGAGGTGATGCTTCTTTTGTACAACACATTCGTCAGACCACATCTAGAGTATTGTGTACAGTTCTGGGGACCATACTTTAAGAAAGATATAGAGGCTTTAGAGAAAGTTCAGAGAAGAGCCACGAAGCTAATTCCGGGTATTAAAGATGAAAGCTATGAGAAAAGGCTGAAGATCCTTAATCTCTTTAGTCTTAGGAAAAGGAGACAAAGGGGTGATTTGATTGAGGTCTTTAAATATGTTAAAGGGATTAACAAAGTGAATTATGTAGGATTCCTTCAACCAAGTGTTGTTAGCAGAACTCGGGGTCACAAATGGAAGCTGACTAAAGGTAAATTTAGCACTGATATTCGGAAATATTTCTTCACCCAAAGAGTAATTTCAGTGTGGAACAGCTTGCCTGACCATATTGTTGAGGCAGAGACCTTGGGAGTTTTCAAGAGCAGACTTGACTTAAAGCTAGATACCATTGAGTCATTGAGTATCTGAAGTGATATATTCACGATGGTACAAAGAAACTGGCGAGCCTAGTTGGGCTGAACGGCCTGTTCTCGCCATTCATGTTATGTTATGTTATGTTATGTTACTCAAGGGCTTAAATGTCTAGATTCTCAGGAGCGAAGAAGAGTTAGCAGATGTGTAAGCACATAATCCATCACTTTGAGAACAACATTCAGCAAAGACAAATCCGTAGGATTCGGTGCATTTCAACTGCTACAATGCACAACATAGTTAAAATATGGAAATCTGGTCATATCTTGGTGCATTAAGGACAAGGCCAAAAACAACTTCGAGCCACTTTGCGATGTGTGATCTCTGATCTCACAGACGTCACTTTCATAACAACTATCATGCGACTGTAAGGAATATCACAGCATGGGCTTGGAAATACATTAGTAAACGTTTGTCAGTCAACACCATGCGCAAGTGTTCGAAAAAAAAAAACTGCCAAAGACGGTTAGGACAATCTAAGCTCTAATCAGTGTTGGATTCAAAGGCCAGCATCCATAATTGTATGGGGGTGTGAGTGACAGTGTGACACATGGCATTGAGGGTTGAGCTTAAGATGGTAGTCATCCATCCAGCTCTGGATTTTGCAATGCAAGCAGAGACCTGCTTGTCAGATCATGAGAAGGAGAAGAAGAGTTGAGCATCGTCAGTTTGGCAGTGGTAAGACAAACAATGGGCATCGATCACAGTGCACTTGTACAGAGGGAGAAGAGAAGAGGACCCATGACTGAGCCCTGGGGGACTCCTGCACAAGACAAGTTGCTGATACTGCACTATCCCAGGCAACTTGAAAGACATCATCTGAGAGACAGGACTTGATTCACTCTATGGCTGTATGGCAAATCTAATCTTTTACACAATTTTGAAGATCTGAAAAAAAATTTAGCCAATGAAATATGTAAGAATAAAGTAAATCAGAAAGGGTGGCAAGTACTGTTTCACAGCACCGTATATTGAAGTTTTTGCAAGAAAATTAACTCAGGTGTTTTTCTTATATGCAATTAGTATTTTATTTTTGAGAAAATACAATGATATCGCTGACCCACTTTATACAGTATCATGCACAGCACAGTCAACTGCATATTATTCATCACAATTCTTGTTACCTTGTTTTAAGGTAAACATTACAAAGGAAAAAGTCAGGTGCAAATAAACACAATAAGAATGATGTTAAAATAAATGAAAAAATAAAAAAATAGCAATCATAGAATTGCATACAAATACTTTCATACATGTTCTACATACAGTATATACTGAAGGACTTTGGTTCTGCATATATAATTCATGGTGTGATTTCTGACCCAACCATAGTGCACTTTGACACTTTGATGATGGAATAATAGATCTTGTTCAGCCAAGGCTTGTTACTGTTTGTGCAATAGAAAAAAAAACTTTTCATTACATCAAGTTATTTCCTTCTTGAACTATCATTGTGTCAGAAATCAACCGTAAATAATATATGCAAAACTAAGGTCCTTCAGTGTATTAATTGTTACATTTGGTGACATAAAATTAATTGGATTCAGAAATAAGTGAAGGCAAAACAGTTAAATTAATTAGGAAGCAATCATCAGCTATATACAAGTACAGCTTTAACAAGTTTATAAGTGACTGATGATGGTGTGATGCCAGTAGCAAGGAAAGTACAACAATAAAAGAACATTTTATGTTAAATATGCACCTTGAATGTAAAAAAAAAAAATCAATTATGTCTTGTAGTTTCTAAAGTGCTGTGATAAATTTTCAGTCATTATGATTCAGTGTTTATTTAGGCAATTCTTTTTTAAAAGAATTACACAGGGGTATTTTAGTATAACCATTGTTAAGGTGCCACGTATTCTCTGAATGGTACCCCATTGTTTTCAGGGAAGCTTTTCAGGGGAACCCCAATAACTTTTATACAAATACAGCAGAGACACAAGCACAGACTTACATCAACTAATCTTTCTTTTAATGTAAGAAATTCACATTTAAACAAAATCACACATAGTTCCTATGCATCATAATCCTTTGGACAGCATATCAAAATGTTGATGTTGATGCTTTTGCACAATTGCAAAGTATTTTTTTATCATTATGCATCTAAATGTACAGGCAAAGAGCAAGGCTCATTGTGCATTTAAATCAGTGGAATTTTTACTGACATTCTATCAACTCAAGTACAAATTCTATGATCTTTTTGAAGAATTAAATATTTAAAAAATGAGATAGATCACGGATGGCATTGTTTGAAGGACACTTCTTGGCTTATGTGTTAGATTATAAAGTGATTCAATGATTGATAATATATCTGTAATCTGAGAAGATGATTGACATGTTGAATGGCCACAGGTATCATCACCTCTAAAAAAAATCACCCCAAACTTTTAATTCACCGGTCTGCAGAAGGAAAGCATCTCAGGTTTTCCTCCGCATGGAAACTAAAACGTTGCATTGGAAAATGGAAAGTAATGTGCAAAAAAAAGCCCAAAAAGTATTAAATCAATATCTGACTGATAAAGCATTCTCATTATTCATTTCATTGCAATGAGAATAGATCATGTCCATATCTTGAATCAAATATTTGTTCGTCTGGCCCAATTTCAGTTCCAGTGTACCAAACAGATGAAAATTCCACAGCAGATAAGGAAGATACATTATCTGTATAGAGGTATATCAGTGGTACTACATTATTGTTCAACAGAGAAAACTGCTAACAGTAGTAGATTGCTAGACTGTTAAGTATCCCAGCTTTAGTATTAAAAAATGACATTTTTTACATTTTTATGAGATGGAAATGACTTCTTCACTGTCACTTCTACATGTTTTCAGGCCACGCCGGGAGATTCAATCACACTGTAAATGCCAGGGGTTGCAAATCCTTTTCATGTAGCTGGAGACATCTTGAATCTTCACTCGCTTCAATGTGCCAGATCAAAAACCTCACAGTGGTTTTACTTGATGCTCAGGTTGCCTTGATTGTCGCTCGTCGACTGGATCCTCACTCATGGGGACGTGCATTTACTTCCCATTCTTGGGGAACTGAAATGGAAGGCTTCTTGGATTAAGCTTATAACCTTTAACCAGAAGGACAGAGATTCTGGTAGTCTCCTGCCCCTTCATGATGAGACGAGGCATTTTCTGGTATCGTGCGGTGCTGATATAGGAGGGGGAAGCTCAATCCTCAGAACAGCGCCAGACAGTCGTGTTTCTCCAAGTCCTTCCACTCGCACATAGACACAGACACACCAGTGAGATGGCCTAGCGTTCACTGCACTTGCAGACATCGATGATCCTACACCTCCTTCTCCCCTGCGCTCAGGACAGACGTCCTCCTCAGGTTCTCCTTCACTCTTACGAACTCTGGGGCAGTTCCTGTGTCCTCCTCCTGTCTCTCCTGCTCCCTTTCCAGCTGAAAGAAAAGAACAGTCATTTTACAGTTAATTTCACTGTAGTTCACTGGCAGGTTCGGACCTATCTGTTCTCTTTCTCTGGAACAATCTTTCTGGAGCAGAGTAAACAGATATTCATTCTCCTCTCACTTTATATAGAGTAGGAGAAAGCTGAGAGGGTGACAGAGAGAACTGGGATCACAATAGAGAAAGTACAATGTATAACAGCCAAACAAAACGCCACTGTCCACTCAGCAGGATTTGTATACACTTTTAATACTTGCTGCTTATTTCCTTTAGTGTAATTGTACATCACTTACTCTTGTACGCATTTAAGATGGTACCTCACCATATGATTCATGATCGAGCCACAGCAGAAGTTATTTAATGTACCTATCCAGGTATGCCTTGCTTCCAGGTGCAGGAGCACGGTGGATATCTCCCTAATTACCAATGCACATGCACACACCTCCTCCAGTTTCTTGTGCCTCTTAAGGAGCTCCTGCTCCAGGGGGGAAATCTTCCTCCTTGCCTCCTCCTCCTCTTTTCGCTGCTTAATCATCTGCTCTCGTTTCCTCTGCTGCAACACCCGCTGAAGCTCTGGCTTGTTCTCAACCCCCACACCCCTGTCACCATCAAGGAAAAAATAAATGGGAGAGAAGAAAAATAAAGTCTTGCCTGCCTTATGCATCAGCCATTCTATTCCCTTCAACTTTGCAGAGAGGTTTATCAAATGCAAAAAATAAAGTCCCCCATCTCTCTCTCTCTTTTAATAGTCTTTTGTAAAATGTATGTTACACTGTTGGTTGCGGTTGCAAGGTTTTACCACTAGGGAGCACTCTTGTCATTTTTGTACAAAAGTTTTCTTATCTAAAATGTACACATAAATAAAGATGATGGGCACATGCTTTAACTATTGAAAATGAACGTGGGTGCTTTCTTGTTGCTCGGCCCTTCCTGCGAAGCAAAACTATGAAAAAAAATAAAGAATCCCAATGACATGAAAACGGGTAATCGAGACTTTTTGATGGATCATTTACCTTCCCGCTTAATGAGAGGCGTTCATATTATTATTTCTTTTTTTTTTCTGGAACTTAACCCTTTGTCTCACTGGAAGTCGGCAAGAGAGAAGTAATTTGTAAGTAGGGATTTGCATTTTGCGCAAGCATTTATATTGCAAAAAAAAAAAAAAAAAAAGTATAAGTAACTGATCCGTTTAATTAATTGCGCCTATATGACAGGAAACAAACGAAGTCCTGGTCTTAACTGTATGCGTGTAGCCTGCTATACCAATGAAATGGCGATTCAGAGTGTCGCTATTTAAACAAAATGACAATTGCTTAATGCGCAGTCCTAGCGCTCAAAATCATGCAGGCGTGAGCAGATGTTACTAATGACGATCCTATCGCTTTTAATTTTAGGTCTCCAAACCCATTTAGAAGGGTTCTTGAAATAGTTGATGGTATTAAGAAAATACAAGGCCACGTTGCCTCTTCAGTAGGACAAGCGCCGATGCTGCAGCGCGAACAGGAGCGCAGCGGTAATGCCAATGGGAGGGGGGAATGCAATAGAAGGGAATGTTGCCACCAAACGTCTCTCCGGTGGTTAATTAAATTAACACGGCGGCTGTTTTTCCTGGAGGTGGTGAAGTCACAGGTTTTACAAGGTGAGAAACAAAGGGAGTTCTGGAGGGACGATGCTTAGGAAAGCATGACAGTGTTTGTATTAATTTAGCCTTCGTTGAGTCAAGATGAGAATAACAAACAAGGAGGAAATGAAAGCAACAAACTAATATCTACACCACAAGATCAAGCTCCCCTGCGCACAATGTTTGCCATAAACAAAGAAAATTACTTCTTGCCTACATCAGTGTATTCTCTCAGGCTTCTGGTCAGTATTGATCCAGCCCCCATCCCCCACATCTTAGGCCTACACTGGTTTTTATTTCCACAACGACCTTAAAGGCCAAGGCATTTTTCTTCATTTGTTCTATACCCAACCACTGCTTCTCTGCAAGCAATGACACTGGATGACCACTGTCATTTAAAACCCGACTCGCTCTTATCTAAAAGGGGACAACACGAAGAGAGAGGCTACCTGCAGGTTATGACCCAATTCCTTCAGCAATCATTCGCTTCCTGTGCCTGTTATCTCTTCCTAAAGTGCTCCTCATAATTTCTCTCTATGCTGAGTCCCACAGTACCACCAGTATAACATACCATTTTCGGCCTGTAATGCCCCCCTTGAGATGCACCTAATTGCGAATATGGCGCCATGCCAGTCCTTTTCTGAGCTCCCCCCTTTCCCCCCTTCACAAAGCAGTCTCCAGGCAATACCTCCATCTAATTGGCATTAACAAGCGTGACTTGGTTGTTGTTTGTTTGCTAAAGATGAACATTCAGCTTAATAGCTAAATGACTGATGTGTAAAGATTGCTGTTACATTTGTTCAGTTAGAGAATAGAAAAGGGGGTGGTGAGGTCATTTTGTTTCTGCAGTTAAGCGATAAATGGGATCACAAAGGAAACATTAATAATGTCATGTGCTTATTAGCAATATGAAAGTTTGGAAATAGCCTTTGGTTTTTGCTGTAGTTGAGCAAAACTTATTACGAGACTAGCTCAATCCTCGACAGGCAGTTATAGCTTAATGAACATTTTTTTCAGATTAATTATGTAAGTAAACATTTCAGAATCACTATATGGTAGACTATTTTATGTAGCCTATTGTCTACATATTTTTGTCTTTGCTTATAACATGAGTGGCGAGAAGAGGCCATTCAGCCCAACTAGGCTCGCCATTTTTCTGCTACTGCAAGTTGCTAATCAGCTAGCCATTGGACAGAAACTGGGCTGAGTGAGTAATATCACTGCTCGGCAGAATGGGAGGGGAGCATCCACATGTAATTTTGAGGACATTCTTTCACATGTTAATTGGATGAAAGTAAATGTACCAGTTGCCTGCTATTGTTTTTGCCAGTGAGCAACAAATACATTTCTAACTTAACTGTCCATAGTACTGCCAATGCTATGTTGCACAATCGTTATTTGTTTATCATTCAAGAAATAGCCAACGTTAAGTTCTTTCACGTCTTGGGTTTGTTGTGAGTGGCCATTTTTGTTGTATTGCAAGTTAACAGGAGATAAATTGATTCATGCCTTGATATTGAGCTGGTGTGAGCGACCATTTTCGTACATGTACAACCAAAAAGTTGGGATAGTATGCTATACTAAAATTAAAACTAAGACCAATGCTTTGTAAATTATCGTTGACCTGTTGTACCTTGAAAACAATACAACAGCACATTATTTGACGTTTCGCCTCATGGATTTTATTGATTTTTTTTTAAATAAACACCTATTTTTATTTTGATTCTTCAAATATATATTAAAAAAGTCGGGATGGTTGAGTATTAACCACTTTGTAACATTGCCATTCCTTTGATAAAGACTTAATAAACATTTGGGGACCGAAGACACCAAGAGATTAAATGTTTGAGGTGTAATTTTGGCCCATCCTTCCTGCAAACAATTCTTGAGATGTGCGAGTGTATGGGTCTTCTTTGTTGCATTTCATATTTCAAAATATGCCACTGGTTCTCTATTGGGGACTAGTCGGGACTGCAGGTAGGCCAGTCCAGCACTCGCACCCTCTTCATCCATAGCCATGCCTTTGTAATGCATGCAGAATGCAATTTTGCATTGTTTGGTTGAAATATGCATGGGTGTCCATCGAAAAGGTGCCATCTTGAAGGCAGCATGTGTTCAATGTGTTGCTCCAAAGTCTCAGCACAGTTTTCAGCATTAATGGCGTCTTCACAGAAGTGCAAGTTACCTTTGCCAAGGGCACTGACCTCATACCATGATAGAGCATGACTTTTGGACTTTTGCAGGTAGCACTCTGGATAGTCCTTTTCTTCTTTGGTTCAGTGCATACAGCGTCCATTTCTTGCTAAAAACACCTTAAAGGTTATTTTTTCCTGACCACAATACATGTCTTCACTGTGCACTTGTCAATTGCAGATGCCTCTGAGCCTAGAGCAGGCAATGGCATTTCAAACCACTGTTAACTTAAGGGCTCCTTTGCGAGCTCAGTCTCTTCCCGACTTGTCATATAGTGACGCTGCCTGACTAAGCATCAATGTACAACGACAAAGGAGGCTTTTGGCGTCCTTATTTGAGGCCAGTTTAAAACGAATCCTGCCACATAACCCCTATTCTTTAATCTGAACCCCAATCTGAAATGTTGAATAAGGACACCTTTTTTGCCATATATCGATGCTTGGTCAGGTAGCTTCACTATGACAAGTCAGGAAGAGAATGTGTTGCCTGTGCATAGTAGTTTTGACTTTATACCTTGTGGGTTTCTAAGTAGATGTTGTAACCGAGGAGGTTATGTCACATAGATAAATGATGATTCCTGATGCTGTGCTGTCTGAGTGATTGGAGATCACAGGAATTCAGCTGAGGCTTATGCCTTTGCCTTTAACTCACAGAAATTCCTCTAGATTCCTTGAATTTTCTAATGATGTTATGCGCCAGGTGAAATCTTCAAATTCCTTTTTAACTTTTCTGAGGAACATTGTTTTTATATACTATACCATGATTTCTCTTGCATTTGTTGGAAAATTGGCAACCGTTGGCCCATCCTTTCCAAGATCCTGCTTTTGTACCATATCATGATTACACATCACCTGCTGACATCAGCTGTTTCAGATCACATGATTTAATTATTAATTAGTTTTACCTCATTACTAGTCATAAA
The DNA here is from genome assembly GCA_029692085.1 of Gymnothorax javanicus. NCBI lineage: Eukaryota > Metazoa > Chordata > Actinopteri > Anguilliformes > Muraenidae > Gymnothorax > Gymnothorax javanicus. Next base: position 44,343,570 of record CM056202.1, on the reverse strand, counting down.
TTACGCCTATCCCAACTTTTTGGAATGTGTTGCAGGCCTTAATGGAAGGATTGGATTTTTTTTTACAAATAAAATGAAGTTAACAGGACAAAACATTAAATTTCTTGTCTTCATTACTGTCTGCAATTAAATATAAGTCAAACTAAATTTATAAATGACTACTTTCTGTTTTTATGTGTATTTTTAAAACTGTCCAAACTTCTCCCGAGTTTGGATTGCAGCCTGCTTACACAGCCTTTGAAAAAGGCGTTACTAGATGGAGTGAAACAGCAAGTGAGAAATCTTGGTTTTAAACTGCTGACCGTGCTAAGGTTAGAAGCTCATTTTCAAGCAGCTCCAAGGGGAGCCATTCAATTTTCCCTGCACAAATGTGCAGTGTGGTGTGATATACAGTATTTCTTCTCTTCCTGGTTGCGGCTGAGAAGTTCTGGTTTAAAATTGAAGCATTTGAGGAAATGATTCCTGTGACTGTTTACTTGAGGATTTGCATCACTTCAGGATTGTATTACCTTAAGGAAATGACAGGCATGTTGAAACCATTGAGTGCAATGGCAGAGGGGTGTCAAGGATGTGAGGTGAATGCTGAGTGGGACCCAATAGTAGGCTGAGTTCTCAAGGTATTTGGGAAGGGTGAGATGTGTGAATGCAAAGCTATGATGCAGACCCAGTGTAATGCGTAACCCTAAAATTTTCTGCCTCTTGAGCAGATGACAGATGAAAAAGCAAATCTGCTGGAGGATACAGTACATGTTTCCAATAATCTGCTGTTCATTTCACAGAGCAAGGTAAAAGGGCAGATGAAAACAGATTTCCTGGCTGCCTGCCCTGTTATCCCTGGCACTTATGGTGGTGGTGGTGGTGGAGGTGGTGGTGAGTGGATGGGGTGGTTGGGATGCTGGCCGAGAGAGGGCGGGACTGGGAATACTTACCTCCTGTGATTCATAAGCAGCTCTCTATGAAGGTCCTGATGGCTTTTAGAGGCTTTCACTGGATTAAGGAGCTTCTTGGGTTTGATCAGATCATCGTCTTCTTCCATGTAATCCGGCTGAGGCACGTAGCTCGCCACTGCGGGCAAGTCTCTGTGTGTGTCCGGCTGCAGAGCACCGTAGGCTGAAGCTGTGGAGGGGGGAAGTGTGTGTGAGCATGTTGCAGTCTGGGAAACACACTCTCATGGCATGTACGCCACAAAATACCAATGTAGTAATGTCTCCAGTATGGCTTTCATGCAAGTAAATGGTTTGAAATTGGAAGGAAGTGAGGGGAGGGATGTGATAGGATCTGGACTCTCTAAATCCTTTCTGCTGTTTAGGATTTGAGGCAGAGACCTCATGGACTTGGCGCATTCATAAGTAAAAAAATTTTCAAAACCCCATCAACAAGGAGGTCACCTGCCAGGGAAAGTGCAGATTCCGTGCTTCTCTGATGCTGGGCAATGTTGACTAGTTTAAAAAGAAAAAAAATGGACCATATGGATGCCAAACCACCTATGGTTCTTCATCAGTTATGACTCTTGACAGAATTGCTCCTTTTCTCCATTGAAAAGCTTTTTTTGTATCCTTGAGGTCTTGATTTTTCTATCCAAAAGAGATAATAAACAAGTGGTGCCAGGCGCAACACACCCTGCGCCTCACACATACTTTCACCTACTTGTACGAAATTCAATAGGGATCTATTCTGGGTCAGTGGCAATCCCTATACCAAATTTGGGGTGAATCTGGCCATAAGTTTTGCCGCTAGAGTGTTAACAAACAAACAAAGAAACAAACGCACAAACACAAACACACAAACAAACTGAACTGAAAACAATACCCTTTCCCTTACCCTTCGGGTGGGGCGGGGTAATTAAAAAAAAAACCCTTCCAGAGTTTTTTTTCTCTCAGTGTTGTGATACTGGAAATGTGGACTGAGGGTCAGATGGGAATAAATGTGATTGAATGATGTGTGACAGCCAGAGACTGAAGGAACTTTTGACTTGTGTTCAGTGTAGACCACCCCTAATGCGTACACAAGTTGTAATTTGCTCTGCGCAGTGCAGACTTCTTGCCTACATTTACTGTGGAGAAGCACACCCATCTCATTCTCAGACATAAAACAAAAAGCATTTAAAGGCAGTGGAAAAATGACTGGTGAGAGCCAGCTGCTCAATTCTTGTTCTGCAGTTAAAGAAGTTACACACCATTTATTTTACTCCTATACTACACCATGTATCCTATTTTTTTTGCCGTGACTGGTGTGCATGTGCTTGTATGCTCATCTTTTCTACTCAGAGAAGTCACATTTCCAAACTGAGTACTGTCTCTACTACATTCCTACATAAGCAAATACTGAGAAAAGCCTGTTTCCTTTCCTAGAGCATTTTGACATATATACTGCATCAAATGTGGCTTAGAAATCAGTTTGAAGTTTAACAGTGAAGTTTTGCAGTTGCACTGGTGATTCAGTAATACTTTCATGCACTGAGGTTGTATGACTTGTTCATTTGAGCATTGTACAAGCAAACAAACACCTTTCTGGGGTTTCATTCGCCCATGTAAACACTACTCTGCTGCTGTACACCACAACCATGTTGACAATGTAATCTTAATGATACTGTAGGTATATTTTACCACATTGAATTAAACTTGAGTGCAGTAATTTGTGAAATGCTGGTATTTATCACATACTGTGCTTCTCAAGTGTTGCAGGACAAATAAAATTTCATCATCTTTTCTGCACACTGCATTTTGAGGAGATGCTTTTTAAGGAAGGTTGTGGCTGTGGTACTTATTCCACAGTGTTTCCCTATTGTATCCCACTAATTAGTTAGAGCTTTGGTACTCTACTTCTCTCGACTCTTCAGTCTGGCTCCTCCACTGGCACCCAGATGATTTAAATAGGTTTCATGTTTCATATCCCATTAGGTTGAGGCAATGAACAATGTGCCATTTCTCAAGTGAAACCAGACCCACTGCTGCTATTTAATATTTCAGAAATTGACCTTCACTTCTGAGACGGACAGGATGCAGGCAGATGTTGATGAACAGGAGAAGAAAATGGATGCAAGTCACTTTGACTGCGCTTTTGAGCCTCAGAGCCACTCGACAGGAAGGATGCTGTTCTCACAGCCTGAGAGTCTGTTTACAGTATGTAGAAGTGGCTAGTCTGAAATAAATGGCTGCTCTCAGGCAGGAGGTTAGCAGTGACTCACCGTGCGAATGTGGCCGTTTGTTACCCTGGTGCTGTTTCTGCCACCTGGCCGGAGCAGCGCCAGTGCCAGACGAAAACAGCCTTTAATTTCGGCCGCGATTGTGCAGGCGCGATTGATTATTGCACAGATTATCTTGTGCTGCGTAAAGACAGGCAGGGTGAGTTTCTCTCTGTGTTGAGTGCGGCCCCTGGGGCCTTTATGAGGGTCAGGCCAGAATTGGCAGCGAATGTAATTACAGAGCTGGTCTGAAGTGAACTCAGTGGGGAATTGAGGTACTAGTGTCTCAAATCTGCTTTACTCCTGCACTTCAATGTCCCTGAACAATCCTCCCTGCTGCTAATGGAATGTGGTTTCTGTGAGCGGCACTATTAATCCCATATATTCGAATTAACGCGCCTGCAAAGCGTGATTACATGTACCTGGTGTATGTGCGCCGTGTCTGGGTTTGTGTGTGTGCATGCGTGCGTTGCTATGTGAGCGTGTGCATGTAGAAATGTTTGTTCAGGTCTGTAGGAAAAAAAAATCAGAAGAGGTTATATCACTGGGCTAAAAATTATGCAAGACAAGCATGCTCATTTCAGACTGTTTACTCAGGATAAAACAGTCAATACACGATCTGTGCTAAGAGGTTAATGATAAACGTGCACTGAGCAATACCTCAGAGAAATTGCATTCGAGAGGTACATTTTTGCTCGAAATCCTGTTCTATTTGCTTTTAGAATTGCGCCCTCTTTGTGTGCACTGATTTTGTATCAGGTTATAGGGGTTCAGGCATTGATGGAACATAATGGATTTCACAAGACTACCCCCGAAGGCCTCTTTTAGTCCATTGGAGAAGGTTATTTCTTGGAGTGTAATAGCAGATTACAAAGTAAAATGGTTGCTAGCTTCATATAACATTAAACTGAAGTCACATCTTGAAAGAGGAAGTGCTGGCAGTGCCGAAGTCAGAATAGGCGCTGTGCCTTTTGTCGAACAGTATCTCTTAAAGAAAGCAGGTTTCTATTTCCCCTGCGCTTCCAAGTGGAAAGTGAATTTAGACCTCTTCCTTTCCCACAAAGTCTCCATTCGAGAGAAGACTGCAGTTCTTTTTTTGTCTTTTGAATATGCTGTTTTAAGTGAATCCCAGTGAATACCCAAATTGGTTCTATGATCATCCTGTCACGCATTCTGTCCCACCTCTTTCAGAAAGCAAGGAACAAACAAAATGTCACCTCCTGTTTCTCCAAATGCTTCTTGGAAGCATCTTTGTACTAGTCTGTGTGAGGGCATATGAGTGGAAGTGAACAGGGACTGCATAGGCCCTCAAAAGTGCCATCATAAACAGAGGCTGGGAGAAGCCTGATTTAGGCCTGGCTGATACACAGGTCGCGCCAACCGCTCTCTCATAATGCCCATTAGAGCAGACACACATAATGTTATGAATTCTTTCCCAGAGCCACCTCCTCAAACACTTTGCAGTCTTGTTTAGAGTCATTTTGATCAGGGTCATGGGTGACATCATTTCTGGAAGGCTAATGATTTCCCTGCTGTCACGTCGCAGGACCCTGCTCTTAAAAGTTCTTTAGAGTGAAAGAGCTTGTTCTCAGCCCAACTTGTATACAAACTGAACAGTGGCTGTAACCATGGCAATATCAGCTGCCACTGAGGATGCCCAGATCTCTCCAGTCTCCCAAGAGGCAGGCTGGGAGAAATCTTCACCCACAATACACTGTGAATACCACCTTTCATCCCGAGCATGAAATTCCTCCAGAGACTTAAGTAGGGCATTATCATAAAAAAGCAGTCATAAAAAAGCACGCAAAACTACAAAGTTTGTACAACATGCTAATGAGACGCTATTGTAAGGAGAGAAGCAAATCTGAGCAAAATAAATATTAAAATTCACAGTGAATTTCTTTATTTATTTATTAATGGAAAAAATATGGATAGGATAAAATGAGCATGGACTATGTCTATTTTTTCATTTCCTCTAAAATTAAAAAAAGCAGGCTGCTATAATTGTACTGAGTTGCATATACTACAGTGTTGTATTATAAAAACACTGCTGATCTGCTCATTTGACTTAAATTTAAGTAGTCTGAATTATACTACGTATATGTAAAATGCACTTAGAAATACTACAACTGAAATTTTTTAATAGAGACTTCTTGCATAAACTGCAACAGCTGAGGGCATATTTGCTTAAGCTGAGTCCAGCTCCGGCACTTGTGTTGCTGACATCACATCCTCTGATAGCTGTTTAAACAAACTAAATTCACGGTTTATTGGTTTCATGAGGCGATACACCATATCATGACCAAGTGGAATGCAGTTCCTGTTCTGAAAGCATTATTCCATTGGAGATAGTACTTTCAAAGTTCAAAAGCTTATTATATAAAACTAATTATGGTACTACCAGTCCACTGCACAAAGTATTTATCTCAACAAGTATTTTAATCTTACTATGAGACTTAACTTCCTAAATTTTCTTCCTAAACTGGAAAACATTTGCGTATTTTAAGTTATCGTTCGCTTGACGAGTAATTTTTTTGTATTCCATGGGCAAATCTGGAAATGAATCAAAATTACCTCACCTGATTTTCAAATTTTTGTCTTACTGAGAAAAAAAGTAATACAAATAAGTGCTTTAATTAATACAAGATTAAAAGGTGTAGGTGGATTTACCTTTTTTTTTTTTGCAGTGTTATGACAACAGACATTCCTAAGAGTAGCAACAGTATATTACTGAAATATTGTTGATAACCTGCAATTGTTTTTCATAATAAAAAACAAGCTTCATTACCCTTTTAAAGTATGCATTTGATTAATTTTGCATATGGGAAATAATGGGTATTTGAAAAGAAGCAGGTACTTTGTCAGAACACTACCAGCGCTTTATGCAGTCTCTGAAAGTAAGCAACAACCATACGCTTTCCGAACAAGTTGGCCTGTAGGTACTTTAATAGACAGGTGCCATGTTCCATATAAGAATATGAAAATGACATCATTTGCAGTTGCCAAAGATTGATGCTGGTCTTGGGATTGATGACATCACTGAAGGGTCTCTGTCTATGGATTCAAAAGAGCTATGCTGTGTTTAAGGCTCAAACACAGACTCTATTAGTCCCATAATGTTTTATCTGCTGGTATGCCAGCATGCAGCCTGCAGGTTAAAGAGACCCACTCATGTGTCACTTTGACTTACCTATCAATTCACCCCCTGGACCCTGTGACTACTTACAAAACCACCCTAAATCTCCGCTCTCTTCCACTGTTCTACTACTGTAAAATGACAAATAGGCTTCTAGAGGCCACTGCATCATCCTTTGACAGATGGCCAAAAGCTTAGATGCAGCATGTGCTACCCAGAATGCAGATGACCTAGAGTAAAAACAGCAGCATTCTCAATAAAGCTTATTCTATCTCAGCCAAGAGACCCAGCGACCCTAATTCACAGCTGCCAGACAGCAATAAATGGTGTGAAAGAGCTGTGCTCTCTGTATATTGTGCACTTCCACCAAGCAGTTCATGAAATTGATCAAGATCTCTCAAAAAATCTCACAAGGCTTCTTTGCCGCAGCATTTCTAAACTCCCTGCCTCCCCAACTGTCTCCCTCTCTCTCCCCCAGTGAAACAGCAGCTTCTTACCCGATTTGACCAGCCTGTCTCTGTGTGATTCCAGCTCTCTGGCTGGGCTGAAGCTCTCCGTGACTCTGTGTGACATGGCTCTGTGGCTCCGTAGGCCCCTGCGTCAGCAATGTCCCCGGCACTTGAAGCCCTACATGACTTTTGGGACAGTGAGCAGCCTGGCTGTTCCACTCCTTTAAACATGCTTGCCTGCTTGAGCTAGAGTAAACAGTCACGTGACCAGGGCTGTCCAGAGGCCCGCCTCCCTCCTTCCCTCCACTCTGGGCATGCTCTCTGATCCACTGGAGTCCGCTGACTGGATTAATAGTGAGATTAAGTTCCTTCAGCTAATGTTCTATTGACCATGAGTCATCTGAGCATTTTATCATAAGCAATATGCTGTGAACTGAAAAGCTTCGGAGAAGTAACTGAGCTTTAGTGCTCATGGGGAAACTTGGGAAGTCTCCCCTGTCTTTCCATATTTTTTGTGTATTTAGATGTACGTACATCAGTCTGAGTGGCTGTGCTTGTTTAGATATCACCTTTCCCTTAAAGGCTTTTCTTCTTTTAATGGGCACAGATCGATAAAACAATCTCTGGATGTGTCCATCATGTCTTCTGTAAAGCAAAACGTAGTCACTGTGTGGATGTTTCGGAGCACAATTTGATTTATGTTTCTGTTTGCTCCACATAATGTGCTCAATGTTCACATAATGTTCTGCTCTGATGGATAGCAGTACACTTCTGGAAGCCGAAATGGAAGTGTGGACACATTTTCTGTTAGTGTACCAGCAATTTATCAGTGAGTGAATTCATAATAGATGGAAAGCAGAAGTCTCGCTCCGGTTCAAATTGGGAGATATTGGGAAGTCATTGATCATCTTGCATAAGGCTGACATCCAGAACTGCTTCTAACAGAACTGACTACACTACAGTGCAAATGGACTGTAGAGGGACTGGTTTGCTTTTTCGTGTTATGAGAGAAGTGTAGCATGCAGTCTCCAAGCATCAAAACTTTTCAATTTCAAATCCCAACTCTCAAGTTTAAAGTGATGCTACTTCTTAGTGGATCATTTTCTGTGCTGGTACTTTATCACTCAGGATCACTTCTATCAAAATATCAATTCCATGACACCCAGGTCTGATGCAAAAATAGATTTAAAGAAGGTCAGGGCACAATACCCTGAGACTTCACAATATGAGAGGGTATTCTGACAAAAGTAGTGCCTGTAGGGGTACGGTGCGTGGGGACAGAGGGTCAGGTGTGCCTGTGAACATTACTGGAAGGAATAATAACAGTGCACTGGACTCAAGAGAGGCTCTTGTTTTTACTAGTCTTGCTCTGCATTGTTCTTGGGGCTGAAAGATGAGAGCAGACTTACCCGAGCCATTCAGCTGATTTCCTTTTCCTTCGCTTGACTGCTCAAGGCTGTACGCTTTCTGCTGCAACGTGAAAGACAGAAGAAAACATTACATATTGACTAAATAGTTCTTTCATACCTGCGGGACCGACTGGTGATTGATTTTGAGTAATGCGGATCTGACAGAGTTTATTGCTACGGACTGAGACTGCTGGACAGCCGGCATGGAAACTTTGCGTGACCGTCTCTCTCCACCCCTTCTTCCTTTCTTCCTTCCTCTCCGAGGCTCTGTCTCCCTGTCTGTCTCCCCATGCTGCATCCACATCGTGCAAGTGCTTACCAGGGGGAATTCAAAGAGGTCTTTTGGATGTCTTCATGAGTTTGTGAAAGGATATTGTGTTTCTGTGTCTCGTTGCTAGGAGAGGCCTGCCCAGGCTTGGTGGTGTGACAAGGCCCACACTGTCTGCATTGCTCTCCCCCCATCCTATCCCCAACATTACTTTGCGGGGTTGGAGCAGGGGTGTTTCTTTGAATTGACTGGAGGTCTGTGAGGAGAATGTGATGAAGTTCTTGGACTTGCGAGTGTGGATAAGGGTGGCATTCAATGAACGATCCTTTCTTTTTTGTGGATTAGCTTGAGGTCACTGTGCTGAGACATAATGTTCCCAAATTTTGCCAGGCTCAAAAATAAAGATTTGAGATTCTTTGTATGAACTGACATATGGTGAAATTAATATGAAGCATGACCTCTGTGTCTAAATTACATATTTTTTTCACTCGAAAAAAATGGCTGAAGCTCTCAGTTGTTTGGCCATTTTTCTGTGAAAAATGGCTGAAACATGCTATCTTCTGTTATGCCATTTTTGTATGGTTTTCATTGCCAAAGTGCCCTGAGGATAGAGCTTGTTTATATGTTTAACTGAGCTGAGTGAAATGGTAATTACCAAGAGGTGGTGTAAAGTGTTACACTGAATTTAAATGGGATTTATTTTTTCTCTGCCTCTGCATGAAACCATCTATAGCAGTATTATGATCTACAGAGGCTGGCTTGCTGGGTATAAGCACAAAAGCCTGCATTACTTACAATGAAGTCAAGTTTCAAATGAGCTTATCTGGAATTAAACTCCATCTACATATACAGTGGCTCAAACGCACAAATCAGTGCTCTTGCCGTACATAAACTGAGACTAGACAGCACTCATTCATACATGAATGCGACAGGAATTAGGTAGATTTCCTTCATACATCCACACATGCATGCATACATACAGTTCTTAGTCACTGTACTATAACCCCAAAATATACAAAGTAGGGAAGGTATGGAAAATGCAAATAAAAACAGAATACAGAGATTTCTTAATTAATTTTGACTGTATTTCATTGAAGACAAGGTATTCAATGTTTTGTTGGGTAAACTTCATGTCATTTCTAAATTTAATGTTCATTCCTGCAATTGAGGCCTGCAGCTCATACTGAAAACTGGGGCACTTTAGGACTAGGAATGGAGAGAAAGAAAAAAAAAAGTAATGATATGCTATGAGGAAGGTGATGTCAGCAGGTGATTGCAATCATGAGTTGGTACCAAGCAGTATCCAGGAAAGGCTTAGTCCTTCAGGAGCAAAGATGGGCTGAGGTTCACTGATTTGCTTTCAAATAAATGAAGAAATAAGGTTAAAAAACATTGTTCCTCAAAGAAAGGCAAGAAGGGATTTGGATATTTAACCTTTCATAGGGCATGACATAATAAAAAGATTCAAGGAATCTGGAGGAATTTCTGTGTATACTGGGCAAGGGCGCAAGTCTTGGCTGAATATCTGTGATCCCTAATCACTCAGATGGCAGTGCATCTAGAACCGTCATTTATCTATTAGTGATACAACTACACGGACTCTGGGTTACTTTGGCAAACCTTTCTTAAGCACCACAGTATGTGGTTACATCCACAAATGCCAGCTAAGACTTTATGGTGCTAAAAAATCCTCATGTTAAGTAGAGAGAAGCCCCATCAACTTCTCTAGGCTTAGAGGAATCTACAATGGACCAGAAATTTGTCATGTGCTCCCAATCAAAGAAGAGAAAGATCATCCAGACTGTTAATGGCAGCAAGTCCGAAAGCTATGCTCAAAGTACTGGGTTGTGTCAGTGCCCATAGCTAGAGTAACTAGTTCTTCTGTTAAGGCACCACTAATGCTGAAAAAAACACTGATATTTTGGGGCAACATGTGTTGTCATCAAAAAAAAAAATCTTTTCCAGGGATGTCAATGCATATTTTAACAAGACACTGTAATTCTGCTCACATCACAAAGGCATAGCTGCATAAGAATACGGTGTGAGTGCTGGACTGGCCTGCCGGCAAACGTGCTTATTACCCCTTATTGTTTCGCATCTTGAGACTTGTTTGTAGGAAGAATGAGATAAAATTATGCCTAAAGCACTTCATCACTTGGGACCCCATTTTAACGATCTTAGGGCTAGGTCTGAAGTGCGTAGCGCAAGTGCGTTTAGGGCATGTCCTAACCCATTTTCGCTTGTTTAACGGTGGGTTATCTAGGCGCAAAGTATGGAGCACGGTTCAAAAAAAGGGGTACTTAATCTCTTATTTAATCAAAGGCTTGTTTTGGGCACAACATGAAATAAACCCACCAGAGCTTCATCTTGGCTGACGATGGAAGGTCAAGTCAAATATAGGGAGGAAATTCGGATTAATTATAGACGGTGACAACAATGTCATTCATTGCTTTTGCTGCTACTAAAATGGGCGCTTTTAAAGGCCACTTTTTTGTCAGCCAAACTGTAAATAATAATAAAGACATTTCAAATGAAAAGCAAAGTTTCGTATTTGATAATAGAAGCGGCACAGATGGCTTGTAGGCACTGTATTAGTTAATCAGATTTGATTAAAAATGGATTTTTCAGATAATTGTGGACAGCAAGTAGATGTAGACGCCAGTGGACATGAAGCTGCTCTATTTATGCTAGCAGTTATACTATTCTATCACTAAATGGCACACTCTGTGCTGTTTGAAACCAAAATGCGACAACCAGACCCCTTATTGATTTGCACCTTAAGACTTGTTTGTAGGAAGAATGAGATAAAATTATGCCTAAAGCACCTCATCACTTGGGACCCCATTTTAACGATCTAAGGGCAAGGTCTGAAGTGCGTGGCGCCATTGCATTTAGGGCATGTCCTAACCCTTTTTCGCTTGTTTAACAGTAGGTTATCTGGGCGCAAAGTATGGAGCATGGTTCAGAAGGGGTGAACTTAATCTCCTATTTAATCATAGGCATGTTTTGGGCATAGCATGAAATAAACCCACCAGAGCTTCATCTCCCATTCCCTTTAAAAACCAGACGCCCTTGCACCTTGGCTATTATAAGGATATATTTGCCTAGCAGGGGGAAAAAAAAATGCTGCTGATGAAAGGATGTACAAAGCAGGCAGGCAAGCTATTACTGAAATTATGGAAACCTGAACATAATGATCTCCAAATTGTAACGAAAATACTTTATAAATATTGTTCAAAATTGTTTTATTCATATCCAGATGTTTAAAATCATAGTAAATTCCTGGGGCTGCATTTGAACTTTCCATTACGTTACAACTTGTGCATAAAACAAGCACAAAAAAAAAAAAAAAAACAAATTCAGCGTTGCGGTAAAAAAAATAAAAAAATTACACAGTGGTGGGGAATGGCCAAGAGAAATTAAAACGTGAAAAAAGCAGTCAGTGAGAAGCAACGAAAATGATTTTATTTTGATTAAGCTACCGTAACCCCTTGAATAATATCTGACAGGTGTGATAATAACTTGCTTCAGCTTGGCTGACGATGGAAGGTCAAGTCAAATATAGGGAAGAAATTCGGATTAATTATAGACGGTGACAACAATGTCATTCATTGCTTTTGCTGCTACTAAAATGGGTGCTTTTTAAGGCCACTTTGTCAGCCAAACTGTAAAGACATTTCAAATGAAAAGCAAAGTTTCGTATTTGATAATAGAAGCGGGATAGATGGCTTGTAGGCACTGTATTAGTTAATCAGGTTCGATTAAAATTGAATTTTTCAGATAATTGTGGACAGCAAGTAGATGTAGACGCCAGTGGACATGGAGCTGCTCTATTTATGCTAGCAGTTACACTATTCTATCACTAGATGGCACACCCAGATCGGTTATTGAACTAGCCAAGTTTGAACATGGTTTAGTATATGGACAAGTTAAGTTCCATCCCTGATTCCCAGGAATTGTTTGAATTAAACTCCTCAGCCAAGCCTGATGTGCAAACTGCCTAATATACTTGCCCATAGTATCTATCCAGCAGTTAAAAATGATCACTTGTGACAGAAAAAAATCATTGACCTTTGTTGCAACCAGTTCAGCAATAATAAGTCAAAGGTATCTCAACTGATTAGTGAAAAAAACAGTTTTCTGAAGCAAAAATTCAACATGGTATTGATATAATATCATTCTACAATCAATTGTAATCATCAGATATTAAAAACGCGTGACTCCCTACCATTGAATTATGTGTAGATTTATCTCACAATGAATTCAGCCATTCCTTACAACCTCATACAATCCCTCAATGATATCCAATGTCTTTAATGCTTGCTCAGGTTTATCTGAGTAAAGCGGAGTTATAGTTCACGCTCGCCTGAACTATAACCCTGTAATTATCTATTGATTGACACATTTTTTTCCAATTCCAGACAGTATAAACATTCCACAATAATTGAAAGACTTTGACTGGACCATGAGAAAAGTTTTTAAACCCTTGCGTAGCAGCAAGTTAGGTTGTATTCTCTGACCTGTGCACAGCTGAATGACGTGAGTAAAAAGAAAAAAAAGACTTCCGAAACCAGCCTAGAAGTGCCAAGGTTACATTTACGTGATGGCAATTTGATTCTGACATAGATAATGGGAGTTATTCTGAATGGAACAGTACTGGAAGGATACTCATACTGGAAGGCTCTATTAATCAGTTTATCTGCAGGAGGACTTCATTGATAGAGAGCTTTGCCTCTATTTGAGTGAGTGGAAAGGACAAAGACGGCATCCTTATGGCTAGCTGTTTTTTATTTCCGGTTTACCATGGATGATCACAGAGCTTGTTTGCCACATTGGTTAGTATGAGTAAGCGTTAGCTTTTGCTAATTATATTGTATATGACGGAATTTTGCTCAGTGTAGTGATGTTTTGGAATTTATACTGCATTCAACAAAATTGAATGCCTAGGTTTTATGTAAAATGAGAACAACTCCAGGACTGTGGTAAAACCCCTGCCATATTCTGTGCACCGATTCTGTTCAATCTAGACAAGCATATTGCCTGCTTTTTCCTGACAGTGGACTGTCTGTTTTGTTAAAATGAGGTATATTTCAGATATTACTGTGTTAGCGAGTTATACTTGCTCCTTACAGAGCGTAAAAAGCGTTAATCCAAGCTTGCGTTTCACTTGGACGATCGGAATTGTACGTTGTAAATTGCAAGCTTTCCATTACAGGGTGAATATTTTGACTGAAAAATAAGCCATTCTTTAATGAGTACGTGTGCTTGCTGATGCGGCTTTGGAGGAAAATGGACAAAAATCTGAACTTTATCATAAAGAAAAGGCATGTTTTTGGTTTGGAGAGGTTACTGGTATTGATGTCCATCCGTGCCTATATGGATAAACTCATGCCAAATTCCACCAGAAAATCATTAATTCAGGTTGAAATTCATGAGTCAAAAGTTGATTTGTGTTAAACATATGATTATTTTATGATTTAACAGTGTATAACTTTGAGATCTCTGACAGCTTGGGGAGCCACCTGGAGAGCTATATTATTTGGCTTATAAATGGCAGATAATTTGAAGAAATCACAGTCAGATGATGTGTACTTGTGGTCAAGGCGTTTATTATCCTAGAAATGTATTGTTTTAACTCCCAGCCATTTTTAGATTCTCAGTATTATTTTTTTATAATTTCATTGGCGAATTTTCATAAAGATTTTTTGTGCTTGTGGCCCTTACTCTGAACTAAAATTATGAAAAGAAACTTACATACGATAGAATTTTAATTTCTGCAAGTGTCCTGTATCATTAAAGCCATTTGCCCCTACTCTATGAAGCTCAAATTGTCATGGTTTGGAGGCTTTGAGAGCTTTCTTTGTTGCTCTCGTATGGGACGATATCGTTTGGCTCTCAATCGGATTCCTGGGCCAGCTGGCATTAATTGGGGGCGTCGCCCGGATTCTATTTAAGCCCTAGTTCCGCCTCACTTCCCTTGCTAGAGTGTCAGTGTTATGTTTGCACTTTAGCCGGTAAGGTCTCTAGTAAGAGAGTTGTTGAGGTTTAGCTGCATATTTGAGGAAAAGTTCTAGATAGCAAGGGAATCTTTCTGTTTTTTCCTCTTTCTGTGCACCGTCTGGTGCTTATTCCTTTTATCTCGGTTTCAGAGATTTTTTCCCTTTCAATTCGACCTGTCGAGCTCGCCTTGCTTCCTTTTCTCGGACGACATCTAGGTCCGTTGGAAGCGCGAGTTTCGCTCTCTTATTTTATATGTCTCTCTCTCATCTGCGTGTCCTCCTTTTATTCTGGCCGCTGCGTTTGGCGTCTCAACTCACCAGCCATCACACAAATCTTGAATTATAAAGCCTAAAATTGGGTAATGCATAAATAACAATATTTGGCTTCTGCGCAAAGGGGTTAATCATTTGCATGACTGGGTGCTGCTGCTCATCCCTGCATGTGTAGTATGTAACAAGCAGAGTGTATGTGTGTCGTGTACTCGCCTAATATCTGACTTTGTGCCCTGAAATTATGAGTCAAAAACTGACCGTTGACTTTAGACCAGGTTTTTGTCAGCCAATAGCGCGAACGCTTTTTGCAGCTTCAAGATGGAAACATGCCATAAATGTGCCTGACCACACCTCATTTTAAGATCAACATGCCCACGGGCTCTCAGTTCAGCACATTTACATTTACTATTAATGCATGGACAGAATAATGATGACTGCAACGGTACATAAATTAGCAAACACGCTTGCTTCACCCTTTGCGCAATTATGTGCCAGGTGAAAAGATAAGGCCCTTGCTGTCAGCAGTCCCAAAATGTCTATTAACCCTTTGTTGCATCACTAAAATAACCAAACCCACCCACCACCCTCGATAGGCAAATAGAAAAAGATTCATACAACAAAGGTGAAAAGGAATGATACCATTACTAAGTGGTAAATATTTTACGGTCCCAACTTTTTTGAAATATTTCGCAAAAGTCAAAATTTAATTTTGAAGACTCAATAAAATTCATGTGGTGAAACATCAAATTATGTTCTGCAGTGTTCTTTTCAAGGTAATATTGGTCATACATAATTTACAAATAATTTGTTTTGAGTTTTAATTTTAATTTAGCATACTGTCCCAGCTGTTTTTGATTAACAATTGTATAAACATAGCCATTCTTGAACTGCTGTAGAATATTTTAATGAACAATAAAATTTCAAGGTTCATGATGGAAAACTGCCAATTCAGTTTTTATTTATCAGTTCTTTTTTTATTTTTGATTAATTATTCTTAATAATTTATGTATTATTTTCAAGGAACATTTACTGTAAATGCATCCAGGAGGGCAATGCAGGCCATGTCCAAAAACAATCTATGCATACTAGACCCATGAGGCTAACTTTATGACCTACAGCAACACATAATATTGTTTTTCAAGGTGAAGCGCATACTGTTGGCTCTCCCAAGTGTCTTGTTACGTGCAGTGGTCACCTGACCTCTTCAATCTGGACACCACCTATCTCCCTTATGTTTTATTAATCCACAGGGAAATTCTTTCTGCACATCCAACACTGTGCTAGCGATATTGCATCCCTGATAAGTTATGGACAAAAGGGATTTTTTAAAAATAGATTCTGACCTCACCTAGACACTCATATGGTGCTCAGGTTTCACATTTGACACAGACAGTTAGTGGAGGCTCTGGAAGGGGGTTCTTTGTTAATTACCCCAAAATACCAATTATATGATCACTGATCAACCTTTTGTGTTTATTCAAACAACTGATAAAAACAAAAGAAAACATGCAGTAACTTCTTGGGACAAATACAGCTTTTTTGTTGACATCATTCTTTCCTCAGTACTCAAAATTAGTAATCAAACAGGATAGATCTGTACTTTTGCATGAGATTAACATTGCTGACTTGTAATTCACCTTACAGGCGGGCAATGCAGGGTTAATAACAAAAAATAAAACATAAAACAATCATTCAAAGTAGGTACTATGATTTACTATCTGCTATTCTGAAAAAGGGGTGGGGACATTTCTGGGAATGTTTGTTTACTGTAGTCTAACAATATGTGATCAATTGACTAATCCGGCGAAACCAGGAAGTTGCGTTTGCCGCCATTGCTGCGGTCCAAACGTCATTGGAAATGAACGGATGTCTATGGAGAGCGCCGGTGGCACTCTGTATTTTAGCCCTCTCTATTTACAAGTTTTTCTTTTTCTGAACTCAAATGCCGGGAAGAAACTGTTCTGTGTTCGGCTGCTCACATAGCAGTGGGAAAATTCAAATTTGGAATAAGAGTATATACGAAATCCATACACCTTTGGCACATAGTGACTGCCCCTGTTTAGCACCATACTGACTGCACAGATTCCCTGCAAAGGAGGATGACGTTCGCCAGCAGATAGCGGTCTTAAGCCGCTGAGGTGAATGTTTGCGAAACCTGCTAGTGCTAATAACGTGGTAAAACACACAGCTGCATTATTAACGCAAACATTTCAATAGCTAAAATGACCGTCAATATAAAATAATCTGGAATCGGCTACCTGTAAAAATAGAGTATTAATTTGAATCTGGCTAGGATAAGAGTTATATCCGCTAGCCGGCGTTAGCGATGCCTACATATCTGTAGTTATATTGCTGTAGACTAATTATTAACACAAACATTTAGCTAATAACTGACCATTAATACTTAATACATTAATTTATAATATATACCTTTATCGGTAACGGTAGGCCACTGCCTGACATCGTCCACACAATCTGCCATTTCGGCAATTATTGATGCTGTCGACATAATAATGAAACTTCTGCCAGCGGCACAACCTGTCAAGCAGGCGATTTAATCAGAACTGTCACCGCAGTAATGGCGCCGCCACAAGATGGCGGCGTCCACAAATCTCTCGCTGGATTAGTCAATCGAGGGAGGAGAAGGAGTGAAAGAGGCAAAGTATGATGAACTGGCTGCAGTGATGTGGCTTGGTAAGTCATGGAAAGGGTCTTGTTAGTTAACAACAAGTTTGGAAGCTTTCATTAAGCTTGGAAGCTTCCACTTTTAGCAAAATAAATCAAGTTTTTTTGGTAACGGTCTCTTTTGGACATCATACTCGCTTTGACCTGCAGCAAGCCAATGTAATGAAATGATCCTGCTAAAGCAGGGATGGAGTTAATCAAAATCGTATAAACTGGAAGATTCTTTTCTGGCCAAGTCATTAAACAATGAATGAAATAAAATTCATATTGAAATAAAAGAATAAAAGAATAAAAGCAAAACCCTGCAATGTCTTCACTGTGAAACCAAAGTGCATAAAACACCATTTAATAAAAGCTGAGACTGTGCACTTTAAAGCAGCACTATGTAGTTTTCCCCGGATTCACTTGCGGTGTCCCCCTGCAGTTGATAAACGGTATTGTCTGTAACAACTATAGTAAAATCTGTCTACATGTGCATTTGTTGACAAGGCAACGACACTAGCGAACTTTCTGAAGCAGGACCTGTAATGTGTGATCCGATCAACCATGTCCTCAGACCAGGTAAGGGAGACTTAAAAATCGGTCTAACTCACGTAGATGGCGAAGTCCACACTACAACTATAAGGACAATGATAATGGCAAATGACATCATTGCGGTCACTTTCAGAGCGATTTTATGCACAAACTGACCACCAATCGAAATCCATCGGAATTTACAGGGCTTCACGTTCATTCAACACGGCAGATGACATCACAGAGAAAAAAGGGCTCTGACACAGCTGGAACGCACTACATCAATGGGCTGTGGCTATTCGCACAGCGACTGTGCATGTGAGCATTGTTGCAATGCTTATTCGCAGCATAACCAACACCCCTAACCCTAACTTTAACCGTGAAACTAAATCTAACCCCTAACCCTAACCTTACCATCATTGATTCATATTTGTTCCGCAGTGCTCTGCAAGTGAGCGAGTTGGCATCGCTTACATGCACAGCTGCTGCTAATCCTAGCCCAAACCGGCATCAATTCATTTTTGCTCTGCTAAGAAGTGAGTGGACGTCGCTTACATGCACAGTCGCTGTTCGAATAGCCAGTCCCTATGCAGAATTCGACCACAAAATCGTCATGCACAGAACAGATTAGCTTGTGCAATAAAACAAGAGGGCGGGAGGGAATTGGCAGAAAATCCCTGTAACGACATGAGAACATGCCAAGCCAGTTCATTACCTCATCCTTCCGAAATAAAACACGACAAATGTTCTACCTGTAGTACTCTATACGGGAGTGAAGTACACGTTCATGATCAAATATTTCGAATAGTGACTAGTTTAGCAATGTTTGCCAGCTAGCGATAGCATGACAACTAGCATGTCAGATACCATCTAGATAGTCAAATAATCATCTACAGCGATTTATCTGAGCATAAACGGGATACTAAATGATTTCAATGACACAGCCTGACACAAAGCAAGTTGAAACGCACTAGAACTAAATCTAGAATGAAGGATTAAGGTAACAATTTGTACGTACTTGTCCAAAAGTAACAACGCCAGGTCGCCATCGGTCGGACATCCTTCCTCCACTTTCAGCTCTCGCCAGCGAGTGAAAGCCGGTCCAATGTTGACCCTAGTCCTGGCTCTTATTTTATCACTTTTGCGTTTTCTTTTAAATGTCTCCTCTGACAACACCTTTGCCTTCTTCAGTTTCCTCGCCGCTTCAGCCATTACAACCACTTCTAACTCTGCTTCATTCTACATTCACTCGCTGGTCTTGAGAGACGTGGGGGAGGGGGATTGTGTGACGTATGCCGTAAAGCAGTAAGTAAGTTTTGCAGTTCTTTTTGGGCCTGGGTGGCCTGGGTTCCTACCCGAAACCCGAAGTTACGTAGTGCCAGTGAAGGCGAAGCAGGCGCGATCAAGCCATGACAGAGGTGTCAATCAACTTATTGTGAGTTCAGGTATCACCAGAATGATCTTGGTAATATATATTTGAGAGTGAAAAAACAACATAGTGCTGCTTTAAGCACATATGAATTCTTTGTTCTCAAATCCAGAATTGCTGAGCACGGAACTAAATCAGGACCAAAAAGAGTATGTGGGCACATGCAGACCATATTTTAAGCAATTCTGAAGAAGGTTGAAGTCATCATACTGTAGTGATGAATTTGCAGTTACTGTACAACTCATAAAATGCATTCAATCATCAATTTGAACGAGGTCATATCCTGGCCTTTGCATAGATTGGGATCGCCTCTAACAAAAATGCCCTTTTTGGTCGCAGCGATTTACTGTTTCTTTTCCCTCAGCCTATACTCGCTTGCAATGCCCCTGCATAACTACTGATAGAAAAAATTATTTCTTTCACAGGTTAGATGTTAGGTAAGGTGCATTTTGCAAGCTCTGTCCCTCCAGGAAGGTTCAAAATATCTGGAAACTCAACATATAACTTTTAACAGGCGTCTTTACAAGTCTTCCATCAGACACAAAGCACTTGTAAACTACAAAGTGCTCCCCTCTCAGACTACAGAATCTAAAAAAAGCTGAACAAGAACTTATGTACCAAGCATATTTCCAACTGTTACACTATATGAGAAAATCCCAAGTCACCACTGTCTACCGCACTTGCATCAAACCCTGTATTGCTGTCATAAACTGTATGGGCCTTGAGTGTAATGGCCTTGGTAACACTTCATTATAACGATCTTTAATATATGGTGAAATGATGGTTCAGGAAAATGTAGTTAATTCTTATTTACTGTTAACAAACAATGAAATGATAATTAATAATGTTTGCTAATTTTCTAAAATTTTGCTAATGATCTTTTATGAGCTGAGATACTGTCACGTCCCTAGTGTTTTTCTTAATTGCTTCCCTGCAATCCAGTTGTCCATGTCAATTTCCAGTGGCATCTTCCTTAACCCCTCTGCACAGATTTAGACCCCGGAATCCGTAAATTTCTAAATTTACCTGCTAAATAATTCTGTAATTAAATTTCCAAACGTCTTGCTTCATTGGAATAATTTTCCACAGCCTCTCAGACACAAATATTGACTTATAAAGCCTTTAATAGGTTTGTGCACAGCAGAAAAAATTGGCAATATTAGTATTCTAGGCAAAGGGGTTGATTGATTAATTATTGTCTTGTTTCTTCTCCTGACCCCCATGTATGTTTGCTTGCATGTTTCCCTTCCTCATTGTGTTGTGCGTAATTAAGTTCTGGCATTTGTGTCTTTCCCTTTCTGGATTGTCTTGTCTTATCATTGTGCTCCTAGCCAACTCTAGTTATGAGCCAAGCACTCTCCCATTATTGGTATCTTCTAAGAAACAAATAACTATTTGTTAAGGACACTCTTCGCCTGTTCTCTAGTGGTCCACAGAGTGGTGAATCTCTCTGATCACCTGAAGTCATAGAGCCGATGAAAATGCACAGTCCAGCACTGTCTCGGATTACTTTGATGGTTTCGACCATGGACTGCCCACTGAATACAGCCTGCCAACAGCTCTGATCCTGGAAGCCCTGTGCCTGACCCGGGCCATGTCTGGTGTGCCGTCTCAGTGCCTGTTTCAGTTCTTCCATTCGAGTTTGTACTACTTGCAGCTTGTTACCGTTATCAAAACACCATATAGGCTTATTATTGGATCTGCTCCTGGTTCCTTCTTCTGAAATTGTAATGACACACCATATGCTTTATAGAGTAATACATTTAATTTCCACGTAGTAATTTCTAAATAGCATAAATAATACTATTACAAATCATTTGTAAATGTGAATTATCATGTAATTGCTCATTTAAAAGTAAAAATAACTACAACTAAAGTTTAAGTAATCGTCATTTTACTATTTATTATGTATGGTTATAATAAAGTGTTTTCTGTGGTTTTTAGATCTTTGAATTCTCATCACAGATGCTTATTTATTGAGAAATTCAGGCTTTAACTCTTTTCCCCCTAATGGCTATACAACACCTAAATGTATATCAGTGGACCCCCTCCCTAGCCTCCCCAAGGGTCTTCATCTGTAGTCATTATGGGGAAAGAGAGGGGAGAGTCAATGGGCAAAAGAGTTAAAAGACTTTGTTACAAGTACAACATTGACTTACATTTTGTAAATATAGTTGCAATCATAATTATTCAACCCCCGCTGCAAATTAGGTTTACTGGCAAAATTTACAAACTTTCAGCTGTTTGCAATGAACAAATCATGCAAGAACAATTTAAATAGCTCACCACAACAAATTTTACAAGTGTCTTCTTCAAATTCAACACAAAATGCCACTTTTAATGACTACTGCAGGCTCAAAATTATTCAACCCCTTCATGACAAGCATCTTTAATACTTAATAGAGCACCCTTTTACTGCTATGACCTGCTGGAGATGTGATGTATAGGCAGACAACTTATGGCAGCATTCCCAAGGAATCTTAGCCCATATCTCATGGACAATGGCCTCCAGTTCACTAATATTCTAGGGTTTGCGTGCTGCAACTGCCTTCTTCAAATCCCAGCAGAAATTTTTTTATGGGGTTCAAGTGAGGCGAATGTGATGAGCACTCTAGAATCTTCCCAGACTTCTTCTGAAACCAAGCCTTGGTGGATGTTGAGGTATGCTTAGGATCACTGTCCTTTCGGAAGGTCCAATGATGCCCAAGCGTCAGCTTCCCTACAGACGGCATAACATTTTCTCCTCGGATATCCTGGTACTTGACTGAATCCATCTTGCCCTCCACACTTTGCAGGTTTCCGGTGCCAGAGGAAGCAAGGCAGCTGCAGATCATCAAAAAGCCCCCACAATTCTTCACTGTAGGCAGGGTGTACTTTTCAGCATATGCTTCTTTATTCCTCCCGCAGACATACCACTGATTCATAAGCCCGAAAAGTTCCAGTTTTGTTTCACCACTCCACAGAACAGTATCCTAAAACGTCTGTGGCTTATTTATATGGTTTTGAGCATATTGGAGCTTGTGATTTTGGATCAGTTGTGGTGTGTGGCTTGGAGATCTTCAACGTTTAGTATGCGCCCTACTGTGCAAACTGAAACCTCAGTGCCTCCTGCCTCCAAGTCTTGCTGCGGGTCTCCTGTAGTCACCCGAGGGTTTTTAACCACCTGTCTCGTCAGGAATCTGGTGACACCATTCATAGCTTCCTCTTTCTGTCACATCCTGGTACTGTAGCCACTCTTCCTTTAACTCTGAACTTGCGAACTATGCTTCCAACTGTATCTCTATGAACATTCAGTGCCTGCACTACCTTTTTGTATCCATCTCCCTGTTTATGCCAGGCAATGATCCCCTCTATTAGCTTATTGGACAATTCTCTTGACAGCCATATTTATGCCTCGGTGTGCGCATGCGCACAGCGAGCATACGGTACTCAGTCTGTGTATTTGTTTGTTTGTCTGTCTGTTACCATCATAACTACGACAGCGTGTGCATCCAAGCTAAAGTAACAATGCCAACGAAAGTGACAAACACTGTTCTCTTTGATTTTAAATGTGCCAGAATTTTGAAAAAGGATTCAGTTCATTTTTTGTAGCACTTCATGTTTCAGTATACACGTTTTGTGTACATAATGTTAAGCCACACCCACATGATTTTGGCACAAGGACCGCACTCTATTGACTGTTTATGTATTCAAGCTTGCTTTTATGTTACTGTACAACTATTGTACATCAGTAGTGGCTAAGCAATACACACCGAGGCATCAGCACCTCTGGTGCTTTCATTCTGATATGCAATCAAATATCACTGCCAACAAACCCCGAGCGAGTGTAAGTATTTGATGTGTTCTATCTCAAGCAAACCTGATGCAACTAATTAAGCTCTTGATTAGCTGCATTAGGTGTGCTTGAGACAATACCTGACTTGCAAATATGCTGTTATGACGGATTCTATTCAGGGGGTTGAATAATTTTGAGACTGCAGTAGTCATTAAAAGTGGCATTTTGAGTTAAATTCGGAGAAACCACTTGTAATATAGTTGTGTTGAGATATTTAAAATGTTCTTGTTTAATCTGTTCATCACAAACAGCTGAAAGTTTGTAAATTTTGCCAGTAAACCCAATTTGCAATGGGGATTGAATAATTTTTATTGCAACTGTGTATACTTGAACCATATATAAAGTTGCGCATTTTGCCCATGCATCAAACAGGGGTTTTCGCTGTCCAAGTTTCACTCACTTTACGGCAATAAATATTGACAGCTGCCAGGCAGAGGATGTAAAAAAAAAATGTCCTCTTCTCACTTTAGCTTATTGTTAATCAAGGAAAATTACTTCAAATAAGTTGAGGCCAAAGAAGTTTAATTTGGGCCTTGAAGTCTGTGTAACTGTGCATTTCAACTGAATGGAGTAGTTATGAAAGGAAGTACAGGCAGTGACAGCCAGTCGGCAGTTCATGTATTTGGATTAGTGCGTATTTATTGGTTCTCTCTCGAGCCACTGTAGGGAGTTTATTTGTGGTCTGGTACACTCTGGCATTACAAATGGGGGAAAAGGGAACAATGTTCCAAAATATGTTCTATCTTTACGCACCAACGGACTTCAAATATTTTTGGACATGATGGCTGCAATTGCTGCTTTGTTGGATTGCAGGAATTTCCACAGCCATGTGATTTTACTTTCACATTTAACTTCCAATTGTACATTTGGCCTTAGTGTTAATGTCATAATGTATTCTAACCAAAACCTACTCATTAACAGTGGATTAAAAAAAAATCAAGGCCTTTAAGTGAATGCCAAGAACTTCAGTGATGGATTTGATGTGTGGCTGCCTTTTGGGTAGCACTGCCATCTAATGGCAGACTTAATTATAAACTTAATTCTTCATTGATATGAACCCTGACTGATTATTTGATTTGTTATATACATGCAGGATTTGACAGTGACAGTATGGAATGCGGGTATTTATTTTCCATAATTGACTGTACTTTATATAAAGTGTACCGGTATGCACCAATAGCAGCATAGAAGAGTGAATATCAGTTAAGTATATCATTCTGGCTGAAGTTTTGGATGATTTTGAAGAACTGAATGTATTCACACAATTGTGCTGGATCTGTCTCCCACACTTTCCACACTTGATTATTTCCAGTCTCTGAGTTGTCTTGGAGGAAGATACCCATGAATAGTCCTGTTTTGTGAATCCGTAATTGTCGAATGATGGGGTCTATCCGATTTTCATGGTGATAGATTTCATTGATAGATCGAGACTCAGGTCATACACAGTATATGATTATTTTACTGCACATTGGATCACTTTAGGACAAGAGATTTTACTTTTTTGTTGGCTAATTGGTTTAAGTTAAAGTGGCACATGATTTAATGAGAGAAAATACGTCTTGAATGTGGCATGGTGTGACCATGCAGTCAGGCGTGTTTTTCTTGTATGTACTGAAGCATCTGTTCAATGGGACCATATGGAGTGAGGATTAAACACTGAGAGCTACAGTAAGCATTCTCTTCCAACAGCCATGCTGAGGAATTGGAGGGGGGTGGTGCTGGAGTGGGATTGCTTTTCGTGTTATCCAACAGCAGTCAAGCCATATATTTTTTCATGAGAACTTTAAACAAGTAGCTAATTTTGTAATAAATTAAGTCTGGAGCAGGTACTTGTGCATAAACTGGAGACGGTAAGTGAAAACTGACGTGTTCTTGCTCCAACGAGAGCAGAGGAATTTTAATGAGGACATATCTGAGCGAGCAGTCGGGCACCATCTGGCTCCGCGAGCATGCAGCTGGGCCCAGTCACGCTGTGAATGTTAGAGAACGATGCCAGTCATATGACCGTGTGCCAGCAGGTGGACTCTGCCCAGCTTTCAGGTATATTTCCCTCCGACTCCTGCTCAGTTGTGCCCCTGAAAGGGCCGAGTTCTTCAACTGAACTAATGCCTCCCCCACGAGGGGTCAGACTCCGCCAGCTGGCCATGTGTTCATTACATTCTCACTGCTCAGTGGGAATCTGCTCCTTTTTTAGTAAAATCTTCCATCTCGGTTGAACACACCAGAAGATGCCTGCAAGCACGTTAATTGACTTAGTTGATTGAAGTGAAACAAGCTGTTTGGAGCCCGTCAATCCACCCCATTCTCTCTGCATTTTGTTTTACGGGGTAGGACAAAACATCACAATGATTCTTAATTCTTCACTTTGAGTTTTTATTGAAATTGTCGTGTGAATATTTTGCACCATGTAAATCCTTTTTTGTAGAGCTATGTCTAGATTTAAAAATGGAAAACGGTATTCTGAATGATTTATGAACGAATTAGTAACAGGTTTAGCCTTTGCTGTCATCAGTAATCACAAATGTCATCTAGCAGTACAGGAACTTCAGAACAGATACCTTGTTTCTTTATTTAGATGTCCGTTTTTAATTGTTTGTTTTTCTGTATTCGCTGTATTCTATAGATAATTTAGCCTTGTTCAATCCTTGATTCTATTGAAAACATCACTTCCTACTTTGATGATATGCTACTTATTCCATGTGACATTTTTTATGACATTTTCTTCTGCGATAACATTAACTTAAGTGGATAATTTTAACTTTAGATAAGATTGCAGGGTATGGAAAGCACATTGTTCACCCTCTTAAAATTGACATAAGCCTAAGTTGTTTCTGGTTTTGCACTACCCCATAACAACAACACAGCAAGGCTTTCTTTCAAGCTTGCTTAGGAGGTTACATTTCCGCCCTAGAGTGAGTGACAACGAGCACAAAAATACAAACTTATATTTCATCTGACATAACTATTATTTCATCCTTCCACCTTGGTGAAATATATTTCTAGTATTTTCTTCGCATAATATTTACTGTCCAACCCCAAATCAGAAAATGTTGGGACAGTGTGTTTAATTAAAATTATAACTGGGAGCAGTGATTTGTAAATTATCTTTCACCTGTATTATGTTGAAAACAATACAACAGTGCATTATTTGATGTTTCACCACATCAATTTTTTAAATTTTTCAACAAAAAACCTTGTTTCCATTTGATTCTTGCAACATATTTCAAAAAATTTGGGACAGTGAAGTACTTTCTTCCTTGTAATGTTTCTATTCCTTTTCACATTTAACTGACATTTAGGGACTGAAGACATCAAGTGATTGAATGTTTTAAGTGCATTTTTCTCCCATTCTAAAGGTGTGTACGTAGTCTTCATGGTCACATTTTGCATTTTAAAATGCGCCGTGTGTTCTCTGATGGGGAAAAGTTGAGACTGCTGGCTGGCCAGTCTAGCACCTGCGCCGTCCTCTAATGCAGTCAAGACTTTGTAATGCAAGCAGAATTTAGTGTTGCATTTTCTTGTTGAAATATGGTTGGGCACAAAACGAACGGGCTTCCCTCCAAATATTGAATATTAGGTGCTGAATCCAAAAGAAAAAATGCAAAAAATTGAAGACGTTGGACAGCACTTGCTTAATAAATCTTTTTAATCTTACAAGAGACAAAAAGGACGCATTTCAGCTCACAGGCCTGCCTAAGCGTACTCGAATCATTTTGACCACCTGTGTACAATATAGACTCAAATATTGTACACAGGTGGTCACAATGATTTGAGCACGCTGAGGAAGGCCTGTGAGCCAAAACGCGTCCGTTTTTGTCTCTTGTAAGATTAAAAAGATTTATTAAGCAAGTGCTGTCCAACGTCTTCAATAATATGCTTGGGCATCCCAGGAAAAGATGCTGCTTGAATGCAACATATGTTGCTCTGAAATCTCAGCGTACTTTTCAGCAATAATGATGTCTTTACAAAAGTACAAGTTACCCTTATCAAGTGCACTGACACAACCCCATAACATGTCAGAGCATGTCTTTTGAAGTTGTCGCAGGTTACAGTCTGGATGGTCCTTTTCTTCTTTGGTCTAGAGAACAGAGTGCCCATTTCTTCAAAAAAAAAAAAAAAAAATTGGAAATGTTGATTTGTCTGACACTGCAAAAAATGAAAAGAAAAAATACAAGGTAAGATTAATTTACTTATTTAAAGACTTAAAACACTTATTTCTATCACCATTTTCTTAGTAAGACAAAAAAGTAACTTGTTTTAAGTCATTTTATTATCTTGACAAGGGAAAATACATTTTCCCATTGGCAAATAGTCAAAATAAGTCCTCAAATCAAGGACAAATTTTTTGTCTTACTAAGAAAAATGGTGATAGAAATAAGTGTTTTAAGTCTTAAAATAAGTAAATTCATCTTACCTAGTATTTTTTCTTTTCATTTTTTGCAGTGTACAATACACATTTCCACCGTGAGATTGTCCATCACAGATGCTCACAAGGCACCTCTGGACACTTAACGCTGCAGAGAAAAGTTTTAGCTGGCATTTGTGGATCTGAACACAGTGTTGTGAAAAAATATTTTCCCCCTTCCAATTTTTTTTTTTTTTTTTTTTGCATATCTGTCACTCATAAATATTTCAGATTATCGCATCAATTTTAGTCAAAGATAATCCGAGTAAACGCAAAATGCAGTTTTTAAATGATGATCTCATTTATTGAATGAAAAAAACTATCCAACCCTACCTACACCTATTGTATGTGAAAATGTAATTGCCCCCTTAGTTACTAAATCAACCAATTAAGTAAATTTAATTGATAATTTGTTTAAAATTTACTAGGCACACCTAGGCATGATTGCTGCCAGACCTGTTGAATCTAAACATCATTTAAATAAAACCTGTCAGGCAATATGAAATAAGCAAAAAGCAGCACATGATGCGGTGATCTGAAGAAATTCAAGATGAGAAACAAAGTCCATGACATCTACCAGTCTATAAAGGGTTACAAAGCCATTTTAAAAGCTGTGGGACTTCAGCACACCAATGTGAGAATCATTATGGACCTAACTTGGAACAGTGGTAACCCTTCCCAGGAGTGACCAGCCAACCTAAATTCCTCCAAGAATGCATCAAGAACTCATCCAAGAGGTTACAAATGGACCCAGATAAACATCTTAAGAATTTCAGACCTCAGTTGCCTTAGTTAAGGTCAGTATTCATGATTCCACGATAAGAAAGAGACTGGACGAAAATTGATTCAATTGGAGAACTAGAAGGCTAAAAACAACTGCTGACCAAAAAGAACTCAAAGGCTCAAAAAACATACCAAAAAAAAACAACTTAATGACCCAGAAGATTTCTGGGGTGATATCCTGTGGACTGATAAATCAAATGCGGAACATTTTGGGAGGCATAGGTTCCTTTACATCTGGTGTAAAGCTAACCCAGCATTCCACAATGACAACATCATGCCAAAAGTCAAAAACGGTGTTGGTAGTGCGATGGTCAGGGGCTGCCTTGCAGCTTCAAAACCTGGGTGACATTCCATTGTTGACAGAACCATGGGTTCTGCTCTCTAACAGAATATCCTGGCTATCTGTGCATGGCCTAAAGCTCAAGCACAGTTGAGGTATGCAGCCGGACAATGATCTGAAGCATGTAAGCAAGTCCACCTCTGCTCAACAGAAACAAAGAGAAGGTTTTGGAGTAGCCTAGTCAGTGTCTTGACTTGACTCGAAGAGAGATGCTGTGGCATAAGTTTAAACAGATATTTCAGGCTCAACCCTCCAATGTGGTTGAATTAAAGGGGACCTAATATGCTATTTTTCCAAGTTTATATTTTGGTCTTTGACTCCCCTAGAGTACTCCTGATCACGCAAAGTAAAAAAAGGGTATTTATTTCGCTCAAACTGCCATCTTCAAAAAACCCCATTTGTAGTCCATAGTAGTCTCTGCCTGAAACGCCTCATTGGGGTGGCTCTTCTGCTATGGCCCCCACTCCCCGTGTGCCCACTTTCTTCTGACTGGCCAGCTCTGTGGAGGGTGGATCTACGCGGGACGAGGCAGCTGAAGCAGTTTCCGGGTCTCAGAGTGAAACGTGAGACGCCTCTGCCATCTGAGCTAAGGAATCACCGGGGAAATTCTGCAATCAAACGCAGTACATGTGTATAGATCTAATGAAATAAACTTGTTCTAATAAACGCAACGGCGAAAGTGGAGGACGCAGTGCGAAAGTCTGGCAGCTCAAGCACGAATTTGCTATCGGCTACAGTTTGCTAGGCAACAGTTGGTGAGTACCACGGTTTTTCTACTCCTAGCTAGGATGCAGGAGAAGCTAGAATCCACCCCATATAGACACATTTGTAGAACGGGTCAACATGCCCAAGTGTAGACCAGAGACCGTAGAAATCTGGTGGGTCTGAGTTTAGAGGGAAACATGGACAGTGAGGAGCAGCTAAAAGTGGACCAACAGCTTATGGACTGGTTCGGTGGGTATTAGGACCTGCTGGTTCATGTGCATAGCTGTGGTGTGTTGTTAGCGTGGAGAAACGAACAGCTTCCGCACTGGTATATAACGGAGGGGCAAAAGCTCCAAGCTAAACGGCCTTTTTAGAAATTGCCTGTGGTAATCGTTTACTTATTGCTTTGGAATGACCAGCTTTTCCTCGCGGAAAAGGGGCGCATTATGTATAGCGTGCGAGAGCTAGACAGAGCTCCGGTTATGTCATGAACATAATACAGGTTTTACAGACCGTAAGTTCCGTCTGCGTGAACCGTTGCTTATGTGGAGCTAGCGAATCGATCACTTTTACTGGAAAGAATTTAATATTCAATCGATGGGCATGCAGAGAAATCATTTGTTATACCGGACACGTTATAGGCTGTGCGCTTCCCTATTGTTTTCACCGGTAGTATCAGAGAGCTTGCCCAGACATTGGAGATGTATCAGGCTGACCCCGGTGATGGATAAGTAAAGCGATCGTTTCATAAGCACCCAAAAACGCACCCCAAGCTCTGCAAAATCTACGTCTGGTCTAACTGCAGCCCAACTCGGCAGACACATACAGCACCTCTCCGGTTAGCTTCAACTGTAGTGGTTACAATCAGGCAATGTTATGATGAAACTGCCACATTGATGCTTTACGGAAGTAACAAGCATACCGATCATAATTGCTGCATATAAGTTAACCAGGAGCATTTTTAATTAGCAGAGCAGGGGAACTAACATGCAGTAGCTGATAAGCGGTAATGACTTTGAATGTAATCTGTCGCGCGAAAGATTCGTTTCGTGTCCGGTGTGAAAGCTGCTTAACGCATCCATAAAGCCTGTATTCGCGTCTTTGCATTGACTTTGAATGTAGCTAATCTGTCGTGCGAAAAATTCGTTCGCGTCCGGTGTGAAAGCGGCTTGACATGCCCAAAACCTGTATTCGCGTCTTTGCATTGACTTTGAATGTAGGCTAATCTGTCCTGCGAAAAATTTGTTTCGTGTCTGATGTGAAAGCAGCTTTATGGATAGTACGCGACAGCTAGAGAGAGCTCGGTTATGTTATGAACATAATACAGGTTTTGCAGACCGTAAGCTCCGTTAGCGCGGACAAGTTGCTTATGTGGAGCTAGCGAA
This sequence comes from Gymnothorax javanicus, assembly GCA_029692085.1. Classification (NCBI taxonomy): domain Eukaryota; kingdom Metazoa; phylum Chordata; class Actinopteri; order Anguilliformes; family Muraenidae; genus Gymnothorax; species Gymnothorax javanicus. Next base: position 44,312,772 of record CM056202.1, on the reverse strand, counting down.
TTGATCACTTCTACAGGAAAGAATTTCCAAATTAATCTCCGCCTTTTTCAGCTTTTTATTTGCCACAACAATTTCTAAAGGGGGATGAAATTATGTCAAGTTAGTGCAGAGAAATCATTTGTAAACCGGTAGAGCTTCTGCGTTTCGCATTGCTTTCACGGTAGCACCAGAGAGCTTGCTCAGACATTTGTGAAGTATCCGTCTGATCCCGGTCATGGATAAGTGAAGCGATCGCTAACTGTAATGGCTACAATCGGGCAACGTTGTGATGAAACTGCCACATTGATGCTTACCGAAGTAACACAAGCATACCGCTCAGAATTACTGCATAAGTTAACCAGGAGCATTTTTAATTAGCAGAGCACGCAAACTAACATGCAGTAGCTGGTAACCGAGCGGTTATAACCACAGAGACAAACCCTTGCAATACAGGTTTTACAGACAGCAAGTTCTGTTACTGTGAACAGTTGTACCAAGCATCCAAATTACAAACAAGTATTAAAAGTTAGCTTCAAATGAGGTTTATGTTCACACACCTTCTGTAGAATTTCCCTTGATATCACTCTTGCATATTTAGGACGCAAACATTAGCAACAGTAACTTGGCTACGTTAGCCGCTGTGCTACAGCCACAATCAACTGGCTATCACGTCAGGTTGGCTTATGCAGTAAAAGCAACTTACAGCTTCTGTGTCTGTGAGTCACGGACAGTCGCGACCAATACAGGCTTTATCTTCAGATATTTTAGAAAGCCTGCGCTTGAGGCCAGTTGTTAGTGCTAACTATCGCTAGCGGTCCTGCTAGCCACCCGTAACACGTTAGCTTCACTTACATTATTTGCTGTTATATGGTTACTTACAGCTTGTGGCTCCGAGCGCTTGATCGATGCAACTGCTTCAGGTTTGAGAAGCAGCTGAAACGCTTATCCTGTGTCGAATTATCCTTTATTGACAAAGCTGTCTTTGGTGAAATGCTGAGCACAAGTAGCTAACGTTCCCTTTGACCATGGCTGTTTGCTGCCAACAAACAAAAAAAGCTACCCACTGATTTCTGGTGGCGTCGTCTTTTGGAAGAGAAATATTTGTTTTTCTTTGCGTCCAAAAGTAAACGGACAAGTAGCTTTGGGAGAGATACTGACAAAATTGCACCTCAAATGATCTGCGGTTCTTCTTTTGTATTTCCAAAAGTGTAGACGCTACTAAGGCATAGTATGATCTGCCGTTGTTAGTGCCTGCTAGAATAGTTTCGGGTGTGGGCAGGTCCAGCGCAGTGGTTGGCTCTGGCTAGGTCTGTACTAATTGGTCGGCACAACCTGACGTCAGGTTTTGCCCAGATCTCGTGAAGATCTCGGGAGGAGCTGTTCAGAGAGGAAATCACGCTCACGAAGTCACGTTCTTGGATTACGGCAAAATCCCTGTATCTTATGTTTAGAAACTTTTCAGAGGTTGAGCGTGGACAACCAACATTATGACATTACTAATATGTATTAAAAGAAGGATCAGCATGTTAGGTCCCCTTTAAAATGATTTTGCTAAGACATGGCAAATATTCCTCCTCAGCGATGTAAAAGAGACTCTTCTCTGAAACATTTGATTGCATTTGTTGGCGCAAAAGGGGGCACAACCAGTAATTAGGTTTTGGGTGGCAATAACTGTTTAACTTGGCTGATATAGGTTCTGAATAGCTATTTACCTTTGTTACAGCCTGCTCGCTGGCTGCAACAAAAAGGGAGACAGACACGAGGTGGCGGGCTAAAGAACTTAATTTATTTAACAAAAACACAAGCAAATAAAGAGAAGACCTGAGAATCAGTGAATCAGTGGTGTGGAGCATGTATGGGTGCATGTGTATGTGTGTGTATGTGTTTGTGTGTGTGTGTGTGTGTGTGTGTGTGTGTGTGTGTGTGTGTGTGTGTGTGTGTGTGTGTGTGAAGGAAACAAAAAGATCTTCAAAAGGGTCTCATGCTGCTGAGGTGTTGTCGGTTCGGGTGGCGGCAGGAGAAGGGGGAGTGACTGCAGGCTGAGGCAGCTCTTTCAAGGGGGCAGAGCACACCGGGCCCAGGTGTGGCCCATCCCACTAACGAGTCTCCTGCAGACACAGAAAAGAGCAGCCGCAGAGGGAACAAGAACTTATGCAGAGAGGAGGGGTCGTCACACCTTCAATAAATGAAATAATTGTTTAAACCCTGCATTTTGTGTTCACTCTGGGCATGCTCCTGATTAGTTGGCAGATGGTGTCTTTGGGGATCTCCTCCCAGACCTGGATCAGGGCATCAGTGAGCTCTTGCATAGTTTGTGGCAGTACATGGTGGCGTCAGATGCATCGATAAATAATGTCCCATAAGTGCACAATTGGATTCAGGTCAGGAGAACGAAAGGGCCAGTCAATGGCATCGATGCCTTTGTCATCCAGGAACTGCCTACTTACTCTGACCACATGAGGCCAGGCATTGTCCTGTACCAGGCGGAACCCAGGACCCTCTGCACCAGCATAACGTCTAACAATTGCTCAAGGGATTTAATCCTGGTACTTAACTGCAGTCAGAGTACCACTGGCTATGACATGGAGGTCTGTGCAACCCTCCAAGGATATGCCTCCCCTGACCATCACTGACCTACCGCCTTTCACGCCTGTCACCAATGCTCAGTCTGAACCTGCACTCGGGTGAAGCGAACGTGGCGGCAATGGCAGACCTGCAAATTCTGGTGTTCTCTGGCGAATGCACTGTTCTGGGCTGTGAGCACAGGTCCCACTTGAGGATGTCGGGCCTTCATGCCACCCTCATGGAGTCTGTCTCTGACAGCTTAGTCAGAAACATGCACACCGGTAGCCAGCTGGAGGTCCTTTTGGAGGGCTCTGGCAGTGCTCCTCTTATGTCTTCTCACTGAAAGGAGCAGATACCGGTCCTGCTGCTGGGTTGATGCCCTTCTACAGTCCTGTCCAGCTCTCCTCATGTAACAGCCGGTCTCCTGGTATGTTTCCAATCCTCTTGAGATTGTGCTGGGAGACACAGCAAACCTTCTTGCAACTGCACGTATGGATGTGCCATCCTGGAGGTGGTGGACTACCTGTGCAACCTGATTGGGCTGCAGGTACCGCCTCATGCTACTAGTTGTGACAAGGACTCTAGCAGAACTCAAAACTGGAGAGTAATCTATCTGGAAGGATAAGAAGACAGCAACTGTCTGTGGCCACCATATGCATAACCAGTCCCTTATTGGCGGTTGCCTTGCTTTTGCCTCTCAGTTGCACCTGTTGTCAAATATATTTGCACCAAAGCAGGTGAAATTGATTCAAAATCACTTGTACTTCCTAAATAGACAGACCGATATCCCTAAAGTTAAACAAACTTGGTGTTATACTACGAAGATTAAGTGTTCCCTTAATTGAGCCCCTCAGAACAATAGTGGTCTAACTCCATTTTTATATAATTTTGAGAAAACAGCTTCCAAAGTTTCGACGTTGTCAAATTCAGCATGCCAGTAAGTATTTAGACCTGTCTTGAAGTGACATCCTTTGAATCTTCGCTTTCACGGTCAGAAAGTATTTTTTTGTCAACGTTGACGATTTTTGTTATTTTTGCATGTTTCACTTAAAAACTAAGAATTTTGGAGTTAGACCACTCTTGCACTACTATCTATATTTCAGAGATGGAAATAACAATCTTCTGGCCCATTTTTGCATGAATAGATTTTACCTTTAGCATGAGAAATATGGGTCTAAATCAGAAAATTAGAAAATCGGAGTTAGACCACTATTGTTCTGAGAGGCTCAATTTTTTTTGAGCAGTATATTATAATGATTGGAATAAGTTAGCCTAATGTTAGACTATGAATAAGCATGTGCATAGCATTACTTTTATAGCAGCCATTTTTAAATTTAATGAATAGTCAGTGTAATAGTTTCTGTCTCTTTCATGAGTGTACTCAAATTTTTATGGAGGAGCGGACCTGGTACTGATTGCCTGATGTCACTAAGGTGATACTGACTGGATCTCAAGGTACTGAAGTCAGAAAACAGATCGCCAGTTACCGCTTACCACCATTTGTGCTGCTAAAGGGAACAAAACGAAAATGTTCAAGATTGTTACTTAAAGCCAAACTCTGACCCTATGATTTGCATACCTCAGCCAAAATTATTGTTTCTTAATACCAAGTAAATTTTTCCATTCTTTGTTACTCCAAATATGGTGATCATGTGCCCACTTTTTTCTTCGTTTTCCACAGTTTTATGCGCTTGCATCAATTGATAGTAAAGCTTTTTTAAAAGAGTTAAGGTTAACCTCTGTGAAATAAATCCATTGAAAATGTCATCCTTGGACGAAGAGCAGAATATACTCAAGGTTGCAGCAGAACCCAGGAATTCACTGATTTGCTGCACCACTGGAAAAGGATTATAACTCTCAGTGCTGAGCTGTTACAACCTATGATGGATTTGCTCACAAACTAATCGGTAAGATTGAATCTGTTTCCTCCTATCGCTGTTCTGAAACGTCCTTTGAGAAAGAAATAAAGGCCTTACAACACAAGTTTGAAACACAAGGAAAATTGGTATCTGAATTGGAACTACACACCCAAGCTGGAGGTCACACTCAGCAGCTGGAATTTTAACATCTCAAGCTTGAGGAACTAATGCAGCTATCTTGGGATATGATGGCTGGCGGAACAACATGTACCTACCGGGAGTATGGGAGGAAAAGGAGGGGCCCTATCAACAGACTGATTTTGCTGCTGCTCTGGGGTGAAAAAAAATACTAGACCAAATCCACCACATCATGCACAGGAGGCCTAAAAACTGAAAGCCCCCTCAATCTATTGTTATTAGAATACACATCCAAAAAAAGAATGTCAACGGCCAGGAGAAGCCTCCTCATTCATTTACCAAGACCGACGGATTTTCATCTTTGCTGTTTACACATCTCCAGGGAACAGGTGATGAATTAATCACATAAGTTGCACAACAATAGTCATCTCAACACCCTTTAGTTAGGACAAATGACAGCAATCACTGTACCTCGCTCTGCTATGTTGAACATGACAAGGTAGAACTTTCATTTGCTATATTGTCACAACAGTGCTTTACTCCAGCTCCCTTATCAGAGACATAATCAGACTGGTTAGTTGGCACAAGTTTTCTCTCCATGATGGTGGCCTGGTATGGGGGAATACCCCCATGGCATGTAATGCACAGGGGATACCCATTGCCGTCAATCGGTTTCTCTTTCTGTATTACCAATATGTGTGGGCAAACTTGTTCCCAAATCTTACATTTTTAATTCTTATACTATGTATTGCTATATGTATACTACTATTTGATTGAATTCACTTTGAATAATTTTAAGTCACCATTTACAAATGTTCTGGCCCAGTTCTACCTGATACTCTGTGAAAATCTTGTGTGATGGGACTGTCAGGTAGAATTAGATCACCAGGTAAAATGTTTGAGGCAAAAACAGATTATTGGAAAAGGAAATTACTATCTGACTAATACATTGAAAAGTAATTATTGTGCTGAGATGAAGGACAAATTCTTATTGAATATTTCTGGGCTAATTTCTTCTGAGATGTCTAACAAAAAGCAAAATAAAGAATGACTAAATTTTTATGAAATGCTCAAGTAAGGCAGACTACATTCATTATCACTATATTCACCCGGAGAGAGTGAAAATAATATGGCTTTAGTTTGATGTACCAGTAATGTATTCATCTTTCTTTTTCACCAAATAATGCAGAGATAATGTCATTCTTCAACACATGTTCTCTACTAATTTGAATTTATTGACAACTTTTTTGAGCAATTTTCCCCTCTTCTTCCCATTTGCTTTGTGTATATTTGCAGCTGTCATAATACTGTGCAATATTTGCCTGTATTGTTTTTTATATTTTTCTGAATTCAAGCATGTAAGCTACGCTAAAGCTGTCTTTAGTGGCTAACTTACAAGGAGGCAAAATTGCATCTTGAAAATGGACTTACTGCCCTAATAGTAATCTATTGCGCAAAAAGGCCATAGCTTGTGGAGCTCTTTCAGACAGACAAGTCAATTTGCCCTCATTCTCATTGGCACTCACATGCAAAAGTACCAGTGTTGCACCCCTCTCCAAGTGGGGCTATTTAAATTTGCTCAGCCTTTCCTGCAAGCGCAAGCCTGCCTGCTGCTGTGCTGTATCACTCTCTGTTGCCGCAAGTTAATATTTGACCTCCACCCCAGCATCCAGCTGTGGGCTCTGAGTCCACCACCACCACCCCATTGAACATGCAATGAAAGCTTGCAACACACTGAAACACAATTATTGCATCCCTTCCATGCTGTAACTCACCAAATGCCAACCTGATCTTTAATGGAAGATGTCTTTTTTTCCCCTATCCAACTGATGAAAAATGTTTGTAATTATATTTAAAAAAAAAAATGAGACAGACCAACAGAATGCTCCAATGAATTTAGCAAGATGTCGGTCCTTTGCTTATCCAATTAGAATAAATATATAAGTGAATATAATATATAACTAGAGATTGTTTTTAAGTCAAAAGAAAAACAAATGTCTCCCACCACCCCAACGCAGCCCCCCCTCATTTTTGTTCACAGACTGTAAAAGGCACATCTACATACAATGTTGAAAGCGTGTGCAAGGTTTGATGTAAATATACATCAACCCGGAAACAAGTTACAACCCGGAAACAGTGAGAATGCCGACGCGAACGGGAAACCGTACAAAAACAATTTCTCCCCTCCCTCCTGGAGGGAGACACAAATATGTAACTACAGCACCTTATTAAAACCACCTCTGTACAGGCTAATACTGCATGTTCCCTTTTTAATAATGGCAGGTTGATTTATGACTGAGGTACAGTACCAGTCAAAAGTTTGGACACACCCACATTTTTCTTACAATACATGTGTCAGGTCCGTGAGGGGGTTCAGGAAGACTTGGAACAAGGAGCCAATTGCAGTCCGCTCCAGAGTTTAACAGACTTAGGCTACGTTCAGACAGCAGGCAAATGTGGCCCAAATCTGATTTTTTTGCCCATATGTGACCTGTATCCGATCTGTTAAGGACAGTTTAAACAGCACAAATCCGATTTTTTTAAAATCCGACCTAGGCCACTTGCATATGTGGTCCTAAATCCGATACGTATCTGATATTTTGCAATGCGACTGCTGTCTGAACGGCCAGGTCGCATTTATCCGACCTTTACGTCATTGAAATGCGACAAACGTCACAAATCTGCGTCCCAGGAGGAGGAGTGGCGGGAAAACAATAACAAGAACAGCCATGGCGGAGGGCATGGCCACGTATTACTTCAGGACCTCTTTTGCACATGCGGGTCACTTCAGGGTCACATTCAGTTCATACTCAAAACTGATAGAAGTTGCATATAATGTGTAATATGAATGACCACACACACACAAAAAAAAATTGGATTTCTCCAAAAAATCCAAATTGTGCATCAAGACCTGCTGTCTGAACGTAGCCTTAGTCAACAGGCAAATTCAGGTTCCGCAATACCAGGCAAGGGGTCAATAACCAAAAATATCAGTCCCCAAAGTGACCGTACAAAAGTGCTAGAGAGATCTCAAAATCCAGGGAACAGTACCAGAGGTCAAAAATGCACAGGAGATCAGTCAGCAAAGAAAAAGTACCAGGGAGAAAACAAGAATCAAAAATCGAGAACACAGTCCAATCAGTACCAGAATATCAGTCCAAGGCATTCCAAGATTGAAAACCAGAAAATAAAAATGGGTCAAAACACAGGCAGTGGGGGGGGGAATCACAGGAAATGCAAAATTGGTGGTCGACAAAAAGAGGTAATACACAAGAAGACTAACACGAGAAGGAACACATGATTGAAAGAGTGGAATCTTTTACAACCTAACAAAGTTTAGCTGCACAGGGGGCTCTATAAATGCACAGAGGGTAACAATACACAGGTGGAGAACATCAGGGAAATTACTAGGAAGAACTACGGGGGCGTGGTTACGGGTAGCATACAATGATACAATAAAAATAACGAAAACAACAAGTATACAGAAAAAAACCTAGCAACAACAAAGTACATAAAATAACAATCACAACGATGTATGAATTGTAACAAATGACCCAGTATAAACAGAGAACGGAATGAAATTAGATACATACCTAGAAACTGACACAGACTAAAAACTGAGGGCACGATACAAAACACGGGGTGGAATCTCTAAGAAAACTGGCAAGGACTAGGAAACTGCTGATGGCGTGAACAACATGTTAAATAAAGACATGAGCACCATTTATTTTGTAAAAAAAAAAGATAAACTTCTTAAATCAATCACAATAACCAGTATTTGTCGTTATAATTACTGAGCATACTCATTTATTTATTTATTATTTTTTACAGGAGCAGTTATATGGCTATAATAAGTTTGCAGCTGACCGACTGTCTAAGTTCCCAAAGATGCGCTGCACTCGCGGTTTGCTTCTCATCGACCCTCTTGCCCAGTAAGTCCCAAAGCAGCTTGACTTTAATTCAGCCATTGGAAAATGAAAGGAGCTTGTTTGTCTGTTTATTTAGCAAAATGTGGCTTCTTTGAGAATTTCAATATTTTGGACACTATTTGAAAAAGCAAATTATTCTATTTTAACTTCTGACTGTTTACCTCTCACCAGATTCCATTTGAGATTATACGGAGAAGTTAAGCTATTCAAATTTCTCTAAAAACAGAGTGCTGTGACATTAGCAAAGTGTGTCCAAACTTTCTACTGGTGCTGTATGTGTAATATGTTGGACAAATTGGACTGACCTTTACAATGACTTGTCTTCTCCTTTCTCCCAATTAAAGGCTTATTTTTGCCCTTCTGCACTCGACAGTTATAAAAAGTTGTTATTTGTGCATTTGAAGTCCTTTTTTTCATAATGCTCCCCAATCAGGCTCCTTTGTCCATCCATATTAATCAGGTGCATTACCATAAAGCTGTTGCTCATGCAATGTGCTTTTTTTTTTCAGTCAGCAGTGCTGCTTGCCTCGCAGCTCACCAGTGGATGCCATTTTTGCCCACTATCTTTTTCATAGTGAAATTGTGAATATCTGTTCTTTAATTTTGTTTGATCATGGCTTCATGTGCTGCATTTTGTCTATTTCACAATACCAGAGAGGTTCTGCTTAAGTGCTGCTTAGATTCAACAAGACTGGCAGTACTGAAGCCTGGGTGTGTCTTGTGAAATTTTAGCAATCTAATTTGCTTAATTGGTGGATTTAGTGACTAAGGGGGCAATTTATTTTTCTCATTGGGCCAGGTAGGCTTGGATGACTTTCTTAAATAAATGAAGACGGTATTTTCCATTTACTTGGGTTATCTTTGTCCAAAATTAAATTAGTTGATGATCTGAGGCATTCTGTGTGACAAATATACAAAAATAACAGAAGAATTTGGGAAGGCGGCAAATACTTGAGCACATCACTCTATCACCAATAAACATTCTGAAAAAAATGCCCTTTGCATTGCACCTTACAATTCAGCAGTGCTTGTAATTGTGGTTATTCGCAGTATCAGTCTACTGCATCATTGAACAACCCCAATTCCGAAATAGTCGGGACAAAGTGTAAATTGTGAATAAAATCAAAATGCAATGACTTTCAGATCACATGAGCCAATATGTTATTTACAATAGAAAACAGATAACATTTCAAATGTTGAAACTGAGACATTTTACATTTTTATCCACAAAATGAGCTTATTTCAAATTTTCTGGCTGCAACAGGTCTCAAAAAAGTTGGGATACAGGCAAAAAGGGCTGAAAAAGCAATTAATATATAAGAGAATCAGCTGAAAGAACATTTAGCAAGTAATTGACCGATCCCAAGCCCCGCCTCCCATTGTTACTGTTGCTAGGTCGGACAACTAACCAGGAAAGTTCAGCCTTGCCTGAGTTAAAAACAACGAGCATAGCGGCGCCAGATCCGTCCACCGATGTGTTGCATGCGAGTCGGTGTTATTTTGGCATCGACATTTTGTCTCCCTAAATATGCACTTTTTGGAGGATGAAAAGCAGCCTACTTACTAATGGGAAGATTGAAATGTGACTTGGTATCAACGTTTAAGTGCGAGCAGAAAAGTTAAGTTAACGTGACCGAGGCTTTTAATGACCCTCTAATATGTGCTCTAATATAAGATATGTGCTTGGAAGTTTTCCCCGTTATAAGAAACGTCGATGAATGTCCATGTATGTTATCAAATTACTCTCTGGTTTCCTCACTTCATTGTACACTGGTTGAGCATATTTGCCGCCAACCGAATTGTTCATACTGAATCTTATGGCTAATGCCAACGTTGTTAAAAGGAAGTGCTAGTTAACTGGCTACTCCTTTCCTCAGCTTCATCTTTGCCCCTGTCTCGTTAAAACACTGCTTTCAGAAGTGATCACTGCACAGCACGGATCGAGGGGACAGAGAAACCTTTTTTTCCTCCTGATTTCTAGCTAACAACCAAGCCTTTCTCCCCTCCTTGTCTTTTTGAACTCTGTATAAACAGACAAAGCGACTTGTCCATTGTTTTAAATATTATGCAGGTAAGAAGTAATATCGTTGAATGTCAGTTACAAGCCGCTAGCTTGTTAGCCACCTTGTTAATTTTATTAACTGCCCAGTTAATGCAGTCCCTGCGACGGTAAGGGTACCAAGGTAGCTCGCTGGTGACCGTTATCAATCACTTGTGTTTGTTGTTAGTCAGTGGTCTATTCAAGTCAATGCGACGGCTAATTAGCTAGCTAGCAAGAAATGTTTTATTACAGCGCTTCAAATGAATATTGCTGCAAAAGGTATGAGAATACAACTGCTTAAGTTTGTTTGATAAAAGTGCATTCTGTAATATTCTTGTGTTGTAAAATGTAATTATCTTGTGAGATTTATCACCAAAGAAAAAGACACTAATTTCACAACTGTTTCAGATCTTTTTTTATATTAGTTAAGGAATACATTAAAAAGCTTATTATGGTTTTGAAAATGGAATAAAAAACACGCCTTTAACATGGTCGGCATATCGAGTGTCTGTTACATGTTACATCGTTTTACCATCGTCAGAAACCCAAAATGCCTGGTTTGACGGCTGCCTGAGGTGAAAGTTGTCCGAGGTTCGGTCAGACCCCTGCTTTCCCCATTGTGATGTAGCCGAAAGTGGGCGGGGCTTGGGATCGGTCAATTAAGTTAACTGGCATCGGATGTGTAACATGATTGGCTATAAAAGGGATGTCTTGGAAAGGCTGAGTCTCTCAGAAGTAAAGATGGCCAGAGGCTCTCCAACCTGCAAAGGCTTGCATAAAAAAATTGTGGAATACTTAAAAACAATGTTCCTCAACGTCAAATTGCAAAGGCTTTGAAGGTCTCATCATCGACAGTGCATAACATCATCAAAAGATTCAGAGAAACTGGAAAAATGCCTAAGGGACAAGGCCAAAGACCTTTACTGGATGCCCGTGATCATCGGGGCCTCAAACGCCAGTGCATCACTCACCAGCATGATTCTGTCATTGATATTACTAAATGGGCCCAGGAATACTTCAAGAAACCACTGTCTGTAAACACAGTCCGCCGTGCCATCCACAGATGCCACCTAAAACTCTATCATGCAAAAAGGAAGCCATTGATGAACATGATCCAGAAGAGCCGCTGTGTTCTGTGGGCCAAGGCTCATTTAAAATGGATTGTAGCAAAGTGGCAAAGTGTCCTGTGGTCAGACGAGTCCAAATTTGACATTCTTTTTGGAAATCATGGGCGTCGTGTCCTCCAGGCTAAAGAGGAGAAAGACCACCCCTCCTGTTATCAGCATTCAGTTCAAAAGCCAGCATCTCTGATGGTATGGGGATGCATTAGTGCATATGGTGTGGGACACTTGCATGTTTTAAAAAGCACCATGAATGCTGAAAGGTACAGTATATCAAGGTTTTAGAGCAACATATGCTCCCCTCTAGATGACATATATTCCAGGGAAGGCCTTGTGTATTTCAGCAGGACAATGCAAAACCACATACTGCAGCTATAACAACAGCATGTCTTTGTAGTAGAAGAGTCCGTGTGCTGAACTGGCCTGGCTGCAGTCCTGATCTTTCACCGATTGAGAACATTTGGCGCATAATTAAATTAAAAATCCGTCAATGGAGACCCAAAACTCTCCAGCAGCTGGAAGCCTGTATTAAACAAGAGTGGGATCAAATTCCAATGGCTAAACTCAAGAAACTTGTCTCCTCAATGCCCAGATGCCTCCACTCTGTGTTAAAAAGAGGAGGGGATGCTACACCATGGTAAACAGGCCCCTGTCCCAACTTTTTTGAGACCTGTAGCAGCCATCAAATTTGAAATGAGCTCATTTTGTGGATAAAATTGTAAAAATTTCTGTTTCAACACTGTATTATTGTGAATAAAATACTGGCTGGTGTGATTTGAAAGTCATCGCGTTTTGATTTTATTCACAATTTACACTTTGTCCCAACTATTTCGGAATTGGGGTTGTAATATAAACTACTCAAAAGAAGTTAAGGGTCAAAGGAAATTTTTTTATCATTTTTGTGAGCACGTATTTTTAAGCGGCATAGGGTTAGAATATTTCCCTTTGGGTCATCATTTTGACTAAAGACTTCACGCTATTATGGAACATGCAATCATTTCACTTATCTTTACAAACTTTTTCAGTCAGCCCAGCTTTCCTTTTCATGGATTTCAAGCATGAACTTAGTCAGACTAAACTGACAAACTGCCTTGTGACGCCCATTATGACCCCTCATGCACTATTTGCAAGTGTTTTGCATGAGTGTCATTCCTTGCATGCCAATTTTAGCAATAAAAGGGCTGAGCATTTTCCATTCATCATCACTTGAAATTTGAAGATGGTTTGAGGGCAACTCAGCATCTAAGACAAGGTAAGGGCCATCGGCTGGCAATAAGATGGAAAAACTCAGAGATCTGTGGCTCAGCGTCTAAATGTACGCCAAAGCATTATTTGCAGACTCTGGCAGAGATTCAGGACAACTAATGCGGTTCAGAATTGCCCCCATTCTGGAAGACTCCGATCAACAACAGTACAAGGAGACCACACCCTGATGATAACTGTATTGCGACAGCATTTTTTTTGTGACCACACGACATCTTCGGGACCAACTCAGAGCTGTCAGCGGCACCAACGTGTCTGACCAGACCATAAGGGATCTTCTGTGACACTGAGGTTTGCAATGCATGTGTCCTGCAGTCTGACCACCACTACTTGACTGTCTCAGAGGGGCTAGCTGAGATATTGCAGACGTTATATTTTCCGGTGGAAACATGGTCAGTGGGCAGCGACAATGTTCACAGATGAGTCATACTTCTCATTCCAGTTCAGTGATCGCTAGGCTCATTTTGTTTATTATTTTATAATTGGTTGCTGATTTCAACCTAGCTCAATGTCTACCATTTGGAGGAGAAAATGTGATGGTGTGGGCAGGGATATCCACGCACCACAGAACCCCTTTATACATCGTCAATGGAAATTTGACTGGTCAGCTTTCACTCAACAAGATTGCTCAACCTCTAATGCCCCTTCTGCAGCAGATTTGACCAGAAGCTTGGTTCCAGGACGACAACACAAGACCTCATCGTGCCAGAGTGGTGACCGACTCCCAGCAGCAGAAGCGCATTCAGTTCATGGATTGGCCAGCATATTCACCCGACTTGTCTCCCATTGTGTACACTTGGGATGAACTAGGGTGGCAATTTCGATCACATCACGTCCGTGCAGACAACTTCTGACAACTGGCTCAGCAATTAGTTGCAGAATGGTAAGTCATCCCTCATTGTTATTTCCATTGCCTGGTTAACAGAATACTCCAACTTTGTCAAGAATGTGTAAATGCTAACGTAGCTACATCAGTTACTGAAGCTGCTGCATCTTGCGTGGGGGGTCAGGAGCGGTCCGTCGGCAGTAACGAAGGCCTTCGGAAACCTCACCTTTCAATGCTTAATAACCTAAACCTCTCGCAATTTACTTTTCTCAATTAGCAACAGTTGCTCAGACTAATTGGTGGAGCCAACGACGGTCTAATTTATTTTCGAAAGCATTGTTATACGCTGCACCACAAAATTATGAGGCGTTTTCTTCCGCACATAAATGACGATGTAAAATATCAAATTGTCTTCATAATTTCTGCGCTTAGTGTAGATCATGAAACAGCACAGATTTGCGTAAATTAGTTTGTGAGGCTCAGTAAGCAATGAGCCGCAAGAATCCGTTCTGTATTCCGAATGTAGTCATGACTAAAGGGCATTGTTAGGCATGATGCAGAGCTGAGTGACAATTGTAGGGATGGCGAAAATAAATTCTGCAAAGTCAGCAAAAGTTTTGGATTTTGCGCATTATATTGCCATCCTTACAATGCCATATCAATTGTATAAATGTAGGTAATGGGCATTCACTTTTTCATTATCATTTCTTATTGCAGGTTTTATATTGGTCTCAGTTGTTCAGTCGATAAATTGTTTGATTGTTAATCAGGCAAACTTAAACGAGAACAACTTGAAGGCCATCGAGCGGCAAAGGGTGAGGTTACTGAAGGCCCTCTGAACATCTGACGGCACGCCACTGTGGGGGGTGCACAACTTCTTTTCATCAGGGTAATAAACTTGTGTCTAATCGAAGTTTTTTGTTTTCTGTTTTTGAGCCATCAAAGAATTATTTTGTTGTGAGTTGTCACCATTTTAGCATGTTAGCTAATACAACTGTATTTATATGTACAAATATTTTTTACTCTTAAAGGTGCACTATTCACTGTAAAAAAAAACCCGGGCTCTGGAGACCACACAGGCGTCACAAACTGCAAATAAACACAAGGGGCACAGGCTGTGCCCCGTAACATTACAAACCGTCCTGGCCAATCACCGACAAGAGTTGGCAGATATGGAAGCATGGGAAGGAGGGAACTATGGGAGGGAGGGGCGGGCTACCTCTGTTTTGTTTGACTTTGAATGTCAACAGAAGTGAAAGTAAACAAACTTGCATAGCGCACCTTTAACTTCCTTTGAGTACTGTAGGATTTGATCTTGGTATTTATAACAAGTTTATTGAATTTGGTACCGCGGGGGTCCCCATATGTCCAGGAAGGGTATGTCGTGTTTACCATTTTGAACATATTGCAGAAAATCTTGCGAAGAGGCAAACATTTCAATGCTCTTAATATACTGCAGAACAGAGGGAGCCAAATATAGAAAAGAAGTCTTTTCAAAAGGCAGGAGCTTCCAGTCATTAATGGAATGAAACCGTATCCCTCACATACACAGAAACAATAAGCGCCTCTTTGAGGAGCAGCTGAATGCTGCTCTCTTTCCAAACTCCCCAGGTGGAGCTCCAATTACCTGGCCATCAGGAACTGCTGGGACATTACAACTAGAGCTTGATCTGCCAGCGCTTCCCAGGGACTAAGCTCCTGATTCCAATCGATATCTCAAATAACACTTGTTGATTACCCCCATATTCTTCCTGGAAAATATGATACTGTAATCCTGCACGTCTCCTGGCCTGTTGTCATTTCAACAACATGGCTTCACCGTAGGGACTGTGGCATCTGACATCTGATTCTGGCTCTTCCAGAATCAGTGTTTCTCACTGTATCCGTTGTGGTCCTCTCTCTTCTGTGACCCATAAAGGAACATTCCTCTTTTGCAGTAGGACCAAACTGGCTCAGAGAGTGAATTTATTCTGTGGCCTGCTTTCTCCCTGTGGTGCTGTGGCAGGTTTTTGAGGAGGAAATTGAAATTATTACTGTGTGCACATTGACTAAAATGGATGTAACTGTTATGGATGTCGTGCACTGTAAAGAATATCAATAACATTAAGCTTGCTGCTCATTCCTCATTTGCTCCTCCTATGCAACTCCAGACATTAATGTTTCGTTTGATGTGTGGGTGTGCACGTGTGCGTGCATGTGTGTATTTGTGTACATAATGTCTGCCACAGAAGAGCGAGGACGTGATGAGTCATGGGTCTGCTTCCCTGCAAGCCTTCTAAGCGATCAGTCACTCAGTGAAACATCAGCTTTGCTTATATTTTGCCTTACTGCCTCACTACGCTGACATATAGTATTTACAGTATTAAATTTACGATGCATTGATTTTAGCTGTGTAGTATTTTCCCAACCTTTGGACGATAAAAGGACGTTGGTTTACTTCTGTACATACTCATTTACTTTTCATTTTTCCAGGAGGGATGTTGCCTGCCACCCTGAGGCACATTCTAACTTCTAACACTTTTCTGTTTGAAAAAAAAAAAAAAATCAATCTGAAGGAGAGCCAAGCTTTCCAAAAACACTAGTGAGGGCCCTATCGGGCATCCTCTGCCCTGCTGGTCTGTTTAGCAATTTTCTGATCACAAATATTACTGTATGCCCACTGCTCTGACTCACTTCTGTTCTGAACTCAGTTGTAAATAAATGATTACGATCCACTGCTTGTGCCATTTTTTTGTTTTTTTCAGCAATGATGTGCCATGAGTGCATTCTCTGCTGTTGCAGGCATTATCTGTGAAGATAACTGAACTGATCTCACCATAGAGAAAGAGGGATGTTTTCATTCACAGTCTCTGATATTGCATTCAGATTGAAAATGTTGCTGTAATAAAACCTCTGTCAAATCTGAAAGTATTTTTGGCTTTTTCAAGGGATTCTTTTTTGCTTTTAAAATCAAAAACAATGTCAAAAGCATGAGCTGTAGGGTTGCATTACTGGCACGTTTTTGTGATTTCCTGTAAATCAAAAGCTATTGTGGGCTTTGAGCATAAGATGTGTGATCTTTGATTAAAAATGCTGTGAAATATTTAATTTCTTTAATTTTTTCCAAATCAAAAAGTGCAAGGAGTTGTGGATCAAGTGAATAACTCTGTTAGGCATTCCAGGGATTGTATCTGAGCTTACACCAAATTTTTTTTTTTTTTGCACGTAACCCAATCATCACGTGCTTTATTATCATCAACAGCAAATGATAAAATATCTAGCTCTGACATTTCATCTTCACTGCATTAATAATAAATGGGGTGCCGCTCTCTGGGTGAGCTTTCTTGGTGAGCTATGTAAGATGCTCTCCTGCACAGCCTCAACAGCAAATTATGCCTCTTCCAGCTGCTGTGGTGCATCACACTCTGCTGCTGCGTCACTCTTACCTGCTGCTAGTTAACATCCTACTTCCTCCCCAGCATCCACATATGGGCTCTAAATTTCTCCTGTGTGGGTACCCTAACACTCCATGCTGTCTTATGTACAAGCTCAGAAGGCCACAGGGTCAGGGTCAGTGCTTAGACACCAAACTATCATTGTATCTAGTTTTTAACACCACAATGAATGGTTTACATGTCAGTTGGCTTACAGAACTGAGTGAGGTGGTACATAAATGGAGTTCCCCAGTGAAGGACATTTTGCAACAATAATTCCCACACTTCACAGCTCATTGGCACAGATGTATGATCCAGGGGTCAGAAAGTATAAGTCCTGCCATGTTTTTATTCTACCCAGAAATTCCCGCCAGCTGATTTCACTGGTTAGTTCTACCTCCCGCCTGAAGAACAGTGCCAACTGACAATTCTTTTGTGGCTGGAACAATATTTTAGGGTGGACTTCTACTCTCTGAAGCTGGATTACACACCTCTGCTCATTGACTACCCTCATTACCAGTTTAGACTGCCATGAACAACTTCTACAAGCTGTAGTATAATTGCACGCCAAGCTACCATGTATTGTCCAATATACTGTCCCAATAAATAAGAGAAGTTATAAGTTTCCCACTTTATTTTGGCAGTTAAGCATAATTTTTTCTCTGAGACGACCAGAAATTATGTCATTTTAAGGTGGTGTTTGTAATTGCTGCATCACCCAGTCCTGCTGTGGGTTTACACCTCGTGCCTCACCTCCTGAGGAGCTTTCTCGCCTCTGCAGCAGCCCACTTGTCAATGTTTCAGTGTGACAAGGTTTCCGCATTCAGTCTAGCCTGGCACCTTGCTGTCTGTGTGAAGCTGGGTTTCGTACTGCCTCTGAGGTGGATTAATGGATTAAATACAACCATGAATCATTGGTTTTGTAGTGTTAAAGGGAGCTGCTGGTATGCCAGCCTCTGCTGTGATGTCGGCGCTCGTGTGAAAAGCCGTAAACACCATCATAAACAACAGTTGGCTCTGTTAATCATAAAGCTTAAATGCCGCACATCCATCCTCACTTCCTGTTTGTTCCATATAAATCACATTTGGCAAACGTGTCCTCCCTGCGCCACTGCCTCCAACTCCTCTGAGTGTGCTAGAAGGGATTCTTTTATTTCCTGCGCAAGCAACTGATGATGGTTTTTTTTTTCCAAATGGACTTCATTCAGTGCTGAGAACACTTGTCTTACAATCCCCTTGTTTTATTTTGACATGAAGTAGCACACTCCACAATATTAACCCTCATCTCAAGTATCTTAAAAGCTCAGTCAGGCTGATTATTTATGAAATATCTTGATAAGAGTCTAAAGTTACAGGGAAAGATATGATTTTAAAAATGTTACGTATTGAAAAAGTTATAATGAGTTCTCACACTGTGTACTCCACACGCACGAATGGAATAAATGTGGCTTTGGTGGCTTTGCGCAGAGTAATATTGCACAGAAGTAAGAGAACTGTGCCTGTGTCTGATTTAAACAGTGACTTGAAGAGGAAAGCCTGCTCTTTAGTACTTCAAATTCTGCTGGTGGTTTGATGACACTGGTTACAAAAGACGGGTCCAAAGTGCGGCAAAAACTCTCCAAAGTCAGGGCTAGGTGTTTATCCGCCAGTTTGTGAGGCCCAGAGGCAGGCACACAAGGGTCTGGAACCGAGGAGACATTAAAGAGCCTGAGGCAGCAGCTCAAAATGTCTCATGCTGTCATATACTGCCAGGGCTTATTTAGGGAGGGATGTCTACTTCCTGAGAGAAACCAGTACACGCTGATGAAACAACCTGGTGGGAGAATCACATGGCAGGCAAGTTGGCAACAGACTGCAGGATAATAAAACTGTTTACAAACTCCCACCCTCAAGAGGATTTCTTAGTGATATGTTTTCCCCAGACACATCCATCTTGTGTTTCCGAAGTTAAATTAATTTGCAGAAGAAGTGATTATTTTTAACAGTTCATTGGATAATTTGAAGAGGATTTTCTCTGATTGCCTTAATCTCCCTGAATAGGTCTTTGGCACAAGAGACTTTAACTCATCTTGACAGCCCATAAAGCAGTGGTGCAATCATGTCTGAACAGAAGCACTTCGCCACAACTGGAGTTCTTAACTTTCTAACAGAGAAACAAGTAACCAAAGAGAAATATGCTGCTGTTCTCCCTCTCCTTACTCTGACTGAAGCCAAATCAGAAGGCCTTGGAGTAATTGAGTGGTTCCCAAACTCCAAGAGACCCTGGTACTTTTTGTTCAAACCACTGCTGGTTTTTGCTCCAACTTCTATTGCAATCCTATAATTACTTTTTTTCTCATTTGTGCTTTTCATGGGGATTATTTACCCATTTAAGCCCCATTGTTAGAGAAAGATATGCATGCCCTGAACAGGTCCATATTTAAATTGTACTGTATTTCAAATGACTTTCATTGCAAAAAAGTAAGGGGAATTGTGACTCTTGAAATTGAAGATTTGTTTGGCTTCAACTTATTGAAATAATAAACACGCGCTCTCTAAAACTAACAATTTATTTGGTCTTTAAGCATTCATAGACAAAGTAAATTATAAGTCAAATCTGTTTGATGTTATGCTAGGTTCCCCACCATCACGATTCGCGGGACGATTGAAATCGTGGTCTTAATGGTGGAGTAATCGTGGTGATCCTATCAGATCTGATCAGATCTTTAGGTCAGTCATGGCAATGGTGTTGATCGTACAAAAGTTTTGGATCGTTCAAAAATTTCCTACGATCAACATGATTAATTGTCAATCATGATCATCGCATCACCTTGCATCCAAACCTGAAATTTTAAGCCGCTTTCACACTGGACGCAAAACGAATTTTTCTCACGACAGATTACATTCAAAGTCAACGCAAAGACATATTCGCGTCTTTGCATTGACTTTGAATGTAATCTGTCGTGCGAAAAATTCATTTCGCGTTCGGTGTGAAAGCAGCTTCAGAGAAGTTCCACGATCCGCTACGAATGGCCAATCGTGGCATTCGTAACGGAGCGCACGACAGTGGGAACTAAGCATTACTTTTGTGTTTGATTTAAGGAAAAGCATTAAGAAAAAAAACTGCAGCCTGAAACCTGATTAGCAGCTTGTTGATTCACCACTGTTTTAAATTTCATCTCTTAAAACACATTGCCACCTTGGCTTGGCCACTTGAAATATCACAAAATGAGCACAGAATGCACATTAAATATCTTTTAAATATCATGGAATGCCTAACCATTTCTGTCAGCAAGGTTTAAGAGGATGAAACGTCTCTCTAGCCTGAAAAGCAATTAATGAAGAAAAATGAACACCATGTCCATTCTGGGTTTGTAATTGTGTTGCAATAAACACCAGAATAATCAGTGGGTCCCTAGGACCAAGTTTTGGAACTACTGGTGTGATCTATTTATTAGCCAAGAGTTTGGTACAGCAGCATATCACTCAGCTATTAGGTGAAAGCCATGTTTTAATACCACAAAAAATGCATGCAGTTCTCTTAGAATGGAGTGCAGAGCGCTGAAATATCATGTCAATCAGGCCTGTTGTGCCTTTTGTCTACTGTGGGCTATTTATTATTTAATCATGAAGGGATTTTAAAAATGAAAGGAGGCTTATTTTTCAGAAGATAATTTAGAGAGTGGCAAACCATTAGAATTATCATGAATTTGTGAAGATTTGTCTTTATTCTTTGTTCTTAATTTGGCTCACAAAGACAAAACAAGGCAGGCATTCCTGACATTTATCTAAGCACTTGCTTTTTTAAGGAGCTGACAGCTAAATAGCTTTTTTTCTTCCCCATGGCTTCTCTTTCAGTGTGAAAGAGAGTCTTGTATTGGGAGAATTGGTACCATCACAGCAAGGTCCGGAGAGACTATTCAGTCAGAGCCAAATGGGCCCGGAACCTGGCCGAAGGGTTGAAATTTCAGCCCTAATGTGTGCTGACATTTCCAGCGTACTCCAGATCTATCTGCCCCCCTATGCTTCCAACAACATTGATTATTTTGGAGAAATGCACATTCCTGTTTTTTTCAACTCATTTGCTATGCGCTACATGCTAACTGGGTGCTTTCCAAACAAAATCAGTGCCAGTGAAGTAAAGTAACCATGTTATTACACTACTTGGTCACTATCATCCATTTCCAAAGATCATGAAGTTTACAGACTGATCTCCCATAGTGCTGCAATTCTCCTTGAAGATGAGGTGAAAGCTCTTTCTCGTGCTTCTCTTAATCCCACGGAGCATTTTCATACTCTGCTGATCTACTGCTGACCTCCGAGTCCTGAGGAACTCCCTCAAGCTCCACCCTCCCGAGGCATGACCCATCCCTGTGCTCAAATATTTGTGAACTCACTCACTAACGAATTGTTTCTGGCAGGGTTTCCCAACTGTAACACTAATAATTCGGTTTCTGGTTAATAAGAAACCTGTGCAATCATGTTCAATACTGGCATGCCTTTACGAAAGCAAACTGTTTGAGAAACAGATTGTGAAATACTGAGAGTACAGAACAACTGGGGTCATTATTTGGGTCAGACCAGCAGGTTAACATATGACATGAAATCTGAGGTACCCACTGACTCTGTGAGACCAAGTGGCAATTAAGTTGATTCAGATATTTCCATGTCCAAAGGAAAAAATTGAGAGATGCACTGACAAAGGTTTTGCTTTTATTTCAAGCAACAAAGTGAATGTTTCTGGTCTTCATACTGTACGTACAATAGAAATTGGTACAATACTTAATATTTCCTAAATGAAATGTATAAAAAAGTTTTGTTTTTCTATCTCAACCTAGTTTCTATCATGTTAGCCTATTAGCAGTCTATATCTGAGCTAGCTAGCAGTGTCAGCAGATTGGTACACATCAGCTGCAGTTGTAGACCTGCATGCCATGACTGCAAGCATTTTGAAAAAAATATGGAAAAAATTGAAATCTCTTACTTTCTTTCCCAGTGATGCTCCCATGTTGCTCAGTGCGTTGTGCAGCCTCCCCGAAAGCTGCCGGTATTGGCTGAGTCTGTGTTCTGGGAGCTTCTGCTCTGTCCTGGTGCCTTTCCAGGGCACTCCGTGAAGGTACAGCCGTCCACCCTGGCAGTTTTGAGGGTGGGATGGGTGCTACGTTCCTTACAGCCCCTGGCACACTGATAGCGGGATGCTACTCCAAGGAGCTAAGCCAGCCAGATCTCCAAGAAGCAATGAGAGAAATCTTCCCAAATTGGACAGTAATCCATAGTGTCAGTCAGGGAACTCTGGCAACTGCAAGGTCCAGTAGCAGCCAGAGAGACAGACAGAAAGAAGGGAAGAGAGTGAGATAAAGATGGCTCACCTATTACAGTAACCCAGAACAGCCTCTTTTGCAGCCACCTGTTCATAGCTGGCTCCCCAATCTCAGAGGCTTATAAGACGGAGGGGAAGATTAAGTTAATTGCTGTTGACAGAGCCGGATGCCTGAGCGAGAGCATGGTCAGTGCGTCAGGCAGCTGTGCCCCTCAGCCCTCAGTCTCCAGAGGGGATGGGCATCGCTGCCGTCCGGCGGGCAGGGCGGGGCGTGGCCCTTCCGTGATGCCATCACCTGGGACTCCCTCCTCAGGGTGGAGCAGGCAGGGGTGCATCACCAGCTCGCTGACACCTGGCCGCTTTGTTTGCAAGCCATTCCCGCCCCTGTCTGGGATTCTGGCTGCATGTAGCAGCTGCCTCAGCCTGGGCATGTAGCCCAGGCTGATGACATCACTCATGGGCTGCGCAGGAAGTTGAGAAAGCCCAGGCAGCTCACTTAGTTTGAGCTCTTTTCTTCTCTTCCTTTTTGTACTTGTTTGTATTTTTACGCACACACACACACACACACACACACACAACATGCTAGCACACACACACGCACACACACTCATATGGCATTGCTCCCACTCACACTCTTCATGAGCATATGAAGGGCAAAAACTTGACTCATAAGTTTCCGAAATATAAATATTTTTATATAGTGTTTATGTATTTTATGTACTGTTACCTATGCCTGAGGCCATACTTTCTCTCTAGTTGATTACTTTTCGTTCAGTCCTGACAATCCACAAAGAAATGTAGCATTTATTTTCTTTACTGCTTGTTTACATTTTTTATTTTCTCTTGGTCAACAAAAGGCCCCAGATTGCCAGAGCACTGGAGAAATAAAAAGGTGAAAAAAAAACTTATTAAAGAGATTCCCACTGAAGCAATTGCTTGTGAGAATTTTGATAACATATAGGTATTGTCGTGTAGATATTTTGGGGATATGCTGAGATTGTGAAATATTTGGAAAATATAAATAGATATTGAGATTCTGTTATTTTTTGGATGACTTGGATATCACAATTGATATATTTTGTTTGGAGCCTCTTCGTATGAAATTGAAACATGATTTTAACTTTGGAAACCACACATAAAACATACACAAATAAATAAATAAACAAACAAACTAGTCGCTGTTTTTACTATACTAACTAGAGCACTAATCACACATGCATAGAGCAGGGGCAGAAAAAAACCCAGTCGTATGTGTGCGCAGGGCAAACCACAGGTGCTCAGTCAGCTGAAAGAGCTTTCTTGAGCACTGCCATCCCCACTGATAATACTTTTTGGACGATGCAAAGCCGGTCGTATATACTGCCCCTGCTGGGCAGGCTTGGGCTGAATAGGGTCTGAAACTGTGGTTCTCAAGAGTCGCATGTGGCACTTAAGCGAAGTGTTCTTCCCAGCCCTTCTCATGATTTTAACAGACATTGACTTGTATTACAACAATACCATTTAATGAGCATCAACTTATAATGAGTTGGCTTCTCTTAACGAGGTATGTTTTGACACTTGAACAGAGACTTGCTGAATCAATATTTCATGGCATACCCTTAACAATTGATGAGTGCATCAAGTGTGTAAAATCATCCTTTATTTATAACCATTCACCATCCTTTCAATCTTTATCATCCATAGTCCCTCAAGCCAGACTATTGTAGGGCCAAACTGTGCATGATCTTTGCTCTTCCAAGTCTTTGCAGCTGCCTCTTTCAGATGGAATGTGCTGACTGCAGTTTCAGGCTTCAGCAGGGGTGCCATTAGTTGCAGCCTGAGTCAAAATCGAAGTCCTTACGCTGCAACAAATGAGAGGGCCCCTTCATACTTACTAGAAGCAATCACTTCATACAAACCAGCTCCGATCTGTTGAGACAGGACAAATGCGTCTTTGCCATTTGAATGTCAGTCACTGGCTGCAATCAAATAGTCAAAAAATTA
This sequence comes from Gymnothorax javanicus, assembly GCA_029692085.1. Classification (NCBI taxonomy): domain Eukaryota; kingdom Metazoa; phylum Chordata; class Actinopteri; order Anguilliformes; family Muraenidae; genus Gymnothorax; species Gymnothorax javanicus. The sequence goes on along the minus strand of CM056202.1, from coordinate 44,288,356 downwards.
TGTCCTATTGTTTATTTCCTAACCACTTTTCCTTAACGTCGATGGAGAAAGTCACAAGGTTAAAGGAAGGTGTGAAGGGGAATTCATAACGGCTTATGACAACCGCGCTGCTTAGAGAATCCAAATGCATTTACACTTGGCAACATGATCTTGCATTTCTCATCTGTCATGTTCATTTGTTTTCACCATTGACTGGATGTATGGTCATCACCGTAAATATTGCTGCCGCGCAAAATCGTGGGATGGCATTATCTCCTTTCTTTTTGAAAAGGATGGTTCTGTGTACCCTATGCGAAAGGAGATAAGTTAGGAAGCACTAGAGCACCTTAGCTTAATATTTAGAGAATTCGAATACACATATCATGGCTGCCATGTACATACTACCAGGTCATTTTCTAGGAGTTAGGAACTTTCCTCGGCAAAAAAGACTATTTGAGCATGGCCACTCATCCACTCCACAACGCTTCTCCAGCCTAGCTCCCCGGAGGATGAATGACCCGCCCACATGCCAACAAACTGCTCAGTCTCCAAAGATCTTCCATTATAGTCTAAAGACTCATCCAAAAAAAAAAAATAAATAAATAAAGTTTATTTTTGCCGGTGCTTTTATAATTCTCTAATATAGCTGACGTATGCCTACCATCTAGTACAGTGGTTCCCACACTCCAACAACAATTCCAATCGGGAATAGGTCATTTGAACCCTGTACCTGTTAGGCCCCATACCACTTAGACCCCAGGCAAGTTGGACCCTAGACCAGTTAGACCCCAGACCAGTTGGACCCCTAACCAGTTGGGTTAGGGTTATGGTTAGGATCTGGGGTCCAAATGGGTAGGGTCTGGGGTCCAACTGGTCTGGGGTCTAAGTGATCAGGGGTCCAAAATGTAAGGGGTCCAACTGGTTTGGGTCCCAATGGTCTGGGGTCTAACCAGTATTGGGTCCATTTAGTTAGGGTACAACTGGTAAGGGTTCAACTACTACAGGGTCCAAACGACCTATACCCACTCCAATTGTAGGATTTTAACAAGCTGTCAGTTTTTCTTGATGAGGTGCATTTATGTTTAGAACAGTTATTTATCCTCTTAAGCCACATTTGGACAGATATCCATACTTGCAATGAAGAAGAAAAATTGAGCCCATCAAAGTAAACAATCAGACGGTTCCTAACTGATGAAACTGTGGATACATTGTTGTGAAAACTAACAACTTATTAGGCAAGCAAATGATAGAGTAGAACCTGTTTAGTGTCATGTTTATATTATTAACTTCAAGCAAATTATTTTGAAAGAACTCTAAACACCTGTCTTCTGCAACCTAATTTGGAGCCAACTGATTTTCTCAGTGTCTAATTTGATCTGTTAAAAACTTTTGTCATCTAAAATTGCTTGCATATGGAGAAATGATTTAGCAGACATAGTACAAACGCTGGTCACATAGATCACTCACAGAAATCGTAGCAGAAACTTGGTTGCACTCTACTGCACATGTGCAGTAGAAGCAGACTACGTCTCCAGGGCAATTAGACTCCGTTTTAACTTTAGACACTAGGTTTAACGTTAAACCACACAGATTACACTTAGACCGAGGTTTAAGTAAACCTCACCTTCATGTTGCTTTGGGTAGAACAGCCTGCCAAATAAATGTGTTGTAATGTAACCAGGGATTTTCGGGCTTATGCAAAGATATCACTTTGGGTGCTAGCACTCCAGATATGTGTTAATATTTCTTGAGAGTCCCAACCAAGTTAGGGCCTGTGAGGACCAGCAATATAACTAGCTTAAGCTGTGGTCATAAATGCTGGTTATAAGCAGGGCTGCCAACTCTTACGCATTCGGCATGAGATTTAGTGGCATATTCACTTTCCCATGCTGTAGTCCGCAATTATTCAATCAACGCAATGCATGTGTTTCATGATCATACAAATTGTTTAAATGAAATAAGACCATTTGAAAAATTTTTATGCGATTCCATTGCTTCCAACCCCTGAGTAAAGGAAAGTGTGAGAAGTTCGGAGTCACGCATGTAAAACTGATAAATCTCCATGCGCAATTCCGCCTTAGAATCTCTTACAAATGTACTGATTGAATAATTGCTGACTACAGCACGGGAACGTGAATATGCCACTAAACTCATGCTGAATGCGTGAAAGTTGGCAACCCTGAATAAAATTGTTTGGAAAACTGCCACAGAACTTTGCTGAAAAAATAATAATCTTTATTTGAAAAAAGTAAGCAATGTAAGATAAGTGTCTACAGGAGTGGCCTTCAACCCTGCTCCTGAAGAGCAACCATCATGAAGGTTTTCATTCCAACAAAAGTAAAGCACACCTCATTTCCCAGTTAGAGATCTTGATTAGCTGCTGATCAGCCAAATCAGGTGTGCTGAATTAGGGTTGGAGTAAAAACCGGCAGGATGGTAGCTCTCCAGGTACAGGGTTAGGAGACCACTGGTCTACTGGTATTTCATTTCTTTACGAGTGAATCTAAATGAAAAGTATCCTACAGCTAACGCACAACACACTATAGTGAGAAATTGTAGTGGTCAGAAAAGCTCCAAGGTAGAAAACTCTATGCTATGTTACCAACTGAACTAAATTCAGGCAAATCACAATCTTTATAAAAGTTACAGCGCCAATTTTTATAGTAGGCATTAACCTCTATCAAATTACATCTTATTGCTCTGTTACTACCCATAATCCGAAAGAACAGCTTATTCCCTTACGCTAAAGATTGTAATAATGCAACAATGGCGGTAATAAAAACACTGACTGATAAACATGTTGCTAATAGAAACGTTGGCTGAAAGTAACATGGTCTGATCACTGTTAAGTCCTCTAGTTCATATTTACATATTTACATATTTCGGACTACACTATACTATTGAATTGGAAATACACTAACATCCTGTGATGGCTCTAGTTACTTTTTCTTGACATTTTCTTCATAGCAAGTTGACAATTTTGGATCCTAACCAGTATGTTAGCTTATTGGCAGGTATCAATTGGGTCAATTTATTAATCTCTCAATAAAATAATGCACTGTAGTCAGCAACAGTCTTCACTAGAAGTTAGCTGCTAAAATATGTTCATTAAAATACAGTAGCTCTTGGTTCCCCTTCTTGTATCATTCATTTTTGGTTCTCTGGATTGCTTCTCGAGCATTTTACATGCATGGCCAGACTTTTCTATATGTGCTACATCTGATCGTGCACACACAGACAGATCACTGCGTCTGTTCCTATTTCCTCGCGCCACAAGGATTAACTGGTAATTTCCTGCGAATGCAACTTGCATCTGGGCAGAGAGATGAAAATTGAGGGTGTAGTTCAATTTCAGTGGTGTTTTCCATGTAAATTAGTTGGCACCAGTGGGAGTGTTATTTAAATGAGGTCATCTATAGCAATATTTGGTATCCTAATCAAAAATAGGGCCATGTTTAACTTGCATGGAACGTGCAAATTTCTAATTTCTCCAGAAGCGGCTGACAAGCAGAATGATGTCATGTAATTATAATTAATGTATCATGATTGCATCATTTTTCATTGTATCATCAATGTAAAATTAGTGCAATTACTTGCAAGCATGTATTTGGCAATGAAAAGAAATATATAACTCCAACTCAGAAAAAGCTGGGCCTGTATCAAAAATGCACATAAAACTGTAAGCAGTGATTTCTAAATTTACTCTGACTTGTATTTCATTGCAGGCTGTATTAGGATAAGATAATTAATGCTTTGTATGGTCAATTTCATTTTATTTGCAAATATACATCCATTCCTAACATTCCCACCTGCAACACATTCCAAAAAAGTTCAGACAAGGCCAATTTAAGTCTGGAATTGAGGTTAAATAATAATAATAAAAAAAGAATTAGGATATGATTTGAGACAGCTGATGTCAAAAGGTGATTGTAATCATGATTTGATACAAAAGCAGCATCCTGGAAAGGTCCGTCAGGAAGAAGGGTAGGCTGAGGAATGCTAATTTGCCTACATATGCCTGAATGAATCATTGAAATGTTTAAGAGCATGTCCACGAGAGGACCAGGAAAGGGTGACACATGCCATCTCACTTATTTCTTTCATACATGGCCTAGAGAAAGGGCTTACCCAAAAACTCCAGACGCCACAGTAGTTCGATATTTTACCAAAACGAGGCTCAAGGCGCTTTCACACTATTTACGATTGTTCCATACCGTGCCACAGTATGATTGTACCCCCTCCCTCTACCCCTGCTGGTCAGCTTTCACACTAGTAATTTCGTTCAGTACCTGAGTACACTTGCATGTGTTAAAATTCCGATTCAGTAGATGGCAGTATACACCTAAGTGGTTTTAAAAAGAAAGATATACCCAAAGAAGAAGAAGCAAATCTTTGCTTTATGATGCTGTAGGTGGCGTGATGGGCTGTGATTCAATAACGTTCGGCTCGCTCGTTGGTTTTTGGCTGATTATGCTGTCCACTGCCTCATACCACGGAAATGTATCTTTTTCATCACTTGAGCTGCCAGACTCTTGCATCGCATCCTGCTCTTTGAGATATTGCAGCCATTTTTCTTTCGTTTGTCACGGAACTGTTCTATTGATCTGTGATAACTATGCAAATGTAAATACTCATGAATTATTCCATAAATCTCTGTGTTTTTGTGTGTAGTATCCAGGTGTGACTGTATGTTTTGAGCAAGGTTTTAATTTCTTCAGTTGTTAGAACAAGACGTCACATAACAGTCCTCTTCTGTGTTCAGTTACGGTTGCTTGCACATTTGGAGTTTGGATGAACCATGCCCGAGACCACCTCTTCCAAGCAGACTCACGTACCGTGCCCGAACACGATACGTTTGTGTTCACACGAACCAAATGAACTGGACTTAGGGGTGAAGTGTACTCAGATAAGTGCCTGAGTTCTAGTGTGAAAGCACCCTAAGGCTCTCCTACTCATAGAACTCAATTCATTTCCCCTTTGGCATGAGCACTTTGGCACCCATTGTGAGCTCACAGCCGAAGTATTGTCTTGTGGACCATTGCTTGTCAATAAGTGTTATTTGATGATTAATTAAGTGTTGACGTAATCTCAAAAAGGCCAAAATTTAGCATTTTTCCGGCCAAATATCTCCAATGGCTAACTGTGTATAGAATTAAGGCTACCATCCCTGTTTATATCTACCCTTTGGCCAACTAAATTGCAAAAAATAATTAATTAAAAAAAATGCGGTCTCATAAATTATGAGCAGTGGCCCTGTTCAAAGTTCGGAGCTTGTTGCAAAGTTTTGCCTGTGATCCTCACAGTGACTTTGCTAAAAAATTTCCAATTTGTGATTTTTTGTATAAATATTTCAAACGCATTTAGAATTCCAATGATTCCACAAGCAATGTAGCAAATTGAAAATTTTGAGAGGGTAGTCAAAAATGTGGCCAGTTATCGCACAGTGACGCTTGGAAACTCATTGAAATCCGGCATATGGATCAAAACTTTGTGGGGCCAAAATGATCTAATGACAAAATAATATGACCTGAAACAGAGCAATGATACTAGGAGCAAACAGATTATTGTCGACTTGTCAAATGCCTTTTGAGCTATATTTTTACGGCTAGAAAAAATGTAATTTGTTTGTCAAATGTTATAATAACCAGCCTCTTTTGATGGATCGAGTCAGTATTTCTTATTGTACTTGTTTTCTTATGTCTTGTCTTTATGTTCTAGTTCCTCATTATTTTCCCTTTTTTCATTCCATGTGTCTTTATTTTCACTCATACTCTCCGCTCTTCCACCCCACTCGATGCAATAATGGTATCTCATCAGCTTATTTGCAACCACGACCTTTCCCTGCACCTCTGCCTGCCAGCTCACCTGGTCCTTATTCCTTTGATTGGTTCCCTGTTAATTCAAGCCCTCTGTTTCAGTTTCCCAGTGTGAGTCTGTCTTTTTTTTTTTTTTGCCGTTACAGCCGCACCTTTGTATTTCCTAGTGTTTTGATTCTCAGTTCTGACATTCTTTGATTCACGGCTTATGATTTTGGATTGCACTCAGTGTCTGTTTGGTTTGGTTTATGACTTATTGCCTGAACTTTAATTCATGATTCTGCCTGCTCACTTGTGCAGCATCGTGCCTCCCCAGTTTCTGGAATAACTGCCTGTTTGCCTGCTATTTTGGTACCATTTTTCCTAGTGGTAAAAAGCTGGACTTTGAGCAACTATTTCAATAAATTGTGCGAAACTGAGCTTGAGTTCTGAGTATCTGATCTGGCAGATTGCTGCACTTGTGGCAATAGCATAATGCATGAATATTTTTAAATATTCACAGAAGAAACACTCCTATCAACAAATTGCAGAGGCAGTTGCGATCCATCTTGCATGCATTACAAATGATCGGAAAAATTGGCCTGTGATCTTTCAAGACTGCCATCTTTAATTCAAATCACAAATTTTTAAAGTCTTCAGACAGAGAAAATCAGGGCAAAATAATAATTCTGTTGCCAATAAATAATTCCTTGATTGATTATGAAGAGCGATGGAATTTATTGCCTTCCAATTAGATATACTATATTTGCGGCCTATTTCAAATTTCCTGGCTGGAACCACAGTTCTGACCATAATGTTTAAAATACCTAGATGACCCATGCAAGAGCCAATTAGAATATATGTTGTCCTTTTCAATATGAACCTTTCTCAATGTACTTTTGTAAAACCATTGAAATGATTTTGCTTTTTTTTTTTTTTTTTTTTCAATTTTGCAACTCCCCACTGACCTTACGTTCTGCTTATTGGTCTCAATCAAGACTTTTATGAAAAAACCCCCTTAAAAGCCTCTTTGCATAAAGCTATTGCCCTTGTATTTTTCTTTCCCCCCCAAACCATCTGCCTTGCTTTGCTTTGAGGCAAATGCACTTATGTCTTCTATCAGGCCTCAGGGCGAATGGTGATTAAATTCAGTTATTGGAATCATGGGAGGTGGGATATTGAGTTTATTTGTATTTACTAATCTCCCTCCTTGTGATGGTCAATATTGCTCCTATTCCTCATATTTCTATGAGAGATATAAGCCCTTCTCATAAAAATAGAGGACGCAGTTCAGCTTAGTAAAACTGAGAAGGAACATATTAATATCAATTTAATTTAGCTTGGCTTTCAGGTTAATAAATATAATTAATGGGGTGATAATATCCACACATCTTTTAATAATAATAATAATAATTATTATAATAATATATGTTCAGTGAAACAGTTGACCAGATTTGTAAAGTTTTATTTTTATAACTCTCTTTGCCAAAAAAAAAAACATTGCTAACCGGTTGCTGCTTTTTCTTAACTCACATACATAAAATATTCAGTAAAGTGGCATCGCTGAAATGTTCAGATTTAGCTGTCTGTTGTCTGTTATTCATGGTGAAGTGCAGTGCATCATGATCAATGACATTTCTGGTATTCCTGTCCTTCATAACAACTCTTGAGTTTTCTGAACCTTGTGCGCTAAAGTCTGCAAAATTAAATTCATTGTATTAATTTTCTAAAACTTCAGAATTGTCATAAAATTTAATATTTTTAAAGGATCAGACTGAGCAGATTAATCATATCAGACTATCCCAAGGACAACTCATTTAGCAGTTTGCTTTCTGGGCAATATTTAACAGTGATTGCGCAGGTTCACCTTCTACATCTGAGAAACGATCAAGGAGTAATCAAGTGAAAACATCACTCCATAAATTTACATTTAAACATGAACAATGTATTTACAGTTTAGGTAATGCTACGGGAGATGTACAACCCCACATCAAGAAAAATTGGAAAGTTGGGAAAAACTGTGATTTGTGGATTATCTTTAACCTGTATTAGGTTGAAGACAGAACAACAGTGCATTTGATGTTTCAGCACATTGATTTTATCACTTTTTCAAAATAAATTTATATCAATTTTGGATCCTGAAACATATTTCAAAAAACATAGGGGAGGTCAAGTTGTATATCTCTTTATTATACTGTTATTCCTTTTCACAAGACTTAATAGGCATTTGGGGACTGAAGACAGTATGCTTTCTGCAGACAATTCTTTGACAGACAAGTTTCAAAATGCACGGCACATTCTTTTCTGGGGACAAGAGTGACCTGCAGGCAGGTCAGTGTAGCGCCCATATCTGCGTCTTATGGACTGAAGCCTTAGTAATGTGGGAATTCGTAATATGGTTTTTCCTTGTCTTGTTAAAATATTTATGGGATTCCATTAAAAAAATGGTTGTCTTGAAGGCAGCATAGGTTGCTCCAAAATTTCAGCGTATTTTTCAGCATCGACGGCGCTTTCACAGAAGTGCAAGTTCACTTTGCCAAGGGCACTGATGCAGCCCCATACCATGGCAAAGCATGGCTTCTAGATTTGTTGCTGTTGACGGTCTGGATAGTCCTTTTATTCTTTGGATTAGTGCAAACGATGTGATGATACCACTCGTAGATTAGTGATTGTTCTTGATGCAGTGCCATCTAAGAGACCAGAGATCACAGGTTTTCAGCCTAGGCTTGTGCCCATTGCCTTTATACACAGATATTCCTCCAGGTTCCTGTTAATAATGCTATATACTGTGGAGGGTAAAATAGCCAAATCCCTTTCTATCATTTCTGAGGAACATTGTTTATAAACCTTTAAACAATTTTCTTACGCATTTGTAGGCAAGCTGGCAATCCTCAGCTAATCATTTCACCTGAGAGACTAGGCCATTCCTGGGGGCTGCTATTGTACCAAATCATGATTAAAATCACCTGCAGCTTAAAAAAACTTTTTTTTTTAAAGAAACCTCATTACTAGTCCTAAATTTTCCTCGTCCCAACTTTTTTGGCATGCGTTTCCAGCCTGAATGGCTGGAATGGGTGTATATTTGCAAATAAAATGAATTTAATCAGAATAAACATCACATAATTGTTCCTCATAAAATACAAGTCAAAGTAAATTTAGAATTCACTGCTTTCTGTTTTCATGTGCATTTTCCGTACTGTCCCAACTTTTCCCCAGTTGGGTTTGAATAGTCCTCATGCAATTTTATCCTTAACTTCAACCACAATGATGCTGAACATGATGCTTGGGGACACAACGCTGAAAATAGTGATAGTAATAGTAATAGTAATAATGCCCACTGTAAATGGCACAAAATAAAAAAAAAAAGAAAATGGAATAAACCTGTCCTGAGCTTGACAAGGACAAGTACACATGAAGTAAATAATTATATGCACTCAACAGTTTTTGATTCTTATCTGGCCCAATACTGCACCACATAAGATTCAATAACATCAGAATGGTTTATCTTGTGAAATTAAACTACCCTGTAACATTATGTAAATGTTCTTTTTGTGTCAATCTGCACAATTCCCAGAACCCAGGATGACATGGAAGGTCATAATGCTCTGAGAGCAAGTGGGTCTCTACTGCCCTCTACTGCCAATCATATAATACCATTTTCCAGAAATTACAAACCTGAGTGGGCTTGACCATCCAATTGACACTTCAGATGTCAGAATAAACTACATTTAATTTTTCTGAGCAATGACATCACTGTAGAGTCAGAAGTAGACCTATTGCTTGTGGTGTATCATATCACCTCCATAAGCAGTCTTTCTGTCTGAATTATTGTATTAATAAAAATTAACTGATCCTGTCAGGTAATTTTCAAGGATGTAAAACCTGTCCACAGCACAGACTACAGAAGAGCTACCAAACGACACAACTTGTAAGATATTACGCAATATTCCATATCATGATTTTTTTTTTTTTTTTTTTAAATTGTATATGGGTTTTATGAGCTGTTGTAATGACTGGATGGTCAAAAATTCTATCTTTCTTGTAAATGAAATGCTTTGAGGCTAAGCAATGCCTTTGCATAATGGAGAGATGTGTGGTGAATTTTCACCTGCATCAAAACGGGATCATTTTGACAAGTTTGCTTCTGATGTGACTCTCAGAATGACTGGCAGAGCTGTGGCTGGCTGCATAGTGGGAGTCACTGAACCTGAAAAATATATGCATATAGTATTGGAAAGAATAAGAAACATTTTTTGAGACGTACATCCTTATCTGCTACTCTAATGGGTGCAGCTATGATGCTGAGAGTCTAGCAGTCTTGTAAATGTCAGTGGATTCATGAACTCAGTGTCCTCCATGTCCAGGAAGATTTTTTTTTTTTGTCCAAAAATTATCTCAAGTATCTTTTCGGGTCCTACTTCGTCCAAAAATGATCCCATGTATCCATCAGAATTATGAAAATATTAAACTTAAAATGAGACTTAAGGATTTTAAGGTAAAAACACGTCTTGACCCCCAAAATAGAAATTTTATGAAGATCTTTGAAGGTACTGTATCCAAGTTGAGCCATTTAGCTTTACCACTCTAGCTTTTGTGCAAGGGAGAGAATCTTGGTTTCTCTCACACTCGGTTTTTTTCCCACTGAGGTGGGACGTAGCGATAAATGTGGGGTGCAACCCAGCAGAGGGAAGCACTCATCCTACACTCAGGATGGGGCCACAGCTGTAGTGACTTGCAATCATCTCAGCTGTAGCTGATCACATAATTATGAGCTCTGCCAAAGGCATAGCTTACAGGCTTAAAAGAGGCTTTGAAGACATCTGAATTCTTCAAAAAGCGAGGAACGTTCCTTGATAGCGAACTTGAAATGGAAATACTTTGGCTGGGTGCCATGAAAAAGAGCATCCAAATTGTCTATATGAAGGAAGGGAGGCAATTAGCTAATTTGTTGCTTCTTTCAGCAAAGGAACACACGGCCAGCCTGAGAAGAAAGGAATTATTGATTACGGACCATAATCTCTCACAGCTGTATCGACTGAGTTTGCCATTCGTCTTAGTTTTCCAGCTGGATCAGTTTTCTCACTACCAATCACCGTCAAGCTCATGATGTATTGAAGGAAGGGACATTCGATTTTTCTCGAACATGTCCCAAGATAACTTTAAAATCGCTCGGCAACTTTCCCTTGACCTACAGTATGAGACATTTTCTTATAAGGTCAAGGAAAACTGGTGAGGAAAGGAAACAGGATTGGTTGCTTATGAGAATCTGGATTCACTAATTGTCTGAGAGGTTGGTAAGAGGAACACTTTCCTGGACTGCTGCAGGGGGCTGAACATTGGGGTTTTTTTCTTCTCTTGAACATTATTGTCTGGGTGTTGGTTGGAGTTTTGATTTTGTAACCCCTTGTTTAGTCTTGTTTTTGCATTATGGGTTTCAGTAGAGGACCATTGGCCACACTTACTTCCTTTACAACCATGTTTCCTTTTTTATACATACATTATAGTGCACCCTGTCATGTGCTCACGTTTTCAGCTAAAATGAGACCTGAGAAATGTGAACTGAGTGAGATTTATCATTAATGTGTCTATGCTCAGGTTTTGATGGATCATTGGGGAACAAGCTCAAGTATGGTTTGTTTCACGGGGAAACTAAACAAACAGGACACAGGCCAAGTCCAGCTGAGAGGCACATTGAGTTAGCCAGCTTCCAAACAGACGAACACTGCATCAATTACACTGTAGCCTTAGGCTGCATGCACTGCTGTTTTTTACAGTAGCATCATAACTCACAGACCGTAAACAGAGGCCATGTCACTACAGGGTGCTCAGATACAGGAACCATTATGGAAGATGGAGGCTTTGCGATTGTAAAGGGAATATGCTTTGCCCTGAGGTGAGGCAGTTTCTCCAGCACAGAACTGGCTAAATTCTGCAGAAGTGCACATAGTGTGCAGGTTTAAAACAAACCACATGCAACACTGGGTACTTTCCTCTCATTCAGAGGTCACACAGATGCCATTTAAAGAAAAAAATAAGTACATAAATAAACAAATAAAAAAACCACAGTATTTTATTCACTGTGCAGCAAGCATGATGTGAGCCAGTGGTTTTGTGACTCCTAATCGTGAGACATTCCTAAATCCTTTGTTCACAGAAACCCATTTTTGATGTAAAAATATGTTCTTTACTGTGCCTATGTGCTAATTTTATGTTTATACTTGCACTGTAATGGTCAGGTCCATTATCATTTGGACAGTGGCTCAATTTTTATCATTTTGACTCTGTTCAGCAGCACAAAGAATTTGAAATGGAACAGTCAATGTATTGCTCGAAAGATAGACTTTGACCTTTAACAATTTTGTGAAAAATATTGTGTGAGTTGTGTTGGAATAACAATACTTTTGATCTTACCACCCCATCCCCAATAATACAGCTCAAAAAGCATTTGATAAACGAACATAATCATAAATTTTTGCTTTTAATGCTTTGTTGCCTTTGCAGTCAATGACTGCTTAATACCTGGTACATGATACATGTAGGGATCACCAGTCGCTAGGTTTCTTCCCTGGTGATGCTCTGCCAGACCTTCACTCCAGCTGTCTTCTGCTTTTTCTTTTGCAGTTCAGCTGCATACCCAATGGGATCCAGGTCAGGTGATTGACTTGGCCTCTACAGATCATTCCAGTCCTTTGCATTTAAAAAGTCTTGCATTGCTTTCACAGTATGTTTTTGGGTCCTTTCCCGCCTGTATTATGAGACACCAATGATTTTGAAACATTTGGCTGAATCTGTGTGGGTAATATGGCCCAAAACAACCATAATTCATTCAGCTTTTGTCAGCAGTCACATTAAACCACTTCCATTGGTTGCCATACATCCCCATGCAAGACTACGCTTTACAGATGAAGTGGTATGCTTTGTATCATGAGCTGTTCTGTCACTTCTCCAAACTCTTCCTATAATTCTGGTTCAGGTCGGTCTTTTTCTCATCTGTCCATTGGTTGTTATAGTTGTTATACCTGAACTGTGCAGGAGTTTTTAGGCACTTTTTATCAAAGTGTCTGCTTCTGAGGTTTGCCAGATGTTTACATGTTTTTGGTATTGAAAGAGCTATGCCTACCTCCTGGAGAGTGTTTTCTTCACCAGTGAAATCATTCTTCTGTCGTCCGCCACAGTTATCTGTGGTCTTCCCATACATCTTAGTGTTCCTGAGGTCACCAGGGCCTTTTTTAGCTTACCGGCCCTATGGGCCGATAAGTTATTGTCGTGGTGTGGCGTCTGTCGTCCGTCGTCCGTCGTCTGTCGCCCGGAACATTTTTAATCTTTTTTTTGGCTGGATGAATTTTTGTGTAAATTTGCAATAACATATTACTGGACCATATCTCCAGACATTTTTCCTCGGATTTTTGATTGAATGATTTTTGTCCATTTTTTTGGGTCCTTGAAATTTTGGCTCCAATGTTAAAGATAGGACTGAGAAATTAAAAAAAATTATTTCTCAAAAACTCTGTGATAATTTTTTTTTTCTAAATCAGGCAATCAACTTACCTTGGTACCATCAATGAACAGTGCGAGCGCCATTTTAATTGAATCGACGGAAGTGGGTCTATTGGGGGCGCTGTACTTTATGAATATGCAAGATGGCCTGTGGAAGCCAAATGGTTGCAGATAGAGATTAAGTTTGTATTATTGACATATAGGAAGTCATATATGACCTATGCATTGGCTATGCTAAAGTTGACCTCAGATGGCTTTGAAAGGTCAAACTTGAGGTCAGGGGATATATATTAACAATGTTAAAAGACATGACTTGAAATTTAAAAAAACTATTCCTCAAAAACTGACAACTTTTTTTCTAAATCTGGCAATCATCTCTCCTTGATACACTTTATGTACAGTGCGAGTGCCATTTTGATTGAATCGACGGAAGTGGGTCTAGTGTGGGCGCTGTACTTTAACATTGTGTCTAATGGAGAATGGGTCAAATCGCCTGTGGAAGCTAAATGGTTGCAGATAGAGATTAAGTTTGTATTACTGACATATAGCAAATAATATATGACCTATATTTTGATGGTGTTAAAGTTGACCTCAGATGACCTTGAAAGGTCAAACTTGAGGTCAAGCAAAATGTTACAATTTTCAAAGGTTTCTGGGCTTGAAAATATTGAATATTGGGAACATATGTGCATTGAACACTTATAGGAAGTCATGTATGAACTTTCATTTAGTGGCCTTGAACTTGACCTTCGGCGACTTTCGAAGGTCAAACTTCACATAGTGTAATTTCAAAGACTTCTATCAGCAAAACTATTACAGATAGAGCTTAGGTTTGTATTGTGGGCATATAGGAAGTCATGAATGAAGTTTCATTTGGTGACATTGAACTTGACCTTCAGTGACCTTGAATGCCCAAACTTCACAGTGAAATTTCAATGACTTATATCAGCAAAATGGTTACAGATAGTTTCGGTTTGTATTGGAGATGTACAGGAAGTCATACATGAACTTTCATTTGGTGGCCTTGAACTTGACCTTCGGTGACCTTTGAAGGTCAAACTTCGCATATTGAAATTTCAATGACTTCTATCACCAAAACTATTACAGATAGAGCTTAGGTTTGTATTGTGGCCATATAGGAAGTCATGTATGAAGTTTCATTGGGTGACCTTGAACTTGACCTTCAGTGACCTTGAACGGCCAAACTATACAGTGAAATTTCAATGACTTATATCAGCAAAATCGTTACAGATTTAGTGTAGGTTTATATTGGAGAAGTATAGGAAGTCAAGTATGAACTTTCATTTGGCTACCTTCATATTGACCTTCGAAGTTCTAACTTGACCAAGAGAAAATTCAATGACTTCTATCACTGAAAAGGTCACAGATGGAGCTTAGGTTTGTGTTACTGACAGAGGAAGTGACATATGAACTTTCATTTGGTGATATTCGGCTTGACTGTTGATGACATTTGAAGGTCAAACTTGACATAATACAATTACAATGACTTGTCTTGCCAAAACGGTCACAGATGGAGTCTAGGTTTGTATTACAGACATATAGGAAGTCATATATGAAATTTAATTTGGTTTCCTTCATATTGACCTTCAAAGGTCAAATGTGACCTAGTGAAAATTCAATGACTTGTATCACTAAAACGGTCACAGATGGAGCCTAAGTTTGTGTTACTGACATCCAGCAAGTCACATATGAACTTTCATTTGGTGACATTCAACTTGACTGTCAGTGACCTTTGAGGGTCAAACTCCAGTGAAATTACAATGACTTGTATTACCAAAATGGTCACAGATTGAGCCAAGGTTTGTATAGAGACATTTAGAAAGTCATATATGAAGTCCTTTTGCTGACCACAACCTGAGATTCTGTGACCTTTAAAGTTCACAATTGACATATTGAATACATATTGACATATTTTCATGACTTGTATCACCAAAACCGCTTCAGAGCTTAGGATTGTATTACAGAAGGTCTTATAAATGTATGTGAACTTTTATTTAGTGACCTTGACATTGATTTTCATTGATTCAGATGTCAAACTTCACATGAAATTTTCATAACTTGCATCATCGCTGTAAGACTGCTTGCCGGTAAGCTACAGGACCCTTGGTCCTATTTTTCTTTTTAACCTACAAGAATGCAGATACATTTGCACTAAAGGAAAATTATGAGGGATATGAAACAGCCCAAATGGACTACATGGAACACCACTCTGAAAAGAGTTTATGATACCTGTGTTGCCATGAGATCTTATGGGTTAATAATGTACCACATAGTTGATTTGGTCACATGTAATATTTTTATGTCCCTCCGATTAATTAATTTATTTTAATTTTTCATCTTTATGATGGCTTGCATCACCAGGACTGGCAGCTCTGTAGATTTCTCATAGAGATTCAACTGCAACAGATTTCAAATGCAAATGCCACTCTTGTAATCAGCTATAGACCTTGTATCTACACTCTTTGCATGAAATAATGAGGGAAGAACACACATATCTGTATGGACCAGCAGAGCAGCTGATTGTCCTATTAAATTTGATCCCTTAATAAAGGAATCACATATATAAAAAAGTAACTCCATTCAAGTTATTCTGATGGAAATATTCATGAATAAAGTCTCAAAGTCTGCTCTTTGAGCTCATGCTCATTATTTAATTTCAAGTCCAATATGCTGTGGTAGACAGTTAGTATAATGATAACAAAGTCAATATTTATGGACCGGACTGTATTTATGCATTTTAAACTTCCATTGACCGCCCAGGTTTTTTTTTTTTTTTTTTCCATAGTGCATTGCCCTTGTCCTATTTCCAGCTGAGTTTACATTATCAGAAGTAGCATGTGATTAATCAGGCACTGTTTTTGACTGCTGTGACTTGCACTGCTGTGGGTCAAATGTGATTACCATAGTGATCTTTTCTTGAAATGGTTTTGGCAGTGTCAAACCATAGGAAGCGTAAACATGTTTTTAATAGCGAAAGCAATGCTTCACTATTTCTTCAATTGAAGAGCCAAGTGCTAAAAGTACTTAAGTCACATTTTAACATACTGGGCTCTAAATTCGTTGATGAGGGGCAGGCGTGGGATGTAATCAGTCGTGCAAAAAATTTGTTTCGTGTCCAGTGTGCAAGCGGCTTTACTGAGCATAGAACGCAAGCATTATTTATATATATATATACGCACTGCCTGATGCCGAGGCAGTTTGTGGTTGGCTGAGAAAGATGTGAAGTTGTTAGTTAGCATCACAGATTCAGCTGCGTTGATTAAGCCGGGTCGAGTTTCCATTATGCGTGCCAACCGCCTTTGATCTGACATCAGGACAATCGATATAGATATTATAATTTATGTCTTGATTCAGATAGTTACATTAAATAGTGGTTGCTGAAATTGTTTATTGCATTGAAATGTGCCTGACATTCTGGAAACCTGCCTGTGAGGTTTCGGTGACGGGTGCGCAGTGTGCGCCGGTCAGCCAAATTACCACTGCACAGAAAGTAAACCAGGTTGGAGCTGGCGAGCTCTCTGCGCACTTTCGGCGGAGCCTTTATCCAAAAAATTGTCACTGCGTCTTGATGAATATGTGACACCTCCCCCTACTGCGCCACCACACCCATCTCGGCGCACGTCCGTCTACCAAATTGCCAAAGTGGCTGCGCATGGTGTTGTACCGCATGAAATTACCACTGCGCGGGCTGCACCGGACGAAATTACTACTGCGTGGGCTGCGCCCCGCTGCGCCACCCTGCGCTACGCCAAGAAATTGGAGCCCACTGTGTTACCTGAGTCGATTTTCTCAATTTCCTCAAAATGATCATTTTATGACTTAAGTACTTTTAGAACTAGAGTCTTCAATTTATTTTACATTTGCACAGTTTATGAGACACATTGAGAGGATGTGCATCCACTGCACAGTGTTCCTTGAAACCTGTACCACGAGTAATTAGACACCGAACCCCATCAGCCAACAAAATAAACAAGAGGAGTGACATAAGATGTGAACGGGCCATATGTTCTAAGACAATCATTAGTTTATCTCTGCTGGGAGCTTTTTCTTTCTAAAAATCCACCTATAAAGGTACTACCATGGGGAAATGATACAGGAATATCATGAGGCCTACTGAGTACACACGGTAGTGAGTACTGAGCACTCAGTGCGCAGTCTCTAGTAATTATTTATTTATGAATACATACTGAGTAACAAATGCACACTTGATGCAAACAACACCAATTACCGGTACACAATTTTTTTTTCCCAGTTTCAATGAAAACTATAATACTTTATATAAAGAGACTTATTAAGTGTTACTCCACGCAGTATATTGTCAGAAAAATAATCAATGTTGCAAGGCATATTAGGAAATAATGTTTTATTGGTGCGTTAAGACAATGTAGCACTCAAGAAATTATCATTTAGGCTGGGAAAATTTGGATAATATAAGCATGCCCTGTGGAGGCCTATTAAACTAATAAATGAAATGGGGTTTTTTTTTTCTTATGTTTTAAGATCCCCCCAGTGCACACATGCACACACATACACACACAGATAGCTGAATGTAAACTTCCTACAATCGGTCTGTCTCTCATTGGGTGCATTTTTTAGGCCAGTTATAATGAGATCTGCTGCACTGCCATCTCTCTGATGAGGACGTGAATGCAGCTTTTCATGAGCTTTTTTTTCAATCGCTCCAGAGTTCCTTAATGACTGTCCCACAGGAAAGGGCCCGAGTGCTGCCAGAGACCTACTTTTATTCAGCATCAGGACAACTCCTCACATTAATTGCATTTAAATAAATTCAAGTGGAATGATTGGTTTTGATTATACAAAAGACAGAAAAAAAAACATGTTTGAAGTTTTAAATTACATTTTTCAGCTTTATTTTAGGAATTTTGATTGGAATTGCAGCTGTGCACACGTGAGGCGCTCAGTGTCAAATCATATTATACAGAACTCACAGTTTGGAAATACTATATTTGAAGAGTGTGGTCTGCTTGGACCAATTTAATTTTAGAATGTTTATATTGTCATATTTTCATTTTTATCTTTTAGTTTTTTTTTTAACCGTTTTGGAATACTCAGCAGAATATCAATGCAGAAACCTACTGTATGTGATTCTAGTATGGCACTGACAATCAAGCTTATGTGGCAAGGTTAACAATTTAATTAATTAATCCTGCCTTAAACTCTTTTATTCCATAGCTGTCATTTATTTCTTTATTCCATACACCATCGCTGATCAATGGAACAATCGGTCTTCTTTGAGATTTAGAACACAGTAGAGACATTATGACTGTTTGGCCCTCAGAAAAATGCCACACTAATGTATGGCACAGTCATTATAACCAAGTCAGCAGAGACATGCAGGTGTACATTCTGAACACACATTTCAAGACTTGCTGAAGGAAAGAAGCAAATATTTCTAATGTCACAACAGTGGTAGGAACGGCAGTGGGATATATTGGTTGGCATCACATTACTTTTGTACCCCTGAAGCAGAACATTTGAATTTCCTTTGAATGTACATCAAGTATTAATGGATGAAATACAAAACATGCGGTGCAATTCTGTTTGAGAGCGCTAAGCCGTGCACGTAAATAACAAGCACTCACTTTACTGGAGGTGCTCTGGGGCTGTGATAGCTGATACTAGAGTGTGGGAAGTGTACCCACTGTATGTGTTTCTCACCACTGATGGGGTGATTGCGCTCTTGAAGGATGAGCTTAGATAGCGCGGACATGCTTTTTTCCTTTTGACAGGTGGAAATTGCACTGGCTGGAACAGATTCCGAGGTTTTGCTTTACAAATGAGGTGCTAAGGTGGATCGGATGTTTCGGAGATGTATGGAGGCATTAAAAGACTTGAGAAACTCCGGAAAAGTCCCTTGACATTCGTCTCAGGTCGGCTCTCAGCAAAAACAGCTTCGGAAAAATATGAGCTGTGGTAGTGCTCCGCAACGATGTGTTGAATTAAATAGTTCCTGGGGGGCTTCACAAGCAGGCAGTGCAGGGCACTGGTGATACGAGGTCTCCTATGGATGTAAAAACCCGTCAATGTACCACTATTTTTACTCTGCTGGACAGTCTTGTGGATTTAGACCTTTTCGCTTCTCTCTGTGTTCAGTACTTGGTAAAAAGGTCAAATTTTTCCGGTTTGTGTGGTATCTGTCTGTGTAACCGGGTGGGGTGGGAGGAGGGCGGGCGCTTTTGTGTGTGTGTCTGTGAGCGTGTGCGTCAGTGTGCTGTGACCCTGTGTGTATGTGTATGCGTGCTTCCGTGCATGTAAGTTTGTTTATATGTGTGATTGCAAGAATGCAATTCCCCCAAAAAGTGCTTGACATTTGAAAAGCACATTGATGTATTTAAATTTTTCAAATCAAGAACAGAGACAAAAGAAAATTGTGATGCAGGGCCAAATAATTTTCAGATTTAACCTTGTTTGTGGATGTGTTGGGAAGTCAAAATACAAAGCGAGTCATTGAACGAGGAAGATAATGATACACTGATACCTTTCAAGTCTGATAAACGGTAAACTCCACCCCTGCATCCTGCCTGTTCTGTGAGGAGCTTGTCTCTGGCATCTCAGTGTAACATTCTGAAAGGAAACAGCAGCAGTTGCTCTGCCGGTTTCTCTCTTGATTGAAACCATTTTACAAGCCTTCTCAGACGCCATATCACCTTCACAGCAGTTTTACATCTCTGACCTCAGATCAGAGCACTTGTAAAGCCTCATGTCTTTAAAAGTATAAAATATAATGAATGCAAATGGTTTGGGACTGGACAACTGTCTTTGAATAAACCCCACGCTCCTGTGCTGAAGTGACAGAATGACTGAATCCTAAAATCCTAAAAATGTTTAGGGATGTTTATCATTTGAAATGCCCTGCCCAAGGACTCAGTAGGACAAATATGGTTTGAATTAGTGCTTTTCAATGCATAATACTCACTGTAAATTCGCTGCACCACATCTTTCCTCCATTTGTGACCATTAGGGCTGTCGCAGAATAGAGTGATCTGATGGGATGAGTGCATGCGTGCTATTAGCCCCCGAGCTTATCAAGGGTGTTTAAGGTTCTTCCAGTGGTACTGAACAATATTCCAGCACATTTGAGGGTAAAATGAGACTATTATTCTGGTCATTTTCATGTACAGCAACGAATGCTTTTTGGTGATGGATTAGTGGGCGAGAGTAGACAAGAAATGAATGCTCTTCAGCCAAACTCTGAGTTCTCCAATTTCCATAAGAGAAAAAGGGCACAATTCCTATCTTTATGGAAAAAGAGCACTTATTTCCACGAAGAGCCGTGGTCACAAATATGCAGCACACATTACGGGTTCAGCAGTGTCAATTTATACCCCAAACTCCACCGAAAGTGGATTCTTCATACAGTGGAAAGCATTAATGTTGGCTAGACACTGTGATTGAAATGCATCACAAAGGTTTGATGCAGGCCAGGCATGCTTATTGAAATGTGTTTTCTGTGACTAACATCCTCCCAACAAGTACAGCTATCGGCATAATTGAATAAAGCCTCTGTGGTTGAAATAGTTCCTCAATCACTCACTCCCCACCACTATTCTATAATTAATGGCTATGCCCAATGGTTGTGAGAAACCATTGCTGCAGATTACCGACTGCATTGTAGTTATGATAACTGGACCAAAACTATCTTGACGATTTGCTTTGTTGGTTTGTCAGTGTCTGAGCATTGAGTTGATGAGGACACAAGCTGGAATCTTGCATTTCCTCTTTCAAGTATGGGAGAAAGGCTTTGCCAATGCTGGCTCATTTTTAATGTCTACAAAAAAAAAAACACTTTGTGAGGTGGATGACAATCTGATGACACATCACTCTGACTGATAAATGGCAGCCAACGTTTCTGTAGTGTTTGCAGATCATTAGTTATTGAAGTTGATGGATCAGAAATATTGGCCAGAAACATACATTTTTCTTTCAAGCCTCTAAACTGCATGCCTTTCTTAGAAGATAATTTTGTGGCCTTCGGTGACAACTTAATAAAACCTTTTCACATATGTTTAAAAACAACCTTCCCGATAAAGACCATATGTACCACTGGAAGCTGACTGACATTACATTGGGTCAGAAGTAATTCAACAGTGAGTGGTCATTCGGCTATGCTGATGTGACTGACCTTCAGGGTAACTTTAGCTATTAGAATGAACAGGCTATGACTAAAAGGTTGTGCCTGTCTATGATTTTCTTGTTCATAGTGACCCTGCCATACTCTTTATACTGAACATATGCATTTCCAATAATATATGATTATTTAGGATCAAATAATAGGCTAAATGTTGGCTAAATGTGTATAAAAGGAGATTTAAAAAAATTTAATAATCTTCTGAATACAGGAAACTGACTAGAAATAAGGTGATGCCACCTAAGAAAACATCCTTGTTTGCCTTTTTTTAGGAATAATAAAATGAAAGAAAAAGCAGCCAACATCTGAGATGTATCACCACTCTTTCATTTTAACCACCTCAACATGTTCAATACAAAGGCTTTGAATAATGCAATATATCTGTCCCTTGCAAAATTGGTTGGAAGACAACTGTGTTGTCTTTACTCAAGTCTAGAATTTATTTTTATTACAGTCACCTTGTTCTTCTATGTCTACCCTGGGAACTTTATCACATAAGTAACGTTGTGCTGTACCTTTATGGCATGGGTTTTGTAGAATAGATTTTGAGCAATGACAATGCACTTTTGTGAAGATGTGAAGCACATGTTTGCTCCTCCAAAATGAAAGGTCAATCGCAGGTATTAACCTGATGATTTAATTTCCGTTCATTGTCTGGCTTTTCAAAGAGTCAGTGTAGCCCTCAGGAGAAAAGGAATTTAAAAAATGCAAGCTTTAGTATAAAGGCTTCAGAATATCCATAAGCTTCTCAAAAATGGAAAACAGCATCTAAAATATTTGTTATAGCAAATATTTAAATTTTGTATTTCAATTAAGCCTTGATTAATATACACTGAATGATCACAAACCTTGACATTGAAATAGACTGTACTATTCCTGAGAACTAAATGTGATTCCATAAATATGCAAGCTAGCATTGATACTAATGCACACACTTAAACACTAGGTCATTTTGGTGCATAATCTCACATGGTCTTTTCTGTATCAGGATACTTTTTTCATCTTTTTACAATTTTTCTTGATTACTGCACAGTTCTTGCATCAATTCCTTTGTTTTCATCTCAACTGTCACATCACACGCACTTTCTGTTTTCCTTTCTTCACTTTTGCACTCGCCCTCACCATTCTGTCTTCTCATTTAGTGCACCAATTTCCTTATTGGTTGCTACACCTCCCTGCACACTCTGGTCCCATTCTCTCTCCTGTTACGCTGTCTGACCAGCTCTTTCTTGCCTTTATATACCCCATTCTCCCATTCAGACACAAGTTTGTTTGCCAGTTCTTTCCACACCTACCTATGAGCCTTTCCAAATATTTCCTAAATCTTTCGTTACGATTCTTTTCTGTCCCTTATTAATGGTTTTGCTCAGTCACTTGTCAATTGTGGGTTTACTGTGTGTGATCCCTGCTGGCTTTTTGTCTACCCTTTTGGACCCTCCTTCAAACTTGGCGTACCCACCATAGTTTTGATCTCTGGATTGCATATGGTTAACAAGTTGGATTTCCCTACACTACCAGTCAAAAGTTTTTGCAGACCCCAATATTTTCTGTAATTGTTACAATTTTTTATATTTTGTTATTGTGTATTAGTCTCATATTGGTTGTATAATAGGAAGGTAGGAAAACTGAAGACCAATGTATAAACCATGTACTCTATATAACAAAACAAATTAAGAAAAACCAGGATCAGTCATTTTGTCAGTATTTTAGCAGATCAGTTACAATGGTCTAATCCAGTGCTTCTCAAACCTCTCCTGGAGGACCACCAGTCCTGCATGTTTCAGATCTCTCCCTGCTCCAGTACAGGTGACTCAAATGATCTACTCATCATAAAGCAACTTCAGGGGGCTGATAGCGAGCTGATCATTTCAATCACCTGTGCTGGATTCATTGTGGATTTTTCTTGTAAATTTATTATTTGTAATAAACGAGTATTAGGTTCCAGTGACTTCTTTGTTGCAGCTTTTTGTATTTTTCAAACTGTATATACACCTTTATCATCTTCTGGCACACATAAACACATACTGGCTTTTTTGTTTTATGAGATACTGCTTACCGGAAGGATTGAGTGCTAAAGAGAATTCAAAATATAGAATTTTTTTAAACAGAAAAGGCGGAAGGAAATAAGCAATGTTGCTCTTGTGTCGATGAGAAGGTTCAGAAGTGGTGGGCCTTTACTGTAGCATGTGCATACACAGTATATAAGAGGTAGATGCATAGATCACTGTTCTCTATAACTGTGGTTTCTGAAGAAAAGACTCTGATGGCCTCACACAAGGAGGCGGAATGGAAGAGCTGGAGCATTTTACTTGTCAGGCTACTGGCACAACAAGCACAACAACTGTACATATCACTCTAGCACGACTATATTGTATTGCATGACATTTTATAGGAATTCATTCATTGCATTCATACTCTGATCAGTTGCATGGGGTACCTTAATGTGAATATGGTAGTATGAAATGGGATTTTTATTTTTCATTGAAAGGGACATTTTGACATCTTGCATTTGAATGAAATGTTTGCTTTCTCTACAGGAATAAGCCAGTTAGCCAAAATACTTTTTATCACCCGCCGGGAGAAAGCCCAAAAGGGGGATTACGTCGTGGCGCAGTCCGTCTGTCCATCTGTCCATCTGTCCGACCATCCATCTGTCCGTATCGGAAAGTACTTGGCTGCTGAAATCAATTCCCCCCACAGTTTTCATGAGACATCTCTGAAACATTGCACATGCAGTATGTCACAGATAGACTGATGATATGCGTATCGCAGTCGCGACTCCAGAGGGGGATGTTGTTGCTCTCAGAGCAGTCTTGTTAAAATTTTTATTGCCACAATTAATGTTTTTTTGAGATGACACATTATTTTATAGCCCCATTGCCAAAAACATTAGATTAGTATAGAAAATTCAAGTGAAAAAGCAGTGATTCATAAATTCACGTTTATCTTTGACCTGTATTAAATTGAAAACAGTGCAAGACAAAAGTTTTTTTTTTTTTTTTTGAAATACAAGCTCATTTTGAATTTTATGCCTCTTCCTAAAAAGACCAGGAAAGTGTTTGAATGTTTAAAAAAAAAAACGCAGGTGTACGGTACTGTGCAGGTGATACCATTGTGCCTCTATATTAGAGGAGCATAAAAGGAGTGTACATACATATATACAGTGAAAAAGTATTTGCCCCCTTCTTGATTTCTTTTTTTTTTTCATATTTGTCGCACTTAAATGTTTCAGATCATCAAACACATTTTAATATTAGACAAAGATAACCCGAGTAAATACAAAATGCAGTTTTTAAATGATGATTTCATTTATTAAGGGAAAAAAACCTATCCAAACCTACCTGGCCCTATAAAACAACAACTACAGTGCATAATTTTATAATTTGGAGAACTCTCTGTGGAAAGGATGAGATTGAAAGTCAATACTGGGAGCTCTTGTTCTTTGATCCTTGAGTTGGCTTTGCTCTGAAAACCAACATGCTTCTGTGATGGATATAATCACATAGGCTGGGACTACTAAGGAAAACATTCGCCAATAAACACATTCATCATTGAATCCACAAATGCCATAAGGAGACAGTGCTATGCAACAAAGAAACAATATGTCAAAAGCATTCTGAAACACTGACATCTTTTTTTGGCTTGAGTTCATCTGAATGGACTGGTGGACAGTGGACGTGATGTTGTTGGACCAGTCAACCATTCAAATCGTTTATGGTAATAATGGATACTGTGCTGCCTACGTATGGTTCAAAAGCCAGTGTCTGTCATGGTACGTTGGTGTGCCCATGCTGGGAGTTACTTGAACATTTTTGATGGTACCGTTGATGTTTAAGGATATGTAGCATTAAGGAGCAACATATGCTGTTTTCTAGATGACGTATCTTCAGGGACGCCTCTGCTTCTGCAAAACAAAGGAAAGCCACATTCTGCATGTGTTACAACAGTATGGCTTTGCAATTGAAGAGTGCAGCAGCTAGACTGGCCTTCCAGCCGTCAAGACCCACCTACTGTTGAAAATATGCTGTGCTTTAAGAAGATCGCAGACCTGTGAGCAGCTGAAGATATATATCAAGGGAAAAAAAAAAAAAAAAAAAAAGTTCTATATTGGAACAACTGGTGTTTTCAATTCTACAAATGATTACTTGGAGGGCTGTTAAGAGGAAAGGTGGTGTAACACAGTGGTAAACATGCTCCTGTCCAAACTTATCTGGAATGTGTCACTGCATCAGGGCCTGAGTGACTTGCCATATGTGACGAAACCATGAATTATGCGCTTTACTATAAAATTCTGCTGGTGAATACCCAGTCATCTGATTCTCATGCGCACTTTTTTTTTTTTTTGATACAGCAAGAAAACAAACCACACAGCAAGCAAGTACTACTTTGAATAGCATAAAAGAAACAGAATTAAGGTTTGAGAAACCTAGTCCAAAATTCTGACTGTACCTCATTGAGAGAGAGGGGGCTATAGCATTTTATGGACTCTACTGGACAGCTGTCGCATGCTAGTGGCGTGCCAGTGCAGTTACTTTACTGTTCCATTTAGACCCACTGTCTGGGGGCACTGGAATTGCACTGCAGTTACTGGTCTGCTCCACTAGGTGACTGACTTCAGACAGCGGTACTGTCTCGGGGTTGGTATACTGAAATTACACTGTAAATGCCAGCCTAAGCCTCTGTAGAATTGTAGGCCAAGTCACCTATCTACCCTGCCATGCTAGCCTGCCTATCTATCTTTTCACCTATCTAACTTGCCAATTATGACGTCATCATGTGCTTTTGTGTCAATGCCAACTCAAAATAAATTTTCCTAAATTTTATAGCTCAAAATTCTTCAAGCAGATAAAATGAGCTAGTTTTGGTCATTGGACAGTAACAATGGCACAGCTTCTGGCTTGTACTGTATTAATAAGGCATATCTATAAGCCAGCAAATGACACCTAACAAAACCAGATAAATATAACATAAAAACAACTGAAATAGTGTTAGATTATTGATTTAAATACGAATGATTTGAACATATTAATTTTATTTAGCTGGTGAATGTTAAAAAAAAAGTCGGTTATGATTTGGGAAGTGACATTGATAAATTCTTGTTACTCCTTTCAGTTGGCTTAGTTTAGCTTAGTTGATTGTGGTAATTTCTTTCTGCAGCATAGAAACATAATTTGAAGTACAGTAGAAGACTAACTATATCCAGGCAGAAAGGTGAATTAAGCCAAATTATTTTATTGTCAAAATGTAGTTTTAGTTACAACACCATGAATTTCAGTTGAAGATGTGGTGGCCATTTTTGAAAAACAATGTTGTCTTTAAAGCGTACATTGGAAAGTGACTTTTTGGATTTACCATTCAATCTTTCGAAGCAAAGCTTAAAAGCTGTTTAGACTGCCACGGGAATGGGTGTTTGAGCACTGCAGAAGGCTATGCCGCTGTCCATCAGAAATGAGACTATACTGTTTGTACTGTTTTCAGAGTAGAAGATGATGAATTTGCTTTTACTTTATTTGCATTATTCATGATATGCAAACTTTTTCTGAATTGAGGTTGCATTCAGGCTAGTTTTGCAAAGGTTACGGTAACAGTAAATCCTTTCCGTATAAAACTATGTTCTGTTCTAATGAGTGATGGTATATCTCTACTTGTATATCTCTGAAAAGCATGATGATTTTGACAGTTCAACTTAACACTAGGATAACTGTGTGTACTATGAAAGCCAGGCTCTAGGATTCTTCGTCCCCGAATTTTTCATCTCCGGAATTTTCGTCCCTTAAGAATTTCTGCCCCGTGAACTTTTCGTCCCCAGACTCTTCCTCCCTAGATTGTTTTTCCCCAGTACTGCTTTGCCCTCTTCCTGCATTATAACCCTAACCCTAAACCTAACCCTTATATCATGGTGATCCGTCTGTCATCCGTCTGTCCATCTATTTGTCAACAATGGTGGCACATTTTGTTATCATTAGGGGATGAAAAATCGAAGAGTCTAGGGGACGAAAAATCCATGGGGATGAAAAGTCCGGGGACAGAAAGTCCAGGGACAAAAA
Source organism: Gymnothorax javanicus (assembly GCA_029692085.1). NCBI lineage: Eukaryota > Metazoa > Chordata > Actinopteri > Anguilliformes > Muraenidae > Gymnothorax > Gymnothorax javanicus. The sequence goes on along the minus strand of CM056202.1, from coordinate 44,260,868 downwards.
GTCCATGGGGACGAAAAATTCATTGACAATAAGTCTAGTAACTGGAAAACGACTCTCAGAATTTGCCATAAATTAAAACATAAGCAATGTCCAGTTCAGGGTCAAATGTTACACTAACCCCTGTGACTATGGGTTGTGGAGATGCTCCTCTTCAAGCTTTGACCAAACTTCATCAGTTCAATATCCAGTTATGTGCTCAGATGTTGTGTCACATGTACGATGTATGCGCTAATTGGGAGGATGCACCAGCTAAACAAAGTAATATTTCAATGTAATGTACTGCGCTCCTGAGACAGTGTTTCTATTCAGGCTCTTCCAGACAGGGGTGCTACGGAGCTACTTTGCAATAAAGCCTCTGTTATTCATCAGATGTTATATGGACGAGACAAAAATCAAGTTCTATTTTGGCTCTGCACAACTTTACTGTCAAGCCATTGATTGAAAAGACCCCATTTAAGATGCAGAAAAGAGTTTTTGCAATCTGCCAGTCCCTGTGCCTGAAGATGAGTCACCCACATCTTGGCTGATGCAAGCAACAAAAACACAAAGAAATTGCAGCCGCTAACAGCTCTTAGAAGTAAATACCTTCCACGGCAATCGGCGCACATGGATAAATTGAATGTCTTCTTCATTTGTGTCTTTTCAGCTAACAGTCCCAGTTTCATTTACGCTCACTAGAGTAGTGTCCTTGCCCCCTACTTATGAACAAATCGTTTTTGATGCAAATCACTTCATAGCAAAGGCATTTTTGATTTTGTTTTGTCCACGACAGCTGAGGGTCATACTCAGGCCTCCTGTTTACAAATGTGAATCCTGTAGGTTCATGGAACTAGTTGCCATTGTTTTTATTTCCTACCCCGCACCATTTTTCGAGCAACCGCCAGCCATACTTCTTAATGTAAAATAGAGACAAAAGCTTTCTTAGACACCTCAAGGTTATGGGTTAAAAAAAATCCATGTATAAGTGTCATTATTTGTTGGGAAGGGTGGCGCATGTTGTCACACTTTTCAAACTTTCTTGCATATCTTGGTTTTAACACTTGATAATGGTATAAATGTCACACCAAATGAAAGAATTAAGTCTCAAGCACACATTTTGTATTAATTGCATCTTACATCTTACTTTAGTATAGCATTATATATGGGTAGATAGAGAATTTGCTCTTGTGACAATTTAAGGTAAAGCTATAGCAACCAGCCCAATCAGTCCACACTCCCCACATTGTCACGCTATGTTTTTTTTTTTTGACAGATGAGAACACAGCGTGATTTTTTTTTCAAAATCACTTCCTTTAACATCATATTAGTTGTGCTGTCATTTTTCATCTTTCATAATACCTAATCATCTTCTTTCCTTCTTTTCTTCCATCAAAACACAATTTCTCAATATAATCACTAATTCATTATCGTTTTACAGGCTTGTGTCCACCTCCCTTTCTTTTTTCTTTGTTACCACAATCCAAGTTATAACGCAATACATTCATTACATTGTCTGAAGTTGTAGTTGTGGGCCTGTAGGCATGAGAGTATATTTAATGCCTCACTCATTATTATGAATATCACACACACACACACACACACACACACACACACACACACACTCTCATTAGGCACACATAATAATTCTGATAGCCAAATAGGTTAACTTGTGCAGTCCAGGGATGTGGCTGATTATTAAAATATTTATACATGTAAAAACTCAAAAATTGTGTAAATAAATTTTCCCGAGTGCAATAACATTTAATACTATTATCAGAAGCCCACTTTCCCATGACACAAATATCATGATAATTTTTGGCAATTTCTGTGCGCCATTCAGGTTGGTGTTGTCTATATCTCAAGACTTCACATAGTACTGATGCAATATAATATAATTTTGACTGCCATTGATCCGTATATGATACTTAAAGTGAGACAACTAACCAGCTGGACTTATTTCACTCTATCTTCCTCTGAAATAGCAGTAGGGCATATGCACAGTGATTACAACCCAGAGGCTGACTCAAATATAGGGGAGACCATTGACCGTATCAAGCTGAATATCATTGCCATGAGTTGTATTTAGCAATGAAACAAGAAAAAATGTATAGTTAGATGCCAATAATATATTTGTGGAAATGTATGTGAATCTATGCGTGCATTTGTGTCAGTGCCTCTGTACATGAGTGCGTGAAAGTGTGTGTGTGTGTTTGTGTGTGTGTTTGTGAGTGTCTGTCTGCCTGTGTTTGGACATGCTTGCACGTTCGTGCCATCAGACCAGCCATATCTTGCCCACAGGCTTGCTACAATTAAAATGTGAGCTCGCACCATAATACCTGCTCAAAAAATACTCAATACTCAAAAAAGTGCAGTGCCAGCTTATTTTTAAACAACACTTCAAAAAAGTCTTGCAAATAATGATTTTGATGAAATAATTACAATACTGTTACATACCCATCATCAATAATACAGCAGTGTGGTTCTGGTAATATGGTTTTTGTCCCTGCATATTTTATTTTTGGTTTTCTGATTTGTGGAAGCAGAAAGGGAACACAATGGAAACATTTGGAACTCAGATTTGAACCTTTGCCCAGTGCTAAAGCCAACAAAATCTGTGGCCCACACTGTTTCTGTCCAGTCTTCAACATCTCACAAGCCATTCGGCATCCACTCTGCTACCATGGGAACTGTTCATCTCTCAGTTCTCTTCAATGCCGGACTGTTGACGAGTATTGATGTTTGCTGAAAATACAAAGCAGATTGATATATTATATACAGAGAATGCAAATGGAATTGCCGGCTATTCTGAGAGAAAATGCGTGATTTCACTGACTATATGAACTGGAATGATCTTGAGTCAAGTAAATGAGAAAGTAAATTTAACCCTTTGCACCCTATAGTCCGGTTTAGCGGCCTCATAGAGAATGTGTAGTAACCCGAAATGTTGAAAAACCGGCCTCCAAATGTGTGACTTTGATTGCATGACTTTTGGCCATCATGTGACCTTGTTTACAATCAGGTGGTTTCCCCAACACAGTAACCTGTGTTTTGGCAAAGGTGGGTGTTGCAACTGCTTTACATAATGCAAGGTTCAAACGGTTAAATATTGCAGCTGCAAATGAGTCCTTTGTAATTGGACATGCATACAAGGGAACATACGCATGTAAAAGAATGAAAAAAACAACATCAAGTCTGTTCTGCGCTCATACTTTGCCTCCTGAATGCTCCTCTTCTTCTTAATACAGTAACCGCTGAACTCACTGTTTTTTTTTTTATATGAATGCTTGCTCTAGCTGGGTAGTCAGGAATTATTTTACGCCATGCTTTAACTGAGCAAAGACAAGTAATTGATCCGCTTCATTTTCAGAGAGCATTCTGAAAACAATGATAACATGAATCATCACTGCAAGTGACCTAATTAAAAATATTATGTAAGATGAAAGATGCAAATAAATGAGAAAGAAGCCTGCAGCAATAACAATTGACTTTAGACAGTTTCTGCAGCAATAACAAAGTAAATATGTCAATTTCTGTCCAAATGGCACAATTCTTTCTGTTTTTTATTATGCCCCCGCCATGCATGGGTGAGGTCATATAGGGTTACTCTTGTTCGTCCATAGGTCTGAATGTACGTACATTGATCATGTTGACGGGGATGATTGTTTATGCGCTTCTTCTCAAACCCCAAGCAACAGAATTCATTGAACTTATACTTGTGCTTTGTAAGGATACTAAAGGTGAGCATCTCTTTCCTTGTTTCTGAATTTTCAACATTTCAATGATTTTTCAGGTGTTTGAATTTGTCAACTTTCCCTCTCCTTTTGCTGTAATAGGGGGTGTAGTCTGTCCTCTTCTTCTTAATAACTGCGTAACAGAATTCATTTAGCTTATACGTGCACTTCGTTGGGCCCCAAATGTGTACATATCATACTTAGGGCCTGAATTTTTCAAAATTTTGACAATTTTTTAGGTGATTGAATCCAGGTAAATTTTGTTGAGTTTCCCAGATGCGGGGACTTCTGTGTCCCATGGACAGAAAATTTCCAGTTTTACATATGAATGGCTCAATAGCTTTTGATGCTAACAACAGAAAATGAAAAAAAGAGAAAACAAAACCACTTGCTAGTATGAAATAATTTTGTTTATAGTTATTTTATCAGATATATTTCAACCAAACACCCTCCATGTTCAAATTAATCAGAGAATAATGAGAAGAAATGTCCATGAAGGAAAAAGTAGGGAAAAGTTAAGATAGAAGAACCGATAACAGTGGAGCAATCCTTTCAATGGCAACTTCACATGTAGCTAGCAAGCAGAGCTGTAAAATGGGCCTAGGAATTCCCTGACCAGCTCTGTCAAACTGGGCATGTGGAGTCACCCAAGCACTATGAGTCATAAAGGAAGCCAAACATGTCAGCACACTTAATGATTTCAGGTATTTCTCTTTTTTTATCAGCAATTTATAAGAGTTCAGTAAGTGCAATGTTTGCCCTTGAGCCTTGTGGTAGAGAAGTTACACTCAGATGAGTGCAGAGGGTTATTGGGTGTTGAAACAGTGGTAGAGGGACATCAAAACTGCGACTCAATGAAGAGTGACGAATGCAGTAAAACAAATGCGTCACAGTTCAATGTAATGAAATCTTTTTTTTTTAATTGAAATTGAATTGAAAATTGAATAAGTTCAATTAAAAATAAATGCAAAAATACTTCAATTGTGCAGTGCCTGAAGAAAAAGGCCACAAAAGCTGCTGTGTGATCTGACATCACCTCTGCTCCAGGCATTAAAGTTAATCGGCTTCCGCCATAGTGAAATGACAACTTTTTAGCCCTAGGCACGAAAATACTACGAGAGACATGGCCAAAGAACATTTCAAGCATTAGCCAAGCACTAGCCTTGTTCCTGCGAGTGGTGAGTTGCTTTCAGAGACTTAATAATTTCACTTATTGAAATTCCCGAGTTCATGTTCACAGGAACATGAAGTTGAGCACAAAAAAAAAAAAAAAAAAAACAAAAAATGCATTGAAGCTGGTTTCCTAACTTTTTAAAGTTCAGTAAAGTATCTATTTTTACAGTATTGTTTGATGCTTTTTTTTTTTTTTTTTGGCAAAGTTCTGGGTTTTAGGCTTACAACTAATTTTGCGGTAAACCTTGTATATTGTGTGCAGCCAATTTCAGTATTTTTTTACACTTGTTTTCATTGGCTGGCACCTCATCACTTCAGGTGCGTGTTTTTTTCACTTTGATCCAAACCTTGTATATTTACTAAGGTGAAGTCTCCTCTTGACTATTGTCTCTACCACCTCATATCATCTCCTGAAATACATGCAAACTTGTCAAGTTGACATCAAAAACCTAAGGAATCTTTTTGAAAAATCCATCAAAACACAAATGTATCAATGTGTGCATAGTTTTATTGTGTTCAGCAGGTATTTAATTGTACATTCATTAGCATATCTGACTCCATGTTAATATTTTAAGTTTTTGTTTTTTGTGACCTGTGTGCATAGGAGACGACATAAGTCCATCAGCTGTGTGACTTCATATGAACCACGACCTAAATGTGTCACTAACATGAGTCTCTGGTTGGTACTACCTAAAGCAACACAATTATGGGTATTTACAGTATGACTGAACCTGTGTGCAGGTGAGTGACTACGTAGTGCAGATATTGTACATTGTAGGTTCTGTGTGTATGTTAGGACATTAAAACCCTTAGTGAGCTTTGGTTCAAAGAGGAATAGGTATTAATGAATTGAGTGTATAGGACAAAATGTTTTCAGCATGCTATGACAAAAAATATGGTTGCATTTAATAGACATAAGCAACTAGTGCCAAGCAGGAAACCACACTGATGCCTCTCCCAGAACCATTATACGTTTCTATCTATATTCCCAAAGACCAAATAAAAATACCATACCATCAACAGGGAGTGTAATGAGAATAAAACATGAACATTTGCACTCTTGCAGGGAATATCTCAGAATGGTTAGCAAACTGGCTAACCTTTGTTGCAAAAGATATTGCAGGCAACAACAATCCATCCTTGCTATCCATCCTTAGTTGCTTGTAGAGAGTCTGCTGATGCAGCATAAAAATGGGACAACAGGGGTATATTTCTTGTTAACTGTCTTTTATCATTCATCCATGTCAATTCAGTAAACAGTGTCCAGTGAGGGTAGGGCATATTATGTTAATATTGACAATAATCATTAATAATGATATTAATGTAATATTGACAATATTAATGATCCTATGGACAACTGACAGGGGCCCAATTCTGCAAAACATCTAACATTCTTTATGCACCTCTACACTTGTTTCCAAAGATACACGTCTTTGATTGCGCCAAAGAATGAACTTTGTTGAAAAAAAAAAAGATATTCAAATAAACACTTTTAATTGCGCACATTTTGTTTGTGTGACCCAATGTCAGCACAATGCCGTTATCTGGTGAGATTAATTATGCCACCAGTTACAAAATATGTAAACAATTGAAACATATGTACGTATGTATGCTAGGTATCATCTAGGCCTCTGTGGTTAGCAAACATCTTTCATTAGAGATATTTCAAGAGAATATAATATCAGTCAAGGTTAATGAATCATTCTGTCCCCGGAGGATGCAGTTCCCTTACAATACTAAGAAGAAAAAAAAACACACAAAAAAAACCTGCCAGTCATTTTTGCAAGGTCACGAACAAACCATAAAAACACCATAAACCATCTGCAAATTACTTTTCCCAAAACAATAACATTAGGCCAATGGCCCTCGTGGTCTATAAATAGGCCTGATTTGTAAGAGCAACAACATTTCCACAGATGGATGTCATGACAGCATTGATAACTGCTGTACATCTCTACAGAGCAGTGCTGCTTCCGGAAATGAAAGCTAACAACACAATGCTCAAGTTTTTCGAAGCGACACTCCGAGAGAGAATAGTTTTCCCCCAGTGACTGATATCATCTCTGGTTATTGCTGCTGCTAAGTGAGTGGGGAGGTGGATGACAATGGCTTCATGAAAAATGGCAGCCCCCGCTCAGTGCTGTGTGGTCGATGCTGAGATAATGACAGTGAGGCTACTTGTATTAGACCTCAGTGTTTTCAGGGTGGGCAATGGTCTTGGGATATTAATCAAATGCGACAGTTCTGGCTAATTACCGAGGCTAAAGACCCAATGATGCTTGCTACTGAGTTGGGAATTGAGACCTGTGATATAATCAGATTCATGGGCATATCATTCAATGAAATTTGGAGATTACACATTTCCATAGAGCGGACACGTCTGGTCAGAAGTCTAAATTTCTGTATGTATATATTCATTAACCCCTTTGTGCAGAATACACATTATGCCAATTTTTCCTGTTGTGCATAAGCCTATATAGGCTTTATTACTCAATGTCACAGAAACTGTGGAAAATTATGAAACGCTCATGGAATCCTCCATTTTCCCCTTAACAAAGACATGAAATGTCCTATGGCTCTTTTACAGCAAGAGGCTATAAGCTACCACATAAATCAGTTTGCTAAAAGGCACAATATACAGCTAGTAACATTAATACCTACGCTAATGTAAATATCTGCACAATATAATTAATACAAAAGACAACTCACATTTCACTCATGCATACTTTGTAGAAAAGAGACTAATAATGAGAGAGAAAAAACAGAACATAAATCTGTTACTGGACAAGCAGCACAGAAAGGGCAAGGCAGCACTAACTTGTGCATTAACCAATTTGAGCTGACAAAACAGCTCAAAACGAGCAAGAATTTAGTACAAAATGAGTTAAGCCTGTTCAGATTTTTGTTTAACTATGGACCTTCAATGTCATTGTCACGTGACAGTCACAGTATTCCCTGGCTTCTCATTGGCTAAACCTTTTTGAGAGATGGAGAGATATGGAAAGATGGTGACATTCAGTTTTTTTGGTAGCATTTTTGTTATTTGAAGTGTGGTATAAATTTATGGAGAAACCACAAAAAATCCAAGTCATAATATTTGGACTCCATATACTGTAAGTAAGTCATTTATTTAACGTTGGTTTTGTGAAAAACTTGCCTTTCACTTTAACAAATGAAATCCTGGTAATGAACATCAGTTACCATGTAAAGAAAAAACAATGCAAGCTGTTAGGCACGACTGTCTGTGTTTTTGGGACCAGGTCATAGAGTTTCTCTACTTTGTTTCATTGCCTTATAATCCACACCTGTAAGGGTTGTGTTCTGAGCACCGGTGATGTGCACGGAGGACAGAAAATGAACCACCGGACTCAGGTGCGAAGATGGACTTGTTTGAATTTATAATGCCTTCAGCACAGCAAGAGGGCAGCGTAGGAACATAGGAATCGAGGCTCCTGGATAAAAATATTGGTAATACAAACACTGGATGTAGACTACAGCACAATATATTACTAATAGAGAAGAACAAGAAATCGAGATTCCTAGATTATAATATTAAAGTGCTGAATTAAACATTTAGCAGCACTATGTTTCAGGAGTTATAATATTGTACACGCGAATGCAAGAGAAAAGTCTATACAAGACTAGAGCAAAAATACAGGCTTGTGAGACTTACGAGACTTTGCAAAGAATGAGCGCGAAGTTCAGACTTAAATAGGAAATACTACCACACAGTGAAAATAGAAAACAGATGCAGGCAATGATAACGGACTGAAGAATACGGTCTGGGTCTTATTAGACTGGCTAGTTGGACCGCTGGAAGCATGGCCTTTCAACACCCAGTTCTGCTGCTGGACCGTCACCCAGTAAAATTAACTATTTGTTAATAGTTGTTCTGTTAGTTGTTTGAAATCAGGGAGATATATCTAAACTTTTTAGAAATATGTTTTAAACTATTATTCCCATGGTCATTAATCTTTCAATTCTATATTTTGATCCTGTGCTTGTAGAAATGTGGAAAGAAATTAAGCCTCTCTTTTCACCGCAGAGGTCTCACAGTGACCACACAGCCTATTGTAGTTTGACTTTATGCTTAGGGCCAATCATCGGCCTGGCCACAAATTCACGTGTTCACCTGTATACAGCATGTCTTGATTAACATACAAAAAATAAGGCCACTTCCTGGGACATAAACGAGGAAAGAACATGCTGCAGAGCACTGCACTGGAGAGTGACACGTTTTGCTATTAGTCTCAATTTCTTACATTCTGAATTTCATCCAGAAAAAATGATTCAAAATTAACAAAGGGAGAGAAAAATCTCATTGTATGAGTAATATCTTACTGGGAGAAAAAAAGACCTAAAGACGATAGATAAGCTTCAGTCTGGTGAATGCAATCCTCTCAAACAGCTGCAATACCATTACTGAAATTCAAGCAGTCTTTCTCACAATAATATTTTCATAACCGCTAATAAAACCCAGCTCATTTCTGCACACTGCTTGGTAATTTAAATACAAAGCTCAGAGGCTTGCCGAGAGGCAGTTATAGACACTTGGAAAAAGTGAGAGGTTTTTATTGCCACTTCAATTTTGACAAAGAGACAGGAGCAAACTCCAGCTCTGATTACAACAAACAAACATCAAAAAAAAAAAAAAAAAAAAAAAAAAAAAAAGCCACAGCCTGGCACGACAACAAATGTTTCCACATTTCACTGTGAGCGGGAGCAGGATTCTGGGGAGAGGCACAGAGATATTGGATTTTTCATTCATTCAATCGAATGTCTGTGAAACTGACTTTATTACTTTTTTGTAAGGCAAATGTCTATACTGAGTAATAACATTTTTAACCTGAGCAAATAGTTAAAATGCCTGCTTTGTTGCAAATATTTGACAGCCAATAGCGAGTAATAAGAAAACAGTTCAGTGCACTTTTCAAGTGGTCATAAATGCCACCTTTTTAAGCTCATGTTGTGCTGTTTTTCTTGAGAATTGTTGAGATTTGAATTGACTCAATTCTGCAGTGACTTTTACAGCAGCTGTTCTGTTGTAGTCAGTAGCTAGTTTGGAAGTTTCTGTACGTCCCTCGCAAAGAAATTTGACCTGCAGCCATAGTTTTTCTTTTTTATTTACTTTTTTGCCACTGGCATGTCACCATAATTTTTGGCACAGTTCTCCTTACCATCTTTTAAAAATGTGTTTGTTTTTTTGTGACCAACAAACCTGCAAATTGGGCACTAACCTTTTGAAACCTTGGGAACTCTGTTAGCATCCTCTTCCTGCTTTTGAGCCATACCAAGTGAAGTGTTGCTTGTTTGGTCACTTTTAAGAAGATCATACTGCTAATCAGCTTTCAAATACACAGGAATGACTTAGAGGCTTCAAAGTTGAATCCTTTGTCCTACGGTGTGACTGATATTTTCTCCTCCTCCTGAATATCTTAAATATCAGTATTTAGTATTTAATATCAGTATTTAGTATCAGTATTTATCAGTATGCTAATAGATCAGAATATGATTCTTTCACTGGATAGAAAAGCTATGTATCCAATAATGGGTCTAATTATAATCAAGACATAAGAAAATTACACAAGAAAATTGCAATAACAGCATACACTGGTACTGAAAGCAGCTCCCCTCTCTCTTCACTCACAAAATCATTTAAAAACTGCTGATAATAAATCATACCTTTCATCCTGCCCACATCCCCGCTGGTCAGCTCTATAAGAAGATATCCTCTAATTTATAGCAGAGGTCATTGTTCTCCCTCTACCTCTCTCTCCGTTTCTTTCCCTCCCTGTGACAGAGATGGCACGCAAGCCTCATCTCGCACTCAATGGAAGCAATCGAATCCTGGCACAGCAGTCCTTCTCAAACAGTGTATTCCACGGATTAAACCACTGATAAAACCAGCTTTAGCACTTGCACAGAGTATCCCATTTGGGGCAATTTTGCAGTAAATTATATTCTTCTAAGCTTTGAGTGTTAAGATAACAGCCTAACCTTTAGCTTCACTGGAATTGCCAAGTAAAGTAAAACTATCATTAATAATCACTGAAGTGATGACGAAATATAGAATCAGCTTGATGCTTGTATTTCACATTATAAAATCCAGTACATCTCCACACAATGTCTGAGTTGTGTAATGCATCAGAGCGTTTTCAATTTATCAGTGTTATGTGACACAACTAGAAAGGTAGCAACAGTGAATTTTCTATATGAATTACTTTTTTAAAATAAATTTGCATACCAGAATATATTTTTTTTAACCTAACATCCTATTTCATATGGAATGATGAACTGTAATACACTACATTTTCTTGCAGCAATTCAGATAGAAATATTAGATGCAGAATACATGAGAATGAACAATGTGCGACACTCCTCGTGTTTCGAAGAAACTATGTCATTATGGCTGATTTCTTAAAAACAAACCAAAACAAATAGATCTTTTGCTGCTGGTCTCATGTATTCCCTTTTATTTTTAATTTAAGAGAATGCACAGGGAGTGATGATGATGGACAGATTTTTGTCTATTGGTGGCACTGTTGCTGCATGTTAGGCTATGTCCTTTTTGGTTCAAGTTTTCACTGAGGCTGGAGCTGAAACTCTTACGATGAGCGTCAGCAACCACAACGCTATGAGACGGGTTTATCAGACTGAACAGCAGACATAGCCAGAAAAAAACAAAACAGGTTTGTGTAAATGGACCGTGATTGCAATATAGTCTTAATTTATGCAACATTGCAAACGTGGCATCATTTTTATTATAACTATTATTTTTTAACCTTTCATTTCAATCCGCATTGATGCATAGAACATAAAATGAACATTTCGTCTGCCCGATTATATCAGAGTGCATGGATGTTTGTGCATTTTTGCCTTAACTGCTTTTGGCAAGCTAAAAAATGCTACATTTTCTAGACTGACACAATTCAGCAATTCTAAAGAAAAAAGGCTGTACAATTAATATGGATTCAAGTCTCATTTTCTCTGCAAATTAAAGAGATAGAGATGGATAGATTTCTCACACGCCAATGAGCCTGCCCATTTTTTTTTTTGGAGAGCAAAAATAGGTATAAACACAATGCTAAAATAAATGGGTTTTGGTTCTGCTAGTTGAAGCTGAAGCTGACTGCCTAATGTGCAAACCTTAAAAGCTTAAATAATCCAGCAATGTTTATGCAGTGTCTGAACCCATCCATAAATCACAACACAGATTTTCATAAAGTGAAATAGAATATGAAATCATCACTGTCCTGTGTGCTTTATTCATCAAAAACAATATTCTGATACTTAAATTTAAAGCAGGAATGGGCCTAGAAATTGGAAGAATACATTTGATAGTACAGTTGGTCAATGATAGGGTATGGCATCTGTTTATCTTGCAGGTAGCAGGTGGTTTAACAGTGAAGTGCACACACTAGGTTGTTTGCAGAGAATGAGATTAAATGGTGTGAGCCTGCAATTGCTCCAGTGGTGCTCTTAGGTTCTCAGCCTTTAGCCCTCTCTTTCCTCCAATTTTTCCCCATATGTGGTGTCTGTGTCCACAGGGAGAGGACATAAAAGCTATCAGCACAATGCGTCAGTGCCACTGCCATCTGTGCTGATGAGATTACTATGCTGAGAGACTCATAGCAGTGGTGGGCAAGTTCAGAGGTGCGGAGGGTCTTGGTGGTAGCTCTGCCAATGATCTGCAGACATGTCCTGCTCCTCTAAGGCAGACAAAGATGTCCAATGCATTGAAAATAACTTTACACTGTCAACGCAAAAGGTTGTGAGGTACGGCAATGTCATGTAATTTTGTTGTGGAGTAACGCTAAGGACAATGGGGGGTCTGGCAGTTTTCATATGAAAATCTCCCGGTTAGAGTGTTTGCCCATGAGCCATTTTCTTGGAATGATTTGAGCTCCATTTGAGGTAAAAGTCATTATTTGGAGCAGTGTGCCTTATTTTTCAGTTATTTTCATCTCATAATACTGAGTTTGGAAACATTTAAATAGTCCTGTCAGTCCAAACTCATATGAGAACATCATATCCTCCCAGTGGCAGACGGATGATGAAAAATCCCTCCTAGCATACAACACCTGTTCTCTGATAGAAGCAGCCGAGAATGCAGAATGGGATTAAAGCACTCAGGCAACATTTTGACTTATGAGTTTTTGTTCTGCGTGATCGATAGACGGGGTGGCAAATCGCAGTCTGTGAGCTGTAAAGAGATCCTGTTATAACTTTAAACATTAAACTTTGCTTACAGGTGCTAGATCAAGTGTGAGTGAATTTATTTATTTATTTACTTACTTACTTACTTGGTGGTGACAGGAAAGGCGCAGTTTAGGGTGCAGCCCACTATAAAAAGACAGGTAAGACCACAGCCGAGGTAATTCTAAGTCACTGTATTGCCTAAATCGTTAAGAACAACATAAAAGAGCCTACCTCTCAGGCCTCAAGGTGCCAGAAGAGCTGGAAGGAAAGGCTGGTTTGGAGATTACTCAGGGGACCTGCTGTCTCTGGTTGTAGCAGCATAATCCTGGCTGGGAAGGATGAGAATTGGTGGCCTGATGAAGACCTAGACCTGACCACTGCCTCAGCCATGACTTTTATAGGGCCAATGTCTCAGAGAAAAAAAGACAGCTCAGCTTGTGAGCTTTACTGATGCAATCACTAGAAAGCCCTCAAAGGCCAAAGCCATTCAGGTCATCTCCCATTGCCGTGAGCCCTCCAGAACCTCGCTTGTTGCTGTCTGGTATCGCCCTCCCTGGCCAGAGCCTCACTCATCTCCTCCTGGAGTCGTTGTGAGGCCTCCTGCCGTTTCCGAGGGCTCTCCTGTAGTTGCTGCTATTTGTCACCATTTTTGGCAAGAAATTTTGTGTTGTTTTTCTGATGACCATAACATGCCAGGGCCGATCCCAGCCCGGTGTTGCAGCGTACGTGCGCCAAACTGCCACTTAGGTGACTAGATCAAAAATGCTTAAAAGGTTTGTTTGTGAGATAATGAACACCCAATAGTTGTTTTTCATCTCTGGCCAAAAAGGCATGAGTAGCTACGTGACCCAGGCTGGTGCTGCTACTGTCATTCATGGTGATTTTAAAAGAGCTGAGAATTGGATTAAGGGCAGAGTCAAAACTTGTGGCAAAAGAACTATACAACTATCAGCAGGAGTGAAAATGATCAACTTTAAAGGTTTGGTATGATAGGGTGTCCTGCCACAAGCACAAACCATGTGAATCAACCAAAAATATAAAAAAAAAAAACAATTAGCAAGGTTTTTGGTACTAAAACAATGCAGGCCGACAGTATTTCAAAATTGAACACACAATTACATGCCCCATGCTGGCTCTTCTGCTTAGTGGTTTATGCTTAGCTTTGAATATAAATTTGTTTGGAGCACTCCCTGGCGATGTGTGGCAGCCATGCCACCCACAGTCTGGAATTGGATCTTGTCTGTGCTTGTGCCAATTGTGGCCAGGGGCCCTGCATGCTTAAATACAATTACACTGAGCATCCAACTCAGTGGAAGGACAGCAGCCAGTAATGCATTTCCTGCCGCAAAGGGAAATAAGAACATAACCACTCAGTGAGTCTATCTTTGGACTGATAAATATTTTCCAATTACCTCTCAGTTTGCAACAATAGAGTCATTGCTGAGATCAACTGGGGTGGTCACAGGCTACACCTTCTCCTGGGCTATGCTGAAATTCCCAAAACATGTGCAAGTGTTGATTGTAAAGCTGTAATGGGAGAGAACGTGTAAACATGTGATTCAGATCTGGAGGTAAGAATCACTTACTCAACGCTGAAAATTCAAACAAATAGTTTGTTACCTCTCACCTCTTTACCTACAACTGCACTATTGTTTATATTGGTGATTGACAGCCAGAGTGGGGGCAAGCTGATGCGTCACTGTTTCCATGCAAGTACAGTAGTGTGCAGTGATGATTATACACCACCATTTTCATCTGAAATGGGTCCAAAATATTACTTCTCTGTAATTCTTTGGTGAAAATGTATTGAAAAATACTATTTTAGGCGATGAGAACAACAAAAAAAATCATTCCCACAAGTATACTGAGGTTAAAACATGGGTAATAAACAAAAACATTGAAAACATAAATTTTTTTCTATAACCGTTGAAGAGCCTGTCCTCCAACAAAATACGCCCAGAAAGGTCGTTTGTCAAGCAGCTTATTACTGTAATGTGGAGAAAAGCCACTAGATGGCAGTATTGACATTTTTTTTGTTAAGCCCAATCTAAAGCTAGGTTGGGCATGTCCTGGGCATGCCTCAGAGGGGAAAGTCCCAGAAATAGGAGGGGGCTGGACAAGAGTATATAAGGAGAAAAACTGAGAGAGTGTAGGTAGTAGGAGAAATTGCAAGGAGAAATTGTGGAAGGATACATTTGACCAGACCTGTCACTCTTTTCAAGACCTGTGAAGCTTTTTGTGGATTTTTGCCTGTGTTGGAGCATTTTCCTGTCCCAAGACATCACAATATAGCAGCCCATCTCCAGTACCAAGGGACTGTAACTATTTTTTTATTATTATTTCAATCTTGGTCAGTAGGGTAGAGAGTAGATTGGTTCTGTTTGTTTAATTAAATCTGTTGAAGTTTAAGAATTTTGTCTGTCATCCCTTGCTGTCCGTGACGCCATAACAAATTGACGCCATAACAAATTGGGGCCATAACATTACGACCTAAAGTTATGTTTAGGAGTTGCGACCTCTAGTGGTCATTTAAATAACTACAATCTGGTTTCCATCGTCAGCATCACCGTCAATAAATCCCTAACCTAAACCTAATCCTAACCCTAATCCTAATACTAACCCTAACCCTAACCCCAACCCTAATCCTTACCAAAACCATTATTTTAAGTGTAAATATGACTGAAACTGTAACTCTAACAGTACCTTCCTGCCGCCAGTAGGGGTGCGTTTTTAGGAAATGCTCCTATGGGTCGTAAATCAGAGCAAATGAGAATATTCGACCTATTTGAGCGTATCGTTGGAGGACAGGTTAGAATTGAAAGGTGTCGCCTGATCTAAATTAGACTTACATATTTACCAAGTAAAACTGAACTCATCACTGGGGATAGAACCTTTGTTAACAAAACCACACAGATGTGTGTATAGCTACAATCTCAACAGTTTATTAGTAATTCAATATGTTGATGTCTTGTCAGAAAGTACAGGAGTAATGCCTCATTAACCGCCATTTATTTGTGAGAGAGAAATAGGGAAAGTCACACAAATCCGGGGGAACTGTATGAAGCAACAACCAAGTGTTTGAAACTTCAGTTGTTGGTTCTGTGCTCATTTCCTCATCCATTATAACATTATGGCTAGCACTATGGTCAATAAATGCACCATTTGAACACAGCCTACGTGTTTGGCTGACAAAGGGGTCAGAACTCAAGCGCAGACCGTGGTTCAGTTTCAAGGAGTTTACTGAAGATAAAATCAAGGTCAGATATTCCGGGTCAGTTCCACACAAGAAGATTGTTGAAGTTAAAGCGTAATCCAAATCAGAGTTGGGAGACGTGCACAGGGTCAAGAGCCAATCAGTAGTTAAGCCAACACAGGGAGTCGAAAAAATCTCAAATGAGAGAATAATCCAAGTCAGACCAGACATCACAATACAAAGGGGCTAAACAGTCTTGGAATTAGTGGAAGAGAAAATTCAAAACTAGAAAATACTCGAAAGAAAATACGCACTCTTAAAGGGATAGTTCACTTTTTTTGAAGTGGGGTTGAATGAGATACAAATTGCCACTACGTACATTAGATGCAGTAGAAAGCTCCCTGCTCTCCCCCACTTAGCCGCACCAGCGCATAGTGCTGGGCGGAGATTTACGTGACACACTGTTGTGAACAGTCCCAAAGTAACAGCGTATTTTTGTGGCCTAAAGGAGGTCCTACCTGAAAATAATACACCACTTTAATTGTACGCTATATTACTAAAATTTTCAGCGCTTCAGCTGCTCGGAAAAACACAGTTGCCCTTGAACTAACCAACTGACGTATTCCATTGAAGTAAACTGCGCGCTAACTCAGTAATATCTTAAATATACCCAATTATAACAGAACAGACATTCCACTATCAGGTAAAATCAGACAATATTCTACCCTAGATTGAACAGAATGGTGCAATGAACGTACCAAGGGGGTCTACCGAAGTCATAAAGCTGTTGGCATAATAAACAAGCCAAAACATCTGTATTTGATTTTGTTGAATACGATATAAATTCCAAAACTAAAAAGCCTCATTGAGCAAAATGCAACCACAGTAGCAGTATTTCTTCATTGAATCCCTCCTCCAGACACAGATGTATCCAGTACAAGGAACCCTCCAGTTCTGTTTCATTCGGAATAATTGCCATTGACTATGTCCGTACCTCATTTAAATCCTGTAAATGCAACTGAACAATTCATGTCGGTTTTGGAAGTCTTTTTTCTTTAAATCGCGTCATTTTCAGATGCGCAACTGTAAGAGAATACAACCTACCTTGCTCTTCCGCATAGGCTTATATACTCTTCTGGCTGTCCAATTAGTGTCTTTCAGTTACTGTGGATAGTTTATACACTCTGGCATTGGATAAGAAACGAGTCAATTAAGACATCATTACCGGGGAAGCTTCCAGTGAACTAAGTGTGCAGTTATGCCGATGAGCCTGAGTAAAAAATTGAGTGATTGGCTATCAACATGAGTACTTAAAAGGATATAAAGGAGCGCTGAATTTGTCAATGGAGGAATCAACACATAAATACACGGTGTTGAACTATGCATTTTTGATATGTGATGACTTGATAGTTGAATGGTATAGTATCAAGAGCATGTTGAATTTTTGCTTCAGAAAACTTATTTTTCTTAACAACTAATTGGGATACCATTGGCTCACTGTAGTTGAAGTGCTTGCTACAGAGGACAACGATTTTTCCTGTTGCAAGAGATCATCTTTTTGAACTGCTGGATAGATAGTATGGGCATGTATATTGAGCAGTTTGCACATCAGGCTTAGCTGAGGAGTTTAATTCATGAAATTCATGTATGGGACTGAACTCATCCATATTCTAAACTGTGTTTGAGCACAGCTTGCTTGTCAATATTCAATAACTGACCCGGGTGTGCCATCTAGTGATAGAATTTGGTAACTGTGTGCATAAATTTTCAGCTCCATGTCTGCTGGTGGACACATCTGCATAAAGGAGTTAAGTGAAGAAATGCTTTATTAACAGCCTAGAAATATGTATTCAGCGAAAAATTAAATATGCTTGATAATCTTTCAAAATAATTGTAAAACGTTTGAAAAAATGGAGAAAAGTGCAATTTGTTAGTGTCCCCAATAACAAAAGAACAACTCAGAGAATATGCAAAATAAATAGCAGCAGAAACAATGTTCAGCACATCATACTTATCGCCTCTTTTTCCAAGCGTACTTTAAGTTACTTCGAGCTGCGTTAAGTAGATGCTGCGAAGCCATGGAGTGCAATTCGGCACAAGACGTACCAAAATTCAAGGTGACAAGAAGTTCTGCCTGGATGAGTCCCACAGAACACCTGTTCCTTGTGTCAGTCCATATTTACGACATCTTTGAGAATATCCCCTCCACGTATCCCACAGATGATGGTATGCTCAGAATGAAGGAAAGTACAGACAGCATGTTTGGTAGATCTGCTCCCTGAAACACAGCCATCCACCTTGCAGCTGTGCCTTTTGTTGTCCATTGATCATCTTCTCGGAGTCTCACCAAGAGAGAGTTAGCTGCTGTGCACTCATCATACAGTTTATCCATGTCAAGATGTAGTGAACTTATGAGGTTGAGTTTTTCAACAAGCTTCTTCATGTCACTGAATGTCATCTTAGAGAGAGAGGGACTGTACACATATGAGCCAGTTGTCCTCTGAGAAGTCAAACCATTTCTCAATGTAGCTGATGGCAATAATGAGAAATTCTGTGAATTCAGCCCTGGCAGTGTTGGCATCAGATAAGGACAAGCCTGTCATCCTCACTTTGGTTAGGTATCCATGGAAGCTATCGTCTCTCCTTTGGGTAAGCTTGTCTTTGAAAGAATTTGTTGTGCGGAAAAGATCAATACAGGTTGTGTCATTTCTCTCAAGTATCTTCACAGTATTTTCAAAAACACAGAGGATATTGTTGTAAAAGAGGAGCTCGACCACAATAACATCTGCCTCTTCATCGATCACCTCAGCTGAATCCATATTTAGCCTGAGCAATGTCCTGATTTGTCTGGGACTTTCTTCCCCAAAGCGGAGAAAATAGGACTTCAAAGCAGTGAGGCCTTGCAATAATCGAGAGATGGCTGAGTTGAGGGACAGCCATCTAGTTGTTACATGGCGTAGGATTCCTGAAATGCCACCTCACAGAAGTCACAGACCTCCTTCAAGGATTCTCTTCTTTCGGCAGAGAAAAGAAGCTGTACACCTTCAAGATAATGTTCTCAACATCCACCGACAGTTTGTCGAGTGCATACCTCACAGTTTTGTGAATAATGTGTGCATGGGAATTACCTTGAATTAGATCTTGCTGTTCTTTTTTTCAACTTTGTGAACACAGAATTGCTGATTCCATTGTTAACATTTGTGTTGTCACCACTGGATGCTGACACATTTTGCACTGATAGTCCCAGTTTTTCCATGGAGCTTAAGATGCAGGACAATAATCCACAGGCTGACTCATCTGCATTTGAGAAAATCAACCATTTTATTTGAGATGCCCATGCCTGATCTGAGAAATTGAACTGCCAGTAGAAACATCTTCCTGTTGCTCTTATTGGAGGCTTCCGTTTGAATTTAAAAGTGGAGTGGTGCAGGAGACGGGGGCAGACTGGCCATCGGGAATACCCGGAGTCCGGCTGGAGAAAAAAAAAAATGCAATTGCCTTGCGGCCCACAGTGATGACTAGACTTCTATACATTAGCCTTTGCTTGCATAGTTTCACTGCTGGCAAACCAATTTACTTTGGTGTACGGGGGGGTAGATGCACTCTTTTCTCTTCAATTGTAGGCCTATTTCACATGGCAGATAGTGACTCACACTTTTATATAGCACTTTTTTTGGTCCTAACTAATAAAGTGATATAGTTAAAGTGCTGACATTAACAACAAACAGCACTAAGTTGAAGAGTTAGAATACATACATTCAAAAACACGGGAGATAAGTCTATACAACTAGAGGTTAAACACAGGCATGTGGATTTCGAGACTTCACAAAGACTAAGTGCAAGGCCCGGTCTTAAATAGCACAACACTACCACACAATGGAAATGAACAACAGCTGCATGCAATGATTGCAGGGCTGAAAAAGCGGTCCAGGGGCCTGTACTATAAAGCTGGATTAGGGTTTATCGCGGTAACTTCAGGTTTAACCCTGGATTTTCTGTACCATGAAGCCGGCTCACTTCTTACCGAGGTATATCACCGCGGCAACTTAAATTGAACAGCTAACCTGCTCCGGAGCAGGTTTAGTTCTAGATTCAGATCACAGCGTGCAAAAGCACCGCCTACTGACCAATCAGTTTCTGAGAAAATGGCATTACCATCCGTAGAGGTTTCAGCGGAGTTCGGTGCGTGGATGAATACCAATATGTATGATACAGGTTCTCATCTGAGGGTTTGACATGTGGCGAATGCAGCGGAATCGTGCGCATGTAGTTTCACTTCTTTAGTGTATCACAATGCTGTATTTTTCCACGGGCAAAAGCACTAAAGCCTTGTACTTGTTGCACTTGTGAAAGTAAGCCTACTGACCTCTTTGAATTATGTTTTTGTAGTGATTCATTATTTGTTCTCCAGCTCTTTTGACACCCTGGGGTTGCAGCTGGAAAAAAAATCCATACACTCCATAAGAATACATCCTTGCATCACGTCAATTCAATGAAATACGCAACTGTAATTTTACTGATGGGGCAGTGACATTATGAACGATAAGACATGCACATTCCTATACCCAATAGGCTTCATGCTGGATCAAACATATCCTGTAAAGCAGAAAAGGAGAGAGATGCGCTCCCTAGTCTACATAGCGCCTGTTGTCATGATTTACTGCAGCAGAAGTAAAATTGAATCATCACTATTGCAGCAATAGACCACATAAAATCATGAATACGGGAGTTATTTACAGTGATATTATCATTATAATTAACGTACGCATTTACACGGTAGGTGATTTTTTTTTTTTTTTGCCAACTGTCCTTTCTGTATTTGGCAGCTGCAACGGTGTTAATTTTTGCCAGGATGATATGTTTATTCTCTTCATTTTTTTTATTAAGAGCTCTTGGTTTGCATTTGAAAAGTACGCAGCTTTGCTTCCAGTCGGTTTGTCCATGTTTGCAATTGGTCATTTGCTTCAAACACCGCCCCTTTTATTTGTGAACGCGCACACACCTAGATTGGAAAACCCTGGGTTCAGTTAACGAGTTGATAACTGGCTTCGTGGTACCGCTTATCAGGAATGCGGACGTCTGGTTAAGTGCAGCCAGATAACTAAGAGAAACCCCAGGTATGTTAATCCAGCGTTATGGTACAGGCCCCAGGTCTTAATAGACCAGTAAGTTAAAAGGCTGGAGGCGTGGCCTAACAACACCGCTCCTTTTTCAGTGATTAATTGTTTGACTGTTCCCTCCTTTGTTGCAATACCTCACTGCTTAACTCCACACACCTGCATTCTATTCAATTAGGCCCTTATTCCCCTATTTTGTGCATTCCATTGCGAGTTTGCAAAGCCTGTCGGGGCATTCACACCTACACGAAAAAGTGAGATTTGAAAATCAATTTTTGGATTTTTTTGCATGTGTGGACATAAAAATTCACTTATTATTGCGATTTGCATTGCGATCTAATTCACAGTAAGTCTTGCGCTTATTCAAGAATTATCGCGAAAATTTGCCGTGCGCTTTGTGCTTGAACAGAATTGAGACTCAAAACTCAGTTTTTTCAATCCCATGATTCAAAGTGGAATGTCAACATCAGGTACGGTGTTCATGTACTCCATCAGTTGTTCGTTTTCACATACATATGCTATACATGAACGTTGGCCAGTGCATTTTAGCACAAAACTGTGGTACTTTTCCCATACCCCAGCTCATGACTTATTTTTGATATTAACCCTAGGGTAAAATCACTTTTGCGGAAATTTCATTGGCTGAGAGCATGGGAAAAAAAATTTGCTCCGTCTAGTCAAACTGGATACCAAATGTTGGTTAAATTGGTATGGCTTAGCGCTGTAGCAAGCCAGCTAAGCACGACTCTAAAAGATATTGTTTCTGAGCAAGTTAGGCAGCATGCACGGAGTACCTTTCCATAATCATTATGTACCATTAGTTTATTAGCTAGCTAGCTAGCTACTCAGTTGACTGCGATTTTAAAAACCATGGCTAGTTCAACCGTGAATGTCTGTCACTTAGTGACTTATGGAGTGTCAGTGATGGCTTTAGCTCAGTGCTAACATAGTGCCTTAATGGTAGCTAATTCCCATGAACAGAAATTAAGTTTGTTTTCTATTAAATTACACAATACAGTAATGTCATAAATAGAATCTCATACTCTTGGTCATGTCATTTGAAAGCATGCATGGGACTAAGTCCTTAGAACTGCGGGATAGTGCAGAACAGCGGACAAGCTCCAGGAGATTTAGTCATGAACCAACGCGTAGGACTTTGTTTTGACAAGTCATGCAAATCTGCACATTTGACAGCTGTACAAACAGCATCTACACAGGCATAACATCACCTTGCTACAACAGCTATAGCTGGGGCTGGCTAGTATCTCACCGGTCAGGACGTTTTATGTAATTTTGTGCTGTAAAGAAAGTCAGAGAACAATTTTGATTGGTACATTATGACTGAATCAGTTTGCTACTATATTAGCTGTATTCTCTTTAATGTTCTTAAATGAGAAAGGACACTTTGACACCAGTAATCTGTGATCTGTAAAGCAATCAGCTACTTGATTTACCACTGTCACTGTAATATACCTTCGTGCAGCTTGATTGGATAACACATGGTCAAGCTGATGCCAGTGCTTTGAACATAAATGTTGCCATGTGTTCTATGATCTGTCTTTGAGTTGAAACATTGTACCCATTACACTCAGCTGAAATCTGGTACAGGACTCAAATAGCATGAGACCATTGGAGTTAACATTTCCAACACCATGTTTGCCAATGACTTCTGGCCATGAGTTCCAATCTTTGCCCACACATGTGCTGAAATCCCCAAGTATTATCAGAAGATCATTTCTGGCTGCCAAGATGCAACTGCAGAGTCTTCCCTAAAACTGTTCCTTCTCTTCTTGCATCCTTTGCATGGTGGGTGCTTACGCGCTAATGAGGATTAAATGATCACCATCTGTCAGTTTTATACGCAAAGACATAAGTCTGTCATTGATAGGTTGTGGATAAATTCCTTGATTGATCGGCTTATTGGATATCGCAAAACCAACACCTACTGTTTTGTCCTCTCCACCACTCCAGAATATTGTATGACTTCTTTCGATAAGATTTCCTGAGCCCGGCTGTCGAACTTCACTGAGAGCGCAGATGTCAATGTCTGCTTTCTCTAGCTCTAGAAATATAATGGCTGTTGCACACTCTGGTCTTATTGATGAGTCACTATCGTTGGAGGTTGTATTCGATTTTGCAACTCGAGTGACTCAGGTTAAAAGGGTCAACAAATCGAGCGACGAGAATTCAACCCTGGGGTCGGCTTTTGACTCGACCCTTGTGCTCGCTGTCAGTGCCCTATCCTTACCTCCTGCCCAATTGGTTCCGTGCATGCACAATACCAGTACTGCGCAAGTGCATGGAATTCCTGCTCAATTTGTACCGAACATGCATTAACATTTTACTTGGCGGCAGCCAGCGACTTTAAAACTTTATCATCATAATAGTATACAAATTCACAAGACAAGGATATTTTAGAAAGTGAAAGGAACGGGCATAGACTCCAAGTGCAGTTCAGCATCGGCAGGGCGTTTATTGGGATTAACCAAGCTCATGGTCAAGATAGAAATGGATCAATAGCCAGGCAAACAGATATATGCAGAATCGAAGTCAGGGGACAAGCAAAATGATCCAGTAACCAGAATAATCAATCCGCACAAAGACAGTAACAAAGAGGGTTGAAACTAAGGGAATGGAAGGGGGAAGGAAAAGGGAGTTGGATGGGATAAGGAGAACACAGAAGATACTAAACGGATGGATACAAAATGGGAATTAGGGAGAACGAAGTACTAATCAATCAAATCGCAATCTCACAACGCAATACAAACAATCAAATACAAGACTTACGGAAGAATCACAAGAAACCTTTCAACAATCGAAACGAGAAGAATAGCGCAGAAACGAGACTCCTGAAACCGACAAAAAAACGGGAAATTCTTGTGCAAATAACAATGGAATCCCAGTAAACACAGGTCAGCTGTAGAGAAGGTGGAACTAGAAAAGCAAGGACGGTGATAGGAGAGAGAGGGGAAACGGGTGGAGTTCTAATAATCTAACTGCTCGCTAAATTTCAGGTACGGAAGTCAATGCATTAACGAAATTTTGATGAAAAAAAGACAAGATGCTATGAGACAGAAACGGAGGAAAACACTGAAGACCAGAGACAGCAATCATCCAGAAACACACATGCTCTAACGAATAAATATAATTTTAAAAAACAATTAAAAACAAACATAGAAACATACTAAAAACTAGTAAAACCAAATTCAACTAAAAACAAAAGACAAAGGATATTTTAACAGAAAGATTATATTTTATTTCATGGTCCTTCAAGTAGCCAGCAGCTTCTTTTTTACTTTAACAGCATAGTAGTATACAAATTCACTACAACACAAAGATATTTTAGGGAGATATTTTATTTCATGGTCCCTCATGTATAGATTTTTATTTAAATAGGCGTATTTTGCCACATTTTGCACAAAATCATCTATGTTCTTCACTTCCAGCGCAAGTCATGGCAAAAGAAGGAAACTATCACCCCTTGATTCCACCGGGCGCGTATCTGCAACATAACGTGAGCGAAGCTGTTTTGCTCCATCTTGCAAGCGACTGCATGTTCCACTGAGCGCGTAACGTCAGCGCAGCGCCCTGCCAGCTGATACAGTCGACCTGTTCAGATTTTACATATTTCGTCGTTTTTTTCCAGGATATTTGTACAACGAACATAAATGTTTTCTGTTGTTTTTACTGCTTTAATTGCATTTAATGTTATTTCCGACTTTGTTGCGCTGTAGCCTACTACAGTCCAGCCATGAACGCCATTGATTAAAAAAAAAATGTGCCCGTGTTTTAGTTAAAACAAAATCACACACAAGAAACAAATTTTATATCAAAGATTTGTGGCTAGTTTCTTTTAGTTAAAAGCGTATTCCCCTGGATAATTACTTCCTGCCTAGCACAATCTGGTGTGCAAGTCCTATTAGCACAAATACTAATGTAGTTGGATCCAACGATTGTGTAAGGTCGAAATATGGAAAATGTATCCCTGCTATATTCAGATCAGTGTGACTGCGGCCCGCCAGAGCCAGAAATAGACTCGGCAGAGCACGATAGCCGTTTTTTAGAATGGCTGCGATCAACTCTGGGCAGAGCAGGCCTTTACGCGAAACGGATATTTGGGTATTTACTCATAATTCATTTTTTCCTATCCTAAAACCATGTGGGCCAATATCACATATTAACATAACCCCGCCTTTGTCAATATGAATATGTGCGTCCCTCAACAGACATTCGCACATTGTGCATTTTCCACATAGCCTACCGCTTTAGGGTGGGAATCTGAAAACAACCATTGTTTATTTATTTATTTATTTTTCCTTTATTTAACCAGGAATTGAGATTCAGAATCTCTTTTCAACCTCTGGATAACAGCCAATCACAACAAAATATAACAAATAGAGCATAAAAAAAAAAACTATTATAGGCAAAATATAGTGGACCTCTCAAGAGAACCAAGCACATGTCCCGTAGAATCAGGCCTTTATCAATAGATAAATCTTTCTGCAGATTGTTCCAAGCCCACGGTGCATAGTAGGAAAATGCAGTTTTTCCCAAATCAGTTAAAACTCGGGTACATGCTTGAAAAGTAACCATTTGAAGCTGGTAACTACCAGAGTTAACACAGAGAAGGTTACAGAGGTAGGTTGGAAGTTTGCCCAATATTGCTTTTATAGATGAAAATGTACCAGTGCTGTTATTTATGGTCAGTGATGTAATTCATTTTTCCTATGAAATAATGTGAAAACCATGGAGGAGGCCAATATCACATATTAACATAATCCGCCCTTCATTTTGTCAATATGAATATGTGAGTTTGTCATCATCCATATACCCAGGTACTTGTACAAGGAAACCCTTTCAACAGACATTAAGCTATAATCACCTGGCATTTTCCACATGAAGCCTGAGTATTTAAAATCAACTTTAAGCTAATTAATCTAGTTTTCTCTTTAGGCATCCTACTATGGAGGGGGCATTTTAAACTTTTTTCCCATTGAATGCCGACCGAGATCATTTATGAAAATAGAAAACAGAATAGGCCCCAGAATAGATCCCTGAGGGACACCTTTATTCTCAAGAAATTAAATGGCCTTCTGCATAAACACACTGGATAAGATGGATAAGAAACAGAGATTCGTGGATGCATATGAAAATAAATTGATTTTATCTCGGGGGAGGGTGATTTTTTATTTATTTTTTCTGATGAGAATACAGATATCCAGAATGCCTGAGTTTAAAATTGGCTATTAATTTATCTACGTCTTATATTATGAATAGGGTTGTGCACAACGCAACAAAATTTTAGGGGGTGTCAATAACTGGAGAACTTAAATGTTTTATGAAAAAATTTAATAACACTTTTAAAAGCTACCACAGTTCAAATTTAGGCTCCCCTATGCCGTTTTTAGTGGTATATAGCGTGCGGCAGCTGAACTGTATTTCATATTTTGATGATTAAATTTTGTGATGAATTCACAGTTTACATACGTGGCAATTCTTGCGGATCATATTCCAACAGATCTAGCTGAGGCCATCATCAGAAACGAGCTTCGCTTCATATAACGCAACTGAGGAAAGGACATCTTATTCGCTTAAAACTTGTCCTCGTTTCATCTGTTCTCTCTCCTGTTTCCTCCATGCATCCTCGGGGAACTAGGATGCAATTTAAGAGACTTGGGATGCAGCCTGTTTTGATAGCTTAACCAGCACTTGAATGGCCAATCCAACCAGTAAAGGGTTTAACTTCTACAAATGCGGAGAACACATCGGGCAGTGTCGTAAATATGAGTTAAACAATGCACATGCGCAGAACGGATCAGGCAGGAGGTATGGATAGGGCACCCACACACTCCCCGCTTGGAGAAAGGTTTGGAAGATCCAACATGGCAGCCATGGAACGCGAACAAAAAAAAACAGGTAAAGTTTTGTCTGAAACAGCAAACTAGTTATTCGTAAACTTTCTTTAAGGAGATAACTGTGACTTAAAAAAGCACAGGGACATTGAATTTCTAGAAGGTAGTGGAAATATTCATTCATACATGTAGTTTTGTAGTTTGTTGAGCGATAATACGATGAACGTGGCATACAACTTTCCTGCTTCAAGAAACGGCCAAAAAATTTGCATACAAAGCTATGATTTATTTGTATGCTGAATTTTTTTGCATTACCTTTCCTGGCGTTTGGGTGCTGAGTGCACTGCCTCCATTTTGTAAAGTTGGGGAATAGATTTTAGCCATACACATAGCTGAATTTCTTGGCAGAAAATAACAAATGTGCTTTTGCTGTTTTAAAAATCTAAATTATCATTACTACTACAGGGTTTTTCATGAGATGTAGCTTACATACACCACAGTTGTTTCAATGAATCCCAACTGACAATATTGTTATTTATTCTTTTTTATTTATTTATTTATTTCCAGTATTACTGTCACTTTGGCAGATGGCCGACAGGTCAATCTTGATGTCATGGGTGAGCTTCTTGCAAAAGTTAGTGGTACAAACGCTACATAACTGGACCACTGCTGCCCCTGAAGCTCTTCTGTCTAAATAGTTGTCTGTTTGTGTATGCGATTTGCAGACCAGAAAACAACAGATTATGTCTGTGCACTAGCAGAAGAGGTAGCTGGTCCCCCCGATTGTGTCGAGGAGTCTGAGCCTGGACCAAGCAGCCAAGAAAAGTTTGAAAATCATGTGTCTGATGTAACTAAGGACAAGATTGTACATGGTTTTATTCAGTCTGAAGTTACGTTTAAAGTCGTATTCATTGTACATGTCACTGAGTACTTGATCTGCAAATCCATGGATATTGGGAACATAATCGCGCTTCAAAAAAGCGGCAGGCAACCAAAAAACAAACAAGGTCCAAATCGTCTTCATCGTCTTGATTATTATCCACCAAAAATTCTTCCAGCAACAAATACTGGGAATGCTGAATCGAAGTGCCAATTCCTGCCATGCTGACAGAACGCTCTCAGCGTTCGATTCACACAGTGCAGGTTTCACCTTCTGCGCATGTGCATACTTAACCCGAGGGTTAGTGGGACCGTGCAATCGAATACAACCTGAGGTTCTAACATTCCAAGCTCCCAGGTTAAGAGGCTGTTTTCTGGTGGCTTTGGTGTGCCGTGATGGTCGCGCTGATGACGCGGTAATATTGTACGGACTTCGCTCACTTATCGCCACTGCCGTATGATGCGGCGCATTGGTTACCCCGTATGCGGTAGCCCTATCTCTATCTCTAAATCGTACTGTCATGAAACTATACTGTGAGGCTGCGCCATGATGTTGACACTACATGACGCGAGTGTAGTGTCCCTTGGCGAGAGGCCCTATTGATCGATGACACTGCATAGCTGAGATGCCCGTAGGAACATCTTGTTGCTTGGTGCCGGAACTGATGCTGAGTTGACTTATCAGAACTGCCGTTGTACATGATGGCCGTTGGCTCAAGTAGAGCTCATCTGCCCTTTGACAGGTCTTTTTATTTTAGTGCTGCTGGGTGTCATGCCACCCTCCTCACTGGTGTGGACCAGTGGGGAGCCGGTTTAGACGCCGACCGCCTGTCCATGCTGCAGGTTGTACTGGGTTACAATTTTACCAGTAGCAGGCTACGAACCTGACCTGGCAGACCTGAAATTTCACAGTCATGTACTAATCAACGTTTATTCATGTAGCTGACATCATTGTTCAGAAGCAAATTTTAATGTTATGAGCCGTCAACTTTAATCCATAGGCTGGTATTGATTCAAAGTTGAGAGGCTATTCTCCATCTGGAGTTGTTTTGGGCTGTTGAAACACGTTAGCCCTCATTGACTACAGTAAAAATTTACATTCAAATGAGACAAAATGGCCACAGATCAGCAAGCAAGCATT
This sequence comes from Gymnothorax javanicus, assembly GCA_029692085.1. Taxonomy (NCBI): domain Eukaryota; kingdom Metazoa; phylum Chordata; class Actinopteri; order Anguilliformes; family Muraenidae; genus Gymnothorax; species Gymnothorax javanicus. Next base: position 44,231,604 of record CM056202.1, on the reverse strand, counting down.
TCGGCTAGCTACCAGCCCTTATTGGCAACCTATTATGATGGGAGCTTGACTACCAAACTTAATCCATACAGCAACAAAAAATCATACACACATTTTATAAACTTTTCATTCTCTCCCCACCATGAATGTAGCCACAAAGTGCATTAAAGTTAATTATCGGAGCTGTAATACTAAAACAACAATTTCTTAGTATGTTTAAAATAAGCAACAAAGACAAGTCCTCCTCCTAGAGAACATGATCTACACTTTTCCACCCTTGGAACAAGAAAATAAAGCAATCATTCAGCCTGCGTCTGGGTGATAATAATAAGCTTTGGTGACGTTGGGGTCAATCTTAGGTCAACTTTCAGGCATGCGCAGTTAGGACGTTGATATTGCTTCGCTTACCGTCAAGTGAGAATTTTCCCTGTGTGTGAATAGGTGCAAAAAAGATTGATTTTTTGATCATGATCCAAATTTCATAAAATTCACCTGTGTGAACGCCCCTAGTGTCATACTTTTTTTTTTTTTTTTTTAACGAAACAGCCCTGTCCCTTGTGTTTGATTCATTGCCGATGCATCACTTCTATTTGGATTTTTGGATTTCAAACTCTTCTTGTGTTTTGGCTTTGGTGTGCCTACTTTTTTTGGCTTTAAGACTGTACTATGATATCCATTCTGGATTTGCCATCCTGTTCTGCATTCTCACTGCCTGTTATTGGCCTCTGAACATGAATTTCCATCAAACCTGTCAACTGGATTACTGTTTGCCCTGAATTCTGATCCTGCCCTGTGTCAAATCTAATGACTACATGATAATGTAAAACTTGTGGAATAGAAGTAACCTGGCCAGAAAAAAGAATTTCAAAACTAAAAGTTTGTTTGTTTTTCACTAGAAGAAGAGGTAAAGGAGGCAATAAAGAACCCAACGATTTGAGAATTGTAGCAATGGGTTGTATCCATGGGAACAAAAACAACCAAAACCTGCCACCTTGATAGCACTAATCTTTTTAAAAGGGTTGCATGAAGAAAGCCCTTACTGGGCACAAATAATAAACCCAATCATTGGGCATTTGTCAAAATTGGTTTGAACTAAAACTGGAACAGAGTGCTATGGTCATACCATCAGCATATTCAGGAAATAAAAGACAAATGCATACATGTAGAAATACCTAGGTGTGCAGTTTGCATTGGTTCTGGGTTAAGTCCTTTGATAAAGGAAGTTGTGACATGAGGGTTCCAGAAAAATCCAGTTTCTCAGCAAAAGGAGCCATTTTCTTTCCATTGCATTATTTGGCACTGAGTCAAAGTGAAAAATTTCATAATTTTGAAGATCTTGAGAATTCATTGATATGACAGGTTGCTGTGCCTTTGAGTGCAGCATTAAGTCAGAGAAAGATCACAAAATGAACAGGTTCCCTGCTGATCCAGAAAGAACCAAAATGTTGGCTGTTAAGTCAGTGGCAAAGGCTGGATACTAATCCGGTCAGAGTTTCTTTTTGAGGCAAGTCCCTCCCCCTGCTCAGTGATTTTTTTCTGTTGATCTTGGCTTATGACACAACTAAATTAAATAAATAAATATCCTACACTTGACAATATATGGTCCGATTAAGCTCACCAAGATTTGGGACTTCAGAAAGATGTTACAGATCATCCCAAGAGGTGTGAATCACGAAATGCATTTAACCATCCATTTAACTGTCAGAGTAAGCCTCAGTGACAGCTCAATTATGGCGGCTAACTTATAGTATATTGATTGGCAGCGATACACTGTATCTATTTCCATAGTTTGTCCCAATCACTACGTGCATTTTCATTAAAAAGTAGGCATACAGAAACTAGCAAACATTTACTTTGGACAGCCAGTCCCTTAAAGGGTTAGTTGGGACGATTTTAAGTGAGGCTGTATACAGTACTTATCCATAGTGAGTTTATTACCTAGAGTAGATGCCAATCAGAATGCCCCCAATTGTGAGAAGCAAGCAGAAGTAACTGCATGGAAGCTAAGCAATTTACTGCTGTGACCAGTTGAGACACTGTGTGAGCCACCTAATTAGTCCCACCTAAAAATCAGCTTAAGAGTACAATATTTTTAGAATATTTTCACTGCTTTATACTACCATCAGATGGTCCTATGACTAATGATAGGTCTTCTCAACTGTAGAACTTGAAGCAAAAGACAGTCTTCATCTGAATTGAACTGCAAACAAAAAACTGCCCGTTAGGTGTTTCAAAATGTGTTACAGTAATTTTAAGACAAAGCTAAACTGAACTAGAGGGTGTGTCTGGAAGGCCACATCACCCCGTCCGCGCTCTCAACGCCACTTGAAGGTCAATGTCATGGTGCAATTGGTCTCCCCATATATGGTTTCCTATTTGTGATTGAGCATAACATAGGGCCTATCTCTGCCAGTTTCCCAGTTACAGCGCCTCAAAATATGAAGGTCGGCCATTTTGACCTTTCAAGGTCACTTGAAGGTCAATGTCACGGTGCTATTAGACTCCCCATATATGACTTCCTATTAATCTTCAATAGTAACTATGGGTCTATCTTGCATCGTTTGGCTGCTAGAGCACTCGGAAAAGTGGTGATGCTGAGTTTGATCTTTTAAGGTCACTTTAAGGTGAAGATCATGGTGCCATTATATTCCCATATATGACTTCCTATTAGTGGTTAATAGTAACCCATGTCTCTGTCTCCCACCATTTGGCCCCTAGAGCAGCCTGAGAAATGGGTGACCTTGAGTTTGACCTTTCAAGGTTGCTCAAGGTCATAACATTTGGTGGTAAAAGAATCTCCATACCCAACTTCCTATTAGTGATTAATAGTAACTACATGCTTATCTCCAACCAATTTCAAGTTATAAGCAGTGGAAAGTCTGCCCTATCTCCCAGTGTTAACGAAACCTTCAATCTGATCCAGAATCCAGGATTTGATCCGGATCTTCACCAAAAACTAATCATTTCTTCCCTTCCGCCAAAGGATTGTCCCTACCAAATTTGGAGAAAATCCGTCCAGAATTGTGGGCCTGTAGAATGCAAACAGACACACACACGCACACACACAAAGATAAATAAATGTGAAAACCACATACACCCCTTCCGCAACATTCGTTGCAGGCAGGGTGAATAATAAATACTTAACCATCAAGATTTAAACACTCACGGAATCTGCCATTTTCTCTTTAGCAACAATGGCAAATGTCCTTTAGCTCTTCTACAGCAAGAGGAATAGAAAAGCCCTCATTGAAGACCTGGATTGTCTGCTTTCCTATGATTGTTTTGACAGCCAACAGCCGAACACACCGGCAATTTACTGATCTATAAAGAATCGTATCCACTAATACAACAAATGCTCTGCAATATAACCCAAGACAATTGTAGTGTTAACTAAACTATTGCACATGCATAATAATCTACCAATGATGGCAGCTAGGCTAAACACATGAGCTAAAACCTCAATTTTTTTGCCAAACATGCTAGAACTGTGTAACAATCAAATTTGCAGCGAACTTCCCACATTCCAGAACTATAAAAGGACATGTTGCTTGTAACGGTAATACCTGCGCTAGTGTAAATATCTGCTCAATATAATGAATACAAAAGACAAGTCGTGTCTCTCTCACACATACTTTATAAAAAAGAAACTAACAATGAGATTAAAAAAATCAGATCATAAACAAATCTCTTATTACAAGTGTCGGTGTGGGCATACAGTGTATAAATAGATATATAGACATGCAAAACACACACACTCACACACATTGTATAAATTTGTGTGATATCCATTATATTTTATGATTTGTTCTCAGCTTTGAGTAGGGAGTGTCAATCACAATGCACCCAGGAAAAATCAGCTGGTGAGATCACAGCCCTTGCCATTGGAACAATTTCCAATTCAGGGTGCAATCATTTCCTGGAGTAGATCCAATCTGGGGCATTCTGACAAAGGTTATGCAATTGAAATGTGGTTAAAATGAGCCTCTTCTGCCAAACTATTCTGATAGCTAAGATGTGAGGGACTTTCTCTGCCATTTTTATGAATATATGATATCAGCATAAGCCTCAGGGGTCAGAACTTTGGCATTTCAACCAAGCATCAGGTGTGGAAACTAAAATCCATCCTAAAATAATTTTCACTTTGCCTTTTTTTTTAAGTCAAATAACAGTGTTTTGATCAGTTATTCATATCAGAGATGGGATTTGTAAATGCTATTCATCAAACTTTACTCTAAAATGAACTTCTTGAAAAGGGCATCAGCCTACATTAACTCATTCCCTATGGAATACTTTTATATAAAAATGTCGCGTTTGTAAGGAATACTTTTCCTGAAAATTACACAATATGAAGTATTGAAATACAGGTGGCCCATCACCGCGATCGTCAACTGATTTCGTGTTTTCATCGGAATGCGAATGGTCATCCACGCCGCTGGCACCAGCTTACCGTAGAGCAGTGGTTCTCAAACTTTTTCTGTCGGGCCCCCCTTTGGAGGAAGAAAATTCCCAGGGCCCCCCACTCCAACAAAATTGTAACAATGGGCTCTAATTTCTTGGTGCAGCGCAGGGTGGCGCAGCGTGGCATAGCCCACGCAGTGGTAATTTCGTCCGGTGCAGCCCGCGCAGTGGTAATTTCGTGCGGTGCAACACCGTGCGCAGCCACTTTGGCAATTTGGTAGACAGATGCGTGCCGAGATGGGTGTGGCGGCGTAGTAGGGGGAGGTGTCACATATTCATCATGACGCAGTGACAATTTCGTGGTTAAAGGCTTCGCCGAAAGTGTGCAGAGAGCTCGCCAGCTCCAACCTGGTTTACTTTCTGTGCAGTGGTAATTTGGCTGACCGGCGCACAGTGCGCACACGTCACCGAAACCTCACAGGCAGGTTTCCAGAATGTCAGGCACATTTCAGTGCAATAAATAATTACAGCAACCACTATTTAATGTAACTATCTGAATCAGCACATAAATTATAGTATCTATATCGATTGTCCTGATGTCAGATCAAAGGCGGTTGGCACGCGTAATAGAAACTCTACCTGACAGCCCTCAGAGTGTCAGTGCATTCTGTGTGGCATGTTGCGTGCTACACAACATAGCTGTACGCCATGGATGTCACTTTGACCTCACGCTAGAGACATTACAGGACTTGAGACAGAGAGAGGCCGAACTGCGTGTGCCGTATCAGCAGGGAGAGCAGCAGCGCGCACGGGAGAGGAGAGACCACCTGGCTGCACAGCTCTGTTCTTAACACTAGAACCGCGGCACTGATGTTAGTAATGCATGGTATTTCATGTCAGTAAAAGATATGAGTCCATCCGTCCATGACTTTTTCTAAATATGTGTTTTCTATGTTATATCAAAGTTTTGAACTTCTGTTATAAAACGTGAGTATTGATATTAAATTACTTTGAGCGCTGTACCCACTTTTTTGCGGCAGTGGCTTTGACAGCAAATACCCCTGTCTGCAACGTATGAGAGAGAGAGAGAGAGAGAGATGTGTGTGCATGTGGGCGCGAGAGTGTGTGTGTAGGCTATGTGGGTATGTGTCCTTCAGCTGCTTTCACACCGGACGCGAAACGAATTTTTTGCACGACTGATTACATTCAAAGTCAATGCAAAGACGCGTGTATTTGCATCTTTGCATTGACTTTGAATGTAATCTGTCGTGCGAAAAATTTGTTTCGCGTCCAGTGTGCAAGCGGCTTAATACTATTATTGTCACTTAGGTTTTATCATTTTTAGTGGGGATAAGGGTTCAATCTATTTACCTTTCATACACCAAGCTCCATAAGGACAGTATGTAAGTGGTTCTGCACAGATTATATCAAGGTATAAAAATATGACACTAAATACATTATCAATAGGCATAAGCCATATAACATTAAACTCTCAATGAGGCATTGACCATGCACAGAATCTGTAAGTCTGAGACAGGTAGCCCCTAATATTAATATCAGCCAAATAGCACTATGTCCTAAATAGATTTTTAAACATGAGGACAAGTTTTATAGAGGTCTATAGAGATCACATTATATTATGGGATAAGCGACCAGTCTGTTTACCTTCCATACAGCAAATTTTATAAGGAAAACGTATAAAATGGTTCTGCAGTTATACCAAAGTATCGAATATCAAACTGCAACACTAAATACGTAATCAATAGGTATTAGCCATAGAACATTCAACTCTCAGTCAGTGAGAAATTAACCATACAGAAATGATTTGTCTAACCTTTCGTACACAAATCAATAAATCTGGGACACTTAACCCTTCATATTAATGTCAATCGAATAGTTCTGTGTCCTTAATTTGTTTTTAAACATAAGGGCAAGATTTACAGATGTCTATAAAGTCACGTTATGGGATAAACATCCGGTCTATTTACTTTTCTTCCACCGGATTTTAAAGGAGTATGTACAAAGTGATTAAGCAGAAATTATAACAACTTACTAAAGAAAAAAAAAGAATGTAAGCAGTGATCAGTGGCCGTGTACCGTTCCACACTCAATCAATAACAAATTTACAATGCACATAGTCTGAGATTATTAACGCCCTAATATGAATAACAAATGAACAGTTCTATAGCCTTCATTTGGTATGGACATAATAAAACAGAAAGTACATATATCTACATGATCCAGTCCTATTATGAGATAGGACATCCAGTGTATTTGCCTTTCCTCCAGTAAATTCCGCGAACAGCATAAATAACGTAATTCAACACAAGAGAGCCAAGCATGGCATTAGATGCGTAATCAATGTAAGCAACTTAACCTTCAACTATCAATCAATGAGGAATTTTCCGTGCACAAGTCAGAAAATTTGAAACAGACCATTTCTTAGTTTTATAATACTTATCCCCTGGCTGCTCCCACGATACTCTCGGCGTACCGCAAAGCCTCGTTTGGGTCCGTAAACAGCTTGTCGGCGCCGTTGTATGTAACACGGAGTTTAGCCGGGTACAAGAGTCCGAATCGGACGCCCGGAATGCCCCTCAATATCCCTCTAGTTTTGGCAAAAAGTGCCCTTTGTTTGACAACTTCAGGAGGGAAATCCTGGAAAATCCGTATTCGTTGTCCTTGGTAGGATAAGTTACGATCCTTGGCCACTTTCCGTAGGATTTCCTCCAAAACATGACCGTGGTGCACTCGAAGGATCAAGTGCCACGGAGGTACGCTGTCATCTGGTCGGATTCTCAATGCCCGATGTGTTTGGTCGAGCAGTGGCCTTTCCTCCAGTGCAAGTGTGTCTTTTAGTTGTGCTACAAAGTCCCGGACGTTTTGGCCATATTCTTTGCCTTCCTTCACCCCGGCTATTCTCAGATTTTGGCGTTTAGAACGTCCTTCTAGGTCGAGGCATTTTTCTGATAGTTTAGCCACTACGCCGGAGATACGCTCCACATCGGCTTTCAACTCAATTGTAGCATCAGAGCTAGCTGTAGCTGCTAGCTCTAACTCTCGGATAGTTTTGCCGTGAGCGAGTGAGGTTGCTTGAATGGTTTCTAGCTTATTATTATTATCGGCCTCCACTCGTAAAATTTCCCCTCTCAGTGCTACAGTTACCTCTTCAATGCGAGAGTCTATTTTGGCACATATTTCCTGCTTCACTGCAGAGAGCTCCGAACGGAGGTTTCCGATGGCTTGTAAAACCGGCGTCTGGTGGGCTTTCTCCTCCCGTTGTTGTTTCTCAGGGGAGCTGGAGGATTCAGCGGGGCCTTCGTCCCTGTCTTTTCTCGGTCTTGATTTGGGAGGCATCACGGGCTTCTTTAATTTAATATTAATCCAAGTGATAATGAATTTGTCGTCCCTTGCGGAATAGTGTAGAAATAAATGGTTTTGTTCCGATGTTAACCCATTTAGATCGGAGATGTGCAGAGCTACTTCGACGTGCGTCCTACTACTCCATAGCGCCACCGGAAGTCTAATCCCAAAATTTTAAGCAGCAACAGGATGTAATAATAGGAACACGCTATCCATTGTTTCTCTTCCCAGTGATGCAGGCAGAAGAAATAAATGAGCAACCGTCGTATTTCATTCCTACTTCATAAGTTTGAATGATCTGACCTAGTTTCGTTTTGAAATTCCATTCAAGTTCGCTAATGGTAATAATTCGCGAATGCCCTAGCTAGCCAACTAACTCGTATTCGTAATGCTTAATATATACGTAAGCGGTGCAGAAAACATGCCTGAAGCAGCAAAGTAAAATGCAACATTAACGCATCATGCAGATATAGGACAGAGGCTTCTTTATTCCAACACATTAAAGGTGAGGAGAGGAGCTCATTTGATTGGTGAAGATTTGAATCGGCTGTGTTAAACCCACTCACGCCTTCTCTCCTCCCTCTTTGCCATTTGCGCCAGCAGGAAGGACAGAGGCAGAACAGAGGAGTACTTGCGCCGGGCTACGCCGGGCACGAAATTGCAAAATACGCCTGGATACACCCCGTTGGCACGGCGCTCCCCCCATTCGCCGCACCTGCACTTGGTCAACGAATTTAGATCCCATTGTGTCAAGTATAACATTTATTGAAACATCAATATTAGAACAAACGTTTCACTTTTCTTTCAATAATTTGCTGTGCAAATAGCATTTTTGCTTTAGCAATACAATAATCTTGAGAAAGTACTTTTTCAAAAAAAAAAAATTAAATGTGCAGATATCTTGTTATAACTATAACAAAGTTATTGTTTTAACAATAAATACATTTTGATAACAAAGAATACTTCAACAATATCAATAATTTGCTGTGCAAATAACATTTTTGCTTTAACAATACAAATAACCTTAACAATATTGCTTCCTGAGAAAGCACTTTTTCAAATAAAAACATGAAATGTGCAATTATCTTGTAATAACTTTTAACAATAAATACTTTTTGATAACAAAGAATACTTTAACAATATCTGTGGCTACAATGTGCCCATTTTACATTGCACAGATTATCACAACAATAAAGTGCAAACAACACAAACTGTGTGAAAGCAAACGTATACAAAAAATATGAAGGCCTGGGTCACTGTCACAAGTCACTGTATGGGGTGTTAGTGGCTGCAGCGAGCCTGTTATTTATTGCAGATCTTTTCAAAACGAGTTTGCAGGCTTGTTACTGACACTCTCAGCTCATGCTCAATGTTCAGCTTAGCTCTGGAATTGGTTTTCAGAGAGGCTACAACAGAAAAGCCAATCTCACAGAGGTAGGAAGTGGCAAAGGGAAGCAGAACACTCACCGCTCTCTGTCCGATGTGTGGATAGTCCCTCACCACACCAATCCAGAACTCAGTGTCTGTGATGGAAACTTTAGTCTCAGGGAGGAGTCAGATGTCATCTCGATGTACTCTTCCTCTTCAGCAGAGCTGCTGCACTGAAGGGGTTTCTCACCCAGTCATACTGAGCACTGTTGTCTGGAAAGTATTTTTGAAAGTATCCTTTCATGAGAGAGATGTGCTCCTTGAGACATGGAATGACTGTAGTGGCATTCAAATAATTAGATTCCACAAATTCACTCAGATTCTCACAGCAGTCAATATTTCCCCTCTCCTGGCCTTTGTGCTAGCCTGACTCCGCCAACCTTCGTACTTCTGCTTAATTTCATTGCGCTTCAGTACTCAGTCTGGTCACTCGGAGCTCTGCCTCGTTTACCTCGGCAGAAAGTATGCCGGACCAACCAACGAACAGAAGGCGTGGCCGAGAGCCATGATGTAGCCGCTGCACCGAGTTTGAAATTGTAGTCTCCCAAATCAACAATGGCTACGGACATAGATATGCGGGAGGCCATTTGCTCTGTCGTGGAGAAAATCCCAGGTATCAGCGATTTATAGCCACAACAAGATGAATGTTTGGTTAGTTTTTTGAATGGAAATGATGTTGTAGCGCTACTCCCTATAGATTGTCATATCTACTTAATAGCCATCATGAAAAAGGCACCCTGTTCATCTCTGTGAGAGACAGCCGAACCACCTCAGCTAGCTTGTAGCTTCTAGAGTTACATTGCCTGCGAATTTCACACTATTTAAGTTAGCAGCGAACTTTTTAAAAGCCGTGTTTTTGTTCGTGTCACAAGACCTATTCGCTGTCTCAGTGTTATGTTGTCATTATCCATGAATGAAATGGCTGTCTGAGACAGCCAAACGCTTAGAGCCAAACTGTGTTGCTATAAAGTTAGATAGCGAGCTCGGTATGATGTCAGCACAAGTATGGTTAACGGTTCAGTTTTTCGTGTCAACGCAGATTTAAATCCTGATGTAAATAATGTGTTATTCTGCCGATTCTGCCGTTGGTTTTGGGTCTCTTTCGTCTTTTTTTTTTTTTTTTTTAACAGCAGCAGTATCTGCAGGAAAAACAATAGCTCAACAGTTTGTTTCTTGTAAGGAGAACAGAAAGAGCACCTTTGGTTCTTTTAAGTGAATGAGAGAAGGCTAAAATTTGGTAGATGGGCATATGTATGGGTACAGTATTAACTTTCATGTACTGATCAGTTTGTTTTCGCTGCATTCCTGGTATGAAGGACTGTGTTTACAGCAGAAGTACTAGGTGGCTGAGCCGGTGCATAACATATGTCATCGCCAAACGTTAGTGATTAGTTTACAGGTACACCAATGATTTTAAACTTCAGACAAGCGCCCACCCACCAGGAAGAAAACACTTGTCAATGACGACTGGCCAGACCCTGTGTACGAAGCAAATCAAAGTAGCAGAGTCTGGTTTTACCAGGCTACGTTTGTGCCACATCTCCAGCTTTCGAATAAAGGAGCTGATTCTGTCTGCAAGATGAGGAAGGTGCTTGTCTGTGCCTTGAAGTTGTAAATTTAACTCATTCAGCTTTCCAAATACATTGCAGAGATATGCCAGTTTCATCATGAATTGTTCATGAGTAAACTTGGCAGCAAGTTCATTGATGCCTTCCCCCTCCAGAAACATCCAAATTTCCTCAGCGAGCTCAAACACTCGCGATTACACTTTACCTCGCGAGAGCCATTGTGCCTCACTGTGTAACAGCACAGCAGAGTGTCCAGCTCCCATCTCATCACACAGCGCAGAGAAAAGTCGTGCTTTCAGGAGTCTCGTCTTGATGAAATTGAAAACGCAAATAACATCAGTCGAAACAGCGTTTAGATCCGGACTCATCTGCCTCGCTGCCAGCGCTGCTCTATGTATGATGCAGTGCATTCAGTGTGCATTGGGAGAGACCCTCTTAATTAGTGCACGCAGCCCATTGTTTTTTCCTGCCATGGCCCGCGCTCCATCTGTGCAAACACCCACACAGTTTTCCCATTTCAGGCCGTGGTCTTTTAAGTAACTGTCAGTGATATTAAAAAGTTCATCAGCGGTTGCTCTCTTTATGACATACTTTACAAACAATAAATCCTCATTGAGTGTCCCTGATGTTTCATAGCGAATAAGCAGACATAAGCGATAAGCAGACAGTCCTTACTGCTATCAGTAGCCTCATCCACTTCCAAGGCGAAACGGGTGTCTTTCAGTTTTTCTAGTTGCTGATCTTCCCGGTCCTGTGAAATATTACATATACACCTTGCAATGGTGTCATTGGACAGGGGGATACATTGCAGTTTAGCAGCGCTTTTTTCGTCAATCATAACAGGCACCATATCAAGAGCAGCAAGTAATATGAGCTCCTCTGCGATCGTGTGTGGTTTCTTGGAACGTGCAATTCAGTAGGAAGCTAGCTGTGCTTTGTTGTTTACACAGGCAGTTTTTTTTAAACTGCTTTCGGTATTCACAAAGTTTCCTTTTGAAAAACTCTGGTGGCTTACCGATGTGACTCGGGTGAATGGTCTCCAAGTGTTTTGAGACACAACACACAGAGAGGTCTTTCTTCATCTCCTACCACATTCACCGTGAATCCAAGACTGAGATATGCGTTGTCGTATTTTCTCGTCTTGGGTTTTGGTAGTGAATCGTTGTTCACCTCGGCTGACGTTGACTTGTTTTTAGTTTCTAAAACATCGCACATTTTTTTTTTTGCCCCTGTCAGAAACTTCTCCTTTATCCAAACCTATACCTGTCACCAGTGTGGATTTTGTTATGGTACGTCCCTAAATGAGTCAGGTTTACCGCGAGACGAAAACTTTCGTTCCGCCTGCTGAACTTTAGTTCCGACTTAAAAAAAAAAAAAAACAGGACGGATCTCGCACCCCGCCCAGAAAGTCTCCACACTCCCCCTGGGGGGCGCGCCCCACAGTTTGAGAAAACTGCCGTAGAGAATGGTAGAAAAGACCAAATGACCATTTGTGACTGGATTTCAGTCCGGGCTGAACGTACTTTTATATATTTGTACTGACTCATCATTAAAAGGATCATTTTTTAGATTAAAGAAAATCACTGATGAAAAATCACTCCCCTTATGAACAGCAGTTGCATATTTGTTTTCATATATGCTATATGGTCAAATAACGCATAATAGTCCATCTTTTGCCTTACAGAGCTGTATAAAGTTTTATAAAATAATTTATCAAGCAGCAAGTGCTCATTAGCTAAATGAGAAAATTCACTTGTTACATTTTTCATTAAAATGAAATATAGATTATAAATTGAAAAAATAAGAAAAATATGACAGAACCCAAATGACAGAAGTACCCGTCACTGGAAATGGCAGACTAAGAACTTACCCTGAAGCTCAGAGGAACCCATCAGTAATGCTGGACTGATTAATATTAGAAGCATATTTCTATCTTGAGGATGAGTCATTTTATATCAAAAGAATGAAACTAGGTCTCACACAAAACAAGCAAAGTGGCACAATAAAAAAAAAAACAAAACATTTTCTTTGCTGCATGTATGATATAACCATGAATGCAACACTTAAAGAATGAAATGCGTGAACACATCTTAAATGTGGCTGCAAGCATATGGAGCTACATTACAAAGCATACGAATGGGCCATGTGAATCTGTGTAGTCCAGAAGATATATAGCTTTTCAGTTCACATTCATTTGAAGTTTTCGGTGTACAGTGTTAAGAGCCACACCAGAGTACCCCAAGGAATGTTCTTGTCAATTTTTATGTTTACATGGCAGTTTGTGACAAGGATATTTTAAGATGTCGTGAGAGACTTGACAGTTGGCAATTGCATTTTTTGACATCCACATATTTAAATGATAGCATTCAAACTCGGCACCTGGGGGGTCTGATCTAGGCAAGGTATTCGTGCACTTGAATTAAATTTTCCTGCATAGCTTTGGTGTTGGAAGAAAACCTTGTTACAGGTTTAGCAAGTTTTTCAAGCAGAAAAAAAACTTCCTTATTTTGAACTTATTTGGGGTGCCTTTCATTTTTTTTGTGAAATATAAGAAAAAAAAAGCTTGCTGTTTTATGAAAAACTTTATTTTTATTCTTTCATCAACAAATAACATGATGCCATGCACAAGGTTTTCGAAAAAATATGTCCTCATCTACATTTGAGCTTATGTTCCATGACATTTTTCTCTGCTTCCACTGGTCCATTTGTTACAAGGTGTTCACAGTAGTTTTAGAGGTTATTTCACGGTTTTCATCCGACAACGACGATATACTCTTCTTCCCTTTGTGCATCACAGCCTGACTCAAGTCTGGGACAAACAGGTCCGATACTTCGATACTTCTATTCCAATCCAAGGTTTGTTCATTCTGGATTGAAGTTCATGCATTTTTCTCTTGTTTTATGAAAACCAATCTATAAATAATGGCAGCAGTAGAATACCAGTGTAAAGAACTGAGACAGTGTACGAAAATATTGCTCATTTTAATCTTTTTTAAGCAATGTTTTTGCACATAGGTAAACTCAAAACTGTCATCAAATATTGTAGCATTTATTTATTTATTTATTTATTTATTTCCCCTCCAAATGAATAATATGAACTTTTATATGGGACACTACCACCTTTGAGTTATCTTTCCTCAAAGTATGCACCACCAACCTTATAAAAAGTAGAATCACATTCCTAAATCTTTTATGACGTACAGTTAAATAACTCCTGTGGAATTAAAAAAACTTAGTCTGGGCAAGTGGACCAAGTGTTCCTCTACCTCTTGTAAATCTATTCTCCAGGACTGGACATATTCTCCAGAGTCTGATGCAAACTGGTTTATTGTAAGTGGTTCAAAGTGAAATACAAAAACCCAGGATGGTCTTCTTCAACAATCACTTGACACAGACTGACCACCGATTGTACGAACTCCAATCTTATTGGCTTTTCGGACTCCTCCTTGGGTGTGGATAAACTTGACACTTTTTACATTATCAAACATCACTAGTTTCTGATTGGTTCATTGTCATAATTGAAGACCTGCATGCAAGAAGTACTTAAGTCACAAATCACAAAATTTAAGTTTTGAGATTTTGATGATCAAAGTTTTCAAAACATGCTGCAGATTCCTTATTTTTAAGTTATCTTATTATGGTCTTGTGCACTAGTTCTTAGGGCTAACCATGGTTATTCACCATTTTTTTTGTGGAACGATTCTCCTTTATTACCGAGAAATGGAGAAAAGTAGTTTTGGACTGAGGTACTTTTTGTGACAAAATGGCTGGAGTTAGGTAGTTTTTGTGACAAAAATCACGGACTTGAGTACTTTTGTCTCCAAAAACCCTTCATTGCTTAGTTTTCAATACAAACATGCTATTTTAGCACAGCTTCCTTGCTTTTGTGCCTTTATGGTAGGCAGAACTACTTTTTTAACACTAATATAACTTGGTAAAATCCAAAGTCACATAGACAAATCAGAAACGAACATTCGAAATGCAGAAAAACCTAATTTTGGAGAACCAGTTGTCTTTAAAACCACACTTCCCTTCTACTTGAATGATTGCTTCAAAATCCTTACTTAAGTAACGTTTATAACAGCAAAATCTACTTCTGGGAGTATGACCATTCCCTTGGTAACCATAGTAACCCCTCAATTCCGGCATTTTGATTGGTCAGTCATGGACTCGTGCACTTATTGCACAAATGTTATGGACTTGAATACTTCTTGCAGAAAATTTTTGTGGATTCAGAAAACACCATATAACAATAAACAGGGGTGAGAAGTACTTACTTTTTCCTAATTTTGCTATCAAATAATTCTTTGGTCAGTACAGATTCCACAACTGGTGCCAGCTCGATTTTTTCAAAAATGTGACTTAGGTTCTTCTTGCACGCAGGTCTTCAATTCGTCGGCCAAGGATTAACTAGGTCTATCTGCCATTTTTGTGTTTTCGAAGAAATTGCGATTAAAGATTTGGTATAAAAAATATCCCCATCAGGTTTTTCCTAATTTAAAGATTTTTTGCCCTAAACAATTAGCATACGACGAGACTAAACTGGGCTAATTTACATACCCCTATTCGTCTGACAACATTGAATTCTGGGTTCCCAATTTTGCACATAGACCATTGTGCCTTTACAATTCATAAAATTACAGTGTTACTTTGGTCTATCTGCAGATTAAAGGTTTTAAAAAATATGGAAATGAATTAACAGTCTCTTAAAACTGCATTTTAAAGAAACCCCAGTGTTTATTAACTAATAATACTTATGAGACAACTTTTAAACACTGTCACAGTAAAAAAGGAATACAAAATTAACACTTTTTAGGCCTTTTTCAACATGACCTAGTAATGAGAGAGAAACATTCACATATGAATGATCTCACATCAAGGAAATATGAGCATTATAACTGTGAACAACTTAAAGTATATAAACAATGTAATTTTTTGACTTTTAATTTTTTTAAATTTTTTTTTTCATTTTTTGCCAATTTCTCTGATTGATCAAAGCCTTTGGGTCATTATTCTTCACTTTGGTCTGCAAAGAAAAGGTAACCTTGAACTCAATTTACATGATTAACTTGACAAAATATAATTTTTCAGCAAATCATTTAAGTTTCAGCAAATAACACTCTGTTCAATCTGACTTCTCAAAGCACTCACCTAAATGAGGAAACGCAGCAATTTCTCTCAACTCTGCTTCAGTAAATTTCTTCTTGGCAGCCATTTTGTCTCTGAGGCTTGAGGTCACGTGATGCGACCTCTCTAATATTATTGGTTAATTGCAGAACTTGGTGAAGCGGCAAATTTGAAAATAGACCCCTCTAATATTGACCTTTGACGTAAACTGAGTGCATATCTAAGCAGGGTCATAACCTAAAATAGACCTTGTTAACTTAAAAATCATTAGGACAGAATATCTCAAATATTCACCAAAAATGCAGATAGACCAAGTTAACCTCTTAAGATCTTGGGCTTTTTTGACAATTTCCACCTAGAATTGCATGCCCAAATTACAAGGCCTAGATCTCTGTATTGCCATGAAATTATGCAGATTAGAGACTTATGGTAACAGATAACCCCTTGAAATATTTTGAACAACCAATACAATACTTATTGCAACATGTGAAACATCTGAAATGTGCTGATTACTATCCCAACATGTATGCATTTTTTCATTTTATTTTTTGTTAGATAAATATTTCTTTGAGTGTAAGATTGTTATCGACCTGGGAGGGTGGATTTTTCAACTGAATGGGGTACCCATAAGAGTATGCTATCACCAGAAAAAAAGAATGGACTTCTAATCTCATATCATTCCAGAGTAATTCTAGTTTGAGGTATGGCGGGTCACCTCTCCAAGTGTCCTTTTTGCCTCTCCAAAGTACCCAAATCCTCTCCAAAATGCAAATGCAATTCAAGTGAAATTAAATGATCAAATTTGCTGTCTGTGATGGATATACAATCTGGCAACTATCTACCTTTCACCATCAACCTCCTACCACCATGTATTTAATCCATTTGCTTTTTGTAATACAACCCCAATTCCGAAATAGTTGGGACGAAGTTTAAATTTTGAATAAAATCAAAATGCAATGACTTTCAGATCACACGAGCCAATATGTTATTTACAATAGAACATAGATAACATTTCAAATGTTGAAACTGAGACATTTTACATTTTTATCCACAAAATAAGCTCATTTCATATTTTCTGGCTACAACAGGTCTCAAAAAGGTTTGGACACAGGCAAAAAGGGCTGAAAAAGCAATTAAAATACAAAAACCAGTGAAGTTGGCACGTTGTGTAAATCATAAATAAAAACAGAATACAATGATTTGCAAATCCTTTTCAACCTATATTCAATTGAATACACTGCAAGACAAGTTACTTAATGTTTGAACAGGTAAACTTTGTAATTTTTTGCAAATATTAGCTCATTTGGAATTTGATGCCTGCAACATGTTTCAAAAAAAAGCTGGCACAAGCGGCAAAAAAAGACTGAGAGAGTTGAGGAATGCTCATCAAACACTTATTTGGAACATCCCACAGGTGAAGCGGGCTAATTGGGGGAAGGGTGGGTGCCATGATTGGGTATAAAAGCAGCTTCCCTGAAATGCTCAGTCATTCACAAACAAGGATGGGGCGAGGGTCACCACTTAGTGAACAAATGCGTGAGCTGATTGTCGAACAGTTTAAAAACAACATTCCTCAACGAGCTATTGCAAGAAATTTAGGGATTTCATCATCTACGGTCCGTAATATCGTCAAAAGGTTCAGAGAATCTGGAGAAATCACTGCACGAAGCGACAAGACCAAAAACCAACATTGAATGCCCCGATCCCTCAGGCGGTACTGCATCAAAAACCGACATCAGTGTGTAAAGGACATCACCACATGGGCTCAGGAACACTTCAGAAAACCACTGTCAGTAACTACAGTTCGTCGCTACATCTGCAAGTGCAAGTTAAAACTCTACAATGCAAAGCGAAAAGCCATTTATCAACAGCAACCAGAAACGCGCCCGGCTTCACTGGGCCCAAGCTCATCTAAGATGGACTGATGCAAAGTGGAAAAGTGTTCTGTGGTCTGACAAAGTCCACATTTCAAATTGTTTTTGGAAACTATGGACGTCGTGTCCTCCGGACCAAAGAGGAAAAGAACCATCCGGACTGTTATAGGCGCAAAGTTCAAAAGCCAGCATCTGTGATGGTATGGGGGGGTGTATTAGTGCCCAAGGCATGGGCAACTTACACATATGTGAAGGCACCATTAATGCTGAAAGGTACATACAGGTTTTGGAGCAACATATGTTGCCATCCAAGCACCGTCTTTTTTCATGGACGCCCTGCTTATTTCAGCAAGACAATGCCAAGCCACATGTTACAACAGCATGGCTCCGTAGTAAAAAGAGTGCGGGTACTAGACTGGCCTGCCTGTAGTCCAGACCTGTCTCCCCATTGAAAATTTTATGAAGCGTAAAAAACGGAGACCCGGACTGTTGAACAACTTAAGCTGTACATCAAGCAAGAATGGGAAAGAGTTCCACCTTCAAAATTGGTCTCCTCAGTTCCCAAACGTTTACTGAGTGTCGTTAAAAGGAAAGGTGATGTAACACAGTGGTAAAAAGCCCCTGTGCCAACTTTTTTTGCAATGTGTTGCTGCCTTTTAAATTCTAAGTTAATGATTATTTGCAAAAAAAAAATAAAGTTTCTCAGTTTGAACATTAAACATCTTGTCTTTGCAGTGTATTCAATTGAATATAAGTTGAAAAGGATTTGCAAATCATTGTATTCTGTTTTTATCTACGATTTACATAACGTGCCAACTTCACTGGTTTTGGGTTTTGTGTAAGAGAATCAGCTGAAAGAACATTTAGCAAGTAATTTTGTTAACTGGCATCATTTAAAATGTACTGTAGCAAAGTGGCTCAGTGTCCTGTGGTCCAAATTTGACATTCTTGTAGGAAATGATGGGCATCTTCCGGGCTAAAGAGGAGAAAGACCACCCCTCCTGTTACCAGCGTTCACTTCAAAAGTCAGCATCTCTGATGGTATGGGGATGCATTAATGCATATGGTGTGGGACACTTGCATGTTTTAAAAAGTACCATGAATGCTGAAAGGTATATAAAGGTTTTAGAGCAACATATGCTTCCCTCCAGAAGACATCTATTCCAAGGAAGGCCTTGCATATTTCAGCAGGACAATGCAAAACTACATACTGCAGCTATTACAACAGCATGGCTTCGTAGTAGAAGAGTCCTGCCTGCAGTCCTGATCTTTCACCGATTGAGAACATTTGGCGCATAATTAAACGAGAAGTCCGTCAAAGGAGACCCAAAACTCTCCAACAGCTGGAAACCAGTATTAAATAAGAGTGGGATCAAATTCCAATGGCTAAACTCAAGAAACTTGTCTCCTCAATGCCCAGATGCCTCCACTCTGTGTTAAAAAGAAGAGGGTATGCTACACCATGGTAAACAGGCCCCTGTCCCAACTTTTTTGAGACATGTAGCAGCCATCAAATTTGAAATGAGCTCATTTTGTGGATAAAATTGTAAAATTTCTCAGTTTCAACATTTGCTATGTTATCTCTGTTCTATTATGAATGAAATTCTGGCTGGTGTGATTTGAAAGTCATTGCATTTTGATTTTATTCACAATTTACAGTTTGTCCCAACTATTTCGGAATTGGGGTTGTATTACCATATCATACAAAATTACATAGAGGCAGGACATAACGTTTTTCCACACTAACTTTTACTCAATCACACAAAATACACAATGCAAACAAACTTCTCTTTGTACACATGGCCTTATCCAAATACAGGCCGACACAAACACGTGTATTATTTTTGTCTCGCAAAGAGGCCACTGTAAACAAAAACGTATCGGGCCATCAAAATTCCACAGTTGTCAGAAAAACTGAACTGTTTACATTCATTTGAAATCAAAATCTGGTTTAGGCTGCTACTCTACAATTAAGCCAATCTTTATCACACTCCTATCTGCAAAATAATAGTCTGAACATTGTTCTGATTTTGTCCCTTGGACAAAAGTGCTATCCAAATTGCACAAATTTACTAAAAAAACATAAATATTAAAACAAAAACATCTTTCCTTTATGTAACCAAGCATTATCTTCATTACATATCCCTGTCAACTGTCACTGCTTGGCTGTTTTATGTTTACGCGCGCCACATTCAAAGATCCTCGATTCATTCCGGTTCGTGTGCTAGGGTATTGTAGCATCTGATTGGTCTACTAGTATGATTGACATGTGCCTGAGCCTATGGCTGAACCACCCAGGGATCATAGCAGTTTACGTTTTTGACGTTGAGTTACAATCGCGTTGATTCGCTGCTACGCAAGGCTGTTGCGTAAGATTGAAAAGCTGTTTTGCCTATCGTTGGGAGCGCATTGAGACTGTTCGGTCTGTGATTGGTGTATCGCTATGGGGAAGGTACCGTTTGAAAGCTTAGGCTCCAGGCATCATATGCATGTGTGTTACATGAGGCTTTGCAAGCAAGAAGTATTTTTCATAAATTTTTTAAATGTCCCTGTGATCGTTAGCTTGGTTTGTTTTTGGCTTGGACATTGTAGATAACAACATGGATTACTCGGCACAGGAAGCTCATAGAAAGTTGGTTTTGGTCTTGTTTTGCACTGCAGACGTTAGGGTTAGTAAATCTACAGTCGGTTTGCGCTAAACTTTGGTAACTTCACATCAAAATGAATGACGCTGTAAACTTTTAGCATATCGAAAAATAAAAGGGAAAACATCATGCTCAGCGTCTTTGGTCATTTTATCTAACTCTGTATGGTTGATTTAATTTTGCTGCGCACCATTGTAAAGCCTGTTGTTGATATTGACCAACTTTGATGGTCGTGAAAAATACAAGTGTTCGTGATAAAGGTCACTATTTTGAATGATGCTTTTGTTGACATGCTCGGTTTGAAGAGGACTGTGTATTATATAGTATTAAATTGATTTTTAATGCTAGTGTAGTTAAAAAATACAGACTCTAAGCTTTCCAACCATACCATGGACATGCACGTACTATGTATGAGAGCCCCACACTGCTTTTGAGCCGATTTTTTAAAGGGGAATTGCCCATGGACGGGCAACGGAGTTTCTAACAGGTTAATTCCCAGCCGACGAATTGTAATTTTACATCCTTTGTTAAAAGTTCGCCAGAATTGCCTTTATGAAAGTGCAAATTCATTTTAGGCCTCTAAGGACGCTTGTGCACTGCCCCTGTTCTTCTTAGCCCCTCTGCGCAGAAGCCAAATCTGGCTATTTATGTGTTACCTTATTTAAGGCTTTATAATTCAAGATTGCAGCTTCACAGTGAAGAAGGGAATTGTTAACTGAGTCAAGACACTTGAAGCATTTAGAATTCCATCGTATTTCAGTTTATTTTCATGATTTTGGTAGAGCAAAAGGGCTGCAAACATAAAAAAACTTCATGAAAATTCAGCATTGAAAAAAAAAAAAAAAAAAAAAATACTGAGAATTGAAAAATGGCTGGAGGTTAAAACTATACATTTCTGGGATCATAAACTCCTTGACCACAAGTATTGCTCTAAGCATTAAATTCTAAATTAGCTACTTGCCAGGACCCAAATAACACAGCTTTCCAGGTGGCTCCCCAAACTCTAAGATCCTTCAAAATGGCGCACTGTCAAATCATAAAATAATCATATATTTATCACAAATCAACTTTTGACACATGAAATTCAATATGAATCAATGATTCTCTGGTTGAATTTAGCATGAGTTTATCAATAAAGGTGCAGTTGGACATCAGTGGTCACCAGTAACCTCTCCAAACACAAAACATGCCTTTTCTCCATGATAAGATTAGAATTTTGTCCATTTTTCTTCAGAGTCCCACAAGCCAGCACTGATACTCATTAAAGGAACTGATCATTTAATGGTCAGAGCATTCACCATGTAATGAAAAGCTAGCAGTTCCCACTTTCGAGCTCACAAC
Organism: Gymnothorax javanicus; assembly: GCA_029692085.1. Classification (NCBI taxonomy): domain Eukaryota; kingdom Metazoa; phylum Chordata; class Actinopteri; order Anguilliformes; family Muraenidae; genus Gymnothorax; species Gymnothorax javanicus. Next base: position 44,209,881 of record CM056202.1, on the reverse strand, counting down.
CTTATATACACACTTTCCACACCTTATAAGGAACAAGTATAACTACTAAATCAGTAACATCTGAAATATACCTTATTATAACAGAACAGACATTCCACTATCAGGAGAAACCAAAAATGCCACCATATGCAGTAGCTATTATGAGCAAAAACTAACGGTCACTCTTACTACCCAAAGTGGCAAACAAGCTCTCTGATCATCGTGGCTATGGTAAACCGAGAATAAAAAACAGCTAGCCAGCTAGCCGTAAGTAAAAAAATAATATTTAAAACTTCACTTACTCATAAAATGAACAAAAACCTTTCTCCATTTAATCCCTCCTCAAGAGACACACATATATTGGGTAGAAGGAACCCTCCAGTCCTGTTTCATTCGGAATAATTCCCATCGACCAAGTCCTTTTCTCATTTAAATCCCGTAAATGCAACTGAACACCTCAGGCCGGTTGTGGGAGTCTTTTTTCCTTTGAAATCACGTCCTTTTCAGCTGCGCAATCGAGCACAATGTTAAGAGAATACAACCTACCTTACTTTTACGCGAACATTTGTGATTGTCCAATCAATGTCTTTCAGTTACTGTGGAAAGTTTATGCTCTCTGGAATTTGACAAGAAACATGCCAATCAATAAATCATTACCAGGGAAGTTTCACGAGAGCGTGAACTATAAGTGTGCGTTATGCAGATGAGCCTTAGTAAATAATTGAGTGGTTGGCTATCAACATGAGTACTTAGGAGGATATAAGGGAGCACTGATTTCGTCGATGGAGGAATCTACGCGTAAATCCATGATAGGGAACTACGCATTTTTGATATGTGATGACTATAGTAGAATGACATAGTATCATGTCCAATTTTTGCTTCAGAAAACCGATTTTTGTGACTACTACTTGGGATACCATTGGCTCACTGTAGCTGAAGTGCTTGTTACAGAGGACAATGTTTTTTCCTGTCTTAAGAGATCATTTTTTGAAATGGCTGGATAGATAGTATGGGTAAGTATATTGAGCAGCTTGCACGTAAGGCTTAGCTGAGGAGTGTAATTCCTTTAACTCCTGAAAAACAGGGATGGGACTGAACTCCTCCATATTCTTTTTTTTTAATATTTTATTTTATAATTTTCAATTAAACAGATAGGAACATTACGTACATATAATCAAAGGAAGACAAAAAAAAACAAAAACAACAACACGGGCTCAGACATGCATTAAGAGGTACAAAGAAAAAAAAAGTACAAACATGGAAATAGAGTTGACCAACAAATGAGTATTCAAAGGCTACCAAGTGTATAAAATGCTTGTTAGTGCTATACGTTCAGTCCCAACTAAAACGTTGAAAAAGAGGCCAGGCAGGACATTTATCCCGCCCTGACCACATCCAGGTAGGCAAGAAATGGGTCCCAGAGAACCGAGAACTTCCCAATTGAGTTGGTCCTTAGAAACCTGAGTCTTTCCATCTGTAAGACTGAACTCATCCATATTCTAAACCGTGTTTGAGCACGGCTTGCTTGTGAATGTTCAATAACTGATCCGGGTATGCCATCTAGTGAGAGAATATTGTAACTTTGTGCATAAATTTGCAGCTCCATGTCCACTGGCGTCTACATCTGCACAGACGGGTTAAACTTAGGGTTCACCCGAGGATCAGTTATCCTCAGAGTTTCCATTAATTTGGGTACCCTAGTTGGCTGGATTCTTGGTTTTGTCCAGAGTAAACCAGAGTATGCCAGCTCTCTAATGAAGCCTCTTATTGGTTGATTACCAATATGGTCATTCCGGAAGACTTGCTCATATAGCCGGCCTTGAGTAGCCTGCTAGGGTTTTGTTATCTGTTTTTTTTTTAAGAGATTTATGAGTTTTTGCTCCTTCACAGCTCCACACTCTCTCTCAGTAATTTTGAAGGGCCATATGAACCTGGCTCAATTCTCTCTGTTGAACTGTGATTATGGTAATACTTTGAGTTCAGAATATTTAAGAATATTTTACCACCACAGTCATAAAAAGAATATCTGCGGATCTTCCACATTTAACTTGGTAAGCATTGTAAAGGTTCAAAAATACTGCACTACGCTGTACGTGTTCATTAGCGAAATAAGCTTAGTACTTTCGTGTATATATACACATATACTCTATACTGTATATCCACTCAAAGCCTGCAAATTAAAAAAGAACCGATAACAGATTGCATAATTGAAACTAACACTGAGGCCCAGTGGAACACATCAGTCAAAAGCGTGATTAATCAAAGCAGTGCAGTGCATGTGTATCTTGAAGATGACATTCATTTCATATCAAAAGGAATTAATCAGGTTTCTCACAGAAATTTAGGGCAGTGTACTACAAAACCATCTTATCCATGCCACTTCTATTATATAACTAAATGTGTCACATTCAAATAAATAAATAAATAAATAAAATAAAAATGAAGGTCTCAGTCTTGCACTGTAAGCAAACACCAACACCACTCCACACGACCAAGCCCCCCAGAAATAAGGAACAAAAAAAAAAAGTGGGTACCTGCATCATGGAATATCTTGCTTTGTAGTGCTTGCTTTCAATTTCAATCTTAAGCTTGTTTACTTGCCTGTCTTGAACTTTCCAGCTGATGTGTGTCAACCATGCTGCCCATGCATTGCTGGTTCATGACTGGGCTGATTCATGCTCACTATGAATTTTAACTTTTCCAATCTGCTGTGTCGCTGTTTTAATGATCTTATTTGATACAATTACTGTTTGGATAAAAAAGCATCTGCCAAATAAATGTAATATAATTAAATTCCTAATGCATGAAACCATCTGTAATGTGAGTTCAATCACATAGCTATATTAAAATGCAGACAAGTGGGCTACCTGAATCTGGGAAGTCTTGAGAATTCACAGAAGATTAATGGCTTTTTAATTCACATTGAGTGTATTGTATTGCTTACAGCCATATGCTTAGACCCCAAGGAACATTTGTGCTTTCTGTGCTTAGATAACTGTTAATGACCTGGAAATACTGCCCTGGTTAAGTGCATTGTTTTCCTACAATCGCTAATATTTGCTGACTTATACAGTATTAGACTGTAGTTAAAAGGAGCTCTTTCCTCATACAAATCTAACATAATATACTTTTCATGAAAAAATAATAAAGATAATGATGTTTAAGAGGCTAGGATCAATTCTAGAATTGATTACGCAGAGTATAATGAGACCAGCTGTTGGGAAAAAAATTTTCTGTATAGATTCTCGCATATGCATGAGCAATACCTGACAAATTCTGATACTGCAGCTTCATATGGGCATTCTGAAACTTTAACCCAGCTGAGCTTGCGCAGCTGTTTTGCTCTTTGCCTTAGTGCATCCATTTTGAGACATCTGATCTTGGCTCTTTGAAGCTTGCTAAATTCATTTGCATTGACAATCGTCGGATTGCATTAAATTGGATAATGAACAGCCAAAATCAAACTCTAACGAACAAATAACTTCAGCATGTAAGTTATCTGTTTATATAGATTTTACATTAGCCTTGTCGCAATGTCTTTCTGATGCAAATTAAGTTCAAATGATGTCATTGTTTAATGAAAAAAGGGCTTGATGATTTCAATTGCATCACCTGCAAATTTCAAACAGTGTATCTTTTTTTACCAGTGAATAATTATATATATATATATATATATATATATATATATATATATATATATATATATATTTTTTTTTTTTTTTTAAATCACCACAGCCATGCTTATGTAATTCATCCACAAAGGTGTTACTGGCTAATTACCAGTAGCAGCTCCTTTGTGACTTAGGTCTTGTCATTTTATTTTTATTTTACTCATTTAAGCAAGTTTCAACTGAACTAAGTGAAATTCAATGCTATCACTACGATGGCAACTCAAGAAATTTATGTGTAATTTCCCATGAACGCTGCATTATTTTCTTTTGTTTTCTGCCCCGAAATAACGAGATTAAAAAAAAAAAGACATTGTCCATCAGGCATGTACATGTGTCATGGTTTATCGTGTGGATTTGGCCACATACTGTATAAATGAGAATGAAATGACAATGAAATTCCTTTAATGGTATGCACTGCTGAATGTATACTGATGGACTTTAAAAACTTATAAGTCTGACTAGACAGAAATAGTATAGTTGGGTTTGGGGAACTTTAATTAGATGATTACATAATTGATATCCAGTTGTCTTCGAATGAGGAGACACAACAGTGTGTGAGGTCATGACCTTGTTTGTGTCTGTGGAGCAGGATTTGACAAATTATTGATGTAACCTCGTCCGGCTCCACTGATCACAATTGCAATGCTGTCAAATGCCTTAAAACGATCCTTGAGGTCATTAAGGCCAGAACCTGAGAGCATTTGCTCAAAGACACTACGACCATCCTGAGGTCATGTTCATGCAAGACAACGCACAACCTCACTCAGCACGTGACCCAGCAGCTTCTAGCCCAGAATGGTGTGCGAGTCATGGAATGGCCACCTTTCAGCCCTGACATGAAGTGCATCGAGCATGTGTGGGACCTGTTGGATCGGCGGGTTCGGCAACGCACTCCAGCGCCCAGGACAAGGGTGGAGCTCCAAGAAGCCCTTCTCCAGGAGTGGCAGGCCATTCCCCAGCAACAGCTCAACAGAATGGTGCTGTCCATGCCAAGACAAGTGATGGCTTTGTTGCAGGCACTTGGCGGTCACACTCGGTACTGAGATTAGAGTTGGTCTTTGTTGTTGATTTTGTTGTTAAACTTGTCATTGTTGATTCTTTTGTCGTTCTTATTTTGTTGATGTTATCTGACATTTTGTCAAAGTTGTTGCTATTGGGTAAAGTCAAGAAATAGTTACAAATCTGAATCCGAGTTTGGCTACAATTCTCGTTATAAGTTTTTAAAGTCCATCAGTGTATATCATTATCATGCATTGCATATAACAAAGCATACTGGGTTCTTATAAGGAAAAAGTGAAACGAAATGGAAGCTACTGAAGAATACATTCTCTGTTTGTGGGCATGGGGCACATTAATTTCCAATATTAGGCCAGCATCCCTTGTAACTACATTGCAAATCTCAAGTGAGTACTGTTGTCTTAAATGTGTGTCAGGCAGCTGAGCATTTGTAAGACTCGCGGCAAAGAATGTGGAAAATATCATTTGAGTTCCTTAAGTCAAGGTTGGGGCCAAAATGGATTTTTTGGGAATGTTTGAGAATGCCTCTAAAAATAATATATTTCTTTTGCGCTCGGGAAAATGATCACTCTCAAAGCAAAATTTTACAAATTTCTATATCTATTTATTGCAATGCATGAAATCTTTTTGTTAAATGCGAGAATAATAAATTGTAATACATCCTCATTTCTGAAAAGTTGGGATAGTTGGGAAAGTGCAACTAAAAAGAAAATGCAAGGACAAGGTATTTAACATGTTGACTGCCGACTACGAGATAGCTCATAATGGCGGGTCAGGGCCGGCGCTAGACCTGAAAATTCGGGGGCAAATATCCATCCCTTTATTGACAACTATTGAGTCACTGAGTGTAGTAGTGTTGTAACTCTAATTTTCCCATTTTTGAGTTAGACCCATACTTTGCAAGTTAAAATTAATATCTATTCAGGGCATACGTGGTCTAGATGTCACAGTGATGCATACTATACAGAGATTTTTAGTTATCCTCACTGCCATTAAGACAAAAAGCATGAATGCAACAGTGGTTTAACTGTCTGTACCCTTCAAAAGTCAAGGATTTGAAAGATGATCTCAACCTTGTACCGCCTGTCCACCACTCATTTTATCTGGGTCTCATCAAAGATGAAGATGGCCCAAACTTTCATACAGATGATGACAGCGAAGACAGCTGTGAGGAACAAAATTAGCTGAAGGATGACTTTCTCAGTGCTCAGCAGTTGGCGATACATTTCCCTTTTGATCTGTATTCTCTTGCTATTTTGTGTTTCCAATTCCAAGGATGCCGGAAATTAAAGCTATTGAGTTATTAAAATTGAGTTATTAATTTACTTGTCTTTAGTCTGTTACATTTGTTGAGACAGCCAGTGCAAGAGTGGTCTAACTTATAAAAAGGACCTTTTTCAGAAAATTTAGAGAAAGTAACCTCTGAAACATTACTTTTGCGGAAAAAAGTTGTGTTATCTTGAAAAACATGGTCATAAACTCTCAGGTTAACAACAGATGGCATACCCTACATGTGTCCTGAATTTTGTCCAGGGCTTGAACTTTGGCATAGATTATCTCAAAACTATGAAACATGGAGTTAGACCACTCTTGTCCTCAGGGGCTCAATTAGTCCTGGCTAATTCTAGATGGTTTTCCTTTATTAACATGTTTTCTAATTCAAGAATAATCAAGTGGGTGGGCTGCCGGATAGCTCACTCGGAAAAGCGTCGCCTTGCGAAGCAGAAGTGACTATCACGTTGCGGGTTCAATCCCCGCCTCGTACCAGCCGGCAGTGGTCAGCAGCTTTTTCAGAGTAGCCCAAAATTGGCTATTGCGCTGCAGGGTTGCAAATTGAGAAGGGACTGCAGGGGAGGGAAAATAATAGTTGCCTTGTTCGTTGCTCAAGCGCCTTCTGTTGGCCAGACAGGCGCTCGCCAGGAAAATTCTAAGCCTGTTCATGTCCGGGTATCCTCCGCCCTCGTTCTGAACTTGCGAAGATTAAACCAATGAGTGTATAGGAAGGGGTGGCTGACGGGCGCGTGCCTCGGAGTAGAGCCGCAAAATGTCTACACTCTCCTGAATTGGCAGCAAGGGGTAGCATACGAGCAAGCCTTGTGCCTTGTACATAGTTCACCAATTGGGCATTCCAGATTTGGGTGGGATTGGAGATGCCAAATTTAAAAATAAATAAATAAAGAAAGAAAGAAAGAATAACCAAGTGGCAATTGAAGACACGGCTTCTCTTCCCCATGCGATCTAACAGCGACAAAATAATGGGCTACATTTAGTACAGAAAAATTATTGAATTATAAATAGTCTATGCACTGGCACTCGGCGACAGCATTTCAAAACTCCTCAGCGAATGAAGGTAATTTTGGTGACCAGTATGTAGTTTCGTCCATTTACATTTTCCAATCGGACAGCTGTCTATTTTTTTACAGCAGGTTGCGTGACCGTGCTGCAAATACAGGTGTACGTACTTGTCGCCAAAATTACCCTTCATTCGCAAAAGAGTTCTGAAATGCCCTTCTTGCTGGAAAAAAAATTACCGTTGCTGAGTGCCAGTGCATAGACCTATTTATAATTAAATTATTTTTCTGTACTGAACGTAGCCCATTATTTTTTTGCTGTTAGATCGCATGGGGGAGAGAAGCTGTGTCTTCAATTGCCATTTGATTATTCTTGAATTGGAAAACGTGTTAACAAAGGAAATCCATCTAGAATTATCCAGGACTAATTGTTGTCAATAAAGAGATGGATATTTGCCCCTGAATTTTCAGGTCTAGTGCCGGCCCTGACCCGCCATTACGAATTATCTTGTAGTCGGTAGTCAATGTGTTAATATTTTTTCCATCTGTACTTTATTGTTTGATTGAAAAAAAACACTCATTCCAAATTTTACGCTTGGAGGACAGTCCAGAAACTTGGGATGGGTATTTTTACAATTGGTACATTACCTGTCCTTTAACAGCCCCTTGAGAAATTATTAAGAGAACTCATCCCATAATACTTTTATATCCAGAGTTTTAATTGCTGTATTTTGTGCTGTTGTATTTTTCTATTGGCAACAGAAGACAGGTCTGGACTGTAGTAAGGCCTGTGTAGCAGCCGCAGTCTCAAAATAGGAAGTGACGCTGTTGTCACATGGGCAGAACCTGGCTTATGTTGTCTTGTTGAAATAAGTTGGCGTATCCCTGCAGAGAAGGTCTCAGAACAGTGCGACCTGGCTGAAAGTGCGTGGAAAAGCCACACTTGTGTGGCACCAGATGCCATTGTGTTTAATACCTTGAATGAGTACAGGGATTTTTGCATAAAGCAATTACTATAGTGTATATATATATTTTTTTTTTGCCACTTATACTCCTGACTATATAAGCTCACATATTCAGAGTATCCCCCATAATGAGGTTATGAAGACAAGTTTTGAAAAAGATTTTTAATTGAACTATACCAATGTGCTTGAAGTGCAGATTCTCATCCAAATTTATGCACAGTCCCTCTCTTTCAAGGAGCGACGACGTTTGGGACAAGTCACTAAGCTGGTATTACTGATTAATCAGGCGTTGTCAAATCATTCGAACTACAGCGGTAAGACAGCTTTCAGTATCCAGTCTTCAGACTAAACTTTTAACTCCGTAAACCCCAATGTCCCTATAGCGGCAATGCCGGCATTACAGGATTTTCAAATGATGTGCCATGGGCCTCTAACCCATAAGCGCTTAATTGCTTTCATGCTGTTCCTGGTTAAGATTGCTTGATTATTAATCACACAATTTATTTACTGAATAATCAAGACTAATTTATAAGCCTGTAATTATTAAGAAAGTATAAAGAAATGACAGAACACTGTAGGGCTACACTGACAACATACTTAATAGTGATATTGTATGGATGGAAAAAGAAACAAATGATTCAAAATAACTAATTAACCCAGTGCTTTTCCTGAATTTCATCACCTGTTCTCGGATTTTTTTCTGCAGTGCAACCTAATTTATTTTACGATTGCACTTAATCAAAATGTTTTCTGCTATCAAAAGGCTGCATTTGCAGGAAATCATAGTTGCACATTGGTTGCCGCACAAAGCAATAATAATTAATTTATGAAATTACCAACACTTCTAGCATTGAAACGTTGGTAATTTGATAATTCAGTAAATTGTTTATTTGTGCATAGTGAAAGTTTGACGCATGGCATGCATTTAAAATCATTGAAAATGCATGCCATGTGTCAAGCTTTCAAAATAGCAAAGTCATTCATGAAGTCTTTGCTGTCCAGCTTCTGGGAAAGTTGTAGGAAGGCTATGATAATAGATTGTATGAACGGCAATTATCTAATTAATTAGTCACACAATCTAAATTTTATCTAAATACCATCATCAGCAGCATTAACGACATAACATGCTACTTCAAGCTGGAATTTTGAGAAATTTCGGTTAATTTCCATCCATGCAGTCTCGTATTTTATCCTGCCTCTGACGTAAAGCTGTATGTCTGAATCGTTAATGGCAACGCAGCAAATTGGAAGCCTATTCGCTCAGCAAATTAATTCAATGAATTATCCGATTCTTATTCAGAAACAGGTTGAGTGTTAACCTGCATTATGGTAATGTCACCAGTTGAAGGCACAGCTTTATTTTTACGTAAGCAAACTTAACACATAGACCTGAGTTGGCAAAATGTTTTCTTTGGCATATCATGCCCATCGAACGTGGACGCAGAAAAAAAATGCACCATTTTGAGAGCTGCAGGATTGCAGAAGCTTTGTTAGACATTAACATTTTATGTTACCGTTAATGTGGACAGGAAAATGCTTGATAACCATTGCACCAAGCAATAACGCAAACTGATGGGAAATGGATACGGATTGATCCTTGCAACTGAACAAATTGATACTCAGTTGCTAATAAGGAAACCAAATTGGGAACGGCTTCGGCGATTTAATGTGCTTTAAGGCAAGGTGAGAGCAGCAGCATCGTCTCTCCAATGACAAGTCCCGAGTGGAATAGTTTAAATGCCTTTTGAGCCTGCTATTGGCCTTTGTTAACATGAGGACCAGAGTTGCGAGGCTGTGAATTAAGAAAAAAAAAGATCAGATATGTAGGCAAAAGATTTATGTATTAAAATCAAATTTTTATCAAATATAAATATTTTTATTTGGACTTAAGAAGCAATGTCAAATACCTAATTGAAGCTAATGCAGCCGTCATTGTGTTGGTAGTAAGATAGATGGTGTGGGTGTGCTTTACTGTGTCAGGACCTGGGCTATTTGCCATGGTTGACAAAGCCATAAATTTCACTTCTTACCAAAAAATCCTGAAGGAGAAGCGCTTGTCATCAGTCCATGATCTGAAATGATAAGGTTGCACAGTAACACAGTGACCTGATGGACAAGAGCAAACCCACCTCTCAGAGCTCAAAAAGAAACCTGTTGAATGCAATCCTTGACATTGAGATGCTATGGCGAGACCTTTAACAGGCAGTTCATAGTCACTGCACCCAACCCCCAATATTGCAACAATAAAACAACTTTGCAAAAAGCTGTAGGCCAGCATTCCTTCACAGCAATGCGAGAGGCTGATTGCCAGTTATTGGAAGCATTTGGATGCAACTAAAGGTGCTTCGACTAGTGATGAAGTTTTGCTTGGGACTGCTATTTTTCATGGATAATATACAGATGTGGGATTATCTTATTCCTCCACTAAATTAAATGATAGTTTAAAAACTCATTGTTTTCACTGTTCTTTGACTGTTGTGCTCCTTCATTTTCTACTTGTCCCATTTTAAATTCAGTTTGAAGATAGAACCATTTAGCGGGCCAAATATACAAACATAGAGAAAATCAAGAGGGGGCAAATAATGTGTCATGGCACTGTAGGAGCATTTACCATTTCAAGTAAAAGCCTAAGGATGTATGCAGGAAACGTGAGGGAAATAGAAAAAAAAAGACTGACGTGCTCTAATGATAAAAAACTCGATTAAAAATATTGCAAATTGATAGATGACTATGGTCACTGACTGGGAAGGAAAACGACAGTACAATTAAACACAATAAAACATTATTCTAGACATGCTAGACATTATTGCACAATCAAAAGCAGAAAACATCAGGGATTTTTGAGACTGATGAAAGCTTAACATCTAAATAATGCACTCTGTACACTGTTATAAATTTACTGAATTTAACAGTAAAATTAATGCATTGTTTCCTTGTTATTTTAACTGTAAGTAGAGTCCTGCGTGCATTTAACTGTGGTTTACAGTTAACATACATGGAAGTCTGTTATAAACTTATTGTAAAATTACAGTTAAAATAACTGGCAAAAAAGGTGCCAGTTTATAACAGTGTAGTAAAAATAATTACCCAACTATCCACACTCCTTATTTGTTTCCGTAGTTCCGTAATTTTATGCCGAGTACAGGCTTGAAGACATCTCTGTGCATAATTTTGGGATTATTTTATTTAGCAATTGTTGATATACAACCCCAATTCCGAAATAGTTGGGACAAAGTGTAAATTGTGAATAAAATCAAAACGCAATGACTTTCAAATCACACCAGCCAGTATTTTATTCACAATAGAACAGAGATAACATAGCAAATGTTTAAACTTAGAAATTTTACAATTTTATCCACAAAATGAGCTCATTTCAAATTTGATGGCTGCTACATGTCTCAAAAAAGTTGGGACAGGGGCCTGTTTACCATGGTGTAGCATCCCCTCTTCTTTTAAACAGAGTGGAGGCATCTGGGCATTGAGGAGACAAGTTTCTTGAGTTTAGCCATTGGAATTTGATCCCACTCTTCTTTAATACAGGCTTCCAGCTGCTGGAGAGTTTTGGGTCTCCTTTGACAACTTTTTGTTTAATTGTGCGCCAAATATTCTCAATCGGTGAAAGATCAGGACTGCAGGCAGGCCAGTTCAGCACACGGACTCTTCTACTACGAAGTCACGCTGTTGTAATAGCTGCAGTATGTGGTTTTGCATTGTCCTGTTGAAATATACAAGGCCTTCCCTGGAATAGATTTTGTCTGGAGGGGAGCATATGTTGCTTTAAAACCTTTATATACCTCTCAGCATTCATGGTGCTTTTTAAAACATGCAAGTGTCCCACACTATATGCACTAATGCATCCCCATACCATCAGAGATGCTGGCTTCTGAACTGAACGCTGATAACAGGAGGGGTGGTGTTTCTCCTCTTTAGCACAGAAGACACGACGGCCATGATTTCCAACAAAAATGTAAAATTTGGACTCGTCTGACCACAGGACACTTTGCCACTTTGCTACAGTCCATTTTAAATGAGCTTTGGCCCACAGAACACGACGGCGCTTCTGGATCATGCTCAACAATGGCTTCCTTTTTGCATGATAGAGTTTTAGGTGGCATCTGTGGATGGCACGGCGGACTGTGTTTACAGACTGGTTTCTTGAAGTATTCCTGGGCCCATTTAGTAATGTCAATGACAGAATCATGCCGGTGAGTGATGCAGTGACGTCTGAGGGCCCGAAGATCACAGGCATCCAGTAAAGGTCTTCGGCCTTGTCCCTTACGCACAGAGATTTTTCCACTTTCTCTGAATCTTTTGATGATGTTATGCACTGTCGATGATGAGACCTTCAAAGTCTTTGCAATTTGACATTGAGGAACATTATTTTTAAAGTATTCCACAATTTTTTTACACAAGCCTTCACAGGTTGGAGAGCCTCTGGCCATCTTTACTTCTGAGAGACTCAGCCTCTCTAAGACATCCCTTTTATAGCCAATAATGTTACACACCTGATGCCAGTTAACTTAATTACTTGCTAAATGTTCTTTCAGCTGATTCCCTTAAATATCAATTGCTTTTTCAGCCCTTTTTTGCCTGTGTCCCGACTTTTCTGAGACCTGTTGCAGCCAGAAAATTTGAAATAAGCTCATTTTGTGGATAAAAATGTAAAATGTCTAACTTTCAACATTTGAGATGTTATCTATGTTCTATTGTAAATAACATATTGGCTCATGTGATCTGAAAGTCATTGCATTTGGATATTATTCACAATTTACACTTCGTCCCAACTATTTCGGAATTGGGTTGTATTTTTAATGAACCTTTAAAAATATAAATTTCCTTTGAACAGCATTGGATGGCAGCTAACAGTTGCTGCCAGATAAAAAAGAAAAAAGAAGATTTTAAGCCAACATAATATGGGAAAAAAAAACTAGAATTTACTTGCATTTCCATTTTTTGATGCAGTTGAATGGATTGCTACATTGTGAAAACCATGCATTTTGTATTCATCTGCTTGCAAATGAAGTAAAAATAGAGGTGTAAAAACAACATATACGGCACTCTTCAAATAATTCACACGCTTCAAGAAGTTCAGCAAAGTATGCTGTATTTCTTCAGAATAAAGATATATGTCATGTTTGTTCACACTCCTCATTCCATTTTCGTGGGCATAGTACTTTAAACGACAGTGTAGAAACTATTAGAATTAGCAAGATTCAGATCATTTCAGTGATGCGATTGTAAACAGCCTCATGTTTTACAAAGGTGTTTATCTTCATGGCTTGAGAAGGCTTGAAATTTTAAAATGGGGCAGATAGTGTTGTTGCATGCTACCCTGAAGGATGTGGGTACAAATCAAGGTGGGAGCCTTTCTGTGGGAAGTTTGCATCTTCTCACCTTATCCATAAAAAAAAAAATAAATGTATGAATAAATAATGGAGACTCTAAAATGACCATAGCTATGAGTATGTGAATGAATGGTGTGCAATGGATTGGCAGACCTTCCATGGATCTGCTCCTGCCTCTCGCCTACTGTAAGCTGGGATAGGCTCCCAACATTCTGCGACCCTGCCCTGGAATAAGTGGGTTTGTCAATGGAAGGACGGGTTATTCATTACCATACAGTAAATGTGCGTATATACATAAAACACATGAGGACAGAAAAGTTTCTTACGCAGCCCTGACAATATAAGCATAGTTTCTTCTCTATGTATTTTTACAACTTTTATGTGCTTGTCTTCTGTAAGCAGGGATCACTGTACATTTATAGAAGTATCACTGCTGTAAAAGTGAAAACAACAGTTCTACATTGATGAGCTTGTTGAGTGTCTTTTGCACGTTCTGCATTTCACACAACTGCAATCTGAAACCTGTTTTAAAGGCTCTGACATTACCAATAAACTCGCCTGCATACATTGTTGCCTCTTGTATAGGGTGAATTCACTTTCAGTATCTTTCCTTATGACTGTCTAATATATTTTTCATTTCATGTGTTTTAATTTCACGTCCTTTACTTTGCCTTGCTTAGTTCTCGCTCAGAGACAATCAGGTGTCTTTTTTAAAATCTCAAAAGATTGCAGCCTTTCCTTCTCTTTAACCTACAGAATCTACTTTTCTTTGTTGCAGTGGAAAACTTCCCTGCTTGTTTTATGCAATCAGACTCACTCAGCAGTGTATTATAGGGGGATAACTTAATAATAACTGACTAGACCATGGTTCACAGTCTGAATGTATGAAGGTTTGCTGTGTGTTGCACTCTATCAGTATTCACAAAGCAGAGGAGGCGAAAATAAAGCCCACCTGCCTCATTGAAACAGCTGAATCAGGAAGAGCACCACCTGGCAAACTGACATAAAAGCATAAAAAAAACCAGAAAATGTAATGTGTGCCTCTCTCTTTCTCTGACACGGGCAGCTGAAATGAATAAATCACAGATCAGAAGCCCTTGATCCTTTCGCCTCAATCCAAATGCCTTTTGTCTGCCCATTAACAAAGGAAAACAGATAGAAAAAATGCAAATCCAAATTCAGTGTCCTTGGGAATTTTTGTTTTTTGTTAGTACTGGAAATAAAATGCATTAAAATGGCATATTTCAGTGGATATAGAATGGGATTATATACGGTTGGTTTGTGCAGTGATGTGAAAAGGTATGTGCCCCCCTAAGGTGCATGTACTTTATAGATGTCAAAAGACAGAACTTTGGTATATGTCTGGGAATATGGAATATTAGGTCAGTAGAACATTAGCTCTTTAGAGCGCCACCTTTGGTCAAATAGTTATCCACCCAGCATAGTACCAAGCTAAACTCTTCATTTTCAGAAAAAAAAACTAGCTTTGTGTATCACCCTTCAAAAACAATTTCTTTGGTACATTTCTGGGGATGGCCAGTATTTGCATCAGCCTACAGCGCCCTCTGGGGGTGAAATTTTCTGACTTTTGATGTTGAATATCATCTACACTGAAAATACTACCATTGAAATTTTACTGATACTATAATATACCCCAAAGGGACTATGTATCCAGAGAATTTCAGATCTCTATCTTGCTGGGTAAACAAAATAATGCCACCTAAAATAGGCACAATCTGCTATGAAATTTTTTTGAGTTTTGAGTTTTCCTTCAACTTTGGCTCGAAAGCTTGAAAGTGTGGATACTACCAAAAAAATGCTTGGTATTCCAGAAAAAAGAGTTCCAAAGCACAAAAAACGGCATTTCCCACCACAGTACATATCTGGGTTACAGAAAAAATATACAGAAAACATTGCCCAAAAATCAATTTCGACCATCTTTCTGACCATCCATTGCACTAACCCAGCAAGATACCAAGGCACTATTCACTGAAAATGACAGTCTTGTTGTGAGTAAACACATAATAAAGCATTCTAGATTGGTAGATGTCTGGGATGTTATTTTATTTCCATTCCCATTTTCAATCTTGATTGTTATTTCTCAAATAATTCCGGCTCGATAAAGTAGTTACGCAGCTTGGCGCTGATGTGGTGCTGATGTCTAACCGGCCTTAAAGTGTCACAGGTCATGATAAAAGTATAACATATTTAGTACTGTGTACCCTTAAGTCATGATAGTTGATGTAAAATGTGTTGTCAACAGCAAAAGTGAGCCACTTTAGTGGCTTCCAGGTGGCGCCACCAGCAGGCAAAGTGAGACACGGACCTAAAAATTCAGATTTTTCTGTGAGACACCCATATCTACCTAATGTGCCAAGTTTCATTCAATTCCAGGGGGTCAAGTGCGTACCGAATGTCAATCTCTCATGGAATGGCTCTTAAATGTTTCAGATCGTCAAACTAATATCAATATTAGACAAAGATAACTTGAGTTAACACAAAATGCAGCTTTTAAATGATGATTTCAAAAGCTATTCAACCCGACTTGGCCCTGTGTGAAAAAAGTAATTGCCCCCTTTGAGACTAAATAAACCAAATAAAATAATTTAATTATTGATTGGGTTCAACTAACTAGACACACCTGGGCATGATAACTGGCAGCCCTGGTGAATCTAAGCATCACTTAAACACAACCTGTCTAACAATGTGATTCAGGCAAAAAGCAGCACATAATGCTGCCATCTTAAGAAACTCAAGAACAAATGTTAAATAAAGTTGATGACATCTATCAGTCTGGAAAGTGTTACAATGTCATTTCAAAGGCTCTGGGACTCCAGCAACCCCAGTTACAGCCAGTATCTACAAAAGAGAAAACTTCAGACTGTCGTGAACCTTCCCATTGGCTAGCTTATCAAAATTCTTCAGAAACCGCATTGACAGCTCAAAGATGAGGTCACAAAACAAGCCAGACTAACATCTAAAGGACTGGAGGCCCACTTGCCTAGTTAAAGTCAGTGCTCACAATTCCACTATAAGAGTGAGGCTGGGCAAAAAATGGTGTCAATGGGAGAAGGCGTAACCGCTGACCAAAAAGAACACATAATCTCATCTTACATTTGCCAAAAAGACATCTAGATGACCGCCAAGACTTTTGGAATAATATTCTGTGGACTAATGAATCAGAAGTGGATATTTCTGGAAGACATGGGTCCAGTCACAGCTGGCATAAAGCTAACGCAGAATTCCACAATAAGAATATCATGCCAACAGTCAAATAGGGTGGCGGTAGTGTGATGGTAATAACATTTGATGGCAGTTTTTGCACTGCGTTGCACTGTACAGTGTATATTCTGTTCATGAGTTGCTGTCCTTTTTAAATGGTGACTTAGGGTAACCAGTTGCACAAGTTCACATCACTCATGTTTGTAATGGGAAGAGGAGGAAGGGTGACTGGGGAGGAGACCAACACACCAGATTTCCCACCACAATCATAGGGAGTACACGTGAACTCCGTGCAGGAAGGCCCCAGGCCAGATTCCAACACACCGTCTTCTACCTATGAAGCAACAGTACTACCCACTGTGTCACCCAGCCCTAACGTGCATTTATTTAGCTAAGGGACATATGTTTTAAGAGTTTTACTCAAAAGATCAGTTTGAGAGTCTTTGTAAAACAAGTGCTTTATTCAAGCACTACGGGGAAGCATGGATAAATAATTGAATTTCACAGGAGATGCACTGTTAGAAAGAGCATGGGAAAGGAAATGTCAATTTAGTCGATCAGAAGGATTTCCCTTTTCCTCACTGCTTGTCTTTGATTAGCGGTTAAAAAAAAAACTGTCAGTTCAAAATGTTCAGCTCCTGAGATGCATGCAGTAAACCAAGCTAATGTTGTTTCACCATTTAGTTTGTGAATGAAGAATATTTAGAATCCTGTTATGTGATTCCCCCGACCCTACACAATACTGTCAGTATGGTGCATTGTCTTAGGAATTTGTAGCTGGCGAGGGAAACAATAATATGTGAAATTTAAGAAAAAGAATGAAGAATGCAACAATAATGGGCTTGTATGCTAACAAACTTTGGGCCGGTGCTTACCCCATTCCACATCGGAAAGCACTCACTTCACTTGCTCTTGAAGCTGACAGCCAAAACCAATGGTTCTCGTCATCAGTTTAGTTTGTTTTTTGAAAGTGTTGGTGGTTAATGCGTCATTCTCTGGATTCCAAACAATTGATCTGCCGGGCACCGTTTTCCATGCCAATTTCTTCCCAGCTATTCCAGATTCCAAATTATACAATCCTTCCACCTTCATCACATGACACTGCCAGGAACCGCCCTGCTCCAACCCACACAATAAATATTGCTACACATGCCCACCAGTGCCAGTAATTATAGAATGGATGTTAACCTCATATGTAAAAATAGGACTTTGGAAATCCCTGTCTCCCACCATGGCATCAGATATGGCAGAATTATCTGTCTCTTGCATTTGAATCATCAAATTTTTGTGAGAGTAGCAGGGACCAGAGTGAAACACCTGCGACTCTAGCACTGAGACCAGTCCCTCCAGGGCTTTATTAGTTAAGGGCAAAGGCAGTATACATAAAGTAATTTGCAAAAGGAATTGGTGGATTTTAAAAAAATGATTAACGTAATTGCTCCTTTTGGCGTTTAGCGACATCTTTGGGGAAAAAAATGTCACATGCAGAAGTTTTGATATGAAAGAACAGGTCTCGCATTCAGCTTTTAAATTTGTATGTGTGAAAAATTAATGATTTATTTATTTATTTAAGCAGGGAACCAATCTAAGCTGAACTGGTAAAGGATTAATTTCCCACTATCTCTGTATCAAACATTTGTGTTTGTCAGGGATTGCCTTTCAGGTGCTTTTTAATAAAATTAAATAAATTTTACTTCTATTTATTGTATATTTGGCAATGATGAAACAAAGTCCTGCCTACTCTTGTGTCTCTGGTATAAAAAAAGGTGCATTTTTTTAGTATCTAATGATAAAAAACAAAATGCATTACCCTTTTACAAAAATTAAGGCCAAGATGACAGAACCTAAAAAAAGTAAATAAATAAATAAAAGAAAGGAAGAAAGAGAGAACAACCTAAATGGTTCATTTCCCTCGGGGAAGTTAATTTTAAGAAACAAAGCTATCAGAGGCTTACAAAGCACATTAGTGTGGCAGAGAAAAGGGGAAAAAAGATATACTAATTGCACAGAACATCTTATCAGTTTACTTTTAAGCAAGCTTTTGTGGATGCAATGAAAAACGATTGGTGTTTCATAGGGAAATATGCAAATTACCACATAATCACAATATTGCAGGACAAGATAAATTCCTAAACAATCACTAAAGGACCTAATTACCTTCTCCTCACCAATAGATTTATGCTAGGTTTCTTAATTGCAGCCCAACATTTTAACGAGCATCTCAACAATGCATAAATAAAGCTGACAAAAGTGAAAACAATATTCATTCATTTCCCGTTCTCTGAGCTTTCCCTTTTTTCTTTGGGGAGAAAAAATAACAACAAAAAAAGAGAGAGAAAAAAAAACAAATAAGCAGCGAACTGTCCTGGTAGAGGCCCACTGTAGCACACCTGCCGTTGCACAAACCACATCATTAGCTGATACAGCACACTCCTAATGCAGACCTATAACTCAAACTCAGCTTAATCCACCCACAGAGTCTTTTATGGCTTCTTATTAAAATATCTAGTGGTAAAACACACTTGAAGATACGTTGTATTTCTCAGCAACCCAGGTGGTCTGGATACCCGTGGCAGGTTAACCACAGATAACATTGGAACACTTGCTATTAACTGCTGTTTGTTTTTCCCCAAACATTTTCAGCAAGCTGAAGGTTTTCTTTAATAGTCAGAATCTATTTGCTGCGATGTCCCCGTGTGTGCCGTCAGTCCGAGGCGAACTCATTGGCAGTGACGGCCTAAATGCTTTTCTTCTCTCCTCACAGGCCCATCTCCATGCTGACATGTTCAATTGAAAGTGATGGCGAGAGATTCCAGAGTCATGTTCAATATCCCATGGCCAGAATGAGTACATACACAGTTTTTTTTTTTGTTGTTTTTTAGTGTCTGATTTGGAAACCTTTTGCTGGAGCTACAATTCAATACACCAATAATAATATTTCATGGTAATTATATTTTGTTATTACACAAAAGCCATAGGGAGCTTAAGTTCACTGAAGAGATGGGAGAAAACACATCAGGAATGCTGCTATCCTGGACTACTGTATCTGAAAGAAAACAAAAACAACAATAATAATACATTATGTGGTTTATGTGAAGTGCTTAGATGTAAGTCATTTCATCTTTCCTTTTTATCTGTGACATGACACTATGCATTGAAGTTTTCATTTTCCTTTAAAAAATGTCCTCATTTTACATAAAACAAAGTGAGATAGATTTTCTTCAAAAGGCATTGAGAAGATTGAAATAGACCCGCTCAGCTGTCAAAAGGGCACTGCCCCAGGTCCCGGAAAACAGTGATTGAATATTCTGTGCACGT
Source organism: Gymnothorax javanicus (assembly GCA_029692085.1). NCBI lineage: Eukaryota > Metazoa > Chordata > Actinopteri > Anguilliformes > Muraenidae > Gymnothorax > Gymnothorax javanicus. Next base: position 44,190,073 of record CM056202.1, on the reverse strand, counting down.
TCAAATCCGCTTCACAGAGCAAGCGCCTTCTTTAATTGCCCTCTCTGGAAGACCCCAGGCCGTGGAGATTTCCCCCTGACATTTGTTTAATGTCCCATTAGCGCTAATGAACCTTCTTTTTGCAGCGAGACAGAGAGCACAATGAAATTTGCCCCTGGACTGCACTGGTGCCCTGCTACCAGGAGCTTATCAGTCCAGAGCAAAAGTGACCAATTGAGTCAGTACGTTTATGGTGAATTAGCTCTCCAGCTAAGCACCAAAGTGTCAGATTGAAATTTCAGCTGCATAGTTAGAATGGGGGGGTTGGGTGTATTAGTGGGCTGTGGGAGTAGGAGGTCAGGAAGGATGGAAGACTGTTTAATTTTTTCTGCCTGGCCCAGAATTACTAAATATTTTAAGAATACCTTTACGTTGAGAGGTTTCATATCTCATTTATACAGAAACACTGCTGAACAAATTGATTTTTACATGGTAAGCAGAATGTTTTAATGTACATTTCATATGATATAATATGTTGCAATTCACGTGTTCAGTATCGGCCAACCCATAACTGAATTTCAAACTACTTACTTCTGGTATAATTCATCAGGGCTTTATATGCCAATCCAGATCACAATGCATAAAAAATGGCTACTGCTTTAAAAGATAAACGTGAAAGGACTAGTTTGGCATTATGAATGCTCTCATTCTGCTCTGGTATTATTGAACAGTTCAGACAAAGGACACAAAACAAGTGGCAGCTGATGAGCTGAAAATAGAGTATAGAGAGTATGTATATGAAGACCACAAAGGAAAAACGATCAGATCAGGTCCGAATTGTACATTTTTGTATATTTTATATAAGTTGTATTATATAATATTATAATATGTATAATAATATATAATAATATTATATATTATTATAATATTTTATATATTTATACTTTTTGCATATTTTTTCAGTGCTTTGTTTCTAAGATCGTTTTGAATTTTTAGTTCATCATTTCTCCACAACGTGAAAATGTGACTCTGATCAATCCATTGTGTCTTTATATAGATAGAGGAAATAGAATATGACATATAAGTGAAACTAAATGAGTTTTACAGTTTGGTATCTGAGAAATCTGAAATGGCACACAGTGCCAGTTTGGAGACGCCACCGAGACATTCCCGAAGTTAAACCTCTCTAATTTTGCTCTGATTTACTTGATTAGAATAAACTTTGCCACAGATAATGGTGAGATTCTGTGCTGTAATTTTTTAGAGGTTTCAGACTGCAACTAAATAATTTCATAAGTGATAAAAGTAAAACTTAGTCAGGCGCAAATTACATCTTTCATTTACTCTGTATCCCATCTTCATTTACTCTGACACAGTGACATATATTACACCCTGACAAAAATCCCCAAAGTATTAGCTTTATTATGATACCATCATTACTCAAATGGATCAAGTAGTTGCAGAGATATACTCATTTGATTTTGGGCATGTAATTTTCATCCCAGAGGCTCAGGGCTTCAGAGGTTAAATCCTTGGAAACACTTCAATTTTACGATTAATTAAATTGTAGCAAGTGGTTTCTTTGGCTAAGAAGACATGATTTATAGCTTCTGTTGCCTAGCTATGATTAGAGTTATTTAGTTTCGTCCAACAAATCCTCAGACCCGAACGACCATGTATGTTGTTTTTTCCCTACTCTCTGATATGACTCATAGGTGTGTTTCCTAAATTACCGTTCATAATAGCAAAAAACAACGAGTTAGACAAATATTATGGTTTGGGTCAAAGTTACAGCTTTCTTCAGGTTAAAAAGTGTGTTTTTTGAAAGACAGTCTTGACATGCAGTTTCACATGTTAAACTCACTGTTGGAAACGGGAATCAAACTGCTCATGGGGAAGTCCAGTGCTTTGTTGAGCTGAACACTACCCTAAGCTCCTCCTTGCACTGACTATCTCACCGTAGAAGGACGTCATTGCATTTCCTCCCTTGCTACAGTTAATTATTATACCGGCCGCTAGCCAACATTTATCATTTGAATGTAAATAAAAGTCGTTTGAGGTGCTTGCATTTTCAACCTATCCGTTCAATTTTCATGAGAGGACGGTCACATTTTTGGCAGCGCTCAGAACACCATTGCATACAGTTACCCAGTCTTCCAGTGTTTCTCAGGCCTTTGTTTAAAAATAAAGGTCAATTTGACAGTATTTCTTGGGTTGGTTTGAGAACAAACCCAATCTACCGTGTTTGTTTGGCCTGTATTTTAGAAAATAGCCCATCTGCAAATGCTTTTTAGGCCAGCAACTGGAGATCTTAGCCAGTTGGCCGTTGTTTTTAGGCCTGTATGTAAGATCATAGCCAGTTTCCCAGTGCTTTTCAGGCCAGAACTTGGCTAGTGTTTCTTATGCCTGTATGTGAGATCATAGCCAGTCTGCCAGTGTTTTTCAGGTCTGTGTATGAGATCTTAGCAAGTTTTCCAGTGTTTTGCAGGCCTGTATGTGTGACCATAGTCAGTCAACCAGTGTTTCTCAGGTCTGTGTATGAAATCATAGTCAGTCTGCCAGTGTTTTGCGGCTTGCATGTGAGATCAGAGCCAGTCTGCAAATGTTTCTCAGGCCTGTGTTTCAGAACATAGGACAGTTAGCGCTTGTTGCACTCCCCTCGCTCTTTCTCTCCTGGGCACTCATCCCTCCTGCTCTCACTCATCTTTTAAAACAAACACAGAATCCATATAATAACACTTTGGCCTTTCAGCCCACCCTTACAATCCATAAATATTGAGTTTCCAAGACCTAGCAAATAATAATCCTTTACTCATACTCAGCAATGCCTATGATCAGCCTTTCAAGGTTACCCTCTCTGATTATGCCCGCTCTCTGATTCTCAGTATTCAGTGCCTTGTCTCTCTTTGTCTCCCCTTCTTTCTCCCTCTCTCTTCTCTCAATTGTTTTAGAAAGCCTTGAAATTATATATTAGAGACGATTTATGCAGAGAAAAGAGACACAGTCTAGCATGTTACATTAACAACAATCCTCTCCACTCCTTAATTCAATTAAAAATAGCTAATTAAGATCACTCATATCGCTGAAAATAGGTTTAGATTTGCCTTGCATGGCATCTCTAAAATATTCAGGATCAGTGAGATATCATTTTGAAATAGGCGAGGATAGATTCAGAGAAACTGCCCAACCACAGTGCAGCCACATTGCCAAATTGAAATGGCATGGCACTTCAGAGTCATAAAAAAGGAATCAATAGTAATCTCCGCGGTGATCTCCCAGGAAAAGATCTGTTTCAGTTCGCTTCCAGCCCCTGAGGTGAAAAGACTCTGTCTTTTTGAATTGTGTTTGTGAGGCACAGGCTAGCATGTGGCTGTACTTTCATTTAATGATGTAGACATGTTCACAGTGTGGACACAGTGTGAGATGTTTTGTTAGAGTTTTCGAGAAGGGTGTATGTACGTAAAATGCCACCATGCAGGATGAGGGATCTTCTGTATAATCACAGCCACCTTTTAACCAAAAGCAGGGACTCCCTATTAACAGTGTTTTCAGCTTTGTTGAAAAATCAGTGGTGAACATAAACTGTATAAAAAGATGGACGCAGCACCCCGGTCTGAAAAGTGAGGCCAATGGGGAAATCTCAAAAATTTGCGTTATATTTAATGGCCAGCAGATGGCGACGTCGGGGATTGCAGAAAGAAGTTCAATGCTATTGAAGTCTATGAGCAAATGACTCTACTTTGCCACCTGATTTATAATTTCAATAATGACTTTCCACATCATTTTATGGTATCTATCGCAAGTTTCAAGTCTCCTTCGACATATCATGATGTTCATTTTTTGTAAATTATGGTCCCAAGTAGACTAGAATAAAGGATAAAGCCAGAATATGCTTTAGGGGCGTGGCTATCCTCTGGTCCTCGTCCGATACGGTCAGATCCAGAGCCACGCTCCCCCCTGGATTTTCAATTCGCACTCTCGTCCAATAGGAATCACATCCGGTTTCAAAATGACAAAATGGTGCTGTTCAAATCTCCAAAATCGAGGCTTCCTAAATGGTATGCTGAAACCAATGGGTGACGTCACAGTTGCTTCGTCCATCTTTTTGTACAGTCTATGGTGGTGAGTCTACAGGGAGCCACATTATTGTGTGTGAACCCAGTTTTTATTTAATTCAATACATTTATACAGAGCTCACTTACTTGTATTGAAATGGCATTGAGTCTGTGCTCTATTACTGACTTGTCTTTAAAGTGGTAATCCGTAAGATTTGAATTGGTTTGTTTATATTGACATCTTTGGCAGTAAGCTGTAATTGAAGGCTTCTGGACCTCATTTCCCATAACTCTTGTCGAGACCCAACAGTGTCGCCTGTATGACGTCGGTAAATTGACGGCTCTTACCAGTTTCAAGCCTCCTCAACTCTCATGCAGACGGGAAAGATGCTCTTTGACACGGCAGTTGAACTCAGTAAATTATGTGACGTTAGTCATCCATTAGCGTCATCTCATTCCAGTAACATGTTAGGCTATTATGATAAATCGATTAACTTAAAGGGCTGCCAACTCTCACGCATTCGCCGTGAGAATTTGTGCTTCATTCACGTTCCCGTGCTGTAGTCAGTAATTATTCAATCAATGAAATGCGTGTGTTTCACGATCGTTCAAATTGTTTAAATGAAATAAGACCGTTTGAAACATTTTTATGCAATTCCACTGCTTCCAACCCCTGAGTGAAGAAAAGCGTGAGAATTCTGGAATCATAATTGTTCTCATATACTAATAGTGAAGTCCACCGTAACACATGTGAAACTGATAAACTTCAATGCACAAGGACTTCAATTCCACCTGAGAATCTCCACAAACGGTCTGATAGAATAATTTATGACTACTGCATGGGAACGTGGATATGTCATTTAAACTCAAGCCGAATATGTTAAAGTTGAGAGCCCTGTTAAATAATGAAAACGGTAGTTGGTTAACAGGTAACATTATAACTTTTTTTTTTAATAAAAATAATTTGTGGAGGCGTTAACATAGCTTTTTTCCCGTTTGCTTCCTGAAATTACATTATAATTTTAGTTTCAGTAGTAGCCTCAACAGAGACTCGGCTAACGTTAGTTTCAACTGTGCATAGTATAGCTAGACAGTATGGTATTTGCCATTGCCATTGCCATTGGGTAGACGTCAGAAGGGATCCAGTAGCGGTACTTTCCGCTTCTTGGAAGGCTGCATTTTTAACGGTCCTCCCTTAATTCCATCTGTAAAACTGACATATAATGTAAGGGACAAGTTAGATTTAGGGTTAGGGGATAGAGCCAAGGTTCAGGTTAGGGAAAGAACCGCTACTGGATTCCTTCTGACGTCTACCTTGCCATTGCTTCTCCTGGGGTTCATTACTTCCTTCAAGCTAGCTTGCGGCTCCTCCTACCTTCTGGACAGACCAAACACTGCTTACTGACGTAAAAATCATCACTAGATGTGCACCTGTATTTGAATATAGCGCAGGAATGTCGCCACAGACACACTGATCACTTTACCTGGCAAAGAATGAAATACAAGTGCTTTCATCAGTGGGTCATAGGCCCAATCACCGTTGTTTTATCCCCCCTCTCTGATAGACACTGACTTAACAGACAGTAAAGAGACGGAAATCTTACGGATTACCACTTTAAGTATATTTATACAGTATCAGAATCCAAGGCGTGCCCTGAAATCCCAAAATAAAATTTTTGTCATGAAATTCCATTCTTCAGTGGAATCATTGAAAATCATGAGAACATTTTTTTTATGAATCCAGACTGCGGATCCACACGCAGATCGATAGTGAAGTCTTGTGGGAGTGTTTATTATGAGCTTTAGGCGACAGAATAGAAGAGGGCCCAGGAAAACTGAAAGTGAGGGGGGCAGTCCGGGTCAGGCTATTTGCTTACAGCAGCAGAGGAGCAAATCTGAGCTATGGTCAGGACATTGCAGGGGTCAGAAGCTAGGTGGTTAATCCAGTAGTGCAGTGGCCGGACTGCTTCTATAATGAAGGTTTACTAGGCACGCAGTCCCTGATCTGGAGCACACAGAGATCAGAAAGGGGGGTCCCAATAAATTGTTCAGAAGAAAGATTAATGTTTTTCTTTTCTTAATTAGCGAACATAGGGCTAAAGGTGATCTTAGCTCAATACAGGATTTCTGGAAGGTAACTGGAGGCGAAGGGCAAGACAATCCAGCCTGACAGAGACACCAGAAGCAACAAGCAAGACTACTGATGTTGTCATTAGGAAGCCGAGGAAATGATGAGACAACACATCAATTTAGGGAGACAAACTGCAAAATTCTTGCAGAGTGTGGGAACAAGGAGGGGACTAATTAATGAGACATAATTAATTTGTTAAGAACATGGGTGACCCAAACAGACCGGGAAACAAAGAACATGAAAAAGAACATGACACGGGCAGTGACAGAAACTATGCCCAGGCCAGCAGGTTGAGGACCCCCTCTGGCTCAGGTGGTGGGCGGGGCCTCTTATTGTGGAGGCAAGTGAGGCCTGCAGTGCTTAAGATATTTGACTGGGTTCTTTTGTGACCCCCAGGATGACTTGTCAATGTTGATTTGGAGGAATTTTGGTAGGTCGATCACTCCTGAATTGGTTCACTGCTGTTCTAAGTTTCCTCCATTTGTAGATAATGGCTTTCACCATGGTCTTCTGGTTCCTCATCTGCTCTTGTATTTCTTTAGAGTGTCGCATCATGTACTGCTTTTCACCTACTTTAAATTGCTTGGCAGGGTGTGCTTAAGTGATGTTTAAATTCAACGGGGCTAGCAATAATCATGCCTGAGTGTGTTAAGTGAAATTGAGCTGAGTTGGTTGACTTAAAGACTAAGAGGGCAATTACTTTTTCACATAAGGACAGGTAGGGTTGGATTGATTTTTTCCTTCAAGAATTAAAGCCATCATTTTAAAACTGCCTTTTGTGTTTAAGCAGGTTATCTTTGTCTAATATTACAATTAGTTTGATGATCTGAAACTTTAAGTGAGACAAATATGCAAAAAAAAAAAAAGAAGAAATTGGGAGGTGGCAAATACTTTTTCACATCTCTGTATTGCTGCTTAGCTTCCTGAAAATTGGGACGAATTTCATTGACGATTAATATTTGCCCAAAACTTTAAGTTTATATAATTTTTTCTTCATTCTGCGCACTAATGATGCTTCACTGCTGTGTGACACCATGCACTGTACGTGTCCTGCCTATTGTCAATCAAACGCAGCTCCTCCTATCCCTACATTATCATATCGCTGAAATAATGAAGCAAATTTACTGACTATTGTGGCGCTCATGACAGTTACTTGATAAGCTTATCATTAATGAACTTGTGATAAGATTATCTAGGCTAGATTAGATTCAGAAAATTCCCATGAAGTCAGACTGATGCTGTCTCGCGTATTTAAAGCATGAGAAGCGGTTCTCTAATGCATGAAAGGATGAAAGTGGCCAACCTTTTCAAAGAAGCTGGTGACAGAAACATTAATTTTGTTTCATGAGACAGTGTAATGAACTTATATTACAAAGACAATGCTGTGCTGGGCAGGCACAGAGGGAGGCACACATTAACCTCTTAAAGTCTAACTTTTCAGGTAAGTTTTCTTTTAAATAAACAGATAGCCAGTAATGTAAATACTCAAGCCTCTCAACCCTGTTTGGGCCTATGGCTAGAGGACAGCTAGGTTTAATATGCTTGCACATCAGATTTCCTTCCAAAGAGTATAAATGCCAAGCCAGTTTTTTTGCCAACTGCAATATATTCACACAGCCAATCAGTGATGGGGAATTCCACATTGCCAACATGCTCTGATTGTTTAGCGACGATTGTTCTGCCTGGCAATTAGGAGGAATCGGGTTCAAGTCCTGGGCAGTCAGGGCTTCTCTGCATGGAGTTTGCATGTTATCCCCTTGTTTGCGTGGGTTTCCTCCAGGTACTCCTGTTTCCCCCAACTAGAAAAACATTCATCTTAGGAATACTCCCACCAGTACCCCTAACCAAGGAATTGGCTTTAGAACTGGAGTTGGTCCCTGAGTGCTGCTCTATGGCTGCCCACTTCTCCTAACTATATGATGGGTCAAATGCAGAGGACAAATTACCCACAGGGTTCAATAAAGTATACCTTATACACTCATATTTCGGCATCATGAAAACAGGGCAGAGTAAAGGTGGTCAATAGGCTTGCGTCATCGTTTGTGCAGCAGCATCGTCCCATCTACCAGTCATAGCATCAGCAATTGACAATTCTTTCGTCAGCGGGGGGGCTGTTCGGGGTTCAGGGTTCGGGTTGTTAGCAGGGACACGCACACATGGCATTTACGACTCTCTGTCGCGACTGTGCCCACTCGAGCCTATTGAATTATGAGCCAATATGGTCTAATATAAAATTTTTTTTTTTTTTTTGGAAACTCCTCCTCTCACCATAGCCCTATTTTGCAATCCAACTCCTTATAGAAATGCTTAAATCGAAAAAAAAAAAGTTTATTATTATTATTATAATTATTATTATTAATAATAATAATGATGTCAAAGGTATGATGCCAAAACAAGTCAGCACATTAAAATAGTTTCTTGCACTTCTGAGCTCTTCCCACACACAGGTGGCAGTATTGGCCTATAAAGATAGGGGTTCAGACAATTCTATCTGCCTCAATAAAATTTGATAGCGAGACCTAAGTTTCCTCTTTGACGAAGCATGATGGGAACTGGCCAATTTGTGAATCGTTGTCAGTTTTAGTGTTAGGCAGGTGACGATTTCATAAATCCTTTGGTTCTAAATGTGAAAATAATGAAAACGAAACATGAGGAATACTACAAACAGAATTGATTTACAGCTAAACAAAATCGCATTAAACGTCACTAAATAACCCTTTTTTTATAAGCCATAATGCACTTAAACGACTGTGCCGAACACAGATTTAACGTGTTGAATTTATTGACTAACGGGGAACTATTAGCTCACCAGAGGGAGGGGAGTTAATGAAAACGCTCGCGACAGTACTGTATTTACATATGAGCAGCCGACATTTGACTAACGTGGATGGCACCATGTAAGAGGAAGGATCTGTTTGCTTACGGTTATATCCACAGTCTACCTAGCTAAAATATTTATCTTCTTTGCCACTTTGTATTGTAGTCATAGAAAGCTAGGTAGCTAGTTGCTACCGTGACGTGCTGGCTCGTTAACTTAGCCTATTTATTATTTAGCTGTGAGAGTCTGTGTAAGAGTACTTTTGTCTGCACCATAACAGTGCCGTCAGCCTCTTAGCATTCAAAACTTACATCTAAGGTACAGAATATGAATAAAAGTTGTTGGAGGCATCTATTCTCACAGTCGGACATACCACGTGACTTCCATGATAACAGCGGTGGCTATGACAGTCGGGGGATAAATGAACAAAATCGAGGACAGAGTTGATGCATTTTTCTTTTCTTGTACAGCGCAATAATGCCAAAATCTTGCTACGTTCACGGCTGCAACAATAGTAAAAATCCAGAGCTTCAGTTTTACGTAATCGCAATAGTAAAATGAATAGATTTTTGTGCTCAGTGTCAGGATGATATGAAAGAAAGAAAGAAAAAAAACTTGTGAGTGGAGTGCTATTACACACGCGATACATACGCATTAGGCTTGAAACGACAGCTGTGCGTCAACAAAAATGCTAGAATACCACAGACGAGATGGAGCGACTTCAAATTCTTGCTTTCAACCATCCAACCAGCGCATTACCTAGTACGACAGCCAACTATCACTAAGCTGTTACAAACGTGTTATGAAGGTCACAAATTAATGGTTGAGTCTGAGGATTTCCTCATTATCCTCCCGTGATTTTAACATAATGCATATTGCTTTTGCATTTTTGCAGCCAGCTAAATTCAAATGCAAAGGTTGTGGTTTTGTCTTATCTGGATTGCCTCTTATCTGTGTTGCCCTGCTAGCTAGCTAGCTATCATGAAGCTGAGAAATATGGGAGCCGGTGTTGCTATTGTTTGGTCTGCCAGATGGACCGACTGTCAAGCTCGTTCGGTTTTTGCTGTTAAGTGCACAACACTGCTAGGAGAGACACCGATGGCTAAGCTAAAGGGGCATGATAGCAACTTTTGCCGTTGAACGGGCGTGTTTTTAGGAGCGCAATGGCAAACATTGAGGGCACGGCGGCTTTTGCTTTTATGTAAACCCTGATGACTTATGTGGTGATTTGATGAGATAATGGTTTACATCTTTACCGTACAGGCCAGCAGATACTGCCTAATTCCCACGAGACATCTCGTGGATTTCTCGCGATAATCTCCTCTTTATGTAGCATGCTATTATCAACCTCCTACTCTGCCGAGACAAGCTTCGCAATAGGCGGGCCGCTGAACCTACACACGTATGCCTAGAGTCTGCCAAATGCGCGACGTTATGTAGTCCGAATTAGGCCAATGCACAGTTGTTACTGAGAATTACTTTTTATATGCGGATTTAATGGATATAATGCGTTGTTGCGTTGCTGCGTTGTTGTTGGTAATCGCTAATCACTAATCTGTGAAAATCGAGGATGGGCTGAAGAAGAGTATACGATATTCAGCAGCGTTTGAAGAATCACTTTGAAAATCTCAGTATACATGTACCGCTGGTCTGAATAAAACATAATGTGCTACATACATGTAGATTGTAATTTTGCGTTTATTTCAGCCTGTTTACTGTTTCATCATTTCATTGGGTCATGCGGTAGAGGGAGATAACTCATATTATGTTTGCTGTTTAATAGCCTTCTGTTTGACGATGTTGGTTTCTTCTTAAACATTTAAACTGTAAATGCACCGTAGAATGTTTTCTGTGCACGTCTCATTGTGTCAAAAATAAAGCAACAAATCTATCGATTCACATGTCAACTTAAATTTAAAGTGATGCCTCGTTGCAGTATCCTGAAAATGACAGAGCTCACATTCCTTGTCTTTTCTTCTTCAATTGGAATTGGTTAAGTGTACAGTAATTATTAGTTTGATATTTGTTTGGCGTATAGATTTTGCCTCTGTATGTACAGTTTGATGGATTTAGTTTGAATGGATATCCCTTCTTCTGCGATCAGACAGTCTCTTATGTGCGACGGCGTTTCTTGATTTTCATACAGAAACATTATACGCGCTCTTAAATAAGGGGAAATTACGACGTATCTTCCCTACTGACATCTTGCTTACAGAATGATAATTTTGCTCATGACGTTTGAATTTAAAGGACTGATGAACGGGCCTCAAGCTGCGGATTAAAAAAACGACTCCTTTTCCATTTTGACATCTGGAACTCACGGCCTTTGTTTTATCAAAGCCGTGGCTTCTTTCACAGGTGGCATGAAACACTTGAGTGCAAAGGGACATCTACTAATTAATCAAGTAGCCTATAGGATTATAAAAAAAATGACATTTACGCTGCGTCGCGATATTCTCGTGTATGTCTCGTGTATTTCTCCTGATAATCTTGGTAGAAATGGCACTGTCTGCTCGCCTGTACGGTATATTCAATCATGGCCATCGCTGGGGGTTGTTGACCCATTTATCGGCTGGTTCCTTATAGGGGCACTTGCTGATTCCAATTAAATTAATTTAGTCTAACTATCGCGACTGAGCTTCGGGAGGTAAATGCTCCTGAAATTCATAGGACATTGTTTAAAATTATTAACTAAAATGACCGTAAAATGATAGTATAAAAAGAGTGCCCGGTGAATGCATGTAGATAGAACTTTTCTCTTGTTATCCCCCAAGTGTCATGGCGGATGTTTTTCCACGTGATTGTGACATCACGCCGACTGCGAGAATCCGAAGATCGTGTCTGATGTCCAACAGTCCTGGTAGTAGGGACCTGTATATGGTCCGGCTATTGGGCTATCGCCACGAGTCTTTTTTTTTTCCTTCAGCCTCAGGTCTTTTTTACTACCAAAATATTTCAAATGAGTATGAACCGTGAGGTCGGACAACCACCTAATATTTAGCCTGTGCAGTAATGTTAATTTATTACCCTACATGCGACTGCGACCCTTCGCTTCTATACCTTGTCAATAAGAACTGCTTCTACAAACCGCCCATCGCAGACGTGCCGCTTGACAGTTCCTGTTCCATTTATCACTTGCGGTCAGTCTTCTGCTGCCATCTGGTCGACTCGACATCATAGTGACTTTATCTTGCAAGATTGCTCTTTTTAACTATTATTCAATAAAGATGCAACATATTTAGAACATATTTATGCCAGAGTTTCTTTTTTTTACATTTCTTTAATGTAATTAATTCTTGTGAATGTGGAAAAGATTAATGAAATTTGTAAAACCAATAAACCCAAACATGCAACATGCCAACAGCTCACTGGGTCCCGTCCTTATGCAAAACAAGATATTGCGTATTTAACATTTCCCTATTCATTTTCCTGCAGACGCTAATATACGGTAATATAATAGACAATAAGGGTCGTGGCTTGGTGAGCGTCTCACTTACAGGCTCAATTTGTGGGCCAAAATATGAATAGATCGCAAAGCTCCCGTGCATCGAGTGCGAGAATCCCCCTCCCCCCAAAAAAATAAATATTTGCGCCTGAGTGTGAGTGTCAGGCCAGCGCCACGGGAACGGAACAAGGCTTGACGGGGCTCTGGAACATAGCGCTGCTATTTTATAAGCATGGGAAAAGCAACAGTGAACGGGGGGGGCATCAGCAGGTAAACTGGCAATCGCCATGGAGCCCAACCATCAGCGACTGCCGATTCAATCATCAATTGGCCCAAGCCTAGTGGTAAATATTGTGTAGGTGCAAGAAAGCTGTTTTAACAATGGAGTTAATATGTAGCTGAAGGGAGAGTGCAGGGTTGAGAATGACTAAGGTTGCTAACTGCATCGGATTGGGTGACATTGATGCCATCTATGGCAAGGTTGAAATCCCCAGCCTTTGACAGAGCATCCTTGGAACTAACCAGCTGGATCTCAGTCTTTTCACAGTTTAGCTTGAGAAAATTTGAGGCCATCCCGTGCTTAATCTTCTACAAAGAGTCAATAAGGGAGGAGAGTGGGAGTCAAGCAGTGGGTTTTGTAGTGAGGTAGATTTGAGTCTCAACAACGTAAAGATGAAATTGCGGACCACGTTGAGGAATGATAGAGCCAAGGGAGAGCATGTTCATCATGAAAAGAAGTAGACCAAAGACAGAGCCCTGTGGGACACCTTGAGAGACTGGAACAGTGTGTGATTTGCGTTTTCCAATGGAGATAAAATTCTGTCAGTCACTGAGGTTGGATCGAAACCAAGCCAAGATAGTGTCACAACTATCTAGAGGAGACTGGAGGTGAGAAAGCAGGATACTGTGATTGACTTTATCAAAGGCAGCACTGAGATCAAGGAGAAGCAATATAGAAATGCGTTCAGAATTGGCAGAGCAGAGCCATTGACCTTTCTGCAGAGGGCAGTTTCTGTGCTATGATTGAACCAAAAACAGACCTGATTGACTCAATCAGGTTATTTCTAACATTCTATTTGGGTGGCCACTGCTTTCTCTGTAACTTTTGACAGAAAGGGAAAATGAGAGATAAAACTGTAATTACTGAGGACTCTGGGTTCAAGAGAGGGTTTTTTGCAGAATTGGGGTGAACATGGCATTCTTGAGAAACAGAGGAACTAGTCCAAAGGTAAGAGAGTGGTTTATGATGTCGGAAATAGAGACAGAAAGAACAAGGACACAGGCAAGAAGTGATGTTGGTGCACAATCCCGTATAAATCAAGACAACTAGTGAGGTTTTGTACTTTCTACTTTTGTATCTTAATATTTCCTATTTGTTTTTGTATTGTCTTGTATGAATGACTCACTGCAAGCCAAATTTACCTGCTGGTACAAATAAAGTAATCTGAATCTGAATCTGAGGTGTTGAGCCTCCACATGCTGCCAGATCAGCTTAACACACTTTCCGATTGAGTCAACAAGTGTAAAACTTTACTGTAGGCATGGAGTACTAGTCTTCCAAGTGTTATTCTCTTGTTTGGTAGTTTGATGACTGTGACAGGAAGCAATGTTTAAAATTATTGAAAGTTAAAAGTCCACACTTAGAATTTATATAACAATGGTGGCAGTGTCTTAGTTTTTTATCTAGAACTTTCAGAGTCTGCTTATAAAGAGAAGGGGTCTGAGTGCGGTCTGCGACCAAATTGTTTTCAATATGATATACTCCTGCTTGCACTGCATTAAGATTTCTTCCCTTGTAAAGATATTGTAAAGATATCTGTGTCAGGAGGAAACATCCAAACAATGACCTCAGACCAGTTTTGGTCTGTAGGAAGGTATCAAAAAACCAGTAGGAAGGTTTTTGATATAAATGCTCAATAAAACAAGACCTAAAATGGATCCTTGAGATCTGCAGACTATGCAGGTCATGGCATATGATTTGGATCATTTTCATGCTCGTGAAACCATTCATTGGCCCCTTGGGCCGTTGTCGTCCTGAAAGAGACCACTCCCATCATTGTAGGAATGCATCATCATAAGATGTAAAAGTGATCATACAGAATAAATGTCAGGAAACCATGACAAGAAAATGAAAAAAAAAAAATCCAGATTTTTTACTTTTAATTGGTCATCTGTCTGTATATACTTTACATTTTGGGAATTTTATAAACAAGGCTGGCATATGGCACGTTAGGGCACAGCTGAACAAATAAAAACACCCTTTTCGCTCCCAAATTACTGGTTCTACCAGATCCTCATGATTTAAATATGCTCACATCTTCCCTTGCTTTCAGCAGCTTATGATCAAACACCTTCAACTAGAAAAAGTAATACAAATAAATAAACATAAGGGACTTCACTCACTTCACCATCAAAGACTTTTCTGCGGTTGCTGTCTGTACTGAATTTTCATATGGAATGCTCTAGAAACTGCTGTAAGTGGTAACTAACAGCGAGGAGAAAAGCAACTGCTGCATAAAGAGAATCACCCACACTGCATTTAAGGTTGCTCCCATTGTTTCTGATTTATGGACGATCTGAAAGCTCTCAACTCCATGTGAGAATTCTATCCACCTTAAGAACAGAGTCCTTTGCAGTTTTCAGATTTTTATCGTGACGTAACTAATGGATTGGGAGGATGGGGCCCATCTGGGGACTCAGAAGTGGAGAGATTATTCATACGGGAACAGGAGGTATAGCGAAGAGAGATGCATCTTTGCCTGTGAGTGTATTTATCTTCCTCCTGTCATTTCCTTAAAATTGCTTTTGCTTCACAACTCCCTTAGAAAAAAAAGGCACTTCAAAATTACAGCAGAAGGCTTGAATTCTTCAGCTTTTTTTATGGCAGAATCTGTTAATCCACTATGGTACTAAAATAATCCATCTGTTTGAATAGTTTTTGGGCAATGCAAATCAATAAATTAAAACATCAAATAGAATGTCATTTATTACATCCACCAAGGAGGTTACATTCTCATCCCCGTTTGTCTGTCTGTTAACAGAATAACTCAAAAAGTTATGAAGGGATTGGCATGAAATATGGTAGTTGGTAGTCCAAGGATGAGTTTATTCAATTTTTGAAGTGATCTAGAACATATTCTGGATT
Source organism: Gymnothorax javanicus (assembly GCA_029692085.1). Lineage (NCBI taxonomy): Eukaryota > Metazoa > Chordata > Actinopteri > Anguilliformes > Muraenidae > Gymnothorax > Gymnothorax javanicus. The sequence continues at coordinate 44,174,500 of CM056202.1, read as the reverse complement.
CTAGATCTCTGAGAACCAAAAATACTGGCATATGCCATTGCAGGGTATGTGCTCTACGGAGTGCCCTTTAAATTTTTTTAATTCAATATATCTGCCTTTATTTATGTAAATTATATGTTTGATATATGAAAAATAGCTTGGCTTCTTCTTCTTCTCGAAGATATCCGCTGGACAATATCATATTCATAATTTTATTCGCAATTTAATGTGCTTCAGCACAGGGTAAAACTAGCCAAATTGTTTTGCTGTATGAATGGTTACATGCACTGTGCAGTATGTTATTTAACATGCTATCCTCTTATGATAGCAAAATGCATAATTTCATACACTGCAGCACATACAGTATATTGATGACATTCATTTTCCCAAATTTGCATTCGGCTCTGCATTTCCTACAAAAAAAGAAAAGCGTCACCGCACAGTCAAATGAACACGTGAACATTTATATCACCACTGTGACTCCTACAGTTGGTAATGAGCTCACAGTCCTCTTGGCTGCATTCACCAATGGCTGATAAATCACTTTCATTTTCACTATGGTGTGGAAAATGAGCCAAATTTGGGCAATTTCCTGCTGCTGAATCTTTACTGATGCATTTGGTGTATGTTTAATGCTTCAATCTCCAGGAAATTAATTTGACAATTTCTATCTTTCTTTACAATTTGTTGTTGTGGACAGATACACCCTCAATGTAGTTTGTGTACAGGAACAATGATTACTGACAATAGTTTCAAGATGAGTTCTCATCCCCTCATAGACGTCTTTCTTTTGTTTGACACAAACAAGCGCACAAAAAAGCAAACACACAAGCGTGCATGCAGACACACAAGTGCTCTCCTGGTGCTCACAGTGGTCAGGCCCTGTCCCCTATCTTGACAGAGCCCTTTGCTGTCATTCTGTGACTCTTTGTTGCTCTGGGCAACTCAGGTGACAACCCACTGCTTTATGTGCTCCTCTCACTTGGAAAAATAGCATTCCTGACAGACTCTGGTTCTGTCTCACACTGCAAAGTTTATTTTTCAAATGGGTAAGCCACAGGGACATGCGGAGCTCCACTGATCCAGCACATAATCACCTAATTGGATCATTTGTTAGGCTTAGTTAACTCTAATGACCATGTGTTGAGGGTGTTGAGTGAGTGATGATTTTGTGATATTGTTGCTTGCCAGGAAAGAGGCCTGTCTTCCCAGCATGCTGCAGGGTGAGCTGTGCCTAGTCTCTCCTCCTGCTGACAGTGATTCACATTTTTCCTGCTTAGGAGGAGGAGGCTGCCTACAACCTTAGGGCTGGTAGGTAGTTGAGACACTATTGTTCCTTTTCAGACAAGTTGACCTGCCAGTTTTTGATCATAATGGGAGACGTGAACCATAATTAATTTGCTAAATTTTTGCTGTAACCTGTAGCGGGGTCAGCACATACAACATCATTGTCTGTACAACATGAAACAATCAAGTTACTCACTTGGCAGCCCTAAACAGAGTTATAATGTTCCAGTAATACAGTTTCCAGCTGATGTCCATGGCTTCATTAAGAAGAGCACGAGAACCATCCATTTAAATAGTAAAGAATGTATATATTAAGGCTGAAGCTACTGCTTAGAGAAGGAAATTAGCAGCATGAATTAAATGTATTGTATAATTAATGCTGTTGTCACTCCTGTAAACTGCTGTGTACCGACCATGTATGCTAATGCTTTTCTAATAATTATGTTGTCTGAGAGCTGTGTGTTCTTGTTATTCAGAGTATAATTTGATATTAAAACAATCTCCATCTGTAATTAGATATATTTGAGGTTTAAATTAAGAGCAATAAATAATTTGGTGGAAATAAATTAGATTATGGTCTAATACTCATGCTAATCGATCTTCATAGAATTATGAATGTTTAGGAATCCAAAAATGTTTTCTATTGTAAAATAGCCGTAGTAAATGCAAGGAATGTGAATTAATTTGTACTTTGATTGGAGAAAAATGAAAAAAAAAAATTGAATGTCTCAGCCAAGTGAAGTTCTAGAAATGAAAAGGGACATAAAAATATCCTTTATTTCCATTTAATTTTCCATTTATTCTGTTCAACTACCCCAGCATACTCCGTGCACAGCTGTAAACTGCACTCCAAATCCCCCCAAAAAAAAAGATTCTGGCACTATCCGCAGCAGAGAGTCCATCTGCCTTCGCTGCCTTCAGCTGAGGAACCTCTTTTGACCGAGAGAGAGATGTTAGCCTTAATGTGCCTCTGGCGTCCTTGCTTACCTTCTGTGCCTGGCCTCGGCAGATAGTTATCCACAACCCTGACGCTGACAGACATAGGCTCTGTGATCCCAATTAAACTGGACATTTTATTTATGATATCGTTTGACTACATGTATGCGTAGTATATATTTTGTGTGCGCATGCCTGCATTGGCGTATGGCCTGGGAGGGATATCCATGTTTATCTTTTACTGTTTCACTCATAAGGTGACTGTCACAAATTGTAACAGGCTTACCTCGTAATTTTCAACAAAATTTCCAATACTTCTGACATGCCCTGAAATTTAAACTGCCAACACCCATGATCCTGCCCAGAACTCTGTTACCAATGTGTTTCTGCGAATACGCTATGACTGTAAGCGTTGTTGTGGAACGAGCGGTTTCAGTACTGCCGCAGAGGCATGTGACAGATGCAGTGGAGTGCGTAGGGAGACATTCACTGCAGCATCTTCTTCTATCACCATCACTGTTAAACAGCCAGCAAATGACAGCTGTTGCATTTCTTGGCATTTTCATAATTGTTCATTTTGAAAATTTGGAAACAAAGTTTTAAGGGTGCATTCAGGGTAATTATTATATATATTTTTTGATATATACATTTTAGCGCTTGCTGATCCTACACTCTGCCAGTCATCAAATAAAAACGTTATGTGGTGCATAACACCAGGATCTGTCTCCCCTCTGAGCCCTGTAAGCTCACAAATAAATACCACTCAACCTCCCCCACTTTTGGTCTGATGGGCAGTTTGCTAAACGATTGCTAATTTTTATTGTCACTTCTGTAAATGTGTTCCAACCATTATACAATATAATCTCCTGCATCTCCCTCACTGAAAATGCTTTTCTTAATTAGATATTCTCATATGTACTTAACTGTACTGCTCAACCACTCGATACTTAACCTTGTCCAAGATGTTGGTCACCATTTACATTTATGCTTGTATTTTAGCAGTGGAAACAACTGCTACAGCAACAACATAAATAATTAAATAAATATTTCCTCAGTAACTCCATTTTGCATAAAATTGCTGGAAAATACCCTGAAATCAAAATGAAATGCCACATGAGATGCTTTGAGCAGTCACACACATGAATTAAGACTGAGGCTGCGTTGAAATAGTCAAAAAATTATATCCGATTGTCAAATTCCAAACCATTTTACTTCTCTTTAAAACGTCATGAAGTAAAGGAACGGCGTAAAGGAGAATGCAGAACAGCTAAGAAACACCGCTGCACTAAGAGAATCCAACTGCACTTACACAAGGCATGGTGATCATGCATTTTTTTGCCTGTCGCGTTCATTTGTTTTCGTGATTGGCCGGATGGATGGTCGTCGCTCTAAATATTGCTGCCCGCGGTATTGTGGGGCAGCGATATCTCCTTTCTTTTCGTCAAGGATGGTTCGGTGTACCCTATGCTAAAGGTGATAAATTAGGAAGCAGTGAAGCACCTTTCCTTTACATTTCGACAATTCAAAAACACTTATTATGGCTGCTGGGTCATTTTCAAGGAGATAGGAACTATTTTTGGTGGAGCAAACTGGTGCAGGGGCAGAGTATTCCACCAAACTGCTGATGAATCTGTAGTGTTTTTTTTTTGCATTTATTTTTCCTAATTAAACCAAATATGTAAAAAGGCAACCCTCGGGGCGCCCCGTTGGCTCATCGGTCTAAGCGCGCACACCATAAAGGCTGTGTCCTTCCTGCAGCGATCTGGGTTCGATTCCAGCTCAGGTCATTTGCTGCATGTCTCCCCCCCATTCTTCTCCCCAGCTTTCCTGTCTCTCTACAGTGTATAACTGTCAAATAAAGGAAAAATTCCCAAAAAAAATCTTTAAAAAAAAGCAACCCTCTGCAATCGTGTTTATTTGTAAAATAAATGCCTTTTACAATTAGATTCAAATCTTACATCAAAACCGGCCCCCTTCCATTATCATTAAAGTTATTATTCTGACAACATAGAGACTATTTATAACAGCTAATTTACTTGAAAGAATAGCCAATTGTGACTGTGGTGTTTTGCCTTTATTTCTAATAGTGCAGCTCTGTAAACTAAGATGATTATATGCACTACGTTGAATGCTTATCCTATTACTCCAAGAAGGTGACCAGACAAACCAATACTGGGAGCTGCCCAGCAGATGGCAGTACCTAGCTCACAAAAAGGCAGGGCCACAGCTGTAGAGACTTTGTATCACTGCAGCTGTGGCCCATTGCCTGATTAAGAACAGTATAAAGGGCCAACATTCCAGGTCTGAGGGTGATAAGAGCTGAGAGGAAAGATTGTCTTTGAGGTGGACCTTGGCATGTGGATTTTGTACTTGAGACTCCTATTATAGTGTTAAGTCCAAACACAAGTTTCTGAAAGACACGGTTTTGATTGTTAGATATAGCCCCCGAAAACCAGGATATTTATTTTTGGCTTTGTCCATTTCATAACTTTTCCGAATGCCATGTATGTGTCAGGGAGCAATTAAGACATATTACAGAAGTTTGAGTGTAATGGTGAACTTCATGCCAATTTCTGAACAAAAATCCAAAAATCTTGGCATGTGAATTTCATTTGTTGCCAGGCATAATTTTTTGATGGCGAACCGATATTGCTTTTATTTGGACATTTAAATCATGTTTAAATCATCGTCATTTCTGGACGATTAAAAAAAAAAAAAAACTGGATTTGCAATTTAAAGCATGTTTTAACCCCTTTATCAGTTTGGAGACGTGATCATCTCAAGCATTCTTATTCAACCTATTACATAACTCAAGGAAATGATGGTAAAGGCCTGAACATAAATTAATGTGTACCACATTACATGATTGAGACAGTTTTAATGAACTTGCATGAGCAGGTCAGAGGTAAAATCGTAAGTTCATTATTAAGCAAAATCTGCCATTTTATCAACAATTTGCCCAGAGGAAGACACTGCTGGCTTTCAAAAAGAATAGAGGGAATTAATGGACATGCCTAATTTTTAATCAAACCACCAAATCCAGCCCTTTTTAGCTTTGCATCTAACATTATACTTCAGTGATTTTCTGTAACTAACAAAGATGCATCTGATCACTGTGTAAAGATTTCCATTCCATGCTCAGACTATGATGATAGCACTTGGTATTGTACCATAATCTGCATCAATGACAAAAAATATGGCAAAAGTAACATAAAGCTATTGTTCAATTTTACATAGCATGTTATTATCACCTTTTTATGAGACTGGGACCTTAGAGAAATCCTGCCAAGCTGTCGCTGTCAGCCTTGTAATGATTGTAGACAAGCTATTTTATGTTTCAGGAGAGTAAATGGTTGAGTTTCAGGAAAAAAAAAAAGAAAACACTTGAAAAAAAATCAGTGATTGGGAAAGGTATGACAGGTTGACAATCGTAACAGGAATATGAACAAAATAATTTTAATGTGTAAAAATGAGCGGCAAGCACCCAATGTGTCTTGGGTACAAACGAGGCAAGATATCTTGAAAGTTTGGGTCATTTATCAAATGGCATGAGAAGGGTAAAGTTTAATATGACTTACCATTCAGAAATCAAGCACTTACGTAGTTGAAACCAGGACTCAGACAATCAATCAATATTCTTCCGCCATTTAATTTCTACTCACGTCTAAAGCACATCTTGTGTAGTGTGCTCAGTCTGCCTCTACTCTTCATGCTCGGCAGCAGTTAATTCAGGCCCACTAACTGAAACCTAAGTAGGAAAGTGTTCAGAGTTTAATGAACTCTAACAGAGTCTATTTAATCCCTCTCTCGACTTAATCCGACGCTGTAAGTGTTGATTTATTGCTGATGGAATCATTATATTGAGTACAAGTGATCCTTACCTCCACAACTGGACAAAGGCACCAACCTAAAATAAAACACACAGATGCAATGTGGTGGAACTGTTATAACACTGATGAACATTCCAGGAACACTGTGAAAAGAGTTGATCACATTTTAAAATTGGAGGTAAAAGCAAACATTATTATTATTATTATTATTATTATTATTGATGATGCTAGAACATAATTTTGTGTAAGAGAGTTTACAAGAATACTGCAGAGTACAAGAATACTTCATTTCACCACATTTGTGTGCTTTGAACTAATGCCACTCAATAACCAATGTGGATAACTTATTAGATATCTTCAGAGGCCAGTCTCCCTCCCCATTTTTTTTTTTTGTCTTTTTTATGATTTTGATGCCATTACTCATATGACACCAATTGGTCACTGCCACTGTTTTTGACAAAAAAATAAAATCCCGCACTTAAATTGCCCCCATAGATTTTAGTCAGCTTTTCCTCCTTAAAAAAATAGCATTTTCCACTCTGGATGAAAGAAACAATAAACTTTTTTTTGGTTATTTAATTGTCTTTAACATGTGTAACGGCTTTAAACTACCATAATACTAAATTCGTCAGACATAATTTTGGCAAATAAACAAATCCGGTATCGGCTTTCCCTCATTTCTCTACTTGGCTTGTCTTTTGTGTTTCAGCTGGTTTTACTATGCATCATCTGAAACCTATAGTTCTCATCCTTTTGATCATAATTTTCCTTCCAGATCTATTTGGAATCAATATATGCTCCATTCACAATTGCCACATGAATGTGAGGAGAGAAAGTGACAGCAAAACCTTCTACAAACCCCAATTCCAATGAAGTTGGGATGTTGTGTAAAACATAAATAAAAACAGAATACAATGATTTGAACTCCTTTTTGACCTATTTTCAATTGAGTACACTACAAAGACAAGATGTTTAATGTTCAAACTTCCTTGTTTAACAACTTCAAAATGAGTGAATACCACTTAGGTTGGGCATAGCACTTTTGCAGACATTCATGTCACTGTAAGGTGAAAAAAAAAAAGTATTTCAGATGCTCATTTATGGACTCACACAATTAATGAACACATGTACATTTTGATAGCAGATGTCTCATCGTGCTGGTTGTCATGGGGATAGCTACTAGTACCACGTAATAATTTTCTATAATTTTCATCGAGCGCTCTAAAATGGGTGGATCTGTACCAAAAGAGAATGTCCTCATCCTCTAGATGTGCAACACCACAGCATTAGACACACAAAACCAGAAGTAAGGCCGCATAAGATAGTGAGTTGCTTGTAGTACTAGTTTATTACAGGAAGTACCATTGTTATACATGTTATATTGTGCTTTTGTCTGATTTCCAGCGGGACAAAAGATAGCATACATAGCATATTATTAGCACATTTTTATGGGACTCGGCCCTCAGAGAAATGCTGCCAAGCCATCCTTGTCAAGCTTCTAATCATTATAGACAAGCTATTTTATATTTCAGGGGATTGAATGGTTGAGTGCTAGAGGAGAAAAAAAAGAAAAGAAAAAATTAGAGATCAGGAAAGGCACCTAAAGTATGACAGGTTGACAACTGTAACAGAGGAATGAATAATATGAATACATAAAAAATGAGTGGCCAAGCAGCGAATATGCAAAGGAACATAGCTGGAGATTTTTTCCTTTTGTGATGACATGGTGTGAGCATGGGCATAGTTTACTCTGGCTAGCCACTTAGAAATTAAACATGTCTAATCAGATAGGATTCACTCAGTTAATCAACATTCTTCTCAATGATATTCACCAGATTTTCCCTAAGCTATGCGATGCTCCTCTTCATGCTCTGTCTATGGCCGTATTTACACTGTAAGTCATGATGCCCAGATCGGATTTGCTGCCTGAATCCGACTTTTTTTACCGTGCGGTTACACGTATTTTATCAAGTGACCCATATCTGATTCACGCGATTACACTAGCCTACAACATCTGAAACATCACGCATGCGTACTTTTAGTTTTTACTAAACTTTAGGCCACGCCTACTTCTGCACCAAGCGCTAACTGCTAAGCCAAAAAATGGACGATGCTGACATGTCATCGGCCTGCTGATAAAACCTCCTATCTCCAAATTGATAAGAAACAAAAACTCGTATGTCTACTATTCTTAAATGCAAAATTAAACATGTTTTATTTTATTTATATTTTAACTTATTTATATTTATATTATTTATTATTTTTTTATTTTATATTTCTTTTTTATTTTCCTGTAAAATTTATCATTTTGAAGATACAAGGTTTTATCAGCAGGCCGACGATATGTTTGATGATAATGTTGCGGTGCATGAAAACTTCGCCTAACATTGCCAGGATTTTTAGGCAGAGAAGAAGGAAAAGGGTCACAATTGCATCTTGTGCATATGCTGCAATTATTGCCTCTTCAGTCGTTCATAGGAATGTCTGGGTGCGAGACAGCCTCCATGTTCAGTCTGCGAGCTTCTCAAATATAAAACCTCGTTCATTTACCGTGCAGTCACTCTTTATGCGACAAAATAAGCTAAATGATCGCAGATTTGATGACGTTAGAAACGCAATGTGTAAGAAAATCCGATGAGCCTGTTTACACGGCGGTCGCATTGGCACATATCCGATACATATCTGATTTATTTCCACATATGAATGAGGCCTGTATCCAATCTCAAAATATCCGAATGCATGCGTCTTTTTTCTGTTTACACTGTCAATGAGCATATCTGATCTGTGCCACATAAGAGCAAAAAATCGGAATTGGGTCACATTACACTGACAATGTAAATGGGAGTGCTTCTTCTCCCTTTCATGCACATGCTATGTGGTAGGTGCATGTAGACATGATAATTAGAGTGCACTAGGTCAAAAGAGGTTGGGTCAACTTCAATAAAAATTCTGTTGATTCAAGGTCGTCACATCTCACGTTCCATTCCTCACAGGAAGGTGCACTGAACGCACTGACAAAATATGAATACAGTGTTGCACTTGACTTTATTTTGTGGAAATGAAAAAATAAAAAAATAATTAAAAAAACATTTTATGACACAAATTTAATGATTGCATTTATGTTGTTTAAAAAAAATTTATGCAGATTATTCACCAACGGAACAAATAACTCTTTAAATCTGTCTCTCCTCTTTTGTGCAGTTGGACCCTGGTTGCTTGGGCCTGCAGGTTCTATGCTCCTCAGCTCCCCTCTCCATATCTCATATGCTGTGGGCAATATCTAAGGGCAATCCATGATGCAGGGCACTGATAATTTTAACACAGCATTCAACAAAAACAGACTGACCTCTCTAGACTGTATTGATTTATTTCTCCTGACCCTTCCAGGGTGCTGTTTCAATGAACGCGACAGACTGTCCAACCCAGCGACAGAATACCCCTGATTGGATTGGACAGTCTATATTTTTCTGGGTGTTTCAATAAACGGCACATCGTCCTCTGATCGGGTTGGACCGTCCGACTTTCTGGGACCACTTGAGAGTTGTCCTAAAACCCGGTTGGACAAAAAATATATGGCGTTATTGTTCGATGTTGCCTGGAGACAGACAGCCCAAATATTTTGAGAAAGGAAAGACGATATAACCAATGCCAGCAAAACCGATATACACCCAAAAACGGGGCTCTGTTAAATCTGAGAATGAATTTTTCTAACAACCACACAATTTATATACAATATTAATAGTTCACTTTTAAATAATTGGTGCAGTTTTCCTGAATAGTGACAGGAAGTTGTACTTTTATTCAAGCTATGTGAACACCACTGGGACACTGCCTTAAGAGCATTCTCGGCATGGTTCTCAATGGTTGTTATGAATCATCGTATTCGTGGTGCATATGTGTGACCGAAAGTGGAGCTCTGTTTACCGCTCGTCTTTTAACTTAACCGAAGTCTGTAAAATGAGAAATCATCACCATATGAATGTTTTAATGTCTTTTGTATGATAAATAGCTTTGTTATGTTGCAACTCAATAGCTACTCATGGCTTCCAGTGCAGAATGCACAGTAAGTTCAGGCTGCTTTTGATTAGCTAGATAGCTTTTGCATTTGGTTAATATTGAAATTGAAAGTGGCATCCCATAGCTATGTTCGCCGTTCGTTTACTTTTTAATTGTAGAGATCTACCTAATCAGAGTTTTTTTTTCTTCAATCAACGTTTATGTATTTTGAATATTTGAACACCAAATAACAAAGCCGTGCATCACTGAGGTGTAAATTATGACGCAACTTCAAACGGAGTGTGATGAACAGTCCATCCATGTAGGACTATTGTCAGACATCCTAATTTTGTTTTTTTGACACACCTGACGGACAAGGTCTGTAGAATGTCTGACTTTTCATGCCACGGATAGTCCGACTCGGTTGGACAAGTTAAGTTTATTGAAACGGCCCCCAGGAACCTGAAATGTGTTTAAGACAGCCCAAATGTTTGCTCAGTCACAATCCTGCAGTGAATGTATTGCTGAATTAACAGTGCCTCTGGGCTATAGGAGTAATATAACACAGTTAAGTCCAGCTTTGGTTATAGCTCAATTAGGCCATTTAATCGGACTACTGTCCTTGTCCCAATTTACATGCGCAATTGGGGAATCGGTTTATTGACTGAAGCATGTCTGTCTCCGCTACGATGGTGGCGATATGCCCCCTTTCAGCTTGTCAGTGTTGGACCTTTTTCTGGTTGACCTATTATGTCACAGAACAAACAATCGACAAACAAGATAGCTGGCGGCAAACTGGTAGCATCATGATGCGTGGAAAAAACATGGACAACTTTACGGCTCAGTACATTTTGTACATGCTGTACACTATGCTTTTTGTACAGTTGAGATATATGCTATCCCTGGTGGTTATGGTGTTAGTCGAATGCTGGCGGCAACGCAGTATGCTCCTAGAGTGCTCCAACAGCGCGACCTCCGCTATGCTCCACTTTGTGCTCTCTCTACAACCCCGTAATGGTGGGTAATTCGTAAACAATTCGTTCCTTTTGTTCAGCTATCCGTAAATAAAGTTGGAAATTTTTTTTTCCTGCAAGATCTCCCGTGAAACCTAATATTTCTCAATTTAGTTGCGCCGAGTCTTTAAACATATGCTACTTACCCTTAGCTAACCACAGTATTAATCACATTTTAAGCCCTGGCATCGTTTAGCTGTCAGTGTGTGACCAAACCATCATTTCGATGAACATTTCCATGCAGGCTGGACATGCACATCAGTTCAGTTCAGTTCAGTTCAGTGAATGACTCCTTGGAACTGGTCATGCACAAAAGTTGCAGTGATTGACTCCATGGAACACATCCAAGGAACTGAACCTGTTGCTACCCAGCTCCAGTTCAGTGGAACGAATCCCATAAGGAACTGGTTATAATCGGATCGCCGTAGCGTTTCGTCTCTCCCTCCGTAGAATGTCTTTGTACTGCAGTGGTAAACATGCCTAAAATGTTTTGCTAAGGAACACATTGTGGACTAAATTATTTAAATGAGAGTAGCTATCTGGGGGTTATGCAATATGGAGTTAGGAAATAGCATTGTATATGTATAATAGACTCTCACCTGCAGAACATACTGTATACCACTTTTTAAATTAAAAATATAACACTGCGTAGCTTTCTTTCAAAGGCTATTCTTCCTATTTGCAACACTTTACAAACAGATTAGAATGCATGGTTGACGGATTTGAAGGGCTAGTCCAGGCGATTAAAATAACATGTTTTATATGCATAATGTAGACATGCGATTTTACTGGGATGATAGGCTTATAACGTTAGGCCTATGTACTTAATGCAATCTGCTTGTAATTATGCTGAGATTGAATTTTAGAGGGGAAATTATCCTGTATAATTCTACATTCGTCCCTGAACATAACTGGTCGAGGCCTATAATAAAAATTGAATCCCGTGTTTTAAGTTTTAAAGCTGATATAGGCAGCACTGTACAAGATGGAAACATACTGCATGGAAGTCCGGGACATTTTTATTGTGGCGGTGGCATAGACTTTTAATTAGCATACGAATTCAAGGACAAATTCAGGCTTTAGAAGGAGCAAGTTTGCAAGCTGAATCAATGTTGGAATTAGTATTCAAGTCTAGAAAATTGCCAGAAAGTAGACTAGCTTATAGGCCAAATCATTAAATTGGGTAGTGTTCTTTTTTAAAAAATCTAAATGACAGGGTAACACGCGCTTGGCTAGAATGGCAACTGTAGGAATACACCAGCAAAAAAAGAAAATGTTGTGCATTTTTTTCAATGACTTTAAGAATATGAGCAAAATATAACCTTTGTATAATTTTACAGAAATTTATATGATTAAAATGCTAGTGTACTTAAATGCAACAGGGAAAATTCTGTAGCCTGATTCACAATTTAAGTTCAGAACTAAAATCCATATAATTTTACAGAAGATATAGTGCTGTCCTTCAAGAGAAACATACATGGCAATGGGTGGCAGTTTTATTAAGGAGACGGCATATGATTCACAAATTCACAATTCATAAAAACACCACTCACTAACTGACAGCAAACAGTTTAGTAAATTTTAGGACGGTATCACCTGGCTGCATTCATATCGTGAAGAAAGTCTGTGTTTGGCTACTTCAATAGAAAAAGACGTTTTTTTAACAGCATATATAGTGAACTACTCAACGAAACACATTGATTTTTCTCGTCAGCCGTCCAAATATTTCGGTCCCTACTTGTGTCCTTCACTTACAACTTGAGTCTGAGGTCGGAATCGTCAGTCGCCGCTACATACTGTGGTCGGAATCAGTTGCTCATTCACTGGAGTCAGAATAAAGGAACTGGTGAACGAATCCAGGAACGAATGCTCTTTAGGAACTGAGTCAAAGCATCTGTGTCCTTGAAAGGAATTGTTACTGCCTACCACCACTACCCCGGGGTGCGTTTCTCAAAAACTTAAACACAGTGCCGTGAAAACGTATTTGCCCCCTTCCTGATTTCTTTTTTTTTTTTGTGCATATTTGTCAAACTTAAATGTTTCAGATCATCAAACAAATTTTTGTAGTTGACAAAGGTAACCCGAGTAAATACAAAATGCAGTTTTTAAATGATGAGATCATTTATTAAGGGGAAGAAGCTATCCAAACCTACCTGGCCCTATGTGAAAAAGTAATTGCCCCCGCTTGTTAAATCATGATTTAACTGTGATTAACCCCATTTTTTGAGTTCAATTTCACTAGCCACATCCAGGCCTGATTACTGCCAGACCTGTTAAATCAAGAAATCACTTAAAAAGAACCTGTCTGATAAAGTGAAGTAGGCTGAAAGATCTCAAAAAGCAACACATCATGCCGCAAACTAAAGAAATTCAAGAATAGATGAGAAACAAAGTAATGGATATCTATCAGTCTGGAAAGGCTTACAAAGCCATTTCTTAGGCTTAGGGACTCCAGTGAATCACAGTGAGAGCCATTAAGTGGAGAAAACTTGGAACAGTGGTGAACCTTCCCAGGAGCCTGCCCAGCTAAATTACTCCAAGAATGCATCGACAACTGATCCAGGACGTCATAAAAGAACCCAGAACAACATGTTAGGAACTGCAGTCCTCACTTGCCTCAGTCAAAGTCAGTGTTCATGATTCAACAAAAAGAAAGAGACTGGGCAAAAATGGCATCCATGGGAGAGTTCCAAGGCAAAAACCACTGCTGACCAAAACAATCACAAAGGCTTGTCTCACATTTCCCAAAATACATCTTGATGATCCCCTAGACTTTTGGGAAAATATTCTGTGGATTGACGAAACAAAAGTTGAACTTTTTGGAAGGTGTGCACCCCGTTACATCTGGCGTAAAACTAACACAGCATTTCATAAAAAGAACATCATACCTAAAGTCAAACATGGTGGTGGTTGTGTGATGGTCCGTGCTGTGTGATGGGTCTGAGAAGGAGGTTCCAGAGAGATGCCCCATTTTATGCAGATTACACTGTGTAGCAGATGGTTAGTTCAGCTTTCAATCACTGTGCCACTCGTGGGTTATAAAGATTTGATTCTTTATGCTTGGATTTGTTGCACTATTTGGATCGCAAACTATTAATATTTTTAAATGAAAAATAAAAACCTCCTGCCCACCCCTGTAAATTTAAATATATAGGATGCCAACCAACTTTTTTAATTTTTATTTATAGTTTTATGTGGCCTAATGCTACTGCATATATGAACAAAACAGTATCATATCTGACTTGAAATAGGACTTGTTTTAGGATACGTTGGCTACAATTTTGAAGTAATATCTTAACTTATCTTGTAAGTGGCGGGCCACAGTCGCGCTGAGCTGAACATAACAGGGGTAGGTTTCCCATAGTTCGACCACATACAGTCATTGGTTCCAACTACGTTAGCATCTGTGCTTATGGAAAACGCACCCCAGTTCGTGCTAGGCAGGAAGTAACTATCGAGGGGGACATGCTTTGAACTAAAAAAAACTAGACACAATTCTTTGATATTAAATTCGTTTATAACTTAATTTTCAACTATTTGTCTAGGATTTTGTTTTTAACTAAAACACAGGCTCAAATGTTTGATCTATGGTGTTCATGGCTGCACTGTTATAGGCTAAAGCTCAAACAAAGTCGGAAATGACTTTAAATAAAATTAAAGCAGACAAAAGCAGAAAACATTTAACTGTGTGACCTACTCACCAATGGTAGAAGCACAAATATCCAGGAAAAAAAGACAAAATAAGCAAAATCTGAACAGGTTCATTGTATCAGCTGGCTGGACGCTCAGTGGGACATGAAGTCGCGTGCAAGATGTTGCAGATACGCGCCCGGTGGAATCTTGGGGCTAGGGCCAGCATCAGGGGAAAAAATAAGGGGGGATGATTTTGTGATGGTTCTGCCCTGCAGTCCCTTCCCCTCCTGCAGTCTTCACCTCCACTTCAACGAGCCACACCTGTTGCTCATTGAAGTGGAGGTGAAGTGTAGAGTATTTTGCATTCTGGCATTTTTAGCTCTGTGTGTGTTGCTGCTGCTCCCATGTCTGTTTTTGTCTATTTTAAAGTATATTTATTAATCATCTTTTTGTTTGCACCAGCCTGTGCGAGTGGGTCCCTTCACCCAACCATAACAGAATGCAGCTGCCAGTTTGGGACCCAGCCAGGCTGGTTGTGAGGGGAGCAGTAGCAGTGTTCTTTTTGTAGAGGAGCAGTGTTCCGGGTCCGGCGGAGGTGTTCTCCAGAGTGTTCCGGGTCCGGCGGAGGTGTTCTCCCGTGGCGTTCGGGGTCCTGGTGGAGGAGTTCTCCCATGGCGTTCCGGGACCGATGGTGCCATGAGTTCCAGGTGGCCCTTTCCTGGCTCGCCAGGAGGCGTGCCTTGGGGGGAGGGTACTGTGATGGTTCTGCCCTGCAGTCCCTCCCCCTCCTGCTGTCTTCGCCTCCACTTCAACGAGCCACACCTGTTGCTTGTTGAAGTGGAGATTGTAATGTGGTAAAAAGCCACTAGATGGCAGTATTGACTTTTTTTTGTTAAGCCAAATCTAAAGCTAGGTTTGGGCATGTCCTGGGAATGCCTCAGAGGGGGCTGGAAAAGAGTATATAAGGAGAAAAATTGAGAGAGTAGTAGTAGTAGGAGACATTGCAAGGAGAAATAGTGGAAGGATACATTTGACCAGACCTGTCACTCTTTTCAAGACCTGTGAAGCTTTTTGTGGATTTTTGCCTGTGTTGGAGCATTTTCCTGTCCCAGGACATTGCAACATAGCAGCCCATCTCAATTACCAAGGGACTGTAACTATTTTTTTTATTATTATTTCAATCTTGGTCAGTAGGGTAGAGAGTAGATTAGTTCTGTTTGTTTAATTAAATCTGTTGAAGTTTAAGAATGTTGTCTGTCATCCCTTGCTGTCCGTGACGCCATAACAAATTGACGCCATAACAAATTGGGGCCATAACAAATTGGGGGCTCGTCCGGGATAGACCATTGTGCGAGTCATTTATTGAAAATCTAAAATTTCAAATAGTGAAATTGTTTTTTTGAATTTTCCTGGATATATATTGGCAGATCAACAGCAATGGATGATTTCTTGGCATCACCAACCATAGAGGTTTTGAAGTCTTTTAAAAAGACAGAACTGCTAGAAATATGCAGACAATTAGAGCTGACAGATGTAAAACCAGCCATGCGAAAAGTAAGACTGGCTAGAGAGATTGTTGAATATTACATTGATGGAAATGTGTTTGCACCAGGAGATCTGGAACAGTTTCCGGTGGAAAATCCAAATGTAGAATTGGAACTTAAATTAAAAATGCTAGAGATTGAAAGGGAAGAAAAAGAAAAACAAAGAGAATTTGAGAGAGAAAGAGAAAAAAGAAAGGGAGGAAAAAGAAAAACAAAGGCAGTTTGAGTTAGAAAAATTAGCAAGAGAAGAGAAAAAAGAGAGAGAGAAAGAGGAAAGAGCAGAAAGAGAGAGACAGAGACAGAGATTTCGATTTAGAAAAATTAGAGAAGACTCCAAATGGAGCTACAAAAAATCAAAATGCAAGGTGAAAACAAATTTCGGGCTAGCCAGGAGGTAAAGCTGGTGCCTCCATTCTCAGAGAAGGAGGTTGATAAGTATTTCCAGTGCCTCGAGAAGGTAGCTAAGAGTTGTCAGTGGCCAAAGGAACACTGGCCTCTGACGTTGCAAACTGTCCTCAAGGGTAAAGCTCAACAAGCCTATTCGGCTTTGTCTGCAGATGATTCCTCTGATTATGAGGTTGTCAAAAAGGTTATTTTGACAGCTTATGAGTTGGTTCCAGAGGCTTACCGACAGAAATTCAGAGGTCTGAAGAAATCTGACAATCAGACTTATGTGGAATTTGCTAACGAGAAGAAGGTTTGCTTTGAGCGCTGGTGTACTTCTATGGAGGTCAAGGATGATTTCAACTCACTAAAAGAGATGGTGTTAGTTGAAGAATTCAAGAACTGTGTCAAGGATGATATTAAGACCTACCTTAATGAGAAGCAAGCACTGAATTTGCAATCAGCTGCCAAGTTTGCAGACGAATATGTTCTCACACATAAGTCCAAATTTCAGTCTAGCAGTAAAAATAGATGTCCCCAATTTCAGAAGAAAGGTAACGGTGATACCCAAGATTCCTCACCCAAAGACAAAGACAAATCTGGTGATGGTGCTCAGAAATCCAGTAAAAGGTCTGAACAAAGTGTGAAAGCTGACAGTGACAAAAGTGGTCTAGTTTGCAATTATTGCAAGAAATCTGGTCATGTTACAACTAACTGTTGGTTCCTTAAAGCAAAGAAAGAAAAAGAAAAGGATACCCAACCCAATGCCTTTGTGAAGACAAGGTTAGAAACCCTTGTAGTAGATGACCGATCTGCTAAATTGCCTGCTCCTTGTGAGGCTAAGAAGCCTGATACTGCTGACTTTGTGAGGGAGGAATTTCTTCTATTTGTGTCAGAGGGATTTGTGGCTCTGAATGAGCATTCTCCTCCTGTCCCCATATATATCCTAAGGGATACCGGAGCTTCTCAGTCACTTTTGTTGATGGACTCCTTGGAGTTACGTGATGAGACCGCTTCTGGGGATTTCATACTTGTACAAGGTATTGAAGGGAGGACTGTATCTGTACCCCTGCGCTCTGTATTCTTGAAGTCAGATTTAGTTACAGGACAGGTAAAGGTGGGACTTATGTCAAGTCTACCTAACAAGGGTGTTTCTCTGTTGCTAGGCAATGACCTGGCTGGGGGCAATGTAGTTCCCCCTGTTCATCTTACTTCACAGCCGAGCACTGAAGATGGCGATGAAGACCCATCTCTGTATCCTTCCTGTGCAGTGACTCGTGCTATGGCCAAGAAGGCTCAAGAAGAAGATGCTGTGGTGCCGTCCAGCACCTTGAATAGTCATGACTCAGGTGGTTCGCCTCATGACTCTGTTCAGCCTACTATGGTTTCTCCGTTTGAGGACTTATCAGACACTTTTATCAGTTCTCTATTCAGCCAGCCAGATGGGTCTGGTGATTCTGATGTGTCTGGAGACTTGTCTCTGTCCAGAAAGCGGTTGATTCAGGAGAAAACCAATGATCCTGAAATTTGTGTGCTAAAGAAGAGAGCCCTTCCTGATGAAGAAATAGACGCAGTTCCAGTTGGGTATTATCTCAAGGATGGAGTGTTGATGCGGAAGTGGCGCCCTCCTGATATCCCTGCCAATGCAGATTGGGCAGTGGTCAAGCAAATTGTTGTTCCGAAGGTCTACAGGAATGAGATCTTAACAATGGCTCATAGTTTGCCTTTAGGAGGTCATCTTGGTGTTAACAAGATCATGAAACACTTCTTCTGGCCTGGACTTCGGAAAGATGTTTCCAACTTTTGCAAAACCTGTCACACTTGTCAGGTAGTTGGAAAACACCAGTTAGACCCACCTGTAGCTCCATTGCAGCCTATCCCAGCATTTGGGGAGCCCTTCTCCAAGGTCATTGTTGATTGTGTTGGTCCATTACCCAAGACTAGATCTGGAAATCAGTACTTGTTGACAATCATGTGTGCATCTGCCAGATTCCCTGAAGCCATCCCTCTACGCAACATCAAGGCAACTGCAATTTGAAGGCTTTGATAAAGTTCTTCACGTTGTTTGGCCTTCCCAGGAAATTCAGTCAGATCAAGGTAGCAATTTCACTTCCGGATTGTTTCAGCAGGTTGTGTATGAACTAGGTGCGAAGCAGATTCTTTCCAGTGCCTATCATCCAGAGAGTCAGGGTGCCTTAGAGCGGTTTCATTCCACTCTCAAGACAATGATGAGGACTTATTGTTATGACCATGAGAAAGACTGGGATGAAGGTGTTCATTTGCTGTTGTTTGCAGCTAGAGAAGCAGTGCAGGAGTCTACTGGATTCAGTCCGTTTGAACTAGTGTTTGGCCATGAAGTGAGAGGACCTTTGCTATTGTTGAGTGAACAATGGCAAGAGAAAGAGCCGCATATCAGTCTGTTAGACTATGTTAGCAAGTTCAGGGAAAGACTGCGTGCAGCTTGTGACCTAGCCAAAGAGAACCTGAAATCAAGTCAGGGAAAAATGAAAACTTGGTATGATCATAAGGCTAGAAGCCGTGAGTTTAAACCAGGAGACAAGGTCCTTGTGTTGTTTCCCTTGCAGTCCAATCCCTTGCAGGCTAGATTTCATGGTCCTTATGAAATTCTGACAAAACTCAATAATCTCAATTACATTGTGAAGACTCCAGATAGGAGAAAGCCAAAACAGTTGTGTCACATTAACATGCTGAAGCCTTATCATGATAGGAATGCTAGGGTTGCAGCTGTCACTTCAGATCCTCCTATGGCCGAGACTTGTGAAGTGAGGGGGAGTTTCAAGATGATGAACCTAGAATTAAAGCTGAAGTTCTTTCATGTAAATTGTCAAATTCTGAAGTGTTGCAAAATCTTGATGCAAAACTCCAGCACTGAGAACCCTCACAGAAAGATCAGTTTGAGAGGTTGATCAAGAAATATAAAGATCTATTTCCTGATGTTCCAAAGAGAGTTTCTATTGCCTCTCATGATGTAGATGTTGGTGATGCCGAACCAATAAAACAGCATCCGTACCAGATGAATCCTGAAAAGAGAAAGATTGCTGAGAAAGAGGTTGAGTACATGTTAGAACATGATATTATCAGACCCTCTAACTCCGATTGGAGTTCACCCTGTGTTCTAGTTCCAAAACCTGATGGAAGAACTAGATTCTGTACAGATTATCGCAAAGTCAATGCTGTAACTAGAACTGATGTGTTTCCAATACCTAGGATTGATGATTGTATCGATAGAGTAGGGCAAGCAAAGTTTCTGACCAAGATTGATTTATTGAAGGGTTATTGGTGTGTGCCTTTAACTGAGAGGGCCAAGAGCATCTCTGCTTTTGCCACGCCATCTGGGTTATACCAGTATGAAGTCCTACACTTTGGCATGAAAAATGCCCCAGCCACGTTCCAAAGGATGATACAGTCTACAATCGCCGGATGGCCACAAACGGGCATGTACATCGACGACCTGATCACATGGAGTGACTCCTGGGAAGAACATCTGAAAGATGTAGAGACGTTGTTCCAGCACTTGACCCAGGCTAACCTGACTGTTAACCTGAACAAGAGTGACTTTGGTTGTGCTACTGTCACGTATCTTGGCTATGTCATAGGCCAGGGTAAGGTGGCACCCATAAATGCTAAAGTCCAAGCCATCATGGACTTTCCAGTTCCTGACAACAAAAAAGCTTTGCGCCGCTTCCTTGGAATGATCGGGTACTACCGCAAGTTCTGCAAGAACTTTGCTGAGATTGCTCTCAGTCTCACCAACCAACTGAAGAAAGGCGTAAAGTTCACTTGGGATGAAGCATGCCAAAGAGCCTTCGATCGCCTGAAGTCTCTGCTGTGTCACTTCCCCGTGCTCAAATCTCCTGACTTCAACAACCGTTCTCCATGGCGGTCGATGCTAGCGACCAAGCTTGTGGATCTGTGCTCCTACAGAGAAGTGACTCTGATGACATTGAGCATCCCGTGGCATACTTCTCCAGGAAGTTCAATCGCCACCAAAAGAACTATTCCACAATTGAGAAGGAGCTGTTGGCTCTGGTTCTATCCTTACAACACTTTGAGGTTTATGTTTGTACAGGGCAAAAGCCAATGATTGTATATACTGACCACAATCCGTTAATGTTTTTGAGTAAGATGAAAAACAAGAATCGGAGATTGTTGAATGGGAGTTTGATTTAACAAGAGTTTGACTTGGAAATTAAGCATGTAAAGGGTACTGACAATGTAATTGCTGATTGCTTATCCCGTGTTTGAGTATGTGTATATATATCACGTGTTTATTAGCATATTGTATTATATGTATATATACACAAGTGTCTACTGAACCATTTTTGTATTGAAAAGAAAAATTTTGCCTTTATAAGTCAAAATTTTTCCCTTTTGGAATGGAGGTGTAATGTGGTAAAAAGCCACTAGATGGCAGTATTAACTTTTTTTTGTTAAGCCAAATCTAAAGCTAGGTTTGGGCATGTCCTGGGCATGCCCCAGAGGGGGCTGGAAAAGAGTATATAAGGATAAAAATTGAGAGTAGTAGTAGTAGTAGGAGACATTGCAAGGAGAAATAGTGGAAGGATACATTTGACCAGACCTGTCACTCTTTTCAAGACCTGTGAAGCTTTTTGTGGATTTTTGCCTGTGTTGGAGCATTTTCCTGTCCCAGGACATTGCAACATAGCAGCCCATCTCAATTACCAAGAGACTGTAACTATTTTTTTATTCTTATTTCAATCTTAGTCAGTAGGGTAGAGAGTAGATTAGTTCTGTTTGTTGAATTAAATCTGTTGAAGTTTAAGAATTTTGTCTGTCATCCCTTGCTGTCCGTGACGCCATAACAAATTGGGGCCATAACAAGATGAAGCGTAGATTATTTAAGAGCGGCAGTGCAGCTGCATTCTGGCGTTTTTAGCTCCGTGTGTTGCTGCTGCTACCCCTGTCTGTTTTTGTCTATTTTAAAGTATATTTATTAAGCATCTTTTTGTTTGCACCAGCCTGTGCGAGTGGGTTCCTTCACCCAACCATTACAGATTTTTACATTTCAAGAATAAGGTCAAAATGCTTAGAATAAAGTAGAAGTGTCGAGAATAAAGTGGAAATGTTGAGATAAAAGTCAAAATGTTGAGAATAAAGCTGACATTTCAAGATTTAAAGGTCCCCTATTATGCTGTATTTAGTCGTTTAAAATATGTCCAATGGGTCTTTAAGGTTCAGAATTCAGTTACAAAAAAAACCCACACACATCCAGGTCTAGTGAGACCTCTTCTCTCACCCCATCTGTGCCGGCTTGAAACCCAAGCTGTTTTGAGTGGGTGGGGAGGCTATGCTAATGCGGCGCTGCTCTGATTGGCTGCCTGGCTGCTTCGATTCCTGGGAAGGGTGCAGACCCAAAAAACCAGCAAACCAAGATGGCAGGTATTTCAGGACAGCTCCCCGCAGCATCTATTGCTGTAAGACCGTACTTGTTTGATCCCGAATCAGACCCTGAACAGGAGGAGGAAGCAATTGAAGTATTGCAGCAATGTTTATGGCAAGATGTCAATGAGTGGCAAGTTGAAATTTTTGTGTTTTGCTTGTACTGTCTCGCCTTGCATGCATGTGATTGTAGCTGTACTGTTATATAGTCATGTTATATACCCACTTAGCTATCTAGAGGAAACTTTGCTAAAAGCTCCTGATAACCATTTCTGCCAAAACAAAACACAATTCCGACACCAAGCTAATAAATGAGTTAATAGCAAAAACACGCAAACGGTGTAAGCGTTGCTTATGTGGAGCTAGCGAATCGATAACTTCTACCACAAATCCGTATCCGACCACTTCTCTGCAAAGCCTACGTCTGGTTTCACTGCATCCTTATCAGCCCAACTTTGCAGACACTCTCCAGTTAGCTTCAACTGTAGCGGCTACGGTCAGGTAACATTATGATGAAACTACCACCTTGATGCTAACCAAAGTAACACAAGCATACCAGTCTGAATTACTGCATATCAATTAACCTGGAGCATTTTTTAAGTAGCACGGAACGCTAGTTAACATGCGATTGTAACCGAGCGGTCATCGTAACGACAGAGACAAACGTTAAACCCTGCAATACAGGTTTTACAGACAGAAAGTTCCGTCACTGTGAACAGTTGTACCAAGCATCCAAATTACAAACAAGTATAAAAAGTTATCTTCAAATTAGGTTTATGTTCACACAACTTATGTTGAATGTCTCCTTGATATTATTTACTCTGGCATATTTAGGACATGAACATAAGCAGCAGTAACTTAGCTACGTTAGCCGCAGTGCTACAGCCACATTCAACAGGCTATCACGTTAGATAGGCTTATGCAGGAAAGCAACACAAAATGGTAATACTTACTGTTTTCAGGTCTGTGAGTCACAGACAGTTGGTACCAATCCAGGCTTTATCTTCAGATATTTTACAAAGCCTGCATTTGAGGCCAGTTGTTAGTGCTAACTATCGTTAGAGGTCCTGCGAGCCACCCAGAACACGTTAGCTTCACTTACATTATTTGCTGTTATATTGTTACTTACAGCTTGTGGCTCCGAGCGCCTGATTTATGCAACTGCTCCAGGTTTGAGAAGCAGCTGAGAAACATATCCATTGTCGTATTATCCTTTAATGACAAAGCTGTCTTCGGTGAAATGCCAAGCACAAACAGCTTACGTTCCCTTTGAGTGTGGCTGTTTGCCACCAGCAAACAAAAAAGCTACCCACTGATTTCTGGTGGCATCGTCTTTTGGAAGAGAAAATAGTTGTGCTTTTTTTCGCATCCAAAAAAACACGTATGAACAACTTTAGGAGACATAGGCCTACTGATAAATCTACACGTTAAATGATTTGGGCTCATTTGTGTCTGATAGAATAAATTCTGGGGTAGGCATGTCCAGCGTTGTGATTGGCTCTGGCCAGGTCTGTCCTGATTGGACGCAACAACCTGACGTCAGGTTTTGCCCAGATCTCGTGTAGATCTCTGGACGAGCTGTTCAGAGAGGAAATCACGTTCAGGAAATCATGTTCTCGGATTACGGCAAAACCCCTGTATCTTATGTTTAGAAACTTTGCAGAGGTTGAGTATGGACATCCAACATTATAACATTACTTGTATGTATGAAGAGGGATCAGCATAATAGGGGACCTTTAACTCATTCCCTACGGCAAGCCGCTGCCAACGGCGCGGCAAATTCTAACATTCTCTACGGTAAGCCGGTGCCAGCGGCGTGGATGACCATTCGCAGTCTGATGAAAACACGAAATCAGTTGACGATCGCGGTGATGGGCCACCTGTACTTCAATACTTTATTGTGTAATTTTCGGGAGAAGTATTCCGTACAAACGCCACAATTTTATATAAAAGTATTCTGTGGGGAATGAGTTAAGGTGAACTTCAAATCAAACGACAAACGTTAGTACTATCGCTGCTTCTGCAAAATGCCCAATGTAGATGAGTTAATGAACTTGTCCTTTTGTAGCATGGAAATTCTTTCTCCTTTAGGGCATAAACACAGTTTGGTGATAAGTATTAGGACTTTGAAGCGATTGTGCCAAAAATTGCATTTGTTAGGATGGAGAAACCACTCAAATTTAGAAGAGGTGGCCGCATTTGTGCAAAATGTAATAGCTGGTAGTAGACAGATGTAAGGTTATCAATGGTTACACTTGTGTGCAATACAGAGAAGATATGTTGCATGCCATGACACAATAAGACAATGGACTCCTGGCACTGAAACAGCAACACGTTGTGTAAGATCTCCGTGATAACCCAGAAAGATGGCTTTTCCAACAAGCAAGAAAACAAAAGAAATTAAGTTTGACTCCACTGGAGCAAATTTATTTTCAATAAAACAAGCAAATAATCAAAATTATAAATACAGGGATAAAGTTTAAAAAAAAGTAAAAACAAGAAACACCCCAGTAATTATTCACACCAAAATATGCTTCCCTTGCTCCATGAGATCACATGTATAACCGGGACTGGAACGGTAAGGACAGATTCCAGCCACCAAAAGGACCTCGTTCAACAGATTCAGGGTAAGGGTTAGGTGATCATAATCAGGGGATTATTTTCATAATCCTTCTTCGATGAGGCGATCTGTTAAATTTCTGATAATCTCAAAGATCAAGTTTCAATATAACACGGACGCAATGGGCTAACAATAGCCAGCGCGGATTTACCCATGAACTCAGTTTTTTATTCCAAAATATCAAAAGCAGGAAAAAAATTTTGCTCATCACTGTAGAATGTAAAGTGTATGCCGGCTCTTCTTTGAGTGTGGTGTCGATTTAGAATGACATGGCTTATATCCTTGGATGCTGTGGACTTTCCTCTGTCATTTGATGTATCATTTTTATGCATAGCGCAAATTTAGTAGAAACGTTAGCGATCGAGGGCTGATATTTTATCCTTTGTTTTGCTACATGCCTATTTGCTTGCTTGGTGCTTGAATTGTGTTAATTTTAGGTAAAAACGGTCATCATGTGCTTTTCGCCAAGTTTATTCCCTAGTAGCTGATATGCCATAGGAAGATGTTGCTATTAGGAAACATACTGTATTTATTATGCAGTTTTGATTGCCCTTGGTACTGGGGGTGTTCGGGCTTAAGAGGTTAATATTTGTATTGAATATATCTTTTCAACCAATTTCTTTAAATCCTTATTATGACTTTGAAAAAAGTTTTCATTGCAACAAAACCGTTGACGAACTAGTAAAGTTCTGATACATGAAGCAGCTTTCCTCGAAGTGCTCCAAACAAAGAACTGAATGCTTGGTAGGTTTTTAAGGCTTCCCACGGTCAATTCTTCTCAGTTTGACAAGCCATTGTTTCCAAAGGGTGTCATTATTCAATCAAAATTGATAGAAACTTATTTTGCCATATTTCCCTGACGATGTAACAGCATCTTTATTGGTACAACCAACAGCAGCAAGACTTTCCCATTTTCACTATGCTGCGATCAACCTTTGTGTACGTTTTGCTTCGGGGATTGCGTGACCACATTCGTAGGTTGCAACAAGCTCATTGATCAAGTCAATGGATCCTGAAGCTGTGGAGCTGAGTGTCTGAGATGCAGGCATTGCAGCAACAAAGGTCCCAATGCGCTATGGCATATAGATTCATACAAAGCCATACAGCATTGCCATCAATGGCTGAATTGATGGCTTTGGCCACTATGTTGTGTGGAATGAAGGTTACAGAACAAACAATGATGCCCGGACCCAAAGATGACGTTAACGTTGCACCATGATGCGCACACAGCTGGCAGGGTGGTCAGTCAGTCCATCAGTCGCTTTCTCTAAAGTTGAATTGATGTATATTGACTTTATTACCTGCGTCGCCGAAGGCAGCAGGTCTAAGAATGGCTTTTTCACTTCTGGACCCGAACTCTGAAAAATGCTTGGAGGACAAAAGTCTCTTGGGAGAGCGCCAAACTCATCAAATAGAGCGGGTGAAATTTTGTCATCCATTGTCCGTCTGTCATTCCGTCCGGCCGAAGTAACAACGTTATCAGGATAACTCAAAAAATAATTGGCCCAGGAAGTTGTAATTTGGTGTGATGATGTATCTTGTCCCAAGGCAGGTCGCTATTGAAAATGGGCGCGCTGCGTCAAAATCCAAGATGGCCGCCGTCATTTTTGTAAAAACAATGTTATCAAAAAACGCGAAAATGAAGTGTCCTAGGAAGTTATAATTATGTATGCTAATGTATCTTCACCTAAGGTTGCTCGCTATTGAAAACGGGCATGCTTCGTCAAAATACAAGATGGCCGCCGCCGTTTTTGTAAAAACGACGTTATCAAGATAACACAAAAAATAAGTGTCATTGGTAGTTCTAATTTGGTATGCTGATGTATCTTGACCTAAGGCAGTTCACAATGGAAAATGGGCGCGCTGCGTCAAAATCCAAGATGGCCGCCGCCATTTTTGTAAAAAGGACGTCATCGTGATAACGCAAAAATTAAGTGTCATATGAAGTTCTAATTTGGTAAACTGATGTATTTTGTCCCAAGCCAGGTCGCTATTGAAAATGGGCGCGCTGCGTCAAAATCCAAGATGGCCGCCGCCATTTTTGTAAAAACAAAGTTATCAAGATAACGCGAAACAAAAGTGTCCTAGGAAGTTATAATTTGGTATGCTGATGTATCTTCACCTAAGGCAGCTCATTATTGAAAACAAGCTTACTTCGTCAAAGTACAAGATGGCCGCCGCCGTTTTTGTAAAAACGACATTATCAAGATAACGCAAAAAATAAGTAGCATTGGTAGTTCTTATTTGGTATGCTGATGTATCTTGTCCCAAGGCAGATCGCTATTGAAAATGGGAGTGCTGTGTCAAAATCCAAGATGGCCGCCGCCGTTTTTGTAAAAACGTTATCAAGATAACGCAAAAAAGAAGTGTCCTAGGAAGTTATAATTTGGTATGCTGATGTATCTTTACCTAAGGCAGCTTGCTATTGAAAATGGGCATGCTTCATCAAAATACAAGATGGCCGCTGCCATTTTTGTAAAAACGAAGTTATCGAGATAACGCAAATAATAAGTGTCATAGGAAGTTCTAATTTGGTATGCTGATGTATCTTTACCTAAGGCAGTTCGCTATCAAAAATGGGCGAGCTGCATCAAAATCCAAGATGGCCGCAGCCATTTTTGTAAAAACGACCTTATCAAGATAACACGAAAAATGTGTGTCATAGGGAGTTCTTATTTGGTATGCTGATGTATCTTGACCTAAGGCAGGTCGCTATTGAAAATGGCCACGCTTTGTCAAAATCCAAGATGGCCGCTGCCATTTTTGTAAAAACGACGTTATCGAGATAACGCAAAAAATAAGTGTCAGAGGAAGTTCTGATTTGGTATGCTGATGTATCTTGACCTAAGACAGGTTGCTATTGAAAAAGGGTGCGCTCCTTCAAAATCCAAGATGGCCGCTGCTGTTTTTGTAAAAATTACATTATCGAGATAATGCAAAAAAAAGTGTTGTAGGAAGTAATTTGGTATGCTGACGTATCTTGACTTAAGGCAGGTCGCTATTGAAAATGGGAATGCTGCGTCAAAATCCAAGGTGGCCACCGCCATTTTTTGTAAAAATGACATTATTGAGGTAACGCAAAAAAATGAGTGTTGTAGAACGTTATAAATTGGTCTGCTGATGTGTCTTGACCTAAGGCAGGTCGCTATTGAAAATGGGTGTGCTGCATCAAAATCCTAGATGGCCAGCGCCATGGATCTGCCGGAACAGCGTCATCGCAATAACTCCAACAATAAGTGGCCTAGGAACTTTTAATTTGCTATGGTGGTGCATCTAGACCTATTGCGTGTTCTTATTGAAAATGATATCACAACATCAAAATCCAAGATGGCCACCAAACGACGTTATCGAGATAACTCGCAAAATAAGTGGCTGACCCAAGGCAGGTCATTATTGAAGATGAGTGTGCTACGCCAAAATTCTTTCCAGTTTATCTTTTCCCTATTGCCGCATCTTTCTATCATCATCATCATCGTCGTCGTCATCATCATCATTACAATTCACCATCACTCAATCAATGCAAATTTTGTTCACCAAAGCATACTTCTACATAACACCCGCGCAGTGACGCAGGTTCAGTGACTTCGCACTTGTTGTCAAAATGTCGCCTTTATCTCGAAACGGTAGTTCAACTTCATTCTCAGCATTTTGACTTTATTCTTGAAATGCAAAAAAAAGAAAAACATCCTCCGTTTTATCGTTGACATTTCCACTTTATTCTTGAAATGCTGAATTGCACAATTTAAAAAAATCTTCTTCCTACCTCTCTCTTTTTTTAATGCTTGGCCTTAATACTCCATCATAAATTCAGAGAAAGTTTTGGATTAGTTAGTTACGTGGATTATTCTCATTGTTACAACAGAAAACATGGAATTGGACTGCCTGTTGTCAGAAAAATGGGGATTTTTATTTTTAAAAAGACCATGGCCAGAAATCGCTTCAGGATGATAGTGACGCTCCTGTGGTCCAATAAAAAGGATAGGCCTACCTAATGTGCACTTCTTCTGAATGACAAGTTTGTCCTGGAGTCGGACACTTGGAACAAGTTTGTTCAGAACTGCATAGCCTGCTTCAAGCCCAGTGCCAACATAACAATAGATGAGCAGCTGTTTCCCACCAAGGCCCGGTGCATATTTATTCAGTACATGGGGAATACGCCTGACAAATTCAGAATCAAATTTTGGCTGGCTGCGGATTTGCAATCAAAATTCATGCTGAACAGGGCTCCAATTCTGGAAAAGGAGAACATGCAGAGCAGAGGTAACCTTGTTGGAAAGAGTAAGACTGGCAGAGCTATTCCTGGGGAAGAGAAGAAATATTACCACTGGTAATTTCTTAACTTCTCTCAAACTGTGAATAAACCCTTCAAACCTACCAATTCTGTTTTTGTTGGACTTTGAAGTATAAAATGAAAGAAGCTTCTCCTCATCAGAATTCTGCCACCTCTGTGGTTGCAGGGAGGAGAATGCTATGCTTTCAGCTCTGTGATTTTTGGTTCTGCAATGAAATTACACAGGGTAAGCAAAAGTAATTTTATACCTAATGACGGTAAAGTTGATCAATCATATAATGTTTGAAAATGGGTGGGTTTTATTATGATTACCCTTATGACATGTTCCACCCGCTATGGGGGACACAAACCACGAGCTATCGTGAATCTTTTCTCAAGCTAGACATTAAAAATTTGGTTGCTCATTCATTCTATTGGTGATGTTTTTTATTTCTTTAACATGGAAAGTGGTATATTCTGTATTATTTTATGCAGAAATCTGGACTGTAGACTGCCAGGTTCACTTGCCAGTTGTCACAAGTGCTTATGGACCACCTCTGTATTTTTTCAGGGTATCAGCTTCTTTAACATTTGCAATCTTAATTTGCTCTTCTGAATGTAACATCTCTTAACCAGTCATCAAAATTGGTGGTCATGGCAATGACTGTTGACAACATAAATGGTTAGACTTTTTTCATTCCTTGCATATGCAGAGGGTATTTACACTGGAGTGTGGTAAGAGTTTTCTTCATTAAAGTTTTCATTTGTTGACTCACCATAAATTGATTTTTTTCTCATTTTCAATAGAGAAGCAAACAATTTTAAAATTATAATCACAAAAAATGAATCTAAAAATTTTTAGCGTTGAATGGTTCACTGGTTAGTCTCTTGAATACTTTACACTTGATTGTAAGTAAGTATCTATCTATAAAGCAAGAAGCATCTGTCTGTGTATCTGTTTGTATGTCTGTCTGTCCGCGTGTCTGTCTGTGGCTCGCATATCTTTCTGACTGTTCGTCAGATCAGCCTAAGCTTTCGGATATGGCTTGCGCATGGCCCGATGGTGTGCATCCTTCTTTTTGCTGGTCTTCGCATAAATTTTCATTCCCCCTACGGCACTTGTACTGCTTGGATGAAAACGCCAACTGACCCTTGACATGACGAGTTCATGTGTTCACCAAAACATGTCGCCATTGCGCTTTACAACGAAGCGTGTTACCTATCACCAGAGGGGTAGATAACTCAGAGTGGCACCAACTCCTTGCTGCTCCAGTGCAAGCACCGATTACTTGGGGCGGACTTTGACTAACAAGACCAGCGCGATCGCGTAAGTATTTTGAGCGTTCTGCCCGCAGTAAATGTTGGAATGAAGAAGCATCTCTACTATATCTGCATGATGCGTTAATATTGCATTTTACTTTGCTGCTTCAAGCATGTTTTTGTGCACCGGTTACGTCTATATTAAGCATTACGAATATGAGTTAGCTGGCTAGCTAGGGCATTCGCGAATTATTACCA
Organism: Gymnothorax javanicus; assembly: GCA_029692085.1. Taxonomy (NCBI): domain Eukaryota; kingdom Metazoa; phylum Chordata; class Actinopteri; order Anguilliformes; family Muraenidae; genus Gymnothorax; species Gymnothorax javanicus. The sequence continues at coordinate 44,144,069 of CM056202.1, read as the reverse complement.
TTAGCGAACTTGAATGGCATTTCAAAACTGAACTACCTTGGATCTTTCAAGCCTATGCAGTTGGAATGAAATACGTCGGTTGCTCATTTCTTTCTTCTGCCTGCATAATTGGGAAGAGAAACGATGGATAGCGTGTTCCTATTATTACACCCTGTTGCTGCTTAAGATTTTCGGATTAACATGCATGGACAACAACGCAAGATACATTACACATTTATTTTCAATATGTGATCTTAACTCAGTACGAGATCATAGCAATCAGGCTATATTCCTTTCCCCCACTAAAAACGATCAAACCTAACTGCCAATAATAGTAAACTAAACGCGTGTTTTCACGTCTTTGCATTGACTTTGAATGTAATCTGTCCTGCGAAAAAATTTGTTTCGCCTCCAGTGTGCAAGCTGCTTTAGATCACAAGCATTATTTCAGTTTTTCATTTCTATTCGTGCTTTCCCGCAGTCCATACTGTAGCCTATTGCCAGATGTTACGACAGCGCTGCTGAGAGACACACAGATCTCAAAAGAAGTTATTTTCTCCTGATCTGTTGGTCTTTAATTATAGTGACGTAATCGCGTGACTCTGATTAGGCTCCTCGCCAATGGGAAAGCACACAGGTTCTTAGGAGGTTTGTAGGTTGAAACAACTAAGCACTGGCACTAGTACCAGCACGGCTCGAGCACCAGGTTCTTTTTGCTGGAAAAGGGGTATCATTGACTTCGTTGCTACACTGCTCACGTGGTTGGCGGGGAAGCGCTATAGTTCCAACCAAGCACCGCGCTGTCATGATCTCCTATGGGACATGGCGTGCATCCTTCATTTTGCAAGTTTTTCGTAAATTTTCACTCTCTCTACGGGCACCTGCACTAGTTAATGTAAATTCAGCATCTATTGACTTGATAGGTGAAAGATTTTTCCTTCAATATTGTCGTCGTCAAATTCTTAGTAAAAAAAAAAAAAAAAAAATTCATATTCATTTTATCAGTATGTGCATTTTGTCTAATGTCAAGGCCCTGAAAAGAAAGGACAGGCTAGAAATAGCCTTTCAGCTGGGACATGCTGAAAGTGTAATTACATTAGCAAAACCATAATGAAGAAATATGAGGAAATATGAATTTCCCTTTTTTCTTCTTAAAAGTTACAAATAGCAATGTACTCTGCATTTGATTGTACATATGAACAATGTAAATTAGTGCGCATACTTAATCAACACATCACCAATATTTTAATTCCTAAGTATGAATACCATGCAAAGATCTAATGTCCGTTACTCAAAATTACAGCAAGTGGTTGCCTCTTGGTGACAGACTGATATGTCCATGCCAAATTGGAATTAAATTCCGTAAAATTGGTGCCAATTGAGTCACTCCTCAATACAAAGGGGGGAAATTAATTAGCGCAGTGCATGTATTATTAAACCACACCTGAAGGGCAGTGTCTTTTTTATTGCTTCCTTTTTACAAAATAATACACATCAGAATGTTTCCTTCATATATGAATTTAATTTGCTACTATTAATGGTCTTAGCCAACATACTGCGGGCAATGAGAGTAATGTGACAAAGTGTGCTGTACTTTAATTCAGCATGTATGAATCTCTCTGCTGCTGTTGCTGATTATGACCAGCATGAAAAGGAAGGAAAATAGCAAAAATACTCTCGGAAAAATATTATCCATCACATCAAATTATATTGAAACCTCTTTCCAGAAATAGATGATCATACCTGATGTGTACATCTGACTCTAACACATTAAGGGTGGTGGAATAATTGAAGGTCTTTGTAGAACTGAGTTAATCGCCATGGCTTGTCAGCCGTGTAGTGATGCATCCCAGTGAAACAGTTGGAGCTGATAACCCATCACACTGAGGTGTGAGAGCCAGGATAATTATCCTAACAATTAGTTATTATCCCTCCAATCCCCGCATTGACTTTCATTCCAGCTCTAGTGCCAGCCATAACATGATGCTTTTTAAGCTTGCTTGAAAAACAGAGGAGGGTAATTATTCCTGGATTTTTATTTCCCTTCCATTTTCCTTAGCATAGCCTGGGTGATTTTTGAGATTTGACGGCAGGCCCTTAAAGCACAATCACTACACGTGGGGATGAGTGCTCCTATAAAGCTATCAAGCTAATCAGTCATGCAGAAAATGTTGATTTTAATTCGAGTGAAAAATGAGCCCCAGTCCAGTCAAATGATATCTCTCTGCCTTCGAATGCACCCATAAACTCTCTCTCTCACACAGACATGCACACACAAAACAATATGGAATGTCACGAGGATGCATAATTCCAGATTGCTTGGTTGTCAAAATCAATATTGGCATGTTTGACAAAGACAAAGTGTCTCGGGAGAGGGGCTGCTATATTGGTTGCAGAGCTAAAAATGACAAGTGACAGCCAAGTCTCAGGCTGGACAAGACAGATGATTTAACAACCAGAGACCTTTTTGACAGATACTCTCAAACGCATCATGGAAAAACACACAAGGGAGGGAGCTGGCTGAGCAAAAAAAAAAAAAAAAAAAAAAAAAAAAAAGCTTATGAATTCTGCCCTGAACTACAATGTTAGGAAGAACAAAAATAAGGTAATAAATTATGCACTTTATTTTGACCATAGCGGATTTGAAGAGAAAATACAAAGCAGTAGTTAAGTATTTGGAAACTAACACAATTTCTGTTGTTTTGGCCCTGTGCATCTGAAGTCTGAATTTGAAGTCAAACAGTGAAGATGTGATGAGAATGCAGAAAGTGAGCTATAATTTGTATTTATATCTATTCTGAGTGATTCAGGGGCCTTTCAGTCCCGCAATTCTAAGAGAGCTTGAGTAATTGTACAAATTCACATTATCTGACATAAAGACATCATATTTAATACTTTGGTAGAAATAATTTCCAAATCCTTTACAAGTTAAATTTTTTACTTGATTAATGAGTTTTTCATAATTGTTTTCCCCCCAAATCCAGCCGTCCTTGTCAGTTTCTCCTTCAGCTTCCATAATCGGTTCTCATTATTTAGTTTTGTGCTGTGTTTTGCCCTCCTTTTTGTCCTTCCGCTCTCACCTGTTTCCAATTGTTAATTGTTGTCGTGTGCATGTAAGTTCCTGGTCTGTTTCCATCCTTTGTTGGATTGTTCCCTTCCATCCTTGGTGTTAACTACTGAGTGAAACAAGTAACTGTAGAGAATCTTGTTATGATCCAGACTAGGAACTAAATTCAGAGGCTGAGTTCAATCCAATTGTGGGGTTTATTGATTGCAATATGGTAAGACAGAGGGACGGAGCCCAGAGCAGAATGGTACAGTTCAGTTCAGATGTAACGGGCAAGGTAGTCTGGGTGTATGTTGTGCTCAGTCAGTGGCTTTCCAGGACAGCTGCCACTTGGAGTGCAAACTTTGCCAGAGCTGAACCGTAAGATGGCAGAACAGAGAAGTTTAGCAGGAACACGTTCCCAATCCTGATGATCATAGAAGACTTAAGAGGTTGTTCCAAATAAACTGGGCAGAGGAACAAATGGAGGGTAGATAAGCAGGAATACGGTCCCAATCCTGGAGACCAAGAGTAAGGCTTGGGAGCTTGTTCTATTAAATTAATTAGGAAGAGAACTTCAGCAATCATTGAAAGTCACAATTTAATTTCAAAAGACGAGCTGCTTTACTAGCAAATACTTACTAGTTGCAATAAGGCATATACCAAGTGGCAATCCAGCAACTTGCAAACTCGGAGTAGGGAGTATAAATACGTCAACACACATGTGAGAAGGGGTCATGATGAATAGGATGCATCCACTGAAGGAAAGCACGCAAAACGCAAACCAATCAATAGAGTTAATACTTCTAATAGACATGCAGGTTGCTGGATGGGAAGAGACACAAGAGGCATTCACGCAAGGGCTGCGACAGAATCTCTCCCCAGGGCTTTTGGTCTGAGCAAGTGGCTTCTTGCAGTATCTCCTACACCCGTTTGAAAGTGTGCACCTGCTTGCATGCCTTGGTTCATTCGGCTTGCCGTTGCAATAACAGACCTTGGACCAGTCACTTTACAGTGCCTTACCTAACCCCCCACTTATCTTGTTTGCCCCTGCCTGACTTTGGACCTTACCCGACAAAGTTTCTTCAAATATTATTTTAGCAAAATCCTCTTCAGTTCATAAAGAAGGCTATTTGGGTTTTTCTGTGATCTGCATCTGGCTCTTTTTCTGAGTGACATTATTCCATTTAACATATTTTTGAGAAATACAAACTTTATTTCTGTGTGTCTATATATATATATATAAAAACTAGTAAAGTAGTAAATTAGTCAATCAGTCATTTCCTGTGCCATTGTCTGTCTGATGGGTGTCTGGTAATACCATGTCGCAATAGCAAATGTTTGCCTCAGTAGATTTCCAATGTTTTTTTTTTTTTTTTTTTTTTGCATTGACACATTTTGCATTTTAGAAAATCTATGATTAACTAAAGCAAATGAGCATTTTGGGTTTTGTTCTTAGAGTTAGATTACATTGCTATGATATTGCTAGTGAAATGTTATCATGGTTGTTATTGTAGTTCCAATATTACTACATTTGCTTTTTTTTTAACACAGCAGTTTGAAAATTTACAGTTGAAACTGTAAGAAATGTAAATTAATTTACAGAACAAAACATGAAATGCTTGTCAGCTTATGTCACCTGTAGGCCTTGTATACAGCAGAAAGACTGAAACCCATTTTTCAAAATCCCTGTGGATACCTGGCCTGGATCCCATGTTGGAAGAAACTGGCAGGTTGGCCTCCAGGGGAAAAGAAAAGTCATCACTGCGGCTTTGTCTTACCCAGATTTGGGGAACATATCATTCTTGAGCAGAAAAGGATGCATGGGGACACATCTGACCAAGAAGTAGCCGAGCAGATATTGCGCAATAGTACAAAACGGAGAAGGTTGGTGGAGGAGGTATTTCATGAAATTACATCATGTCCATATTCCCAGAATTCAAAGATGAATCCCTTACTTCAATGGTAAATGAAATCCAGTATTACGCCTTGAAGTACCTGAAAAAATTAATCAAATGAGTTCACTCACTGGTGAATGGTGTACAGGGCGCATGAGCTGCACAAGATCAGTGAGCGATGCTATTTTTTGTAAGTCTGTTCAGTGAAAAAAAAAAAAAACAAGCCAATGGAGTTTGCAAGTATTCTGTTGACTGCAAAAGGATGAGACTACATATCAGAACTGACATGCACATTTTCATTGATTCCACCAAACTTATGGTTAAATTTGATGTCACTGTTGAAGCTTTTAAATGTTACAGCAGAACAAACACTTTTCACTGGCATTGTTTTGGCTTTGCACAATGAATGAAATTCTTTCAAAACATCAAAACCTTGTAAAATAATTTTGTTAAACTGAGTCTTGGAGTGACTGGCTGGGATGTATGTCGTCAGAAATTCTTATCTTAAGAGATGATTTCATTGTGCATAGTCAAGGTAGCATGAAAAAATATCTCCTGAAAATTTTTGTCGAGCTTGTCTAAATTGTGGGAGTTTTGGTAAAGTTTTCAGAAGTAGAAAAATATTGGGATTAAAATGCCCGATTTGTGTGACATAAAATGCACTGCAGTGTGTTGCTTGGCACATTGACGGAATAACTTAATCATAAACAGGGCAGAGAGGAGATTAATTTGGACTGAGCTGTTGTAAGCTTCCTGTGCAGGTCTTTTCATTTGTGACACAGACGGACCCATTTGCATTGTGCTCGCTGTTCGTTCCATATATCCTTTGGAAACCTTTTCTTCCTTCTCAGTAGTTTTTGGTATATTAGCTATAGGCCTATACATATGCAGAATGCATTCCGACATTGACCAATACTTAATGTAGGGCCATTTTTGTTTTCTAGAAAATACGACTTGAAGAATTTTATTCGCAAATCGGGCTCATAGTATTACACGGGAAAATATGTGGTCATAACTATGTTGTTTTCTTAATGATCCAAATTGCCTTGATTTTATCAGGTTTTAAATTGTTTATAATTTTCATTGAAAAATATTTTCGTACCTCCACGTCACAGGACCGACAATGAGGGCTGGTCATGCTATCAACTGAAAAGAATTTTGCATCCAAGCCGGATTAAAAGGATTTTATTGTTGAGTTTGCGGCCAAGAAGACTAGGAAAGTAACTTTCACTTAGTCCATTTATGTGTATGGTGAATCGGATCGAGTCCATCTCATTTGTTTGAGTTACAGTACGGTGCACACTACAAGCAATGTATGACTTGACCAGTATGAAAAAAAAAAATCCAACATCATGATGGAATGTATTCCTGAAATATTGAAATCGACTTGAAATATTGCAGCTTTTGTTAATCTATCACTTTTTCTATAGAAATATGTCAAAATAGTGAAAGAAATCAGATGACTGTCATTGGTGAATATAAAGCCAATATTCTAGTTTTTTCTGTTGCTTTTTTTTTTCCTTTGAAGGTCTATAGCAACAAGTAATGCGCCTAGACAATTTACATATGATGCTGTATTATTCCATCCTTGTTCAAAATGTATTGCTTATATATTGCAAAATGCACGTGACTATAGGCTATGTTTAATGACCGGTCTTAAAAATTAGCTAAAATCTGAATTAAATGTAGGTTATTAACCTGAATTATTCCATTGTGACATACTGTCATCCTTCAACATGCGAAAAAAAAGTGACAGCTGAGCTGACTTGATGTCAAAACTTTTACATTTGTTTTTTTATCCTTTTGAAAGACGTTAATGGCAAAAAAATCATAGCTGAGACTGTGTGCACTGTACTATTCTACTCGCTAAAAACGTATTGTACCAAGATTACATGTTCAGTAGAACTAGACTAGCTGCGTGCTGTAGAACTAGAATAGCTAGGTGCGTGCAACTGTAATTTATGTGCATGTATGTCGATGAGCAGGGCCTCACACGTAAATTTTGCACAGAGCCTCACGCCTGCCTGCAACGGCTCTGAAAGGCGGATGTGTAAACCATTGGTAATAATTTATTTGAACCATCACACAAAGACTGACATAACACAATCTCATACCTGGCAAAACAGTGGTCATAGGATGGTCTGGCGGAAGTTCAGTCAGGAAGACTCTCCTTTGTGCGCTCTCGCCAGTTTATTTCCATTCAGTCTGTTTTCACTCCTAACACATGCTGTCATTTTAGCTGTGATCATGCGGGGCTGTCAATTGAATCATTGGCTGACCTCTATCATCCAATAACACTGCAAGACACTTCAGTTGTTGGCCTATCCTCTCGGTGCTGTCTTTTCAAATATGACTCTCTCTGCTTCTAATATACGCAGGCTGCCATCGTGTGCACCCTCCACCTCCCCATCACCGCCCAGCCTCTGCAGGTTCATCTGCTTCATCTTCATCATCAGCCACCACCAGCACCAGTATCTGGACTCCATGGGGGGATTTATCCAGCTGCGCCTCAGGCCAGAGGCTCCTCAATTGCAAAATCTCCCTGTCGAGTCCAAGCGCCAAAGATTTTAAGGCTATCATCGCAGCCATTAATCTATTCATTCTGTTATCTGTAATAAATGTTTACCTTTACGCAATTCATTGGTCTATCCTGATTGAACTGATGGCAGTTGATGTCAAATGTAGAAAAACTGTCCTAACATTTATTGGTAAATATAGTGACTATTATCTGACATAAGATGTACCAGAGAAAATATGACTTAAGCATGCCAATAGACATTAACTGACTTCATTTGTTTGGTCATCTTGTGACTGCTGTGTGTGTGATTGATTTTTATGAACCTTATGTCATGGGGTTCAAGTAAAGTGTGACCTAAATTATTTCAGTTATAATGCAAATAACTTGCACATCAACTTCACGGATTATCGCCAAATTCGTTATTTGCATTATGATTGTCTTTTCAATCCCTCTTTAGAATTTACAGAAACACTTAAGTTATGTGCTCTACCTTCAGTATCAATAACTCAGACATTTTACATGAAAGTCACAGGGAAATGTACTCCAAATGGGAAAAGCTTCAAAAATGAGGGCACCAAATGCCCTCCAGCTATATTCCTGACTACTCCCTTCCAACTGTGCTGAGAGTTCTGTATGTAAGTGGTTTATTGAGTAGTTTACGGAAAGCTTATGTATGGTAGACATGCATTTCCAGTGTACTGACGTGGAAAGAAGAAAAATGAAGTAATAGCTAGGTGCTCAACACAGTGTAAATCTACCATGATGAGTTTTAGTGACACCTCTGGCCAGAACATTCTGAATGCTTGTTTTTTTTCCTCAGATAGAAATCATAATGAGAATTTCCTCCTCTCCATAGCCAGATCGAGGTCAGCAGAGGTAAATATACAAAATTCACTTTACATGCTGATTTATTTCACCTTTCTCTACCTAATCTTAACCTGTCTTTAGCAGAATTCAATTTATAATGGGGTAGCTGTTTACATAGCGTAATGTTCTAAGCTTGTAAAACTGATGTGGTGGTGAAGGGAAACTGTAAAATGCTAAACTGAAAAAAATAATGCTTTCTCTTTCCTAAAAATGCACCTGTCATTTCTCATAGGGTTTAAGTCTCCTTGAAAAACATTATCTGTCTCTTTTACTTCCTGAAAACATATCTCTTGAACCCTGGTGGAATAAGGAACTATATTGCCTGCTATTCGGGTCATGGCCCTATGCTAGCAAGCATTCTGTTTTCCTTTTTTAACCTCTGGTGGCGGGGAATGGAGTTTGAATCCAATACATGATTACAAGCAATAGACTGGCTAAAAACCAAGGGTCCCTAAAAATTTTCCTCAAAAGGCCAACTCTTGTTTAGCTTCAAGTCTCACTAGATCAATTTTAAAACATTCAGCTAAAGAAGAAAAGGGGAAAACCTTGGCACTTGTAAATAATTATTTGACTGTGGATATGGACAATTCAGCTGTGAGTAACATCATTTGAAACTGCAATGATGTGACCATTTGGATAAATGCCGAAGGCCAGGCACATCCCCCAATCCCCGAATGAAGTCCGCACACAAAGGGAAGTTAGTGGTGCATGTCCATTCTTAATTAAAGTAAAGGGCACATTTTAACTGGGACTATTTCTGCAAATTCATTTGAGGGGTCATTATGATGCCACGCAGCAGTTTTCATCAATACAGAATACACACTGGCAGCTGGCTTTATACAGTCTCAGAATAAAAAAGAGGGGAAAAAAAGACTGTTATTGATTCCAAGCTTTCAGTGCCAATGCTTAGTTCCTCAATGGGGATTGTCTGACTGAAGACCCATTGCTTCAAGCCAAGCATGAATAATGTTTTCAACCACGCAAATTGAGGTTTAATGTTAAAGGTGTAAATTAATTAACGGGTAGTCATGCGTCCCTGACTAAAATGTGCTTTTCTATCAGGATGACTTTCCTCAAAATGAGATCGTATGAGCAAAAAAGCATTACAATTGTATTTTGTGGCTTGGCTCTAGTTTGCAATCCCTCCCACTGTCTACCTAAGTGTGCATGGATAAGGCGGGGAGACTAGCCGCCAAAGCTCACAAAGGGTACACAACAGATCTAGCGGTGCAGCATGGTGTTGTGTGAGCTATGGAGCGATAGCTAATGTCAGGAAGACTGGAGATTTGGTGAGAAGGTTCGGTGAGTTTTCCAGAGAAAGCAGCTGATGGCTGCTCAGTAAACAGTATTTGCAAAGTACTGCTGCTAAAAGGTTTTGAAACTTTCCGAAGTCACACTGAGGAGGCAAACATGACTCCAACATTGCAGCACACACTACAAGGAACCAGAGAGAAACTTGCCATAAGAAGAATATCTACTTCTGTTTACACAGATAAACTCTCTCTCTCTCTCTCACTCTCTCTTTCTCATACAAACTCGCACACGCGCACACACACACCTGATAAGCTTATACTTGCACAACTGAAAGTAAACAGTATGTGAATATTTTCAGTAGTGTTTTTGTGTCGAATGGTATTACTGCAACCCCAACTCTTAAAAAGTTGGAATGGTGCCACTTATGGAAAATGCACATAAAGACAAAAAAACTTTGATTTCTAAATTTACTTTGACTTGATTTTTTTTTTTTTGCAGATGGCATGAAGACAAGATGTTGTTTTCTCTGGTCAGCTTCAATTTATTTGTAAATGTACATCCATTCTCGCTTTCAGGCCTGCAGCACATTTCAAAAAACAAATTTGGATGGGGGAAATTTAGGACTGGTAATGAGGTAAGAAATTTGAACAATGTTATTTGAAACAGATGAAATCTGCAGATGACTGTAGTTATAAATTGGTATAATCCAGCAGCATCCAGGAAAGATCCAGCCCCTCAGCGCAAGGATGGGCTTACAATTGCGATTTTGCCCACAAACAGGTTGTCATGCCCCTCCCCCTGGGCATTCAGGACTTTTGGCGACCTCCTCCACCCAATTATTCAATTATCCCTTCTGCTCTTTTAGTTAATTATATCACCTGTTTCTCCTTAGTAAGTTATCATCTCCCTGTCTATATAAACCTCAGTTCTCCCCCTCACAGGCAGGTAACCTTAATGTGAAACACTCTTCTGTTTAGTGCACTCCTTTTTGTTGTCCCTGGAGTTTTCGTTGTATTAGTTTTGTTATGCCACTTTTCTTTATTTAATAAACTATCACGTCCCTGCACTTGGGTCCTCATATTCCCTCACTTTTCTGGTGCCCTTTTAACATATTTGGGCAGCAGGACATTACACGGGTGCAGTAAATATAAAATAATAATGTATGCACTACAATATGTGGCACAATAAAGTCCAACAGCTGATTACAAAAATCTCTCAATGATTTCTCAGTGGAGTTATATAAGTCGATGTATGTGACAACATGCCTTTAAGCCAATGAGACTTCACCAAACTGTCGAGTAGTATGCTAATGTTGCCTATATCTCAATGGAAGCTTTACATGAGATTGAAGCTAAAATTACATTTGACAATTTATGCAGTCCTGTATTCAGTACAGAAGTATATTTTGAATATTCATTCTAAACAATGTTTTACTAAATAAAAGCGCAACTTTTGGTTTTGAAGGTGAAAAATATGACATGCTTCTCACCGCAGATTATTTTGACTTTGACCACATATATTCAGGGACATAGTAATGCTCCTGGTGCTGCAGACATGTAAAGTGTGTCAACTTTCTCTTAGGATCACTTACCACAATATTCATATGCAAATGCAAGGTGATAAAACCTTTTTGGAATTAGAAATTATGTAGTACACTAATTTTCTCCCTCTCTGATAAACTTTTGCTCAGCTTTTTTTTTAAATTTTTTAATTTTTGTCAGGTATTTGTTTCCTCACACTACGTTCTTAGCCTTCATGTTGCGACTACTGCTTGTGTAAAATTAGTGCAAAATGGTTTTGCCGGATACCAGAGAAACAGTCATTGCTTTCCAACGATTCTTGCAGAGCACAGAGGAAATTTAAGCAGTAGGAGTGGCATTTATTTTATTTTTTTTTTTAAATCTTAACTTTATAAAGTGTGAAAGAAGTTACAATTATCAATTAGCGTCTCCAAAGTGATTTTACACCTGTTGCGCAAGACTTTATGTGGCATAGCTTAGAAACTTTTTGCAAGCAAAATAGAAGCCAAAGCTGATTGTAAAGTATTGTAACTTGTCTAGTCTTTAACTGGGCTTGACCTTGCACCTGCAAATGTGGTTGAGTCTCTATTCCTATATTGAAAAGAATGACTCCTAGCTCACTGAGGGAACTTTCATGTTTCCATCCATTTCTGGTACAGTGCCCTGGATCGATTCCAGGGATGACAAATTGGAATGGTTTGCTTTCAGAATAGAGAATCAAATGCTGCCAGAATGAAGGAACAAGTCATATGAGACGTGACCAGAATTTTTTTTTTTGACAGTGTAAGTCTTATTTCTGGAGAGAATCCCACACATTGGTCTGTACTCTAGCACTGGAAGTTTGAAAGGATAAAATGACAATGAGGTTGAAGATCAAATAGTCTGCTTTGAAAGTGTTTCATCTTATATGGCATAAATCATTTGCAAATGACAGCACCTTCTGCAAATAGTCTCTCTCTATGTCTGTGTTATGGACAGTTTTAATGTTAAATAAAGTTTATATATAAATATAATAATAGTAATTATTATTATTGCATATCATTATTGGATCATTATTGCTGTGATTAATACATTTCATACATTTGGTAATTTGTGACTCATCGACGTTACCATATACTGGGTATCTTACCTTCTGGTTCATCTTCGGCATACACTGTAAAATGAATGTTCAGTTTGATTCAAATCCATTCATTGACTTGGCCAACAGAACAAAAATAACATTAAATACATCCTTGTTCAATGAATCATGGTACTCAGTGTATGTTATTGAATATTAGTGTATTTGTGTCATGTTAATATTGCGATGTAAGTTAAAGCTCTCAAGATTATTTTTTTTTAGTATTTCTTATTTCTATGTTTTCAGCCTTATAATGGCTTCCTTGATTTTCACTGACCATCTCTGATCCGCATGTCGACCAACATTGATAACTCTGAAGGCAATCAAATCTTTGGAATCAAGACAAGATACTAAAACACTGAAACAAAATCAATAAGTACTGACATAAAAATGTAAACATGATAAACTTTCACCATATGTGAACTGCGCCAGTTTTTTTAGCACCATCAAGATGTCCATGATAATGAGTTCCATCAGGCCATTCATCAGTTATCTTCATGCTGTCAGATTATTCAAACATAGGGAGTCCCAGAGGTCAAAGGTGTTGCCTGCAAAAAGGCAAGTAGGCAGAAGAACTATGTTGCCATTGAGCCATACTGCTTGAGGAACATGGTTGAGCCTATTTGTGTCTTTGGTACCTACAGTACATCTTACATGCCTTTGTTATTGAAATGAACCGATATTTAACATTACCCACTGCACTCTAAAAAAGTGCGTGCTGCTGAGCTGTTAGTATGGCTTTATACATCTTGGTAAAAGGTTGATTCGTGTACTTTTGGTATAGTCTATTGTTTGATGCTGTACTATTTATTTTCACACCATTTGCATGCAGGTGCAGTCATTTCCCATGGTAGCGGAGAGGTGCATACCCAACTGAACATTAAGGTCGTAGTTTTATTTTATGCCAATATATTTTTGCTATTCATTTACATAAAAGCACTACATCTTCAGAAGATTCCCTCATTTTCTGCCAAGTCAGTGGTAGAAATTCAGTCCAACTGCACACATGCTGACCACTCCTTATCCACCCTTAAATCTGCTGATTAAGCCAATGTATTGCTGCCTGAAGACTGCTGAACCCTGCAGGTGATGCATAACATGAAGTAATGACAAGGGGATACTCCACGGTGCTACGGACATCGTGTGCATCCTTATGGGCCATGCAATGTGACATTGCACTTTGCAGTGTTTAATTTTCTGGATGCACAACCATTTACTACAGTATTTGAATGAGATCCATTTTATATCAATGAATTTAGAATTACCTGGTGCAAACAGTGACTTGCTGTCCTGCAAGACTGAGCATAATTTCTTGCAGTATCTCCCAGGCAGGGAAGCACACATTTAGCGGGAAAGCCACGGCTTATTGTATCAGAGCAGATCCAAAAAGTCACAGCCAAGATCCCAAAGTCTGCTTTCGGAGGACAATTCTTCATTAAACATGTTCCATGGTTGCAAGGCATCAACTGTTGAGTGAAAATACATATGTTTCAGTGAGCATTTCAAACAATGCCCCATGATCACCTCTCGCCCTGATTGATGGGGCACTATTAGGTATTCAGCGGATTTACATCTGCAATATGGACAACTTCCACTCATCTCAAACTGCCAGCTCTCAACTTGTGATAGCTGAGACAAAGATTTTGTCTCCATTGAAGAGCTGAGGAATAGAGCCTTTCGAGAATTTTATTAATTGGTCAAAGGAAATTGAAACCATTTTTTGCCTTTATATTTTAATTGTTGATATTGGTATTCTGTAATAATAAGACAATTTTCCAGCTGTTTTTTTTTTTTTTTTTTTTTTTTCAATTTCATGTAAATTCTAAATCTGGCAACCCTAATGCCTCCATTTGGTCATAATGTAGCATCTACCTGCCATTATGAGCAAAGCTCTCGAAGGTTAATTCAGTGAGCTAGTGGTGTTGATATATGTTTCCTGAGATAACTACCGGTAGTATGGGTTTTTATTTGTATTCTTTCATTCTTAGTCAGGACATGAGTGATGCACAGAGTGGCATTAATGCTGATACAAGGCAGGATCAGAATTCATGCACAGAGGAAAGTCCAGCTCACGGACTTTATTGATAATCATGGTCAGGCAATCCATGTTGATAATCGGTACTTAAATTTCAGTACAAGTGGAAAAATCCAGAATCATAATCACAGTACAGTCCAAAAGCACGTTGTACTATTCACTATTTACTTGGCTATTTACCACCCAATAAAAATGTTAGTGCACACACAGAAGTTTTATAAACTAAGCATCCCCCCCACCCCAACTGACTTTTATTCTTCAAGCTGAGCTATTTCATTTGGATTAGTAAGAGCTGGTCCCCACCCAATGTTGTTTTTTATAAGCAACGCTTTTTCTTAATGTTCATGTATATTATTTTAATTATGCACAAATAAAACTAAATCCAGAATTAGCATTTATCACCACTGGCACGAACAAGCTGTGATAATGATAATCATAATAAACCACTTCATAAAGAATCCCTGGCCCTTTGTTATTTTCCAAAGTAAGGGTTCAAAGCTGTAATATGTGCTTCACACTAATGGATTTTGAGAGCATATTCAAACGCTTGGACACTGTTGGCCACTAATTTTGTTTTTGCAAAGTGTCTCACTTGTTTTAATGAAGATGGACCCAAAGCTCTTAATTTGCATAGACAACGGAATAAAATTTACTCTGCCACCAACTGCCTTAATAAATATTCAATCCACATTGCGTAACTTCATACCCTTAAGAGGGTGTTTCATCATCAGAAACATCTCAAATTAACTGTCTGAACATATCCAATTCACTCATTACAAAATAATGAAAGTGTCATTTGCTTTTTGAAAATGTATGCATATATTGAAGAAACACATACACGCACACGCACATCCTTGTACTTATATCTTTGTGAGGACATTACATTGACTTCCATTCATTCTTCCTGTGCCTCTACAGCCTTTCCCTAATCTTAACAATAAGCAATGTATGCCTAACCCAAACCCTTACCCTAACCTTAACCTATCCCTAATTCTAACCTTACCCCTCACCTTAATTAATAAGTCACAATTTGCCTTTGTAGTTGTGAGGACCGGCCAAAATGTCCTCACTTCCCAAAAAAAGACTTCACTTTGTTGGTTAAAAACTCATGTCGGTCCTCAGTACTAGCAAATACAAGAGCACACACACACACACAAGCACACGCATACACACACACACACACAAACACACACACACACACACAGGCACGCATAGATGCACGCATGCATACACACACATGCACACGCGTGCGCTTGCACATTTAGCCATAGATTGCACAAGCATACACAAATGCAGCCATATCTTCACGGCAGTCAGCACGGTTCACATTTACAGGTAAATGCAGTATTAACAAATAGATAGAATGATAGTTTGGCATCTAGGTTCTGATCCTGTCACACCCTGCGGCCCACTGAGCCTAGGAAAAAAAGAGTAGCGAGTGTCACTGTTTCCACGTCACAGGCGAATGTTGGGGTGGACACTGGATTTTAGCAAACAGCAGGCAAGAGTCATGCAGCAGCAGCAAAAAATGATGCCGTGCAGCAGCAGACTGAGGCATGCTCTTTGATTGGAGGCAGAGCAGGAGAGCAACTTAAATAGCAGTCCTTATAGGGGGGCGGGGAATTGGCAGATATGCTTTGGAGTGTCAATGAGGATAAGGGTATGTCTCAAGGTGTCTGCCTGAACTAGCTCCACAAGCTGCGCTCATTATTTAAAAGACACAATTGAGGCTGAATGTTTTATTTTTATATTGATAGTGATATGAGCAATTAGCCAATAAGTGCAGATGATCAGCGATTCATAGTAGGGAACTGTGTGAACCTGCATAATCAACAAAAAATTGGCTTCTCTCCCTAGGATTCACGATAAAGAGGGTATCATTGGCCAGAAGGAGTAGGTGCAAAGTGGCAGCCATTGTTGCAGGGCAGAAAGAGGCTACAGGTGGGGTGGCAAATGCTCTTTAGTTATGCTTTTTTCCAGGGCCCTGGAAAAACAGATAATGCAGACAGAAAAGTGCTATAATTCCCCGCCAGTTGAAATAGCTTTTATTAGCTAGGTCGCAAATTGATAACAAGTGAGATGCTATATATGTCATGGTTTTGGAGGTTGGCATTTGTTTGGGAGCTTTCTTTGTTACTCTCGTCCGGGACGATATCGTTTTGCCCACATCGGATTCTTTGGCCAGCTGGCATTAATTATCGGCGGCGCCCAGACTCTATTTAAGCCCAAGTTCCACCCCGCCGCCTTTGCTAGAGTGTCAGTGTTACGTTTGCACTGTAGCCTGTAGGTTCTCTCGCTCGAGAGTTTGTTAGGAAAATTAGTTGCAAAAAAGGAAAGTGTTAGTTAGTTTTCTAGGAGTTTTTTCCTCTGATTCCCTCTCTCCCTTTCTTTGTTCGTGCACCGTTTGGGTGCTTAATCGTTTGATCTCGGTTTCCGAGATCTTTCCTTTGTTCGTCCTGTGTAGCTCGCCTTGCTTCCTTATTTCTCACGGACGAGATTTATGTCCTTTGGAAGCGCGAGCCCCTCTCTCCTGTTCTGTCTGGTTTCTGTGTTTGTCTTATTGCTGTGCTTCGTTTCTTTCCAGCCACTGCATTTGGCGTCTCGAATAACCAGCCATCACAATATAGAAAACTTGAAATGAAAAGAGCAAATGTGTAATTAACACATTATGGGGATATCTAAATACTGTAGATTGCACAGTTAAAGCACAAACCCCTTTCTCAACATGTATTAATTTATTCATGGAAAACTGGAGACTGCAAACAACTTCATATTTCATTAATTGTTTTAAGTGCAGCGCCTGACTCATCAAAGCTTTGTGCCACTGGCAAATAAATACATCATCCCCAGGTAAAAATAATAAATATACATTTTAAACACTATCATCTTTGAGCAATGAAGACCCGGTGACTGCTCCTCAGAATTAATGGATAGCCTAGCCTTTGACGAGTGTCTCATCTGATGATCAGTCAAATCAAACCACTGAGTGCATTTAAATAAGATTTGCTCCTTGTGAGACAACCTGCACTCATCAGGGAACATTAGTTTATATTCCCCCTCTGAAATTATTTCAGTACCTATTAATTCTCGAAGAGAGAACATATAAATTGAGACTGTAAATCTGAAGTACAAACTTTATGGATTGTTATTGTTCAATGTGCACAAAGCCTGCATGATTCAATCAACATGTGTATTTAACTTTGACTAACAAGTAAACACAAGTCTACACACATTAGTTCCTCACAAACAGTTTAATAAGTATTGGAGGTTATTTCTGTGTTTTAATGTGTTGCTATATGCATGAATACTGAATAAACATTTCATTTTTTTCCTAATGTTTAACAGCAAATGTTGACTGAATGTAGGCAATAGCGTTGTCTTTGCTAAATGCAATTTGCCTGTGCCATTGGTACAATCTCTCTCTCTCTCTCTCTCTCTCTCTTTCTCTCTGCCCCCCCCATGTATAATTGCATGAGGGACAGAGTTATAATTCCTTTTCTATAACCAGATTTTGCGTATGTAATCCACACAAAACCATGTTGGGTAGT
This sequence comes from Gymnothorax javanicus, assembly GCA_029692085.1. Taxonomy (NCBI): domain Eukaryota; kingdom Metazoa; phylum Chordata; class Actinopteri; order Anguilliformes; family Muraenidae; genus Gymnothorax; species Gymnothorax javanicus. The sequence continues at coordinate 44,126,287 of CM056202.1, read as the reverse complement.
CTTTCTTTCATGAGGAATCTTGAAGAGGTGGATAAATTCTCTCTGATCTTTACTTCAACCTCTATTCACTCAACTAGATGGGGTGCTGTTGGGGTTGTTTCCATAATGGATGCAGCCATGCCCTTGCCCGGTTGAACGATGCGACTTGAGTCCAGATGCACCCTTAATCTCTGGTGACAAACAAGTCGAGCTCAGCTGAGACAGCATGTTGCTGGTTTTTCTTCATTGCCATTGTGCAAGTTTTGTTATTTTTTTCATTGTGTTGGACGGGGTGTGCTGGCTTTATGAGGATGTTTGAGTTAGGGTACTGTCTGCCCTTGGAGAGGGTAAACTGGTCAACCATGTGGTCAACCATGATGATAATTACCCCGGTGCAGACCAGAGCTTCGTTGTCTGAGATTCGTGGTTAGGGGATGCCAGCTTCAAGTAATGCCTCCTCAATTGTGACCATGCCCTGAACACAGTACTGACCACACGTTCCTAGCCAAGGATGCGAGGTAAGGTGATGCCCATTCAAAGTAATTTCTGCATAATGGTGACCTTGTCCTATTGTGGGGGCACTCAACAGTGACTCTGCACGCTAAATTTTTGCCTGGTCGCTGTATCTAATGTGTGTTGCTACCCATGATGTGGAATTTCTTAGTAGTCCTTAGTAGACCATGAAGGTAATTGCTCAATAAATGAACAAAGAGGACACACAGGCCAGTTTTAGTCTGAGTTTTGTAAATATGGTAACAATTTTGATTGCAAATGCATTATGTGAGCATCGTTAGATATAGGCAGCTCTGTTTGTCAGTATTCTACAGCAGTATATATTTGGCCTCCTATTTTTCTAATTCTGTGTTTCTCAATGTTGGCCTCTGTGAAGTTAGATGTTGATAGTTACATTCGTCTCCCCAACTTCGCAAAGTGTATTGTGTATTTTGCTGGCACTGAATCAGATACTACACTGCAAACATCAAGAGAAGTCAGAAAAAGATTTTATCCTGTAATCAGTTTTATCAAAGTTATCTGAATCCAGGATAAAATTGCTTCCATATCTTGCCTGTTTTATTTTGCAGTCAGGCTTTTATATCCTAGTGCACAGTGAATTAATTTCTCCAAATCGGTAGCAAAATATTTGATCGGTTGGAACGTTATGAACCTTTATTTTGTTTTGGTTCGAACTGGTTTGAAACTTAATTTAAGAGGTAGAAACATCTGAACTGAAATGAAAAAAAAATAATAATAATAATTAAGTAACGTTCAGAGCAAACCAAGTGTTATATTGTTTCAGATCCCTCCCCTGCCTACAATGGTGCACTGGATTGATGTGTCTTTGGAGTGGTCACTGACCGAAGACATATAAAACTGCCTAAGACCTGGCAATAGTTAACAACATGGATAATAGTAAATATGGCCTCAATAAGATTCATAATCACAGAAAAGTCAAAATCCAATAAGGGTTTCTTTCCTCCTTGGAAATGATTATCAGTTAATGCACAGTGTTGTCCTTTACTGTATATATATTACCCTAAATCAGAGGTCTCAAACTCCTGACCTATAGGGCCGGAGTTTCTATTAATCTTTGAGATTTCCTCTCGATCAGTAGTCAGTATACCCAATCACTGACATAGCTTAAGTGCAGTAAAATTAAAAGTCACGATATAGAGACAAGCAGCTTGCTTCAGTTTTTTTTTGGACAAACATGGTAGATGTTTATGAGCGTGGACTTGTTGCCCCCAGTAGGACAGGACTGGAGGAGGGGAGGTGTCAGGACTCATGATTCTGTTTGCTTGTATCCCCGGGCTGCGTTCACAGGAGGAAGTGATTACCCCTGGAGTACGTAAAGTAAATTGCCAGTCGGTCCTTAAAATAAATCATGTCAGCAATAATTAATGCCATGGACATTTTTTGCAATGAGATTATGGAAATTTAAAATGCATGCTCAAGTATTAAGTTCCTCCACTTCCTTTTCCCTTTTGCTTAATTATAAGTGTTTATATGATCTGAACATTAATGGTCTTTTCAGCCTCCTAAGAAGGGACTACCTGGTTCGATGTGGCATTCTTGCATTAACAAAACCCTTTTTTACCCTTTTTTCCCAGGATAAAAAAGAAGTTTCATGGTGCAGTGTTAAAATACCATCTGTGTCAATGTATTACTGTGGCCCAAAGTATGGTAATCCATTTCAGGTTCATTCTAACAATCAGTTAATTACAACGTATATCCCCGAAACAGAGTACTTGGAGATATTATGGCATCACCTTTGATGCTGCCACAGATCATTTGTGTGTTAGTGCAATATCTGGAACAGTTCTTTTTAGAAATTCCAAGAAACTTCTGGTCATTCTGGTGTCCAGAAGATGAAACAAAATGTCATCTGTAATGCATATTTTAGGCTCGGTTCATGTTCCCACTTAATTTCCAGAGCGTAACTCCTAAACCGTTTGCATGATCTTAACCATACTTTGCACACTTACTACTCAAGTCCTGAAGTGGTGCCTTTTGGTGTATGCCTGTCCGTCCGTCCGTCCGTCCGGTGGGTTAGGCGGGAAAGGGGGCCGGGGGGGGGGGAGACATGTTTTTACAAGTAAAAACCCATTGTAGTTTCAAATGCAATAACTCAAATATTTCTGATTGAAATCACAATACACTCTTTGGGATCATTTATGGTGCATCGACAAGGGCTGTCATCAATATTGCTCACTTTAATGAGAAGCATGTCAAATCTGCTTTGAACGCTCCTGGTGCGCAAAAGAGGAAGTTATTAATTGTGGTGATTCTGTAATGTTTCCTGTGCACCACTACCAGGTCAAACTTTACATTTCCAAATGCAATAACTCAAACAGTTTTGATGGGAATCGTGGCATACTTCCTGTGCACAGAGAAGTGCTATTATTGATTTTGTCTTATTACTATCACTTTAGCACCAGCACCAGGCCAACCTTTTAATATTTAGAAATTTCAGCAACAGAAATAACTGTAATGGGAATAATGTTAACTCTGCTTTCAATATTTGTGGTACTGTGGTAATGTATAGTGCCACCATTCAACTAAATTTTACATTTCCCGATGCAATAACTCAGACAATTTTGACAGAAATCAAGTCAAACCTTCTGTGATTGTACCTGGTGTATGGGGTAATGTTGGTGACACTAAGACCCTCCCTGTAGCACCACCACCAGGCCGATCATTCTTATTATAAAAATGCAATAACTTGAATGGTTTTGATGAGAATCCTGTCAATTCTGCTGTCAACATTCTTAGTGTAAGGAGGAAGAATCTCATTGATCTTAATTTTCATCTTTTTACTGTGGCACCAACAACACCTGAATCTACATCCCCAAATGTAATAAGTGGCCATATACCCTGCTGCTCACTGTCAGCGTTTGTCTAGTTTCACAATGAAGTCATTACATCAACTGTTGGTGATACACATGGTGGCAGTATATGAATGAATATCTGCGTAACATCATAAACTGAAAGGGGTACTTACTGGAGACTGCTGTCTCTGAATACAAATGAGTTGCACAAGAATGTTTTATGTTTGACAGTGACAAATCAGTAATTCATTACGTTAGTTAGTCTATCATGTAAGTGCTAGAATCCGAGGATAATGGAAATAAATAAATAAAAATGCAAAACCGCAAAACAAACTAAAACCGACAGAGAACCTAATCCTTGTGAACTGATCTCTCCTGCATAGAATAAATCCCCTTCCTTTGGAAAGAAGCTGGGCCACAGATTGATCAAATACAGACCTGAGCCCACAGATTTTTGTTCATTCCAGTGGCTCCCCCTCTGGGCACAGCAGGGTGGGCAACACTGTATTAGTGCTTCTCTCATACAGCAAGCTAAAGCCTGTCTCAGACATAAGGATAGGATGGGCCCTGGAGTTTCACATGCCTTTTTCCTCCCACATCTGAAAATATATATTAATTGCTCAACTGTACTTTAATTAGAGCAAATTCTCTGAAGCTGTCAAGCCAACATATACAGTCTAAAGTACTGTATATTCAGGAACATCTTTAGGATTTTTTTTATCACCATTTGTAGATGTAAATTCAGTCTTTGAGTGCTCTGGGCTTCAGTCAACATATTTTCACTACATTAATTAACACAGACCTTATCATTACAATTATCACAATTAAATAAAAGCGCTGCTTTTTACCTGAACCAAATATAATTCCGTGTGCCTGACTAGAGCTTTCAGGAAAGGATTAGAACTTTTATTTTGGCCAAAATCCCTGTTGGTGCCCATGTTACTATTTGAATGATGGGGGACGCTTCAGGCAGGACTTGGGCAATGGATTTTCTCTGTTGTAGATGCAGGATCTCCATCATGGTTTTTAGAAAGAATGTTCAATTAGTCCTTTTCTGACTGAATCATGGTAACTCCACTTTCAGTTGAAGGATCCAATTTTCCCTATCACATGCGAGCCTCGCAAGGACTATCAGTACCTTCTCTAAGTGTCATCAATGGGAGTGGCTCCTCTGTGTATACTTGAACATATGAAGACTATAATGGAAAAATGATAAATTAAAAATTCAAAACGATCTTAGATACAAAGCACTGACAAAATATACAAAAAATATAAAATATTAGAATAACATGATATCATCATATATTATCATAAATATTATAATAATAAATAAAATATATAAAATATACAAAAATGCAACATTTGGACTCTGATCGTTTTTCCTTTGTGGTCTTCATATGCATGCTTTATGCAATAATTGTACCAGAAGGCATGATACAAGGAGCACCGAACTCCCAAAAGAGGCTGACTGGATTTCAGTAACAATATTTCCATCTTATGTAGGTGCTTCAGTTTAGGAAAGAGGAACATGCAAAAGTAAGTTACTTTTTTTTTTTTTTTTGTCAAAGGAGAAGACAACTGATGTTGAAACCGTACTCAGTTGGAGAGAGGATGACCTGGAGTTTTGAAATTTTCGTGCAGTTAACTTCTGGCATGTTTTCTCCACCAACTTATGATGTTCAGAAATGCCATAGCCAGCTTTGTTGTGTGTACCCGTTTTGGCTGCTTGCGGCTGCTACTTTGAAGTATGTTGTAGAACAGGCCACCCTGTTCTCCCATCCAGGTGACGGATGTGTCAATGAGGCTCGTAAAAGTGCAAATGACAACTCTCTGTTTGTGTGAGCATTTCTGCATCATAACAGTTCAAATAAGAATCTGATTCTGATCAAGAATCACAAAAAAAAAATTACTGAAAAGGCTGAATACCACTACAATGCCAATAATGATTAACCCTCGTCCAACCAAGGGTTTTTCTACTACTACCCCGACCGGGGGGTGGTTGGGGTTACCACCCCCGACTGATTATTTCGAAATTAAGCGATAAACATCATCTTGTTTTGGTATCAGTGTACAGTTACAGATGTCCTCTCTTCAAATCAAGTACAAATAAAACAAATTTCAACATTATGACGTCATAGTGACGTCATAACTAACACTATATTAGGAAACAACATCAAAATGACAAAAATCCATGTTTCTTTATATTTTTGTTAGTTTTAGCTGAAAATAAGTAACTTTCTGTAACCTCTAGAACTACTGATACTACAATATTAATTGTAAAGTAATATTCTATAACATATACTCCCACCCAAAACGTACACACCCCACCCACACCCACACTCACACCCACCCCACACCCACATACCACTAACACAACAAACTTCACATATACACCCACATAAGCCCACATCTTCCATCCAACGGACCCAAAACACTACACCCATAATGCAAGAAATTTTTCTTTCATGTATAAGAATATGAACAATAAAAATCAACTTACCTTGCAAAATGATGATTCAAGTTCACCGGACAGATGTACAAATATCTTCAAAATGTTACACGCTTGCATAAAAGGTTTATCTATGAATTATGAGAACAACTTTTTGAACAATTCTATGAACTTGTATAATAGTAGGCCTATAGCACAGTATAAAAATAGTATGCAGTACAGTAACCAGTCAAACACACAAGTAAAAGTATGTCGGTCAAACTCTTCTAATATTATTAGGTGAAGATCACTTCAAGGTTACAGGTCACTGCTGGTCATTGTAATTCCAAGATTTACTAATGCAAGGACAAGCTAGATCAATAAATCAATAAGGATGACAATCAGTGTGGTCTACAAAGTTCATTGAGCATGAAACATAATAATAGCAAACTATTTACAACTAATTTGTAAGCATATTTTGGATCAAAACAGGCAAAAATTGACGCTGGTGGCAACCCCCCCCCACCCTTCGACTTCATGAAAATGAGCGCAAAGGATGAATAAACAATTACCTTGAAGCATTAGATCATATCTGTTAACGTTTCTGTGCGACAGGAAAAAATCTATTGGGGGGGTAGTAACCCCCCCCCTTGGTTGGACGAGGGTTAAGATCGGGTCACGACAAAGTAACAATATGTGATTGTATGGATAGCAATTGTTGAATAATTAATGAGAAAAAAATCTAAACTTTCCCTGAATTCAATCTGGCATAGAAGCATTTTTTTTTTCAATCAGCATTGAACATGGTATTTTGCCTACTGCTTTGAGTGGTGTGCCTTACAAACCCAAATCCGTGGTGTTTCATGAGGATGTCATGAACACAATAATGCAAGATGCAAATTCCCTCCTCATCATACATTGTTCTTGGCTAGCCTTTTGAGCTAATTAATTAATTGATTGCTAATCTTACAAAGTAAATGGGATCAGGCTGACAGTAATAATGCCTTAAAAATGTGGATCGTGCCTACCCTAACATATATATACGACGACACATTTTCTACTAGATCACTCTGCATTTACACTATTTATTACTCTCGTGGGGCCAATTTAGCATCATACCACAAATGGTGGAGGACTCCTCTGACTAGCTAACACTATAACATGGCGGCAACTGTAAACAAAGTCCAAAGACGAACTTTGTAAAATTTTACTGTTAGTGTGTTCGGGGCCAATAAATTGTGAAAAAGAAAAACTATTTCCTGTACATTTTGGAAAGTCTACTTTTTGTATTTCACTCATATGTTGTATCCATTGCCTTTTCCTTTAAGAAGCCACTTTTATTTTGTGGACATTAATAAAGAAATTAATTGCTCATTATCTTAAAGGAAGTTCTTTAGTGTATTTACGTTATTTACAAAATTATATGTATATGCAGACTGCTCACTCAGGGAACATCAGCTGTGGAAATCATATGCTTATTAACAACATACTGCATACTGAGTATACTGGATTTCTCATGCAACTTCACAAAGCAGTAAACAGTGAATTTGTCAGTTTATGACAAAAACCATGTCCTGAATTACTTAGTCACTGGACCACCAAGCTATTGAGATCACACGGGCCTTGGGGGAGTTTACCGTTGATGGTGTTATATTGTCAGATGTAGAACATTGCCAAGCTCTGGCTACGTACTGAGAAACTTCGTCATTGCAGTACGTCATTCGAAAGTTTTTGATGTACTGGTAAATTTCATGTCCTGTTCCCTTGCACCTTCTAGTATGTCTTGTGCTGCTAGCCATCAAATTACAATTCTGGATTGAAAAAATGATTATTTTGTAATAATAGAATTCATAAAGGCCAAGGAAATTGTTATTATCACTGCGACAGCAAGGGCATTCAGATCACCAGGATCATGGATATCTTGAATTTTCAGGTTAAGGTCTCTGTTGGAATACTGACTGTAAATGTGTCTCAGCCTGCAGGCAATTATGTATACTCTGTCAAGCGATGCAAACGTTGGCTACAGTACACATTGCTTATAATAAAATAGTCCCCCCCCCCCATGGAGTGGGTAGAGTCAAATAGAATCCATGAAATTTTTGAGTCTTACTTTGAGTCTGACAAATGTTGAGTATTCTTAAACTATCTATTCTTTAACTATATGTGCACCTGCAGTATGGTGACGCTGGCTTTTAGGAGTAGCACACAGGCTCAACGGTTAAGTTACATTATTCTCAATGGCAAAAGGATACCTGCAAGTAATAGCACTAATTTTACACTGATAATACAAAGAAACATGATAAAATAATGATACATTACTGGTACTACTACCTGTTGTTATGTGATACATTGTTTGTCAGCACCATCTGGTGAAATAAGAAATAGGCTTCGCTTGCATTTAAATGTGGCTCAAGCTAGTCATACACAGCCATCCTTATGTTTTAGGGAGGTACAAAATATCATCTTGCACAACCTAATTTAAATGACTCTCTGCTGCCACCTGATTACCATGTAAAACATCCCCTGAAATGGAACCACGCCCTTGATATTCATCTCTCCACCTTGTTGTATGTGCAGGAATAACCAGTCAATCCTAGATGCTAGAGGAAAATAGAAATAGATGTAACAATCTGTCTGTGCTTGTTTCTCAGATGTAGGGCATTGAGAAAAATCAGGCTAGTTGAATACATAAAAGCAATTTTTCATTCAGCATTTTGAAAAATGTTGAATGATTACATCCCACCCATTTATAAAATCACATAATTAGGATTGTACTTTAAAGGAGGTCTACACTGATTAATGATTGTTTTACTGAATTTGAATTTTTTTGTCTCTTCAGTCTGTCAACACAGATTTAAATCTTGTCTCAGGTTCCCAGAAGTGACTCCTTTTGAAATTACATTTGCTTTGATCTGGGTCACTTCCAGCTATGCTCCAATCCCTGCATCACAATTTTTAACCTCAGGTAATTTTATGGTCCAAATTCCTCTCAAGGGAGTCCTGCCCACTCCAACCACCCCTCTGCTTTTTGGCCTCCATTTTACCTCTGATGGGAGGTCAGAGTGGGTAACTCTATCTGATGAACATTAGCTTTGAAAGATGAATACTATTAATGAAAGAAGCCCTTTTCCATCGTGTTATTGAAGTGGGAGAAAAACGAAGCCTTTGTTTTCTATGCTTCATTTAAAAGGCTGGTTACAGGTTGTTGCTTCTCCCAGCACAGCTCAGAGAGCAATTTAATGGCTCCTCAGGAGTAGTCTTATCCGCAGACGAGGTGCTCAAGATGATTCCCAGCCTGCTTTCACCAAGCAGTTAGTGCCAAAATGAACATTTAATAGTGAGATGTAACCTACATGGTTGACAAGATTTACACAACTTAGCAGGCTGGATGCAAAGGAGGAAATTACTTCTTTATGATCTGTGTCTTGGTGAATGTGAAAAATTCATTAATCAAATAGCGACAGCATACTTTGTTCTCATTAGCGCTGAACAGAAATAATTTAATTTGCCTGTTACTATTTGCAATCCCAAAAGGTCATTTATAAACTTCATCCACCTAAAGCAGGCCGAGAGAGACTGACAGCTAGAGTCACCATAACATGCACTTAATGAATACATTTCACGGGCAATGCACAGTCCTCCAAGAGTCCTTATGTAACAATAACCGTTGCCTTTAAAATTTATTGATCTCTGCTGAGCCCAGTATTTTTAGTGTTATTATTCATTTTTAAGTCTATAAATAAGGCATAACACTTGCTGCGGAAAAGAGGAAAATACATGCACAGAAAATTAAAGCTTTAACTTGTATTGATCACACTGCCTTGCATGAAAGGTGCAAACACAGTCAAAGTAAAGAAGCACGACAAACATTAATGTTTCCCCACAAGCCTAATGCAGAAATATGGGCTTTGCAGTATTGAGAGGGATCTTATTGTTTTTTCCTTTGGTTTTTTGACCATTTTTTGAAATGGTAATGTCAAGATGTAATCTTAATTTAGCGTAAATTTTGAAGAATATTTCTGTGCTTTACAAACTTGGACTACCATTTGATAGAGGTGCCAATATGTAAAGACAATTTGAAAATGTTGAATGAATGAAACATTGAGTAGTCCATGATGTCTTTTCCAAATGAGCTGAGTAAAGAAAATGTTGTTGCTACCCCAAAAAATTTGAATTAAAAATGAACTATTTTGCATAACATATGTTTAATTAAAAAAGGAAAAACAATCTTTTGATCTCTTTCTGTTCTGTCATGGTTGTACACTTTGCTTGTTTTGAAATTACCTCAAAATTAAATTTCTCCTAGATTTTAGCTTCCTGACGAGTCACCATGCAAATTAGAAGTGTTCCACGTACTAAATTAATGAAACTAATATAGCAGAAGTCAGGGAGCTTTTATATTACATGTCCTAGGACAGATGCTACAATGCAACGCAGATACATTCAGTGTGCGTCTGACTATCAAAAGAGCTACACAGAGTAACTTGCGGGCAGTTGTGTTAACATTAACATAACATTGATTACTTAGGTTCTGATTTTACTACCTAACTGTGAAATAATTACGACTGGTGGGGTGGCAAACAAAAGCAACGTTAGAATCCTGGGCTATCTAAAACCTCTTTTCCTGGCTCTCGTGTAACCAAGCCAGAAAAATTTGCCATACTGATCTTCGACATCAAGCAAAAATAGTTTGTAGATGTTACAATGAATGTGTGTATGACTGTGTATGTTTTGAATAATGTTACCATAATTTTCTCAGTTACATGTATTGTATTGTATGCACTGCTGTATGATAAGTTTTATTGTATATTGTTCTCTTTTTTTATGATAATGTATTGCACTGTATTGTGTTTTGTGTTGGTAGCAGGGCACCATCGCAAATGAGACTGAGGTCTTAGTGGGTCCCCCTGTATAAGTAAAGGTTAAATAAAATAAATAAAAAATAAAACAATCAGTTACTCGACTCTTTTTTCAAATTTATTTTGTGTACGTTATGGTGTTAAACATGTCTTTTTCGGTAACGAGGCAGAAATGTAGCTTATACCATGGCATTTCATTAATGTAATGAGTAACATAAATCACGTACTGTAGAGATTCCAGCCGTTCCCTAATTTATTGGTTCCTTTTTGAAAATGGTGTGTCGCTTTCCTAAACATATCAACAAGGAACACAATTTGTTCTGTGTTTTAATATACAGTATGTTATAGTCTAGACCAAGAATCAAGTGCGAAGTCAGACGTGCAAACAAACTGGCAGTTTATTGACGGCAATACAGTACAAGACGGGGATGGAACCCTGGAGAGGATAGTTGGGACGGAACCCCAGAATAACGGCAGTCATTTTAGCATGGATGTTATTGGGTAAGCTGGGCTGCAGTCGCTGGCCAGTGGCTCCCGGGATGCTGCCAGGTGTTACACAGACTTTTCCAGCACTGATCTAGTTGTACTTTAGAGGATGAGGAGGTTGCTTGTGATGATTGTAACCCCAGTCCTGACCTGGATCAGTGTTGGAAGCTTGTTCCTAGCAAACTTGACAAGGAGAACAATCTTGGATAGGTTAACAAGAATGCAGTACCCGTCCACAGTCCTGATAAGGACTGGAAGCTTGTTCTTGAAAACTTGAGTTGATGAACAGGCTTGAGTTGAGTTAACTTGAACAAATTCAGGGGCACTTCTGAAATATTTCAACCTTTTAAAATCCAATGCCCTATGACGGTAATGCCGGTGTGGCTGGATTACCTACGTAAATATTCTTCATAATTTACTCATAAATAATTAGCAAAATACATTGATATTATCATGAAAAATTCTTTCAAAACATCCATTCTTGATAAACAAGTCATTGTTCTGGTCAAGATATCAAGTTATAACCTTACTAGCACTCTGCTCGTGGGGATCCACAGGTTTTATTTTATGTAGCTTCGTCTTTATATTATAGTGAACAATGCACCATTATGATGTCATCACATGCACCTCTATGATGTCATCACGTTGCTATGGTGTTTCCATAAACACCAAGGTGGCTGTCATGCGACCAATGTTTTTATAGTAACTAAAACTAAGTAACCATCAAGGGGAATACGCTGCGCTGACATTCCGCGCACAGTGGAACACAAAGTCATCTGCAAGACGGAGCAAAATAGCGTCGCTCACGTTATGCTACAGATTACGCGCTACTTTCTTTTGTGGCCTGGCATCTGTTTTTTGGGATTCGCGACTCCTGTGGATGAACTGGCTTGGGTTCAAAAGGGGGAATCCCCAGGAGAGGACATACAAGGGGAATCCCCAGGAGAGGACAAAGGGGGAATCCCCCCTGCATGTCTATATTATAATAGCGTCAATCCCGCTATGCTGCAGATACGCGCCCGGCGGAGTCTAGCACTGATTAGCCGGACACAGTCACCTGCAAGACGGAGCCAAACAGCGTCGCTCCCGCTATGCTGCAGATACGCGCCCGGTGGAATCAAGCTCTGATACGCGCCCGGCGTGGTCTAGCACTGACTGGCCGGACACAGTCGCCTGCAAGACGGAATCAAATAGCGGCGCTCACACTATGCTGCAGATACGCGCCCGATGGAATCTAGCACTGAGTGGCCGGACACACACGCACCCACACACACTGATTGGCCGGACACAGTTGCCTGCAAGACGGAGCCAAACAGCGTCGCTCCCGCTATGCTGCAGATACACACCCCGTGGAATCTAGCTCTGCTACGCGCCCGGTGAAATCTAGCACTGAGTGGCCGGACACACACGCACGCACACGCACACACAGAGGCCACTCGGCTATTATAGTATAGATTCAAAACATTTGAAACATGGTGTTCACTTGCCTATATTTATTTTACGTCGCTGCCTTCCCCTAGTACAAGCCCTGGTAAGAACTCAAGAATCATAATTTTCAACAAAAATTGGTTTTTAAAAATCATTGAACAATTTGGCTTCAATGAAAACTATTTGAATTTTTTTATACGTTGTAATTCTGCCAATTTTTATATGATTTTATTAAGTTTTCCGGCTGACAAATGTAAATTGCACTGAAGATTACGCATCAACTTTCCATGTTGACTAAATGGAGCTTTGACGTCAATCAGAATTAACGTCAAAGCTCCATTTTGTATGCATACATCTTTGAGACTAAGGGCTCTATCTTTCACACTGCCCTACCCATTGCCACTTCCCACTACCCGTGAATTACGCATTCAGCAGCTTCCACTATCCCTAAACGGTATCTTGCAGCCACACTACCCGCTATACATTATGCCGACTCCCTTATTTGCGCCTGGAGGTGTGCCCGTGGGCGTGTTTATGCGCTTTCCCTACTATTGCTATCTTGACCACACACATTAGGGAAAGCGTATAGCGGGTCCTCAAACCACCAGCTACCCATTTGGGCTTTTACAAGAGCGCACCCAGGCGGCTTCAATGCGCGTCCACTTGGACACATGTGGACGTGCACATGCGGCTCCACTTCCCGAATTAACTTGCCTATAAAAAGCCACCTTGCTTTAGCCTCAGTTGAACCCCTGAGAAAATGGCAGAGATCGTACTAAATCACCTTGAATGCCAGTTAAATAATAGAAGACGCCCAGAACGCGTGTACCGCTAGCGCACCAGCTTCCTGGGCCTTTCAGGTAAGTCTATATTGTTTGTATTTTGTATCAATCATTTTTTCCGCTTTTATAATAATATATAATTATTGTATATAATATATATTAATGATATATATATATTATATATAATATTCTGAAATTATAATAAGACAAGTATTATTTCCCACAGAACGAGAATGCGTGACAAAACTGCGCCTCTTCCTGTCAGGCAGTGACGGAATTATGTCACCTGGTTACAGATGATGTAGACACCGCTGCCAGCTGTCCGTATGCCTTGCCCGTTGCTGTTAGGGTTACTGTGGCACTATTTTTCTATGCTAGTGGGTCATTCCAACACCCACTCAGCTCAATTGGAGGCATGACCCAATCTGCGGTAAGCTTGGCGATAACTGCAGTCACTGCCAGCATAGTCCGACATGTCTGTAGGTACATCGCTGGCATCCCTGTGACACTCGAGAGACAACGCAGGGTAAAGCGGGATTTTTTGGCAAGATATGGGTTCCCTAGGGTTCTGGGTGCCGTCGACTGCACACACGTTCTGATTCGGGCCCCAGCTCTGAACAGTGGCGCCTATGTGAATTATAAGGGAACCCATTCCATCAACGTCCAGGTGATTTGCGATGCATGGGGTTACATCTTGAATGTATATGCAAATCATTAATCAAAGATGTCAAAAAGTAAGCTGAAAAAGCAAAATCCTCCATGGATGACCACAGCTATTCGTAGGAGTCTGAGGAATAAGAGGAATCTTTATAAGACGTACATAAAGGATAACAATGAGAATACTAAGGCTGAATACTGCAAAATGCGAGCTGTGGTCAAAAAAGAGCTGAGGAATGCTAGAAGACTGTATGAAAGGCAAATTGCAGAAGGGGCAAAAACTAATCCTAAGCGCTTCTTTCAGTACTGTAGCAGAAAAAGGAAAGTCAAAGAGGAGGTTAAGTGCATAAAGAATAAATATGGATCGCTGCTATATGATAACAAGGATATTGCGGATACCTTAAACAGTTTTTTTGTTGAGAATTTTACCTCGGAGCGGGTTTTTATTCGGCCAGAGGGCATGTCCAACGCTCAAGATTATTTTGCGGAAATTGAGGTTAGGGATAATGAAGTATTAGACAAGTTGCATAAACTAAAGGCAGATAAGGCGGTGGGTCCTGATGGCTTACATCCTAGAGTGCTCAGGGAAGTTAGTGAGATCATCTTTAAACCGCTCTCCGCTATCTTCAGACGGTCTTTAGAAACTGGAGAAATACCAAATGATTGGAAGCAGGGCAATATAATTCCAATATATAAGAAAGGGGACCATACTGAGCCAGGAAATTACAGGCCAGTCAGTTTAACTTGCATTACATGCAAAATACTGGAATCTATCATAAAAGACGAGCTGGAATTATTCCTTGACCGCAATAATATTTTGAGGGATAGCCAACATGGTTTCCGTAAGGGAAGGTCATGCCTGACAAACCTCCTGGAATTTTTTGAAGAGGCCACCAAGACTTATGATCAGAGCAGGGCTTATGACATCATATACTTGGATTTTCAGAAAGCATTTGATACAGTACCGCATAAGAGTGGATTCAAAACTGTTTACAGGACAGAACACAAAGAGTGGTGGTCAGTGGAATCTCATCTCAGCTAGGTACGGTGGGGAGTGGCGTCCCTCAGAGATCAGTGTTGGGACCCTTGCTGTTCCTCATCTACATTAACTCTTTCAACCCCAGATATTCTAGCATCACTATACCCTTCAACCCCACAGCCCTCTGTAGAGGGCTGGTCATTATCTGGACATTGTATCTTACTGTTATCTCTGGAATCCCATTAAATGTAACCTGATATGTTCCAATCAATTAGTCAGATTGTTTGAATTTTCCCTACAGGAATTTGGGGTTGAAGGGAATATGTTGGTCAGCCCTCTGTAGAGGGCTGTGGGGTTGAAGGAGTTAATGACCTTGATAGAAATATTGAGAGCAAATTTGTTAAATTTGCAGATGATACTAAATTGGGAGGTTTGGCAAATAGTTTAGACTCTACTAAAGTGATTCAGGAGGATTTGGATAGAATCCAGAGTTGGGCAGAAATGCGGCAAATGAAATTTAATTTAGCAAACTGTAAAGTTGCACATGTAGGTAATCAAAACATTAGACAGGATTACTTCATGGGAGGTTTAAAACTGGAATGCGCTCCACATGAAAAAGATCTAGGAGTGATTGTTGACCAAACCCTCACAGGTTCTAGTCATTGTGACGTAGCAGTTAAAAAAGCTAATCGGATGCTGGGGTACATTGCCAAAAGTATTGAGTACAAATCCAAGGAGGTGATACTTCTCTTGTACAAAACATTTGTCAGACCACATCTGGAGTATTGTGTACAGTTCTGGGGACCATACTTTAAGAAAGATATAGAGGCTCTAGAAAAAGTTCAGAGAAGAGCAACTAAGCTGATTCTGGGTATAAAAGATGAAAGCTATGAGAACAGGCTGAAGATCCTTAATCTCTTTAGTCTTAGGAAAAGGAGACTCAGGGGTGATCTGATTGAGGTCTTTAAATATGTTAAAGGGATTAACAAAGTGAATTATGTAGGATTCCTTCGACCAAGTTCTGTTAGTAGAACTCGGGGTCACAAATGGAAGTTGACCAAGGGTAAATTTAGCACTGATATTAGGAAATATTTTTTCACCCAAAGAGTAATTTCGATGTGGAACAGCTTGCCTGACCATATTGTTGAGGCAGAAACCTTGGCAATTTTCAAGAGCAGGCTTGACTTAAAGCTAGATACCATTGAGACATTGAGTATCTGAAGTGATATATTCACAATAGTTAAAAGAAACTGGCGAGCCTAGTTGGGCTGAACGGCCTGTTCTCGCCACTCATGTTATGTTATGTTATGTTATGTTATCATCCTGGAGGTAGCCACGACACTTTTATAATGGAACTGTTGATCATTCCTGCAGTCTTCCAGAGGGAACCCCCTCTGGATGGATGGCTGTTGGGTGACAATGGCTATCCATTAAAGACGTGGTGCATGGTGCCATAGATTACGCCAACAAGTGTGCGTGAGTTTGCTTTCAATAGAAAACACTCACGCGCACAAGTTGTCATTGAGCGAACATGACGTGCTCAAAATGCGGTTCCGCTGCTTGGACATGTCAGGTGGGGTCTTACAGTATGGTCCTCAGAAAGTAGCATCTTTCTTTGTGGCATGTTGTGTACTGCACAAAATTGCCCTACGCCATGGAATGATGCTGGAGTTTGAGGATAGATTATTACCGGACTATAGAAGGCGGCAAGCTGAAGTGCAGGTGCCGACTCCAAATGCTGATATAGTGCCAGCAGTGGCAGGGGCAATGAGGGACCAGCTGAAAGCAGAGCTGCGACACCGCTAGTCATGTCATCTGCAGCCTGCCTGGTAAGTAATTTGTGCAATCAGTAGGCTACTAATAATGTAATAATACATGCAATTCATATAGTGTTTTATTAAATACTCAAAGTTGCTTTATAAAGAAAAAAGAGTAAATGGTTGCAGTTAATGTAGGCATTTATTTGGCTGTGGGTATTTTCTAAAATGGGATTTTGTTCTATGCTTCACTTCAGACGGGAGAGGGAGTTGGAAGTGCATGGCTAAACGATTTTTTTTTTTTTTTTTCTTTTTTTTTTGAAGTTTCCATCACAAAAGGGGTAGGCTTGATGTTTTTTTTTTAATTACATTCCAAACATGAAACAATATGTCAATGTCAAATAATAATAATAATAATAATAATAATAATAATAATAATAAAATAATACAATTCATGATTAACTTAACAAAAACAGATCCTCCCCTGTCTGGATTTGACCTCATGCACGAGCAATTTAACTTCGTCTTCGGAGAAACATGGCGACCTTCCTCTCTCCATCACGGGTTTTGGTTTGAGGATTTGGGATAGCGCAGCCTGCTCCTAAAGGCAATGGCACCTGGCACACTGATTGGCTTAACTGGCATAACACCCAAACCACGCCTATGCATAATATAACGGGCAGCGCAGGTGTTTTAGGGATATAGGCAGGTGTGCAAGATAGCAACTTGCGGGGGAATGCCTCTTACGCAATGCTAAATCCCCAAATAACGGGTTTAGGGACTCTGGCGTGAGATAGGGCCCTAAATATCAAATACTTGATTTAGGTTAAAACTAACTGTTTTTTTGGTGGACGTATACTTTCATACTTTTAAATCAGCATTTAACCATAATCCTGGCCTTTATTTTGTTTGACATTTGGCTTTCTATGCTACTTGCTAAAAACAGGCAAAAATGGGCTCTTCTCTGTTTTAGAAACGTGCTGATAAATTTGAAAAAGTTCAAGATTTCATCTTACTTTTTTTTGTGAAATATTTCCTCCTTACCTGCTGTTGCTAATCAACAATAACAACAACAACAAAAAAAAAAACATCAAACTTTGAATTCAATTTTTGATTCTTAGATATTCCATCTACAGTACGGTGAAAAAGTTTTAGGCATCCTGCATTTAAAAAAACATACATCTGAATTTAGATATTTATTTTTTGTTTTCCTCATTAGTGTTTCTGAAGATTGAACGTATATTTGAACTCTAAATTCTAATTTAAAAAATTGTTTCATAAATAAATGTTGGTATTCCATTTAAAACAATTGATACAGGTAATATACTCATGACGGAGCCCTGATATCACCATCATCATGGCTGTCTGAAATTACTTGGAGGGATAGACACAAGTGAGACAATCAGACTGCAGAAGAACAGTGGCGAGTTTTCCACTCTGCTTGGAACAACCAAAAAGCCAATCATCTCATGAAACCATAGCACAACAGGACAATGCCCCAAATTTTTAGGTAAAACATAGTCACACCAAATATTGGTTTTATTTAGTTTTTCAACAGTTTGCAACTCTGTGTCATACATTTTTCAGTTATTTGAAAGTCTTAATTTTGTTACATTCTGCATTTTCTGTATGTTCTGGTTTATGTTGTTCCACTTGGTTGTGTAGTTTTTTCATTCTGCTGTATCATATGCCAGTTTCATGCACATTATATTCCCCTGTGATGTCTTGCGTTTCTATGTTCTTTGCCAGTGCACACCCCTGTCTGCGAGCCGTCACATTTCGGGTGATTTTGGAAGTTTCCAGTGTTTCAGGAATTCCTTCACGCCTCCTTTACTTCCTTCAACACTGATTGCTAATTAAGTACTGATCTCACAAACCTTTTTTTTGTTTTGTTTTGTCTAGTTTATTTACTAACCCAGACTAATATACTAATCCTGTAAATAACTAACATACTAACTTGCACATTTGGGTAATATTATTACTGCTCAGACTACTAACTTGTACTAATTGATTCTCTCCGCTTTCCACACTAATCTGTTACTCCGCCCTCTTTGATCTCCCAGTCCTTTGCCTCTGTTTCTGTAGAGACTTTGCAACTATCTCTTATACTAATCTGTTTCTTCCATCTCTCCCCACTTAGGCACTCCTTGATTGTTTAATTACCTCTTGTGTTTTCCCCTCTCAGTTAATTTTTAGATTATCCCTCACATTTGTTGCCCCTCCTAGCTCGTTACCTCCCTTGTGTATAAATGTCCCTCACTTTTGCTGAGCCCTTGATAGACCGTTTATCATCTTTTCCTGTGCTGAACTCCTTGCACGCCAGTGATTTGATTGAGATTTGTGACGCCATTCTGCCCGATTCCGATTTCTGCCTGTGCCTGCCTGGATTTGTTTGCCTCCTGATTACGACCCTTTTTCTGTACGACCATGATTTCTGCGTATTACTGCCCTGGCTTTTGAAATCGGATTTCGGCCACTCGACTCCAACTGCCTTACGATTTGGTGCTGTATCTGTGCTTATTGGCTTTTGAACCTCTGCCTGTTTTTGGGCTCTGATTTTTGTTTTGCCCCTCTGTACTGTCTCCGTGATTACTTGGCTTGGACTCCGACTGAATTAAAGACCACGATTTTTGCATTTTGGACTACTTTCATTGGTTCCTTCCAACAAACCTAACAAAATTTTTGTTTTTGCACAAAAATTGCTTTAAATGTGCCTAAGATTTTTACATAGTACTGTATGTAAGTTATTAAATAAGTATGAGAATCTGGACTTGGGTGGAAAATGACTATTTGGTCAAAGGTGTACTTTTCTTCTTTAAAAAAGACTTGAAGCATATTTGGGTAGTTTCTGAGTCCTGACGCTGTATTAGTCTCACACACAGACAGAACTGGAAGTATTTTTAAACTTTATTTTCTAATAAGATAATGCCAAACACCACACAAGTCCAGGGAATAAAAGAGGTTACATAAGAGGTGACATTACACCCAGAACTTTGGGTGTAATGACCCATCCAGTGTCTATGCAGCGTCTATTCCAATTTCCCGTCCAGCGCCTATGCTGCATAAATAGCCAATTCATTTGCACCAAATTGAGCGCCCATGGGCGTGTTGGTCTTAAAATGTGGTGTGGTCAGGTGCAATACTGGCCTGTTGCTATCTTGAGGTAGCGCAAAGCTCTTGCGCGATTGACCAACAAAAGCCTGGTCTACAGTAAATAGTCAGTTTTTGACTGGAATTTTAAGGGCGCATTATTATGATAGTATTATGCGCTTTTGCCAGTGAGTGTATAACGCGCATGCCCTCTGCTTGTTACATACTACACAGGGACGAACTGCAGTGCCAACACAAGCAAAAAATAAAAAATTACGATGTGAAAGATTATTTTCAAGATATTTAAGAAGCGCATGTCAGAATGGTGAGTGCGATGGCTCCACGTACCCACATCAGAGCATGCTGTAATGCAGGCTAGTTTAATCGTAAGCGAACTTGTTTCATCTGGGAGTTTACGATTCAACACGAGGTTATGCACATCGGTATTTGCAAATTTTGCTGGATAAAGCCAGAACTCTTTAATATTAGCAAACTCTGTCATTCCTGCTGTCTTTCTGAGGATCCCCCCTGGAAAGGTGGCTGTTCAGTGACAATGGTTGGCCAAAATATCAAATACATGGCATATAATGTCTGAATAGTGCATGGATTTTCAGTCTATCACACAAAACTGTCACTGAATGAATGTTTGAAGTGTGGAAAATGCGCATCAGGAGTGTGGATAAGTCCTGCATGGGTAGACCCGTTATCTGCAAGAATACATCATGTTATAGCAATGCATACATTCATGTGAAGTGCACCATAATTTAACAAATCAACAGAAGGCATGTAAATATGAAATATGCTGAAGACTGTGAAACTGTCCATTTCTGGCATATATAGTTTTTGATTCTTTTTTTTTTTTCTTTTATAATGGTGGAATTTCACCCATTTCCTCCTCAAATTGAAGAACCCTCAGGCACTGGCAATGATGGGGAGACATCTACCCCCTGGACCACATGTGCCTCTTCTAAATTACCTTGGAGCCTCAGGATAAGACGCCATCCATCTCCTCAGCCACACAGGTGACTTCAGAAATGTCTGAGCCTGAGGTTGAGGATGAAGGCCCATTTGCTTCCACTTCTCTTGAGCAGGATTCTACAGGTGTGTTTTTGCACACGTGTTTGTGGGTACTAGCAAATCTGTTCATGTATATATCCCTTCATAACATAGAGTTAATCAAATTATTTCCTTTTTGCAAGGCTTCAAGTTTCCATCGTGTAGGTACTAATGATTATATTGTTATTATTGGGTATGTGTGATGTTCCCTCACTATAAAAGCTGTGCATTATGTGTATACTAATGCCCATGTGCTTTGTATAAGCACTTATGGCACTTATGGAGGCTGAGAGGATAAGCTGGAGACACGAGATGAAATTTCTGACAGCTATTGCACAGTCTTTGGCAATTAGGACTCTGGCACAAAGGGGGCAGAGTTTCTGCCCCCTCCATCAAATGGAAATTTCCTCATAGAGGTTGAACTGATGACTCAATTTGATCCAGTCATGAAAGAACACCTTAACCGTGTCCAAAAAGAGACCTCACGTCACACCTGCTATCTCGGCCTCCAATTACACAATTAACTCATTGATTTGCTGAGCAGCGAGGTCATTGCAATAATGGTGAGTGACATCCAGCTGGCAAATTTCTGCTCTATCATTCTAGATTGCACTCATGATATCAGCCTCACTGAACAGTTGTCAGTTGTGATTAGAGTTGTGTCACTAAAGGAGGTGCCCCACAAAAAGGGAAATTTATGGGCTTTTTAGAAGCAGAGTCCAGGGGCCAGCACTGGGAAAACCCAATTCTCATAAGAGGAGCTATGAATGTATTTTGAGGATTGCAGAGGACAGTCTTACAATAGTGGGGCCAACATGAGACGCGAAAACAAAGTTTTCAAAGCTAGACTCCTGGAAGTGAATCCAAGAGCTCTGTTTGTGCCATGTGGAGCTCACACGTTGAACCTAAAAGTTCTGTTAATGCCACAGATTATTTGGCATCTTACACAAACTACTCCTTGTTCTCAGCATCCACACAGCAACGGTCCATCCTGAAAATGCACATGGACATCACTGAAGGTGTGGACTGAGACATGGGGAGAATGTGTCGAGCCACTGAGATATTAGGCAGCAGTGGTAAGACAAGCGCAGTGATTGAGGTGAAGGAACAAACCAAAGATCCTTTGATTGAGATTGAGGCCCAGTCCTTGTAGGTGGGATCATACAGCATCGGCATCTGCACAGTGGTGTGGAATGACGGCCTGAGCCCAATCCAACATGTGAGCGAGCTGATGCAGTATCTCAGTATGAATGTGGATGTTGTAGTCAGTCTTCTCAGAAAGGCAGAGAGAGGTCTCAGACACTTCAAGGAAGCAGGCTTAATGAATGCTCAAACATCAGCCAAGGATATTTATGTGGCTATGGATTTAGAGGCCATTCTGCAACAAAAAAGGCTGAGGTCCACAAAGTGGCACTTTTAATCCAAATCATGTGATGAGCCTTTGAGTGATGCCCCAAAGAAGCAGCTGGAGGCTCTATCATCCGCATTAGCCATGCAATTACTGAGTAATTGATTTTTTTTACATCAAGGTTGGCAAGAAAGAACGGGGTTCCGATGCTATTTCGTGTGTGTTCATTACTTGAAGTGTAATATTGTAATTATCAGGTTCTCTTCTTTATAAGTGTTCTTCCATTTGTGCGATATAGGGTTTGTGCAATTTATTTATTTAGAAATTTTTCCTTTATTTGACAGTTGTACAGTAGAGAGAGACGGGAAAGTCGGGGAGAAGAATGGGGAACACATGCGGCAAACGACCCACGCCAGAATCAAACCCAGGTCGCGGCGGGAAGGACACAGCCTTTATGGAGCGTGCGCTTAGACCGATGTGCCACCGGGGCGCCCCGTGCAATTTATTTTTATTTGTGCACGTCTTTGTTGCAAAAGGGGAAATACTACAACCCCAATTCCAAAATAGTTGGGACAAAGTGTAAATTGTGAATAAAATTAAAATGCAATGACTTTCAGATCACGAGCCAATATGTTATTTACAATAGAACATAGATAACATTTCAAATATTGAAATTGAGACATTTAACATTTTTATCCACAAAATGAGCTTATTTCAAATTTTCTGGCTGCAACAGGTCTCGAAAAAGTTGGGACACTGGCAAAAAAGGGCTGAAAAAGCAATTAATATATAAGAGAATCAGCTGAAAGAACTTTTAGCAAGTAATGAGGTTAACTGGCATCAGGTGTGTAACATAATTGGCTATAAAAGGGATGTCTTAGAGAGGCTGAGTCTCTCAGAAGTAAAGAGGCTCTCCAACCTGTGAAGGCTTGCGTAAAAAAATTGTGGAATACTTTAAAAATGATGTTCCTCAATGTCAAATTACAGAGGCTTTGTAGGTCTCATCATCGACAGTGCATAACATCATCAAAAGATTCAAAGAAAGTGGAAAAATCTCTGCGTAAGGGACAAGGCCGAAGACCTTTACTGGATGCCCGTGATCTTCGGGCCCTCAGACGCCACTCCATCACTCACCGGCATGATTCTGTCATTGACATTACTAAATGGGCCCAGGAATACTTCAAGAAACCACTGTCTATAACACAGTCCGCTGTGCCATCCACAGATGCCACCTAAAACTCTATCATGCAAAAAGGAAGCCATTGTTGAGCATGATCCAGAAGTGCCACCGTGTTCTGTGTGCCAAGGCTCATTCAAAATGGACTGTAGCAAAGTGGCAAAGTGTCCTGTGGTCAAACGAGTCCAAATTTGACATTCTTGTTGGAAATCATGGGCGTCATGTCCTCCGGGCTAAAGAGGAGAAAGACCACCCCTCCTGTTATCAGCGTTCAGTTCAAAAGCCAGCATCTCTGATGGTATGGGGATGCATTAGTGCATATGGTGTGGGACACTTGCATGTTTTGAAAAGCACCATGAATGCTGAAAGGTATATAAAGGTTTTAGAGCAACATATGCTCCCCTCCAGATGACATCTATTCCAGGGAAGGCCTTTTGTATTTCAGCAGGACAATGCAAACCCACATACTGCAGCTATTACAACAGCATGGCTTCATGGTAGAAGAGTTTGTGTGTTGAAGTGGCCTGCCTGCAGTCCTGATCTTTCACCGATGAGAACATTTGGCGCATAATTAAACGAAAAGTCTGTCAAAGGAGACCCAAAACTCTCCAGCAGCTAGAAGCCTGTATTAAACAAGAGTGGGATCAAATTCCAACGGCTAAACTCAAGAAACTTGTCTCCTCAATGCCCAGACGCCTCCATTCTGTGTTAAAAAGAAGAGGGGATGCTACACCATGGTAAACAGGCCCCTGTCCCAACTTTTTTGAGACCTGTAGCAGCCATCAAATTTGAAATGAGCTTGTTTTGTGGGTAAAATTGTACAATTTCTCAGTTTCAACATTTGCTATGTTATCTCTGTTCTATTGTGATTAAAATACTGGCTGGTGTGATTTGAAAGTCATTGCGTTTTGATTTTATTCACAATTTACACTTTGTCCCCACTATTTCGGAATTGGGGTTGTATAATAATTTGGTTCCTTTTTTATTTGTATTTACTGAATACTAAATTTTGTTTTGACTTGTTTTTATTACTTCCTTTAGATTTTTGAGTCTTATTTGTAACGGCTTCCAAATATATTTGCACTATTGATAATGACAGACAAAATCACTGTCTGAAATAAATGTATCAAAATATTGGAATTTATCCCATAAATTATTAAAAAATGGTGTTGTAATATTTCAGGCTCACTCATTAGAGATCCATAATATACTACGCAATATGAAGTGTGGAAAATATTATGCACTAATCTGAAATGAACCAATGGTCAAATTGCATAAAAACTCATGGAGTTCTGCTAATTTTTTTCTGATGGCATTTTTCAAATATATAATTATGTCCTGTGGTTGTGGAAGAAATTCCGTGGTCCAATCAACAAATTTAAGATAAGGTTCTTCTTTTCAGATTCTGTTGGCATTCACGAGAAAATAAGTTTGTGGTCATTCATTTATTCGTTCATAGTTGAATTTACCATACAGTCAGTGTTAATACCTTATTCATAAAAACAAAACCTGGCTAAGCATATATTTTAAAGATATGAAATCTGAGTATCAAAGGTAGCATACTGTAAAATGGCCCAAAAACTCCACTGGCTAAGTGTTTTGAGTGTTGAAATCAGGCAAATAGTCTCTATAGTCGTCGTACAAATGAGCTGCATATATTAAGCACTTACTTCTGGACCAGGAGACAGCTCTCTATTTAGGATACTAAACATAGTACTATTTATAGATGGTCAGAATAGTAATTTGTTCAAGACTTAAGCAGAGAAAATGAAATTAGATGAAGGTGGAAGAAATTGAAAGTAATTGGAATAATAGGACTATTACATCCACATGTTAACTCATGCGATTCATTTTAATTAAAATTATTTACTGCTGTCAAAGTGTTAGAGATTGGATGGTAGATTAGAAATCTCATTATTGATCGACACGTATAGACAATGCCATGGGCAATTTGGAGGGCTAAACGCAGTACCATTGATAGCACTAATTCTGAGGCACACCCAACTCATTTTTAACACTTATTACACATGGAGGAATCACTTGGACTTTGTTCTTTAGAGCTGACCAAAGGAGGCAAATAGATTATTCACTGAACCATGTGCATGGGGAGACAGTGTGCTTTATATTTCCGTGATGCGTGTAAATTGCGTAATTGAATATGACCACGACAATAATAAGGACTGGTGAAACATGGATCTCAAGTGAATGTGGTTATACAGGAAGATCCACTTGAGGCTAACGATGAGCTTGATGGAAGAGCGAGTCAAAAACATAACACTTCTTCATTGAGACCTTCTCATGCTACTCTACCTGTTACCATATCTGGACAATGTATCTAGACCCTCTTAAATAAGAGTGCCATGCATGCTAAGCCCTTTGTCTGCTTCAAATTAGTGCCATGCATGCTAAGCCCTTTGTCTGCTTCAAATTTCATTAGCAATACACTATGCTTGCTCATAGAATTCATTAAAAGTAAATTGATCATCCACAGTGAAAATGTGGAAGCTTGATTAATTGTGAAAATATTTGAGCAAACTGTATCTAGATGATACATTTTCATCTTCCAGGATCATATACTACAGTATAACACTTGCCAACTTCTAGCAACTTCCTGTTCCCTAGTTTTATGCTGCATACAAATACCTATTTTATAGAGGCTTCACAAATGTATGGCAAGATGAGAATTTACAAATCTACTCAAAAAAAAAAAACATGATTTAAAAACTGCTTCAATCCTAAATATCAATGCTAGAGGATGATAATGGCTGAGGTTTCTTTAAACGTGTGGAGGGTGGAGGGTGATAATCTTTTTGTTAAGATGGATGTGCGGTGGCACACTGTTTTGTCCGACTGCCAGCAGGCATGTCATTTGATTCCATGGTAACAAAATCAGATTTTCGGAGGCAATATTTTTTGAATACAGGAAATTCAGTGTCATCGGGGGCTCAAAATGGAATTTTCATTTCCCCTCATTCTTACATTACGGCCTCCCTGCATCTCATAACCCACATCAGTGATACAACAGACAGCCCAGCAGAAACTGTTGTCTGCTGCTGCTGGGAGCTCTGTCTTTTCTGTGTGGATATGCGTTTGTTTGTGTGTGTGTGTGTGTGTGTGTGTTTGTGTGTGCGGGGGGGGGGGGGGGGGTATGTGTGCATCTGTCTGCATTTGTGCATCTGTGTGCCTGTGCATGGGTGCGTGCATGCATGTGTGCATGCTTCGGGCGAGCGTGTATGCGTGTGTGTGTGTGTGTGTGTGTGTGTGTGTGTGAAAGAGAGAGAGAGAGTTATACAAAGACAATCACTAAATTCCTGCA
Source organism: Gymnothorax javanicus (assembly GCA_029692085.1). NCBI lineage: Eukaryota > Metazoa > Chordata > Actinopteri > Anguilliformes > Muraenidae > Gymnothorax > Gymnothorax javanicus. The sequence continues at coordinate 44,099,619 of CM056202.1, read as the reverse complement.
TACACAAATTGTGACTTATAAGGTATGCGCACATATTCTGATTAGCAGTGAGATTGATGACTTGGTATAATAACAGATCAGCTGCTTAGCTTACTAGCTACTGCTTTCTTTAACTGTGAGAATAATTTGTAATTGCAGAAGACACTGTATATAGTATACTCCAATATACTGCAAATATATAGGGAGTGTTCTTGTACAGATTGCCTTCAATACTTCCTGAGTGTGGTTCCTATGAATAATTAAATTCTGCAGATAACAAGTATTGACATTCTTACTCTGCATAATGGGGAAGACAAATGTTGTCATTCTTACAGACTGTACAATACTACAAGTCTTCATTGGCAACCTTATTTCCACTTTGGGAGACAAGTATCACTATTCAGGCTCTGTGTGAGGAGACTAATTGTGTTTGTGGTTTGAATTACTCCCACACCGTCAGGAGGGGAGGATAATGCATTTATTTATGTAGATGAGAGAGATCAGACTGCCCACACTTAGAATACTGATGCTTATGGATGGTAATTTCAGTCTCAAGATAAATGCTCACCCACAATACATCCCATCTTGAGTTTATTTGAATCCTGTGAAGAAAGGTAAAAAGCTGTATTTGATGATTAAAAAATGAGTAAACTGACAAAGCTTTAGGCATATGGTAATATCGGTCCTCTGAATTCAAAGAACTTTGAAAGTGCTGCGTTCGGAACAACTTTTTTTTTTTGCTTTCGGTAGGTGTTCAGAGAACTTTTTTTGGGGGGACAAATTTAAAGTAAAAAAAAAAAAAAACAAAAACAGTGCAACTTAGCTCAAATTCATCTTCTCTGGACAACTACCCATAACCATGCGAGGAGCAAACTTATGAATGCTAAACATCTGTGTGACTACTCAATACCACCAGTACCTCATGTAGTAGATTATAAGAAAAAAAAAAAGTTTTTTTTTTTTTTTTGCAAAATTGAAATCAGTTCACTCAATGTGTCCTGCACTATCTGAGATCCAACTACTTCAAATCCCTCCTTTGAGGCGGACCCTTTCTGTAAAAATCCGAAATCCTGCAAGTATCTGCTGCAGGCTGAAACACAACACTGACCCCCCAGGCCCAATCTATTGATAGCTGTCTTTCTGTTTTTTTATGACATATCCGTATTTTTATCATTCTTTGATTATTATTGTAACCAGTGCTACTGATAATTAGTCTCCCTAATACTCTTTTTCGCATTCTCACACTCACACCCACACACACACACACACACACACACACAACGCAAACATGCACACGTGCACATAATTTTTTCCATGGATAGTCTAGCCTGGTGATTTTTCATTTGGCACATGATGCAGTCTGTAGTCCCTCATTCCTGCCATGGCAAATGTAAAAAAGGACATTGTGTGATCCCACCAGTTAGGGAATAAAAATCTTTATCCCAGTGCTGTGGCCTCCTATTGTCATATGAAGGGAACATTCCCAATTTCAAAATATGCATTTCACTTGGCACTACAAACACCGGTTCTGCTGTTCCTTGACTAAAACCCCCTACCAATGTACAGTCAATGTTGACTCTCAATTTACGATAAGTTATGGGAGGGAATTTTCTGCAGATGGTGATAACATATCTTCGATGAAAACTGAAAAATGAACCCTTCCATTTTTTTCTATTTATTTACAGCATGTACAGTATTTGAAGAACATTGCATGCCAAACTAATCACAAATAGGCATTTCTTTTGACCTGAAGGAATACATGCCAGATATCTTCCTCATTCAGTTTTTACTGCTGTTGCGGACAATGACCATGAGAGCTGTTCTCATTACTGTCTGTGCCACAACCTTTTTTAGCAAGTTAATAAAATGTGAGTTGATGATTTTTTTCCACATAAAGTCGTAAAAGTTCTTATTAAATGTTTATCTTGTATGATTGAATGATTTCACTAAGGTTTGGCCATTTCATATATGCATGGTAGTGCTCATCTTTAAATGTACGCACAATCTGACCCCATATCACTGTAACAGGCCCCCATCACCATGATTATTAGAATATGCAAAATGCAAATAGACTGCCATCTGTTTCTGCTGAACCCTTATGTTCCATGCAAATGAGGGATAGGATACACTCCAAATGATGAATGAAGGGAATCAAGTGCAAATTGTTTTATTTATTTTTCACATAAATGCTAATGCTGCAATATGAACAGGTTGGAATGGTGCCCTTAACAGTTTAATGCAATTAAAACTACATTCTTACTGTACATTTATATTGCTCAGTAAACTGAATAAAACACCTCTGAAGTGTTCCTATTGCACATTTATACTCTAATATCGCTCATAAAACTGGGGAAAAAAACACCTCTGTACTGTGTAATAAATGCTAAAGAAGAAAAGAAATGAGAACATGGTTTGTTTGTTTTACTAATGTTTGAAAATGTGATGAAATCAAAAGCTGGCGTTTTAAATATATAAAGGTCAATACTGAGAGCGCCATGTTCCTCTGAGTCAGTATTTCTCAGAGTTTTTGCATTATAGCCTAGTAATGCATGGCCCTCAGCCTCTGGGGCCCACTTACGTCCAATGTAATAAATAAAATAAACTAGAAAGGCCCTTGGTGGAGCGCATACCTCCGCCACGCCATATGTCAGTATTATTGGTTCTGGATCCAGAAGAATATTATCCAGATCACCAACAACTATAATCAATTGTATTTTAGAGTAGATTCTATTTAACTTAGAAATTTAATGGAAATAATTTAATTACATAAGGGACCATCATTCTATTCAGGTATATTTTAACTTCTTCCAGATCTAGAATGCAGAATATGTTCCAGATCACTTCCGAAACCTAACCAACTCATCCTTGGACTACCACCTACCATCCTACCAAATTTCGTGCCAATCTGTGAATAACTTTCTGAGTTATCCTGTAAACAGATAGACAAACAAACAAACAAATGAAAGGTCGTTCTTAGAATGAAGAATTGGCGAAATCGAAATTTAAAAAGGTGAAAAGATATATCATATTGTTTAAAAAACAGAATAAAAACAAATCATTTTGCCAAAAATCAAAAGTGATGTCCTTGCGACCCCTATCTACTAGAACTGTATTGTATTTACGAAAAGAATGGCGCTAGTTTCAAGTCTCTAGCTTAATTAAAAACAAAGTTTTGGATCAAAATGTGTTTTCGACCTTTTGTGTGAAGTTTTGTTCAGATTGGTGCAGATAAATGGCAAAAGGGTGCATAAATAACAAACTGACAGATGAACAGCATCTAACGCAACCTACTGATACTTGTCTAGATTGTACCATTTCGGCAAGTAACAAACAGGGCAGAAAACATACCGTCCTTGGCAGAGGTAATGAATAAATACACGAGAGCGTGGGGCTCTATATACTGGTTTTCTCAGTAGCCTCCCAAAATGTATTATAATCAAAATAATAGTTTGAGAAACACCTTTCTAGAATCCATTATGGCTATGCATATAAATATTGCATTGCACGGAATTTCCCAACGACTTTTAATAGTGTGCCATTCTTGATTTTTTTTTAAAGCCTACTCCGTGAAAAAACAGTGGATGCAGGGCTGCCGGATAGCTCACTCGGTAAAGCATCGCGTTTGCAAAGCAGAAGTGACTATCACGCCGTGGGTTCGATCCCCCGCTTCGCATCAGCGGCAGAGGTCAGCAGCCTTTTTTCAGAGTAGCGCACAATTGGCTATTGCGCCACAGGGTTGCAAATTGGGAAGGGACTGCCGGCAAGGGAAAATAATAGTTGCCTTGTTCATTGCTCAAGCGCCCTGTCGGCCAGACGGGCGCCGCCAGAAGATTCTAAGCCTGGTCATGTCCAGGTATCCTCCTCCCTCGTTCTGAACTTGCGAAGATTCAACCAATGAGTGTATAAAAGCGGTGGCTGACAGGCGCGTGCTTCGGAGTAGAGCCGCGAACTGTTTACACTCTCCTGAATTGACAGCAAGGGGTCGCATACGAGCAAGCCTTGTATGTAGTTCACCAATTGGGCATTCCAGATTCGGGTGGGATTGGAGATGCCAAATTAAAAAAAAAAAAAATAAACACTGGATGCATCATTTCTGCAGTTGCTGTGTAACACTGCTATCATTCACTTAGCCAGTACTGTTGAAGATATTCACAGCATTAGTGAACCAATTCCTCCAAAAATTCATGTCTGTTCTTTGTTTTTTGAGCTCCTTATGAGTAGGTTGTATCATATGGAATGCCATTTGGGTCAAAATTAAATAAATAAATAAATATGCCAAGGAAATAAATAAATAAACAAATAAATATGGACGTGAAATAAATCTTGAAATAAAGTAAATGGGACAATAAATATATTAAAATATAAATTAAACAGAAATAAACAAATCAGTTGGTATTGTTCAGTAAATAAATAAATAATATTTTTTTAAAATGACATTTTTCAAGGACTACTTGAAATTTTACTTATCTATTTATTTATTTATTTATTTATTTATCTTTTTCACGGCACTTTTATTTCCAAACGCCACATTTATTTATTTAATCTCTTACGTTCAAATGAATAGGGCGTGGTTAGCTCACACATTCAGACCGAAGCAACAGCACCGAATACTGAATATACATCAGTGCTGAATACATAAGTAAACCATAAAACTTTCTGGCAGATGGAACTGAGGGCTGTCAGTTGGTCTACAGTGGGTGTAAAGTGCCAATTTCTACGGTGGCCCTGAGGTGCAAAACACAACGGCAAATCAGAAAACACAACACAAAAAGAGAAAACACAACACAAAAAGAGAAAACACAACGGCAAATCAGAAAACACAACACAAAAAGAAAACACAACGGCAAATCAGAAAACACAACACAAAAAGAGAAAACACAACAGCAAATCAGAAAACACAACAAAAAAAGAGAAAAACCCAACAGCAAATCAGAAAACACAACACAAAAAGAGAAAAATACAACGGCAAATCAGAAAAAACACAACACAAAAAGAGAAAAAACACAACGGCAAATCAGAAACACAACACAAAAAAAACAACAAAAAAGAAAAACACAGCAACAGAAAACACAACACAAAAAGAGAAATAACGGCAAATCCAGAAAACACAACACAAAAAGAAAACACAACGGGAAAACACAACACAAAGAGGAAACAACAGCGTTTAGCAAAACGGAAAAGGTAGGTACCCTCGGGTGACATGAGTCGCCGCTGATTGGACGAAAAAGAACTGGTCAAATCCTTTGAACCGGAAAGACAATTCTGCCGCGCCAGACAAGCGGGCAAGCAGGATGCTGCCATGTATTGTCAAAATTGTGGCAAAGCGTTTGAGGAAAACCAATTTCTGTAGTGAGTGTGGGCAAAGGCTGCACGGAGATTTTAATAATAAACACTGATCAGTGTAATAGAGACAAATGTGATCACTATACAGCTTCCACTGTACTTTTCATCCATCAAACAACATAGATGTACCAACCTCCCTCTTCTGAAAAAAAAGACCACCATGACTCGATGCGCTGATTCGAGGTTGACGGAGCCCGTAACTGTGGCTAGATGAGCCTGCATAGTGGTCCGTATGCCCCCGTGTGGAGGGTACATTGTATTGCTGCCATGATCCCATTTTCTGTTCGAGGTCAGTTCTCAGTCTCATTGGAACCACTCAGTACTCTTGGCACAATTAATATTATTGTGAGCGATGACAGATGGATTATTGTTCGTTTGGTCCACAAACAAGCCACATTATTTTTCTCGAAAAAGCCATCTATGCATCCTGAGAGTGCCAGACCAAATGGTTTCAGTTTGTCATATCCATCTACATGCCATATGTAGTTTGGACCCATGGAGTGATACGTGCGCCTCGTAAACCTTCTGCGTGTTCTCAAAGCCGTCCCTCGTGGATTCAGTTGTTTCAGTAGCCTCATAACAACATCACGTTTAACGCTGAAGCCCTGTATTTTTGTTGGAGAACTTGCCACATAGTCCGATAACCGAAGAGTTGCCCTGGTCCTTCCAGCTCTGTCAGAATGGCACGCCTCACCTCAGGGGGGGAATAGTTGCTTCTTCTGTGCAGCCCTGCTTCTTTTTAAACGCGTCTTCAGCGTCGCGAGACTCATTTTTACGCCAGATGGGTCGACAGCATGTCCAGTATCACGTTATATCCATGTCCGCATCAAAATATTCCTTAACAGCAGCGCGTACCTCATCATTTGTGGCGCTCATGTTTTGAAAACATGTCTTTTCCGGTTCAAAGGACGGACCAGTTCTTTTCGTCCAATCATGACGACTCATGTCAAACCCGAGGGTACCTACCTTTTCCGTTTGCTAAACGCCGCTGTTGTGTTTCCTCTTTTTGTGTTGTGTTTTCTGATTTGCCGTTGTGTTTCTCTTTTTGTGTTGTGTTTTCTTTTGCGTTGTGTTTTCTGGATTTGATTTCTTTTTTGTGTTGTGTTTTCTCTTGCCGTGTTTTCTTTTGTCGTTGTGTTTTCTTTTTGTGTTTTTTTTTTCTTTTGTGTTGTGTTTTTTTCTGATTTGCCGTTGTGTTTTCTCTTTTTTTGTGTTGTGTTTTCTCTTTTTTGCCGTTGTGTTTTCTGATTTGCCGTTGTTTTTCTCTTTTTTTTGTTTTCTGATTTGCGTTGTTTTTCTCTTTTGCCGTTGTGTTTTCTGCCATTGTGTTTCTGATTTGCCGTTGTGTTTTCTCTTTTTGTGTTGTGTTTTTCTCTTTTTGCTTTTGTTTCTTATTTTTTGTTTTTCTCTTTTTGTGATTTTCTCTTTTTGTATTTTTCTGATTTACGTTGTGTTTTCTTTTTGTGTTGTGTTTTCTTTTGCCGTTGTGTTTTCTGATTTGCCGTTGTGTTTTCTCTTTTTTGTGTTGTGTTTTCTGATTTGCGTTGTTTTTCTCTTTTTTGTGTTGTTTTTTCTTTTGCCGTTGTGTTTTCTGATTTGTCGTTGTGTTTTCTCTTTTGTGTTGTGTTTTTCTCTTTTGCCGTTGTGTTTTCTCTTTTTGTGTTGTGTTTTCTGATTTGCCGTTGTGTTTTCTGATTTGCCGTTGTGTTTTGCACCTCAGGGCCACCGTAAATTTCAGATTAGTATGACTACCAGGGGAAGCAGCAACTGTTGAAATGACAAATGAACTGTCGTAGTCGTGTCTGTGTGCGATCGGTGCCATCTCAATGAATCTCGTTTTGCTAGGTAAACATGCATGGTTTATTTGGAATCTGAGAATAGTCATTAGGAGTTCTTGAGCCAGCGGTCAGTCTGAGCCGTCATATAAACCTATAATACCATTATCTTACATTAGCTCGTGGGTCTTTATGGGTAAAAAGGCAATCAGTTGCATTTTAGCATACATCAGACCAATGTAGTGACCATCATTTGTTAGTTACATTTAACAGTGCATTGTGGGTCTTTTCACAGTGCTTTTTCTTCGAAGAAAAAGCCAGGAATAAGAAGCATAAGTGCCTAAGCTTGAAGTAGCACCATTATCTTCTTGGATATCTTGCTCTTGTGCACGGTCCTCAATCAGCCGCCATCCACGCTCATATCTTGAAGGGCACTAATCCACCCAAGTATGTCTCAAAAGTCTTCAATACCGGCCAAACACGTTGATCAATTTGTACTGCTAAGGATAGCACTGACTTTCAAAGCTCATCGAGGTCTTCCATACAGATCAAGCAACAGCTTGACCCACTTAATATTTCCATTGACATATTCAGTGCGCCCCCATTCATCTGAATGCGAGAAATGAAATAAATAAATGTGGCGTCAGAAATAAGTGCCGTTAAATAAATGAACAACTAAATAAATAAATAATAAATGGAATTATGAAATAAAAATCTCGAAATAAATAAAGAAGTCCCTTGAAAAATGTCATTTTAAAATAAAAACGAATTTTATTTACTGGACTATCTGAACTGATGTATATATTCATGTTTAAATTTATTTATACTTTAATATATTTATTGCCCCATTCACTTATTTCAAGATTTATTTCATGACCGATTTAATTATTTATGTATTTATTTATGTTTTTATTTATTTATTTTTGACCCAAAATGGCGTTCCATACTATCAGGGTATAATTGGTAAATGAAAAAATTAAGTAATACACACCCTGGTGGCGCTATGTCACATATCAACAAAAATGCAAATACTGCATTAAAAACAGTGATTAAAATGTCAATTCCAACTGTAAAAATACCCAAAAAATGACATTTACGTGTGTTTACCCTCCACTATATCCCTGGCGGCGCTTTTGCTCTTAACCCTCCTATTATGTTAAAATAATGTTCAATCTGGGATCAAAATGACTCCAGTAATATAAAGCTACAGAGAATGATTGAAACTGAAAAGTGTTACACAAGCTTCTCTCTGAACTAGTTTAGGTCTTTCTACTCACCATCTAAATAGCCCAGTAAATATTACATGAGTCTCCCCCATCCACCCTCGAGCATAAGTAGTGATTTTCCATGACTAATGTGAAATGAATGAGAAAGCAGGCCCAATGTTTCTGCATCATAGCGCCAGACAATACAAAGCGCAGACCAATCACTACACCTATTCCTATTTTCCTCCAGGGGCAAGGACTAACTGAAATTTGTCTGCCAGGTCTACACGCAACTGGGCAAACATATGAATATCAAGGGCATAGTTATATTTCGGGGGATGTTTTCCATGCAAGCTAGATGACACCGGTAGGATTGTCATTTAAATGAGGTGGCGCAAAGTGATTATTGGTATCTCTCAGATACATTAAGCAAACCGCACATGATTTGCCAGAACCACGTCTAAACTGAAGCACAACCTATTTATAATTTCACCAGAAGGTGCTTACAAACAAAATAATCTGTCTGTATTTAATGGTAATAAAATACAACACCAATTCCAAAAAGTTGGGATGCTGTGTAAAATGTAAATACAAAAACAGAATGCAATGATTTGCAAATCTCATAAACAGGCATTTTATTCACAAGAGAACATAGACAACATATCAGATGTTAAAAGTAAGGCATTTTACCATTTCATGAAAAATATTGGCTCATTTTGAATTTGATGGCAGCAACACATCTCTCAGAAAGTTGGGATAGGGTCATGTTTACCATTGTTAAGTATCCTCTTCTTTAGCAGCATTATGCAAGCGTCTGGGGAAGTGAGGAGACCAATTGCTGAAATGTATTATAATCAAAATAATAGTTTGAGAAACACCTTTCTAGAATCCATTATGGCTATGCATATAAATATTGCATTGCACGGAATTTCCCAACGCACTTTAATAGTGTGCCATTCCTGATTTTTTTTTAAAGCCTACTCCGTAAAAACAGTGGATGCAGGGCTGCCGGATAGCTCACTCGGTAAAGCATCGCGTTGCAAAGCAGAAGTGACTATCACGTCGTGGGTTCGATCCCCGCTTCGTACCAGCCGGCAGAGGTCAGCAGCCTTTTCAGAGTAGCGCACAATTGGCTATTGCGCTACAGGGTTGCAAATTGGGAAGGGACTGCCGCCAAGGGAAAATAATAGTTGCCTTGTTCATTGCTCAAGCGCCTCCTGTCGGCCAGACGGGCGCTCGTCAGGAAGATTCTAAGCCTGGTCATGTCCAGGTATCCTCCGCCCTCGTTCTGAACTTGCGAAGATTCAACCAATGAGTGTATAAAAGCGGTGGCTGACAGGCGCGTGCTTCGATGAGAGCCGCGAACTGTTTACACTCTCCTGAATTGACAGCAAGGGGTCGATCTGAGCAAGCCTTGTATGTAGTTCACCAATTGGGCATTCCAGATTGGTGGGATTGGAGATGCCAAATTAAAAAAAAAAAAAAAAAAAAAAAAAAAAAAAAAAAACACTGGATGCATCATTTCTGCAGTTGCTGTGTAACACTGCTATCATTCACTTAGCCAGTACTGTTGAAGATATTCACAGCATTAGTGAACCAATTCCTCCAAAAATTCATGTCTGTTCTTTGTTTTTTGAGCTCCTTATGAGTAGGTTGTATCATATGGAATGCCATTTGGGTCAAAATTAAATAAATAAATAAATATGCCAAGGAAATAAATAAATAAATAAATAAATATGGACGTGAAATAAATCTTGAAATAAAAAGTAAATGGGACAATAAATATATTAAAATATAAATTAAACAGAAATAAACAAATCAGTTGGTATTGTTCAGTAAATAAATAAATAATATTTTTTTAAAATGACATTTTTCAAGGACTACTTGAAATTTTACTTATCTATTTATTTATTTATTTATTTATCTTTTTCACGGCACTTTTATTTCCAAACGCCACATTTATTTATTTAATCTCTTACGTTCAAATGAATAGGGCGTGGTTAGCTCACACATTCAGACCGAAGCAACAGCACCGAATACTGAATATACATCAGTGCTGAATACATAAGTAAACCATAAAACTTTCTGGCAGATGGAACTGAGGGCTGTCAGTTGGTCTATAGTGGGTGTAAAGTGCCAATTTCAGATTAGTATGACTACCAGGGGAAGCAGCAACTGTTGAAATGACAAATGAACTGTAGTAGTCGTGTCTGTGTGCGATCGGTGCCATCTCAATGAATCTCGTTTTGCTAGGTAAACATGCATGGTTTATTTGGAATCTGAGAATAGTCATTAGGAGTTCTTGAGCCAGCGGTCAGTCTGAGCCGTCATATAAACCTATAATACCATTATCTTACATTAGCTCGTGGGTCTTTATGGGTAAAAAGGCAATCAGTTGCATTTTAGCATACATCAGACCAATGTAGTGACCATCATTTGTTAGTTACATTTAACAGTGCATTGTGGGTCTTTCACAGTGCACTACTTCGAAGAAAGCCAGGAATAAGAAGCATAAGTGCCTAAGCTTGAAGTAGCACCGTTATCTTCTTGGATATCTTGCTCTTGTGCACGGTCCTCAATCAGCTTCGCCATCCACGTCTATATCTTGAAGGGCACTAATCCACCCAAGTATGTCTCAAAAGTCTTCAATACCGGCCAAACACGTTGATCAATTTGTACTGCTAAGGATAGCACTGACTTTCAAAGCTCATCGAGGTCTTCCATACAGACTGCGCAACAGCTTGACCCACGCAGTATTTCCATTGACATATTCAGTGCACGCCTCATTCATCTGAATGCGAGAAATGAAATAAATAAATGTGGCGTCAGAAATAAGTGCCGTTAAATAAATGAACAACTAAATAATTAAATAATAAATGTGGAATTATGAAATAAAAATCTCCGGAAATAAATAAAAGAAGTCCCTTGAAAAATGTCATTTTTAAAATAAAAACGAATTTTTATTTACTGGACTATACGAACTGATGTATATATTCATGTTTAAATTTATTTATACTTTAATATATTTATTGCCCCATTCACTTATTTCAAGATTTATTTCATGAGCGTATTTAATTATTTATGTATTTATTTATGTTTTTATTTATTTATTTTTGACCCAAATGGCGTTCCATACTATCAGGGGTATAGTGGTAAATGAAAAATTAAGTAATACACACCCTGGTGGCGCTATGTCACATATCAACAAGAAATGCAAATACTGCATTAAAACAGTGATTAAAATGTCAATTCCAACTGTAAAATACCCAAAAATGACATTTACGTGTGTTTACCCTCCACTATATCCCTGGCTGGCGCTTTTGCTCTTAACCCTCCTATTATGTTAAAATAATGTTCAATCTGGGATCAAAATGACTCCAGTAATACAAAGCTACAGGGAATGATTGAAACTGAAAGTGTTACACAAGCTTCTCTCTGAACTAGTTTAGGTCTTTCTACTCACCATCTAAATAGCCCAGTAAATATTACATGAGTCTCCCCATCCACCCCTCGAGCATAAAGTAGTGATTTTCCATGACTAATGTGAAATGAATGAGAAAGCAGGCCCAATGTTTCTGCATGCGCAACGCCAGACAATACAAGCACAGACCAATCGCTACACCTATTCCTATTTTCCTCCAGGGGCAAGGACTAACTGAAATTTGTCTGCCAGGTCTACACGCAACTGGGCAAACATATGAATATCAAGGGCATAGTTATATTTCGGGGGATTTTTTCCATGCAAGCTAGATGACACCGGTAGGATTGTCATTTAAATGAGGTGGCGCAAAGTGATTATTGGTATCTCTCAGATACATTAAGCAAACCGCACATGATTTGCCAGAACCACGTCTAAACTGAAGCACAACCTATTTATAATTTCACCAGAAGGTGCTTACAAACAAAATAATCTGTCTGTATTTAATGGTAATAAAATACAACACCAATTCCAAAAAGTTGGGATGCTGTGTAAAATGTAAATACAAAAACAGAATGCAATGATTTGCAAATCTCATAAACAGGCATTTTATTCACAAGAGAACATAGACAACATATCAGATGTTAAAAGTAAGGCATTTTACCATTTCATGAAAAATATTGGCTCATTTTGAATTTGATGGCGGCAACACATCTCAAGAAAGTTGGGATAGGGTCATGTTTACCATTGTTAAGTATCCCCTCTTCTTTTAGCAGCATTATGCAAACGTCTGGGAAGTGAGGAGACCAATTGCTGAAGTTTTGGGAGAGGAATGTTGTCCCACTCTTGTCAGATGTAGGATTCTAACTGCTCAAAAGTCTTGGGTCTTCTTTGCCGGATTTTCCGTTTTATGATGCGCCAAATGTTTTCTATTAGTGAATGGTCTGGACTGCGGGTAGTCCAGTTCAGCACTCAGATTCTCAGACCCCAACGTGTCCGCTGTGCTCACAACCGTCACTACGGCTGGCAGGTCTTGAGTGAGTGGCACTGCTCAAATGTTCTGCTACTCCGCAGAAAAACTAACTTTCCTTATGCCGATGAACAAACTTCCCCCCCGCTTATTTCAGTCGATTTTGAGAATAATTAACTTAAACACAAAAAAACCATCGCGTGTCCACTAAATCACGACCATTACTGAAGACATGCTTTGTTTTGTATTCGATGATTATATGCATCAATTTATTGATTTTCATGTTTTCTGGAATGACTCCGTAAACACCTTTGATCGGCAACGAAAGTATTCTAGTGTTTTGCTGCGAGTCGGCTGATTTACTCTACTGCAGATATGGTGCCCGCAATTTTGTATGCTGCCACGACCATTACTAAAAAGGGAATTATGATAAAAAGTCTGAATCCATCTTTATTCTTGATCATCGTTCAGCAACTGGCCATCCATCTGCTAGGTAAGACATTACTAACTGCTATTTTTGTAATTTTTCTGAATACTTAGAGTAATTGATTTGATGTTTCAGGATTATAATGCGATTTCTTATCATGCAATGACGGGGTTCATACCCATTTCTTCTCCGCCTTAATGAACGTTATGCGTCAGTAAATTATTTTTGTAAACTGTCCTCTAAAATATCACATGTATAAATTGGACTGTTGGGGATCGCGCATGCGAAGCGCAGGAGTTCTGCGATCTATTTATATTTTGGACCACAAATTGTGGCTCCTTGTAGGCTGTTGCGGTCCACCAGTGCATCGAAAAAAACGGTGCTTCTTAACCACCGAAACTGTCGGTTGAAAAAGCTCATACACCAATAACACTGCGGGTGCTAAATGGGGCTTTGCCCCTTCAGTTGTATTTTCTGCTCCCCTAGTTTAAGTTTTATATATCCTGTGGGTAAACAGCAAAATATTGGCCGAGACAACACACAGGACAGGGCTTCCCATGGCTCTGAAACGCAGCGCTGTCATTTCGGATCCATGGACAGCGCTGCTTGTTGTGCGTTGTCGAATAGATTTGAATCTCACGGCACGCTGTACGTGATGTCATGTCATAAAAAATAAATAAATAAATCAACTGTTAAAACCCGTAACACCCAAGCGAGCCAGCTTGCTAAAAACTTTATAACTTCACCGTTGTGTTATGTAGCTTTCTTAATGTTAGCCAGAAAAGCAGGTTAGAAGATGGATATTGGAACGTGGCTTAAGAAAAAACAAAACACCTCAGCTGATGCCAGTAGCCTCAGCTGCAGCAAAGATTTTGCAGACACCAAACCAAATCAGTTAGCTCCGCTGGTTATGTTACCCTGGCCGATCGCAACAAGCACAGCCAGAATGGGCTCACCGCCCACCCCAGCTCCGACTGCTCCTGTTGATCTTGTGACAGAGGAGCCAGCCCAGGTGCATCTACGACGCTGTAGGTAGTTATTTGGTTGTTTTTAGCAGTCATCTCTTGGTGGTTAGAATCCTTCATACCGTTGATGAGCTGAAAATAACTCTGGATCCAGTATGCTGTCTAATGTCACTAGGCCGTGAGTCAGGCAATACACAAGCTAGACTTTGTACAACCCCAATTCCGAAATAGTTGGGACAAAGTGTAAATTGTGAATAAAATCAAAACACAATGACTTTCAAATCACACCAGCCAGTATTTTATTCACAATAGAACAGAGATAACATAGCAAATGTTGAAACTGAGAAATTTTACAATTTTATGCACAAAATGAGCTCATTTCAAATTTGATGGCTGCCACAGGTCTCAAAAAGTTGGGACAGGGGCCTGTTTACCATGGTGTAGCATCCCCTCTTTTTTTAACACAGAGTGGAGGTGTCTGGGCATTGAGGAGACAAGTTTCTTGAGTTTAGCCATTGGAATTTGATCCCACTCTTTTTAAAACAGGTGGTGCGGCGCTTGCGCACGGGGTTCAAAGTACACATTGGTTTTCGGGGGTGCCCCATTTTCTGGTGCGCACTACTATACATGTCACATGCACCTGCATAAATACAAGTGTGTAGCAGTCCGGTCAATAACAGGGGTACTGAAAAATATTGTACTAATACCACTGTTAGCAATAATTTCATCGAGGCACAAGTGGATGTCAAATTTCTGGGAAGAAAACGAGGACGAAATTGGTAATTAGCTTGGAAAGAATTTCATATTCCACCAATATCCAAGTACTTTTTCGGCTTACATGGATGCTTGGGTGCCCAGAGAAACATTCGGGTGGGTGGAAATGCCAAGCGTACATCCAGTAAAGAAAATTTACAGTTTAATATCTGGAGCTGCTGTACGCGGTAATGGCATATAACTGCAGTAGCATATGTTACGGATGACGCATTGAGTTGCTACTAGGGCATGCGCAGCATATGCATTTGCGATATCAAATATCAATTCTAAACCCCTTTCTCACTGATAAAACTCCCAAAAATATATTGGCACCCCATTTTAAAATTGTTATGACAAATGAAAAGCCGACAAAAAGCTGGAGGTTGGATACGGAATTAATTCTATTAGCCTTATAAATATGGCCTAAATATACCCAAAGACGCATATCATATAATCATAATTTGCACATGACGCGCTAACCATCCTCATTAATTTCCCGCTCTTTCTCCTCTACCGCGTTAATTGGGCCACTTAAAACATCTAAAAACTCATTTTTGTGCAGCTACCTCAGTATCTGACATAAAGGCAGGACATGATAGCGACTTGAAAAACACGCGATGAGATGGACGAAAGCTGCAATATCTAACGATATTTAACGAAATTTAAAACAATGCCACCATGCCCCCCATATTGCCCAGCTAAACATTGTCTGCATAGACCCCATAAAATGATCCATTTATTGCACAGAAACAGCCTTATTTTTTCCATACATAAAAATCGACTCTGGACTAAAAGAAAAGTCACTTAAGCCTACTTAAGCCTACTCACCAATTTGAATGGCATTCAACAAGCTTTGTGTTGAGCAAAATCTTCGACTTGTCTTGACATTCATACAATAGCCGCGAACATTGTCATTATTTAGGTCGAACGCTATCTTGGCTTGATCTGCCCGCTGCATTGCTGCTTGAGGGACGATCGTCCATGGTCCAGAACTGCTTGTAAGAAAGCCAAATGAACTTAATTTTGGCAGCTTTGCTACCCTCTCCTCCTGTTCTTTCTTTTCTTTTTTGACTGCTGCTTTTATGTTTGAATGGAATGACTGCTCAAGAGTCAGTCTGATCATCAAATTTTGCGCTTAAACTATCAAACTTAAACCTGGTCACATGAACAAATCAAATACAGACTTGACATTGGACAACACATTACCCAGCAATCACCTTGACACATTTGCATATTCGTATGGGAAAAAAAAATGTCAAATAAAATAATAAAATTGTTGATTGTATTAATACTCTTTCAAACCTGTGTAGATTGAGCATGAAACTTTGTTGTAGTATGCTGTTAATTATTGTTAGAATTAGAAAAAACCCACGATAGAGATGATTTGGGCTTCATGAGGGTTAATCTGTCAGGTTATACATGCATATGTAGAATTGGCAGTGATGTATGCAGTTTACCACTACGCACTTGCTGAGGAAATTTTGAATATAAGCTCTCTAGATTGCAAGCATAAAATTTCTGTAATGACCAGCTTGCACTGCCCTGTACGCTTAGTATAGTTCCGTTGGTGGCTCTGCCTCTACTTGTGCAAACACTCCAGAAGCTATACTTGCAGAATGATTATTTTATTTTATTATTTATTTATTTTTTGACCGACGCTTATGAGTGGGCGCACACATTGTGAACAGGCGGCACTGGGGCAATGAGTAATAATAATCGGGCGGTCCGCCCGGTCATTAACGACAGTGGAGAACCCTGCTTGTTATCTAGTGTTACAAATGCCTGTGCTGGGTGGCATGAAGGAATCGTGTTCAAAGCAGAATAGCTGCTGGTTTGCAGCTACATCTGTTATTGTGTACAGAGGTCTACTGGGGAAAAAATACTATGTTAATATATGCATCAATGATGCCATTGGTGTAATTCTGTTTTCTCAGCGAAAACATATGCATCGATTGTTAGTAACTAACTAGTCAAGGCGAAATGGCAAAAAAATTTCACTTGCTTACCTTTGAGTGCGTGAACCTTGCTACATTGAGTTGCGTGTGAGGCTTTTCACATGCCTTAATCCATCGTAAACACTTTTTCAACTGCGTTTTGTCTTTATTTTGTTGTTTTTAGCAGTCATCTGTAGGAGGTTAGAATCGTTCATAAATTCTATTATTTTGCATCTTGTAGGCCTACGTTCAAAGTGCTCCGATTCCCTAAATAGTATGAGGAGACTCAGGTATACTACTGACTTCATCACTGTTGTCAAATAAATATATTTTGAAACAGTCGTAGTTGTTTTTTCAGTCTTTAAGATGCTTTGACATGGTTGAATCAATTAATTTAAGCAATCCTATGATCAGAACGATTTTAGGTGGTGACTGGACAATATGCCCCAAATATTTCTATTTCATGTTATTGCCATGACGTGCAAGCACATGGAAAAGGTGGGGAATCGTTTGCATCGTCAAAGCGCCACTATATCGCCACCTGCAGGCAGCATGGAAACACACAGAAAACGGTGAATTTTTTTTCCCATAAAAACAGTGCCAAATTAGTCACTCTCAGAAAATAATAAATAGTGCCCTAATAACCGGTGCATCTGGTTTTACCAATGTTTTTTTTTTTTTCGGTTGCGGTGGTCGGAGGTTTTTTTTTTGCCACCGCAACAGCCTAGCTCCTTGTAAAACAGTTTAAATCAGTTTTGAATGTTTCTTATTACAATTTGAAAGAAGCCTACATCATGACTATGTATGGGCTTGCAGGATCTTCAAGAAATAAAGCAGAATGCTTGTGACTTACAGGTCAACGCTCAATAAATCATTCAGCAAGCAAATTAAATTTCTTTAAGATTTCCATAATGGTATGATGCATTTCCTTATCTTAAAAAAAATGGTTGTGGCCAATCTTTATGTGGATTTTCTTGTCTGATTAATAAAATTTATGATAACTTATAATTAATAATAGTGAGGGCCTATAATTGTCCCCCTCTGAAGTGCTGTAACATCTCCACCGCCGAAGAATACATCTTCCGACATGACTTTTTAAATAAACTAGCACTCTGCCCGTGGGGATCCACGGGTTCTATTTTACGTAACTTTGTCTTTATATTATAGTGAACAATGTACCATTATGATGTCATCACATGCACCTCTATGATGTCATCACGTTGCTATGGTGTTTCCATAAACACCAAGGTGGCTGTCACGCGACCAATGTTTTTATAGTCATTAAAACTAAGTAACCATCAAGGGGAATACGCTGCGCTGACATTCCGCGCTCAGTGGAACACGAAGTCGCCTGCAAGACAGCAAAATAGTGTCGCTCACATTATGCTGCAGATTACGCGCTACTTTCTCTTGCGGCCTTGCATCTCTTTTTTGGGATTCAGGACTCCTGTGGATGAATTGGCTTGGGTTCCAAAGGGGGAATCCCCAGGAGAGGACATACAGGGGGAATCCCCCCTGCATGTCTATATTATAATAGCGTCACTCACGTTATGCTGCAGATACGCGCCCGGTGCAGTCTAGCACCGATTGGCCAGACACAGTCGCCTGCAAGACGGAGCCAAATAGCGGCGCTCACGCTATGCAGCAGATACGCGCCCGGTGGAATCTAGCACTGAGTGGCCGGACACAGTCGCCTGCAAGACGGAGCCAAATAGCGGTGCTCACGCTATGCTGCAGATACGTGCCCGGTGGAATCTAGCACTGAGTGGCCGGACACACACGCACGCACACACACAGAGGCCACTCGGCTATTATAATATAGATGAGAAGCTGCGCACTAAATCCTTTAGGGTTAAAATAATTATTGCCAACTGATGCACAGGCTATTAGTCGCTGCAACAATGATCTGGTTGTAGTATTTGTTTATTTGAATCCAAACGGCAACTACTTTTAGACAGGCGCTGTAGAAACACAAATGATCCACTGTACAAGCTGAATTACCGTACGAGAGAATGAAACAAATCTCGCTGCTTAAGTTACCGCAGAAATCAAAACCATTAAATGTGATTAAAAAAGACTGATAGGTTGCGGTTTTAAAAAATGCACGCTTTTAAATGAAAAGAAAATAAAGCAAAACTGCTAACTTCACAAAATGTGCAGTATGTAGAGTGAGCCTGCACAGGTTCCATACCATTTGTATTATGTATAAAACAGTAATATAAACATAATGTAGCCTAATAATAATAAAAACCTTTAAAATTACACTATAAAAAGTCAAACTTGAGCTTTGAAACTAACATGTTTGTTTTTTTTTTTTTTTTACCCATTTTGTAAATGTCAAAGAATTTTCCTTGGAATACTTCAATAGGATCTTGAAGTAATTTATTGTAAAACCAGTCTTCATCCAACCATCTCAGGACTTCTTTCCTGTAACGGTCAAGATCTTGTACTACGATCGCCCCACCTTTGTCAGCAGGATTAATAACCATAATTGTATCATAGGACAATTCACTCACAGTTTTACTAAGCTGTACTATTTTATATTCTAACTTTAAGATCTGTGAAATATCATATTTTCTCTGCCACTGAGCTTAATTATGAAATGAATTGAAATAATCGTTGAATTTCCCATAACCCTTGTCGTTTAATACGTCACACAATTCGTATGGAACTTGTGCGGGCTCATTCTATATATAGCGTCTTCAGTTAGTCACTCTGATGGAGATTGTTTGACCAGAAAGTCAGTTCTGAATAGTTTGTGCGCTTTTGTAAAGTTTGCAGTATAGCACCTTTTTTTTTTTCCATTTGAACTTCACTCTTCTTTGGATAGCAGCACCTGCAAAGAACTACACAAGGTGTGCAGACACCCCTTTTTTAAAAAAATGAGTACTTTACCACTAATGGACTAGAAGTAGCTGCCGCGCTTCTAATGGACAATTAGATCACAGGAATGTTCATGAACGTTATGCAAAGTTGTCTGTATTCTGTGTATAACCCATACTGTTCCTTAGTATTGTACCTTTTACTTCAACTCGGATGAATTTTTATCATCCTAATCCTAAGCATTTTGATTGCACTTTCAAGTGAAATTTATCTTGCCTAATCAGCCTGCTATACTTGCCAAGCAAAGATGGGGAATGGGACATTTTTTTATCACGGATTGATGTGTCACATAAGTTTTGGTGTCCACACGATGACTGCTACTGCAACCCTTTAAATCTGTGCTACTTCTGTAAATGATCATTACTTTATCAACTTGAAGACAAAATTGGGTTTGATGGATGCCGTTGTAAATTAGCTGATTCATTCATAATAGAAAGGACTCTCTCAATGTCCATGGCTCTTGACGAGATGACCGTTACCAGGATTTTATTGTGCAGCATATGTTTGTGTTTAGTGGGCCATTAGGCATCGAAGAAAATATATCAGAAATATTGCCAGTTATGAAGATACAGGGCTCAAGTGGACACCAAGGTCATGAATTTTACTTTATGCACATGCTGTATTCTGATGCCATTTTCTCATACTTGCTGCAGACAGACTATATTAGTGCTGTTATATGCCAGTCTTATACCAGTGAAGAATCAAATAAAGTTGGTTTTCTGTTCCTTGAATGATTTTGAAATGTTCATAGTTTGTGTCACTTTTGTTACCCCGTATTGTGAAAAGACGTGGCAGGCCGAAGGTGAAAAGACCAGCACATCACACATGCTCCTGATTCAGGTGCCTAATCACACACACAGAGAGGGAAATACAGGCACACAAGCATGCACAATAAAAAAAAGAGTTCATTTAATAAATGTGGGGTGCAAGTTACCTCTACAGTTACAGGAGTGTACAAGACCCAGATCCAGTGGCCCGCCCTTTGGACTCAGCTCTGATGCTTCCTGTCTGAGAAAAGGCACATAAGGCTAGCAACTAAAGCCAAGACAGAAGCTCAGGGCAGCCATTACCACACCCCCTTGCCGTCACCACAAAGCAACTGCAAAACGCAAAACAAGAAAGAGAAAAAAAAAAAAACAAAAACCTCTCCAGGCCCACTCTCACTGGGCCTGCTTAAAAAAAAAATGTGACCAAAATGAAACAAAAAAAAAATAAAACAAGGACGAAGCGTGTTGCTACACTAATATGACAATAGGCGAAGCAGCAGTGGCAATTGATAGATCTGTTAAATACAATGAAATGTTAAATACAATGAAATTGCATCAAATCCACACATACAAAAAACAAACAACTTGTCCCTGTAACACAGCATATTTCTCCCCGCAATAATGCAGATGGCAAGACCGCATATATCCCCCGTAATAATGCAGATAACGAGAAATGTTTACCTTTGTGTGCGCTTTACACATTACCCACTCGAAAAAGTTGCGTTCACTCCCCGTCCACCAACGCGGATCTATATCAGAACAATCTGATACACAAAATGCACTTGGTCCACAAGAAACATAATGCAAAGTAATCCAGGTCGTAAATGTCAAGAATTAACAAAAAAAGATGCAAAAGATACCTACAGTAAGAGAACCGTACGACCAGGAAGTGCTGGGGGAAATCGCAACTGGACTGGATCTGTTATCAAACATTTCGGTTGAGTTCACGCAGGCTAAGCGTACATAAAAAGTCAATGTTAAAATGGCACACCTTTCCGACAGTGGCAGACGGAGACCAAAGAACAAACCAAAGAAAGCCAAAACCTGCAATGTTATCCGATGAGAGTATTATATACAAACGGCTGGGGGACTGGAATTAGTAATCAGCTGCTGGAAAATCAAATCAAATCAAGAAGGGACAATGATCGCTTGCAACAGATCATTTCCAAGACTGGCAATAACCGCCGGTTACAGACACATATACTTTTCAGCATTGATAATGCCTTTCCAGATGTGTAAGCTTCCATGTCAAGGGCACTAATGCAATCCAATACCATCAGAAGTGGGCTTATGAACTGTGCACTGATAACAAGCTGGATGGTCCCTCTCCTC
Source organism: Gymnothorax javanicus (assembly GCA_029692085.1). Lineage (NCBI taxonomy): Eukaryota > Metazoa > Chordata > Actinopteri > Anguilliformes > Muraenidae > Gymnothorax > Gymnothorax javanicus. Next base: position 44,077,868 of record CM056202.1, on the reverse strand, counting down.
TTTAGACCCCACGACACGCCGTCCGTGGTTTCCAAAAATAATTTCAAATTTTGATTCATCTGACCACAAAACAGTTTTCCATTCTAACTCCATTTCAAATGAACTTTGGCCCAGAGAAGACGGCGGCATTTCTGGATTGTGTTCACAAATGGCTTCTTCTTTGCATGATACAGCTTTAGTTTGCTGTTGTAGATTTCACAGAAAACTGTGTTCAGACAATGATTTCTGGAAGTGTTCCTGAGCCCATGCAGTGTATTCTAGGGCAGAATCGTGCCTGTTTTTAATGCAGTCCCGCCTGAGGGCCCAAAGATCAAGAGCATCCAATATTGATCTTCAGACTTGGAGATTTCTCCAGATTCTCTGAATCTTTTGATGAGATAATGTACAATAGATTCAAAATCTTCACAATTTTACATTGAGGAACATTTTTCTAAAATTATTCTCCAATTTTTAGACGCAGTTTTTGCAGATTGGCGAGTCCCTGTCCATCTTTACTTCTGAGAGACTCTGCCTCTCAAAAATGCTCTTTTTATACCCATTCATGTTACTGACCTGTTGCCAATTTACCCAATTAGTTGCTTCTCCAGCTGTTTTCTTTTATAAGTATAACTTACTTTTCCAGCCTTTTGTTGCCCCTCTCCCAACTTTTATGAGATGTGTTGCTGCCGTCAAATTCAAAATGAGCTAAGTGTAATATTTTTCATGAAATGGTAAAACATCTCACTTTCAACATTTGATATGCTGTCTATGTTCTTTTGTGTATAAAATGTGGGTTTATCAGATTTGCATATCATCGCATTTTTTTTTATTTCATTTTTTTTCAATTTACATAGCATCCTGACTTTTTTGGAATTGGGCTTGTATTGTATTGCATCATGTTTTTTTTTTCCCAATTTTTATTACTTGCATGCTGTTAGGTCTTTCTTTATTGTTCTATCTGAGTCTTTCTTTATTGTTTTCCCTGCAATCCAGCCATCCTTGTCTGTTTTGTCTTTCTGTTTCTCTTAATAGGTTCTCATTATTTAATTATTGTCTTCTGTATTGCCCTTCCCTTTTTGCTCCTGCACTCACCTATTTCCTATTGTTAATTATTGCTAGACTTAACAAAGGCCTAGCTTTGAAATAGTTTTTTTTTGTGGCATGTTGATCGAGGAATCATCCAAATTGACAGATGGCCTTAACACAGTTGCAGATGACTGTTTGATAGCTTAAAACATTGTACTAAATTCCACATTTAATTTGAAGGTGTAATAAATGCTTCTTCTATAGACATTACTGGCTAACTAAGGTGTCAAATTCTCTGTCAAGTGATAATGTAAGAGACAAATTGTTACAGTCAAACAAACTAAATAACTGTAAATGAAAGCGGAGAAAACTGTGTATAAAGGGATGCTAGTTTCACACAATGAGAAAATGCCTAAAATACAACGGAACGCCTCTCAAAAAGTGAGTGAAATATATTCCATCACTCCCACTCATTCATCTGTTTTTTTCCATTTTCTCCTTTCTCATGTTTGAACACTTTCCACTCTTCTGCTTATTGATTTCTTTGCAGGCTGGATTATTGTTTTTCCCCCAAAATGAATGTTTCCCTTCCAAGTAAAGAACAAAAATATCCCACAATTTCCACTGAGCAAAACCGCTCAGTTTTACACAACAGAAACCAAATGGCATCAGATCTTGAGTTGTCATTACTCGCTCTATCAAGGAACTCGACTGAAAATAGGCTTATCTGTTCTCTGGGAAGGTGCATGGATGCAGTGAATAGGAACCATGGGTGAAAACAGGTCAAGTTTGGCTCCAAAATCAGAGAATGTATGGTAAATTGGGCGTTTTTCATCTGACTTTTGAAATTCAGTCCCAATGTGGAAATATCATGGTTCCAGCTCAGTGTCAGGATTCAGTAGACAATGACGCCCCACTTGCAAAAAAGTGAGTCCTCAGCTTGGTTCTGGGTAAAATAAAAACATGCCGACCAGATCATGGGTGTTGGCTGATAAATAAAATGCCATTATCATGTACAAACCTATTGCAGTTACTCTCCAAATCCCTCAAAGCTAGTAATTTACGGGGTGCTTATTTTATACTATACAATATTTACTCTCAATGTTCAGTGGCTTCTTTATCATGTAAAGCCATACACCTGAAGTTCAGTAGTTGACCAAAGATCAAACAGGGAGGATGTGATCTCAGTGCCTGGCAGGGTAATTTGAGTATCTCAGAAACTGTGATCTTCTGGAATATTCACACAGAACTATCTCTCCAGAGTTTACACAGAATGATGCAAGAAAAAAATTAAAGCTGCTTTGCAGCGATATCGGGGCCAGACAAATTTAGGCAAGTCTGAGCAACAAGAGGCAAAAAATGGAGGATAACAAGAAAGGTGGGATTACATCGTACATTTTGCATTGGTTGACATTTGAACTAATAATCTCTAACAACAAATAGCCTAGTATCCCTCGTCTCACTGAGGTAATTAGCAAGTACCTTTTAATAGTTACATGCATTTCAAACTTCTTCTAGCGCATTTTAGGCCTAAAATAAGAAATAAAGCAGCAACGATTTGTCAATAAATCAGTTATTTAAATACATAATAGTTAATACACAACTATTATCATAATCGATTGATTATTTCAGGCATCAATATTCTCAGTTGAGGATATCCCTCTCTTTGACGTCAACATGACAGGAAGATGCTTGCTGCAGACGTGCTGCAACAACAAAAGGGCTCTCTATGTCATGGTTTGTGAGGTGTGCGTGTTGTTTGGACAGGTTTTTCTGCTTAGTCCATCCATTCAGCTGTCTTGAATTAGCGAGCTATCAGCCAATCAGAAAATAATATTTCTTGTTGCTGGGTCTGAAGGTTTGTAGTGAGTTTAAGTTGACAAAAGTTTCTAAAGTATTGGGGATACATTTTGGTGAAATGTGCAAAACTGTAGCACGTACGCTTGGTTTGCTAGGAATTTTCAAAGTTTTCTAATTTAAATGCTTATTGAGGAAAACTGTAAGTTCCTAAATAGGCAAATAACAAGTACATCAACATTACAATGTCCATCCTGCCGTAGCCGGGGATTGAACTCACAATCTTTGACACCAAGAACCAACTCCTAACTCATTGAGCTAATTTTTTGGAAGTGAGAACAGGTGTATGGCTTCATTTATCGACTCAGGGAGTCACCAGCCAGGCAGCAGTTGTCAAGGAAGATTTCAAAAATTGTCAAAATGTCAAAATTTCTGTCATTAAGACAAAATCTGATAATACATAAATTTCAGCTTGATAGCACAGAAATGTTGGTGATTTGTTTTTAGCAATAAGTGTTTTGCTTCATAAGAGAAAATCTAACGTTTAAAAATGCCATTCTTACATTGACTCCAATTGTTCCATGAGAGCAGAATTCAAAATGGTTTCAAAAATTCATTTTTTGAGAAAAAATTCTGATATTTAACAAACTTCATCGACCATGACTCTAAAATATTATAGTTTTTTTTTTTCAGAAAGATTGAAAATGTATTTATCAAGAATTGGCTGGTATATGTTTACAGTACTGTTTACAGTCAAACGTGTTTTCATGCATTGAAGGCTCAATTTTTTCAAATATCGAAACGCCGGGTGGTATTTTTGTGGAGGACGATCTGAAGATTCAGTACAGCAAATTTGGTGAGAATTGAGCAAAAATTGTGGGGCAAGAAAGTTTTATAAGTTTTACAGTATTTGAAAAACAGAGTGATAGACTTCATAATTTGTACTAAGTTTAAGTGGACAAAAGTTTCTTAAGTATTGGGGCTACATTTTGGTGAGAGTTGCAAATCTGTAGCACATATGGTTGATTCTTTGTGAATTTTCAAAATTTTGAAGTTTAGAGGCTTGCTGTTGCGCCACCATCAGGACTATTGGCCTGTTTTTGCAGCTGAGGCAATCTGGCATGGGACTGGACCTTTGTGCGAAGTTTGGTGATTTTTCATGCATGGGAAGTAGGATTTCCTAGGAAGAAGAAGAAGAAGAAAGAGAAGAAGAAGAAGAAGAATACTGGCGAAAACAATTGGCAGCTTTCGCTGCCTGGCCCCTAAAAACATCGAGTGGCCAAAAAGGCCTGTATAATAGGAGAGGTCTGAGGAGAATGGCCAGACTGGTTAAAGAAAGAGGATGGAGACAGTAATTCAGTAATACCATGAAGTGGGAAACAAAGGACTGAGATCACACCATGTTCCACCTCTTGCAGCTAAGAAATATGAAGTGAGGCTGTAGTGGACAAAGACTCATTAAAACTGGACAATAGAAGATTGGAAAAATGTCGCCTAGCCCACCAAATCTTGAATACTGCTGTAACATTCAGATGGTAAGGTCAGAATTTGGGGGGGGGGGACATGAATCCATCCTGCATAATGTCAATGTTTCAGGCTGGGTTAGAAGATGTTATGGTGCAAGGACTATGTTCTTGGCAAACATAAGTCCCATAAATACCAAATGAGCATCATTTCAAAGCCAAATTCAGCTTGAGTACTGATGCTGACCATGTATGTACATCTCTTTATGGCCACAGTCTTCCTGTAGTTACTTCCAGCAGGGTGACACCCTGCATCAAAAAACAAATGTCAATCTATTCCATGAACATGGAATGAGTTCAGTGTACTATAATGGCCTCCATAGTCACTAAATGTACCTTCAATAGAGCAACTTTGGGATATGATGGAATACGAGATGTGCAGCCAACAAATCAGCAGCAACAACAACATTCTATCATGTCAAGAATCTCAAAGGAATGTTTCCAGAACCTTGTCTAATCCATATCATGAAAAATTCAGACTGTTTGGGGGGGAGGGTCTAAAGGGGTGTCCTAGTCCTACGCAGTATTAGAAAAGAGTGCCTGATAAAGTGGTGGGTGAGAGTACATGAAAATGAATTGGCAACAATATACGCTTTTGTAGGCTGTGATTGGCTGGTGGCTCCTCAACTAGGCTAAATTATTAGTGAGTAAATTACTAATGAGCAAATTATTAGGTACAGCAAATTTTCCAAGCCTTCTTCCATTCCTGGTCTGGTCTTATCAAGAATACAAAAGTCATTGGGAAATGCATTCCAAGAATAACAAGAATAACCTTAAGAAACTTGGGAATTTCCTCTGCATCGTTCTGTGCTTGGATACTGACTGGGGGTGATTAATAAAATTCAAATCTTTGAAGCACTACAAAAACCTTTCCTAAAGTAATTTTGTTAACCAGGGCAAAACTATGGATACCATTTTTATGCCAGCAGTTTTGAAATTTAGTATTTTTCACTGCGGGACTCCTGAGCATCGGAAACTGAATGTGGTTCACTGTTTTAGGAACTATTGCTTCTCATTTTATGTCTGTCTCTTTGTGTTTTGTACAACCCTCCCTGGGCGTAAAGAGGTCAGAATGTCCATGTTAAATTCTGCCGGTAGTTCACAAATAGCTTCAAAGCTAAATTGCTTTCTTTTTCTAACAATTTCCTCTACGACCACAATCTCGACTCTCATTTGCACTTGTGCCTTTCAATGTCAGAAGAAAATTTTTAGTGCTTGACCTGATGTTATGCTCCGCTCTCTTGTGAGTATCATTCTACCATCAAATTGATTTCTCTCTTTTTTTTATTTTTTTATTTTTATGGTGCCCAACCCCCATATGCTTGCTTCCAAAAGAAAGCCACTGAATATTGCATTTGTTCTTGGACCCAGACCTGGACAGTACTGATGATCTAATTTCACTTGCTGTTACCGTATTAATGGCCTTCGGTTTTTCATCTGCATTTCCCGCTAATAAAAGTAACCTCCAGAGTACCAGTAATTTATCCCCACCCCCTTTCACAGTGGCTTTGACTGCTGCTAATGGCTGCTAATCCTCCAGGGCTGTTTTTCATCTTTATCACCTCCTTTCTGTGTATTGTATTATTTTATACTGTCAAGTCCCTTAGAGCATGATTACTCACAGTAATGGAAGTTGCTCCATATACCTATTGTGAATTCATTGGCACTTGGTGCTTGAAAAGTACATAGCATGTCCAAATGGTTTAAAAAGGAAAGTTAAAATACAAATGAAAACATGCATGCACACAGAAAAAGAAAATATTAATCTTCAGTATAATGCTACCACAATATGACAGCATTTACCCCAGTTGGTGTGGAGAACAGACAAGTCTAACATAAAGAATTTGAAATAATTATTCAAGGATTTTTTTTTTTGGACCATTAAATTGCATGAAAACATTTTTAAAAACCTTTAATACTGCTGAGAAAGAATATTTCAATAAATACTAAGACAGCTTTGAAATGCAAACAGCTACTTAATATCCTTTTGTGGCTGCATAACCTGAATGCCTTAACATTTTTGCTGAGATTTCCAAAGACATTTTTTCTAGTATTGCATTATGTTCCACCACTTGAAAGGTGCCATCCTCCATCCTCCACTGGAAGCATCCCTGCTACTTCCCCCCTTATACTGTATTTCTCACTCCTCGTAAAACAGTCTACAATCCAAGTCATTTCAAACGTGCATCTTTCTGAGTAGTAGTACACCCTGATGCCTTCTGGGTCCAGAACTCAAAAGAGACTCAAATTCTCTCCTAGTTGCAATCAAAATAATTGTTGCCATGGCCGACAATGTCAGTGAATCATTCCAGAGTCCACTTGTGTGCCCAATCAGCCATACGTTTCCTAAGAGCCTAGTCGCTAACTATGTTAGCAACTTACATAGTTTGAACCAGAGCTCTGTGTTCGTGATTTACATAATTTAAACCAGAGCTCTGGTTCCAACGAAGTCAATTGCTAACATAGCAACAAAGCTTTTGGGACACACACCGCAGGTTTGTATAATCTCCTTGGAGTTCAGCGACACATGAAGTGATCTCCTTGTTTGCGGAGTCAATCAGTTGATAGATCGTCCATCACAGTATGATCAGGAAAAAAAGATACAGCAGCTTTTGGATTCATATAGCTACCCTGTGTTCCTTGTTGTTGCTGTTGTTGGCAAATATATTCCATTATTTGAACCATCATTTAATAGTCATGACAATGTGATCAGAAAAGCATTTTATTCCATCAATGTTTGTCACGCAAACTCTAGGGTCATGCTACTATTCGAAAATCCATCCAGCTTTGAGGCATGATTTGCTCTCATTGCTGACTGCTGCCATTCCTGCCGATATGCAGGTCACTGTGCCTTTGAACAAGTGCTTGCTAGGTGATCACAGTCACCCATCCTGCATGCACTGACGGCGGGAGCGGGGAAAAAAAAAAAGCCTTAGCCCCCCCTAAGCCCCCCCAAGCAAAAATAAATGTACTGTAAGCGATCCACAATCAACTGCTGCATTGCTATGCCATAAAGGCTGTTGTCAATCAACACTGCCTGTAAAAAAAAAAGGCAACCTGAACTGATTTGATTGGCTGGCTGACCTGGCTCCAATCATTACACCTGCGACAGTTAGAAGTCCAGCAGCAAACGGAACGGCTAATTAACTGAACTGAATAAATAGAGTGGATGGATCGCTTCACTTACGTTATTGGGAAGAAATAGTAAAAAATAAGTTTCCCTTATAATGAAATGTTTAAGCGAGTGAATAATAAATTCTATAAAATGTTTAATTCACATGCCTTAATAGGCAACTCTTCTCGAAAAAACCACTGTGGATTTTCCGCGTTAAATTTTGTCACATCGTAAGCAAGTCGTCAAACCTGTGCGTAATGATTGTTTAATTGAAAAAGATTGAAATGCGCTCTTTTTTGCGTTCAGCAGGTGCGTTTGATTTCCCGTCTTAACGAAGACAATTAGCTACACCTGAGAGGGGAAAGTTCAAGTGTTTTTTACCAGGGAAATTGACTGAAAACAGATCAAGACTAATAAGCAGTTTAAAGACATGTTTATCGCCCTCCTTGTTCTCTGTCCACCGCCCGCCACGGCTGTACGGTACTGTAGGAGTATTTTGTGTTTGTTGCAGTGGCGTAGCCAGAACTGAAAATCGGGTGTGCCAGGAACATCCCTTTACAACTTCTATTAGTCCTGACTTGTTCGCAATCATCTTTCCTAATGAACAGTACATTCACTCTGAAAACAATCCACACTATCAGGTGTTGCTAGTTCTCCTCGTGAAGGTAAGATGGCAATCATTCGTTTGGACGCGGTTGAACAATTATTGCTCCAGACTTGTTCTCAATTATTTTCCTTGATTAAAACGCTTACAATTATAACAATACACTACTGGCAATTATAAACACAGTGTTTTTCTTAATGCTATCCAAGCATGACAAAATAATAGGCTAAACTCAGTTCAGAAAAATAATTTACTTGTAGCTGCACGCTTTACGAAACTGCTCCGGATCTTCTGCGCTACATTTTTTTTGGCACACCAGGCGAACAAACATGCTCTTCATGATCGCTTACATTGTTGGAATTAAATCAAAGACGAAGATGAGAAACACCTGTACGCAATTTTGAGTATGGCTGATTGAAAGGCAAAAAAAAAAGCGCGTCCAAACAAATGATTTCCATCTTTCACGAGGAGAACTAGCAACACCTGATAGAGAGGAGTGTTTTCGGAGTGAATGCATAGTTCATTAGGAAAGATGATTGCGAACAAGTCAGGACTAATAGAAGTTGTAAAGGGATGTTCCTGGCACACCCGATTTTCAGTTTTGGCTACGCCACTGGTTTGTTGCATCAAAATTCGTAAGCCCCCCCAATGAAAAATCCAGCCCTCCCCTAGCTCCCCCAATCAAGAATTTCTGGCGCCGTGCATGCCTGCATGTAGCAAATAACACCAGGGATTATTCCAAAAATTCAAAGGCAATGTATAGTTGACAACATCTTCATTATGGAAAGGACTGCGACTGAGCAAACATTTAGGCTGTAGAAAAACATTTCAGCCCTAGTCAGGCAGAATACTACAGTATCGCCCTGAGAAATATTGAATACTGTGATTTGCGCTAAGTAGCCCTGAATTATGGATTACACTGGGCATATTAGAAACAGCAAGAGAGAAAGAAGCTAAACTTCATGTGCCACTTGCTGAAGCAGGCAGAGTGGGTCAGGATGCATGGGAAAAGAGAAACATTTGCAGAGTTATTGTTCCCCAGGTGAATGACCACAAAATATACTTGGATTTTCAGAAAGCATTTGACAGTGCCACACGAGAGACTATTTTTTAAAATATGGACCGTAAAAATTATAGGAGGTACTTTGGAATTAATATGGAACTGGTTTCAGGACAGATGATGAGTTGCAATCAGAGGGATGTTATTCAAGCGAGGAATTGTGGAAAGTGAAGACCCTCAGGAATTGGTGTTGGGACCCTTGCTCTTTCTCATTTACGATAATGATCTTGACAGAAACATTGAAAGCATATTAGTTAAATTTGCGGATGATACTAAATTGGGAGGTTTGGCAAACAGTTTAGAGATTAATAAAGTGATTCAGGATGATTTAAATAGAATTCGTGATTGGCAGAAAATTGGTAAATGAAATTCAGTGTAACTAAATGTGAAGTTCTGCATGTTGGAAATACGTTGTAAAAAAAAATTAGACAGGATTACATTGTGGGAGGTTTAAAACTGAAATGTGCTCTACCTGGAGAAAGACCTGGGGGTGATTGTTGACCAAACCCTTACAGGTTCTAGTCACTGCTGTAGTGGTTAAAAAGGCCAACAGAATGCTGGGATATATTGCCAAAAGTATTGAGTATAAATCAGAGAAGGTTATGCTTCTCTTGTACAACACATTTGTCAAACCAGACTTACAGTATTGTGTGCAGTTCTAGGGATCTGTAATGGCTGGTAAAAGTGGAGTTTCAGATGCTGTGGCAGGCGAACGTGCACCAAGCACGGAGCCGGCGCAGCTGACAGTGATAGAGCGAAAATTAGAAGGGAAAGGAGCTCGTGTTTCTGAATACACGAAAGACTTAAGTGCCAGAAACGAAGCGAGCAACCACAGAGGAAAAGAAATCTCAATAAGCGAGAAACTAACAAGGCACAAGACAATTGTGCCATAAAAAACCTAAAGAAGCAAAGCCTCCCAGAAATAAAGATAATATATATACTGGCAAACCCTGACTAAAAATTTCTCGAGCTGAAGCGAGTAACATAACATCAGACACTCCAGCAAAGGAGGCGTGGCGACCTCCGGCTTAAATAGACTCCGGGGAAGGACCGCCCAGGAATAATCAGCCAGCTGGGTAAAAAATCCGATGGGGAAAGAGAACGATGTCGTCAGGGACGAGAGTAACAAAGAAAGCAAAAAGCACATACACAAACCATGACAGGATCATACATCAAGAAAGACATAGAGGCTTTAGAAAAGGTTCAAAGTAGAGCAACAAAGTTAATTCCTGTATACAAAATTAAAGCTATAAGGAGTGGGTGAAGACTCCAAATCTCTTCAATTTTACTAAAAGTTGACTTTGGGGCGATCCAATTCAGGTCTTTAAATATATTAAAGGGACCAACAAAGTTGACCGTGCAGGATTACTTCGGCCAAGTGCTGTCAGCAGAAATCAGGGTCACAAATTGAAGTTAGTGAGGGCAAATTTAACACTGATATTAAGAAATATTTTTTCACGCAGAGTGATCTCAGGGTGCAATAGCATGCCTGACCATATCGTAAAGGCAGAAACTCTGGGAGTTTTCCAGACCAGGCTTGATTTATTGCTAGATACCATTTAGTCCACAAGTATCTGAAGTGATAGGAAAATGGTGAGCCTTGTTGGGCTGAATGGCCCGTTCTCAGCAGTGATGTCATGTCATGTTATGTTATGTGAGCAGTGTTTGCAGCCTAAGTTTGCATTGCTTTTAAGAGGTCACATGACACCAAAGGGTTATTTTTTATTGTAGCCCTGTCTAAAATCATTCAGTCTACAGTGCACAAAATTCAGTAACATGGTATGTAAATAGTTGTATAACAACACAAAAGTTCATAATGCTAAAACTGGTTAAAATAGGTACTAAAAAATTATATGCATAAATATCATATGTATAGTTAAAATGTTAAATAAATATTTGAACAAAGAGTTATGTTCCTTTTAAAATACGTTATTTAGGAGGAAAGGAGTCTGTTTGATTTAAAGTCTGTGTAATCCGCCGTGCAGCCTAACCCTTTACCAGTTTAATGTCACTCAGTCTGTTTCTGTATTGTTATTGGGGCTTTAACAAAACTAATAGCAAATCCAAGCCATTCCTTCAAAAAAGGGGGGGGGGCAAGCGGCGCAGGCCAGGGTAGTGTTGGGTATCGCGAGCAGATGTACTGTTGTCCGGAGGAAGGAGTGACGAGCAGCGTATTGCTGAGAGTATTTTAAGTTTTATCTGCAAGAGCGACTACTCGTGGTCCTGATAATAACTTGTTTGTAACCCGAAAAGAAGGAGATGAGGAGAGAGAGAGGTCGGAGCGGTTTTTTTCCCGGTCTTCCCAGTCGACGGACTCTGCTGTTTTCTAAATTTTCCTGTGATGCTGTGTGCTAACTGCTCAACGACGACTGCCATTGCCCCTGTGACTGCTATCCTCGCTAACAGTTCGTTTGGGATTCGTGAGTACTAACGAAATTAACTGAACTTGCATGTGCCTTTTTTTTCTGCTCAACGAGTGAAGCGGCCATTAAATGTTTTGGGCCTCATCGCACCCCAGCTTCAAATCAGGCCTGCAACACGGTGAAATCTCTTGATTAAGGAGTGACGGTGTGTTTGTGGGCCCACAGATATACACTGAGTGATTTTGATTATTGGTATTTGGTTAAAACTGTGTTTTGGTAATATCAACCATATTAAAAAAGGTAATTATTTCTGATTCAAGGTGTCCAATAGGTATTTATTTGGTATGAAAGCTATTTAAAAAGGGTGCTTATTCTGATTAATAGAAAGTGAAACGGTATTTTGGTGTAACTTAAAAGCATAAAAAGTTTTTTTTTTTCCTGAATATAAAAGGTATAAAAAAGAATTTTGACACTGAAAGGAAAAGGGTTTTAAAAAAAAAAATTAAAGAAACCTGATATTTCATTTTATGCACTTTATTTGTAACATTTTGAATATTGTTTATATTTTATTTCACAAAGAAAGATGTTAACAAATTTTATTATCTCATTTTGTAAATAAATACCTGTTACAGGATTATTGCATTTAAAGTACAGTTGTGTGGTGTCCTCATTAATTTTGTTGAGGAAGTTTAGAAATCAAAATTGTGGTAAAACTCAAAAGAGGTGAAGTAAAGGGTAATATTGCATATAACAGTTCAACAACGAACTCAGGCCCTGTCCCATTGTACTACACACTCAAGATAAATATAACATAACTACATGGGAGGAGGGTTACATTATGATTTTCATTCAAAGCTAAACTTCACATATGACAAATGGCTGACTGTAAATCCGTGTGTCTCTTCTGTCATGGCCTGATTGATCATTCCTTAAAACTTAAAGTGCTGTTGCGAATTATTGTCAATTATTATCGATAGTTCAACTTTTACGTGCATGCCAGTGCCACCCAGCTTCATTAAATAAATAATTTTTCTATTTATCTCTGTGTTTTTTGGTTTTCACAAATGTTGCAGTTTGGAGTCTTTTCAAGGTCTCCCATGAGGGAAGAAAAAAAAAATCCAAAAAGTTTGGATACTGTGTAAAATGTGAATAAAAACAAAATGCAACAATTTGCCAATCATTTAGATCATACATGATTGGAAATACAACCTAAATTCCAAAATAGTTGGAACAAAGTGTAAATTGTGAATAAAATCAAAATGCAATGACTTTCAGATCGCATGAGCCAATAAGTTATTCACAATAGCACATAGATAACATTTCAAATGTTGAAACTGAGATATTTTACATTTTTATCCACAAAATGAGCTAATTTCAAATTTTCTGGCTGCAACAGGTGTCAAAAAAGTTGGAACACAGGAAAAAAAAAAGTGCTGATAAAGCAATTAATATATAAGAGAATCAGCTGAAAGACCATTTAGCAAGTAATTAAGTTAACTGGCATCAGGTGTATAACATGATTGGCTATAAAAGGTACGTCTTAGAGAGGCTGAGTCTCTCAGAAGTAAAGGTGGCCAGAGGCTCTCCAACCTGTTAAGGCTTGCGTAAAAATTTGTGGAATACTTTAAAAACAATGTTCCTCAACATCAAATTGCAAAGGCTTTGAAGGTCTCATCATCGACAGTGCATAACATCATCAAAAGATTCAGAGAAACTGGAAAAATCTCTGTGCATAAGGGACAAAACCAAAGACCTTTACTGGATGCCCGTGATCTTTGGGCCCTTCGACGCCACTGCATCACTCACCGACATGATTCTGTCATTGACATTACTAAATGGACCCAGGAATACTTCAAGAAACCACTGTCTGTAGACACAGTCCGCCGTGCCATCAACGGATGCCACCTAAAACTCTGTCATGCAAAAAGGAAGCCATTGTTGAGCATGATCCAGAAGCGCTGCTGCGTTCTGTGGGCCAAGGCTCATTCAAAATGGACTGCAGCAAAGTGTGCTGTGGTCAGACGAGTCCAAATTTGACATTCTTGTTGGAAATCATGGGCGTCGTGTCCTCCGGGCTAAAGAGGAGAGAGACCACCCCTCCTGTTATCAGCATTCAGTTCAAAAGCCAGCATCTCTGATGGTATGGGGATGCATTAATGCATATGGTGTGGGACACTTGCATGTTTTAAAAAGCACCATGAATGCTGAAAGGTATATAAAGGTTTTAGAGCAACATACGCTCCCCTCCAGATGACATGTATTCCAGGGAAGGCCTTGTGTATTTCAGCAGGACAATGCAAAACCACATACTGCAGCTATTACAACAGCATGGCTTCGTAGTAGAAGACTCCGTGTGCTGAACTGGCCTGCCTGCAGTCCTGTTCTTTCACTGATTGAAAACATTTGGCGCATAATTAAATGAAAAGTCCGTCAAAGGAGACCCAAAACTCTCCAGCAGCTGGAAGCCTGTATTAAACAAGAGTGAGATCAAATTCCAATGGCTAAACTCAAGAAACTTGTCTCCTCAATGCTCAGACACCTCCACTCTGTGTTAAAAAGAAGAGGGGATGTTACACCATGGTAAACAGGCCCCTGTCCCAACTTTTTTGAGATCTGTAGCAGCCATCAAATTTGAACTGAGCTCATTTTGTGGATAAAATTGTAAAATTTCTCAGTTTCAACATTTGCTATGTTATCTCTGTTCTACTGTGAATAAAATACTGGCTGGTGTGATTTGAAAGTCATTGCGTTTTGATTTTATTCACAATTTACACTTTGTCTCAACTATTTCGGAATTGGGGTTGTAGTAGAAAGACAACATATCAGATGTTGAAAATTGAGAAATTTCACTGTCTTCTGAAAACTATATGTTTTTATATCAGCTGATTATAACATATGATGCTTATGAATATTGAATCAAAGAAAGCTGTTGAAAAATTGTTATGATTTGAAAAAAAAAAAACCTTGCCTGCCGCTTTAAAGTTATTTGAAAAACTTCATTGAGACAGCACTAAAACTGAACCTCATATTCTGCTGTAACAGCCAAGATCCTCATATCCTCATAATGTAATGTATGATTCATCCTTTTGTTTGCATTGGCACTCGGCTGCTGCAATTCAATCCACCAGAATGCCCCCTTCCCCACTGGAACAGGCCTTAGAGTATTGAGCAGATATAGAATTGCTGTACACATGGACATGCGCCCACCACAACAGTCCCCCCCGATATGCAGTGCCATTCTTTCTTTGCAAATGCAGTCAGGCTCAACCAGTTTAACTCCATTAATTTTTCTCCCTGAATCTGGCAATTGAAAGAAAACATTTAAATACAGAATGGCCTATTGTTGGCAATACTAACATTTATAAACATCACCCTTCTTCTGTTCATCCTATTATGTCAGCTCAGTCTGCTGTTGTTCTCCTTCTTCGTTGCAGTTAATTTCTGATTATAAGCAGAACATTTGAAGTCTGTTGCATACAAGATGCTTCTTTAAATATGTTATATTTAAGGTATTAATTGTGTTGAGGGTTATTGCTTTAAATTTTGATGGCAAATGGAAGCTGAAAATGACCCTGTGATTGCATCATTTCTGTTTGGTTATCTGGCTCCTGTTGCAGTAAATAGACTTGATTTGCCCAGGCAGCTTTCAGTTAAACCTTCATTTCAGTGAACCAACTTGCATAAACATATTTAATGACACAGTGAAAAATATAAACAGCATTATGAGCAGAATCATCATCCCTTGAGCGCATATGCCTCAGCGAGCCGAGAGGAATGGGGCGTGGCAGTAGGGATCTAACCCTTCTCTAGGACCAATAGTCACAGCCTACTGGTGCACGCTGGGGCAGAGGTAAGATGAAATCACAGCAGCAGCATAGCTAGCAGTGAGCAGCAGCAGTTTGGAGGAGCCAAGAGTGAATATGGAAGCTTTGCTAGTGTCAAGGAATTGTCTCTCAAAAGCACTATCACTGAAATAGACTGAACATTTATTAACCCTCGTCCAACCAAGGATTTTTTCCTGTCGCACAGTAATTGTTTATTCATCCTTTGCGCTCATTTTCATGAAAAAACGATGAGGGTACCTCACCCCCCGGGGGTAGGGTAGGCCGTCAAAGTCAAAGGGTAGGGGAGGGTGGTTTCCACCAGCTTCAATTTTTGCCTGTTTTTGATACAAAATATGCTTACAAATTAGTTGCAAATAGTATGCTATTATTATGTTTCATGCTCAATGAACTTTGTAGACCACACTGACTGTCATCCTTATTGATTTATTGATGTTGCTTGTCCTTGTGTTAGTAAATCTTGGAATTACAATGACCAGCAGTGACCAGTAACCTTGAAGTGATCTTCACCTAATAATATTAGAAGTGCATGACCGACATACTTTTACTTGTGTGTTTGACTGGTTACTGTACTGCATACTTTTTTTGTGCTATAGGCCTACTATTATACAAGTTCGTAGAATTGTTCATAAAGTTATTCTCATAATTCATAGATAGAACACACTTGCATAAAAGGTTTATCATAGGGAAAAACAAAGTAAATAAAATGTGAAAAATGTTCTGAAAACTAGTTGTTTTCCTTTTGTGTGTGTTTTTCCCAAAATGAGTTATTTATGACATCATAGTAATGTCAGATTTATGTTACTCATGAGTTTATAACATTTATAATAAAACTAAAATATTAATTGTAGTATCAGTAGTTCTAGAGGTTACAGAAAGTTAATTATTTTCAGCTAAAACTAATAAAAATATTTAAAAAGACATGTATTTTTTGTCATTTTGATGTTTTTTCCTAATATGGTGTTAGTTATGATGTCACTTTGACGTCATAATGTTGAAATGTGTTTTATTTGTACTTGATTTGAAGAGAGGACATCTGTAGCTGTACACTGATACCAAACAAGATGATGTTTATTGCTTAATTTCAAAATAATCGGGGGTCACCACCCCCTCCCCCCCTTAGTCGGGGTTGTAGTAGAAAAACCCTTGGTTGGATGAGGGTTAAGCCAAATAAAATCGATATTAAAAATGGAAACCATGGCTGGCTCTGACCTGTTGCCACATGCACACATGGACAGAGCCAACTGATCACTTTCTTTCTTTCTCTCTTTCTTTCTCTTTTCTCTGTCTTCAGCTCCTCTCCCAAGACCATCTCAGAGTCAAACTGCAAGAATGTGTTATGTTCTGTCTGCATTTTTGCCTGTTCCAGGTCTTGTCCCGCACTGCCAAATGGAATCCTCCTCATACCTGCGTTCTAGTCCACGTCTTGTTTTCTCTAGTGCATGCACTGCTTCTTCGCTATTGGCTGGCTGCGGTATTTCCTCTTTCCTTTAGCGCTGTTCTGGTTTCGGGTCTTTCTAAGCTTTATGTCAATTAACTGTTTTTAGTTACTAACAGCTACTAACATTCATGGGATGTGTTTTTCTTAGACAGGCACTTTACTAACATTACTAATTTAGGTAGGGCGTTAATTGTCATGATTTCCTGCTCTGATATTATTTCAGATCTTACTTTACTTTGCTGCGTAACTTCTTCACTCCTCCTTCAATCAGCATACTTCATTGGTACTTAGCTGAGCACGCCCATTCTCTTAATGGGCTTGTTATGCCATTAAGCCTTTGTCCAATGTCTCTCGCTTATGCTTTGTTCCCTCCCTGTTCTGCCCAGGTGTTCTTCATTCCTGATCAAGCCTTGTCCCTTTATATTCTGTGGGGGCATTCCAGTTGGCAGTTGGTCCGTTGTGTTTTCATGTGCTTTCCATGCTTCGTAGTTTCTTGCTGATTATTTCTCACCTGTATTCATGCCACGTATTTCCTGCTGTTTTGGTGTGGCGTTCCAATTACCCAACTGTTCAGCTATTTGAGTGTAGTTTTTTGTTGGCCTCGTGCCCCCTTTAAGCCTGCAGTTTTTCCTGTTATTATTTTTCAGCTTTTGAAGTGTAGTTTTTTGCTGGCCTTGTGCCCACCTTTTCCCCAGAACCATCCTGTTCAGTTGATGTCATAATTCCCAGGTACTGACAAGGATCTAAATAAATATGACTGAGTAAGTAGTTAGCTAGCTGGCTATCCTTTAAACGTTTACTATGACTATGGAAAGATAACATCTGCAGGCAAAGCAAGCATGCACATTGATTCATGATAAACAGGCGTACTATATGCTGTCACCATAATAGTTTAACTACACTTGCAATTCAGTTTCTAATGTTGAGAATGATCCATAGCTAGCATTTGTGTAATAGCAGCCGTTCGCTAACATTCCATTTACTTCGCAAGCCATTAAAACCAGACTGACTCATTCACTCAATCTCTTCGTGCCCTAGGGCACATAAGGCCAAAAAAAAAAAAAAACCAGGCTGAATAACATTCAACATAACGCGTTGCTGAATACCCCTCGGCCGAAATTTCCTGCCTCAAGGTCACAGCGCTAAGGTAAAAGGTCAAATCCAGAAAAAAACGTGACATTGCACATCTGTGTCACAGTAAATTACCACACCAAATTTGGTGAAGCTGCGATCAGTAGTTAGTGAGTACTGACCCGTACAAGATTTCCTGCCTCAAGGTCACAGCGCAAAGGTCAAATCCAGCAAAAAACATGACGTTGCACATATGTGTGTCACAGTGAGTTACCATACCAAATTTGGTGAAGCTGCGATCAGTAGTTGCTGAGTACTGACTCGTACAAGATTCCTGCCTCAAGGTCACAGCGCTAAGGTCAAAGGTCAAATCTAGCAAAAAACATGATGTTGCACATCTATGTGTCACTATGAGTTACCATACCAAATTTGGTGAAGCTGCGATAATTAGTTGCCGAATACTGACCCGGACAAGATTTCCAGGGTCAAGGTGACAGAGCTAAGGTCGAAGGTTAAATTTTAGCAAAAAACCTGACACTGCACATGTATGGGTCATATTTACCATACCAAATTTGGTGAAGCTGCGACGATTCGTTGCCGAGTACTGACCCGGATAAGATTTCCAGGGTCAACGTCACAGAGCTAAGGTGAAAGGTCAAATCCAGCAAAAAACCTGACGTTGCACATCTATGGGTCATCGTGAGTTACCGTAACAAATTTGGTGAAGCTGCAATAATTAATTGCTGAGTACTGACCTGGACAAGATTTCCAGGGTCAAGGTCACAGCGCTAAGGTCAAAGGTCTCATCCAGCAAAAATCCTGACTTTGCACATCTATGGGTCATCATGAGTTACCATACCAAATTTGGTGAAGCTGCAATCATCAGTTGCTGAGTACTGGCCCGGACAAAGTCACCCGGACAAGATTTCCAGGTTCAAGGTCACAGGGCTAAGGTCAAAGGTCTAATCCTGCAAAAAACTGACGTTACCATACCAAATTTGGTGAAGCTGCAATAATTAGTTGCCGAGTACTGACCCGAACAAGATTTCCAGGGTCAAGGTCACAGCGCTAAGGTCAAAGGTCAAATTCAGCAAAAAACCTAACGTTGCACATCTATGTGTCATAGTGAGTTACCATACCAAATTTGGTGAAGGTGCGATCATTGGTTGCTGAGTATTGGCCCGGACAAAGTCATGGACGGACAACAGACGACGGACGACGGACAGACACGCAGGTCACGACAATACCCCTCCGGCCGAAGTCGGCCGAGAGGTAAAAACGGTCACCCATTCTATGTGATCCGATCGACGTGTCTCATACTTTGCTTCCGGTTGAACTACCAACAGTTTCTAAATTCACAGTCAATTTAGCTATGTAGCTAGCTAATAAATGACTCAATGATTATAAAACAGTAATGCATACATGCTAGATAAGTAAGTTTTGAGAGAGCACTTAGCTAGCTAGTTACATCACCAACCAAGCCATACACATTTGGTTACGTTGAGAATTCAGTACGGATATTAACAGAAATTGGAAACACCTCGATAACTAGTAACAGGTTCTCTTAGAAAATAAATAGAAACCACAGC
Organism: Gymnothorax javanicus; assembly: GCA_029692085.1. Classification (NCBI taxonomy): domain Eukaryota; kingdom Metazoa; phylum Chordata; class Actinopteri; order Anguilliformes; family Muraenidae; genus Gymnothorax; species Gymnothorax javanicus. Next base: position 44,058,458 of record CM056202.1, on the reverse strand, counting down.
TTCTTTGTATCTTCCAAAAAGCATAATAGGCTTCCTTTAATATAAATTTTGTTGCCAATCCTGCAATTTACTGATAGAGGTTAGTAGTAAAGCTGTCAGAAAAAAAGTGGATAGCACACATGCTTCTGCAACTTATGGGCTTTTGCCGATTACAGCTGGGGTGTTGCCATAAAAATCGACCGTGGGTGGAGATATTCAGATGAGGGACGGAACAATTTTTACAAGCCTGTACATGACGTGGAGGGGGAGCCAAATCTGAACGCCATGCCAAATGCCATGTTTTATGCAAATAGAAACTCATAAAAAATGACTGGGTAGTTATACTTCACAGTTAGTAGGTTGGTAAGCACTCTAGATTCTGAAATGTGTGTGCACAAGTACTGTTAAAGTGAGTTTTTCATAATAAGTCCCCTTTAAGCCAGCACCCCCTTTGTGCCAGTGAGACACAGTACAGAAGCCAAAACTTGAAATTACTCCACACTAGTTTAAATGGACCACCATATTGGAGTAAAGCATGCAGCGTTTCCCAAAGTCGAAGGCGAACAGAAAAAAAACCCACAAAAACCGCCTCTACAGAGGAGGGTCAGACTAAGTAACAGAAGGAGAGAAAAGGGGGTAATTCCCTTTCTGTCCCACAATGGCATCAAAGGTTTACCTGGGGAGCAAATCGCCCGGGCAAAAACCTGAGGAAATCACATTGCATATGAAGTGAACGGAAAATACGACAGCGGCATAGTTAGCTGAGCAGCAGCGCTGTGGAGGAGCCCAGGGTGAATACGCAAACATTGCTGGTTTAAATACGCGACCATATTGGGATTGGAGCATAACTGTGGCTGACTTGAGCAATGTAGATCAATGTAGGTCAATGAAGGTTGTGCGCAAGTTTACTTCATTTATGGAGGGTACAATGCTTTACAATCCACAAAGTGGGTGAAGTTGTCATCTGCTTTGAAAGTTATTTTTCATTTAATTGTTAGTTATTTTAAGATTGAATGGCGGCAAAACATCACAGCTTTGACATGCCTTATCCCCTAATGAAAATTACATTTTGATAATTGCATTTTGATACTTTCAGATATTGTGGAGCTGCTTGCCAATGTTACCTTCTGCTAATGCGAAGAACCTTTTTGTATTCCACATTCATTTAATTTGGTCTTGGTGCAATTCTGTCTCAAAATATACAGTATATAACAGCTGCAAGGAGAGCTGATGAATGTACAGGTGCATCCTTCCTTTGCAACCTTAGTGAATTGCCTATTTCTGTGGTAATTAGACTGCACTTATGTGACGGCAGCAGGTAAAAGATGTTAAAGGTTTAAAGGCAGGCAAGGCTAGATGTACTGAATGCAGTCCGATCAAATTATAGCTTCATTATATAACTTTTCTACATATCGAAAAGCTTAAAGTATAATTTAATTGAAATGTGTCTCGCTCTTAGACCAGACAAAAGAAATAGATGGAGTGTGTGTGTGTGCGTGTGCGTGTGTTTGTTTGTGTGTGTGTGCGTGCGTATGTGTGTGTGTGTGTGTGCGCGCATTCCCAATGGGTGCTTTGGAATGTTGTGATGAGGGCCTTCCATGATTAGTCTATCATCATGAGAAGGCGCGTAGGACATACAGAAGCTTTGAGAGAGGCAGAGTATCCAAGTGTTTGAGGTACTGGTGAAAAGAGGGAGGTATTGGTGAGAAGGGAAACTCACAGGACATGCTGAGGAGAAGACACTGTCATTATGAAGATAAACACCTTAGTTGCCAAGTGCCTGTGGAAATAAGATACATTTCTTAACAGACCAGTAACTTGTCCCATTTAAGCTTCTGGGCACAACTCTAATCTTCTAGAATCTAGATGTTTTGGCTTCTTCTGGTGTTTCAGTCTCCCAAATTATGCTCGTGCTGAAGGTTGTGGTTGATGACTGAGAATAACACAGATAAGAATAAGTCCTCATTAGTTCCCCAAAACATCAATGGACTTGGGGTGTTAACCCCTTAAGCCCGACGCCCCTGGTGGTTACGCACAATAAATATAGCGTGTTTCCAAACTGTAACATTGTCATGCGGCTTATCCACTTTACGCGATGAAACTAGGCAAAAAGCTCGTGTTGACCATTTTTACCTCAACCAAATACAATTCAAGCACCAAGCAAGTGAATAAGCATGTAGCAAAACATAGGATAAAATCATATCAGCGCTGAGTCACTAAAATTTCTCCTGAATTAATGCTATGCATACAAAGATAACTCAAATGAAAGAGGAAAGTCCACAGAATCCAATGATGTATGCCCTGTCATTTTAAACCGACACCACACTCAAAGAGCAGCAGGCATACACTTTACAGTCTATGGAGATGAGCAAAGAAATTTCTTACCTTTGATATTTTGGAATAAAAAAAACAGTCTGAGGGTAAATCAACGCTTGCTATTGCTAGCTCAATGCGTCCGTGTTATAACAAAACTAGATCTGCGAGTCTCAAAGCATGTTTTTCTTCTCGAGCATTGTTTCAAAGATCTCAGTTCCTCAGCATTCAGCTTGCTTGCAATGTATTTTCCTCTCTGTGATCGGCTCGTGATGCTGTCAGTAAGACTTTGCCAGTAGCCATTTGACTTTATGGCTTCTGACATTTCCAACGAGCCCTGAACCAGCTTTATCGCACAAAGCTAGCCTGAGCCAAAGCCTTGCGTTCCCAGTGCATCGAACCAAGTCCATGGGCCATTCGAATGTACTTAAATAGCGCAACAATATAAACGCTTAACAGGTTTGTTTGTGGTATTTTCGGTATAATTATCCGCTAAAGATTCAACCATCGTTTTCAAAGTTGTTTTCTGACTGAGACACGTGAATTCAGAAGGCACAACAGTACAAACAAGGTGAGTAACTTGTTTTCTTGACTCATTCTTTATATGGGCAATTTGACAGCACTGATCACATCAATTGATGAAGCGTAGTGGTTAAGATGACGGACTGCAACGCAGACGACCAGGACTCGATCCCCGGTCAGGAATACTTTCAAGTAGCAACGATAGCATTTTTCATGTATAAATAACTGATGGGGTTTTTGTTCTTTTTACTTTTTTCCATTTTTTTAACCTTACCGTTGTATTCATAATCTCATTAATTTGCTTTTTTTTTAATAAATCTGCTCCAGTGGAGCCAAACTTCATTTTCTTTGTATTTATTGTCTTTGAATGGGATGGCTGTAGGACTGGCAGAAATAATAATTTAAAAAATATTTCTTAATTCTAAAAATTGAAAACTGGTTGTATTTGGGCGGAATGTATGCCTGTAGTGACATATAAGTGAAATTAGATGAGTTTTACAGTTTAATATCTGAGAAATCTGATTTGGCACACAAGGTATCTGAACTGCCAATTTGGAGAAGCCACCTAGACATTCCTCTGTAATTTTGTTCTGATTTACTTGATTAGAATAAACTTTGGCACAGATAGTGTTGTGATTCTGTGCTGTAAATTTTTAGAGGTTTCAGGCTGCAAATAATTAAGTTTACAAGGGATAGAAGTAAAACTTTGTTTGGTGCAAAATGAGGTCTTTGATTTATACTGTGTTCCATCTTCATTTACTCTGACTCAGTGACATATATACTGATTTTCACACCATGGGAGAAATCCCAAATGGTTTTACCTTTATTATGATACCTAGATCATTTAAATCGACCAAATAGTTGCAGAGATACGTATACTCATTTCATTTTGAGCTTGCCATTTTCAAAAAAGAGGCTCGGGGCTTAAGGGGTTAATACAATTCTCTTTTTGCTGTGAAGGTTCAGGGCTTTTAGTCATGGGTTCTCAATTTTATCCAATAGAATGTGACGTAAAGTAGCAAAGTAGTTTTTCATGTATTTTTCAATCTCTAGGAGTTGCCGAAAATTCAGGTGATACAAAGGATATATGGGCTTGTCTTGACTGCGTTCACGTGTTTTCCTGTGATATGCACAGATATTCAATGGTTGAAATTTTAAGGTATGAATTTGTGAATATCTAATAATCTTTGTGTAATGCTGACACGCTTGTTCCTCAATTTATAGTTGGTGATTGTTGTATGAAAAAAAGATATGGGAACATTAGCTTATGACAAGCATGGTGATGTGCTTGGGTGATTTCACAAAAAAGACCCATGGGACCTTGATTCTTCGAATCCAAAGCCTCGTTGGTAGCTTAATGAAAATGTTCTCTGAATGGCCGACCATAATGGCCCTTTGGAATTTCCCCTCTGGAAATAGTTATCAGTTTATTGTGTGGTTATGTTTTGTGTGTTTTGGGAATGGTATCCAAAATGTTAAATTACAGATATTAGGGGATAAATCAAGGAACAAATTATTTTCTGACTTCAACTCCATCATAAATCATCAGGACTCATTTTAAATAGTTTTATTGATTCAAAATAATTCCTCTTATTACCTCCATTCCCCCCCCCCTTTGTAAGTCAGCTTTATTTCAGTGCTATAAATAATTATGAAACATAATGAAGCACCTCAGCTGAGGAAGAGTACAACAAAGCAATATCGTTAGGCATCTGGAAGCCTGTTTGAGGATCTCGATCAGTGGTATCACAGTAGAGAACCTTTATTACAACAGGGCTTTGCATTTGGACTTGTTTAAACCTTGAAAATGAACTGCAAAAATTAGTTTGTGCTGCTAATGATCATACATGAGGTAGTGCTGTGGCCTATATTACAGCTTGTAGGAAACACTGTCCCTGAACTGGTAGTTTTTCTTGGGAGTGACATAGAGCATAAATTCAGAACTTTTGATGTTAATTTGCCCTGACGGTGCACGACATGTCAGCGTTCTGGCAACCTTCCTTCTTTTCAGACTTTTGAAAAGGCAGAACTGAATTATGTTGTCATAATACCCAGCCAGAATCAGTACTTCCCAGTGATTTGTTATTCCCCTCGTCAACAGACGGAAATTACATTTTCCTTCAATGCCAACTGCATCTATGAGAGTGTCCAGTTCCTAGAGGCATTCCGGACTCATTGCACCCCCATGGAAAATGACATTAATGCTGCAATATAAGGAGGAGAACAACATTTTAGACACCAGTCACAGACATGTAAAGCCACTGCCACATCTTGCGAGTTAGCTCACTCAGGTCAGGCCCTGCTCTGAGGAGCAGTAGTAACCACCATAGCCTGGGTTCAAAACCAAGAAAAACCAAGCGGAAGTCTTTTCAGAGCAGCACACAATTGGTTTTGCGCTGCAGGGGAAAAACAGGAGGGATACTGCTGGGTGCAGCATTGTTCTTTGCCAAAGCGCCTCCTGTTGACCAGCCAGGTGCTCGTCAGTAAAATTCTAAGCTCCCACGTGTTCGGGTTTCCTCCGCCCTCGTTCTGAGCTTGGGAAGTTTCGAGGTATGAGTATAAAGAGGTATCGGCTGACAGGCACGTGCTTTGAAGGAGAGCCGTGAACTGTCTTTGCTCCCCCAAGATGGCATCAAAAGTCGTGTACGGACATGCTTGTGCATATGGTTACAAATTACAATTACAAAGCAAGTCAAACTGATCTGATCCAGATAAACATTATTTTTTATAGCAGACATTCCAATCTTGACAGCAATGAATCCTTTTACCCACTCAAAACTTATCTTGACAGAAATGTTCAAGTATGCAATTTGAAATAGCAAATTACCTTGACAGGGCAGCTAAGTATTAAACGCGATTCAAATATACAAAAGGGTGTTGCCCTACCGAAAGCTTGTCAATGCCTGAGTTGCCTTAGTACCCCTTGATAATATTGCTGTGAACTGGACTCAATATTTAACATAAAAGGTAGTATTTTGACACATTTTGTTTGACATCAGACGAGACTTGCCCGTATGCATGGCTTGATAAACCATTTCTGCAAGAATACCTTTTGTGGCCTTTACCTACAATGCATGCTCGTAACCTCTTAAACCCCACACCACGTTAAACCCCACACCACGAAGGCACATCGTTGTGATCAACAACTGATTAGAGATCAGTACCCATTCAGTTTCTAAGTGGCGGGATTCTAGCTCAGCTTGCAACACTGATCTGGGACCAGTTTGGCCTTTCTGTGACTTTGGCAGGGCAGTTCCAAATCGCAGTTTTTTATTGGTATTCTTTTTTTTTTAATATTCTCTTTTCATATCAACTGTTAAGTTTGAATTTGTTCATAATATGCATATGCATCTCTTCTGATTAAAAAAATAAAAAACTGAGGATTCGTGAATCATGTGATGCCCCTCCCAGCATGATGCCCCAGTGTAGGCACACCAGTCATTATATGGATAATCCGGCCTTGGCTGTTTGACAGCATATATGGCTCGCTAGCTTGCCAGCTAGCTAACTGGTATGTTATTACTTCTTAAGAAAAAAATATTGAGACAAACGTGATCAATAAAAAACAGCACTTTTACCCAAGGTCATTGAGACAGGAAGCCAGTCAACATCAAAAAGGGTATGAGACAGTCTAACAAGATAGGCTAAAGTAGTCGGGAGTATCTGACTCGGGAGGGTTAGTCTGCTTATATGTCTACATTACGCTACAAATTGTCATGGTTAGGATTCCATGAAAACTAAAACCTTGGCAATGTTTCTCAAGCATTTTGACATGAATTTACAACACTTGCTTGCACTTATCTGGGACAGCCGTGTCGGGGATGAAATGCTGGTTTGGCTGCATGTAGTGAGGCTCCAGATGTTTGATTAAGCATTGGGAACCCACATTTTCAACAATTGAAGGGGGTTGGTCGTCTAGCACAATAAATTCAGTGATTTTCTGCATTATTACCTTTGCTTTCTTGCTGCCTAGAGGGAGTTTTTCATTCTTCTGAATTGTTTCCAGCAATGTTTGTTGTTGCGAGACACTTTTCTTCCTGGCCTTTGTGGGCTGTGAAATTTCGGCATACTCCTTTCCATGATGTTTCTGCAGGTGTTCAATCAAGTTTGTATCGCAGAAGTTTCCTGCCTAGTTGCCACCCTTCTAAACACACGCACTGCTTAAGTTGAACTCAGCTGGTTTACCTTTTCTTTCCCTGAGCTAAAAATAACTCTGCTTGGCTGCCATTATGGAGGCGTCTGAATACCTATACATGTTTACTCAACAGACAGCGAAAATACGTACGCAAAATCTGTAGTATGTCCAAAAACTCTTCATGGATCAAACTGTAAGCGACCGATATCTGGATGTCCTACTACATTCATGTCATAGTGCATCGTGTACTAATGCATTTCTGTGATAGTTTATGTTAATGAATCTGATCGGATGCTACACTTCATTAATCCCATTTGAAAAAATATATAATGTAAGTCAAAGTATCACAACTGTAACTTTCTTAGCTAGCTGCTTCATCTGTTACGTTTAGTCTTGTGTGTGCGAGCATGAGCTATAGAATTCTGACTACAGTTCATTTAATGGCCTCCAGTATCAGTACTGGCAAGGAATTTCTGAAAGTTGGCCACGTCACTTTTATTCATTGACAAATAATCTGCACTACAAGTGGCACAGACATTACGCAGGCTTATCATTTACCATGGTATCACAATGGCACAGAGGAAAGGAAAATTTTAGATTTTTTTTGGTAATGCACCAAAAAAAGGGTACATCTTTGGCCCGACGGACACTGGAAAGCATTTGGACCGGCAATCAATTTCCTGCTTTGCCTGGTAGTTGTTGTGCACTGGAGATCACCCAAAACAACATCAGTAGCATCATTTGATCTACCAGCAACGGGCATGACATTGGTCGGGCACAGAGTGTAATTCCTGCTGGCTGCAGACTGAGTAGTCGTCTTCATTTTGAAAATGTCGTGATAATATGATTCGGGTAGGCGTTCATTTCTGCATTGCTCAGAGCATAAACATATGTAATGACCTTGAAAAATCCTATTCACTGATCAGAATGGTACACCGCTTTTAGGCTTGTGCTAGCATTTCCATATATGAAAATGTTATTGTAGAGTATTCATCGCACGTATAGTAGACTGTTTACGAATATTTTCAAAACATGCACCCAAGCATCTAAATCTTGCAGGTATGCATTTTTAAGGTTCAGTTGTTACAATGAACTGCTAAAAGTTTCATCATGTTTCTTCTAGGGTTTAGAAGCAATAATATTCTTCTGCAAAAAAAAAAAAAAAAATAGGAATGATAAAAAGACATTCTTACTGGTAATACCACAGCATATTGGTGTTCACAATGTAGCATGTGTTACTGAGTTTTATCATTTATGTACTGCTTACAGTTCTCCTTTATGAGAATAAATTCCTTTTCATTGTTTCACAAAACCCTCTTGAAACTGATTCCAGGGTAGTGCACAAGACTAACGGGACATTGTCATAACTATGACATGACACCTTTCATGAGCATGAAGGAATATTATGAATGTTTATGACTGTTTTCATGCCATACCTGTCATGGTTTGTGAGGCGTGCGTGTGTTTTGGACTTTTCTTTGGTGTTCTCGTCCCGGGACGAGAAGGAATTCCTTTTCAATCGGATTCTTTAACCAGTTGGCTGATTGAACTGGGGCGGCGCTTCCCCGGACTCTATATAAGCCGGAAGTCCGCCACGCCTCCTTTGCTAGAGTGTCTGTTTGTAGCTAAGCACTATAGCCGAAGATATCTCTAGTCAGGATTTGTCTGACTTTATATCTTCCAGTTATTTTTGGAGTTCCTTCCTCTTTAGGAATTTTCCCTTTTCTACTTTTTCTCTCTCTCGTATTGCTTCCTTTTTTTCGGACTGTTGTACATCCTTTGGAAGCGCAAGTACTTTCTGGTGGTCTGTGTGTTATTCTGTGTGTTTGTATTGTTTCTGTGCTGCTCGTTCTCTCCCTGGCCGCTGCACTTGGCCTCTCTATTTTACCAGCTATTACAATACCATTTGAGCTAGTTTTAGGGTTAAAGACATTGACAGGTTAAGTTTTCTTGGGTAGTGTCAAGTTGTCCTAACAAAGACATCCAAAACAATATCAACTGACACTTTATAGCAACTGTCATGAGCCTTTTTAAAGATTAATTCATGTTCATGACAGGTATCATGCAGTCTAATACATTTGAAATTGATCATGACAACATGAGAAGTTGCATGAAGCAGAACCTTTAGCTTCAAGTCACACATAAAAACATTCAGCAACCTCAGACAAAAGGGCTTCCCACCCATTTTCTGTGTATTGTCTTTATTAATGAAGCATTGATTTGGTCCCACTGGCATTAGGGATAGAAAATGCTTATTGTGTGTCTTCTCTTGCTGTGCTTCCGGCTTCAGTCTTGATTAGTACATCATCACCCTCGTTGGCTTTCTTGCTTCTGCCAGTGCCTCCCTGTTGCTTGCCAATTTTGGATTCATTTTGCTTTTGGTAATAAATAGACCATTTCTGCCAAGCAGCAGTGCGCATTCTATCAAAGGTCATGACACAAATCATCCCAGGGAGAACGTAATTTGTCTCCTGCTTATTTGGGGGGGTTGTTATATACAGTATGATAAATTCACAATTCTCAGTTCAGCATAATCATTTTACTAAAACTCTGCGCAAGCCTTGCTGTACAGTATCATTAAGTACACTACTCACTCATTATAATTGCAGGCAAATATGAATCCTTTAGACACTGTTTTTTTTCCCTCGTCGAACACAAAGCAATGGGTTTGAGAAAATACTTCTGCTTAACGCAAGGATACCAAATTGATGGCATATGCATTTAAAATTTTAATGACCCCTCAACTGTGAGCAACGGGTGATAGAGGTCTCCATGGGTGCATATTCAATACACCCTCATGTTACAATGTAGGAAACAATATTTAAAATTTTGAGGTTGTCTGAATATAGTCCTGGTAAATCAATGATGAACAGTTCTAACAGTGATACATGCTGTGATGCTGGATAATCATTTTCCTCTCCATGTTTCACTTAATTTTTTGCTTATTGGGGGCTAAGCAGCAACGCTTGTGTAGGCACCAGTGATCAGATTAAGGAAAAAAAAATTGATTAGCATTTTTTGCTAATCATTATTCCAATTGATTAGCAATTGTTTAGCAAATCTGAAAAACGATTAGCAAAAATGAGAAAACAGTATGTTAGATTTTAAATGACAAAAGGGCTTTTTTTATTTTTTCCTAATGACAAATTATAATTACAAGAGAAATACAACTCCAACCCAGAAGCAAAACAAATTATTTCCAAAAGGCATCAATTTTACCCTGAACAATCATAATACAGCACACTTCCGTTTCCCAATGAAATTTCTGTAAACTACTTGTAACCGGCAGTACAGCAGTCTTCTCCACCTTACTGTAGCATAATGTTGTTTAACCCCTGATCAGAGATGTGAAAGGATCCATTCCCATTAAAATCCTGTCACACAAGGCACTCTCCAACTCAATCACATTTTGACATCAAAACATCATGTATTTGAATGATCAGAGATCATTGTGCATGTTTCGAGAGAGGCTGGCGAACTTGCGATTCCCTAAACCTCGTAGCAATGGGAGAAGTTTCACTGACTTTGATCGGCTTACCGCGATGTTTGGGTGGCTTGAGGAACGTGTAAAAACGTAAAGCGTACGTCCAGTCAAGGCGATCCAGAGTTAAAGCCGAAAGGGGAGGTCTGATCCAGAATTCTTTTTACTAGGGCTAAAACCAAATCACATCGATTTAGTATAACAATGATTACAAAGATTCTCTTTAACTAGCGTCAGCAAGATGGGAAGATTGATAGCTTTATAATCTGAAGAGTAACATTGTACGCGATTGCACGCATAACAGGATAATGCAGCTAAACTCGCTATGAAATAACACGTCTCAGGCCCGAACTGTCTGTTTGCTCATTAGGTAAAATAAGCGCGTCATCAATGTTGAAAGAAATCGTCTGCGTGCGATGGCGTTGAAAGTGACAGATCAGAGCTATAAAAACTTCTCCAACAGGCATCATAGCTACCATAGGTTCACTAGCCAGCTATCTGTACCTAATACATTGCTTTTGAACTCGCCAGCAAACTAGCTAACGTCCCAAAAATGTGAAAATTCAGTTGGGTCGCACGAAACTGCCGCGAAACCTCAGATAAGTTCATGCCTATGACAGCTGGCAAAGTTAGCAAAGTTGGGGCAAGAAACAAATCATATCGCCTTGATACGATGATCATTTACAAAGATATACCTTTGTTAACGTTAGTTGCCTTACTAGCCAACAAGGTGGCTATATCCAAAGAGCAACGTAATTTAATACGCGATGGCTCCGAATGGCTCACATAGCAGAGTCCAGCCGTCACTACCAAAAATTATACAGCGTATGGCTGTACCAGAAAGCCCCCGAGGCCGAATCCCAAGAGCATGCATGTGCTCCCCAGAAGCTGATTGGTTGGTATGCAAATGAGGAACATCATTTTCCAGCCATTCGAAGTCGTGAAAACTTCTCCTATTGCTATGTGGCTCGGTAATTCGGAAGTTCGCAGGCCAGTGAGTCGGAAACCATGAAATCTCATTAAGATTTTTTGACTCACATTTTTTTGCGAAGGGATTGTGACGATGATTAGCATTTCTTCAAAACTGCTGAAAATTGATTCGCATTTTGCGATGCGAATCCGCCTAATCTGATCACTGAGGCACCCTATTGTATTTCTAACTTTCCTCATGGGGAGCCAAGTAGCGAAGTTGCATTGGCACCCTATTTTGGTTTTTACCGTTTTGGGGACAAAGCAGCAAACCTGTGTAGGCATCCTATTGTGTTTCTACTTTCTACCTTTTGGAAGCGAAGCAGCAAAGCTGCGTTGGCACCCTAGCGTGTTCCTACCGTATCTCACAGGGCTGCCAACTCTCGCGCATTCGCCGTGAGTCTCACGCCTCTTAGAGGCATTCACATTCCCATGCCGCAGTCAGCAATTATTCAATTGACGCGTAATTGAGTCCTTTAGCATGGAAGTTAACCAGTTTCACGTGCATTACGGTGGATTTCACCACTAATGACACGGAAATCGATTATGACTCGGGAATTCTCAGGCTTGTCTTTACTGAGGGATTGAAAGCAATAGAATTGCATGAACACGTTTCAAATGGTCTTGTTTCATTAAAACAATTTAAACGATCATGAAACACATGAATTGTTTCCAATCCCTGAGTAAAGAGAAGCACGCCAAGTCCGGAGTCATAATCGCTTTCCATGGTACTCGTGATGAGGTGCACCTTTACGCAAGAGAAACGGAAACTTCAATGCGCAAGGATTTTAATTCCGCGTGAGAATCTCATTAAGCATTCAATGAAGAATTGCTGACTACGGTGAATACGCCTTCAAAATGCGTGAAACTTACACCGTATGCGTGAGATTGCGTAGAAAGTTGGCAGCCCTGTATCTCATCCTCTACTTCTTCCAGAACTCTTTCCCCACGGCTCTGCCAAAACCTGGTCAGATCCTTTGCCGAGAAAGGTTAACCTATCAAACTTCCCGTGATAGTATTACTTCTGTATTACATCAGATTATTTTGTGTTATACATTGAAAGATAGCTGAGAATCTGCTCTTTCTGATGATACCCAAATAAGGAAATGTTTGGCTATCGTCGGAACAGTTTGGCCACTCAGAGCTCAAGACATCATCTTGTTTGTCTTCTACACACTTCAAGGTAAATTTTGTCCAATTTTGATGAGTTCTGGTGTCATATTTCTGGTGAATAGGCCTATATATCAAGAAAATAAATTTTTCTTGTTTTCTGCCATTTTCTCATCAATTACCATGAAATTACTTTGCATGATGAAAAATTTGAATGGCAATAATCATACTCCAACAATAGTCAAACAATGATGGCTTAAACTGTCATTAGGGCCTTAACTTTTTTCAGTATATAAAGTTTTTTTTTTTTACTGAAAGATATACAGTACTATTCCGTCACTAAATGAAGTCGTCAAATGGTGTTTGTGAACCCCTGTCGATACCATACGTGTCAAATGTGTCTGAAACAGATCTAATTTGAGTGTAAAAATTGCCACCACTATTAGTTTGGAGGACTGGCATAAGAGAAATTGCCCAGAATCTCGTTGCTGAGTCACCAGCTTGAGGGTTGATAGTTTTGTCTAATTGTCAAAATAATGGCCCCTTGGCCTTCTTTTTTAAAGGAAAAGTAAACGCATGATAAAACTTCATTGCCAGATAAAGTACATAATCTCTGCTATCCAAAACGATAAGCCATTATTATTATTACTTTTACACCAAGTAATCTGCATTTAAATGTCTGTTATAAGACTGCTCAAGCAAGCCACCATGTCTGTTCAGCTAGAAGAGAATGCCTTCGTCACTTGGGCTCACATCAGTCAGGTTTGGATCGCCTTTTTCGTTGGAACACCCAACAGCCGCGCAACCTGTGTCCATGTTCTTTTCCTGATTGACAATCAATCAATTTGAACTTTTTTTGTTTGTTTGTTTTACCAAACAATTAAGACCAAGCCTAGGCTATATGCAGCCTGTAATGATTACGAGGTGATAGTAACAAAAAGATTAATTTACTTTTATGCTTTGATTCAAGACTGCAGTGATGGAAATCTTAATAATTAGGCTAATTAGAAAAAAATCTCAACTCTCTCGGTAATTCCGGGTACCGTGTAATTCCATGTTTTGATCTTTTTTTTTTTTATCAGATTATGGAAGAGGACTGAAAATAAACTCCCTAAGTATATAATTTTTGAATGGCATTAAAAAAGTACGTATTTAAGAGGGGAAACATTATCGTTAGCATATTGACCACGCAGTGAACGCGGCATAAGAAAGGTTTTGATATTTGTTAATGGCACTCTAAGCAAACATGAACAAATTTGCTGTCTCGTGGGCATTTTAAGTTTGATGCACTGAGCAATAATGTCATGGATGAAATTGGCACGGCATGTCATCCTGCCATAGCCTGGTAATACCAGACTGTGCTACTTCGCTTTGCTTCGTATAAAGGTGAAGTGAAATGAAATTGAGTGGAAGCACGTAGGCTGGCGAAGTCAGGCTAATTCTGCCGTTAAGTCTAGTAAATTAGTTAAAGGTGACATAGAATCAAAAACCGTTTTTACCTTGTCTATGTTGAATAACGGTAGTCTACCCACATTCAAGAACATACGAAAAGTGCTAGACATTCTGAACATCTCTGTTTCATAGAAATTCCTCTTTTAAAAATGACCGCCAGAAAACGGGCCAATCTGAACAATGCATACATATGATGTCATATGTATCTCACTGCCCCCCCCCCCCACTCTCATTCCGTTTCCTCCCCTTCAAAATAATTTACATACACCCGCTCTCCTGCCCCCATGGAAAGTAAATTGCGGCAGTGTTCGTGAAGTTTAAGGCGAAATGGTGCCTTGGTGTGCTCTTCCAGGCTGTGGAAGCACTGTGCAAACGTTCCATAACCTTCCAACCGAAGGAAATGCATGAGATGCGTGGCTGCTGTTCATTTTTAATCGGATTCCCACTACATTCAACCACAGACTGTTACTTTGCTCAGCCCATTTCACCTCTGACAGTTTTACTAACCTTGTTAGAAATCAGTGATTTGTATGTTTGTTTTTAGCTTGTTTTTAGTTTCTGGTTTTAGTTTCTAGTTTTTAGTATGTTTCTTGTTTGTTTTTAGTATTGCTATTATTTATATATTATATTTATTCGTTAGAGCATGTGTGTTTCTGGATGATTGCTCTGTCTCTGGTCTTCAGTGTTTTCCTCCGTTTTCTGTCTCATGGCATCTTGTCTTTTTCATCACACTCTTTCCCTGTAATTTCGGTTGGGTGTTTCCACTTCCTTCTCTCTCGCTGTTCTCATTGACTATCCGCACCTGAGAGTAGTTTAGCGAGGCACGGGTGTTTAGTTAGATTAGAGTTAGAACTCCACCCGTTTCCCTCTCTCTCCTATCACCGTCCTTGCTTTTCTAGTTCCACCTCTCTCTACAGCTGTCCTGTGTTTAGCTGGGATTCCACTTAATTAGTTTGTGTTTAAAAGACCCACTTTCCGTAGTTTCTTGTCGACTCGTTTCTACCACAGCTCGTCTTGGTCAGTCTCGTTTCTGCGCTATTCTTCTCGTTTCGATTTTTGAAAGCTCGTTTCTTGTGATTCTCCCGTAAGTCTTGTATTTGATTGTTTGTATTATGTTGTGAGATTGCGATTTGATTGATTAGTACTTCGTTCTCCCTAATTCCCATTTTGTATCCATCTGTTTAGTATCTCCTGTGTTCTCCTTATCCCATCCAACTCCCTTTTTTCCTTCCCCTTCCATTCCCTTAGTTTCAACCCTCTTTGTTACTGTCTTTGTGCGGATTGATTATTCTGGTTACTGGATCATTTTGCTTGTCCCCTGACTTCGATTCTGCCCATTCTGCATATCTCTGTTTGCCTAACTATTGATCCATTTCTGTCTTGACCATGAGCTTGGTTAATCCCAATAAACGCCCTGCCGATGCTGAACTGCACTTGGAGTCTATGCCCGTTCCTTTCAGTACGAGTCGACCAGTACAGACTCCAGCAGATACTGCTGAACTGCAGCGACTTTATCAACAACGAGAGGTCGTCATTCAGCAGCAGCATCGCGACTTGCAGGAGATGAGAGCTACTTCACAGCATCTCACCCAGGGCCCCACCCTTCCTAGTCCTGCAGTCACACCGGCAGAGGCAGCTCCCATTCGGGAGCCACGTCTTACTCCCCCGCGGGAGTATGACGGAGACCCCACCAACCTGCAAAGCATTCCTGTCCCAGTGCTCGATCATATTCGAGTTACAGCCCCTAACCTTTCCTACCTCACGTTCCAGAGTGGCCTACGTCATCACACTTTTGACCGGCAGAGCAAGGGACTGGGGAACCTCAATGTGGGACGCTGGCCACCCCTGCACCCGCACCATTGAAGATTTCATGGCGGAGATGAGGGAGGTGTTTGACCGCTCCTACCAGGGGCGAGAGGCAGGAAGTGCACTACTGAGTTACGGCAAGCCGGCTGCAGTGTCTCCGACACGCCATTCAATTCCGTTCGTTGGCGCCTCTACACACTGGAGCGAAGACGCCCAGTTTGATGTGTTCTACCGGGGTTGGCAGAGAACATAAAGGATGAGTTGGCGCCCCGTGAGCTTCCACCTGATCTGCAGGGGCTCATTAGAGTGGCCATCCAGATTGATTCTCGGATCCAGCAGCGCAAGAGGGAGCGCCAGAGCCATTCAGAGCCCCGGACGGTCAGACCTGCGTGGTAACTTTCGATCTCCTCGGGCGACTCTCCTATCCAGGAGACCGGCGAGCCGGGGGTCGGAGAACCCATGCAGGTCGACCCGTTGCCGGTTATCGCCACAAGAGCGAGCTAGGAGACTGCGCACGGGGGCATGTCTGTACTGTGGGCTAGCGGGTCATCGATCCAGTGCTGTCCCCTACAAAAAAAGGAGGGGGTGAGTGGGAGGATTGGACAGCTGGCTCAAGATAACAATGATCCACGAGGCTGGTTCCTGTCACTCTACTTGTTGGCAAGCGTTCATTGACTACTAATGTTTTGTTTGATTCAGGCTCAGACATCAACCTGATCGACGCCAACCTGTGCAACCAGCTCCAGCTCCAGCCCCAGAAGCTACCCCACGCCGTTCCAAGCACTTGGTCTTTGTGGGCAACCGCTAAGTCAGGTGACCCAGATTACGCCCCCACTCATGCTCATTGTCTCCGGCAACCATCTGGAGCAGATCCGCTCCATGTCATCACCTCCTCCTCTGCTCCCATCGTCCTGGGCCTCCCTTGGTTGAAAGAACACAACCCCACCATCAACTGGAGGACTGGGCAGGTGGTTGAGTGGAGTACTCATTGCCTGCATTCTTGCCTCCCAAGGCTCCCCGCCAAGCAGGACGAGGGAGGATCCAGTGAGCCCCCATTCACTCTGGATTTGTCCAAGGTCCCCAGTGAGTACCAGGATCTAGCCAAGTCTTCTCTAAGTCTCGTGCCCTGTCTCTCCCCCCCTCACAGACCCTACGACTGCGCCATTGATCTCCAACCTGGCACAGCGCCCTTAAGGGGTCTCCATTCTCTGTCTCGTCCAGAGCAAGAGGCCATGGAGAAATATGTGGAGGAGTCACTGGCTGCTGGCATCATCCGTCCCTCTTCCTCTCCTGCTGGCGCTGGCTTCTTTTTTTTCGTTAGCAAGAAGGACGGATCTCTCAGGCCATGTATTGACTACAGGGGACTCAATAACATTACTATTAAGAATCGATATCCCCTTCCTTTAATGAATTCTGCTTTTGAGCTGTTGCAGGGGGCCACTATCTTCACCAAACTTGACCTACGCAACGCTTACCACCTCGTCAGGATTAAGGAAGGGGATGAATGGAAGACGGCCTTCAACACCGCTAGGGGTACTACACGAGTACCTGGTCATGCCGTTTGGTCTAGCTAACGCCCCTGCTGTCTTCCAGAACCTCGTTAACGACATCCTGCATGACATGATTAATCAATTCGTTTTTGTGTACCTAGATGATATATTAATATTCTCTCGTTCTAAGGAGGAACACATACGTCATGTTCGTGCAGTCCTGCAGCGCCTCCTGGAGAACCAACTCTACGCCAAGGCAGAGAAGTGTGAATTCCACTTGGACACAGTCCCTTTCCTCGGATTTGTGGTCACTCCAGGAGGCATCCTAATGGACCAAGAGAAGGTGGAGGCGGTAAAGGATTGGGCTACCCCTACCACACGCAAGGAACTACAGTGCTTCCTAGGGTTTGCTAACTTTTACCGCCGATTCATTCAATTACAGTACCGTTGCTGCTCCACTGACCTCTCTGACTTCCCCCCCAAAGTTCCTTTTGTGTGGACCCCCTCGGCGGAGAAGGCTTTTCTGGAACTGAAACAAAGATTTACCACTGCTCCTGTTCTCCAACAGCCAGATCCTGAAAGGCAGTTCATCGTCGAGGTAGACGCCTCTAACACCGGCGTGGGGCAGTCCTGTCGCAGCGCAATGGCAAGGATAATAAGGTACACCCTTGCGCCTTCTTCTCACGCAGACTTAGCCCAGCCGAGCGTAACTATGACATCGGAAATCTGGAGTTACTGGCGGTGAAGTTGGCATTAGAAGAATGGCGTCATTGGTTAGAGGGGCTATGGTTCCATTCCAGGTCTGGACCGACCACAAGAATTTGGAGTACCTCCACAGCTAAGAGATTAAATTCCGCCAATCTCGTTGGTCACTGTTCTTCGACAGATTTAATTTCACTTTAGCTTACCGCCCAGGCTCCCAGAACAAGAAACCTGATGCCCTGTCACGAAAATTTTCGCCTGACGCCCCTCCCAAGGAGCCTCAAACCATCCTACCCAGTCGTGTTGTGTGGGAGCATTAGTATGGGAATTGGAGGATCGAGTCAGAAGGTCACAACCTTCTGAGGGGCCACCTACTAACTGTCCCAAGAACTGCCTTTTTGTTCCAGACTGCCTCCGAGCGGAAGTTCTCCAGTGGGCCCATTCTTCCCATCTCGCCTGCCATCCTGGTGCTAACCGGACCTTGGCCATGCTAACTCGCAGGTTTTGGTGGCCAACGGTCCGGATAGATGTCAAGAACTTTACTACTGCTTGTCCGGTCTGCGCCCAGAACAAGGCCACCCACACTGCACCAGCTGGTCTCCTGCAACCGCTTCCGGTACCTCTCAGACCATGGGCCAATATCGCACTGGATTTTGTCACTGGCCTTCCGCCCTCCAGAGGTAACACCGTCATCCTAACCATTGTGGATCGCTTCTCCAAGGCAGTTCATCTCGTCCCTCTTCCCAAGCTTCCCTCTGCCAGAGAAATAGCAGACTTACTCGTCCAACACGTAATCAGAATACACGGCATCCCTTCTGACATTGTCTCTGACCGTGGTCCTCAATTCATCTCACAAGTCTGGAAAGCCTTTTGCCAAACCTTGGGAATAACGGTCAGTTTAACCTCTGGTTTTCACCCGCAGAGCAATGGGCAGACAGAGAGGGCCAACCAGCAGATGGAGAGTGTCCTTCGGTGCCTCATTTCCCGAGATCAGGGGACTGGAGCGAACAACTACCCTGGGTCGAATATTCCATCAACAGCCTTCCCACGGCTGCCTCAGGTGTGTCCCCTTCCAAGCTTGTCTCGGTTACCAACCACCTCTGTTCCCCTCACAGGAGGTCGAAGTTGACGTTCCCAACATCCAGGAATTTCTTCAGAGGTGCCGAAGGACGTGGGAGGAGACTCGTTCCGCTCTCCTGAAAGCTGCTGACGAGATGAGTCGCCAAGCCAACCGTCGTCGCTCTGTTCCACCGCAATACAAAGTAGGACAAAAAGTTTGGCTTTCTTCCAAGGACATTGCACTAAGGACTGAAAGTCGCAAGCTAGCCCCCCGTTTCATTGGTCCTTTTGTGATAGAGAAGATCATTAACCCTGTCTCTGTTAGACTCAAACTACCAGCCTCTATGAGCCGTATCCACCCAGTCTTTCATGTGTCATGCATTAAACCTGTACTGATTTCCATCCACACCCCTGCCCCGACCAATCCTCCTCCACCAAGGCTCATCGATGGAGGAGAAACATACACGGTGCACAAGTTGCTGGATGTTCGTCGGTGAGGAAGGGGTCTACAGTACTTGGTGGACTGGGAAGGATACGGCCCGGAAGAACGCTCATGGGTTCCTGCTCGTCACATTCTCGACAAGTCACTTATAAAGGACTTTCACAAAAGAACTTTCAAGCCGAAGCTTAGACCGCCAGGTGGCGGTCATAGAGGGGGGGGTTCTGTTAGAAATCAGTGATTTGTATGTTTGTTTTTAGCTTGTTTTTAGTTTCTGGATTTAGTTTCTAGTTTTTAGTATGTTTCTTGTTTGTTTTTTAGTATTGCTATTATTTATATATTATATTTATTCGTTAGAGCATGTGTGTTTCTGGATGATTGCTCTGTCTCTGGTCTTCAGTGTTTTCCTCCCGTTTCTGTCTCATGGCATCTTGTCTTTTTTTCATCACTCTCTTCCCTGTAATTTCGGTTGGGTGTTTCCACTTCCTTCTCTCTCGCTGTTCTCATTGACTATCCGCACCTGAGAGTAGTTTAGCGAGGCACGGTTGTTTAGTTAGATTAGAGTTAGAACTCCACCCGTTTCCCCTCTCTCTCCTATCACCGTCCTTGCTTTTCTAGTTCCACCTCTCTCTACAGCTGTCCTGTGTTTAGCTGGGATTCCACTTAATTAGTTTGTGTTTAAAAGACCCACTTTCCCGTAGTTTCTTGTTGACTCGTTTCAACCCTCTTTGTTACTGTCTTTGTGCGGATTGATTATTCTGGTTACTGGATCATTTTGCTTGTCCCCTGACTTCGATTCTGCCCATTCTGCATATCTCTGTTTGCCTGGCCATTGATCCATTTCTGTCTTGACCATGAGCTTGGTTAATCCCAATAAACGCCCTGCCGATGCTGAACTGCACTTGGAGTCTATGCCCGTTCCTTTCAAACCTGGCACGAGTTCAAGCCGGCTTCTCGCAGCGTTTGGTGCTACGTGGCGGAACAGTTCCAACTTTGCGTCTACCTCAACAACCAGTACAAACTGTAAGTATCACGTTGTTGTTAGATTGTTTTTAAAACGTTTAAAATAGAATATATTCATTTTGCTTGTCTAGCCAATGTCGTATGACGTGATTATCACTCAACAACAGCTTTGAAACGAGATCTGAAATAAATCTGTGAAGATTGTTGTTGCCAATGATCCTACCATGCTCACATTAAGATGATGGGAGGTCGGCATCTGTGCCTTTAGTTTGTGAAGATGTTTCACCTGGTGCGTCAACACCAAAGCATGAAAGTAGCAGAGATGCCAAGTCTCACGCATTCGGCGTAGGTCTAGCGCATTTTTTAGAATTATTCGCCGTAGTCTGCAATTATTCAATGAATGCTTATTGATGAGATTCTCATGTGGAATTAAAATTCTTGTGCCTTGAAGTTTCAGTTTCACTTGCGTAAAGGTGAATTTCACCGCAAGTAACATGGAAAGCGATTATGACTTGCTTCGCTTTTTGCAGCAAAGCCAGCCAATCAGCGTCAAGTGCTTGCATTTCATAATGAGGTTGCCAGTTAAGCCCGAAAGGTCGCCAAATAGGTGCAAAACAGTGTGTTCAAAGTCCCCCACCCTAACATAGCTTTTTGAGAGAGGTTTTTAGGAAGCTTCTGAGGCATTACAGACCCAACCAAAATTTTGTTGCGTATATGCCACATCACCGAACAAGGATAAATACCCCGTTCAATCATTCTAGGTCACCTTTAGTCAATCCTCTGATTGCGAATCAAGCAAAGTAATAGGGAGTTATCGTTTGTTTAACAGTGAGGATTCTGCCTCACCTAACTGACCTCCGATGGCACGTCACTGCTCTTAATCATCGACTCAGCTTTCAATACTAATGCATAGTAGATGAGACTGACACACGCGAATCACTTGCATCAATTTATTTAGGTGCTCTTGGCTCTTTTGCTGTTTATTTGTATGTACTGTCCGTTCTGAGAGCACCAACCTCCTCTGATAGAGGGGCTGAAGCGCAAGGGGTTCCTTCATCTTTCAGTACTTATACTTTGACTCCATACACTCGAAAGACATGATGAGCCCAAGTGACGTCACGCACTGGTCTGACCATAATATTTCCTATTGTTTGATTGGTCAATTGTTTTCTATGGCGGCAATGGCAGATTTTGAAATTTTGAGGTTTCTGCGATGTTTGAAAGCAGATTACATGATGTTAACAAAATTTTAAAAAATAATGGCTTATCGTTTTGGATAGCAGAGATTATGTACTTTATCTGGCAATGAAGATTTACCATGCGTTTACTTTTCCTTTAAAATGTATAAAGGGGAAAAGTGAATAAGAGGTATTTGTTGTGCCCCGTTTGTTTGCGTGCACCAAAAAGGCTGTCCTTGCGGCAACCTGGGTTCGATTCCACCTCGGGTCAATTGCCGCATGTCTTCCCCATTCTTCTTCCCAACTTCCCTGTCTATCTCCACTATATAACTGTCAAATAAAGGAAAAAAATCCCCCTAAAAAAAATCTTAAAAAAAAGAGGTATTTGTTAACCATATTTGAAGAGGACTTTGTTTATGTTTGTAGAGGCAATGTATTTTCCATTTTATTTTGTGGTTTGAAATTTCCATTCTTCCTGATCAGCTGAGCTTTGAAATTCAATACTGACTTGATTGCATAAATCCATTGGTGACCAGATTGAAGTCAGAAAATATGCTTTTTTTCACATGGCTTTTGAAAAAATACAAACACTTCTAGTCTTATCTACTGTTGGTACATCTATCTATGGTCTAACCCAGTGTACAAAACCAGCAGTTATGTGTTTTTAATGTTCATACAGTTGCAATCAATATTATTCAGCCCCCATTGCAAATTGGGTTTAATAGCGAAATTTACAGCTGTTTGTGATGAACACATTAAACAAGAACATTTTAAATAGCTCAACACAACTAATATTACAAGTGGTTTCTCCAAATTTAACACAAAATGCCATTTTTAATGACTACTGCAGTCTCAAAATTATTCAACCCCTTGAATAAAATCTGTCATAAGAGCATAGTTGCAAATCAAGTGTTGTCTAAAGCATACCTAATGCAGCTAATCGAGAGCTTAATTAGTTCCATCAAGTTTGCTTGAGATAGAACACATCAAATACTTGCACTCACTAGGGGTTTGTTGACAGTGACATTTGATTGCATTTTAGAAATATGGCTGTCAAAAGAATTGTCCAGAAAGCTAATGGGGGAGATCATTGCCTGGCACAAACAAGGAAAAGGATACAAAAAGATAGCACAGGCACTGAATTTTCATAGAGATACAGTTAGAAGCATAGTTTGCAAGTTCAGAGTCAAAAGAAGAGTGGAGACCAGGATGTGGCAGAAAGAGGGTCAAAAATTCCTCGGGTGGAGTGACTGCAGGAGACCCGCAGCAAGACTTGGAGGAGGAGGCACTGAGGTTTCAGTTTGCACAATAGGGCGCATACTAAACATTGAAGGTCTCCAAGACATACTCCATGACTGATCCAAAAGCACAAGCTCCAATATGCTCAAAGCCATGTAAATAAGCCACATAAGTTTGGGGATATTGTTCTGTGAAGTGATGAAACAAAACTGGAATATTTCGGGCTTATGAATCAGTAGTATATCTGCAGGAGGAATAAAGAAGCATTTCCTGAAAAGTACACCCTGCCTACAGTGAATAATTGTGGGGGCTTTTTGATGCTCTGTGGCTGCCTTGCTTCCTCTGGCACTGGAAATCTGCAAAGTGTGGAGGGCGAGATGGATTCAGTCAAGTACCAGGATATCCAAGGAGAAAATGTCATGCCGTCTGTAGGGAAGCTGACTCTTGGGCATCATTTGACCTTCCAAAAGGACAGTGATCCTAAGCATACCTCAACATCCACCAAGGCTTGGTTTCAGAAGAAGTCTGGGAAGATTCTAGGGTACCCATCACAGTCGCCTCACTAAAACCCCATAAAAAAAATCTCTGGGTGGATTTGAAGAAGGCAGTTGCAGCACGCAAAGAATATTAGTGAACTGGAGGCCTTTGTCCATGAGCACTGGGCTAAGATTCCTTGGGAATGCTGCCAGAAGCTGTTGTCTGCCAATGCATCACATCTCCAGCAGGTCATAGCAGTAAAAGGGTGCTCTACTCAGTATTAAAGATGCTTGTCATGAAGGGGTTGAATAATTTTTAGCCTGCAGTAGTCATGAAAAGTGGCATTTTATGTTGAATTCGGAGAAACCACTTGTAATATTTGTTGTGTTGAGCTATTTAAATTCTTGTTTGATTTGTTCATAGCATACAGCTGAAAAGTTTGTAAATTTTGCCAGTGAACCTAATTTGCAACGGGAGTTGAATCATTTTGATTGCAACTGTGTAATACAAAGAACTGCAAGCAATTTCATCATGGCGTCCCAACTGAACATCCATGGCTGAGAGAGTCAGCGACCACAATTTGGAATGCACAGACTACGGTGCAGCAGGGGCTATAACACTTAGTGTACTGTACTGTCCTGTAGCATGAGCCACTGCAGTAACTGTTCTGCTCCACCAGGGGACTGGCCTGGGCTACTGTCCTGTGCACTGTCCTGTGGCTCGAGCCACTTGCAGTAGCTGTCCTGCTCCACTAGGGAGCTGGCCCGGGCCACTGAATGAGTGCAGTGTTGCCAACTTGGCGACTTTCTCGCTAAATCTGGCGACTTTCCAAATCATCTTGGTGACATTTTTTTTTTCAAAAGCGACTAGTGAAAAATTTAGCTACTTTTTCTGGTGTTATTGGAGACTTTTCTGGTGTTTTGGAGACTCACACGAAAGCACGTTTCGTTCTGCAGTTACTGTCCTCAACGAGCAGCAGGTGCTGCTTTGAGCCCTTTCCCCGGCCCAAAGCACTCACTCTTTAAATGATAGAATTTAAAGAGTACTGGAAGATGTGCGATTGAGTGCGCAATATGAATGAAATGAACCGCATCCCCCCCACTCAACAACACTGAATGAGTGTCTCAAGGCAGCT
This sequence comes from Gymnothorax javanicus, assembly GCA_029692085.1. NCBI lineage: Eukaryota > Metazoa > Chordata > Actinopteri > Anguilliformes > Muraenidae > Gymnothorax > Gymnothorax javanicus. Next base: position 44,034,009 of record CM056202.1, on the reverse strand, counting down.
AAATTTTGCTGTCTTTACAGGCCTTGCACCAAGGTACAGTTGTTACAGTTGGTTTTCTTTATAGTTTGCATTTTCTGTTAGTCTTATTTATCTATTAGGTTCATTTGTATTTGGTTATTTTTATTATCATTGCCAGTTCCTTGCGCCATTGTCTCCCCCTGTTATGTATAGCGTCATCTGTGTATTTATGCCAGTGGACTTATGTGTCTGCGAGTTGTCACATTTCGGGTGATTTTGGAAGTTTTCCGGTGTTTCACAAACTTCCTTTACTTCTCGTAAAGCATCTTTCAACACTAATTACTCATTAAGTACTAATTCCACAAACACTCTATGTTTTGTCTAGTTAATCTACTAATCCTCACTAATATACTAATCCTGTAAATTACTAACATACTAAGTCCAGAAAAAAAGATAAGATCCAGGCACTTAAACTTTTTGAAGTAATGCAATTAAAAAGCCTTTAATATCACGTGGCTGAACACTTAAAAATTGCCAACATGTTTCGACCTCAATAGGCGGTCTTCATCAGGGCATAATTAGGTAGACAGGTATGTCAGGTATTTATACTCTCCAAAGGACCACCAGGGGGCATTGTTACAAATAACATGCGACTGATAAAAAATAAAAAATGCACATATCTCAATTATAAAACATACAAGTAAAGAGACATGAAAAATGTGATACGGATAGTAATATCTTCTTTTTTTCTGGACTGAGATATCTTTTTCCCGGAGACCCAAGAGCACCAATTTTTCCATGTGACTGTTTTGCTACTCACATGAGCGCTTTGTGGTTCTCTTGATTATGCTAAAATACAAACTTGCACCATTTGGGTAATATTATCGCACAAACTACTGACTTTACTAACTGGATCTGTCTGCTTTCCACACTAATCTGTAACTCCACCCGCTCTGCAGATACTTTGCAACTATCTCTTCAACTAACCTGTTTCTCCCATCTCTCTTCATTTAGGTACTCCTTGAGTGTAGCTGTTATTCCTTAAGGATGTCTCGTGAAACTTGTCTTTGTCATTGTTTCCCATTTTTTATTGTTACCTCTTGTATTTTCCCCTCTCAGTTCATGTTTAGATAATACGTCACACGTGTTGCCCTGCCTAGCTCGTTACCTCCCTTGTGTATATATAATCCCTCTCTGCAGTCTGTTCATTGTCAGAACATTGATCTTTTTCATTCAGAGCTGAGCACCCAGTATTTTATTTATTTATTTATTTATTTCCTTTATTACAGGGAAGTCCCACTGAGACTGAGGTGTCTTTTTCAGGGGAGCCTTGAATATAGTAAAACAATTACAAAGTGGGTTAACACACAGAGCATAGTAAAATTCACACAATTACATACAACAACTGCAGAATAAAGGAAAACAAACTTTAAAATACAGTCAAAAATAAAAAGAAAATAAAAAAATAAGTCAAACATTCAAGTGCAAAGGACAGAGAACAAGTCCAAAGTTAAAACTAAAGGCAAGTACATCTGGCCTCCTCAAGTAACATCTCCCACAGTCGATTCTTGATGGATTCATATGGAATGAGACAATCAAGCTTCAGAGAGTCTTGGCATCTATTCCAGACGTAAGGTGCAAATGAGCTAAAAGCAGAACAGCCCAAATTTGTCCTAGTCCTGGGTGACTCTGACAAAATCCACCCTTGTAATCTGACATGCTGGCTTTGGATTTTGAAGGACAAAAGCCTAGTAAGATATGAAGGAAGTTTGCCAAGCAATGCTTTATAAATAAATAAAATACAATGGAGCTTCCTTCTAAAATAAATGCAAAACCACCCAACAGAACTATATAACACACAGTGATGAGTGCGGAAACAATCTCCAGTGATAAAACACAGAGCGCTGTGATAGCGTCCAGAGGTCTTAAAGTACCATCAGAGGCATGCATGTAAAGGATATCCCCATAGTCAAATAAAGGTAAGATTGTTGCCTGGACAATCCTCTTCCTTCTGTCTAAAGAAAAACGAGACCTGTTTCTGTAAAGAAACCCAATTTTTGTTCTGATTTTCTTGGACAAGTGAGACACATGAGTTTTAAAGGAAAAGTCATGATCCAGCCAGATACCCAAATACTTGTCAGATTGAACTTTCTCAATTTTAGCACCAGTCACCGAGAAAATTGAGTCATTTGGCATAATTGCATTCGAGCAGAAAAAAAAACATGAACTTAGTTTTATCCGTATTTAAAACAAGTTTCAGATGTGCCAGAGCGTGTTGAGTAAAATTAAAAGCCGATTGCAGGTAGATAAGGGCCTGGGCACACGTTGGTGCAGAGGAGTACAACAGTGTCATCTGCATAAAAATGAACCTTGCAATTTGCAATATTACGAGCATTATTATTAATATAAATCGTAAATAAAATCGGTCCAAGTATGGATCCTTGGGGTACTCCTTTCGTCACTTTCAAAAATTGAGACTTTGCATCCCCAAGCATAATAGCTTGTGTTCTATTTGAGAGATTGTCCTGGAACCACAAGCAGGCATCACAATCAAGACCAATGGAGGACAACTTTTTTAATAAAAGAAAATGGTCTACTGTATCGAAAGCTTTTGCTAAATCAATAAATAGGGCTTCACATTTTTGTTTATTATCCACAGCTGATATCAAATCATTTATAACCACTGAGGCTGCTGTGATGGTGCTATGACCAGGCCTGAAGCCAGGTTGTTGTGAAGTTAAAATGGTGTTGAAAGTTAAAAAGCTGCACAGTTGTTGCTTAACGAGAGATTCTAAAATCTTAGCCAGGCAAGGCAATTTTGAGATAGGTCGATAGCTGTTCAGGATCACAGGGATCACCACCCTTAAATAACGGAAAAACATGAGCAGCTTTCAATACACTGGGAATAGTCCCCGTCGATACTGACAAGTTAAAAATATTATTTATTGAATGTGCAATCATTGGGGCTGCTATACGCAAAAGACTCTGAACTAGATGATCCTCTCTAGTGGAATTATTTACATCAATTCGTTTCAATTCTTGTAGGACCTCATTCACTTGAAATTCCCTAAATGAAAACAATACTCTAGGTTTTGAAAGAATTTGTGAATGAACTAGAGCTGAGGTCAGACATATCCCCTGTAGAGGACTGATTAATAAAATTTTCAAAAAGGTTTCCGGCCGCTATAAAATGTTGGTTAAAAAGATCACAGATTTTGTGTTTATCAGTTATAGGACCAGAATCAGTGTAGACAGAGTGTGGTATAGATGAAGACGGATAAAAATTCAGGGACTTCACAATTTTCCAAAAATTTGTAGGATTACCAGTATGCCTGTTTGTAATAAGTGATTCTGTGACACCCTCCTGCCTGACAGATTTTTTTTGCCTGCCCCTTTGGATTTGTCTACCCTTCTGATTTACTTGTTTTGATCTCTGCTTGTTTTTTGACTTCTGAATTTTTGCCTACTGTTTGGATTTGTCGCCCTGTGATCTCCCAGTTTTGACCCTGCCGAATACAGACAACGATTCTGCTTTTCCCCTGGCTCGCATCTGGTCCTTTTTGCCTGAACGTCACAATGGTCTCAGAACCACTGACTGTACAGTCAACGCTCAGAATACTGCAATTACATCATAAATGCCTGCCTTTCCCTCAGCATAACTGTTGGCCAAATCATTTATCTAGCCTGCCATTTTGATAAAGAAATTGTAATGAATGTTATTGTTCAAGACATTTGAAGCCGGTTAAACGAGCTTGTTACAATCAATGTAGACTAGAGCAGTAAAAAAGCGGCAAGCTGCACTCTAATAAACTAGCTAGTGACAACCAACAAAAACCGATAAATAGGATATAAAGTAAAAATAACCAAGATAGCGTCATCTTATTCTCAAAAATATGAATGCTCTGTACAGATTATTTTTATCTAGCCTTTCTGGATAACATTAAAAATGATCCGCAGGTTTGGAAAGCTATGTTAATAAATTGTAGCTTGTTCACACATTGCTGTCAGCTGTTGATCTTGGTTGATTATTGTGCTTTGTTTCTGCACCATAGACATACAATTTTAAATAAAAGGCTATTGTAATGGCCGGTAGAATTGAGAGGCCAAGTGCAGCGGCAAGAGGGAAATAGAGCAGCACAGACACAATACAAATACAGAGAATAATACAGACCATACGACAGGGACAATCCTCGAGCTTCCAAGAGGACGTCCAAACATCCGACATAACGGAAGCAAAGCGAGAGAGAAAAAAGGAGAAGTATCTCGGGGAGCCGAGAAAAACAAGGCACCTTAAATAGGGCGACACTAAGGATAGAGAAGATACAAAGGCACATAAATCCTTACTACAGATATCTTCGGCTAAAGTGCATAACTACAAACAGACACTCTAGCGAAGGAGGCGTGGCAGACTTCCGGCTTATATAGAATCCGGGGAGGCGCCGCCCAAGTTCAATCAGCCAGCTGGGTGAAGAATCCGATTGAAAAGGAATTCAATCTCGTCCCGGGACGAGAGCCTCAAAGAAAAGTCCTAAACACATGCACATCTCCCAAACCATGACAGCTATAGCTATACCCAGGCAGAGGGGTGTGATACAGGTTAATGATTTAATACTTGAAATGGTTTTTTGATTACAATTCCATGTAATTCATTTGAAAATGCGGTGGCCCTTTCCGAAAAGTAATTTGGCTTTCACTAGAAAATGAATTGATGGTCTTACCATTCAATCCTTTTGAAAAACGAATTATCCTTTAATATAGCTTAATTGTGTTAGACGATTAACCACAACTCTTACAGTACATCGACCCGGATTAGCCATGAATAACTCGGGTCAGTGTTTATAGTGTGACTGTTGTTTCTACCAAGCTTATAATATTTATCAACAAGCAACCTCTTGGTTTCATGTTTTTTCCCCCTTCTCTTCTGAAACGGCCATTTTAAAATGAATGAGGCCCATACGGATTTCTAATTAAGACGCAATTTTAACTTTACAATCACTAGACTTGGATACATTTTACCCTTCTGACAGAGTATAGTCATAGCCTCCAGCCGTAAAACATATTTCTTTGCTGCAAAAAGAAGCGCATATACTGAGGTAATCTAAGATGAAAAACGCGTGATTAGAATTCATTACCGTTAGTGATAACTTGCTGACTATTTTTTCTCATAAATACATAAATCTATTCAGAACATTTTGATTTTAGTCCATAGGATAACACGATTTGAATTTTTATTTTATATTCATCTGGTTTTAGTAAAAGTCATTCTCATAAGTGGGTTATGTTAATGAATTCTAATAATTCCTTTCAGTCGGCGTTTACATCAGTAGATCGAGGCGCTTCAATTCAACACAGAAGCATAATTTTAGGCAAGAGTCTACTCTAATGTGGGAGAAGGGTGAAATATAGCCCAATGATTTTATTATTAAAATTGAGTTTTGATTACAACTTTGTGTTGGTTAATTCATTTGAAAATGCTGTGGCTGTTTCCAGGAAAATAAATAAGTAAATGAATAAATACATAAATACATGAAAACTAGAGGTTGCTTATCAGTAAGTATTACAAAATGAACTTGGTTGTAACTTGGTTGTATTGTTTGAACAAAAACATTCATAACAATTTATTAATCAAAATGGCAGGCTAGATAAATGGTTTGGCCAACAGTTATGCTGAGGGCAAGGCAGGCATTTATGATGTAACTGCAGTATGCTGAGCATGGACTGTACAGTCAGTGGTTCCGAGACCGTACCTTGGTGCAAGGCCAGTAAAGACAGAAAAATTTAACTCGACACTCGTTCAGTGGCTCGGGCCAGTCCCTGAGTAGAGCAGAACAGTTACTGCAAGTGGCTTGAGCCACAGAACAGTACACAGGACAATGGCCCAGGCCAGTCCCTTAGTGGAGCAGGACAGTTACTGCAGTGGCTCATGCTACAGGACAGTGTAGTACACAAAATGTGACAGCCCCCTCTCTTACGGTGGCTGTTGTTGCATGGCGCAGGAAAAATTTGGTTGTGTTATTATACTCATTGCTGAGTCATCAATGGTATTGTGTACTTTTAGTTCTGATTGCATAGTTTTACATAAATGCACATTGTAAGTTAGTTTTATTGTACATGCATATGATTGTGTTTACATAAATGCAAAATAGTGTTGAATCCTATCTGCCCATCGATAATATCAGCTCGGACACACAGGTCATTTTAAAAGTAACCCTTATTCAGTCCCAGCCCACTAGTGCGGGAAGTGGGGGGCTGCCGGGGCTGCAGCCCCCCCTCCCTTTTGCAGCCCCTCCTGATGTCGGCTGCAGGCTCGTCTTGGATGTCACAGTAATTTTAACAGTAAAAATTAAAACAGAAAAATAAACGCATCAATTGGCTTAAAACCCTTTTTGTACAGTCTGTGTCAAATACCTGTGTTTAAAAAATTTGGGTTGAAATATTTTCAAATTATTCATTTATGTATTGAGGAAACGCTTTCTCAAAGAAGCGGAAGGCGCGGACACAAACACATTGGCAAGCAAAAATGGCGAACAGCAAGCAGAGAGGGATATCTGATTTTTTTTCCTCCAAACAATATTTCAGAGAAAACTAAAGTAAGTGATACAAACACTTACATTACTGGAGAGTGATGAAAGAACAGTACAAATGATGGAAGCAACACTACTATCATTGCAATAGCTATCACCCAGGACTGGCTAACTTGTCGCTCCGGTAGAGAGCATCAGCAGCGGCTCACTCACTTAAGCGCTCCCGTGCACTCGGGATCCTTTCTAGAGAACATCGTATTTCCTGGAAGCGAATTCGGCACGTTGTGATTTGACAGATCGTTTCAATGAGGGTTATTCGAAAATGGCGATGATTGCATTGTGTTAAAGAAATCGACCTCATCCTTTGTTTTATCTGCACAACCTCAGTGACAATTCGTTTGCTAAAGGGGGATTTAGCAACTGGGAAAAGGCAAAAGTAAGAACTTGGTCAGCATGAGTTGTCAGACCTGCACTCTGATTCATTACGTGTGTTAGCGATGCTTTAAGTAAGTCCAGGTAGTGCTATGTTTTGGGAGTTTGCAGCTTGGAATCAACATTCTGCAAAGACAGTGTTGTAACATTTATTCATATCGACTAAATTCCTGGGCCATGAAGGAATACCGCTCAGAGGGCACCATCATCACGACACGTACCGCAGCAGCTTGTGCGACAGTGACAGAATGCACTTTTTACCAAAAACTCGAGAATGGCTTTAACTTGCCTGCTGTAAAAATATGTAAAAAAAAATTGCCAGTTTAGGAGAATTTTAAGAATGCTGATTATGATCCCAAAGGGCATGATTATTTTCGCCTTTTATGAGATTAGTCTGCTGCCTGTATGTTGGCGAAACTGACAAGCTACATTCATTAAGGATAGTTGATTGAATTAAAAATTACTAATGCGATGAATCACTTCATTCAAATGGAGGATTTTGTCTGAGGATTATTTGTTTATTTTTGGGGCTGACGACCTCCTGTAGCTTATAAAACGGCATATAATAGCTAGGCTTACAAAGTGAAGTCTTTCTGCGCCAATGTTTTATAGAGCGCGACAGGAAGATGTTTCTGTTCTAAATGTAAAAAATGCTGAAATGGGAGATGGAATTCAGAGAAAGGGAAATAATTCCGTATCCAACCTAAAAAGCTTAAACAAGTTTATTTCCCAGAACAATTTTACAAGGGGGCTCGCCTTTATATTTTGGAGGGTTTTATTTGTGAGAAGGTGGGGTAGGCTACTTGTCATCCCTACAATTATGTGCGCGTTTTCAATGTAGCCTGTCGGTGGTTTCTTGGTCATTTCCTCATTAATAATTTCTTAATCATTATACGATTATGTATTGGTCTTGTTAATTCAAATAATAAATTGTTTGATTGTGAATCATGCGATATCAAACTGGGAGGGGTTGTGAGCCATCATGTGTGAGACAGGCAAATCCTGGCAGTATTACCAAGAGTTGGGGTTGAAGAGGATGAAACAAATAAGTCAACAAAAGCATGATAGCTTTTTAAATGACACATGCGTACAAAACAAAGGAACTTATTGGGATAAAACGTAGAAAAAATTCAGGCCCCATGACAACAAAACGATTATAAATTATAATTTTTTGTAATCGGTCATGATTTATGACGAGTATTCTTTTATTCCAGTACTCGTTTGCACCCTTAGTTGCTATGACCGCTGTTGCAAAGACCAACATTGTCATAACGCCCTCATGCAGCGCTATTTAAAAATAAATAAATAAATAAATATTTTTTTTAAATGACGTCACTCTTCTACTTTCGGTTGGCAGCCCCCCCAATTCAAACATCTTCCCGCGTGCCTGTCCCAGCCTGACCGTTTCATTTTTTTTAATTTCTGCATCAGTGTTCAGTTGACATAAATACATGTATTTTTGAATATTTTGTTTTGTGTGCTTTTCATTGTATTTACTTTTTTAAATAATTTACTTACTCCTTTTTTATTCTGGATGTTCCGCATCTTTTTTGACGTTTCAAAAATTAATAGAAGGTCTTAGAACTTAGAAATAACCAGATTAAAAAGAAAAATAGTAGTAATAATAATAATAAAGTAAGATTGCTAGCAAGATGTTAAATTGAAACATTATCACATGATTTTGCATTAGGAAAGCATTTTGTAATTTGAAGAAATTTGAAAACAAGTCTGTGCCTCAATGCATGCCATATTGTTGTTGTTTCAGCAGTTGTACATTCATGTCTGTCCACCATGCTTGACTTTGGTCCTCAGTGACTGCAATCAGAAAAACAACAGGTGGCACACCGACTCCAATGCGTGAAAATCTAGCAGATGCGCAGAGATCCCCAGCGCTTCCATGATTTTGATTTCTCACAAGTCTTGAGAGAAATTCTCTCCAAAACAGACATGTGGCTTTTCTTCATCAGGAACTAAAATAAACAACTTTAGCACTTACGGGACTAACTCCTGTCTGTTTCCCCATCCATTTGAGGTGTTTGTATGCATGCGTGTCTCATGTGGTATGTGTGTATGCACTTCAGTAAGCCACCTCTCTCGTCACACTGCTCTTTTACATTTTCTCGCAAAAATAATTTGTCTGCCACACAATCATGTTACTATTGATTCTATTAATCATATTTGTGCATTCATGGCTTGAAGGTCCATCATAGAATAGCAGGTTTTATAAGCCAAGAAACTACATATGTCCAAAGTAGCCGTATGATCTAGTGCTGTCGCAACCCTCATGTGAATGCCTTCTGCATCTCCTCCCATCCAGCAACTTGTGTGTCCAGTAGAGGTAATGTCTCCTTTGATTGGTTTGAATCTTGCATGCTTCCCTTTTACCAGCTGTGTCTTATCTCATAGTTACCCCTCCTCCTGCCATAATTATACCCGCCACCTTTGAGTTTGCAAGTTTTTGGATTGTCACTTGCAATATGCCCTTTTGCACCAGTCAGTGCTAGTAAAACTCTTCATCTTTTGAAGAAACAACCAGCCAAGGCTCTCTCACGGTCTCCAAGATTGGGACCGCGTTCGTGTTCACCCTTAAAAATGCAGTCCTTTTTTGAGGAAATTACCTCCAAAACCAAAATGCTTACTGTTCTTGAACCACTTTGACTACAGGCATTATCATGGTCTTGTTTGAAGGGTGACACCCCGTAGATTGCTTATAAATAGGCTGAATTGCTCAGAACATTACCCAAATTGAGCAACAAAAGCAGAAATATAAGGTTTTTTTTTGTCAGAAAAATAGAATACATTTGCGCTGTGACCAAGCCTCATCAGCCGCGAAAATTAATACAGCCTCAGCTAGATGCCTAAACAACTGCAGGTTCAAATACTATGATTGTGTAACCAAAAATTAATATTTTACAGAATTTTTTTTTTTCTTTTTCGGACATGTTCATGCGGTTTAAACAATTTTGGAGAGTCCTAATTTCCCTGCATTCTTAGCCACGATTGCGTTCGCTTTTACAACAGTTGTACAACTTCCTTCAGTCAGGTCTCCTTCTCGATATGTAGCTAAATTTTCATTTTAATATACACATCCACTATCCTACACTGGTGCAGGATCATATATCATATATGCGTAATAATGCCGCATCCATAACTCTTTTGCTCCAATGACAAAATTTCCCCCTTGTCAAAAAGCATTGAAGTAATTCCTTGTCGTAAAAATTAATCCCTTGGCTACCAAATGCATCCGTCTTTTGAAAGTTTAGACCACTAGCTGTCTGTGTAAATTAAAATAATTTGATTTTCCTGTTATATTGGAGTGAGGGCGAATAGGCTAAAACTCTAACTGTTCTGTTCGATGAGCTCATAATAGCCAACGGTTGCACTTCTTGTTCCTAAAGGGGTACTGTATAATTTAGAGCTCTGCATCATGAGTAAAAAAGCTGATGGCAGTGAAATTCACAAAAACACGCAGCTACTACCTCTCTCAAAGTCAATTTAGTGATGTTTGTCCATGCTTGCTTGTTTTGTGAGTTATGAACAATAACAGGTTTTTATGTCTGGACCACTACCGAGGAAAGAACATTGATTTAAACATTTTGACAAATCTGAACAGTGCCATACGATTGACTCTATGGGACTGCATAGTCAAGCTGAGGGTTGTTATGACAGGATTTTAATTACTATTTTTGCTGTTGTCTTTGCATTATAAAATGGCTTACGCAGATTGAATGCTGAGTCCTCAAAACATTCGAACGATTTGTAGTTCTACAACGCAGCACAGTATTTGACGACATAAAAACGCAATGATGCCTTGCGGCCCACCCTCGAGCTGATGCTCGCTGAAGGGTTAATCTTCTCTCAGTTTTTGCTTCAGCCAAGTTTGTCAGGAACAAGCTCCCTAGCTTTCTACTGTCTTCAGGATTGGGACCGTGTTCCTGCTTAACTTCACCATCCTGCCATCTGACAGTTTGGCTCTGGCAAAGTGTGCACTCTGGCAGTCATCCGGGAAAGGCTCAGACTGGGCTCTGGCCACACCTGCACAGCCTCGCCTGTAACATCTGAACTGAACTGTGCCATTCCCCTCTGGGCTCTGTCCTACTTTTTACCATTACTATCAATAAACCCTGATTTTGGATTGAACTCTACCTCCGCACTTGATTCCTGGCCTGGATCATGAGTGCAATGTTTCCCAAACCTCCCCTGGAGTACAACTTGTCCTGTATGTCTTAGATCTCTTCCGGCTTTATTTCAGGTGATTACAATGCTTAGCAATCCACAAAGCTGCATGAAGATGAGTGGATCGCTTGACTCACCTGTGCTTGAGCAGAGAGAGATTTAAAACATGCAGGACAGGTGTTGCTCCAGGAGAGATTTGAGAAGCACTGATCTCAAGTGTTTTGTATTGTTTATAACACTTGAATGAAGTCATCCCACTTATCATCTTAAGTTTCCATTGCCTAGACTTCAGCCTTTCTCACTCATTTTTAGACAGTTCTGTGAGGATGTGTTCAGGAACCAGAAGCGAGAACCAAAAGATCCAGCAAACTTGTTCGTTATCAATTCCGGGGTGGAAACCCCTGCAGGGCAGTAGGCAACGGTACAGAGTCCACAATCCAAAATCAGAATCCAGTAGTCGTAATCCAGTTCGTAAACAGGGCAAACACAAAACTCAGGGTCGGGCAAAGCAGGTTCGTTACAGGTGCACAGGTATATCAGAGATGAAGCCAAAATCAAAATCCAGTAGTCGTAATCCAGTTCGTAAACAGGCCGGCAAATACAAAACTCAGGGTCAGGCAAAGCAGGTTCATTACACGGGCACAAGAATATCAAAGACGAAGCCAAAATCAAAATCCGGGACGTTCCAGTCAGAAGTATAACACGAAGAGTACAAGGCATAAACAACATAGCACAAGGAAAACGTTCTGACAAGAGCTGGCTGTGAATTGACTGCTTAAATACACGTACGGGAAGTCACATGCTATAATAGGGAACAGGTGAGCTGGATCAGACTAATTACAAAGGAATGAACAAGAGGAAGTTCCTAACCACATGAAATTGGTGAAAGCCAAAACGCGGACAGGGATTACACAGACAGCCTATGACAAACAAACGGCTCTGGTTAGGGAGTTCTAAAGTGCACAGAGTGAGAGGCAGAACAGTGTTTAAAAAGGTGCGGAGAATCCGCTGAAGCACAGCAAAGTAAATTGAGTGAAGGCAAGGGGCGGAGACTAGAGCAGAGCGAGTGCTGAGAGCTCGTTAGTCAATTAGTAATGTGCCGCTATACAATCCCTAGTGCTTGTTAGTAAGTTAGTACTATAAACAATGTTAGTTATTGTTAGTAATTTATCCAAAATAACAAACTGTTAGTATTTGTTAGTAAAGACAGAACAGCAAGGCGAAGGAAGCAAACGAGATTGGAAGGAATAATTGAAAACATAGAAAACATGAAATCACCTGAAAACGTGGCACACAATACTGGGGAATAAAACTGTCACATCACATATGACCAGACAGGGGAGACAATGTGCAATGCAGGGCATGAGAAATACATAAACCAGAATAATAACTAAACTGTGAATATGATTAATGGCAGGCAAAAGACATGGCAAAGAAAGACAGGCAAAATACAAAACATGGCATGGACTGAATCAAAAAACATGGCTTGGAAGCAGAGTCATGGCGAAAACATGGTCAGGCATAACAGAATCATAACAAGTTCACTTTCTGCCTGTACAAGCTTTTACATCTTATTCCTAAGATTTAACAGAATCTCAGTGACAGTCACAGCACAGTACATTTAGACCAGAGTCCGATGGCTATGTTTAGCACAGGATAATCTGGAGTGAATTGGTTGCTAACTATGATACAATGGTGGATGCATGCAATTATGGGCCTGGCTGCCAGACTTACATATTCACCCGATACGTACCTGATTGAATCCCGTTAAAATGTATGTACTAATTCACCCACTAACAGCTGCATACTGGCAGAATACAAAAGTGTTGCATCAGTTTGTGTACCAGGAAAGGCTTAATGTGCATGAGGTCTTGATTCTGTGTCTCTGCCTTATGTAATTTATTGGCTAAATAGCTAGCTTGCTAATGATCTAGATACGGTCCGATGAGCTCTCACCACCCACACAATAATGACTGTACGAATCACCAACCCAAATATGTGTGTAAACAGTTTGCTGAGTTTCTGTGTAGCCTAACATTCGTCATGGATCCCACATAGACTAATGTTTTAACACTTAAAATTACTTGAAGAAGAACCTAGACATGGCATTTTCAGACCTATAAGTTCTCGGAGCTATCTCTGCTGAGTTAACGCTAGGTGGATAACATTTGCTCACTTGGTTAACCAGCTAAAATAGGTAAATAACTCAGCCATGATTTTTTTAGGAAAGAGTAGTTGCCAGTGATAGCGATAAGTATTATTTGTAATAACGTCATAGTTCGTGCATACAATATTTGCACATTATGCCTGGGGAAAAAAACAAAAAAAAACATGTATGCTATGATTTTTATTAGCCTATTGCCATTTCGGTCACAACATAATGTTGCTGTAATATGCCTATGGGCATTTTATTTCCTCATTTTCTGTCCTATGTATTTACCATGATGAAACGGACAGATATATATACATTAAAGAAAGTTGATTTAAGAAAGAAAAACGCATTTCTCAGCGTGAAATACTTTATTTATATTGAGGTTTTTTTTTTTACATCATTGAATACAAGGTTTCTGTTTCTGTAGGGAGAACCCCACCCCCCACACACACACACAATTGCCATGGTGACATTAATCAGAATGGAGTATCCAGCAAAAATGGAGAAGTTTTAACAATGCTAATCTAAAACAGGTATTCCTCTCTTCACTTTAATAAAAGTATCACCTCATGAGAGATTGACAGTGGTGAGTACAAATGATTTTCTCAATCCCTGACCAAAACCTGCGAAATTCAGGGAAGTGCGACAGTGTGAATAATTTTACTCTGTGATCACTGGAGATACAACTGCCCAGATATTTACTTGCGGAGAATGCTAATTGTTTGCTGTTACTCATGTGCTCATAATTCAAGGGTACTTCCAGTGATAATTTTCGATTGACCAAAAACAAAAAAGAAAAGAAAAAGGATGGAGGAAGGGAGATTTGCCAAAGTTGTTTGTGCTTGTGTTTCCATTCATTCATTCATCATCCACCCTGCTTATGCCTGGTCAGGCTCTTAGTGGTGGGATGGAGGAAGAAATCTGGAGCTTATCCCAGCATAAAATGGCCGAAAGGCACGTACACACCCAAGACAACTTGTCATTCCATTGCAGGGAATGACAATTTGATAGAAATGAAAAAATTCTCTGCAAATGTATGCGTTTTGCCACCTTATTGTAAATGGAATAAATGAACTTTGGATTCTAAATTAAACAACATGAGAAAGAACATTGTATGTCCCTTACAAGTGTATAATTGCTTTAAGGCTGTAACAGGGTTTGCCATGAAATATAAAATGCTAATGTCTTAAATATCTGACAGGGCAATTTGACACATCCTGGGCAGCTTGATTGTTCGCATACATACTAATGGGTTTTGAGGATTGAGAGATCTTGTTATGATAGAGGAGTGGCCATGACTCATTTCACCGGCCATGATTCCCGCTGCATTATTGATGTAGGGTAACAATGTGAAATAGCCAGAAGTAGTCAAGCCTGAGAGTTCCATCTCATGGGCACCTTCCCGTTGAATGGCTGAATAAATGGATTGACAAATAGATTGATAAATAAATAAGGGGAGGTGAAAATTTTGAGAAGCTAGTGATTATGGAGCATTCTGTAAAATCTCAGGGACCCTCATGTTTGATTTTGGTCTCAGCGCTTTTAGGAAAATTAGCACTGTGTGCACGCTCACATACAACCATGCAAGTGCAATATCAACTGTAACTCCTATCGCAACATGTGATACATTTATCATCACACGCACACACCTTTAAGTTCATGTGTGAATTTACAAACACACTCATCAGTCTCTAGGGCAAGAATATCTTTTATTTCATTATATATATATTTTTTTTAAAAATCATAACAGGGTTTAAGTAGATACTGTGTATACACCAGTGATCCTAATCTTAATACTCAGCTGCTAATATGCTGTCAAAACAGCTCTGTCAAATTGATATCTACCAGAATGCCTGGACCCAGGGTCTCCCAGAGTTTCATACTCCCTCCATTTGCAATGATCCCGGCAGATGTGTATGATACAAAAAGAAACCGTGACTGATCGTACCATGTGACCTCATTCCATTGCTCATAGGTCCAGTTCTCCTGTATGCGAGCCCATTGTAGGCATTTTTGTTGGTTGACAGGGGTTAGAATGAGTACTTTGACCTGTTTGCAGCCACAAAGCCCCACACTTAGCAGGGTGTGATGTATTGCGTGTTGTGACACAATGCTCCTGTGAGCATCATTAAAATTTGTGGTAACTTGTGCCACAGTAGCCCTTCTGTCGGTCCGAACCGTACAGGGTAGTCCTCGTTGCCCTTGAGTGTTGATGGATCCTGGGTGCTCAACAACCTGTCGCAGGGTCATTAATAGGTACTCACCACTGCTGACTGGGAGCACCCCACAAGTCCTGCCACTTTTCAGGTTCTCTGACCCAGTTGTCTGACCGTAACAGTTTGGCCCTTGTCAAAGTCCACACTGGAGCAATTTATCCAGAATTCTGCATATCGACCACAAAAACCAACTTTTTGCTTACTGCTTGCAGTTAGCAGCATGTTAGCTGACCTTGACATGCAACATTGTTAAGATATAATGTTCACTTCATCTGAGAGTGGTCTTAATTTTTTGGCTTATTGGTGTAAATTGAAATTTTGTTAGTGTCAAAACCAGAAGAGGGTTCAGAATGCATACGGCTGTCAACGGATGCCATGGCCAGCAGTGGTATCAGCATTGGGTGGTCTCTAACAAACTCGACCCCTGAGTTTATCCATTAAGCTCTGACATTATCCATCCTTATGAAGTTCATTATCAAGATGTTTTCATTCACTGCCATTAATCTCAAGTATTCTGTAATGATTGATGGTCCTTCTCATAGATGACACTACAGTGCGATTCATGTCATTAATCTAGATTTGGTGGTGTCATCATTGGCTTTCAAGCATAACTAGTGATCTTGCTCCTCTTCTGTCGAAAATAAAATTGTGTGACAAGATTAAAACAAAAAATTTAAAAAATAAATAGGTTCTGTGAACAAAAAAAGAAAAGGAAAATTCATTGTGCATTACTTACCTTCATGCTCACAGGCCTGATTGTATGCTTTACATGTGGCACTGATTGAGCTGTTAATAAAGTGTGAAGGTGCCTCTCAGGCAAATTTCTCTGTGAAAGGAGTGATCCTGATCTAAATTGCAAATATGAAAGTTTACCAATTTGTAGGTAAGCTCCTTTGAGAAATTAATCAAAGCACACTCATATGACACCGGTGTAACCTCTCATCTAACTTTAATCACACAAATGTTTCAGAAAGTGTAGCAGTTTCTGAATGAATATTAACTCACTTCCTCCTCAACCATTAACTGATAGTGATGCTCCTGTGCTGTGTAATTAGCCACACTTTCTTCAATTATTATGCATAAATTTAGAAATATTTTTGAAAAAAACTTTATCACACAAGTAATAATGAAACTATAGCCATTTTTATTCGGTCTAGATGATTACTGTTGTTTGTTTTTAATCATAAACATAATGAAGGCTGGTTGCATGTATAACTGTGGTCCTGTGAATTAATAGAAGTTACTTTAGCACTAGTGGAAAGGTTGTGATCCATTCAGAGTTATCAGTCCACTTCACAGATCTGGAACCACAATTGTGTAAATAATCAGCATTCTAAGGTTGTTGCAATATGGTACTACAGCACACAATGGTCTTAGATTATAAGCTTGCTCAAGCGTCGTGTAGGATGACCGAGGTAGGCGTCTGCTTGCAGTTTACTGATTGGTAGCACATCTCTAGCAACATTCACATTTTAATTGGTGTGGAATATTTTACTTTCACACGGTTTTAAGGAAATATGTATATTATCTCATTGATCAAAGCATACACCATTTTGGGCCGTACTTTTAGTCATGGACCTTATTTTAACATCAGGACCAGAGTGATGGACCAGACTTTCAGAAACGCCATTAATTTTTTTGGAATAGAAACTGGAGTGATGAAACAGAAAGTGAAAAAAATTGTAATGAAGCCGCGTCTGACTGATGACAAAGCTGTGACTTTCTCGGCAAGACACCTCATAGCCTGCAGAAAACATTTTGTATATTAGTCTCAGACAAAGCCACATGATCTCCATTAGATTCATGGATTATGGATATTCTGCTAAAGCAACACTGCTTGGTGTCTGGGCTAGCTATGAAATAGAACTATATTAGAGTAGAAGTTATAGCACATTTTGTTTATTTATTTATTTATTTATTTATTTATTTATTTCTGCCCAAACAACTGTACACGTGTGCTGGTTCATATGCTAATTATTTCAATAGTCTGGTTATGGCCAGTTTAATACAATTAGAAGGGAAGCCATTCAAAAAAAAAAAAAAAAAAAAAAAATCCCCTTTAGGAAAAATGTGCAGACCGTTTCACAATACTCTATATTGTGCACACGGTAAAGGAAATCAAATGCAAAGGAGTACCATTGTAAAAACACATCAGTTTCAGGATCATTACCTTTATTGTGGCTTGAAGCCAATGAGACAATGCTATGCACATGCACAATAAATTTTTATGCCTTAGTACAATTTATTAGTTCATGTACTGCTTTGTTGCATTAAATTTATTTCTTTTAAAATCAATGCATGTGCTTGCTGTCTCTATGATTTGAAAGTGGCAGTGCTGGGTTGAACGGTATGTCTCCGATTGGAGGACAGTACATTTAGACACTGGCAAGTTGAGGAAAGTTAAGTGACTCATGTTGCATTAGAATTAGTTGTGGGAGGACATTTTGGTGAGATGGAACAATACGCAGAATCATGAGTAGCATACACAGAATTGCATCCATGTATCACTGACATTGGTGAGTCGCTTCATAAATGCAATTGTGGAATTTAATGTGCAGTTTTTCATTTAAAGCCTTTATTGACTTCTACATTACATTTAAAAATAATCACAATGAAATAATACCATGAAAACATGAATTTTCATTTTGTACAGCATATCACATAATTGCAAAAGCATAATTTGGATGTATGGATCTGCACTGCATTGAAGTGAGACACCACAGCAAACTCATTTGTATTGATCGTGCCCAAGGAAGGGAACTTGCATGGTAGATTTATCTGACTTTAGCAAGGAAAACAATTTGTGAAGGAGGTACTGCAAGTGAAAACAATACCGTGATTGTTCTTTTTTTTTTATCCACTGCTCGACCAGTTCTCTTACAAAGCTATATAGCCCCATCAAAACAAACATCATAGGCCTGCATACCGCCATGCTAATTGGATGGAGTCTCAGAGAACAAGTTGCATATTGAAAAAAAGCGAAGGGGGTGTACATTGTAATTTATTTAAATATAATTTAAAATTTCATGTTTAAATTTGAATACTCTAATGTGATCATGGCACATTGTATTTGCTCCTGCAAAACATAACATTAATGACCATCCGATCAAGTACAGCACTTCAACAACAACGGCAAAAAAAAAAAGCCAGAACAGAAGAATGCCTTTAAGTGCTTTCAAGTATCATACTGTACATGATGAAAACTAAGGGCAATCAACACATGTAGTTATTATTTAGGCACCCCATTGTAATTGTCAGTGGTTTATAATAAAAAAGATAATAATATTACATTTTTTCTTGTGCCCTTTTGTCCCATGCAGGCCAAATTGCCTGGTTGGTTTTTGAAAATTTTCCTGCTCGTAGGGGTCAATCCCAAACAGAGATTACATACATTTGGGGCCCGCCAGGGGTCTAGTGCCATCACCAGGTCAAAGTTGCGGTTTTAACATTGATCTATCTCCTATATCATAGGTCCTGTTATCATACACTTCGTGTCATATGATGTGTCCCCTCATGGCTTACAAAGCTAACAGGCCATTTTCTTGTGCACCAGATGAGATTTTTTGCCATTTTTAATTTTTCAGAGCACTTACTTTTTCAAACTCCTCCAAGGCAATTTCATCAATTCGAACCGAACAATGGTTGCTTTTTTTATCAAAAATTATCGAAATGGCACTAAACTTCCAAAGATTATGGCTGCCATGTGCACAGACATATGAGAATCAACTGACAGCTGTAACTATCTGAGTTCCTATGTTTGTTTTCATGTTAACAGTGTATTTTCTGTATCTTTATTGTAATTCTTATATTTGTATTTATCGTATGTCTTCAATTCATCTCAGTATTAGTTTTCTCTGCTGTCACTCACTCGTCACTTGCCACTTGCTTTGTTTTTTTCTGCTCTCACACACTCACCCTCCCATTTCTGTTTTTCTATTAGCGCACCTCATGTCCTTATTTACAACTACACCTCCCCTCACACTCTATCCCCGTGCACTCACCTGTTCCCGATTCTAATAAGCTTCCTTTCTCCTTTTATATACCCCACTATGTCTTTATTTCTTTGCGAGTTTGTTTCCCTGTTTTCTAAGCCACTTACGAGCATTCCGAATTTCTCCCAAGATCTTTGGTTACCATTTGGTTTTTGTTCATGGTTACAATTCTGCCTTGTCCCTTATGTTTGTTAGATTTTCTGTGTGTGGTTATTGCTGGCTTTGACTTGAATGTCCCTTGAACCTGGTGTACCTTTTGTTTGGCTACTGACCTGTGGACAGTATTTGGATTACGATTTAGATTTTTCCTTCTGTGCTGCATTCTGCCTGTGTGTTGCTGACCTGGAAAGTGTGACCAAGATCTCCAATAAAACCCTGGAGCTGAGTTCTGACCCTGCCTTCTACCGCCAGCTCAAAGGGAAAAAAGCAAATCTCCTAAACAGTTGGTCTAGTTGTCACAAACTGGGTGTGCAAGTTCAATACAAAGCCCTGAAGCTAAAACTACTTGATGGAGCAGTTGCACCTCATGGGGGCGCTATATTAATATGGCCAGCGAAGGTCAAACAAAGTAAGACAACCAATGCACAAAAAGGATGCATTCCCTTTTTTGAACTCATAAGGTGATATGTATTCTGTTTGAAATAAACTGTTCCTTACGTCTTGGCACGTCAGATTGCATATTATCGCTGTAATTTTCTGCTGTTAACAAATAAAGGTCACCAGAGGTCAGTGGCAAGGTCCCTGTCTGTAAACGTCTGGGAAGTAAGGAGACCGATTACTGAAGTTTTGGGAGAGGAATGTTGTCCCACAAACTGTTATTAAAAGAAGAGGGGATACTAAACAATGATAATCACTGCCCTATCCCAACTTTTTTGAGACATGTTGCTGCCATCATTCAAAATGAGCCAATATTTTTCATGAAATGGTAAAATGTCTCACTTTCAACATCTGATATGTTGTTTAGTTCTATTGTGAATAAAATGTCAGTTTATGAGATTTGCAAACCATTACATTCTGTTTTTATTTACATTTTACACAGCATCCCAACTTTTTTGGAATTGGGGTTGTATATAGGATGCCTTGATGCTTGCAGCAATGCAGCATTGAGGACAAGAGCACCTGAGCACATGTTGAGTGCTCTTATGTAGACATATTTATGTTTGTAGACTGCCTAAAACAAAATATAACATATAAGCATACATATGGTGGCTCTTGTCCTCGATGCTGCAAGCATGAAGCCATCCTATATACTGTCATGCCACTAATACAGATCCATCAAAAGTCTTTCCCTTTCTTTAAACTACTCTGGAGTCCGCCTTATTTTAAATAAAAGTTAAAACAAAACCAAACATATTTCTGAGTGTGGGTGCACTTTGTGCGTACTGCTGAAGCGCAAATACCATGATATCCTCTATGTCTTCATTTATGTTTATGTTGGCCAAAGTATATGATGATAAAAAAAGTCCTCAACAAAAGATACATCAAAACTGTTCTTTGTATGTCCTGTTCATTCTCGGCTTAAATTTTGCATCAAATGTGATCTAAACTTCATAAGTCAGACTATTTGACTTCTTTTTTTTTCCAAAAAATGCGATAAATGCCAAATTTGAAACTCCTGCCACCAACTAAAGCTGCTCCATTACTTCATTATTTATATCCTCTTCAGACAGGTTCCCGATATGGCAGTCTATTTAAGCTGAGAAAATCCTCTAGCTCTCCCCTCGCCCATGCATTGCTGCTTTGCACCTGTATGCCTGCCTGCTCCTCAGCTAAACTACTGCCCTGTCTCATTGGGGAATTGAGTTCATAGGGAATGGCCACACAGCCCTTGGTGGCTAGACCCACACGTAGCAGCTTTAGTGCATAGAATATTCCAAGCAGCCTAGCAGCTCATGGGGAATGGCAATGGCAGCAGTCGCCAGCCCGCACACAGCATTCTCACTACGTAGAATGTTCTCCTTGTAGTTGTGAAGCTGATAGATTATGGCCACATGGCAGCTGGTGCCTACACATAGCAGCTTCACTAGGTAAAATATTCCCTTCATAGCCGAGAAGTTCTTGGGGAATGGTCATAGCAGCAGTTGCTAGCCGCACACATAGCATTCAATTTCTGAAATAATTTAATTTAATTCAGTAATTCAATTACTGAAATTATTTTCAGTACTCCCCTTGTGGCAGAAGAGCTCTTGAGGAATGGCCAGAGCACCATTTGGCTAGGCCCACACATAAGAGATCCTCACATCAGAGGAACGAGGCTCAGATCAGTACAGCGGCAAGACATGCAATCATCAGTCTCCAATATCTGAAGTAAATTTATCAGTGGGGAGTGATGAGATCAGACTCGAGACGCCAAACTATATTCTGCTGTTGAAACAAACATCTCAAATTTCAATGTGAGTTGACTGACTAAACGTGATATCCATCATCGATTTACACACTTTATTATGCACTTCTTTTCCAAAACATGACAAGTGCCATGATTCCTTTTGCACAAATTGCGATGCATCCCATCAACCAGAGGCTGCCATTGGCACAATGTTTTCTAGTGTAATGTTTTCCGGCATGACTGCGCCAGTCCTCACCTGTACTACAAGATTGCACTCAATCTGTTCCTGTTTAAGTTTGCTGGATTAACAATCAAAAATTTATATACTGAATAACCAAGGCTAATATTTGTCCTGTAATGATTTATAAATGATCATGACAAAGTGATTGCCCATTGGCTACATTTATATGATTAATGCAACTTTGCAAAAATGGACATAATATGAGTAAATGCAGAAAATCCAAAACTTTCACTTTTCATTGTGCATGATGCCTAACAACACCCTTTAGTTGTAACAAGGCTATATTCATAATATAGCTTGGCATCTCATACCTTATTGCTTTATATGCCTCGCAAACTAATGTACGCAAATCTGCACTATTTTATGTTCCACATTAGTTTAGAATATTCAAAAAACCACATTTACAATTTATATCCTCATTTGTGTGCCGTTCAGAAGAAGACATAAAATAACCTCCTGATGCAATGTACGTACAACAATGCGATTAGAAATATACTTCATAGTGATTCTGTTGTACCAATCTGTTGCTGATCAGGCAAAGTGAACGGTGTCATGATTAGGAAATTAAGCATTAAAAGGTGAGGTTGCAAAAGATCCTTGTTACAGCCAACCGACCACTACTGGAAACACCATGATATGAACATATAGTGTTTCAACAAAATAAAAATAAAAAATCATAATAATTAGTTCCGTTGAAACCAGATCATTTTTTTCCAGATAAAATTTTTTTAGCTTCTTACCTTTAAACAGTTTGTCATTAAAGTTCAAAACACGATAGAGTGGATTTCCTTTACCCACTTCTTCAAACCAGAACAAGCGATTTCTCTTAACCTCTCCCACTCGGGACTTGTCATCGGAGGGATTATTGCCTGGCTCTCACCTCGCCTTAAACCACATTACTTCTCCAAACCCGTTGTAATTTACGCTTCCTAATTAGCAACTAAGCGTTAATTCATTCAATTGCGAGGATCAATCGGTTGAATTACTGTCTATTTCCCCTTATATTATTGTTCATTGCAATGGTGATCAAGAATTTTCCTATCCACGTTTACAGTGACATAAAATTTCAGTGTCTTTCGAAGCTACTGTATTCCCATAGCTCACAAAATGTTTTTTTTTTTTTTTTTTTTTTTAGCGTCAGTGTCTGATTGGCTTGTTATACCTAAGAAGATGCAGTTTTGCCGATGAAGGTCCACACGTGAAATTTGTTTATGTAAAAATAAAACTCTGTCTGAAACCAGAGACATTACCACATTACCATAATGCAGGTCAACTCTCAACATAATTCCGATAAACAATCAAACAATTATTTTAATTAATGTAATGAGCGAATAGGCTAAGAATAAGATGCATAGCCATCAATGATTACGACAAACAGTAGTATAGCTTTGCGTCAAAGAGGAAGGCTACAGTATGAGATTGCATGGACGGCAATAACTGAAATTCCAAAAAATTCCTTCTGAAAGTAGAATGTAATGAAGTAAATGCTGCTGAGGATGGTAGTTAGATAAGGTTTAGATTTTGTTTCTAACTAATTAATTAGTTAATGGCCATTCTTACAATCTCATATTGTAGCGTTACAACTTTCCCAGGAGTTAGACAATGAAGACCTCATCAATGATTTTGCGACCATGAAAGTTCGAGGCATGGCTTGCATTTTAAATTATTTTAAATTTCAATCATCAATTGTGCATGTGTGTGTTTTCTCAGAGTTTGAACAAAATTTCAGGGGTTAGGATTAGTCAGTTTTTTAGCATTTGAAAAAAGAAACAATAAGAGTATTATTGAAATCTATAGAAAATAAATAAAACTTATTCACAACAATATAAGATCATTTGTACTTTATTGGCTCTAATTATTACATTTAGAAAACTTTTTTTTAGCCCAGCTGATAATGTAATAGCCAGTCGATAACCTTATAACTTATTAAATTATGGGCAAAAACTTATTGCATTATTGGTTCAGAAATTTTGTCACATTATTGGTAAGTTGTTACGTTTTTGACTTTTATTGCATTAAGAATAGAAATATTATTACATTATCGGCAATTTATACATTAACGGTAGTTATTACACTATTGGCTTCTACAGTCCCTCATCTTACTAGCCCAAATTTCATGTCCATGACCATTCAGAAAATGCTGTTGGCCCAAACTGACAGTTTCTGATTCTATCAAGACTGCTTTTCACTAAGGGCACCAAGACATCCATTCTCACCCCACCCATGGTCTATGGCATGCTTAATTAGCTCCTGTGATGGTGCTATTCAGGGGTGCATTTCCCAAAAGCGTAGTTGCTAACTAAGTTTGCAACTTACATAGTTCGTCCATTCACAGTCAATGGGTCCAACTATATAAATTAGCATCTGTGATTTCGGGAAATGCATCCCAGCTTAGCAGCTGTCTTTGCTGCTTGCAGCTGTATTTGCTATTATTAGTAGTATTACAACCCCATGTCCAAAAAAATTGACATGCTATGTAAAACCTTTCCAATGATTTAGCCGTTTTCATAAAGGCTTTTTAAAATTATTATTTCCTTCCTCATTTTTGATATTTTCTTGTATGGAGTGCCTGGATTGCCCTTGTTTTTTTTTTTTTTTTTTTTTTTTGAATTCCTCTTTTCCACATTTTTCAAGAGCACCCCACTCTATTTTTGGCTACATTGTGTTACATAGAGCAACCAGTCCTCTTCTTTCTACTTTCAATGTTGTTAAAAGAAGAGGTGATGCAACAAGTGGTAAACATGCCCCAATCCCAAAATTTTTGAAACATGTTGCAGGCTTCACATTCAAAATGAACAGATATTTTTCAAAAAAACAAAACAAAACACACAAAAACATATCTCAGTTTCAACATTTGACATGTTGCTTTGCAGTGTTTTCAATTAAATATCAGGTTAAAATCATTGTGTTTTGTTTTATTTACATTTTACACAGCATCCCAACTTCTTTGTGGAAATGGGATTGTCGTCTTCTTCTTCTTCTTCTTCTTTTTCTTCCTCTTATTATTATAATTATTATAATTATTAGAAAAGTATATAAATTCTTGCAAATGCACTGCAAAAGCTGATGAATATTCTGCCCAGGTCTTTTTAAAAAACTTTTTCATAGATTTATTCTACTCTCGAAGTATTGGGCCACCCACAAAGAAAACAAAACGGATAATGAAGTGATGTTTCAATGCCTATTTCTGCAAAAAAAAAAAAAAAAAAGGCTGATTCTGGTTTGTCTTAAGTGTACACGCCCAGGGGAGATCACATACGAAAAATAACAGCATTTACCCCTTTGAAAATTCATATTTTCGCCTTTCTGTAATAAATCTCAAGAAAGAAAAAAAAATCTGGAGATTTATATTTCAAGGTGTTAATAGCTTTTCAGCACTAAAGGCAAAAGTTAAGAGCAGTGGGATTAGAAAGACATTCTGACTGCTTTCTTCCATTTAATTTTATCTGTTTCTCATGCAGGAACACAAATTTCTCTTTTGGTTTATGAACCATGTAGCAGTACATTATATCCCTTTTGGGGGTAGTATGTTTATTAAAAGTGACCTAGATATGTGGAAATATTGAAAAGGATGATATTTTTAAGGGCACTTGCTGGATTAGAGTGCCACCACTAACTAGGGAGCAAGATTTTACCAAAAATATTGTCCCTATCAGTTGTAATTAAAGTGCTCATAAATTAAGGCAGACCTTTATTGCTAGAAGACAATAGGCAATTACTGAGGAGGACAGCTATTTTAAGTGTCTAAGAAATAATACAAAAATTCTAAAGATTTACAGAAATAACACATCTTACCAACAAGACCCCTGTCTTGAGGTCAACTGTTCGGATCAGGAATAAAATAGTGAGAAAAATACATTCATGATTTCCCATTTGCTGTTGAGGCAGGTGAGTAATTTACTGAATGTATTTTCACTCTTTTGGTTTCCTTCAATTCTAAAGCAAATGTTTCACTTCATCCAGGTTACTGGATCAGTAACTTTTGGGTTCAACTTTTCAAGGTCAGTAACTTTTGGGTTCAACTTTTCAAGAAATCTGCAATGACTCTCATAAAAATAAATAATAAATAAATAAATAAATAAATAAATACATAAAGATTTTAAAAATAAAAAAATAATAAAATATAGCTTTGTCTTACACAAAACATTGGAAGTGAATAGTCGAGGATTATCCAGAATTTGTGTGAAAGTCTGAAGTATTCGCGAAAAAAGAAAACCTTGGTGTTACAGTCAAACACATTTAGCTATTTTGGAACTAAATGCCTTAATATCTTTGGAACTTTCCTGCTTAAAATTTCTTATTGCGCTTTTCTGTGCACACAGACATTTGTCATGGATACCAGCTCTAAACATTTGTTTAATAGCTCCCTATTGACGTTACCAATATGACACAACAGAGATAATTGTTCGGTATCACTTTGCCATTCTGTTTTTACCTCTACCTTGGGTCTCCATGGGTTTTGTAATGGAAGCGGAGCACATTGATTTTAATGTATAGCACATCAGCTGAGGTGGAGTGGGGATTACTAACCTGGTGAAACTGGGAACTTAATACGTTGCACTAAAACAGTGGAATCGCTGGATATTGATTTTGCCCATGATTTGTGAAAGCAACATAGAACAATGACACATCCTTAGATGTGTGATCCCTTTGGATGGTAAAGTGTCCTTTTCACCAGACCAGCATACTGGCTTTCTATTTTGAAAAGCATTGAAATGCCTCTACCACCACTTGCAGTTGAATAGTGACCTGTGGATTTGGGCTTTTTTTCAGATTTTGGTTTTGGTTTTTCAGATCAGAAACCACTGTTTCATTCAAACTGCTGGAATGCCAAATTTCGGTAATAAGATTTTGATGGCATTTGAATTACATAATACAATAGCTATTCTGTTCCTCACAGGGCTGAACAAGGCAAATAAACCCACCTCAAACCCAATAAAATTTTAATTTAATGAAAATCAATCAATGCATTGTTAATCGAGCAATGGCAAATGGAGATTTCTGAGACTACCAACATGTTATTGTGATTGCAGGACATCAAATGTGTGAGTGGCATGGTAATGAGCCTCTTTCTTGCGGCTAATTTGCAGGTTCTTCAGAAATGCCAGGTATCCCACAATGGTTCCATTGCTATATGCCACTGACTTGGCTATACTTTTACACCATAGTCAGGAATCTTCTGTGTTTATTTCAGGGACACAACACAAATGCGGCAGGCTTATTTTATAGCATAATGTCCTCCCCAGCAGGGTAAGTACATAATTATGTTTTATGTTGTGTGTATATTCTGTTAACATTAAACGCCATTCATCTATTTAAAAGTAGCAGTTTTTGGTTAATACACGCTGAAACAGAACAGACATAAATTTCCATTCAAAAGTATATGAAGGCAAATGAGACAAATCTGTGGTTTAGTTCAGGCCTCCAGCTCAAGCTGGACTGCCATGTATTGCTAAAGTCAGCCCAAACTATGCTCCCTCCCAGCGTGGCGGTGGTTATTCACCATTGGTGCCTCTGCCTTGCTGATGCTCCGTGTTGAGCTATGGTGCTCCAGCAACTTTCATCCCACCTCCACCCCAGTATCCACCTTTTGGCTCTGATAGGTCTTATAGGTCCCGAGTGTGTCTGTGTATGAGTGTGTGTGAGTGAGCAGGATGTTAGAATCCCTGCCCTATTGCTACTCCCTGCTTCTCCCAGCTTGCTCATTCAGGCAGGTGCTCACAGGGAATGATCAGATCAGAGCCTTGATGCGGCAGCAATAATTTTGTTCATATTTACATATCATCAAACACACATTGTGTCATTAAATGTTTGTGAGTTGGTTGACTGAAATGCAACAGGGCACAAAATCCCTTCTGAAGCAAAACTATTCTATCTTGTTGCCATGGAAACTCAGCAATCAATATCCTTCATTTCGTCAGACAATTGACAATGATTTCTGCTGGGTTCAGCTTATGAAAAAATTAGCAAACATCCATTAACAGGAGGGCAAAATAACTACTTGGACTGTTTAATGTTTTATGTATTGTCCTCAAGTTAGTAATATTCAGGTTCATTAAAATCGGTAATATTTTTTTGTTCTTCATGAATAAAACACATTAAACACACTGAGCACAGTAATTAAAACTATACGCATTATGCCGCCAATGGAGAATATGCATTAAGTTTAATTGCTTTATGCTTCAAAACATAAAGAATGAGAAATTAGAATAATTGACTGTCAGTATTTTCATTTTGAAGTTAGTTTAATCGCAATGTTATTCTGTAACAATATCAATTATTCTGTTCTATCAGGCCGTAAAGCTATAATTGACTATTTTCACCGAGAGTGCTGTTTGGGGCTAGAATTCGCATTCCTTTTTCCTACTCTCAATTTGACTTTCAACCACAAAACACTATGTATTTCTTTATAAAATATCACATTAACATGAGATTCAGGTAGGTTAATGTTAATGTTAAGAAACAAAATTAACCAAAATTCTTCAAACATCTGATTACATTGCAGATCACCCATGATATAAACAGAGATACTTGATTAAATATTGATATTAATATGAATTATTTTCTGGTTTGACCAGTGAAGTGTTAGTGAACTCTCCTTACATTCACCTGTTGTCGTAGGGGCACTGTTCCACGCTCACCAGATCAATCTGGACCTCAGCCTGCTTCCTGGTAAATAAAATGGCTTTGCAACACATTCCTATCCTGAATCCTCATATAGTAATGTTCAAGGGGGACTTTGGCCAAGCGTCAGTAAACGACGAGAAGGGAGTCCTTTGGTGTCGTTACTGAATTCATTGCTTGATAGAATTGGAGAAAAGAAATCATAATGTCATGAATTTATTATGGATTCCAGCTGGTTCATTTTGTTTGTATTTTTTTTTATCTATTTGTTTTTTTAAATTTGACATCTCCAGTCCGACTTGAATCTGGAATGCCCAATTAGTGAACTGTGTCCACAAGCCATCTCGGGAGAGCGAAGACAGTTTGCGGCTCTCCTCTGAAGCATGCGCCTGTCAGCTGCTGCTTCTTTTTGCACTTTTAGCTCAAAACTTTGCGAGTTCAGAACAAGGGCGGAGGATACCCGAACATTAACAAGCTTAGAATTTTAGTGAGGGGTGCCTGACTGGCCAACAGGAGGCGCTTGAGCAACGAACAATGCTGCAATTCAACAATCCCAAACCGGCAGTCCCTCCCAATTTATTTCCCTGCGGCGCAAAGCCAATTGTGCGCTGCTCTGAAAAGGCTACTGACCACTGCCAGCACTGGTATGACTGGGGATCGAGCCCCCGTCATGGTGGTTACTACTGCCTTTACCGAGTGAACTAACCCGATAGTCAAATACTGACGCTGTCCACTTTGTATTAATGTCAATGGGGATAACTATTGCGTCCAAAGGATTCCTTTTTCGCTGTACCGTGATGCCCAGGGGGT
The DNA here is from genome assembly GCA_029692085.1 of Gymnothorax javanicus. NCBI lineage: Eukaryota > Metazoa > Chordata > Actinopteri > Anguilliformes > Muraenidae > Gymnothorax > Gymnothorax javanicus. Next base: position 44,004,558 of record CM056202.1, on the reverse strand, counting down.
CTGTACAAGCGTCAAATATTGTCTTGACTTTGGGTTTATATTTTGTCTGTAAGTTAGATTTCACTCATAGTAAGGTGACAGTAAATTGCCTTCATGCCGGACATAGTCTGAATGCTAGCACAGATGTGTCGGTCTTAATTGGAGTCTACCTGTTATGTCATATAGGTGAGAGGCCAGATACTGTGCCCTTTGCACTCGCAAAGAAATATGAGGGGAAACAAAATGTTCTACCTTCATCAAAAGGTCTGTTTGCGACCATGAATATGTATTAATCGAAGCAATCTTATAAAGGAGCTGTACAACACACTACACCCCATCCTGCATGCCTTAAAGCACTAACAGATTGATCCATGTTCTTTTCTGCAACTAAATACACTTTTCTGACATAAATGCTGTATGTCAGCAGTGAGTGATATAACAAAGACTTTCCTCTAATGCACTCGCACACCCAGCCGCCCACATACGTACACACATGCATGCAGGAAAACAGATGAAATTACCCCTATGGCGGAATTTTTCAGAACAGTGATTTTTGGCAGCGTACATGTTTCCAATCGATTGTGTGGAAACTAAAATACCCTTTCGATCCCAGCAGCAATCACCTGCTGGTTTAACGGCCCTTGGCCGGGAGAGAACTGTGCTTCTCTGCCTAAAATGCACTCAAAGTCACCACAGGGCTGTAGGCTGGAATGAGAAAACAATAGGACGTCATGGAGGCAGTGCTACAGTTCATCCACGCCAGAAACGGTGTCATCTCAGATGAGCGGTGAGCATTAAAGACTGCCCAGCAGCCATAGCGACGGTGCTGTGTATCTCTGTGGGACTTAGCAGGGTGATGGAGTCGTGGGAGCTCGCTGCCCGCGGGCTAACGGGCCAGTCTGGAGCGCACTCTGCATGGTGTGGCGCAGTGGTAGACAAGAATGCCGCACACATCGTTAAGCCAGACGGGAGGCTTACTGTGACAGAGCATTTCAGTCATTAGCAGCCCAAAGTTTTCCCACACATCCATCTCCCTCCCTGCTATTGCACTCACTCCCACACACACACACACACACACACACACACACATTGCAAACGCACCCCACGAGGCTCCCGCTAATGGCATTTGTGATTTTATTTTTCACAGCACCTCGCTTTCTCACCCCTCCTTTTTCCTCACCCCGTATGCCCCCACCACGATTTATAGCTCTCTTTATTGAAATATTAATGACAAGAACATTATCGTTTGCTTGTTTTTTTCCCCCTTGATGTTTCTGTAAACATGCTGCGTACGTGCTTATGGTGTCAGCCCCCCCCTCCAGAATTCATCATTGTTGTCTGCGTGAACTCACAAAAACAGCAAAGCAAGAAATCATTTACAATGATTGGTAGTTAGATCACCAGACCTTAGCGTTTCTCCTTGCAGCACAGGCCTGAAACATAGTGCCTTGGCATATAGTCGCAGATGTCATTACGCCAACATTGAGGTATAATGTAGCTCCTCTTCTTACTCATATAAAAGTAACCTCCAGCGTTTGAATAGATGCTTATCTCCATGAGTGATGCCAGCCAGACACTGCGGAACATTCTCCAACCTTTCGTAGGTGTAACCACTGACTCCTTCATCATCTTTTATGAAGGGACAGCGAGAGAAATCAGATATTCCCTTCCACTACCTGTCTACTCACAGTGCCCTGCCTCGGCACGCACACTAAATCACTTTTTCTCAGCTCATCTGTATGGTCATCTTTACCGTGCTGGAGGTCCTGCTCTGTGCTCTTACTGCGATAACGCCAGTCAGCTTCAACAGCTGCACAAAGGCAAGGCATCACCATTATGGGCAGCAATATTTGACTCAAAGGCGCATTGCATATTCCTCATGGCAGTGTTTTATTTATTTATTTGATGCTTGTTTGTTCACTTGTTTATTTATTTTGGTAGCATTTGACTTGAACCAATCAGCAGAAAGCTAATGTAAATTGGTCACATGTCTATAATGGCATCAATCACAAGACCATAAGTCTCTGGCCCTCAAATCATGGTCCTCAAGGTCCAAGAACTGTTGGTTTTCCACCTACCCGCACCCTCCCTGTCAGGCTAGTGAGAGGCACAAAGTGGTTATTTACTTACTTGGGAAAAAAGAAAACTTGGGCTGGATTTGGATTCGAGGCCCATATTTGAGAATCTTTGCGAAAGAGATAGTCAGGTGTCTATCATAAACTGATCATGATATGAATTGGTAAATATTATCACAGCAAAATCTGATCATTTTCTGATGAAAGAATGGTTTTATCATGCACAGTTTATTCTGTTATACCATGCATATGACCGTGTTATGTCAGTCTAATGTCAAGAATGCACGTTAAGAGTTGCATTTTTTCTTTATTGTATTCAGGCTGCGTTTTCGCAGTCCATCTTCATGCCTCCTTAATTGTTGGCTTTATGCTCTGGAGCAGTACAAACGACACCAGTCATCTACTGCTACTTCTGTTGCTGTTTACCAGTGCTTTGACGACACGCTTACGATAACGCGCGCGCCGGGACGCAGGGTCGCTCACGCCTCACTGCATCCTAATCACAGCACGTCTGCGCAGACTGGGGCGTTGTGCCGGGAGCGCTTAGACGGATGATGGCAGCGGACAGGGCCGGGGAAGGAGAGAAACAGTCTTATTCTTCTTAACACAAAAGGACTCCTCTGCTCACAGACAGGTGGCTGTGGTGAGCAGCGTTCTCACTGGGATTCCTCTGCGATTCCTGAAGATTTATGTTTCAGTAAGTGGCTGAGCCGAGCAGCTCCCCTGTTGCTGTTTACGGATGGAGAATGGTTTGTGCGAGAGCATGTGTGTGAGTATGTGTGTGTGCGTGTGTGTTTGTGAGTGTGTTTGTGATCGTTCTCCAGAACTGCGGTGGCCAGGCAGAGGCGAGGTTGACAGTGATGGATGAAGGCTCTCTGCATCTCCTCTCTCTCACTGCTGACTGGGCTTCATGTCTTATTCATGAGATTTGGGGCAGGAAAGAGATGCCAAAAGGTGTAAGAATATATTAAGGAACTCTTTGAGATGTCAACCAAGTTGTCAGGTACTGTTAAGCAATACCGCAGAGGAACTCCATTCAGAAATCCATTGCGAGGTATAAACAAAATTGTGCACCCCTCAACATGAATCTGAAGGGTATTGGATGGGTAAAAAAAAAAAATCATTCCTGTTTCTATATTTGATGCTATGTCTGATGAGCTTAATTAATGTAATGGCATTAAAGATGTATTATTTTTGTAAGTGAAACTATAAGGCCTTATGCTCTGTGCTGTGCACAAGGGCACCTGAGATTTATATATTTCAGAATTACTGTACCAACATTAATTTTCAAAAGAGTTTGAGTTTTTTTTAAGGCAAGTAATCAATGGCATTGCCTCCACAGAACCCTGATCTCAACATCATCAAGGCTGTCTATGCTCACCTGGAGATTTTGCAGAGGAATTCAAGCAGGTTTTTCAGTACACCTCATAGCCAGAAGGTCGTGGGTTCGAATCTGGCCTGGGGCCTTTCTGTGTGGAGTTTGCATGTTCTGCACGAAAAGACATGCACATCAGGCTACTTTGAGACACTAAATTGCCTAAAAGTATATGTGAGAGTGAATGGTCTGCGTGCCCAGCAATGAATTGGCGAGCTGCCCAGGATGGGTCCCTGCCTTTTGCCCGTAGTCAGCTGGGATAGGCTCCAGCTCCCACTCCAACCCGAGTAAGGAAGAAGCAGGTAAAGAGAATGGATGGATGGGAGTTTATGCGACCTTTTGATATTTTGAAATGTTTTCTTATTTCTCAATTTTGAAAGCATCTTCGCTTTTCTGTACATCACTTTGTATTCTCTTGCAGGCTTTGTTCTGTGAATGTGTTACCGGAAAAAAAAAGAAGGAAAAAAAAACTATTAACTGTTGGACAATGAATATTTACACACAGCTGCAGTAAAATGTGCAATAGCTGTATAGTGTAACAAACTGCTCTGAACAGGAGGAGCCTGGATCTGCAGAGCTCCTGCCATCAAGCCAGGAATAACTCAAAGTCAAGATGCTTGTTCAAGATCAATTCTGCTACTCTTGCTGTCTACACTTCACACTGAGGCCCAAACTCATCAGCACAGAAGCCTGGTTCTGCAGTGTGCCTACATTCCTCATTAGCCAATGCTGATGTATGCATTACTACAGTGCATTCAGTGATATAATGTGGATGCAGAGAAATTCTCACCGGCTCAAATCTCCAGATAGACATTTAATTAAATATAATTCATAAGAAGGCAAGTTCTTTTTTTTCTCAAGAGGGGTGATTTCCATTGATTAAAGAACAGCTTAACTCTCTAAATATAATCATTGGGTTTCATTACATTTTTAAAAGTGGATTTCATGCTGAGATGATTGATGATGATTGATTTGAGCTTTTTACCTCATTTTGTTGCTCTTAATCTTTATGATGATGTTGTGTGGCAAACGGAAGATGCAAATGTACACCTAAAATATTCTTCTGGTCACATCTCCATATATTAATCATTTAACGTCAATGTCATGGTATAAACTGTGTCTCTGATGTCTCTGCAGTAATAACACACCTGTGACTTGATAAATTTTGGTAAGTTTACGGTCACTGTTATTTGCGATTGTGAAAAGTATCCTTTGTTTTTTTTTTTCCAGAATTTTTTAAACTCTTCTTTTCAAGAGCACTGAGTAAAGTCACTTTGATTTTGTAAATTGATTGATTCAGTTTTACAAGCCCTGGCCCATCTAGTTTACACTAGATTATATACTTTGCTTTTGTCTCTACTACAATGGAGAGTTTTGAAATCTTTAAAAATGTCTATTTAAGCAAAGTAAATTCCCTTAGCTGGTGCACCATATTCTGCTTACTGTATTTCAACCTCTAAAGATGTACCCACATTTCTAACAAAGTAGCAGGAAGCGCTACAATGCATTTAAATTTTACAGGCAGAACTTAAAGTGGGCCTGCAAGTGCGCTCTCTGCACCAGAGCTGTCATGCTCACAAATCATTTCCTTTCAGTCAAATCTGACTCCGGGACAGCTTTTTCAGCATCTTTGTCTGCTTGAATAGTTCTCTCTCCCCTCACAGCACAGCAAATAATCGCTCAAACAACAGAGAAGCTAAAAATGAAAGCGCGCCGTGTAAAGTGATACACAACATGTCAGGAAAACGTAATGGGAAAACTGCAGAAGAAAAGGGGCTTTAATGTATTGCTGTTGGCGATGTTGCGAGTGTCGTGCTGATTTCTGACACTGCTGAGCTTCTATGCAGGCATACATTTGTGTCTGAAAGGTGTTAGGGAGGCTCACGGATATGGAGTGGGGGAGAGGTACAGAAACAGTAGAGATTATGTGAATGTTTCGGCTGTAACAGTGCTATGTAAAGGTGCTGGAGCCACAGTCTTTCTGTTCTGGCAGTGATGAGAACTGCCACGCACCTGTCACTCACTCAGTTGCCCTGCATAGATTAGCGCTATCAGTTCAATAAAATATGCCTGCTCTGACACATTCACATACTGCACCGTTTTTGCTTCATAAACATACACTTAATATATGAATAGGCCTGTATTCCGAGAATGCCTGACTTGGCGGCCGGTGTTTGTGCAGCTGCTGGTCTCATATGCCGTATAGAAGGGGGTCTGATAATGTTACCTGTGTGGACGATGGATGCCTCTGCCCATTAAAATACAAAAGCCGCACTATACATTGCACAGATCGATTTGGCCAACTTCTGTTTCAAATGATAAGTCTCTTAAGACTTATAATTCAGATACAATGTATAGAGGCCTCCGTTCTTATTAAAGTACCCAAGGCAGTGGAAACAAGTGACTGAAAGGGAATTTGCATGGCCAATACTAAGGGTGACAGGGTAAATTACAATTTTCTCAGTCTTATCTCTTGCTCACTGACTGCAGATTCTAGAAGTTTTCGACACCACAACTTCAAATACTCCTTGCTCAGTAGTCATGAAACTGCTGCTTTCCTCAGGAAAATCTTTTGCCTGACACATGATTTTTTATAGTCTTTTCATGATGTATATATTCACAAATCCTCCAAGGAAGAATGTATGAATTAACCTTTTTTCTTTAAATAACATGCTATTTGTTATACCTTTGTCAAGTGTTTAACAGAAGTGTGCCCCTCTCAGTCCTTTACATTAAACAAGACTGTTTTAACTGAGCTGACATGGAGGGGAAATGAAGAACACTTGTGTGGTCATGTGGCCCCATTACCCCAACTTTCTGCTGTGTCCGCAGGTTCCCACTGAACAACTGAGCACGGACAGCATAATGCAAACTACTCTGTAATATTTTATGAGAATGATGCTTTGTAAGGGTGATGTCATGGTTTCATAATTCACGTTCACTGTGTGTTCTACCTGCACAGCCACCACACACTATGAAGGTTACGGGTTCAAACATGGTCTGAGGCCTTTCTGTGTGGAGTTTGCACATTATCCCAGTGTTCACTTGGGTTTCCTTCAGGTTCTCCGGTTTCCTTTCACAGTCAAAATACATTCACGTCAGGCTTATTAGAGACTCAAATATTGCCCATTGGGTTGAGCGTGTGAGTGAATTGGTGTGTGCGCCCTGCAAGGAATTGGTGAGCTGTCCAGGCTGTGTCCATGCCTTTTACCCAGAGTGACCTGGGACAGGCTCCAGTTCCCCCGCCATCATAGTGAAGAAGAAGCGGTATATATATAATGGGTGCAGGGTATTTTCCTTTGATCTTTGGGTATACAGGTGAAAAAGTGCAATGATTCTGTGAGGCTCTTGGGATTGTCAGTTCTAACATGCAGAGATTATAGAAAATTTGCACCTTGTGTTCACTGGCTTGTACACCTACTCTCGCCAAAAATACAGTTGAATGCATTAATGTAGACTGTATCAGCCAGAGGCGCGTCTGCATCTGTACAGCTAGATAGCTTGCACGGCTTCTGATGGCCCCTTTGTGTCACTGTTAGTGTTGAAGAAGGGTAAAAATAATTTTCCATGGACTCAGATGGTTTTTACTCTCAATCCAGTAACACAGTAAGATGACAGATGTCTCTTTATCTCATTAATAAATGATTTATACAGATGGTACAACATCATGAAAATGTCAAACATATTTCAGGAATGTTTAGAAAAAAATCATTTCATCAAAAGTGTGATTTATGCCTTTCTTATGGAATTTCTGGATTTATTTCCGCACTTTATTGCTCTCATTTATTTAATTGCTTATTAGGTAGTCTTATTTTGATGGCTCCCTGACAACTGAAATATATAAATTTACATGCAATTTAATAGTGTAGGTTGGTGTCGAATTTGTGTAATGCGTATCCAACAAACATAAGAACACATCTCATCGAAGAAAACCACGATGAAAAAAAAAAACAACATGGCTGTGAACTCAGTGTCCTTGTTCTGCCTCCTAGACTTTATCTTATGGGGAACATAAAAAGCCACCGCAAGTCAGTAGCAGCCGTTGGGTTTTAGCATCCTCCTATAATGTAGCTGTTTCTGTGCTCGCTGATTTATATCTTCAGGCATCGCCACATTCTTCCTCTAAAGAATAAAGGGAAAGGCATTACCAGCAGGGATGGGCTTCTTTAAATAAAACTTCAGGAATACTATCTCCTATCCAAAGTGCAGGTAATATGCTAGTCGGCTCAGCAGAACTTGTTTGAAATCTCAGCTACGCGCATGACAAACTGAGTGACTGTGAGATTTAATCTGAAATGACTGAGGAATGCTCTGCTTTACTCTAAAACAAACACAAAATGCACTCATTTCATGAATGTTAAAGCACTTTGACGTGACCTAACTGCTGTTATGTGAATGGCCAGTTATTGCATACTGTTTTACTGTTTACAGCACATGTTAACTGTTTATAACCTCAAAATAATAGATTAATCTAAACTAAAGACATCCAGATTGACACAAAATCAGAATTATTGATGTATCACAAAATGCATTAACAAATAATGAAATACAAATGGATATACGGAAACACAACAACAAAACAGAAACCAGATTGGATACGTCTGAAACAAGAAAAAATATTCCTGGAGCACAACAGGGGACAAAAAAAAAAACGCAAAAAGAAATTGCATGCAAATTCCAATTGTGAAGCATCTGCCAGCACAAAATCATACATTTTCTAGCCCACTGATATTTGGATCAGTTATAAATTAGAGCAAGTATTTCAAATTTGGAGCAAATATTTCAGATGCTATTGCTTAATTCTGTTTCCCATTGTGCTGTACATGCAAACTTAGATTAGATTAGGTTGAAAAGTGTGGTGTGAATGTGTATATGTGTGTGTGTCTGTATGAGCATGTGTGTCCCTGGGAGAGCATGTGTACAGTGTATGTGTGTGTGTGTGTGAGTCAGCGCGTGTGTGTTTGAGCGAGTGTGTGAGAGTGCGCATGAGTGTGAGCTTGTGCGTGCGAGCGTCTGTGTGTGAATTTACATTAAAATGCTTAGTGGCTGAGTGAGCTTTAAGCCTTTCTATCCTGTCTATGGTTTCACAGGCACGCAAGTCATAAGACATCCTCTACAATGTATGATCTTTGCTGTACTATTGAAGATAGCTCCCACAGTTTTCCCTCAAACAAGCTTGTTTTCAATTTTCACCCTCATCCTCCATCTTTGTTCAGGATATCAGACTTTTCCCAATCCCAGTTTTAGAAACAGATCTAGTGGCACAACTATTGGCTTCCACTTGGTTCAGCAAAATTAAAGTGTGGCAGATAATTAACAGAATAACATTTTGCTCAAAACATTGTGCAGTGGCACTGAATTGCTTTCAAAACTTTCATAGTAAAAAATAAGTTCGAATATTTGCTGGAGTTCACTTGTATTGGTGTTTTGTGCATTTTTATGTTGACAACTGAGCAATATTGAACTTGCCAACCACTATATATCAGATAACTTATTTATTAGAGATAATGCAATATCAGAATTCTCTCTTTTTCTTCTATTATTGAAAAGCCTGTCAGAATGTTCATAAGACGAATAATGATGTTGATTGAGCTTCTAAGCATGCAATATATCTCAACAATGAGCACAGAGCCCTTCGGCACATCAGTGTCTAAACCATGGAAACATCTGAGGGAGAAAATAAATAAATAAAAAATATGCACTTTTTCATCTTGAAAAGCTGATCATTGATTTTGAAAGACTGAACTCCTTGGAACTTGGAAGTCACTCGGGGACAAAAATAACTTGCACTTGGGTAATTCCAGGACCCAGAATTTTCATCTACAAATTATTCAGCGAAAGTGCGTCTGAGGGAATGTTTGCAAATTCACTGCGCATGGTTTCTGAGCCAGTTAGCTCTCTGACCATCACATTAAGCACACAAAGAAGCATAAAAAGTCATGGAGCCATGGAGCACTGCTATTTCACAAATAGCGCCTTGGCTGTCAGGACTGATGTCATTCCCCTAGACTTGCCTTGCAGTTGCCTTTTGCTGAACGGTCCAGCATAGATCTTTCAGGACTGTGGTTTATTGTGGTTTCAAGGAGCTTGCACCGGATCTTATCTGTTGCAAATGAAACTGCCAATTTTGTTTCTCATTGGCAGGAATATGGTCTAGCATTTATTTGTTCAGTTTCACAAGAGGGAACCAGTCCTGTAATATTGGAGTTCAGGTGATTTATCTGCTGATGTGCACAATGCCTCTGATGTGCCTGGAAACTCAAGGCAGGACATTGTCCAAGCACTTGCTCAAAATTATGGACAAATGCAGTGTGGTTGCTGTTTATAAAGACAAGGAAGAAAATGTTGAACAATTATATAAATGCACTAGCGCTGGCTGACAAGGTGAAAATAGGTGATGCACAAAACATCCCTTAAAACTGATGATTGGTCTTAGCCTGTTTTCTGATGAACAGGTTTTAGAAAAATTAGAATAATCAATCTGCCAAGTGCACTTTTACCATCCCCATTAGCAGTGTTTCCCATAGAATTTTTGGAGAAAATGGGGGCACATGTGTGGTGGCAGACTGATATCTGGGGGGGGGGGGGTCATTCTCATTTCGTTGAGGGGGGGGGGGTTGGGGGACAAACATTCTCATTATGCTGAGCGGCGGGGGTGATGCTCATGTTATTGAAGGGGGGGAGGAGGATTGCGCTAATTCCGCGTCTTCCAGTACCTTACTTATTTTCCGTTTTTTTTTTTTTTTTAAACATGCACATGTATTATCAACACTCGGCAATTGCGCATATTGAGACTATAGCGGGGGTAAATTTGACTATGTCGGGCCCAATGTACAACAATGTATGGGAAACACTGCCATTAGCTTTTAGCACATCCTGCAATGCAGGCTATGGAACTTGCACTTCATGATTGCCTAAAATTAACACAATGAAAACTAATTTTAGCTACATGCATCCACAATTTTGATGAATGTCAATTGAAATGTCCACAATGTTTGTGGTCAAATAAAGTTTTTCTTTCTTGTCCAGCCTAAATGGGGTGAAGTGCCTGCACCTGATAGTATCAAATATTTTTTGAATTAGCATATTGTCAATCGGAGATGATGATTGAAAACAGGTCAAAACTATTCAGTTTTAAGAATGTTTTGTGACCCCACTGTTTTCAGCCAAAGAGCTGTTGAAAAAATGCACGTATACATTGCTGTGCTGTCATAGATGAACTTAACATTTACATATGCCACGAAGGCTTTTTACATGAATATATACATTTTCATAGAGTGTTTTCATTGATTGATTCCGGTATTGATCTGCATACTTATTTCCCATTCTCTGCTATATACCACAAACCCATGATTCTGTGCGTTCTGCCCAGAATTATGTCATCCTAAACATACCCAGTTGTAATCAAATCTCTCAATCATTATTCTGTTGCATAATCATTTTACTTACATAACTACTTTGAATATAAAACGCATACTGCAGTTAGGATCAGATGTGAGTGAATTCTGTTTGGAAAGAATACAAAGCAATTTCATGTATGAAGCTACCTGTAGGTAATAGTTAAAGGGCGTGCACTGTCACAGAGAACCATGCAGGAAATATTTGAGGAAATGGCTCACATTTGATCAATAAGCATCCTTCTTTAGTCTTTCGAGAAGTGGCGGTGTTCATTCTTGCATATCAAACACTTCAGCAAAAGTAGTAATTGCATTAATGAGTTTTTATTGGCTGAAGAGCCAATGTTGATTGAATTTAGGCCTACTGCTAACATTTACTACATAACTATGGCTTTTTGAGATCCAAATTCTATAAAAAGTAAATCTCAGACGCAGGGCACGTGATGATTTTAAGTTTTTGGAGTGTGAATTGACAGAGCTGTAAATAAATTCAAACAGCTTGGCTCAGTGTTTGCCTCCCCTGTTAAACTGCAATATATTTTTGGCTGTTCCCCAGAATTGATCTAAGGGCATTTTAATTATTGCACACAACATGCAGTTATTTAACTATTAAGATGGAGCTTGCTTATCAAGCCTGAAATGCAATCTATTAGGAGATTTTGGTTATACATACTGCAGTCATGACAACCTTCAAAAATACGTGACTTGCTGCACTTTTCTTATTTTCCAAATTTTAGTTTAATGTGCTTTTCAGTAGTGTTCAATGTTTTGCTGTTATACATTTTATCTGCCAATGTTTGATATGCATTCATTAAATGCCCAGGTTTATTATGGGTTTTGAGAATTTTGGCGCTTTTGAGTTGTGTAGCAGAATGAGAGTTGTTTTGCTAAATCATTCATGGCTTCCATTTCATAAGCTCCTTCATGCACCAGTGCAGAACATAATGTCAATCTCTATGTCTGTAAACCACAACAACTTGGTGTATTTCAACTGGGGCAGAAAAATACCAAGTTACCTGTTTGGGTCTGAATCACTTGGGTGACAGTGTTTTCAATATGCAACAATGTTTTCATTTAACTGGTATCCCAAATTCTCTTTATAACCTTTATCAATGTTTCATTAATGTGCTTAATTAGGGGTCCCCACTTTCAAGTAAAGTAGTAGTTCACAATATTTAGAATATACCTATACCTATTGATACCTATAATATTGTTAAATCCATTGAACGAGAAATTTGATGTGTTCTTAAAATTCAAACTGAGAGGGTGGGCAGGGGAGAGGGTATTTCAATTTCATTAATGCAGTCTTTATCTCTTGCTAATCTCACCTAACTATGAAAACCAGGCACCACATTATCATGTTGAATTTGACTCCTCAGACTTCAGTGATTGAATTCTCCAACTTCTGTGAAAACTGGATCAATAAACACAAAAGAGAACATTGTTGCTGTATGGAACATAAGTAACAAAAATAATAATAATTTTTAAAAACTTACCTTCGGTTATAAAAACCTACGAAACCCAGATGAGGACACTTTGCCTGCATTGTTCATTTTCCTGCAGAACAAGCACAGTTTTCAAAGGTGTGAAAACAAATGGATTAAAAAAAAGCATTGACATTTGGAAGCATTCGAATTTCATCAGTGCCATGCTCTATATATTTGTTTTCTTGAAATATTCAGTTAAATTTTTTTTTGGCACAGTTAATGAAAATTTTAAAATGACAACAGCAATAAGTATTTTACTATCATTTACAATACGGTCAGAGAACACATTTTTTAGGGATGTTTAACCATTACTCTATGCAGAGATAATCCAGATTATTGATATTTTGGAGATATCTGGGTAGCACTGTTGCTACTCAGCAAGAAAGTCATGGGTTAGAACCCTGCTTCTCCATGTATATGTGTGGGTTTGCCCCGGGTACTCCAGTTTCTTCTCACAGCCCAAAAACATACATGCCGGGCTAATTGAAGACTCTAAATTGCCTTTAGGTATGAGTGAATGGTGTGTACGCCCTGCGATAGATTGGTGCGCAGTCCAGGGTGTGCCCTGCCTCTCAGCCCATAGTTGGCTGTGATAGCCCCCCGGCTCCCCCTGCGATCCTGATGAGGAAGAAGTTGTTTAGATAATGGATGGATTTATGTCCTTGGGTTTCCACTTATGGACTACTCTCTGCAGGTCAGAGCACCAGACTTTGATGGTATTAAAGCCCAGTGACTGAAATGGCCATTTCAGGACACAAGGTTTTTTGTTGTTGATGTTTTTATATTTTACTTATTCATTTATGCATGGATTTTGATGTACCCTTGTCTTCTATCTTCAACTGGAAATATGTTGTGATCATGTTTCAGGCCATTAGCATCGAGCATAGACAACCAGATTTTCTGCCAAAATTTTCCAGTAGTTCATGGCATTTATTTTGCTATTGGTCTCGGAGCTAGTGCCCAAATAACTCTTGCAGCAAAACAAGCCCAAAACAACAACGACCAAGCACCATATTTGATTGTACATTTAAGATGCTTCCCCTTGTATGCATTCCTCTGCCACTAAATTTGCCGATGGTGCATATGGATGAAAATTCTTATCCACATCTCATTTGACAATGTGCTCTCCAGGGATAGTTCTCATGATGTTTTACAAACTCCAGATGCATGGAATAGTTTCTTGTGCTCATTACGTACAAGCTTTCTTCATGCAACCATTCTAAAAGGTTTATGGAGGGGGCATGTTGTGGTTTTTTTTTATTGTCCTTTTTCTTTTGACTTGGTGACCCCAGAATGCAACCAATCGCTGTACTTCATAATCATGATTCATGCGGTCTTTACGCTGAAAAATAACTCCATGCTCTGCATGTTTATCTGTTCAAGTGCTGTGACATGAATTTTGAGGCAGCTCAGTGCACAACTAGTTTTATCACTTATTTTCCCTGTTGTGAACTCTTTTGACTAAAAACAGTAAAGCAGTTGGCAAGTCTAGCCATTTTATTTTCTTTAAAGTAAGTTATTTAACACTTCACCACTGATGTTGATGCAGAACTGAGGCAAAGGCAGATTGTGCCGTGATTTTTAAAAACATATTTCACATGGATGAATAAGGCTTGCACAAACAGTGCTATCCCTCGCTTTCCCTGACAAAATGTAAGTTCCACCAGTAGATGGAGCAAATAAGTTGTACTGAGAGTTAATTAAAAAGTCCTGCTCAATTCTGTCAGACATCTACGGGCAGCCTTCTGGCCATATTTTAGAAGACCCAGATTATTCCCAAAAACTGTCATCATTTTTCAGAGCTGCATTGCGCACCGCTCATTTACATGTTGATGACCTTTTTGTCAACTGACCAGTGAACAAGCCCCAGCTGCTGAATCCATAAAGATGTGCAATGTAGGTCCTCTGACAGTCTGTGAGATTGTGTGCCTGGCGAGCTAAACTGGACCTGGCAGATCTGTGTGTTGTGTGACAGTGCTCAGGGAACTGTGAGTAGATAAGCCTTTCCATGCAGTTACATGAATACTGACATAACTGCATGGAAATAAACACACTCATGCACGTGTGGGAACACAGAGACACACATGCAACACATGCTAGCACTCGCCATAGCCTAATACAGTCATTTATGTTTCATAAACATCACTACCTCTATTCTATACACTAACCCAGTTAAGTTGAGCGTTCACCTCTAATTTCAGAAGTGTTAAACCTCTCTTTTGTATGAATTTAATTTATTCTAAAAGAAGATTATGCATCATGATCATCATTCATGAAACCCAATGAGATTCAGAACATTTTGTGCATTGGCTCTGACAATTTATTCTTTTCACAAGGTCATTTGCTGGCAGGAACAAGAGGTTTCGCTTTGAGCGTGTCTGCATTCCAATACATCTGTTCCCCACCGCAACAGCTTGTGTTCTGTCTTGCATCTTTATTTGTGGTTTTGGTCAAAGTTTTGTTTTTTTTATTGATTACTGCATATTACTGTCAACATGTACCCATCCATTTCACCCCTGGTGACCAAAGATATACAAAGATTGTTCATCAAATCAAATGTATGGAGGGAGAAATCAGTCTATGTAACTAGAGCTGCTCATTAATTTGTCAATATGCAATTCAACTTTCAAATTCACATTCTGTCTACTGATTTTCTACATATATACGTGTTTAATATTGTAGTTTATTATCTCATTGCAATGTTAGAAGTCTGAGTGTAAAGTTCACTTGCATCTAAAAATTGCTTGCTGTGTGTGCAACCTCAATTCCACGAGGTTTGGGTTAATTGGTAAACTGAAAATAACAAAATTAAGTGATTTGTAAATTATCTTTATGCTATATTTATTTGAAAGCTGCACAGTGTCACCCGATTAACTGAGTGGATTTTTGTAAATATTCACAACTTACAAATTTGATGCATGCAACACAATCCAAAACAATTCAGACAAGGGAGTGGAATGACTGAAAAAACAGCAGAATCTTCAAAAAAAAAAAAAGTAAATAAATAACAAAAGATCCAAACAGGTTTTTTTTAACAGTTAAAGGGGGCAGTGACATGGCTGAGAATGCGTAGTGGATGCTGATCGCTTATCAGAAAGATTGTTCAGCTGTCCGCGATCCCCGCTTTAGTCATAGATATAAAACAATCTCCTGTTTTATTTGTATTGTATTACTACGTAACTTTGATCTTTCATGATATAACTCCGAATACAGTGCCTTGAAATACCTGCTGTATCGCTGCTCTTTTGTTTATTTTCTAACATACCACATGAAATCAAATACAAGCCCATTTCCAAAAAAGTTGGGACGCGGTTTAAAATGTTAATAAAAACAGCATGCAATGATTTTCAAATCATTTGAACTTTATTTGAAAATAGTACAAAAACAATGCATCAATTTATCAGATACTAACAGCAATATAAAGTTAAACTATTAATTTCCACCAGTGACAAACTTGGAAATATTGGCTGATTTGTTCAGATTTACTATGCATCCTTTACTGTGACAGTGCTCCTTTAACAGATGAGTCCATTATAATTTAGGTACAAAATGAGCAGACCCAAAAAAAATGACTGGAGAGGTGATATTACACTATTGTGAACATGCACCTGTCCCATCTTCATTGGAGACATCACATTTCGATATAGCTACTATTTCGAACCCAAGCGGTATGGCCTGTAAGAGAGGCTTGTCCCTCTCTGACTGACTGAGTGACTGACTTAAATACCTTGTTAAGACATACATGCTCACTGACAAGTCTGTGTGCTATCATGCCTCCTAATGCTGGCCCCACGCTGGAGGATAATCAGGCCAATTTTGGACTCTCCCGACAATTGAGGGGGCATTCCTTATACTGGGTTGTTTGGAACCGATTATCGGCCCAGATAATCCTGTAGACTCAGGGATTCACTGACGTAATCTTTACGTTCCCTGGAGGCTTGGACCTCCTGGATTCCAAATCATAAATATCAATTTTGTTTGATATTTACGATTCGGAATCCTGTACAGTGAAAGGAATAGTGACTTAATGTTTAGCAGAGATCTGCAATAGCCAGTGAGAGCGAGGTGACCAGGGAGGATGAACAACATCAACCAGATGTTGCTTATTTGTTTACAACTGGAACATGGCAGCCAGCTTCAAGGTGTTTGTTTTTCTCAGCCATGACTTCATCCAGTCTTTGCTTTTTTTTTTCAGTGAAAAACATAGCACGCATAAGTGCTGCTAGCTGACGATGAAAACAGTCCGCCTCCATGTTTATTCAACATGAAGTCATGTTGGTGGGCCAGTAGGTGACGGTCTTTCCTCTGGTCAAATAACGCCCAAGGCACACCACACTGTGGGAGGAGTCATTTTTTGGGTGAGACAGTAAACCAAGGTCCTGACTCACTGTGGTCATGAAAGATCCCATGACTAATGTAAGCGGTCCTCTGGTGTCCTGACTAAATTCCCAAACTGGCTTTTTCAACCTGGCACTTAATCGTCTCCTGATCTTATTGGCTATGAAAATTGTCTACGCCCTCTCCACCTCAGCTGATGTATGAACATTCTGTTGCAAAATGACTGCTGTGCATCAACCAGGTGGGTGTAACACATTTTTAGTAGTTTTGTGAGATACTCCCATATGACTGTTAAGTGCTTTGAGTGTCTTTGAGAAAGTGCTATATAAAGGCAATGTTCATTCATTCATCCATTCATTCATTCACTCATGTTTGATCACGAGTTTCCATGAGATCCCAAGTCCCTGGAATTGGCAGACTGAAATTTTTCAGGGTATGCGCTGTATGCAAGTGGTCTTGTGTCTTGACTGAATTAACTTGCAAATGTGTTCTTATGATTAATATGATGAAAATCAGTAGCATTTGCCGTCATGGCTGTGCTATCCCACATTTTTTAAATCGTTTAAGATCTGAAAATCTTGTTATGCGGAGCAGGCATTAGTTGATAAGAAGTGCCTCGATCAGTCTCTGTAAGTGTACAAGACAGTAGTTGCATCGGGTCTTCTTCAATCAACACTCGGTAAGCATTTGGGAACTTATGAGACCAACTGCTGTAGTTTCGAAAAGCAAAATGTTTTCCCAGTGTTGCTTCATGTAGGATTTCAGCTGCTCAGTACTTTGCAGCCTCCTTTGTCATATTTTTAGTTTCATAACGCGCCAAATATTGTCAGTGGGCAGCAGATCTGGACCTCTTTTACTACAGAGCCATGTTGTTGTAATATGTGCGGAGTATGGTGTTTGGTGTGGCCTTGCTGAAATAATTAATTCCCTTAATTAGCCATCTGGATGGCAGTACATGTAGCACCAAAACTCGTATGTATCATTCAGCATGAATGGTGTCTTCACTGATGTGCAAGTTATGCATGCTTGGTGCACTAATGCACCCCCATACTATCATGGATGCTGGCTTTTGAATTGTTTGCTGATAACAAGCTGGATGGCCCCCTCTTCTTTAGCCTAGAGGATGTGGCTTTCATGATTTTCTAAAAGAATTTCACATTTTGATCAGTGAAACCACAGGGCAGTTTTCCACTTCGCCTCAGTACATTTTAAATGAGCTCGGGCCCAGAGAAGCAGGCAGTGTTTCTGGATCTTGTTTATACTGTATATGGTTTAATCTCTACATGGCAGAGTTTTAACTTGCATTTGTGGATAGAGTGACAAACTGTGTTTACTGAGAATGGTCTATTTTTCCTGGATTGCCGCCTGAGGACCTGGAAATCATAATCATTCAAAATTGGATTTTGGCTTTGTCCCATTTTTACAGAGATTTTGAATTCTGAATTCTCAGAATCTTTTAATGATGATATGCACCAGTGAGGATAAAATCTCCAAATTCTTTGCCATTTTAAGTTGAAAACGTTATTCTTAAATTGTTGAATACTTAAATTGTTGAAAACTATTTCCCCATGCAGTCTTTTATAGAGTGGTTAAGTGCTTTACTTATGAAAGTACCTCAGCTGCCATATTGCAGTGGCCTCATTTCACAGTATACTGCCACAGCTATAGTATCTTTGGAGTTAAAAGTATCTTCCCACCATTACATAGAGGATCTCACTAGCATGGTGGTCAAATGACTGTGTAGTACATGGTTGTTATCTCACTCTGGTGACAACACTTTATACTGTCATAGAGACAAGCATGTGGTATGAAGTATATACTAGTGCATTATGCAGCATACAGTAAAATATGCCATTCTGAACACATCAGCTGAATTGGATGACCTAGACATTCAGCAGAGCATCGCAGTTTCTGCCTCAACGTGTTTCACCTGGCAGACAGGTTGATTACTACTCTAATGTATGGTGCAAAGTTGATGTCACACCTCAGCAAGACTTGTGACCTATGGCCATTATCATCAAAGCTTTCCCATTACCTAAAGAACGAAGACAAAGGAATGAAGTCGTACGTGCATGGATAAGCAACCATGGCACACTTCACAGAGTTAAAAAAGTTGCCTTCTGAATGCAGTGAAGCTTTTCAAATTGTGCTCGTCAATTATTTTCTTTAAAAACAGAAATATGTGTACTATATTTATCAAGCACAATGATTTTACAGTGTCATACATATTTCTTTGGAACCAAAAAAAAAAATACTATTACAATGCAATACCAGAGTTTGTGCCTCTAAATTTTGTTTCAGCACCGCTTAGTATTTTGATAATGGTGCATTTTTCAGTTGTCGCAGTAGTGCAAGTGCCACCAGTGGAAAAAACTCTACAGTACTGCCACGTTAATTTGTCAAACTTACAATATAGCATTTACAATATAGTATGTGTTTGTTCCATGCATTGATATAGGCCAGGGGTGGCCAACCCTGGTCCTGAAGAGCCGCAGTGTCTGCTGGTTTTTAGTGTTACTCAGCACTTGATTGATGAATTAAAGCAGTTGATTACACACTTCACTTATCTCACCTGGTGTCTTAGGTTTAAATCGGGCCGAGAAAACCAAACTCAGCACACCCTCTCGCTATACCAGACTAGCGTTATCTACCCCTGCTGTATAAACTTTTATCTGTTT
This sequence comes from Gymnothorax javanicus, assembly GCA_029692085.1. NCBI lineage: Eukaryota > Metazoa > Chordata > Actinopteri > Anguilliformes > Muraenidae > Gymnothorax > Gymnothorax javanicus. The sequence goes on along the minus strand of CM056202.1, from coordinate 43,985,229 downwards.
ATATATAGCATAGTTGTAATGCAGACAAAGTAGAAGTACAGATACTTCTACTTTGTCTGCATTACAACTACGCTAAATATCCAACCACATTGACAAATCTTGGTTAACACGTAGATTGCTGTCACAACCTGCAAGACTGCTTAATTGGCTCTAGGAGTCTTGTGGGTTGTTCCTGCTAATTGCTTGATTGGCTCATTATGACCAAATTAAACCTGAGACACCAGGTGAGATCAGTTAAGTGAGTAATCAACTACTTTAATCCATCAATCAAGTGCTGAGTAACACCAAAAATCAGCAGCTACTGCGGCTCTCCAGGACCAGGGTTGGCCACCCCTGATATAGGCCCTTGTTTGTTCATACATGAACATACGGTCATAGCAAGCTGACACAAGATACAATTCAGGCTGGAAGTTACTATCAGTCTTCCATCAGAGACAATACGATTTATGAGCTCAGCCTTCTGAGAATATGTCCGTGTATAATGAACACAGAAAAATTTACTTAATTCTTACAGCCTACTATTTCCACATGTTCCTTAATTTGCCTGACCCACAGGGTCCAGCTTAAAGAGGGGGTTGCATGGTTCTTGTTTTCAAAAGCAATAATACTAATGAGTTGAAACATTACATATTTTGTCTTTGTACTTTTTTCAATTGAATACAGGTTAAGAGGAATTTGTAAATTACCGCTTGCTGTTTTTTACGACCAAAACGCAGTCAACAAATGCAAGAGCTAACCACAATGCGGAAAACAAAATTGGGTGTATCTAACATCAATTCAGTAATTTTGTGACAGGACGCGATAGTGCAACAGTACCGCTGTTGCATTAAAGGGTTGGACTAAGATTAACTAATTACCTGTGGGCGTGGTGGGGGTTTGGTTCCATTAAAGCTGATCAAATTAGTCGCTTTCAGTCCCTTTAAAACCAGTGTCTTAATGCCATAGCGAACTGGCAATTTCGTCTGATGAAGTACAAACATCTAAATGGCATTACCGCTGCCTCCATCAGTCCTCTGAGAACCATGGTCGAATGTAATAGCCTAAGGCATGGAGGTGTTGGGGGATCGAGGTCCATTTATCAGGTAATGCTGTTTGCATTAAAAGATATGGGTGATTTGAATTTGTTTACAAAGCTGCACCAGTTATATTAAAATAAGGGCGGGACAGAAGTTAATTATGAATATTTCCCCCACACAAAAAAATATTCACGTCAAAAAAAATCCCCCTTCACCCTCCCCTTCTCATTAGACCTCACCACCATTCTGTAGGTTTTATTTATAGGGTACCTGACAAAGATGAAAATGAAAGGAAATGTTATGCAAACAGCTCCGCTGGCTGCTATTCAGTCCCATGAAACTATCACAGAGTGACAGTGTTTGCATTAAACGGTGGTTTGGGTGGGTAAAAATGCAAACAAGGCCATGCCTCCAGTCTTTCAGCTCACCAGTCTATTAATACCTGGACCGCATTCTCAGCCCTGCAATCATGGTATGCAGCTGTTGTTCATTTCCACTGTGTGGTAGTGTTGGACTATTTAAGACCGAGCTTCGCACTTAATCTTTGCGAAGTCTCGTAAGCCACATGCCTCTGTTTAACCTCAAGTCTTGAATAAGTCCCGCATTTTAGCGTGTTGATATTCTAACTTTTGCCCTTAGCGCTGTTTATTGTTAATGTCAGCACTTTAACTTAATTATCAGGAACCTTGTTTCCTTTTTCTTTTCTATTTTGGAAATACAATGTTACGGTAGCTCAAGCCCGGTGTCTGTATTACTGATTATATTATTCAGGAACCTCAATTCCTTTATTGCTTTGTATTGCATCATAGGTACCTTTCTGCTGTGCCAAAGCCATATTAAATACAACCACGTCCATCCTTGCACCTGAATCCAGTCCTCAACTTCCTGTCCTCCATGCTCATCACCAGTGCGTGAAGCACAACCCTTACAGGCGAAGGCGATAAATAAGCCATTCGTGAAGAACAAAATTCTGCATAATTCTACTGACGCATGCCTTTCCGTTTGTGAAGGCAAGAAAATAGAGCCCATTGTCCCAAATCTTTTTGAACTGTTGTGCAATCGTGCAGCACCAGTGGATCTCAATGTCAGAAGAGACACATGGTTGAATTTAGTTAAACAGTATTACCTCCTCCTTCCGAACTGGAGGTGGACTATGGGAAATGTGACCTGAACATCTCAGACTCTTAAAATCATCCCTTTCTCTAGGTTAAGTTGTTTTTAGTAATGTCACTGTATTATTTAATTCCTTCAAAAACTCACTTGGCACAGTTTTCATGAAAGCTCACAAATTGTAATTACTAGAGTTAACAAGCCTTTGAAAAATCTCAAGACCCAAAATCACAGTTTAAGACCTATAATTGAATATACCACACTCTAATGAAAGCAGAGGCCTCTGTCCCACCATGTTGATGTGTAAGCTGTAATAAATTCAGCCTGAATGATTTATCTTTACTGGCTTTTCTATTTCAATTACTTTTGCCGTTTCCCCTGAGTTTCTTCTCTTGATGTGAACATGTTGGTGAATTTTGTTCGGCACCATAAGGAAACAGTGGTGGCTCTCTGGTAGTGTCTAAAAATGTTTTTATTGTATGGAAAGGCATGGCTTTAATATTGTAATCTTTTATGATTTTGCTATTGCCATGCATGTGACAATGAAATCGACAGAACCATAATCCCATTCAAAACACATTTACTTTAAATGGTTTTTTCTGTCACAGTCTATGTAAAGTAAATACTGTCATAATCACACACTGCAGTAATTTGCTTTTGCTTTTAGAATATATACTACACTGATATACAAAGTAAAACACTACGTAGTCTTCAGCAGAAAGACAAGCTGACTTGATTAAAAGGAATAAAATATTAACCTAAAGATAAAAAGTTTACGTAAATGATTCCTTAATTAACCCCTCTGTGTATAATGGACACCAACTGCTGCAACTAAATTCCAAAATTTAATTGTTAAATAATTCTGTGGATTGAATTTCCAAATGAGACAAACGTCTTACTTCATTGTAATAATCTTTACAGTCTTTTTGTCAGAAATCCTAAGTCATTAAGCCTTAAATAGGGACAGGAACAACAGGCCAGGATTAGCATTATTTGGGATATGCATAGGGGGGTTAATAATTTCAGATTTCAGTTTGGAGTGCTTTTTTCCCTGTGGACTTTTCAGGCAGTATATTGACTTTGTTTGTCTGAAAGGTTTTGACCAACTACTCTTTAAGATTGTGTGCGCATGAATAATGATTTATGGCCAACATCTGTATTTTTGTGGCTGCATTCATGAGAGACAATGGCTTCGGCAAAGTAGGCTACATTAATATTAATTAAAATTTCACAAATTGCACTATGGCTCTGTCATGAAAACAAACATTATTACTTTTGTCATTGTTATCTCAATTTTTATCACAGCTGACAAGTCGTAATGCATGGCTGTTCATGATGAATCAACTTGGATAATTGAAAATCTATTCCGATTCCAGCTAATTAATCCCAAATTCCTGGCAGGCGTATATAATAAATGCTCAATTGTGACACTCAAGATGAAATCTCTGATTATTTCTATGAGAACTGCCACATTTAAAATGTTCACATGTTAGATCTGAAAAGCAGTTGGAGATGATATACGACAGAGAATAATCCTTTTCAGAATCTTATCTCTAATCGAGTTATTGCTGATCTTACCTGGATAACAAAAGATTTATGACCCTTTGATCTGCATAAGAACATAGAAGAAAAGTATTCATTTTGGACACACTAGGGGATTCACTCATTAAACCTAAAGCAGATTGTGTCTTTTCCAGTAAATCAAGTTTTCTCCAGGCTGACACAGACAATGTCCAGTACAAAATCTTGTTGCAGATCATCATCATTTGAGGCCTTCATTAAATCAGGCAGGGCACCGTGGGCCATAAATCGACCGCTGAGGGACTCACAGGGTGCAGTGCATGATGAAAAATAACTGATGTTTATTTCTTCCAGGATTAGCACTAGTAAACAATCCCAAACCACATGTCTTGATCCAGTACTGCATCATGCCTGTGAAATATCCAAGGTGAGGTTTACAGTCTTTAGAAAATACTTTCCACAAAGATGATAAATCAACTTTAATGCAAGCTCTTTGTTTTACTGCTGTAGTTATGAATTGAGCCTCATAAAGCTATCTGAGATGCTGTGTGTGGAAGGTGCCATGATAGCAGTATAAATATCTATACCTACATGTATTAAAAAATGTATTTGTTGTAGAGTTGAAATAATTCATTTAAATGCATATATACATAATGAACGTATTGATGCTGACTATTTTTATTTCTTCAACTGTTTGAATTAGCTACGGCAGTAATAGATAAGGCACATACATTAAGGAATGTTAAGCCCTGCAGTAATAGCTAATTACTATAAAAATAAGAGTTTATTATAACTAAGGATAGACCCACGAGGTTATTCATTTCAGTTTGCCTTTAATTTCAGTTTGCCTTGAGTATAGCCTTCTCTAATACACTGAAGTGTCCAGCTGGTTTGAGACTCCTGTTCATCCAATGGTACAGGAGTATCCTCTTTCCTCCGAATGGCTGCTCACGTGGCTGGGAGTTCTTTGCCTCATGATGACACAGAGACCACTGGGCATTCCTCATAGCAAGTCTTGCTGGTTTAGATGTTTCATTTAGCTATGTTCATTTGGCTTTAGGTTCATATCAATATCACTGTTTGCTCATTGGTGACGCTCTGATGTTAACAAGCATAAACACACTCACTAAATCTGTGAGTCATATAATTTGCAGCTAACGGTGACTTTAAACATAAATCTAGAAAATTCTATGGTTAAATTGAAAATGAATAATTGAAACGTATCAGTGAGTATTTTAAAAGTTTCCACAAGCAGCTTTGCAAGATTACAACTGATCAAAAACAAACGGTAACACTTTATTTTGATGGTCCCTCTGTAGATGCTCAACAAACAGGAAATAACGTGTCAACAACATAAAGGTTGACTCTCAACAAAGGATAATTTGTTGACAGTTCAAATACTATAAACAAACACATCATCACACCATCTACTAAGTGTCTTACATGCGACCTTAATCCTTCTGTTGACGATCTACAGTATGATGCTAATAGATGCTCAAGAAACTTTAACTTGAATATCAGCAGATGATCAGGGGAATACTTGGAGACGCTCAATAGACTATCAACAGTTCATCAACTGATGATCAGGTTAATATACGATGTGACGCCTGTAGATGTGCAACTGATTATGAATTTCGTTCCAGCAGATGATTAGGTGAACATTCAGGGGAACAATCAACTGACCATCAACAAAATATGAATAGATAATCAGGTAAATGTGGTGCCTGTATCAACATTCATCCATAGTGAGCAATTTATCAGTATTTGCCAGTGAAGTCAGTACTTGATGATGCAACACTCACTATCAAAAAATTGTCAATAGATGATCAGGTAAATACACAGGGTTATGTTTGTAGATGCTCTGCTGATATCAATAACATGTTGAATGATACTTTAATGAAAGTTTCTTGAGCGTCTCTTAACATTTCAATGTAGCTTGTCAACATAAATATTAAGGTAATGTCTAAGATAGTCAGTAGATAGTATGATGATGTTTTTGTTCGCACTATTGATCTGTCTACAAATCAACCTTTGTTGAGCGTCAACCGTTATGTCGCTAACATGCTATTTCTTGTCTGTTGAGCATCTACCAAGGACCATCAAAATAAAGTGTTACCAAACAAACTGTCCTCATTCTTTAGTTGATAACCTGTCAAAATATCACTTTATGGCAGCTAATACGGCCATAGCAGTGTGTCGTGTAAATCATTTCCAGATTTATCAAGGCTTGACTGCACCTGCATTAGTGTCTGCTGTGGGAACACTTTCAAGCGATAGGCCTACAGAAAATGTAATGATGAAGTATACTTATCCACTGTGAATAAGACCAATTTATTTATTTACGTTTTAAAAGTACATTTACTTGAGCTCTTATTGCACGTCAAGTAATTGTTTTACACCATCAATTATATGGGTTTTCTAATTCTAACAAATCATTTATTTTCCATGGCCATTTGTATTAATTTCTTCCAAATAAAAAATTCTTATAGTTTATCAATTCAGACAGAAATCATGAGTGGAGCATTGTCTTCAAAAAAAAAAAAAAAAATTACAAATTAACAAAAGCGGTAAACTTAACTGGAAAAAAAACGGCAAAAATGTTTAATAAATTTTTTCTACTACATACCCCATGTAAAATTTGGCCAAAAACATGCAGGCTCACTTTCATCCATGTTCTAGGTATCAGTTGCCAGAGACACATCAGCCTATAGATATGCAGTACAGTGTTTCCCAAAGAATTTTTGGAGAATATGGGGGCACATGTGTGGTGGCAGACCGATGTCTGGGGCGGATCATTCTCATTTCGTGGAGGGGGGGGGGTATGGGGTAGACAAACACACAAACATTCTCATTTTTTGAGCGGGGGGAATGATTCTCATGTTGTTGAAGGGGTTGGGGGGGACAGATGATTCTCATTTTGTTGGCGGGGGAGATTGCGCAAATTCCGCGTCTTCCAGTACCTTTCTTATTTTCAGTTTTTTTTTTTAAACATGCGCATGTATTATCAACACGCGCCAATTGCGCATATTGAGACTATAGTGGGGGTAAATTAGACTATGGCGGTCCACCATCCTCTTGTCAATGTAGGGGAAAAACTGCAGTATTATGAATATTCCAAATAGTCATTGTTTAATATTAAAGTTAAGTATTTTTAACGGCCTCTTTTATAGAAACATGCATTTAAATAAATTGATAAACATTATTTACGTATATGTTTTGAATTCAATGCCAGCTATATGTTTCAAAAAAGTTGGGATGGGGCAACAAAAGATTGGAAATGTTTTATAATGTTAGAAAATGCACCTGGTGGAACATTTCACAGCTAATTAGATTAATTAGAAATGGGTCAGTGACATGAATGGGTATGAAAGGAGCATCTTAGAGAGAAGTTCTCATTGAGCGCAATTTGGTACTGCATCCACAAATACAAGTTAAAACTTTACAATATAAAGCAAAAAACCATAAATTAACAAGATCCAGAAATGCTGCCACCTTCTCTGTGCCTAAGTTTATTTATGATGGCCTGAGACAAAGTGGAAAACTATCCCGTGGTCTGACCAATCAAAATCAGATTTTTTTGTCAGAAATCAAGGATGCCACATCCTCTAGACTAAGAAGGAGAGGGACATCTGGCTTTTTATCAGTGCACAGCTCAAAAGCTAGCATCCATGATTGTATGGGCGTGGATTAGTGCGCGTGGCACGGGCAACTTGCACATCTGTGAAGACAGCATTAATGCTGAACAACATATACAGGTTATATATACAGCCATCCAGACATCTTTTTCTGGTAAAGCTTATTTCAGCAAGAGAATGGCAAACCACATTGTGCGAGTGTTACAACATCTGGATCCATCATAAAAAAGTCTGGGTGCTAAACTGGCCTGCACGCAGTACAGACAAATCACTCACTGAAAAATTGGTGCATTATGAAACGACAAATGTGACAAAGGAGTTTGTAAAAGTGTTGAGAGGCTGAAATCTAAAATCAGGAAAGAACAACAAAACATTTTGCTTTCAAAACAACAGTGAGTGGTCTCTTCAGTTCCAAAACACACAGCGTGTTGTTGAAAGACGAAATGATTTAACAGAGTGGTAAACATGGCCCGGTCTCAACTTTTTTGAAAATTGTTGCTGGAATCTAATTCAAAATAAGCAGATATTTTTCAAAAACAATAACATTTCTCAGTTCCAACATTTGATATGTTGTCTTTGTACTATTTTCAATTTATTATGGAGTTTAAATTATTTGCCAATCATTTAAACTCCAATCAAATGATTTGCTATCATTTGTGTGGATATCTTTAGGTTGGACATTGGGCAGTGCTTTTTATGTGATTTATATATTGTTGCTATTGTCAATAAAAAAATTATAAAATGAATAACACTGCCTCCAGAAGCTTGTACAGTATGCAAAATGCATGATGGGTGCATCACTTCATGGGCCTCCTTTACTACACTTTATGCACCTAGTGGTCTGGAATAGGGTGAACCTGGACTCATCAGACCACATGACCTTTTTCCATTGCTCGACAGTTCAATCTTTATGGTCCCTGTTTAATTCCAATCTCGCGAGTCCCAATTCTTGTCGCATTGTGTGTGTGGAAATGCTATTACTTTTACCATTAAACATAGCCACGAGTTCTAGCACCAATTTTTAGGGATTAGACTTCAGCAAGCAATTTGATAATCTCCGATCATGATCATTCATGATTTTTTTCCAACCAATTTCTTCCACTAAATTGACAGTTCACCACTATCCTTTCAGGTTTTAATAATGCATTGGACAGTTCTCAACCCAATTCCAGCAGTTACAACAATCTCCTGAGTCGTTTTCTTTGCTTGATGCAGGCCCATAATTTGACCCTTCTGAAACAGAGTAACATCTTTTCCATGCCCCCAGGATGTCTTCCAACATGTTTGTTTCAGAAATAAGACGCTACTCGCTGCATCATTTAGCATTAAATAACCTATTGCTAGCTGAAACATATAAATTACTGCTGTAATTATCCAATGGAAGGTTCTAAACTATTTGCTTAGTTAAATCCAGAAGGTGATTTTTTTTTGGCCAGACAGTGTATTTGCATTATCAAACATATGATTGAGCATAGAATACATACATGCAAACTAAATTATCAGTGGCTTATCAATTCCATTGCATGGGACTTCACTGTACACTTCTGCCTTTAGATGCCACTGACAAGGTGCTAGGTCCATTTGTGGTGTGGAGCAATCTTGAAGAGTAAACACATCACCCAAGACTGCTTTTTATCTAATATTTTATACATTTATTTGTGAACTTGCTTGCCAGCTGGCTGCTCAGTTTCAAGTAAACAATCTGAATGACGGCTGAGAAAGAATGTGTTCAATGTGCGGCAGTAAAGAATTGCCCTTTCATGGGTGAAATATGACAACACAAACTGCATTTAACATTTACAGGGGGAAAAAATAGACAAATGTTGTTGTTGGATGACAGCAGGGTACATCTCGGAAACTATAACATCTTCTCAAAAGACAAAATTCAAAGTTTGGCCTGGTAGTGGTGGGCAAAGCAAGGGTATTGGGTCCAGAAAATCAATATGGGACCTCTAGGGTCCAGGAATGTTCGCAAAAATTTTTGCCTAATTCTCATAAGAACTGTTTGGTTGTTTTTTTTTTGGTTTTTTTTTTTTTTACATTTTTGAAAAATTTAAGTCTGGCCAAACAGTGGTGCTAAAGGAACTGTCATAGTGATACCAGTACAACACGGTTGCTCTTTTATGCGCCAACACTATCACAGTAAAGCTGATCTCATTTCAATTTGAACAGAATGACTGTTCGAAATCAAAGTTCCCTCCTCCATGCACTAGGAATGTTAACAACACATTTGACAGGATTCCTATTAACAGTGCTTGAGGAATTTCATTTTTAACAATGAAAAGTTTTCCCTAGTTGTGGTGCTACAGGGAAAGTGATAGGGTCAGCACCATCACTTCTGTACACCAGGAACAGTCACGGAAAGTTTGAAATGATTCGATCAAAACTGGCTGAATTATTATATTCAGAAACTTTAAATTTGGCTGAGCAATAGCCCACATGTAAAAATTACACAACCTCCACAATCAATAACTTCCTGCTCCATGCAACAAGAACTTTGCATTAAAACTGTTGAGTGATTGCATTCAGAAAAGTAAACTTTGCTGTGGCGGTGGCACAATAGGAAAGGCCGGAGGGTCTCACAAAACAATAGGGTTCATCTTCTGTGCACCAGGAATGAACACAAGAAGTTTTATGTGATTCCCATGAAAAAGTGTCCAAGTTATTACGCTAACATGTGGTGCCTGCAGCGGCATCCAAGGTGAAAACTCAGTTTGGAGGAAAAAGAATAATAAGTCAATCCAACTGTTAGGTGAAGATAAAGCATAATGATATTGATGCAGAATCAGAAACGTATGCAGTTCATTCATGCTTAGGAGGACTGTCAGATTAATGTTTTCAGTAGATTTATTGGATGCAACAGAACAAATCTTAGATGGAATCAGAGCAAAGCATACAAGCATTTCAGACCATTATTTTAGATTTTCACAACAGCAAAAAGATGAGTCTGGTGCATTTATAAATATGAATGTCGCTGCTAATGCAAAATTAGTCTTCAGCAGAAGAATGGTGGCTGTGTTTACCTGTGAACTGTGATAAATGTAGTAGCTCTAACAGTAAGAGAACAGCAGGAAAACTTTCATTAGCAATTTCTTGATAATATAAATGGCCTGCTCACAAAGTAAAGGTCATGTAGAATCAATATTTGTATGAAAATATTAATCAGAAATCTCAATTTGTTTAAAGAGGATCAAATGACCTTTATGCAACAGAAAATTGATTATTGCTTCTGAGGTTGCCATAGAAATAAATGTTTTCACTTGAAGGGAAGATCATTAGCAGTGTTAAATGGACTGCTTCTAATTTTCTTTGCTGAAAATCGCAACAGAAAACCGAAACTTTTATTTTGTATACACACGCTTACTGACCACTTTTCTGGGTACGCCTGCACATTAGTGCAAATGGTGTACTCCTCAAAATGGTGAATAATGTCACTGCTCAATACATCAATCATACTGCACATGGTGACATTGTTTTATTTTGTTGGACGAAAAATTTGAGTAGGTAAGATGCATGAAAAAAGCCACTTTGACCATTGTTCATGTGGTGGCTGTGGCCACGTTTCTGTATCTCAAAAACGCCTGTCCTCCTGGGACTTTCAATCCTCTCTTTATTTTTCAAAGAGATGCCATAAACAAATATATAAATCCAGTAAGCATCACTTCTGTGATTGAAAACACTCTGTTAATGATAGATATCAGAGGGAAATAAGTAGATTTGTTCAAACTATAGGGAAAGCAAACTCAGTAAACGTTAAGCAGTTGGGTTTCAGGAGGTGAGAGCCCAATCTCATCCCGACGCATCATATAGTGACGATACCTGGCCAAGCGTTGATATATGATGCAAAAGGAGTCTTTTTCGTCGTTATTTGAGGCCAGTTTAAAACAAACCCTACCCCCTAACCCTTAACCGTTAGCCCGAAACCCTACCCTAAGTGTCAAAAAAGAATGACAAAAGCCTCCTTTAGCGTTGTACATCAACGCTTGGTCAAGTAGTGTCAGTATTTGATGACTCAAGATGAGAATGTGTTGGAGCAGAAGAGTACACAAGGTTTCATTCCTGCTAAGAACACGAAAATAAGGCTATGCCAAGCATGTGATCTCCCCTGAGCGGGAGGGGGAAAAATGTCACCTGGTCAGACAAACCTTGATTTCTGCAGTGATATTCAATAACAGCAAACAGCAAAAATCTATGAATGCATCCTGGCTTTTGTTAATAGTGGGAGTGCTTCTGGTGGCATGAAGGTATGGGAAGTATCCTCGTGGCAAAATGCACAATTAGGCCAGTTATTACAGAGTGAACATCATTTGAATGGGGCAACAAACCTAAGCATTGTTGCTTTTCTTGTCCATCCCTTTATGACCAAAGCTTTTATCAAATCAAGACATCCAGCAGCTTCACAGAGCAGATATCATCTCACGATGGTTCAACAGCAGAGGAGAAAGAGAGATATTAGAGTGGTGGGGTTTTTCACTCTGACAAAACATTATTTCCTCTGTGCTTTGAAATAAATTGAAATCAAGATATTTATGGTTTTTTCTTCCTTGTAATTTCATTCATACGGAGCGCAGTTTGCAGAGCACAGAAACCAGCTGGGAAATTCCTAACATTCATGAAATTGATAAAACAAAAATCTCCATATATTGGTCATGCTCTGCCTGAAAGATCCCACATTTAGCAAATTTTTTAGACAAGACAATTCCCTGGTGTTTGTAACACACCGTTTTAAAGTTTGTTGCAGAAAGCACAAATTAAGCATTTAACACCAGTCTCAAGCTTCCCATTCTCTGTGGAGGACTGAAGCTGCTAAAATCAAAAATATTTAAAGAAATAAATAAATTACTCAATAAATAAATTAATATGGCATTAAATGCACTGAAATGATATTTCAAAAAAATATGCATGCATTAATTTATTGATAAAATGTGAAAAATGTGACACAAATTGATATTTCTGTTTTAATTTGCTTCTGGATTCATCCTAATTCCCACATATTTATACTTTTCTGTTTAATTTTCCATTTTGTCCTAATTTATTAATTTTTAAATTTATTTACGTATTTATTTCTATATCATTTCTCCTTTGAATTTCCCCCTATTCATTTCCCAGAAATATTCATTTCTGTATGCGTACATTTCTGTACACATTTATGCTTCATTATGGGGGGGGGGGGCCTGTCATTCAAAGTGTGTTATGGGGTCAAATTTTCACCTATTGGTTCACCACCATCAGAGTGCATAGATAAACTAGAAATGGCAACCTTGAGCTTGCAGATTGCTGGAGAACTTAGGCTCTGAATCTACAACGTAATTGAAAATACAACCCCAATTCTGAAATAGTTGGGACAAAGTGTAAATTGTGAATAAAATCAAAATGCAATGACTTTCAGATCACATGAGCCAATATGTTATTTACAATAGAACATAGATAACATTTCAAATGAAGAAACTGAGACATTTTACATTTTTAACCACAAAATGAGCTTATTTCAAATTTTCTGGCTGCAACAGGTCTCAAAAAAGTTGGGACACAGGCAAAAAAAGGGCTGAAAAAGCAATTAATGTATAAGAGAATCAGCTGAAAGAACATTTGGCAAGTAATTAAGTTAACTGGCATCAGGTGTGTGACATGATTGGCTATAAAAGGGATGTCTTAGAGAGGCTGAGTCTCTCAGAAGTAAAGATGGCTAGAGGCACTCCAACCTGTGAAGGCTTGCGTAAAAAAAATTATGGAATGTTTTCAAAACAATGTTCCTCAACGTTGAATAGCAAAGGCTTTGAAGGTCTCATCATTGACATTGCATAATATCATCAAAAGATTCAGAGAAACTTGAAAAATCTCTGTGCGTAAGGGACAAGCATGGTTTCTTAGTAGAAGAGTCCGTGTGCTGAACTGGCCTGCCTGCAGTCCTGATCTTTCACGGATTGAGAACATTTGGCCCATAATTAAACGAAAAGTCCGTCAAAGGAGACCCAAAACTCTCCAGCAGCTGGAAGCCTGTATTAAACAAGAGTGGGATCAAATTCCAATGGCTGAACTCAAGAAACTTGTCTCCTCAATGCCCAGATGCCTCCACTCTGTGTTAAAAAGAAGAGGGGATGCTACACCATGGTAAACAGGCCCTTGTCCCAACTTTTTTGAGACCTGTAGCAGCCATCAAATTTGAAATGAGTTCATTCTGTGGATAAAATTGTAAAATTTCTCAGTTTCAACATTTGCTATGTTATCTCTGTTCTATTGTGAATTAAATACTGGCTGGTGTGATTTGAAAGTCATTGCGTTTTGATTTTATTCACAATTTACACTTTGTCCCAACTATTTCGGAATTGGGGTTGTAATATAGTCAGTCAGGAATATTCACTTTTTCACGAGGACACATTGACTTTCAGTGTGTTTCAATTAGCAGCTAACACCAACACAGAGATTTTGCTTTCAATAGACTTGATGAAGTGGCTCATCAACTGAACATGTCCACATACCATACAAATAATGCTGGGACAGAATGGCACACTCCTTGCTTGTTTTTGGTCTATAATTCTCTTCCATCATTAACTATTTTCTGTTTGCACAACCTTGAATCTATGCAAATGAGGCTTGGTTCTCACTGGTCATCTTGCCATCCAAAGTGAAAAATGGTGGCTGATACTGAAAAATGGCCAGGCATGGACTGCGACCAAAATTGAGCTCTGGCATCCGGCCTCAACTGACTTGATTTGGTTGATTAAAATAATAATTATACTAGTAATAATAATAATTGTCACAGCCCTCATGTGAATGCCTTCTGTGTCTCCTCCCACTCAGCAACTTGCATGTCTATTAGAAGTAATGTCTCCTTTGTTTGGTTTGCGTCTTGTGTGCTCCCTTAATATCAGGCTGTGTCTTGTTTCTTAGTTACCCCACCTCTTGTGTATGTGACATATTTACACCCCCTCTTTTGAGTTGCAAGTTTCTGGATTGTAATTCAGTACAAGCATGTAGAACCAATCAGCATTTGATGATAAAATTTTTTGACTACTGAAAGAAAAACATAATCTTTAATGATAGTAATTTATGGAAGTTTCCTTCCTTGTCTAGTGAAAAGAAACAAGCTCCCAAGCCTTTCTCACAGTCACCAGGATTGGGAGCGTGTTCCTGTTAATCATTTCCCAGTCTGTTCCTCTGTCCAGTTTTTTAAGAACAAGCTCCCAATCCTTCTACAGTCATCAGGATTGGAACCGCCTTCACCCTGAGCAACTCTATCCTGCCTCCGGACAGTTCGGCTTTGACGAAGGGTGCACTCCACCCGGCAGTCATTCCGGAATGCCACGAGCCAGGCTCCACCTACTCTGCCTGACCCACAACATCTGACTTGTACTATGCTGTTCTCCTTTGGGCTTTGTCTACTGCATTGCTATCAATAAATCCTTTTGGATCGTACTCTGCATTCACACTTGATTCCTGGTCTGGTTCCTAACTAATAATAATGATAATTATTGTTATTATTATTTATTGCTATTATTATTGTCATTTTAATAGAGTGTGCGGTCACACTTTAGATGAAGTGTTGCTCTGAAAGGTTTTATACAGCATGTATAATGCCTTCATAAACAAGACATAATGTCTTCATAAATCATACATATGATTTGTGAAATATGCAAATATCACGCTTTGTAAAGGGTGAAATAACACATCCTTATTCAGCATGTGATGCCAGATGTGATATAAGTGACAATGTCACTTATCTAGTGGCTAAATGCTATGAAGGGTAACATTGTCAGCTAAGTCACATCTGGCATCACATGCTGAATCAGGATGTGTTATTTCACCCTTTACAAAGCATGACATTTGTTTATGTATAATTTATGAGGACATTATGTCTCATTTATGAAGGCATTATACATGCTGTGTAAAGCCTTTATGTGCAACACTTCATCTAAAGTGTGACCGAGTGAGCTATGTCTTTCAATTGTTTTGCGCTTCTGCTGTTGCACGTTTTTGCTTTATCCAGAAAGTTATTATACCAAATCAGATTTTTTTTTTCCACTAACCTCAATGTTGTTCGTCTATATATCACTTGCTCTTTACTGGTGAATATCCAGTGGTGATAGTAGAAATTAAGCCACTCACTGTCCAAGTTTCGTGTCTGAGTGCCTGCTTATCAAATTCACTTGATACTAAGTAGTGGTTGGCAAGAGTGCTCACATCACCGACAAACAAACTTATGGTGCAGCCAGCAACTTATGACTGCAGGCACCACTAGAATGTCACAAAATAAGCCACTTAGAAGTTTATTTATTCACTTTGTGGCAGTGGTCTATAATGCAAGCACACCAGTCATATGAATGCATGGCATGACAGCCAAAAACATGCAATAAATAGTTGTAGCCCCGGACGAAGTGTCCAGGGGTACTATGGATTTGTGGTCGTCGCGCGTCCGCATCCGCGTCTGTAGAGATTTTCTTGTGAACGCTCTACAGACTGCTATTCTTCTCTGATCCTTTTGATATTTCACGTGCACGTTGATAGTGGTTAGAGGATGAAGCCTATCGATTTTGGTTGAGTTTCGTCATGCGGTGTCCGAAATATTCCCAAAAAACCAACAAAATTTTTCCCATTGGAAAGGATGGGAGTTGGGTTCTCATTGCTGGAGTGCGTGATGTCACACCTAGAGTGGGAGCTGCGAGCACAGAGGCTGCAAAAAGTACTTTTCATATCACTATAACTTCCACAAATTTGAAACCCTCTTCATGAAATTTCCCAAAAAACGTAGGAAAATTTGTTGTCACAGTACTATAGTTTTTATAGCACAGAAATACATAGTTTTGCCTCAGGGTGCAGTCAAAGGACATGAGACACATCTAATTTCTCCATCTTTCCCATTCAAAAATCACCCAAAAAAAAACAGCAAACACACAGAGTTTTTAGATCGCTGCAATTCCAACATTATATCACTCAGAGAAATTAAAAAGACATCATCATACTCAGCAAAGTCTCGTGCCTTGAATGATGTGGTTACATTTGTGACAGGATGAACGTTTTTTGCGTGAGAAGCAGGAGTCTGAGGTGTGCGCGAGCAAGGATTTCTTTCACTGAGTGACTCAGCGATTCTCTGTGCGTGGGGAACCAACCAGTCCTGCCATGGCCTTCTGTGATTGGCTGATCTGATATCTAACAGCTCAGCTGAGTTTGCATGGAGATGATTTGGTTAGAATAGGGCGCGTTTGAAATGTACACTCACCCACTATGTACGACATTATGTTGTGAATGTTCTACATTGAAAACAATATAAAGACAGTGAGTGAGCGAGTGGACAAGTGTGCATTTCGTATGTCATCATCAGAACAAAGTTAAACTAGCCAGCGATTTTGCGCATATCGAAATTCGCCCAATGCTACGAATTTCCAATCTTAAAAAGGTAACCTACCTTATTTTCCAGGCTGTTTATTTTCACTGCCAGGTGTAAGCTAATACAGCACTATTTTAAAACGTTGCTCTCTTTGTCAAACAATCAAACACAAAGAAGCATTCGATAGAAATATAACATTAAAAAGTGAAACATGTTCATGAATGTGATATGCCACTGTTTGCAGTCTTCCTTAAATGGAATTACTGCTTAGCAAAGCAAGTGTTTGCCTAATTCAAGGTTCGTTAGCAAACGTTATGTCTTCACTAATTACAATACAGGCTCACTAGGTCATCAGCATCTGTCTGCCAGTGTTACCGTTAAGATAAGCTAAACCTCTGCGGAATTTTTGCGTACATAACTTCATGGCTCAGCCTGTCGTGCCGTACATAATTTAAGAAGAATAATGAGTTCATGAATAAATGATCGGAAGTAATTTCATTTGCATCAAGAAAATTTAAAAGAACTAATGTGAAATCACAATGAAATACAATTGAAATAACATTTGTACTGTTTGAAATAACATTTGACCATTTTTGTGGTCACTGGTTCAACGGTGATTTTTATGTCTTCAGTTTGTACGTGTGAGTGCAAGTGTGTGTGTGTGTATATATATATATATATATATATATACACATGTTCCGGTCCGACCCATAACCGTGAGTGCAGATGTAGACACCAGCGGACATGGAGCTGCTCTATTTATGCACACAGTTACACTATTCTCTCACTAGATGGCACACCCGGACCAGTTATTGAATATTCACCAGCAAGCCGACCTCGAACACTGTTTACACTATTGGTGAGTTCAGTCCCAACTCCCAACCCTGTTTTTCAAGACTTGCATTAATGAAACTCTCAGCTTAGCCTCCTGTGCAAACTGCTCAATATACTTGCCCATACTATCTATCCAGCAATTCCAAAAATGCTCTCTTGTGACAAAAAAATTTGTTGTCCTCTGTAGCAACCACTTCATTCATACTGAGCCAGTGGTATTCAGATTAGTAGTTAAGAAAAATTGGTTTTCTGAAGCAAAAATTTGACATGATATTCAAATTGTTATTCTTCTATCACTATCATTTATCCTCTATCGTTTCCCTCATGCAGAGGTACTTCTGGGCCAGGACGCAAATGCGCGACCACCGCAAATCCACAGTACCCCCGGACACTCTTTCCGGGGCTACAATAATGTCTTTTTGTGAGGAAAAAAATCACCATCTAGTTTTTCTCGCATGTATGAGCAAACTCAGACGAGCAAGCGAATGCATGGCATGGGGACCAAAACACACGCACATGGCTTAAATGCTTATAAGGCCAATGCCTTCACATGACCAATCAATACGTGTGATGAAGCCATACAACTATTTATACAGAATAGAAAAGATGAATGATAGTAGTGCAGCTTGATCTAATGTCAAGGATTATCATGACTTGCTGTGCTGTTCCATTGAAGTCAGTTTGTCATGTTATGCTGGCTCCTCCATCCTGTTCCTCGTCCTAAACTGCTTCAGTGCTAGTGGAGCTTTCAGTGGTGGGCAGTGATGAGTTGGACACTGAGCAACTCAAGTTTTGGTTCAACTTCCAGTACTTTAACTCATTCCCTATAGCAAGCCGCTGCTAATGGCATGGCGAATTCTACCATTCCCAACGTTAAGCCGGTGCCAGCAGCGTGGATGACCATTCGCAGTCCGATGAAAGCACAAAATCAGTTGACGATCGCGGTCATGGGCCTCCAGTACTTCAATACTTTATATTGTGTAATTTTTGGAAAAGTATTCCGTACAAACGCGACAATTTTATATAAAAGTATTCCATAGGGAATGAGTTAAGGAGTGAAATGCCACCACTGCTGTTGCTATTGTTAGTAGTAGCCTGGCGCCACCCTGGACTGAGGGAGGGTGGGTGGTTTAATTCTCATTTTAATTCTTGCACCATCCATTTATTTGACTTAGGTGTGTTTTTTTCTTTCTTTTTTCTCTTAACCAATTTTAACATCAAATTGTAATCCACATGAATGCCTTCCCCATGGGGCATCCTGGAGCCATCACTTTGCCAGGTAAACTTTGCACATTCCGGACCGATCAACATGATCTACCAGGCTATCAAAGATCTAATTCAGATGCTCATGTGCTCATTGTAGGCGCTTTTGAAGATGGACAGGGGTTAGAATAGGCACTTTGACTCATAGGAGTATACTGTCTATTAGCACAAACATTCAAAATAAGAGTTACTTTTGCTTGTTTCATGAAGGGCGCCGTTAATTTTTGAGTTGGCAGAATGCACACACTGCCTCTATAACAACGCGTATATACTGAGTGTAAAAATAAATAAATAAATAAAATAGATTATAAAAATATCAAAAATAAGACCAATGTTTGACCATGGGATTTGTTTTGCGCCAATCGTTTGCCAGATCTTTGGCTAAAAGATTGTACACTGCGAAAAGTCTTTGTAAATCTGGCTCATAGGGTTAAGAAAATGGTATGTGCTAAGGCAAAGCTCTTTAAACTCATGAGTTGAACAATGTAGTTATTTTTGACTTTACTTTCATTTAATTCTCAATTTCCTGCTTTTCAGCAAAGGGTGAAAGAGGAGTGATATGCTGTATGATAGGGATCCTGGATTGGTTTCATATACCTCTAGCTTCCTGGATTGCAGGCCATATGCCACTTCCTCTGTCTTACCTCCATCCTTTTATCCCATGTTCAGTATTTGGCCTTTTCAAAAACATTCCTAAATGTACAAAAGTGATCAGCATTTGGGTTGTTTTATGATAGAAGTGTATTTCTATACATTTACACATTACACATTTCTCGTTGCTTAGAATAGTATTATTCAATACATTTTCACCAAAAAATTATAGAGAAGTAGTATATTAGGACCCTTTTTAGAGGAAAAAGGTGGTGTAAAGTCATCACTGCACTCTTCTGTACATTATTCTACAGACAGAAAGGCAAATTGCCACCGCAGAAATGACATTATAAATTGACGGAAATGAATCGATAAATTGAAAAAATATGTAAACATATTTATCAACTGAGCTCCCATTATATTTGGCTTGGCCTGGTCATACGAGTAGCAATAGCACCATGCTGCTGACGAATACTCAGATACTCAAAGCAAAACATCGATTCTCCTAAAACTGCGTTTACAAAATAAATAAATGAATTAATAAATAGATAAATTAATGCCATTGGTTCATACCAGGATAATGTCAAGAAGGCTATGCTATTTGTAATGATGAATGAATAAATGTTTTAAAAATGTGTTTTTTTTTTCACAATAACATGATGGAAACATTCTGGATTGGCACTTTTTTGAGTTTCACTTGGATATTTTCCCCTTCAGCGCACAACTGCAAGACAGCAGAAAGAGGGGCGATGAAAAATGTCACTGTGGATCTGTGTGGACAGAGTTTACTGGACCAGGTGAGGAGGTGACTGCTGGCTGCCGGGTGCTCCATTCCTATTTATGGAAAATAAACGAGCTTGCCGATTTCAGCACTCTCTGTACAGAACCACGACTTCTTTCGTCTGCCCTCCAAGACACATGGCAAACCATGTGCAACAAACTGGAAATATGCAGCCATCTGTACGGAATCCGGCGAGGTTGCCGAGTGATAAATGACCTTGTAGAATTACCCAGATCCAAATCACTTTTGCCTGCCTCGGCTGTGTGCATACACAGAAACTCTTTCCTGTGAGGGTATGCATTTGGAGGAGTCCCTGGGTAAATCAATGATAATCACATTTCCTGAAAGTGTATTCTCTCCGCCCACATGGCATTCAGATGCACAATTCCCCAGCCCTTGGGGTGAGCTCTTCAGCTAATAACACATGCACAGGAGGGCTGGGCTTTAAGAATCCTATGGCAGTGGAAACCAGCACAAAACCACTCCGCTCTTTGTGCAGAAACAAGAGCTTCGGAGTTTGCATGTGCTTGAGGGCAGAGAGATTTCATTATTTTATTTTATATTTTTCATTCGTCTCTTCAAACTTACTGCCACTGATCTGTAGTCAGGTGTCACATCAGAAATGACTAATCTACTGTCTTTCACTACAGGGCTTTAGTTTAAAACGACAGACCTCATTTCAAGAATGACCTTCACTCATTCTCAAATTACTTTGCCTGCTTGCAAAGCGGAGAACTGCTCCAGATAAAGACCTACTGTACTGTCACTGTGTCATTGCATGTCTCAGCACCATTTGCAAGATTAAAGGGTTTATTTGGCCAATAGGGGATCATGACCTGCACAAATTAAAACGTTTCTGAAAAAAACCCCATTGCAAGATAATTTTTCCTTGAGAAAAATAGTGGGCACATAACAGTGACTGATGCACTGCATTGTCTTATAGTGCAAATGTGCTTAGCTCACTTATTGACACATTGCAGCTCAGACAAAAAATATTTTTGCCATCATATGTGAATGAGGGCTATTTCTCCCCTGCAAGTCACTATGTACAATCATATTGTCCCTTAAAATAACATTGATGGAAATTCTCAATCTTCTTTGCATTGAATATCGCATTAGTAAAAAATGTCCTTCTGCAGCTCTTATAATATTATCTCATTTATTTATCTCTGTGGACTATGTGGGATCTGCTTACCACAGTATCACAGTGAAGAGCACTGCCTCCTCACTGCAAGAAAGATGTGGCCAGGGGCTTTTCTGTGTGAAGTTTTTAACGTTCTCCCCATGTTTTCAAGGGTTCCCTTCAGGCACTCCGGTTTCCTCCCACAGCCCAAAGATTTGCATGTCAGGTTAATTGGAGACGCTAAATTGCTTGTAGGTATGAGTGAGAGAGTAAATGGTGTGTGCGCCCTGTGATACATTGGTGAGCTGTCCAGGAAGTTTCACTGCCTTTCGCCCATGGTCAGCTGGGATAGGCTTGAACTCCTCTGTGACCCTAATGAGGAAGAAGCGGTATAGATAACGGATGTATGGGACGGGGGCTGCCTATAGCCATCAGACAGAAATGTTTTAAACTGATTCTTTCCCAAAAGCAGGTTACCCTGAGATGCACATTGATTTGCCGTAGTTTGGTATATGTAGAGATTTGTTCGTTCAAGCTGTCTCAACAGCCAAGTCCAAACCACATACATGTAACTCTTCTGCTATAGCTGGACAGCAGCAGTCATCACATCTAAGAATGAGTGTAGGCAAGGACTTTTGAAGACCAAATATCTTGTTAGGGCCGACTGCAAGTTGTCCGAGGACCCTATTGAAATCGTACTGTTTATTTTTAGGGCCCGAGCCGACTGCAAGTCGTCAGCGGAGGACCCTATTGAAATTGTGCTGTTTATTATTAGGGCCCGAGCCGACTGCAAGTCGTCAGCGGAGGACCCTATTGAAATTGCGCTGTTTATTATTATTATTATTACGACATTTCAAGGCCCAATTTCGGCCTTTTCTCAAATGTGAAAACGCTTGTAACATTCCACATTTGTCCGGCCACATCTGAAATTCAATATTTTTGGGCATTGGCACATGGTCGACGCGAAATGCCAAAATAGCGCCCCCTAAACACTTTTCAAAATTCCCATAGGGAAATTCAGTCACTTTGTCTTAGGCAGACGACACTCGGTGCACATATGTATCATGCCCAGACATACAAAAAAGTTCATTGGAGCCACGCCCCAAACCCAACAGGAAGTCGGCCATTTTGATTTGAATTTTTGAATTTTAAAACGAACTCCTCCTAGGGATTTTGCCCGATCGACTTCAAATTTGGTACAGATCATCTAGAGACCAAGCTGATCAAAAACTATGCTCTGCCTGTCTGTAGGTCAAAGGCTGCTAGGGCATGACAAAGTTTGGCGACTCGCCAAAAAATTTCAAAATGCTCTCACGCCCACATACTTGATCATAGCAGCTTCAAACTTGCTGGAAATGATAATGGCTCCGCCCTGAACGTCCCGATATGCTAACTTCCCTTTTTACTAATAGTGCCCCCCGGTGGTAGCAGGAAGTGACCAGTTTTTACTTTAACATGTACTGATGACACATAGTTGAACCCATCAACTTCATTCCACTTCTAAAACATGCAGAACAAGTTGATGAAGCTACGTTATGATTGTTGTGAAGCTACGACTAATGGCGTCCGTCTGGCGACGCAGCGACTATGGATCCCTCGCCATGAAAATACGTTTGGGTTTTTGATGTCTTTATTGAACTCATATCATCATGAAAAGTAATAAAAAGGTCAAGGGTGGCGAGCTCTTACATCTGATAGGGGCGTCGCCTATGGGCGGCGCAAAATGCCTCTAAAGTACCCCCTTGAAATTTTCAAAACCCCTCCCCATAGGGGTTTTTTCGAGTGGGAAGATAAAAATTGGTACACACATGTATTTTGCCAAGATGCACAAAAAAGTCTCTGGCACCATTGGTCTACTCCAAACAGGAAGTCGGCCATTTTGATTTTAACGTGTCATTTTGGCCTGATTTCCACTCGTTGTATTTTAACGAACTCCTCTTAGAGAATTCATCCAATCAACCTCAGATTTATTACAGATCATCAAGAGACCATGCTGATCAAAAATTGAGCTCTGCATGTCTCTAGGTCAGTGAGCGTGGCCGCTAACAGGAAGTGACCGGTTTTTACTTTCACTTGTACTGATGGTACACAGTTAAAACCATCAACTTCATTCCACTTCTAAAACATGCAGAACAAGTTGGTGAAGCTACATTATGAATGCTGTGAAGCTACGAGTAATGGCGTCCGTCTGGCGACGCGGCGACTATGGATCCCTCGCCATGAAAATACGTTTGGGTTTTTGATGTCTTTAATGAACTAATATCATCATGAAAATTGATACACAGGTCTAGGGTAGCAAGTTCTTACATCTGATAGGGGCGTCGCCTGTGGGGGGAGCAAAATGCTTCTATAGCGCCCCCTTGAAATTTTCAAAAACCCCTCCCCTTAGGGGTTTTTTTGGAATATGAAAATGAAAATTGGTACACGTTTATGTTGCAAAGACGCACAAAAAAGTTACTGGCACCATTGGTCTACTCCAAACAGGAAGTCGGCCATTTTGATTTTAACGTGTCATTTTGGCCTGATTTCCGCACATTGTATTTTAACAAACTCCTCCTAGATATTCCATCCAATCAACCTCAGATTTATTACAGATCATTAAGAGACCATGCTGATCAAATATTGCGCTCTGCATGTCTGTAGGTCAATGGGCATGGCCGCTATGGCGTCCCTGTTTCTGATGCCTCGCCATGCATATTCGAGCAGCTCTCTCTCCCTCATACTTCATCCAAACAGCTTCAAAATTCCTGTACATGATAATAGCCCTGCCCTGAACGCCTCCATGTGCTCATAGGCAATCTCGCTCATGGCGCCCCCTTGTGGAAACAGGAAATGCCATATTTTACATTGACATTGGCCGATTTGCTCAAAACTTCACATTTGTGCTGAGGGTCTGCCCCTGAATCCACCTGCCCACGTTTGGTTATGCTCTGAGCGCCCCCTGGTGGATGAACTATCAACTTGTCATAACTCCTTCGTGCTTTGTCCGATTTGCTCTACACTTTATCACAGGTTGGGGCCTGCACTTGACCTGTCCAATGGTCGTGAGTGCACACCTGCACCCGTCAGGATCTCACCACTACCCCCAACGTGCACAAGAATGCGAGGGCCCGTTCAACGCTGCTTGCAGCTTTAATTAGGGGTTCAAGCCCGTAGGACAGAAACCCTATTGTTTTTGTGCTGGTTTATTATTATTATTAGGGGTTCAAGCCCGTAGGGCTGAAACCCTATTGTTTTTGTGCTGGTTTAGTATTATTATTATTATTATTATTTCTTTTCTTCTTCAGAAATGTTTTCGCAAATTCCCGTGAGATGGTAAATGGTAGAGACCTGAAATTTTGCACATTGGTTGGAAGTTGTGTGCAAATGCTACCCAAGGCATTTTTAACTCAATTGGCCTGATTTGGGCACTAAAATTCAAGAAAAACAGTTTTTTACTTTAAAGGTCATAACTCCTATGCTGTAAGTCTGATTTACACGAAACTTGGTACAGACATTTCTTGGTCCAAACTCTACAATTTTTCTAGATTTTCCGGAATTTTGAATTTTTTGAAAAACACATTTTTGAGATCTCCTCCTAGGCCGTAGGTCCAATTCCTTCAAAATTTGCTGTGGATCATCATTGGACCAAGCTTATCAAAGAATGCATAAAGCTTGTTGAAATCTCATTTCGTTTCCCAGATATTGACCAATAAACTTCAGCAGGGGTGTGGCTTAGCACAAAAATGGACAAAATTCAACAAACATTGGTCCAATCATCACAAAACTCACAGAATATGTCCATATAAACACCAGGAACATACCTTGAAAGTTTCATGCATATCGGCCCATAGAGGGCGCTATAAATGCAAAAAATGGGCATGACATGACACAAATCAGACTATAAATCAGCAATTGTTTGTCCTATAGCCATAAAACTCACAGGATATATTCATAAAAGTACCTGAAACATACCCTGAAAATTTCATTCAAGTTGACTGATAGGGGTCGCTATAAATGCTAAACAAAGCAGCGTGGTATAACACAAATCAGACTATAAATCAGCAATTGTTTGTCCTATAGCCATAAAACTCACAGGATATATTCATATAAGTACCTGAAACATACCCAGAAAATTTCATTCACAATGTCCGATAGGGGGCGGTATAAATGCATAACAAAGCAACGTGGTATCAGACTATAAATCATAAATAGTTTTCCCAATCATTACAAAACTCACAGGATATGTCCACATAAGAACCTGGAACATAAAACAGTTTTTTACTTTAAAGGTCATAACTCCTCCACTTAAGTGCGATTTACACAAAACTTGGTACAGACATTTCTTGGTCCAAACTCCACAACTTTCCCATAAGGACCTCTAAGGTCCGCCATATTAGATTTTCCAGAATTTTGAATTTTTTGAAAAACACATTTTTGAGATCTTCTCCCAAGCTGTAGGTCCGATTCCTTTGAAATTTGCTATGGATCATCATTGGACCAAGCTTATCAAAGACTTTGTAAAGCTTGTTGAAGTCTCATTTCGTTTCCAAGATATTGACCAATGAACTTCAGCAGGGGCGTGGCTTAGCACATAAATGGACAAAATTCAACAATCATTGGTCCAATCATCACAGAACTTGCAGAATATGTCCATATAAACACCAGGAACATACCTTGACAGTTTCATGCATATCGGCCCATAGAGGGCGCTATAAATGCAAAAAATGGGCATGACATGACACAAATCAGACTATAAATCAGCAATTGTTTGTCCTATAGCCATAAAACTCACAGGATATATTCATAAAAGTACCTGAAACATACCCAGAAAATTTCATTCAAATTGTCCGATAGGGGGCGCTATAAATGCAAAACAAAACAGCGCGGTATAACACAAATCAGACTATAAATCAAAAATAGTCTGCCCAATCATTACAAAACTCATAAATACCTGCAACATACTCTTAAAGTGGTTTTTGTCCCCCACCGCCGCGGTAGCGAGCAGAGCAGGGTACATAGTATTCAGCTCCGTCCGGCCGTCCGTCATGTGCCGTTTGTTCTGAATGCAATATCTAAAGAACGGTTTGACCGATTCCATTCATCTTTGGTGTTCAGGTATATTTCCGTGACCTTGGCATTATTCTCAAGGTTATTACGACCATTTGACCACTTACAAATTCCTTGTCAACATGATATTTCAAGAACGGTTCGACCGATTCCATTCATCTTTGGTGTCAAGGTGTATTAGGGGAGTGCTCACAGCCCACTCAATTTACGTGACCTTGCTATTATTCCCAAGGTCATTACGACCATTTGACCACTTACAAATACCTTGTCAACATGATATCTCAAGAACGGTTTGACCGATTCCATTCATCTTTGGTCTCAAGGTGTATTAGGGGCGGGGCACATAGTATTCAGCTCCGTCCGTCCATCCGTTTGTCATGTCCCGTTTGTTGTGAACGCGATATCTCAAGAACGGTTTGACCGATTTTATTCATCTTTGGCTTCAATGTGTATTTATGTGATACACCGACCCCAGTCGATTTCCTTCACCTGGCGGGGGACATAGCCATGTTTAGGGGCAACACTTGTTAATTAAGCTGCTAAAGCTTTCAACTACTAATGGTCTTTCTTGGCTTGAACCCCGGAATTGTATTTATTTATACATTCATTTATAGTATTTTGTGTTTTTTTCACCTGATCAAATCAGCCAAGCTAGTATATGCGGGAAATGACCCAGATTTGTCTCTCAAGTACACTATTATACTGAAACAATTATTTATTATTTGTTAATTGTAGACAATAGTGTTTGTTCCCATCAGCATGGTTATCAGGAAATTTTGTCATTTCAGTCAAAAAATGCTCAAAGAAAAAAGAAACAAACAAAGGAATAGAAACTGAAAACATAGGTACCATATACGTTGTAGTTACCTCCGCTAATGTTGGTAAATTTAATCAAAAGTTTTTCTAAATTTATGCCATTATTGTTTATCCTCTTGATATTTACTGGATTCCCTTTATTCAAATTTAATTTATCCTGTTTCCCCTTGCCCGAATAACAGCACTGAGTTTTCTTTGTGTGTAACGAGGTTGGGGAAGACAAGGAAAGGATTGGTGGCCATTCGTCCACACACAACCTCCCCAGATCCTTCAAATGCCTCGGTCCACTTTTATGGTCTCTTCTGTTCAGCTCATTCAACAGGTTTTCTACTGGTTTTAGGTCAGGGAACTGGTACGGTCGTGGAAAAACCTTGGTTCTGTGGTTCAATAGTAATCCTTGCTAGTAATTCTCCTTTACCACTTGAACAGTCCTCTTCAAAGTGCAGGCATAAGAAATAGGCTCATATCCTTTTTTAGTCAGTTTAATACTGTCATGCACCTCACACTCTGAATCATTGCCCCTATAGTTGAAAATGCTATTTTCTACTTTTATGCCATTTTCTTTCAGCCATTCCCCTAAAACTCAAAAATTCAATGAAAAAAAAAACTTTCAAAAACTCTCCATCACACATTGTTGCAGTATTCTTTTGTGTTAACCATGGTGATGGATGACCAAGGGAAATTAGCCTGTGTGCTGCCTCATAGTCATACCCCCGGGGAACAGGAGGTCACTCTTTTCTCATTCAGTATGGTGACCTTAAAAAAGTAAAATATGAATGGTATGCATCAGTTTGATTGTTCTTGTATTTCCCAAGGTTCCCATGATTGTGACACACATTCTGGGGCAAAATAATTATTTCAAATTGAGGATATTTTGTTGACTTCAATAAGTTTCTTTAAGTTCGATATGAGACTTTTGTTGAAGTTATCATATTATACCCATTTCCCAGTTTAATATTTTCATTTTTGTGGTCTATTGGCAAACATTTGCAAGTTTTCATAATAAAAAAAGCGCTTACCTACAGCAGTACAGGCTGTGAATGCAGCACCTGAGGTTCAGTCAGCCTTTCGCGGGCTGTTTTGGCTCCTGTGTCTTTAAGGCCCCCTCTCTTAAAAGCTCAATTGCCAGTTCAGGCATTTTGAAGAGCACACATGCCTTGAGGTTGTACAGCTGAGGAACAGCAGAAAAAAATGCATTTCAACCACTTTTGAAGTCCATGCAAAGGGACTTTGCCTTAACACTAACAGCCTGATGTACACAAATCAAACTCTGCCCAGCATCTGCTCTGTCTTCCTTTGTCCAAAGGCAGGCCAAAGTATAGTCAGGCAAAATATATGTTATGAATATTGAAATCATTTATTGACAATACACAGTATATTCAAAAAATATGTATGGATAAAACACAATTAAGCCCAAAAGCTTATTTCCATTGTGGTCCTTATGTAAGTTGTCCTTATTCAGAGGCGTTTCAGGCAGTTCTAGTGCTGTTTTCTGTGTGAGGCAATAACTCCTTTTGGCGGACTTTGGGCTTTGAAACTTCGCAGACTTTGTACACGCACAAAAAAAAAAAAAAACTATATGACAAACTAAAGGAAAGGAAATCATAGAAGCATAACATGACCCCTTTAATCTTATAAAGTACATTTTTTCATTGCCTCTATAGGTTATACTTGCCAAGGCTGCCAATTTTATGGGAGGACAAGTGTATCTAAAATTGGTGGAGCTCTTATTTCCAGTCCTCCGCAGGAGTATTCATTCTTTATTTTCCACTCAAGTGTTTTCACTATAATTTGCTGAGGTCACAGATGAACTGTTATCAATGTGTGCTCTCTCCTTGAAGGCTTCTGCACTGTGGGTAAGCACACTTGAAAGAGTGTTTCATTTTTTATTTTTTTCTGGACTCAATTTGAATCCACAATAAAAAGTCACTTTATTTTTATTTGTTCGCTAACATGGGAAATGAAGCTTACAGCCCATCCTCATAACTAAAACTTTCTCAGCAACTGTCCTGGCGATGGGACCTCTGGATTAGGGGAGGTTACTGGAGCATGATGAGACGTGGGGAAACCTGCCAACCAAAACTCATCGTCCCAGGACAATTTTGTGGCCAACTACGCATTTGCCCTGACCAGCTGCTGGGCATGCAATAACAATATCCCAACAGGCTGATTCATATCCAGAAGCATATTACAGCTAATTTTACCTCTTTTTTAAATTTTAATGTTAACTAATTGTAGTTTTTAACAGAACTTGCCACCCTATTTTTTGAATGGAGGCGGCCATTACTGTTGCAGCCTTTTTTTGCAATATTTTGTAATTGTACAAAATACAATTTACTGAAGCACATGGGGCACTAGATGGGTGTTTAAGAGCCACGAGAGAAAGAAACACAGCTATTTGTTTGTAGAAATGTGTCGTAAACACCATAAACTTTTAAGAGAAAGGCATTCACCATTTTAGATTTGCACTAAATACAGATATGTATTGTGGATTTTCTGGTTTGATAATTATTAATGGGAGCCATTTTTGTGCGTGGGTCTTTAATCATACGCTGCCCTGGAAGTGCGTAATTCTTAATAATAATAATAATAATAATAAATATGACTGTGGGCGATGAAAGGTGCAGCCTGACACATTTACTGACATCATGTCACTTGGGCCTCCTTGCTGGGTGGTCATATTCCTGGCTTCAACAGCAAAAGCAGGAGTTGTGATGGCTTACATAATCATTTCCTTTCATTAGCTACAGGCAATTGGCATGCAAAAACCTCCTCTGACTTCTCGAAGCTTGTATAGCATTAACGTCTCTTTAATTAATTTAAGCAGCTTTGAAGATGTATTTGGGAATTCGCATATTTTTAACCAGCAATGAGTCTTAACACCAGAGGAGGCTGGTTTTAATGAAATTCTTTTTTCCCAGCTACTGTGAAGCAAGCAGACTCATATTGTGTGTGCACATTAAATAAATAAATAAATTTCAATAAAATTAATAAATGAACCACAGTCTACAAGGAGATCTGGAAATGACCAACAAAATAAGACTGCAAATGATTGACCAAGCACGGCTTTTAAAGTGTTACCATTGCAAAAGAGCTTGCATTTACAGCTCCGGCACATTCAGGTATGCGTTTCATTTGAAAAAGAGCTAGAAAAAAAGGCAATAAATTACTTGTGACAGGAAGGGATGACATTTCGGCTAAACCGCAAACAAAAGTAATTAAGCGAAGTGATGGCGGCACATAATGGGAAATTAATGCAAGAGTAAATTACAAAACAAACCCACTGTGTACTTAAGGGAAAATAATGCAACTTTTCTGGTTGCAGCTTTATTTGTGTCAATCCAACATAGGAAAATGGCTCATGTACTGACAGCAGACATTTGCACAATGATACAATATAATTTCACGGTTCTGTGAAAATAGGTAGACCTTTTTTTTTAAGCTTCTTCGTGTGTATGTTGGCTCATTTTCACCATGTTGTACCAGTCATAGGGTATCATAAAAAGTCATCTGCCCGATAAATACTTCATTTCAAATTTAAAAATAGCTTCATTATCAAATTTATTTTTAGAGAGTTGCATTCTATCGGAGAGTATTGACAAAAATATGGCTATCCTCAAGTATGCTGTCTAACTATGCCTCAAATACAAATTATGGATGGTATGTCTTGACCAGGTGGGTAAATAAATTTAATAAAGTTGCAGGAAGGTCATTTTTGTGGAACAGAGGCAGCAACATTGTCACCCAGTCTTCACATGATTGTACTATACTCCCTTTTCCACTGAAGGAGACTGCCTATGGTCTGCAGACATTGTTTAAGTAGAGTATGTATCTGCTGGCAAGTTGGAAAAATAAAATATATTTAAAAATAAAACTTACTGCTGTTTTCATATACTGTTTTTACCACTCCAGAGGTGTAGTGGCCCTCATGGGCCATTAGTGACATTGCGTCAGTGATATGTAGCAAATAGATGTATGTATACTAGAGTGCAAACATTAACACAGGAGCTTTAAAATCATCCACATTTACCTTTAACTTAATGAGCAGTGAAAAATATATCCTACCGAAAAAAATGCACTGAAATTGTCGGATCTGAAAATTAGATTCTATGGCAAACTGCTAGCCATAAAAGACAAATCTTGCAGCTCTGGAAATTCTTTGTGCTGAGTGATAAATTCTAAGAGGAAGTGAAGATTGCGACGGTGCAAGAATGTGCCGATTTACTGAAGAATTGTGAAAGAATTGTGATTATGAGAGGCTGTGGCTATGAAACTACCAGCTTATACAACACATCCCAGTCCAGAAGTGCACAGTATATTAAAAGAGGTGTTCATCTAGGAGATCTGTACTGCTGAAAATGACCAATTATTTCTCTCTTTATTTTTATTTTTCTTCGGAAACAACATATCCGCTGACTGGAGCCACATTCTAGCACACATTGTGCACATCTAAGAAGAACAATAGAATTAGAAATTCTGCTGTACTGCTAATTAAGTTCTGTGCACTACGTGAAGTAAATGTATATATTTTGGTGAAGATTTCTTTTGTAAAGATATCTCCAACTCATGCTTTCAGGAGAAATGCTCAAGCAGCATGTGCAGCTTTGCTGTCACCCTAAGGCCTGCTGGTAATGCAGCTCATTATTTCAAGCTCTTCGGGAGAGTCATTTCTATTGTCACCGTAATAACCTGAGAAATGGCGCTGCTCAATGTTGCTGTGGCAATTTAAGTACGCCATCTCTAGCAACGCACTTTCTGATTACTTATTTAGTTCTTATGGTTGCACGTATTTTGCTCTGCGGAAACACCTATAGACGCCCGCAGGCTGAGTTTTCCAGGTGAGGGCACAGATGTTGTATCCCTGGGCAACCCATTTGACGTGAATCATTTCAGTAAGCACCCAAACGCAGAAAAAAAGGATAAATAAAATGTGTAAATGTATTAAACGTGAGCCCTGTAAAATTAACAGGACATTACACCATATAAACAGGCAAATAAAATGTCTGTTACAAGAGACATAATTTGAAAAGCTGCTATACTGCTATAAATATATATGTGGATTATTGATTACTGGGATTACTGGCACCCCTGAATGGCATTGCACAAACAATACAAAAAATTTTGAAACAATATAGAGAAACGGAATATACCAACATGTGTGACATATTTTCTTAATGTTTCAATGGAAACAACCAAAATCATAGCAATCATTTAATACAAAATAAATTTCAACAAAATCAAGGTTTCATAATAATTGGCACCCTTCATTCATTACTTTGTGCAACCATCTCTGGCAAGGATAACAGCATGGAGTCTTTTCCTGTAATTTTTGACAAGGTTAAGGCATACATACTGGCAGATTTTGGACCATTCCTCTGAGCAGATCCTTTCCAGATCCTTCACATTCCTGGGTTTGCGTTTATCAACTACCGTCTTATATTCAGCCCACAGGTTTTCAATTGGGTTGAGGTCTAGTGACTGAGATGGCCTTTGTAGAACGTGGATTTTGTTGTCACAGAACCATTTCTGTGTGGACCTCGAGGTATGCTTTGGGTCATTGTCTTGTAGGAATGTCCACCTGCGGCCAAGTCCCAGCGTTCTGGCGGAGGCAACCAGATTGCCAGCCAAAATATCCTGATGCTTGCTGGAATTCATTACACCATTAATCTTAACCAGTGCCCCTGGACCTCTTGAATTAAAACAGCCCCAAAGCATGACTGATCCATGATCATACTTCACCATGGGTATGAGGTGCTTCTCCTTGCATGCACCTCTGTTTCAAAGCCAAAATTTACGTGCAAATTTAATCTAATCTGACCAAACCACCTTGTTCCAGTCATAATTTAAACGATGCTTGGAAAACTCCAAGCGCTTGCTTCTGTGCCTTCTGGTCAGAAAAGGCTTTCTTCGGGCAACCCTTCCAAAGAGGCTGTGGTTGTGGATGTGGCGCCTGATGGTGCTTTATGAAACCTGGTGACCCCAAGATGCCACCAAGGCCTAGTTTAATTTTGGTAGATGTTATTTACAATATCTTTAAGGGCGCCATTAATTG
This sequence comes from Gymnothorax javanicus, assembly GCA_029692085.1. Classification (NCBI taxonomy): domain Eukaryota; kingdom Metazoa; phylum Chordata; class Actinopteri; order Anguilliformes; family Muraenidae; genus Gymnothorax; species Gymnothorax javanicus. Next base: position 43,952,113 of record CM056202.1, on the reverse strand, counting down.
GGAAACCTTGATTTTTAATTAAATCACTAAATGAGTTTGGTTCGTTCCATTGGAACATTAATATCGTCGTGTTTCTCACATGTTGATATTTAGAGTTTCTCCATAAATGTATATTTTTTCAATAATTTTTTAAAGCATTGTTTGTGCCTTGCCAGTCAGGGGCGCCAGTGATTTTGGAGCCCAATCTATAGCATGGGACACAAATCTCATTTTAGTGTATTGGTTTTCGACATTTTATCCTTACATTGGTTTTGCTATATCGAGTATATGGAGAATGATTGAAGGAATTTGTTCTGAGCAAAAACAAAGCACTAGGAGAAAATAGAAAAAATGAAAAAGATTGAAGTGAGTTATATGAACAGTGGGGGAAGAATTGAGAAGTGTATTGTATTATCTGCTGCTTTTCCCTGGGGTTACATCCTAAATGAAACCTTTTTGCAATAGTGTCATGATGTCTCTCCTCATCGCTGTGGTGGGTTCTCAGACCCATAACACTAAGAGCCTTCCATTAACCGTGGAGCAGCGGAAATGCTCTTTCAGCGGGAAAGAAGGCCACTTATTTAAAGACGCTCATTAATGGTGGCTGCATTCATTCACCTCGCACGCCAGATCCAGGCTATTCCCGACAGCAGAACAACGGTATTTGTGATTAAAACTATAAAGAGGAAAGAGAAGAGGACATTACAGTGGCAGAAGCTGCTGTCCTGGAGTACACATAATGGCATACACATCCATTTAGTTAAATCAGCAAATGCAGCACAGCTATGAGTCCATTAGACGCAAAAACATGCAGAAAAAGGCCAATAGTATGCGTGGGTCTGTGTGTGTGTATGCGTGTAATGACAATTCATGTGTTTTGAAACACTGAACTGTAGTTCTGATATATAGAGGTATTGTGAGAGCTGTGTGTGTACTGCCCAAACAATACAGAAAAGAGTATCTGTGTATTGTGAGATTAGGTACAGCATATTAGGTATTCAACGAAATGAACAGTGATGGTGACAAGGAGCCGCACCGGGTAGTGTTGCTGCCACACAGCAAGAAGGTCGTGGGTTCAAATTTGGCCTTGAGCCTTCCTGTGTGGAGTTCACGTGTTCTCCCCATGTTTGTTTTGAGTTTTCTCCAGGCACTTTGTTTTCGCCTCCATAGCCCAAAAACGTTCATGTTGGGTTCACCAGAGACTCTAAATTGTCCATAGGCATGAGTGAATGGTGTGTGAATGGAGTCTGAGTCCTGCAACGGAGTAGCGAGCTGTCCAGGAAGTGTTTCTGCCTTTCGCCCACAGTCGGCTGATATAGGCTCTAGCTCGTCCACGACCCTAATGAAGAATAAGCGGTTTAGAGTTTTGCCAAAATGCACAAGGATTAAGAAAATATAACGATAGAAAAAAAACTGAAAGGAACGGGCATAGACTCCAAGTGCAGTTCAGCATCGGCAGGGCGTTTATTGGGATTAACCAAGCTCATGGTCAAGACAGAAATGGATCAATAGCCAGGCAAACAGAGATATTCAGAATGGGCAGAATCGAAGTCAGGGGACAAGCAAAATGATCCAGTAACCAGAATAATCAATCCGCACAGACAGTAACAAAGAGGGTTGAAACTAAGGGAATGGAAGGGGAAGGAAAAAAGGAGTTGGATGGGATAAGGGGAGAACACAGGAGATACTAAACAGATGGATACAAAATGGGAATTAGGGAGAACTAAGTACTAATCAATCAAATCGCAATCTCACAACGCATAATACAAACAATCAAATACAAGACTTACGGGAGAATCACAAGAAACGAGCTTTCAACAATCGAAATGAGAAAATAGCGCAGAAACGAGACTGACCAAGAACGAGCTGTGGTAGAAACGAGTCGACAAGAAACTACGGGAAAGTGGGTCTTTTAAACACAAACTAATTAAGTGGAATCCCAGCTAAACACAGGACAGCTGTAGAGAGAGGTGGAACTAGAAAAGCAAGGACGGTGATAGAGAGAGAGGGGAAACGGGTGGAGTTCTAACTCTAATCTAACTAAACACCGTGCCTCGCTAAACTACTCTCAGGTGCGGATAATCAATGAGAACAGCGAGAGAGAAGGAAGTGGAAACACCCAACCGAAATTACAGGGAAGAGAGTGTGATGAAAAAGACAAGATGCCATGAGACAGAAACGGGAGGAAAACACTGAAGACCAGAGACAGAGCAATCATCCAGAAACACACATGCTCTAACGAATAAATATAATAAATATATAAATAATAGCAATACTAAAAACAAGAAACATACTAAAAACTAGAAACTAAAACCAGAAACTAAAAACAAGCTAAAAACAAACATACAAATCACTGATTTCTAACAGAACCCCCTCTATGACCGCCACCTGGTCTAAGCTTCGGCTTGAAAGTCCTTTTGTGAAAGTCCTTTTATAAGTGACTTGTCGAGAATGTGACGAGCAGGAACCCAGTTCTTCCGGGGATCCTTCCCAGTCCACAAGTACTGTAGACCCCTTCCTCGCCGCATTTAACGTCCAGCAACTTGTGCACCGTGTATGTTTCTCCTCCATCGATGAGCTTTGGGGGAGGAGGATTGGTCGGGGCAGGGTGTGGATGGAAATCAGTACAGGTTTAATGCATGACACATGAAAGACTGGGTGGATACGGCTCATAGAGGCTGGTAGTTTGAGTCTAACAGAGACAGCGTTAATGATCTTCTCTATCACAAAAGGACCAATGAAACGGGGGCTAGCTTGCGACTTTCAGTCCTTAGTGCAATGTCCTTGGAAGAAAGCCAAACTTTTTGTCCTACTTTGTATTGCGGTGGAACAGAGCGACGACGGTTGGCTTGGCGACTCATCTCGTCAGCAGCTTTCAGGAGAGCGGAACAGTCTCCTCCCCGCCCTTTCGGCACCTCTGAAGAAATTCCTGGATGTTGGGAACGTCAACTTCGACCTCCTGTCGAGGGGAACAGAGGTGGTTGGTAACCGAGACAAGCTTGGAAGGGGATACACCTGAGGCAGCCGTGGGAAGGCTGTTGATGGAATATTCGACCCAGGGTAGTTGTTCGCTCCAGTCCCCTGATCTCGGGAAATGAGGCACCGAAGGACACTCTCCATCTGCTGGTTGGCCCTCTCTGTCTGCCCATTGCTCTGCGGGTGAAAACCAGAGGTTAAACTGACCGTTATTCCTAAGGTTTGGCAAAAGGCTTTCCAGACTTGTGAGATGAATTGAGGACCACGGTCAGAGACAATGTCAGAAGGGATGCCGTGTATTCTGATTACGTGTTGGATGAGTAAGTCTGCTGTTTCTCTGGCAGAGGGAAGCTTGGGAAGAGGGACGAGATGAACTGCCTTGGAGAAGCGATCCACAATGGTTAGGATGACGGTGTTACCTCTGAGGGCGGAAGGCCAGTGACAAAATCCAGTGCGATATTGGCCCATGGTCTGGAAGGTACCGGAAGCGGTTGCAGGAGACCAGCTGGTGCAGTGTGGGTGGCCTTGTTCTGCAATGAGACCGGACAAGCAGTCGTAAAGTTCTTGACATCTATCCGGACCGTTGTACCAAAAAGTTAGCATGGCCAAGGTCCGGTTAGCACCAGGATGGCAGGCGAGACGGGAAGAATGGGCCCACTGGAGAACTTCCGCTCGGAGGCAGTCTGGAACAAAAAGGCAGTTCTTGGGACAGTTAGTAGGTGGCCCCCAGAAGGTTGTGACCTTCTGACTGGATCCTCCAATTCCCATACTAATGCTCCCACCACAACACGACTGGGTAGGATGGTTTGAGGCTCCTTGGGAGGGGCGTCAGGCTAAAAATTTTCGTGACAGGGCATCAGGTTTCTTGTTCTGGGAGCCTGGGCGGTAAGCTAAAGTGAAATCAAATCTGTCGAAGAACAGTGACCAACGAGATTGGCGGAATTTAATCTCTTAGCTAAAACGGAGGTACTCCAAATTCTTGTGGTCGGTCCAGACCTGGAATGGAACCTTAGCCCCTCTGACCAATGACGCCACTCTTCTAATGCCAACTTCACCGCCAGTAACTCCCGATTTCCGATGTCATAGTTACGCTCGGCTGGGCTAAGTTGCGTGAGAAGAAGGCGCAAGGGTGTACCTTATTATCCTTGCCATTGCGCTGCGACAGGACTGCCCCTACGCCGGTGTTAGAGGCGTCTACCTCGACGATGAACTGCCTTTCAGGATCTGGCTGTTGGAGAACAGGAGCAGTGGTAAATCTTTGTTTCAGTTCCAGAAAAGCCTTCTCCGCCGAGGGGGTCCACAAAAAGGAACTTTGGGGGGAAGTCAGAGAGGTCAGTGGAGCAGCAACGGTACTGTAATTGCGAATGAATCGGCGGTAAAAGTTAGCAAACCCTAGGAAGCACTGTAGTTCCTTGCGTGTGGTAGGGGTAGCCCAATCCTTTACCGCCTTCACCTTCTCTTGGTCCATTAGGATGCCTCCTGGAGTAACCACAAACCGAGGAAAGGGACTGTGTCCAAGTGGAATTCACACTTCTCTGCCTTGGCGGAGAGTTGGTTCTCCAAAGGACTGCATTTAACATGACGTATGTGTTCCTCCTTAGAACGAGAGAATATTAATATATCATCTAGGTACATAAAAAACGAATTGATTAATCATGTCATGCAGGATGTCGTTAACGAGGTTCTGGAAGACAGCAGGGCGTTAGCTAGACCAAACGACATGACCAGGTAAAAAGCGGTGTTGAAGGCCGTCTTCCATTCATCCCCTTCCTTAATCCTGACGAGGTGGTAAGCGTTCGTGGGTCAAGTTTGGTGAAGGTAGTGGCCCCTGCAACAGCTCAAAAGCAGAATTCATTAAAGGAAGGGGATATCGATTCTTAATAGTAATATTATTGAGTCCCCTGTAGTCAATACATGGCCTGAGAGATCCGTCCTTCTTGCTAACTAAAAAAAGAAGCCAGCGCCAGCAGGAGAGGAAGAGGGACGGATGATGCCAGCAGCCAGTGACTCCTCCACATATTTCTCCATGGCCTCTTGCTCTGGGACAGACAGAGAATAGAGAAGGGGGGCGCTGTGCCAGGTTGGAGATCAATGGCGAGTCGTAGGGTCTGTGAGGGGGGAGAGACAGGCCGCGAGACTTAGAGAAGACTTGGCTAGATCCTGGTACTCACTGGGGACCTTGGACAAATCCGGAGTGAATGGGGGCTCACTGGATCCTCCATCGTCCTGCTTTACGGAGCCTTGCGGAGGCAAGAACGCAGGCAATGAGTACTCCACTCAACCACCTGCCCAGTCCTCCAGTTGATGGTGGGGTTGTGTTGTTTCAACCCAGGGAGGCCCAGGACGATGGGGGAGCAGAGGAGGAGGTGATGACATGGAGCCGGATCTGCTCCAGATGGTTGCCGGAGACAATGAGCGTGAGTGGGGGGCGTAATCTGGGTCACCTGACTTAGCGGTTGCCCACAAAGGCCAAGTGCTTGGAACGGCGAGGTAGCTTCTGGGGCTGGAGCTGGAGCTGGTTGCACAGGTTGGCGTCGATCAGGTTGATGTCTGAGCCTGAATCAAACAAAACATTAGTAGTCAATGAACGCTTGCCAACAAGTAGAGTGACAGGAACCAGCCTACGTGGATCATTGTTATCTTGAGCCAGCTGTCCAATCCTCCCACTCACCCCCTCCTTTTTGAGTAGGGACAGCACTGATACGATGACCCGCTAGCCCACAGTACAGACATAGAGCTCGCTCTTGTGGCGATAACAGCAACGGTCGACCTGCATGGGTTCTCCCGACCCCCGGGGCTTGCCGGTCTCCTGGATAGGAGAGTCGCCCGAGGATATCAAAAGTTACCACGCAGGTCTGACCGTCGGGGCTCTGAATGGCTCTGGCGCTCCCTCTTGCGCTGCTGGATCCGAGAATCAATCTGGATGGCCACTCTAATGAGCCCCTGCAGATCAGGTGGAAGCTCACGGGACTTAACTCATCCTTTATGTTCTCTGCCAACCCCCGGTAGAGAACACATCAAACTGGGCGTCTTCGCTCCCAGTGTGTAGAGGCGCCAACGAACGGAATTGAATGGCGTAGTCGGAGACACTGCAGCCGGCTTGCCGTAAACTCAGTAGTGCACTTCCTGCCTCTCGCCCCTGGTAGGAGCGGTCAAACACCTCCCTCATCTCCGCCATGAAATCTTCAATGGTGCGGGTGCAGGGGTGGCCAGCGTCCCACATTGAGGTTCCCCAGTCCCTTGCTCTGCCGGTCAAAAGTGTGATGGCGTAGGCCACTCTGGAACGTGAGGTAGGAAAGGTTAGGGGCTGTAACTCGAATATGATCGAGCACTGGGACAGGAATGCTTTGCAGGTGGTGGGGTCTCCGTCATACTCCGCTGAGGGGGAGTAAGGCGTGGCTCCGAATGGGAGCTGCCTCTGCAGTGCGACTGCAGGACTGGGAAGGGTGGGGCCCTGGGTGAGATGCTGTAAAGTAGCTCTCATCTCCTGCAAGTCGCGATGCTGCTGCTGAATGACGACCTCTCGTTGTTGATAAAAAGTCGCTGCAGTTCAGCAGTAGCCGCTGGAGTCTGTACTGGTCGACTCGTGCTGAAAGGAACGGGCATAGACTCCAAGTGCAGTTCAGCATCGCAGGGCGTTTATTGGGATTAACCAAGCTCATGGTCAAGACAGAAATGGATCAATAGCCAGGCAAACAGAGATATGCACAATGGGCAGAATCGAAGTCAGGGGACAAGCAAAATGATCCAGTAACCAGAATAATCAATCCGCACAAAGACAGTAACAAAGAGGGTTGAAACTAAAGGAATGGAAGGGGAAGGAAAAAGGAGTTGGATGGGATAAGGAGAACACAGGAGATACTAAACAGATGGATACAAAATGGGAATTAGGGAGAACGAAGTACTAATCAATCAAATCGCAATCTCACAATGCAATACAAACAATCAAATACAAGACTTACGGGAGAATCACAAGAAACGAGCTTTCAACAATCGAAATGAGAAAATAGCGCAGAAGCGAGACTGACCAAGAGCGAGCTGTGGTTCGACAAGAAACTACGGAAAGTGGGTCTTTTAAACACAAACTAATTAAGTGGAATCCCAGCTAAACACAGGACAGCTGTAGAGAGAGGTGGAACTAGAAAAGCAAGGACGGTGATAGGAGAGAGAGGGGAAACGGGTGGAGTTCTAACTCTAATCTAACTAAACACCCGTGCCTCGCTAAACTACTCTCAGGTGCGGATAATCAATGAGAACAGCGAGAGAGAAGGAAGTGGAAACACCCAACCGAAATTACAGGGAAGAGAGTGTGATGAAAAAGACAAGATGCCATCAGACAGAAACGGGAGGAAAACACTGAAGACCAGAGACAGAGCAATCATCCAGAAACACACATGCTCTAACGAATAAATATAATAAATATATAAATAATAGCAATACTAAAAACAAGAAACATACTAAAAACTAGAAACTAAAACCAGAAACTAAAAACAAGCTAAAAACAAACATACAAATCACTGATTTCTAACAAAAACTTTGCTGAGCTTTCTCCATTGACAAAACATTTACATAGCTTTCTGCAAAGTGGCAAAATGAATGTGTGTCCCAAGCCATATTTCACTGCCTTTTCTGTGTAAACTCCATGAAAGCAGCTAATGTTGATTCTATGGCAACCAGAAGCATTGGAAATTCATGATTAATGTATGACTGGGCACAAACATAAAATCCGGTGAGCACAGATTTAGCAACTTTACTGGGACATCAGGATCAAGTTACAGGGGAGCATCCATCATATCTTGAAATACTTGTAGAGAGTACACACAATGGAATGTACTTACTGTGTTTCACAGAGTGTTACAGCATGTGCAACTAATATCCTCTTAAACCATGAATATCACTTCTCTGAGACTGCCGTTAAAACTAATGAAGGCATAACCATTGATGGACCTTTATGGCAGCTTGTACCCTCTCATTATATTGGTCAAAAAATAAAGTCTATGCACATGAAAACATTCAACAGATGAATCCTTTACCCTATCATAAATTTCAAATTTAAAAATGTTTTAAAGGCCCTTGAGCTGAACCATCTTGTTTTTGAAAGCGGTCCTGGATGCAAAATACAAACAATCCTATAAAGTTAAAGGATACAACAGACTAAAAACAAAGAAAAGAGTCACACACAAAATTCAAGATTCAAGATTCACTTCATTGTCCCACATTGTTGGAAATCTGTATTGGTCTTACATCCACATTGCGATCATTCCACATACTGCACATAAAAGACAGGGTAAGATGAGAAACACCTCTAAAAAACAAAAATAAAAACATACAGTCAAAAGGACAGAAAAAAACTGAAATTTATAAAAATAAGTAAACATCTATTACACAGAAAAAAAATACAAAAGGGCACTATACACCAAAAAAACATCAACTATCAATAAATGAAAATAAGGCCCTGGGATACTGTAAAAATGGTCGATCATCAATAAATAAATAAATAAATAAATAAATAAATAAAGCTTTGGAAACTGTAAAATAGTCAATTATTGATAAATAAGGAGAAAAAAAAAGACTTTGTGGTGATCCCATCCCTATTTCATCTGCCGCCATTTAAAATTTTATTGAAGTAGAGATGAAAGAGTATTTAAATCTATCCAACGGACAACATGGATTTCTAAACCTCTACCTCGATGGCAGTAGGTGGTACTCAGTGGGTAACATGTGAGATGGTTGGTTATTATTTTGTTACTTGCCTCTGCACAGCCTGTAGACTGCAGGGCTGGATGTTGCCCTACGCCTATCATCTTCCATGCAGGTCTCATAAGTCATAAGACTAGTTTTGACTTCAGGAGCACAGAGAGTTTACCAGACCAAGCTGTGATGCAGTAGCTAACAAGTCTTTCCATGACTTCCAGATAACAGACTACCATAAACTTCTGATCAACACCATGGACACTGAGTCGCGGCAATAAAGTGGCAATGTTGTTGTATTCTGCCACAGCAACATGCGTGCTCCAGGACAGCGAGCTATCGATAAAAGCACTGATGTATTCATATGAGAAGATCCATGAAATGGTTTCAGTGTGGATAACCAAAGGCCTGAGGTCCCCCACTGCAGTAGAGTCAACCACCATCCTTTTGTCTTGTTTTACATTGAACACCAAGTGTTATAATCACACTTTTAGATTTCCAGATACAACCCAAAACCAGTGAAGTTGGCACGTTGTGTAAATCATAAATAAAAACAGAATACAATGATTTGCAAATCCTTTTCAACCTATATTCAATTGAATACACTGCAAAGACAAGTTACTTAATGTTCGAACAGGTAAACTTTGTAATTTTTTGCAAATATTAGCTCATTTGGAATTTGATGCCTGCAACATGTTTCAAAAAAGACTGAGAGAGTTGAGGAATGCTCATCAAACACTTATTTGGAACATCCCACAGGTGAACGGGCTAATTGGGAACAGGTGGGTGCCATGATTGGGTATAAAAGCAGCTTCCCTGAAATGCTCAGTCATTCACAAACAAGGATGGGGCGAGGGTCACCACTTAGTGAACAAATGCGTGAGCTGATTGTCGAACAGTTTAAAAACAACATTCCTCAACGAGCTATTGCAAGAAATTAGGGATTTCATCATCTACGGTCCATAATATCGTCAAAAGATTCAGAGAATCTGGAGAAATCACTGCACGTAGCGACAAGGCGAAAACCAACATTGAATGCCCGTGACCTTCGATCCCTCAGGCGGTACTGCATCAAAAACCGACATCAGTGTGTAAAGGACATCACCACATGGGCTCAGGAACACTTCAGAAAACCACTGTCAGTAACTACAGTTCGTCACTACATCTGCAAGTGCAAGTTAAAACTCTACAATGCAAAGCAAAAGCCATTTATCAACAGCACCCAGAAACGCCGCCCGGCTTCGCTGGGCCCAAGCTCATCTAAGATAGACTGATGCAAAGTGGAAAAGTGTTCTGTGGTCTGACGAGTCCACATTTCAAATTGTTTTTTGGAAACTGTGGGACGTTGTGTCCTCCGGACCAAAGAGGAAAAAGAACCATCCGGACTGTTATAGGCGCAAAGTTCAAAAGCCAGCATCTGTGATGGTATGGGGGTGTATTAGTGCCCAAGGCATGGGCAACTTACACATATGTGAAGGCACCATTAATGCTGAAAGGTACATACAGGTTTTGGAGCAACATATGTTGCCATCCAAGCAACGTCTTTTTTCATGGACGCCCTGCTTATTTCAGCAAGACAATGCCAAGCCACATTCTGCACGTGTTACAACAGCATGGCTCCGTAGTAAAAGAGTGCGGGTACTAGACTGGCCTGCCTGTAGTCCAGACCTGTCTCCCATTGAAAATGTGTGGCGCATTATGAAGCGTAAAATACGACAACGGAGACCCCGGACTGTTGAACAACTTAAGCTGTACATCAAGCAAGAATGGGAAAGAGTTCCACCTGAAAAGCTTCAAATATTGGTCTCCTCAGTTCCCCAAACGTTTACTGAGTGTCGTTAAAAGGAAAGGTGATGTAACACAGTGGTAAAAAAGGCCCCTGTGCCAACTTTTTTGCAATGTGTTGCTGCCTTTAAATTCTAAGTTAATGATTATTTGCAAAAAAAAAAATAAAGTTTCTCAGTTTGAACATTAAACATCTTGTCTTTGCAGTGTATTAAATTGAATATAAGTTGAAAAGGATTTGCAAATCATTGTATTCTGTTTTTATCTAGGATTTACATAACGTGCCAACTTCACTGGTTTTGGGTTTTGTAATACTCTGGCATATCATTGTCCCTCTTCAGTAAACCAGTAAAGATGGAACCGTCATCTGAGAATTTAATGATGTAGCTATTAGCATTACTGCTCCTACACTCATTAGTAGAAAAAGTAAAAAGGGCTTGTGAACTAGCACACCCCTGGGAGGCCCCTATGTTCAAAGTTTGAAGGGCTGAAAGAGTACCATTAACACTGACCCGTCCCTCACAGTTGGTTTCAAATGAGTGGTATCATCTGACAATTCAGGGTGGACATTTAATTCATTTAGCCTCCAAAATAAAGTACTGAATGCAGAACTAAAACTAAAAACAGCATAAGAAGCAGAATCCTCCAAGAGCTTAAATGACTGTGAATGCATCATTTCTACCTCTATTACATCTGTAAGAAAACTGAAAGGATCGAGAGAATAGTTGACTTCTACTTTCAATAGGTTGATAATGATTTTCTCAGAACATTTTATAAAACATATCTCAAAGCAACTGGTTGATAGACATTGCTCTTCCATGCTTTTTTTTTTTTTTTCGGAACTCGTATACTAATATAATTTTTTCCCGACGGAACGAACAGTATACAAGTCCAAAGACTTCTGGTAGATGGGGCACCAGGGCTCTGCCATCTCTTCACTGTATAATTTCAGCAGGAGCCCTGGGATGCCATCAGGGCCAGAGGCCTTCCTGTGGGAGGTGCATGAGAACAGCCACTGTACTACATGCTGGTCAATGGTGATTTTTGACTGGTCAGATGTAGGTAAGACTAAAATGTGCTTTATTGGCATGACCACACATCAATATAGTATTGCCAAAGCATAAAATAACTCTAGCAACAACAATTCAAATAATAACAATGTTTTTTTCCAATATAATATTCCTGGTGAAAAGTACTAAAGTACAGGTAATACATCTCAGCCACCTCTGGCTCTAGTGAGAAATCAGTAGTTTTGACCCTTCATTAAAGCCATCAAAATGTCTCAGACAAGTACAGTCTTAAGTTGTGGTTTACCACTTTAAAGCAGAGATTTGTAGTTGGGAATTGAAGGAATAACATTATGGTCTGAGTTGGCAAGTGGAGTTTTAGCCTCGTTTGAGTAAATGTTTCCCTTGAATTTTTTGAGAGTGCTGTTGCCATGAGTCTTACAGGTCAGGTCTTGCTTAGATCCAGGTAGCACGGCATCAAGCTTGCAATAGTGAAAATGATCAACGATTAAATGAGGCTCCTCAGGAGTTCACTGCAATCATCTGCGTACATGGTTCACAATTACGCTGCCTACTGTACATTTGCGATGTTTCCACGCAGTGGAATATAAACAGAACAGAATAAAATATTCCCAAATTTATGGGCAAGATTAAAGGGTCCAAAACATACCATCTCAATGCAGCAGTTGCAAACAGACTCTTTCTGTGTAAACTGGGAGCACCACATATGGTTGACAAAGACACTGTTGCCTCTTCTATAACTCTGGCCTGAGTTGTCATTCCTGCCAAAGTGCATCAGAGAGGAGCCTTTCAGGGGCAACGAATGACTTGGGCACATTCCCTGTAGCCAGGTTTCAGTGAATATTAGTGAGTACAAAATTTTCATACTCATGTCAAACTCAGGTCTATACTCGCACTTTGTCAACTTAGCTCTTCAAGGCACAGGGATTGCAGAGAATCATGGAAGGTGGAGGTCGCCCGCTTGCTCGTTACTGAAGTTGAAGTCTCCCCCCCTCTATGCCTTCCTCTCTTCCACAGTGTTACTTGTTTGCTCATGGAGCAGGTGAGCAGTTGGGGCCGAGCAGGAGGAGTTAGTCTGGGGTGCAGCATAGAAGCACTGAGTTTCCTTCTCAACAGGCTGGAATTGAGTAGTATTGTGCTAGAATGATTAAGTTCCAGGAGGATTAAACTCAGGAACAGTACATTCAAAAACACCATCATCACACACGCAATTGATTAAGTATAAAGAGCATTCAGAACAAACAGACATTATCAAGACAGCAGCACGGCAGCCGTGGTCACTACAGAGCAGCACCACCAGCAGTCGCAGTTTTATTTCCCATTATGGAATTAAATTCCATGCATACATACCAAAAAAGGCCCTTTCATTCCAAACTACTCTGCTCAGTATTCAATTTGGATATTAAGATGAATAGACAAATGAACATATACCTTACATATCACATACCTTATAAAGATGAGTAGATAAATAAAATAGATGCAAGTCTAGAGATTTAGATATTAATAACATGCAACTTCAGTGAAATGTTACTTTTTTCTATTTGGAAGTAGAAGCAGGAGCAAGAGGTTTGCTCATACCTGATTATGTGTAACACTGTTGGGATGATATCATTGTATATATGTTTCATGACCACTTTTCAAAATCACATATATATTTAAACATTTAAGTTTGGCCCGACTCTTTCAGACATCTTCCATAAATTACACACGTGGCTCCTCAGCTGTGATGTCTGACCTGATATAGCATGGGCATGCACAATAACTCAAAAGAGAGGCATATTTTAGTATAAACAGTGTTTGCACTGATGTGTATGACTGCCAGTGAAACTCCTGGACAAACAAAAAAAAAACAAAACAGTAGCCCTGAGCAGTCTCTGTGATGTAACACCTAGTGAATGTTGGTTGAGCTCGTTCGATTGACCTGGTCTTTCACAGCTGTCCAGATCTTTGCATCTATTATACTTCCCATAGAAAATGTCTTGCGATGCATCTACTCCGAGTTTTAGCTACAGATTTTCTCAAATGACCATTTACAGTACAACAGGACACAAAGTATTTAACTGCTTTAGAAATGACAGCACATGACATGAGATGCCTCAGAGCAAGAAATTTGTGGGTTCAAATCCAACCTAGAGCCTTTCTGTGCACATGTTCACACAACGTTCCTCAAGTTCGCATGAGTTACCTCCCCACAGGCCAAAGATATGCATGTCAGGTTAACTGGAAACTCCAAATTGCCCAGAGGTATGAGTGTGTTGATATACAGTAAATGGTGTCCGCACCCTGCAATGGAATGGCAAGCTGTCCAGGGTGTGTCACTGCCTTTCACCCACAGTCAGCGACCCTAATGAGGAAGAAGCGGTATAGAGAATGGATGGATGCATGTATGTGATTTAATCAAACATTTTGGTCATGGCATAAACTTCAGAGATATGGCTGATCATTTAAAAAATATTCAGGTGAACAATCAAGGCTCATGGTCTGGCATCAAATCTGGAACTTGTCAGTGCTGACTTGGGCCACAAACAATTGACTATCGCTACACACAGGAATGAGAAGGATTCATTTTGTCAAATGCCTATTGACCACATTCAGTGAATGGTCTTGCTCCTTCTCATATCAGTGAGAGCCCAGCATGTTAATTGCGCCAAATCAGGAGCGTAACATCTCATGGCTGAAAGAGAGCACAGGCTACCCTTCTCTCTCCAGAATTGACAGTATTGTGCTAAATTATTTTAATGCTCTAATTTAAAATATACTGGGCTTTTGTAGGAAAAAAGCATTAAAAACCACCAGCAAAATGTAAACCATCACAATTAAATTTAATTCCCCCTATTTCATATTTACCCACAGTTGTCACCTGAGACAGCTTGAATCTAAAATAAATAGAACCAAGCTAATTTCAGCATAAGACTATCAGGGGCAAAAAAGTTAGAATTGTTGAAAGAATACAATTCATTAGGAGCTCAATATTTTTCATGTCTTGATGAGAGTTCATATACTTCTTAGCACAACTCATGACAATCCAAAATATTAAAAGCAAATAAGTGATCCATTATATTCTTAAAGTAAAAGCTTGTCATTTGAATTAATATATTTAAAAGTCATTCTGACCTAGAACAATGTCGGAAAGGTAATTAAACCATACATTCGTGAATAATAATCCCAGCAAAATCCCAATAATGAAATATGAATGTATGTTTAAAGAAAAATTCCGCACCATGAGCATTTTATCCTGAAATACAAACAAGATAATTGCAAATGCAACATACTTTCTGGATTCTGTCTTTTGATCTTTTCATACTAAAGATTAGACTGGCAATCAATGAAAACTTCACCACTGAAGGCTTACTACGGAGGTTTGGAAACAACCAGCCCTGTGAATAGACCATAACCTGAATTTTTTATACTGTATGGAACTGTTTTGTAAACTTCAGTAAATCTCATCGATCTAATATTTAAAAAAAGATAAAATGTCCATTTTTGAACTGTAAATTGTCTTTTTGCAAATATACCAAAGTAAACACTGAAGTTTGTAAGAACTTGGACTGGTATAACCAAGTTTCCACTTTCAAAAGTTTCCTGTAGACTCGTGCCGATGCACCAAGACCTATAAATCGTAATGAGTCAGAGTCTGGAAGCTTGTCCAGCTCAAACTTCTGTCGCAGCCACAGGCATAGGAATGTTCAAGAACCGCCGTCTGACATCACTTTATCTTTGTTCATCGCGTCAATTTATGTCTCTGGCATTTTAGCACCACGTCGCGTCTTCCACAATCATGGCCATTTTCTTTAATATGATTGCATCGGAATGTTCAAGAACCGTCACGACACCTACACAACACCACTATAACATTGCTATGACATATGACGAGCGCCACAATTTTTTTATTTGAACATTTTGAAAATAGTGTCACAACAAAAATGAGAGGACAACTTGATTGTGATTGTTCAGCAATTCCTCCGTCACATAATTCACATAATTCCTCTATGACACCCTCAAGACTTCCCTATGGCTTGCCATGATCTGACATTGGTGTGAATCGGCGTATTAAATAGTGAACGTGGGAAGGGGGCTTTAGCTTTGAGATGGGCTAAAATTCTGACTTGGTTCAGGCCATCCGAATGTAAATATCTTCAAATCAAAGCTGGTTGTCTCTAATTTGAACCCTTATTTGTCATTTTATGATCCATTGTGTGAAAATACAGAGCAAAAATTTGCTCATATTCTGTCACAGTGTACTTACAGACTTCACTGTACACTGGCACCCATGATAAAAGAGAGCAACAAAGAGGCGTCACATGAAATAAGGAGCTACTGTTTATATCCATAGAGATATAGGGGGTTTTGTGTTAAGCCAGTATTCTTGTTGATTGATGGGCTCCACAGTCTGGTGTTCTATCAAGACTGAGCAAGTGTGCAGATGTACAATGAGCTGTAGTGTGCCCAAGATACCTTTAAATTCAATATGAGCTAAGAATGGTCATACTCTCATTAAATTATGTCTATGAAAATTTGATTAATACTTTTCTTCACATAATGGCTGCAGCCTCCGACACCATAAAATACTAAGCCACGTATTTCGTCCAAAAAATGCATTTATGATATCTTGTTTTTTTTTGTTTTTGTTTTTTTTTTGCAATTCATGATTTTTAAACAAGGGTACAATGTAAATTTTTGAGGGTAAACATACTCTGACTCACAAAATTGTTTTTCACACAGGAAAGTTCACACATACATACATACATACATACATACAAACATCCACAAATATGTGATTACACAAAGAAAATATCACAGTGTCAATATAAATATTTCACATTGCTGCTAATATCCAGTACATTATTTGATACAGAGATATATATTGGAAAATTTCATGGTGCTACTCAGAAAATACGGAAAGTAATTGAAACAGTTACAGTTCCCTTGTCATAACATCCAATTTCACTTGAAATGAAAACCCTCTAGATTCAGCCCCTGAGGAACATAACAAAACCTTGGTTTTCAGGAGCACAATAAAAGGACAGGATGGGAATATAAATTAGAAGAGCCAGACTGAAAAAGAGGCACACACCGCATGTACAGGTAATAATAAGAAATTTAATATAACCAAGAGTTTTGCTCAGATCTCCAGACCTTTGGAAAGTACAGCTTAGAACTGGACTAGAATTTTATCACAGAAATGAAAAGCTATCAAAATCTGTTAAATTTCTCTTGAACTTCCACTTGAGGGCAAGAATTCATTGGATTCCTGTAGATGGATAAATAAATGAATAAATATACCGCAAAATTACATTATAGAATTTGACCCTATCATCTTCAAAGAAACAAGTGTGTTACTCTGAATACCACTGCATCTGAATGGAGCTTTTTCAGATGGTTTCACAGACCTGGCAGGTTCAGTTAAAGTGTTTCTGCAAAGCATTGGCTTCTGCTGCCATCTGCTCCCCGGTTCTTCACTTTGCCGGGATGTCCTCATTCTCTTGATCATGTTTCTGGCAAGGGCGTAGGTTTGTATATGGAAGGTTGGGACATGTCCCTACCAATATTTTGGGAGGCCAGATTGTCCCTACCAATATTTTAGTCAACTCGTTCTTATCATCTTTCCAGACAAACCATATAAGACCCAATTGTGGAGGCTACCGTCTTCAAGATAACCTATTTATGCATTCTAGCATTTTACTGGTTGAAAGGGTGGGGCTATCTGAAGGCTAAAAGTCAAGAGTAAACTGACCACTCTATTCAGGTCATGAATATTCATTTTTGTCCAAAGCGGGGCTTGAGACGTGCAACTGGATCGCCAGTTTTGATGATTACATGTGTTTGCAATGGCTTACCCGTAGAAGAGAACCGTAATTTGGCATTTGTTCCAGATTTTTCTTCGTCGCGTAACTATAGCACTTTTCCAATGGCCCAACTCATGACATACATTGATATTACCTTAGGTACGTATCACTTTTGTGGAAATTTCATTGTCTAAGAGCGTGAGGAAAAACAGGCGCTCCATGTTAAGTCATGCTGCTAATATTTCGCCAAACTGAATGCCAAGTGTAATGTTGGCTGAATAAGTGATCTAACTAGTCAGAAACAGATAGTTACTTGAAGTGAAAACTTGCTAGCTACCTTAAGTTAGTTTTTACCGGAAAATAATGTCAACAAATGTTAATTAAACATGTTCACTAGTTTCAACTAGCGAACTAAGCCTGGTTTCTGTCACATGTTGGTTAGTAATCGGGTTGCTAGCAGTAGTAAATATAAGCCAGGTGGATATGTCAAATTATGAGGTGAATTTCAGGGGAAATCCCACGAAGGTGCCATTATTAATTAATTACTCGGACTGGTAGGCCACGAGTCTAAGTTTCGGCTCCGGATCTTCTTTTTTTTTTTTTTCGGGGTCGCGATTGTCCTGCTCATGCGCGCGCGCGGTTTCGCGATTAGCCCATAGATATACATATAGAACACTACATTGCTGATAGGCTACGCTCAAGTTAAGCATCTGTCCCAGGAGCGTATACACTGGGAAGTTAAATTCGCATGTACACTCCCATTCATTTTTGCCTACTGTAAAATTATATTTTCAAAAACACTTGCGTGCAAGTCGAGGTGATTTTGCTATCGCTGTGCAGAGCAACATTTTCTCTCCCTAAATATGTGCTTTTTTGGAGGATGGAAAGCGGTACACGTACTAAAAAGAAGATTGAAATGTTACTCGGTGTCAACGTTAAAGTGCAAGCAGAAAAGTTCAGTTAAGGTGACGGAGGCTTTTAATAACCGTCTGATAAGATAATTGTTTGGCAGTTTTTCGCTTATAAGCAATGTTGATGAATGTCCGTATATGTTATCAAATTACTCTCTGGTTTCCTTACTTCATTGTACCCTGATTGAGCATATATGCCGTTGACCGAATTGTTCATACTGAATCATATGGCTAATGCCAACGTTGTTAAAAGGAAGCGCTAGTTAACTCCGGCTACTCCTTTACTAAGCGTCATGTTTGCCCCTGTCCCATTATAACACTGCTCTCAAAAATTAATGGTTGCACAGCACGGATCGAGGGGATAGAAAAAGGTTTTTTTTTCTCCTGATTTCTAACAACTAAGCCTTTTTCCCCTCCTTGTCTTTTGGAACTCTATAAACAGACAAAGCAACTTGTCCATTGTTTTAAATATTATGCAGGTAAGAAATATTGTCCTTGAATGTCAATTACAAGTAGCTAGCTAGTTAGCCACCTTGTTCATTTTATTGACTGCTTAGTCAATGCAGTCCCCGCGACGGTAAGGGTACCAAGGTAGCTCGCTGGAGACCGTTATCGATCGCTAGCGTTTGCTTTAGTCAGCGGTCTGTTTAAGTCAATGGGACGGCTAATTAGCTAGGTAGCAAGCGAACGCGATTTTTTCTATAAAAGTGACAAATTTGGGTTTCTACGTTAACTAACGCATGAAACGTTTTATTACAGCCCTTCAAATGACTATTGCTGCAAAAGGCAGCCGCACATCTCGGAAACCATTCATTTTTATGGAGAAGTTGGGTGTATCATTATGGCGGCCCGGGGCTTCACTTTGGATAATGTAAATATTACATCATCAGCAATCTAGTGTTCTAAATATATATATCTATGGATTGGCCCAGGCCTAGACCCGGCCCAAGTACAGGCTCTGAGGAGCCTCTTGTTATTTTATATGCAGGAACCATAACAGCAAGCTAGAGAAACAGAGCAAGCTGTTGAGGATACAGGTGTTTCGGGGCTTCAGGTGAGGTAACAATTATGACTTGTTCTGTGGAATTACAGGGAAAGCATTAAAGTTAGTCTCATGATGTTCTTTGGCTCTTTGGCAACTTTGGCTCAATGGGGGAAATGAAAGAAACACGTAATCGTAAATCTAACATGATCCAGTCCGATTAACGCTCGGTTTGCAGCTTGTCCGATTCATAGTCGGGGGTCCATTTTGAGATGTTTATCGCGGCTGCAATTGCGTTACCGCATATTAAGATGCTTAATAAAGAGGATTGAGAGTTGGTTTGGTAACGTAGTTATATATCCACTCACTTGGTATCAATGTCCAGGTTGCTAGATCTGAGCGGGTTTCATGAGCGTGCTGAGATGCTTTGCAGCTGTCAGTTAAGGTTGCGGCAAGTTTATGTATATGGCATCTTTGTATAAAAATTTTGGAGGCACCTTGTGTAGCATAATTTAAAAAAAAAACAAAAACCAAGAAACACTCATTCGGATAATCTCTGTATACAGTACAGTAAAGGCAGTATCTGCACTCAGATTTACAAAAATTTTCCAACTAGCGTGCTACGCGCACTCACATCACATACATGTCCCTAGCAATAGGCTCTATGCACGCATCACTTCCGTGTTTGAGTTAAGGCCGCTCCTCAACTTCCGGTCCGCGAGATTGAAAGCAGAAGAATGGCAGAGTTGTCGCTGTGCAAGGATATTTCCAACATGCTTCGGTCAACATGATGATCTGAGTTGTACTAATCATTCACTCTGTATTAAGAGTCATTAATGCGCTGTGATGTTTCGCGTTGACTGCGTTTTGTCGCAAACAAATGTTCAGGCTCTCCCATCACACATTTGTATGAGCCTGAGGGACTGTCACAACACGCGGACGTTGGCTGCGCGCCGCTATCCAACATTCGCTCGTCATCAGGAAGAACTGGACAGGCACCCTTGCATCCCTGCTCTGCTCTCTTTTGGAGTAGGTACAGTGCGTAACTTTCATCCAGCTCTATCACAGCAGCAGGTACATAATGCGAATGGAGAGACTGTTAGATCTAATCTATTCATTACAACATAGGTTATCCCAGTTGGATAATCGACCGTCTCGAACGCATAAGAACTCCGGTTTGCGCCCAAGCTGAAAACACTGCGTCATATTCTTTCGCTAAATGGGTGTAGCTAGCGCAGTCATGTTGAGAATTTGTTTTATTCCTGCACTCCTGGTGTAAGTCGAGTGTGTGTGAATGCTACGCTGGTGTCACAGTGGGGCATTGACTACACGAAACAGAATGTTGGTTACGTATTGTAACCCCAGATTCATAGCTCCATCATCTTCAGCTAATGGAAAAGCTGTTTGTTTGGGAGCCAAACTCAAATGTGATACACAGTGGACCAGGGCTGTCGTCTAGAAATGTTGGCTGCAGACTCTGGTGTGATTCGTATTGGTGAAATTGTAATGTGGTATCTTAACCATCCACCTGTCTTCGGGAAACGTGAGGAAACTAAGGAAGTATTTAAACTTAGCCGAAGCTGTACATTGCGGCACACAGCAGTAGTGTCCTGAAGTGCTGCCTTTGCGTCTTTGAAAAGACAGTTTCGCTCGTTTTGAGGTCATAACATAAACACTGATACACAAATAAAATACACAAAGAGACGAAATAAAATGTTTTGAGAATTAATTTGTTTAGGCCGTTTTAGGCGACAATGACTAGCATTCCTAGACTCACATAGGATTCAACGCTTGGCGGAAGTTACCAAGCGGCCTAATACATGACCAGAAAATACGTAATGAGCTGCCGTGCATAGAGCCTATTCTAACATTAAACCTACGCCCTTGGTTTCTGGAGCTGTCGACAGATATAAAATACATCTTCCCTTGGCCCCTTTTCCAACTTCCATTTATTCCCATCGGAGACCATGTTTTTACTTTGAGGGAACTGTGGAGTGATTGAAACATTATGGAAATGCTCGCAGAAAAAAAAAAAAGTTTAGTTTACAATATGAATGGAATTGTTTTGAATTGAGGAGAAGATTACCAGAGAGGATATGTTAATATATCTAATACAATATATTGAATATAGTTGGACTTTGGCAAAGTTATTGTCATTTTCTAGGCATGAAGATTAAACTGAATAATAATATGAGCTGAAAGCACAGACTTACAGCATTAATTTGAGGGTATTTACCACCAAAACTGGTGAATGGTGTAGAAATTACAGCACTTTAATACATGTCATTCCCACTGCCCTTTTCCAGGGATCTCAGATGTTTCAATCTGCAATCTGGAGCTTTTAATTCTCAATATAAAGTCCAAAGAGCAGCTATTCGATAAAAAAAAAAAAAAAATCAACTACATGGTTCATTCTTAAATATTAAGATCACTCCAGTGAACTCGGGAACACCAGAGGGGTAACAACTGAGGTGAATGACAGAAGAATCATTACTCATTACATAACTATGGTGAATAAAAACTCTTTTACAACAGTTTTCCAGATCAAGAACACGTTCCAGGAGGCAAATATATCGGTGTCAATTGTCAATGTCTACAATCAATGCCAGTGACATTTTTATTGCCGGCCCTGCCTAGGAAATGAGATGAGAGCGTACAATTAGCTCAATGTTTGAGACAATGCATACATACCTACGTACGGACAGACGCGCGCACACACACACACACACACACACACACACACACACACAGGCACACACACACACACACACACACACACACACACACACGTATGCACAAGCATGCACCGCAATATACGATCTCTGCTGCCTGCACAGACTCAGACCATGCCTGCAATTAGGGATGATGCTCAGCCAATGGCTGAGCAGAGAGAAAAATTACACCAACCACAGCAACACAACAACAGGGACTGTTCTTCATGCAATGTAAGGTTCCATACGCCATACTCTATTTGGGAAAATAGGGGTCTTTCTTGTGACTGAACTCGGGACTTCAGTACAATACTTCCTAGCACAGTGTGTCACAAAAATATATTTTGAGAACTGTGAAAAATTTTTACGCTCCTTAATGTCATATTTTGATGAATTTGGATCTAAGGGCAAAATGCATTGTAAGACAAAGGCAACCTGAGGAAAAACTAAACTTTTTTAATGATAGTTTCATTTATTTAAAGAAAAAAATATCAAGATATTTTATTTATGGATGTATTTGTTTATAGGTCATGGTTATAAGCATTATGCATTACTTGCTTGCTTTGTTAAGCAGACATCCATCTAATTCCCAGACCCAGGGTTTCCCAGCAGAAAATTTCCCAGAGCCTCATGCTCCCTCCACCAGCTTGTTTGCAGGCCACAGTGGATCCTGATGGCACCTCTTCCTCAGGTAAATGGTGCACACATACCCAGCTGATGCATATGGTGAAAAAGAAAACACAACTTGCTGGACCGGCGATTTTCTTCAATTCCAGCTAGATCTGGTTCTGGCTTTCATGTGCCGTTGTCGGTGCTTTTGGTGATGGACCAGGGTTAGAATGGACACTCCAACTGATCTGCAGCTACTAGGCGCTATGCACAGCAGGGTGTGATGCACTGTGTGTTGTGACACATTCCTAAAGTAAGTATTAAAATTCTCTGCGTCTTGCGCCAAAGTAGCCCTTCAGTTGGTACAGACCAGATGGGATATCCTTCATTGTGTTAAGGAGAGGTCAGGTGGACACCAGGAGCAGGATCCAGAGTGTTTATTAAAACACAAAACACTGGGAGAAAATGGGCACACAGGCCAGAAACAAAACACCGTGCACATGCACTGAACGATTGGGAAAACTAAGGTACACTGCCAAAGGCAGGGGGAAACAGAAGTACTCATTCCAAGAGTGGATAAACTAGAAAAATAAAAACTGGACCTAACTAAACTGATGGACACACTGGGAGACTTAGACAAAGGGCAGACAAGACGTGGGCGCAGCAAAACACAAGGCTCGGGAATCATACAAAGGAAATACTCGGGAAGGCACAGGAGCGGAGATTTCACAATGCAGAGCAAAGCCAATACAAAGTTCCGTCTGATGTCGCTTCTCACTTTGCCACAGACATAGCCACGAGAGGAGGCGGGGACTCGGAATGCAATCTCGAAAGGAAACAGAAACACGTGGGATTAATAAAACAATTACACGAGAACCGGGTAAACAATAATGACTCGAGACAAGACGCTGAGACAATCAATCAAACTAGACTGTTTAGATTAAGGTAATCTAAACGTGACGAGTAAAAAGCACCACAAGAGAAGCAAAGGAAAGCATAGCTTTAAACGCAGTTAATCAGGGAAAGCTTAGGAAGGAATTACAAAAGCTAGAAACACTCGCACTCGCTAATGAGTTAATTAGGTTAATACTACGTGACAAAATATATACAATCACCCTCAAATATGTGCTGGTTAGTACCGGTTAGTAATTATCCTATCAGAGAACGCATTCAGAGTTTAGCGAGACCCAGAATTAAGCACAGGTGGAAGCAATGAATGAAATACCACAGCCGAAACCAAAAGAGGAAACGTGATTGGACAACGAGACGCAGGCATGCTAAAGGCTGTCATAAGACATCACTGGAGTTTGGGCAAAGAAAGAATCGAACATCAGACGGCTGGAATGAAAGCTGAAAAATAAAATGAAAGAAAAGCACAAGCACAAATAAGCACAAAGACAACACACATGAGGCAGAACCATAACACATTGCCCTTGTTCATCAATGAACCTTGGACACCTGACATCCTATTGCCAGTTCATGGTTTTTCCCTCCTTGGCGCACTGTTGGCAAGTACTCACCACTGCTAACTGGGAGCACCCCAGAAGCCGAGCCACTTTGGAGATGCACTGACCGACTGATCTGGCCATAACGATTAGGCCCTTGACAAAGTCACTCAGGTCCTATTTCTCAACATGTACTTAACGCGTCAACCAAGAGAGCTGACTATTCGCTTACCATCTAAGGTCTGCTTGCAGACCCTGACATGGCGTTGTTAAAAGACAAGCAGTGTTATTTGCCTCATCTGTGAGCAGTTTTAATGTTTTGGCTCATTGGCATTTATTTATTTGTTCATTAGTGGTTTCTTTTTGCTGGGATTGAAATGAGAAATGTGATCAGCGAGGATGGAATTTTCCATCAACGACAGGAGAATACACAGGAGAGGGGAGCATTCAGGGCCACCAGTGCAGAGACGACAAGAGAGAGGTCTCCAGCCGAGGCACGCTAGTGCTGCTGCTACCCCTCATCAGAACCCATCACTTCACATAGCAATCCAAAACATCATAGCTCCGCTCCCAAATCCCCACCACTCCAACTCATTACCATGGAAAGCTCAGGCTGGTCGCTTCCTATAACTTCAATTATGTTAAAATTCAATTTACTGCATTGGAATGACAAGACCATGCACGGAATGTTAATGCGAAAATTCTTAAAAAGCAAATCAATACATTATCTCCATTTCACAGTCACACGTAGGGAGGCAGAAGTGATGTAACCAGAAACAGTGCTATAAGTTTTCAATGTGTACATCAAAAAGTACATTTTTGGCATCACCAATTCAATTGTTCATACATTTTACAATTTTTTTTTTTCACGTCACTGGAAGTGTATCCCTTATTTCTCTTAAAATTTATCTGCATAGTTCGTACCTTCCCTTCAGGGCTGTAGAGGTAGAAAAAGTAGGTAAACTATAAATGCATGAGGCAGCTGTCTCATGCCAATAAAAAGCTGGACAAACTATAAATTCTAGTCACCCATATACAAGACTAGATATGAAACTAGAACTTTTTATTATTATTATTATTATTATTATTACTATTATTACTATTATTGTTATTAGTAGTAGTAGTAGTAGTAGTAGTGTAGTGCATGGAAGTGGTAATCATCCTTATAATTGGTACAAAAAATAAAAAGAAATAATAATAATAATAATAATAATAATAATAAGTGAGAGTTAGTTTGCTACATTGTTTTTACAAAACTATAGTGACCGAACACAGGGCAGTAGGTTTCTCGCAAAGCAAACAAGCAAGGCAAGGTGTTAGCTACAGTACCAGCGTGGATAACGGTACCGCTAAAGTTAACGAGAAGTTGGCTTCGCGTTTTCGTCCACCTTTCTCTGATCGGCCTGGTGGGTGGCGTAGGATTACAATAGGTGTCAGTGTAGTCCCTGCAGGCAGAACTTGGGGGGACTGTCGATGGGGGGGCGGTTTTTGGGTATGACTGGTGTGTACCAGATGTTATTGCAGGCCTTGAATTTTGGCAAGAATAAACTACCGCAACTGTTTTGGATACGCAAGCTTGAAATACCGCGACCAAAAAATTGCCTACGCAATACTGTTTACCTCTGTATTAAATAATCATTTTGTATGAAATACACATATGTGGGCGGTTTGCGTGGTTTTATTGTTGAAAAAATTCCTTTTTTTTTTTTTTTTTTTTTAATTTGGCATCTCCAATCCCACCCGAATCTGGAATGTCCAATTTGGGAACTATGTACAAGGCTTTTGCATACGCGACCCCCTGTTGCCAACTCAGGAGAGTGAAGACGGCTCGCGGCTCTCCTCCGAAGCACACGCCTGTCAGCCATCGCTTCTTATTCACTCATTGGTTGAATCGTCGCAAGTTCAGAACGAGGGCGGAAGATACTCGAACATGAGCAAGCTTAGAATTTTCCTGACGAGCGCCCGTCCGGCCAACAGGAGGCGCCTAAGGAACGAACAGAGCAACTTACATTACCCTTCCCGGCAGACCCTTCCCAATTTGCATCCCTGTAGCGCAATGGCCAATGGCACGCTACTTCTGAAAAAGCTGCCGACTACTGCCGGATGGTACGACTGGGGATCGAACCTGCGCCGTGATAGTCAATTCTGCTTCGCAATGCGATGCTTTTTAACCAAGTGAGCTATCCGGCAGCTTGTTGAAAACATTCCTGTTGACTGTTTATAACAGCAGGAATGTATAGCGCGTTACACAGACGACCTGGTCTTACAAGCGTTTTATTAACAATAAAAATTAACAACTTCATCGACTGTGAAAGTTGTTAAAAGATTCCACGGATGTAAAATATATAAAGCTCTTTATCGGCAAATATTACGGCAAAAATTTTATGGCAAACATACATGAATTTGCAGACATTTACTTTCTTTGGAATAAGTATATCGCCAACTGCGCAAAAGAAAATCTGTAGCAAAAATTACTTCAGGCGTTTACACTATACTACAAATGTAATGGACGTCATGTGGTCCGACAAAAAAATTTCAACACTGAACTTATTTGGACTTCTTTGCGAAGGGGATTTACACTAAGATATGTGTGAAACGGCCGGCCAACATGGCTTCTCACTCACTCTACTTCTCGCTTCAGTGAGCAGGGCACGTCCACCTGACTTTTGGCTGACACACGGCGAACGGCGTGTTGGCGAAAGTGGAACCTTTATCCACGCTGGTACTGTAGCTTCCTTGCATAGCATTTTGATTAATGCAAATCCAATTAATCCAAATAATCCCACTGTGCCAGATAGCAAGAAAAGTTGTGTTCAATGTTCAAAACTAGACAACTCGATCGCCACTCGGTCATGTATCCCCCCGATTCCCAAATTTCAGACAAATTGGCCGCTGGCAGCCATATTGGATGTTCAAAATTGCCGAAAATCGGTCTTGAGCATTGTCAAATAAATATCTTCGCTTGTGCAAAATTAGAAAAAATTCCTGTAATAATTGTCGCTTCCAGAGCCCGGAACAGAAAATCTCAACGGGTGTGGCAGCGGCCCTGGAACTATAGTATCTCCCGATTATCGTCGTGGGGGAGATACAATAACTCGGTCGCCACAGGGACTGAGTCGTGTATCTCCCCGATCCCCAAATTTCAGACAAAATGGCCGCCGGCAGCCATATTGGACATCCAAAATTGCGCATTGTCAAATAAATATCTCTGCCTGTGCAAAATTAGAAAAAAATTCCTGTAATAACTGTCACTTCCAGAGCCCCGAACAGGGGTGCGTTTCCCGAAATCACAGATTCTAACTTACATGGTTGGACCCATTGACTGTGAATGGAGGAAGTATGTAAGTTGTTAACTTAGTTAGCAACTTCGCTTTTGGGAAACGCGCCCCAGAAAATCTCTGCAGGCGCGGTGGCGGCGGCGGCCCCGGAACTAAACCACAGTATCTCCCGACTATCGTCGTCGGGGAGATACAATAAGTTAGAGTGACCAACAATGCACTAAGTAATGTCACTAACATAAAATAGTTTGTGGGTTAGCAAACTGTTGCGACAGTTGTTGCTACGAAGCTAACATGCAGAGAGGATGAAACAGTTTCCCTAAGCCAGGACACCACAACAATATTGACAACTCTAACATCACAATAACAGCCTACAGACCCATTGATTCTGTGAAATATAGCATGTTTCTTCTCCAATTTTGCACCTCAGATATTCTCCTATCAGACCTTTTCTCTTGGCTATCTCTCCATTTTAACAATGCAACACGTTGGCATGTGCCAGATGTAACAGAGACATTCAGTACCATCCCTCTCGCTCACACTGCCCACTTTCCTTTTATCAGAGCCACGTTGTTTCCCATTTATGGTGTGAGGGCTGTGTGATATTTTTTTTTTAAAGCACATGCATAGAACGGAGAACTTGTGGACTGTGAGGAGAGGGAGATATTTTGTGAATTTAATTTTATTGGATTACAAATGCATACCCCACCTCTGAATTTGACTCAAACTTTAAAAAAAAAATTGCACAATAATAAGTACATAGACCATCATAAAAAGTTGCAGAAATGCTATTTTGTATTTTAAAAGTATGTAAATGGTGTTTATGTGCATTTACCCCTAATACAGCCCTGTTTTCCTTCAATGACACTGAAAAGTAATAATTCACATACAGTGCCTATGGTCTACAAGCATCGTAAAGTCAGCTATACTGTACCGGATTGAAATAAATGTAGAATGATTTGCCCAGTTGAAATTATTCCCCCCTACTGGTTTTCAACAGCAATTTTTCGGTTTGCATAGAGCTTGCGAGCTGGTGAAGCTCAATGATGCAGCCCCTGTGTTTGAGCTGTGTTATTTTGCTCAGAATATCTCAAAGGGGAAATGCTCAAAATTGAGGTTGAATGGGTCATTAAACATAAAACAGATGATACAATGAAAACTAGTGAGGCTGTGAGTGTCAACACACCAGCATTCCCTTAGAGGAATATACTTTCATCTATGAAACAAAAACATGCCCGGAGCAGAATACACAAAACAGATATAACCTTAAAAAATACTTTCAATAAGTGTGTTTGGCAACAGTTCCTTTTGGGTAAAAACAAACTCCATTTCCATGACTGGCAAAACTAATTGAAATTCATAAAATGCTTTATATGCATACTGTCACATCATATCTGTGTTTCCAGTACTGCGGAGCTATAAAAAAAGCCATATTTTTGTATTCATAATGATATAACAAGCCCCATTCAAATTAAATTAAATTTAAGATGTAGCAACTTGTGAATTCAGTCACCTTGCTATGAGCCAAGATATTCAATTGATAGCAAAACTCAGAGCATCTCTGTATAGTCAAGCCTTTTTATTTGGTACAAGACATTACAGAAACAATAGAGAAAGTAATGGGTATCATGTCACTGTGCACAAGAGACTGTGAACATTGGCATTGAAGGTCTACACATAATTTTGGCCTGGCATAACTATGTTGTCATCTGAGGAGTGAAGTGTAAAATTCCCTCTGACACACACACGCGCGCGCACGCCCACATGCACGCACGCATGAGCACACACGCACGCACACGCACACACACACATACACACACACACTGCATTTGCAAAGCACACAGATCTGCACTCCTCAGTCTCTATAGGAACTGGATTGACAGTTCTACAGGTGCAGGCCTAAAAGAACCCTTTACCCACAGCAGTTAATTCCACAGAAATCAGTAACCATTGTCCTGAGGGATGCTTTCTCTTGCCATATCAGGGTGTAAACAGGATCTGCTCTACTCGTGCAGATGTGCAAACAAGGAAAATGCGAGCAGAAACTCTTCCTTAGAGGGCATGAGCAGCCTTTGTACATAGTAACAATGGATTACGCAATAGCAAACCATCTAACCCGAACAAAAGGACAAGACCCATACTGTTGCTAGGAATATTTCAGTCATTACTGCCATAAATTCCTGCAGAACTGCTCCTCTGAATGCAGATGATAAGTGCCCTCTTTAGCACATAAGAGTGTGAGGTGGTTAGAGACAGCCATCGCATAATTTCAGAAAGCTGCCATTGGATTACCAGGTCACATTCAGTTCAAAAAGGTATGCGCAAATTTCCCCTGATGCACATTCATGTATTAATCCAAGGCCTTATTAAAGATATAAATGTGTAACAAAGAAATTTAATGGGGGTTTTAGAATCTTCTTGACATTTAACACTGTTCTCAAATGAAAGACAGCAAACTGCATTATCTGGCTCTTGACTCCATGACCTTGACTTACTTCAGCGGCTTTAAAATGTGACATGCAATGTCACCAAGTAATTATGACGGGGGATGGGGAAATCAAAGGGCTTTTTTGTCATGCTGGCTGATATAGATGATTCACATGAATTGACGTTCTCAAATTAAATTAAGATGTTCAAGCATTATTACCGCAATATCACATTTATACTTTTTGAGTGAATTCGGTGTTAAGGGAAATGACAGAAATGACTCATATGGTACAATATATCAATGAAGAATATTTACAACAGAATAACACAAACACACAAAAAAACAGATCTAATGGACATTTTTAATGAATTCAACACTGGATCCGAAGACAAACAATAGCTATCCATTCAAAATATTTTCATTTGAAATTGTGTTACATATTCAATTTGTGTTGCAACACAGTCCACATTATCCATCTGAAGGTCACTTTGCCTGCAGCCATTCCATCTAGTAGCCTTTTTATTGTAAAGAGCAGGAGCTTTGAGGGATTGAGTCAGTAAAAAGATTGATATTGTACCAATGCTGTTACATTAGTACTGTCTAAAATCCATCACACTTTTGCAGTGACATGGACACACCTCCACTATATTGTTTGAGACAATTGCTTTCCGAATAAATTAGAACAAAGCTCTAGACTTAATGGTTTTGAAAGACAATGTTGAATGGTTACCAAAAATCAGGTTTCTATGGTCCTGGCCGAAGTCTAGCTTTCTACCTTAACTTTTCACGTTTTAATTTTTTTTAAAAAAAGCATTCCATCCATGTACTGAAATGTTCACTGGTTAGTGTGCCATATTATAAAAGTGCCAGTGATACTATGGAGAATGTGTAACTGTTATTGTAGTGTACCCAGGCCTTCCCTATTCTGGATCAGAGAGCTGTGGTTTGCATCCTAATGTAAAAATGGTTCAGCACAGATGGGTTCCCAAAGCGCATCCATTAAAGGGCAAACTTTTGAAGGTCATGGCATAGAGAAGGTATATGAAACAGCCCTCATGACCCAAAAGGTCAGAGGTGTGAAAACGTCAATGAAATGCTTTACAACCTGCAGGCCCTTTTTGGAGAAAAGAATAGAAAACAGGCCCAACATCTGCTCAAGTTCTGTTTGCATCCAACACAAAAGAACACAAGCCCGCAAGTTACTCCCTTTATAAACTGATGTTTAAGCATACGTGTTGTCTGCAGGTAATCCTTTTTGTTGGGATAAACAGAAGAAGGTCCAGGTTATGTGTTTGCAGAAGACTGGGTAACATGATATTAAGTACTCCTCAAGCTAAGACTGCTTTGATGTTGCGCCTACCAATAAAAAAAAAGAAAAAACCTCAGCTTCTAAAGACAGTGTCCATCCTTTCTTACAGCATAGAAGAGCATAGAAGAATTTTCTTCAATGACTATTGCAAAAGTACAAATTTATGGGATGTCAATACCTTACCAGGTTGCCAGGAGTTTGATTTGAAATTTGTTGAATGAATTTCATCAGCACAGTGAGAGGAGCCACCTTGGACCTGTAGATTATTCCAGCTTGAAGCCTGGAAAATTACTTTGGAACAACTTTTGAAATGTATACCCAGTCAGTGCATTTATGGACGAGGGAAAAGGATTATGACAAGGAGGTAACCATGGCAAACCAATAGTAGTTACTGAATGAATAAACACTCAAACAGCTACTGACGTAAGAAATGTTTTCAAAACAATTTCCTTAACTTTGTTTTTTTTTAAAATTATTGTTATTTCTTTTACTGGTACAGATAACTGTCTCCCACAACCGGCAATGGTGGAAATGTATACGAGACTAATTAACTGAAGATTGGTGAAAAGCCCTTGGTCTTCATGCAACAGGACACAAGAGTGTATTGTTTTGATTACTAAGCATATCCCTGTCTTGTCCTTGACATTTTCTATTCACATTGTCTGACAATTGCAAGGTAGTTAATCACGGATGTTCTTTCTACTTGTGTCCGTCGGATGACTTTGGAAATATGAAACAGTAACCCCATACTGATTATAAAAAAATCAATAGTAAGTTTCTGGCATTAACTTCATTTTACTGCCACGTATGGAATTAAAGAAACTTTATATTCCAAATTTTTTTGCAAGTAAGGATTTATCCAAGGTTAATACAAAAATTTGTCAACGATCAGATCAAACGCAGATGCAGATTTCTTTGATCAATATGAATCTGAAGCCTATGGTCCATTATTGAGCGAGACAAACATAAGCTATTGTTTTAATTCAAATTAATTGCATTTCATTTTCACACATTCATGACTCAGGGATGATTGTAGAGGGAAAGCATGAAAAAAGGGATGGTATAGATCTTTAGGCACAAAGGTTCACTGGGGTAAGAGAACTGCGAGACATCAATATATCATTATTGCTCACCATACTGCAAGGTTTGAAAGGGTATTTTAGAGAGCAATTCTGTAAACCTGGTTGGGATTGACAAAATAACATCCAAATATGATATGAATCCTGAGCTAAATGGAATTACGCCTTATTAGCATCAGGTTATTTGTTAACACTGATGCAAAAACAAAATAGCATGTTTTCCATTGATAAAAAATCAAGTCTCACAATTGGGACATGAAACCTAAGGTATAAATCAAAAAAGGATATGAACAGACTGACATGTATTGACATTATCAACCTTCTCTAATACAGGAAGCTCCATCAAGGATGAAGGTCATTCAGGAGAGCCCCATTTTAAATAAGGTTACAGTTAGTGGCTGGGAGTCAGGAAAGTTGGTTGGACTAGGATGTGGGACAGTGGAATCAGTTTGATCGCAGACTGGGGAGGAGCGCATAACTACAAGTATTTGAGGGGTGTGTGTGTGCGTGCGTGCGTGCGTGCGAGCGTGTGTGTGAGTGTGTGTGCGCGCACACATGCAGTTGTAGGCATGTGAACTGTGTGATTGTGGACAGGGGGTGGTATTTCTGTTGCAGAGTCCAGAGACTTTTTTTCCACAATCTTAATGCATCTGTATCTTATAATATATAATAACGGACAAATAGGAGACATCCCTGGGGTAGTCTACCCTATCTGTTTTTTCAGCAGCTTATTAATTTGTGAAAAGCAGCAAAATTCTTGGGTAGCAATGTGGTACATTGCACCAACTCTGAATTGAGTTCCAAACATTCAAAGTACAAAAACAGACTTGGTTATTCCTTGCCTATTCATCTTTGTCTCACAAACAGAAATGCGCCAAAAGACTGACCAGGAAATATTATCCAGAGCAGAGAAGAGGGGCATGAAGTCCCATTGGACCAGCACGCTCAGAAGAGACAATGATGAAGAATGACTGTTAGCAAGATTAACCATTGGGGATAAAAGTCTGTCCACATCAGCTCACTGAAATGACAGCGACAACACTGCTCACCCACCCTACTGGGATGCATAGAGCAAGGAGGAAGTGGCCCAGTGGACCTGAACACAAGGCCTGACAAGGCATCAGGAAGAATTAATTATTTTAGTCAAGCAAACTGCTCTGAACTTGGTGACAGTGGTTAGAAAAAAGGAAACACAAAGTCAACACTAACCAAAACATATTATCACCACTAATCATATACATATATATATATATATATATATATATATATATATATATATATATATATATATATATTTTTTTTTTTTTTTTTTTTTTTTTTGACTTAAGTGTAGGAACGAAGATATACTGAGTATATAATGCACATGTTGTAGGTTAGGTGTTGAGAGTGTCTGTCAAGAATGTGTTGATATTGACTTAGTGCAAGGCAGCCTTTCCATTTTATTAAAGAACACACACATTCTTTCAATGTGCATCCAAGCACTCACGCACACACATGCACACACTAATGCATGCACACACACACAATCACACATGAATACATATACACCACATTCACACATACACACACGCAGACACAAACACACACACATGGAAAAAAAAAAACACAAAAGAGAGAGTGAGCGAGAGGCCAGAGTTTCTGCTGAATTGGATATTTCATTAAATTTACAGTGAAGCACAGAAAATATGGCACAGTTTTTGATTAATTTTCTGATTCAAGCCAGACCCATGAAGTTTCCTCAATCTCTCTGTCAGTGCTTGCCTGCTGGCAATGTGACCCCAATAACCCCAGAAACAGAAAGCAAGATTTGCAAGGCCAAAAATGAACAGATTGTCTTCACTTTCTTTAAGATTTTTAGCTGTGACCATGGCCATCTTCTTGGCAGGAAAATATTGTTTCAGCAGCTGGCTATTAACCCCCATTAAAAAGGGAAAAAATTTGAATCTCTGTGTTTTCTGTGATACTTTCTAGATAGCTTCTCAATGTGGCTCAGATCCCCAGTGCCTTGATTAATTTTTAGTGTGGATGCAATGTTGACTCATTAGGAAATAAAAAAAAATATAGACTGAACACCCATGGTAGTCCCTCATTATCCAGGATACCTTAGAGGAATGAGCCACTTGTTGTGATCAAAATATGGCTTGACTGAGATCAGAACGCCCATCAACATCACACTTCCATGAGTGCTTAGTTCAAAGTAAGAGACCGTCGTACAATATGATCAGAGATTGTTTCTGACTGATCAGAGTCATGGAAGCAACATAACAAACCAATGAGGAATGAAGAGTGAATAAATGATAAGACAAGACGTTCCTAATAAACCTCTTGCGGGATGACGGTTTTCAGTTTGTTATATCGGAAATGCCTCTGTGCGAGGAATAGTCCATAAATCTTGCATTCCATTTTGAATTTGAAAATGGAGGGCACACCAGAAGTGAAGAATGCATACATTTACAGTACATAAAAACTACTGAAAGTCACAGAACATCTTTTCATTATGTTTTCAACTTCCTTAGAAATTTTTTACATCTGTCATTGCCACATTTGGAGACGAACAAGAGGGAAACTTACTTATGTCACAGATCTGAATAGGGATATATATAACAATCATTTCCATTTAATTTTGAAGTCTGCAACAATCTTGGAAAAAAAAAAATCTTTGTTTCTGAAAAAAGAATACTAGCTACAAAAGTATACAAGCTAAAGCATTCATAGTGATCACATGATCTAGCTCAGTAGACAGAAGTATGCTTACTTTGATCTTTTTGAATCTTAAATGGCTAGTTAGGACCATGTCATCCTCAGTTACAGTGAAAATCTGGACTTTTTTGGTGAAAAAACCATGAATTAAGCTAGAATGAAATGGTTTATTGAGTTTAAAAGTTGAAGGGTTTTTTTTGCCACGTTCACACATTAGTAGAACTGAATATTCTGGAGGAGTTGAAAGATCAGAGAATATTATCAAAAACGCCAGAGATAGCTGACAATTAAAACAATATTGTGGTAAGAAAAGTTTTAAGTCATAAATACATATGCATATTTGACAGATTCAGTGATTATAAACAGCCAAATTTTCCAAAGTGGGCAAATTTGGGATAGTCATTGTTAGGGTTCTGCCTTGCAGCCCCTCCCCCTCTGGCTGTCTTCGCCTCCACTTCAACGAGCCACACCTGTTGCTCGTTGAAGCGAAGGTGAAGTTAGGATATTTAAGAGCTGCATTGCCAGTTGGCAATTGCAGCTGCATTCTGGTTTTTAGAGCCCTGTTGTTTTGTGCTGCTGCTCCCCTGTTTTGTGATTTTTAAAAGTATGTTTATTAAATGTTTGTCTATTTTTGTATCAGCCTGTGCGAGTGGGTCCTTTCCATGCTTTTGGGTACATGGTCCCAGTGCCCGCCGGATTGCAGGTTGCATCTGGCGGGAACAAACCATGACAGTCATTGACAGTTTTGCGGGAAAATTTGTTCTTGCCAACTAGATCCAAAGACACCCTGCCCAGTTTCTGGAATTATCCACCTTAAACACACTACAGTGTACAATATTCTCAACATTGTGAAGTTGGTGAAATCACAGAGAGGCTAAAGTGAATTGTACTTGATTAACCCTCCCATAACCCCATTTATACCATACAGCCTACAGGGCAAGGCCCTGTAAGGACTCCAAAAGTCAAGGAGGACATGCCTTCATCAAGTAATGGCCATTGGGTCAAAGATCATTGGCTTGGGGCATGATTTATGAATTGCTCACTTCTTACTAACCCCAAGATAACTGGATCTCCTAAGGTCAACCCCATTTTGGTCAAGGTTGTAACCCGTGAGCAAATTGGTAACCCCACCAGATTCCCAAACTTGGTGCTTTTAATACTTTTTTACAGCCCTCGATACTACAACCTGTCTGTCACTCAAAAAAAATCTAATCAACATTTTTCCTAGCCTTCTCACCAGTGTACAATGGAAAGCGTGCTGATTGCATCTGAATGTTCTCGACTAATGCCAAGAGTGCTCAACAGCCATTGAATTTTAGCCATTTTACCCTCATGCAATTATGCATTCATCTCATGGAAAATTGAGAGAGAGAGAGAGAGAGAGAGAGAGAGCGCCAAAGTCTCTCTTTGGTTTAAAAAGAAACACATTCTGAGCAAAGTCAATGTTCTTTGGTAAAGCAGGCTGTCTGAGTGATACAAGTGCAGCTCTGTTAAGATGACAGTTCATCTGGAATACTCCCTGATGCATGCTCACCAACTGTTTACACATCCCTAATCCCATGACTCTCATTGCAAGCTGCCACATTGAACAAATTAGGAAAGAGAAAAATATGAAGTCAGAAAAATACAAAGGTTTATCAACACAGTAATTAAGAATGTTTTATTATTATACTAATGAATTCCATAGACTAATCCAAATGCACAGTCCAGTCCACATATATTTGGACACTGACAAAGTTACTGCTATCTTAGCGGGGTATTTACATCCTAGTTGAATGAACGGTACATGAATCAGAGCACATTTTATGTGATAGTAGTCATATTGTTAAAGAAGAAAATGCCAGTCCTCCAGCTGCAAAGATGGGCCGAGGATCACCAATTTGCCCGGAAATGCATGAGAAATTCATTGACAGTTTTAAAAACAATGTTTCTCAAAAAAAAAAAGATTGAAAGGGATTTGGATATTTCACCCTCTAAAGCGCGTGACATAATTAAGAGATTAAAGAAATTTTGGGGAATTTCTGTGTTTA
This sequence comes from Gymnothorax javanicus, assembly GCA_029692085.1. Classification (NCBI taxonomy): domain Eukaryota; kingdom Metazoa; phylum Chordata; class Actinopteri; order Anguilliformes; family Muraenidae; genus Gymnothorax; species Gymnothorax javanicus. The sequence continues at coordinate 43,915,386 of CM056202.1, read as the reverse complement.
AACAGCAAGGGCACAAGCACAAACTGAATCCCCATGGTCTTCGATCACTCAGATGGCAATGCATCAAGAACTGTCACTTATCAATAAGTGATACCACCACATGGGCTCAAGATAATCATTCAAATTCTGTGCCTCAATACTAGTCCTGAATTGCTGCCATTCCATCTTTTTTGCATGGTGTTGCAGGGCTGAATGTAAGAAATTAATTCATATTATACAAAAAAATTTAAATTGCCCAGACAAAGCATTAAATATTTTGTCTTCATGCTGTCTGCAATAAAACACAAGTGAAAGTGAATATAGGAATCCCTGCTTTCTGTTTTTATGTGCACTTTCCATACCATCCCAACTTTCTCCTAATGGCGGTTGAACAATTGCAAAGTTAATCACCTGAGCTGAGTCCAATGGGCCATGTTGTAATTTTCCCATACATTCTGCGGTTTCACATTACATAGAAAATAAACATTTACAAGCCTTAATTTTGTAACCCAGTTTTTATGTTCCTAAAAGCACTGACAAACTGTGATTGTGTTAAAATACAGGATCCAGGACGGCCAACATCCTGACAGAGGACCAAGGTTTTACTGAAGGAGCAGCCCATGTCCTTTACATTTACTGCTTTCACTATATCTCACCTTTAGCTTATTTTGCGCCTCACAGACTCCATAATTGCAAAAAGTCATTCTGTGGCAGAGTAATGCATTCTCCATTTGACATCTTGTCACTTGTGCTCATGGTTAATGCAGTTGACTGAAGAACTAGATTACAACAATGGACAACAAATTAGACCCTTTGGAAGAATTTCAAGAGAGGGCACTGGGTTCAGAATTAATGAGTTTTTTATTTAGGCTGGCATTCACATTAATCACTAATGACGGACAGATGCCCAATCGTAAGTTCTCAAATAACGGTTAGCAAAAAGAACTTGCATCATAACAACCTTCAAATTCTTGTAAAGAGATGCGAAAGACAGCTGGTAAGGGTGTTTCAAAAGTTATCTTTCATTAACATTTCTTTAAACACCTAATTTAAACAAGTTTGTACCCAATTTCACTTCATAAACTTTGTAACAATTTTTATTTATTTACTATTATTTATTTATATTTTTTTTACTCTGCAAATGCTTATTTTTATTGCCACTCAGAGCCATCGTAAAATGGCATTACTTTTTCTTTTGATTACAAATGTATATCAAATATGTATATGTATGTACACACACACACACACACACACACACACACATACATACATACATATATATATATATGATGTTATTTAAGTACCATTTTCAATCACATATCTAGTTTAAATGATTTGCAGATCATTGCATTCTGGTTTTATTATACATTTAGCACAGCAGACCAACTTTTTTGGAAACAGTGTTGTACAAAATTAAACTAAGTGCTTACAAACATAAGTATGAGCATGCACAGTAAGGCACAGTAAGGTCTCTCAAAGTGTCAACATTAACACACCACATGGATGTCCATCAAATTAAAGCTTTACAGCCATGTCAAGTGCGATGTCTTAGAATTTCAGCCTTTTGTCATTGTCCAAATACTGCATCTCTCTGAATTTTTCATTGAAAATAAATCTTTTTGTTTTGCGGTACATTTGAGGTGCAGTTGCACAGAGTTTTTGCTGTGTATGGAGGGTGGGGGGTGTCTGAGGGTGGGCTTACAGTCCCAGTGGTGATGTGTTTGGGTGTTCTGTGTGCAGGTGGCCAGTCTACCTCACGTCACGGTGCTGGGCTGCCATCTCCTACGATGAAGAGTAATTACACGCCGTGTTGATTCGCTGGCCCTCCATGGGAAAGAGATGCTCTGGAGAGCCAAGGACCGATCTGCTCTTTATGGGCACAATAGTGCTAATTAAGCAATGGCTACCATTCCAGTCCATGCTTCCACAGGCACACGGAAAGGCTTCTCATGCTCAGATGTACTACCATCGCTATGTCTTGTCCTCACTTATTTAAAGCTCCCTGCTGCTCAGCCAAAAAATGTCTGCCACCAAGTACAGTCAAAAGTGGCTCTGATTCAGCCAGTTTATGGAGACCTGGAGTTACTCCAGGGAAGTGTCTCCACTCACTAGTGACGAGAGAGTAAAATGCCATTTATCTTAAAATGGGTGGCAGTAAAACCTAATATCAATCACAGTCTGGTTCGATATATCTGAAAAAAAAAATGAAAAAGCAATTCTTCAATCAAACTGCAAAACTGAAAATGGCTCTGTCCTTATGCATATTTTAAAGAGGTGCATAGTCCCCAGCTCAACAGAAAATCAAATTCACCATTATTCAGGAATATTTATGTGACACCATGTTTGGAAAGAACCTTCCACAAAGATGTACAAAGATACCTTTAAAAAAAAGAAAAAGAAAAATATAATAACAATACATTTTGAAAAAATAATAAAATCACAGGAGAGTTATCCAGGGTAATAGGAATCAAACTGACAAAACCATTACGTGCATGATATCTAACACAAAGAAGCTGAAATCAGTTTGTGCATCAGTCATTGGAGGGGCTGCCATCTTGGAATTTACCAGAAACTTGTATTTTCATCTTAATACCAACCTTTTTTTTATCTTCCTTACCTCCTTAATTAGAACTCAACTTCCAACATATTTTTTTTTTTTTTTGAATGTGACATTATTTGTAAATTATTTATCTGATTTATCTGAGTATTTATCTGACTAAAATGAGGATTTTTATTTTCTTTTTGAAATGACATGCTCAGATAGTTAGCAAAATGGAAACAAGAATGACTACCAGCTTCCCACACAGATGACAGCAATGTGCAACCATGGATTTATTTCAAAAGTATTCTCACCAGCAGAATCCTATTGAGCTTGTTTACATACTGCTCAGAGAATGATCTTCAAACTAAAAAATGAGCCTTTTCTTCAATTATTTCCTCTTACTGTTTATGGAACAGATGGGATTTGGTCAGGTGCTGCAACAACATTGGTAATGAGTGATCTGCCTGAAAATAATTCACACATGCATAAATATTTGAAATTCAAGCCCAAGAGAGATTGTTTAGTAGAACATCATTGACAGCCAACACATGTCATGATACTGCAAGGAACCAGGGACTATTTTCTAAATTCAATTAACTAAGACTTCCACATAAAATTGCAAAAGCTCTATTGTTCACAATTACAGATTGTTGGGCGTATATAGAAGATAATAAGCTGCAAAAATAACACATTGCAGGAAAAAAAAGTCAAACAACCGTAATATGTACATCATTTAAAGCTGCTGTAAGTGATTTTTTTGTTTTTAAAAAAGTGTTAAATAGCTCCACATTCCGACAGAGATAATTTATTTAGAGTATCTGGTCGATAACACAAGTCTCTCAGTCACTGTCTTCTGCAATAAAGCAGCATATAAAATTCTGGAGTTGCCGACTGCCTCTATCCAATCAGGTGAGAGAACGTCTGCTTGTGAATGCGCAGAGCTGAATCTGTGTTGTTAGTGCGCCATCTGCCGGATAAAGAAAAAAAAAGTTGTTGGCAATAGCAGAACAGATGAAGCTTCCGATGCTAGCGCTACGTGAGATGGCGTACACAATTAAACAGCCAAAGCGCCAAAGAACGGTAGAGGAACTAATAGAATGGAAAAACGCGAGATGCCCAAGAGCTGCATTTATATCGGTGCCACTTTCAATGGGGAAAACTGAAGGAATCAAAGGATTTAAAAACCGATGCACAGCTAGCCTTGTTGCCACTGGACAGGTAAGCTTTGTTTTACTCTGTTGTAGTTATGCAGTTTTATCAGTCTCGGATAGTGCTGTTGGTGGTTTTTAATCCTGCTAATATCTTTATAAATGAACCGTCATCGTTTGTGGCTGACCACAGCTTGCTTAGCTGTGTAACGATAGCATGTGTGGCTATCGTTACACATCAAAAAGCCATTCATACAGAATTTTCTGCATGGATGTAATGTGTCGTCAGTCCATATTTTCAGTGTGGCTTTCACACGAGAATCACTGAGAGTGTCTGTTTATAGTGTACTTTTATTGTAACTGAATCACTACTCTGCCTCTTTCAGAGACCGATGTGCGTTCCTGTGCCTGGCTTGGGGATGGGGAGCGGGGACTGCTTACATAGGCTTTGGACAAGAAGCTACAAAAATGACCAAATCAGTTACAGCAGCTAAAAGCACAGAATACAGTGCCGTGAAAAAGTATTTGCCCCCTTCCTGATTTCTTATTTTTTTGCATATTTTTCAACACTTAAATGTTTCAGATCATCAAACAAATCTTAATATTGGACAAAGATAACCCGCGTAAATACAAAATGCAGTTCTTAAATTATGATTTCATTTATTTAGGGAAAAAAGCTATCCAAACCTACCCGGGCCCATGTGAAAAAGTAATTGACCCCCCTTGTTAAAACATGAATTCACTGTAATTAACCTCATTTTTTAGTTCAATTTCACTAACCACACTCAGGCCTGATTATTGCCAGACCTGTTGAATCAAGAAATCACCAAATAAAACCTGTCTGACAAAGTGAAGTAGGCTAATGGATCTCAAAAAGCAATACATAATGCCGCAATCAAAAGAAATTCAAGAACAGATGAGAAACAAAGTCATTGACATCTATCAGTCTGGAAAGGGTTACAAAGCCATTTCAAAGGCTTTGGGACTCCAGTGAACCACGGTGAGAACCATTATTCACAAATGAAGAAAACTTAGAACAGTGGTAAACCTTCCCAGGAGTGGTCGGCCTAACAGAATTACTCCAAGAGCGCATCGACGACTCATCCAGGAGGTCACAAAAGAACCCAAAACAACATCTAAAGAACTGCAGGCCTTACTTGCCTCAGTTAAAGTCAGTGTTCATAATTCAGCAATAAGAGAGACTGGGCAAAAATGGCATCCATGGGGGAGTTCCAAGGCGAAAACCACCACTGAGCAAAAAGAACACAAAGGCTCGTCTCACATTTGCCAAAAAACATCTTGATGATCCCCAAGACTTTTGGGAAAATATTCTGTGGACTGATAGACAAAAGTTGAACTTTTTGGAAGGTATGCGTCCCGATACATCTGGCGTAAAACTAACACAGCATTTCATGAAAAGAACATCATACCAACAGTTAAACATGATGGTGGTAGTGTGATAGTCTGGGCCTGCTTTGCTGCTTCAGGTCCTGGACGACTTGCCATAATTGATGGAACCATGAATTCTGCTCTCTAACATAAAATCCTGAAGGAGAATGTCTGGCGATCAGTTTGTGACCTCAAGCTCAAGCGCACTTGGGTGATGCAGCAGGACAATAATTGGAAACACACCAGCAAGTCCACCTCTGAATGGCTTAAAAAAACAAAATGAAAGTTTTGGAGTGGCCTAGTCAAAGTCCAGACTTAAATCCAATTGAGATGCTGTGGCATGACCATAAACAGACCGTTCATGCTCGAAAAACCTCCAATGTGGCTAAATTAAAACAATTCTGCAAAGAAGAGTGGGCCAAAATTCCTCTACAGCAAGGCGAAAGACTCAGTGCCAGTTATCGCAAACGCTTGATTGCAGTTGTTGTCGCCGAGGGTAGGTTTAGGTTTAGGGGGCAGTTACTTTTTCACATAGGGCCAAGTAGGTTTTGATAGCTTTTTTCCTTAACTAATGAAATCATCATTTAAAAGCTGCATTTTGTATTTACTCAGGTTATTTCTGTCTAAAATAAAAAATTGTTTGATGGTCTGAAACATTTAAGTGTGAGAAATATGAAAAAAAATAAGAAATCAGGAAGGGGGCAGATACTTTTTCACGGCACTGTAGATCCACTGGGATAACTAAATAACTGCATTCAATGCAACAGTGATGTTCATGCCAAAGAAAAAACATTACTCGTGATTATACATGATTGCTTTTACACATTCAAACTCAAATACAGAAAAAAAAATGCTGTAAAATGGCATTGAGAGCATTCACAAGTTGAGTTATGTTTATTTAATCTGCTTGGGTTAGTCTGAGGAATAAGGTCTTCCAACTTGGTTTTTGAATTCCCATCTAATTTAAAACGATGTTATTTCCTTAATTTATGCACACTCCGCTGGAGGTCATTTAAAAATGTGAAAATTAAATTGCATGCTGTGCACCTTTTTTCAGTGTTGAGAAGACGCGCTTTAAAAATATGTAGGAGGATATTTCTCAATTCAATTTCACTGTTACATAAGTATAGCAATTATGTAGAAAAGAAAACATCAAAAGGGCTACCTGGCTAGTGATTAGTTTCTTCAGTCAGTGGAGTATACAAAGCATTGTGAATTAGCGCTTAAGGTATAGTACTTTGAAAACGTATTTGCCCCCTTCCTGATTTCTTATTTGTTTGCATATTTGTCGCACTTAAATGTTTCAGATCATCAAACAAATTTTAATATTAGACAAAGATAACTTGAGTAAATACAAAATGCAGTTCTTAAATGATGATTTCTTTTATTAAGGGAAAAAAGCTATCCAAACCTACCTGGCCCCATGTGAAAAAGTAATGGCCCCCAAAGCCGTCCCGTTAAATCATTAATTAACCGTGATTAACCACATTTTTTGGGTTCAATTTCACTGGCCACTCCCAGGCCTGATTACTGCCAGACCTGTTGAATCAAGAAATCACATAAATAGAACCTGTCTGACAAAGGGAAGAAGGCTAAAATATCTCAAAAAACAACACATCATGCCGCAATCTAAAGAAATTTAAGAACAGATGAGAAACAAATTCATTGACATCTGTCAGTCTGGAAAGGGTTACAAAGCCATTTCTAAGGCTTTTCATTATCCACAAATGGAGAAAACTTGGAACAGTGGTGAAACTTCAAAATCTCCCCTTCCAAAGCGAGAGAGACCACCCAGAATAATGAAATCTGATTGACTGCTTGGCTGAAGTTGATCAGTTCCTCTTGCCTCTGGTTGGTTACTTCCCCATGTGATGTCAAGAGGGGAAAGATTTTGAAATGTCTTGTAAAAACTTATTGGCTGTGCACCTGGCGACATAATAGGGGACCTTTAATATTTAAAGAACTGATAAATCTTTTGATGTAACAACAGAGTCCATTCAGTTTTTCTACATTATCATTATCATTTTTATTTCTTAATGATAAATATAAATCTTATTCCAAAAGATGTATGGTAACCGTATTTCTGCCAGAATTGCTTTTTACCAAAGTTATTGCACAATATGATTACTGATCAACATAATAAATGAAAGAACAAACAATACTTAAATGATTGGCAGCATGTAAGCATACTGGAAGCCAAACCCAGGAAGTGCTACATGAATTCTCCTTTAACAGCTACATATTTATCAGCTAACATGTAAATGTAATAATGAGGAAATAATACACTTCTAGCCTCTGACCAGCTGCACCGCAACATTTTCAATAACTTTTGGTCCCTTTAAAAAGGGAGGACAACATATAAAAAGTGTCGTAATTCTGAAGCCATTCACCCAGTCTTGAGTTGAATATCCTCAAAAATGTTTGCACTTTGAGCTCAAAGTTACAATTTAGTTAAAATACCGATATGCATTGCCAGACAGCTAAAATAATATCGTTGTGTATGTCCAGATATTAATGGAACTGACAGTATCGATGGAAAATGGAAAAAAGGAGCGCTAGAAAGTAGTGCTGCACGATTTGGTAAAAATGTGCGATTGCGATTATTGTGGACCATATTGCAATTTGCGATTACGATATGATTTTTTTTTTAAATGATATCTTGAGCCTACTTTCTTTGTTATCAAGGGGAGTGCACAGAATAATGATGATTTTGTAGGGTATTTTTCTCAACTCAAAAAACGCAAACATTAAGGTGCATAAAAATACAAAACAAGTTTATAGCACTGTTTTCAAAATAACATTTTCCAAAAAAAAGGTTTTTCCTTTTTTGAAAATCAGGATATTTTCTGCAAAGTGCAAATGCAGTGGCACTATTGTAAACTTAGATGCCTTTCTGCAGGCATTTTTGTAAACCTATTAAGCACTACTTAATACAAAAAGCAAAAATTTTGTACAGTACCCTTAAAAAAATAAAGGCATTTCTGCAAAGTAGGGGAGAGCCGGTGCGAAAGTAACGTGGGACAAAAGTAATATGGCGATTTACTCACAGCCATCCGCACTTCGATGCGTCATATTAGGTCAGCACCTCCAGCTCGCGACACTCTCCAGACCTGCAAAAAATCTTGAGGCTTCGACGCTTCCTCGCGGAATGAGACCGTGAAGACCCTTTTCCACAGTGGTGAGTAAATTCAGACAAATGGTGAACTTTTTTGACTTAAAGATTGTCTTTATCGTTCCATGTGTCATTTTTATGATGAAGTGATAGGTCATTTAGTTTTGTAACATATCCTGAAGTTTGAAATGTCAGACTTTTTCCACTTTAGAAGCAATCCTGGTTCTAATGTGTGGAGTCACTGTTGGGGCGGAAGTAGCAATGGTTACGTTCGTCCCTCTCTGCTAATGCGGCCGAATTTTCTTGTGTTATATTTTACCGACAGAAAATGCCAAGAGTTAGGGTCAGAACTACCCAGAGAGGAAAGGTTGACCAGCAGGTTCACGGAAGGGCCTTTCTTGATGTCCGAAGAGGCGAGAGTATAAGGAGGGCAGCAGAGGTGCATAGCGTTTGTCATGTCACCCTGTTCAGGTACTGCAAGAGGAGGGCAGAGGCAGGAGGGCAGCAGGCCAGAACCCCAGCGTACAGGGCTCACAACAAGGTCTTCACAGAAGAACAGGAGAAGAGACTGCAGGCATATATAAAGAGAGCAGCTGATATATATTTTGGCCTGAGTCCTAAAGAGGTTGGAGTAACACTGCAGACAGAGCTACATCACTATCGCCATTTGCCTAAGATAGCAAGCACCTCAGCTCCGGATCTGCCCCGGTTCTGAGGTGCTTGCTATCTGGGAATTAACCTCTTTTTTCATGCTGTTTTAGGTGCGAAAGTTTGCATATGAGCTGGCCGAAAATATTGGCCTCAAAACTCCATGTTCATGGGAGAAAAACCAGATGGCAGGGAAGGACTGGCTCACTTCCTTCCTCGAGCGCAACAAAACCCTCTCCATCCGTCGACCTCAAGCCACCAGCATGTCCCGTTCCACCAGCTTCAACAAGACCAACGTGACAGCGTTTTTTAAAAATCTAAAGACTGTCCTCACCCGCTATAATTTTGAAGCAAAGGACATCTGGAACATGGATGAAACAGGTAAAAATTTATATTTAGATGAATTAAAAAGCAACAGTGATTTGCAACAGCAATAATTCATTTCATTTATTATTTCAGGTACCACAACGGTTCAAGTGCCAGACAAAATCATTGCCACCAAGGGGCAGCGCCAGGTCGGTGCTGTGACCTCTGGGGAAAGAGGGACATTGGTGACTGTTGCCTTTGCTGCCAATGCACAAGGCAACTTTGTTCCCCCTTACTTTATCTTCCCAAGGAAGAAGTTCCAGCACCACTTCATCCGGGATGGCCCCCCTTGGCTGCACTGGTTCTGCCAATGGATCGGGGTGGATGCAGGAGGCCGATTTCTTGGAATTTTTACAGCATTTTGCAAGGCACACCCGCGTGACCCCGGAGTCAAAGTTGCTGCTACTCTTAGACAATCATCCATCACACCTCTCTGTGGTAGCTATTGACTTTTGCAAGTCACACAGCATTGTACTCCTGTCTTTTCCCCCGCACTGCTCCCACCGTCTTCAGCCGCTAGACCGAAGCGTTTTTGGTCCTCTGAAGCACTACATTAACACTGCAGCAGACAATTGGATGCGAATGAACCCTGGAAGAACTTTGACCATCTACAACATCCCAAGTCTTGTGGCTAAAGCTCTGCCTCAAGCTGCGACAGCAAGCAGCATTTCAGCTGAGTTTGAGTATACTGGTATCTGGCCCTTGAATCCAGATATTTTCAGTGAGACAGACTTTGCTCCAGCTTTTGTGACCGACCGTCCTGCACCTGCACCAGCACCAGCTCCATCCCCAATGCCAGTGCCAGCTCCATCACCAGCGCCCTCTTCATCACCAATGTCCGCTTCATCACCAGCGCCCTCTTCATCACCAATGTCCGCTCCATCACCAGCGCCCGCTCCCATAAGACACCAGCAACCTAGCCAGAGCCAATTTGAGCTGCATCCCCATGAGTCTGCCATTCCTCTAGATGGTGAGAGTTTGTGTCTGTGTGTGTCTTTTAAATGTGCATGTTGAGCCTTGCCAAGCATTTATTATTTTTTTGAAATATCATCGATCCAGGTATGCTTGTGGTTCCAGGAACATCTAGTGGCACGCCAATACAGAGGTTCAGCCCAGAAAAGGTTTGCCCATATCCGAAGGCTGGCTCGAGGAAAGAAAATAAAAGAAGAGGCAGAAAGAGGTGAGCAGAGTGTCGTTTTTAACTTGTCTTGATTTTCTTGCTTGTATAAAAACAAGCTGATTCTGACTACCATCTCATTGAATGCTGCAGGTCAACAGCAATACTGACCGACACCCCAGTAAAAGCTGCCTTGGAGGAGGAGACTCGGCAGAGGGGCCAGAAGAAACAGTCCTCTTCAAAACGCCCAAAGAAGACGTTGTTAAGCGGATACACTGCAACTACAGTTTCTCGGGGCAATGAGGAGGAATGTCTTGTTTGTGGGGAGACATTTGCCTCATCTTTGCCTGGAGAAGTGTGGGTGCAGTGCATCTTTTGTCTGCTGTGGTCACATGAGGCATGCACTGAGGGTGCAGCTCATTATATCTCTCACAACTGTGATGAAAATGTTTAAAACAAATGTGTGATTGTTTTTGCTTCTGTTTTAATGTCATTTTTACGATTGAATTGAATAAATGAGCGCATTGTATATTTACAATTGCATGTTAGCAAAGACATTGTTTGATTTTTTCAAATGAAAAATGACAGTAATTCAAAAGATTCCAGTTAATTTGATCAGGTTACTTTTGTCCCGCCCGTGCGCTACTTTCATCCCGACTGGAGGGGGCGAAAGTAGCAATGCGCAACTTCCATTGGACGGCAAACTATGCCGAAGTCAATATATATTGGGATGATTTAGCACCTGATATTGACAAAGCACACACAAAAGTAGTTAATCGCTCTGAATTTTTTTTTCGGTCTGTAATGTTATCTTTTAAAATGACGTTTATGTGAAAAATGTTACTTTTGTACCAGCTCTCCCCTACAAAAGCAGTAGCACCATTGGGCATTAGCGGATTTCAGTTCTCTCTTTGGCTTTACTTTGCTTGGCTTTCATCACATGCATTCCTTATGCTTCTCTCTGTGCTGTCCCAAGACAGATTGGTAGTGTTGCCGCGGGATGTGGAGATTTTAACTTTGCAAGTTTTACACAACACGTCTTATTCTGTTCAACGTCGCCGTACCTGAAATCAAAATATCGGCATATGCCGAGATGCCAAGTCTCGCGCATTTTTTTTTTTTTAGCTTATTCACCGTTGTCCGCAATTGTTCAATGAACGCTTATTAATGAGATTCTCACGCGGAATTAAAATCCTTGTGCATTGAAGTTTCAGTTTCACTTGCGTAAAGGTGGACATGATCGTTTGAATTGTTTAAATGAAATAAGAACATTTGAAACGTCTTTATGCAATTCCATTGCTTTCAATCCCTCAGTAAAGACAAGCATGAGAGTCAATCGATTTCCGTGTCACTAGTGGGGAAATCCACCGTAATGCACGTGAAACTGATTAACATAATGCACAATGACTAAAATTCCACGAGTGAATTTCTTCAGTGCGCGTTGATAGAATAATTGCTGACTAAGACACAGGAACGTGAATGCCACTAAGAGGCGAGACACTCACGCCTAATCTCTGCATTTGATAGTAGATGTTGCGGGGTTTTTTTCCGCCACAAACTCACTCTCAGCCTGGGCTTGCTCATGCTCCTGCTCATGATTTTATTCGGCGTCAATGTTGGTCTCTGAGAACTGTGGCGAGTAGTCACGTGACTGTCCCTGCTGCACAGACCACGGCTGCGTCTCAATTTTGTTTTTTTTCGCTGGGGAAAGTTCCTAACTCCTGAAAACTGATCCGGAAATGATTATGTGCCGTGGCAACTATGATAAGAGCCTTCGCATTCTTTAAATGTTAAGGAACGGTGTCTCAGTGCTTCCTAATATACCTCCTTTAGCATAGGGTACACAGACGCATCCTTTTCGAAAAGAAAGGAGATAACGCCATTCCACAATTCTGCGCAGCAACAGTATTTAAAGGGGCAACTATTCATCTGACCAATCGCGTAAAGAAACGTATGGGACCCCATCATGTTCACGTTGCCTGCTTTTAGTGCATTCAGATTTTCTTATTAGCGCGGTTGTATTCCTAAGCGGTAGGAATTCCATGTTACACCCTACCTTTATCTTCAAACGTTTTCCACATAGATTAAAGAAAAGTGGTGTGGAATTATTCTATAGGATGTCATTTTTGACTACTCGGACACAGCCCAGGATAGCGCTTGTGGGCATAACGTCAACAGACTCCATACAATTAAAGGAGACTTAGTTATGTTCACTGGCAGCACACGCTTATTTAGATTGAATCGCACTGCTTGACATCGCGATTGCAATTGCAATTAGATTAATCGTGCAGCACTACTAGAAAGCATTCAGTTTTAGTTCAACTATGTTCATTTCATAGCAATCAAACCTCTTGTCCTGAAGGTGTTCTAATGAGTTCTGAAGTCAACTAATTCTGCTTGTTGAATGTTGTGAGTTATGATATTGTTAAGTTTTTGGGATTTTATCCTAAATTGGCTGTACCGAGCGGCTAACATCTCTAGCCCAGAAGCATACTCTGGCTGGCCATGCATCAACTGACCATGGTCACAGAAAGAGGCAAGTAAAGCCCCTGTCACACTGTGGCGACTATTGTGGCGAATCCCCGCAAACTGGGGGGATTATTTTTGTCGTTGTCATTCGCCTGTCTGGGGCCCTGTCTGGACCTATACACGAATGCCCTAAGATTGTGGTACGCATGCTGTAGGTATTTTGTAAGATTGCCGTAGGTATGTTGGCGACGGGAGTAAGATTGCAATGAGAATGAACAAGAATCATTACGCATGTAGTACGAATCACGTATGAACTTTGTACGAAGCTAGAAGACTGGAGTAGGAATCATGAAGAATCACCATGAATGTATACGATCGCAGTACGAACTCACTACGGTTGAGTACGAACGCAGTACGATTTTGCATTTGGGTTTGGGTTTGCATTTGTCAAAATCTCAATGGCAACTGAAGTCTCACAATTTGAACGCGACTATTTATACGCTCACCACCATTCGCGGGGGGTCTTCCCACGGTTCGCAACATACGTGCCTATTCTTCCCTCTTCGTAGGTATACCTACTACATGCGCCAAATTCAAAATCCAACCGTCAAATTGTCGTGATTGGTCGTGGTCATTCTTGCTCCCGCGCCTCACTACGACCCCCTACGAATGTTCGAGAATAGATGCGAATTGCCACGACTGGCTCCAAGAATGCACTAGGAATGCAGTACGATGAAAAATAAATTGCGCTTGGACCGCGAAAGTTTTGAACATTTCAAAATAGTTGTAGCCCATCTGAGACTGGCCAAGAATGCCGGCGAATGAGGGAGAATCCACCATGAGCCCAATACGAATTGCCAAGATTTTTTCACTTTTTCTAGTTTGCAGGGATTCGCCCTCCTAAGTCGCCACAGTGTGACAGGGGCTTAAGGAAACAGAACAAGTGCTAGAAGTGCCCAAAAGATTGTTTTGTATTGTCGGCTATGAAAGTGATCTGTAATCAGTAGCAACTGGTGAGCTGAAAATTGGTGAACTACGGGACATCCCTTGAGTATTGATTGATCTCAAACTTTTTCAGTCATTCATTTATATTAATAATGCGTAAACTCCAAAAACACTCAACAGTATCAGGTGCGGCTAGTTTTTGTTTGTGTAAGAAAACACATCGTTTTGCCGCAAAACTAAATTTCAATCAATGATATTCATTTGCAGAAATCTGTTGCATTTTGACTTTCTTTGTTGTAATTAAACAATCATGAAGCTAAGATAATTAGCACAGGACGTGCTCAAAGCAAGCTGAAACATGTTTAAATAACAAGAGGGAGCACCAATTGCAAAGTTGTCGGTGTTGTTTAGACTTGGACCCTCCCAGCCATGCTGTAAAACCTGTACTGCGATAAACGTCTACTCTCAATGACAATATCAATGCTATATTTGACACTGGAAGCACTTGCATTCATGATAATGTCCCAATAGACAAAGCAAAGTTGGCTTATATTAAATGCACTGGCTGAACCTTTATTTATTTATTTTATTTATTTATTTATTTATTAACCTTTATTTAACCAGGTAATTAGCCCATTGAGATCTAGGACCTCTTTCACAAGGGAGACCTGGCCAAGAAAGGCAGCAACACACGTCTGTAACACAAAATTAAAAAAATACGCACAACATTCAGAAGCAAAAATGGAGCAAAGTACAGAGCAGATATACAAATAATAAATAGTGATCATATAAAATGCTCATTTTTGATGATACGGATGATATTTAAGTACAGCAACACTGTCCAATGGATTTACGTTCAAGGTCCTTTAAAATCATAGCGAAGGCATCATAAGTAATTCATTCTGGCAGTTTTAAATCTTTTTGAAGGGTGTTCCATGTAAAAGGGGCAGCATATTTGAATGCTCTTTTTCCCAACTCCGTGCGGACACGCGGAACAGTCAATTGCACAGTATCCTTTGAGCGAAGCCCATATTGGATTTGGCTTCTCAGGATATATGTACATAAAGACGAAGGGACCAGCCCAAGGAGAGTTTTATAAATAAAACCCAACCAATGCATACGTCTGCGTACATACAAAGAAGGCCAACCAGATTCTGCGTGCAAGATACAGTGGTGGGTAAGACGTTTACATCCAACAACAAATCTTCAAGCGCAATGATACACAGAATCCAGTGATCGCAAACATTGGGCTGAAGCATCCATGTATACACATCCCCGTAATCTATCAAAGGCAAAAAGGTTGATGATACAAGATATTTTCTGACTCTAAATGAAAAGCAGGATTTATTTCGAAAATAGAAGCCTAATTTCACCTTTAGCTTAGAAACCAGATTGGAAATGTGAGACTTGAAAGATAACTGCCGATCAATGACAAAGCCCAAGTACTTGTCACTGGATACCAGTTCAATTACTTCTCCTTGAGCGGTCAGAATGCTTGGGAGATTTGGCGGTAATTCAGCAGAGTTTGAAAACATCATAAGTTTTGTTTTGTCTGCATTTAAAACCAATTTTAGTTTCTGTAAGCGAAGCTGAACAACATCGAATGCAGATTGTAATAATTCAAAGGGATGTACAACAGTTGACGAACAACAGTAAATAATAGCATCATCGGCATAAAAACGGTACATAGCATTTGATAGATTTTCACATAAATTGTTAACATAAATGGAGAACAATATTGGCCCCAGAACTGAACCTTGTGGTACACCCTTTGAAACTTTCAGAAAAGAGGAGGTAGATCCTGCCATCTGAACACATTGCATTCGATCAGA
The DNA here is from genome assembly GCA_029692085.1 of Gymnothorax javanicus. Taxonomy (NCBI): domain Eukaryota; kingdom Metazoa; phylum Chordata; class Actinopteri; order Anguilliformes; family Muraenidae; genus Gymnothorax; species Gymnothorax javanicus. The sequence goes on along the minus strand of CM056202.1, from coordinate 43,899,839 downwards.
CAAATAGTTGGCAAACCAAGATGCTGCATGCTTAGATACTCCAGTGCGATGAAGGATACTGATCAATATACTGTGGTCAACGGTATCAAATGCTTTTGATAAATCAATAAATAGTGCCAAGCAAATTTTTTTGCAGTCTATTGCCCCAATGATGTCATTAATTACTTTGAGAGTAGCAGTGACAGTGCTATGTTGTTTCCTAAAACCAGATTGATATTTGGATAAAATGTCACTTGTGTAAAACCCACGCGACTCGACCAAGGGAGGAAGAGCCCGGGCTGAAGGTATATGCGTGCGGGTTCCTAGCATTAGCACGCGCAACGTCCTGGCTGGTGCGAATCACAGTAAAATGGATACATTTCTCCGTTCGAAGGACGGGGCACAAAAGCACAACGGTTACAATTAATCTGACTCCAAAATAAATTTAGAATATCAAATTTAGTTATACCCTCGTTAAATATCTGACTCCAAATTAGAATTAGAATTTATAGTTTAGGGACACATGCGTGAATCTCGAGCAACTAAGCCGCCAGACTCTTCCGTGAAAACCAGTTACTCAACCGACGCCCCGGGTAATAAATGGTTGCCGGATCTTAGTTCGGTGAGAGTTCTAGAGGATGGAAGAAATTACCATGATAGCAGCAACTTTGGCATAAACATACCATGAACCCAGATTTATGCACCACAGGGCCCCTTAAGGAGATCGACCAGGCACCGGCTTATAAGCCCAAGGGTGCCTTAAGGCCAAATCCCCAGGACCGATACTACATAAACCCTTTATATAAGTAGACCGTAATCTGCAATCCAACTTAAAAACCCATCACTACCTTTAAAACATCAGCTAGCTAGTCTGGAATGCAAGGACTCGCCCCCTAAAAATGGCTAGAAAGAAAACAAAAGGATTAGGAGTCACGGAGACCACGCATGAAGCTTAAAGGAATGACAATAATTTATTCACCAGGTAGGCAAAAGCTTAAATCAAACAAATCAACGTTAAGCCAATTACAAGTTACGCATAATTTAGAAAGGAGAATAAAGTCATACCTGGAGGAAAGGATAACTAACGTGCGGGGAAGGAAATACGATGTTACATCATCGAAAAGGCTACTCACGCACTAAATAGGGGACCGATCGGATACGATCTTCCCAGAATGGATTGTTTCTCTTTGCTTTAAGCCAAATCACGCCTTTGATCCAGGCGGCATGGCCAAGAATCCGGTTTTTGGGTAATAAAACACTTCAGCAGAGAGAGGAGAATAGGGTGATTACCAGAGAGTATTCTGACCAAATTCTCAGGAGTTTCCAAAAAGAGAACGAACCATAATTTCAATGGGAATGAAACATACTCCATTCAACTCCTTAGATTCCCCGAGAATAACAAGACCAAACATGATATGAATATGTACTAATATGATGCAGTTGTCATGAAAAAGTCTTACGATGAATTAATATATAGTTTAATTGGGTTATAAGTATATAAGTGCTATTTGGATATATAAGAACATGATTTAACATATAAGCACATTATGCACTTCCCAGTGGTTTGGATTATTTGAAACAAATTAATATAACTGGACTTTAGCTTAAGACTTAGGCCAGTAATATGTCACAGGGGCATTGTGTCAGCCAGAGCCCTCTAACAACCCCCCATACAGAGGAACAGTAAGACTGTTAACACCTTAGCAAGCATTTTGGGAGGAAGTCCACAAAAGCTTTATTGCTATCTGGCATGGCTTCTGGACTAAGCTTATCAGCCATTTTCGATACAAGCGTTTGCAGATCTTACAGAGGTGCCGCTCAGAACCTAACCCAAAGGCACAGACGAATTTTACGGGTTTAGAAATGGAACAATCTTTTGTAAAATGAAATATGCAATGTCTACAGTTCTATTGCCATTTGGCCTGGCTCTGGACCGAGCTTATCAGCCATTTGTCACTTATATTTCCAGATTCTACACTTGCATCTAAAAATTTCTTGAGTTGAGCACTAACAAGTTTTTCAAATAACTTTGCCAAAATACATAATTTGGAAATTGGTCTATAATTATTTACAATAGAGGGATTCCCCCCTTTAAGCAGAGGAAGAATGAAGGCAGTTTTCCAAACCTTTGGAATCTGATTGCTAAAAAGACTAAGGTTAAAAATAAATGATAAAGGTTCAGAAATGAAATCTGCAGCCAGCTTAAGAAAGTAAGGATCAAGCTTATCAGGGCCAGCTGATTTCTTGATGTCTAACTTTTTTAACTTTGAATGGACATCCAGGGCAGAAACAGGCGTAAAGTGAAATACACCATCAGTAGATCCATCATGTCCACAAGACACAGGGAAAGCATTTTCAGGTTGCACATTAGAATTTGTCATTACAGGACATAAAGAATCAAATAAAAAACCAGCAGAAATGAAGTGCTCATTAAAACAGTTCAGCATATCTGATTTATCTTTCAGAATGCTGGAATCTTTTATAATGTGAGACGGAAGGTCACTGGAGGACATGTGACCAGAGCTAGATTTTATTATTTTCCAAAACTTCTTTGGGTCATTTAGGTTTTTAGTGGTTTCAGAGAGGTAAAACTCAGATTTAGCTTTTTTAATTAGTGACGTACACTTATTTCAAAGTTTCCTGAAAGGCCAGTCTGCCTCAGTTTTAGTGAACCTGCACTGTAGATAATAGCCAAGTGTCCATTCAGTCACTAGGAATGTAGTATTGAAATCCATACAACAGGGTACCAGTAGTTGTAAATAATACCATTCATGCATGAGGGGAATCAGTCCAATATTCCCTTTGCATTGGGGTTTACTATGTTTCAAACTGTTTTAATTTAGGTAAACAACATTCTAATCATTTGATGCTGTTTAATCACACTCGGCCTGCCCAAGCTCTCCAGGAAATGCATTTAAATCTTCTATTTTGCATATTTGAGTTTTGCATTCTGAAATGTCAGATCTTGTCATACACTCTGAGCGGACGCAACTCATTTATGCATCAACTTAAAAAAGGTCTGCAATGTAAATAAACAGATTTTGGCTGATGTCACTTCATACATCCTGACTTAGTTGGTATCTTCTTCCTATGCATTTATTTGACTTTGAGGGGGCTTCATTCTGGTTTGCAGTAGTTAGTGGAAGCATAGCCTAGAAATCTGCAATTGGGCTTCAAATTACTTTATTTCATTTACAGCATACCAGCTCCAGCATTCTTTAATATTTCAATCACATTCTAAAGTAGGTATCACAACTGTTGTCGACGTCTCATTTAGTTTGTGCCATCTCCAGGATTCTGTTGCTCACATCTTAAGGTTTAAAGTCAAATGGAACTTTGAATGGACATAAATTGGCTAGATCAGTTTTGTTGCTTTTGTTCAAGATGTCTTGACCCTTATGAATGCACTATTAAATCTATTTCTTCTACATTTTCTCAGATATGGATCAATGAAAAGCACGCAACACCAGCCTCCAACTCCTTAAAGACCCTGATAAGAAAAATCTGAGATTTGTTTCAAAATATGTAATAAATGTTGGAAACGAATTACTAAAAACACGCAAAAAGAGTCATTTCTGTGTGTTTCTCAATTTTATAGTTAGAGTTTTATCTTGATTTAACGGTTTCACTTCGCTTTAGTGGTTACAGTTTTTTTTGGGTGGGGTTAAAGAGGGGACGGCACTATGCACTGCTGCTCCTACTTACATAACTCCTCCCACCTGCCATAATATTATAAATACTTCAGGTATGCTAGAATCGGTGGTTATCCCACTCATTTCTGAGTCAGAATACTGTCGATATTGTCTTTTCTTTAGCTTGCCAGCCGTGCCCTCATCTCGGAAGCATATTTTTCCCAGTAGTGTGAGTTTGGAGACCAGCTTGGTTAATAAAATGTTTTTTCTGTGTTATGATAAACTCATGACACATGTTTTTTCTTTACAGGGACTGTAATGCAGACATGACCAGAACTGTGCTTTTATTACCTTTCATTAAGATATTTCAAGAGACAAAATGAGAACGTGTTGTCAAAGTATGTCCTCATGTTTATAATGATGATGAACGTTCCTATAATAAACCTATGCGTATTCATGTCAGAGATCCTCGCATATTCATCCTGTCAACTTATTATTAGCTATGGAAAGGACCGAACGGATTTTGCCTGTGCTATGTAAGCACAAACACGGGAGATGAAATGAATGTGGTTCAAATTGATTGTAATACATTTCTTTGATCCGCGGCTAAATTATTGAAAGTCGAGGTAGTTTATGTCCTGCTTGCTCCACACAGTCCTCCCAGTGAGCTGAAAGTATTAGCCAGCGTCGCGACACCGGGACCGCACAGTTTTGGAATGGGAGAGGCATACTCCCTCTAAAGCTAGATTGCAGCTCCCACTTCGCGCTAGCTCACCAGTTCCGGGGCTAACCCACTCTCGCCCAAGCTATGAATATCTACACTGCCTTGAATTGTTACGTTTTTTTCTAATCAACATGCTATGCAATGCTTGCTTATGGTGATTGAGGTATAATTAACCTGCTTTATTATGCCTACAGCATTTTGTGTGACACCTTTCACTGATCGTGGCGCCTGTAGTCATTCATAGCTATGGCCGTGCATTTCCCTTTTTTTACTACCAGAAAAGAGCAAGGTAAATTTGGTAAATCATGGCAGGGCTCTCAAGTCTCACGCATTGAGCGTGAGACTCACGCATTTCAATAAGTTCACACGCTCTCACACCACACATGACATTTCTCACGCTGAGAAGTGATAAAACGCGCTGCACATTAGTGACATAAACTGTAAAAGAGATTAGTAATCTATGAATGGATGAGGCGAAGGCAGACGGCTCTGCTTGAATCATCAACCTATCAGCCAATCAGAAAATAGTAGTTCTTGTTGCCAGGTGAAATAGCAGCGCCGTAATCACGTCTTCCACACGCGCGCGAATGCTATTGTGTGCACACGACAGAGAAGAGCTGGAAGTGGAAGCCCCAAATCAGGTAATCACTTCATCACTTATTATTTTTTTTCAATGACTGCTTATTAAAGTCGAGGAACTATGTAGGATATTTGCTTTATGGATCATTTTTTACCTCAATTTAACAGCTTTGGACGGTTATGGTTAGATGAATTGACTTGTAACTTGTTACGGGGAGAGTGGGGGCTCTCTGCCCTCCATGAAGTGTATTTTGGCTGAAAACAAACCCTGCTCCGATCCGGTGTCAGAGGTGGTACCGAAACATCTCTTGTTTGTGACTGACCTAACGATACAAATACCAGAGTTGGGACCAAGTCATCATGTCCAAGTCAAATCAAGTCATCATGTCCAAGTCAAATCAAGTCACTGGTCAGTAGCTCAAACTCAAAGCAGACGAGGGAGAGCAATGAGGAGTGAAAGGGGGCGGGGGAACAAATTAGACAATGAGCTTACTAATTAACAAGCAGAGTGGGCAAAGCTGAGAGAGCCATGAGCTGCATTTCATGTTGATATTGACCCCTTTCTGATCATAAATTTATCTAAGCTTTTAACACTTTCAGCTTAGATTCTTAGACATAGATTCTTGGTGTTTACTGGCATCTAACTGCATTCCTTTATTTATTTATGTGAAAATCAAAAATATTGAAATTTTCAAAAAAAAAAAAGACATTTTAACCCTGAAGACCCCTTAAGTCTCATGATAAGATTAAGACTCGTTAAGAGAGGCTTTCTTGTCTGTGATAACGTGATTACTGTGTTCCAAGAGGGGAATCCAAGCCCAAACTTTCATGCGACAAATGTGATATGGCCAATGACTACTTCACCAAAGAGCCTCAGGTATCAGCTCACATTAACTTCAGATGTCATTATTTCTGTATCGTGCCCTTCTATGCTCCTTAAAAACAGCTCACAATTGCGAGAGGAACACATTGAAGCTGAGACTACACATACTACGTTGTACAGTCAGTGAGAAGTGCCACCTCCCTGCGGACAACCCCCCATTCTCAAATAAGACATGTCAGAACATCAATGGATACATCTGGAGAAGGTTGTTTTGTTATTAAGTGCCATTGATTTTGTCGTCACAGTTGTACGCTGTAGAGAGCAGGACTGCTTTCTTTAGTGAAATCTCATGACAGAGTCTATCTACATCCGCTTCAGTTAATGCCAATATTCGCTATTGATATTGATTAACTGTGAATTCATACTGACTGAGCCAATAGCTCACTGAGCTTTTTCAGTCAAGTAGTTTAGATGCATTTAATTCTTATTGTTATAAAGGGACTTTGATATTGATACAAGCCTACATTTCTAGACCAGTTGTTCCCTTTTACCTCAGCTCCCTCGCGGTGGGGACACCAACAACCCAAATAAGCATTGCTTATTTTCAGTTTATACGTGGACAATCAACACTGGAAGATGTTTACTTTTTTCATGTTGCATTATAAGGAACTTGTGTGAGTAGCTGGCATCTATGAGATAACTCAACATCTCTGTGCACATTTTAAAATATGGCATATACTTGTATGAATGCAACAATTTTCTTTGAATTGTGAGTGAGTATTGACATATACTGTATATCAGGCATAAAACAGTTAAGGTATCTATTCTTTTAATAAAATGAGTCATGGGAGACACACTTTTTTCAAATAAAATATTTTCAAAAATGCAATACGTCTTTTCAATAAAGTATTTTTTCTCAGATGTCCCTTATAGTATCGGTTTCTGCTTCATGGTAAAAACAAAACAACCTGTATCTCATTACTAATAAAAAAAATGCTAACAACGTTACAATGAAATTCACATTTGGTGTTTACAACTGCAATGGCCTAAAATGGAGCTAACTTGAGTCATGCAGACAGGCAGGGACTGGAAGATGAATGGCCCTACACAATTCTATGCATGTGCTATGTCTGACAATATGCGCACAGACCGATTGCGCCACCAATTCCTGTTTTTCTCCAGCCACAAAGACGAACTGGTGTTTCTCTGCCAAGGCTAAAATCTGACCGTATTTAACAGTAGCCTACTGATATAAATCATGTGTTATGTATTATTACTGTATCACATTTCATCGTTTCATTACTGGAAGGAAGGCCACATTTGGCATTGACAATAATCGAACCTGTGAGCTGTTTCTCACAGCTGCTGCAGCTTTATATATGCGTACTGCTGAATAATACTCAGAATGACATGTCAGTTGCAACATATGAGACTCAAAAATTTTGTTCATTTTATTTTATTTGTTCTACCCACTCAGTTTGGAAATACATTTTTTTTCTGTGAAAGTGTTTCACACTCAGTAATTTTATTTTGCACTTCCTGGCCACCGTAATGTGGACTGTGTACGGTGGCCTATATTTGTGTGGACTGACGGAGTTAGAATACATAATTGCCCAGAGGTAGAGATGCATTTTTGGTCAGTGTTATAATAAACCGAACAGAGGAGTGCCGAAGATGTGTTTCACTGAAGGTTGAGGACATCTGTCATCCCTGAGATCCAAATGCTGTTGCTGTTACAGTCGAAATATTCATTTTTCTGGCCTTATATGCCAGTTTTTTAATTTATTCTACAACGTATTTTTACAGTTGGACTTTTTTAAGTTTAGGAAGTGTGTTTCACAGGATGTAGCAGAAAGAGTGAGGTAATGAGATATGAAATTTACCAGTAAATCAAAGACGCTTCCATATCATACTGCAGGCACCAGAATTCACAGAAAACACCCACAGCTTCTTGATGTAGCCCGATTATATTCCAAAAATTTAGCCAATAAATGGTAATGTCACAGGTGTTCATCATGACTTGATGGTCATGTGACTGTGTAGTACAGGACATAGTTATTCTACCTGTGCTAACTTTTTTGGAGTTTGGCTGCCGGATAGCTCACTCGGTAAAGCATCGCGTTGCGAAGCAGAAGTGACTATCACGTTGCGGGTTCGAGCCCCGCTTCGTACCAACCGGCAGTGGTCGGCAGCTTTTTCAGAGTAGCGCACAATTGGCTATAGCGCTACAGGGTTGCAAATTGAGAAGGGACTGCCGGAAGGGATTACAATAGTTGCCTTGTTCGTTGCTCAAGTGCCTCCTGTTGGTCAGACGGGCGCTCGTCAGGAAGATTCTAAGCCTGGTCTTGTCCGGGTATCCTCCGCCCTCGTTCTGAACTTGCGAAGATTCAACCAATGAGTGTATAAGAAGCAGTGGCTGACAGGCACGTGCTTCGGAGGAGAGCCGCGAACTGCCTACACTCTCCTGAATTGGCAGCAAGGGGTCGCATACGAGCAAGCCTTGTACATAGTTCACCAATTGGGCATTCCAGATTCGGATGGGATTGGAGATGCCAAATTTAAAAAAAAAAAAAACTTTTTTGGAGTTTGTTGCAATTAAAGTTTTGAAAGAAGTTTCATTTAAATAAGCAATAACATTATTTTCAATAAATAATTTAATTCAAAAGTTAAAGCATCAAATAATGTTTTGCGGTGATTTCAAAATATTACAGTCATTTTTTTTTATTATCTTATTTTCATTATTCATAGATTTTTTTTTTTTTTTTTAATTTTCCATAATGTGCAAATGAATTCTGACTTGGGGGTTGGAAAAAGAATTGACAAGACATTATGTGACCATGGTTGCAAAGAGGTTAAGCAAAAAAAAAAAACAAAACTATATTTTCAAAGCTTAACTGTCCAGGATCTCAAATATAAATACGGAGGGCAACTTTAAATTTGACCCACAGAATTCTGGTCACTCATTTGCAACTTCAAAATTTTACGAATATGTCAATTTCTCAGAAAAAAGAAGGGAGGGAAAGGGTCAATGCTAAGATGAAGAGGGGAGGTAGGCAGACCTTGCAGGTGTGAACTGTGAACAGCTGTTTGCAATGCACAGGATTATTTGAGATGATGACAGCAGTAGAGATTTCACATTAGGTGTTTCAAACCCTGAGGTGGAGAAAGGAAGTCTAAAGGCCAGACTGGGGGGTCTTCAAAGTCAACCTTCTGAGGGTTGTTGGTGGCCTGAACAGCCAAAATGGCCTCCTCTATTAACAGAAGAACAACTCAAAGGCACTTTTGAAGAGGTTTGTCAGAAAATGGTTCACAGTCAGGTGGGAATGAACAGGATCACTGGTAATCAAGCAAGACTTTGTCAGAGGGACCAGCCAGGGGTCAGGACCAAGGATGACATGCTGAATGAACCAGAGCATCTTAGGCAGGTGCACACCATCAAACTGGGGTGAGGGAGAGATTGGAGGAAGCCACGCATCAGGACTTCAAACACTGGTAAGACTTTCCCTAATAAACAGTAACTTGCTTTCCTCTAATTTAAACAATGAAGACAGAAAAGAACATTCCAGCAAAGGGGAGACATATGCCAGGAACTTAAATACCCAAGAAGGCAAATAGCAACAGGGAAGAGGTGGGAGAGAGAGCACAAAGGGAGGGGAACTAGACAATAATTAATTAGTACAGACCAATAAGGGAAAGTGAAATAGACCCTAATAAGGGGGAAATGATAAAAAAAAAAAAATCTCAGGATGAGACATTTCCCAGAATATGGTCCTTTGAACATCCCTTTTTAATCCCCTTAAAAGCTGTGCAAAATGGATTGATGTCATATGTTGGACAACAAAAACTCCTCAGAAGCATTGCTCTTCCACTAAAAAAAAAAAAAACTTTCATGTTGGCATGTTGTTTTTCTTGTTGCGTCTATGAAATGCACTTAGATTATCTTGCCATGGAGACCTTAACGGTCATTCTAATTAAAACACACTCCACATGCCAGCTTCATTATTAAAGGCAGCTGCCAAAATGCTAATGCATTTTTTTTAAACGTACACCTGAATGACAAAAAAACGGTAAACAGAAACTTAAGTTTATAAACAGATGGTGCATTCACAGCAATTATCTAAAACTAAGGAGCATATCTGTGATAGTGTGTCTTTTTCTGGCAGATGGTGGAATTTGGAGGAATCTTTGGGGAGTATGCAGCACTCAGTGTTCTTCTCTGAAAACTATAGGGATCCCGTAAGATATCAGCCCTTGGCTACAACAGAAAAATCCCATTATATGCACAACAAATGCAGCAGGCAATAAATCCAACAACAAACTCTTGCTCTTTATCAATTAGCCAAAAATGTCTTTAATGGCAATGCTTGACAGAAGGCTATTTTGTGACAGCTACAGTCATGTCTTTGGTTCTAAATGCAGAGGCAAATCTTGCCCAGTTTTGCATGTTTCTGCTGACCATCACAACCTTTTCATAATGAATGAATCATTTTAAGAATTTTAATTTTATCTTTGTGTAAACTAACAAAAGATACCGTTTGTCAATAATATGCACACCTAATTTATAAAAGTGGAGGCTAAAACACAAGAGAAAAAATACGCAGGAGAAAATCATTTCATGCTTGACTTCAACAATGGTCTGGTATGCACTGAATTACAGCTTTGTTTTTTAAGGGTTAATACATCCTGGGGAAGGTGCAGAATCTACCAAAATAGTGCATTCATCAATTGATGTAAAATAGGTGAACTGAACACATTATGTTTAATTCAATTTAAGAACAATACCCAACCACGATGAAAATGTGAACATCTCCACCAAAATAACCACAGGTGTTCAATTATCTGCCCAGTCTTCAGGGCGCTAGAACAAAGTCTTTTCATTGATTGCACCTGATGGCAGGTTTCTACGAACACCAGTAGAATTCAGTGTCCTTTGCCCAAATGTACCCCTGTATCGGTGGTTCATGACATGCGGCTGGTGAGCATCATTATCAATGCAAAGGACATCTCTAAACCTTGACTGTTTTTTTAATTACACTCTATAATGTCTGATTAATTCTGTCATCTTGTGATAACAACACAACATCTGATAGTGACTAATTAATATGCAAATTCACAGGACTTTATTGGTAATAAGATTCTGTCCTCTTTGATAGCGTCACCTTTTCAATTTGTGTATCCAACTAGATGTAAAATGCAGGGAGAGAACCTTTGTGGAGTCACAAATCATTCTCCTTGATAGACATGTTTTGCATTGTGAAGGTCAATTTAACCTGTTAATTGGTATTACCTAGATGCCACAATTAATGTGCTTTGTTAGTGAAACATTACATTTTTGCATAAACATCAATCACAAAGACATGAATAAATCATTAATTTTCTTGTCCCTTGCATTTAGATTATTTTCCAAGATTAAACAAACCTATGACTCGAGTTGTTTGCATTGCTTTTCCACTTCAGAGTGCAGTCTCTATTTGTGAGAAGTTTAGTTGATCACAAAATGTTAATTCTTAGGGAAAGAGAGCATGTATTTTAATGTTCACGGAGAAAACTGGCAGCTACTGCACTGGTGTATGCACTGACTTGGGCTGAGACATCAGCCAAGAAGAAAAAGAGTCGTAGAATGTGGATAAGTCTTCAGTTAGGCAGATGGAGACAACATGCGCTGTCCTTCCCGCAAAGAGAATTGTAGCCTTCAGTGTGGAACAATAGCTTGCCAGTTTTGTTGTTTCTCGCCTTAACAATGTTTATCCATCTGTGCATTTTGTTGCTGAGAAGAGAACTCGGCTTATTGGGAATTGACAGTTCCGGGTTAAAAATCACATTGTTGCACCTGACACACTACATGAGCCATGCCTTAAGACTGCCAATAAAATAAAACCTGTTTGACATGCTCAGCCAACCAAAAAAATGGATAATTGGGACAACATCAACTGAATTGCCAGCAACGTCACATTCTTGACAGGGGCGCACCCCAATTAAGTTAAAACTATGGTGATTTCTCACTGGTATTGGCATCTCTCATGACAGTGAAATCATATAAAATTTTGTTTGACTTGTTCGTGCATGGTGGGAAAATAAACCTGACAAAAATCGCTTCATAATTGCGATAATATCAGTATGGCACTGAATAGAGATTCCATACTAAATAAGCAAAAGGAAGGGGACTCTCCTTAGTCTGATTGTTTTAGTGGTCTTGGCTAAGCCTAAGTTCAACAGAAGAAAAATGTTGACGTGACAGCCTACAATAACATTCCCAATAATTTTGTCCAACAGTCTAGGGAAAGCCATATCTCATTTCAGCATACCAATGCATCCATACACTGATTGAGGTCTAAATAGGGTTTGTGTAGAAGAACTTGAGAGGTCAGCACGGAGCTATGAACCCTATTAAATATACTTGGAGCTCTAGTTTTGTGCCTTCACAAAAAAAATATATTGCGGTAACATTGTTTAAAATTATCTCTGTCGGAAAAAAAGGTATTTATTGCCTTAGCCCAGTTTGGTAGTATCATGGTGTGCAATAAAGGTGCTTCTATCACAATAGGTTTAACACCGCATTCGAGGGTGTGTCAATGAAAACAGCCGGTGCTGCGCAAGCCTCAAAGAACTCTTCTGACTCAGACCACTTTTTAATGCAAATGCTGTCGCTGTATTATACTTTCATGGGAATGTATCCTAGCCAACGGCGCTGCTGGCAAATAAATGCCTATTTTTGATATTGTTTTCTTTCTCTTCATAATTTTTATTTTCATAATGTACCCAATAAATAATGCCTAGAAAATGGTGGTGGGGTAGGAAATGGTGAAGAGGGTGTGTAATGTGGGAAAAAAAAAAAAAAAAAGCCACTAGATGGCAGTATTGACTTTTTTTTTTTTGTTAAGCCCAGTCTGGAGCTAGGTTTTGGGGCATGTCCTGGGCATGCCTCAGGGGGGAATGTCCCAGAGAATTGGAGAAAAGTCTGGAAGGTGGGAGGGGGCTGGAAAAGAGTATATAAGGAGAAAAATTGAGAGAATGAAAGGGAGTAGGAGAAATTGCAAGGAGAAATTGTGGAAGGATACATTTGACCAGACCTGTCACTCTTTTCAAGACCTGTGAAGCTCTTTTTGTGGATTTTTGCCTGTGTTCGAGCATTTTCCTGTCCCAGGACATCGCAACATAGCAGCCCCATCTCAATTACCAAGGGAGTGTAAATATCTCATTTTTTTTTTATTTCAATTTGGTCAGTAGAGTAGATTGTAGATTAGTTCAAAGTGTTTGTTTAATTAAATCTGTTAGAGTTTTAAAATTTTGTCTGTCATCCCTTGCTGTCCGCTACGCCGTAACAAATTGGGGCCATAAAAAATTGACGCCACAACAGGTGTAAGAAAATAAGGAAGGGACAATTCTAATCTTTGCATGAAAAATGGTGTTTATTTCCAAGAAAAACGGCAATGGTCAGAAATACGGGTAACGTACTCTGGGTTCAGCGGAGTCAAAGTGAACCCCGAGCCTCCCCAAAGTAGATTTCTTATACATGAGAAAACCTTTGAAGTTGGCCAGACATGTTGATTATATTAATTACTTAAACAATGCTGATCAAAGTCTCTTTGGGTGAAACAGTTCTTCAATTGCTCACTCCCGGGCCGCTAGACTATAAATGATGGCTATGCCAGGTATGTGCGACAAGTCGTTTTCAGAAATTACCAACTGTATTGTACTTATGATAAGTGGATCCTGATCATTTGGCCAACTGATGTGACTGATTCACAGTGTTTGCGACTTGAGCAGATTAGAACAGGAATGAGAATCTTACAAGGGGGAAATACAAATAATTCACTTCAGTCTCGCCCTTGATTTAATGCTATAACATTGTGTATACAGTTTCAGTAGCGCAAATCTTTTCGAACTAACCTCTGTCAGGTAACATGTAGTGAAGTTTCCCCTTGAGAAAAGTCTTCCTGGAGGAGCTGGTAAAAGTTAGATGCCTGTTCTTCACCTGACATTATGAAATTGCCAGTTTGCTATGGCAGTAATGCACTGGTTTTAAAGATAATTACAGCAGCTGATCTGATCTCAACCTCTTGCACTCAAAGGGGAAAATGGATGAAACTTTTTTTTACCAATTTTTATTAGTTTCAATCAAGTACATAAAACAAAATACATGAATGCAACAGACACAAACGAGACAAACACCCCAACCCCCCACCCCTAGGTGGCAAAGGATGTGACACAAAGACAGGTTTACGTAGCAATAAATAAATAAATAAACATTTTAAATAAATGTAAAGATGCAGAATGTATATATATTCCAGAGTGGTATTTAAAAAAAAAAATTAAGTAGGAGAGAGAATAAAAGAAAAAGGAAAGAAAAGGAGCTCCAAGATCCAGTTTATGTATTCACGATGTTCTTGATTTTCTCTATTGAGGAAGTCAGCTTAGCATTGTGTATTTTTGCTACTGACAGTTCCATGTATAGTATATCTAGTAGAGAATTTAACCAATGATTTCGAGAGAGAGAGTGAGGAGGTTTTCAGCGAATGGCTAGCATCTTTTAGCAGCTGTCAGACCAGCAAATAAAACAAATGATAGGTAAAGTTAAATCAGAGATATAACTCAATAAAAGCAGTTTAGGACAATAAGGGATTACAATATCAAGAAGTTCTGACAATGTAGTTGAAACCATTTTCCAAAAGTTTACAACTCCTGGACAATACCAATACATATGCATAAAAGATCCAATATCATGATTTAGGCAAAGCCCGCAGTTCGGGGAGGGTACAATTTTCATTAAGTGAAGCTTTCTAGGTGTAAAATAAATCCAATGTAAGAATTTAAAGTGTATTAGTTTATGATTAGGATTTTTAAAAGTATAATCTAAATTATTTCAAACAGTTTTCCAACATATGGGCAAGGCTCACGAAAATGACTCAACCCCCTTTTTGTTTGTCCAATGCCTATAATATTTTTAATATTGGGAGTTTTTTTTTTTTTATTATTACAGTCTCATCATAAAGAGCATGATGAGAGCTACACAGGAATGTATACTCTTATGGGTCTCTTACCATTTTTTGAGCAGATTATGGGCACCTAAAACCTTGCAAACCTTAAAATTTCCCACATTTTGGTATGTCCAAAACAGATACATGAATTTTGAATTATGTTTCATAGAATAAATTAAAATCTAAATGTCTAAACTACTTTTAAATGTATAAAACACACACTGAACTATTATTTGGGAGCCAAGTCATTGTGTGCATCTCACTTGATCCATGTCATACAGGCATCAACAACTTGACCCAAAAAACCGTTGTGTACGTGATCCGTTACGACCAGTCATAAATAAATAATTAATTAGCATCTAGGGAACTATTAAGGGTCCACACCACCCAAAAATATTCATATTTTGACAAAATGAAACTATTTTTCATGTATTGTTGGCTCCCTAACCTTCACACTCACACAAACATCAACTTCCTTGCCGTATGGTTTAAGCTTGTTGTGTCATGGCGAGACTCAATGAATCACGCATTTCTAGTTTGTAAAATCCTTAAAAATACATCCAAACTAGTTTGAAAAAAGTATGAAAGACATAATTATATGAACCCTTTTTGAAATTATTACGTGAAATCTCCATTTTGTGTTGTTTTATGCGCCATGCGTTGTGTACGTTATCGATGTTGTGTACGCTATCCGCTCTGTTTTTCCATTATTTAAATTAAACTAAAGATTTATTTTCACTGATATCTCTTCTTTTCAGGTATTTGTGATAATTCTGGGGGGATTTACTGCTTATAAATAAATTAGGTGTTGCTTATCATGAAATCCAAGCTGTTTTGTCTTTGATTTCTTAGATTTAAGGTTGGAAAATAATATATGGAGGCTGGGAAGAAAAAGGTAGGGGTACCTGTCAATGAAATAATTTGTGTGGAGGAGAAAAACTTATAGCTTGGGCCAGTGGCGTCACCAGACTTTTTATTCTGGGGGTGCACAAGGGGGGCACAAACAGAACATCCAAAAAAGGTGGCTCGCAAATAATTAAATCACTGTGTTCATTGGATATTCTGTTTGTTGTTAATTTTTTTTTTATTCTTTATTTCTTTATAAATCTGTTCTAATCGTCCTCTTTTTTTTTTTTTTTTTTTTTTTTTTTTTTTTGGCGGTCGGACACGGAGCATTTAATGTCCGACCGGCATTGTACGGACTTCGTTGTATTTATAAAAATGGCCCAAATAAATTGATTGCAGTGCCCATTGGATGTTCTGATTGTTGGTGATATATTTTATTCTTTATTTCGTTATAAATCTGCTCTCATATCAATATTTTTACTTTCTGCTGGCTGCCGGGCATGGATTATTTTGCATTTCGCATTCGACAGTCTTGATCGTCCACGCGATGTTTAATTCACAATGCCAATGGTCATGGAATTGATTTGCTGACTGACTACAAGCCCTATTTTATCTCTGGTGTGGAAATAAAGCGTGAATCTGTTCGATCCATCTGACTAATTTTCAAGAGTGACCGAATAAAGACTGTTGTCTATCTTCAACGGAAAAAAAACACGAATAAAAGACCAAGAAAAGTCGATAGCTATCAATTTGCATTTTGTGAAGGTCGAACAAAAACATGGCCAAGTTTTTACTTCTAATTATTGCTGGAATACTCGAAAAAATTAGAACTTTTATGACTTTCGGACGTGGAGTATTTTAGGATCTCTGTCCGACAGTCGCTAATTCTTCATAAATGCGCAAAGTCCCGCGCCAATGTCACTTCACTTTATTGAGCAGAGCTTAAACAGAAACATTGATTGAAATTCTCGGTACTCATCTTGAAGAACTGAGCCCTCTTATCAAAACATTCATGTTTAATATCTAAAAGATTCAGTAGATTTGAAGAAATTAAGAACAATAATAGACTGTCGGACGCGGAGTTAAATTGAAACCATCCGACTGTCGGACACGGAGTTATATTAAAACCCCGTCCGACTTTTGGACACGTAGACACTGCGTTATTTATTTATTTACGTATCCTAAATGCGGGGGCACGAGATGTCCGCCCCCCTTGGCTACGCCTTGGGCCTCTGGACCCTTGGAATTATCAGAAAAAGCTTTTTTTATGCAGATTCATTAAGACAGCATTTTGTGTTGTGTACGTTATCCGCTGACAGCCTTTGCAAATTGGACTCCTGCTCCCACCATTTTTTAATTATTACATGGATCATTATACACCAAAATGTGCAGAAAATAATGATGATTGTGGTAAAGTATTAGAAAATTCATTTAAACTGAGTGGGGAACTGCCAAATGAAATGAAAGTATACATTTAATCCATGTTTCACTTAAAATCCTGATGCTCATTTTCAAGACTTTTTTCACAAGCCTGCCAAAGGTCAAAAAATAGGTGGACATCTTTTTTGGGGTATGAATTCCTTTCTCAAAACATAAAGTATAAAAAAAGGAGCTAGAATTGATTAAAAAGAGATTTATTATGTACCAGACTACTCTGAAGAGAGGTGTGTCAGTGGATAACGTACACAACCGCGCCGAAAATGGATTCAGACGTGCCGTTCTTTCATGATGCATTGCAGGATAAGTATTGGTGATTTGATGATTATTTTTTTTTTGCACATAAACTGTAAACATCTCTAATTTACACATAGAAACTAATTATTTGATACTAGCAAATTCTTCAATTGGTTTCCAAGAGGTCCGTGCAGATGGATCAAGCCATACCGATACAGGGCGTATAACATAAGACCAGAAATACAGTTTGAAATTAGGAATATTTAAACTACCGTCCTTTTTGCTCCTTTGTAATGTAGACAACTTAAGCCGTGGACATTTACCATCCCACAGAAATTTAGAAATTGTCCTATTCAAATTATCCCAATAGTTTTTGGGAGGCGAAAGAGGAATCATATTAGAAATAAAATTTATTCTTGGAAGAACATCCATTTTGATTACGGGTATTCTGGCTGACATTGAAATAGGTAATTTTGTCCATCTTTCCATATCTTTCTCTAAAAGTTTAAATATATTTTGAAAATTTTTGGTAGAAATAGATACTAAAGTGGGATAGATATTAACACCTAAATATTTGAAAGAGTTAACCACCGGGATAAAAGCTGGAAGTGTTGATGTATTGAAAGAAAGATTTAAAGGCATTAGCTGGGACTTAGTCCAGTTAATCTTATAACCAGAAAGGGTACTAAACTGAGCAAAAGTTTCCAAAATGTGAGGGATAGAGACTAAAGCGTTGTTGACATATAACAGAATGTCATCAGCAAATAATGATATGTGATGGTGTGTATTGCAAAAAGTAATAGGTTCAAAACATGGATGCTGTCTAATACTCAGAGCCAGAGGTTCAAGAGAAAGGGCAAAAAGGAGTGGAGAGAGAGGGCACTCCTGGCATGAACCCCTACAAATAGGGAACGGAATGGACAAAATATTATTAACTGTAACTACAGCCGTAGGGTTGGAATAGAGGACCTTAACCATTTCATTGAGGCCCTGCCCAAAGCCAAATCTGTCCAGGACCTCCCACAAGTATTGCGACTTAAGCCGATCAAAAGCTTTCTCGGCGTCGAGGGACAGCACTGCGCAGGGGTCCCCAATATCTTTGGAAAAATGTATCACATGTAGTAGCCTATGTATATTATCTCCTGCTAGGCGGGATTTCACAAAACCAGTCTGGTCCTGATGTACCAGCTTATTTAAATGGGATTCAATTCTTAACACTAGGACTTTGGCATATATCTTGACTTCGGCACACAAAATCCTCAAGGGTCTATAATTATTACAAAATAAAGGGTCTTTCTTAGGTTTAGGAAGGACAGCAAGTAGAGCCATATTAACATCGCGAAGAAATGAACCTTTTTTAACAGAAGTCAATATCATGTCTAACATAAGGGGCTCTAAATTTGTTGACCTGGCGCAGGCGCGGCGAATGGGGGGAGCGCCGCGCCAATGGGGTGTATCCAGGCGCATTTTGCAATTTCGTGCCCGGTGCAGCCCAGCGCAAGTACTCCTCTGTCCTGCCTCTGTCCCTCCTGCCGGCGCAAGTGGCAAAGAGGGAGGAGAGAAGGCCTGAGTGGATTTAACACAGCCAAATCAAAATTTCACCAATCAGCTGAGCTCCCCTCCTCACTTTTAATTTGTTGGAATAAAGAAGCCTCTGTCCTATATCTGCATGATGCGTTAATGTTGCATTTTACTCTGCTGCTTCAGGCATGTTTTCTGCACCTCTTACGTCAATATTAAGCATAACGAATATGAGTTAGCTGGCTAGCTAGGGCATTCGCGAATTATTACCGTTTGCGAACTTGAATGGAATTTCAAAACGAAACTACGTCAGATCATTCAAACTTATGAAGTTGGAATGAAATATGACGGTTGCTCATTTATTTCTTCTGCCTGCATCATTGGGAAGAGAAATGATGGATAGCGTGTTCCTATTATTACACCCTGTTGCTGCTTAAAATTTTGGGATTAACATGCATGGACAACAATGCAAGATACATTACACATTTATTTTCAATATGTGATCTTAACGAGATCATAGCAATCAGGCTGTATTCCTTTCCCCCACTAAAAACGATAAAACCTTAAGTGACAATAATAGTATTTAGCCGCTTGCACACTGGACGTGAAACAAATCGCACAACAGATTACATTCTAATTACATGTAATCAGTCATGCGAAAAATTCGTTTCGCGTCCGGTGTGAAAGCAGCTGAAGGACACATACCCACATAGCCTACACACGCACTCACGCACCCACATGCACACATCTCTCTCTCTCTCTTGCTCTCTCTCTGATCTGACATCAGGACAATCGATATAGATACTACAACCTCAATTCCGAAATAGTTGGGACGATTGTAAATTGTGAATAAAATCAAAATGCAATGACTTTAAGATCACATGAGCCAATATGTTATTTACAATAGAACATAAATAACATTTCAAATGTTGAAACTGAGACATTTTACATTTTTATCCACAAAATGAGCTTATTTCAAATTTTCTGGCTGCAACAGGTCTCAAGAAAGTTGGGACACAGGCAAAAAAAGGGCTGAAAAAGCTATTAATATATAAGAGAATCAGCTGTAAGAACATTTAGCAAGAACATTTGGCATTAGGTGTGTAACATGAATATAAAGGGATCTTTTAAGGCTGGCATAAAGATGGCCTGAGGCTCTAACCATGATTGAAAACTGTGGAATACTTTTAAAAACAATGAATGAATCGGGAAAAGGGCGCGTCTTGGGTAGAAAATTCACTGTACCAGGTGCTCTTAGGAATGGGGAGTCTCTCTGAAAAAAAAAGATGGCCTGAGGCTCTCCAACCTGTGAAGGCATACAGGCCTTCATCAGCATTAGCGGATTTAATAAAAACTGTGGAATACTTTAAAAACAATGTTCCTCAACATCAAATTGCAAAGGCTTTGAAGGTCTCATCATCCACAGTGCATAACATCATCAAAAGATTCAGAGAACCTGGAAAAATCTCTGTGCATAAGGGACAAGGCCGAGGGCCTCTACTGGATGCCCGTGATCTTCGGGCCCTCAAACGCCACTGCATCACTCACCGGCAGGATTCTGTCATTGACATCACTAAATGGGCCCAGGAATACTTCAAGAAACCACTGTCTGTAAACACAGTCCGCCGTGCCACCCACAGATGCCACCTAAAACTCTATCATGCAAAAGGGAAGCCATTGTTGAGCATGATCCAGAAGCGCCGCCATGTTCTGTGGGCCAAGGCTCATTTAAAATGGACTGTAGCAAAGTGGCAAAGTGTTCTGTGGTCAGACGAGTCCAAATTTGACATTCTTGTTGGAAATCATGGGTGTCGTGTCCTCTGGGCTAAAGAGGAGAAAGAACACCCCTCCTGTTATCAGCGTTCAGTTAAAAAGCCAACATCTCTGATGGTATGGAGATGCATTAGTGCATATGGTGTGGGACACTTCCATGATTTAAAAAGCACCACGAATGCTGAAAGGTTTATAAAGGTTTTAGAGCAACATATGCTCCCCTCCAGACGACATCTATTCCAGAGAAGGCCTTGTGTATTTCAGCAGGACAATGCAAAAACACATACTGCGGCTATTACAACAGCATGGCTTCGTAGTAGAAGAGTCCGTGTGCTGAACTGGCCTGCCTGCAGTCCTGATCTTTCACCGATTGAGAACATTTGGCGCATAAGTAAACGAAAAGTCCGTCAAAGGAGACCCAAAACTCTCCAGCAGCTGGAAGCCTGTATTAAACCAGAGTGGGATCAAATTCCAATGGCTAAACTCAAGAAACTTGTCTCCTCAATGCCCAGACGCCTCCACTCTGTGTTAAAATGAAGAGGGGATGCTACACCATGGTAAACAGGCCCCTGTCCCAACTTTTTTGAAACCTGTAGCAGCCATTAAATTTGAAATGAGCTCATTTTGTGGATGAAATTGTAAAATTTCTCAGGTTCAACATTTGGTATGTTATCTCTGATCTATTGTGAATAAAATACTGGCTGGTGTGATTTGAAAGTCATTGCGTTTTGATTTTATTCACAATTTACACTTTGTCCCAACTATTTCGGAATTGGGATTGTATAATTTATGTGCTGATTCAGATAGTTACATTAAATAGTGGTTGCTGTAATTATTCATTGCATTGAAATGTGCCTGACATTCTGGAAACCTGCCTGCGAGGTTTCGGTGACGTGTGCACACTGTGCGCCGGTCAGCCAAATTACCACTGCACAGAAAGTAAACCAAGTTGGAGCTGGCGAGCTCTCTGCGCACTTTCGGCGGAGACTTTATCCACGAAATTGTTACTGCGTCATGATGAACATGTGACACCTCCCCCTACTACGCCGCCACACCCATCTCGGCGCACGTCCGTCTACCAAATTGCCAAAGTGGCTGCGGACGGTGTTGCACCGCACAAAATTACCACTGCGCGGGCTGCACCGGACGAAATTACCACTGCATGGGCTATGCCACGCTGCGCCACCCTGCGCTGCACCAAGAAATTGGAGCCCAGAGTGTCCAAGCTCTTCCCAAAATGTAGTGTAAAATTCTGGTGGAATACCATTCCATCCAGGTGATTTTCCTTTTTTTCATGCCAAGAATGGCATTTTCAAGCTCACTTAGAATAGTAGGATTCTCCAAATGGGTTTCCTCCTCCTGAGTTAAGGAGGGGAGATTAAGATTTTCCATAAAATCCTTTACATTCTGAAAAATCTAATGTTAGCTCTGAATTATAAAGATTAGAGTAAAAATTACAAAATTCTGTGTTTATTTCTTGTGGATCTGTCAATATTCCATCTGAAGAGCTAATAGATGTTATATAAGAAAATTTTTCATTTTGTTTGATCCTTAATGAGAGCAAATGGCTGGGCCTCGGTCCAGTAAGTAGTAGTTTCTCCTATCTCTCAACATTAAAAATTCTGCTCTTTGTCTCAGCAAAGAGTTTAACTCAGAGCGTGTGCCATCAAGAGTCACTTTAATCTCATCAGAAGGAGAAGCTTGATGGATGTTTTCGAGATCAAATAATTTAGTCTCTAATTGATTTATTTTCTCTAACCTCGTTTTATTTTGATAGGCTGAAAATGATAGTGCAGAATTGCGTCTAAATCCCTTTAAAGCACTCCAAAAAATCCGTGGGTCATCAACAGAGCCCTCATTTATAGTTATAAATTTGCATAGCTCATCTTTAAATGACAAAAATTTACATTACTAAGTAAAGATGAGTTGAAGTGCCTCCGCGTTGCTTTTTTGGCTGTATTCTTAGGAGTAATCTTGGAGAGCACAATATTATGATCAGAAAGGGAGGTGGGTTCGGATGCATGCACTGTGAATTTAACCCATCAATGAAGCAGAAATAAAAATATCATCAATACGTGAATAGGATTTATGCCTATTGGAATAAAAGCTGGATAGAGTCAATGTTGGATTAATTGCACGAAAGGTGTCAATGAGGCTAAAGTCAGCCATAAGTTTAGAAAGAATATTTGAGGAAGCATTATGGGAGTGTTGATTTAAATAATTTGAGCGATCAATCCTAAGATAAGTGGCGTTCATGTCAGCGCCGAGAATTAAGGAAAATTCCTGCATGTCAGATAACAGATCTATCAAATAATTAAAGAAGTCTGCGTTATAATGCTTCGGAGCATAGATGGATACAAATGCCACCTTTATGCCTGCTATAGTTGTTTTAATATATGATATACGACCATCATCACTCCCATAATTTTCCAATATAGTAAGTGTAAGGTTGCGTTTTAACACCACTAGGCAGCCTCTCGCTTTAGATGAGAAAGAGCTAGAAGCCGCTACATAATAGTTTTTATGACTAAAACGGTTAACATCCTCAGTTCTCAGATGTGATTCTTGAATAAACGCCACATCTACTTGCTGCCTTCGTAGGAGATCTAGGCATGCAGTACGCTTAACAGGGTTATTTCACCCATTCGTATTGAAGCTAGCAAACTATAATGTAGTCATGTTAAAACTAACATTTTAGGATGCAAGAAAGTGTAAAATGAGCCTAACTCCAACCTTAACAAATCAGTCTTCAAACAGAATTTCCCTTACAAAATGAAAAGTAAATACCACATCTGTTTAAGTAGATACCCGTCCAAGAAATTGCGAACCCAAAAATTAACCAGTTCACATCCTTGCCACCCATCCCTAACAACCACAAAAAGAGACAAAGAAAAAAAAGAAGAAAAAAATGGACAAGACATAACCACTCAACTATTGAGTGGTGCAAACAACAAACTAAAACCTTAAAGTGGTAATCCATAAGATTTGAATTGGCTTGTTTATATTGACATCTTTGGCAGTAAGCTGTAATTGCAGGTGCGCTTCTGGACCTCATTTCCCATAACCCTTGTCGAGACCCAACAGTGTCGCCTATATGACGTCGGTAAATTGACGGCTCTTACCAGTTCCACGCTTCCTCAATTCTCATGCAGAAGGGAAAGATGGTCTTTGACACGGCACTTGAACTCAATAAAAGTAAAAATTATGTGATGTTAGTCATCCATTAGCGTCATCTCATTCCAGTAACATGTTACGCTATTATGATGGATCGATTAACTTAAAGGGCTGCCAACTCTCACGCATTCGCCGTGAGAATTTGTGCTTCATTCACGTTCCCGTGCTGTAGTCAGTAATTATTCAATCAACGAAATGCGTGTTTCATGATCGTTCAAATTGTTTAAATGAAATAAGACCATTTGAAACATTTTTATGCAATTCCACTGCTTCCATAGCCTGGTAAAACCAGACTCTGCTACTTCGCTTTGCTTCGTACACAGAGTCTGGCCAGTCGTCATTGACAAGTGTTTACTTCCTGGTGGGTGAGCGCTTGTCTGAAGTTTAAAATCATTGGTGTACCCGTAAACTAATCACTAACGTTTGGCGATGGCGTATGTTATCGCCCGGCTCAGCCGCCTAGTACTTCTGCTGTAGACACAGTCCTTCATACCAGGAACGCAGCGAAAACAAACTGATCAGTACAATAAAATTAATACTGTACCCATACATATGCCCATCTACCAAATTTTAGCTTTCACTCACTCACTTAAAAGAACCAAAGGTGCTCTTTCTGTTCTCCTTACAAGAAACAAACTGTTGAGCAATCGTTTTTCCTGCAGATACTGCTGCTGTTAGAAAAAATTGTAAGAGACCTGAAACCAACGGCAGAATCGGCGAGAATAACGCATTATTTACATCAGGACGAAATCTGCGTTGACAGGAAAACTGAACCGTTAACCATACTTGCCCTAAGATCATACCGAGCTCGCTATCTAACTTTATAGCAACACAGTTTGGCTCTAAGCAGCCATTTCATTCATGGATAATGACAACATAACACTGAGACAGCGAATAGGTCTTGTGACACGAACAAAAACACGGCTTTTAAAAAGTTCGCTGCTAACTTAAATAGTGTTAAATTCGCGGGCAATGTAACACTAGAAACTACAAGCTAGCTTAGGTGGTTCAGCTGTCTCTCACAGAGATGAACAGGGTGCCTATTTCATGATGGCTATTAAGTAGAAATGACAATCTGTAGGGAGTAGCGCTACAATATCATTTCCATTCAAAAAAACTAACCAAACATCCATCTTGTTGTGGCTATAAGTCGCTGATACCCAGGATTTTCTCCACGACAGAGCGAATGGCCTCCCGTGCATCTATGTCCGTAGCCATTGTTGATTTCGGAGACTACAATTTCAAACTCGGCGCAGCTGCTACATCATGGCTCTCGGTCATACCTTCTGTTCGCTGGTTGGTCCGGCGTACTTTCTGCCGTGGTAAACGAGGCAGAGCTCTGAGTGACCAGACTGAGTGGTGAAGTGAAACGAAATTGAGCGGAAGTACGAAGGCTGGCGGTGCCAGGCTACTGCTTCCAATCCCTGAGTGAAGAAAAGCGTGAGAATTCCGGAATCATAACTGTTCTCATGATACTAGTGGCAAAATCCACTTTATAAAACTGGTGCTTCCCATCCTTAAATGTGATTGGCTGAGCCGTGTTCCATGCCGGTATAAAATCATTGTAACCCACTGTATTCTGAGGCAGACCGCAGCACAAAATATCCCTGCGCGTCTGGCCTCCCAACCAACTACTCTGCGCTCCACTGACTCATTAGGTTACGTTTGTTTCAAGACTTTTAGCTCGCTATTTCAGTGTTAGCGAAGTTTAGCCTTTTAACCCGCTAACTAGTTGGCTATCTACCTAACTAGCTATAGCATTATAGATTTCGATATCACTTTAGCTTGCTAGCGACGTTACTAAGTAGCTTGCTATTTCAGTATTGGCGATAAATTGTTAATTTTTTTTCTTGTGTGTTTATTTTACAGGCTATGTGTAGGGTAAACACATCCACTGTAGTGAACGCTAGCTAGTTGACAAGCTGGCTAGCAAACTAATGCACAATTCAGCATTTTCCTGGACACCAGCAAATGTGGATATCTAAAAAAGTCAATCTTGTTCCTAGATACTCTGTGTTGCTTACCAACCATTCTGCTGGTTGTAATGATATAGTTGCATTATTACCAATAAATTGTTAGGCTTGTGTGTTGAGAACAAGGAAACTCGAAAACCGAAACGAACGTAAAATTATTTTGGGCCTTTGGGAGACCCGAAGGAGACATTCCAAATAGCCTGCTTTCATAGTATATCTACATTAACAAGCCCAAATAGCCTGATGTGACATGATAATGGCGCTAGATGAAAAAGCAATCTTAGCGTCTGTGTTGCTTACCAACCATTCTGTCCACTCGATCTTGCTTGGTGGAAGAATGAATAGTTCTCAATTTTATAGTTGCATTATTACCAATAAATTGTTATTTTTTTCTTGTGTGTTTATTTAATGGGCTATATTACAGGGTAACCATTTTATAAAGCAATCAGCCCTTTGAAATTACTTTATAATTTTAGTGTAGCCTCAACAGAGACTCAGTGATTTTATACTGTGCGGAGGGGCACTAAGGCACTCCACTAGCGGCTTCGTGCCTTAGACATCCTCCGCCATTATAAAATCACTGTAACCAAGGTTCAGGTTCTCTACTGGATCCCCTTCTGACTTATTCCTTTAGTAACACGCTCCTCCTACCTTCTGGACAGAAACTGATAAACTTCAATGCACAAGGACTTCCACCTGAGAATCTCTACAGTCTGATAGAATAATTTCTGACTACAGCATGGGAACGTGAATATGTCATTTATTTGTTGGAAAGTTGGAGAGCCCTGTGTAAATAATGAAATGTTCCCCTCTGTAGAATAGTTAGGTTGGTTAACAGGTAATTTCTTTTTTTTTTTTTTTTTAAATTACTCTCATTGACAGCCAGTCACTCAATTGCTTACTTAGGCTCATCTGCGTAATGCAAAGTTAAAGTTCACGCCCACCTGAAACTTCCCTGGTAATTGTCTATTGATTGACACGTTTTGTATCCAATTCCAGAGAATATGAACTTTCCACAGTAGCTGAAAGACATTGATTGGACAATCAGAAAGTATATAAATCTTTGTGTAACAGCATGTTAGGTCGTATTCTCTTATCGTTGCGCAGTGGGAAAAGACTCGATAGCATAGAAAAAAATGACTTCCAAAACCGGCCTGAAGTGTTGAGTTACATTTACAGGATTTGAATGCGGTACGGACATGGTCAATGGGAATTATTCCAAATGAAACAGGAGTGGAGGATTCCTTCTAATGGGTAGATCTACTGTATGTCTTTGGAGGACAAATTCAATGAAGAAAGGTTTTTGAGTAAGAGCAACGGCATATTATACTTATGGCTAGCTGGCTAGCAGTTTTTTAGTCTTGGTTTACCATAGTCATTATGATCAGTGCTTGTTTGCCACATTGGTTAGTAAGAGTTACCATTAGTCTTTACTAATAATACTACTTGTGTTGGCATTTTGCTCAATGCGGCTTTTTATTTTAGAATTTATACTGTATTTCAATGAAATAGAATGATGAGGTTTTGGCTCATTTTGGCTCAAGCACTTCGGTAGACCCCCAGCTATGTTCCTTGAACCTTTCTGTTCAATCTCGAGGAGCATTTAGCCTATTTTTTCCTGATTGAGGAATGTCTGTACTGTTTAAATTAGGTATATTTCAGATATTACTGTGTTAGTGAGTAATACTTTTTGCTTATGAGGTGTGGAAAGTGTTTATACAAGCTTGTGAGCTTGGATGTGGGAACTGCTATCTTTTCAAAGCAGAGTGAATGTTCTGACCCTTAAATAAGCAGTTCCTTCAATGAGTATGTGGACTGACTTGTGGGTCTCAAGAAAAATGGGGAAATTATTTACCTTAGAGAAAAGGCATGTTTTGGGTTTGGAGAGGTTTCTGGTGACCATTGATGTCCAGCTGCGCCTATATTGATAAACTCATGCTAAATTCAATCTGAAAATCATTAATTCATATTGAAAATAATACATCAAAAGATAATTTGCCATTTTGTGGGTTCTGAGAGTTTGGGGAGCCACCTAGAGAGCTGTCTTATTTGGCTCTTGAAGAGTAGATAATTTAGAATTTCATGCTCAGATGAAGAATACTTCTCGTCAAGGAGTTTATGATCCCAGAAATGTATTTTTTTTTAATTGCAAGACAAAACAGAACATTGACAACAAAGCAAAAACAAGAACAAAAATAAGAGGCCGATCAATAGAAAATAAATCAGAAAAATGTCAGAAAATAAATCCGAGTTGAGCTGATGTCATATGGGAATGTACGAGTGAAGTGTGTTGGATTCATGCGCTTTTGCTTTTTCCCTTCCTTCTTTCTTTTTCCCCTTTTCCTCCTCTGATGTGAGGTTTAACGGGGGGGAGGGGGAGAAGAGAGAGGAAAAATAAATATTATAAGTAAATTTAAAAAAAATTGCTGTGTGATAAACTATGGGGGGAAGCAAGAAAGATAAATATTTTTTTTAATTAAATAAATGAACAAAAAAAAAAAGATAAGGTGAGGGGGTCAGGGCACTGTCAGGGAGCTCCAGAACGGGTCAGCAGGGTCAATGTATTGTTTCAACTCCCAGCCATTTTTTGAATCATCAGTATTGTTTTTTACAATTTCAATGCTGAATTTTCATGAAGATTTTTTTATGTTTGTAGCCCTTTTTCTCCACCAAAATCATGAAAATAAACTGAAATACAATGTAATTCTAAATGCTGCAAGTGTCTTGTCTCAGTTGAGCCATATTCCCCCTCTCTATTAAGCTCAAATCTTGAATTATAAAGCATTAAATAGGGTAACATATAAATAACCAAATTAGACTTCTGCTCAAATGGGTTAAATTCTATGCATACCATGCATCCCAATACCAAAACTAGGCTTGACTAGCATAACAAAGAGAATGGCAGCATCAAGGTCAGCGTTTCACTGTTGTTTCCAACAGTGTAATGGGGATACTAGATTGCACACTGATCTTGTTTTTCATCATTTTCTGAAAGATTATCTTCAACAAGGAAATGGTTGAATCAGATAAGGAGAGATGAAGGACCAGAACTACAGGAGTTTATGATTGCAGTACATATTTCAAATGGTTTTAGTCTTTTATCGAGGCATTAACGACGGCCTGATCAGGTCACGACTGAGAGTATACGATTCTGTTTTTCACATAACTGAATTACGCAATTTAAGAGAAAACAAATGTAATTTCCCTGAGCACCTGAATAGTACTTTCCAATATATGTTAGCACTGAAGGAACACCATCACTCTGCCGACTTACAAGGCCATCAAGCTATCACCTTCGCATTTGAACAAGCAACAATTTGTATTGATCTCTTCCAAATCCTCAGTTGGAATATGGGAAAAGGACTATAGTCCGGGAGCTAGCGGGGACTTAAATCACATCTTGAGTACAAAAGGTTTGGTGCTCTTTTTGGTTAGTTGGAGTGATGGTGACCTCAAAATAGCCATTCTTAAGTCTTTCTGCTGGTGTGTTACATAGGGGGCGCTGCCTGATTTACCCCCCAAAATTGATTTAAATCACATTTTGAGTACAGAAATCAAACTTGTGCCAAAAGTTGTGTTTTGGCATAGTGATCATGGTTTCAGGATTCTTAAATGGTAAATTTGGTGCAAAATGCATTTAAGAAGTGCCTAAAGGGGGCGCTGCAATCAGGTTTATATCACATTTTGAGTATATTGATGAAACTTTGCAGAAGTTGGTCCCTGGAGGTTTATCCAATGCATCGAACGAATGCCTGTGAAACAAGGTTTATGACATGATTATATGTGTACTACAATATAAGCAAATATTGCAGGCTAAAATATGGAAAACTTTTGAAGTAAATCACATATAAAGACAGTAAATTCTGATGCGTAGCTGGCGACTCCAAGATACGTAAATTCACCATGATTTTGAGAAAAATTTAACCCACATGCAAACATCGATTACTGTGAAAGCAATCTGGTTGTGATCAGGCTGTGTGACAAGTGATTATAAAAGGACTGACTTACACTTTACCACCATATGATGATGTACACGGAAAGACACTTCCTCTACTGTGGATATACGTTGTAATAGGGTTGGCTAGAGTCCCTATGAGTCAGGCAAGCGCAAATAAGCAATGGCATCCCATGTAAATCACCAGTTACGTTTAGCAACCTTTTAAGCGACAAAGTATAAAGCAATGAAGCTTAGATTTTGGTAAAGTGAATTTACACAGTGCACAAAGTAGATGCATTATATTCTGAGCGATTTACCTGGCCTCTGCCTGTTGCGTTCGGAAAATCATACAAAAATAAACAGCAAATAAATTAAAAATCCAAACAGTTTTTCTTGAAGCCCAATTGCTTTAAGATTTTTTGAAGCAATGTCTCATGGATTATTATGATTCTGGACTGCATACCACGGCATGTATTAGGCAAAGGTAGTGACCAGCAATAAATATAGGTGAGTAAACACCACTGTCAAAATGTTTTGATTAAGGCTATAACTTAACATTTTAATTGGAACAACAACTTGGTATCAAGAATGGACATCTCTAAAGGATATTGAATGATAACATTGATGTGATTCACTGATAATATAAGTAAATTATTAATTTGACTGACTTACACAAATCCCACAGTGCCAGAGACACCACTAGAGGCTTTCTGGCTTAAGAAGCTTTTAATGAAGTAAAACCCTCCACCACACACAAGCATGTAATAAAGTTGTCTTTTACCAACTATTTTATAACAGTGCCACAGTTGTTCTATCACCTTATGCCACGCAATTACCAGCATGGAGTACGATGCACCCAGTTTTCATTTTTTTATACTATTAGCACTTGCTGTTGTTGACTGCATTAGGTCATGGAAGGAGGGCCCGTGGAATTAATTGGATCATCAACTTTGAGCCAGGGCTACACGCTCGACATCAAAACCTGATTTCAGCAATGCTTTTCAAACAATGATGGAGGCAGTCCTGATGGCAAGGTTTTAACTTCCAAGGCAACATCTCCATGCCTTGTTACAGTTTTGCAAAAGGGTGAACCAACTCCATATTACAGTCTATGATCCTGGAATGAGAGATTGGATGAGCTAGTGTCCTCATACTTTGACACAGACATTAAACATGAATTATGCTTACCTCAGATTAATTTTATGATTCAGGAGGATATTGAGGAATATGTGTTAAAATACTGTATCTGTGTCTGCTATTATAATGTTATTTTAAAAGCCTCCTGTTGTGGTATGCTCTTGAATACTCCTGCCAGTACAATTTAAACTCCAATTAGCCTAAATTGTGCTTCAAAATTATTAGACATTCCTTGACAACACTAAGTGCTGGAGTGATCGGGAGTTCAATACCAACAATATAGAGTCTGTTTCTGTAACTTGTAGTTTAGTTGACGGCTTGGTTTTCCAGATGAGCCCATTCTCATTCCGACGTGTCACATATTGACGCTACCTGACCAAGCGTTGATATACGAGGCAAAAGGTCAGTTTTAGCGTCCTTTATCAACGCCAGTGTAAAAGAACCCTACCCCCTAACCCCTAATCCCTACCCCCTAACCCCTAACCCTTAACCCGAACCCTAACCCTCAAATAATGACGGCAAAAGCTTCCTTCTGCCTCGTATATCGACATTTGGGCAGGTAGCGTCAAGATATGACGAGTCCGGGATGAGAATATGTTGTCCAGATATAGTTAAAGTAAGTTTAGATAAATTGTTCAAGCGGGATTTTTAGAAGAAAACACCGAGCGGAGACCAATTATCAAGGTCGATTGCTTTGCCCTGGAGGAGATGTTCTCAGGTATGTTTTCAACAGTTGTAACACTCTTATTTATTCCGCCAATCACCCCAGATTTTGTTAAACTTCTGAATTTGACTCTGTAGAGTATCCAGGCACTCAACTTTCTCTGATAAAAATAATTGGTTCTTTATGATCAGGCCATTTTGCGTCCATATATGCTTATGTGCAAAGCAGTGGCGGCTTGTGAACTGGCAACAGGGGAGGCTCAAACAATCCCTTAAAAAGAATGATTGGTCATGACCTGTTTTCAATCATTCATTTAAATTACCAATACAGAAACTCCGAAAACTCTCACCATTACCAGGTGTGGTCAGTTTTCATTAATAACGCACACCTGTCAACTGTCTCGCATTCCTCGTCAGTTTTAGTAGTATATTTACATCCCCCTGCTGTAGTCAGCAATTATTTAATCAATGCATGTGTCAGAGATTCTCGCATGGAATTTAAGTCCTTGTGCATGGAGGTTTATAAGTTTCACCTGCGTTATGACTCCGGACTTTCACACTTTTCTTTACTCGGGTTGGAAGCAATGCATGTGTTTCATGATCGATTAAACTGTTCAAAGGAAATAAGATCATTGGAAGCAATGGAATTGCATAAGGACGTTTCAAATGATCTTATTTCATTTAAATGATCGCAAAACACATGTATTGCTTCCAACCGCTGAGTAAATAAAAGCGTGGGAAGTCCGGAGTCGTAATCGGTATGCGTCATAAATGAAAACTGGCCACACCTGATAATGTTGAGAGTTTTCAGAGTTTCTGTAATAGTAATTTAAATGAATGACTGAAAACAGGTCGTGACCAATCATTCTTTTTAAGGGATTGTTTGAGCCTCCCCTGTTGCCAGTTCACGAGCCGCCACTGCTTCGCACATAAGCTTATTTGAACGCAAAACGGCCTGATTGTAAATAACCAATTATTTTTATCAGTTAGTTTAGTGCCTGGATACTCTACAAAGTCAAATTCAGAAGTTTAACAAAATCTGGGGTGATCAGCGGTATAAATACGAGTGTTAAAACTGTTGAAAACATACCTGAGAACGTCTCGTCCAGTGCAAAGCAATCGAACTTGATAATTGGTCTCTGCTCGTTGTTTTCTTCTAAAAATCCAGCTAGAACAATTTATCTAAACTTACTTTCACTATATTTGGAAAACCAAGCCGTCAGCTAAAATACAAATTACAGAAACAGACTCTATATTGTTGGTATTGAACTCCTGATCACTCAAGCACTTAGTGTTGTCAAGGAATGTCTGGTTAGCTTGCCCACCAGAGACTTGTTGCTATGCAGAAAGTTGTCATGTGATCGCCTGCTGCAAAAGGCCTATTGAGAGAATAAGTGTCAGGGTAATTATTTATTAGAATAATCACGGCATGGGCATAGACACCTTAAAAAAGCCAAAGCACACTTCAAGCTCACGTTCCTGTTTCAAAGACTTGAATAAAACTGCTGCTATGCACTGCAGAATGTAGCTAAGTCCTGAGTGCCACATACAAACGCCAGTGAATGCCCCTAATCTCTAAAATAGGCTAGGGAGAAATGTGACATTATATTACACAAAACGAAAGTCTCACAATTAGAACATTCTCTCTCATGAAATTACCTGTGTCTTTTGAGGTTTTTATGTATTTTCTTCAACCAGATAAAGTCTAGCACACAGCCCTAATTAATACCTGAATGCATTAAGCCAATACTGCACTTCCTAAAGACCCTAAGTGTTATGTTGGTTCTTCAAGGGATATACAGTATTGAGGACAAGTGTGATGATGTGCAGACTCAGGGAGACACATTGGTATTAAAGCAGATTCTGAATATTCACTTGCTCAAACAATGCATTGAACATGGTTTAGACCACAGTGGTTTGTTATAATACTATCTTTCCTCATATTTTACCTCTGTCTCTGGTTGAATTAATATGCTAATCCCATTGCACATACACATACTGTACATGGTGACATACTGACATGCAGTACAAAAAACTATTTATAAACAGCACACCAGTGTCCCGCAGGTCCTCATCTGAATGCGTTTCATTGAATGCATCTGTAAATCTCATTTGCATACCATACTTTTAATTAAACCACTTGAGTATAAGCAAGGACATAGGACGACTAAAGGCCTATGGGGAAAGGAAGCAGCTTTTTCGACAACCCAAGTTGCAAAGTAAACCCAGAATATGTGGTATATTTGTTGTTGCCATGCCCATTACAATTCTATTACTATGTTAAAATGTGTACCCGGTTAACTCAGGTCCATTTTGTGTGATGATATTATATAAAGGGGCAAAGGGGGTGAGTACTGTGCTTGTAAATTTTTTGAAGTTTTTTTTTTTGAGTTTTTTTTTTTTTTTTTACTTCTCATATCCATCCATATCAAAGACACATTTTTTCCATGCTGCCTAAAATATCTGTCCGTCCCTACAGGATATAATCGACTTCTTTGCTTTAAAGATATCTAAAGGGAAATGGGGCATAAGTGAACAGAAAAGAAGGGAGGCAGAGATGGTTTCAGAATGGCAGGTGATTTTACATCTCAGCCCAAGGATTTTCCGGAATCGAATTACAGTTTCCCAGCAGGTATACCTCAGAGCTGCAATCTTCTGCGGCATCGTTTACTGCTCTTCAGGCAACTCGCTCATGGTGGACATGGCTATAGTAAATCAGACATGATTTTTACAAAGGTTATCTGGCATCATCCACTCCGGCTTTCTTTGTTGGAGAGTGCCACTCGCGATAATACCACACTTCAAAGGCTAAGGCAATATTTAAAGGTTTTTCTGTTTCCCCAGGAGTGTGATATTTCTGACATCACACTGAGGAATGGGCTGTGTCGTGCACGCGGATTCAGTTCATCTGTATAGGGGGGTACATTCTTGATTTAACAAAGGTTCGCCTTTTGCCACGTGTTTGCACTCATGTAGATATATTCATTTAGACACTGCAAAATAGAAGCATTATGTTCTTTTGACGCAAAAACCAGATTAAACACACGGCCCCTTTTGGAAAGCCCAGGCGCAATTGTCAAAAACTAGCCGTAACAAAAAATTTCTGAAAAGTAAGGATGCATCCTACCAAATTTGGGTAATTCTGTAACTTTAGGTTTTGGCAGAACAGCAGTGCAGTGGTAAAAAGACAGTCTTGATGAGAGTAATTTACCTGTACACTGCCAGTCAAAAGTTTTTGAACACTCACAATGTTGAAAGCAGTCACAGATGGAAGACACCATTACTTTCAAAAAAAAAAGTAAAAAAAAAAAAAAAAAAAAAAATTGCATGATAACTGCTGAGCTGAAGTCTGAAGGTTCACACCTAAAAGAACAGTGGAACCTAATATGGATGTGCCGCGCTTACAGGTTTCTTCTTCTGGCTTTTCCCAAACATGATTTATTTTAATTCCCTTGTTGCAAAAAAATAATTCACCAGTTTATTCTGCCAATTACGGCTCAGTTTATTCTGCCAATTACGGCTTTCTTCTTGCCTCCAAAATTTAGGTCACTATCCTGTGAGATGACATTCTTTTCAACATCTCACTATTAACATCTCAACATTACCTTGTTCCATTTGAGGTAACATACATAAGTGGGCAGCAAAGTGGCACAGCGGTTAGCACAGTTGCCTCGTGATAAGGATCTTATATAAACAATAAAACTGCTTATATTTTGCTAAAGAATTTTGACAAGTAGTGCAGGTATGGTTGAGGTTTGGTTTCATTTTGTCCAGTCTATCTCTTATCAATTAAAATCCTATTCAAAAGGTGCTTCATTGCCACAGTCAAATTCTTATTTTCATCACATATGAAGAACCAGTACAGTATCACAGGGTGAGCTACATGACCTATTTGGAACCCATACAGGGAAGCAAGTCTATACAAAGAGTCATGGTAAGGTCCAGGATAATTTTGAGGCAGTCATCACTCTGAACCCTGCATTACAAACTACAGTATAATACAACCCTAAAAGTTGGGACAGTATGCTAAATTAAAATGAAAACTAAAAGCAGTGCTTTCAAGAAATATCTTTGACCTGTTTGATGTTCAAAACAATGCAACAATGCATTATTGAATGTTTTACCACATGAATTTTATTTTTCAAAATAAATATATAATTCAATTTATAATCTTAAAACAATTTAAAAGGGGGAGGTAAAGTGTTGACCAGTGGAGCGTTTCCCAAAAGCGTAGTTGGTAACTAAGTTAGAAACTTACACAGTTCCTCCATTCACAGTCAATGGGTCCAACTATGTACGTTAACATCTGTGATTTCGGGAAACGCACCCCAGGTTGTTATGTTGCAATTCCTTTTCTCAACATGTAATAAACATTTAAGGTCTGAATACACCAAGTGATGAAATGTTTCAGGGGTAATTTTGTCCCATTTTTCCCGAAAAAAAGTCTTAAAGTTTTCAACAGTACGGGGTCTTCATTGCTGCATATTGCCTTTCAGTTCAGCACCCGCGCCATCTTCTTATGTAGCCATGCTTTTGTGTCACAACTCTCATATGAATCCCTTGTGCATCTCTTCGCAACTCAGCAGCTTGTGTGTCTATTAAGTGTATGTGTGCTGTGATTGGTTTATGTCCTGTGTGTCTCTCCCCCTCTGCTGAATCCCATTATGGGGTTGTGTGCTAAACAACGCCATAATGAGTATTTAAGCCCTCCAGTTCATGTAAAAGTTGCTTAGATTGTAAACTTGCTTTTATGCAAGTTACCTTAATCCAGTGGTTCTCAAACTCGGTCCTGGCACCCCACAGTGATGCTGTTTTTTGTTCCAACAACAATTGCAATTTTAGAATTTTAACAAGCTATTGATTGGTCTTAATTAGCTGCATTCCATGTTGGGAACAGTTATATGTCCATCTAATACCATCTTAGGCCACATTTTGATGGACGTATCCATTGTGCCATGAAGAATAAAAACCCTTGAACATATTGTGCTTATTTTTCTATATTGTGAGGATTGTCAGGCAAAAACTTTTCTAAACAGTTCATATTAGACTCTGAGAAAATCAGTAAGCTTCAAATTTGCTCGTTGCCCACAGGTGTTTTGCTTTCTTTCAAAATAATTTGCCTGAACTTAATAAAATAAACATGAAACAAAACAGGTGTGACTCTATTGTTTCCCCAATAAATTATTAGTTTTTGCTGCCATGTGTCAACACTTTCACCAATGAAGAACCGATTGATTGTATGTTGATTAAATGTTCAGTTAAATTGTTTCCCTCTGCAGTTATTTATACAAGTTTCTACTATATCTCAATGTGGATATGAAATTTTTGTAATTCATGGCATTTATAGGTTTTTCAGATGTGGCTTGTTAAATTCCTAAAATTGCAATTGTGGTTGGAACATAAACCAGCGTAAACAGTGGGGCGCCTGGACCGAGTTTGAGAACCACTGCCTTAATCACTGCTTAATTTTAAAACTCTTTCATCTTTGTTAAATGCAACTTGTGCATCACTGCCTGCCTTTTCCTAGGGAAGTCATATTCATTCTCATCATTAAGTTAATTTAAACAAGCTTGCAATCCTAATCAGGGTCCAGGATTGGGACCGAGTTCAAGTTAACTCAACTCAAGCCTATTCCTGTTCATCTACTCAAGTTAGCAAGAACAAGCTTCCAGTCTTAATCAGGGTCCAAGACTGGGACCGCATTTTTGCTAACCCATCAAGTTTGCTCTCCTTGTCGAATTTGTTAGGAGCCAGCTTCCATTCCTGAACTGGATCCAGGACTGGGACCGCGTTCCCCTTCAGCAACCTCTCCATCCTCTGAAAAAGTTCAGTGCTGATGGAGCCTGAGTAACTCCTGGCAACATCCTGGCTGCCAACTGCAGCTCAAGTTTAGCCTATTAGGACTATGCTGAACTGTTTATCCTCTTCAGGGTTCCGTCCCTACAATACTATCTTGCGGTTCCACCCCCAATCTCTACCGTATTGCTGTCAATAAACTACATTTAGACTATGCTTCTGATCACACACTTGATTCCTGGTCTGGACCATAACATCTTTGTAATGTGTGAAGAATGCAGTTTT
Source organism: Gymnothorax javanicus (assembly GCA_029692085.1). Taxonomy (NCBI): domain Eukaryota; kingdom Metazoa; phylum Chordata; class Actinopteri; order Anguilliformes; family Muraenidae; genus Gymnothorax; species Gymnothorax javanicus. Next base: position 43,862,345 of record CM056202.1, on the reverse strand, counting down.
GCATTGTCATGTTGAAATATGCATGGGCATCCCTGGAAAAGATCTTGCCTTGAAGGCAGCATATGTTGCTCCAAAATCTCAGAGTACTTTTCGGCATTAATGGAGGGTTCATAAAACAGCGGATTACCCTTGGCAAGGGGCACCATGACAGACCATAACTTTAGGACTTAGACCAACCCCTTTGACAAGAGCGCAACAGTTGTGCTATTGCTTTGTGTCATGAAATTACCGAAATGGGGCCCAGTTTAGAGTACCATACCATTAGCACTTGTGTTTTCCAAATTAGGGCCACGTGGCTTCATAGTGTCCACAATGAAATACCAATCAAAGTAAATTTAGAATTCACTGCTTTCAGTTTTAATGTGCATTTTCTAAACCATCCCAACTTAATCTGGGTTGTAAAATTATTGGGGTGGACACCCTTATAATTTAATTAAAGTGAAATTCTACCACCAGACCTATGTTGCCACAAATGGGGGGGATTATATAAAATGGCTCAGGCAACATATGTTCAATTTTCACCAGAGAAAACTAGCAATCCCCCTGACACCCAGGCATTCTTGCACATATGTGGGCACCAAATGAGACCCAGCATGTGTTGTATGTTGAATGGAACCATGCTTTGGGAAAAATTCAGGGCTGTAGGCACCACTGCCCTTAACACTCCTTGAGCGTATGATTTCAACTGCAATCAGTAAAGCTCAAAAATATATTATTTCTGCTTGACTGGCACGTGACACGGATCAAAAGCTGCTCAGTTCATGCACTGAGTGTTACTAACTGTTGAATGGACAATGCTGCTGCGCAATATGGAGAAACAGCTAACCAATCTTGTATCTGCAGTTGGCAGAGAGGAGATCTGTATCTTCTTCAAGTACTTGGAGAGTTTGTTGTCAAATGTAGTCAAATTTTTTTTTTTCCCATTTAAATCACAGACAGACATCCAGAAATGCAAGGGCCTGTTACAACCTTATTTTGACATTATTGGTTGTAACAGAGCCTACCATTTCTGGTAAAACCATGGACTTATTCTTCTTGAATAATGTACCTGTAATGTCATGAGCGTCAGTGATAATGCAGGCTACAATAAAGACAGTTTTTCCAATGTGTAAATGAAAAGAACAATAGGACAGCTGGCAAACTGATTTTTCCTCATTGGTCACATTTGAAACCTAAATCACACAATAGCCATGACAGCATTACAGTAAGAATGTTATTTATTTAATTACTTCAACTTTACTTGATGTACAGTGTATTACAGCAATGACATTCACAATGGGGGGGGGTCATGTCCCCCCTATTTCCAGTCAGTATAACAGTATTGGTGAAAGTACATGTTTAGTATATTCAAATAATTATCTAGGACAATATATCATTGATTTTGTGAGTGCATCCAGTCTGCGACTACTGGTTTGGCCACTGGCTTTGTGTGCCTGAGCATTTTCAGGGGGTTTTGGACATGTATAAACCTTGTTTAAAGCAAGTTAAAAACATATTCAGGGGGATTTAAATCTGGTGAAAGTGTAATCTTTTGATAAGGTCATTTTAGCTTGCTGTCCATCACTAAACTATTACACATTATCGAGTGACCATGGTCATTTCTTAGCTTGATTTTAGTTCCACATATGATTCTTGATTCAGTGGACTTCTGTGTTTGTTTTATGAGAACTGTGGCTGTTGACTCTAAGAAGAACAACATGATCATGACAGTCACTCTGGGCTTTGCTGTTGCGTATAGCTGCCCGAGTTTGTGACGATAGGACAGAAGGGCCCAGTATCTCACAGCACACACTGCACTTCCCAACCAAAGGCACATCGATTCTACTGTAGTGAAGAGAAGAAGAAAAAAAAACCAGCCCATCTTCTCTCAACTGCTCACAGGGGAATGGCTCAGACACAGTGATAGTCCAGACTGGACCAAAGCCTGTAAGATTGCTCTGGCATGGAAGAACATGAGCAGTTGAAAGCTGTTTCACTTAGATTACCCCACAAAAGAGACATCTGCAGAGGCTATGTGTACAGGGCACAGAGAAAAAAAAAAGTCAGTTGAATGGATATTGGAGGTTATTCACAGGCAGACAGATAGCAAAAAATGAACCACGAGGCAATATGAAATATATTACGCTTTTCATCACATGCAATGTATAATAGATGGCGATCTGCACGTCAGCCATGTATGATTTTTATTTTATTACAAATCTAAAATTCTGGAGCATGGAGTCAGATCAAGAAAACAATATGTATTTTTCTTGAATATCATTGAGTGCACTGTATTGTGCGCCCCAAAATTACTGGCACCACTGACTGGCAATACACTAAAAATTTAAAATTTCAAAAAATATATATTTATTGAGAAACTCTAAATACCAACATGTGAGAAATACTGTATGATATTAATGTTCCAATGGAACCAACCAAAAGCATTTACTGGTTTAATTAAAATTTCCTCCAAATCAAGGTATCATGATTAATGGCACCCTTAAAGACTATTTTGAATAACATCTACCAAAATTAAAACACATATTAAATTCCACTTATTTAAGTTTTATCTTCCTCTTATCTAAGTTTAAGAGTTAAGGAACTATATTGACCCATTATATCACCTTCTGTTTCACTAGGGTATAAAAATACAGTAACACACATGCAATGTCATTTTGTCATCCAACACCATAAAGAAAACAAAACAACTGTCAGTTCAAAAGAGGCAGATGGTCATAGACTTTCATAAATCTGGTAATGGCAACGAGAAGATTCACAAACGATTAAATGTGCATCTGAGCACGGTCAGGGCAATTATTTAAAAATTCCAAGGATATGGGACTGTCAAAAACCTTAAGGATAGAGTATGCAACTGCATTTTGCCCCCCAGGATACTGAGGAGAATGGTGAGGGAAACCACTGGCACCTCCAAGGGGTGACCAGGGGGGGCCGCGGCCACCACCCAAAAATGACTGGCCCCCCATTGGCCCCCCCAAACGACAACACCTGTCAGTTATTCAAATTTTTGCCATAGCATAAAAACCATAGATCGTATAACGGGCGGAACAAATGTGGTTTTGCCCAGGTATTTACCGAACACTTCTGTAACCAAACATAGTTCCCCCGTTTTTGGGGTGGGAGGCAAAAATTTTTTCTGCAGGTTGGTTGGTTCGATTACGTACATCATCCAATTACAGCTTGGCTGTGGTACTATTATACATGGAATCAGCCAATCACAGCTCGGCTGTACTCATGTATCAATGAGAAAGGCAATGCATTTGACCTCATCACTGTCAGGTCTGTTGTGCATGCGGCAAATCTGTAAATGCTCGTCCGACAATAACATGTAAGTGCTCCACAATGCGCTAAATTAGCAAGAAAACTAGCTGGTCTGCTGCAGAAGTCCAACAGTCTATTTATTAGGCCTTGGCTTCGGTGACTAATACTTCGGATCGGAGAGCAAATTTCATGATATCAGAAAGTGAGGATTATGTCCGACATTATTAGCCCCAAAAACAGAGTCTGCTTCATGACGGTAGACTGTTCGTGTCACAGGCTCCTATTTGAGGCATTGAGCTGATAAGCATATGGTCGTCACTGGAGTACAGTGGGGAGGCATTACCAGTTAGTTTCTGAACCAGCATTCTGAACATCTGCTGCAGTGGACAAAATACTCTTCAACTGACCGCTGGCTAATTATCAGGACCCCAAAGAAAATAGACTATAAATCTATAAATAAACTGCACCTTTTCTCATCTTTATCGTACTCTATTGAAAATAAATCATATTGCACCCGGACCAACCAGTCACCGATTTCATACATGCTGCGTGAATCATCCTCAAAAATGCGGGACTTCAGATCAGAGTGGAAGGGAGCATCCAGTCTAATCCATCACGATAGAAGATAAGAGATTGATGTTGATACAAGCTATGGATGCATGCGTCCAGTGGCAAATGGTTTTATTTGGCTAGCTCGTATCAACATCAATCGCTAACCTTCTATCCTGATGGATTAGATTGGATGCGCTCTTCCACTCTGATCTGAAGTCCCACATGTATATGATTAGCCGTGCAGCATGTATGAAATCGGTGACAGGTTGGTCCGGGTGCAAGGTGATTTATTTTCATTAGAGTACGATAAAGATGATAAAAGCTGCGGTTCTTAGATTTATAGTCAATTTTCTTTAGGGTTTCGATAATTAACCAGCGGTTAATTGAAAAGTAATTTGTCGATTGCAGCAGATGTTCAAACTACTGGTTCAGAAACTAACTGGTAACGCCTCCCCAATGTACTCCAGTGACGACCATATGCTTTTTATCTCAATGACTCAAATAGGACCCTGTGTCACGAACAGTCTATGGTCACAAAGCAGTGTGTGTTTTTGGGCTAATAACGTCAGATATCGTCCTCACTTTCTGATATCACGAAAGCTCTCCGATCTGCAGTATTAGTCATCGAAGCCAATGCCTAACAAATAGAGTATTGGACTTCTGCAGCAGACCAGCTGGTTCACTTGCTATTTAGCGTATTGTGGAGCACTTAAATTGTGATTTACTCGTTTCTCAAATTTTTGGCTATCTATAATCTTAATACTTGAAATGGTATGACTTACAGTACATACTTTTAAATAATATAAAATACTATGTGCTAAACATAAATATTTTGTCAGCTAATATTTATGATTAAGCAACTCATAGCCTGATTGGAGGTGATGCATTCAAAATGTTATTTGATGGGTTCCTGAACTGATCTCATGTGAATATCATAATCTGACATTCATATGATGCGACAAAACTGTATACAATTTATTATGCAATAAAATAGTGTCTTTGCGTTAATTTGCATACCAGGAAAATCCGTATGTATCCTACTTAGTGGGCCACCCCCATGATATTCTCTGGCCCCCCCACTAAATATTTTCTGCAGGCGCCACTGAGAGAAGCAACAAAATCTTCAACAATCACTGTGAAGGAATTGCAGGCCTGGTGGCATCTTCGGGTCACCAGGTTTCAAAAAGCACCAACAGGCGTCACCTCCACAACAGAGCCACTTTCAAAGGGTTGCCAGAAGCAAGCCTTTTTGACAAAAAGACACTGTAGCAAGCGCAGAGTTTCCCGCACATCATTTAAATTATGACTGGAATAAGATTCTTTGGTCAGATGAGACCAAAATTGTACGTTTTGATCAGATACAGCATCGGTATGTTTGGCTTTGAAACAGAGATGCATACAAGGAGAAGCACCTCATACCCACAGTGAAACATGATGGTGGGTCAGTCATGTTTTGGGGCTATTTTAATTCAAGAGGTCCAGGGGCACTGGTTAAGATTAATGGAATAAGTCGCGTTTCCATTGCACTATTCTTACACATCGCACATTTTGAAAATTTGCATTGGAGAAAGCAGATGGAAATGGCAAAATGCGAATAAACTTCCTCTAAGTCCAATAAAAGTTTATACGCTTGCTTGAGGTGGTTTTTGCCTAATGCGAATCCGAGTGCATGTGCACCATGTGGTATGGAAACAGCTTCAGCGGCTTTAGCCAACTTAGTTCTGACGTAGCTGGCTTGCTGTCGCTGCATGCATTAGCATTCGACTCTGTCTTCGTCTCCAGACAGCGTCAAACATTGCAATCATTAGCTGAAAAAAAGCTCTATGACGTTTTGCTGAATTGCATGCAACTCCTGTACACCTCTCTCCATTTTTACAGCGCATTGTTTCTCCTCCAGTTGTTTCTTTTCCGGTTGTTTCGCTTCAGTTAGTTTCTCTTCTGGTTTGCGACCTATTCTTCTTCTGCTGCTGTTCTAAATCTGTTTAGAGTACAATGCTCCCTACTTCCATCTTGTGGCAAAACTAACCTGCTTCAATGGAGTTTATGCACTCTAAACTAGTTGATGGAAATGCAGGTCATTCAAATTTTCTTTTCAGAAAATTTTTAAAAATTTACTTGAAATTTTCTTGGCATGAGATGGAAACTCGACTATAATGAATTGCACCAAGCATTGGGATATTTTAGCTGACAATATGGCTGCCTCCCCCAGAAGGCTAGGACTTGACCATAGGTGGACTTTCCAACATGACAATGATCTAAGCATACCTAAAGTTCCACAGTGAAATGGGTCTGTGACAACAAAATCAACATTCTGCAATGGCCATCTCAGTAGACAGACTGCAATCCAATTGAAAACCTGTGGGCTGAGTTGAAGAGGGCAATTGATAAACGCAAACCCAGGAATGTGAAGGATGTTGAAAGGATCTGCTGAGAGGACTGGTCCAAAATCCCCCCAGATGTGAGCCTTAACCTTGTCAAAAATTACAGGAAAAGACTACATGCTGTTTTACTTGGTACTAAGTACTAAGTGAAGGATGCCAGTAATTATGAAACCTTGATTTTGTTGAAATTTATTTTGGTTGAAATGAATGTTATAATTTTGGTTGTTTCCATCGAAACATAAAGTAAAATATTTCACACAAGTTGGTGTATTCCGTTCCTCTGTAATTAGGGGCCGGGCAGCCTAAGCTGCCAGGACCCTATTGTTATCCTGCATGTTCTTCTTTCTTCTTCTTTCTCCTTCCGAGAAAATCCTACTTCTCATGCGCAAAAAATCACCAAACTTTGCACAAAGGTCCAGTCCTATGCTAGATTGCCTCAGCTGCAAAAACAGGCCAATAGTCCTGATGGTGGTGCTACAGCAAGTCTCTAAAGTTCAAAATTTTGAAAATTCACAACAAATCAACCATATGTGCTACAGATTTGCAGCTTTCACCAAAATGTAACCCCAATACTGAAGAAACTTTTTTTTACATTTAAACCTATTGCAAGTTTTTTTTTCAAAAACTAAAACTTATTCAACCTATCTCCTCCCACAATTTTTGCTCAATTGACACCAAACTTGCTACAGAGCATCTTCAGACTGTCCTACAAAAACGATCTACACAGATTTTTGATTTATTGAATATTGAGCCTACAGTGCATCAAAATGTTTGACTGTAAACGGTATTGTAAACATATACTTGCAAATTCTTGCTAAATACATTTTCAAGGTTCATTAAAAAAAAATGACAAAATTTTGGAGTCATGGTAGATGATTGGAAAATATCAGAATTTTATCTCAAAAACTGATTTTTTTTTTTTTTTTTTTTACAGCATTTTGAATTTCGTTCTCATGCGAACAATTGGAGTCAATGAAAAAATTGCATTTTTAAACATCAATTTTTCACTTATGGAGCCAATAAATCATTGTTAAAAACAAATTACCAACATTTCCATGCTGGCTAGATGCAATTTGTATATTTTTGGATTTTTTCCTTAATAACTGAATTTTTGACAGCCGTTTGAAATCTGCCTTTACACACTAACAGCTGCTGTCTTGCACACAGGTGACTGGCTTTGTCAATTTGTGAAGCTACATGTGACATTTCCATTTGCCAATTAGCTCAGTGAGATAGAGCATAGTCTCTTGTGCCAGAAATTGTGAGTTCAAGCCTCAACTGATGTAAAATGCACATTAGAATGCCACCTTTCTATCATCTTCCTGCACTCTGATTTTTGCTCAGAATTGCCTAATTTTGCCAAAAATTGCCCAGCCCAGACCATTGCTGTGCAGCAGCTATAATTATATTTTTTTTTCTTTTCTTTTTTTTTTTTTTTGCTTGTTTTTGCATTTCCAGTCAAGGGTGCCAGTAATTTTTGAGCCCGCTGTGTGTAGTGCTCAAGGCATTTTCTTAGATTTTTCTAATAAGTACATTTTCCTGCATCATTGTTAGATGTTAGAGGGAAATAAAATCACTGGATGGCAAATTATATGGAACTTGAATAAACAAAATGGTGGACTCTGATTATTGTACAATACTGTCTATGTGCGGTATCACAGTAACACTCTCAAATTAGCACGAAACATCATACAATAAACAATGGCTACAAAAATTGACCATACCTTTGGTCATTTGCTTTAAAATGGGACCTTTCTTATTGGGATTGAAGACACTTAAGTGGGGTAATTAGCTATTTTGAATGCTAGAGGCATTGAGAAATAATCATAGTCCCATCACCCATCTCATGTTCTTCTGAATCCTAAACAAATTCAAATCACTGCTCTCTGACACCTTGCTACACTTGCAATTGACTCTGAATGAAATTCAAATCAGATTCAGATGAAGGGCCTACATGCTGTCACCTATAAATAACCTCATTAGAAAGGTATCTATTTTTACCAGCTGACTGGTGACTTCTTCCTCCTGCTGTATGCATTGGGCGCATTCAATTTGGACAACCCAGCTCAAGTGCCAAAGAGTGCATGGGAAGAGCACAAGTAAAACTGGCAGTGAACCGAAATATTCATTGACACCCCCTTTAATTCAAATATCATATTGCTCACTTTGTATCATGCATGCTCATGTTGCCATGGTTGCCACATTTTCAAATTCAGTTGATCGCTTTTATAACTCAAATCTAATTAGGCAGAGCACAATGCATAAGGTTCTGTTTCAGGAAACTGTTTCAGCTGGCTATTCCATAGGCTCAGTTAAATTATGCAGTCTATTCAATCATCAGTGGATCCATTGACTGCAATAGCTGTCAGTACCAGGTTATGGTGAGTGTGTTTTCAGCCTAGTGAGGTCAGCGACCATTAGAGGCTGTCTGTCATTCTGAGCCCTTCCTTCATTTCCAGGCAATGAGCTCATGTGAATCTCACAGAGTTGTGAAGACTTGATGTGCTTCAAATAGCAGGAGAAAAACGATGCATTTCAGGGACCGACATTAAAAAAATCAATACTTAGAGGATGCCTCCACCACCCAGTGTTCCAGATCAAATTAGTGATGAACGAGACACTGAAGCATACTCAAAGAGCCATTGATTTCCTCTCCTCTCAATTTGGAGCAAAAAAACATTTTCCATTGCCAAATTTGTTCACAAACTATAAACAAATTAAATGTGGAAAATAAAATGTCAATGCATTTGAAAGACATTTTCATCGATGATAAACATGTTCATAGGATAAAGGGCAGTCCACTGTTGCTGAAAAATTGCCAAGGACTTGCCATGAACCTTCGAGAGAGAGAGAAGATGTCCGTCATGCTATAGAGGTGGCAAAACTGCGCAGATGCTATTTGTAACTTTATTGTGCCCCCTGAAGTGGGTATGGTCTAAATAAAAACTTGTAAACACCAAAAATGGCAGTTACCCAATTTGTATGTACGTATGTGTGCAGCACCTGAAAATACTGTACATTCAAACCATAACTACCTTCATAACAGTAGCAATTTCTTCTGCAATGTCAATGCAAAGCAATGGGGGCACAAAGTGCTACATTTTAAAGGCACAATGCAATCAAACTGGAAAATTTTCCATTCTTTAGAGCGTGCGCACAATCATGTCTGGTCTGTTTCAAACGTGGATATTGTTGCATTGTAAAAAATTCTGCTCATCACAGTGGACTATGATTTTCCCATTTGTAAAAATCCCATCCACAAAAGGTGACGTCAGAGCAAACATTTCTCAAACTATGATGTCACTGGGCGGGAACTTTTTGAGAGTCCGCCCTCCCCTCCCTCCGGCCCCTCTCCCCCATACCCCTGCCCCTCGTTCCTCCTAACATAAAAAGAATATTTTGTGTATAAAATCAGGCTGGGCTTATTCCCACCTCCAACTCTGAACACGCCCCTCAACTTTATATAACCCCACCTCCCAAAACCTTGGCTGCATTTGAATACTAAAAAAAGATTATGCAATTACCACAAAGCGTGGTAATATGCCCACATTGCAGCCTTGCCAATAACACGTTATTTGAATAATAATATGTGTAAAATTGATCATGAGCTTCTAAATTAATAGAGAGCCCACAATAACATCACTATTGCCCACAAAAATGATTTGACCAAACTGCACCACAAGAGTATATATGCCAATCTCTCATTGAATTTTAACTTTTTCATCTATAAGCCATGTGGTGATGTGGTAAGTTTGGTGCCACAGCTCAGTGAAAAATTATTTGATCATCACCAAAATTTATAGGAATCCTTTTCATATCACTATTGACCCGCAAAACAAAAATTTTAAAGATTCAACAAAACTTGTACCATGCAGAGATATGTAAACCATGTGTATGAATATGCTAAGTTTGGGATCACAGCCAAGTGAAAAATGTTACAATCATCACCAAAATCAATAGGGATCCTTTTAATATCACTACTGATTCACAAAATAAACATTAAAAGAATCCAACAATAAAATTCTTGTGTGTTCAGTGAGAACAATAAATTGCAGATAGACCAACGGAAGGATGGATAGGGGCAATCGCAATATACATCCATCCAGTGGAGTGGGCATATAAAGATGTCCTATTGAGTAATTCTATGCCACTTTTCCTCAACCTCAGTGGAAAACATCATGAGGCTAAGGAACGATGTAAAGGAGAATTAATAAGGACTTCGGAAAAGACAACCCCGGTGCAAAGAGAATTTGACTTCTGTAACCCTGGGTGATGTTATCACCTGTCCCTTGCTCGTCATTTTGGTTAGTTTTCGTGAATGGCTGGATGGATGGTCTTGGCTTAATTGCTGTTGCAAGGATTTGTGGGATGGCATTATCTTTTTATTTATTTTTCATATTTTCGTAAAGGATGGTCTAGTGTGCCCTATGCTAAAAGAGATAAATAAGGAAGCACTGAAGCACCTTCAAACAGAACTTATCATGACTCCCATGCATAGGCGTAGATTTGGGTTGGGATGGGTGGGACATGTCTTGACCAACTTTCAGATGTAGCAAAAATATCCCGACCAACCTTGAATCAGTGGGGAAAACAAAAGAAATATGGAATCGTAACTCTAATATGATTCAGTTCAATGTAATGTTTGGTTTGCGGCTTTGTCTAGTCCAGAGGAAGTCAATGATCCAATCTGAAGCGATCTACACTGCACAGAAAGATGCTTAACAGACAGGAGAGCGAACTGGCTAGCTAGCATGGCTATATATTGACTCGCTTAGTTTCAATGTCCACACTACTACAACTGAGCTGGTTTCAGGAGTGCGCAGGGATGATTTGTAGCGGTTAATGAAGGTTTCAGAAAGTGAACAGAATTCAAACGGTAGTTGATATTCAAGTACTTGATGACCAGTGGTGGAAACACTGGAGGTGCAATTCCACCTGAGCCTGGGTGTAAGGGGATCCACTCACTCTCAAACTCATGGATTTGGCGATATGATCACTGTGGAAGTTGAAAAGAAATAAGGACACAGTGAGAAATATAGACATATTATTATAAATGACAGCAAAGACAAATAAATCTTAGTCGTCAGAAGTGACATTTTTCAGATTTCAATCTGTCGATGTTTAATGTGTAAATATGTAGCGGACCACTTAAGATAATTGAATTTTTTATTGAAATTGATGGTGGATGAGATGCATATTTTCTGTTTATATTATGGAAAATATACTTCTCCTTGCTTTCTTTTTGTGGAAATTTAAGGGAATTATGATGACCACTGAAATTGACTTCCCTAAAAATGCAGTCATCAGAGAACAAAGACAAAAATGGGACAAAAGAAAAAGTAGAGAGGAAGATAAGGCAAGGGTTATACTGCCTAAAGTAAATTCCAATTTGAGCGATGATCAAAAAAAAAAAAAAAAAAAAACCTGGATGTGGCTTTTTTGCCAAGATAGATAGATAGGGTCTTTATTGTCCCATAGGGATAATCTTTCTCACACATCATTTTCATGTTCCAAGCAGCAGATTTAAATAACTTAAACGTCTCACACAGAGAGTGCAGCATCCCACAACATACACAGCAGCATAAACAACATTCCCCACATTTCCTCCAACATTTCCCCCATGCACAACCTCACAGATATGTAACATACATCCCTCTATTTTTCTCCCTCCCCCTATGTATCCCCTATAACACATCACATAAGACATGAGATGGGTGGACAGTGTAGACAACATAACACAAATAGAATACAAGGAATGAGAGACTGTCACAGAAGTTTGTTTAGTGTGGTGATGGCTGAAGGGACAAAACTTTTCTTAAAGTGGGCTTTTTTCCAGTCCAGGACCATGTATCTGCGGCCAGATGGTAGTAGAGTGAAGAACTGGTTCATCACATCACGATGGCGGCGTGCACAGTCGCAGCGGCTAGGAGCTACTACAACTGGCAGTTTTTGCACTTTATTGGTGATTTTGCGTATTACCCCATGGACAGTAAACCACATCCCCAGCAATACAATAACTGTGAACCAGATTTTGCATTGTTGCACAACTACACTATCTCCACACCTGACCATGTGCTCCCTGTTTTTGATGCCCCCCGTTTTTTATTTGTTCTCTGCTATGCCCTGTCATGCCTCTTTGCTGCTGAAAATATCACAAGACTGTTTACATTTTGTACCTGCACTGACTACATATTATTGTAACGGGTATTTCTGCACCTCTAATGCACTTTATACTATGTTGGTTTGTGTTGCTCCAACGGAATTTCGTTGTAGTTATGACAATGACAATAAAGTTGATTGATTGATTGATTGATTGATTGAAACGGTTCAGAGGGTGATCAGGACTATTTGCTATGGCACGTGCAAGGCGTACAGTGGCTGTGTCATTTGCATCAGTCAGACTGGGTGTGGGAAGGTTTATTGTCTTGGATGCTATGTGTGAGATTTTAATGAGTTTGTTCTTGCCGGTGCCAGTAAGTATAGAGTACTAAAGTGATGACGTCACAGCTACTTAGCTTCTGGTGTCGAAAGTAAAATCCCTATGGGAATTTATAATGGGGTTTGGACACTTTCTGGCATTGCTCGAACTCGTATTAATTTTATGAGCCACCTCGCTCCGAGATTAGCCTATGGGGTATACAAATACAAATGATCACATCAAATTCGTTGTTTATTGCCAAAATTATATAATTTTGCACTTGTAGTCCAGTTTGTAGTCCACTTCTGCAAACTACATATCCATTGCATAAGCTGGTAAGAGTTGCATAAGAGTTGCATTGCATAAGAGTACCCCATGATTTGTTTCCAGCCAATGGGGTACCTCAGTTTCAGCAAACGACGGTAGCCGATCAGTGCCTTAAATTGCCGTTGTCTATGTCCGTGCATCCGTTACCACATAGGGGGCCACCATTAGCTAGCTACATGCCTAGAAATGAATGGATCACGATGAGTTATTTCGCCATTTGCTAGCGAACCACCTAGCTAGCCGGCTAGTGAGCTCATTACATCTTGTGCACATTGCTAAATCAATAGAAACAGTAAATTGTTAGTTTAATGTCACTTACTGTCATTTATCAAGCTAGCTAGCATTAAAATACACCGACTATAAATGGCTAAGCAAGCAAAATTGCTAGTTTGCTAGCTTAGTTAGCGAGCTAGTTAAGTCAATAAAAATGATGAATAGCCATTATTTGGCTACTTAGCTAGCGTCGAGCGGGAACATTTCGAGAGTTGGCATTTACAAATTGCCACCTAATATGACGTTAGTTATCCACCGAAGTCGGTAAACTAGCTCGCTGGCTAAGTTAGCCAGCTAAAAGTCAGTTTTCTTGCTCGGCTTGCCTCAAATGGTGAATGTTAATCGCTAAAACAATGAATTACGATTATTTCGACACTTAACTAGCGTTAGATGAGCAAGCAAACCTGAATTAGCTATGTACACTGAACAAAAATATAAATGCACGAACCAAAAATGCTGAGTTAAATAGACCTATAATGAAATATGCCCACAAATAGTGTTTACTGGTGTACTGAATGATTTGTTTTGCTCAATTCTGGTGATCCACTTCTCATTGACCACTCCCTGTGAGATTACTCACTCATTTAGTTATTCCGCCCATAAGCTGCATAGAGTATAACATTGAGTTGGTCAGTCAGCGTGACCAATACACAGGCACTCCTTGCACCAGGGTCAATAAAAGGCCACTGCAAAATGTGCACTTTTGTCACAAGTCACAATGGCACAGATGCCACAAGTCATGAGCATTGGAATGCTGGGATCGGATATCTGTGACAGCGGTGTCAACACACTTGAATGTGCATCATTCCACCATCAGCCGGTTGAGAAGTCGATTCAGAGAGACTGGCAGTACTGTGAATCGTCCACAAGCCCCATAACCACGTGTGACCACGCCCACACAGGATCGGCACATGCGGCTCCAGCACCTCCGTGATCAACTTTGACCAGCCACCAGGACAGCTGAGGAGACCGTCGGACTGGGCAACAGGCGGATATCAGCTCAGACTGTCCAAAACCGCCTGAGGGAGGCAGACCTCCGAGCCCACCGACCGCACCAAGGTCCTCGACCTGACCGCCGTCCGTCATCGGTACAGACTCGACTGGGCCAACCGTTACCTTCGCTGGACGCTTGCACGGTGGAGGACGGTGTTATTCAGCAATGAATCGCGATTCCAACTGTACCGCGCTGATGGCAGACAATGCGTATGGCGACCTGTGGGCGAGCGTTACGCTGATAAAAGCTCCGCCTTGCACTGCAGGAGGAATGGGACAACATTCCACAGGCCACTATTGACAACCTCATGAACTCCATGCGCCGGAGATGTACCGCTTTACGTGATGCCGATGGTGGACACACTCGTTATTGAGTGCTGTGAACTCTGCCCGCTGACCCCTGTTGGGTTCAGGCTGTGATAACTGATGAATTGTGTACAGGAAATTGTTAGTCATGATTCTGTTGCTTGAATATTAAGGCAAGAATAAAATAATAATTGTTTTGTTGAAATATTTCCCGATTGATAAAAAATAATTTGAAAAAAATCACTTTGTGCGTTTATATTTTTGTTCAGTGTAGCTCGGTCAGTTATGCGTTGACAAAGCTGATTAGCTCGTTCGGTAGCTAGCTAGCGAGTTTTTAACCAAACAAACAATGGCCAAAGATGCTTGGCTATGAAAGTAAATTGGCGCTAGTTGTAAAACTTGATATCTAGCAAGTAAATATAACTAAGTAGAGCGTAGAGTGGCTGACAAATTCACAGTCTCGCCAAGCTAAGCAAACAAATAGCTGGCAATTGCCAAGGTGCAGGTAATTTGTAACACATTTTAAACTCATTCTGCCCGGGAATCAGGAGGATCATGGGACGTGTAGTTTTTAGACTACAAATAGGATTAGCATAGTGGCAAAAAATTAAAATGATTTAAATTGTAGCGGACTCTGGTCAAGAAAAACTACATTTTTTGTTACTCAGAAATATGACGTAAAATCTCGAAATCGATGGAGGCTGGAAAACAACAGAAAGTGCTTCAAAAGTGAACTGAAAAAAACATCTATGGGTAAAATGAATGGGAAATTTTACTTCCGACACCAGCGTGACGTCATCACTTTAGTACTCTATAGTGAAGAAACAGGGGGAGCAGTAGAGTAGAAGGGGTTGAATGATGCTTTTGTAGAGTAGCAGCAGGAGGTGGGGGGCAACAGACAGTGATCTCAGTTTGCGTATGATGTACAGTCTCTGTTGTATACGTTTCTGTGTGATAGTGACATGCTCATTGAAGTTTAACTTATTGTCTATGGTGAGTCCAAGATATTTGAAAGTACTGACCTGTTCAACTGGTTGATCATGGATGGTGATGTGATTGAGTCCAGGGGGTGATTCTGATGTGTGTATGACCAGTTCTTTTGTTTTGTCAATGTTGAGTTGGAGGTATTTGTCAGAACACCACAGTGCAAAGTCTGTGATGGACTGGTGGTGAGCTGTGATGGAACTATCGTCTGTGAGTAGTCCTACTATGGCTGTGTCATCTGCATACTTGTAAAAAGTGGTGGTGGAAAGTGAACTCTGGGAGTCATTTGTGTAGAGGGTGTACAGAAAGGGACTGAGGACGCAACCTTGGGGAGCTCCGGTGTTGGTGATGATGGTTGATGATGTCACTGCCCCTATTTTCACTGTCTGTGGCCTATTACTGAGGAAGTTCTATAGCCAGTGGATGAGGAGAGGGGTGACATTTAAGTGCTGCAGTTTCTTGATGAGTTGATGGTGCTGGATTGTGTTGAATGCGGAGCTGAAGTCGACAAACAGAACTGAAGCAAAGTTGTTAGGAGTCTGAAGGTGGTGAAGGAGGGAGTGGAGAAGGCATGCTACTGCATCCTCTGTCCCTCTTTTTGGCCGGTATGCAAATTGGTATGGGTCCAGTTGTGGGCTGACAGTTGGTAGGATGAGGTGCAGTGTGATTTTTTCCATGCATTTCATGACTATTGCTGTGCGAAAGTGGTTGGGCTCGGAGGGTCGGGGTTTCTTGGGTACAGGTATGATGGTTGAGGTTTTCCAGGGGGTTGGTATTTCTTTCATGTCAGGGACTGCCACACTTCTGATGTGCAGCTTGCATAGCGCCATGACAACAGCTATTCAGCTACACTCGAGAAACTACAAACAATTTAAACGCTAAAATCAAGATAAGTTAAAAGTACCGGATGCATAAATAATTAATACAGCTTCTACGCTCGGTATCGAACGGCTAAATATCCGTAACCATGCATGTGAACGCAACTTTTCCCCCACAGCTGCGCAAGACTGGAAACGACTTGGCCACCAAACTATCCCATAAAGCATCAGAAATGGGGCTTGATGGCAACGTCCGATTTTTATTTATTTATTTTTTTGTATTGGCAATTTCTGGAATTTTTGTATCAGTAAAACACCTGAGGAGAATCTCAGTGCCATCTGGCTGGCTAGCTAGCTAATTAACCAACTCCTGTCCTTTGCCTTGGGACTTCATTTTACACGCAAGTTATTTATTGTTTCCAGCCCAACCATTTCGCCTATGGAAGACTGACTGCGAGGACTGACTGCAACTGGTAGTGAGTATTTAGATTGCACCGTTTTTGTTTGAAGTTCAAATGGACACCGGATTGGAAATTTAATATCTAGGCTACAAGAATACGTTTAATAATCCAAAAAAAGTTTTTTTTTTTTTTTTTTGCTTTAAGCAATTCAATTGGGATGTTCTGAAAACATCAAATACTGGTTCTTCTTTAAAATATTCCTAGTGTTAAAACTGTTATCTAACTTATGAGGGGACAATGTGGGATGTTGGGCTACACTCAAACCGAGCCATGCATTTTCAAGTCTGATTTGTATCAGAATGTTACTAACATTAGCTAGATCACTATCTAGCAAGCTAGCTTGCAAGCAAGCCATACCTAGCTAATAAATGACTATATAATGATTGTACCATTCACTAGTAATACAGCATACAGTCATGTAATTAAGTAACTTAAACAACAAAAATTGGGAAGAGTATTTCAATAGTTTTATGTTGTTAAGCTTCATAATGAATATTTTTTACATTAATAATAGTTGTAAACTTGCATTCAAAAAACAAATAAAAAATATTTGGATACAAAATCGAAAAACTAGTCATGAATATGGCATCTGTCTATGAAAGTTATGGAGGCACCTCACTTAGCATCATGAAAAGCAAAGAAACTCATGAGTATACGGAAAAGACAGTATTTGCATTCAGATTATTGCAAAATTTCTCGTTTGCATGCTATGCACATGAGCATTAGATATGTGTCCCAATCAACTTTCTCATTGAGCCTGCGCCCTTGCTCCCAAGTAAATACTGCTGGATCATTTCCCAGGAGTTAGGAACTTTCCTCACCAAAAAAGACTATTCAAAATCAGCCCTTGTTTTTCGTTCAGAAGTACGTCAATCACACAAAGTAATATGCTCTTCTAGCTTCCATTGCACCATGTCTATTAGTAAAATGTTAGCATTTTCCCAAAAGTCCTGAAAGACCATTAATTTAATCAGTCTTAACATAAATATGAGCCTGCTCTTTTAGCATGTAATTGCAGCAAATTTAGCAATCTAGAATAGCCAAGGTCCTCTACAAACAGTAATGACCCCAGTGAGACAAAGACCTCTGAACTCAGCCTATATGACTTGTCATTGAGTGATTTATTAATGGGTATAAACTGAAAATTTTGTACAGATCATGTTATGTTGTACTCAATATAAACTGACCTACATTAATATTTGCATCCAAATAACAAAAATGATGACTTGCTGTTCCTTTTACTTTTCATTCTTTTCATACAATTCATATAATCACAAAAAATGATACTTGCTGTTCCTTTTAATCTTTTTAACTAAAAGAAATAACAGAAATGATTGAAAGAAAAATATTGTCTCTTTATCACAAAACAGTTTATTTTCTCTCAAAAAGACATACCACAAGTTTTGGATTCCCTTCATTCAATATGTAATGCAGTCTCTTTTTGACAGGTCCCAGTCTCCATGTAGTGGCTAATGAGGTTAATGAAGAAATGGCACAAGGTCTGAAATCATTCCTCCATTCAGAATCTCTAGGTTCATATTTGTGGACTTCCCATTTCAGCTCATCTGAAAGATGTCCTTTTGGGTTTAAGGCCAGGGGACTGGGATGGCCATGGCAAAATGTTGATTCTATGGTCTATGAACCATTTTTCTGTTCACATTGATGCATGCTTTGGAACATTGTCCTGTTGAAAGATCCAACCACAGCCCTGCCTAACCTGTTTGGCAGAGGCATTAAAGTTTTAATTTGAAATATCTGTTGTGAAACTATGAATCCAAACAAGTTATCCAAGGCATCTGGATGAAAAACAGCCCACAACATCAAATATGCCACCACACATCACTGTGGGGATGGAGTTCTTTATGGGATAGCTAGCTTTTTTATGACAATCCCAGCAGTGCTGTTTATTGCCAAAGACCTCGACTTTGCTCTCAACTGACCATAGACTTAGTACTATTGAAAGTTTTATTTCGCAAACTGTAGGTGCATGAGTATTTTTGGGCTGGGCTGAGCAGCAGCCAGGCCCCTATAAACGCGAATGTCGCTGAGTGAGTGAGTGAGTGAATTGGCTGCCTGAGTGATCAAGTTTAACGATTGGCTGGCTGGTGGGGAAGAAATTCAGCGATTGGTCGGCCGGATGGGATTCACTTCAATGATTGGTTTTCCCGCAATTGGCTGGCTGGTTGTTCAGCGATTGATTGGCCGGTGGAGAAGAAATTCAACGATAGGTTTACCGACGATTGGCTGGCTGGCTGGCCAGGCGTCGACTTTGCTGGTATTTACTGGTCTGTGTACAGTGTTGCCAACTTGGCGACTTTCTCGCTAAATCTGGCGACTTTCCAAATCATCTTTGCGATTTTTTTTTTTTGTCAAAAGTGCCTAGCGAGAAATCTAGCGACTTTTTCCGATGTTATTGGAGAGATTTATGCTGTTTTGGCGACTGACGTGAAAGAAAGTCTCGTCCAGCAGTTACTGTTCTTAACGAGCCCCTCCCCTGTCCGAAAACACTAAAAGTCTGGAGGATGCGCGATTGAGTGCGCAATATGAATGAAATGAACCGCGTCCACCTCCCCCCCGGTCAACAAAACAAGCCGCGACACCTCCCCCCCGTCAACAAAATAAGCCGCGTACCCCCGCTCAATAGATTAGGCCGCGACATCCCCCCCAGCCGATAGCGACTTTCCTTACTGAGGAGTTGGCAACACTGTCTGTGCATTTGCATTAGAAATACATGGGTCTCGGGATTTCAGCTTTGAGACATTGCAACAGAAACGGAATACTTTGCTGTTGTTGGATCTTGGATTTGAGAGTTTGCCGCAGAAACGGAAATTAAAAAGTGGAATTGAACGCGCCACACTCATTTATGGGTGTGAGGGACTATTTACGTACACGCTGGAAGTGGCACCGGTTTACGTTTCAGTACTTTCAAGAATACCAGAAGAATTCATGAGTTGGTTCGCTTGAAGCAGTTGTGGTGGCCGCTTTCATTGTAGGCATTTCATCTATGAGAGCGACTGTAACCGACACCAAAGACAACAATAAATTAAGAAAATATTAAGTTTAAAAGATCGCGCCAAACTGGATTGGACACCCCGTCATTGAAGTAGCTACTTCTCCACTACGTTGTTGTACCCACTACGCCACCGTAACACGACCAGTACTTGAATCCAGAATGGCTCTGCTTGCATCCAGTCTAGCTATAGACTGCAATAATCAGGTAAATGTACTGTTAAATTAAAACACATTTTGTACATATTGAATGTTCACAATGCACAATTTTTGACGCCAATGAATGTTTCTTGGCGTTATCGGTCGCCATTTCACTAAAATTAATGCGTATTTTCTTCTAATGGACAGCAAAAGGCTGATTAAATATTCATATAGCGGATGGATATGATGTGCTTGCCCTAGCTAGATTCCCGGTCTTTTAAAAAGTTCCATTCGATTTTGTTGCATTATGAGCACAATCCGACCATTATTAGGCTAATCTTCTTTCACGGTAGATTGGTTCGGTTTGTTTCAGTCCTCCATGCTTGTTTTCTCTGGGACCGGTTGCGAGATTTCATAGAGATAGAGGAATGTAACACATCGTACCAATCTATCATTAAAGAATCATAACAATGGTCGGAATGTGTTTTTAATTTCCCTATTCAATCTCACAACCGATACGACAGTTAACAAGCATGGAGGACAGTATCGGTTGCGAGGTTGAATAGGGAAATTAAAAACACATTCCGAACATTGTTAAGATTCTATCACGATAGATTGGTACAATGTGTTACATTCCTGCATCTCCCTTTTGAATTTCGTAGCCGGTACCAGAATCTTGCAACCGATACGAGAGAAGACAGGTAAAATGGGATACACTATCATCAGAGGTGTATAGTAACTAAGTACATGCACTTCGTTACAGTACTTAAATAGTTTGAGGATTTATACTTGAGTTTTTTCTTTAAACCTGGACATTTACTGTACTACAAAAAAGATAAAAAGTATACTTTCACTTCGCTACTTTGACACTGGCCACTTTTTTACTCGGTACAAATTAAAATATGAATGTAATTCATCATTTAAGGATTATCTGGATTTGGCGTGTTTGAGAAGAACAACGGTGCTCAGCGGGGTATCTATGTGCAGATGTGTCTGCCAGCGGACATGGAGCTGCAAATTCATGCGCGCAGTTACAATATTCTACCACTAGATGGCACTCTCGGATCAGTTATGGAATATTCACAAGCAAGCTGAGTTCGAATACGGTTTAGAAAATGGACGAGTTCACTCCAATCCATGTTTTTCAGGAGTTGCCAGAATAAATGAGTTGCTGTCTCTCTCAAATTGACATTCACAAAATCAATAACTGCTACCCTTACTCTAGCTCTTTGTCTATTCAAATGTATGACTTGCTTTTGATATGTTTTCCTTACTCAAGACTCCCCCTACCTCCCACTCCCTTACTCTCACTTACTCCAACTATCTCACTCTCACACTCTCACTCACACTCACTCTTTCACACTCTCACTCTCCCACTCCCACACTCTCACACTCTCCCCACCTACTTTGTAAATAATTTATGAGCTCCAGCTCATTACTAAACTTGCACTTCATATAATTGCATGAGCTTTGCCTCATTTTGCACCCTTTTCTTGGGCCCACATTCTCATACAGCACTTGGCGGCCCAGCCGTATACTAGGTTGCACCTAGTCTTTTTTTTTTCTGGCAACCCTCCCAGACATCTTGTAGTTGTGTAGATGGTGTCAGACTGTAGTTACACTTTCTCACCGCAAGACATAATTAATGTCTGAAATTCTCCAACTGTGATCCTTGGAGTTTTCTTTATCACTTGATACATCTACTTTTCCATGCAAAACAGACAAACATCCTATTCCAAGCAAATTCTCAACATTGCCATATGTCCAAAACTGCTGAAATTGGCATTCTCATCCTCTTAGCTAATTTTTTGCATCCACAAATACATTTGTGAAGCCAAACAATTTTCCGTTGCAATTCAGTGCCATACTCTTTTGTCTTAACTATGCAGTGGCATAGCTAGTGTGTGTGTGTGTGGGGGGGGGGGCACAGGCACGTCACTTTATGACAACAATTAGTTCTGGCTAGTTCTCAATCATTTCCTTTATTGACGCGTTTTCCAATTATCGTCATTTGCAACTGAAGACAGTTTCTCTCCATATGCATCTAACAGCGATGAAATCATGGGCTAAATTCAGTACAGTGGCAGAACAAGAACAGAGAATTGGGTTGCACAAAAAATCCATTTAAAACAATTATTAGTCCTGACCTGTTCTCAGTCATTTACATAATTAACAGAAGGTTCACTCCGAGACCTCTCTACACTTAACAGGTGCTGTTTGTTCTCCCCGATTAGGTAAGACAACAATCATTCATCTGGATGTGTATTTGCTGTATATTTAAAGCCTCTGTAAACCCAAGTCCACAAAAACCTTTGAATTACGTTATTTAGATTTGTATGTGCATAATCGTAAGCATACTAAAATATTAGAAATTATGTTCAATTCAAATCCGAGATTTTGTCATTAAATTTTTAGCACCTATCCTCTTACTGCGGTTGAATTGGGCATGGATTTCTTAGTGGATTATTACGTAATAAGCCAAACCAATTTAAAAAAAACTCCATCATTTGTCCCACCCCTAATTGAAATAATAAAAGTTCTCTGCTCCTACCAGTTGGCCTGAGCCCGAGAAATGTCTCGAAGTAGCCTGTCTTGCGATTGATTAGCCAACTACATTTTGGTTCCATTTATCTATCTGTCCGTCCATGTATTTGTCTGCCCCCCGCTATTTCCCCTATCATGTATGTTTGTATTAGCTCCATTCAAAACGCATCAGTAAATGATTTTCTGAATGGGACGTGTGCTCGTGGAATGGTACTTCCGCTCTGGCTCGAATGTCTTATGCTGCGTTCAAACCAGCTTGTGAAAATGGTGTTTCTCAGAACACAAGCGGTGACTTGAGCTCAAATCACCTTACAACCTGTGATCACAAGCAGTGAACTGGTGGTTAATTCAGCGGATCAATCTTCACCACTCGTGAGCAAAATGAGGCCAGACGAAAACATTGTGAGCTAAACAGAAAAGTATGTTTATTTTCATGTTTACTTTATCAAATATTAAAAGGAGCAACTTATTATGAACCTTTATGTCCCAGAGTTAGTTGTATTTCCATATCACAATGTTTCTGTCGTTATATTATATTAATATAATATTAAGTTAACTTAATATTTTGATACCTTAATTATCGCCCATGACTGGCAGCAAATGAACGCTCTCCATGTGTGTCCTTTTCGCAACCGGTTGAGTGGCAAGCTAATTACGATGCAATAATATTGTACAGTTCATGCTAATGTTACACTACCATCAGGCCGCCGTTGAGTGCATCCCTGCTAACGCTGAATTTTAGCGGAGATCGTTAACCTTTCGCAGGCACAGCGACATTATTTTTGTCGTTTTAACCAACGTGTTTTTATAAAGTCTTCTTTAAATTTCGATTATGGAATTCCCTTGTTAGTTACACTCATTACCATTGGCTGTCTCTCAGGTCACCCAGCACTGTATTTTTAGCCGCTAGGCATGGGAATTTTCTAAAAAAGCGGAGAGACTACTTCCCGGTCAAATTGTGGGACATGTGAACATGGCATCGACAGTAATAAAATAGCCGGCATTCTAGCCGTGTTTTTACAAAATAAACCACGTGGATGAAGTTTTTGCTTTATTGAATGACTCTGACGATGAGTTTGAATATCCAGAGAGCGGAGTGAGAGCGATTCTGGAGAGGATTAAAACATAAAAACATCAGTTATGGGAAACTTATTATGAGATTTGGTGTTATTTTATTGTTATTTTGAATAACAATCATATTTTGTAAAACCCAAAATTAATCCGTCCTGGGGGTATGCATCTGGGCCAAAATTTGCCTGCGAAAGGGTTAACTCGGTAATAATAAAAACAGCAAAGGATTTTACAAAATACCATTCCGTAACTGGCTGGACAGTGTTTCCAGATGGCAGAGGTTCTGCTTCGTCTGATTCTGAAGCTGCTTGCACACTGGACGCGAAATGAATTTTTCACACGGCAGATTACATTCAATGTCAATGCGAAGACTTGAATACACGCGTTCGCGTGTAAAAAACAAACTTGCATAGTGCACCTTTAAGAGGCTATGTCATGCTTTTTGGCGGGGTTTTACTTGTCTTTAGAGTGTTATAAAGCCTTTTGGTGCATGTTAAAAGTCTACAAAGTCGCAAAGCACAAAGCACACACTAAAGGGAATTGCCCTCCCTGACACAAAACACGGCTCTTGAACTACCTTGAAAGTGCCCTGTTAGTAGTCCAGGCTTTTCTTCCATTGCTGGAGTATGTCAATGTGCAACACATTTACACAATTCTCATCAAGTGCCCTAAAACAAAGCTAAGCAGACTGGAGCCCTGGAGTTTGGCTAGTGTGTATTACCATTGTTACCATAGTTACAGCACCAGTCAACTGTTCAGGAAGCCTCTGGAGCTGAAATCTGGTGCTGGTAAGGGGCGTGTCATTTCATGACCTCTAAGCGGTTGGCCGCTCCCAATAAAGTGGGTTTTAATGGAGGAGGCCTTAAACAGACAGGAGCCAAAACAACCTGTTTGATGCTGAGTGAGGCTGAGGTGCTGCACACACAGCCTTTACAGCCGTAATTAGGAGACGTTTGACCATAGAAAATTTGCAAATGTTTGTAAATAGACCACAGAAGTTACATTTTTAAACTGAAAAATGGGCATAATATCGCGTTTTAAATGCATGATATAGAGGCAAAGCACCACCCAACTCAAAGAAAGATAAAATTACCGAATGTATTTTAGCATTCTGCTTTCAGTAAATAGGTGTGTTGGAATTTTGTTTTGCAAAGAAAGTCATGTTAGATCACTTTTTGAAAGCATTTTTCATTTAAAAAGAAGAAGCAGGTACAAATACAGTGCAGTGAAAAAGTATTTGCCCCCTTCCTGATTTCTTATTTTTTTTACATATTTGTCACACTTAAATGTTTCAGATCATCAAACAAATTTTAATATTTGACAAAGATAACCCAAGTAAACACAAAACGCAGTTTTAAAATGATGATTCAATTTATTAAGGGAAAAAGAAATGCTGACCGCACACTGTGAGAGAAAAAAACATCAGTCTGGCCCATAAAAAAATACATTTATGGCACTATCCGACCATCATGGTCTGATAGTGACCGAAACGTTTGGTTTTGTTTTCACCTTTTTTCTTTTTTTTTGTTTTTGTGCACTTTTGTACTGGTATGTGAGCTGCCATAAATGTGCTTTTTTACGGGTCAGACTGATGTTTTTTCTCTCACAGTGTGCGGTCAGCATTTCTTTAGCTCTACGCACCTGTAGTACTTATCAGTTCAGTGTGTTGACCGAGCGAAACAATCCTTCTTCATTTTTGGAATTTATTACGGGAAAAAAGCTACCCAAACCCACCTGGCCTTATGTGAAAAAGTAATTGCCCCCCCCCCCCGTTAAATCGTGAATTAACTGTGATTAACTACGTTTTTTGAGTTAAATTTTACTAGCCAGACCCAGGCTTGATTACTGCCAGACCTGTTCAATCAAGAAATCACTTAAATAGAACCTGTCTGACAAAGTGAAGTAGGCTAAAAGATCTCAAAAAGCAACACATCATGCTGCAATCCAAAGAAATTCAAGAACGGATGAGAAACAAAGTCATTGACATCTATCAGTCTGGAAAGGGTTACAAAGCCATTTCTAAGGCTTTGGGATTCCAGCAAACCACAGTGAGAGCCATTATCCACAAATGGAGAAAACTTGGAACAGTGATGAACCTTCCCAGGAGTGGCCAGCCTACCAAAATTACTCCAAGAGCGCATCGACTACTCATCCAGGAGGTCACAAAAGAACCCAGAACAACATCTAAAGAACTGCAGGCGGGTGGATGACAAATAGTACAATTCTCACTGTCCATGTGACACACACTAATTAAAAATGGCAGTTGTTAAGAATTGATATGGAAATGTTGTTATTCTGGTAGGATCAACTTCAGACATACCAAAGTTGTTGGTGGTGTATTAAGATCTTGACTTGGAATTTTCATCCAAACATCAAAAATGTCATATGGTGTGACCGTCCAGCATTTGTGTGACCTCCATAATGAGAGTGTATTTCCAAATAAAGTATAAATACTTGAAAGTTTTACAATTCACATGAAATAATTGGGTGTTTTCAATGACCGCAGAAAGTGTTGATGTCTATGCATAATGTCAAACCAAGTTCTGATCAAATACATTTTGTCCGTAAAATGGGTGTCATAAGGCGTGACACTATATTGTATATTCAGAACTGGCAATAATTTGGACATCTTAATGATGAAGAGGACCCTGCTTAACCAGGAAGTAACAATAACATTTCAGGAGTGTTGGGCAAGGTCAGGAGGCAAGTTCTGCTCTTTAGATTTTTAGTTAAAAAGCTCTGTATCTGACATAATCAATTGTGGTCAAAGTTTTGTGTCTTATGGTGTGACATCATTTGCATAAAAAATAGATATTTTTCACAAATCTTACTTATGAATTCTTAAAAATCACTGCCGCCATGTGGCCAATTACATGCTAAATATTAGCTAGCTGTATTTAGCTGTCCAGTAAATTAGCTTAACTGATCAAAATGTCATATGATGTGATACTATGTCATATGGTGTGACAGGTTTTTCCAAGTCACACCATATGACACATCTGTCACACCACATGACTATACACTTTATTTTACATTAATAATTATATTAAAAAATATATATTTTAACAATTATATTTTAAAAAATTATATTTTAAAACATATTTTAAAAACTGATGAAATATGAGCAAAATAGTATATGTACTGTAATATTTCACTTCCCACTTTTATATTTCATGTTACCATGTTTGCCATATAATGTGCATTTTAAAAGATCCTATTCCTGCATTTCCTGTCAGCGTGAAGCAGATATGTCCAGCAAGGAGAGGACACGCAAGTACAGGGAAAGATTGAATGCAGACCCAGCAAGGAGGGAGGAAGTCCTCAGGGAAAGGAGAAAAAAGTGAATAGCCTATATCATGTCAGTTCAGGACAGACAACAAGGAGAAGTTGAAAGTTTAAACACATTGTAAAACTGCATGGTAAAACTTCATTATCAACATGATGAATCCAAAATGAAAAGTTTGAAAACCTTAAGTCAATATATATTTTCCCTTAACAGGTATGCCGAGAAGAAAAAAAAGGAGAAATCAAGTCCTTCTGTTATGTGTTTTTGTTTAAATAGCCTTCATTAAAGTGGTAATCCGTAAGATTTGAATTGTTTTGTTTATATTGACATCTTTGGCAGTAAGCTCTAATTGCAGGTGTGCTTCTGGACCTCATTTCCCATAACTCTTGTCGAGACCCAACAGTGAGGCCCTGTATGACGTCGGTAAATTGACGGCTCTTACCAGTTCCATGCCTCCTCAACTCTCATGCAGACAGGAAAGATGCTCTTTGACACGGCAATTGAACTCAATAAAAGTAAAAATTATGTGACGTTAGTCATCCATTAGCGTCATCTCATTCCAGTAACATGTTAGGCTATTATGATAAATCGATTAAGGCCTTTAAAGGGCTGCATTCTGCCGTGAGAATTTGTTGCTTCATTCACGTTCCTGTGCTGTAGTCAGTAATTATTCAATCAATGAAATGTAATGTTTCATGATCGTTCAAATTGTTTAAATGAAATAAGACCATTTGAAACATTTTTGGTCAATTCCACTGCTTCCAACCCCTGATTTGAAGAAAAATGTGAGAATTCCAGAATCATAATTGTTCTCAGGATTACTAGTGGCAAAATCCATTTTAAACAGCGTGAAACTGATAAACTTCAATGCAGGAGGACTTCAATTCCACCTGAGAATCTCTACAAACGGTCTGTGGATAGAATAATTTCTGACTGTGTTTACAGACAGGGACATGAATATGTCATTTAAACTCAAGACAGAATATGTGAAAGTTGAGCCCCTGTGTCAATAATGAAAACGGTAGTTGGTTAACAGGCAACATTATACTTTTTTTTTTCAATAAAAATAATTTGTCGAGGCGGTTAAAAGCTTTTTCCCAATTTGCTACCTGAAATTACGTTATAATTTTAGTTTCAGTAGTAGCCTCAACAGAGACTCAGCTAAGCCTCTCGTTAGTTTCTACTGTGCACAGTATAGCTACACAGTATGGTATTTGCCATTGCCATTGCTAAATGTTCTTTCAGAAGGGATCCTATAGCGGGCTTTTTTCCCCTTTTTGGAAGTCTGCATTTTTGAGACGGTTTGCCCTTAATTCCATAAGTCAAAACGGACATAAAGTGTAAGGGACAACTTAGATTTAGGGTTTGAAATAGAGCTATGTTCAGGTTAGGTAAAATACCATATTGGAACCCTTCTGACGTCTATCTTGCCATTTGATTTTATTCCTGGGGTTCACTTTGTCCCAACTATTTCGGAATTGGGGCTCTTCCTACCTTCTGGCAGACCAAACATTTTAAAAACTGAGAACTTAAAAGTTTTAAACTAGATGTTGTGCCTGTGTTTGAATACTACGGGAATGTTTTACAGACACACTGATCTTTTACCTGGATGTGAAAAGAATATAAATACAAATCTCTTTCATCAGTGTTTAAAATAGATTTATTTCACTGTTGTTTTATCCCCCCATTTTGATAGACACTGACTTACCAGACATTCTATATGTTCTTTTAAATGTTATGGTTTTTACCACTTTAAATACACTTTCTTTGCTCTGACACATTGTGGTGTGGTGCAGTTCATCATATGGTGTGACACCATGTCAGTTGGTGTGACATTCAATAATGTGACAAAAAAGGCTTTATAACTGATAAATCATAAAAACATCAATAGAACACAAGGGAAATGGTATCAGCAAGAATCTCAAGAATTTTGAGAGAGTTCTTACAAGGCATATCAGAACTAAGCTAAAATATCTTATAAGACTTAGGAGCAATGTCCGCCTTGGAATGATAACTAGTTAAATGTTATACTATTTTTCTAAATATTCACAAGGAAATGTTGAATATCAAATCAAAAGAGATTAAAAAGAATATTGACATAAATTAAAGAAGACATACCTCATTTTCATTTTATATGAAATAATTTTCATATCACACCATATGACAATTTTAGGCACTGATATGGCAAATTCATGCATAAATACATATTTCAATACAAAATCTAAAAGAATATACATATTTGTTAAGTCAAGAGTCGCAGCAACCCAAATAAACACTTTTTAAGGATGATATTTGAAGTTTAAAAAAAAAACCCTTTTTCATCCTTGTTTGTCATCCACCCAGGCCTCACTTGCCTCAGTGTAAGTGAGTGTTCGTGATTCAACAAAAACAAAGAGACTGGGGAAAATAGCATCCATGGGAGAGTTCCAAAACGAAACGAAAACGAAAACTGCTGACCAAGAACAACACAAAGGCTCGTCTCTCATTTTCCAAAAACCATCTTGATGATCCCCAAGACTTTTGGGAAAATATTCTGTGGACTGACGAGACAAAAGTTTAACTTTTTGGAAGATGTGCGTTCCATTACATCTGCTGTAAAACTAACACAGCATTTAATAAAAATAGCGTGCTGTCGCGAGCGGGACCCCTAAGCCTTGCGCTTGCCCTGTCGTGGCGGCCATATTGATTATTGCAGCGGGACAGAAATCGATAGGGAGCTTCCTCTGACCACCCCCAACATACCGTCAGAAAATGAGAGCATTTGGCCAAGGTGTTTTTCAGCTATCGTCCAGAAACGAGAAGTTAACGGACGGACGGACAGACAGACAGACAGACAGACAGACGGACACCGCTCGCCACAACAATACCCCTCCACGACTTTCGTCGGCTGAGGGGTAAAAAGAACATCATACCAACAGTTAAACATGGTGGTGGTAGTGTTATGGTCTGGGGCTGCTTTGCTGCTTCAGGACCTGGACGATGCGCTGTAATTGATGGAACCATGAATTCTGCTCTCTACCAGAAAATCCAGGAAAAGAATGTCCGACCATCATCACGTGACCTCAAGCTCAAGCGCACTTGGGTTATGCAGCAGGACAATGATCCGAAACACACCAGCAAGTCCACCTCTGAATGGCTTAAAAAACAAAGTGAAGGTTTTGGGGTGGCCTAGTCAAAGTCCGGACTTAAATCTGATTGAGATGTGGCATGTGGCATGATTTTAAACAGGCTGTTCATGCTCGAAAACCCTCCAATGTGGCTAAATTAAAACAATTCTGCAAAGAAGAGTGGGTCAAAATTCCTCCATAGTGATGTGAAAGACTCATTGCCAGTTATTGCAAATGCTTGATTGCAGTTGTTGTCGCCGAGGGCGGCACAACCAGTTATTAGGATTAGGGGGGCAATTACTTTTTCACATAGGGCCAGGTAGGTTTGGATAGCCTTTTCCCCTCAATAAATGAAATCATAATTTAAAAAATGCATTTTGTCTTTGTTATGCCCCAGGTCTAGGGGAATCCAAGACACAACATGATAAGTGCCCCCCCAAGTTCCCAAGAAAGCCAGCAGCACGAGCTAAACCATGTTCAGCACAGCTATTTAATAAGCTTTGGTAGTGGTGGCCAAAACAATAAACAAAATTATCAGTATTCACAAAACTTCTGATACAAAAAGAAAACAAACAAAACTTAAACCAAATGATAATATGAATTACTAGACTCCTGCTAACAAAAGAAAGGACAAAACAAAAAGGCTTCTCATTCCCACTCAGCTGTAAGGTGCTCTATTTACAGTGTCTATTTACAAACTCATCACAGACTGAATCTTAACAAACAAATCAAACTCACAAATAAAACATATATTACACACAGGTCCCACACAGATACAACAGCAAAAGTCCGTAAGGCATCTAATGCAGTTTTGTTGGGATTGCAAGTGAAGGGGAAGGCCAACAGGCTGCAGTAGCTGAACTTTAAGAGTAGTGATGGTGCAGTGGTCCAATCCGGTGACAGCAATTCCATTTGAACGGTCCAGTGCAATTGTGTTCAAATGGTCCAATCAGCTGTAGCCTTGCAGCACCTGCCTACCACCTGATACAACCCATCCATACACAAAGACCAACACTACACAGGGGAGGAGACAAGCCTACACAGTTTAAAGGGACAGTTACAAAAAATACTCAGGTTGTAACACCTCCCCACCTGAAAAATCAAACATTTATCTCCTAAAATAAATGTTTGATTACTTAAATCGAGACAGAGCATCAGCCATGACATTTTTCCTTACCCTTTTTGTATCGAATATCAAGACTAAAATCTTGAAGTAACAAGGACCAACGCATAAGACGCTGGTTGCTGTTCTGCATCTGAGCTAAAAACACAAGTGGGTTATGGTCAGAATAAACAATAGTTGGGATAGAAGACGACCCAATGTAAACCTGAAAGTGCTGAAAAAGCGAACAGTAGGGCTAATGCCTCCTTCTCAATAGTACTGTAATTCTGGTGTTTGTTGAACTTTTTTTGAAAAAGTAGCATATGGGATGATCAAACGCCGTCTTCTTGCATGAGCACTGCCCCTGCTCATCTACCTCAAGTTTAAATGGAAATAAAATTTGGGGCAGCGAGCACAGGGGCACTGCACAGGAGAGCTTTAGCAGCTTCAAAAGCAGATTGACATTTCTCTGTCCATTTGAATTGCACTTTGGGGCTGACTAAACTTGTCAATGGAGCTACAATGGCAGAAAACCATGCCATCCCAGAAAACGGCGGAGCTCTCACGGCGAGTTTGGGGATGGAAAATCTAAGATGGCCTGCACCTTGGCAGCAACTGGACAGACCTGACCCTGTCCTACATGTTTACCCAAGTAGGTAACAACAGCCTTCCCAAATTCACATTTTGCCAAATTTAGAGTAAAGAAGCATTACACAGACGTTCAAAAAATTTCACTCAGGGTTTTCATGTGTTCAGTCCAAGTTGGTGATACACCAACTATATCATCAAGATATACTTCGCAGTTTTGACTCCCCTAAGAACAGTGTTCATTAGCCGTTGGAAAGTGGCTGGAGCATTCCTTAGCGGCATGACGGTATATTGTAGGAAATGGTCTGGGGAAATGAAGGCACTGATCTCGGATGCTTGCTGTGTGAGAGGGACCTGCCAGTATCCTTTAAGAAGGTCTAATTTTGTAACAAATGTGGGCGATCCTACATGATCCACACAATCATCCATACGTGGAAGTGGGTATGAGTCGGGCTTTGTTATGGCATTAAATAATCATTACAAAAAGCGTTTGGTCTGATCAGGTTTGAACAAGGAGGGAGGGTGAACTCCAGGGACTGTTACTGGGTACAGCCAAACCATTTTCAAAGATACTGAACTTTTTTTTGCATTATTTCTCTCTTGGAGGGATGCACACGATAAGCATGTTGCTTTATTGGTTTATGTCCACCTACATCAATATCATGACTTAACACTGTAGTTTTTGGTCGGAATATCACTAAACAGGGATGGATAGTTGGTGATAAGTTTGTATATATCGGACCTGGTGGAATCAGACAAATCGCCAAATGAGCATTAAGGTTTGTTAGGATTTCGAATTTCTTAGACGAGCACAAGAAATGGAATCATGGCTGTCCTCCAGCCCATCAGTACCAAGACAATACGGGGTTGGGCGGCAGACACAGAGGCAATAGGGACGACAGTAGGTGCATCAACATCACTTTTGCGGTCAACATACCTTTTAAGCATGTTTACATGACACAGTTTTTTTTCCTGCGGTCAGGAGTCTGGATTACATAGTCGGTTTCCCCAAGTTTTGGTCCACCACATACGGGCCAGAAAAAATCTTGCCTGAAGTCCAGAACCAAACGGGTAACAGAACCAGAACACGATCACCTGGCGTCCGGCTCTGTTTTTTTGTCATAATTGCTTTTCATTTTAGATTGGGCGGCTGAAAGAGACTCACGGGCCATTGCACATGCCTTTGCATTCTCTCTCTAAATGAGCTGACATAGTCCAAAATATTTTGAGCAAGGTGGACTTCTCTGAGCATTTTTCTCTCAGCAGACATAACGGACGCGAACAGAGTGCCGAAGACCAAGTCCGCTGGACTAAACCGCAGTGATTCTTGAGAGGTTTCTCTACGGCAAACAGCAACCACGGTAAACCCTCATCCCATTCACGATTCGAGCATACTTTTCAGAGTCTGGTGGAACCTTTCTAATGCTCCCTGACTCTCAGGATGATATGCAAGGTATGGTGCTTGACATTTAACTCAGTCATGACCTGAGAAAAGATTTTGGACATGAAGTTAGATCCTGATCACTCTGAATGCATTTAGGAAGGGCGAAGGTGGAAAAAAAAAATTCACTAAACCCTTTACAATGCCACGAGCTTTTAATGAAGCGGTATCGCCTCAGGATGGCCGTGGCAGCACACATTATCGTGAGGATGTACTGGTTACCAGACTTTGTTTTTTAGGTAGGGGCCCAACACAGTCCACAATAACATGTTCAAATGGTTCTCCAACAACAGGGATTGGCTTTAATGGTGCAATAGGGATTACCTGATTCGGTTTACCATGACTTGGCAGGTATGACATTGAACGGCAAAATCTCACAATGTCAGATTTCAGCCCTGGCCAAAAAAAATAACGGAGGACACGATCATATGTTTTCTAAACCCAAGTGCCGGACATACAATGCTCATGTGCTAAACTTAGGATATGGGAACGGAATGGTTGTGGAACTACTAGACACACACGGACTCATCGTAACACCAGAACTAGGAGACCAACGGCGCATTAGAACCCCATCAAGAAAAGCAATAAACAGTATTTTTACTGATTGGTTGTGTCATTTGCAACATACAAGAAGACAAGGTGTCATCTGCTTTCTATGCAATTAGCTGCTCTTTATTTACAGGAAGTGGCAGGATTTTTGTCATCTGGCTGAAGCTCAATCAAGACAGGGTGTTTTCTTTCATTTTTGCAAGTTTTTGGATCGGATCAGCATTGGCCATAAAAGAATCACAAAGATCTACTGCATCTCAAGTTTGCGTGCTTGGGCACGGTCACAACACACATAGGGTAAGGGGGCTGCGTCATGCTTGAGCGGATCAAACCACACTCTTCAGTTACAGGGCTTTCAATTACTCAGGCGATGGGAAAACTTTTCCACCTGCTAAATCGTTTCCCAGTATCAGATCAATGCCAGCTATTGGCAACTGGGGTCGCACAGCAATTTTGAAATTCCCGACACAAATCTGGAGCACAAATCAACAATATGCAGTGGCGCACGCGAGAATGGTCATTTTAACACCCACACTAAAATGTCTGTGCCACAGTAAGACTCTTCTGTAAAGGGTAAGACATCGCCACAGATTAAAGATTGTTTTTAGCACCAGTATCCGCAGGATAGTGATTGGGACCTTTTATCTGAACCCATTAAAGGTGAGACAAATGGCGGAAATCCTCATCAACTTTGTCTTTTTGGATTTTGTCAAACTCATATTTTTTCAGTGTCAAGCTGCGTTTGAATGAGTCCAATAGGAAATGGAGACTTGGGATTTTTGATTGTTCCTTCCTCTTTAGAGTGGGGCAAACAGCAATGAGATGTCCTGGCTCATGACAGTAAAAACATTCCGCTTTTCAACAGTTATTGCGGACTACTGCAAACAAGTTGGGAACCCTTTCTGTCAACTGGAACAAGAACCCGAATGGGAAAAAAAACATTTTATCGTGAGATCAAATTCATCTAATACTGCAGCAGCTGTAAGGGATGTGACTTTTTGCTCATTCAGATAGATCACAATTTTTTTCTGGAAGCTGATTTTGAATTCCTCCAATAATATGAGCTCCGAGGTTGTCAAAAATCATAACCTTACTAGCCTGACACCACTTATCAAAAAGGACTCTTTTCTCTCGAGCAAACTCTACAAAAGTCTGGGTGGCAGTTTTTCACATTGTCTAAATTTCTGTCTGTATGCCTCAGGCACCAATTCATAGGCACGTGGGACAGTGGCTTTCACAATTTCATAATTTAAACTCTCCTCAATTGAAAGTGAATTGCAAACCTCTTGTGCTTTTCCCACTTGCACTGCAATAAAAAGGCCACACACTTTTTGGCCACTGTAATGCAGCTGCAATTCGTTCAAAAGTGAAATCTGAGTCACCTCAGACTCTCTGAAAGGTGGGACTAATACAATGTGCCGACTGACATCAAAACCATCCTGGGGCCCAGAGACAGGGGACTGTGAGGTTGACGGACTGGCAGTTATAGCGGCTCCCGCTCTAACTCCAGAGCTCTTACCTTCAAATGCTTCACCTCCAACTCCTGGTGTCTGATTTTAGCTCCTCTGTAGAACTGGCTTGAGCTTCTTAGAAAACATGGGTTCAGTCCTGCAGGGCTGGCTCACCAAATCCCCCCTTTCAGACAGCTTCTCAAACAGCAACTAAGCTCCTGTTTCTGCAAACTTTGACATCAAAAAAATTTGCAAAAGCCTTTTCCTTTCAAGTTTAGTGATGTGGGACTCATGGTAAAAGTCCTCCAACTTAAACTGAAAACTGCCAACCAGAAAAAAGCAGAGAAGCAAAAAAACCAAAAACTTACCCGAAGGAAATCAACTACAGAAAAGAATGCCCCCCAAATCATGTTATGCCCCAGGTCTAGGGAATCCAAGACACAACATGATAAGTGCCCCCCTTTAAACCATGTTCAGCACAGCTATTTAATAAGCTTTGGTAGTGTGCCAAAACAATAAACTCGAGTATTTTGATACAAAAAAAACAAACAAAACTTAAACCAAATGATAATATGAATTACTAGACTCCTGCTAACAAAAGAAAGGACAAAAACAAAAAGGCTTCTCATTCCCACTCAGCTGTAAGGTGCTCTATTTACAGTGTCTATTTACAAACTCATCACAGACTGAATCTTAACAAACAAATCAAACTCACAAATAAAACATATATTACACACAGGTCCCACACAGATACAACACAAAGTCCGTAAAGGCATCTAATGCAGTTTTGTTGGGATTGGCAAGTGAAGGGGGAAGGCCAACAGGCTGCAGTAGCTGAACTTTAAGAGTAGTGATGGTGCAGTGGTCAATCCGGTGACAGCAATTCCATTTGAACGGTCCAGTGAGGCAGCAGCAATTGTGTTCAAATGGTCCAATCAGCTGTAGCCTTGCAGCACCTGCCTACCACCTGATACAACCCATCCATACACAAAGACCAATACACAGGGAGGAGACAAACCTACACAGTTTAAAGGGACAGTTACAAAATACTCAGGTTGTAACACTTTACTCGGGTTATTATTGTCAAATATTAATATTTGTTTTGATCTGAAACATTTAAGTGTGACAAATATGCAATAAAATAAGAAATCAGGAAGAGGGAAAATACTTTTTCACTGCACTGTATTACCCAAACACACTTTTATCATGTGCTAGAAATGCACTCTATCTGTATACTAAGAGATAATCTGATTCCTGAGAAAAGCTTTCAGCTGTGAGAAGAAAGGGTAACAACTATACCCTATTTGGCCATTGTTTGCACAAAAAAGTGCACAATGGGTTCTTTATCTCTGTAATTTATCTACACCTTAGGTAGAAACTCATCCTCATTCCTGTTGAAAAATAGCAAATTTTGCCTTTCCGATAAAAATGTTAACTAGGTGAGTGTCAGCTAGATGGATCACAGAGTGCCACTGCAGACAGGAACATGAGGATACATTGATATTTCTCATTAAATTGCCTGCTTCCCCAATGTTCGCTAATAACACAGCAATGAAGGGGATAATAAATCACCAGCACAAATAACAGCCCAGCTCATCGCTTGAATATGATAGGTTTGTGTCAGCATCTCAACACTTGCACTGGAGATTCATTGATAAAGATCTAATGAGGAATGGTGCCCAGCAACATCATTATCACCACCAATGCCTTGTGCAAAGCAGATGATCCCAGAGTGGAGATATTTCAGCATAAAGCAGGACGTTTTGCTATAAAATGGAATTGGAACTGAAGACCGTCTATCGATTGGGAGGGCAGACAATGAAAAAGATAACAATTAAAGCTTCAATAAGTGAAAAGAATTCCCCATCCCAAAGGACTGTAGTTTTTTGTTTTTTCCCTTTAAAGCAAAGGAGCACATTGACTACGTAAACGCAATTTTTGAGCTCTATTCTCAGCACACAGGTAGTTACTAAGTAATGATTTTTGCTATTTTAGTACAACAGTTTTCTTCTAGGTGCTATAATATCCCTGGTTGTGAGGGATTCTTCATAACCACTTGTTCTAAATGAGAAAGAGTGCTTAGCTTGCCATTTACAAGGCAAACAATAAAATATTAATAATTCCCTGATTTACTGTATATCGTAACAAAGAGTCATTCTGTTGTTATTCTGTTGCCTAAAGAACACCATGACAGTATAATAAAGAAATCAGTTTTATAAACTATGTAATTAATTTTAAGGGCACTTATTATGCATAAAAAGACAAAAATGGTGCCAAATTGCTTTAATTCCAAGTGCCAATCTGTCATAAAAAGAGTGAGAGTTCCTCCTGTATATTTTGGGAATGACTGCAAATGGTTCACAGCAGTTGATCTGTCAGGCTGCCCAAATGAACTGGTAGCACAGAGGCTTCCCAGCTGAGCAACCACAGCGGTGCTGTTCCAAACTGAAAGTCCTAATGCAGGGTTGCTCCAGTGAGTAAGCCCAGTACAATCAAAGTTCAGGCAGTGATTGACCAATGGGGAAAGTTAGAAAGTTTACGATGCACTGCTTATTATTGCCAGATTATTGAAACAGGGGAGCAACAAACTTTACGGGAAACAAATGTTAATGGCTTAGTTTGTAGCTCCCCTGTTTCGTTTACTGAGCAGACAACACTGTACATAAGATTTATCTATCAAGCCTGCCAGTCTTTAACCACATAAAACCTATGGACCCATATATGGGTATGTAACATGCAGCAGCTGCTGCATTTAAACCTGTGGGACTTCAGGCCTATAATAAGTTCTAGTGAAGTTCCCAAAGTTTTCAACAATCTGAAATATGACCTGCTGAATTACAAGGAAATGTGTATAAAATGATGTACAAGATGTAGGTATTTTCCACTTCAGGTAATGCTGTGGCGATAAAAACATGGCACCCTGGGTTTGAATATTTCTCTCAATATGGATGTGATGTAGCTTCAGTGAAATACCAAAACCAGCAGACTGTGACAATGTCTGTGACAGTGGGCCTCATGCAAGAAGCGATATAAGAACAAATTTTCTCTTATTTTTGTTCGTATCCCCGATTTTTTCTTATTTTGTTCTTACCCATTGATTTCAGGGATGCACCAGTGTTTTCTTATTTTTGCTCTTCTCTTAGGTAAGAGAAAATTTTATGGGTGGTCGAGAGCACTCTTACCGAGATAAGAGAAAACAGAAAACTGTTATCTCTGTCCACAAATTGCTTATCCAGTGCATGGAAACACAAGTTTTAAAACCTAAACATTAAAAATGCATCATATGATCAAATTTTGATTTTTTTATGTTTTTGAGAAATTATAATGATTTTATTATTCAATTCTTGGGCTAAAGAGTTTGGCCAGCCTTGGATACTTGCATGCATTCTGCTTCTGAATGGCTTACCTATTGCTGTTGGACGCTTTGGCCATCCAGGCCTTGCACCGAGAGCGTTTTTAGAGATTGCACGGATCTGTTTGCTGAGACAGATGAATGGCTACTCGTAACAAATGTGAAAGCAACCGTACTTGAGCACGGAAGATTACTGCTATGTGTTTCACCTCTCTTCTTCTCACAAATGCAGCAGCGAAAAGATATCTCCATTCAAACGAAGAAATTCAATGCTGGATTAGATTTAACGTTCTTATTTTCAGACAGAGAAGGTTTTATCCTACCTTAACATGTCTCGACGGATGTCTTCCGTCTTCTTCAGAAGAGTCACTCATGTTGTGAGTGACGTGTCTTATCAGCTGATGTTCAGCTGATGTTAACGAGGCGTGGCCGCCCTGTCAAATTTGACAGGGCAGCCACGCCTCCTGCTGTCTGGCCGCTCCTCCAAGATGGTACTCCAGGTGTGGGAAAGCATATATGCCCCCTCGTCCCAGGTCATAGTCCTGTGGGCCTGCTTCCTGATTTCAATTGCCTCCATGATCCGGCGTTCATTTCGGTTGTTCTGTGTGCAGATGATTTTAGCCTTGTCCCAATCCATAATGTGATTCTCCCTCTTGCAATGGTCTGTGACAACAAGTACAGCAGAAACAAAACACCGGCACATTCAGAAAGAAACGAAAAAACAAAAACGAAACCAAAGGAGTCGTTACGTTACCATACATAAGAGGCCTCACAGAGCGGATTCAACGGGCCATGCGAAAATTCCACATCAACACCCCGGTAAAACCATACATTAAATTACGACAACTGCTGGTACACCCGAAAGACCAAATTGACAACAGTAACAAATGCGACGTCATATATGAAATTCCATGCCGGTCATGCCATAAAACATACATTGGGGAAACAGGTAGACCTTTTCACACACGTAAAAAAGAACACCAAAAAGAATGTGAGAAGGAGACAACAATAAGACAGACACGCTCACTGAAAGTACAAGCACAACAGGAAAACCTCAAATCAGCAATCACAGACCATTGCTAGAGGGAAAATCACATTATGGATTGGGACAAGGCCAAAATCATCCGCACACAGAACAACCGATATGAACGCTGGATCATGGAGGCAATTGAAATCAGGAAGCAGACCCACGGGACTATGAAGCGGGACGAGGGGGCATATATGCCTTCCCACACCTGGAGTACCATCTTGGAGGAGACAGCCGGACAGCAGGAGACGTGGCCGCCCTGTCAAATTTGACTCATTAACATCAGCTGAACATCAGCTGATAAGATACGTCGCTCACAACATCAGTGACTCTTCTGAAGAAGACGGAAGACATCCGTTGAAACATGTTAAGGTAGGATAAAACCTTTTCTGTCTGAAAATAAGAACGTTAAATCTAATTCAGCACTACAGACAGTATGAACCTTTTAGGACTAATTCAATGCTGGCTCAAAATGTGGGCGAACGAAAACATACAATCACAACTAGATACTACACGCAGAAACTCGGAGATTTATGGAATAATTTGTGAGTAGTTACACTCTTGTGGTTATCACAGAATACTAGACCAGTACCGTGACAAACTAAAGAAAATGCGGCTGCAATATTTCAAAGTGCGGGATGCAGTGCGAAAGTCTGGCAGTTCAAGTTATGAAATAGATCAATTTTCGTGGTATGAGGCAGTAGACAGCATAATCAGCCAAAAACACAAGGGCAAAAGAATTCCGTATGCAACATCCACCTATTTCGAATGTAATCAGTAGGCCTACATTTTCATCTTACCTTGATGTTTGGGTACCCAGAGAAAGATTTGGACGTGTAAAAACATCAAGCATTCATTCAAGTAAATTTTGAGTTTAATTTCTCATGCTGCTATACATGGTAATCCATGTTACAGATTACGCAGCGGGTTGCTAGGGCACGCACAGCATATGCATTGGCGATATTAATATTCAATATTAATATTCTAAACCCCCTTCTCAATAATAAAACCCCCTGAAATATATTTGCGCCTCTTTTAAAATCGTTCCCCATTTAAAACCACCTAGGTGCATACTGCAATGCGCTATATCCAAATTTTGACATGTATGCAAGTGTACTCGGGTACGGTGCGATATTACTCGTGTGAAAGCTGACCAGCGGGGGGAGAGGGGAGGAGGGACAATCGTACTGAGGCACAGTGCAGAACAATCGTACCTCGTATGAAAGCACCCTAGATTGCCATGAGCAGTCGGCTCTTTGCACACGGCACATCACCTGCCCTTATATGCTGTTCAGTGGGTGTCATATATGCAAATTTAAAACAACCAGCCACGTGCTTCCAATTTACGATCAAGTGGGATTCAAAATTCAGCACACATGGGTAAGAGCAGATTTGGACGGTAAGAGCGTTTGGTGCATCCGGAGTTTATTTCTCTTATTTTTTCTCTTAGCAAAAAAATAAGAGAAATTTAAGAGAATGTTGCTGCATGTGTTGCCC
This sequence comes from Gymnothorax javanicus, assembly GCA_029692085.1. Lineage (NCBI taxonomy): Eukaryota > Metazoa > Chordata > Actinopteri > Anguilliformes > Muraenidae > Gymnothorax > Gymnothorax javanicus. The sequence continues at coordinate 43,821,409 of CM056202.1, read as the reverse complement.
ATTGTGTTACAGTATGAATAAAAATTCTTTCCCTGACTTTGAACCTACTTAAGGAGAAAATTAAGTGAAAAGTTAGAGTTTGAGGGGTTAAAGTAAACTTGGTGAACATATAGACACCTGAGTGCTCTCATCCAATGAAAGCAAAATTCATTTATTTATTAGTTAGTTAGTTTGTTTTGGAGGGGTGATACTAAATGCTAAATGTTATCTATGGATGAATGTGTTGACAGACCTTCAATAGCAATTTATTCTTACTTCTACGAGCCACTTGTTAAGGTCAGTTGAATTTCCAACATGAACAGCATTATTTTGGCCAAAAGCCTGGCTACTCTTGCCCGGAAGATAAAGCTCGTCAGAAAGTCTCATCAGTTCAAAAATGGATGATTTGAATTGAAGACGGGAGGGTGTGAATAATGTTAATGAATTCAAGAGCTCACAGACTGCTTGATACTGTAAATGTTTATACACTGTTTGCTCTCCTTACCCAAAAGAACATGGAGAGAAAAAAAGATGAAGTATCAAGTCCTAAGTGGGGCAAATAACATCATTACAACTATAATCATTGGCTGAAATTGTTCTTGCGAACAAGCATGGCAGCCTCATAATTGAGTTCCTACTGATCTCAAAGGCAGCTGGGAGCCAAGCTGATCCACGCTGTCACTGTCACAGAGCTTTCCCCTAATTAAATAGCCATAAAGAGACTTGGATTATGCCCTCAGTCCATGCCTCCTTTAAATGAGAGAGGAGGAGCAGGCCTGGGGCCACAAAGTACAGTAGGCACTTCACACACATCCTTAAACCGGCATAATTTCAATCAAGATGAATAAAATCATTATGGGTACTTGCAAATTACTCAAAATGTGGGAAATGTTCATTGAATAATACTTATGTTTTAATTTTTTCCCACAAATTTTTGGAAGCAAAAAGAAATACTTCATTTCTTCTCAGGCAGTACAACATTGTCATTGATAAAGGCAAATGACTCAAGAAAAAAAAAACACTTTTTATGTACTTTTTTTGGTAATCACACACATGAAGGTTGAATAAATGTAGGTTACAATTATCTTCTGAAGATGCAGCAGGTTTTCAAATCAGCCTCTGTGTAATTGCACTGGTGACATTGTTATAAACTAGTTTGATGGATGAGGCTATAGTAGGCAGGGGACCCAAAGTGAAGTATGTGTTGCATAAGCAACTCATAAGCAACTGAGTATAAAGTGCCCCCAGATGGGGCTAGGGGTGGGTGGTGGTATGGGGGAAGGGGCGCGTATGGCTGCAGTGAAATTATCTAAAAGAAAGGGTTGCTACAAGGACAAAATTGTGTTAGATAAATGCCAAATGTGATTCAGCATTTTTTTTCCTGGCCGATTAAAAGGTCAAAACACTTATTTTTGAAAACCCCTTGACCTTTACAGGGTGTAATGAATGGACTCCTTGGAGATTGCTATTGCGGTGAGCAAAAGGAAGCAGCAACCAAGGCAGTGCGTTCCCAACCATGTTCCTGAGATGGATGCTCAGTGTTTGCCCCAGACTGATGTCCACTGCACATATTCCTCATCTATTTCATCATATAGTTTTTTTCTTTTTTTAATCACAGAAAGTTCAGCATTAGAGTTCTCACACATACTACAGTAGTTCTCATACCTTGCTATAAGGGCTTTTTGTGTGAATTTAAAATGCAGTCTATGTTCACTCAGTAGGGAAAGACGTGAACTAGCTGTCACATATGATACCTCATGACTACCACATGACCACAAGAGCATTCCTTTTTTGGTAAATTTGTCTACTTTATTAAACCCAGACCTAGATCTAGACTTTGTTTGATGAGTTAGACTATCATTGCTGTCATACATACCACACATCCAGATGAACAAATTAAGTGTGGAATTTTTTTTTTTTTTTGCATCAACACAAGCGTAGTTTTTGGCAGTCCATGATACACACCGCTTCATTGTCAGGAATTTCCATCTTGTCAAGATTAATTGAGAACTTAAAAAAAAATAGTGTTTTTTTTTTTTTTTCCTAGAGCCAAGTCAGTATTGCAGCAGTGATGTCAAATACTGAAACATTTATTCTGTTAACCTGTCTCATTTGCAAAATGCTCAATAATTAGGCAGTACTAAGTATATTTGCCTAAGACTGCACAAACAGAATTGAGTGTACTCTTCAATGAAGAGAGACCTTGCTTGAGCATAGATCTGTCAATACCTATTATTTTCTCAGGGAATGTGAAGACAAAACCATAGGTATAGTAATGGCTGCATTTACTGAGTTTCTTGAAGATAAATTTATACAGAAGGAGAAAAAAAGCTCAAAAACAACCATGATATACCATGACTGTTTTTCAAATAGTACCTTATGGAATAAACTGGAAGAGCTGCCTGATACACACATAAAAAAGACAATGAAATGCCAAAGACTATATCTCATGTAATGTGCTGTCAGAAGGAAGACAGGCTCTTTCTACTTCCACACTATGAGCAGACAGCCATGTACAGCTACATCTAAATAAACTGACAGCTAAAACGGTGCTCTAGAGAGCCATTCCACACAGAAGACAAATGCCGGGTTTTGACGTTGCTCCAGCTGTCACGTTTTGGTGTCATGTCCCTTGGATCCCTCAAAGGCAGCGTAATGACTGAGATAAAGGAAGAGTGGACTGCCCAGTTAATTAGCCTCATCCTCATGCCACTTGTGCTTTAAGATGGGAATGAAAAAAGCTGAACTGCGTATTCTGCTGGATTTTTTTTTTCCTGCTACCATCTCAATCTCTGGTGCTATTCTCTCGCAAAGCTGAGGCTAAGAGCAAGTGGAGTAAGTTATTGCTTGGATCTGAGACCTACTAGGTGGTTCTGTGGGTCAGTAGAGGATGTCTTCCAGGCAAAGAATAAAAAAAATCCCATAGTGCCATCATTAAGACAAAGTCCAGACACCCTTTGGGCATTACAGCCTCCATTGTACTTGCAGTAAATGGCAAAGTGTGGTTTAAAAATCATCAAAATGTGTTGCCTGAAATGTCCCACATTAACATGATGCAGGATCATTATAAGTTTTATGATAATTATCATAAAGAAAAAAGATTTATTTTTTACTTTTGCAAATCTTTTGGGAAAAGGAATATTTTTAGTTCAAGCTAAGAAAGATGAAATATTGATGATTATTTACATCAAAGCAAAACCCCTCAGAGAAAGTGACATCATTGGCTGTAAATCCCAGAAGAAACATTAATGGCAGTACTGCTTTCACAGTATTCTGTATGATCACATGCAAATTAAAAAGACAGATTTAGTTATATTTTGCTTGAGCAGCATTGATGTCAATAAGGTCTCATTCACCCTAGGCTCTTAATAGAAATCAGAGCAAGCTTCCCATTCTTCGGATTAATTTATTAGAAAATTTCCAATGATTTTTGGTCAGAATATTTTATCTGTCTCATGGGGTCATAAAAAAACTGAAGGAACATCATCAAAAGCATTGTGATATATTTAAAAACTATGCTCGTCACGCTGTCGCCACCGTTCTGTGCAGCCACAGTGCTGGAATAAACAGTAACTGTGGTGGTTAGTATGTTGGGGAAAGAAGGTGGAAAACATCCCATCAAAGTGATTTAACAACTTTGGTCTAAACCATAATTGGAGGATGGTCACAATGAGCCGGAGAGCAAAAAACTTGAACAGGCTGCCGTCCTCTCCGCACCCCCCACCCCTGTCCTAAAAACATACACACAATGCACACAATTTTTGTCCAGAGCATTTTAGCCCACTCTCCCAACTCAACCGAAGCAGCAGCAATAGTCCTTTGACTTTTAGCCTCAGGCTTACAATGTAGGAATAAACACTCAGTTCACCATCAGTGGAAGGCCGTTTTGGAACTCTTGACAAATAAAGATCAAACATTTGCTCATAGAGAGTATTGTCAACAAAGTATATAATCATTTTCAATAGCAGCCTAATATGTAAAACATCAAGAACTGGCAGAATGGTGAATATTATGAAGTTAAATGTCCCCTATTATGATGATCCTTCTTTTAATACATACAAGTAATGTTATAATGTTGGATGTCCATACTCAACCTCTGCTACGTTTCTAAACATAAGATACAGAGGTTTTGCCGTAATCCGAGAATGTGATTTCCTGAACGTGATTTCTTCTCTGAACAGCTCGTCCCGAGATCTTCGCGAGATCTGGGCAAAACCTGACGTCAGGTTGTTGCGTTCAATCAGGACAGACCTGGCCAGAGCCAATCACGGCGCTGGACCTGCCCACTCCAGAATTTATTTTATCAGACACAAACGAGCCCAAATAATATAACGTGTAGATTTATCAGTATGTCTCCCAAAGCTGTTCGTACATCTTTTTTTTTTGGATGCGAAAATAAGCACAACTATTTTCTCTTCCAAAAGACAATGCCACCAGAAATCAGTGGGTAGATTTTTTGTTTGCTGGCGGCAAACAGCCACACTCAAAGGTAACGTTAGCTGTTTGTGCTCGGCATTTCAACAAAGACAGCTTTGTCAATAAAGGATAGTACGACGCTGGATATGCGTGTCAGCTGCTTCTCAAACCTGGAGCAGTTGCATCAATCAAGCACTCGAAGCCACAAGCTGTAAGTAACGATATAACAGCAAATAATCTAGCTAAGTGAAGCTAACGTGTTACGGGTGGCTAGCAGGACTGCTAACGATAGTTAGCACTAACAACTGGCCTCAAATGCAGGCTTTGTAAAATATCTGAAGATAAAGCCTGGATCGGTACCAACTGTTCGTGACTCACAAACGCAGAAGCAGTAAGTTTCACCATTTTGTGTTGCTTTACTGCATAAGCCTACCTACCGTGATAGCCTGTTGAATGTGGCTGTAGCACTGCAGCTAACGTAGCTCAGTTACTGTTGCTAATGTTCGTGTCCTAAATATGCCAGAGTAAATAATATCAAGGAGACATTGAATGATTAGTTTATTGCAGTCTCAGTTACAATCCATTGGCATTTTCAAAGACAAATAAATTTGTTTTTCAGAGTCCGAAAAGGTGTAGGCTGAAGCCAAGGCTTATTGTGCCTACCCTTTTTACATATGTGTTAAGTTACGAACAAACACTTGCAATATCATAAGATGTCATGACACATCAGAAAACAATAAGTAATTCAGACACACATAAAAAAGCGAAATCAAAGAATCAGTAAGTACATATTATTTCGATTATAATTATAATAAAGATCTATATTTATCTATTACCATGGATTTATACATTTTTTTAAATTGACTGATTGAGCTACAGAGTTTTAATTCATTGTCCAATTTGTTCCATAAAGATATCCCTTTAACGGATACACATTTGCTTTTGATGGTAGTTCTTATTTTGGTGTTTTTAAACATACATATACCCCTTAAATTATGATCACTCTTTCTTAACAAGAAAAGTTCCTGGATGCAGTGTGGAAGCAGATTATTGTTACCCTTGTACATTATAATTAAGGAGTTTAGATGAATAATGTCTTGTAGTTTTAAGGTGTATAAGTTAATGAACAGTGGGTTTGCTGGTTCATAATAGTCTTTTTGATTTAAAATTCTTATGGCCTTTTTCTGTACGAGGAAGATCGGATTTATTTTAGTTTTATGCATGTTCCCCCACACCTCCACACAGTGGTTAATGTGTGGAAGCACGAGGGAGCAGTACAGAATATATAGTGAATTTTTGTTTAAGAAATATTTCATTTTATATACACTACCGCTCAAAAGTTTGGGATCACTTGGAAATTTTCTTGTTTTCCATGGAAACACACATAAAATTAGTCTGAATAGGAAACACAGCAAATGAACAGAACATGCTGACATTGTCTGAGTTAGAAATAATGATTTTAATGGAAAATGATGAATATGTACTTCAAACTTTGCCTTCATCAAAAAAACCACCTTCACTGTTGATACTGAAACTGGTGTTTGACGGGAACTATTTAGCGCAGCTGCTAGTTGACAGCCTGTGAGGCGTCTTTGTCCTAAACTACACACTCTTAGATATTTGTCTTCTAGCACAGTTGTGCATCGGGGCCTCCCACTCCTTTTTTATGTCCTTGTTAGTGCCAGTTTGTGCTGCTCTCTGAAGGGAGTAGTTGACAGCATGGTAAGAGATTTTAAGTTTTCAATTTCTCACATTGAATAGCCTTCTTTTCTAAGCACAACAATAGACTGACGGGTCTCTAAACGAAGTTCTTTCTTTCTAGCCATTTTGAGCCTGTAAACAAACAAACAACTGCTGATGCTTCAGGTACTAAACCAACCTCAAGAATGCCATGCTCCCTTTTGCGCTCCCTTATTAGTTCAACGGTTTTCAGCTGTGCAACACATTTGCAGAAGGGTTTTCTAATAATCAATTAGCCTTATAAAATGCTTAACTTGGATTAGCACCCATACCAGGAGATTGATGCAGAGGACTGACAGTTGCTGATAATAGGCCTCTATGCAAAAATGTAGATCATTCTTTGAAAATCATCTGATTAATTTTAATCGTTTGTGAAATGGATAAAAATGTTTGTGAAATGGAAAAAAAATGTTTGTGAAATGCATGAAAATGTATTTTTCTTTGGAAAACAAAGAAATTTGCAAGTGATCCCAAACTTTTGAGCGGTAGTGTATTATGGCAATTGCTTTGGATATTTTTGTTTGCAAGATATTTATGTGTGGTTTCCAGTTAAGTTTATGATCAACTGTAATACCCATTCAACAGAAGGTGTGTGAACATAAACCTCATTTGAAGCTGACTTTTTATACTTGTTTGTAATTTAAATGCTTGGTACAACTGTTCACGGAACGGAACTTATTGTCTGTAAAACCTGTATTACAGGGTAATGTTTCTCTCTGTTGTTATGATGACTGCTCGTTTACTACCGCATGTTAGTTACCGCGTTCTGTGCTACTTAAAAAAATGTTCCTGGTTAATTTATATGCAGTAATTCAGATTGGTATGCTTGTGCTACTTTGGTTAGCATCAAGTAGTAGTTTCATTATAACGTTACCTGACTGTAGCCGCTACAGTTGAAGCTAACCGGGGAGGTGTTTGTGCCTGTCTGCAAAGTTGGGCTGATAAGGCTGCAGTTGGACCAGATGTATGCTTTGCAGAGCTTAGGTTATGTGTTTGGGTTTGTTTACTGCTGCTCTGAAAAGATCATTTTACTTATCCATGACCGGGGTCAGCCGGGTACTTTGCCGTAGTGTGGGCTAGCTCTCTGATCCTACCGCGGTGAAAGCAATCGCGAAACGCACTATTACGTGCCCGATATAACAAACGATTCCTCTGCATTGCTGTGGCGGAATTTAATCCACCTTTGAAAATTGTTCTGGCTAATAAAAAGCCGAAAAAGAAGTGGAGGTTGGATTCGGATTTCCGGTAGAAGACCGATTCACTGGCTCCACATAAGCAACGTTTACACCATTTGTGTGTTTTTGCTGCAAACTCATTTAGTAGCTTGGTGTCGAAATTGTGTTTCGGGTCACACTTTAGATGAATTGTTGCTCATAAAGGCTTTATACAGCATGTACAATGCCTTCATAAATGAGACATAATGTCTTCATAAATCATACATAAGCAAATGTCATGCTTTGTAAAGGGTGAGATAACATATCCTTATTCAGCATGTGATGCCAGATGTCATATACCTGACAATGTCACTTAGATAGTGGCTAAATACTATAAAGCTAAGTAACATTGTCATTGTCACATCTGGCATCACATGCTGAATAGGGATGTGTTATTTCACCCTTTACAAAGCGTGACATTTGCTTATGTATGATTTATAAAGACATAATATCTCATTTATGAAGGCATTATACATGCTGTATAAAGCCTTTATGAGCAACACTTCATCTAAAGTGTGACCGCGTTTCATTTTGGTAGAATGGTTAACAAGAGCTTTCAGCAAAGTTTCCTCCGGATAGCTAAGTGGGTATATAACATGACTATATGACAGTAACATCTTGGTTTCCTCGTTTTTTGGGTCTGCACCCTCCCACGGAATCGAAGCAGCCAGGCAGCCAATCAGAGCAGCGCCTCATTAGCATAGCCTCCCCGCCTACTCTTAACAGCTCGTGTTTCAGGCCGGTGCAGACGGGGTGAGAGAAGAGGTCTCACTAGGCCTGGATGTGTGTGTTTTTTTTTTTTTTGTAACTGAATTCTTAACATTATTTGAGGAGTCTTCTTGCAAAAACTTCTAAGTCAAGTTGGTCCATTTTTTTAGAAAAATCTGATTTTTTGGTAGGCATAGAAATTATCTTCCATAGATACCAATTTTCACTATACTGAAACTATTAGCCTTGCAGACATAATCCATGAGGAAATTCATTATTTTTTTAAGAAATGACTTTGATTTTTCAACACAAAGTTTTGACTTAGCAGGTTTTGAAAGTGGAGTGGAAATTTAGCAGGTTTTGACAGTGTTTAAACCAGCCCCGTTGCTCAATAGGTGAAGGTATTTGACTCAGGACCCACTCTAGATGCAACTATATGCTACAGACAGCACATTGGTTGAATAGCTGCTATGACAATGACAACATAAACATGAGTCCATGGGTTCAAATCCCCCTTTTATGGTATCACTATCATCACACTTTTCTTACCTGCCCAAACCAGTTAGAGTGAGAGAAAGCAAAAGCTGAACAGGCTATAAAAGCTTGACTGTGATTAGTTCCTTCTCGCGAATGATCACGTTTCCTCATTGGCTGATGACCTGGCAGAATTTGAGTTTCGCTTTTTCCATTACAATTTCTAACATAATTTAGCAGGTTTTGAAAGTGGACCTATCAGTGGGACATGCACAGGTGCCTGAAAGAGAGGCTAAGGGAGATAACTCATTTATTTTTAAAACTTGACTTAGCAGGTTTTGCAAGTCGACTCCTCATTTTAAAGACCCATTGGACATATTTTAAACGACTAAATACAGCATAATATGGGGCCTTTAAGTAGCTGCCAAAATTCTTTGTAAATGTAAAGTGGGATTCACATATGTATTTAGAGACATGTAAATCCTAAAGTTGGATTTCACACGTATTCAGAATTTTGCATATATTTCGTAAACTTTCAAAACAAATGTCCGGCAAAACAGTTTTAATTTTAATTTTCACCAATAACATTCACTTTTTGTTCGCAGCAATCTGATCTTCGTTGGTATTTTCCCACGTCTCCCAACCACCCCCCCAACACTACAACATACACAAACAGGATTTTTTTTTTTTTTTTTTTTTTTTGTGTGCTTGTGAAATAACCAAATGACCACAACCATAAGTAAGAACTGCATATCAAGCATGAACCATACAGAGAGAAGAAACCCAAAAGCTTTCCTTCCCTCTGCAAGCCTCCTGTTTTAAAAAATAAAAGTGCCGAAAAATAAACAAAACTAAATCTTTTTCTGTCCATATCAAGAGAATTGACACGGTCAAAAAGATAATAATACAATAAGAAATAAAAGTGCCTGAGAGATGTCATTAGCAGAAGCCATGCTGGTAGATCATGTCATTTTGAAAATTAGACGTATGTGGCGCGCAACAATGCCTAGTATTTTTTGTAATTGAAATGACTCTCGTTGTCATCAATGGGCCTATTGAACGCACAAAAAAACATTCCCCACAAAGTTACAACAGCACTATTCTGCCTGGTTAATGCAACACAGGCTGGATATTTTGATCTGTGCTGCTTGGACCAAATTCTGACCTCCTATCTTCATATCACAGTAGAAATTGAGATTTTTCAGGCAAGATAGCACTTTTTGACTTTTCCAATTGACTAGTTTTGGTGAGCGCAAGCCCACTCTTGCCTCAGCTTTCTTTTCTCCGCTGAAAGTGTTGAATACCTGTGTTTTGTACCGTGAAAGCTATCTCCTTGATGTGTTGCACACTCAGAGATGCCCTCCTTGCAAATCCACTCTAAGGTTTGATGTGTTTGCAACCCTCTGCTCAGAATTTTTTTGAACAGCTGCTCTCTGAGCATTCATTGCCTTTTTGTTCCCTTGAATGGGTGTCCATTCCCTTCTGACCTCTCTTATTAACTAGGTGTTTTCACAAATAGAACTGTCTCTCCCCGTATTTTTTTTTTTTTGTCCACCACACCATTTACCACGGCACTCTCTGTACACTATACAGTCTGTAGCGCATGAAAATCCTAGGAGGGAAGTTTTTTGAAACATGTTTAAACCATCTTCACCAGGCTACGTCACACCAGCATAGGTTCTCTGGGTCAAAGTTGCTTTCATCACATTGACCATTTGCTGTTTTATCCAAAAACAACTAAATTGCTTATAGTCTGTGGCTCATTTCTATGTATCCCTTTCTGAAAAATAGTTTGGGGGAAATGGTTTACAAATGCTAAAAGCATAAATAAATGTAAACACTTACCTCTTTGTAAATGCTGTTATTTCTCTCAAAGTCCCCAGCCCTTCTTAGGAATACATGAGCATAGTCATGCTAAAAGAAAACAAATTTAATTGTAACAATGCTGCCATAGTTTCTATAGTACATAAATGCATACGGAAAACATATATGTGTTCCATAAAACATAATTAAGGAAATGTGTTTAATTTACAAACAACACTGTAACAGCCCAAGGGACTAGTAGAGTGGTCTACAGACAGAATCAGCTCCAGGCATAAACAATATGAGCCATCGTCCTTACGGGGCACACAAAACAAGGAAAAGAAATGGGGACAGAAATTGGAAAATTGATCTACCCCCTTCCCCATCTGCACATCAGCTGTGCTATTGCGCTACACAGTGACAAAGCAGCTCAACTGCTGGACTGTATGGAGACAGTATGAAGCAGATGGAACACTTCAGAGCACAGCTTTCTCTGCCAGTCTCCATTCTCCAAGACTGGTGGAATTCATGGCTATTTGCCAACCTTACAACGGGAAAGAATAAAAATTCACAAAAAATCTTATCTCAGCACCAAGAGCACTTCTATGTGGTGCTAAAAGTTCCTAAATGAGAGTTGTTTCTTAAAGATGATTCACAATGTTGCAAAGAGCAACTCTAACAGGACTTTCAGCAAACTTCAACATTAAGAGTGGGGGGGGTGCAGTTGACCTCGTCCCTAAGGACCATGCTGTGTTTAATGAACATGTTCATACACTATGTGCGCAATTGTTGGTTGTTGGTTAGTAACTCTGTTACTAACAAACCCCTGCCAAATCCATTCATTTATTGCAAGAGATGTCTGCAATACCGGGATACGCATGAATTACATTGCTGAATGTACAAATATTTTTCTCTAAACGTTTGGCTTGGCCAACAACAAACACAATTGTTCTGCAAAGTAAAATTATTGATATTGAAATATAAGGAGGAAGATGCCGTTGCATGAGATTTCTCCAACTCACATGACAACAAGCCCTCACTTTTACTCTACGCAGTCGCACCACCAGTCACACTTTGCCTATGCCACTGGAGAATAATGGAGTCAGTGTACTATCGCTCGTATAACTACATGCACCTGGTCAACCAGGAGTGGCTACTAGAGTGTGATGAGATTAACAAATTTTGACTGGCTTAACCCCTATTACCGCCGCCGAGACTGAGCCGATTGTAACCTCACCAATATGGACCTCCAGCCATAGCCAGTTATAACATGGCTCAAAGTTGAACACCTGACCACAGGGCTCCCAGAAGAATGTCTTCGCTGCTTGGAGGCCCAGCCCATTAATTCATTTTCATGTGGTAATTTATCATCATCATTATTATAATGCCCTCGCGATTGAGGCAATATCAATTAAAAAGTTCAATATCATTATATTCTTCATAAATGTTTACCCGACAGCGAAGCTGGCCATTCGAAGTCCTCTTGGCAACTCTGAGCGACTCTCAGACTTAGGAGCTACATTTAGCTCTACAAATCTTTTTAAATGACTCTTAATGAACAAAATTAGGCTTTATAACGTTAGGAGTGGCACGCCTACTTTTAATCCTAAATTAGTTAGGAGCTACTTTTAGGCATGAGATCCTTTGTTAATATGACCCCTGTTTTTTGAATGCTCAAAAAGGTACCACACTGGTTATTTAAATGGTTATTTAAATGTTGATATTGACAGATTGTCTTTTACAATGCACTCAGGCAATGTCTGGTGGAAGGACCTCGTTGAATGTATCACATTTACTGTTTTGGCCAGAAGCAGAGCTCATTAAAATTGACAGCCAAACAATATGCTCTGCAATAAACAATGATTTTAAAGGATTGCTTTGTGCACATTTTCCCAAGATTAAAATGCAACATTGTACCCTAAAACAGTACAATATAAGTACAGCATTCCACTCAGATTTGCATAGAATGTTTTGTGATGTCTTATATGATTCAGGTGACAAGAATAGCACAGAGAGAATTAGAATAAAAAAAAAATGTTCCTATGTACACAATAGCCAACTTGGAAACCATATGAACATGTGCCAGTTCTGAAGCTTTGTAACAAAGAATTTCCAAATAAAAACTAAAATCTAAACAAGCTGACATAGTCATCCATATGCCCGCAACCAAAAGGGAGTTTCAGCCCGGATAGGAATACAATGCATCGCGAGATGGCTGAACATGACAAGTGGCGACGGACAAACAGATATTTGACCGTGTGACCTAGTTTTAGTTCATGACACACCTTTAGGTTATGATGTGTTCACCTGTCAAGTTTGAAAACAATCGGCCAAATAATAAGAGAGTTCCATCCTGGAAAGGAACATATGACAGAATATCACTGGAAATCTCAACAAATGACAACAGAAAGATGGACATTTGACCTAGTGACCTACTTTTCAGCATGATACATTGTGATGTCATAATGTATCTGCCTGTGAAGTTTCGTTGAAATTGGATCTTGAGTTATGGTTCTGGACGGATGCACAGATGGACGTATGGAGCTCATTTAAAAACCCCCGTAGCACCGCTGATGCGGGGGATAAAGCAGGCGTCACACTGTCCCGAAATTGACACCAGATGGACGTACGATAAAGGAAATGTTCAAATTCGGATCTGATCGTAAAAACATTGGGCCATTCGTGAGGGCATCTTAAGCCATCGTATGACCCCCTGTTGAGTTTCTCAAGCTCCGGCAGCAACTTCGTGAGCGGTGGCAAAATCTTTGGCATGCCAAATTGCCTGAAGACCTTGCGAAGGTTCTTTTTCGTGTTGAATTCGTGTGTCCATTTTGCCCTAGTAAGGCCATCATGAGAGCATCTTGTCAAATCATGTCATCTTCGTCTTTACTTTGTGTGATCATCGGTGCCATAGGGCATTTTTCGCCTCACGAAGACAATACGAAGGAAACAAGAAGCTGCCCGATTGTCTGAGGAAGGCAACACGACTACGTGTAGCCATCGTATTATAGTACGATGACATCGAGATGGGACCACGGTGTCGGCGAAGACAGCTGAATTTGAGTAGCTCAAGCGTTTCACATGTGTCATGGTAACGTGGACATATAAAAGGCCAGCCTCAGAGCATCTTCCTCAGTCAGTCCTGAGCAACTCTATAGAGCAGGCACAACGTATATTATATATGTATGGGATAATGTATAGTGAGCCGGTGATTGTTGAAAAATAACTCCCAACGGGGGAATAGAACCCCGACACGCAGCTCACTATACATTATCCCGCTTAGAATATGGCTAAAACATTTAAAATATAAAAATATTAATATTACTAGCAACGGACAGCAGCGCAGCGGTCATACCTCTGGAAATAAACACCGCAGAATTTTGGCGATTGATCAATCAGAATCGAGCATTTAAGAGTGCCATGTTCTAAATATATATAAATAAGGCAAAACGTATTCATGAAACTGATAACTGATAATGAACTGGTTGCTTTTAACGTCATACTTTTTAAATCTTAACATTTCTTGTTCATAACAAAACAATAGTTTAATCTGTCGTAAATTTACTATATTACTCTGTAGTAAATATGCACGCCATCGTGTGGCCTTCGTGTGTCCTGCGGGTAAACTACTTAAAAAAAATTCACATCTTTTTGTTGCCTTCGTGCGTGGTTCGGGTGCCATCGTGCGACCTTCTGTAGGCATCGTACTTGCTTCGGCTGTAGATTGGCTTTTGACCAAGTTCGGGGCCATCGCGCGAAATTCAGTATTCGTATGACCATCTGGTGTCAATTTCGGGACAGTGTGACGCCTGCTTAATGAAAAGAGCCAAGCCTAACTTTCACTAACTTCAAACATTTACCTCACGTTCACCTTGCTGATACAAGATCAAAGTAAAATGGTTTCAGCGTCAATATAATGCTCCAGTAAAGAAAAAAAAAATAATAAAAGGTTTTGGTATCATTATTATTATTATTATTATTATTATTATTACTGTGTATTCAAACTGCAACTTTTTTTTCCAACAGGCAGTGTATTGTTATTAATCATGTTCATTCTCACAGGAGCCATGAAAGGAACACAGTGAAAAGAAATCTCACTGGGTTGCGCCCGAGCATTGGAATCCATGAAGGCAATGCAGTGGGAAGACAATGCATTTTCCTTCAACAAGTAGATACAATGCCAGATGAGGAGTGAAGGACTGCCCTCCTGTCAATGTCAATAACACTTTAACAAATGAGGATATTTGTTCTTTTGATTTGGCATGATGTATTCATATCTCCTGTTTTTTTAAAAAAAAAAAGATTTTGACAATGTCTCTCCATTCTGTGAGACATAGCACTCCACTTTATTTGAAAACTATTGTTGTCTTTTCTATTTTATCAATTAATTTCATTTAAAATATTGATAACAGATTTTATTGTTTGAAGACAGAAAGAAGAACAAATACTTTCATTTCATATACGTTGGATTGCTAAAGACGAGTTGCAATATGGGTTCATATCTAAAAGCTGTCATAAAGGCACAGCTTGTCATATGGTGAGCGTTGTGTGATGACAGCCTTGAACATATTGGATAGGTGGGTGGTTTATTAGCCATATAACTTAACACTCCATGACCTGTGCAGCGTTTAAAGGGGACCCCCACAATAAGAGAACATGCTCTATTGTATTATGGGACAGCATAGCAGTTTTATGAACAATA
Organism: Gymnothorax javanicus; assembly: GCA_029692085.1. Classification (NCBI taxonomy): domain Eukaryota; kingdom Metazoa; phylum Chordata; class Actinopteri; order Anguilliformes; family Muraenidae; genus Gymnothorax; species Gymnothorax javanicus. The sequence goes on along the minus strand of CM056202.1, from coordinate 43,806,373 downwards.
ACATAAAAATTAGTTAGACTTAGACTCGGTGCCCCCCATTCAGCTCTGCGTATTGGGCGAAAACATACATAAGAATAAAAACAGCAAATCCAGGTGTTTTGGGATGCTATGGAATAGTTTTTTCATTATGATGCAAACATTACAATGTCTGGACAGTTTGCTTTTTTCGATTTTTTGAAAATGTGAAGCCGAAACAGCAAAGCCATGGAAAAAAATTGTCCTGCATTGTTCCGACAACTGAGTATGCTGCAGTGCCACAAAAAGCAAACATTTATAAGTCTGTTCTGTTTTACGATACAGTCTCTTTTTAATGAGTTCATTTGCATAATGTCTGCATGATTTCATTTTCATGCTTAAGTAAACAAAGTCAAAATACTGTAAGTTATCCCTCAAGAATATTTTTGAAGCATAGTACTCACAGCCAACTAGATATCAACATAGCGCTCAATACAGTGCTTAATTACGAAATCTGTGTGGTAAAACCCTTAGTCAAACTGCCCAGTGCAATCATACTACAAATTGTGTAAGCACATTTGACATTTTGTGAGGATGTCAAACCCATGATAAAATATGAGCTGCACTTACGGTGGGTGGTTGAATGAATAGCACTAAACTTGTACAGAGATCCTGCTGACTTTAATTAGGACAGAGAGAGTACATAGGTTTAGCACTCATCTTGGGTGTTATGATTGGAATTACAATAGGGATTCAGCAGTACGTAGGCATAGTGGGTAGCATTGCCGCCCACAGCCAAAAAGTTGTGGGTTTGAAATCCTGCCCGGGACCTTTCTGTATGGAGTTTACATGTTCTTCCTGAGTTTGACTTGGTTTTCTCTGGGTCTCCGGTTTCATCCCACAGTCCAAAAACATGCATGGTAGGCTAACTGAAGATTCTCCACTGCCCATAGGTATGAGTACAATGTCAACATAGCAAATTCCACTCTCCAAAAGGTAGTTATTATTTGAAGACCACAATGGAAAAATGTGTCACATTTTCACGTTGTGGAGAAATGATGAATTAACCCTTTCATTACCATTGTCGCATTTCCGCGACAGCGCTGATCCCGCGTCACTTATTATTGTCGCTATTTTGCGTCTAGAGAAAGTCCCTTACAAAAACTGTCAAAGCTCCGCAACAAAACACCCTTTTGGACGAGTCTGGTATCGCACAACACGTCAGTGATGTCATCAGGCTTCCCGTAGTTCCCAATCCTCCGGTTTTTGCACAGTTTTATTTTATTTTATACAGGTTCTTGCAGGTAGTGCGTGCTGCAGCACGTGTATCTCCGTTTGTACATCCACATGCAAAATCATGCTGCGATAGCAGAAGAATTTACGGTAAGCAAGGGTTGTCTTATTCCCAGTAAGCGGTAGTGAAATGGTTAAAAATTCTAAACGATCTTAGAAACAAAGCACTGAAAAAAATATGCAAAAAATATAAAATATATAAAATACATTAATTATAATTATATATAGTTATATATTTTAAATATTATAATAACATATAATATATACAATATTCAAAAATGCAAAATTTGGACTCTGATCATTTTTCGTTTGTGGTCTTCATTTGTAACATGTCTGAAATCATGAGATATTGCAATATGTGCCAGCAGTGAATGGCTGTGGTACTGTACCATAATTCTCCACTTTCAAGACACTCTGAGGTGGTAAAAAAAAATCAGTTGTGTTTGCGTTACAGTATATCTCAGTAAAAAATACAAGCAGCTCTTGGACCAAAACCAAACGACCGAAGACACAGAGGATTCAAGGTTATTAACTTCTGTGGTAAATAAACAGAAAACAGAAGCTTGGAGAACCTGCAGGGAATTGCTTCTATTTTACAGACAGCAATATCACCAAAAACAGGGCAAACTTAAAAACCGTGGTCAGGCAGTAACCCAAAAGCTGTGTGCAACACAGACTCACTGCCAAGAAGGCTTCAACATCTTTCTTTTTGGGGCATGCAATGACATGGACATGGAACAGCTGTAAATCTAAGTATCCTTGCAGTTACATCTGAGATTTACATAAATAGCAGACCTATCAAGAAATGAAGCTCTCTCTTGAGAAATTACGCTTTGCATCTTATTAAGAAAACTCATTAAGCATATACTATATTTTCCCATTCGCAGATTAAGATGATATATTTTGTGTGTGTGTGTGTATACAACCCCGACACCAAAAAAGTTGGGGCAGTGCACAAAATTAAAGGAAAAATGGAAATACATGTTTCAAAATCTAACCTGTATTCAATTGAAAATAGTACACAGAAGAGATAACGTTTTTACTAATCAATTTTAATGGGTTTTTTTTTTTTTTTTTTGTCAATATACATTTATTCTATGTGTGATGCCCGCAGCGCACTCCAAAAGAGTTGAGGCAGGGACATGTTTAACACTGGGTTACATCAGTGTGCCACAAAAATCACTATTCTGAGTGTAGCTCCTTTTAGTCCTGCTGAAGTAAGCATGGATGCTTTTATGGATGCTTATTTTATAGCCAATGATGATAGAACATCCTGCTAACCATTAACCTGGTACCCTATGCAAAGTTCTGATCGGGAATTCTTGAGGCATTTCTCAACCTTCCCAGAGCTGTATTACCCGTCTCAATTTTTTCTGGAATGTGTAGCAGGCATCAACATTGACATACAGTATGCTTACACAAAGCAATAAAGTTGACAAGGTAAAATGTTTATAATCATTAATTTGTACTGTTTTCATTTGAATATACAGTAAGCGCCATAACTCATTGGACAGTGACACACTTAAACTCCGCCAGGAGGTTATGTTTTTGCTTCCATTTGTTACCTCTGCCAAGGAGGTTATGTTTTTGGCTCTGTTTGTTTATTTATTTGCTTGTCTGTCTGTTAGCAGGGTATCTCAAAAATGGTTGCATAGATTTTAACTAAACTTTGCAGGATGTTAAAGTAGCACAAGAGGAACAAGTGATTAAATTTTGGCATATCTAGGCCAAAGTGCAGCTGAGCTTTAGGCCAGAGTTCAAATCCAGCTATGCAGGCGGAGGTATGGGCTCTTGCGAGTCCAGCCCTAGTTTTTATTTTGGTCCTGTGAGTCCTGTCAATCATGGTATCTTCATGTAATTGAACATACAGTAGTGTGCAGTGATGATTGTACACATTATACACAACCAAGTACTATTCAAGTATTTCTTAATCAGTGGTGAACTGTGAACACTACAGCTGGGCCTTCACCTCAGCCATCACCACCGAGAAAAGACGTCATCACGGAAAAAAGCAACATTACGATAAATTGAAAGGGTTTAGTTATTTTGAGGATTTGTACTTTACTTGAGCTTTTTTTTTTAACCAGGACTTTTACTTTGACTTTTACTTTACTACATTTAAAACATAAAACATATACTTCGTTACTTTGACACTGGCCACTTCGTTACAAATTAAAATATGAATATAATTAATCATTTAAGGATTATTAGGATTTGGCGTGTTTGAGAAGAACAACGGTGCTCGGCAGGATATCTTTGTGCAGGTGTGTTCGCCAGCGGACATGGAGCTGCAAATTTATGTACACAGTTACAATATTCTATCACTAGATGGCACCCCCGGATCAGTTAATGAATATTCACAAGCAAGTCGAGCTCGGTTTAGAATATGGACGAGTTCACTCCAATCCCTGTTTTTCAGGAATTGCCTGAATTTAATTCCTCAGCTATGCCTGATGTGCAAACTGCTCAAAATACTTGCCCATATTATCCATCTTGCAGTTTAAAAAAATTATCTCTTGCTAGAGAAACAATTGTTGTCCTCTGTAGCAACCACTTCAGCTACAGTGAGTCAATGGTATCCGAATTAGTAGTAAAGAAAAATCAGTTTTCGAAGCAAAAATTCAACATGGTATTGATCCTATGCCATTCTGCTATTAATTATAGTCAATTATCCACTAGTAAACTCAAAGAAGAAGAAGTATATAAAGCAGAGACTGCCTGTTTGTTTTTTGAATACTTTCATTCACTTGAAAGTTGATTAAAGAGAACAAGGAGAGGACAATGTGTGGTTGTTTTGCTTCTTTCTATGCATACTATGAAAATTTCTTTGTACTTGTACTTGCACTTTTGATATTTAAGTATATTTTTTCACAAGATACTTTTGGTACTTAAGTACATTTAATGTGAGCTACTTCAAGACTTTTACTCAAGTAATTTTCTTATGGGTGACTTCAACTTTAACCAAAGTAACTTTCAGTTATGGTATTTCTGATTTTCCTTAGATTTTTTTTTTTTTGAGTACTTTATACACCTCTGGCGCTTATTTACAGCCCGTCATCCACGGATAGCGCTGAAAATTTTCCGTCTTGAAATGCCTTTCCACTTTCTTAACCTTTCCTTTTAATTCCAGTTCTGGAATTGGTCTTCCGTTTTTTATTATTTGATGTTTTTCTGTGAAAGGCCGCCTTGAAAAAGGTGATGGTATCAAGCTAGCCACAACGTCGCTCTCGTCTTCCACCATTTAACTCTGTCTCTCACCCGCTCTCACCACTCTGCCAACATTACGATGTTCGGACTTCACGAAGGCCTACGATCTTTTGTTTTTGTCCCGCCCACTTAAAATCAAACCGTGATTGGTCAATTTGCCCCTCACTCTCCAAACCAAGACACATAGCTTTATGCATAGCTTGGCCTTCCCCCGGATTCATGAAGTCCTAACCAATTAAAGAGCCAGCCGACCGGGTCTTGATAGAGACAGGCGATTCTGATTGGATAACATGTTTTCAGGACAGTAACCCTTTCATTGCTGATGTGAACTACAGTAAGCTTAACTTTAGAACATATATGAGAGAAAATGTATTAAATGTATTGTATTAAATTAAAAGAGATAGAAATTTAAAAAAATAATAATTATTTTTTATTTAATACTCCTATTTTTTGTCCAGATTTTTTTAGGCCTTCTCTGAAGGCGTGGAAGGCCCTGAGGCTTCCCCTCTGATTTCTTTCATGTAATATTTGATCATATAGATAAAAATTAGTAAACAGATGACAATATATAGTAAAAACAAAAATAATATTGTCATTTTTAGAGAAAAAGTCAAGATTAGGTGTGGCCACCCTTTGCTTTGATTATAGCACTTAATCTTTCAGGCATGGTTTTCACTTTTTTTTCATTTCCTCACTTGCTAAACCTTTCCATATGGTTTGAAGTTCATTCCAAAGAGATTTTTTCAACATTACAACAGACTTGCTCAATCAGATTAAGGTCTAGATTTTGAGCAGGTCAAGTCATAACTTTTATGCCACCAGATATTTCTTTCTGACTGAGATAATTCTTGCACTCCTTGGAAGTGTGTTTAGGGTCATTATGTTGTTGAAAATAGAACCCCCGACTGATAAGTCTCTTTCTAGATGACAATGCATGCCTCACAAGGTTGCTGTGATACTTCTTTTAATCCAGGATTCCCTCAATTTTTGTGAGCTCACTGGCCCCTTTTGAGCAGACTGAACCCCAAACCATAATATTACGACCTCCTTGTTGTACTGAAGGGTTTTAAACAGTCATTTTTGAAACTTTATTTAAGTCTACGGCGCACACAAGTTCTAAGTTTGAGTGAGAATACTTCTAATTTTGATTCATCAGTCCAAATGACTTGCTCCCAGTCCATTCATGTCCAATATTTGAAGTTCTTAGCGAACTCAAGTCTTTTTTTGATGTTGCCAGCTCTTGGCAGCAATACAACCAAGCAGACCATTTTCATAAAGGTGCCTGGAAATAGTAGATCATGATACTTTCATCTCTTCACTTCTTATGCTATTACTATCCTCAGGGGGTTGTCATGCAGTCAACTGCCAATTTTTTTTTTTTTTTTTTTTTTTTTACTTTTCATACACAGATAACAAACATCAGAGGCATTTAACTTCCATTTTGCACCTCTATTGCCTCTAGTTTTCAGCCAACCGGTCTCTTTGTCCCACTTGATGGTGTTTCTTACAGTGCCATGGCAGTATTTAACATCTTCAGCATCATGTAAGGCCACAATGTGGTTACAAACGATCTCAGAGAGCTCCTTTTGTCATGCCATCATGTTCAACACTGTGACACTGCTCAAAGTTCATATCACCTTACATACTGGAACAACTGATCATCAGTGGTAATTTTACAGAAAAATATTGCCTCAAACCAGGTTGAACAAATACTGTATTTTAGCACCAATGATCATGGAATGAGCCTTCAAACATGTATCCAGGCTGTGCAAGAGTCAAAAAAAAAAAAAAAAATTGTGACACATTTCAATTGTTATGAAAAATTAATGTTTTCAGTGTTTTATCCATATTTACCCATATTTTTACCTCAATAAACTTGTGGGAATGATTTTTTTTTTGTTCTCATTACCTGCAATAGTATTTTACAATACATTCTTACCACAAAATTATAGAGAAGTAATATATTAGGACCACTTTTAGACAAAAGTGGTGGTGGTGCAAAAAGTCCCTGAGACAAGCAGGAGCTGAAGATGGCTGCAGTAAAGGCTAAACAGAGCATCATTAAGGAACAAACCCAGCATCTTGTGATGTCTCCGCATGTCTATGCAGACAATGCATGCAAAGGATACACAACCAAATATTAGAAATGATTACATTATAATACATTATGTTAAACAGTCAAATATTTTTAACATATACCCATAAATGGGGGGAGGGACTATGCCCAAATCATGTTAATGCATGAGGCTCTGCAGCCTCATTGCAAGAGTACAGAATCAAGACTTTAGATGAAGTGTTGCTCATAAAGGCTCTATACAGCATGTACACTGCCTTCATAAGTAAGACATAATGTCTTCATAAATCATACATAAGCAAATTTCTGCTTTGTAAAGGGTAAAATAACACATCCATATTCAGCATGTTATGCCAGATGTGATATAACTGACAATGTCGCTAAGCTAGTGGCTAAATGCTATAAAGGGTGACATAAAACCTACTTATGTATGAATCCAGGCTTTTTCATGGAGGCTTTATGAATCATACATTATGCTATTGACCGTGAAGAACCAGAATAGACTGAAAGGTACAACAGCGTACAGTAAAATAGCAGGCACCGCCTTGAAAGACCTCCCTAGCTTGCACAAGGTGAGGTCCTTGGATAAGGCAAAGTCTATTTTGGCTGATCCCAATCTGCCCCTGGATGGTGAGGTCACATTGTTCCCATCTCACTGCAGATTTGCCATACCAAGATATAGGACAAACAAATGCAAAAAAATCATTTGTCCCTGCTGTCGCTATCCTTTGAAATTCATGTGTTTAATGTTTTTATTATTATTTATCTTTTTTGTATTGTCCATCGTCTTTGTGGTTGATATTTTTATCTAGTGGCAGTGCAACAAATAGCCTTTTAAACCTGTATGTGCAATACTTTAATGATTATTAATCTTTTTTTGTGTATTCCCCACCCTTGTTGTTGTGATTGTTGTTTTTATCTGCTGGCTGTACAACAAATAGCCCCTCGGGGATAATAAAGAAACCTTGAACCTTGAACCTTGAATATGCACTTTTTTCATGCCCTGCCCTTCAGGAAAGCTATAGTAGGGTCTCCCTGTCAGGGATCCACAAATCATAAAGTTATTATTATTTTTTTCCCAAAAGATAATTAAAACAGATGCCTATTAATTAGTTCCTGACTGGAAACAAATGAGTGAAGTGATTATACCACTATTTATATTGTTTAGGGTACATCTAGTAAGACAGGCAAACAAATGCATTTTGTCATGAACAGCTGTGTAGCCATTAAGGAAGGGTTTGGGGGATGCGGATGTGGGTGTATGGGGGGGTGGATAAGAAGCACAGCTAAACAATGGAGCTGCTAATTAGTGGGAGAATGATCCATCCCATCCTTCTCTGCATCCTCTGCAAATAAGCCACTTAAAATGGGAAATCAATTTACACATAGATTCATCTTGCTTTATATTTTGTTGGGAAACGTCATACTCGTGAAGTAACACATGCAGTGAATTCCCCTCAGTAAAGGTTGTCACTGAAACTGTCCAGTGGTCAAGTCACACTAGTTTGAAGTACTATTGTTTTTGTTTCTGTTCATTTTCTTTTTTTATTATTATTCCTAGAACAATGCTCCCTTCAGACGCTGCAGCATTTTTTTGTTGAGCCTCCACTGAGACTTTCTCCTGTACCCCAGGGTGTACCCTACATGCCCATCTACCTCTCTCAATTTCAATCGGCCCCACCCCTTAGGGTAGATGTCTAAGCAGTACAAAAATGTAAGTCCTCATTTCTAAGTCTTGGACATCAAAACACAGAGACCGTATGCACTGTTTGAACTGTGTACACCGCGCCAAGCGCAAGAGGACATGGACAAATAATGAGCTGGCTACATAGGTACTTCATTAGCATGCTAATACCAAATAGCGAATCAGCAATATATTAGAATTGAAGGGTCCCCCTCTTGTGTTTGGCAGCCGCATCACGTAGGACACAAAAAACACATAAACCCCTCTCCAATTATAGTAGTATGATTATTATTACTTTGCAATAAAAGTCTGTGACAAATCATAGAGCCGTACATCTACTGCTAAATAAATTTGGCAAACTAATAGCCAGCACATGCCAAAATCCATACACTAATTAAATGGGTTCCGCCTCAAGCACTCTAGCACCACATTTCTGATCATAACTTTTTAACCGCGCGCCGAAAATTCATAAACTTGATATCCTTACAATCCTTAACTCAAGCTAAATCCAGCAGATTAAAATTTTATCAATTAGCTGATTTTTTTTTTTTTTTGCTTTATGTCCTCCTGCAGATTTTGTTCAATCTTCACCAAATTTGGCTCAGATGATCTTCAGACTACACCTCACAAATGTTAAAACTTGTGGGAATAAGCATTGTACCCCAGTCACAAATACGAAGACGGTCTGACAGCAGTAAGAAAAGACTGCTGCCACCGGATTATAATACGTTGCCCTACTGACTGATAAGATTACTTTTAAGTTGAGTCTAACTTCATGTCATCACAACCAGTCGTCTTATTATAAACTCAGTCCCTGATCTCACCTAGAATCATATTGTGAGCCATGACCATTTCCAGCAGAATCATCACAGTCGTCCAAGTTCTCTTAACCTTACAGCCCATAGCCAGGGAGCAGTCATTTACTCCTCCAGCTCTTTCACTGCCACATTTCTCCTCCATCCTCCTCAGAGACCCTCTCCTGTGCATAGTCGAATCAAGCTGCACAGATCTCATTCTTGGTTTTAATAAAATCAATGGTTTTATGTGTGTGTGCGTGTGTGTGTGTGTGTGCGTGCGTACGCATGTGTGTGTCTGAGAATGCCCAAAACTGCACCTCAGCATCTATGAGCAACACATGTAGTAATTTTTTATTCCCAAAAAGTGTGACTAAAATTGAATCAAATGGTAACACTGGTGGATCACCACAGCCAGTTATCATATGATTAGCTACTACTGGGCAAATCTATATCACAGCAGCCACTGCACATTTCTGTGATTTTGGAATAACGTTCTAAGATATTAACCATGACCTTTGAATAAACAATAAGCGTTGTCACTACACCACCAAACAAGCTTACACAATCGCATAGGGATAAATCTTCTGGATTTTGAGCAGAATAAAAAATATTGGACACCATATCAAATTCTCATATTCCACTTCTGTCTTCTGGGGGATAGATACCCTGAATTCACAGAAGTGCACCATCTGCAGCAGATTGCCGAACACTTTTTCATTCAAAGGGCCATTTTTTACCACTAGCTGACTGCAGCTGATTGCAGTGCTTCGGGTGATAAATTTTAAATTTTCAGCAGGTACTCAGCATGAGTGCATTAATCTGTTTTCATGAAGAACCAAATTGGATTCTCATTTAGAATTCCAAGTCACATTTAAAACTGATCAATTTTTGTTTTGCCAAACTCAGTTACAAAGCATCAACTCTTTATGTTGCATCTGGTACTGATATTCTCTTTCCCATAGAGGAATGTAAATGTATCCTCTGGGTAAAACATTTATACTCAGCATTTCAGGGCTTTGCTGACCCAAAAATGACTTTTTCATTGCATGGTCTTCTGATGACCCCATGCTATCCACAAGATGAAATTGTTAGAAAGCTGGGACAAGACCATGCCTGCTTGGTGGTTGCCTAGTCTTGCTTTGAGAGGGACAAGCCCAAGAGGATAACAAATCAGGCTCTGGAAATTTCTGAACTAAGAGATATGCAGGAATTCATTTTTTCATGCAAGCTATTACAATGCTGATTTAAAAACTTGGGCAAAAATGGCAGCCAACCCACAGCGTGGGTTGGGCACTTTGATGTGCTTAGCACAGACAGGGGACTCTGCCCCATTGAGCCCATCTGAGCCACCAGCATAATTCATGAGTAAGATGGGAAAACAGAAAAAAAATACAAAAGAAAATAATAAAAAGAGCAAAACCACAGTAGAGAAAGATCATTTAAAGTATTTTCTCACACAGAGATGAAACCGTGGCATTCATTTAATGGAATGACTGCAAGGCTGTTTTTCTCAGCTGGAAAGGACTGATGTTGCTCACATGCTGCGAGAAGCTAATGAACATGAAAAAGAAAGGGGGAAAATTCAAAAGACGAAAACAAGTAAATTCAACAGCCTCAGAAATCATCCATTGTGTGACAGCTAACTTTAACATTGTGCTGCTTTGTTTCCCCATTCGCAAAAAGTTGTACATGAGGTCGAGAATTAGTGGCAGGCAGGTCCAGAAACATGTTTAAAGTCATTTAAGCAGCCACCAGGGTCAATCACAAGCCTTCCACATTGGTTTAAGGAACAGCTGCAGATTTGATGGCATATTATTTTCATAATCGGGGAAATGAATTCAATCCCTCAAAGAAAACGCATTGATAAGTATTAGATTATTGAGGCTTCATAAATGTGGAAATATAATTCAAAAATACATAAAATGAAAATGAATTTAAACCAGCAAATGAGCCAAACGCACTAATAAAACTTGCAGTTTGCAGTTCCAGATCCATCCAACATACAAATAATAAGAGCAGACCTTTCAGCCCCACCAGTCTTCACTAAAATGTCCCAAACACTTAAGGTACACAAAGACTAGATGATATTGCACATTATAGTAGGTCTGCTCTTGAAAACTGCATTAGTTTCTGCCACCACAAAATAACCTGGCAAGCTACTGACCAGCCACAATAGCGAAGCTGGTATTGTTTTCAGTTGATCTGTGAGCCTGTGTGTCATCAGGCTGAACCACAGCAAAAATTACTCTGAAACTACTAAAAACTACCAGGAAAGCTGTTTTGAGCATTTTTGGAAGTTTTTCATTTCAGTCTGTCTGTTTGTCTTTTTGTGGATAATTCTTGTGAATGCATTAAAGGGAAACAACTGCCGTCATGCTAAAAAACGAAATGATGTCAATCGATAGTTTATAATGTATAAAAGGTACGCTCAAAATTTCAGTGCTATCCGATAGCGTTTTGTATGGTTTTAAGCCGGTTACTTAGTAAAATTTTGATACTCTCATGGGCGCAGCCATTTCGTCCAGTCACATGACCAATCTCAACAGAAGCGACGTTAGGTGTGCGTATTGACAGTAGTAATGACCGCTTTGTACCTCGTGTTCCTTTGGTTTCCTTTGTCCATCATTTCATTGTGAAATGCCGTATTGTATCGCTAAACACTGCACTGTTTTGGATAGAAACCATCCGCGAAATGCTAGATTTCACAAGTTGCCAATTGGTAAGAAAAGGAAGCGTCTACGGATGCAGTGGCTTGCGAAATGTGCACGTCCCGAACCAAAAGATCAACAGGCCCGTGTGTGTAGTGAACGCTTCAGGTACCCGGAGGACTACTCGAATAATCTGATAAAGCATTCCATGGGTTTCGCAAGTAAACTGATACTGAATGATGTTGCAGTGCCATCAATCTTCACTGAATCTAGCCCTCCATCAACTCCTATCCGGCCAATCGAGAAATCACCCTGTGTAAGTGTTAAAAGGCGTAGGGCAAACTACGCTGCCAGGAATAGGAAGAAGGTAGGCTATTTGGCATTGTTGGCCTACGTGTTACCATTGCCACATGATTTTGGCAACAAGCCAACTTTACTAGGACCTACTGCATATGAAGTTCAAGGTTTATACCTTGCTCCATGATTGTGGATGTGTTAACAGGCTAATGATGGGCAAAAATGAACGAACCAATCTTTTTTAACGACTCTTTTTAATGTCCGATATGTACCGGATCAGTCTGTCAAATGTTCGAGTGCTGAAGTGAATCCCCGACTTCTCCCACCAGTTAGACTCGCCCACCCGTACTGCTCACCGGCTGCTACGGTTCTGCAGTCTCTTGAAATAGCGGAAAAACAAATGAACGAGCGGGGATCAGACGAAGGCTGCATCGCAATTCGCTTAAATAATTAAATGATGTAAATAATATCTTGGTAAATAAAATATTAAAACCACTGGATCACCTTAGTTCGGTCGTGTTTTAATGTTTTATGGACAGTTTGTTGGTAACGAATGTAACAAAAATCGCTAATAGTGTTCATGTGTCTGCTCATGTCTCTAGCTAAATAGCTAAAGTTAGCATTATTATGAGGTTGATTTTTGCTTGACACTGCTGCATTTTAAGACGCCCAAAATGTAACTTATGTCCAGCAGCGAAGTTGCTGCACGTTACTGAAACCCCAGAATCAGTCCGCACTGGCAGGGTAAGAGCACAGATCTCTGGAACATAGCACCATTTGTCAGTTGCCGAGCCGTGATCATTTTTATTTTATGATTTACAATCGATTAATAGCATGAAATGCGTGAGTTGCGAACAAAGTGTTCATGCTATTTCCATCTCTGCCAGAGAAATAATACCATCATTACCATAGTTGGGAGGCAGAGCAGATAAATCACGCCTGAATAAAATCTTGGCTGTTTTCAGCATGATTCACCTATCCTTTCATGCCCAACAAAATTAACATGCCTGTTATTCGAATAATCTGGGTTTGCAGCCTTTATAAAGCAAGCTATATCATTTGTTTCTCTGAACAAGTTTCTTTGACATTCCCGTGTTCTCTCCTTGCAGGGACTCCAGAGCAAACCTGAGAGCTCATTAGGTTCCCTGCATACATACAATGCGTGTGTAGCTACGGTATTCTGTTTCATTATCCCTGCTCACAGATTATCACGCAATCAACAGACAAATGAAAAAAAAAAACTTGTTTATTTGCGATTACGTGCGTATGAAAACAAGTTAATCCAACATTAGTTACGACGTGATGGCTTGTTAGCAAACATTTGGCAAACTACAAAACTTGTTTGTGGTCTATTTTACATTCCTTAAGTTGATTCATCGGCATTCTCAGGCGTCCAAAACGTCTATTTTGGCGTCAGCATTAACATGTTGTATTTCAGTGTCTTAAGACTCCATATAATGCACTGTTAACAAGCTTTTTTGGTACAGTATTAGTGTGTTAACAGGGCATTTTATTACGCTTTAATATGCAAATTAAGACGCAGCTGAGGATATTTTTTTTTTTCAAACGAGGAAGTCAATGAGTGAATCGAGTCAACTCGACACTCAAGAGTTACTCAGAGCAACATCAAATGAATGAGAAGGATAAGTAACTGAATGTGCTATACGCACGTGACGTCAGGGCCATGATTTGTGATCATGTGACTCCCAGAAAATTGTTAAATTTTCCGTGGAGAGCTTTGACAGTTCAGCGAAAAAGTGTCATAATATCAAAATGCCTGGGTGGATGTTACTGATTTCTTCATGGTAAGAAAACGATACTTCATTGAAATATAGTGTTTTATTAGGTATATTCAATGACTGGAGTGTCCCTTTAACATCACAACCTTTTAAAATGTAGCCTCAAACTTCACAGGTGAATAGTCATGGTAAAAAGGACGGCTGAATTCAAGGATGGGTATGTTCTGAGCAATACTGTAAGCAATGCCCACTTTCCTATTGTGGCTGGTGCAATTCCAGATGGTGTTTAGTTCACACTGTGATGAAAAAAGTACTTCATAATATCTGCTCAATCCATCCTTGGCAAACTTCCATTTATCACCTCTAGTTGTGCAAACAAAATTTAACCTAAATAACCATTCATTAACTTCATTAATCCCTTTGATGTATTTAAAAGCCGAAATTGGTTCATCCCAAGGTTTCCTTTTTCCCCCTGAGGCCTTTTCCTCATGTGTATATTTTTAAAAACAAGGTTTTTCTTTTCTTTTTGTCCAAAGAAAAACTCTGTCCACCAAAACTCAGTTAAACTGCTCTCAAGAGCATGCCAAACCAACAGGTGGCAATGATATAATTTAATGTAAGATCATATTGGCCAATCAATAGCCTTAAAAAAAAAAAAATCACAGTCAAAAGTACCTTGGAGATGCACAGAAGACGCAATGGTAAAGCCCCATAGACTGCAAGATTTTTTTTTTATTTTCTGGTTGTTATGATTCTGATCTGTTTTGTCATGATTCTGCCATGCTTGTCATGTTTTCCTTGTTCCCTGTAATGTTTATGATCTGTTCTGTTAGGTTTTGCCATGTTCTGTTTAGTTTTTGTATTTTGCCATGTTTTCGCTTTTGCCATTCCCAATCCACTATTCTGTTAGATTCCGGTCCATGTCTTTGTTCATGCCCTTCATTGCACTTTGTCTCCCCTGTCTGGTCTTTTGTTAAGCTACAGCTTCTCCCCAGTCCTGCGTGTCACATGCTTAGGTGATTTCATGGTTTCTGGGTTTCAAACATTCCTTCCAATCTCGTTTTGCTTCCTTCGCTCTCTTTTCTGTTTTACTAACCAATACTAACAGTTTGTTATTTTTGTTAAAGTTACTAACCCAGACTAACATTGTATATAATACTAACTTACTAACGAGCACTAGGGATTGTATAGCTGCACTTACTAATTGATTAACAAGCTCTCAGCACTCGCCCTGTTCTAGTCTCCGCCTCTTGCCTTCACTTTGTCTCTCCTGCAATTCAGCGGATCCTCCGCACCTGCTCCACTCTGTCCTACCTCTCATTATCTGTGCACATTAGAACTCCCTAACCGGAGCTGTATGTTTTGTCATAGGTTGTCTCGTGTTCCCTGTCCGCGTTTTGGCTTTTGCCAATTTCATGTGATTAGGTTCTCCCTCATGTTCCCTCCTTTGTAATTAGTCTGATCCTCATCACCTGATCCTAATCATAGCATGTGACTTCCCTTGAGTGTATTTAAGCTGTCTTCTCACTGCAGTTCCCCGTCAGAACGTTTCCTCTTGTTTACCTGTGCTGCTATCATTTTTCGCCTTGTACTCATAGTGTTAATCTTCTGACTGGACCGCCCGACTTACGATTTTTGGCTCTGCTCTTTTGTACTTTTGTCTGCATCTGTTTTCGAACCCTTTTTGCCCGACTACGAGTTTTTTGTGTTTGCTGCCCTGGTAACGGTTTTGATTTCGCCCTCTGGATTTTGGCTTTTGCTTCTCTGACAAACCTGTGCCTGTGTACTGAACCTGTTTTTGCCCGACCACGATTACTGTGATTGCTGCCCTGGTTTTTCGACTTTTGGATTTTGTCCCTGGGATTGTGTTCTTTGGATTGTGGACTTTGTACTGTCGCCTCCTGCTCTGCGGGGGTTCGCCCCCTTTCCAATAAATCCCATTTTACCTTCACTGCTCGACTCTCGCGTCTGGTTCCAGAACCGTACCTCACACTGGTATTGGTCAGATCAGTCATAATCTAAAAGTAGGCTGTATAAAATCAAACTCCCTAAACATTGGGAAAAGGCAGAGAGGTGCATGGGTGGATCATTTAAAATTAGTGCACGAGCTCTGCTTTGGAACAACTTTAAGTTCCTGATTGGTGGTGAGCCGTTTCATAACCCATTGTCATCCTCGGTGGGCATTAATACATTTGGGGATATATATGATAATAATGGCCTTTGTTAATTTCAGAACCCAAAGTCTATTCCATCTTCCTGCATTCTCTTTTTTGTCTATTTTTAACGCTCTGCGCTAAGAGCATATGGTGTGTCATGGAACAGACCCCATCAGTCCACCCAATGCTGAAGTGGGTAAAACCATGGAAAGTCTGCAAGAGAGTCTCTTACATTTATAAAGATTTATTACACGATTCCCCTCATGCCTTGTCTATAGAATAATTATGGGACAAGGGAATTTCCATATTTATTCAAGATCTAGATTGGGATACAGTTTGGCTCAATTTATCACAAACTTCTAAAAAATTTGCTTATCAGCAGATTCCCTACAAGACCATCCATAGAGCATATGCAACTCCCAACAGGAAATTTCAAATGAATCAGATTCCAGTTACAATTGAAATATCTGTCTCTCCAGGTATGTTTATTCACATGCTCTGGGAATGCCTCAAAATTGCAGATTTATGGACTTTCATTGTAAATGAGCCATCTAAATTGATTGGTACAACTGTTCCAAAAACACCACACCTGTGTTTATTAAATGATGTTTTTGATCTTGGCTGGTCGATGATTCAACAGAAGGTGTTGATGGCGGGCTTTACTGCCTCCAAGAAAGTCATATTACGACTGTGGATCAGTCTACAGATAACACCTTAAGTTCTGGATAAGTTATTTGGATGACATTGTGGTTATGGAATATGGTACTGCCAGATTTAATGAGGCCAATATGGGAGTTATTCCTATGTAGAATCCATGACCTGCGACATACTCATGTGGGATGAGTTGCTTAATTTCATGTTATAAATGTTACATTTTTTTTCTAAGGCGGTGAGTAAATTTGTATTTTCATCTTGCATGCATGTACAAACATATGTATGTGTAAAGGTATGTATGTATAGACAAGTTCTGTTTCACTGCTTCAATGCACTGAATGCCTTACTGATGTTCTAATGCTCTGTTCTATATGTACCTGTTTGCCTTCCACTTTCCTCCCCTCCGTTTTTGAAAAAAAAAAAAAAAATTGACGATAAAAAAGCCCTACAAAAATTGCTATAATGGTAGCCAAGGCTACCTGACTGTCCTCATAGGGTGAAGTTAGAAATAGCGCAATGGCGAACAGGATCTGTTTTGTGGGACTGTTAAATTGTTTAGCAGTGACCACACGTCTGTTCCTTGATGTTGCGATGAAGTTACAATAAATCAATGGGTTAACATGTAAAAAGTCCTGTTAGGACAATAAAAAGAAGCAAAAGAAGCCGAAAAGCCTAACTAGGCTACTCCGTGAAAGTGACAAAAAGGGAGCTTGTCCTCACAAGGCCAGTTAGGTTGATAAAAACAACCTTCGTAACGTTTTAGTGACAGAGGAGCAAAGGAGGAAATCAGATGACTGTTTTATACAGTGACACAGTCCACATGGGGAGGAGGTCAACAAAATGGCAAACTTTTCCACAGGAGAATGGTGATTGATTCCTACTTCTGACCGTGAATTCCACATTTGCAACAGTAAATCACGGCTGCCTTTTAACAACCATGATTGCCTTACCCTAGCCCTGAACACTAACCTAAACCTAAGCCTAAGCTTAACCTTTATGATGTATTAAATGTATCCAAAGCTAGAGTGTTTTCTTAACTGATGTATCCAAAGCTAGAGCGTTTTTTTAACTGATATTACTGAAGTTTTTTTTTATTTTTATTTTTCCCCAGAAGCATTTAAGTTACCCTCTGATATTTAGTTGCTGCTTGTTTAAGACAAAAGCAGGTATAAAGGTATGATTCAGAAAGATGCAATATTGCCCATATGCCCTATAGATGGCAAATAAAAAGAAAAGATGCAAGATTGTCTGTATGCCCTATGGCAGCAATTAGTTTTATTGCCAAAAACTAGAAAGCACTCAGTGAGCGCATGACCACCGGAGGAAGTCGGATTCAGGTTTATCCTAGTATAAAGTATTTGTACAAAAAAATGATCTGACGGCTGATGTGGCTGGTAGCGTCATGTGACACCGGAACTGGACAGTGCTGTCTTCACGTGCATAGAAACTCTTTCAGATCCTGGATCAAGAATACAAGTCAGATCGTCACCAAAATTGTATCACTTCATCCTCAAAATAGCATCTATCAACATGCAAAATTTCATTGACATCCATACAGAACGTTTTGAAATAATTGACAAACAAATGAACGATCAAGCAAATGTCGGTGAAAACACATTACCTCCTGGTGGAGGAATGAAAACATTGCAATACAACATAAAACTCAAATAAAAGGCTGTAACAGACAGCTCTGGCTCTCAGGCCTCCTTCAGACACCTGATGAGCCATCTTGTAACAAATGCAGATTTGGCATTTGTCAGGAAGAATTTAATTAGCCTCTATCACAAACCCTGCGACCGATCAGAAATCAAAAGCGCAATGATGCTCCCAGGAGTCTTTGAGGGTGCAGTAATGAAAGCAGTGCAGTTTACTGGCGTCTTTGACAGTGCCATTTTAAGAGCTTCTTACTTAGCATGAAGACAGACATCCCACTGTGAAGACAAATTGTACATATAACATGCTTTAGGCATTCATGGCAAATACCACAGGACACTTTTGATTTTGATCGTCAAACCCCATTGGTGTATTGAAGGCATTAGAATTTAATGTGGTTGTCAGCGATTAAACATTTCTCTGGCAGAGTCATTAGCTAAGGAATGACAAGTGACTTGATAAAAGGATATGTGCACTCATTCAGATACCTCATCCTGTGACGACTTTGGCAATTCCAACTCCAACAAGACTAACCTAAGCAAACTATCCTATAAACACTGAGAAGCATGAAAAAGCAGGCAAGTGTACAACAGTTTTGAAATAGCACTCTGGATCACTACCCATTGTTTTGCATGAGATGTCTTTGCTTCTTTACTAATTTGACAGTTATGCTGTAGGCCCCCATAGTTCAAGAGCCCAGAGGGGGAATTGAAAAAAAAAACAACAAGGTTCAGAGCTGGCCTTATCATAAATAACAGCTGCTAAATACACACTTCAATAATGACCCTGAAACTTGATCCATATCTTTGTGTTACTAAAGAAGAAGAAAAAAGCACCTTTATGTGGTGCATGTCCTTCACTGAAAAGCCTGTCATTGCAGTATATTTCTCTCTGCATTTTCCTCATTACAGGTTTGCATTTATTTTATTAAAAATATCTTAATCTGATTTCATCTATTTCCATAATTTTACAACCACATTTTAAAATGAGCAATTGATATTTTTAGCCCGCTTAGCCTTTAGGCCAATCGGGCTTATGCTGTGGTTAGATGCCTTTGTGGTGGTCTGTCGTGCATCCGTAAACTTTTTGCCTTGTCAGTGCTCTAGCGCCGTCAGTTTTTCACGGATCCTTTTTTCATATTTTACACGTGTATATGGGATGAAAATCTAGGCCAAGTTTGATTTTGGCCATGTTTGGCCTCGCGGCGCAGTGGCTTTGCCTCTATTTTCAGGGTTGTTCCATGGTTTACAATAGCCACAACCCTTTCTGCACTTGTACTTTATCGATAACATTGAGGGGGCAAATTAAAATGACGACGTGGACTCCACATGAAATGTGGCAATAATGCATGCAATAAAGGCATTGAGCTGTAAATTTGAACTGGGGTTCTGGACATTATACTTCACGCCCTAATTTGAGGCCCAAGTATTCTGCTTATTACAGTGGCATCCTGTCAACTCTGCAAAAGTACTGTTGAAGAGAGGAATATTAATTAATGAAATCAAATAGCTCAATAGCAGCATTTACATTGATAATCCAATATTCCATTAATAATCCAGTTGAAGCTCAATTGGGATTGAATTGCCAAATGTAAACAGCTCAATCAGAATAAAATACCCCAATCCGATTAAAAATTCTATCATGTTGAAATAGGCAGTGAAAACCTCTGATTATTTGAGAAGCAAATATTTGCCATGTAACCATTCAGATTGCCCTTGTGTGGAACTTCCTGTATGTGTTTTTTACAAGCAGTAATGATTTTGTGATGTTTTATATTCGGAAAAGTTTACGATATATGACAACATGTGCAAAGCACAACTGGTCAGTGACAGAACGGAAACAACTTTTTTCTCAAAAAAAATTTAAAGAATTAAAAATAATTGAACACCCCTACAGAACATGCACAAAATATGTTCAACTTTGTGCTTGTGGACATTGATTACACGGAGTTCTGCATAGCTACCAAGTTTTTACTGCACAACTGCGACTCACATAATCAGAGGAATGGGAACTCAAATAGTTACCTCTTCTAGTGTGATGTATCAATTGAACATAATTTCAAAAATGACCGTTGCGTTACCCGGCAGGACAACTTTGTCCAACCAGTCCTTGCTTTGGCCGTTTATCCATATTTGTCTTGTTTTAAAGGGGCTGAATGGGGAGCAAAGGTACTGATTTGATTTACAGTATATATGAGGGCATCCCAGCACAAAGCATACCTGCAGGACTTATTCTTTTCACTCCTTCAATGAGTAGTGAAGTTTTCTTAAAATTGTTGTTTTGAGCAAAGCAACCGAAAAGATTACCTATCACAGGCTATGAGCTTGAAAATCTTTACAGAAGCTAGCCGTGTGGGAATGCTGGATGCGTGATGGTACGCGTATCAGAAAATCTATTACAATTGTATGCTCAGGACATGCAAATGCACATGACTGTGAGCACTCCTCCTCCACATTAGTCCTCTATCACTGCTGAGGTCTTTGCAGGTTTCTCAGATGAGAAAGTTGCAAAGATTTACTGCTCCTTTCCATCTACCTCCACCCTCTCTGTCCCCCCCTTCCGTTCCCTCCCTGATATTGTACTTTCTCTCACCTGATTGACTTAGACATCTCCTAGTTTCTCCCCATCCACCACCCAACCTCACATGCCCTTGACCCTATCCCTTCATTTCTTCTCCATGCTAACAAAAGCTGACATCCTTCTTTTTTTGTCACCTGCCTTGTTTCTTTATCTTTTGGCTGTTTTCCTGCTACTTCTAATGCCTAGATTCCACCGGGCGCGTATCTGCAGCATAACGTGAGCGACGCTATTTTGCTCCGTCTTGCAGGCGACTTCATGTTCCACTGAGCGCGAAACGTCAGCGCAGCGTCCTGCCAGCTGATACAATCGACCTGCTCACATTTAGCATATTTTGTTATTTTTACCAGGATATTTGTGCAACAAACTTAAATGCTTCCTGTTGTTTTTTCTGCTTTAATTGTATTTAATATCATTTCCGACTTTGTTGTATAGCCTACTACAGTCCAGCGCGAACGCCATAGATTAAAATAAAAATTGTGCCCGTATTTTAGTTAAAACAAGATCGCAGACAAGTAGTTGAAAAGTAAGTTATGAATGAATTTTATATCAAAGATTTGTGGCTAGTTTCTTTTAGTTAAAAGCGTATTCCCCTTGATAGTTACTTCCTGCCTGACACGATCTGGTGTGCGATTCCTATTAGCACAAATACTAACGCAGTTGGATCCAATGACTGTATATTGTGAAACTATGAGAAACGTATCCCTGCTACATTCAAATCAGCGCGACTGCGGCCCACCAGCGCCAGAAATAGACTCGGCGCATATTTTTGGCGGAGCAGCGCGGAGAGCCGCTTCTAGGACGCTGCCGGGACGTGCCGTGGTGCGGCTGGTGGAATCACAACCATGGTCTAGAATGGCCGCGATCAACTCCAGTAACTTTGTCGCGGCAGTAACGCGGCCAAGACGCTCCCAGTGGAATCTAGGGGTAAGTGTGCCAATGTCACCCCACTCATCAAGAAGCCTTCTTTGGATCCTTTTGTCTCCTTCCTTTTCCATCCAAAACATTTGAAAGCGTTGCTTCATATTGACTGTCTTCTTTCTTGCCCCAGAATAAGTTGCTGGATCCAAATTAGGCCGGCTTCAGACCTGGCTACTCAAAATAAACTGCATTTCTCTCTATGAGTGATTAATTTTCTGTTGTAAGAGCAGCCTCATTTTTCTCTATCCTGATCCTACTTGATGTGTCAGTGGCCTTTGATATTCTTGAGAACCTCACCCTTCCATCATCTTTAGCAGCAATGGGCATCTATTATATAGCCCTCGACTAGATAAAGCCCTAACTTTCAGATCACTCCTCGCAATCCCCTTTTAACTGGAGACCCCCAGGGCTCAGTCCTGGGTCCCCTTCTCTTCTCCTTCAACACACGTTCTCATATCGTGAAGTGGTTAAGTATTGTTTAACTTTGACTGTATTCATTCTAAGGCCTTATCCACACTTATACTGGTATTTCTAAAAATTGAGATTTTTCCTCTTTTCTTTTCCAAAAAAATCTCTGTCCACATGAAGATGCAAAAATGCAATTAAAGTGCTGACAAGAACATACCAAACCAACTGGCGGGAACAATATAACTTAATGTAAGACCATGTAGGCCAATACCAAGCTTTAATAACTTGCTACAAGGCAGACACTCTCTGATGTGACAAGCTAAAAACTCTTTCTCCTACATAAAAACTGAAAATGGAGTTCAGAAAAATTTTCACTCCGGAAGGCATTTTCTGAAAGGTCTGCTTAAAGTGATCAAAAATGAAATGCAAAGAAAATGCTATGTTTTCAAAAATACCCATGTGCGTGTGGATAGGGCCAAAGAATGGTAATTACCACTTTGCACAAATACTCCATCACTTTATTCTAGCTTTAGCCTTTGTTAAAAACCAATGTTTTTAAGGCTATTAAAATTAGAGTGATGTTTAAATTAATCACAGAGTTCATGGCTCCAAGCTTAGAGGGACACCCATGAGCCCCACCTGCCCCCAAGCTTACAGAATACTGCCACTCAAGCTGTCCCCTGTAAGAGAAAGACAGCATTTAAAACTGTCCCAACATGTAAATAATTAATTTCCTCCAAGAGTTTGGGACCAGTAAATGAAATACAATTACTTTTTAATATGATATAACTGTCACAGAGGTTTCATAATATATTCAAAAGAAGTGCATTATTAAGTGTTCACCTTTACGGTCTGTCCAGCTTCGGGGCCATCCTGGTGGGCAAAACGACATAATTAGATACCATTGGGGATTCAGAAGTATTCTGTTAATAATTCAGTATGATTTTAATTTCAAATGAATCACAGCGCTCCAACATTTTCTTTGAGTCTTAACTTTTTTAAG
This sequence comes from Gymnothorax javanicus, assembly GCA_029692085.1. Classification (NCBI taxonomy): domain Eukaryota; kingdom Metazoa; phylum Chordata; class Actinopteri; order Anguilliformes; family Muraenidae; genus Gymnothorax; species Gymnothorax javanicus. The sequence goes on along the minus strand of CM056202.1, from coordinate 43,783,307 downwards.
GGCAGGGGGCAGGGGCACAAGGGACATGCTTGCATTCACATGTGGAGAAATTCAATGAATGAGAATTTTTTAAGTGAAAGTTATAAAAGTAAATGCTCACAGACTGAGATACTTTTCGAATAGAGAAGAACTGCATATTTATCAATTTATGTCAAATCAAAATGCATGTAGCAAATATAAAAATTGATATTCTTTAAAGGCATAAACCTTACATACTGTAACAAAATACAATATTAGCCCTCAAAGAGAAAAAGATATTCTATCAAAATTATCGCTTCATCAGAGACCATATATGCAACCAGACATGGAGCAAGAATCAGATGATTTACATACCCATTCATCAATCCATTATCTTAGCCTGGTCAGAAACTGTTGGCCTATCCGTGGCTCAAAGACCTTTCAGTCGCATACACATGCTTACTTATGAGCAACTCAGAGCCTCCAGTTAGCCTGCATGGATGTATTTGGACTGTGGAAGGAAATCAAACAACTCGAAGTGAACCTGCATTATCATTTGCAAGGAAACTCTACAGAAATAGACCCCAAGCTGGATTTAAACCCACAACCTTCTTGTTGCCAGGCCTAGTGCAACCCATTGCACCATCATGCTGCCTGCTTAGTTATTTGCATACTAATTTATTTATTTTGACTTTTAGTGGTTGGAAGAAAAATTTTGATGTGCAAATGTATACCCTGAATATGTACCCAAATGTGCGAGGCAGCTTTCCTCACTGTGTTATGGCTTTGGGCAGTTACTGTATGTTTAAGCTCAATTTAAAGTCATAATACTGTAAAAAAATTTATATATAAAAAATTCTATTTTATAAAGATAAAAATACAAAATGCTCATTCATTTTGCATAAGAAGTTAATGTGTAAGATTACTGCATGTGCATCTGCATTATGGTAATGATATATTGCATGACACGTAATTACATCAGCTCATTTCCAAAAGTAGGAAAAGTTTCATTTCACTTCAAGTCAACAGAGCACTACTTCTTTATTACTCCAGCAGGTGTTGTTCTTCTGTTAAATCTCAATGGGGCAGGGTCTAGTGGACTAACATATTAAAATTTCATACTCGAGAAATTTTACACCAGCACTCATCCTCACTACATTTCTGAAACTTACAATTCTGAAGCAAGAATTACCTCATGATCCAAAACAGGCCTCATAAATATTCATGAGGTTTCTTTTGTATTTCAGAGCAGGTACTCCATAAACGATAGTGTTGTATTTTGCCCCAAAGAAACTCATTGATAAAGCTTTCCATGACCAGTCAACTGCAACTGCTGAGTCCAGCGCTATGGCTATGACTTTAAGTTCAGATGGCATAAATTCTTTTCTTCAAAACAGCGTATACTATCAAATATGCTTACTGTAAAGGCCTAATAACGCTGGAGGTGTAAGGATGTCAGACATGATTATTAATGGTGTCTGATTTACTTAGTTAATAAGTTAATGCCTACATCGGTGAACAACTCTCCAGCAAGACAACATTTTGGAAAAATAAAATATAGGAAAAGACAGATTTTTTTTTTTTTGACATCAAGGTGACAGGATCAGTGCAAGGCTATACATTTACTGTAGTTAAAGGTATACTATGCTGGACATTTAGCCCTGTCACGGTTCTCTGTTTACGTTCACTCCGGTTTGAAGAGTCCGCCTTAACCTTATCGACTCACCTCCAATTTATTCTCATTTTTTGGCACAGTAGATTTAGCTGGCCAATGAAGGCAATGTCATGACTGACACAGGTTTTAAAAGAGGGCCCATGAGATTTTAGTTTCACTGTAGCCCACCTCTGCCCTTTTGCCTCTTCAGGCTCCATCGCCTCTCTCTTTCTCATCCCAAAAAAAAGTTGCCACACCCAGGAACATCCCACACACATTTCAGAATAACAAATACAGGTAAATGAGCCTAAATTTGACAAAAGTGTGCAGACATAGAGATTGCTGATGCATCTCAGCAATGCCTTAGCATAGTGATATTGTGATCTGTTCAAGGCGTAAATCCCCCGTAGAATGCTTTGCGGCACTCCGTGCAAATCTTACAATTCGCTGAGTAAGATTATTACATATATTAAGGTAACGTGTGTACCGCAGTCTCAGCCTGCATGCTCTGCCATCTTGCACGCTGCAGGGCATAGGCGGCGCCAGGGAGGGGCTAGGTGGTGCTGTAGCTACCCCTGGAATAGCCATAGCACCCCCAAGAAATTCCCGTCAGGGGTTTTCGAGGTTGAAAAATTTGAGGCAAGTTTAGGGAAGGACACTGTAGCACACACAAAAAAAAAAACTTTCTTGAATTAAAAAAAGAAATGAACATTTAGCGAATCTTCATACAAATACACTGTATAAGTTTTGTTATCTGAGTGCTCGTCTTTATTGGTAAAATTTCCAGTGTTTGACATCGTCTGCGCACGCGATGACTGCAGGGTGTATACCTGAATTGCAATCGTCAGGGAGGATCCCTGGAAGTGTTTCTCAACAACATCCGCCACTCTCTGCCTCGTCTTTAATAAGTCGGCTACTTCCTCTGAATGCAGGTCACGGAAGCGTTCAACAACACGAAGAAGACACACTAGCACATCTGAAAAAAAAATGGCTTGTAAAGGAAATAACTCAGGAGGGCACAGCAGAACAGAGGGCCCATAAAGACATGATGCAACTGATTTAACTGCAGGACTGTACATTACATTGAAGCCACTCTGATTGAGGGCAAATGGGTTAAACAAACGCATAGATATAATGGGAAAGGACAAGCAAAACTCTTTGAGCTGATGGCGAGAGTCTATAACCACAGTACTCCTTGCAGAGCAAATCACTAATTGGTTGACTCTTTGATTCAAAAGACTCTCTAATGCCATTTGATGCACAATGCACAGAGTTAAGCAAACCAATGTACTGCAATCATAAGGGAGCCACAGTCCAATAATAAGCATGTCAGATAGAATAATGTATTCTAAGTCCAAACATCAAGGCAATTTTCTTGCTTACATATGTGAGGAAAAAAAATTAAAGTAGGATCTTTTATGGGGTCCATACACAGCAAAAATCCCAGTGTTAATTCAACTCCAGTAGAGTTTATATGTGACCAACCCATCCATCTTGGACTCAAATGCACTCTATTGGAGTTGAATTAACACTGGGATTTTTGCTGTGTAGAGTTGGGATCCCCAGGATTGATGAAGTGCTGGATAGTCTTCAATGATAAAAAATAGCTCAGCATATGACCAAACTAAATAGTTTTTAGTTAATTACTCATTGTGAACATTTCAGTAATCACCATGATTTCAAGCAAGTGATATTACTTTGGGCCAGCTGGCTGACAATGCTGTAGTTCACCAGTGTGGGTTAGCGAGCCCGTCAATCTAACATTTAAATGAAAGTTTTCAAGTACTGCATCATCTCAAATTTTCTGCTGAGAAACTTCTGAATCAAATAAGTAATACAGTATATCCACCCACGCTCACTCTAGCTCTGCAAAAAAAAAAAAAAAAAGTATTTTCAGTCACATGATTCAGTACTTTTTTTTTTACCAGACAAAATAACATTTGACTGAAATTGACTGCGACGCAAGCTTTTTCTCATGTGGCCAGTTTTACCATGCTGCAGCTTATGCCACAGCTCAGCCAATCTGTCCGTAGCAGCTTTGTACATTAGCACACAGGCTGGTCGGAGCAGATTTTGTGTGGTACTGACCTTGTGCAGCCAACAGTCTTCATTCTGCAAATTGTCAGATTATATAGTTTCCCGGCTCAGAGAAGACTTGGAAAGCCAGACATGCTGTGACAGAAAATATTCTTAACTCTGCGAAAAGGATGCTTCATTTGCCTGCGCACCAGCCTTCTGTTGCAGCTATCTTAGCTTCTGCGTATGGCGCCCACTCCCAATTTATGTAGAGAAAATGGAAATTAAAATATATTCATGTAAACAAGCCTCACATCATCTTCTTTAAATTTGTGGTGGTGGAGCAAGATGAAGGTCGAGGGGGGAAGGTAAAGAAGCGAGGTTCTCTTTCATAAGTGAAGCTACTGACAAAGAGCAAACAAAATACAAGCCGATTTTGCAGGTTAAACTAGTTTGGCCATTTCTGACAGCCTTCATTATTATTATTTTTTTTCCAAATGAAAAAGCTCAGAAGTGCTTTATGCGTTTAGATCACATACACACACACACACACACACACACACACACACACAAGAAAAAAACATATTTTATTAGCCACGGTGCTCTCGTTCTGATCCGGTTTCACAGGATATACACCGCTCAGCCACAAAATTAAAACCACTGACAGATGAAGAGAATAACATTGATTATCTCATTACAATGACACCTGACGAGGGGTGGGATATATTAGGCAGCAAGTGAACTGTCAGTTCTTAAAGTTGATATGTTGGAAGCAGGAAAAATAGGCGAGTGAAAGGATCTGAGCAAGTTTGGCAAGGCCTAAATCGTGATGGTTAGACTACTGGGTCAGAGTACCTTCAAAACAGCAAGGCTTTCCCAGTGTGCAGTGGTTAATACCTACCAAAACATGTCCAAGAGAAGACAACGGTGAACTGGCGAGAGGGTCATGAGCACCTAAGGGTCATTGATGCACTCCGTGGGGAAAAAGCTGGCGCATCTGGTCCAATTCCATAGAAGAGCTAATGTAGGACAATTGGCTGAAAAAGTTAATGCTTGCTGTGATTGAAAGGTGGCAGAACACATAGTGTATCGCAGCTTGCTGTGCAAGGGGCTGCATAGCCGCAGACATGTCATAGTGCCCATTCTGACCCCTGTTCACCGCTAAAAGCCCGTACAAGGGGCAGGTGAGCATCAGATATAGACCATGGAGCAATGAAAGAAGGTTAATCACATTTTGTTTTACATTATGCGGGTTGTCGGGTGCGTATGCATCATTTACTTGGGGAAAAGATAGCACCACGATGCACTATGGGAAGAAGGCAAGATGACATAGGTAGTGTGATGTTCAGAGAAATATTTTGCAGGAAAACCTTGAGTCCTAGCAATAAGCTGGATGCTACTTTGACATTACCTACCTAAAAAAATGCTGCAGACTAAACGTGGCAACAGTATTCCTTAATGGCAGTGGCCTCTTTCAGCAGCCCCTGTGCCCTGCTACACTGTAAAAATTATTCAGGAATGCTTTGAAGAGCATGACAAAGGTGTTGACTTGCCCTCCAAACTCCCCAGTTTTCAATCCAATGGAGCGTCTGCGGGATGTGCTGGAAAAACAAGTCGAATCCATAGAGGACCCACCTCACAATTTAGAAGACTTAGAGGATCTGGTGCCAGGTGCCTCTAGACACCTTCAGAGGTCTTGCCAAAACAGGTCAAAGCTTTTTCTGCCCCGAAAGGGAACTAAACAACATTTGACAGGTGGTTTAAATGTTGTGGCTGATCGTTGTACCATCAAGTGCACACGCTACTTTGTGAGTGAAGTGAACCACACAGCTTTCCTTCTCTACAGATTAATTTCAAGTCCAGTGTAATCAACAGTATCATTCAGTCTGAAAAAATTAATTTTTCTGCTACAAGAGATTTTACATACAATAAAATAAATCAAAACCTAACACAAAATGGGGAGATTGAGGACAGTAGCTTCAACACTGTTCAAGCACTGTGACTCAACTGATATTTCTGATGTTATCAAAGAGAAAAGCTAATGAGTGTGCCACTGTACGATATGAAAAAAAAAAAAAACTTTGCTCGTTGACTTCAGATCAAAAACTTTCAGTAAAGTAGTTAAAAACACAGCTTCAGGTGAGGGGGAATAAGGTTTTTTCCAAATAAAGTATTCATCATGTAAATGCGTTTGTTAAGTCCCTCCTTGCTATGCTTTCCTCGCAACAAAAGGCAATTAAGCATAAGTGTTTGAGTAATTATCATACTTTATTCATTATGTTCTACCTTTATTTCAGACAAAGTACTGTTATGAAGCATGTGGACTACATAAAAATTGCTTTGAAAGTAAGTGGGAGAAATCAGTCACTTTATTTATTGATGCTTTCCTCTTTCTAAACCCCAACATAAAATGCAACAATAAAATGGAACTGAAAATGTAAAAATGTCCTGCTTCATATGGTCTGAGTGCATGATTCATCTTTGAGAAACTTTCATCAAACAAGGTTAAGAGGGCATTTTGACCACCATTTTCAAATTAGCATAGATGTCCTATAATAATGAACTCAGATTGAAGACTGTCAGATTTAATTTGGCGAAAAAAATCCGGCGAACGGTACGAGAACTACAGCACTTTGTAGTTGTCCACGTTTACTTAAGGGACCCCATATAATTGGACAATTGGCTGCTTAGCTTTTTCGTGGTGTTTTATTCCCTAATGATTTAATATACATGTCAGCAGATTAAAGTTCTAGAATTGATTTCAAGGGTGACGGTAGCATTTGAAATCAAACAACACTGAAGCGCATGAGTAATGACTGTGGTGGATGACCAAACAAAACAACCAAACAGTTTTTTCCTCCAAATCAAGAATATCCAAAGGTCAGCTTATCTTTGAAAATATCAGTAAAGGGAGACAACAGATATAGAGGATTTAACACAAGATGAAAAACATTTGTTAGTCCCAAAATCAGTAAGTTTGCCAATAAACGCCCCTATCTTACACCCAACACAAAACATAAGGCGCATATTTTTGCAACTTTCCAACCAACGCAAAAACCATTAACTCCTTCAGCATCCAGTCTGCCTCTGTGGGGAAGGCATTTGTGCCAAATTGAATGCCCATGGGCGTGTTGGTCTTAAAATGAGGTGTGGTCAAGCACATAGCTATCTTGAGACCACAAAAAGCTATTGCGCTATTGACTAATAAAAAACTGGCCTAAAGGGCGGATAGTCAGATAGTATGAAACGTCTTTGTAGATGAGTGCACAACGCACGTACACTCTGCTTGTCACATACTACCCATGCAGGGATGAGCAGCAGCGCCCACTCAGGCAACCGGTTGAAAGAGATTACGATGTGAAAAGATTTTATCAAGATATTTTTAAAAAATGCATGTCAGAATGGTTAGTGCGACCAACGTCCGCACATCAGGGCATGCTGTGACACAGGTTATTTAATTCGTAAGTGAACCCGTTCAAGCAGGTAATTTACGATTCAACATCTAAGATTATGCATGTACAGTAGATGTTTGCAAATTCTTCTGGATAAAGCCATGATAGATAATGGCTCTGTCCTTCCTGTTCTCCAGAGGATCCCTCCTGGAGTTGTGGCTGTTTGGGGACATTGGCTAGCCTATGTATTCATTACATGACACATTGTCTGAAACAAAGCATGGATTTTCCTTCCATCACACAAAACACAAACTGCAACAAAACGAATGTTTGAAGTGCTGGAAATGCGCTGGATGATTCGTGCATGGGTCGACCCATTATCTTCAGTTATCTGCAAAATCAATTTTGAAACCTGATTCATTAATCTAATGCCGACAACCCATCTGCCCCGTGTCTATTATTAAATACAAAACCCCGCATTTCATTTGAAATGTCTTCATTATTATTTACAGTTTCGCTGAAAAATGAAATGGCCACAAAAAAGACCCTTTGAGTAGCAGCAAAAGCAACTGAGACATTGTCACTTGCAATTAGTCTGAACTTCTTCCATGTGTCTGACTTGACCTTCAATTGTCAGCCAAAGTGGAAGCAAGTTCTTTTCACTCCTGTCGGATATTATTCAAGGAGTTATGGTGGTGTAATCAAAATAACATTATTCTCGTCTCTTTCTCGCTGTTTTTCTCACTTGTTTTAATTTCTGTCGGTCGTTCCCCACTGGCGCGTAATTTTTAATTTTTTTTTTTACCCGCAACCCTGAATTAATATAGTTTTTTTTATTTGCTTGTTTTATCCACAAGTTGTAATGTAATGTTAAGTTCAAATGCAGCCCTGGAAATTCACTATGATGATTTTTAACATCAGTATATGAATAAAACAATTTTGACCAATATTTAAAAAATATTTTTATTACATTTTTGGAGATTACTGTGCTCCGGTTTCCATACTTTAAGTAATGGTTTACTTCCACGCCTCACAGACCCTTTAATCTGAAGCGAACCCCCTGCAGCTTGGCGAGTACGCCCTTATAATAGCAGAAACAGTTCGCCAAGGTGCAGGGGCATCTGGCTTTTAAAGGACTTGGGTGGTGATACTGTGATTGGCTTATTTTGTGTTATGCCAAAAACACACCTATGATTAATTAAGGGATTAAGTAAGACCTGTTTGAACCTTGCGCCTTGCATTGCGTCTGGATAACCCATCATTAAACTAGCAAAAATGGATTTGGACACCCCCTAAATGCACTTGTGCCATGCGCTTCAGACTGTGCGCTTAGATCGTTAAAATAGGGCCCAACATCTGAAAAAAAGCCCATACAGCTCTGGAACAACACGGTGTGGACAGATGAGACCAATATCAACTTTCACCAGGATGATGAGAAAGGAAATGTGTTGAAGTAAAGGAGCTGCTCATGATCCAAAGCATGCAGTGCTGTGAAAAAGTTTTTTCCCCATTCCTGTTTTCATATATTTTTATATATTTGTCAAACTTAAAAATTTTATATCACCACACTAATTTTAATATTCGACAGAGATAACTCGAGTAAACACAAAATGCAGTTTTTAAATGATGATTTCATTTATTTAAGGAAAAAGGTATCTAACCCAACCTGACCCTACGTGAAAATTTCATTTCCACCTTAGTTACTAAATCAACCAATTGAACAAATTTAATTGATAATATTGGACTAAACTTCATGAGACACACCCAGGTGTGATTACTGCCACCCCTGCTGAATCTAAACATCACTTAAAGGTACCATCCCAGGCAGCTGGACTTACGATTTTTTTTCGAATTGCACAACCGATAAGCACCCACTCCCTCCGTCCAGTCAGGAACCACCCAAACCACGCCCCCACCACTCAGTTCGTGCACATGCTTTCTTTCACCACAAACAGCTGACCGGTGCGGCCAGAGCCAACATTACAACACAGACAGCATTAGCAGCGGTGGATATCGATGGCATCACACAAAGCCACCAACAACAAGACCTTATCTTTCAACACTGGATTCACAGCATAACCAGGGCATTATAGCCTACACACAAGTTTCCTAGGCTAGTGCCAGTCTCTAGGCATACAACAACAAGCAAACATACTAGGCTGTAGCTAACGTTACTTGGCTAACACCAAAAGTAGCCTAGACCTTACTACTCAATGTGTACAGACTACACTTTCTGTCTATGTACAGCATTCACACAGAAAGAGAGACAAGAAGTTAGCTTACCAGTCTAAGAGAAACTCCGCTACGAGCGCGTCGGTTTTAAAACCTTTCAGTGTCTTCAGTTCTCTCCAGCGGTCGACTGCTTCTCTGCCAAGGGATACTCGAGTTGCATTTGCAATTTTTACATATTCTTGTCTATCACACATACTTTCAATGAAGGTTTTTGTCTTTTAGCTGGTGGTTGACCGCTGGGTGCAGTTGGAGGTCGGAAAACTGGCTGCTCGTTCGGCTGCGCCATGACTCCATCCGAATGCCTGGCTTTCTAGCTATTGCTGGCTGTGTAGCTACAGCTAAAGTACGTGCACATTGGAATGCACGCGCAGAACAGCGTACACGTTGATTTGGCAGTTTGACTGACAGACGGGCCATCCAATTAGAGTTGTCTGAAACAAATTTGATTGGTAGCCTAATTTTGGCCCCTGCTCCTTTCACAGATGATCAAATTTCGTCATTGATATGTCAAATCACTTATGTTATCGATTACTGTCTAATACTTACCAGATATACTCAGACTTTAATAATTTTGCCAAAAAATGAGCCGCCTGGGATGGTACCTTTAATAAGAGCTTGTTTGACAATGAAATGAAGGCAAAAAGCAGCACATGATGCCGCAATCTTAGGAAATTTAAGAACAGATGAGAAACATAGTTGTTGTTATGTATCTGCTTGGAAAGGGCAACAAAGCCATTTCTACAGCATTGGGACTCCAGCGGACAATGGTGAGAGCTATCTTCTACAAGCTCATTTCCAGAAAAGTTGGGACGCTGTGTAGAATGCAAGTTAAAATTGAAGGCAATGATTTGCACTTCATCCAAACCCTATATTTAATCGAAAATTGTTCAAACACAATATATCAAATGTTAAAACTGAGAAATATATTGTCTTAAGAAAAAAATTTGCTCCTTTTTAATTTGATGCCAGCAGCGTTTCAAAAAAGTTGGGACAGGGGCAACAAAAAATTGGAAATGTTTTACATTGCTAAAAAAATGCACTTGGTGGAACATCTCACAGCTAATTAGATTAATTGACAATGGGTCAGTGACATGAATGTATATGAAAAGAGCATCTCAGAGAGGTTGAGTCTTTCAGAAGATGGTGAGGGCTTCATCATTCTGTGGCAGACTGCATGGGGAAATTGTTCAACAATTTAAGAATGATATTGCAAAAAAAAAAAAATGGGGATTTAATCATCTATGGTATGTAATATCATAAAATTATTTAGAGAATCCTGAGAAATCTCTGTATGCAAAGGACAAGACTGAAAACCAGTACTGAATGGCCACGATCTTCAGAACCTCAGGTGGCACCGCATTAAAAAAAAAAAAAAACAGAATTCTGTTGTGGAAATCAATGCATGGACTGCAGCATTGCACTGTAGTAACTTACAGGTATTTAAGTTGTTTTTTTTTTTTTTTTTTAGTGACCTTCCTGTCAGCTTGAACCAGTCTTATCATTTGATTTGGAATTCACTCTTTAACAAAGTATTTTTGTCCACAGAACAGATGCTAGCTGGAAGGTTTTATTTTTCTTTTTTTTGGTTTTCACACAATTTTCTTTCATTTTAGTAATTGTTGTCCTTGAAAATTTCAAGACATCATCAATTTCTCAAATCACCCAAATGGCATAAAAAATCATTCCCGTGTCAAAGTCACCTTGATAGTCATTTCTTCCCGATTTTGATGTTTGTTCTGAACAAGAACTGAACTTTTTGACAATGTTTGCATTCTTTTATGCTTTGATTTGCTGCAACATGATATGCTGATTAGATATTTACATTAACATGCAGGTGAGCAGGTGTACTTGTTTGTGAAGAAATCATAAAATAATCATATGTTTAACACAAATCAACTTTTGACTTTTGAAGGTCATAATGAATTAATGTTTTGCCAGCAGAATTCAGTACAAGTTTATCAATATAGGCGTGGATGGACATTAATGGTCACTAGTAACCTCTCCAAACCAAAGACATGCCTTTTCTCCATGATAAAGTTTTGAGTTTTGTCCATTTTTCCTCAGAGCCGCATCAGCAAGCAAACATACTCATTAAAGGAACTGCTTATTTTACTATCAGAATGTTCACCTTGCAATGGACAGCTTGCTATTTACAATTCTGATCATCCGAGCGCAGCATAAGCTTGTATAAATGCTTTTCACACCCTATAAGGAGCAAATATAACTCACTAACACCATAATATCTGAAATATAACTTATTTCAACAAAACAAACACTCCACTATCAGGAAAAAAAGCAGGCAATATCCTACTCTAGATCGAACAGAATCGGTGCAATGAACATAGCAGGGGATTTTCTGAAGTCTTCCAGCTGTTTGCATTTTAGACAATCAAAAAGCTAAGGTTAGGCATTCTATTTCATTGTATGTGGTATAAATTTGAAAACTAACAGCCACACTGAGCAAAATATCACCACATGCAGTATTATTAGCAAAGGCAAACAGTTACTCTTATTAACCAATGTGGCAAACAAGCTATGGTAAACTGAAAATAAAAAACAGCTAGCCATAAGTACTATATTCTCCATTGTACTGACAAAAAACTAAGAAAAACTCCCCAATATTGACTTCCTCCTCCACCCAAACAACAATCCAGTACAATGAACCCTCCAGTCCTGTTCCATTCAGAAAAACTCCCATTCACCATGTTGGTATGATATTTCCATCTGGTACATGTAACCTTAAGCACTTCTGAGTTAGTTTTGGAAGTCAGTTTTTTTCTATGTATTCACGTCATTCAGCTGCACACAGTTGAGAATACAACCTAACTTGCTTTTACGCAAGGGTTTAAGTACTTTCCTGATGGTCCAATCAATGTCTGTCAATTACTGTGGAAACTTTATACTGTCTGGAATAGGATAAAAATGTATCAATCCATAGATAATTACCGGGTTATAGCTCGCATGGTTGTGAACTACAACTGTGCTTTACGCAGATAAGCCTGGGCAAGCATTAGCGTGACTGCATTTCAGTGAGAGATCATATGGGGATGAAAGGAACCAATGAATTAATCGAGGGATGAATCTACGTGCAAATCATTGATAGGGAATCATGCATTTTTATTATCTGATGACTATAATTGATTGTGGCATGATACAGTCATACCATGTTGAATTTTTGCTTCAGAAAACTAATTTTTTTTTCACTACTTAAATGAGATACCTTTGGCCCATTATGGCTGACATAGTTGCAACAAATGACAACATTTTTTTTTCTGTTGGAGTTTAATTCATACAATTCCTGGGAAACAGGGATGGGACTTAACTCGTCCATATTCTAAATCGGTAATAGGCACTGCTTCCTTGTGAATATTTAATAACAGTTTTGGGTGTTGCTAGAACATTGATAGAATAGTGTAACTGCATGCATGAATAGAGGAGCTCCATGTCTGCGAGAGTTTAAACTGTGCAAACGTGTTAATAAAGTGACCCCTTAGTGTATGGTAATATCCATTCTCAGTAGATTCAAAAGCAAGTGCAAAGACAGAACGAGCTTCATTATAGTAAATCATATGGTCCACATAAATGCCAATTTTGTAGTTTTCTTTTTAAACTTAGGGGACACATCTTTGCCTTTATAGGTATTACATGGCTCTGCATATCACCTTCAGATGACGTAAACTTGTGCTGAAGTAGTTTATGATCTCAGCATTGTATTGTTTTACTTCCTAGCCATTTTTGATTCCCAGTATTTAATAGCAAACTACAAGAAGACAACTTAAATGCTGAAATACTGAATTAATTAATTATTTGTTTATTTATTCATTCTTTTATTCATTCTGTTCTGAAATTGTGAGAATAAACTGACATACTGTAAGTACCCTAAATGGTCTCAGTATGTGTCTTCATTTAAGTAAATTTCCAAGTCTTTGTGATGCTCCAATGCTGAATTATAGAAGAGAACAACCATCTTCAAGTTTTCTGTAAAAAACATCTTAGGACTGATGAGTATTAACCTGCATGCAAAATATTAGAAAGAGTGGAAAAAAGCAAGGCAAGGTGTTTGTGTGTGTGTGTGTGTGTGTGTGTGTGTGTGTGTGTGTGTGTGTGTGAAGAGAGATGGAGAGAGCAAAGAGAGAGAAAAGAGGCTACTGGGAGAATGAAAGATAATCTGAATATCAGTAGACCTGATGAGGCAGATAAGTCCATTTGAATTGGAAATTGCACACTGATTCAGATAAGATTTTCCACTTCATTGAAGAGGAGTCAATGCAAACCAGCAATTTTATTATCCTAAGAGATAAGCATGTTCGATAATTCACTTTGTGAGTGTTGACTCATTAACATAATCAAATTAAACAGCATTTATGGGACAAATATGAATATTCATATAGTGAATTCATATACTAATATACTGTACCTACATACAACCCCAATTCCGAAACAGTTGGGACGAAGTGTAAATTGTGAATAAAATCAAAACGTAATGACTTTCAAATCACACCAGCCAGTATTTTATTCACAATAGAACAGAGATAACATAGCAAATGTTGAAACTGAGAAATATTACAATTTTATACATAAAATGAGTACATTTCAAATTTGATGGCTGCTACAGGTCTCAAAAAAGTTGGGACAGGGGCCTGTTTACCATGGCATCCCCTCTTCTTTTTAACACAGAGTGAAGGCGCCTGGGCATTGAGACAGGTTTCTTGAGTTTAGCCACTGGAATTTGATCCCACTCTTGTTTAATACAGACTTCCAGCTGCTGGAGAGTTTTGGGTCTCCTTTGACGGACTTTTTGTTTAATAATGCACCAAATGTTCTCAATAGGTGAAAGATTAGGACTGCAGGCAAGCCAGTTCAGCACACGGACTCTTCTACTACGAAGCCATGTGTCATGGATTTGTCCCGCCGGATGCAAACTGCAGTCCGGCGGGCAATGGGACCATGGGCCCAAAAGCAGAGAAGGAGACCCAAATGCTCAGGCTGGTAAAAAGAACTGAAAAGTTTAATTAATAAAATTAATTAAAGAAAGAAAGCAGAGGCACTGGGGACTGGCAATAGCCAGCCCTTTATACTCTGGAATCAGCTCCACCATAACGGGCTGCACCTGTTGTCCGTTAAGGTGGAGGTGGAAGAATGCAACAGGGGGAGGGACTGCAAGGCCAAACCCTTACACCATGTTGTTGTAATAGCTGCAGTATGTGGTTTTGCATTGTCCTGCTGAAATACACAAGGCCTTCCCTGGAACAGATGTCTTCTGGGGGGGAGCATATGTTGCTCTTAAACCTTTATATACCTTTCAGCATTCATGGTACTTTTTAAAACATGCAGGTGTCCCACACCATATGCACTAATGCATCCCCATACCATCAGAGATGCTGGCTTTTGAACTTAACGCTGATAACAGGAGGGGTGATCTTTTTCCTCTTTAGCCCGGAGGACACGATGCCCATGATTTCCAACAAGAATGTCAAATTTGGACTTGTCTGACCACAGGACACTTTGCCACTTTGCTACAGTCTCAGCCTCTCTAAACATCTCTTTTGTAGCCAATCATGTTACACACCTGATGCCAGTTAACTTAATTACTCGCTAAATGTTCTTTCAGCTGATTCTCTTCTATATTAATTGCTTTTTCAGCCATTTTTTGCCTGTGTCCCAACTTTTTAAGACCTGTTGCAGCCAGAAAACTTGAAATAAGCTCATTTTGTGGATAAAAATGTAAAATGTCAATTGAAATGTTTATCTATGTTCTATTATAAATAACATATTGGCTCATGTGATCTGAAAGTCATTGCATTTAGATTTTATTCACAATTTACACTTCGTCCCAACTATTTCGGAATTGTGTTAAAAGAAAATGAATGTGAATGCAATCAACGAAACAGACAAACATGTTGCCAACTGCTTCTCCAGTTCGATCTTGGGGACAAAATAGCCTTTACCTTTGTATTTTGTAACAGTTCTGGACTTTCTGGTGTAGAGTAGGAAAACTTGTACAGTATAACATAGCTAATATACATGATAGCAGGTCAGTTAAAGCTGTTAAGCAATATGTCTGACCAGCTAGAGTGGCACTAAAATGTCCCAGCCTTTAGCTTTTTTTCAGTGAGCAGGCCTATAGCTTGATATCTTGCTATTGCTTCAGACCACATTTAAAGAAACCACTTTTAAGCAATCACCACGGTGATCAAATAATGTCGAATTTTTAATACACAAATGTGTTTGAAAATATCACTGTTATCTTTGACACTTACAGAGACACTGCCTTTTCTGTACCCATAAATTCATAACATCACCTCTTGCCCTCCCCAGGTTTTTCCTGAAATAGTGTCCCCGAACAGTCAGTGGGACTGAAGTTTAAAAACAAACAAAAATTCATCATAAATTAAGCTACTATTTTCAAATAAATGTAATAAATTTGAAGCAATCTAATTTAAAATCACTAAATACTTCTTCACGTAAGGAGGTACCGTCTGGTACCACATAAGCTACTTCAGTCTCAATCTCTCACAGGAGGCAAGCTGAACTTAGTTTTCCCCGTCTGCCAACGTAAACTCGTGGTGATGTCAATAAACCCTTCCTGATCCCTGCATTATCTGCCATAACAGCTCTTTGACCACCTTCATCAAAAATGCTTCTTGTCCTCCCAGCATGATGATGAAAAAAATGATTTAAAAGAAATGATTGCATTTGCAATGTAAAAACAATGCAATAACTTTAACTTTCTATAGCCCAATGTCCCCCTGGCGGCAACGCCAGCGTTACGGGATATTCAAATGACTTGCCGAGAGCCTCTGACCCTTAAACGCATAATTGCTTTCAAGCTGTTATTGTTCAATATTGCTTGAGTAATAATCTCTCAATTTATTAACTGAATATTCAAGACTGATATATAAGCATGCAATTAGAAAGAAAGTATTCAGAAATGACAGATCACTGTAGGGCTACATTGACATTGTATGGATGAAAGAAAAAAAACAGAAAAAACAAATAATAATGATGAAAAAAGAATTAAGCCAGTGCTTTCTCTGAATTTCATCTCCCATTCTTGGATTTTTCCAGCAGTGCAACCTAATTTATTTTACGATTGCACTTAATCCTTATGTTTTCAGCGTTCCAAAGAATAGGTTGCATTTGCAGGGAAGCATAGTTACACACTAGTTGCCGTGCCAAGCAATAATAATTAATCTATTAAAATTCCCACAATTGTTACGTCAAAGCATTGGGAATTGAATAATTGAGTAAACTGGTTATCAGTGCATCGCGAAAGTTCAATGCATGGCACACATTCCAAATCAGTAAGCTAATATGCATGTCATGCGTCAAACTCTCAAGGTAGCAAAGTCATTCGTGAGGTCTTTACAGTCTTGCTTCTGACACATCAATTATCTACGCTATATTGTTCGGATGGCAGTAATACAAATAATCAATAATTTCAAAACTTTCTGTGAATTCCCTTTCCCATATTTGCACTTTTTCAGCAGTATAGCCTTATTTATTTTAAGATCGCACTTAACAAGCTTTCAGTGTTTGAAAGAATAGGCTAAAATTGAGCAGTGGGCAGTGGCACATTCCTAACCACAATGCGATGATAAATTAAGTTCAAACATTTCTTACGTCAAAACTGAAGTAATTTGATATGTTAATTGTTATTCCATCATGGCTGTAGGCGTGTGACTGCCCTTTTGAAATTGTGTCTTTTACCTTGGTCAGCTTTCCAACACTGGTGTGTCTTCTTCCTCACTTCTATTGTTGAGAAAAGAATAGAATAGAAATGGGAAACATCTGCTTTGGCATATAGAACTCCAGGCCTATCATAAATTTGTGCAAAACATTTAAAAGTCATTAAAAAGTCTAGCTGACGAATATGTGCCGTTTTATGGACTACTGGAATTCTGAATTTGGAAGTTAATTGAATTAGGGCATGTAGTTACAGTATGTTGCTGCGAGCTTATATTTCTTAATGATAGCAATAAAATAAATATTTTATCACTTTCCTTTGCTTTTTTTCATCCAACTTCTATACTCGTAGGATGCCTGTGGCTCCTCCATGGATGGACAGTGCCCCTAGCATTTGCCTATGCTGCCAATGGCTTGGGCTCACTCTTCTCCTGACATTCAAAAGCACAGCAATCAAATGTCTTTGTACAATTTAGGACCTTTATGTTTGTTATGAAATATTGACAGAAAGAGAAAGTACATTCATGCAAAAAATAGTAAGTCAATTAAATATAATTTCAGAAAAACAAGAATGATTTACACAGGAGACAACATTATGATGCATGTCTAGAAATACCAAAAGCGTGCAGGTAAATACCTGAATAGATCATCAGCTCATTCAGTGGTCCTAAACTTTTTTACAAAACTTAGGCATGAATTATCTTCCTGGAATCCAGAAGGCTTGTTTATAAAAATCTGCATAGCTTTCATACTAAAATGTTGCATACATTCCAAAGATATTTAGAGGTGCATGCTAAAAAATATCCTAATTTATAAACATGGGTATGCTAAAGTGGATGTAATCATTGCGTTATAAATCACAATCAATATGAAATGCTGCATTGGGGCCCAAGCCCATTAATTTCTCGTTTTCCCATTAATGTCCAGTTTGACAACCTAGACGCAGCTGGGAGATGCAGGTGCTAACGGTATCATAGATAAATTTGGGAAAAAACAAACTTCATTCCAGTAATTTTGTGACAGGAGGCGATAACACAGTTGTGGCGCTGTTATAAAAAAGGTTGCTCTAACATGAATTAATATTCATTGCAGACAGACCATGCAAAGGGTGATAACCCGGAGTCGGCCGATTTTGCCTATATTTGGTATACACATGTACCTTACCAAGTTGAATGAACCTACAATATGAGCATCATCCATTTGGTTTTGTAGGAGTAATCACCAAAAAAATGTATTTTGATGGATTCTGGACCATTTTTAAAGGATTTTCAAGGGGTTAATTCTGGTCATCCTCTACAGAAAACGGCTAAACTTTCAACATTGCCCCTTTGTGTGAACGTTGTCCATAGGATGGCCTACCAAACTACTGAGAATTATCAAAAAATATTTTAAAATATGCCAGTTGTGTGTCAAGATATTTCCCCTACCCCAAAATTTGGAATTGTTTATAGGCCTATTCAACAGCTTATAACTCATCTGCCACAGGGGTAGAAACTACAAACCATGGTGGAAATGGTGGCTAATGACTTGCTCTTTCATAATCAGAAAAAAAAAAAAACTTGCCGCTCTACTGAGTACTTTGTAGTAGCACCAGAAATTAGGAGAATATTTCATCATTTTGCAGTGCTGCCACCTAAATGCTGTATAACCTGTCCACTAAACAAGCAACACGACCAATTTTATTTTATCTGCCCTGGCCTTATCAATTCAATTATAATGCCAACACATGAAAACTAAGGGTATTCTATCATAAATATGGCCGTTTCCCAGGGAAAGGGGCGTGCCAGGCATTTTTCAATGCACAACCCAATATTCCATAAACCCTTCACATGGCCCAGGCTGGCTTTGACAAATTGCTTTCTCAATGAACAGATTGGCAACAACCCAATATAGACCTGTTCACCTTCCTTCGATTTGTTTCAAAGTTTAGGGTTGGTCAAAGATGAGTCTAGAGAGTCCAGCAATGAGGCAGTCTCGGACTTATCCATGTTAGCAGGAGTGGTGCCATTTTCTATTATCCAACAGTTCAAGAATGACTGGCCTTGAATGGCAGCAACCACCAGATCACCAGAGAAGCCAACATGAGGAAGTGAAGAACAAAGAGACAAAAAGATCTGTTGAAATTTATCAGCATTTCAAAATATTTAGGAACAAATATATACAGCAGTGTTGGGCCCAACGGGTCCTGCAACTCCACAAAAAAAGATGATGCTAGTATGCCTAATTCCAGCCAATAATCATGATAATGGTACCATAGACAATTACAGCAAGAATGAACGAACTTTACAAGATAACCGAAGTATCCATGTTGTCAGCCAATAGGCATGGCATAGAATCCATGTGAACCCTTTCAGAATTACTAAGAGTTCACAGATCCACCCGTTCGATGACCTTTGCCCACAGTCACGATCTTGTTGACATGGAGGAGGCTAACAGATGCTGGTCATCTAAAGGAGTGTCAGTATTATCCTTAGTCAAGTGGCCACACTTCTGTTGGGCAGAGAGACGAGAGACATAGCTTGAACCTGCTGGGTAGTTGGCCAGTCCTACCTCACAAAACGGGCTTTGATATTCTTAGCCACCGACCCAGGGTTTTCCTTCCTCTCAGTCTCTACTCCTCTCATAGTACTTTGTGCCCACGGGATAACGATGTGGCTGCATCAATGCATGCGACTGTGAATTGTCATGGCATTCGTTCAAATATAAGTCTAGGCCTAAGCCTAGCACCAGTAGTACATTCGCAAGAACCTACCTGATCCAATCGGTAGTAAAATGCTCCAAATATCAAAAATTTCGACTTCAGCCATTGACTTTTGACGTCAATGCCCAAATTGCGTGTTCTTGACGCAGCCGACAACTTGGATGGCGGAGGGGGTGTGGACAGTTCTGCGACGGCTTCCAGTCAAGGCCAAGCTTGTATCTATGTCCTGGACAGATAGTGATGTCCTTGTCAACTGCATGGAATAGCCCAGCACACAGTGCAATGAGGTCACACTTCTTCTCGTAGTCGTGGGCCCTTCTCTCCATGTTCGTCTAAGAGGAACTTTCAGCCCTAAAAGATGGCTTTGAATGGACTTGTCGCACTTTCTCAAAGCAATACAAGTATTTTCTTTTGGATATTTCTTCATTACACTGCATGCAATGGCAGGAGAGGTGTTGAAAAACCCACATTTTATCGCCATAGTGGCCTGGGATTCATCACTGCCAGCAACCATAGCTGCCATTTTGAAACTAGCTGTTTGGAATGAGTGTCAAGTGTCAATAACAGAGGCAGTCCAACACTGCTGCTGCCGTGGAGCCAGTTGAGAAGCGGATGTGAGGTGGTGGTGGGACTGTTTGGATGGGGGATGACCTCAACTTACCTCTTTATGAGCTAGCAGGCATTTTTAAGTCATCTGTGGTCATATCCAGCTCTAAAACATGATATTAGAGCTTGTGGACAGGTATAAAGACATGGGGTTGATCAAAGTGTTCCGTATCAAAACCGAAATGAGCGGCAAGAAATTTTATTTTTTTGAATGATCAAATGACACTTGGACTTGTTCCTCTGGGAAAACCGTGATCCAGTTCCTGTGGCAGAAAATAAAATTATTTTATGATTTTGAGGGGTTAACCTTTTTTAATGGGTTAATATACCCATAATGCCTTGCAGTACGCAACATTTTATATTTTTTGTAAAAAGACTAGGATGTCTGCTGCAGTTTACTAGTAAGCAAAGTCTCTCTTTATAGTCAAGTATTGTGCCAAAAATTGGCATAGTTTGTCAATTTCATCAAAATTTGCTTCGGAAAATGCATTGGAGGGGTTAATTGTCCCTTACTCCCGAACAGAGTGGTTATTCACCGAATAGTTCAGGCCTAGGACCAATCTATGGTAGGGATTTGAACAAAGTCCGTTGACCTCGCAGGTTATAACTTTTTTCAGATTTTGCATGGTCTGTCCATACAGGGATACTTAATAACTAGTAGCCTACATGAGTCAAAACGCAAGCGATGTCTTTTCCACCATAAATTCTTTAACTGAAACTGAGCCCAACAAATGAACATTTTTTTTCTCAAACTACATCAGTTTGAGACCAAAAATATATAATGTTTAGAGTGGCTCTACCATGCATATCTGAGAAAATGAATTCTAAATAACTTGAATCGACTGCTACAGGCAACACCATACTGCATTTGCAGGCTCAGCAAAGTTGGTCAGTGACATGACAATGTCAGCTCTAAAGACAGTCACAAAGGTTTTTCTCTTTTTTTTTTTCTGAGCTAGCTTGGAGCCAGCTGCTGCGACAATAACAATGTTAGACATTCTAATATGAACCTATTAGATCTATAAACTGGCAACCAAAGGAGACTTTTGTATGTCATGTACACCACATTGAAATTGAGGCAAGTTGCCCATAGAAATTTCCTTTAGCATGCTTATTAGCTTTTAACCCTGGATAAAAAGCAATTGCTACATGAGGAAATAGCCTTTGAAGACTAATAGTTTAGTAACAGTATCATTACCTTGTTATTCTACCGCAAAATTGACTTTACTTTAAGGTATCAGTTTTTCAGGATAGATGTATTTCATTGGCGATCCTTAACAATAAACATATGAAACTATCTTATTTTTGTATAGGTGTAATTACAAGTCAGTTCTGTTACTATGTACAATTGTGAAAATAATTTACTGTTATGCTTCTTACATTGAGAATAGATTGATTGAATACCGTTCGTCAGCTTGACTGAGCATGACATGTCCCCTGTCAATAACCTAGCTGCAGTAGTTAGCTACTGCTTGTAATTTCAGCTTACATTAGCTAGCTATGATGACCCACATTTTAGTTATGACATAGATAACTTATCAAACCAACATCATTATGACATTGGGCTATTATCAAATGCCATCTCACTTGATAGACAAGGTGCTAAAACTTTTTACACGTCTAACGTTAGCCTAGTCTGGATGTCTACTGCTGTGACAAGCTGATATTCAAGTTTGCAGGGGCTCAACTGTCCCCTACACAGCTAGCTTGCTAGTCAAGATGGTCATCCAACTTAATTTATAAATTAGGTCAGATCGTAAAGGTTAGCAACTTGGCTTGGGATTTTAATGTAGATGGCCGGTTAGCTATATTTTCATGTGTCCCACTATTGACTGGGACATCACTGAGCGACAGGTTGGAATGGTACCTGTGCTTCCTTATTGTTATTCAGCCACCTGTCCTGACGGCTGTTAGCATGACTACAATTTAACATTACTGGTGTGAGATATTTTCAGACAGCCATGGGCAAACTGTGGAAGTTGATTTGTGAGCTAGCTATAAACTATTAATTAATATTTGAAGAGAGTGCCATAAAATGTTGTTGCTACCTTCCCTCAAACATGATACCACATGTAATGTTAATTGTGTATCACTTGTAGCTGATGCTTCTGTCTAATGAAAACAGCCACCTGGGCTATGTGGCGTTATCTTATGTGTCAAGTATCTCTAGCTACAGTAGACAGCTAACTATTTGTTAGCTGACACATGTTCTTACAAAGCTTAGTAGATAAGGTTGTGTACCAAACTCATCAAAACACTCAAAAACTCTTGAGAACAGACTTCACTTGAGCTGTCAGAGTCTTCTGAACGTGACCTATTGTCTGGCATGATTTTCTAGTACTTAAGTTGTCATAATCTTGGAAACTGTTGCAATTCAAAGCTTCAACAAACTCCATAAAATGCTTATAACGGGAATGTGATGGCCTTTTGAGTTGATGTGGTGACGTCACGGATCAACTTTGCTGAGCCTACAGATGCAATATGGCATTGCCCATAGTGGTCGATTCGAATTTCTTAGAATACATTTTCTCAGACGCGAATAGTCGAACCGCTCTAAAAATTATATATATTTTTTGGTCTCACGCTGATATAATTTGAGAAAAAAATTGTCCGTTTTTGGGCTCAGTTTCCCCTTAAATTCTTGCAAAAGGCTTAGTGCCAGCTTTATTCAACCCATTATGTTGCAAATGCATTCATGACAGAGCACTAAACTACCAAACTGGGCTGAGGTGATAAATATTTACGCCAGACAAAATTGTGAAGAACATTACCGCCACTTGTGTTTCAGTTCCCTAAGGTCCGAATATAATGTTCTTTTATAAAACCAAAATCCGCAGGTGAAGGTGATGTTTACATTTTTTAAATTTTTCATAAATGAGGCCCCTGAATCATCTGGGAAGACCCCATCCGTGGTTCTGACATTTCCCATGACTGCTGTGGAAAGGTCATGAGAAGGTTGTGAGGGGATACATCCCATGCAACATGCATATCCAAAAGTTCTTAAGGAAACTAATCTATTCCCATACTCCTGGAAAATTAGACATGCTGAGAAACATTGATGGCTACCATCACAGATATCAATTCAGTCCATCCAATTGATCTCACTGATCACTTGCCTTCACCCCTCAGAAAAAAATAATTAAAATTACCAAAATTAGACTTATTACAAAAGCACATAATTCTTTAGTCTCCTGCTCTTGCTCTCTCTGGTGTGGGATCACAAGATCACAAGACACAACTGTTTGTTTCTCCCTCTGACACGTACACTTTCTCCCATCCTCTCCTGCCTCAGAGTATCCATTACTGCAAGGTCACCTCTGCTCACAAATGCAAAATGTATAGAGTAAACACAGATGAGAGGAAGAAAAGCAATGCAAAAATAAAAACTGCGGTGGCTCACTTATTTTGCATTCCATGATGTGTTTGTATGCTGCAAGGCGTGCTCAACTGCAATAAAATTACACTCACAAGGTTTAATTACTATTGGGGCCTTTATTAAAAACACCCGCATACTGCAAAAGTGGGGTTTATTACAGTGGCAGGCTCTCTAATCAAATCATATGAGCAATGTTCCATTAAATATTTACGTTTTTTTTTTTTTTTACACTAGCTGCTCAGCCGAGTTGCAGATGGATGTTGCAGAAACATTTTTTATTTCAATTTGTAAAACAATAAACTCAATTTTCGGGGCTCAGCGGAATGCAGTGCCATGGGCACCCTTGTCTGTCAAATAGCAGGCAAGACTGTGTAAAATTACTGGAAAGCTTGCTGCTGAATCCCAGCCCAAATGCACTCCTTACATTGCCAACCAGATGAGAATTTACACAAACAGTAATTAAAGAACCAACACATCTAATTAGAAGCGGAATCTTGATGAGTGCTCAGTGGTGGCGGGGGGGAGGAGGTGCAGATGAAGGGGGTGATTTTTTATGCTGTGATGGAGGATGTCAGGACGGTCAGGGCTGACAGGTTGGTGTAGCATTAATTATATG
This sequence comes from Gymnothorax javanicus, assembly GCA_029692085.1. Taxonomy (NCBI): domain Eukaryota; kingdom Metazoa; phylum Chordata; class Actinopteri; order Anguilliformes; family Muraenidae; genus Gymnothorax; species Gymnothorax javanicus. Next base: position 43,759,070 of record CM056202.1, on the reverse strand, counting down.
CCAAAAAAGACAGGCTCTTGATAGAGAACAATAAGGAGCAGAGAGGTCATCAGGCCACCCTCCCAATGCACTGCATCAGGAGAGGTTGTAACACAGTAAGACCATACCATGGAATGTTTTTATAGATGGAAATGGATTTCCGGATTCAATGGTCCAGTAAATAGTATTATGTGAAAATAAATACACAAACAAAAACATAGGAGGCAATTTAAGCTTCAAGAGCAAGTTGTGATGAGACACAAAACCAAGGGGGAGCGGAGGGTTGGCTGTCCACCAAACATGGAATAAACAGCCAAATATTCTCAGAACTATGATATAAAGCGTGTTTTTATTTTTTTGTATGGATAAAATTAATTATTGTGCATTTTGATGTAAATACTTTTTCTAAGCCGCAAGAAGCTCTCGATGTCAAATCACTCCTTTATTCATGCAAAAAAAATGTGGCATACTATATTCATTCACCCATACAACCTAAAACTCACCCTAAAACTCAAGGATTACAGTTTATACTGTCCAGTATGTGGAGGAATGAAGCCACTTCATATGGAAACGTATGAGCTCTCCATGTACTTTGATCCTCGCTCAGGGTAATGGCCCTATTCATTCTAAGGACACTTCACGGCCCTTTTCGATCGCCTCTTCAAAATGACAGACAGAAATGTCAGGATTCTCACAATCCTTGCCCTCTCCTGATTACAAACAGTGGAAGGATATCACTCGCGGACAGGCATTCAATGCAACACCTGCGCAACACTCTCTTTCTTCCTCTGACATCTGGAAGCAATCTGAAACAATTCAGAAACATCCAGAGTGGCAATTGCATGTACGTGTGTGTGTGTGTGTGTGTATGTGTGTGTGCGTGAGTGCATGCCCGCACAACAGAGAATCTGCCAAGCTGGGATGGATGGATTGATGTGACACAAGGCATCTCTGATAGTGGGAAAAACACAAGAGCCTGTCTGTCTGTTTCGATTAATGTCAGCGAATGAAACAAACCATCAACAGCTTGGATGGGAGCTGGAATAAAAGTTTGGTCCTTCAGAAGGAATAAGCTACAGAGGTGGGCCTTGACTGTCAGGCCAGTCAGATAAAGGCAATTCCTGTTTGAAGGGGGGAATCACTCCGTCTCCACTTGCCAGGCTCACAAATAGGAATGAAGCCACTTTGTTCTGAGACTTTAATCTCTGAATCTCTTCAAGATGTAAGTCACAGGTCAGTCATGTAAGAGTTCTCTTGGCACATACTATGCACATTTGTCTGGCACCGATGGGGGAAGTTCCAAACATTTTTATTGGCTTAACAATCATTGGTTTTATAAACATTTATTTAGTGACAAGATTATCTTATCCATATCCAACAATCCACTGAATCTAATTAATGTATGAGTCAAAAGAATTAACAGGGAAATGCATGAAAGGTAATATTCAAGAGTATGGTCAGAATGGCAACTTTCTCTGTTTATTAACTGTAATGGCTGAAAAATCAACAGAAGTACAGAGGTTTATGGAATAAGCAGGCCTCTTGCGCCATTAACCTGTCCAACTGCCAAGTTTGTATGAATGGGTTATAATTACATATTTAACAGCTTACTGGAAGGGTTTGGAAATCTGAAATTCCAAATGTTCATTTAGACTTCATCAGAAACACATCACTTTATAAGGTTTGAAGGGAATATCAGAACAACTGATTTTACCTCTCTGGCTTCACTTTTCTGTTAATGTTGTTTTGATTTTTTTTTCTTTTGTTTTTCATACATCCAACCAATAATATGCTCTAAGTATAAAAATGTATATGCTATAACAATTGGAAAAGACATTAATTTGGGGTTCCCATAACCAGTCCACTGTATAATTATCAATACAATCAAACAAATTTTTCATTAAATTTGATACAATTTTTTTTATACTAGATTTAATTATGACATATCATGTGAATATAACAACTGACAATCAAATGTTGAGGTCTATCAGGCAGTTTTGGTCAGTTTCCTTCTGCTCTTCATGTGTTCATGAAAAAATGAAAATGAGTGGTGCAGTATGTGCATTTAATAGATCATTTTAGAAAAATCCATTTCTGAGGCAAAAACTACAATTTCTCAAAAATAAGCTAACAGCATCTGATTGCTGCATGTCATGTAATTATGCAAGTCACCAAATGACATGAAACACAAAGTAATTGGCGGTAACTGGCAATAAAAGGAGATAATAAGAAGCTAAAAGTGAACGAAAGAGCTGCTCGCATAGCAAAAGCAGACTGGAAAGACGCCATCAAATCATGCTGCTCTTCTTTCGCAAATGTCTAATGTGCCTGCACATTTCATCAGCCGCATCTCAACCAAACATCATTTGAATCAGTGGCTCTCAAACTCAATCCTGGGTAACATTGCGCTTGCTGGTTTTTGTTCCAACCATAATTGCAATCCTTGAGTTTTATGGAGTATCTCAATTGCACTTCATGTTAATGAGGCTTACAGTATTTGCCCTTTTAGGCCATATTATGTCAGAAATAGCCATGCATGCTATGAAGAATGAAAGCAAAAAGAACTATCCATATTCATATTGCACTGTATTGGAAATGACTTTATAACTTCATTTTAACTGATGAAGTCAAAAAAAATAAACTAGAGGCACTCGTAGAGTGCAAACCTCTGCCAAGGCTGCACAATCCAAATGTGCATGAGTGGGAGCAAAGTTGAGTTATCGCGTGTGATAGGATTTCAAGATGGCTGCCGTGGCGGCCATACCGTTTCACTGATCGCAGTCAAAATCAATAGGGTCCATCCTTGAAGTAATAGCAATCCACCCACAAAATTTCAGACAAATCTGTGCATTACTTTTTGAGATTATCGCGTGTGATAGAATTTCAACATGGCTGCCGTGGCGGACATATTGTTTCAGTGATCGCGGTGAAAATCAATAGGGTCCATCCTTAATGTAATAGCAATTCACCCACAAAATTTCAGAGAAATCCGTGCATTACTTTTTGAGTTATGTTGTTCAAAAACAGACAAACAGACAAACAAACAAACAAACAGGGGCAAAAACATAACCTCCACCCCAACTTCGTTGGCGGAGGTAATAAATTGGCTTCTGAATGACTAAATGGAGGACACACGGTCACTAAAACAAGCCATTCAGTTGATAATGAAGAATTCATATACGAGGCAAATTATAATGAGTCAAACCAGTGTTGTGTTAGGTTTTAAGAAAAACATCTCAAAAGGACTTAAACATCTTTCTTCATACACCTGGATTTTCAGAAAAATATCTCAAAAGAACTTTAACGTCTGCATTCAGAAACCTAATAAAAAGCTTAATGGTTCATTACAGACTTGAATTTGATGAGCAAAAAATATTGCCACCTCTGATTCAGTAATTAGGAATATAGCTTAAATGAACACAATATGAACATTGGGCTATTACACATCATGGAATGCCCGGCCATTACAGTCATAACATGGTTTAAGAGGGTAATTTCCTCTTAACATGAAAAGCAACAAAGCAAAATCTCTTTTTTATCTCTCAGGTCACAGCAGGTACTGTATACATGATTATTGAGCACAGATCCTATGTTTGCCATATAGTAAACATTGAGCTCCAGAAATATTAGCATCCATGAAAAAAAATGAAGAAAAAAGCTGCATAGCAAACAACATATTGGTAATTAATTGTGTTCATACAAATGAAAATAGTGGATACTTTTATTGTATATATATATATTTTTTTTTTAATGAAAACCATAGGCAGTAAAAATATTGACACTCTTAACAATTACTGTAAAGTTACAAGCAGGTAGAAGACAACACAGCGATGATCACTATGCCTTCAACGGTCATAGCTTCATACGCCCAAAAATTTGATCTTCATAGCTCATATACGGTTGACCTTGTGTGATTTTGGTCTTTGAACTGATGACTTCAGCTGCGCTCTGTAGGAGACACCATATCTAATTTGTCCAAAAACTTTCCATTCCTTCACTGGATGTTGTGCACACAAGATATGCATGGCATACTGATGATGTGACAGACTAACAGACATCTGGAAACCATTATGACTCCCACCCACTATGTGTGGCAGGGCATGATAAATTGGTCATATACTGTATCTTGGTCACACTTTAAATGAAGCGTTGCTCATGAAGGTTTCATTCATCAAAAGCCTTATTCAATGAATCATATTTCGGTAAATCTCATACTTATTAAAGCAAAATTTTAAAGTCTTTTACACTGCAGATTACGCCAAGTGTGCCATAACCAATGATATCACTTGGTCAATGGCTAAACATAATAAAATGGACATAAACATTCTTATACTGTATGTATGATGCTAAGCCATCTTATGATGTCACTTGATGTCATGAATAGAAATAGACTAAATAATCCAGAGGGAAGTTATGCTATGTTCAAAACAGCTTAGAAGTTGAAATTATGTCCCCAGAGATTTTCGACATCAAACATCATTGCATTCACACAGCAGGCACAAGAAAAATAATGATGAGACTACATTTCCTTATGCAGTGTGGTGCTACTAACTGGTAGGTAGCCACAATAGGCCTTGTAATAACCCAAGAGAAACAGAAAAATAGCTCATAAATTCCATACATTGCTATAATCAAAGCAAAATATAGATGTATTTTACAGATTGCAAAAGTGCATGTCAAATTACAGTTTGTGTTAAAACGTAAACAAATACTTTCATGACAATTTCGTTCTTCTCATTAATAATGAAGGCCGCCATGTTTAATGTTGTCATCAACATCAAAGTCGAATAAATTGGAGCTCTAAAATGACACCCGCAATTCCAACCCGAAATATGAGTTTGACGCCGTTCAATTCATTTTGAACAAATTAGCTCATTTTTTCCCCAGTTGGAAGCCGTTTTGAATGCAATATTTTAACGGCAGGAAATGTCTAATATGTACAGCGTGAGCAACAATCAATAGAAATACTTTGTAAAGAAATACTCTTCAAATACACTTCACTCAAGTTGACATGAATGTAGTCAGCCAAGTTTACTTTTCTTTTCCCACCTCTTAACTACACTATTACTCCCCCAAAAAACACACATGCACTCACACACACAAACACTCACAGGTACACGCACGCACACGCACACACACACACACTGTGCGTGAGACATTCTCCCATCATTCTGGCTGGAGGATTCAGTGAGTTTTAAAGTGAGGTTGACATTAGGAGATGGAAGGGGGTAATTTTATCTGACAGGAAGAAGTGAGCACTTGTTCATGAGACACACAGCTGAGAGCAGAAAAGCATTTACAGTATGCTCTGCTCCTTATGTTTTCACAGACCAGATGTTACAGAAAATGGTCAATTAAATAATTTATATATATGCATAATATAGAGTATCACTACTGAGGTGTCTAAGAGGTGACAGAGTTGCAAAGCTGCCTGAAAGGGCAAACAACTTTCATCTCTAACAGTGCCTGGTCAAGAAATGACTTCCTTTTAACAGTGCTCATCTGTGATTGAACTGCTGATGACTTTAACTACAAAACAAAATTATGCTGTAGAAATATATACAGCTTTGAGTGAGCATGCGATACCTACCATTCAGAAATCAAATTGTTTTGTTGGACTGCTGACTGATTCTTTTTTAAACAAAATCATACCTGTCATCCATTTGTTTTGTTCTAATCATGCATACTTTCTCAGTACAAATCCAGTTGTTGACTTTGGAACATTGGTGATTTTTCTTTTTTTTGTTTTTTTTTTTTTTTTGGGGGGGCATATTAGTTATTCCGTTATTGCCCGGGGCTTACTTCAAGATCTACCATACATCATTCACAGTTATGTCTCACTTATTCACTCACCTATACAGATGAATGGTGACAAATGAAAGGAAAACCCTGACTAAATGAGTGGAGAAAGATAACAAAAGCAAGTAACATCATATCATAACTTCTGGAATGCATAAAAAATGCTAAGTAGGCTTAGTTGACCTCAATTTTGGATCAAGATGGCAAGAGGAAAAGATCTTAAGTGACTATGAAAGAGGGTTTGGTACTAGGGAAGGGCTTGAGCTTCAGTCACAAGGAATATTCAACAGGCAAGTTTTTCAATGGTAACAGTAACTAAATTGATATCTGCATTTAGATCAGGAAGATGTCATAAATGTGGTCAGTCAATGTGGTTGAAAGCGCGTAGTCACTGACTCTGGTGCTTGTGCATTAGAGTGATGTGTAAGGAGAAACAGAATTAGTAACCCTCCCTAAGCTGATTGAGAATGTAAATGCAAGCCATGAACAGACTGTATTAGAAGGAACAGACCAAATAATGCAGACCGTAAACCACTCGCTACGATGATGCATACACGTTTGAGAGTTCAGGACTGTAGAACCATAAGCACTAGTCAACAGAGCAGAGACACAGAAACAAAGCAACACAGTCAGATGAGTGATCCCTCTCTGTATCTTCAACTGATGCGTGTGCGACGCATACCAAGCAAAGGGAACAGATCTGAATGCTGGACTCCTACAGTGGAGAAGTTGTGTGACTCTGTTATTCCATTGGGGCCATTTTTCTTGCATGGTTTGGATCCACTTGTCCCCTAGGGATGGTTCCTGGCAAATCAATAAAAAAACCCATGCTGAGTGATAATCTTGATGTTATTGTTAAACACACCAATAAGTGTGGTCCGTTCAAAGATGATATTAGCCCCATCCACTAACCACAAGACAGCATTGAATGGTTTGACTATGAAAATGATAAAAATCATGTGCTACGGCTTTTTCATTCAGCAGACTCTGGACCAACATGTAAGACACTGCTCTCTGATACTGCCAATGGAACACTAAATGAAGGCATAATTTGTCACACTCAGTCCCTCCTGTATACTTTCAGAGATGCAGAATCCATGATGCTTACCTGATCTGGCAGCTTATGATGGCCCAACAACTTACTGAGGCACTTTGTGTCTGACTTTACCCATCATGTGCAGTACTCACAATGAATACCACTATCACAAAAAAAGAGAAAGATATCTCCAGCATTCCTAACTCAAAAAAATGAAACCCTATGAAATGTTAGATTTACTTAATAATGTTATGTCAACTGGTTCCTTGCAATAGCTTTGCGTAACCTTTATTTGACTTCTAACATTTTTGGCCAGTTTAATTAATTGCATTGAGTGGAATCTACAAAACTCAGTTTTGTAGAACCAATTGACATAACATTATTAAGTAAATCAAAAATTTCATAGGGTTTCATTTTTTTGAGTGCTGATCAGTTAAGTTTAGAAATGACAGTCTCAGATGGAACAATGTACTGTATGTTCTACATTGATTTGGTTGAATTTATAAAAAAATAAGAGATAACTTTTGAGGCTCATTTGATGTTGCAAAATTGACATCTTTTAAATATCCTTCAACCATGCCCTTATAAATACTTGCAGTATGGACCTGGCTATGAGAAGCAGCACATAAACTCCACAGTTAAGTTATATTTATTGTCATGTGCCCCTGCTTGTAATAACACTAATTGATAATGATGATACATTGGCACATGATAGAGTCATGATACTTCATTTATGTTAATACCATTAATAATTTGGCACATTATTGCATTTCCCATGATAGGCATAGCATTCTGTCTATTTTGTGTTGGGCCCCATTGGCGAATCAGAAATAGGTTGAATTTCTGTTAAGTTCTTCGAAGTCATTGGTGGAAGGCCGTGCATTTCATGAAAATACAAAATATTGCCTAACTTCAGTTAAATTACACTCCTATTGGTGCATGTAATTTACATGGAACTGCCCCTCAAAAAAGAACCACGCCCGAGGTCAAACTGTCTGCTTAGTTGTGTGATGCTCTGGTTGGAAATTAACAATTAGTCAAGCAGCCATAGGAAAGTCGAAATGAAGGTCGAAATCAGTCTTTGTGCGCATTGGGCCCTTTCTGTTGTTTTTTTTTTCTTTAATTCATCACCACTCTGTGTTTGTATCTAAATCCTGACCATTTATTTTATGAATTCTGCCCAATTTCTGGGCACTATTCAATATAAAGAACATTAAGACAAAATGGAATGCAAACAATTATGCTAACAAGAATATGGCGTTGCGTAAAATTATTCATAATTATTCATACTGACGTCACTTTTGTGATATATGAGAGCAATATCATTCACTTCAAAATATACAGCAGCCAAAAGATAAATAAAGATATTAGGCAAGATTCGAGGCTTGATGTTCTTGAAATTTCATTTTCGTCTCATAAAACTGACATGAGCGCCTTTAATTTGTGATGGATATACTGCGAGTACTGCATGCAAACATCTATAAGGGACTGGGTTGAGTGAGTCAGAGAGAGAGAGAGCGAGAGAGGGGGGGAGAACAAGAGAGAAAGAGAAGTGAAAAAGAGTGAGGGAGAGTGAGAGCCACAGAGAAAGAGAAAAACAGAGAGGCTCAAGTGGTTACTGATTCTCCAGAGTCTCTCAATATAAAGAGGGTGACAAAAATGCAGATCCCACCATTTTAAGAAAGACAGGAACCTCAGGGAGAGTTAATTAATTTTTGGACAGTTTATTCCCCGTTAAGAGAATTCATTCCCAGGGCGCAACGCATGCTCTCACAGACACAAAGGGATGAGAGGAAAAAGAGGAGAGAATGAGATTCTCACGCTAAAACTTGCAGCTTTCATCATTAAAGAATAGGATTTTCCTCTGCTGTCAATAACCAACGCCAGTTCTTGTTCAATACGCAGTATCTTGGGCAAGTGCTGCCTTTGCAATTATCACTAAACTGTCAAGCTGGATTAGAGGATCCTAAGCTGCCTTGAGCAATCTGCAAAAAAAAAAGGGAAAAAGAAAAAAAAACATCCTTGGAGATATCCTCTGACATTCAAGGTCTTATTTTATATCCTTGAAACAGAAAAGTGAGGAATGAAGAGCTGCTACTCATTGGGATAGAAAAATTCAGCTCTTTTTATGCCTCTATCTGTCCAGGATCATGGTGGTGATTTGAGCACCTAGATCCAGGATGTTACAGCTTTCTCTGCTTCAGAAAGTGTTAGCATGAAAACTGCAAAGGTTCACAAAGAACCTGGTTTAAGTGTGGCAATGCCAGAAATGCAAAGAAAGCAATTTTAATTGAATGAGAGAGCTGAGCATCGTGGTAAAAACAGAGACCAATATCCGAGATACACTTTAATTAACCCACACTATAATGAAAATGAAAACAGTTTTAATTCAGTGTTATTGATCTTTGAAAGCCTGTGTCTGTCTTTAGAGCACCCATTCAACATTAAAACCTTCGCAAACTGCTATTCTAAATAATGGCAACATTTAACTTTACATTATATTATTATTATTATTTTATTAGATGATGATGAGATTAGCTTTAGCAAGGGCAAAAATAAAAACAGCCAGTAGCATGGAGAGGACTGATCAATTTTAAAATATCAAAAGACAATATTATTTAACTCTACAGTTGTCGTGGTTTAGTCCCGCCGGATGCAACATGCAATCTGGCGGGCACTGGGACCATGTACCCAAAGGCTGACAAAGGGACCCACTCGCACAGGCTGGTGCAAAAAATAGAAAGATATTTAATAAATATACTTTAAAAAATTACAGAGACAGGGGAGCAGCAGCAACACACACCGAGCTAAAATGCAGCTCTTAAATACTTTAAACTTCACCTCCACTTCAACGAGCAACAGGTGTGGCTCGTTGAAGTGGAGGTGAAGACAGCAGGAGGGGGAGGGACTGCAGGGCAGAACCATCACAGTTCCCTCCCCCCAAGGCACGCCTCCTGGCGAGCCAAGAAAGGGCCACCCGGAACTATGGCGCTGCCGGACCCCGGAACTCATGGCACCAGCCAGACCCCGAACGCATGGCACCAGCCGGACCCGGAACACACAGCCGGACCCGGAACACATAGCACCAGCCGGACCCTGAACGCATGGCACCAGCCGGACCCCGAACGCATGGCACCAGCCGGACCCCGAACGCATGGCACCACCAGACCTGGAACACTGGAGAACACCTCTGCCGGACCCCGAACACACTGGAAAACACTTCCGCCGGACCCGGAACACACCTCCGCCAGACCCGGAACACAATGGAGAACACCTCCGCCGGACCCGGAACACACTAAAGAGCACCTTTGCCGGACCCGGAGCACACTGGAGAATACCTCCGCTGGACCCGGAGCACACTGGAGAACACCTCTGCTGGACCCGGAACACACTGGAGAACACCTCTGCCGGACCCGGAACACACTGGAGAACACCTCTGCCAGACCTGGAACACTGCTCCCCTACAAGAAAAACACTGCTGCTGCTCCCCTCACAACCAGCCTGGCTGGGTCCAAAGCTGGCAGCTGCATTCTGTGTGGTTTAGTCCCGCCCGATGCAACATGCAATCCGGCGGGCACTGGGACCATGTACCCAAAGGCTGATAAAGGGACCCACTCGCACAGGCTGGTACAAAAAATAGAAAGATATTTAATAAATATACTTTAAAAAATGACAAAGAGACAGGGAAGCAGCAGCAACACACATGGAGCTAAAATGTCAGAATGCAACAGGCAGTGCAGCTCTTAAATACTCTAAACTTCACCTCTACTTCAACGAGCAACAGGTGTGGCTCGTTAAAGTGGAGGCGAAGACAGCAGAAGGGGGAGGGACTGCAGGGCAGAACCATCACAACAGTAAACATGTCACTGTTTTATTGTCTAAGAGAAGGATATTTGATGTAAGTAATTGATGAATCATATTTACAGTATACTATAGTGACATCAGATCAGAGCTCCACAAAAAAAATGCAAGAAAAGCAATGCAGAGGTCAAAGCCGGCAGTAAGCCCAAAGGCCGATAGGTCCCATAGTGGCCCCCAAGAAGCAGACAACCATCGGTTGCTGGAACATAAGGACTATGGCAGAGGCAACGCGGACAGCGCAAGTGGCCAAAGAGGTGGCAGAATATGGAATTGAAGTGCTAGGGATTAGTGAGACCAGGTGGATAGGGATGGGATCAACAACATTGCAGAGTGGTGAGAAGGTGGTTTATGTAGGAGATGATAAGGTGTGACGGGGAGGAGTAGCCATTATGATGAGTGTGAGGGCAAGGAGAGCCCTGATGGAATAGGCGCCAATAAGCAAGAGGGTCATTAAGGCACGGTTCTACTCAAAATACCAAAAGCTGACGGTGATACAAACGTATGCACCAACGAATGAGGCGATGGATGAGGAAAAACATGAACGCTGCAAGACATTGTTTCCAGCTGCAATAGACATGACATGATTCTGGTGATGGGAGATCTGAACGCTAAGGTAGGGAACAACAATACTAACAGGGAGGAAGTAATTTGGGCAGTTTGGTGCTGGAGTGATAAATGACAATGGGGAAAGGCTATGTGACTTCTGTAGTGCAAACGGACTAGTCATAACTGGAACAATCTTCCCACACAAAGAGATCCATAAGCTGACCTGGAGGTCACCGGATGGGAAGACAGTGAAACAGATCGACCATGTTATGGTGAATGGACACATGAGAACTTCGATCCTGGATACAAGAGTGATGAGAGGAGCAGACATATATAGTGTCCACTACCTTTTGAGAACTAGAATAAGACTAAAGTTGGCTCAGGCTGAGGTGAAGAAGGAAGCAAGGGTAAGGTTTGACATGCGTAAGCTGCAAAGTGAAGAGATCAGGAGGCGGTACAATGTTGAGGTGAACAATAGGTTTGAAGCCCTAGGAGATATAGAAGATCCAGAGGAAGAACACAACAAGATTGTGGAGACATACAGAAATGCTGCAAAGAAAGTTATTGGGAGGTCAAAGAAGCAGAGTAAGCCTTGGATAGGAGACCAAACATGGGAAAAAAATCAAGGAAAGGAAAGAGGCCAAACTTAAAATGGAAGGTGCAAGTTCAGAGCGACTAAAGCAGAGAAGGAGAGAAGAGTATAATGCGAAGGACAAAGAGGTGAAACAGAGTGCTAGGGAGGATAAGAGGAATTGGATGGAGGAAAAAGCTACAGCAGCAGAAAAGGTCGCTGAGAATGGTAGAAACAAGGAACTATACAACATAACCAAGGCGATAGTTGGGGAACGGAAGAGGCAAGAAGTAGGCGTGAAAGACAAACAAGGGGTACTTAAGACAGAAGCGTGAGAAAGACTGCAGAGATGGGTAGAGCATTTTAGTGAAATATTAAACAGGGAGGACCCAACAGATCCAGTAGAAGAAGATGGGAGAGAAGAACTGGAAGAGATTGCGGAAATAGATTTGGGAAGATAGCGAATACAAGAGGTTAAGAACGCATTGAAGAAGACAAAGACAGGGAAAGCAGCGGGAATAGATGAAGTGGGCCCAGAGCTGCTGAGAGCTGACATGGAAAACACCGCAAGTAGATTGGCTAGATGTTACAACAGGCTTTGGGAGACTGAGAGGTGGCCGGAAGTGTGGAAGAAGGGGCTTGTCGTCAAGATATTCAAGAAAGGTGATTGGCGCAATTTTAACAACTGGAGAGGAGTGACTTTACTACCCGTCATTAGTAAGATATTCTGCAGGATGATGCTAGAGCAGATCAAGATAGGTGTAGACAAGAAGCTTCGAAAGGAGCAGACTGGGTTTAGACCGAAGAGAAGCACAATTGAACAGATCTTTATATTACGAAACATCTTGGAGCAGGCCAATGAGTGGAGGGCAGGTCTGTATATACACTCTGTGGACTTTGAGAAAGCCTTCGATTCGGTACACAGAGAAAGTTTATGGAGCATTATGAGAAGTTATGGGATACCATGCAAGATGGTGAGAGCGATTGCAGACATATACGAGTGCTTTGAGTGCGCGGTTATTGACGGAAGTGAGACATCAGACTGGTTCGAGATCAAGTCTGGAGTAAAACAGGGATTGGATTATGAGGAAGACAACAGCAGATAAGAGAAGAGGGATACAATGGAATTTCACATCAGTGCTGGAAGACTGAGATTTTGTGGATGACATCGCCCTGCTGTCATCCAAGTTTAACGACTTGCGCGATAAGACTGGGAGACTGACAGAGGAAGCAGCCTGAGTAGGCCTTAAACTTAATGCGAGAAAGTGCAAGACACTGAGGACTGAGTATGCTAGCAACAGGGAGAACGTTGTAGTGAATGGTGAGGAAGTGGAAGACATTGAGGAGTTTCCATACCTAGGAGCTACTGTTGATAAGGAGGGTGGAGGAAGTAAAGATATTAAGAACAGACCGCAGAAGGCTCACAGTGCATTCCAGAGACTTGGAAAGGTGTGGGCAGCCAGAGGAATAGGAAGGGGAACGAAGATACACATATTCAAGACTTTAGTTCGACCAGCCCTGCTATATGGCTGTGAAACATGGAAGATTACAAAGTCTGATGAACGGAAGCTGAATAGTTTCCAATGCCAATGCCTGAGGCGGATACTGAGGATTAGATGGCAGCAAAGAATGACAAACAAGAGAGTGGTGGAGTTGGCAGAGGTCAACGACATAAGTTGTGAGATACGACGAAGGAGGTGGAATTGGTTAGGACACGTACTCAGGAGAGAGGGCGAGATGACTGTTTTACAGCACTGGGGTGGGCACCAGAAGATCGAAGGGCGAGAGGGAGACCAAAGACCACTTGTAGAAGGACTGTCAAGAAAGAGAGAAACAAGGTAGCGTTGAAGAGCTGGAATGTAGCCAAAGTGGCGGCACAGAACAGAGTGTTAGTCAGAGAATGTTACAGCCTTATGCGTCTACTGGCGCTCTGAGAACAGATGATGCTAGTGACATCAGAGCAGAGCTCCACAAAAAAAAATGCAAGAATAGCAATGCAGAAATCATTTTAATTACTTCTAGTGGGCATAATCCATTTTATTACTTTTTATCAGAACATTTCTGAAGAACTTAGTAAATTTTAGTCTTCTCTCCTAATAGTGTAACTTTTGTTTTGAAATAAAACCCCTTTAAACCCTTTCTTTTGACTATGCGCTGAAAAAGTGTGATGTCTCTTTCACTGGGGGTCAACACTCACTTCCTTGACAATTGTTCACGCTCGAAGCATAGCAACACATTCACTTGTACACTTAACACACGGCACAAATTACCTAATATTTTTCGATGAAAATATAGTGAGGAATGCGTTCTGTTCAATTATAACGAACATAGTTTGGGTTTTAGATTGCTAAAAAATAAAGCATAATTCCATACATAGACACGAGGGCCATGGCAATGAACACTGTGCAAATTGTTTAGTTCGTTCAGCGTGAACCAGTTGCCACGGCTGCGGCAGGTTTAATCTCGGAGTGAAATCACGACTTTGGCAGCGTGTACACGGAACTGGTAGTTCTGATATTGCGAGGCTTTTTAGAGGCCTTTAAAGCAGCCAGTCACTTTCAACCAGGGGTGCCCTGCACCCAATTAATTTGAGGGGGCACAGTTTCTCAACAACATTGGCATTTACCCCTCCATCATTTAACCCTCTATTCCTGGTAAGGGGGAAGGGGCTGGAATTTACTCCAACATACTGTATGTGTATATATATATGTGTGTGTGTGTGTGTGTCTTTTCACAATACTGGGTAACAAAAGTGTGACACAAACATGAAAATTTCAAACTCATTAAAGAACAGAAAACCAACTTTATTTGATTCTTCACTGGTTTAAGACTGGCATATAACAGCAAAAAGATAGTCTGTCCACAGCAAGTATGAGAAAATGGCATCAGAATTCAGCATACAGAATACATACAGAATGCAAGATGCTGTCGAAGTATTCCAAAGGAAAATGCTTTGATATTTAGAAAACGGGCTAAAAACATGTTCATTTCAAAGCCCAAAGTCGACTTTTCATGCTGTCGTTTAATAGATTTATAGGCTACATTATATTTATATAACCATTTTATACATAGCACAATTGGTATGGAACCTGCGCAGGCTCATTCTATATACTGCCTCTGTGTGTAAATCTGAGCGAAATTGGTGCGTTTTGTGAAGTTAGCAGTGTTGCTCTGTTTTCTTTTCATTTATAAGCGTGCATTTTTTAAACTGCAATTTATCAGTCTTTTTTTAATGACATTTAATGGTTTAAACTCCTGCGGTAACTTTAAGCAGCGAGATTTGTTTCATTCTCTCGTGCGGTAGGCCTAATTCAGCTTCTGTAGTGGATCATTTGTGTTCTACACTGTCTGTCCAAAAGTAGTTGCCTTTTGGATTCAAATAAACAAATATTGCGACCGGATCGTTACTGCAGCGATTAAAAGCCTGTTTCAGCTGGCAATAGTTATTTTAAACCTGATGGATTTAGCGCGTAGCTTCTAATTTATTTAAAAAGTCATGTCGGAAGATTCAGAGGGGGAATATTATAGGCACTCACCATCGTTAATTAAAAGTTATCATAAATGTTATTAATCAGACAAAAAAAAAATTCCACGTAAATATGGGTTTTTCAAGAAAAGGAAATGCATCATACCATGATGGCAATGTTTTGAAGAAGTGTAGTTTGTTTGCTGAACGATTTATTGAACTTTGACCGGTCACAGTCACAAGCATTCCGCTTTATTTTTTGAGGATATTCTACAAACCCATACATAGTCATGATGTACTTTCAAATTATAATAAAACCACAAACAATCAAAACTGATTAAAACTGCTTTACAAGGAGCCGCTATTTGCGGTCCAAAATTTTAAAAGATCGCAGAGCTTCTGCGCTTTGCATGCGCGATCCCCAACAGTCCAATTAATACTTTTGTACATGTGATAGCCATGTTTTAGAGGACAGTTTACAAAAATAATTTACTGAAGCATAACGTTCATCAAAGTGCAGAAGAAATGGGTACGAATCAGAGACGCAAGGTCAGGAGAGGCAGTGATTTCACCTTTTTATCGCTTAAATTTTCAACCTGTTTCCATGTACAATGCCTGATAGTCATCAATCAATTTTAACTTTTTTACCTAACAATTAAGACCAAGGCTATATGTAGCCTGTAATGATGAAGAGGTGATAGTGACAAAAAAATTAATTAACACTTTGATTCTAGACTGCAAGGATGGAAATCTTAATAATTAATCAGGAAAAATTCAACTCTCTCAGTAATTCCATGTATCATTTTGACCTTCTGTTTATCGGATGATGAAAGAAGACTGAAAATAAACTACATTTTTTTTTTTTTTTTTTTTGGAATGGCATTATAAAGTACGTATTTAAGGGGGAAAAACATTATCGTAAACATGTTGACCACGCATTGAACATGGCATAAGATAGGTTTTAATATTTGTTAATGGCATTGTGTTAGCTTCCTGTAAGCAACTTTGGCCGAATTTGCTGTCTCGTCAGCATTTTGAGTTGCATGCACTGAGCAATAATGTCGTGGATGAAATTGGAACACCATTCTGCCTTTTAGTCTTGGTAATTTAGTAAATCAATCCTCTGGTTGCTAATCAAGCAAAGTAATAGGAAGTCATCGTTTACTTAACGGTGAGGATTCTGCCTCCCCTATTTGACCTCCGACGGCACATCACTGGTACGAATGAACCCCTTGCATGATATGACACTGCATTATAATCCTAAAACATGAAATTAATTACAAAAATTATCCGGAAAAATAACAAAAATAGCAGTCATAAATGTCTTACCTTGCAGATGGACGTCCAGTTGCTGAACGATGGTCAAGAATAAGAATGGATTCATTCGATTTTTTATCATAGTTCCCTTTTCAGTTACGGTCGTGGCAGCATACAAAATTGTGGACACAATACTTATAGCAGCAGAAATAGCCGACTCGCAGCAACGCACAGGAAAACTTTCGTTGCCAATTAAATGTGTTTACGGAGTCATTCCAGGGAACGTGAAAAATCAATAAATTGATGGGTATAATCATAGAATGCTAAACAAAATATGTCTTCAGTAACGGTCATGATTTAGTGGACACCACTGATTTTTTCGTGTTTGAGTTAATTAGTCTCAAAAACGACGGAAATTGGCAGGGGGGAAGTTGGTTAGTTGGCATAAGGAAAGTTAGTATTTTTGCGGAGTAGCAGTACTTTTGAGCAGCGCCACTCACAGAAGACCTGGCAGTTGTGGTAACGGTCGTGAGCACAGCGGACACTTCAGGCTACGACCGTTACCCAATAATTTCAGTCTGAAATCGTCTTATATTCTGACTAGAAAAGTTTAGTAACGGAGTGGAATTTATTCACTGGACTGTGAGTGAATAACATATGGGCATATCTACATGATACAGACTCATTTTAATTTCCCACATCCATTCAGTTAAAAACTGATTTTTTTATGTCACATGTTGGTGTCCTCTTTAAGCAAAAAAAAAAAAAAAATAAACATTTTAATTTACTTAATAAAAAAAACTACTTGGGTTCAAATGGTAGTTTTATCCTCACTATATCTCTAACATGTGCTTAACAAAATAATCATGAATTAAATGCATCAATCATTACATGCTGATAATAAAGCAATGAACAATAACTGTCCCAAAAATCTCTCCAGTATTGTGAAAAAGCACATATATCCCTCTTCAAGAAATAATTATTATTAACAAAGCCACATGTGCCACAATTATTGAGCACATCAAGATATTAATTGATTACTTAATTGTTAATTGTGTACTTTCTTCAGTTATTCAGAACATTTAAGTAGGAATTCATGACAACCTGATACACTGGGGTATAAATATAAGGTGAAACAGAAGCCCTTATCTATTCCTCAACATGGACAAGATAAGATAATGCACAAAACAAATTAGGGAAAAATGTTTTGGCCTTCAAAAGTCAGGTATTGCCCCCCCCCCCACACACACACACAATGCAACAATATGTGCAATTTTTTTTCCAAAAAAAGTATGTATTGTTAAATATGTTAAATAATGTTGTTAAATAAACCTTATAAATAATCAAAAATAGGCAAAAAATAAACAAAAAAGTAAACTTTAACAGTTCTACAGTAAAGTAGCGTAACATCTTGAACTTTTAGCTTTTTTCCCCGTTCCGCTCGCAGCACTTTTTGGAACAGTGCGAGACCCGTCAATGTCACTCCTCTCTCACCGACCCAAGTCAAAAAGAGGGAGGGACCTACAATATCAACAGCAATGTCAGAGGAGAAACTGAGCCAGCTGCTACAGTCATGGTTCAAATCAACTAGCTACGGTTTAGATTGGTTACAGGACCCTTCGTCACCGGACTTTTTGTCCCCAAATTTTTCGTCCCCGTACCTTTTGTCCCCATGGACTTTTCGTCCCCGGATTCTTCATCCCCAGAGAAATTTTGTCCCCGAGGACTATTATAAGGGTTAAGTTTAGGGTTAGGGTAAGGATAAGGGATAGTGTTTTAATACAGGAAGAGGGCAAGCATTATTGGGGATGAACCATCCAGGGACAAAGAGTCTGAGGATGAAAAGTTCATGGGGACAAAAAGTCCGGGCAAGAAGAGTCTGGGGACGAAAAGTCCAGGGACGAAAAATTTGGGAACGATTAGTCTGGGGACAAAGAGTTGTTCGAACGGAGAAAATATATCCATTTTATTGTGATTCGCACCAGCCAGGACGTCGCGCGTGCTAATACTAGGAATCCACACGCATAAACCTTCAACCCGGGCTCCTCCTTCCTTGGTCAAGCTGCGTCCTGGCTGGTGCGAATCACAATAAAATGGATATATTTTCTCCGTTCGAACAACGGGGCCCAAAAGCACAACGGTTACAATTAATCTGACTCCATAATAAATTTAGAATACCAAATTTAGTTATACCCTCGTTAAATATCTGACTCCAAATTAGTATTAGAATTTATAGTTTAGGGACACATGCGTGAATCTCGGGGCAGCTATGTTGCCAGACTCATCCGTGAAAACCAGTTACTCAACCGACGCCCCCGGGTAATAGCGCAGTTGCCGGATCTTAGTTCGGTGAGAGTTCTAGAGGATGGAAGAAATTACCATGATAGTAGCAACTTTGGCATAAACATATCATGAACCCAGATTTATGTGCACCACAGGGCCCCTTAAGGGGATCGGCCAGGCACCGGCTTATAAGCCCAAGGGTGCCCTTAAGGCCAAATCCCCAGGACCGATACTACATAAACCCTTTATATAAGTAGACCGTAACTTGCAATCCAACTTAAAACCCATCACTACCTTTTAAAACATCAGCTAGCTAGTCTGGAATGATAAGGACTCGCCCCTAAGTACCCGGTCGTAGCGTGGCTAGAAAGAATAAAAAGGATTATGAGTCACGGAGACCACGCAAGCTTAACAAGAATAACAATAATTTATTCACCAGGTAGGCTAAAGCTTAAATCAAACAAATCAACACTAAGCCAATTACAATGTACACACAATTTAGAAAAGGAGAATAAAGTCATACCTGGAGGAAAAGGATACACGCACTAATGTGCGCGGGAAGTTCGAATTACGATATTACATAATTGAAAAGGACTACTCACGCACTTACGTACGCGGGGACAGATCGGATATGATCTTCCCTGACTATATAGATTGGCTACATATGGCATAGGGAATGGCTACTCACGCACTTACGTACGCGGGGACAGATCGGATACGATCTTCCCAGAATGGATTGTTTCTCTTTGCTTTAAGCCAAACCATGTCTTTGATCCAGGCGGCATGGCCATAAACACCTGGAAGGGGGGTCGAATCCGGTTTTTGGGTTTTCACCATTTGGAGGATGTAATAAAACACTTCAGCAAAGAGAGGAGAATAGGGTGATTACCAGAGAATATTCTGACCGAATTCTCAGGAGTTTCCAAAAGGGAATGAACCATAATTTCAATGGGAATGAAACATACTCCATTCAACTCCTTGGATTCCCCCGAGAATAACAAGACCAAACATGATATGAATAGGTACTAATATGATGCAGTTGTCATGGAAAAGTCTTAAGATGAATTAATATATAGGTAAATTGGGTTATAAGTCCAGAAGTGATTTCTTTGCAGAATATTGAATATATAAGCATATTATGCACTTCCCAGAGGTTTAGATTATTTGAAACAGATTAATATAACTGGACTTTAACTTAAGACTTAGGCCAGTAATATGACTCGCACAGGGGCATTGTGTCAGCCAGAGCCCTGCAACAACCCCCCCGTGGTGAGACCATTGCCACCTCCTGGAAGTCCACTAAAGTTTTATTGCTATCTGGCATGGCTCTGGACTGAGCTTATCAGCCATTTGTCGCATACAGTCGCTGGGCTCCCCCACGCATCAGCGTTTGCAGATCTTACAGAGGTGCCGCTCAGAACCCAACCCAAAGGCACAGATGAATTTTACTGGTTTAGAAATGGAACAATCTTTTGTAAAATGAAATATGCAATGTCTACAGTGCTAACACTAGGAATCCACATGCATAAACCTTCAACCCGGGCTCCTCCTTCCTTGGTCGAGCTGCGTGGGTCTTACACAAGCACCTATGTCACCAGCAGGAAGGACCACCACTGAGTACAACTGTCCGTTAACGATTGTAGGAGATCATTAAAATTTTTTTATTAAAATTCAGGTCACTGAATGCCATAATCCACATTCACTGCACTGTACAAAACAAAAGTACATAACCAATGAAAGTTGACAGAGTCCTTCAATGCCAAAGCAATTGTTTGAAATAAATGCAAAATCCAGCCCTCAAGCAACCAAAAAGTCATACTCACGCTGATGCAGACCAGGTGTGAATGCACCCCCAGAAATCTCCAGTTACATTGGGCCAGACGACAAAAGTGTGATGAAGGTGATGAAGGTTATGAGCAGAAAAATCACTGAGCCAGAGCAGCATGACTAGGAGCGGCAATGTCCACTGCTTGTTCAGTTTATCTGGACATTGCATTCTGGATGAATTCATACATGATGCATTTATTAAGCGGTTGTGAAACAGCGTATGTGAAAATTGATAAATGAAGTTCAGCATAATGCAACATTGGTTTGCAGTTGACAAAAGAGCATAATATTGTATGCACAGTTATCCAGTTTTTTTTTCCAATGAAAAATGACGATCACAGAAATCAACAATGTACAATAAGCAAGGGCATAGGTGTGGCGTCAGTGTTGGCAGGAACATCTATTACATAAATTTGCAGTTTTACCAATGTGCAGACAGTCACACACATAAACACCCATAATGTGTTTGTATTTGGAGTCATTAAGTGATCTTGGTTTTGCCTTTAAGATACTTTGGCATGTGTAGATAAACATATTTTTATGTATAGATGAACAATGGCCTAATAATGGCTTTATCATTTGAGCTCGCTTCAGACTGGCTCTTTAAAAGGTAGCCAAGATTAACACAACCAGACACAAGTACACACTGTTGATCAGTCTGAAGCGCAGAATTTGAAAATTTGTCCGCGTAATTATAAGAAGTGCAGAAACTAAGATTTCATCATCGTAGGCTGGCATGAGTAAAGAAACTGATGGAAATGCCTCATCTTGATAAAAGTAGGTATGGATATATCACATTACACAAAAAAAGAAAGAAATATTCACAGCAGTGAAAAGTTTTAAATTATGAGGATAACATTTTCATTACATTATCCTCTGTATTGACTGTGACACAAAGAACAGAGGTCCACACATCCTATCATTGTTTTTCTCATCCCAACCTCATTGGATGTATCTCATTTTGTGGTCAAACCCTTCATATATTGACAGATCTGAACAATGCTATCCAATCAAACCTATGGGACAGCGTAGTCAGGCTGAGGGTCTTTTTAACACAATTTGAAATACTATTTTTGCTGTAGTGTTTGCATGATGAAATGGCTTATGCAGTTAGAATGCAGAGTCCGCACACTTTCAAAAAATATATAGTTCTCGAACATAGCACAATATTTCACGGTATAAAAACGCAATTATTCCTAGTGGCCCATCCTCGGGCCCAAACTTTAATGAGAAGTTTACTAAAATTATGAAGTGACTTTTTTGCTTCATTCAGACACAGGCAAACAGATAGCTTATATTGGTTATGTAAGCTGAGTACGAGCAAATTACTGTGCCTTTTTTTTGCTTCCTAATAGTGCACAAGTACTTAAAATATTTTGGCTGGTGTCCTTCTTGATGATAGCCAGTATTGCCCAAAGTTATTTCCCAGTCACAGTCACATCCTGACTATTACCTAAATGTCCCTATATCCTCCTTTGATGGCTTTCATAGAAAATGAGAGTTGTCTGACAACAAGATGCCCTTTGAGAGTAAAAAATAGCTTAAGACCTCACCTGCAATCCTTCCGTCGCCTGACCTACCTCTTTCTATCTCTGGTCTACTGCCGTTTGGCTGCAGTGTATCCTTCAAAAAAAAAAAAAAAATTATCCATTATCGAAAGTAATAACCAAATACCAATAAATCCCATCTCAAAAACAAGTTATGGACCTCCAAGGTTATTTGTAATCATTAACCCAATGAATGTCCTCACCTCAAATCCTGTAGAAGTACGTTTTGCAGTAAAATTACTGTCAGTGATACCAGCAGTCTCCTGATAAATTTTTGCATGAATTGGATTAATTACAAAATTTTCTGTACCAAAATGTGGATTTCGGCAATTTTGTCATTTTACAGGTTCTCTCTCTCACGATTGTATGTCTTACTACTGTACTGCAAATGGCAGCAAATGCAGTTAGCTGACATGATTATCTATTTTTGAACTATAAATAGGTGGTCACCTGATGACATTATGCATTACTTGTGTGGTTCTATGCTCAATGTTACCCTCACTTTGAATTTGAGTAGACAAAGGACCTTATGTCCACTGCGTTCCTCGTTTTTGTATGGATAGCATAACGTAGCATTGCTCTCAGGCTCAAAATTGACATAATAATAATCACCAGTCATCACATTGTTAAAATATTAAGATTGCGTATGCATTAAAACTGTGTGGCTATTTGAACTTTTCAGTCAGCAGCCCAACATGCAGACTGGCACATTGTCAATGTCTGCAAGAAGAACATTGCTGGCCAATTCAAATATAACTTTGGTGTTGAGAGGAGCTGATTTTTAAAACTGGCCAAGAATCTGAGGTCCCAGCTGACATATTGCTAGAATATGAACTGTTTTGAAGATGGTTGATCTAGGATCTGCAGGAAAATGACTGCTACCAATGAGCTTTAGCCATTGGACCTTCTGAGCGCTCTGGGCCAAGCCAGTTGAGTTGGAAATTTTTTAAGGTGGAGGCCAAACAACTTTCAGAGTTAACCCCTCGCAACGCTTCGATATGGCAAGTTTTCAGCAGGCCAATGAAAATATTGGTTGGGATAATTTAACTGTCTCATGTCTTTACCATTCCAAGTAAAATTTAGGGCAATAACAAAAAGATAATGCAAAATTATCTGCGCGCAAAAAGCATCATACCAACTAAAAGCGAAAAAAATAAAATAATATAATAATCATAATAATTAAGGTCACAAGAGTCACTATATAAAGAGAGAATTAGGTACAGGCATATTTCAAAATGTAAATAGCTGGAAGATCCAGTTGTGCGTAAGCATTAGAATCCGGCTATCATACGATTAGATCATTCTCCACACAGAATGTTGAGACAGCATATTGGCTGAAGTTTTTTTTTTTTTTTTTTCCTTGCTGGAATCTGAATAGAGTGTCGAAGCACAGCGGATCTCCCACAGTTCAGGAGGTCAACACAGCCAGAAAGCCAAGGACCTTGGAGAGGGAGATAGGGCCTAGTTGTCAAAATGTTAAGTCCTCCCTGTCAGTTTCCGTGATATGTAACATGCAAGCTGCCCTGTTCTCCCGTCTTTGTTCCCCGTCCTGTTTTTCTCCTCTCATCTTTACTTCCTTTCCTTTCTGCTAAGGAACTGCCCTCCCACACTGCCTCTATAATTAGATGATCCGCATCTCTGGCATATGCCAGTGGAAGGTTCAAAGGTAGAGAAACACTAGACCCTCGTTTTGTAACATAACGTTGGTGTTTTCTATAAGACTTGCTAACTTGGAAAACAATGACTTGAATGGGCTGTACATTAGAAAAATAATGTAAATGAAGAAGATTAATACAGGAACAGGGAGTACATCTGAGCAGAATACTGCAGTGAACGAACTCAAAATCTTGTTTGGTACATCAGAGCTGACTTGGCCTCAGGGTTTTAGTGTCTGTTGGTTTAGAGATGCAATCAAAAAGCTGCTTTGCTCTTTGGGGACATTCTTTCAGTGTTGCTGGGCAGCAGTTACAGACTTTAGTGGTTTGCGTTTGAAGATAATAGACACCCGGGATATGGTTCAGACTTTCGACACTGGCAGTTGTGAGAGAAGACAAAATGTCTCATTGTGTTCTGCATTTTAGCCCATCTGGTGTTGCTGAGAACTGAAGGTTGGAGTATTAAAGAATGCCAACACCCCAGCTGTTCAAAGCAGAACACCGTGCTTCTCTCATTCAAAAAAAAAGTGATGAAGTGACACTAAATAAATCACTTCTGAAATGAAAAATGGCTCACCATGCTTTTTATGTTAGCAGTTCTCAAGAACCTTCAACTCATGGGCTGGTATTTATTTCATTTTATTATAATGACAATAAATGAAAGGATCACAGGCACAGTTATCATTTTAACACAACTGTGTTCATAGAGAGGCATTGACTGCAAGCGGAGTTCATTTAAGATCAGAAATCTTGTGAACATTTTATGCAAAGGCATTATAGGCTTATGTGATGTGCATAATAGGCTTGGCGAGGTATGGCCTCCTATAGCTTCAAATATGTGAATTAATTAAATTAATATTTCCTGAGTGTTTATTGGTGAATTAACTCATGTTCCAGATTTATATAAATAATTTGAGCTTTTCTTCCTGAACTCATTCAGCAAGCTCTGTAATCCCACTATGTGAAGGCTTTTGAGTAAACATAAACCCCACTGAACTAAAGTGTTAGAGAAGTATCTCTGGAAATATTTGTCACATGACATGCATTAGTGTTTACTTTGATGATGAGGTGGCTTAATTGACTTAACAGATTTTAGTCTTACTCCTTTAGTTTTTACATGTCTGGTGAGGTAGCTCTGCTGCCTCACAGCAAAAGGTTGTGTGCTCGAGTCCAGCCTGGGGCCTTCCTGTATGGAGTTTGCATGTTCTCCTCATGTTTGAATGGGTTTCCTTCAGGTACTCTGGTTTGCTCCCACAGCCCAAAGACATGCATGTCTTTGGACTGTGGGAGGAGTTGAAGACTCTGAGTTTCCCATTCGTATCAGTGAGAGAGTGAATAGTGTGTGCGCCCTGCGATGGATTGGCGAGCTGTCCAGGGTGGGTTGCTGCCTTGCGGCCTTAGGAAGCTGGGATAGGCTGCAACTTCCCCTTGACCCTAGTTAGGAAGAAGCGGCATAGATGATGGATGGATCACTGGATAACTTCTGTCTCTTCAAAATCCATAAGTCATGTGACTTCCTATCCCTGACAATGGCTCCCCAAAGCTGCACTACATCAGTATAGTCTAAAGTGCTGCATCAAGTGTATATAATACTGTCCACAGTAAGATTTGTTCACTTAAAGATTGAATTTTAGTACTGTAAAGCACTCTGGCATTACAACCTGCAAGCATGTATAAGAGGCAGATTCAACAAAGCACAAAAAACAGTTCCCAGTAAGGAGAACACAGTTGATCAATTATTTATTTTTTCTAAAGACTACAAAAACCATGTGCCCCATTTTGATGGAAGCCCACCTTTAGCACGACAGACTCCCAAAGGCAATGTACAGAAATATTAACAAAAAAACTCTCTTCAAAAAGCAAGCACATTGGAAAACCTTCCAGCTTTGGAAAATGCAAATAGGATCAAAAAGAAATGGTTTCAAGTCCATTTATCCTCAACTATGTAAAAAGCACAACAACAACAACACATTATTTAATGCTTAAACATGTGAATTCAATTGTATTTTGAAAATACATGTTTATTTGAAGTCTGATAACTAAAACAGGCTCTCAAAAAGCACTGGACACCAGAGCAATTTAGGACTAATAATGATTTGACAAGTTACAATACAAAGGTGATGAGAAACAAGTGATGTCAAGCATGTGAGCTAATCATGCTATAGTTTAAAAGGAACCACTAAAAAACGCCTAGTCTCTCAAGAATGAAGATGGGTAGATGTTCAACAGGTGTTTATAATTTATCACTTTGAGAACAACGTTTCCCAAAATACAAATCAGTGGGATTTGAGGTATTTACCTTCAAAATTGCAAAATGCAAATAAATGATGGATAGAATCTAGTTGAAATTCAGTGTACAAAGGGCAAGACCGAAAAACAACTCTTCATATAATGCGCAAGATCTCCAATCCATCAGACGTCATTGTCTTCAGAACCAGCGGGTGACTGAAATGGACATTAAAACATGGGCTCAGAGATACCTTGGTGTTGTATTTCTGCTTAGTTTGTGTGCCTGTTTAGTGCATTTTCAGTTCCTGCCATGTTATGTTCATGTTCTGCCACAGCCATGCCCTTACTTTTATTTTTTATTTATTAACCCTTATTTAACCAGGGAAGTCCCGTTGAGATTGAAATCTCTTTTTCAAGGAAGCCCTGGGGCTTGAGGTGGGGAGGGAGAGGGCAATTTGCACAGCCAGTTACGTATATCAGGGGGTGATTAGGTGGCACGTCGAAAGAGCCAGGTTGGGACTTTAGCCATGACACCGGGGAACCCCTATTCTTATCAATAAGTGTCATAGGATGTTTAGTGACCACTGTGAGTCAGGACCTAGGTGTAACATCTCATCTGAAAGATGGCATCTCCTTCAGTATTGTGTCCCCGTCACTGTACTGGGGCATTGGGGATTACTCCACCAGAGGGAAGATCGCAACCTACTGGCCCACCAACGCCTCTTCCAGCAGCAACTTGGTTTTTCCAGGTGGTTTCCCATTCAAGTACTAACAAAGCCCACGCCTGCTTAGCTTCAACCACGCAGCTCGAGCAGATCGAATTGTGGTATGGCTGCTGGCCATGTGTATGGCTACTTCTTGCCATGTGTTGTTTATTCTGGTGTCTCTCTATCTTCTAGCTCCGGTCCAGTCTGCCAGTTGGGATCCACCTCTCCAGTCCGCGTTCCATGCCATTTTTTGTTCCTGCGTGCCCGCACTTTTCATTGCTTTGGTTTGACTGGCTGGTGTTTCTACTTCCTTCAGAGCTGTTCTGAATTCAGGGTTGTCCTAAGCTTGATTGCCCCTTGTTTTTACTCATTACTAACATTTACTAACTCACATGGGAGGTGTTTATTTAGACAGGCATTTACTAATCCTTACTAATTTAGATAGGGTATCGATTGGAATGATTTCCCACATTTGCTGTTTTCTAGATCTCGTTTGCTTTGCTGCTAACAGTCTCATCCTTCCCTCTCTGCTGCATCTTACATTGGTACTTAAGCTGAAACACGCCCCTTTCCTCAATGGGCTCGTTAAGTCTGACTGCCTGTCAATGTCTCATGTTCCTATGCCCTGCCCCTCTCGTTTTTCCCAGGTGTTGCCTGTTACCTTGATCCCGCCCTAAGTCCTTATATTCTGAGGTGAAGCTCCAATCTGGCAGACGGATCCTTGTTCCTGCTATGTTCTCTTGTGTATCACAGCCTTGTATCACCACAGCTTTGTTTGCCTCTAGCCTTGTTTGTCACTGCTTTGTTTGCCACAGTCTTGGTGGTTCTTGTGTTTTTTCCTTTCGTATTTTCAGATCTTGGAGTGCAGTTTTTTGTTGGCCCTCGTGCCCCGTTTATTTGTGTTTTGTAAATAAACCCCTTTGTTTTGAGTTTCTGTCACACGAGTGGTGTTTCCCATCGCCGACCATTACACCTTGGTAAACTGTGGTCAGTAAACGCCATCCATATCCGCTGCATCCACAATTGCAAATTAAAGCTTTACTACGCAAACCCAAAGACCAACACAGTCCAAAAGTGCTCCAACTTTTCTGGGCTCAATGTTATCAGAGATGGACTGTTGCACAATGGAAACATGTTTTATGGTCCTCCTAGTCAACATTCAATGGCGGTCCTTTTACAGGGGATATAGGCGCTTGCCTAAGGCGCCACTCAATTGTGGGCGCCAAATATTCGGCCAGCAAAAGACAAGTAAAATAAATAATAATGTCGAACTTTCTTCTTCTTCTTCTTATTCTTTTTGTGGCATCCCTCTTTATCTGCCACAATACTTAGACATGAAAAATAAATTAAATGCAAGTAAGGGCCTGTGTCCACAAGAAACATTTTTTGTACTGGAAGTGCCCATGACTGCATTTTCAGAGCACTTTTCTCCAGTGATCACTGTTGCTATGTCACAGAAATAGTCTTCTTAGCACTTCCGCAATCTATCCTTGTGAATGTAAAATCTCTGTAGTTCAACGTTACGTTAACGTGTTACCTTAGAAAGGTTTGCTAATACGATAAAAATAAATTCTGAATAGTCTTAGTAACAGAGCTACAGATTGTTCGTTTCCCAAAAAGCGTGACTGGAACCGTATACAGTCAGTGGTTTTAGCAACTTAACCAAGCTGCTAAAGTCACTCATAACTACGCATTGGGAGATGTAGCTAGCTACCCCGATTAAAATAAAAAGGAACCTAAGCGATAACAGAGTTCCTAGCTACAGCTGTTGGGTTCAACAGTTGTAGTAAACATTAATATAAACTAACTAACTTGTCAGCAGACCTCAAATCCCTAAACAGAGAACAGCAAGCAAATCCAAACTGTAGCTAATTGATTTGAAGCATGACTGTAGCAGCTGGCTCAGTTTTTCCTCTGACATTGCTGTTGATATTGTAGGTCCCTCCCTCTTTTGGACTTTGATTGGTCGGTGAGAGAGAAGTGACATTGACGAGTCTGACGCTGTTTCAGAGTCTGTTGTGCTACTTTACTGTAGAACTGTATCAAATGTGTTGCTGCCATCAAATGCAAAATGAGCTACAATTTTTCATGAAATGGTAAAGTATTTCACTTTCAACATCTGATATGTTGTCTATGATGTATGGTGAATAAAATGTGGGTTTATGAGATTTGCAAATCATTGCATTCACACAGCATCCCGCTTTTGGAATTGGGGTTGTATTAAAACTTTCATAAATATTTATTTTTGGTCCTTTATTGAAGTTAGAATATTTCAACTGATCTTTACAATACTTGCAGTCAAATCAATGGGGTGGCTTAGTTCAGACTGAGGGCCCTCATTAAACAATAAAAAATGTTTTTTTTTTTTGTTTGCATTTTAATGTTAGCATAATTAAATCACTTATGGAGCTATAATGTTGAGTCTTCTTGCTTTTGAATGATATACCGTTTACTTACAAAGCACAATATTTGACTGTATAAAAATGGAATTATTCCTTGTGGCCTGCAGGAGGCCGGTATGGGCTAAGAGTTTAAACCCGGCCTTTTTGTATTTTCTTACCTTGATCCTGGTTTTTTATGTTTACTTTGTGTTGCTCAGTTTCTCTAAGTCTGTTTACTATTTGAAATGCTTAGTTTTTCAGGACATCATCTCCCTTCTTTTGTGCTATTTTTGATTGACTTCCTTTGTGTTAGTTATTCCTCTGAGTTATCTTTTTTTTCCCCCCAAGTAAAGCCATATTTTGAACTCTTGTACCATTGTGTCATCTCTTCAGATAGGTTCAGTAACTACAGTGAAACATTACAAGTTCACTTTGAGGTTAAGGGCGATCTGGATCACTCGTTCACATCAAAGAACATCTTTAAGATCCCTTTGGCATCCGTCCACTCTGGTAGCAGACAAACATGCTTTCAATGCACACTTACAATCACAGTCCACTATAATGTAAAACACAATAGCCTCAGCATCTCTTTTTTCGTGTGGACTGTAAAAAATGGTGGGTAACATTGGCATTGGCACAACTGCAATGCTGTTTTTTCCCGTGGGCGGGCTAGGCTTGAGGCTTCTTAAAGAGAGATCAATGCCTGTGTCCAGAAAATACAATTTGCAATTTAAAGTTTTTAGGTAAAGAAGCCCCCTAAAGGAATAAGATCTACCTCACTTCACACAGATACCATTGGCATCACCTGAAAATGGAAACTGCACTCTTTCTAAAGCATAACTTCATAGGTGCATTAGCCTCAAAATAATTCAAGAGTGAAACTAAAAAACAAAACTAGAGGCTCTAGAGAGCCTGAATCGCTCACCTGGATTTGCATGAAAATTAACTGATTATTAAAAGTACAGAAACATAATCTACCACAGCATACAAGTAACAAGGTACAGGATCCTAATGAAATACCAAAAACCATGATTACGATTCCGACCTTGTCCCATAATTTCACAAAATGGATTTTTAAATGGAAAAGAAATAAATAAATCAGTTTGATTCAAACGGTAATTCCAGGGGATTCTGATTATCATTTCAAGAATCTAATGAGCAAATTGAATGTG
The DNA here is from genome assembly GCA_029692085.1 of Gymnothorax javanicus. Classification (NCBI taxonomy): domain Eukaryota; kingdom Metazoa; phylum Chordata; class Actinopteri; order Anguilliformes; family Muraenidae; genus Gymnothorax; species Gymnothorax javanicus. The sequence goes on along the minus strand of CM056202.1, from coordinate 43,728,754 downwards.
ATGGTTTATTCAGATGCTATACTGAAATACAAGAAAAATCATCATATTTGATGTTTTAAGGTGAATAACTCCTCCAAAGAGCCATTGTACAATTTCAGTGTAATGGAGACTTTTATAGAGCTTTATTTGCTGATCTTTTTAGCAATTGAAGGTTCTTCTCGATCTCTTATAGTTTTCATTATATAGGCCAAAAAAAGGCAAAATCATCAAATTTGACATTTTAAGGCCAATAACTCGTACAAAGAGGCATTGTATAATTTTGATTCTATCAAGACTTTTGTAGAGTTTCATCTGCTGTTCATTCTGAGTTTTTTCTCTTTTGGTCCAGGTGAGCTAAAGACTAGTGTGGCAGAATTTTCTGTTTTGTAATGGAAGGGAAATAGTTTCATAATACTATGACATATCAATCGAGATTTCTCCAATTCAACTCATATCACTGCTTCATCCTGTTGCATCCGTGTGCCAAAAAAACCCATGGGCTCAAGGTCCACAACACAAACACTTTCTGCTATTATTTATCATATTATTGGTGTAATATTTTATTTACATTTTGAGCACTGTTTTTTATTATTGCATAGATAAAAATGAAAAATGTAAAAACATTGCCTATTCATAAACAAGGAACACTTGGCATGAATGTGCTTTGCCAAGAAGTTCTTTGTTAAACAATTTTAGGAGCCCAATGACAGAAGGTATTTTAGAAATATGCGCAAAAAGAACGTTTGTTGCTTAAGTATCTTGATACACGCACTCTTTTGTCCAAAGATTGATTAGGGGGACACCCAGACATGGTTTCTAACCAGACGGTTCCATGCATGAATCCAGATTGGCACACTGCAGTTCGAGTAGTATAAAGTAGAAAGAGTGTAATGTATTGCTGATATTTAAGCTGTTTGCAATATAATGCATAAATAACATTCAAAAATGACTATTTGGTAGGTGAATTTCAGTCATATCTAATGAAGTCTTTCATGCGACAGCCTTCACAATTGCACTTAATGGAATGGTTTGTTGCTTAAATAGCGGGTAGAAGATTTAGCTTTATAGCAATCTCCTGGGGGGAATTCTTTCCTGCACTGAAATAAGTTTTGGTATCCACTTTGAAAATTAGAAAGCCACATAATGTCTTATTGGTCTTAAAAATCCATTTTTTCATGAAGTGTCACATTTAGAAGGATTGGTGAGCCAGTGAGTGTTGTATTTCCATGCCTTCACAAACAGAAATGCATGCGGCAGTAACATTATGCACTATGTCGTCCGTCCCATTTGTCATATTTATCGCCTTTACCTAGTTATGTAGTTTTCCTCTCTAAAAAAGTGTTTGTATCTCAAGGGGTTGGAGTCTGAATAAGGTGTACCAGTGCACAAAGCTGGCACTGTGAAATTTTCATGTTACAGACCTCATTTGGGTTTTGACTCACCAAAACCACCTTTTAATGCAAACACTGTCTCTCTGTAGTAGTTTCATTGGACTGAATCACAGCTAGTAGAGCTGTTTGCAAATGAGCACATATTGCTTCCTTTCTAGTTCGATTTTCATTATGTACCGTAAGAGTAATGCCTACAAAATGGTGGCAGGGTCCAATGGGAAGGGGAGGGTGAAAATTACTTTGTTTTTCACCTCACAAAACAGCCAGTTCATTGTGGCATTAACACACTGATTTCAAAAGGAATGGCAACAGCTAACCTGATTGGCCTTAATGGAACCAAACCCCCACCACACCTGCAGGTTATTGATTTGTCTTGTCCAGCCCTGTTGACAACAGTGCCACAGCTGTGCTATCACCTCCTGACACCAAGTTGCCGGAATGGAGTAACAGCAATAATATAAAATTAAAACAGGTATAACATGTAGCTTGAGGTACTCACATTGAATTCCAAGATGTGTTACTACTCAGAATTTATTTTGTCCTCATTTCTGCAAAAATTGCAATAATACTACCTTATGCAATCCCACTTCAGCAATTTAAAAGGGGGAAACTTTACATAAAGGGCAAATTTATCATTAAAAAGACTGCATTTGGTGAGAATCTTATCCTCAGGCACACAGTGTGCTTTGCAAAAAAGGCTGAAATAAAATTGCAGTAACAACTAGTTAACATTAATCTTGCTTTGCATGCAATACAAATGTAAAGGAGACTGACTGATATGACAGCTTTTGCTTGCACATGCAGATTGATAATGATCTTCAATTGCATAATTATGATTGAGGGTTAAAATTTGTGCCTACTGTTTCATGATAAGAATTCATATCACATTTCTGTGAACTGTTTTGACAAAGAAGTACTATGTGTTAGAATACTATGTTCAATAAGAAGGAGCTGAACACATTAATATGTTGGTATGCGGAGCTACGATAGGATAAAAGGTTATCTATCAATTAAAAACAGAAAAAGATGTGCTTTTCATTTCCAGCTTAGTCCTAGGCAATGGCACCAGCCAAAATTCAATAAAGGCACAATACAGTATTCAATAATCTGATGCAAAGCTTAGCAAATAGTGTCAAAACTCAACAGAGAAATGCAAATGATTAAATTTAGACATAAAATATCTCTATCAGGAGAAATTAAAAATGGGTAAAAAAAATTGTAGCTACTAATGGGGGGGATACTATGAAGGAACATGATGGTCAGACAGCTTTCTTTTGACAGAAGTGAGAGGAAAGTTGGAGGCATTGTTTTGGCACAAATATGGGACTTTTTTTTTTCAGCTAAAAGGTAGTGGAAATTCACAAGGGAATGTGAAACTAATCAAAGTATTCAGCCCGTGAAAGTAAGCAGGTAGGAAGCCCTCCAGGGACTGTCTTCAGCTTGTGCCTCACTCCCTTGCGGGAAAACAATGAGAGAATGAGGGAGGCTCAGTAACCCTCGGATCCCTGTCACCCACGCCGTGCTGTTCCACATGGACCACACTTCAGCCACATAATAATTTCAAAAGCACGGCACATCGGTGCCCTGTTGACCCACCATGAACCTTCAAAGCTTAACAGGACTTATTCCAAGTCATCCAGAGAAATGCAGCAGGAGTCACAACAATCCGGAAGAATGATCTGAGTGAAAAGAAAAAAAAAATGAAAAGAAACTGAGGAAAGTCGAAACAAACCTCAACTGATTGTGCCTCTTCTTCTTCACTGGTTCCAGCATGACCTAAAATCATGTTTTATAGTTCGAGCAGACTTGCAGTCATGGCTCTTGGTTCATAATAATTCAGAAGGATAGGGCCTCTCCACAGTATCCTTTGTTTTCACAGCTCTAATTCAACGGACTGAATGATGGATTTTTTAACTGTTCCCACAGATTTGTGCTGAACCAACTGATGAAAGTGACTTTTTAGAAGCTACAGTTCAAGTTTTCTCTGAGAATGTAAAATGCTCTGTCTTTGAAAACAAGTATGTTCTCAGTAATGAGCAAAATGAGTAAGAATTATGCCAGTCTCATTATTGCAGTACCTTGATAAACTAATTATTTTTTTTTTTTTACTTTTTCAACAGCACTGAAATAAGTTTGAGACTAAAAACCATTTTTTTTTCTTCCAGAAGTATGCTGGAAATTTCCTATAACTGGAGATAAACCATTAATTTTAAAAACCATCAAACAAAAATATATCTATGAAGTCAACTGCTTGCACAGTTGAAAACTGCTTCTGTAATTTTAAAACTTTAATTGTTTTTCTCCCTCCACTACATAAACACCCAGTCTTATGCAACAAGGATCAAAAACTTGCGACATCAAACGCTTTTTGCCTGCCATATATAAGAAGTAGATCTTTGAATGTACACTAACTGGCTACATCATTTTGAGCTCATCCAACTTCCTCATATTGAGCTCTTCCAATCACATGGTTGCGACTGAAGAAAGAAAGTATGTAGTCTTCATGAGATTTATTTCCTTGTTTGACCTAACATTAAATTGGGTAAGATGCGTAACATCCAGAGCTTTATGAAAGGTAAGAACTTTTAAACAAAACTTGTTCATAAAACAGCATCCCTCTGGTACTTTTACGCATTGCAGCCTCAGTAGTTTACAGAGAATGGTGATAAAATAAATGAACCATGAAACAAACAAAAATGCCCACTGAGCAGCAGGTCTGTGACCAATAACACACTGTAAATCAGAGGTCAGAGGGGAACAGGCAGACTTGCTCGAGCTGAAGAAAACAGCATGAATGCTCAGTTACTGTAACAGCTTCTTTTCAACTAAGGGGTGAGAAAGGCACCATTGAAACTTGTAGTGCAGGGAAGACAGTATTTTGGGAAGGTATCCAGGCAGTGGGCACAGTGCATTAAATGGCTAGTTCAAAGGAAATTGCCAGAGGTGTAAACAGGGTTCTAGTGGGTCTGTCTCCTGTGGAACTCGTTGAAATGTCTCCCGACTCTTTAGCAATTAGAAAAAGACATAGCAAGAGATAGCACACCAAAGCATACTGCAGCAGGTGACACAGTGTCCTCTTTCTCTCATGTGCCTCGTGGATTCTTGGACTCTGTTAGTGTGTATCTCTCATTCTTCCTTGAGCTTTTTTCCTTTCTGTCTCCAGAGTCCAGGACTCGATGTGTGGGCATCTGGAATGCAATTCAGTGAAGGGCTGGGATGAGGCACCAGAAGGTGCCGTATCCTGAACACGAGCGAGACTGTAAGGTAACTGGTGTTGAGATGGACCTGTATGTAGAAAACCCTAGCTTTATACTGGATAATAAGAGAAATTGTTCGCAATCGCATAAGATACACACTTTTTTTTCAATTCCTATTTGTCTCCCTGTGAAAAAAGTATTTGCCCCCTTCCCAATTGCTTCTAATTTTTGCTTATTTGTTGTATTTAAATGTTTCCCATCATCCATTTAATTTTTATGGAAAACAAAGACAATGTGAGTATACAGAAAATAACTAAACTTTTTACTGATCATTTAATTTATAGAAGGTTCAGAGTTATTTAAAATTTACATCACCCATAAGAAAAAATAATTGCCACCCAAAACCTAGTAAGGGAGCTTGTCAATATTCTGAACAGTGAACGCATTCATTTTTGAACGGACGCCTGTTCATTTTTGGATGCGTTCGAGGCTGCAAACCTGGTCACCGCATTCGATAATGAACACCCTTCTGTTCATTTTCTGATGCATTAATTTCTCGATGCCTGCCCAAGGCCTGATGCGTTCATCTAAAACTGAACACCATTCATATAAAACTTAACTCTGTTCATTATAAAATTTTCACAATCCAAGAATTTCTGTTTGTAGTCAACTGTCCTGAGTTTTTAATTGCAGATTTTGTTGATGTATGTGACAGTTTATGCGGTTAACGCTATCTCCCCGTTTTCTGTCATTTACTATAGATAGATTTTATAGATAGAAATTATTGGTGTTACAGCTGGAGTCTTCTCTCTGTTTTATGCATCAGTTATATAAAATATTGTCGTCACTCATTTCTTTTTTCTGAAATGTAGGCCTACATTTGACTGGTGACGTGGAACCAGAATTTGGAAAACGCGAAACGTGCATGTATGTTACCCTTTGCCCGCCATCGTCTTCGTGGTCTCGCAGTTGTGTTTTTCTGTATGCCTATCTGATTTTTTCTACGTCAGCTAAAGTTACATAATGTAATAAAAAATATCACCCAACGATAAAGATTTATAGCAAGATTTTAAGGGTGTCGAGAACAATAAATTTGCCATTATGACTGAAAATAATCAGCTAGAGGGGAGACCGGGTCTAGTTGTTTCATTTTTTCTTTTAACAGCTGTAGAATTGACATTATCAGGTTTTTGTAACCAATGTGCACTGTACAGATAGAAGGTTTATTAGACTACACCACAGCAGCAACCCCTATATTCTGCGCATGTGTGATGCTGGTGAGGAAAAAATAGACCCCCGTCACCTGTAACAAACTACCCCATTTATGGGGTAGTTTGCTACAGGAGGGGTAGTTTTCTACAGGTTGTGGGGCATTTTGTTACCCCAAGAATTTGCTTATTAAGTGAGACATGTTTCCCACTTAAGCAGGCAGGTTAAGGGGGATGCCTTACTACTATTATCCAACGACGCTACTGTACGGAACCCCTTGAGTCATTCTCCAATGGCATTGCCACGTTTCATTATTCGTTTGTAATTTCGAGGCATCTTTCTGAAATAAAAAGGGTAGGAAGTCATTCAGTGAGGTAATTTGATCCCAGGTCTTCCCGGCACTGCTGACTATTTTTGTTTTATATGAAACTATCTTATCTTTTGTATAGACCAGTGGTTCTCAACGTCGGTCCTGAGGACCCCATGTGTGTGCTGGCTTTTGTTCCTACCACAATTGCAATTGTAGAACTTTAACAAGCTGTGACTGTCTTAATTAGGTGTTTTTCATGTTCAGAGTTGTTTATATATCTCTTTAGTCAAATGTTACATAGGAACATCCATACATGCAATGAAGAATAAAACACCCTTGAAGATAGTGTGTTTATTGCAATACTGCAAGTAATGTCAAGTAACATAACATGTCAAACAGATCAAATTATACACTGAGGAAATCAATAAACCCCAGATTAGGCTGCTGGACACAACTGTTTCAAGTTCTTTCAAAAAGCTTCAGGTGAACTTAATCAGATCAACATAACACAAAACTGGTTTGTTGGTGGACTATATTTGTCATGATGAGCCAAGTAGTTTTCACTAATTAGGAGCCATCTACATCATTAATTTGATTGGTTACATTGTTTTCTCTCCTTTTATGCTGTTATTTCCGATATACTGCAATGTGCGAATGCTATTTTTGAAATTCTTGATAGCAAATAGATATTTCTGTTAAGTTGTGGGTTAAGAGGACAAATAACTGCTCTAAACATTAAATGCACATAATTAAGACAAATTAGCAGCTTGTTAAAATCCTACGATTGCAATTGTGGTTGGAACAAAAGCCAGCACACACATGGGGTCCCCAGGACTGACGTTGAGAACCACTGGTATAGACTATGCTGATTTCTGCGATTTGGCGCTAACGTGTGTTAAGTGAGCTTTTAGATTATGGGCGCGGATACTCTTTGGTGAACGACGACTGAATATGGATGACGGTTTAAATAAACGCTTGTACAGGCCAATTTTAAATTCTAAATTCCTATAATAACAATAATAATAATAATAATAACAACCATAATCCCTAATCCTATCCCTTCAAATCGACAGCTGTACCTATAAAACTGCCGTATTTCTAGACACTGCGTTAAGTGAAATAGTTCTCATTGTCATTGTTAGGCAATTTTTTTTTTTTCATATACTGGGTATAATCCGCCTGCTAAAGATCATTTGCCAATTTAGATGCCGCTTCAGGAATGGGATTATATGCAACCTACTCCTGTTCTCTGAACAAAAACATATTCCGGTTATCTAAACAAAAACATATTACATACTAAGTCGACATACTAAGTCGACTTAACAAATTAAGTATTAATCGTGCACATCATCCAAAAGTCTTGTCACTGGTATTCCATCATGTCGCATGAATTCAGGTCTCACTCCGTGATCTCGTATCCCTGAACCAGCTAATCCCCATGGCATCACAAGACTAGGCTACTTCGTCGTTTATCCTGCAATCAATCTTATTCATTAATTGAACTGATAACATCCTTATAATAAGGGTTACATTCATAAAGGGGGAAGGGGGGGGGGGGATAAATATTTATTAACATTCAGACATGCTGATTTTATAATACTGTGCACATGCAGAGGTTTTACTTTGCTCATCTGCTTGTCTAAATCTGGACTTGTCGTCGGCAGCTCCCACAGAGCGGTGGTTTCATGTGTTGTGACTTCAATCTGAAAAAAAAAAATACTGTACAATAAATTAGAACAACATATAATATGACAAATGGTAGCCTACAAAATCTGCGACAATCAATGGAACAAAATCTGAATATCATTGCAGAACTCATCGTGTATGTAGTGGGCTGTAAAGTGTGGCTTTTTTTTTTTTTTTGGGCTTGCACGTTCACAGGTTTAAAAAGAAAGGATTAATATCGCGGATAATTTTGCAATTTGATATGAGCGGGACTAAGTTAGTTCTTATACTCACAGAATAGTAGAATTAAACTTGGGCTGTCGCGCAGATGATGTGATACAATGCGTAAACTATAATTTCAATGTATTTAATTTATTAACGATCTTTTGCATACAAATTGCCTAGCGGTCACATCATGATTTGGAATTCTAAAATGCTTTTTTATATAAGAAGGAAAAAGTGGCATATTGACACCACACGGAAGCGATGTTCATTCCAGTAAAGTACTCACACAGCAACATTTGAATGTTTTGGCTGACTGAACGTACCCCGGTACCATTGAATCACAATTTATCTCCGGTCTTGAGTGTGGAATGTGTTCAAGCATCTTATCGAACTCGATGAAAAGTGTAAGCATATAGCGGAAGATTGACGATCGGTAAAGATATAACCTCGAAACTGAAGATTTGGCGGGATTTTTTAGTCGACTTGAAAACTGTCGTTTAATAGGCATGTACCTTACAATATACTTCTAAATTCTGCAGGATGGGAGACGGGGAATTTTTTTCTCGTAAGAAGGAAATATTTACGCATGTTGGTGTAAATTTTGCAAAGTGGAGAGCAGATTCATTTTGTAACGCGAGAGAGGGTAGCTGCGTTAATTTTTGGATGCCGTCCGGTCAAAAATGAACGCATGCTTGATGAACGCATGCTCGTTCATTTATGAAAACTCTGCCGTTCGTTTTTTAGCTGAACACGAACGGAGACTTGTTCATTTTTGAATGCCTGTTCAAATTTGAATGCGTTCAAAATATTGACAAGCTCCCTAACTGATTGTGCCATCCTTGGCAGCAACAACTGCAATCAAATGCTTGTGATAACTGGAACTTGTTTCAGGTCAAGTAACAGTATCTCAATAAAATTTAAGTCAGGAGTTTGGCTAAAACCTTAATTTTGTCTCTTTTCAACCATTCAGTGGTGGACTTGAGTGTGTGCTTCAGATCATTGTCCTGCTGCATGATACAGCTGTGCTGAAGCTTTTGGGTCACAAACTGATGGCAAAACATTCTCCTGATTGAGCAGAATTCATGGTTCCATCAATTATGGCAAGTCCTCCAGGTCCTGAGGCAGCAATGTAGCCCCAGACCATCACATTACCACTATACCCTATTTGACTTTTGGTTAATATCGTGGAATGCTGTGTTAGCTTTTAGCCAAACATAGTTGGACCAATGTCTTCCAAAAAGTTTTACTTTTTGACTCATCAGTCCTCAGAATATTAGACCAAAAGGGAGGGTCATTCAAGATTTTTTTTTTTTTTGCAAATGTGAGATGACCCTGTGTGTTCTTCTTGGTCTGCAGAGGACTCTCCCCTGGATCCCACTCTCATGCAGTCTCTTTCTTATTGTGGAATTGTGAACACTGACCTTAACCAAGGCAAGTGAGGCCAGCAGTTCTTTGAATGTTAGTTTGGATTCTTTTGTGACCTACTGGATGAGTTGGTGACACGTTCTTGGAGGAATTTTTGTAGGCTGGCCACTCCTGGGAAGGTTTATCACCGTTCTAAGTTTTCTTTATTTGTAAATAATGGCTCTAACCATGGTTTTCTATAGTAGGAGAGCTTCACAGATTGCTTTGTTACCCTTTCGAGACTGACACATATCAACAACTTTGTTTCTCATCTGTTCTTCAGTTTCTTTAGATTGCAGGATCATGTGTTACTTTTTTGTCTACCTCACCTTGTCAAACAGGTTCTATTTCATTGCTTTCAACGGTGCTGGCAGTAATCATAACTGGGTGTGTTTACTGATATTGAACCCATTTATCAATTAAATTTGGTAATTTGTTGATTTGGTAACTAAGGGAGCAATTTTTCACATAGGGCCATTTAGGGTTGGATAGCTTTTTTCCTTTAATAAATGAAAATGTCGTTTAAAGTCTGCATTTTGTATTTAATTGGGTCATCCTTGACTAATTTTAAAACTAGTTTGATGAGCTGACCATTTATGCGCGACAAACAGGCAAAAATAGAATAAACTGAGAAGGGGACAATACTTTTCCATAGCACTGTAACATGAATAGCTCTCCCAAGTAGATGAGCGATTAAGGAAAAAGCATTATTCTAAGGATACATAGTGATTTTAAAAGTGTGTATAAGCTTACCGAACAAAAGAAACTATGTATTGATTAATGAAACCTCTTTTTTTTAGCTCACCGGGGCTGAAGGTCCGGGGGGCTTATGCAAAGGGCTGCTTGTCCATCGTTTGTCGTCATCATTCGTCATCATCGTCGTCTCTCTGTTTACATTTTCTTCTCAGAAACCACTGAGCCAATGTAGCTGAAACTTGGCATGCATTTTCCTACCCATGAGGACGCCAAAGTTTGTCGGAGCCATTCCAACCAATTTGATATATGGCCGCCAGGTGACTGAAAATACCACATATAGCCATTAGTCTGCCATTTTTTGCAGCAATTGAGCTAAAATTTAGATTGCGGGAAGCTCGGACCAAACCCTTTAACAAATCCTGCGGGTTTAACAGAATTTTCAATTTTGACCTAGACATCACCCTTAGGCCTTGGCCCAACCCACTTTTCCACTGGTCACTATAAATATCTTCTTCTCTGAAACCCCTGGACCAATGAAGCTTAATCTTGGCACACATATTCAAACCCATGAAGACAATAACATTTCCGATCTGATTTTAAAATACCATTTTGGCCATTCTGCAGCTAATTTTGCAGATATTGCAGCCAGAGTTGGGATATAGGTAGATTCCCATTGACTTCAGCATATCCACCTTATTCCTGAGGGTGCTACTGTAGATATGATGAGGGGTGCAACTTCCGGCAAAAGTAGTTTTTATCATTAGTTTTAGTCAAGAACAGCGGTGTTTCTTTCAGTTAACTTTGCAATTACAGCTCGTTTTTTTTTTTTAACAAATTAACTTGCTTGTCTTAAAATGTCCCTTCAGAGCTCCGGCACCTATTGTGCTGTTTGAGGCTGAACTAACAACCAGAGGAAGCTAAATTTATGGTTTGATCAACAGTGTTTTGAACACGCACCCAGAACATAGGGGATTGTCCTTGTGTTCAGCGAAACGGTTTCCAACGCCTACCAACAGAAGAGGAAGCCAGAATTTGGCTTAAAACCTGAATTTGAAAAGACCCCCGAAAACATTAGGTGCTCATTTCATTATGTCGACAAACAACGATTCCTACTTTATGGCTAGGCTCAGGCAGACCGCCGCAGAGGAGACGCCGGGTCCTCAGAAGCATTTTGACAGCAGTGCTGGGAGAGCACAAGGTATGATTTCACATGTAGGGAGGACAGAAAATTGTTGTATTCGTTCGGAAATGCCAGTCAGTGTAACTAACGTTTCATCCTGTACAGTTTAAGATGAGGCTGTAGAAGTAGCAATAGTCTACTACAATTTGAAAATAGCCTACTCTGTTCCAAACAATAGTCTTGCACTCCAAACCTCATTTCACTAAAATTAAAAATATGGGAAAAATGGATTCACTGTGTTTTACATGTTATAGTATTGGATTAGCTAGCAACTTAATACCGTATAATGTAGTTAGCTGGAGTAGAGCTAATTTGACTCGTACTGTCGGATGGCTTAATTTACTCTGTATAACCATCCATTACGTTTCATACGTAGAGCAATATTTACTGCTGAAATATAGTGTTTCCTTCATAAATATTCTCAGAAAGTACTTGTATATCTGTTTTAAGGTACATAAGGTCATATACTACCTCCTTTAACAAAACGCGACTGACCTTGTTGCTGTGGAAGTACTGCATACGCTTCGGAGCTTTGTAGATTGTTCATAGCTTCACAGTCTGTGGCAACGGACTCACTAATGTAGCCAAATGCGCTAGTGTGGCCACTGCTTCAGGTCGTTCTCCCATTCTTCGATAGTAGAAGGCAGCAGTACCGTAACTTTATCCCGTTTGAGGGCTAAAAGGTGATGTTCCCTCATATGTTATTTCCCAATCGCTTAAAAAAAGAGGATTCGCGTGAGCCGCTACCATAGTAAACAGCTCAGTGACAGGATACAGCGGAAGTTACGCCCAATATTCGCACAAGGGATCATGGGACGTTGGAATGAGGTGGATATATTTTGGGTTTTGCTACTTTTTGACATTTGATCTTAATTTAACCTTTGCACTTGGGCCAAGCCCACAAAAGCTATAAACATCTACGACTCAGAAACTGCTGAATCGATGAAGCTGAAACTGGGTATGCATGTTCCTACCTATAAGGACAATGAAATGTCTTCATGGTGTTTTGATCTGATTTTGAAAATATCATGTGGGCCATTTTGCTGCTAATTTTTCAGATATTGCAGCAAAAGTTGGTATATCGGTAGCTTTCCATGGACTTTAACATACATACTGTATTCTGAGTTTATGTGCATTCTGACATTTGACCTTCATTTGATCTTTGCACTTGACCCACACCCACGAAAGGTATAAACATCTATGTCCCAGAAACTGCTGAATCTATGAAGCTGAAACTTGGCATGTTTGTTTCTACCCATGAGGATATCAAATTTCGTTATGGTATTCTGATCTGATTTATAAAAATGGCTGTCATAATCCCATTTATGTCCATTATGCAGCTAATTTTGTAGATATTGCAGCCAATTCGATATATGGGTAGCTTTCCATGGGCTTCAGCATACATATTCTGAGTTTTGCTGTATTTTCACATTTGACCCTGATTTGACTTTTGCTCTCAGGCTGATTTAAAAATTTGAATTTGATCTGAATTTCAAAATGACATTCATGGTAGCCTCTTTGAATTAGCCTCTGTGTAGCCATTCGTGCAGATATTACAGATAACAATCCAGGTGAGCTACAGCACCTGTAGTGCTTTTTTTCTGTTTTGAAAAGGAACTGTGGTCAACCAGCTCATCCATGTGACATGGAAGCTGCGCAGCGCCAACTAAAGTGACCTCTTATTTTTGAACTTTTGCATTTCAGGGAGCTCTAGACATTTGAAGAGTAATAAAACTGTGTTGACTGTGTCTCTGTTAATTGTTGTGTGATTCTAATTGATTCTGTCAGGTCTCTTTACAGACACTTTATCGAAAAAGACAAGAAAAAAAACAACCTTAAAATGTTGAAATCAGATAACACAGTATGTCTCTTGCCGGGCTAGCTGGTGTGCACGTGAAAAGAGTTAACTTTGTGAACCAAAGTTTCAAATTAAGACTGACGACAGAGGATTAAGTCAAAGTACACAAAGGTCCTTGAGCCCTATTCTGACAACCTAAAGTCAGTCAACAAATGCAAGTGCTAATGGTATTGCAGATCAAAACTGGACGTGTCTGACTCCATTCCAGTAATTTCATGACAGGACATAATAGCAGGACTGTGGCACTGTTGTCAAAAGGGTTTAGACTAAAATTAATTAACCCTCAAGCAACCGAGTGGGGTCATTTATGACCCCAGACATACATTTCTATGTGCTGTTTTAATATTTTAAATCATAAAAGTGTTTCCTTCAATGAGTTTGTCAAGCTGTTCCTCCAAGGAATTTTCATAGATTTTCAGAGGAATTGGCCTATTGCTGTGTCAAGGACAGCTGAAAGATGTTTGGGGTCATTTATGACCCCAGAGATACAGTTTTTTGAGTCGACAAAAAGAACTCCAAGGCGGTATACCTCATCCAAATCAAATTATTATGATTATTTTTATTATTACGACATTTTCTAGAGATTGAAAATGTGTACTCTGAGGGGCCACACACCATCCATCGAATGATAAAAAACACTCAATCCGTTAATCTGGCAAATATGTCAATTTTTAATTCAAAAATATTTTTAGTTTTATTGTGCTCAGCTCAGATGAGATCAAATTTTAGCAATTTTGCACTTGGACCAATAATGACCCCTATGTAAATTTTGGCGCAGATTGCACCATTAGTTTTTGGGGTAAAGTTGGTGACTGATAGATAGACACGCACACAAACAAATGAAAACATAACTTCCTTGGCAAGGGTACATACAGCTGCAAACCATGTTATTCTGGTCCTGATAGGCAAGGTTAGTGAATAAAAATTGACCATTGCCAAAAATCAATGCCCATAAACTCGAAAAACATGTACATTTTTTAGGGTCATAAACGACCCCACACAACTTTCCATTATTCTTGGCATTCATAAAAATTAATCAAAATGCTTAATTTTTTGCATTTGATCATTTACTTATATCGGGCATACATAAGTGAAGCTGTGTGGATGTGATGAACTTAAAAATAGTCATTAAAAATAACAATTTTTGCATAAAACACAGCGGGGTCATTTATGACCCCACTCGGTCAGTTTAGTCGCTGAAAACACTTGGTCGCTTGAGGGTTAAATATCTGTGAGTGTGGTGGCGGCTGGGTTCCATTAAGGCCAATCAGATTTGCACCTGATATTCCCTTTAAAACCGGTGAATTAATGCCATTGTGAATAGGAAATTTTGTCAGGTGAAAAACTAGCTTCTAACTTGCATTTCCCCAACCTATTTGGAGGTATAGAGATTGATTCACCAGGCACTGAGTTTTGTGTGAAAAGATATGGGCTTCTTGAGCCATATGAAAAACAGGACCCCTGGCATTAAAACAAAGGCTAGACTAAAGTTAATTATTTGTATTTCTCCCACTCAAAGAGAATATTAACATGAGTAAAAATACCACTTCACCCTCCCCTTCTCACTAGACCTCACCACCATTCTGGAAGCATTTTTATAGGGTACGTAAGGGAAATGAAAAGGAGAAGGAAAAGATATGCATTTATTTGGAAACATCTCTGCAAACTGTGATTCAGTCCCATAAAGCACCCAAAGAGCAACAGCGTTCGTGTAAAAAGGTAGTTTGGGTGGGTCAAAATGTAAACAAGAAAATAGCTCAGTGCCAGTTTTATGCATTGAAACACCTCCTTTTGCGCTGTGTAACCTCTTGAGACGCAAACACTTTTATTTCAGAGCAGGAAACTACCAAACTGGGCAAAGGCAATAAGATTTCCACTTGCAAAGGATGAAATAACATTACCACAGCATGCATTTCCGTCTGTAAAGGCATGAAAATAGAGTCCCATATGTTAAAAAAAGATGAATTAAAGGAAATCGCATGACACTTTTTTGGTCTTCTAGCATTATTGCCATTGTTTTAGCCCCCCTTCACCTCCTGTGGTATCTGACCCTGTCGCAGCATTTCTGGATTCTGCCTGAGTTTAGCCCCGATTATCTTCAGACCAGTGACTCTCCTCCCGTTTCCTAACAAAATGGTGAGTTTGTGTCACTCATCTGCAGCCCTAGCAACTGGGCAACAGCAGCACAGGACCATACTAGGTTAAACTCCAGTCAGCCCGGAGCAGGAAGGTCAAGTACGAGTAGGATCACAAAAACTGGATGACAAAGAATCGTACAATGAGTTCTCTGACAAAGCTCAATATCTACTGCAACATGCAAATTGTAAGGCCTGAATGTGGCAACAGGATGAATCAATGGAACTAAAACCATCCTTAAGGGCAAAGAAACCTTGTATGAATGGCGCGTCATGCCTTAACATTTTTTCTGACCATGTGCATCTCTTCATTTATTTATTTTTTTGGTTTTTGAAAAAAGAAAATGTGCATATTGGTGTCCGTAACCTTGGCCAAATAGGCATTTTATGATTAGGGGATTATTAAGGGAAACATTCATGGAGCGAAAATTGGTTTACTTTCTATTGACATCCATCTTCATCAAAAGCATTTGTCCAACTAGAATGAGAATCTCAATGAATGGGAGCTTAAAATGCTCTTATTAGTCAAATTGTAGATAGAGGCATTTGAGCTCTCTGAGGGAGAACTGGGAAAAGTATTAAGTTCAAGGACAAAAGTTGAGGCTTTCAAATCACACAACAGGCAAGAGATTCTGTCAATCACTGAATATTTGAAAGAGTTAAATGATGCCCCATCAGCTGACATCTCCAAAATACACAGCATTAGCATTGGCTCCCTCAATGTGCACCATTGTTCACATGAATTTGGGTTTGTGAGGTATGGGAGCAAAATCAAAATCCCGGTGAATACTTAGATTTTTGATTATTTTATAATTAAAACTCATATCTTATATAATGGGTTCTCAATGGGAATTCCAAGCAAATTTGCATTTTCCATCTTTGGGCTGGGATAAGCTGATTTAATTAATGTATAAAGCATTTGCATTACTCAAGTGAGAAATCCGTATCTCTGTTAAGTTCTGTGGCCACAGTTATGCGGAAATCTGTGATACATGGGAGCATGACTGTTGCTAGGCCTATTTTATGGGGGCCATGGTCGCTTTAAAATGTTCTTTAGTCCCCCCAGATGTAAACTATTAGTGCATGCAATCAGTTGTCGGGGGGCAGCATCCAAGTAAAGCATGCAGATGCTTCAAAAGGCTTTACCCATAAATCACCATTGATACCCAAGTTTGAGAGAATGACATAAGCATGTTTTATGCATATAAATTTTGAGGGAAGTGAAAATAATTCAAAATCTAAGTTATTAATATGAGAAAAGCAATTTCTCAAATAGGAAAACAACTGAATTGTATTAGAAGTAATATTTTCCTCGTCAACACGTATGCCCACATGAATAATGCATTTCAAATATTAGGTTTAGTAAAGTCAGCATGACATAAATTGGATCAGAAATCAAAAGTGTGAGCCCATTATAAAATAAAACCAAACAGTACATAGAAGAATGTTTCGGATGTAATGTTATTAACTAGGCAGAATAAATTAAAGGACCTCTCATCGTTGCATTTTTTTTATTTCAAATTCTAATCACTTTAGAATCACAATAAAAGTATGTTGCATTGCTGGTGTCAAGATGTATTATATGTATAGCGAATGAAAACTGAAATGTACTGATAGGTCAATTTGAAGATCAGAACCAAGTAATTATTCGGAATACAGCGTATCAGCTACCTGCCGCGTCAATTAAATATACCAGTCATACACATTAGATCAGGATATTGCCACTCTGCAGAATGTCTGTCATTACATCCTGATTATGGACCAATATATCAGCGGATTATTGTGAATGATTTAAAAAGCACTTGCTGAGGAACAAATCAACCACATGCACAGGGGGGATGGACTGGGGTTTGGGGGCGGACTCCTCAGGGCTCCAACTCACTCATGCCCAGGGAAGCAGACTATGGCACCTCCTGCTTCAACCATTTGACAGCACCTATAAGTGTATGCTATATGAGTAGTTTGCGCTGAGCCAAAGATAAATGCAACCATTAGAACATGCAAGTTTTAAAAACAGCCTCAACAGCTTTCAGCTGGGAACTGAGAAAGCTCCCTGTGAAAGGAAGAACCCCGTAACCAAATAGCTAGTGGTGGAAGAAATATTAAGATCTTTTACTGCAGTAAAAGAACCAATGCAGCGGTGTAAAAATACTCCATTATGAGCAAAAATCCTACATGAAAAATCTTACTTGCGTAAAAGTACACAAATATTTGCAGCAAAATGTAGTTAATTACCTCCGCCAGGAGGTTATGTTTTTGCTTCCGTTTGTTCACTCCACCCACAACGAATGTTGCGGATGGGGTGTTTGTGTTTGTCGTGTTTATTTATATATTTATTTATTTATCTGTGTCTGTTTGTTCAACCTGCCCACAACAAATGTTGCGGAAGAGGTGTATGTGGTTGTTGCGTTTGTTTATTTATTTATTTATTTATTTATCTGTGTGTCTGTTTGCATTCTACAGGCCACAATTCTGGACGGATTGTCTTCAAATTTGGTAGGGACAATCGTTTGGCGGGAAGAAATGATTAGTTTTTGGCGAAGATCTGGATCAAATTTTGGATTCTAGATCAGTTTGAAGATTTTGTTAACACTGGGAGATAGGGCAGACTTTCCACTGCTTATAACTTGAAATTGGTTGGAGATAGGCATGTAGTTACTATTAATCAATAATAGGAAGTTGGGTATTGGAGATTCTTTTACCACCAAATGTTATGACCACTAATAGGAAGTTATATATGGGAATCTAATGGCACCGTGACTTTCACCTTCAAGTGACCTTGAAAGGTCAAACTCTGCATCACCACTTTTCCAAGTGCTCTAGCAGCCAAACGGCACAAGATAGACCCATAGTTACTATTGAAGACTAATAGGAAGTCATATATGGGGTGTCTAGTCTCACCGTGACCTTGACCTTTAAGTGACCTTGAAAGGTCAAAATGGCCGACTTTCATATTTTGAGGCTCTGTAACTGGGAAACCGGCAGAGATAGGCCCTATGTTATGCTCAATCACAAATAGGAAATCATGTAGTCCAATTGCACCATGACACATTGACCTTCACGTGGCGTTGAGGGCGCGGGCAAGGTGATGTGGTGTTCCGGACACACCCTCTAGTTTATTTATTTGTTTGTCTGTCTGTTAGCAGGATATCTCAAAAATGGCTGCATAGATTTTGACCAAACTTTGCAGGATGTTAGTGAAGCACAAGCAGAACAAGCAATTACATTTTGGTATATCTAGGCCAAAGTATAGCTGAGATATAGGCCAAAGTTCAAATGCAGCTATGCTGGTGGAGGTATGGGCTCTCGCGAGTCCAGCTCTAGTTCAGTATATTACAACTACAGGTATGGTCCCTCTGACTGATAAATTATTATTTATGACAGCAGTGTAAAAGGAGCATGTTACTGTTCTAGCTGCTGGTGGTAGAACGAGTTTTATCCACTTCATGTACAGTTTTATAGACAGGGACACCAGAGAAATCAGAGGGATCGTGAGATGATTGATGTGAGAGGAAAGATTAAAAAAAAAAAAAATTCTGAATTACATACCGGTTTTCAATTTTTGGACTTTTTTCACAACTTTTTTATAAAGCCATGTGAGGAATTTGGAGGTAAAAATCAATATTTGGTGGAGCCATGAACAACTCATACAGATTTAAAACGTTACCCTGACTTCGCACTGCTTTTCTTCAGACGTGAGAAGCCAAAAGGTTGGAAATCGCTATTTTTTTCTCTAACAAAGTGTTGCCTTTTAAAAGCTTGTTAAATTATCCACAGCATAAAATCCGGTCATCTTAAATTGAAAAATCTTGGAAGTTACAAGGTAGAAGTCCACACAAGTTGATAGCTATGCGTCCAGTTGCCATAGCTTTTTCGCCCTAAAGGTTGAGCTTTTGGTCCCCACATACAGCTGACCTTCAGTGACCTTGACCTTTGACCCGGTGGTCCACAAAACCTAATAAATTCAGCAACTTTCAGTAGGGAGATAGCATGTGTGGGTTGATCAAAGTTTATCCACTTCTTGAGCAGGTATTGCGCATTCACGATAGGTGTAGTGGGCGAATGGATAGATGACCAGAGAACAGTATGCCTCCCGCCCAGTGTGTGGCATGGAGGCATAACTGGCAACTAAAGCTGTCATAGTAGAAAGTACAATATTTCACTTTCAATTGTAGTGGAGTGTAAGTATAGAGTAGGATTTAATGGAAATACTCAAGTAATACTCAAGTATTAGCACCTTAAAATTGTCTCAAGTACAGTTCTTGAATAAATTTACTTAGTTACTTTCCACTGCTGGCCAGATCTATTACCTGCAATAAGAAACCATCTGATACAACTTTCCCGAGGCAACAAATTTTTTCCACTTAATAACCATTCCTGTCATTGATTATTTTGCCCACAATCACAGCAGATAGATCCAAGCTTGTTAAAGCAACATCTTTTATAATGACTGTCAGTTGTTATTTCAATATGAAATGAAACTGAAATGCTGGGTAATGGCATAAAATATAGCTAGAAGAGGTAATTAAAATATGTGACGGGCAATGGGAAAATGGTGCATCGTCTCATAGTCCTAATGTATTTTTGTGTTTTTTCTTTTTGTTTTTCTTTTGTTTTTTTTTTTTTTCTGAGTGAAAAAAACTCACCTGACTCTGATGAATCTTAAAAAGTAAAACTTTTGAATGCAGGCCAAATAGCAGTACTTATTTTCAGTTAATTTCAATTTAGTTATATTTAACCCAGAATATTCCAAGAGTAAAGTCTTTTCTGCTAGGCAAACCTTACATGAAACAAGAGGTCAACCAACAAGGAAACTGACAGCCAAGATGGACAGGGAATGAGACAGCTGCATAGCGATGCAGGGGCATATTGTCCCTCGGTCACCAAGTTAAAAAATAAGTATTTTTTTATTTATCAATGTTTGTTGTTTCTTTTTTCCCCCTGAATCATCCAAAATTGTAGATCTCTTCCCAATTGCCATCCCTGCGGAGGTACGGAGGAGATGACAGACGTGACGTTTCATATTCATCTGGTGCTTACTTTCGCTGTTTTCCACAATGCAGACTTTCCTCAAAGCCTATATTACTGGAGAAGAACAAGGTCAGCGGACTTTTAGTTCTCGCATCCACAGGCGCTTGGTGTGATCAGAACACAGGGCAATGAGACCAGCAGAATGCCGGCTGACTCGCTACCACTCCCTGATGAGAGTGAGCTAACTGTTTATTTGACAAAGACGATGGAAGCATTTCTCAGAATCCTTCAGGGGCAATAAAAGCCCACCACTATTACATTATACGTATATTTCTTTAAAAAAAAAAAAAAAATAGGTCTGGAAGTGCATGTGAGGCATAAATACAACTATGCAGTAATGAAAGCTACTTCCCCTGTCTGACATTTTATTGAACTGTCTGCAGTCTGATGGGAATCATGACCTCAAATAAGCCATAAAGCTCAAGCAACTATGTCTTGATATCAGTTGATGGTTTATTACAATTTTCAGACTCATTTATAATACTTTTATATGCACAATATTTCATGCACAATATGCATTCTCTGAGAAACTGAGTCAAGGTATTGAATATAAAGACCAAGGTGCTCATTTATGAATCTGTATGATGTAACTCCACATAAAAAGTAAAAAAAAAGCCAAACAAAAAACTGGATTTATGAAACCATGTTTTTGCACACCAGCCACCAGCACCCAATATCTCCATTATAAATCCCAACCTTCTTGGAGGAAAGACTATTAACCTTGCACAATTATCCATAAATGGTCAATGTAAATTATACATATATTAATGAGGTACCCTATTTGTTTTTGAGCAAGACAATGGCAATGCTACCAGGGTTGAATAAGAAACTAACAAAGTTTCTAAATTTTCTTCAGGAAAACTAGGCCTATTTCAAAACAAAGATGTGGGCCTATGCACCAAAACAAACCTGAAAAAAACAAATGCAGCAAATATTTAAAAAATTATCGACAATAGTCTCTTAAAAGTATGTTTAGAGATGTAACGCATCTTATTGGCCAGTCCATATATACTACTTAAGAAAAGAAGTTCAGGGCCAAAAATACTTGTGCATGTGGAGATAGGCTAATGTACTAAAATGGTGATGACTAATGACAAAATAATTCTTTGATGGCTCAAAAAGAGAAAACACAAAACAAAAAACTTTGATTAGACCCTAGTTTAATACCCTGATGAAAAATGTCATATACCCCCCAAAACAATGTTCACACATGACGCAAAATCTTCAGTAACTGGTGTAGCCACTGTTAGAAATCACACATTCTTGACAACATTGGCGCATGCTGTTCACCAGGCACTGGAAATAAAATTGAGGGAATGCTTGCCATTCTGCAACTAATCATGGAGGCAGAGGTTGACGGCAGGGAAGTGATGTCATCAAACTCGCTACCCCACTTCATTCCACACAGGTGCAGTGGGTGACTAGTTGGGTTAAAATGCAGGCCAATCCAAGTGCTGAACATTCTGCTGCTGCAAGAGGTCAGTCACAACTCTAGCACAATGAGGTTTTAAGTTGCCGTCCTGGAACCAAGCTCCTGGTCCAATCTGCTGCTGAAGTGGCATTACTAGACATTAAGCGATCTCTTTGAGATAATGCTGACCGGTCAAACTTCAACTGATGACATACAGAGGGGTTCTGTGGTTCATGGATAACCCTGCCCACACCATCACACTTCCTCCTCCAAATGGTAGACATTGAGCAACGTTGACATCAGCAAATCTCTTTCCTTGAGGACAGTAAACACAAGCCCGGCCATCACTGAAATGGAGCAAGAAGCGCGACTCATCTGTGAACACTGTCTCTGCTCACTGACCACGGATCCACCAGATACGACATCTGCTCAAATCTCACCGAGCTCCTCTGTGACAATCAAGTAGCAGTGGTCCGACTGCAGGATGCTGGCTTCGCAATCATTGGTATCGCAGACATTCTTAATGCTTTGGTTGGACACGTTGGTGCCTCTGGCAGCTCTGAGTTGATCACAAAGATGTTGTGGGATCATGAAGAGCTGTTGCGATGCAGTTATCATCAGGAAGCAGTCTTCTCATGCTGTTGTTGATTGGGGTCTTCCAGAATGGGGGCGATTCTGAACAGCTTTAGTTGTCCTGGACCTCAGCCAGAGTCTGGTGATAATGCTTTGGCTCACATTTAGATGCTGAGCCACAGTTCTTTGAGTTTGTCCATCTTGTAGCCAGCCAATGGCCCTTACCCTGTCGTAGATGCTGAGTTGTCGTCAAACCATCCACAAATTTCAAGTGATGATGAATGGAAAATGGTCAGGCCTTTTCTTGCTAAAATTGGCATGCATGGAATGACACTCAAGCAAAACACCTGCAAATGGTGTATGGGGTGTCACAATCGCTGTGTTGAGGCAGTTTGTCAGTTTAGTCTAAGTTTGTGCTTCAAATCTATGCAAACAAAATCTGGGATAACTTAAAAAGCCTCTAAAGTTGAGTTCAATGATGGCATGTCCCATAATAACGTGATGTCTATAGTTCAAATGACAACCCAAATAAAGTTACTCTAACTCTATCTGGCTTAAAAAGACGTTCTTACAAAAATGATCAAAAATTTCCTTTGACCTTTAACTTTTTTTGAGCAGTATAAATTTCTGTGTAAATAAAGGAATTATTTTCCATCTGTGTTGTACCATCAATAATTAAATTGGACGGATGCTTCACAAACCACAGACAGAGTTTAACAGGAGGTAGCTCCTTCTGATAAATCATTAGGGCCTGATAACCTTAATTAATTTATTTATTCATGGGTACGTAGGTTGCCTAATTGACTGGCCCTTGGTAATAAATGAGCAGCCTACAAAACTATTTTATATTTCTCAAAGCTTTATTGTTTCATAGTAATTACCAATTTCAGTAAAATTGATAATGATGTATAAGCTTTGGACAATATTTGTGGAAGAACATTATTTCAGTCATTTGGTTGCAATTTCCTTCTTTGCCATGGGTGTCACCAATTCCTGCTTTCTCCAAAAGGCCCCATACACATGGATCAGTGCTTCCAAACATACACGTTAAGTTTCCTGTTAAGTTGTATTTTATAAATGCTGAGCGTCCAATGGGAAAATATGCAAGCACATTTTGAAGCTTTCTGCGTGTATGGAGCATAATATAAATGAGGCCCAAAGACCAGAGGCCGAAACCATACCCTTGAAACCAAGATCAGAATACGTCCTCTATTTCAACCATCATACGCTAACAAACTCTATTGCAATTTAGTGTGTTGATCAATTCAGTTGAATGAAGCCTAAAAGCACCATTGCTCACTGGTTCAATCAAATTCCCTCTCGCTTAGCTTCTACATCAAAAATCTATCAGGGCTTAAATAGGTTTTCACCCATACGTAAACTTCTGCTCATGTATAGTGGCCACTCGATGTACTGTTTTTTTCCACGCACACCCACTTTACTTCTTCAAATAATTATTAATTAAAGATAAAAAGGTTTCCTACAGTACAGTATTTCATTTTAATAGAGCTATTTGGGGGTAAATTTACTTCAAAAAAGAAGAAGAAAAAAAAGATTGCATTTTGCAATGTAGGAGAGTGTGTTCAGGAGTCATGAGTGGCTCAGGTACAGATGAAAGCAACAAAGATCTAACAGTGCAAATGGCAAAGCCCAGTGCTTAAAAGTATCAGTTAGCTTCAATCTATCCTTTGTAGCATGTTTTTACAGGCCCTGGCTTCTGAGACTTTTTGACCGTGTGAGTAGTACCTTATTGGCCCCTACATGTACGAGTACATCAGTCCATCTTGGTTGTTGCTTATAAATCCCATCCCTGATTGAGAGATCAGTCCTAAGATAGGTCAGAATGATCAGCAATGTCCTCATCCAATGCCAGATGGAAAGTCAGACAGTTCCAAGGGGTGACAAGCAGGAGAAGTCTATCTCCATCACCCGCTCATGTCCTGAGCCAAATTAAATTGGTGAATCCAAATTACCTCAGGAAGAGCTATGTGGATATGGAACATGTAGGCTGCGCAAAGTTACATCCCAGGACATAAAAAATAAGCTTGTTCTATACTCAGCAGGTAAAACTAAGAAGAATATCCCAATCCCCAGCAAAACAAAATAAGATGCTTTGTAAACATGGCAAAAATTGACACATTTCATCTTAGGAATATTTAAATTCATAATATCGTGATAAGTCATACTTTATCAATTGATACTGCTTTTGGTAATGAGATAACAATAACTTAAAAAAGTAATAAATACCTTCAAATATTCCATAGCATCATATAATGTTTTGATATCAGAGATAGTACAAGTGAGCTTATCATTTTAAATGCAATTTAAGCTTGGCCTATTTAACTGAAAATGTGGTTTTCCCCTCACAATATTGTTTTAAAGGAAGAGCACTCAGGTGTGGACTGCTCATAAATAAAAGGATGCATCCTGGAAGGCTGATTAATGGTTATCAGGGCTCCCCAGGTGAAGTTAGAAGAAGAAAACTGTCAGGAAGTGATTTCATTTCCGTGCCTCTGCCATTCCCCCCTGAGCCCAGGAAACAGGCAGGGCCACAGTTTCTGCATTCCCTGTGCCCCATTACACTAGCCACAGCCCATCTGCTAAAACTGTTGTTGTCAAGAGCAGTTAGCTGCAGAGCCCAGGAGACTTACTAAGAAGGGGGAAAAAAACAATCTATCATTAATCTTGTTTCACATCCTCTCCTTTTCGTCTCAGAGGAGAAGAAAACAAGGTACCAAATGTACCAATATATCAGTAATTAAAAGGTGGATCTGCATACTGATAAATGGGCTCCTGAATAACACTCCAGATTAGAAGTTAGATCAAAGTCTAGGAACGAGCATAAACTCCCGGCAGCAAACAATGTTTCATCACATTGTGATATTCAGATGAACATTAAAATAAGTTCCAAAAGAACATGGTGGTGCCCAACAAAAGACTGTCTTACACTATGTTGCCAAAAGTGTGTAGACACTTCTTCGAAACCTCATTAACATACATAAAAAGTGAACATCATTAAAAATGGGGGGGGGGATGCATGGACAGAGAGGGTAACAATTTTTACAATTTTCAAATCATGGAGCAGAATTGCATGAACATACCCCATAAAAAAATTGAACGTCTGTCCTATCAACCCTATACAGACAAATTCATTCTAAATAAAATTCAAATATCAGATGTTTAGAATGTATGGCTGTGGAGTGTATGATGCACAAACAGTAGCTCATTTTCACTCTTATCTTCAGCACTGCTTTAACTATCCCAAGAAAAGAAAGACCTAACCTGCATATCTTTGAATTGAATTGATTAATTAGTTGAATATTTAACATATAAATGGATTATTGAAGTTAAAATATAGTGCAGAGTATTTCATAAGTACCGTATATGACCATTTAGTAGCCCGAGCGTTTATTTCGCAAAATGGACTTGGACCCCAGGCGTTTATTAGAACCAGGCGGGTATTTGCAACAGGCCTTTATTTATTTTTGCACCGACCTGCACCAGGCCAGATCGGCTTTCCTACACAGTTATAAACTGACTGAATTTAACTGTTAAATTAATGCATTGTCTCCTTGTCATTATAACTGTAAGTGGAATCCTGCGCACATTTAACGTGTAACGTGGTTTACACTGAACATGCACTGAACTCCGTGGTAAACTTATTGTAAAATTACATTTAAAATAACTGGCTAAAAGGTGCCAGTTAAATTACCTGGCAAAAAAAGGCTTCAATTTATTTGTTTATTATTAACAGTGTATTCCCAGAAACTGAAACTGGCACGGTTTCATTTACATACTTTAGTTTTGAGACTTTTACATTGATCCCAGTTTGGGCAACACGCAATATCATCCTGTTATCCATTGTTTCAGGGCAAAGACAGACTAAATGAAGACAATAAGTAGGTATGAACACTTCAGAATGAAGTTGTTCTGATCTTAATACACAAAGCATAGGGGAGACCGGGGTTACTTTGGCCACGGGGTTAGGTTTGTCACCCCAGTTTTTTTCATTGCAAACACACTGACTGAAAATGAAAATGTACAAATTATGTGACATCCCAGCGACTTCATCTCTTAGGAAGAAGAAGGACTTGTAGTGTCATGTAAGTGTTTTCTGCCTAAATAACTGAATTTTGACCCAAATTGTAAACTTTTAGTTTCTGAAAGAAATGCATCTAGCTTCTTTGAAGACAAAGATTTCCACAGTGTTTTTACTATTTCATAAACGTATGTAACTAGAGTTATTAACAAAACATTAGATAAAGGCCTGCTGCGATCATGAGATGAGAGATGCGGCCTGATTTCCAAAATGGGAGCACGGGGCTACACTGGCCAAGCAGCATGGGGTTAGTTTGTCAGGGTGCTGAGGTTGCCCCGCTTGTAGGTCATGTGTTAGGCCTATAATAAAAAACATTCCAAAGTCAAATATAGGAGCCGATTTATTGTTTTTCAGACACCTCTTAATAATTCTAATATTTGCATTTATTTTATGTTTATGATGAGGACCTATTAGGGCCTTTGTTTGGAGGACACAAACATGCATGTGAAACGGTTTGCTCCTTGCAGCCCCTCCCCTTTCTCATTCTTTCACCTCCACCTTAATGGGCCGCAGGTGGGGCCCATTAAAGTGGGGGTGTTGGCAGAGGATTTAGGGTTGGCAGGTGCCAGCCCTGGGACCTCTGCATTTCATTCCATTCCTTGGTCAGTGGGAATGTTTGCTGCTCCTCTTTGGCGCCTTGGTCCTTACTCATCATCCAAAGGTGGAGAGGAGTGGGTCCAATGCTTTTCATGCAAAGGGTGGGCACATGAGGACTGTTCAAATGTCAGTGGGCTCGCCTACATATGTCATAACTGCAACTCTGATGGTGATTATGTATAAATCATAGCTTGTGTTGGTTCGTTGTAAAAATAAAACAGTTTTCACAATTTCTGTTATGAGAATATTGGACTGTCTTTTTCAGCTTCCAGCTGATTGCCAACTATGACGACTTTACCCCACCCATCTGACGAAGTAACCCCGGGTACGGGGTTACTTCAGCATGTTTGTGATATATCGAAAATTGAATATTGTGACAAAAATATCTGTTTTATTGAGATTGTATCAAGCAATTTTTGTAGGCGACATTCTGCACTACACATATACCTTAAAGGTATTTCTCTAAGTTTTAGCAACAAAGAGTTATGGAGCCAAATACAAAATCATGACGAGGTAACCCCGGTCTCCCCTACATATAAATTCATATATGCATATAACGACTAGTTTCTTCCAGGTATAGACCTGAGTCAGACTCACAGGCACAGCTGAATGCGAACGCTTTTTCTTTGAACGAAACGAAAACGTAGGTAACTGAGCGATTGTATAAAGCGTAAGGCAATCGTAGAGCTTATTCTTTAGCTTTGCTAAATAATAGAGCATAAATATTGTTGATTTACAATTCCTTATTCGTGTCCTTTTTTAAGCATGAAAAGATAAAAAAAGAACACGGAAAACAAGTCCCCAAACCAAAAAATAATAATTTTTGACACCCATGTTTACTGTTTGCATGCGTCTTATTGAACATTTATACATACACAAGATGGGAGACATTCTGCCATGTGCGCTTTGGTCCAGCACATGATGTTGTCCACTCTAGTTTTTTTTTTTATCTCTGTGCCAAAGACTGTCTGCTATTTGTTTCCCCCATATCTTTATTGACATCAGATATACATACAAAGACAAACCGAAGCTTGTTTTAGCATCTGTGTTACCGCAACACGGGGTAACACAGACGTTTATGTACAATAGTGCGAATAATCGCCCGATCGATTAATTGAATCGGCATTTAATACGCAAAATGAGGTCGGACCCCCGGCGGCTTTGTGCACAGAGGCGCGTATTTGCACGCGGGCGATTATTTGGTCATATACGGAATTTTGACTATGACTTTTTACATGGGTCTGTGCCTCTACCCATTTTTATCGGACTCATTCAATTTAAAGTAGTTTTCAACAAACTCTAATCTGGCTTTTCTGTCTCAGAGGATTACCGGTGGTTTGCATGATTGTGGTGAAGCTGACATGGCCTTCCCTGAATTGTGGAATTTGTTGCACTAACATCTCCATCATGTGTTCTCAATCTGTTCAATAGTTGAAAAAAATAGTTTTTCTGCATAACTAAAAAACCACCTCAGTGGTCTTCCATTATCTACCAAGATCATTGTTTGCAACCTCTGAGCTCACCAGTGGATGATACTGGAACTACAGTGGATTATTATGCATCGAAGGTTTTAGCCATGCCAAAAAACAATGTAGTATGATTCTTGGGCACACTTAATTGGAAACAATACTAACAAACTCCAAACGCAAACACCATAACAAGAATGTTGTTCTTGTCAACTCTTGTTGCTAATACTATAACACACACTTTACAAAAAACAGCAGAGCAGCCAACAGTCTAATTGCCTTTGGTTCAATAAAATAGGAAATTATCTACAAAAAACAAAACAAACAAAACAAAAAAAAAAAATACTGCGACAGCAAAAGTGTGTGCATTTTTTGTAGGCAATGAAATGTCTCCTTATCAGGCTTACAATCCATATCAGTGGATTCCTAAGTAATCTAAGAGTGGACTGCAGAGACAGGTATGCAGCTTATCATGCAAATATATGCCTCTGCATTCATAGTGTCCCACCTTACAGAACTATATCTTACATTGACTTTATTAACCGCAGAGATTCTTGACGTTCTGCTGGGGTGATTATGAGTTAAACTTGAAGGTATCGTCACGCTTTTTCCAACCCACCTAATTTGAGTCGGGAAAAAGAGACATTACTCTGCTAACCCTGAGGCTGAGATTTTGGTGCTCTGGAATTACATGGTAGAGATTGCATGTCCATCCTTTCCAGACAAAGCATTAGCCTTCGGCCGCAGCTGCAAGTTTCTGTGACCTGAACAGGCACCTCAATGTCTGGGGGTACTGTAATTGAGATTTTGCTTTCCAGGGGTCACTGACTCATGCAGGTCAATGGAACAAGACATAAGCTAAAACTAGCAAAAACTGCTCGCCTTTTCTTTTACTGTCTCACCCCTCTCTCTCTCTCTCTCTCTCTCTCTCTCCCTCTCCCACACACACACACACACACACACGGACAGACATGCAATGCACACCCAAATGTTAGATGGTAACTTCATTAAAGCTATGTTGAGATATTGCATGAACAATTTTTGAAGAACACCTTAACCTAAAGCCACTGCCAACTTATTTTCTTAATTAGCATTTAATTCAAAGCTATAAATTCTGAGGTGGACTAGTTGTTATCTTGCTCAGACATTCAGGTGTTGATCGTAACAGTGTAGAGATCTCTGTTTCTTTTTTTTTCCGTGGAAGGTTTTGAATGGAAAGTAAGGAGTATCTGCAGAACTGTAGAACCCATTCTTGAGGGATTCACAGCTGCCTGGATTGGGGTTAGGGACCCATAACTGCCACCATAGAGTTTCAATGATCGTGGCTAAAGTGAATCCAACTTCTTTCAAGTGTAGCACACTTCTCAGGAGAATGTAACGAGGCAGATTTATAGTGTTGTGATAGCATAATCTGAATGAGAGCTCAAAGCACTCCATCTACATGAAGAATGTACTGTATAATAAAACAATACAGTACAAAAAGCATTCTTTGGCATTAAATTGCTTAAATATATTAATTTCCATACTGCGGAATGAGAAGATTACTGCCAGCTCTTTTGAAACTAACTTAGATCACTTAAATAGAACCTGTCTGGCAATGTGAAATAGGCAAATTGTAACATATACTGTATTGCCATGATGTAAAGAAATTCAAGAACATATAAGAAATAAAATCATCGACATCCACAAGTCTGTGAAGAGTTGCAAAACCATTTCTGTGACTCCAGCAAACCAAGGTGAGCAAAGCCACTGCAGACCAAGAACTCAAAGGCTAATCTCACATTTACTAAAAAAACATCTTGATGACCCTTGAGACTTTTGGGATAATGTTCTGTGGACTGATGAGTCAACATGGGGACCAATACATCTGACATAAAACTAACACTGCACTTCATAATGATAACATCATAACAATAGTCAAACACGGTGGTGCTAGTGTGATGGTCTAGGGCTGCTTTGCTGCTTCAGGACCTGGGAAACTTGCCATAATTGATGGAACCATGAATTCTGCTCTCAACAAGAAAATTCTGAAGGAGGGTGTAAAGGCCTTCAGTTTTTGACCTAGAGCTCAAGTGCAGTTGTGTTATACTGCAGGACAATGATCCGAAGCGCACAAGCAAGTCTACCTCTGAATGGCTCAGAGGAAACAAATATTAGGTTTTGAAGACGCCAAGTTGACATTGTGCTTGTATTCAATTGAAATGCTGTGGCATGGCCTTAAAGGGAAAGACAACCTTCACACGAAACCAACATTAAATAAAAGAATTACCCAAATGGAGTCCAGATATTATGCCCGGATTTTTTTTTTTTTTAGTGGATAGGAAAAACATTGACAGTCAAGTGAGAGTGATATCGAGGCACCCTTACTTAAAGGAGCTGTGTATCGATTACTGCAAATATTCAGAGTTTTGAAAACTTGACGCCCACAGCTGCTGGCTGCTTATGGGGGTTTGCATGTCTAAATGACTGGGAGGCCTACTGAACTGGAAACATGATGCTTAAGTGGTGAATGATGTGGAAGCTGCGACCAAATATTACATTTAAGTGGCACACAAATGCAGATCTCCTGTAACCTTTCATTTGACACACAAATTTTGTTGGCTCAATGGCTAGCAACTTAATTCATTTCATTGAAATATTATCATCAGAAAATTAGCCAAATTACTAGTTAACATTCCCTATGTGGCAATAGCAGCTACACTATGTAGTTAGCTACAGAGATATCCACATTAACCTTTTATATAACATGCAAGTTTGTTGGCGAAGTTAGCTAGCCAGCAAGCTAAATATTTTCTGCATTCATGTAAAGAAAATCATCAGACAACTAGCCAAATATCTAGCTAATGTTAGCTATGTAGCTATCATGGCTATGCTACGTTGCTAGCCACACTGATATCAACGATAACTTTTAATCAAATATGCAAACTTTGTTGGTTAAATATTTACTTAGCTAGCCTCATCATTTACAACTTCTAGCCGAATTGCTAGTACCGGTACTTTGAATCCTCGAATTTCCATAGAAAGTCCTTAATATAAAAAGCATGATGTCAAAGTAACGAAAATATATAAATAAAGTGCAAAATGAAGATGGATTGGCTTGGATAGAATCAGATTATGACTTGCAGTTGAGCAGAAACAGGCACAACAGTGGCCTGCATTAGGTCATTTTGTAGGGCTCTGGCAGTGCTCCCCCATTCCTTCTCACATGAAGGAGCAGATACCAGTCCTGCTGCTGGGTTGATGCGCTTCTATGGCCCTGTCCAGCTCTCTTTGTGTAACAGCCGGTCACCTGGTATCTCCTCCATGCTCTTAAGACAAAGCAAAACATCTTGCAACTGCACATATGGATGTGCCATCCAGGAGGAGTTGGACTACCTGTTCAACCTGATTGGGCTGCAGGTATCGCGGCATGCTACTAGTTGTGACAAGACACTAGCAGAACACAAAACAAGAGAATAATCTGCCAGGAAAGATAAGGAGGGAGCAACTGTCTTTGGCCAACACATGCACAGCCAGTCCCTTTACGGGGGTTGTCTTTGCTTTTGCCTCTCCATTGCACCTGTTGTCAATTTCTTTTGCACCAAAGCAGGTGAAATTGATTCGCAATCACTTGTGCTTCCTAAATGGACAGATTGATGTCCCTGAAGTTTGACTGATTTAGTGTTATTCTGCGACGATTATGAGTTCTCTTAATTGTTTTTTTAAGCAGTATAGTTAGATCACTATGCATGTGTATAGGTTACTTAATACTACATACGCGTGTTTGTTTGTTTATATAGCAAAGCATGCGTTGTATTGGTGGATATAATTCTCTACAGATCATTAAATTATCAGTGTGTTCGGCTGCTGGGTGTCTCAAGGGGAAAAGCAGACACTTCGGATCAAAGAGCTGAGGGTCATCTGACGTTGTTGTCAAAGGAAAATCACAGTTCTGTGAGTGTTTTAATTTGGATGTTTTGGCATTTCTTATTCAGTTCAGCTTTGTCTTAAAATTACCAAAAACATACTTTGAAATATTTAAGGGGCAGTTATTTCATTTCCATTTCACTTTATACAAAGGTTCTCTTTCCCTTTAAAAAGGCAGTTCATTCTCGAAAACCCCCCAGTGTGGCTGAATTAAGACTATTCTGCAAAGAGCAATGGAACAAAATTCTTCCATCGTGATGTCAAAAACTCATGGCTGGTTCGATTGCAGTTGTTGCCTTCAATAATGGCACGACTAGTTATTTTGTTTGGGGGGAAATCATTTTTTCACAGGGGTGATATAAGTTTTGAATAACTCTTTATCTTTAATAAATATAATGATAATCTTAAAGCTGCATTTTGCGTTTACTCACATTGCCTTTGTCTTATCTTAAAATTAGTTGGATGATCTGAAATAGAAGAAAATAGAAGACAATGGGAAGACGGCAGATACTTTCTCACAGCACTGTACTGTGAGTAGCCGATTTTGCCGGGCTAAAAATCACCTCAGGGGACAGGAATATTTTCAACACATTAGTGAAAATGTTTTTCCACGAGTTAATTTATTTAATTATGTTCAATTTCACTCATTTCATTAAATCAGTTTCATTAAATCATTGATTAATCTCATTTAATTTAAATCAATCAATTTCATTAAATTAGGAGTGAATTAATAATTTCTTTTAATCATTTTCAGTAAAGTAAATCAGTTGTCAATTGTTCCATGTATTGTGACCTGCTTCTCCCAGTCTGTTTGGCGCATATCTTAGCCACCTTCTGCAAATTCACGTTGAGATACACCTTGCTGATTTAAGTCATCTAGTGTGACACACAGAATGTAGACTGCAGGTATAATCCTGCCACTGGCCAATTATTTTAGTTGGGATTTGGCTCCCTTTCACTATCTGTGTTACCATTTTCAACATTCCTGTTATGGTGGCTCTGAATTGCAAAATATAACAACAAAAAAGAAGAGGCAAAAAACAAAAACTTGTGGCCCTCAAGTGTGAATGCACCATACAGTTACAAAAGCTTGCAGCCCTGAAGTGCAAAACACAAAAACAAAAAGGAAATGCAAAAAAAAAAAAACCAAAAACAAAAACAAAAGTCAGCAGCACTGAAGTGCAAAAATGCAAATACACAAATAGAAAGCACAAACACATAAACTTTCAGCCCTGAAGCTCAGAACGCAAACAAAAACAAGTGGCCCTGAAGTGCAGATGCAGCATACTGAAACAAAAATGAGCGGCTCTGTGTTGAAAAACACAAACAAAAAGGAACGACCATGAAGTGTAGGTATTTGCTAAATCTGACCTTGGCTAATGCTAGCCTGCATTTTACAGACTGTAGTGGATGAAGAAAATCACACAACACTTAATGGATTAATACATTTTGCAACTTTGTCACCTTATGATTGATTTTCACTTGGTGACTATAACAGCTGCATCCCATTGTCTACACATCGAAGGTAATGATGTTAGCTTCCCTTTACACACAGCGAGTGCTGTTGACAGACACAGTGCAGGGCAATATGCTGAGCAGGACAAATTTACACGTCACAATGCAGGGCAGCCATGCATAGATGATTATTTAATGCAATTCCAACATAGGGTAGTTTACCGACTGATCATCTTCCAGTCAACCATAAATCAATGTTTATTCAATGTCACTGATGTGAGCAATAGGAGCTGGCAGATACTGTCTCCAAGT
Organism: Gymnothorax javanicus; assembly: GCA_029692085.1. NCBI lineage: Eukaryota > Metazoa > Chordata > Actinopteri > Anguilliformes > Muraenidae > Gymnothorax > Gymnothorax javanicus. The sequence goes on along the minus strand of CM056202.1, from coordinate 43,694,655 downwards.
CAATCATACATCCATGTTTATTCCATGTCGCTGACATCAACATTACAAGCGGGCAACTTTCATTAATAAGTTAATGTTGATCTAATGTGCTTTTAACATTGAAACTTTACAAACACTTTGTAAATGGACTAATGAAGTAAAATACCAAAAGGAAACCCCTGCAGGCCTCTAATCCCCGCCCAGGCAGCTTTAGGTCTTACAACAATGGGCTCAGTGGTTCTGCAGGAATCCACTATTGGGAAGTGGGTGAGATTACATCAAAAGCAAGAAACATCAGGTGATTCTCTGTACTACTTAGAACAAGGAATGAGATTTCGACTGCACTCCCTGTCACCCTCCCACAGTGCTACCCTTCATGCCTAAATCACCTTCCAGTGCCAACTCAGCTCGTTTTCATCACCTAGTTTAACCAACAAAAACCTCAGAAATTTCTTATAATTCAATAAATCAACATCATTTTACAGTGCTTACTTTTTGCTTAACAATTTAATAATTTTTGTTTTCAAAAAGATCATCGGTCATTTTTTAAAAAGTTACTCATGATAATATTATGCCATCCTCTTTGCAGTGGTTTTGCCTGGTGTCATGTCACGCCTCCAGAGCTTCCCATCACCAGTCTATTAAGACCCGGCCTGCATTCCATGTTCCATCCGGATTACCCACATCTGTTTCAAATTGTCATTGTGTCATTAGTCTGTGTAAATTAACGCAAGCTCCCCGCTCTTACAGTGCGAAGTCTAGTAAGCCTGTTGTTAGGCTCTAGTCTTGTATAGACTCTGTAACCGTGTAATCGCGTATCTTTAAAACCTTTACTAAAGCGCTGTTACGTTATAGTACAGCACATTGTTGTAATTATATTTGGAACATCTTTCCCTGTTTGCTTTTTGCCTTTTCTGCCTTTGCTGTGCCACAGAAAAGGCATAATAAAAGCCTACTTCATCTTTGCATCTGAATCCAGTTCCACGATTGCCGTTTTTCAGTGCACTATTTGCTGCACAGAGAAAGCCATTACATCTGGGTGCACAGGGAACCTTACATAACAGTGTAACTCAATCGTCAAGAGAAATAGTGGCAGTTCCAGGTGAACCATGGTGGCTTGGGCTATCCTCCACCAATAAGAATAGATCATATAGGATATGACATTATTTTGTGATAGAAATTTGTCAATATCTTACTGCAAGTGGTGGTAGTGCAACCCACGTCTGTGCCTGCACATGCACCTTTGTGCACATGCCCATAAATGTCTGGTTTTACCCAGATGTCAATCTGATCTAACAAGATTGCATTAGCCAATTTCTGCTCGAGCTGTTAAGTGGTTCACTTTAACTGTGAGAGTCATCAGGGGGATTGAAATGTTATATGGAAAATAAGGTAAGCCTTCAGCGAAGGTGAATTTTTTTTTGGCTTTAGGATTTGGACTTGGATTTTTTTTCTTGCGTTATGATTTTCCCTTTATCTACTAGCAATTTTAAAGCATGTTTTTGAGGGTTATGCATATGTTTTGCAATGACATCAACAGAGCTAACAAAACCTCTGTGAATGACTGAGCTTTTTGCCATAATATTCCTTGATTACAGTTGCTCTACCTTATGTGTTTGTTACCCGAGAGATGCTGCTGTCAATCATACCTATTATCTTACATCCCTATATGGCTGTGAACCAGTGGAAATCACAGATTGTTACACAGACTAACGTCATCTTGTTTCAGTTATAGTTCAAGACATAGATTTCTGAAGATACACGCTGATTGTGGCTTAGTAAATAGCTCTTTGATCTTCAGGGAGAAGCCTCAACAATCTACAGTACATGATGTTGGCAGTGGTTTTAAGCACTTTTATCTTTGTGTGTGTTGTGTGTGCTTGTGTGAGGATAAGCGTACATATGTGCATGTGTACGTGATATAAAATTACATAAATAATAAAGTTAACTGAAGATTTCTCACTTTAAATGTTTCACGGTCAAGTTGGGAAATATACAATACATCTTTTATGAATACATTGCAATCAGTTTGATTTGCCTCACAGCTTGGCTCATTTCAATACATTTAAATTCATTTAAATACATTTAAATACATCGATCCATCTTCTGGTTGATTTGCATGAGTGGAACAAAAAAGGCATATCTTTGAAAGACTAGAGAAAAGGTGAATCTAGGTAAAAGTAATTTTAAGGGAGAACAGGAGTATCTCCCATAACAGGCGTAATGATATTTTTCTATTTGATATGGAGCGAACAGAGAGAAGCAGGGGCAAACTAATATGGAGAAACTGAAGCAAACCTGACTTTGAGAGTTGTAATTACAATTACACTGAAGCAGATTTTATAATTGGCTCATTTACAGCTTTTTGTATCATTTATTTAAAACTTTGTCTGTAATTCAAAGTGATTTTGAGTACAGAGAATTTGTATGTACCGTATATCATAAAAATAAAGCTTGCTGGTGACTTTTAAAGCGACTTTCGGCCTCAGTCAAGTTTATCATGATTAAGGATTCAGTTCGCAGCAAAAAGACATAGAGCTAACATGGTTTTACTGTGTAGCAGCAGCCATTCTGAAATTAATCCGTTATACAAGCATAGAATAATTACGCAAAACTTACATCGCATTTTGGAAATCTGCGTCAAGTACCATGTTCGGACAGTGGTAAGGTAAAGAATGATTTTGATGGTAAGACCATGCTGTCATGCAGTGCACCAGTACAATGTGGTGCAAGCCTCTGAAAGTGTCATGGTTTTTGGAGGCTGGCGAGCTTTCTTTGTTGCTCTCGTCCGGGACGATATCGTTTTGCCCACAATCGGATTCTTTGACCAGCTGGCATTAATTGTGGGCGGCGCCTGGACTCTATTTAAACCCAAGGTCCACCTCGCCGCCTTTGCCAGAGTGTCAGTGTTACCATTGCACGGTAGCCCACAAGATCTCTAGCAAGAGAAGTGTTGAGGAATTAGTTGCAAAAAAGGAAAGTGTTAGTTAGTAAAGGGAATCTTTCTCTTTCCTTTCCTCTGTCTGTGCACCGTCTGGTGCTTTGTCTTTTTATCTCGGTTCCCGAGATTTTTCCTTTGTTTCGTACTGTCTAGCTCGCTCTGCCTCCTTGTTTATCTCGGACTGGATTTATGTCCTTTGGAAGTGCGAGTCTCTCTCTCCTATTTTGTCTGTGTTTGTCTCTCTTGCATTCCTGTGCTTCCTTTCGTTCCGGCCACTGCGTTTGGCGTCTCGAAACACCACCCATCACAGAAAGTCTGGCACCCTCCTGCATGGTTAATACAGTGTAACAGATTACCCAGCACTGAAACCATGCCATAACTAATGGAAAAAGGCCAACACAAAGGCAAAATTTATTTTAAAATTTATGTAATTTAAAATACAGTACTCTGCAAAAGTTTTAGGCACCCTTCACTTATGCTTAATAAAATTTATAAAATTTACATCTAGTATTAGATTTTTTTTTTCCTCATTGTTGTTGTTGAACATTGAAAGTATATTTGAATTCTAAATTCTAATTCAATAGAGTTTCATAAATAAATGTTGGTATTTCAATAAAAAAACTGTTGATACAGATAATATACTCTTGACAGAGCCCTAATGTCACCATGATCACGGCTGTCTGCAGTTACCTGGAGGGATAAATGCAAGTGAGAGTGCATGATGCAGTGTGCTATTACGACAGCTTTCTGAAAAAAAAAAAAAATACTCTTCAGACAAGAAAGTAGCTTTATGAAGATTGCAGTTTTTGACATCAAAACTTTTGACCAAATCAACAGATTGATGCAAATGGATGAAAATCAAAAAAAGCTCATGATTTTTATACAATCATTGCAGATTTTTTTTTTTCTATCAAATTTTGTTAGCTCTTCAAGATACAGTTGGTAACTTTGGAGAAAAGAGCAAGAGAGAGATTTTGATCATAAACAGCACCACCCCTCCCTATCTGCACCTGCTCTCCCTCCTGTGTCCCCTCCTACCCTCTCGTGGCCTCTCCCCGCTCATGAGTTCACGAGGTCAGTTAACTAGTGGTAGACAGAAACACACGAGGAGCTCCAGTGTTTTTGATTCCATGTAATAGACACTGGTAATATCAAGGGTAAACCTTGAGCATTTATATATTTCACACAGACACATACCATACCATCTTAAAGTCATTATGTGCTTGGTAATCTAAAGATATCAGAAAATGAGACTGTACATCAGTCAAGCAAGTGAACAAATCGACATTGCCTAGACAATGTTAGCATTAGCTACCAAACCCAGTATAGCCGTATGTACAGTATAACTAAAGCTACCTCGCGACATTAACATAAATACTTTTTTGCATTATTTGACTGTATAAACTGGGAGCCATAGTTTTGCTTATTACTACACTCCAGGGCCCGTGTTCACAAAGCATCTTATCTCACCGCTAGGAGTACTCCTAAGTCGCGCTAAAACATTTTATGTAGGATTAAACTCTTAAAAGTTATTCACAAAGCCGCTGAGAGCAACTTTTAGTTAAGAAAACTGCTAATTCCTAGAATGGGAGTAGCTCTGAGATAGGTGGGAGTAAATCTCCATTGCTATGCATGACGTCAATTCTCATGCACGAGTCTTGGGACAATGAGCACGGTGATTGGTTGTTTGGTGGCAGGGCGGCCCATTGAAAAAAATATCCTACATACAACCCATGGAGGAAAAAATGAGGAAATAGTCCAAGCGGCTGGTTTGTCCCATAAAATAATGGCAGTTGTACGGCAGTTTCCAATGCATTTCAATGTACAGAGGTACGGCAGTCCCAATTTTAAACACTGCCCTTACCCTAACCCTAACTTTAACGCTCACTCCTAACCTGACTCCTCTCCTATTATCAATTCTTTTTCGAATCTTTTCAAGTAGGTTGTCATATCAATAGAAGCTACCGCTTCACTAAATTCTGCGACAAAGAAGAACATGTTGAGCACCCCGGGAAAAGCATGATGCGCGGTCCCCACATATCACGCTCTAAGCAAATAGACGTGTATAGGAAGGAGATCATTGTAAAACCGTTCATTGCATAAAACGAGTTATTAATGAAACGCGTCATTTGCCCCAATAATTAGCAACTTATTATCCAATGAGGTCATTTAAATGTCGAGCTGTTCAAGTTTGTTTGCCCTAAACCGTCATGGATGAAAGTTCAAAAAGGACGCGAAAACCCAACTGGAGCTACGACCAGTTAATGCTGCTGGCCCAGTTGGTGCTGGAGCAAAAGCATGTAATCAAAGGGATATTTGGCTCGGGGGTGAACAGCAAATCCAAGCGGGATGCGTGGGATAATATCAGCCTACAGTTCAATGCTGCATTCAGACGACTGCGAGAAGCGGTGGTATGGGCTGCAATCGCAGGGGAGGTCCGAGATTGCACCCTATAAACGAGCTATCGTTCAAACAGGAAGGCATACTAAGCTTGGTTGTAATTTATAGCCTACAATTTAAATATGTATACAAAATATGACATAGGCTGGTATTATTATGATGATCTATTAAATGTAACCCTCGCTCAACAGCCTAATAAAATAATTCATGCATAGCAGGAGGAGGTACAGCACCAAAGCCACTGTCCCCGAGCAAGTGGCATCCCGCAGGCACATAATGCCTGTCAAATAATTGGCATAAGCTGCTTTCCATTGAAATGCGAGTCGTGCATGGATCCTGGCCATTTCGCAACAATGTCCAAAATATTGTATTCGGAATCAAATTCGATCTGGGTATTGATGTTATGAACTTTTTTCTATTTACAAATACCTCTTCATCTTGGGTAGGAGAAATAATTCGAATATGGGTCCCGTCAACAGCACCGATGATACTGGGCATACCCGAGATGTGCGTGAATTCATGTTTGATTCTGTGTTGTTGGCAAATGTCCATTGGAAACCGGATAAACTGTCAGATGATATGGGGTTCACAGAGCGCATTGATTGTTTATGGAATTGAGCGACTGACAGATGATTGTGAAATCCCTAAATTGTCCGCGTTGCAAAGTTGCAGTTTTTCCAGTGGCCAAGTAAGGAAGTGTTATCAAACATTTTATTTCGGGGCTTACTGGGTTGTTTCTCATGGTTTGAGACGTAATTCTCTCCCTCACCAAGTCAACAACAAATAAAATCCCTTCACTGTCGATCCGTTATCTTTTCAACAACTGCGCATCATTCAGAATTTCCAAGTCATTCCGTCTTTCAACAGCAGCAGCCATTTTCCGATTCTTTGTGAATAGGTTTTAGCAAGTTAGGAGTCCTCTTGACTACTTTTAAGCTCTCCCAGACTTAGCTACTTTCAGGCCTAAAATGCTTTGTGAGTAACACTTAGTAAAAATAATTAGGAGTCCTAAATTTACAACTGATACGCCCTTTTTTTTAGGAGTTTCTCCTAAATCCGGCAGTTAGGACCTACTTTTAGCGCTAAGATGCTTTGTGAATACGGGCCCAGGTCTAACCACAGGACTGGGAAAGTGGAGTAGAGGAGGTCTGCAACAAAAAGAGACTAGTTTGCATCCTCGTACCCTATGGAGTAAAATCTGCTACAATGCTAAAGCTAGACTATGGAACACGTTATTTGGGCTACAGTTTATAAGTATTACGCGCCGTTGACTATTTTGTTACAGACAGTCTGCTTTCGCATTATTAGGACTGAAACCCTGTCACTGTCAATAAATACACAGACCAGTGCTGCAGTGCTATGTAGAAGCCTTCTAGCAAGCTACTTGCCAACACAATGCCTGCAAATCTTCCAAACACTTGTGCCCTGTTTATGCAGGTTGTAATTATTACAATCACCCTAACATTATATATTTCACATCATAAGACAATATAGTAAAATAGCCCATCTCTTTACATATCCTGAAGCAAGGCAGCAACTTTGGCATCCAATTTAAAACCCCTGAAATCCCAAATGTTTTGAATTCTTCGGAACGCCACACCAATGTTGACTCGGGTTTTATTTGTTGTTTAGTCAACCTCCTTATTGATAGACTGCTAGTTTATGCAGTTGTTGGAAACAGGAGTAAGTAGTGTGCACCGTAAACTTAAATGACTATCAGTGGCAAGTCTGCAAGTCCAAATTTTAACTCACAGAAAGACACATGCCTCTTTCTGATGTTAAAGACAATGTCAATGTCACATTGATCACAGATGCATTGAAATAATTCAGTATTGGAAGTAAAAGGGTAAGAATAGAATGATGTTGCTCCTCTGACCAAATTATGTTACCAAGTGAATAGTTAAATTGATAAATTTAAAGGCAAGAGCCAAGCCAGTGAAAGTCAAATGAATGGTAAATATGAGAAAGAAGACAGAAAAGAGATAAACATTTATTTTTTAATGTTAGTTCATTTCCTAGAGTAAAACACAAAGAAAATTGCTTTGTTTTACTTGGAAAAATGGAAGAACTCAATCAATAAAACTTGTTTCATATTAAATTTTTTGTTATGCTTTTCACATATTATCTGAAACATTTGGTGTTTGTGTTTTTTGATTGAAATGGTCCAGAATCCCTGATGATGGAAAATACAGTACAGCACTTTTAACAGCCACTGCTGTCTGATTAAAACTATCTAAAAGAACATAAGAAAATAACAATTCATAAAATGAAAAGTATTGCTAGTTTTCGCCATTGGAACAATATATAAGAAAAAAATATACAAGGAAAAAAAGAAGAAATTATTCTTTTTGATTATGTATGATACCAAAAGATAGTAATTTAAAATGACCACCTTAGCATCAAGTTGTACAAAAATGTGAATATGTTGGCACGTTTTATTTATTTTTTTTGAGCTGGGGGGGATTAATGGAAAAGAACGACTACCTGCTAATACTTTTGACAATAGCAAAAAATCGCGAAAGCAGGCCACAAAATGGTTCCCTGCCTAGAAACGTAAATACCTTGATTTTTTTTTTCCTTGAGCAGTAAGCAGTGCAGTTTTTCTCCATGCTCACTAGTGTGAAATTATAGATCAGAAATCGTGTTTGGAACTGGAAAACTGCACGTACAGGTCCCAGGCTGGGTGTTGCTGTTGCAAGCTTGAGCCACCTAGCCTGAATTGCTTCTGTAAATTTATTCATCTGAGTAAACAGATAATGCATAAAATGTAACCTTTATAGGTCACTATGGATCTGCTAAATAAATGAAGTGAATACACACAGATAAAAGGTCATTTTGAACACCTTCTATGTGGGCATTTCTGAAAATCAAAATAGGATCAGACGCTGGAAATTGTGTTTCCTGACCTCTGACACACTTAGTCTAATGTTGTGGGGCTGAATTTAAAACTCATGCATATCATAAAGCCCGTTTTCTCAAGTATAGATACATAAAAAAAGAGGTCAAAATATATAGACAGAAAAATATTCATCTTCGATTGATGCTTCTGCTGAGGGTAGTTGTATATCACCACAACCTAGGATTATCATTTTTTTTTTCTTTTTTTTAATTGATTGTGCCCAATCAAACATTTAAAAAATAATAACAATTTTAAAAAAGATTTTTTTCCAAGTGTTCACATCTACCCTTGTTGATCAGTTTTTGAGGCTTGCATTAAACCCTGGTGTAGTCCTCTGTTGATGGTCTGTATACCGGTGGCTCTGAATGTTTGTCTTGGGGGCCCATTCTGTATGCTGGTTTTTGTTCCAACCACAATTGCAATCTTGGAATTATAAAAATCTGTTTATTTGTATTATTTTTATGCATTTTGTTTTTAGCACAGTTATTTATGCTTTTAAGCCACAAGTTGACAGAAATGTAAGTCTTGATGAATAAAACTCCATATCCACATTGCAATACAATTGGGACAACTCCATTGAAAAAGGGGGGAAAAAATGTAACCTATCAAATTAAAGAATTAGTATAGGTTCCTTCCTGGTGAAAACTAATTGACAAATACTCAACAAAACTTGCCATACATGATGCAAGCAGGACCATAACTTTGACAATCGTGATTGCCTGTTCACTTGTCATTATGTCCATCAGCTACAGGTGGTTAGCCAAGGGAACTGCTAGGACAAAAATAACTAAATTCAGAGTACTCTGATATACTAGTATTGGGAAGTACTTTTAGTTTTTTTTTTTGCTGAGTCTCCCCTACAAATATAACACTGACAGCCATTCTAAATGTCACAATATTAATGAATTATTTATCTATCTCACACTAATGCTAGCAGAGACACCATGAAAATAACTAATGACTTCTTTTTTTTTTGTCTTTCAACAGGCTCATTAGCAGGCTAGCTAACAGACATGGGTAATGCTTACGGAACTGTGAAAGAAGTGTTATTTACTTGGAAAGAAAACAACTGCAGGTGGATCTTCACACCTTCACAGACAAATATTAGTGACAAAATAGTTCATCATGTGTTTCTGCTTTTGCTCATCTCATGTTGTTTCACATCGCTTGTTCACAGGTGTTTATGACACAAAAGCCAACCACAAAGTTGATGTTTCTTTTAGTCTGATTTTATAACCTTGTGATAGCAGGCTCCTTTAGCTTTACTTCTTATCGGGTCCTAGTAAAATTCCCCATGCAGTCTTTCATAGAGTGGTTAAGCCCTCACCATATTTACTCAACACAAACTTTTTAAACCCAATCATGTCACTGATCGGTTGCTCATTAATCTAATTAGCTGTGAGATGTTCTGCTCGTTGTCTTTTTTTATTTATTTACTTTTGTGACCTCCTGGATGAGTTGTTGATGTGCTCTTGGAGTAATTATGGCAGGCCGGCCATTTCTGGGAAGGTTCACCACTGTTCAGAGTTTTCTCCATTTGTGGGTAATGGCTCTCATCGTGGTTCGCTGGAGTCCCAAAGCCTTAGAAATGGCTTTGTAACCCTTTCCAGACTGATAGATGTCAATGACTTTGTTTCTGATCTGTTCTTGAATTTCTTTAGATCGTGGCATTATGAGTTACTTTCTGAGATCTTTTAGCCAACTTCACTCAGTCAGACAGGTTCTCTTTAAGGGATTTCTTGATTCAACAAGTCTGGCAGTAATCAGGCCTGGGTGTGGCTAATGAAATTGAACTAAAAAAATGTGGTTAATCACAGTTAATTCATGATTTAACAAGGGGGGCAATTACCTTTTCACATAGGGCCAGGTAGGTTTGGATAGCTTTTTTTCCCCTTAATAAATGAAATGATCATTTAAGAACTGCATATTGTATTTACTTGGGTTATCTTTGTCTAATATCAAAATTTTCTTGATGATCTGACATATTAAAGTGTAGAAAATATGCAAAAAAAAAAAAGAAATCAGGAAGGGGGCCAGTACTTTTTCACAGCACTGTATATATTCATTCATAAACACAGATAACAAGCTAATTTAACAATTATATTTGTAAAATATAACGACTTTGTGATTATTACATGCAATTGGCAAATGTCAATTTTTCCATTTAAAAATATTTTATTGGTATGTGGTGATGGCAGGTATACAACCCCAATTCCGAAATAGTTAGCACAAAGTGTTAACTGTGAATAAAATCAAAATGCAATGACTTTCAGATCACACGAGCCAATATGTTATTTACAATAGAACATAGATAACATTTCAAATGTTGAAACTGAGACATTTTGCATTTTTATCCATAAAATGAGCTTATTTCAAATTTTCTGGTTGCAACAGGTCTCAAAAAAGTTGGGACACAGGCAAAAAAGGGCTGAAAAAGCAATTAAGAGCCATTCCGTGAGAAAATGGCACTTTTTGAAGAAGTTGAGGAGTTGACCCCCCTGGAATTGAATGAAACTTGGCAGATAGGTAGATATGGTAGTCTCACAGAAAAAGCAAAATTTTTAGGTCCGTATCTCAAGAAGTCTGGGGCCACCTGGAAGCCACTAAAGTAGCTCAGTTTTGCTTTTGACACCATATTTTACATCAATTATTATGACTTAAGGGTACACAGTACCAGATGTTCTATACTTTTATCATGACCTGTGACACTTCAAGTCTGGATAGACATTAGTACCACATCAGTGCCAAGCTGGGTAACTATGTTATTGAGCCGGAATTATTTGAGAAATCATGGTAAAAAGTGAGAATGGGAATGGGAGTAAAATAATATCCTAGACATATACCAATCAAGAATGCTTTATTATGTGTTTACTCACAACAAAACTATCATTTTCAGTTAATATTCCCTTGGTGTCTTGCTGGTTAGTGCAATGGATGGCCGGAAAGATGGTCAAAATTGATTTTGGTGCATGTTTGGGCAGAATTTTTACTGAGATTTTACTAATGCTGTAATGTACCCCAAAGGTACTATGTATCCAGAGAATTTCAGATCTCGATCTTGCTGGGTAAATAAAATAATGCCGCCTAAACATAGGCACAATCTGCTATGAAATGGTCCATTTTGAGTTTTCCTCCAACTTTGGCTCCGTCTAGCTTGAAAGTGTAGATACTACCAAAGAAATTCTTGATATTCTTGAAAACAGAGCTCCAAAAGCACAACAAACAGCATTTATCATCATGGAAGATATCTGGGTTACTGAGAAAATATACCGCAAACATGCACCAAAATCAATTTCAACCATCTTTCTGGCCGTCCAATGCACAAACACAGCAAGATACCAAAGTACTATTCACTGAAAATGATAGTCTTGTTGTGTGTAAACACATATTAAAGCATTCTAGTTTGGTACATGTCTGGGGTATTATTTTATTCCCATTCCTATTTTCAATTTTTATTCTTATTTCTCAAATAATTCTGGCTAGATAACGTAGTTACCCAGCTTGGCGCTGATGTGGTGCTGAAGTCTAACCGGACTTGAAGTGTCACAGGTCATGATAGAAGTATAACATATTTGGTACTGTGTACCCTTAAGTCATGATAGTAGATGTAAAATGTGGTGTCAACAGCAAAACTGAGCCACTTAAGTGGCTTCCAGGTGGCGCTATCGGCAGGCAAAGTGAAATAGGGACCTAAAAATTCGGCTTTTTCTGTGAGACACCCATATCTACCTATGTGCCAAGTTTCATTCAATTCCAGGGGGGTCAACTGTGCACTGAATGTCAATCTCTCATGGAATGGCTCTTAATGTATAAGAGAATCAGCAGAAAGAACATGTAGCAAGTTAAGTTAACTGGCATCAGGTATGTAACATGACTGGCTATAAAAGGGATGTCTTAGAGAGGCTGAGTCTCTCAGAAGTAAAGATGGCCAGAGGCTCTCCAACCTGTGAAGGATTGCGAAAAAAAATTGTGGAATACTTTAAAAACCATGTTCCTCAACGTCAAATTGCAAAGGCTTTGAAGGTCTCATCATTGACAGTGCATAACATGATCAAAAGATTCAGAGAAACTGGAAAAATCTCTGTGCGTAAGGGACGAGGCTGAAGCCCTTTACTGGATGTCAATGATCTTCGGGCCCTCAGACGCCACTGCATCACTCACCGGCACGATTCTGTCATTGACATTACTAAATGGGCCCAGGAATAATTCAAGAAACCACTGCCTGTAAACACAGTCCGCCGTGCCATCCACAGATGCCACCTAAAACTCAATCATGCAAAAAGGAACCCATTGTTGAGCGTTATCCAGAAGCGCTGCTGTGTTCTGTGCGCCAAGGCTCATTTAAAATGGACTGTAGCAAAGTGGCAAAGTGTCCTGTGGTCAGACGAGTCCAAATTTGACATTCTTGTTGGAAATCATGGGTGTCGCGTCCTCCGGGCTAGAGAGGAGAAAGACCACCCCTCCTGTTATCAGTGTTCAGTTCAAAAGCCAGCATCTCTGATGGTATGGGGATGCATTAGTGCATATGGTGTGGGACACTTGCATGTTTTAAAAAGCACCATGAATGCTGAAAGGTAAATAAAGGCTTTAGAGCAACATATGCTCCCCTCCAGATGACATCTGTTCCAGGAAGGCCTTGCGTATTTCAGCAGAACATTGCAAAACCACATACTGCAGCTATTACAACAGCATGGCTTCGTAGTATAAGAGTCCATGTGCTGAACTGGCCTGCCTGCAGCCCTGATCTTTCACCGATTGAGAATATTTGGTGCATAATTAAACGAAAAGTCTGTCAAAGGAGACCCAAAACTCTCCAGCAGCAGGAGGCCTGTATTAAACAAGAGTGGGAAAAAATTCCAATGGCTAAACTCAAGAAACTTGTCTCCTCAATGCCCAGCCACCTCCACTCTGTATTAAAAAGAAGAGGGGATGCTAAACCATGGTAAACAGGCCCCTGTCCCAACTTTTTTGAGACCTGTAGCAGCCATCACATTTGAAATGAGCTCATTTTGTGGATAAAATTGTAAAATTTCTCAGTTTCAGCATTTGCTATGTTTTCTCTGTTCTATTGTGAATAAAATACTGGCTGGTGTGATTTGAAAGTCATTGTGTTTGGATTTTATTCACAATTTACACTTTGTCCCAACTATTTCGGAATTGGTTGTATATGAAGTATATGGTGATTGCAGGTACAACACTGAAAATGTGTCATTCAACATGAGAAATGTCCAGAGGATTTAATGAATTGATGAACATGCAGAAATATAGCAGCATTTTGTTCATGGCCAAAGTCACTATCCCAAACAACAAAGAAATGAGAGTGATATTCCCTCCTAAGTTGCTACCCATATTCCAAATTTCAGCTCAATTAGTGCAAAAATATCCTACTGTAGCATTTTCAATATGGCTGCCATGGCAGCTTCTGAATTAATCAGAAACTGAGGATTCCACACAACTGCAATTACTGCAGTATTGATGCACACTGGGTTTGACAGAAAGAAGGGGAAAAGGTTCTGATAAATAACTGTGCATGAAGACAAGTACATTAGAGTCTCTAGTTTGAGAAACTGACAACTCATAGCTACATTCTCTCCTGGTACAGTATCTGTTTAACACCAGCCTCTGTAACACTGAAGCTATGACACCAGGATATTGGCCTCACAGTAGGTTCAAAGAAAAACACTCAGTCAAACAAGTTGAATAGTCTAAGGGCAAATGAACAAACATTTGTTCTTTTAGAGGCCAATCAAAGACCGCAAGGCCTGCAATCGGAGGTCATGATTTTCCTGTTGCAAATGCTGTTGTTTGGTGAGTGCTATTCAATGAATCACCAAGCTAAGGGCCTGTCAGGTATTGGTGTCTCTTTCTGCTCCAGATAGATACAGATTACTCTCTATTTTCAAGACTGTTATTTACATCTTTGTCAGAAATCTTCGGTTTCTTAGAATACAACACATGAGATAGCTTTCATTTCTCAAATTTATCTAACAAGCTCTTCCAGAAAATTCTTCCTTTTTTAATGTTCTTAAACCAAAACTGAAGTTGAGAAATGGCAGTATATTAGCTAGGTCAGAAACCGTAAGAACTACTTATATGAATTACATGATGTCCCTTTCCAAGTCTACTCCCACACATGATTCATACACGTTACAATTTTACTGCCTGTTTCTTCCCAGCGCGGGAAGCTGTCAGCTGCAGTCCTGTTCCACTAAATTCTGCTTTCACATACAATTTTAATGGTATGTTGAAATGCCATTAATCTGTACTCTTTCAACTTCATTTAGATGTTTGGTAACAGAAAAATAACACACAGGGGAGGATCAAAAGAACACTGTGGATGTGGTATCACATATTTTTTTCTCTTTTTTTTTCCTGCCAAAATTTTTTGAACCAGAGCAGCAGTATGTGAAGGCATGTTGCTTGCGGCAGTTTCTTCTAACCTTTTCCCTCAAGTGAATTAAGACCTCTTGATGCACAAATATTGCTCCTCTCCTTTCATGTTTATTACAACAGGGGCAAGAAATTCACCCGTCTTTGATCAAGTTCTTTTCGTAAATACAAAAAGGTACTACGTTGTACAAAAAGAGTAGGTTGTCGGTGAGATCACCAGTTTTAATTTGTACACACCTCAGTGCAGCTCATTGGGTGAATAGCAGCACCAATAAAAGATTAAGACTTACAACTGTGTGGTCACACCTCGCACGCAAGCACTTTACCCAATGAGTGAGCTGGCCTCTTAATACAACAGAGTATACTGCAATGGTGTGTCAAGAATTTTTGCAGTGCTTTACAGAGTTAAGCAACTTTGCAATGCTAAAATCTGCCATCTGAATGGATATTTCTTGCCAACTTTGTAATGGCTGGTAAAATTGAGAGGCCAAGTGCAGCGGCCAGAGAGAAAAGAGCAGCACAGACACAATACAAACACAGAGAATTATACAGACCATCGGAAAGTACTCGCGCTTCCAAAGGACGTATAATAGTCCGAAAAATGGAAGCAACGTGAGAGAGAGAAAAAAGTAGAAAAGGGAAAATCCCTAAAGAAGAAGGAACTCCAATAATAACGAGAAGATATAAAGTCACACAAATCCCGACTACAGATATCTTCGGCTATAGTGCTCAGCTACAAACAGACACTCTAGCAAAGGAGGCGTGGCGGACTTCCGGCTTATATAGAGTCCGGGGAAGCGCCGCCCCAGTTCAATCAGCCAGCTGGGTAAAGAATCCGATTGAAAAGGAATTCGATATCGTCCCGGGACGAGAGCCGCAAAGAAAAGTCCAAAGCACACGCACACCTCACAAACCATGACAAACTTAAAATAATAGCTAAATACTGTGGATGTTATTGATAATTTCATTATGGCACTTGTAACAGAGGCAATGAAATGGCAGAGTTGACCAGATAAAAGAAAAATTCAAATTAATCAATAAGTGAAATTTTTGGCATGAATTTGATAAATTCCAGATGAATCAATTTCAGTTGATTTTATATTCATATTTAAACTGTGTATTCATTACCGTTGAACTCCATAACATTTTTGAAGTTGTTGAGTGTTGTGTTGATATTTTTGTTCTCTGTAGATTACCTGTCATGGTAGTGGACTGATTGGTCCACTTGATGCAGCTAGGAATTTGAGTTTTGTGTCTTGCTACACATGGCTCCATACTATTTGTATAAAGGGAGGAAATGTATAATAGACCAAAAGTTCATTTTTCCGAAAATGGGTCTCATCAATGCAAAAAATGATAAGATAAAAATACTAGGTAAGATGAATTTACTTATTTTAAGACTTAAAACACTTATTTCTATCACCATTTTTCTTAGTAAGACAAAAAAAGAAAAAGAAAATTCTTGTTTTGAGGTAATTTTACTAGCTTGCCAGTGGGGTAAGTAAATTTCACTTGTCAAGTCAAATAGTAACTTGTTTTAAGTTTTTTTTTTCTTAAAACAAGTTAGTATTTGACTTGACAAGTGAAATTTACTTACCCCACTGGCAAGCTAGTAAAAATTACCTCGAAACAAGAAATTTTTTTTGTCTTACTAAGAAAAATGGTGATAGAAATAAGTGTTTTAAGTCTTAAAATAAGTAAATTCATCTTACCTAGTATTTTATCTTATCATTTTTTGCAGTGATTAAATCCACAGGGAAAAAATGAGTTCATATTCATCTTGTGCCACTGTTTCTGAGAACTGTATGTAAACTCTTGCCAGAACACCAACAGTATAGCTACATGTCTGCAATGATACTGGTGAAATGATAATGACATGCAACAAGAGGAGTAATTATGATTAAAAAGTTGATAAAAACCAATTGAGATGTTTGGGATGGAAATTCACAGTGCATCACCCACCCATGTGAAGCACCCATTTTACACACAACATCAGAGGAGCAGAAATATGGCCACTTGCCTGGTTGAGTTTTGATATTTGTGCATTCTAACAATTCATCATATTGATAACATTTGATCTTAAATCGTGGCCATTTGGAGTAACTGAACATCAGGCCACAAAAAGTTCAGTTGAAAAGCGTAGTCCTCCCGACAAAAAGTATTTAAGTAACATTTTCACGCACTGTGATATAAGGATGGGAAAAATGTATTTTAAACTTACATTAAAGTTACATTACATGACATGACATTACATTTAAAGTCCATTGCCTCATTTTTCTCAAAATGGACATTTTGTGATATACTTGTAAGTACTTTTAGCACTGGGGTCTTCCATTTTAAAAGCATTAGTCAAAATTAATCTGCTGAAATCTAAACCCTTACAGGTTACCAAGTGTCAATACGCATTTTATGCGTAGAAGGGAATTGATGAGTAGATATTGCACTTTACTAAATCTTAAGTTTCTCATTTTTTGTTTTTTCCATTTTGGGACCTCACCACTAGTCATCAACACCATAAATTTATATCAAGAGAGAGTATTTAAAAATAACCAAATGTATTTACTTTTGCTTTTATTTAGTTTTTCATTTGTCAATACTAGAGCCACTCCAAGAGTGCAAACCTCCGCCATGGCAGCACTGTTGAAACCTTGCTGAGAGAACATGGCTTAATAGAAATTTAAGGTATCTGCAGCATAGGATTTCAAGATGGCTGCTGCGGTGGCCATATTGTTTGAGCGATCATGGTCAAAATCAGTAGGGTCCATCCCTGATGTAATAGCTACCCACCAACAAAATTTCAGAGATTTCCCTTTGTTAATTTTTGAGTTATTTTGTACACAAACAAACAAACAAACCAACAGCGGAAAAAACATAACCTCCTTGGCGGAGGTAATAAGTGCAAATATAGTTAGGAACATACCTACTTGCACACTGACAAAAGTATGTTTATAGTTATAGTTACTCTACAGGAAATTTAAGTCAAAATGAAATAATGAAAATGAGCCCAAAATGCAGACACCCAACTTTGTGTGTACTCCTTTCAAAATTGAGTAGTGTAGGAATTTTTGGCACATTTTGCATTTTATATACAGCATTTTGTATGGTCAAATTTTTTTTTTTTTTTAAAGGTACCAAAAGCAACAGGACAAATTGCTGCTCAGTCGGTCCATGGCCAGAATTGTGTTATTACCTCATTATTTCATCATCAAGCCTGCATTTGGCATGGATCTTGTGAGTGGAAAAGTCACAAAGCCTACAGATTTTTGCAGTGATTGCTTTGCGGCATCCAGGGACACACGTCCACTTGTGGGTGACCGACTGTCTGGTTGATTTTTGCTCTTAACACTCAACATGGGGTGAAAAGACCTGTCACTGCCAGTGAAGCAAGCCATTAGTAGGCTGAAAAATCTAAACAAATGCATCCATGAAATAGAAACAAAATTTGATTTTTTCCCTTTTCCTCAATAACATTAGGAAATTGTTGGAATGCTTAAAAACTGTGGATACGGTGTTGAAGAGGTGACACTATTATGCTTCAATAATATAGGAGTTTCCACCAAACCGACATTTGCTGACAAGCAACTGGTAGTTGAGGTTTGCCACTTTGCAAAAAAAAAAAAACCGTGTGACTGAATAGCAGTTTCAGAGCAAAAAATAACAATAAAAAACAAAGAAACACCCTATACAGCAGGGGTGGGCAATCCTGGTCCTCCAGGGCCGGTGTGTATGCAGGTTTTTATTTTTATCAATTACCCTGATTAATCGACTTAATTGGTTGCATACACAAATATAGATTTGTCCAATGATTAGATCAAAGAAAAATGTTCTATGTAGGGAGACAAGAATAGTCTTTGGTGGTCATTCATGATAATTTAAAGAAATGCGTCAGATTTCATGAATGGTTTGGCTAATTTAGACAGTCAACTAATTAAAGGCCAGAAGTTGGTGTGAAAACCAGGGACAGATACGGCCCTTGTTGCCCACCTCTGCTTTACAGTGCATTATATTATTAAACTATTCTAGGGAATCTGGAAATCTGGAAAAATCTCTACATCAAGGATGATGTTGAAGATTAATGGTGATCGCCACTAATCTTTGATCCTTCAGATAGCGTTACATTGAAAATCAATTTACTTTCATGATGGATACAATCAGATGGGCTGGGACTACTTTGGGAAACCTTTGCCTGTAAACACAATTCCTCATTAAATTCACAAATGCAAGTGAAGACTGCGATATACACCAAGGAAGCTATATTTTAAAAACTATCAAGAAATTCTGCAATTTTCTCTGGGCTTTAAGCTACATGAAATGGACTGATGCAAAGTGGAAAGGTGTGCTGCTGTCAGATCAATCAACCAATACAATTATGTGTGGTAATAATGGAAACTGTGTTTTCCAGGTTAAAGAAGAAAAGGACCCGTTTGTTGCCAGTGTAAGGTTCAAAAGCAAACATTTGCCATGGTGTGAAGGAGTGTTATTACCCATGGCATGGGTCAATTGAATATTTGCATGTATACAATTGATGCTGAAGGACATATACAGATTTTTGAGCAAGATGTGTGGCCTATGAAATGACCTCTTTTCAAGCACATCTTTGCTTATTTTAAAAATACAATAACTAGCCAATTTTTGGATGTGTTACGAGAGTGTGGCCTCCTCATCAAAAAAAGATCACCTGTTAGAATGGCCTAGCTGCAGTCCAGACCTGTCTCAGCCAAAATACAAAAAAAAAGACCCTGGATATCTGTGCAGTTGAAGACATATATCAAGAAAGAAAGGAGAAAAAAATCCTTCAAATGGAATATTAATGTCCAGAGGTCATTAAACGATCACTTGGAGGGCTGTTAAAAAGAAAGGTGAACACAGGTTAACACATCCCTGTCCCAAATACTCTCGAAAGTGTTTCAGAATGAGTGTTTATTTACATAAATTAATAATAATAATAATAATAAAGTAGACAAGAAAAAGGTTAACTATGCAAAGAGTCTGCATGGTTTTCAACAGAGGTTCAACATGATTTAGAAATCACTGTTTTCTGTTTGCATTTTTAATATTGATTAAAGTTTTTTGGTTTCAAGGTTGTAAGACTATGATATTTACTGAGGGTCCTAAAATTAGGCGGGCTATATATAAAATGGTTGTAATTCTTTCACAGTTCATACAATATTTCTAACAAAGTTCTTGAAACAAAAAGTCTACAGTGAAGGCATACTCTGATTGTTATACTTAAATTTACTGCACTGGTGTGCTGAGCCAAAATGAAGAAAATAGCGCCACAGTCCGAGTACTTAAGGACCTGAATTTAGGTGCATTATTTTGCGTCATATCACTAAATTAACTCTGAGGACTCAATTTTCTGGAATCGTTGCCAGGACTAATGTGTTGTATGGTGTACTGCACTGTATGTGGCTACTGAATTTTGGTATTTCCATGACCAGAGGTGAGGAGTGCACAGCTCAAATAATGCAGCTCAGGGAGAGAATTGCCTTTATCATGCTGAATATATTAGCATTAGTGGGGGATGAGTTCACTCTTATCCAATCAGAAGACCTCTTTTATTCCCTTTTAGAGCAGGGAGCAAAGTGTCCTGACCTACTGCCAATTTATGCAGCCCTCTGCAGCCACATGCACATTGATGTTGTATTGCTGATGCTAAAAGTGCATACCATCTGTCTAATAATCATTTTGTTTCACAATGCAACATTTTGCAATGATAAACTAAGTATGCTTGATCATGAACAAGATTTGGCAGCTTATCATCTTGCTACCACTGCTATTTTATCTTTGATATATTTGAATGTGTGTATTATGTTTATATGCACAGCTTGTCTAGGATTTGGCAATTTGCTAGCGCATTATGTTTCAAGGGTACTGCACACCCAGATTTACAAATTGGCTGGTGTGTGCATGCTTCTTCAGTGTGAGATTTACGTACGTCTCTTGTTCATGAAGTTATTTTAGATCATAGGCAAAGATTTGGGCATCAAACAAGGCAAGAATATCCTGAATAACTTTTGATCAATGGAGAAAACAGAAGACACGTGACATTGTAAATGTTACATTCCCCTGTCCAATGTAATGTTAGTACATTGGCGGTTGGCCGCTTTTTCCAATTCATAGACAGTCAATGGTTTAATGTGAAGTGTTTATCTCGGCTGAAGTCACATAACAAATGTTGTTTCAAGAAAACAGTAGCCATAGCGCACAGAATAGACAAGACTGCAAAGTGGCTGGCTCGCAAACATAGCTATATCAACACAATTAGTTACACTGTCCACTCTACCAAAACTGAGTGGGTTTCGTGAGTGTGCGGAGGTTATTTGATGCATTCAGTGAAGGCTGTGGAAAGTGAACAAATTTCAAACATTAGTTGATTTGAAAAACATGCCTACTAGTGGTGGAAACACCGAGGATGCAGCTACACCCGAGCCCACATGTGCTGGGAATTCATCGGAAATTGCATCCAAGGCTGTGGCAAAATGATCAGTGCGGTTGTCTTAGTCTAAAGAAAACAAAGACAATTATAATCGGGTAGGGATGAATAATTTCTCTAGTGCTGAACTTCACATGGTTGAGAAGAAAGTTTTCTTTTGCAAAGCAGCAAAGCAAAAAAAATCTCAGTTTTGGAAAGTAACATTCTTTACCTGTTGACCTGTCAATGTTTGATAACCATGTAAATATGTAAGGTCTCCGTTAAACCTATGTTAGATGATTGAATTTTTTTATTGTCATTAGTGGTTATGCTGCACGCTTTCTCATGATGTAATGGGAAATCTCTTACTTTCTTTTTGTCAAGATTTATGGAAAAAATGGTGACCTATCAAATGTCCAAGGAGGTCATTTTCAGCTATAGCAGCCTTTCTCAGCTTCTTAAAATCACTGAAAATGCAGTCAAAGAAAAAGCACACAAATTGGAGAAAAAGTAGAGAGGAAGATGAGGCAAGGGTAAAACTGTCAAAATTTAAGGTCTATTTTTGTCTCATCGAACGATATGCAGCACAATGCCTTTTCTTGGGTTGCCTGCCACTGATTTATTGTCTCCAGCTCGACAATTTTGGTAATGCAAGACAGTCCGCAACGGGATGTGAGTACCTACTAGCACCCAGTTTTTGTTGATAGAGTGGATACTGACTTGTAGATTTTACATTTGATCATGCAAAAATTTGAGTTTTGCTTTGCTATAAATTTGGGAAGAGTCAGAAAACAGTTCTTCAAAAATCCTTATGTTAACTGTTGTCTAACCTATGTGGGAACTTGGCGGGATGTTGGGCTTCATAGAAACTGACACTAGACTAATTACAAAGGAGGAAAAATACCATGAAATTGGAAACGCGGACAGGGGAGATATCTTGACATACCCCGTATATTTTGTGACACGCTGAATTGCAGGAGAGACAAATTCGGACGTATCCGGCTTTATCCTGATCATTGATTAATCTGGGGAATCAAAAACAACAAACTGTTAGTATTGGTTTTTGAGTCAAGATTTGTTTATCATGGAACGTCTCCGGACCGACTGGGGAGAAGCTTACGGCATGAATAAAACACATTTTGGCAAAAAACGAAAAAAGGCAAAAAACATAGGTTGTAATCATAAACATAACAGGGTAATACAACATTTTCAAGGGAGAGCAATGCCAAACTTTAACAAATAATAAGTTGCCTTTTAAAAGTGTAGCCTTTTCAAGCCGTCTCTAGAGCTTTTACTGTCCTTACCCCAGTATGAATTTAAAGTACTATTCACTTCCATCAACAACAAAATATTTGGCATTGTATTTGTTTAGTTTATCATGGATATGTGTCCAATTCCAAAGGATGCTTGACAATATTACAGGCTGCGTCAAAGCATGCCAGTTTGATTAAGCCTATTTAACTGGTAAACGGATGGTTTAAAGAATCCAAAGGCACATTAATGTGACACCACCACTAAATGAAATGGACTGAACAAAATACCTCGGAATCTGGAGGTATCCTGACGCCGTATATTTCATGACACGCTGTGTATTCGGACCATAACCGGCAGTATCCTGATTTCTGATTTTCCGGGCGTGTTTTGACTTTGAGTCAAGATTTGTTTATCATGTATTCGACCGTATACGGAAACACATTTTAAGGCACGTGGAGTGTGTGTACCTTAATGCAACAGGGCATAACTGCATGAAGAAATGTTCCCCATTTTTTCTCCATTTACGACCTTTTAAATGTCTGTTCCAGGGGCGTCACCTTTTTTACTGCCCGTGCCCCAGTATGAATTTGAAGTGTCCTTCACTTTCATCGTTAACAAAAAATTGGCATTGTATTTGTTTGGTTTATCACGGATATCTGTCCTATTCAGACGGATGTTTCACTCCAAATAAAAGTTACGTGCAAAATGGCCTGCGTTTAATTCCTAAACTTGTGAATTATCAGGCTTACGTCCCGCTTCAAATTCAAAATCATCCTGTTAATTATCCTGTTTCATATTAACCTTTTAAACTACCGAAGTCTATATCTTAAGTGATATCAATATTATGGAGCATAATGGGTATAAGCATAAATGCCAACCTGGACGGGATGCGGGTGGTAGAAAATATACGAAGATATCATGAGCCCGGATATGGATGGTATTTCCTGGGACGTATCCGGAGTTCGTATATGCTCCAGATACTGACAGGTATCCGGAGATATTTTCCCCAGGAAAGCTCAAACACGTCTGTTATCCGGGTGCGTGTACGGAGCCAGGATACGACGCGTATCAGAACAGTCCCAATCCGGAGTTGGGATGCACCTGGATACAAGACGCGCACAAACCGGTATCCGGAGCATATCAATCCGTATATCCCCGGATACAGATAGTATACGGATGTATACGGAGTCGCGATATCTCCAGAAGACCAGTGTTTTTGCCCAGTGTGAGCGAGACATTTCCAAGTCTGATTTGTCCAGCCGTTGATTGTTTGACTGGCATCACACCGTAAAGTTAGCTAGATTGCTACTCAGCAAGCTATCTAGCTACCCTATAAATTACCTTATAAAGATTGCAACAGTCACTAATAATACTACATAATATCATATAATTAAATTGCTAATAATTTGTTGAAAGTTTTATCAAATTTTCCATATTGTTAAGCTTCATAAGAAATGTTTGAAACATAAATAACTGTTGTTACGTTGTATTCAGAAACATAATCAAAAGTGTTTGAATACAAAAGATAAAATCAAGTTTATGAATATGGCATCTATCTATGAAAATTACAGGAGCATCTTGCTAAGTGTGATAGAAAACAAAGAAACACACAGTAATCTGTTGACAGAGAGGGCAATATTTGCATGCAAATTATTGCAAAAAATTTTTCCTGCTCACGCATTGTTCATGCTTGCATTACGAATGTCCCAACCAGCTCTCAGATTAAACCTACATCCTCGTTTTAGATCACGTGTGCCAAAAGGTGCATTTTAATTATCGATTAAATGTGTGTAATGGCTCAAATAATTGATTTTCTGAGTCATTCCTTTACTAACATTGCTACAAAATAAAAATGGTATGTTCCAATTTATTATGCCATGTCCATGCATTAAATAGTCAAGTGCAGGTTTCAGTCAACATATTACTGAAAGAAACAAATAATACGGTAACAATTTACAATAAGGGTACATTAATTAACATTTAATTAACATTTGTTCATTAACTATCAGTTAATTTGCAGGTAATTAATGCATTAGATAGCTGAATAGGCATTTCGCAATTATAATTGAATATTTATTGATTTCTTTGTTTTCCTTATTGTGAAGTTGAAAAAATCTTTAAGTATCCCTGATGTAGTACTCCAAACTGTTAAACCACTTAATAATGTAATAATGTATAAATTAATACCTTAGTTGATGTGAATATCATTTGTAAATGATTACCAGATGCATTAGTTAAATGTTAATCAGCTGTTGGTTCATGCTTATTACTGCATAAATGTTAATTATTGTACCCTTATTGTAAAGTGTTACCAATAATATATAGTAATAATTATTGACAGTGATGAAAATGTGAAATGCCTTTGAAGAGCATTCTGGTGTTTTCTGCAGTAGGATCACAAATCAGATTGAGCTGAAGTCACATAGTCATTTTAATCAACTCAGCAAGAACAAGTTTTGAAAAACTGCAACATTTCTTTCCTGTCTTATACATGTTTTGCAATAAATCAGAAAAGTTCTATGTTTTTGAGCAGCATTTGCAAGGTCTCGTGTTTGTCTTGTGTTATCCAAGTTTCAAAAATAATGCTCACAAGACGTAGAATTATTGCTATGTGCAGTGGAGTTCACTATATTGCCAATTCTGATAAGGCCACGGAAGGCTAGAGTGTTCCTCTTTATTCGTCCCCTGGTATTATAAGAGTACTGAGAAGTGCTTTGATTTCCAGGCAAGCCTGGCAAAGCCAATGTTCCGGCACAGTTAGCGATGAGAGCTGACAGAGTGATAGCATCAAACTGCTGAGGAGGATGATTGGGGGGGGGTTTGAGGGAATCGCAAACAATAATTCAGGGTCTTACTGTTGGGGGATGTGCAGAACACAGTGACTGATACGATTGCACCCCAGTCCAGACATGTCCAATCTGACCTGCCTTTTTGTTCAAGAGTCAACATTCCAATACCTGCATGGAGTATGGAAGTGGGAGCCAACACAGAGCCAATCCCAACCGGCCTCTTCCACATGCTGCTGGACCAATCCTTTTTTCCATTACTATATTCAAAATTGGCATTCACCATTAATGTGTCAGGTCCTTGAGTTATCAAAGTGATTGCAACTTGAGGAACTCTTCTGACTTTGCATGATTCTTTTCATAGATTGATTTAGAGGTCAAATTCATGGTTTAATCGAGACAAAAGCGTGTTGTTTTCTCTCCCCCTCACTTCAATTACAAAGTTATACCAAGGCAACGTAACTCAGATGGCCTATTGAGGTTTAAAGCCCCACTAGGTAGGAATTTCACCTTAAAATATCAGTTTCAAAGTGTATCTATTGGTTGGCTGGATTATTTCAGTGAGAATGGCATCTCTCCCATTACCACAGAGGGACCTGGTGGCCTGCATCTGGGACTATGTAACTTTCGACAGCGGGTCCCCCACTCTCGCGAGACGTACGCTCTGCTTTACGGCAAACATGAGCTTTTGGATAAGGAGCATAAGGAGGAGGCAGCTAGGCCAGCCCGCTAGCCCGGTATTGTGTCTCGAAAGATGGCTGAGGCAAAGAAGCGAAAAAGGACGGTGTCGGTGGAAGACAGGATAAAAAAAAGGGAGAGTGACCGTGCACGGCACAAAACCAGAGTTAATATTGGACCGGCTTTTTCACAGTGAAGAGAGCTCATGGCAAAAGAGGGCTGCAAGTCGGACGCCGAGCTGGCAGTGTTGCTGATTGAGAGGTGAGTTATATGCTCATGTTCATGCATTGTATTTATCACACATTGTTTTTGTTGGCTGTGTTATCGTGTGTAGTCACAGTCACTATTTGGGTTATCAAAACGTAACTGATTGTAAGCCCATTCAAATAATGTAAACAAGGTTAGCTGAGGTAGCATTAGCATTTCACCGGCAGAGTTATCCCCTTTTCGGAGTGTTTTTTATAGCGAACTTTATGCTTCACGGTGAGAAAAGTTGTTGACTTACCAATAACTATTGTTTGAAAGCAAAGACAGGCCATATCAGCTTTGTAGGCTGGCGTTGTACCGTCATTATATTGATATTGTCCCGTTTTGAGGTTACAATAGCTACTACGTCTGCTAACGTTACTCTTAGGAGCGGTGCTTGCGCATACTTTGTTGTAGAGCAATAGTTTTAATCCAACGTTGTTGAAGACTTCTATGTAAACACAATCATAACTAATAACTTTATTGATTCCAGCTCCACAAGTCTCAGGGGAAAAAAAAAAAAATGCATGTTCTCACGGGGGACGTCAGCCGGCAACAGCGCTCTGTGTGTTTTACGACAGCGGTGTTGCGCTTCTACTTGCTCTAGTGGCCTTTAGTGGCCGCTAGAGCACATGAAACTGGGATTCTTACCTAGTGGGGCTTTAATATAAACATTTGTAGAACAATTCTCAATTAAGACATTGGGAGGTAAGTATATCTATTCAAGGTCAAGGGACAAATATTGGCTGGTTTTATCCTCCTCTTCAAAATTACTTTGAAACTGCTGGTAGCAGAATTTTAAATTGGGCTAATTGGTTTTGAGGTTCTGTTTCATATATATGTCGATGGGTTTTTGGAAAGAATGCAGTCATGGTGCACAGCTGTTTCTCTGAAAAGCCAACGTCATCAATCGGTCATTTACCACACAGTCAGCAATCATGCGTTACTGCCCTGCCTCCAGCACATACTAATCAATAGTGTTGGCTGCATTTAGATAGCAGCCTCTTCCTGAGAGTTTGATGCAGATTGAATGCAGGCATACGTTTGAGTTGAGTAGCCTGGCTGCCCAGTTGTGAGGAAAATATCCATATTGACTGTGTCATTCACCTGAACAGCAAAGGAACAAAGCACATAGGGTGAAAGTAATGTTTGACTGGAGTCCCTACACAACACGAAAACAAAAATCTGCACATTTTCTCAGAGTAACTTTGTTTATATGAGGCCTGTGGTTAACCCCTTTACTGACTGCTCACAATTTTAACATTCCTCATTGATCAATGTGAGTGCCATGTATAGAATGAGGCATTAAAATGGATAGGAAATGATATGTACAAATCCCATATCTACAGTCACATACATGCACACAAATGCATGCAGGCTACCTATGTTGTACTTCATGGGACTTGTTATATAACATATAACACATAACGGCTGCACTTTACTCTTACAATATGACTACAAACGTGAAAAACTGAAACAAGGCCAGTGTCCATTTCTTCAGCTAAGGAGTCTCATATTACCTATTTGTCCTTTATGATGTCAGTCTTTTTTTCCAGAAAATGAAAGAACTTCACCTGCTGCTGCCATGAAATTTGGAGCACAACAGCACTGTTTGGTTTCAAAAAATAACCACCACTTCCCCCAATGACCTTTACCAGGAATCTGTAATGTAGTCAAGCGGCTCAGAGTGGGCTCTCCGTTCATTTTGCCTTATGAAAAGATGGATTGAGAAGCAAGGGAAGAATGTCACAACCACATTGAAGCATAGGGACTTCTGAAGGGCAGATCAATCTATACCTCTACCTACATTCCCATAAATGAAAGTGTTCATCTCCATTTCCTCCTCTTCCTGCAATCCAGGTCCCAGCAGATCACACATTTCCATGACAAAGTCTCTCCTGACACTGGATAATTTCCCTTCAGTTTAATCACCATTTTTCAACAAAAGCTGCTGATGGGAATAAAGTGTGGAAACCGCCATTGTCGTTCCTGGTAACTCACTAACAGTACCAAATTTCCCCCTGCTCACAAGTTGAAGAAATTTTTACAAAGGCCAGGCCTTGATCACCCATTGAAAACATCTTTTCTCAGAACATTGTACAGTGAGATATTTGAGCCAGTTTTCATTTTGGCATATGATGTATTCAATTAGTATATTTTAGAAATAGTCCTGGCTGGATAATTTGCATGCCACTAGTTATAATGGCAAATAAGAACTATCGTTATGTATACAAGACCTAAAATGATATTAAGGTTCTGTTTGCCCTTCATTACACTGATGCCCTTGAACTGGGAAACAATGTGGAGATCCTGAGCCTTCAAGCCTTTCAAGATTTCACTCAGCATACAAGAGTAAATTCAACACAAGCAACAGTTTCAGAAAAAGAGATATATTAAATATTGGCTTTAGCAGTAGACTAAAGTTGAGTTTTACTTTGCACCATCTGCCAGTTGGCAATAATTATATTTATATCCATCCCTGAGACAACATGCTCTTCCATGTCTCTGCTATCGTTCTGACAGCCAGCTGCCCTTAGCGGCTCCATGGGAAAAAAAAAGAAATTTTTGAATCAAGTAGGAGCTTTTAATTGTCAAGTAGTGTAAGAACTTGGAACATTCCCTCCTCATTACAGTAGTATGAAACAAAAACACATCTTTCTATCTGGCATATTTTTACTTTCACTTTACCTTTGATACTTTCATCACAACTTCCTGATATAGCCATTGGTCATTGAGCAGATCAATGATTTTCACTGTAAGCGTGGAGGGTCCAATCAAAATTATAAAGATGAAATAGTATTTTTAATGTTCATTTAGAGGCGGGGAAGCATAAAGTTTTGCTCCCATTTACAAGGTACAACTTTCCAGTGATAAGAACGTAAATATTTATCTATTTTTCAGGTCTACACTGCAGGTCTCATTACTATGGAGAAGTATATTCTCCCTGCAGTTGACAGTGGTGATCGTTTATCAATCGTAATCACATTTATGTGGGAGACATGGCAGCCACTCACCCCCACTATGCACACACAACCACTCACACACAAACACACACACATACACACACACACACAAACACTAAAACAGTTCACTGCAGAGTTGAGCCCCCCCTCCCGTTACATGGTTTTGTGTTTCACACATTTTTTAAAAATGAGTTTAAAAAATTTAAAGGAAAGACCAAGATGAAAACTTATTTCAGATATCAAGCATCTCATCCGCTTTGCACCCCTCTCAAGGTGGCTCATGCTTCTTACGTATAGTTACGATATTGCTCAGGGAATCTTTTTTGATAAATTGTTCCTTTTATCACAAACTCCTGACAGTCCGAAAGCAGATTGAATGAACATATTACTTTCCTGGAACACAGAAAATGTGACGTGTACATGATGCGTATAGTGCATAAAAAAATTTTATATAAATATATTTTTTAATATCTTGGAGAGCACTGCTCCTATGGAACTGACAAAACAGTCTTATTTGTCCATTTTTATGCTGCTTGCGCTTTTCGCACTATTTTAATATCTAAAAAAAAACCCTTCAAATGCGTGTGTGAGCATGCAGTATACATACTGTTTATGCGTGTGCATGTGCAAGCGCGTACGTGTGTGTGTGTGTGTGTGTGTGTGTATGTGTGGAAGCAACCACGCCTGGGTCACATTTTCTATTATGAAAATTCAAAGGAAGAATCTGCCTTTCAGGAAGTCCTTGATATCTGAAATAAATGAAACGGGGAGAAAAAACAAATGGAATTTCAAAGACAGGCAGAAGCACTAATTGAGTTATGCAGACACTTGGAACAGATTGCCTGCATTTCAAGATGCTATGCCATGCTCCTCGGGGAGTCTTCCAGGGCAAAATAAACAACATTAATGGAGTGAAATGAAAAATGCTCAAACTTCTCTTTATATTTCCACCATTCATTTGTTTATCCTATTTAAATAAAAAAAGAATCCATCTTAAAAATGATATGAGGCCGGTATTAACAATGCTGTCGGGTACAGTTAACTGATTATAGAAACTAAACAGGATATTTAATAGCAATGCATAATTTCTAGATTAGACAAACAGATGTTAGAAATTGTGTATTTTACAGATGGGAACAATTGTGCAATTTCTTCCTAACAAGCAATGTCAGTTATACATTCAGTATATCCTCATTGTTGTTAAACCTAAGATTATTTTTAAAAAAGTGCAAATGTTCTTCTCTCTTCCTCCCTCTCTCTCTCACTCACTTTCTCCCTCTCTCCCTCCCTCGATGTTGCTATTAGCTACATCTATGAAAAACTGCTAAAAGCACACAGCCTTGTGACTAGAAATACAAAGAATGTATAACACAGAACAAAATGCATGATACCAAGACCATTTGCAGCTAGTTTTAATACTTTGTGGGAATTTATTATTTTAACAATCAAGGATTATACCTACATGTTAATTAATTCAGCTGTAAAAGTTACCTTGAAATCTGATGGACAGAAATGCAAACAAAATAATAATGCAGATGAACAATCTAATGAATTGTTTCACGTCAGCAATACAGCAAAAGCAATCAAAGACAAAATATCTTAAAATATGAGGCGCAATAAAACTGCCATTCACTGTATGCATTTGACTAATGTGTATGGAGGTGATGTAACTTCTTTGCTTGAGGCTTAGGCCTGAAGCTTTGACATTTGTGTTGTTATTTCATCAGAGCACTGACTTGTTTAGAATGAGAGACAATGAAAAAGTACTGTGGGCCATTTGAGGTCTGTTTCCATAAGGTCTAACTGCCCTAGTAAACTCGTTCTTCGTGTCAGGCACTTTCAGACGGACAGTTCTCGGTATTCAACAGGAGGCACAGGTATCTAGAAGAACAGTTCTAGCGAAATGTGAGGTGAACCAATATTGGCCAGTTCTACCGCCTCTGAAAGCCTGCATTTGATTCTTCAGGCAAAAACATTCACATGCATACACACACAAATGCACTCAAACTCTTCCATTACAAAGAGGTCTCTAGGCATCATTGCTTGGATTTTACAGAGTCCTTCTCTACTCGCTTCGCTTCTTTGCATTATTTGGGATGTCTTTTGCACCACCATCTGAAATAATGCCCGTGCTTGGGAGAAAAGGCATCTGATATATGGCATAAACTTCAATGCAGTATGACACCTGGTGTAAAAGGCATTTCTTTAAAAGCAGACACATCCATCTAGGGCCTCCTGCACTGCTTTCACACATGAATGGTCCAGCAACTCCGCCATCAGCGTGCGTCTCCCGAGGCTGATGGGTGGGAAACAGATGCAAGATTTCCCCCAGGATATGGATTCACTGAAATGTGTTTAAGTCACCTTTGACTTATGGTGAATAGTGAACTCAAGTGGTTTATAGCAGCATACAGGTGAGCCCCACCACAAAGAAAAAAAATTGGAATTGGTATCTGCTTATGAAAAATTTCTGCATCTGTTTTGTGTGTCTGTGTCGATGTCTGTTTGTGTTTGTGTGTCTAAATGAGCCTGCACATGTGTTCATGCTTTGAATTTGCTTTTTTATTTAAAATTTGTTCATGAAGTTTGACAAATCTAGTCTTTCTAATAGACCTGTAATCCTTCCCAGTCCTTGTTTCTTGTTTAAATTTGAAGTTATATCAATTCAGCCACCTACACACAGCAGAGAATAAAGAAAACGCCTTCTTTATTTTTCTATATGAAAAGGCAGAAGTTGGTCAGACAAGGAAAGTTACATTAGCATTTAAATAGCAAGGAATGTTCTAGTACAAAACTTGATTTGATGCCTCAGCAGACGTACTATTGTAAACAAGCAAAGAATAAAAAATCTCCTCTGAATGCACATATATAATCAAATTTGCATTTAGTAATATTCTAAAAAACAAATGAATAAATAAATATGTTTTATCAATTTTCGCATGACTGTTAAAATGCTTTTTCTCTATTTACTGCAGTATGCTGGTGAATAAAAATGTATTCATACCATTTTTATTTATGGAATTCCCAAGTAAGCCAACAAAGGCATTCCATTAATATGACGACTATGAATATCAAAGCAGTCCTTTTTCAGTTGCATAATGGAAAAAAGAAAACAGTAGCCATAATTTTACTTAATAAACCAATCTTGGAATTTCAATCGGGTTAACTGCTGCGCTCACATTAAGATGCTCTCATGGCATGAAGGAAAAGTGAAACTTCCACTGCTGAAAGCACTCTCTTTGCTCTCTACCCCATAGCAACACATTCAAAAGAATGATTCTGAAAAAGCATAGTTGCCTGTGGTTCCATTCATTATGAAGGGCAAAGAATGGGCCGAATTTTTCCAGATACATACTGTCACAATCTAGCATGGCAAACTGTAATACTCTCAACATATGTAATACAGCATACTGTATAAGACAATAACTTGCCAGTATGCAGCTGCACCCACATATTAGAAAGTAGTTCTCTGTGGTAAAATATGGCATTTTTCATACATCTAAAAAAAAGGATGGCAGGAAAAAGCTAACATAAACAGCATGCAGCTACACAGATGGTGTGTGCATAATCTGAACATAAAATACCCTGCAACACCTCAAAAACATACTAAAGGCACACAATCAGAGAACTAGAGATCCACAGACTTGCTCTTATCACTCTGGCAGTTATTGACATACAGTCCCCTCCAAAAGTATTTTGAGCAGCAGGGCCAATTCCTTTGTTTTAGCAATACACAAAATACATTTGGAGTCGTGATCAAAAGATTAATAAAAGACAAGATTTTATTTTGTGGTATTTAAACCTAGATGTGTACAACTACTTAGCACACATTACCTTTGGTACCAAGCCACTCAATTTTTTGATGAACAAAAGTATTGGATCAGAAATTAAATTATACTTAAAAATTGCATATCCTTTGCTTGCAAAAACTGCAGGAAGCCTGCAACCTACTGACATCACCAAACTGTTGCATTCTTATTTTGTGATGCTTTTCCATACTTTTACTTCAGCCTTTTTCAGTTTCTGTACATTTTGGCAGATTCCCTTCAATCTCCTGCAAGAGGCGAATTCCATGCTCACTTCCATGCCCTGGTGATTGACTAAGCCAGTCTATCGATGAAAACATTTTCTCCTTAACAAAGTTGCGCTGAAAGTGTGTTTGTGTTTTGGGTCATTGTCTTGCTGCATGATGAAGTTCCTTCCAATTAGTTTGGACACATTTCTCCCTAAGTTGGCAGACAGAATGTTTTTGTTGACTTCTAAATTCATCCTGCTGCTAACATCATGGGCTCTAAATTCGTTGACCAGGCGCAGGCGTGGCGAATGGGGGGAGCGCTGCGCCAAGGGGGTGTATCCAGGCGTATTTTGCAATTTTGTGCCTGGCGCAAGTACTCCTCTGTCTCGCCTCTGTCCCTCCTGCTGGCGCAAGTGGCAAAGAGGGAGGACAGAAGGCCTGAGTGGGTTTAACACAGCCGAGTCAAATCTTCACCAATCAAATGAGCTCCTCTCCTGACCTTTAAAATGTTGGAATAAAGAAGCCTCTGTCCTATATCTGCATGATGCATTAATGTTGCATTTTACTTTGCTGCTTCAGGCATGTTTTCGTGCACCGGTTACGTCTATATTAAGCATTACAAATATGAGTTAGTTGGCTAGCAAGGGCATTCGTGAATTACTGCCATTAGCGAACTTGAATGGAATTTCAAAACGAAACTACGTCAGATCATTCAAACTTATGAAGTTGGAATGAAATACAACGGTTGCTCATTTATTTCTTCTGCCTGCATCATTGGGAAGAGAAATGATGGATAGCGTGTTCCTATTATTACACCCTGTTGCTGCTTAAAATTTTGGGATTAACATGCATGGACAACAATGCAAGATACGTAACACATTTATTTTCAATATGTGATCTTAACTCAGTACGAGATCATAGCAATCAGGCTGTATTCCTTTCCCCCAATAAAAACGATAAAACCTAAGTGACAATAATAGTAGTATTAAGCCGCTTGCACACTGGACGCGAAACAAATTTTTCGCACAACAGATTACATTCAAAGTCAATGTAAAGACGCAAATACACGCTTTGCATTGACTTTGAATGTAATCAGTCGTGCAAAAAATTTGTTTCGTGTCCAGTGTGCAAGCGGCTTTACTGAGCATATATATTATATACGCACTGCCTGATGCCAAGGCAGTTTGTGGTTGGCTGAGAAAGATGTGAAGTCGTTAGTTTGCATCACAGATTCAGCTGCGTTGATTAAGCCAGGTCGAGTTTCCATTACGCGTGCCAACCGCCTTTGATCTGACATCAGGACAATCAATATAGATACTATAATTTATGTCCTGATTCAGATAGTTACATTAAATAGTGCTTGCTGTAATTATTTATTGCATTGAAATGTGCCTGACATTCTGGAAACCTGCCTGTGAGGTTTCGGTGACGTGTGCGCACTGTGCGCCGGTCAGCCAAATTACCACTGCACAGAAAGTAAACCAGGTTGGAGCTGGCGAGCTCTCTGCGCTCTTTCGGCAGAGCCTTTATCCACGAAATTGTCACTGCGTCATGATGAATATGTGACACCTCCCCCTACTACGCCGCCACACCCATCTCGGCGTGCGTCCATCTACCAAATTGCCAAAGAGGCTGCGCACGGTGTTGCACCACACGAAATTACCACTGCGCAGGCTGCACCGGACGAAATTACCAGTGCGTGGGCTGCATCACGCTGCGCCACCCTGCGCTGCGCCAAGAAATTAGAGCCCCATGTGTTTCATCATCAATAAAGATTAGTGAGCCCTCTCCAGAAGCAGGCATGCGAGCCCAGGGCGAGACACTTCTCCACCGTGCTTCACTTAAGTGCTAGCCTGTTTTGGATCATGAGCAGATCCCTTCTTTTGCAACATTTTGGACTTTACATCACTCCAGTTGAGGTTAATCTTGGTCTCATCAGTCCAAAAACCTTT
This sequence comes from Gymnothorax javanicus, assembly GCA_029692085.1. Classification (NCBI taxonomy): domain Eukaryota; kingdom Metazoa; phylum Chordata; class Actinopteri; order Anguilliformes; family Muraenidae; genus Gymnothorax; species Gymnothorax javanicus. The sequence goes on along the minus strand of CM056202.1, from coordinate 43,659,737 downwards.
GTTCCAGAAATTTTGTGGCTCACCTCCATGATGTTGTTTCCTAATCCTTATTGTTAATGAGTGGTTTGCATATTGTGGTATTGTCTTGATATAGCTGCTTTGTAATTCTTCTTGGAACTGTCATTTGAAATGCTGTCAACCCGGCCCAGTGATGTTTGTGATGTCACTGACAGATGTTTTGGGGATTTTCTTTTACAGCTCTCACAGTGTTTCTGTCATCAACTGCTGTTGTTTTGCAAGGTAGACCTGTTCTACGTCTGGCGCTCAGTATGCCAGTAGTTTCTTTTTCCAAGTTGTTGAGTAGGTTATCCCCAATTCTTGTGCAATGTCTCAGATTTTTTTCACCTTGTTCCTATGATTCAAAATGGCTTTCTTTTCTCCCAAAGACAGCTCTCTGGTCTTCATGTTAATTAATCTTTCACAATCAAACACAAATGCTGTCTTTAGAGGCCAAACCCACAACTAAAACCCAGAGTAGATATTCAGAACTATTTATTGTTTAACCACACTGGACAATTCTGGGCAACAATAAGCACCTGTCAGTCACATGCTCCTATACATTTTCCACCCAAAAATTGGGAGGTCTGATAATAAAGGCGATATGTTGTAGGATGTTCAACAAATCTGGATGAAATTACCAGGAAATAAAACTTAAATGTGGATTTGTTTTCTCATGGACATCTTTTGATCTCAAACTCAATTGTCTTAAGCAGGGGTCAATCTTTCCCAGAAAGGGCCGGTGTGGGTGCAGGCTTTCATTGGAACCAAGCAGCTACACACCTGATGCTACTAATCAAGTTTATTAGCAAAGAGTCCAGGGTTGATTAATAGTATCATGTGTGTAATTGCTTGGTTGCAATGAAAGCCTGCACCCACACTGGCCCTTTCTGGGAAAGATTGGGGACCCCTGGTCTTAAGTATATAGCAAAAACAAAGGAACTGACCATGCTGCTTATATACTTTAGATGCCCTCCAGCTTGGTCCTTTCTTAAACTGAGTCCAATGGAAACCAGTCCCCTTTATTCTACAACGTACAAGCATGGACCCTCCAGTAGAAAATTAATCATGCTACAATCATGCTTGCTGAATTCGCAAATGTGTTTTTAGAGAATGTGTGGTAGCCTGCGCATTTTCATAATTCCACGTCCATCATCAATCCCCCCAGCCGCTCCCGAAAGCCAGACTGTAATTCGTACCCTGAAACAAACGACAATTATGTGATCAGAAAATCACTTTCGGCTTTAGCAACACTGTGCAGTTTGGTCTGTGGGGGCAGTAGTGGTGGTCTTAGTCACTTACGCAGTGGCCCCAAGTCCTGTCATCTGTCATATTTTCTTTTCTTTTTTTAGAATTATTTTCTAATTACTCATTTTTTTCCTCGCAAAAATGGACGTACAGTATAATTGTCTCATACTGCAAAGAAAATTCCAGAAACGTGTAATTTATTGCCACATTTATCTTTGAATATGTCACACCTTACTGTGTAATGTCTTTGGACCCCCCCGCGCCCCCCAAGCTCCCCCTCCTTCATCCAAAATAGTGTAGACCTGCCTCTGGTAGGCAATCTTGCCAAATCAATAACTTCACTTTCTTTTTGTCTTTTTTTTGCCGTTTGGAGACAGATTCTACACATGCCATTTTGACAGACAAAGCAAGTCTTCCACGCAATTGACTTTCCCCACGGGTCGAGACAGTGTGGCTCAATCAGGATTCAAACACGTCGCAAAGCCTTCTCGGATCCGGCTCAAGCTGTTTCCCTATGGTCACTCATCCTCTACTTGCTGCCACTGTCAAGCGCTTGTCATTACTGACAAACTCCCCATCAATCCTCAACATATGGTCTCCTTGGTTCAGCCGTCACTGAATCAAATGGGACTCCAATCAAAGACCCGTCAAAAGCCAACATGCAGAACATGACGATGACCCACAGACATACTGCTAATAAATGTAAATCCCTACTCCAAAAACAGTACCAAAAAAAAAAAAAAAAACCTTCTGTATTGCCACTAGGACTTGTGCATGGATTGGAACATTGATAACTAAAACTCTATTTGTTCCCCAACCTACACTGTATAAACCAGATTTAATTCAAAATAAACCTAAGATATGTCAACACATTATCTTATTCAGAGAACAGCAAGGAGCACACATACTCCACAAAGCTTAGTTGTCAGTGTGGTCTATTTTTCTTAAATGCTCTTTTTTTTTCAGTATGCTTGCTAATTCTTGCGAAAGAGACATATTTTATGAAATTACGTTATGCATTTTGTACATTATTTAATAGTATTGATTAACTTATCACTGAATTATGTTACAGGCATTGCATATCGAGGGTTTGGAGCGCAATGGTTATATGTCCATTTAAGAGGTTTCGAGAAAAATACATTTTTAGGTTTCTAAGTGTTCGATTAAATCAAGTATTTTATATCATTTTTTTTACCAGTCACTCTTTTGCTGCATGGTTCAGAAGTATATTAAACACCTAAGTTTTCATAGGAGTGTAACTGCAACATCATGGTCAAAATTGCAAAAAATGGACATGTCACCTCAGTGCTCCAACAATTCTAGCATATGATGTGACATAACACAATGGTGATTGGTTGAAGGTAAGTTCGTTTGCAAAGGAAGCCAGAATATTCTGTAATAAAATTAATGTTTATTCATCAAAATGTCAGTGTTTAATTCATTTAAGCAGATTTTGTTGGACATATCACAAAATGAAAATGTGAATTCTGATTAAAAATGAATGCCGTTATTGTGCTCCAAGGATTAGCTGATAGAAAGCTGTGACAGGGGGTAAAAATCTCAAAACCACAAATTTTGGACATATAACCATTGTGCTCCAAACTCTCCATATGTAAGGTTGGAAAAGGACATAAATTAGCAAGAATTATAATGCAAATCCTCATAAAATATTTTGCCAGCTTTTTTTTTTTTTTGCTGTCAAACGCTATTAGAACTGCTCTTGTAGAAAATTTGTAAATTCAGTCTTCAGCAGCTTCTGTAAGACAGTGTGACCTTTGAAAACATGGATTTTTTTTTTTTTTTTTTTTTTGGGCGCAGTTAGGTTCCCCATTTTGCTTACTTTACCACTCAGGTAGAAGTATAGCACTTCAACATTATTTCTGCTTGTCAAAATTTGTTGTATGCTAATGTTTAATGTTTCAATCTGAAGTAAATGCAGAAGGGTGATACCATGATGGAGGAGTAACGCATATGTGTATATACGACACAAGAATACAACTCCAGTGGGATTGAATTATATAATAAGATAAATCAAGCAAACAACCGAAGAACCCAATATTGCAAACTCTGCAGTCTTTGATTGACCAGACCAGTGCCAGTGTTGACATCCCTGTTGCTTCATCATTCCTATTCTTATTAATGAATTAAATTTCAACAACTTGATGCACATCAGAAGTTATTATGAGAACACAAATGAAAAACGGGTCAGTTCAACATACAGTGCCCTTGACTAATTTGTTGTATGAGAGTGGCTCTTCATTGTGCAATGGTAAGTGCTGTAGCAATGGCAGGATGGCTGCCACAATTTCACAATTCATGAATTTCTCGAAAACACAAATGGAAGGCATGTGTTCACAAGGGGGACAATGGTCACATTAAAAAAATCATATACTTTGCTTCACAATGTCTACTGCGCCAGTATATACTGGACACTAAATGCTACTCTTCATAGTAGTAGCACCTTTGGAGTCTAACTGCCCTGGAGACGTAGTCTGCTTCTACTACACATGTGCAGTACAGTGCAACCAACTTTCTGCAATGATTTCTGCTTGTGATCTATGTGGCCAGTGTTTGAATTATGTCTGCTAAATCAGTGGTTCTCAGACTCGGTCCTGGGGGACCCCTGTGTTTGCTGGTTTTTGTTCCAACCGCAACGGCAATCCGAGAATTTTAACAAGCTGTTAAGTACCCAAATTAGGTTCTTTTAAATTGCATCCTGCCAGAAATGGCTATGCATGTGATAAAAAATGTATCTTTTGTTGGCTTGTAGTACTTACTGGATTAAAATTTTGCAGTGAAGTATGAAAAATAGCTAATTATTGCATACACAACAATTAACCTAGTTACCAGTTAGGTCATTCTGTTGGCCAATTAATCTTATTAGTTTGTTACCTCACTCATTTTTTGCCTATAGCGCAATGGGAACAATGTGAAATTGGTCATCTTTGGGGCATTGCAAAGCTATGTTTGGCATCCGTTGAATTAAAATGGTAAATTACCATCTTAACATCTATACATCAAAAGCACCTAATTAAGAAAAATTAACAGCTTGTTAAAAGTTCTGGAATTGTAACTGCGGTTGGAATAAAAACCAACATACACTGGGGTCCCTCAGGACTGAGTTTAAAAACCACTGCCTTAGAATATTCAAAAGATGAGCCATGTCAGTCAAATAAGAGAGTTAAACCAAAGTTAAACCATCCCTACACCTAGTTTAAAAACTTGTACAAGGGTGGACTACTCTGAGACTGAGGTCTAAGTTAAACCACACCATCACTGTAATGGCCGAAGGAATCGGGAGGCCAAATGCAGCGGCTAGGAGAAAACAGGACCAGCAAGGACTTAAAATACCTACAGGGAGAAAAACAAACAAAGAAACAGAAAAGCTCTCGCGCTTCCAAAACAAACGCCTGACAATACGAACCAGGAAGCAGAGCGAGAGAGAAACAAACAAATAGGGAAAGAAAAAGGAAACTTCCCTGAAGAGATGAACCACAAATATACTGTGAAGACATTCGCTAAGAATCCCTGACTAGAGATATCTTCTGGCTGTAGTGATAACTTAATCAGACACTCCAGTAAAGGAGGCGTGGTGGACATCCAGCTTATAAAGCCTTAGGAGAAGGCGCCGCCCACGCCTGACGAAACAGCTGGGTAAAGAATCCGATAGTTAAAGAAACAGACGTGGTCCAAATGTGAGCCACAAAGAAAGTCTAAAACCACACACACAGCCAGAACCATGACAGACCCCCCCTTTAAGGGACGGCCCCAGACGTTCCCAAAGAACCTTGAGCACGGAACTCAGAAATAAGGGTGGGATCCAGGATATCCTGAGAAGGGACCCAGCACAGCTCCTCAGGACCATATACCTCCCAATCTACTGGATCCCGTGACCAACACGCATCTTGGCCAATATGCGACGCTCGGTGTAAACCGGCCCCCCCTCAATCATTCGTGGTGGCGACAGTGGTTTGTCGACCAGTGCCAGGACGCTTGTGCTAACCGATTTGAGCCGAGAGACATGAAAAGAGGGATGAATGCGCAAAGATCTAGGGAGCTGCGATCGGACAGTGACGGGGTTGATTTTCCGCACAATCTTAAATGGCCAATGAAACGGGGGGGCCAACTTCCGTGACTCCACTCTCAAGGGATGGTCCCGAGTAGAAAGCCAAACCCTCTGGTCAACCCAATAAACAAGTGCCAAATGGCGCCTCCTATCAGCGGCAGCCTTCTGTTTATGCACAGAGCGCAATAGAGACAACCGGACCTTAGCCCAGACCGACCGACACCGCTGAATAAAACTATTAAACGAGGGAAATTCTGAATCCCTCTCAGCCTCCAGAAAAAGCGGTGGTTGATAACCCAGCTGAGCCTCAAAGGGAAAGGCCTGTGGAGGAGTTACATAGCAAATTATAAGTGTATTCAGTCCACACCAAAAAACGGCTTCACAGTGAAGGGTTGTCAGCCGCTAAACACAAATGTGTATTCTCAAGCGACTGGTTAATCCTCTCTGTCCATTGGTTTCAGGATGAAACCCGAACGAAAGGCTCACAGAGGCCCCTAGCTGGTTACAGAAAGCACGCCAGAATTTAGCCGTAAACTGCGGGCCACGGTCAGAAACCACATCCTGAGGCAGGCCATGCAGCCGGAACATATGGTTTACAACAAGAAGGGCTGTCTCCCGTGCCGACGGCAGCTTGGGAAGGGCGATAAAATGGGCGGCCTTGGAAAAGCGATCAACCATGACCAAAATGACAGAGTTGCCCTCTGAAATCAGCAGGCCAGTAATAAAATCTAGCGCGATGTGGCTCCAAGGACGCTTGGGGATGGGCAACGGCCGCAACAGACCAGAGGGGGGGAGGTGGGACCCCTTATTTCGTGCACAAATGCAACAGGCTGCCACAAACTCCTGGATATTTTTATCCATGCTGGGCCACCAAAAGCATTGGGTCAAAAATCGCCTGGTCCAGTGAACCCCCGGATGACCTGCCAAGCGGGAAGAGTGACCCCACTGAAGCACTTGAGAACGAACTGCCAAAGGAACAAACAAACAGTCAGGCGGCTCCTCGCCAGGACCAGGATCAAAACGCAAGGCCTCCCGCACTACAGACTCAGCCTCCCACTGCACGGGAGCCACAATCTGAGTTGCCGGAATTATAGGCTCTGGAATAGAATTGCAGCCCGAGTGGTTGTAAATCCACAAAAAAACATCAGGCTTGATATTTTTAGAGCCGGGGCGATAAGTTAATGTAAAGTTAAAACAATTGAAAAATAATGCCATCCGTGCCTGCCGGGAATTACGTCGCTTGGTCTGCTGGATGTATTGGAGGTTCTTGTGATCAGTCCAAACCACAAATCGGTGTTCAGCCCCCTCCAACCAGTGGCGTCACTCTTCCAACGTCAACTTAACAGCCAGCAACTCCCAGTCATCAACACTGAAATTTCATTCGGCCGCAGACAACGACCGGGAGAAGTAGGCGCAGGGGTGCAACTTATTGTCCCGATGAGAACGCTGGGACAAAATGGCACCCACCCCGACCTCCGAAGCGTCAACCTCCACCACAAACGGGAGGGAGGGTCGGGCATAGCAAAGATGGGCTCCGAACTAAAACTTTTCTTTAACTCCTGAAAAGCAGCCTCAGCTGCTGGGGTCCAAGCGAATGACGAGGAGGCATTCTTCTTAGTAATTGCAATAATCGGGGCAGCCACAGTGCTAAAATTGCAGATGAACCTCCTATAAAAATTAGTAAAGCCCAAAAACCGCTGAACCTCCTTAACATTCTGAGGAGCAGGCCAGTTTCTGACCGCTGCCACTTTGTCCGGGTCCATACGGACCGACCCTGCTGACACAATAAAGCCAAGGAACGAGACTGTCCTGGCATGAAAAATGCATTTCTCCGACCTTGACAAAAAGTTTGGCTTTCAGGAGGGTCTCAAGCACTTGTCTGATGTGTTGTTTATGCTCCGAGAGAGTTGAAGAAAAAATCTGAATATTGTCAAGGTAGACAAAGACGAATCTCTCCAACATCTCTTGGAGGACGTCATTAATGAGTGCCTGGAACACAGAGGGGGCATTAACCAAACCGAACGGCATGACCAATTATTCGTTATACCCCTCATGGGTATTAAATGCCTTTTTCCATTCGTCCCCCTCCCGAATCCGGACCAGATTGTAGGCGTTGCGAAGGTCTAGTTTAGTGAAAAACGACGCCTCCTGCAGGCGTTCAAATGCAGAGTTCATTATGGAAAGCGGATATCGGTTCTTAATAGTCATGTCATTCAAGCCCCTGTAATCAATACAGGGCCTCAAACCGCCATTCTTTCTCCCAACGAAAAAGAACCCCGCTCCAGCAGGAGACGTGGAGGGTCGAATAAATCCATTAGCTGGAGCCTACTGAATATGCTCTCGCATAGCCTTGCGCTCTGGCTCTGACAGCGAATATAAGGAACCCCTGGGGGGAGTAGTACCAGGAAAAAGCTTGATCTCGCAATCGTAAGCACGATGCGGAGGCAAGGACGAAGCCCGTTGTTTGCTAAAAACCTCTGCGAGATCAACATAGTCATTAGGAACGTTGGGAGGTAAAGAAAAGTTCAGAGCAGCCCCCAAACTCCAGTCCCGTTCAGAGCCCAACGCATCAACAACTGACTCAAAATCACAGAAATCTTCCGACTCGAAATCCTCTTCTGGCTGCTGCCAGTCAAATTGAGGATCCCACTCCAACCCTTCCTCCACCCCATTATCTAAATCAGATGAGTTAAGTGAGACGACCTCCTCGTCATCACTCCAGGTGTCAGCCTCCCCCACAGGTTGACGTCCGGGACGACACGCCAGAATCTCACTACAGTGAGACCTACAATCAGAACCCCACTGGACAACAGGATTATTCTGACTGCCCCAAAGGATGTGTGGCCTATGTTCAAGCTGCCAAGAATGTCCTAAAACCACAGGGAAAACTGGGGAATTGATCAGGAAAAACCGAACTTCCTCTGAATGACCGCCAAATGGGACGAACATAGTCAATAATTCGGAGGCCTCGGTTATAAGACCAGTTCCCAACCGGGGACCATCCAAAGATCTGACCTTTGGTGAATGTAAGAGAGGATGGATGGGAATGGAATGTTTCCTAGCCCACTCCGCATCCATAAAACAATCTATGACCCCTGAGTCCAAAAAGGCCTCAGCAAATATTCTCTGTTTCCCCACAGTCAATTCTACTACAATAAATGTTCGAAAGGGAGATTGGGTCTGTCCCTCTAGCGCCCCCCATACCGCTAGAGGGACTTCCCGTTTCCCCTTAAGCTCAGGGCAACGTGGAAGGATATGTCTCGGTTTGTTACAATGATAACAAATTATTCGTCTGCGAACGGCTTAACGGCCGCGTAACCAATTCCTGACCACACATGTCCTGATCAAAAACAGAAATCATCTCCCTCACGAGAGTATCTACCGAATTAACAACCGGTGATCTAGAGTGGATGAGTGGCCCCACCCAAGTGAGAGCTGTACCAGCTAACAGGGATAAAATAAACGAAACCCGTGATTCTTCATTAAAGAACCGTGAGGGTTGCGTTTTAAAAAAATATTTCACATTGAGCGACGAAGTCCTTGCATCTCCCTGCCTCGCATCCATATCTTGGGGGTAACTGAAGTTTAGGCTCTCGGGGAAAGTGTGTGGATTGTGCTTGTGAAACATTTTGGGTGATCTGAGCGGTCAATGCTCTAATACGCTCGCCGAGGTTTAATAACATATTCTCCTGTCTCTGTATATTATTCTCCTGCAGGCGAATCCTACCCGCCAGCTCAGCTTGCTGATTGCTTAAGCTAGCGAGGCCCTCGCCATAACCAGCAAGAACTGATTGTTGATTGGCAACCACTTTCTCCAGCGTAGCCATTGCTGGTGACTCCATGTTTGGCTGGAGTGTGCTGTAATGGCCGAGGGAATCGGGAGGCCAAATGCAGCGGCTAGGAGAAAACAGGACCAGTAAGGACTTAAAATACCTACAGGGAGAAAAACAAACAAAGAAACAGAACAGCTCTCGCGCTTCCAAAACGAATGCCTGACAATACGAACCAGGAAGTAGAGCGAGAGAGAAACAAATAAATAGGGAAAGAAAAAGGAAACTTCCCTGAAGAAATGAACCACAAATATACTGTGAAGACATTCGCTAAGAATCCTTGACTCGAGATATCTTCTGGCTGTAGTGATAACTAAATCAGACACTCCAGCAAAGGAGGCGTGGCGGACATCCAGCTTATAAAGCCTTAGGAGAAGGCGCCGCCCACGCCTGACGAAACAGCTGGGGAAAATCCGATAGTTAAAGAAACAGACGTGGTCCAAATATGAGCCACAAAGAAAGTCTAAAACCACACACACAGCCAGAACCAGGACAATCACAAAGTGAATCTTAAAACCCAGGTTTGAGAATCGATAGAATTGATTAATAAACTTCACTTAAAACATACTTAGACAGAGTCTAAGTTAAAGCACACTTAGATCTGACTTCAGAATATGGCCCAGTAGGTTTTGACTAGTTACATAAAAAAAAATTGGATGATTTCTCAGAAAATTGAAAATTTCAGAAAAAGTTCAAGTTCATTAGGAAAAAGGTCAAAGGTCACAGGTCAACAAAAAATTCAAAGGCACATCTAGAGGATACAGTATGGCAAACCAACACAAGCAATTTGAAAAGGCCACTGTCTGCAATGTCAGAGATAGGCAAAAATGAAAAACGGTGGAGGAAGTTATTGCTAAAAGGTCAAAGGTCAGACATCACAAAAAAAAAAGGTCACAGATATGAGTTGACCTCCTCTTCAGGTGGTGAGGGACTGCAAAGCATTATTGAAAAGCCACTGCAATTGGTTTGGGAGATATTCTCCACAAATGGAACAAAGGTCAAGGTCACAAGTCACAGATTACATAAAATATCCTGTAAAGGTGGTAGGTCAATTTCAATGCTTGATTTCTTTGGCCTAAGCTTTGTAGGTTTAGATGTGCTCCATTAAAAGACTGGATGATTTTTCAGAAAGTTGAAAATTTCATGAAAAGGTCAAGGTTATATGGAAAAAAGTAAAAGGTCACAGGCCAAAAAAAGCATCAAAAAGCACAATTAGAGGATACAGCCAACCTACACACGCAATTTTGAAAGGCCACTGTCAGCACTATCAGATATATGCCCCTGAAACAAAATCAGTGAAGGAGGTCATCACTGGAAGGTTAAGGGTCAGAGCTCATCAAAAATTATCAGATATGAAGCTTTTGTAAAGGTCCTAAAGTCAAAGTAAAATTGTAAGGCTGCAGCATACAGTTTCAGAGCAATGAATCCAGAAGGACGTACACACGCATGCTTGGATGGACAAGATCTAAATCAATAGTCCCCCAACCTATTCTTCAGGTGGTGGAGGACTTAAATGAAAAGAGACCCTTGTGGCATTTAGAATACTACCTTATTTCATTTTATTTCCAATTTTAATGCAGAATAAGGGAATCTTCATGAAAATTCAAAATTTAAATTGTTCAACAAAATTCTGCAAATCTCAAAATGGTTTGGAGGTAAAGCAATGCATTTCCAGTATCATATTCTCCCTATCCACAAGTTTCTAACATCGGAGTATGATATTCAACATTACCAATTGTCTTTGGAATCAAATAAGTCCCAAGTGGCTCTTCAAATGGCTCTCAAAATGATGCACTGTCAAATCATAAAATAATCCTATTTTACCACAAATCCACCATTTTGAATCATGAATCTCAATATAAATTAATGATTTTCAAGTGGGAATTAGCATGAGTCAATCAATATAGGATGAGTCAATCCATATAGGCAAGGATAAACATCAATGCTTTCCATAAACCTCTCCAAACCCCTAAAATTGATTTTTCACCATTATAAAGTGTAAAGTCCTTTTTTTTTTTTTTTTTTTAACCGAGCCCCATTAAACAGCACTCATACTAATTTAAGAAAATAAATTATTGCTTATTTTATTATCAGAATGTTTACCCAGCAAGGAAACCATGCACTGTTACAACCCCCTACAATGTAGATTAGGCAAGCCAAAAGAAGAGAGAAAAAAAAAAACTATTTACAAGGAATGACGGGTTGCACGCCCAGTCCTGCAATGCCCGTCTCCTCAGTAGGTCATGCCAATGGGTAAAAAAGATAAATCTCACACAGTGCAGAGAGGGGCATCACAAAAATGACACTTGAGCAAGGTTTTGTCCAGCATCCTCCTGCTCTGGCAAAGCATGCTGTACCTCTTTCCCTCTGTAGCCCTGCCACAAATTTTGCTTGAATCACTTCATGCCCATGACTCAGCCCCATGCCGCTGACCTGTTAGTATTCACCTTGCATATAAACACTCAGCACCACACCATATGAAGAGCAAGTACAACTATAACTCACCAACACAATAATATCTCATATATACCTGATATATACAAAAAAAAATTCCACCACCAGGAAAAAGCAAGCAATAGGCAACTCAAGCTCAAATGAATATCAGAACATAACAGCTTAATGCATACATTGAAGTCCTTGAGCGGTCCGCATAATAAAAATATCATAAACCAATTGAAAGACATTTTATTTCGTTGAAAGCAGTTTTCATTCTAAAACAGATGGCCACACTGAGCAATATGCCATTACATTCAGTATTATTAGTAGAGGCTAATGGTCAGTGATAATATCTAATGTGACTAACTACAACAATATCAAAATCACAGCAATGATGGAACACAGAAAAACTACATTGCTAACTAAATAACTAAAATACTGCAAATACTGCAAGCAACAATACTTATACATCAAGAAGAAAGTCTTCCTCAGGAAAATGGGCTTCTTCGTCCAAAGTATCAATGCTGTCAGGCTCAAAGAGCCTTCCAGTATGGCATCCTACAGACTTACTCCCGGTGCCCCCAAACTGAACTGTGCCCTGAAGATCTTACTCTGCACCCAGTTGGGTGTAGCATTAACAGTAAAGTACCATTTAGTCCTTGAGGCTGGTGGATAATTGAAATTGACGTAGTTCTTGTCTCTGCATCATCACATTATCAAATGCAGGAAAATCAAGCCCTTGGACTGATCACATAGATTTAGGGATAACATCAATAGAGGTAAAAGCACTTTTTCACCAACCTGTTCATTTCCAATTGTCATGATTTCATTTAGTTCAATGCATTTCAGCGATAAATCATTACATTACTACCACCATATTATTGGATTGAAGACTGTTCAAAGGAAACAGACTACTATGATAAATTGATACAGCTTCTCATTCACAACAACCAGTAATGGACAATATCTATAGTCAGTTGCATCGCGCACAGTATGTGCAGGCTGTAAAAAGCCTGTTTCATGGCAATCTTACGGCCCACTCGATCAATCAAGGGTCCATAGACTGTTTGTTCAAGCTGAGTAAGAAAGTCTTATCAACTCAAAACAAGGTTTGCTGAAAACCATGAAGTGTGAAACGAAGCAGATGGTCATGTGTTTCAAAGAAAAACCTGCAGTTGGCTGTGCTCACTGAAATTAGCAAAAGGTTTAACGCATGAAAGTGGTGACAGTTACAAACAGTTGGGCCTTTTCACTGGATCTACTGGAACAATTTACCTTTCCATTTATTCATTCACCACCTCAGCAGAAATGTATATTACTGGTCTAGAGCATACAGAATGTCATTGTGGTTCACTGCATTTATTTGAGGTCTTAACCTCTAATGAAATTGCTAGTTTCTAATTTGAAAACAACAGGAAGCAATCTTTTCCTCTCCGCTTTGCTCATCCTCATCTGTCCTTATATTGTCCTCCAAGCATTGCAATATTTCACTCCAATTCACTGAACATATGCCTGAATTGTGATTACATTTTCATATAAAGTTCTACTGTTAATCTCCATGTGACCAGAAGCTACGCATCCTGATTCAGAATAAAGGAGAGAATTCTGTCCCAGTATTATTTCCAGCAATATTTATTTATTTTTGAACAAATTAATGCACTTAATCACAGCTTTGGCACGACAATGAAATAATTCATGCATTATTGAAACGGGAATGGTGTCCCATTAATCAGGTAGAAACTACAGTATGCTAATGGGGACATATCATATTATAATATATGTCCTTTTAATTTGGCTGCATGAAGCCAGAAAAAGTGCACTAACATGCTTTAACATGATTTAAAAGTTGATCATTTGCATTTGTGGAAATTCAAGTCAGCAGCACTTGTCCTTTTCTAAGGTGACTGAAGAAGTAATGGCATGATGCTTGAAGATCTCTCTTAAAGAAAATGTGAGATAAACTTCCAATGGCCATGATCAAATTTACATAGTTACATGATTTCCCATGACATGATATCTGATCAATAAATATGCATAGATAATAATTCACATGAGGTAAACTGCATCACCAACAAAGCTTTCAGTACCATATAAGAAGTGTCAAGACAGAAGAACATGATACGGCGCCATACCTGATGAGAGTGAACGTGGTCAGAGAGAGAATGCGGTCGGGGTTTATGTCCCCAGTTCCATTACAGGCCATAGAGATAGAGCCAACACATTACATTTGTAGTTTTCTCATGGTGATTAGCTTCAGATAACACGAATGAGGTGAATACACAAAGAGAGCAGAAATGGGTAATAACAAATTGGAAATCAAGGCAGAGACTAAATGTTATAAAGCCCAAACCAATTTCATTTATCTATTTTAGCAGTTTGAACACCAGCCTCTCTAGTAGTTTCTCCCTAGAGCTGCATAAGGCCAACACATTTGTATTCTTTGTATTTGTCATTACTCCCTAGCAATCCCATACTCCACAATACAGTGCGTTAAAAGGCTGCTTTCCCTCATGATTAAAAAATAAATAATTAAATTAATAGCTATCCTCAGAAGAAACTTTGTCTGGCATCCAACATTTTGACAGATGCCGGGTAACACTTAAGGGAACAGCTGTTGAGATGTCTGCAGTCAGAGCGAACTCTGTTTACGGTCACGGCGGAGTATTTAGAATGATGAGGAGCATATGAAGCCAGTGCTTAGCGAATTATCCGCTGTCAGTTATGCAGCGTGTGGTTTCATCCAAGTTCTCCTTCTCAACAGTTTTTTTTTGCAAGACTGATGGAAGAAGTGAGCTTTTCAAACCATTCCCTGGTTACTTCATGCTCAAGAGCAACAGTCGTTTAACCTTCCATTGCAACGAACATCTATTTAACACATCATGCAAGGCACCATGCCTCTAGCTGTAGGAGATAGCTACAGAGTAGGTCTCTGTTCACATTTCTGAAGCTAAAGTGTCGATTCAAATGTCATGTGAAATGCATCTGCTCGCTTAACAAGAGCAATTCTGACGTGGAAGTGAAGAGAGGATTTGCTCACCATATAAATTTTTCCTTTAGTCCTACCACCAGCTGCGCCACTGTTACGTCTCTCGACCCCCCCTCCCCTTCCTCCCTCGATTTCCTCCCAGCGCACCTCCCCCGCCCCCCACCCGCATCCCCTGCCAATTGTGCACCAGTGTTCAATCACAAAAGCAAAATCTCTCTCCATGGACCGAACCCGCATGCCATACACTGGAGGCAATCTGCTCCTTTGCTTTCCGCTTTTTTTCCCTCGCCAGATGCAGGCATGAATAAAAACTGAGGTGAATGTTACAGCTGAAAGTCCTTCCGGGTTCTTCATCTCCATGAGCAGGAGGCAGCTGCTGTTCCAAAGGTGATCATTTATGTACTTCTAATCCAATGCACATCAGGAGAAGAAAGAAAGAAAACAGTGACACTCGGACACCTGGGATAATTGTTTTTCAACACTACGTCGTAGCATAAACATGAGCGATTCTGTATATTTGATGTCCGTAAATGAATATTTACAGCTCTATGAGTGAAATAAGATTGACTTTGTAAAACTTTAGAGAGAGCATATTACTTATTACTCCTGTAATGCATACGTATCATCAGAAAAAGTATCCTTGATCAAGTTACAGCAAAATATAAAAATAAACTTTAAATAATAGAGTAGCAGCCAACAAGTCACAGGATAAGGACTTTAATTGTGCGCAGTAAGTGCTATCAGCAGTTATCTTGCATGTTGTAGATTTTTTAGCATAATTAGTGTAAATACAACTATAGTGACCAAGTACTGTACATGGCGGAGCAGTGCACATGCTGTGAAATGTTACAGCAATGCAAAAGCTAACTGCTGCCCACAAATCACTCTGAGTTTATCAGCACTTATCAGAACTGGAAGAAAATGTTTCTCACTAATCCTCCATAGAAATATGAATATATTTCCTTGTCTATTTGAATTGACTCCAAGCATGAAGTACTTATGGTTACAATATTTATAGTTATTCAATTGTATTGGATGACCTTCAATTAAGTAGATGACCGATCAATTTAGATGACCCATTAAATCCAATCTTAGCTGCTGCTGAGCAGTCATAATGATCCATACCTCCACACCAAACTTATCAGGAGGCATTTATGCTATATAACATGACAGTACAAACTGCCATAACTGAAAAGATGACGCAAATTTTAAATGTCCACACATAGATGCATTCATGCTTCCGCACACACACATGCACAAGCGCAAACAGGCACTCACAAAAGGAAAATAATATAAATTACCTGAGAATGACCGCATGAGCATCAAACATGCTGACAATGGTAAGCAGTGTTAACGGAATGTAGAGGAAAGGAAGTGTTTAACCAAGAAGTTTGTTTTTTTTTTCCCCCAGCAACTCAATAATGAGGGTAATTTCTTTTTATGCAAATGCAAAGCTGTGTTGTGCTGATTCCAGCTGGGGAAGAACCAGGCTGACATTTGTGAAGCCACAGATGCAGAGGAGCATGACAGAGAGCAAAGCCAGGGAGGTACATCTGGACCTGAAATTATGAGACTACATTTTGACTGCGCCACTCGTGAAAGGTCAGGTGCTCAATTTTCACCTCTCCCCTAATTCATGTATTCACTCCCCAGGCCATATCCATTTGCCACTTTGTTTACTAATAGCAGTTGCGAGGTTTTCCATTGTTAAATTGGCTTGTTTGGTGTACCTCTTTAGTAGTTTGAGCAGTGGCCCCTAAAATGGTCTTTGCCCAGCTCTGTGCAGGTATATAAACTTTGTTTATTGCTAATGGTCTGAAGGTTGCACTGATGACGATGAGGCATAATGAGTTATGTCACAAATGGAGAATATCACTTTATGTCAGGCTTTTCTGGTAAACTTTCCTACATTAATTGTACAACATTTGAATGACTCAAAAAGGTTCATTGTAGCCCCCGGACGAAGTCGGGCGGCCACTGTGGATTCATGCACGTCATCTACGCCGCCGCCACGGCCGTGTCCGCGTCCATAGACACTTCCTTGTGGATGCTGTACAGGCTGTAATTTTTGACCGAATACTTTGATATTTGGTATGGACATGTGTTATACTACACTTATGACACCTATCGATTTTGGTTATCATGGCAGCAGTATAGGCCGAATAATGCGCAAGAAAAGGGAGAAGCAGGCTTTCAGGGGCTACACCCATGCAGTCACAGCCAACCGGACTGGCGAGTTATGTAATTGAAAGACAAACTCTTTGCAAAGGCATAGGAGCTTATTTCTAAAATAATTTAATAGAGTTACATGTCAATAACATACTGACTAATGTGGAGAAGATTTGTCAAGTCTGCTTTCTGGCGTTTGTGTTAATTTCATGCTTTAAAGGTAACATGCAAAGGTTTCAGATGCTGTTACTAATTTTTTTTTGTTATAATGGTTCATATGTATACACACATACTAATAAAACTTTTGGGGAAAAGAATTCCATTTTTGAAATACAGCCCTTTATAAAATGAAATGCAGCAGGTGTTCTTTTCTGAAACTGGGTTGGTACTTCGGTGGGTGTCACCTATTAAAAAACGTCATTGGAGTTATAGTGTGTATCAGTAACAATGGCAGCATCTGTGAATTCCATTTGAGTTGTCGGTGAACATGGTAAAAGTTATGGTAAAAATTAACAACTGAATTGAAACAACCAGGAAATAAACACGGCAATGGCAGCACAAGTTGTTTATAACAAATAATGAATAGCAATAAACTGAAAAGGAGCCATCTGTGATTGGACCAATGCACCATACTTCTTTTCAGACAGCTTACAAAGAGGTTTCCCTTTGGTAAGCAAGCCCAGTTTTAATTAATCGATGTGCTGGCTGCTCAGCTTCAGCATGCGTAGCACAGAAACCATTGGTGATGATTTTTCATGCCAATAGTTTTTTCTTTGTGTTGGTGAAATTTAATTTGCCATGAGCCTGTTTCCATTCTCTGCAAACGTGTCTATAAGTTTTCTAATTTTAGCATGAGTAAAATTAATTTTCCTTTTCTTTGGGTTGGCGCTATAGAAGGCAAGCTAACTTTTAAGCTAGCTAATTCGAACGAGGAAGTCAGAGTGCGCTCTGAATATTGAATACTGCCTTGGAAAGATCTTTGTTTGCATGCATTTACATGGATGAGTATTATGAGATCAGCCACAGCTACTAATATGTTCAGTCAGGCTTGGTACACTAGGGGTAAATTAAAATCACAAAGTCGATCGTGGCTAAGACCAGCCTAATAGTTAAAAACCTACTCCTTTATGGCCAGCTGGTGCCCTCTGCCCCTACATCATGTCAGCTGAGTCAACAACACTCAAGATAGCAAACGTCAATAACTTTACACTTCTCTTTAGCCAAAAACTATAGCTTCAAAGTAGGATTAGGCAATGCGGTAGCTAGCTGTTATAATATTGAGATTACCCAGCAGTATGGGAGCAGTTCTGTTCTGCTATCATGTCATCTGTTATATCCATGGTCAGGAGATTCGGCTGTTCACCTTCTCGCATACATTTTCACTGAATAGTGGTCGACTTTATTTTGATATCATGAATGGCTTCCAATGCACAGGTTATTGCAGACCCTGCTGTCAACATTTTGCGCTTATTTGCGAAAAACCCATGCTCCCAAAGTAATCGCAAATTACAGATTTGTGTGCCAGCAGCGTTGGAAATCCTGTGGGCCTTTTCTCAGGGATCCAGCTACAAAAGTACACAAGTGATCCAGTCCCCCAAACTAGGGCTTAAAAACTTATCAAAGAAAAAAGAATAAATCTCACACTATGCCTCATATGTCACTAGGCTCATTCCCAAGAAGGCAACAGATAAAAGCATTAATACGTGAAAAAAGTCTGTGTGTGTGTGTGTGGGGGGGGCCCTTGATTTTATGTTTGTTTTCATCAAAACCAACATTCCTTACCATTAATGAAATGGGTAAATGTTTGGAGAACCTTTGCATGTGATCTTTAAGTCTTTGGTAAAGTTTATAATAAAACTACCAAAATAATAAAAAAAATTTTGCTACAATTCAAAGCAATAAGCAGTTACTCAGCTATTAATCACAAGTCCTAACATAACTATGAACTGACCATAAAACATGAAAAAAACGTCACTGACTGAGCAACTGCTTTTCTATAATTTGCATGGGACCAAAAGCAAACGATTTCCCTTTTTCTGACCACAGCGCTCGGTCATCCTCATTGCCGCACCGTCCACTATTAATTGTGAAGACAACAAACCAAGCACACACTCTCATCTAACAGACAATGTGAAGCTGCTTCATATTTTCACACAGCAGTCCATAAGCTGATCTTGCACAGCTTGCGAAAGCAGTCTGCTGGCACCCAACTGACTCAAGAGGGTTGCTGATGAGCTATAACACATGGTCTGCAGTAGCGCCTGTCATAGTCGGTGTTAGTGCGGCCTAGATTCCACAGTAAACCACAGGAGCCATCCATACGCTCGAGTCTCAATGCTTTAAGTGGATGAACCACTGAGCAGCCCCAGTAATCACACTGTGACTCACAACACACTGCCACTGTTTACAATCAGCAATCACTGACCCTCACCTTGCAACAAACACATCTCGACCAAGCTCGTTTTCATTCAGTGATTTAGCCGTGAAACGTGGGCCAGTCTTCAACACAACTGCACATTAAAAAATACTTCTTCTAGAACTTTATTTATTGCATTTCTGTTACTTACAAAAACCATTTACTTAATGGATGAGTGTCATTAGCTACCCAGCTGCAAAATAAAGAGGAAAATGGGGTGTGCTGCGGGTTCATTAAAATAATACTCTGAAGAAATCATTACGGATGAGAACTTAAAGATGCGATAGACAGAAACTTGCCATTGAATAAATGAAGCTTTACCCTGAACTCTGTGTCCAGATGACTGTTTCTAAAGCCTGGGGGAAAATAAACCAAGTTGGATGGATGATATATAACATCACTAGTTTAAAATACGCATTTGCATCTCAAATGTACACAATCACACACGACTGCATCTGTATAAAATCAAACAAGCAAAGAAAAAAAATGCAATGCCTACTAGGCAGTCTAAAGATGCGTGTTTTTGTTTTTATCCAGTCACTTCTCAACTTTTCATCTTTCAAAGGCTGGATTCATAAATTATCAGCTATAACATGCTGGTATTTTAGGCCTTCGGCCCTATGTGTGTATTAAATCTATCTGAAGTTAATTTACAGGGGTACAACAGTACTTCACACAAAGAGTACGGAGATCTGGAATTTTGAAATGCATATCAATCTTGGCTTCAGCTTTGAGCTCAAGGATATGTATTTTTCTATTTTTTTTATTCTCTTAGATCTGTGAAAATAATGATCACCATAACAAACCCGCTTCAAAATTGATTTCCACTTCTGAGGGTGATTTTGGTCTGCTCTATCTAGTGTACGGGCATTGTGCATGTCCTTGGCTACAGTTCTACAATGCGTCAAGGTTTGCACTTGAATCTGTAGGTATGCATAAGGTCTCAGTAAACATTCATTGACAAAGGGAACATGATGTGCACATACCGTATATTCTTTTTTTCACCGCAGGGACAATCATTTGAAGCTTAAAAAAATTTACCTCTGGACAGAAGCATGTGCATTTGTAAGCATTTTGCGTGTGTGTGTGTGTGTGTGTGTGTGTGTGTGTGTACGTGCTTGTGCGCATGTGTGTGCGTTTCCCGTGAGTGATCAATTAATTGTTGAAAACGACTCAGCAATTATGGATCAAAGCCAGTGCAGAGGCAAGGTTCTTTAGCTTTGAAGAAGTTTAATAAGACACCTACAAGCCTAACAGCTTTGCCGCTTATCAATTAATTTGGGATTTAATGAGTTGCTAAGATTATCATCACCCATCTCTCGTTCCCTGGGGAGTGAGCTTATTTTGATATTGAAGGACAAGCTAATGGGAAAGGTCTTGCCCATAGCTTCACAAGCGGGAAACACTGTTTTCTCTGTCTGCAATTATCATATCAAAATTTTATTCTAAATGTTAGTCAACAGGTCTCATGCCATGCTGCTGCTGTTACTGCTTTCAATACTGATAAAACTAAAACAACAAAGAAGATAAGTATAGGCCAAAATAAATCAATGTACCACTCCCGAACAACAATAAAACAAAGGTGTCACAGAGGGTTCATAAAATTGTAGGTGTTGTGCTGCTGTGTATTTTTACAGGTGAAACATGAGAAATCTGATAAGGGAACATTCAGAGCCCACAGGTGAATGCTGGAGTGGCAATGGAATGTTAACTAGTAGCAGTAAAGAGTGAAACAGCAGCTGGAAATCCTACAAACAATAGCGAGGAATGAAAGTGTCTATGAGAAATCACACAGATGATTTCTCTCTGAATCTAACTTCTTAAGCAGTAACATGCAATGCTTGCCATTCCATTATTATTATTATTATCATTATTATACCATATGATCAAGTTTGCCGGCCAGTCAACATTAAATGATTGGCAATGGCCTAAGCAAGCACATATCTAACAGGAAACAATTAAGCAACACAATGTAGTGACAGTGAAGATAAACAATGGCCTATTGTTCTCACCTTCTCCCATCGCAGTACATCTCAAAGCTGGGTCATTTACAGTGAATTTGAAATAAAAAGATGACTGTGCTGTTTGACGGATGTGTAACCTGGCCAGTTCCATGGATCTTACCACTTTCTAAGAGCCACTCCTGGTCAGGCCAAGAGCTTTCAAATTCCTGTACTGAGAACACGCTGACCTTGTACTCCGCTAAAGCCATGGGCTGTAGATAATTGGTGGGTACATCTGAAGTGTGAAAAGAAGTGATATTGCACCTACCATGGGTTTCCTCGCCAGATTTTAGATGCTTGCTCCCACAGAGAGTTTGTTTTCTGTTGATTGCAAAGTCTGAAGCAAACAAATAGTCAAGGAAATACGCACATCCCTTATGCGGGTGCTGAGTTCAGTGAAAGACAATGAAAAAGAAAATGAAACTTGCACAGTCAAAAGCTCCAATATTTAATTGAAGAGAACTTTTCGAGCCAATGCTCTTCGTCAGGTCACCTTTTACAAAGTGTTTTCTGCGCACCTAAATAGGTCCCCACGGACAGTATCATCAATGGTGGGTGGACCTACAAGTGAAATGATTGAATTCACATTTCTAAATCTCTTAGCAAACATTCAAAAAACTCTATCAAAGTTTGAAATGGGTTCTTACACTTGTGGTATTGTTACTTTTGTAGTTCTTACTTGTATGAAGAATTCATCTTGCTTTTTTGTTCTCTCTGCCTTTTTGATAGAGTTTTTTGAATGTTTGCTTAGAGATTTAGAAATGTGAATGCAATCATTGATGACGCTGTCCGTGGGGACCTATATAGGTGCGCAAAAAAACACTTTGTAAAAGATGACCTGACGAAGAGCATTGGCTCGAAACGTTGTCTTCTATTAAATATTTGGAGCTTTTGAGTGTGCGAGTTTCATTTTCTTTTTCACTGAAGCAAACAAAACCTGAAGAAATTTCAATGTTTAGTGCTATGAGTTAAATTACATTACTTAATATCTCATCCACAAATTCCACAGCTGCTCTGTGCATTTAAAAATGTTAATAATGAATTGCTGCGACCAAACTTGAGAGATGGATGGTAGAACATAGCTGTTATTGTTCAACAGTTCCAATACATAAATGCATGAACAACTTGCTTTTTAACACATAAAACTGCTTGAAAATTCATGGCTGAGATATGAATGGATGTACTTTAACTTTTTTAACAAAATGTGGGGCCATCTTATGTATACATTAATCATATTTGGGAGTTCAATACGCTATTGTTCATGGCAGTTAAACTTGACCCAAACTACTTGTCCTTACTAGGGTTTTAAAGCCAATCAGAATTGGACCAATCAGAATTTAACATTCAAATTATAATTTACAGGTATTTAAGGTTTTTTGCTGTGACATCTTTGGTGCTGTGGGGGCCTGCCTTCCCAGGACCCCCATAATTTCAACTTATGCCTTTTCAAAAAAAAAAAAAAAAAAAGGCTTACACCTAAATAACTCACAATAGAAGCTAATTTCCTATGCTTTTCTTTTTTATTCATCTTTTGAGAGCACTTTTGGGAAGCACTGTATGTCATATTACGTATAAATCCAACACGTGTGTCTGGAATGTACAGAGAAAAAGGGGCTTTACATGCTATACTATTCACTCCCCTTCTCTCTCAGTAAAGGAAATTACATGAAAAACAAGCTCTCGCAATTTTCAAAAGTTAAAGTTCAAGTGGGCACAGCCTGAAGTTCTCTCCTTCAGTACTGATTTTATATCAACTCATTATGGTTATATTGTCATTTCACATATTGCAACCACCACAAAACTTTATACATCATCAATCAAACATGTTTTCTTTCTTCCCATAGTGCTCTGCATGGTCAATAAAGTAAATTCACGCATTTATCTTCCTACAAGATCATGTTGTGTACAAATTAAGTTACATAATTGATAAATTTCCATAGTCTCCGTATGACAGACTTAGCTTCGGAAAATAAATGCCCATGCCTATGTGTTACTTGGGACTGCAGGTTCATATCCACTACTGCAGGACTGTTATTAAGCATCCCCTGTCATCTCCCATCTGCCAAACATTCGCTGAGCACTTCCTAGGGAGGCAGGCAAGCTGTCCCCTAACTTTCAGCTTCCCAGAAATCCTCCTCAATGCCTCTGAGCTCTGCTCAACACTCCTGCACTGATAACACCAATATGGCACAAGACCTCAGTTTCGCACATTGCTTGTTTTGCGAACCTCTGTGCCAAGCACGGCCCACAAAGATCTACACAGCAGCTGTGGCCTCGCTGGCTTACCATGTACTGGCAGCCATTCCCAGTTCAGTCCGACTCCCAATTGGCACACATGCTCTGCCTCCTCCAAGTTCAATAGAATTTCAAAATAATAATAATCATCATAATTTAAACGGCAGAATAAAAACTAGAATCTCTTATCACATGTGCCATCGCACAAGCCCTCAACTCCAGAGGACAGCTGTCAATTTTGTCTTTACCGGAAGCCAGCTGGGTAAAAAATGAAATTTTAATAAATAATAAAAGTGTGGATCCGTCCACAATGGTGACCTGTTGGTAGAAAAAATGCCACCTTTCACTGAAGCCTTGAAAAGGGTAAATACAGAAGGTCAAATGTGGGGTCAATGTGCGGTGGGAAAAGCAGCTCATAATCTCACCCAGGGCGCGAGCCGCAGGCCCAAGTGGAGGACACTAGCCCTGGGTGTTCCTTAAAACTTTTTAATGAGCCTGTTAGACTGGACTGGTGGTGGCCTTTTGTTGGCACTTGGCAGTTGAATGCTTTGATGAGAAAGAATATTGATAAAGCTGTCAAAACTCCTGTACTCAAAATACATTTAACAATCCCTGCTTTAAGGAGCAGAGCTTATGACTAATGCCAGTGAAGCCATTTTGTCTCTTGTTTTTTTATCCCAGCCATCTTACTATTGCTATTTGTGAAGCTGGCTGTTGTTGTACTGTATATGAGAATAATTTGACTTGGAATCGACCCCTGCAAGTAATGTGCATTAGAAACAGGGAACCCAAATCATCCGTCTCGCTGAAATTTCCACCACTTGTTTGGGCATCCTGAATATGCAAGTGCAACAATTTCTCAGAAAAGACTTCACACAATTTTCAACATGAATAAATAGGAATAAATGTTGCATTCCATGTGTGTCCATATATGTTTCATATTTGATCATTATCTTCTACTGTCAACTGGTGATAACTACCATATCCAGAATATTGTCTTGCGAAAGCTTTAGAAATCATCACCGTACCTCCCAGTGTTCCAATAGCAACATATGTGACTGAAAAAGCAATTTAAAAATTCAGTTGATCTAAAATCATTAATGCATGTGCTTTAGCAATGTGTCATGCCAGACTACAGCATAATGAGATTATAACAGAGTTATTATTATTATATTAAACTGATATATTGCTGTTTGAGCGTATGTGCAGTAGAAGACAGCAATCACCTCAGCTCTGATACAATCACAATGAACCTCAAACTGGAACCTGTTATTACAACATCATTGCAAGGTGATTGATAGATCATTGACAATATTCATTATTTACTAATTAAATTTCAAAAGGCTGCATAGCTGCAGAGTGATATATATAAAATCGAATTGAAAAAAATATTTCACATCATGGTTCATAGCATGGATAATAATTGATCAGATCACAAGAATTTCCCAATTTATAATTTCTAATAATATAGAAGTCTTTATTTATCCTGAAACTAGCAAGAACATCAATTTTATGCAGTACAATTTTTTTTTTTTTTTTTTAGATTTGTTCAGTCCGCATACATACTGTATGTGCTCATTGCACGCATGCGGCTCTGGCAGAACGCCAAAATATGCAATTGTTTGGGTGGAATGGCAGTCTTTTTCTAAGACATTGCCATTGCCATAATGTTAAACAGAACTGTAACATTTACCAGAGAAATGCAAGCAAAGTAATTTGTTGAAGGTCGCAGTGACCAGCAGCCAGTAACTCCGCCTTAACATTGCTCTTTCATGCCAAAAAAAGCCCTCAGAAGCCACTCGCGCTGGACAGCCAGGAGTCATACTCCGGCCATTTAAAAACCCCAGCCAGTAGCTTTTGGAACAGCCCGAGCAATAGAACACCTGGTTGCCTCCGACCCTCCCTGGCAGAATGAGCACTGCTCTATAGTGAGTCAATATGGCAGCCTGCAGCTGGAAAATCAACAGAGAGTCTCAGCCTGCACCCAAATGCTGCTGATCATGCATTAATATTCCTTAATGCTGCCCGTAAATGACCGCACATTTTAAAGTGGATGACCAAACTGTTGAATTAGTGGAAAAAAAGTTTCTGGCCACAATCTTTTTAACAGGATAATGCAGATAACTTAATTCCATTTCCTCAGCTGGCCTGCATGTGCTTAACCCTGCGAAACTTTGTTGAAATAGCCTCGACTTATGGAAATAGAGGGTCCACAGAAATTGGTTTGAAATGGTTGTTGCAGTATCAAAGCAAAAGTTACTGTGATTCTGATACATAAGCAGTTATGCCACAGCTGCCTGGTCTAATGTGTTAACTGAAGTAAAATAGTTGTGCTTAATCCTTTCATGGCAGTGGTAATAAATCTGAGATGTTTAAATCAGCAAGAACGATATCACCTCTCTATTTGAAGTACAACATGAATTGTGTGCCACACCTAGTCCTCAAATTAATATAATTTATGTTACCTTAACGTTCATTTGATTCTTATGTGAATTTTAGCACAGGGCATAACATTTTGTGAAATTCTACTGAAATATTTCCCTGCATCATCAACATCGGATTCAATCCATGAGGTACTAGAGATGATTGAAAAATGAGGCAAAATGAAAGAGCGTATGATTAAAAATACATTCAATTATGTTCAAAAATAAATAATTATAATTAGAATGAGCTGAGCATACCCATTTGTTTACCAAACGTATCTGTATGAAACTTATGGAGTTTTACCATAATTCTTCCACACATAATATTTTAATTCAAATGGTGCAAAGAACCAAATTATGAATATGCTATGCTGAAAAGAAGCTAATATGACATCCATCAAATTTGTTGTCACATTAATGACTTTAATAACCATGTTTAAAATAAGACTGGATTATATAAATACGTTGTGCTATGGCCAAAGTCATTCACACATTAATAATTTGTGGCAACTTCATTTGACAGCCTATAGGAAGCTGTCATATGAAAATGCAAATGCCTATTATTAAAGATTGTATCTACAGTAGGCTACCTGAAGCAGCTGCACAGGCAACAGCTTATGAGGTAGAGTACTGCACTACATACTGAAATAATAGTGCTCTAGGGAGGTGAATGCCTTAACTTAAAGCACTTTTAGACATCCTGACCTCCCCAGGAAATCCTACACAAAGCTGAAGTCTAATCAGAGCTAAGATCAGTTTCTAATTTCAATCATGAATAAGTACTTTTGGTCATGAATGAAGGTACAGTGAATGACCATAAGTGATAAGCTAAATGTCAGCATGTTTGTGGAATTTTGAACAGGCCATAATTATTGACTTTCATTTTAAATATTCATCAATCTCACAAAAAAGGCCCATATGCAGCAGTGAATACATACAGACTATCGTACGCATTGTACCGTATTGAAAAATATGCTATATTAGAGAAGTGTAGTCTGCCCTCTATGGGCAGCAGCCATTTCTTTCCCTTTACAATGAAAACACAAACCTCCACTCTTTGGTTTTACAGTACCTGCGTGATGCTGGATTGCATTTAGAAGCAGAGCTTGCAAGACGGCGACCACACATCCACAAATTAGAGTGAGTCCACAAAGCAAGCAACCATCAATCTTAATGTTCTCAAACAGCCACAAATTATTTATGTTGTCGCAGTCAGTTAATTTCACATTCATCTTTCACTTGCTGCAAAGTCATACACGCTCTCCCTCCTCATTACCCCAATCAATACAGTAAGGTATTCCCTCACAAACTCATACAGAGTGAGAGAGAGTGAGTGAAAAGAGAGAGAGAGAGAGAGAAAGAGACGGGGGGGGGCAATTATATATTATAATATGCAGATAGAAATAAATAAAGATCATTATTAATAATCAAAAGACTCTTAGTTTTTAAATTTGCAGGTTTTAGGTGTCTATTTATTATTTATTACACTGCAATGCAGTTTATGTACATCACCATGTGTTTTGTAAAGCTTGCTTGGATGTCATTTTGAAATTAATTTGAACTGAACTGAGAGACACTGTGTTATGGAGACTGAAAACATGCATTTATATATGCGCTTGCTCTCTCACACACACACACACACACACACACACACACACACACACAGATTTATGAGGCTATGTAAGTTGTATTAAATGAGCTAATGTGACAGAAAGATTTACAACATCCAAATGTGCAGAGCACCCGATTTTATCATTCCTCTCTGTTCGCCAACTAAGGCTGTGGGGGGTGATGTTTGAAAACTCACTCGGCAAGAGAGATAGCAACAATATTAAAGAACTAAAACACCCCGCCAAGAATTAAATTGGACTGTGCCACATTTAGGCTCCATAATGTATTTTAGATGCTACTGAAGGCATGAGATCAGTCATGCGTAAGGCTCTACCCGCCGTGAGGAAAGGCAACGTGCTTTACATCAAACTGAGCTTGATTTCAAAATACTAAATAGTGGTTGGCGTCACGGCTCCTCGCTGGATCCTTTGACTCAGTTCCTTCAGAGGATTCGTTCACAGATTGTTTCAGCTGTTCCATCGCCCAGACTCCAGTTAGCCAGAACGAGTCATCCAGTGCACTAACATCAGAATGAGGACTACTAGTTCTGACTTCACGCTCCAGTTCCTAGCGATGAAAAATGACATAAGCAATCACCAAGATGATATTATGTTTATTTATGAAATTATGTCATTTTCCCCACAGTGATTGAATTTAGTAAAATAACAAGAGCAACGTGAGCCGTGGTTTCGGACCCCGGCTGCCATATTGAAAATTGCTGCACGCCTATTTTCAATGGGAACCTTCCTCTGCCCATCATCAGCGCACGCAGCACATCAGAATTTTTTCAGACCAGCCATTCTCCTTGAAATTGATGGAAACCAAAAGTCTATATACTGATGCCCAGATGCCCGGACACCCTACCAGGATCTTGATATAATGCCCCCGACCAACTCTTTAAGGATTGGGGGCACTGTAAAGCATTTTTGTGACAGTCTCTCTGTGAAAAGCGCTATACAAATAAAATTGAATTGAATTGGAAAATCATGCTACACTAAGAACAGAAGAATTTTCCCCTTTTTTTTATTTAGTTTTTTATTAATCAATTTATTACCTCTGCCAAGGAGGTTGTGTTTTTGCCAGCGTTGGTTTGCCTGTCTGCCTGTTTGTGTACAAGATATCCATTCATCACTTCTTGAGTTATCTCTGAAATTTTGTGGGTGGGTTGCTATTGCATCAGGGATGCACCCTATTGATTTTGACCGCAATCTTTCAAAGAAGTGGCGTGGCTGAGCTATGTGCTCTACTGAGTGCCCTTCTATCTTATTGAATGTTATTATAAAATTGCATTAAGGTTACATTAAGCATAAAAAAAAAAAAAAAAAAAAATCATGGCCTTGATGGCTCGCATGTCCTTCAAATCCAACCAGCAACCATGTCTTAATTGTGTTTTAAAGGTGCAGCAAAACTGGAAGATATGGCCTTCTGAAGCAAGCAGTTACATTGAGTTGTGACCAGACATAATTTGTGACTACAAATGAAACTATCCAATAGCCAGTTTGCTGACATAATGCACATGATACAGAGTTAAGCTTACCTGTGGAACAAAGTATAGACGAATGCTTGGCAAAACTGCATGTGTATGCATTTTCTTTATTTATTTGTTTATTATTTTTATAGCTACACAGGCAAGTTTGTCATTGGAAGATAAAGACGTTATGGGGAGGGAGAGACAGAGCTGCAGTGTTCGTGCTTCGTTCGTTACCCAAGGAACGAAATCGTGGCCAGTTCCTTCTGAGAATCATTCAGCGAACTGGAACTGCTGCACACCAATTCCTTCATGGATTTGTTCACTGTAAAGTTACTGTATTGTCACACTGACAAGAGCATTAAATGAAAGATCACCAAATCTGGCCCGTGAATCAAAATCTAGTCAAGGTTTCCATTTCGCCTGGTGTATTTTTGTTCAGCATCATGCAAATTTTCTGGTCTTTTGCTGTCCCCATCCAATTTTTTTGAAACGTGTCCCTGGCATCAACTTAAAAATGAGCGGATATTTTTCAAGAACCAATAAAATTTCCCAACATCTGATATGTTGTCTTTGTTCAATTTTCAGTCAAGTATAGAGTTAAAATGATTTGCATATCATTGCATTCTGTTTTTATTTCATTTTTACACAGCTTGCCAACTTTTTTTTTGAAATTGGGGCTATAAATCCTTTCTGCACAGAAGCAGTAACCTAGACGCAAGCCTCTAAATGATACCTTAATTTTAATGGATCAGTTAATTCAATAAGGGCCCAACTCCATGAAAAAAAAAAAAAAAAAAAAAGACTTTTCACAGGAGAACATTTTCATTACTTGCTGAAATTCTTTCGGAAAGTATGTTAGTCAGTTCGGTTAGTATGTGTGTTACTTGCTGTAATTATTTTAGCAAGTATGTTGGTCAGTTCAGTCTGTATGTTTCCTTCTTTGTTTGTTTGTCACTTGCCACGTTAGTCGGTTCATTTAATATGTTTGTTTTTTTGTTTTTTGTTACTTGCCGAAATCTATGATTTTTTATTTATTTACTTGCCAAAATCCACGATTTCAGCTAGTATGTTGGTCGGTTGTGTTAGTCGTCTGTTTGTAGGTTTGTTTATTTGTCTGTCTGTCTGTTTGGTAGTAATATGCTTTTTTACCCTTTCCATATCATTTATGTTCATGAAACTTCACTATATGATAGAAAAGGTTTGTCGCCAGAAGTCGATACCTTTTTTTCCCCCTAGGTCCAAGGTCACTAAAAACATTAAAAGCACATTTTAGTTCATAACTTTGCCACTATTACTGCAAGAGGCTTCAAACCAACTCCATTCTGTTCATTCTGTTTCAGAGATCTGTGCACGATTTCGGCAAGTCATCATTCTATGAATGACTTTTCATTTCTCTGTTTGTTTGTTAATCTGTTAGTCACACCATTAACTGCCCTTTACATAAGTGGGAGGAATTTCGGCAAGTCATTGTTCTATGAATGATCTTTTATTTTTTTCCTTGATATGTGGCCAGGATCATACTATCATATTTTTGACATGAGTAGTACCCAACCAGTGGGAACAAATGACAAAATATGGTGGTAAGCGCAGTTACTACATAAAGACACTGGAGTACGGCTCTTTTTGAATAGTCCACATGGACAAAACACATTTTGTCTTGTTTCTCCAGAATCATTTATTTGAAAGTGTATCAAAAAATGAACAGTCTAAAATACCTATTTTGTATGGTGGCCGACAGGGGCAAACACGTTGCAACGGCCCAAAACATTTCCAACTGGAGAAATGCGCAGCAAAAACAGAAACGATGCAAAGTTAAAAACACGCAAAGCACAAAGGCAAATGCAAGAGAACAACGCTGCATGTCCACGTAAACACAAACGTGCTGCAACAGCCCAAGACACCTCCAATCGGAGAAAGGTGCTGCAAAAACAGAAACGATGCAAAGTAAAAAACACGCAAACCACAAAAGCAAATGTAAGAGAAAAATGCTGCATATCAACACAACGGAAGTGCTCCCAGCTGCTATGGGGAGCGCCAACTAGAACAGCTTTTACTTTTGACCTGAGCGAGACTAGCTAGCTAAGTTGGCAAAAAGGCTTTCTAGCTAACCAGCTAATGTTAGTTTGCTTGCTTAGCTCGCTAGTTTGTTAGCCTAGCTAGCTAATATTAATATTTGGTGCATGGAAATCAATAGAAAATAAGTGAATAGAAATTATCAATTATTTTGCCATCTCACTTTGCTAGAGTTGAACTGCAAGCATTTATATTATACCAAATATAACTATTAGCTAGGTAGGCTAGCGAACTAGCTAATTAAGCAAGCAAACTAATGTTAGCAAGCTAGAAAGCTTTTTTGCCGACTTAGCTAGTCATATTTGATGCACGTAAATGCTAACTAGCTAACTAAAGGGCAAAATTATAACTATTCACTGCTATCCATTGATTTCTATGCATCACATTTAAGGCTGTAATCAGGAGCAAACCCTTTGCGCATGCTCACAAGGTGGCAATCTTGAGCGAACCCTTTGCGCATGCTCACAAGGTTGTAAGCCTGAGCAAACCCTTTGCTGTGGTGTAAAAACCATAAAACAAAATACTCCAGCCGGTCTCACTCAGGTCAAAGATAGAAGCAGGTCTAGTTGGCGCTCCCCATAGCGGCTGAGAGAACTTCTGTTGCGTTGATGTTGATGTGCAGCATTTTTCTCTTGCATTTGCTTTTGTGGTTTGAGTGTTTTGTCTTTGCATCGTTGCTGTTTTTGCAGCGTGTTTCTCAGATTGGAGATGTTTTGGGCTGTTGCAGCGCATTTGTATTGACGTGGATATGCAGCCTTTTTCTCTTACATTTATTTTTGTGGTTCCTGTGTTTTTACATCCTGTGACGTTACATTGTTTCTGTTTTTGCAGCGTTTTTCCCCAGTTGGCGATGTTTTGGGCCGTTGTTGCTGAGGTCTGGTGTTAACAACTTTTACTTTCGTAGAAAAACTTTTTTTTCCAGATACTTCCATTTTAACGTTAACATGTAATGCATACCAGGCAAAGTTTGTATTTCTTAGTATTAAAAGTGATTAAATGCACTCACATTGAGCCTACCAATCAACAAACATTACACTCATCATAAGCATACTCATCCTCAAAATCTGACTCATTGTCCCCACCTTTATTATCCATGGCTATTAATGTATCAAGGGAAGCCTGTGCCTCTGGTGAAAGACATCTGTCACATTTCTGGACATCTCCAACTTTGGCAGCCTTGACACCCAACTGCTAAGTGTAGACTGGCTACTGTGGATAAGTAATAGACCTTACTTTAGGCTTTACAAGGCAAAACCTGGTTGTGACTTGTAACAACATAGCTTCAGAGACCTCAATGTCATTTCTGAAGTCTGCTGAAAACTGAACACTTGATGACTACAGTTAGTCCTGGCTAGTATTCAGTCATTTTCCTTTATTGACACGTTTTCCAATTATCGTAATTGGCAACTGAAGACACGGTTTCTCTCCATATGCGATCTAACAGGGATAACCACATTTTTCATAGGAGTTGGGACCTTCTTGCACGCAGTCAAAAACCATGTGGTGCAAGGTGCATATAGAATGCAAAACCTGAATTTTGAAAATGTGTGGAGTTGGGACCTTATTGAATGAACCAATCCAGCTGTATCGAGAATACAAAACTGTTTATTGAAAATTCATGTGACATGGGAGCTCTTCAGTCTGAAACAGTGGTATAGACAATGCATAAATCGTATCTTCATATTAGACCAGAAGTGCTGCCAGTTTGGGATATCTGGCTGCAGAAGCTACCAGAAAATATTTCATAATATAAACTGATCATGAAAAACTTGTATAACCTCAAAGCAAAAACATAAAGCTACACAGTAAATACTAAATTAAATGTAAATATAGTAGTGAAACACTGCTTCGGGAATAACAAAATATACACAACAAATTTTTGTGTTGTCAGTCAGAGTGTCACCAATCCAAGCAGGGACAACAATTAGTCTAGAAGAAAGATGAGATCCAGGCACTCAAACTTCTCGAAGTAATGCAAATAAAAAGCCTTTATTATCACATGGCTGAACACTTAAAAACTGCCGATATGTTTCGACCTTAATAGGTGGTCTTCATGAGCGCTTTGTGGTTGTCTTGTTTATAGAGACAGCATTTACTTTCAAATAGTATATCGCCTCCTTTAGAACCTCATTATTAAGAGGTTGAAATCTAAGGCCTTTTGCACTTTTTGAAGAAGTTGAGAAGTTGACCCCCCCGGGAATTGAATGAAACTACACACATAGGTAGGTATGGTAGTCTCACGGAAAAAGCCAAATTCTTAGGTCCGCATGTCACTTAGTCTGCTGGTGGCGCCACCTGGAAGTCACTAAAGTGGCTCAGTTTTGCTTTTGACACCACATTTTACAGCAATTATTATGACTTCAGGGTACACAGTACCAGGTGTGTTATACTTTTATCATGACCTGTGACACTTCAAGTCTGGATAGACATCAGCACCACATCAGCGCCAAGCTGGGTAACTGTTATTGAGCCGGAATTATTTGAGAGATCACAGTAAAAATTGAAAATGGGAATGGGAATAAAATAATATCCCAGACATATACCAATCAAGAATGTTTTATTATGCGTTTACTCACAACAAAACTATCATTTTCAGTTAATAGCACCTTGGTATCTTGCTGAGATGGCCGGAAAGATGGTCAAAATTGATTTTCGGTGCATGTTTGCAGTAGAGGCTGACACGGGAGTGTTTTTTCAAACCAGACCCGTCCTGCTCCCGCAAAAAAATTCCCGTCCCGTCCTGGTCCCGTAACAAAGTCAAAAAAATAATCCCGTCCTGTCCCAATCCCGAGTAAATCACTCCCGATCCTGTCCCGTTACCGTTTTTTCTATTTTAGAAAAAACAGTCGTCGTCACAGTCATGTAAACAATTGTGATGACAGACGGATCCTGTCTGCCCCATGCGCATTGCAGGCTGAATGACAGCACGACAGAGTCGAACTTCATAATATCACAACATGTACTCAGGTCTACTTTGCAAAGTAAATCAGAATTTGGAACAAGCGACATAACGTAGGCTACTGTAATAGGCTAGGACAACCTTCAGCCCCCTTGTGATTACTCATGAAAGAAATACAAAACTACTAAATAATTAAGGCTGAAGTACAAGTATTAATAAAATAGTATACACAAATGTGTCAACATTTCAAGTGTGTCTCAAGTAGAATTAATTCATTTATTAGGCCCTGGGTCATCTTGATTATTGCAGTCTACATTCAATGCAGTTTACAGTGTCATGGCCAACTAACAGGAAAATGAAAGCACTGAAGGTGCTGATGCCTCGGTGCTTACAGCAGTGACAAGTTTGTCCCTTAATGAAGCTATAAAATTCTGTGTGGACATGTCAGTGTGCCCTAGCAGTGCATCTATGCTTGACATAAGCTATTTTTCCATCCACTTGTCAATCGAATTACCTGAAGTTCGCCAAAAATATTCATGCGAATAAAGACGGTGAAAATGCATTTCCACCTAACAGCATTAAAGCGAATAAAAACTTGTGCGTAACGACGTTACTTGCTGCTATGCGATCAATTCGGTGTATCGAATAGATTTCTGACATTTTAAGCTGTTTCCATTCATTTTCGCACTGAATCGCAGGACCTTCGAGTGAACAGAAGTAGTGTGGTAGGCAACAAAATTAACTAGTTAGCAATGATGGATCGCGTCTCCCAACAAATGATGATAATTGCACAAGTTGTAATAGTGCTTATGTGCCAGCTATTAGCAACATGCAAACCATTATCAGAAGGCAACGACGGCATCGAAACCCCGTCACGATGCAGTCGCAGATTTATTCGGCAAATAACGTTTCCCTCAGCAGTAATCGCATAAACCTTTTACCGATCAAGAAGAAAATCCAATGAGATCAACCGTATAAACTTAATGTCGATATGTTGAAAATCAAGTCAAATTTCACCGTTTCCAAAAAGTATTTTTTATTTGATATGACTTAATTCGCATAAGAACGTGTGGATGGAAACATGGCTATTCTCAAGTATTTACCCACCAGTGGCCGATTGACATAACGAGTTGATAAGCAGCTTCGTGGGACCGCTTAGCGAGACTACGGTTGTTAAGCTTAGTGAAGCCAGCAATAACTGAAAGCATTGTTCATTTGCGCACTGTTGCTGTGTGGGGGGGAGAAATCATTTGTGATGTTTTCTAAAGTTCATACATTGGGTGGTAGTTGACTGCATCAAAGAATGTACATTTTTCCATTAGAAAATGTTTATTTATCATTAAAAACATGCATTTTTGTTTGATTAAAGATAGAAAAAAGAAAGTAAAAAAGACCTGTTAATTTTGACTCCCGCTCCCGTTCACTCCCGTTAACATTTTTCCTGTCACGTCCCAATCACTTGCCTAATAGGTAAATTGACTCCCAAATCACGTAAATCCCGCGGGAATCCCGTGTCCCGTGGGACTCCCGAGAAAATGTCAGCCTCGAGTTTGCGATATATTTTCTCAGTAACCCAGATATGTCCCATGGTGATAAATGCCATTTATTGTGCTTTTGGAACTCTATTTTCAGGAACATCAAGCATTTCTTTGGTAGTATCTACACTTTCAAGCTAGACGGAGCCAACGTTGGAGGAAAACTCAAAACGGACCATTTCATAGCAGATTGTGCCTAAGTTTAGGCGGCATTATTTTGTTTACCCAGCAAGATAGAGATCTGAAATTCTCTGGGAACATAGTCCCTTTGGGGTACATTACTGCATTAGTAAAATCTCAATGGTAGTATTTTCAGTGTAGATGATATTAAAAACCAAGGGCTCTAAATTCGTCGACCAGGCGCGGCGAATGGGGGGAGCGCCGCGCCAACGGCGTATTTTGCAATTTCGTGCCCGGCGCAAGTACTCCTCTGTCCCGCCTCTGTCCCTCCTGCCAGCACAAGTGGCAAAGAGGGAGGAGTGAAGGCGTGAGTGGGTTTAACACAGCCGAGTCAAATCTTCACCAATCAAATGAGCTCCTCTCCTCACCTTTAAAGTGTTGGAATAAAGAAGCCTCTGTTCTATATCTGCATGATGCGTTAATGTTGCATTTTACTTTGCTGCTTCAGGCATGTTTTCGGCACCGCTTACGTCTATATTAAGCATTACAAATATGAGTTAGCTGGCAAGCTAAGGCATTCGCGAATTATTACCATTAGCGAACTTGAATGGAATTTCAAAACGAAACTACGTCAGATCATTCAAACTTATGAAGTTGGAATGAAATACGGCGGTTGCTCATTTATTTCTTCTGCCTGCATCATTGGGAAGAGAAATGATGGATAGCGTGTTCCTATTATTACACCCTGGTGCTGCTTAAAATTTTGGGATTAACATGCATGGACAACAATGCAAGATACGTGACAAATTTATTTTCAATATGTGATCTTTACTCAGTACGAGATCACAGCAATCAGGCTGTATTCCTTTCCCCCACTAAAAACGATAAAACCTAAGTGACAATAATAATAGTATTAAGCCGCTTGCACACTGGACGCGAAACAAATTTTTCGACAGATTACATTCAAAGTCAATGCAAGCGTATTCGCGTCTTTGCATTGACTTTGAATGTAATCCGTCGTGTGAAAAATTTGTTTCTCGTCGAGCGTGCAAGCGGCTTTACTGAGCATAGAACGATGCTCAGTAAAGCCATGAGCTCTCTGCGCACTGTCGGCGGAGCCTTTGTCCACGAAATTGTCACTGCGTCACAAATATGTGACACCTCCCCCTACTACGCCGCCACACCCATCTCGGCGCACGTCCGTCTACCAAATTGCCAAAGTGACTGAGCACGGTGTTGCACCGCACAAAATTATCACTGCCCAGGCTGCACCGGATGAAATTACCACTGCATGGGCTGCGCCACCCTGCGCTGCACCAAGAAATTAGAGCCCCAAAATTTGGAAAAATTCGCCTCCAGGGGGCACTGCAGGCTGGATGCAAGTACTGGCCATCCCCAACAATGTACCAAAGACATTTTTTTGGAACTGTGATACACAGTCACAGCTAGTTTTCTCAGAAAGTGAAGAGCTTGGTTTGGTACTATGCTTGGTAAATAGCGTTCTGTGAACTGGTGGTTACAAACGCACAATTCAAGGGCTATTACCAAGTACGGGTATAGCACAGTCAGAAATGTACAGCACGTTATAAAACATGACCAGTCCAAAATTTTTAAATGCCAAAAAAGAACTAACGTAAAAGGCGTACCACCATAAGTACGTATGCAGACATGCATCTACAGTATACGTACACTTACATAAAATAACAGTCCATAATTTGAACTCTAAAAAAGAATCTTTGTCACACAAACGTGTACATGAGGACAGAATGCATAGTAAAAAGTTAAAACTGTTTTATATTTTTCATGTTATCCAAAGCGAAATGATGTCAACACAGCATGTGACTAGCTCTATCCGTCAGTCTGTTTTTGGAATTCGATTGTGGGTTGGCGGCACCTGGTGGTGTGCACCAGAGGTGCTCCTTGGCCTTGGCCTGAGCAGCCATCCATGGCCTTCTTCGTTCGATCTGGGTCGATGTTACCCACGCAGCTGGTCGAGCCCGAGGCAAGCCCTACTACACTGCATCCTGGGTCTCTACAGGGCTGCTTACAGGCCGTTGATAGTGAGTTTGTCTGTCTCTGATTTAAATAGTGGGATGCAGCCTATATGGCGCAATAGTTGCGTCAACACCCATGGCTTGGAACGCACTGAAATCGGAAGTCTCTAAAAGAAACCCCGCCCGCCCAACCAGCAGGCATCCTGTAGGCTAGACATCATGGGCAGATTTTAGGAATGAAGGCATGCAAGTTACCATGACAAATGAACTGCCCTTTTCTTGGCAGGGTGCTGCTTGCTTGCTAGGACTTCTGTGCCCTTTATCAGGACAACCACTTGCTAGACGCGACTGCTGTGCCCTTTTTCATACCCAAGCCCCATACCCGATGGAAATCTTAGAATTAACACTGAAGCCTGCTCTCCTATTCGAATAGTAAAGTAAAAATGCAGAGAATTGATTTTCTGAAAACGCACCAACACTACAAAACTGTACACTGTACTGACTACTGGCAAAAGTCTTGCATGTTGACACAATGCTACTATCACTACCAACATTCTTTTCCAATTTACAACCAACCCAGCTTTATACCTAAGAGATTACAAATTTTATGTATAACTGTTCATGTACTTTATAAATGTCAAAAGACAAAACTTTGGTATATGTCTGGGAATATGGAATATTAGGTCGGTAGAACATTAGCTCTTTAGAGCACCACCTCTGGTCAGATAGCTGTCCATCCAGAATAGTACCAAGCTAAACTCTTCGTTTTCAGAGAAAACTAGCTGTGTGCATCACAATTCCAAAACGATTTATTTGGTACATTGCTGGGAATAGCCAGTATTTGCATCCAGCCTACGGCGCCCCGGAGGCGAAATTTTCCAACTTTTCATGATGAATATCGTCTACACTGAAAATACTACCATTGAGATTTTACTAATGCTGTAATATACCCCAAAGGGACTGTGTATCCAGAAAATTTCATATCTCTATCTTGGTGGGTAAACAAAATAATACCACCTAAACAAAGGCACAATCTGCTATGAAATGGTCCATTTTGAGTTTTCCTCCTACTTTGGCTCCGCTCTAGCGTGAAAGTGTAGATACTACCAAAGAAATGCTTGGTATTCCCAAAAATAGACTTGCAAAAGCACAATAACCACCATTTACCCTCACAATACAAATTTGGGTTACAGAGAAAATATACTGCAAAAATGCGCCAAAAATGAATTTCGACCATCTTTCTGGCCGTCCATTGCACAAACACAGCAAGATACCAAGGTAATATTCACTGAAAATGATAGTCTTGTTGTGAGTAAACATATGATCATTCAAGTTTGGTATATGTCGGGGATATTATTTTATTCCCATTTTCAATTTTTATTGTGATTTCTCAAATAATTCTGACTCGATAACGTAGTTACCCAGCTTGGCGCTGATGTGCTGCACTGGACCTGAAGTGTCACAGGTCATGATAAAAGTATAACATATTTGGTACTGTGTACCCTTAAGTCATAATAGTTGATGTAAAATGTGGTGTCAACAGCAAAACTGAGCCATTTAAGTGACTTCCAGGTGGCGCTATCGACAGGCAAAGTGAGATACGGACCTAAAAATTTGGCTTTTTTTGTGAGACACCCTTATCTACTTTTGTGCCAAGCTTCATTTAATGCCAGGGGGTCAACTGCGCACCTAATGTCAATCTCTCATGGAATGGCTCTTAATTATGTTTCTTTGATACCTTTGTTTTTATTTGAGTATTTTTCAATATTACCTCCGCCAAGGAGGTTATGTTTTTGCCGGCATTGGTTTGCCTGTCTGTTTGTGTACAAGATAACTCAAAAAGTAATGAACGGATATCTTTGAAATTTTGTGGTTTAGTTGCTATTACATCAGGGATGGACCCAATTGATTTTGACTGCGATCGGTCAAACAATATGGCCACCACGGAAACCATCTCAAAATCTTATGTTGCAGATACCTTAAATTTCTTATGAGCTGTGTTCACTCAGCAAGATATCGACTGTGCTGCCTTGGCGGAGGTTTGCACTCATAGGGCTCTAAATTCGTAGACCAGGCGCAGGAGTGACGCAGGCGCGGCGAATGGGGGGAGTGCCGCGCCAACAGGGTGTGTCCATGTGTAGGCTATGTTGCAATTTCGTGCCCGGCGTAGCCTGGCGCAAGTACTCCTCTGTCCCGCCTCTGTCCCTCCTGCTGGCGCAAGTGGCAAAGAGGGAGGAGAGAAGGCGTGAGTGGGTTTAACACAGCCGAGTCAAATCTTCACCAATCAAATGAGCTCCTCTCCTCACCTTTAAAGTGTTGAAATAAAGAAGCCTCTGTCCTATATCTGCATGATGGGTTAATGTTGCATTTTACTTTGCTGCTTCAGGCGTGTTTTCTGCACCGCTTACGTCTATATTAAGCATTACGAATATGAGTTAGGTGGCTAGCTAGGGCATTCTCGAATTATTACCATTAGCGAACTTGAATGGAATTTCAAAAAGAACGTCAGCTCATTCAAACTTATGAAGTTGG
Source organism: Gymnothorax javanicus (assembly GCA_029692085.1). Lineage (NCBI taxonomy): Eukaryota > Metazoa > Chordata > Actinopteri > Anguilliformes > Muraenidae > Gymnothorax > Gymnothorax javanicus. The sequence goes on along the minus strand of CM056202.1, from coordinate 43,619,693 downwards.
AATGAAATACGACGGTTGCTCATTTATTTCTTCTGCCTGCATCACTGGGAAGAGAAACGATGGATAGCGTGTTCCTATTATTACACCCTGTTGCTGCTTAAAATTTTGGGATTAACATGCATGGACAACAATGCAAGATACGTTACACATTTATTTTCAATATGTGATCTTTACTCAGTAAGAGATCATAGCAATCAGGCTGTATTCCTTTCCTCCACTAAAAACGATAAAACCTAAGTGACAATAATAGTAGTATTAAGCCGCTTGCACACTGGACGCGAAACAAATTTTTCACACGACAGATTGCATTGCTGCATTAAACGCAGTGTCTACGTGTCCGAAAGTCGGACAGGGTTTTAATATATCTCCAAGTCCGACAGTCGGATGGTTTCAATATACCGGTAACTCCGTGTCCGACAGTTGATTATTGTTTTTAATTTCTTCAAATCTATTGAATCTTTTAGATATTAAACGTGAATGTTTTGATAAGAGGGCTCAGTTTTCAGTTCAGTTGATGCCTCACCTTCATATGTTAATCTTATGGGAGCAATGGAGGCATAAAAATGTTATGAGTCTGTAGAATGGAAAAGTAAAGAAAAATATGAAGTCAAATTGGCAAAAGGCATAAAGCATAATTCTAAGAGGTTCTTTGCTTACTTGCGCTGCAAAAAGAAATCTAATGCAATTGTATCTAATTTAAGAAAATCTAATGGGGAGTTGACATCCAGTCCTAAAGAGGCTGCAGAGGTGCTTGTAAATTCATTTGCTTCAGTGTTTACTTTAAAATCAGGTCTTACAGAAGATTGCCAGCTGGATAATATAATAACAGAGCAAATTGATCCATTGATAATTTATGATATGGATGTTAAAAGGGAATTATTGGCACTGAATATCTCTAAAGCAGCAGGGCCTGATGGAGTGCATCCTAGAATAATTAGTATCCTGGCTGAAAACGATGATTTTGTCAATGCAATTGTAAATTTATTTAGATCAATAACTAGTACTGGAAGATTACCTCAGGCATGGAAAAGAGCTATTATTGTTACCCTGCACAAGAAAGGGTCATTTAGCAATGCCGGTAATTACCAGCCTATATCCTTAACTTGTATATTGTGTAAAGTTTTTGAGAGGCTTCTAAGCAAGCATTTATATAATCATGTTAAGGATTTTATAAGCCAGTACCAACATGGGTTTATGGAAGGAAGGCCCTGTCTGTCAAATTTGCTGGAATCTCTACAAATGCTTATTGACATTCTAGAAAGTGGAGATCCAGTTGATTTGATTTATTTGGATTTTCAAAAGGCATTTGACAAAGTTGCCCATGAAAGGTTATTATTGAAACTACAGGCCTACGGAATATCGGGACGGGTCTATGAGGTTCTAAGAAGTTTTTTGACAGACAGGACTATGGCGGTACGGGTTGGAGATCATGTCTCATCATGGGTGCCAGTAACTTCAGGAGTCCCACAGGGATCCGTACTGGGCCCTTTATTATTTCTTATCTTTATCAATGATATGCCTGATGTTACAAATTTCAGTACCATGCTTTTTGCTGATGATTCCAAAATTATTCGAAATGCTAACTGCCCTGAAGTTATTCAATCAGATATTCGTAGTCTTTCTCAGTGGGCTAACACATGGCAAATGTGTTTTAATATAACTAAATGTAGTGTAGTCCATATTGGAAAGGGAAATCAAATGAATAATTATGTTATGGGCTCCACTCAGTTAAGATGTCCACAGAGTGAAAGGGACTTTGGGCTTATTCTCTCTGTTGGAAATTCATTGTGAGATGATTGCATGCATGAGGGAATCGGAAAGGCAAAAAGAAATACAGCCTGGATTATAAGGAATGTGGTGCCGCGTAACCCCGAGGTTCTTATTCCTCTTTATAAGGCATTCATTAGACCCCACTTGGAATTCTGTGTACAAGTGTGGTCCCCAGTTGCTAGGCATGGTAATTGGGGCATTATAATGGAAATTGAAAAATGCCAAAGGGATTTTACAAGAATAATAAGGGGAATGGGCTTACTAGATTATAGGGAAAGACTTGACAAGCTAGGCTTAACAACATTATTAGAACGCAGGATGCGTGGTGATCTCATTGAAACCTATAAAATCTTAAATGGCCATGTAAACTATGGAAGCAATATGTTTGATACAAATGAGCATTATAACACACATAATCTGTGTTATTCAACATTATGTAATACAAGGCTGGGTTCAGATTTTTTTAGTAAACAGGTCATCAAATATTGGAATAATTTACCTTATCATGTTAAGTTTTCACCTAGCATAAATTCCTTCAAAGCAGGTCTGGACTTTCTCAAAAAGCAAAATCCAGATTCTTCTCATGGCTTTTGGCACCTATCGCAAGAAATTTTTAATCGCATTGCAGACAAAAAAGAACATGTAAAATTTCTTAGACTTAACCCAGAGGTTGTTATGCGTCAGCATGTCTATGTGTAGTTTAAAATTTTTAAAAATTCTTTTTTAACATTTTTTTTTTTTTTACTTGATGGAATATTTTATGTATTGTAAAAATGTAATTGATATTTGTGATGTCCAGGGTGGCATAATAAAGTTATCTCTTCAAGATGAGTACCGAGAATTTCAATCAATGTTTCTGTTTAAGCTCTGCTCAATAAAGTGAGTCGACATTGGCGCGGGACAATGTAAAATGCCTGTCGAACATTAAATGCAAAATACTCCGTGTCTGACAGCCAAAAAAGAAAGAAAGAAAGAGGACGATTAGAACCGATAGATAACGAAATAAAGAATAAAAAGATACATTTTAACAACAAACAGAACATCCAATGAACACTGCGATTTATTTATTTGCCGGCCATCTTTTTTGGATGTTCTGTTTGTTGGTGATATATTTTTATTCTTTATTTCGTTATAAATCTGTTCTCATTGCAATACTTTTACTTTTTGCTGTCTGCCGGACATGGAGTGTTTTACATTTCACGTCGGACAGTCTTGATCGTGCATGCGATATTTAATTCACAATGTCAATGGTCATGGAATTGATTCGCTCACTGACTACAAGCACTATTTTATCTCTGGTGTGGAAATAAAGCGTGAATCTGTTCGATCCATCTGAGTAATTTTCAAAAGAGAGACCGAATAAAGACTGTTTTCTATCTTCAACAGAAGAAAACAGACGAATAAAAAGACCAAGAAAAGTCGATAGCTATCAATTTGCATTTTGAGAAAGTCGAACACAAACATGGCTCAAGTTTGTACGACTAATAATTCCTGGAAGTCTCGAAAAATTTGAACTTTTATGACTTTCCAACACAGAGTATTTTAGGATCTCTGTCCGACAGTTGCTAAATTCGTCATAAATGCACAAAGTCCTACGCCAATGTCGACTCACTTTATTGAGCAGAGCTTAAACAGAAACATTGATTGAAATTCTCAGTACTCATCTTGAAGAACTGAGCCCTCTTATCAAAACATTCACGTTTAATAGCTAAAACATTCAGTAGATTTGAAGAAATTAAAAACAATAATCGACTGTCAGACACGGAGTTATATTAAAACCATCCGACTATCGGACACGGAGATTTATTAAAACCCGTCCGACTTTTGGGCACATAGACACTGCGTACATCGCATACATCGAAAGTCAATGCAAAGACATATTCGCGTCTTTGCATTGACTTTGACTGTAATCAGTCGTGCGAAAAATTTGTTTCGCGTCCAGTGTGCAAGCGGCTTTAGTGAGCATAGAACGCAAGCATTATATAAATATAGGCAGTTTGTGGTTTTGTTGGCTGAGAAAGATGTGAAGTCGTTAGTTTGCATCACAGATTCAGCTGCGTTGATTAAGCCAGGTCGAGTTTCCATTCCGCGTGCCAACCGCCTTTGATCTGACATCAGGACAATCGATATAGATACTATAATTTATGTCCTGATTCAGATAGTTACATTAAATAGTGCTTGCTGTAATTATTTATTGCATTGAAATGTACCTGACATTCTGGAAACCTGCCTGTAAGGTTTCGGTGGTGACGTGTGCACTGTGTGCTGGTCAGCCAAATTACCACTGCACAGAAAGTAAACCAGGTCGGAGCTGGTGAGCTTTCTGCGCAACTTCAGCGGAGACTTTTTCTACAAAATTGTCACTGCGTCTTGATGAATATGTGACACCTCCCCCTACTACGCCGCCACACCTTTCTCGGTGCACGTTCGACTACCAAATTGCCAAAGTGGCTGCGCACGGTGTGGCACCGCACGAAATTACCACTGCGCGGGCTGCACCGGATGAAATTACCACTGCGTGGGCTGCGCCACACTACGCAATGCTGCACCACCCTGCACTGCGCCAAGAAATTAGAGCCCATAGAGTGCCTCCAGGTCTATTTATTTCATTTAGTTGTCTTCGTGTTTTCATTTTCCCTCTGTCTTGCCCTCCCCACTCTGGTTTCTTGATTGTTTCCTATTTCCCTATTTGTAGCCATGCCTTCCTGTGCTCTGTTCCCCTCTAGCTCACCTGTTTTATGTTTCCTTGATTAGCCCCCTGCCTGCCTCCTCATGTGCCCTGTATTACCTTGTTATTTGCGTCAGTGGATTTTATTTTTCACATTATTCTAATAATAATATATTATTATTTCATATTGGGTTTTTTTGTTGCCTTTGTTATTTTCAGTTCCTGTGTTTAGTTTCTGTGGGCTCTAAATTCGTAGACCAGGCGCAGGCGCGGCGAATGGGGGGAGCGCCGCGCCAACGGGGAGTGTCCAGGCGTATGTTGCAATTTCGTGCCCCGCGTAGCCTGGCGCAAATACTCCTCTGTCCCGCCTCGGTCCCTCCTGCCGGCGCAAGTGGCAAAGAGGGAGGAGAGAAGGCATGTTTGGGTATAACACAGCCGAGTCAAATCTTCACCAATCAAATGTGCTCCTCTCCTCACCTTTAATGTGTTGGAATATAGAAGCCTTTGTCCTATATCTGCATGATGCATTAATTTTGCATTTTACTTTGCTGCTTCAGGCATGTTTTCTGCACCGCTTACGTCTAAATTAAGCATTTCGAATATGAGTTAGGTGGCTAGCTAGGGCATTCGCGAATTATTACCATTAGCGAACTTGAATGGAATTTCAAAACGAAGCTACATCAGATCATTCAAACTTATGAAGTTGGAATGAAATACGACGGTTGCTCATTTATTTCTTCTGCCTGCATCATTGGGAAGAGAAACGATGGATAGCGTGTTCCTATTATTATACCCTGTTGCTGCTTAAAATTTTGGGAATAACATGCATGGACAACAATGCAAGATACGTTTCACATTTATTTTCAATATGTGATCTTAACTCAGTACGAGATCATAGAAATCAGGCTGTATTCCTTTCCCCCACTAAAAACGATAAAACCTAAGTGACAATAATAGTATTAAGCCGCTTGCACACTGGACGCGAAACGAATTTTTTGCACGATAGATTACATTCAAAGTCAATGCAAAGACGCGAATACACGCGTGTATTCGCGTCTTTGCATTGACTTTGGCTGCGTTTCCCAGTTAAGAGCGTTCTTAAGGAGTTAAGAAGGCTCCAAAGAAGAGTTCAGCTAAGAGGGAGCCTTAAGATAAGAGTGTTTCCCAGATGCGTTCTTAGTGCCCTTCTTAACAAGTGTCTTTGTGCCCTTCTTAACTGCCTTCTTAACTGGAGCTCAATTGATCAATCGATGTTCCACATACTTACATGCACACAAATGAAGTTTTGATGTAGTAAGTGGCGTATAATGTTAAAAATGAACGTGCGTAATGCCACTGCGCACGCAGCAGAATGTCTGAAAACAAACGGACGCAAATAAAGACCAATAACACAGATAAGAACTTAGAAAAATAAGAATGAAAACATAAAATAAAATCATTACATTACATGTGTGAAATCATGCGGTTAAACCTTATTCAACTTGATTTGAGACATGCAGCTCAAGTTGCTTTATATATAGAGCATACAACAAGTGGTCAAGTAGAAGACCGGAAATATGAGGGAAAAATTAGGGAAATACGGTAAAATATTTCAACACATGGAACCATAGAGGAAAGATGTGTTTTCCCTCATTTTAAATGCTTAATGGGTAGTAGAGGTGCATGAAAGAAAGGGGGGGGTGATAAAATAAGGACGAACCGTACGCACTGCATTAATATCTCCTTGCTTAGTGTCACATTGATTTGCCTGACGCAGCTGTATCTGCAGTGTTTCTTCGCTAAGAAGGGTGTTAAGAGTGCTCCAGACCATTTTTTCAAATCCTTCTTAACAAAAGATCATCTTAGGCTAAGAAGGAATCTGGGAAACGTGTTTGCTTCTTACTGGAGCCTTAAGAAGGATCTAAAGAAGCTCTTATCGCTAAGATCTTCTTAAATGAATCTGGGAAACGTGGCCTTTGAATGTAATCAGTGGTGCGGAAAATTCGTTTCGCGTCCAGTGTGCAAGCGGCTTTACTGAGCATAGAACGCAAGCATATACGCACTGCCTGATGCCGAGGCAGTTTGTGGTTGGCTGAGAAAGATGTGAAGTCGTTAGTTTAGTTTGCATCACAGATTCAGCTGCGTTGATTAAGCCAGGTCGAGTTTCCATTACGTGTGCCAACCGCCTTTGATCTGACATCAGGACAATCGATATAGATACTATAATTTATGTCCTGATTCAGATAGTTACATTAAATAGCGGATGCTGTAATTATTTATTGCATTGAAATGTGCCTGACATTCTGAAAACCTGCCTGTGAGGTTTCGGTGACGTGTGCGCACTGTGCGCTGGTCAGGCAAATTACCACTGCACAGAAAGTAAACCAGGTTGGAGCTGGCGAGTTTTCCGCGCAACTTCAGCGTAGACTTTTGCTACGAAATTGTCACTGCGTCTTGATGAATATGTGACACCTCCCCCTACTACGCCGCCACACCCATATCGGCGCACGTCCGACTACCAAATTGCCAAAGTCGCTGCGCCACGGTGTTGCACCACATTTAAATTACCACTGCGCGGGCTGCACCGATTTAAATTACCACTGCGTGGGCTGCGCCACGCTACGCCACGCTGCGCCACCCTGCGCTGCGCCAAGAAATTAGAGCCCTATGTCTTTTTTGCATTCCCTCACCTTGCCAGCCCTCACCATTCTGTTTCTTAGTTCAGGTCATTGTTCTATTTGTAACCACACCCTCCTGTCACTCTTTCTTGTTCTCTTCACACCTGGTTTGAGTTTGTTTCAATGATTTGCATGCTTTATAAGTTCCCTGTTTTCTCCTTTTCTTTCAGTCTGTCTCTCTGTCCATTACTTATGAGCCTCTTTTCCTGTGTAGTCTTACTGTGTAGGATTTTCCTTAACCCCTGGTTTACAAGTTTTGGCTTGCCCTTGTGCCTTATTGCCTTTTTTTTTTTTTTTTTTGGTTAACGTCTCACCTTGACTGTAGGATTAAAATCCATTTTTGCCATTTGACCTTATTTTGCCATCACATTACTACATGCAGATATATGAATTTAGAAGAGAGAGTTTTTGCAAAATACCCTAATCTCTTTGCCAATCCCCATTTACCTTGTGATTTTATAGTCAGATTTCCTGCTGTTACTGAGTAACACTTCAGGAGCAATCATAAAGCCTGGAAAAGATGCAAATGACTAAGGCAAATAGTATGCTATATTAAGTATTTCATGGCAAAACTAATTCAATGCTAAATTTTTATGAAGTTTCTTTGTATTTGCAACACTTTTTGTCCCAAAATTGTGAAAATAAATGGAAATGTTAGAATTTCGAATTGATAGGTGTGTCCTGCTTAATTGAAATCATTTTTCTAGTCTCTGTGATGCTCAGTTTATGAGTTATAAAGACTTACATGGGGGTCATGCGCACACACAGGCAAGGATGGGCCAAATTTTATATCTGCATAAAGGGTATAACTAATTGACAGAACAATCAGTGCTTGTGGTTGGCCAGAATGTCTTTACATCTATCACCCAAGAAAAGGGTGTGTGGAAAACTAATGGCTATCAGCCCTCTTGGACCAAGACCATGATAATCCATGGAGTCATGAGTGTTACTCTGCACTGAAGAAGTTCAGGAGGCCATTAGCAAATGACTCAGTAATATTTGGTATGATTTCATTCAACTAAATGGTTAAATGTGAGAAGTTGCTGCAGTTTCAGCAGAAAGTTCCTGTTTTTACTTACAGATAGTTAAAACAAAGCAGCAAATCATTAAGTGGAGAGGAATTCGTTCCTCTCATTCACAGAAAGAATTCACTCAAAAAGGACAAACCATTAATAGACAACACATCACTCCCTGGATTTAAGCGGACCAAGTTGGTCAGATATCTGGAATTATTCAATTTTTCCAGCAAAATCTGTGGCTGTTTTATCTGTCTCATTACAATGTATGCACTTACATGTATTCAATAAAAACCTGAAATCAAATAACAGCAAAAGTTTCATGAGCATCTAGGGCTTGGGATACACAGTCAATCTAACGACTGTGTCCCCCATGAAGTCTGTTACACAATGTTAAGATTAAGTTAATATGCTAATTATGTGCAAAAATACAAACTGTCTAATCTGCACTGGGTATGAAGATCTGCTAAAAGTACAATTTTAATGCAATGCTTTAAAATGGCAAAATAGCAAAAATAGTTCACAGATGTACTAAGTAGAATAAGAGATCTGTGCCAATTTGCCTGTATGCAGTGTACAAAAGCAGTGGTCACATTTGCTCATTATACTACTCCGTTCCTCATTTTTATTGTAATCACAATTCAGGCAAAAAATGTGCTGCTCTTCTGCTTTTGCCCATGTCCTCAGGTTGGAGTATTCTTCAGATATTATGCACAGAATTATTATTGTGACTGTTATCCTGCATTTGTGAAGGTTAGACATGCTGATGTTGTCAAATGCTGAGCCACAGCCACAATGCAATGTCCTATTTTTTGTTCTCCTCAAAAAGTTTACTCTTCTAATACTTAATGGATTTCATAGATTGTTCGCAGAAAACTGTCCTACATACTGTACAGCACCTTTGTAAAAAAAAAAAAAAAAAAACAAGAAAACTGAACAAAACTGTGTTTTGGACATGAAGTTTATGAATGACACCAATGGTGTATTTACAAGCATTCAATCGTGCCAAATTTTATTGACTATTGAAAAACATTCAAAGGTAAAAAGGTATAAATACACACATGAATTGCCAGCCCTCAACAAACATTGAACCACCAGTATTTTTAGACCATATGAGTATTATGCCTTTTAAGCATAACTGTATTGATTAAGTAAATTCAGTCTCTGCATTTGACTAAAATTAAAACTTTAAGTGAATATACCTAGCTCTTGTAATAGCTTTATCTTGAATAGAGGGATATGATTGTATTTCTTTTCATTCATGTGGACATTGAAGCATCCAATCCATCACTATTCTCAGTAAAGGCCCAATAACATAGAAAACTGTTTCAAAGGCTCAAATAGCAACACATTTTCATCCTGGAATAAGGAAAAAAAAAAAGATTTTTGCTGCCTTTCAGAATATTGAGTTGTATTAATGATTTTTTTGCCCATTCTGCATCATGCAATAAAAAAACAATAAAACTTGTGGGCAGCAGGAGCATGTCGGCAGAATTCTTCAGAAATAGAGGAGTCAGGACAACTAGGCAAACATTCTTAGCATTTGGGATCACGGCAGCATATCTGCTGGCAGTGCAAGAAATTAGCATTAATTGGCTTGTCAAGAGACAAGGATAAATAATTTATATACCAGCACTAAGACCATGAGTGCCTTTTGTTCACAGGGAGCAGTTTAGTTTTGTGGAAATCCATAACAATGCAGGTTTGTGTAAATGCACTTAAGGAACTGAGGCCACTAAATGTGACTGGAGTTTGCAAAGGGAGCATTATGTAGATCTTTACAGAACTAAGCAGAATATTTTAAAATACTGCCAGAGTTTATTTTAGGCAAAAATGAGTTTTTTAATTATGGATTTGAAATGACAAATTTTTAGTTCTCCGTTACCATTCCTTTGAGTCATTATGTGCAAATGTGGAAAAAAAAGGGAAGTCTGGTTAATCCTTCCTTGTGCATATTTTACCTATCCTTCAGTCAAGTTTGCTCTTCTGTACCCTGTATTCGACAGTGCACCAATTTTAGATTAAGAGCCAGAGTCTGTAACTTTGGACCAGCTCATAGAAGGGGGTGATATATCACGTTCCAGTAGGCCACTGAAGTTTTTTGTGGGGGTAGATATTTTTTCCAAGCTGACAAAAATTACTTTTTTTATCCGAAGATCCCTTCGGGGTGGAAATTACAGCCCTTCTTAGGGTAGGGGTGAAAAGGGCCAAAATAGTGACATAGTTAAAATCTGGACATTGACCTTTGAATATTTTGGTGCGCCCTCAGTGACCCTCCTTGATCTTATGATATATGAATGTATGGGTAGAGTTCTTTCATTTAGCATTATAATTTTCAAGGATTACTGAGGGCGCCGCCTATAGGTGGCGCTTCAAATCGTGACTTTTTGCATTTTGGGCTACATTTGAGACCCTCCCAGGGCCTGCGCCCTCATTAAACCTTGCTTATTTATGTGTATTTGGATACATTGGGCCTGTTTCTTTCCAAATTTGCATAAATAGCTGTAGCTTAGTTGGGGCGCTTTTGCATAGGTGGCGCTTTTTATGGCAAGAACGCGATTTTATGCAATTTTCATTTGGCCTTATCTCAGTGCGCCCCCTATGGGTTTCAGTGAAACTTGTTTAATTGTGTTTCTCTATATCTCTGCTATTCATGATGAAAATATTAAGAAGGCTTTTTGCCTCTATGTGCTGAAACGTTCACACCAGATCACACTCCACTTTAATCAAGAAAGACAAAAGGTTAGTTCTCCAGTGCTCCAATAGGCGGCTCATATGGCAGGTGGCAGCACTGCTGCGACCACGTTTTGATGGCATGTTCAGAGAGTGAATAGAGCCGTGGAAATCCTGCTTTATCACGAACATCTTCTGATTTTAAGTCCTGCGAGCAGTACTTTGTTCCATCTTTACCTTGTGGGATATTGTGCTAACGAGTTTTGCTCCCAAGATATTAGATCATATATTTCTGATCACATTGTTGAATGGGCGTGGCCTGTGTATATGCATAATGGATGCAGCAATGCAGAATGTAAAGACAAGGTCCTCAACCCCCTCTGAAAAGTACTATGGTTACCGCTATGGTTTGAAGTAATGCAGAATACTTTGCTGCATGACTCATTTGATGAATGAATATGAATACCATAAGGACCCCCAAGGACCAAAAAGCTAGGTTTGCCTCTGCTTTGGTGCATACAGAGTTTACTAATACTTCATGTCCCTTCTTTTATTTTATTTCAGTTTTAACATTTTAAAAATTGTTGCTTTTTTGAATAAGTTCTCTTGCCTCAATGCTCCGAAAACACTCAAATAATTCTCCCCACTGGTTGGTGGGGACTAAAACAACAATGGGCATTTTTCGGTGGTGGTGCTTGATTGTGACATACGTCAAACTTCGGCATGTAAAGGGATAGAGAGATATAGACAAACATAATAAAACAAGTTTCACTGAAATCCATAGGGGGCGCACTGAGATATGGCCAAATGAAAATCGCCTAAAATCGCGTTCTTGCCAAAAAAAGCGCCACCTATGCAAAAGCGCCCTAACTAAGCCACCGCCATTTATGCAAATTTTGAAAGAACTAGTCCCAATGTATCCAAATACACATAGGTAAGCAAGGTTTAATGAGGGCACAGGCCCTGGGAGGGTCTCAAATGTAGTCCAAAATGCAGAAAGCCATGATTTGAAGCGCCACCTATAGGCGGCGCCCTCAGTAAGCCTTGAAAATTATTATACTAAATGGAAGAACTCTACACATACATTCATGTACCATAAGACCAAGGAGGTTTACAGAGGGCACACAAAGATATTAGAAGGACAAAGTCCAGATTTTGACCATGTCACTATTTTGGCCTTTTGACCCCTACCCTAAAAAGGGCTGTAATTTCCACCCCGAAGGGATCTTCTGATAAAAAACGTAATTTTTGTCAGTTTGGACTAGATATCTACGCCCACAAAAATCTTCAGTGGCCTACTGGAACATGATATATCACCCCCTGGTTCATAGTTACAGACTCTGGCTCTTAACCCCGGCACCAAGTAACAGAAATGATCGTGATTCAATTTTTTAAAATTAACAGAAAGCACAATTAATTTCTGTTTAATGTTCCAATTTTAGCCCACTGATGATTGCTATGAGAATCTTTATAACAGTCCAACTTTCACATGTCTGTCTTGCTCTATTTGTACAGAAAACTGAGTGTATGAGGCAGGGAAAGGAGCAAAAGTGTCATGGTGGGGATTGTGTCATGCGCACACAAGGGAAGCTCATATACTTTCAGATTTGGCAGCTCTACGGACTGCCACGTCTCACTTCTACACTTCTTTTCACAAAATTGTACATTATTGTTTTTCCATGGCATGTTACTTAATCCACTGAGCATGATAATGAAAAGCCTGGACCATATCTCAGATTGCAGTGGTAAACCATCACTAATGTCCAACATTCACACTGACTTTCAGCTGCAAATAATTTGCCAATGCAAATCATATTTATTGAATGCATAATGGCCTGAAAGCTGGACGGCCTGCATCTGTAGTGTTCCGAGTAATAGAGACAGCTGCAGGCCCTCATATGCCGGGTGGTCCGGCTTCAGCTACACGCATATCACAATCATCGAGAGGCTTGGACATGCACCAGGCAGTCCATCATCTCCTGCCACAGACCGCATCACCCGCCATCTTGGGCGATAAGGGGCCAGGACACCTCCCGCGCGCATGCATCAATCATGGTTACAGCCCTCCGATAACCAGAGATCATTTTGATAGTATAGCAGCGTGAGTCCAAGACAAGGTACAGCCGAGTGGTCACAATAGCCGTGATCTCCCTGAGCCGCATTGCTGGTTTTCGTTCCAGTCTCCCCGGACAAATGACTGCGCTAAAGTAGAACCGCCCAGTTGGACAGAGGCAAGGTTATCCCACAATGCTCAGCGGCTTTTTGGCCACTGCCAGATGATACGCAGGGTGCTTAAACAATCGTGGGAAGAAAGAAGGGACCAAAACGGCGTTTGAAATCCAATTTCTGTCCAGCAGGATTTTTCCAGTAGATTACCAGCCTCTGCCGGCAGCCCCTTGGCTGTGTCCAGAAAACAGCACAATGAGCTGGGAGATAAATGCTTACCCCCCCTTCCCCACCCCATCTACCCACCCAACATGCTCCTCCAAAGCTGAGAGCACATGCACAGTCAACTGCATCAGGGAACAGGGAGCACACTCCCATTCAAAAGCTAACACAATGACTTCTATTGTATGAAAAAAGGCTGATCCATCCATCGGCTCAAAACCTCACACGTCTCATTTATTTATTTATTTATTGTTTAACGACACTTTCAGCGCACTATTATATGGCTGCATCGCGTCATCCTTTGTACTCATTCTCAACACACATGTAGGAATCAAGTACACATACTATTCACTCATATTTTGTGGAAATTGAGCATATCCAGTTAGCCTGACATGCATGTCTTTTGGACTGTGGGAGGGAACCGGAGCACTCAGAGGAAACCCGCGTGAACGCGAGGAGAACATGCAAAACCCCGCAGAGAAAGGCCACAGGCCAGAATCAAACCCACAACCTTCTTGTTGTGAGGCGGCAGTGCTGCCCACTGCCCCACATTGCCACCCTCAAACGTCTTAATGTGCCTTTCTCTGAGTACATACGTATGCACACACACACGTACATCACACATGCACACACACACTCAGACCCATCACGAAGCATTTACAGTAAAATTACCGTAATGTCTTCAGCATTCTGCTCGACAATGAAAATGAGCCCAGTGGCTTCAATTCAGATGCCACTTTTATCTCGCTTGTTTTCCCTTTGCCTTTCTTTGCATATTTTGGCATAATGAAACTCCATCGCTCTTTAAAAGAGGATTACAATTATCCTGCACGCTGATGAAAATCACACATCATTGCAGGGGGAAACAATCCATATTAAGTCAATTAAAAGTTGTGTTGCTTTGTGCGCATATTGACACACTGTGTAATTTGCCTCTCAGCTCCCTGTGGGCAAAAGACTGACAATGATGACTGCAAAGCCGGATGGTTTCAGTACACTCCAGCAAGATAACACTGCTCTACACCAAATCACTGAGGCTGCATTCAACAGTGAGGCAATCTAAGAGCAAAGGCGCACTGCGCACGACTAGCAAAGACACAAGGGAGCAAACACTGTTATTTTCTCTGTTAATATCTAAAATCATGACTATTGATCAAAATGGGGGTCATTTAAATGCATGCAACACCGAGGAGAGACTTGTCAGGATCAGTATGTGTCAACAAGCGCCGCGGCTGACCGTGGAATTTTCTAATGAATTTGGAAACAAGGCGAGCAGCACCCTGAAGGGAGATACGTGGGGGAAGCGCCACACATGGACGATGCTCGCCTCATTTCATTTTGTCTCGTCCATCACGCTCTGCAAATTACAGCCCCATTTCTCTGAACAAAAGCATCTTCAATTTTGCATGTGCCCCTGCCAAACTGCTATTTTGGAAGATCGTATTCACAATTAAAATCCATCATAATACAAGCCACATGACATCAACCATGATTCTCTGAAAGCAGGGGGATTACAATCAAGCTGGCAAACTAGTAAAGGGTGTAGAAGCCAAAATTTCCATCTATTCCGAGAAACGGAGGAAGACATTAATATTTCCCTCTTTACAGTGCAAAATATATGCTTAGTCGCAATTAATAGGCAAATATTTCAAACTACAATTAGAATTTGGGATTAGAATCTTAGATTAGATATTAATAAATTGCCTCTCAGATGCAGCATCAATTCAAATCTTAATTCCTGCTCTTTATACTTACAAACCAGTTGCAAAACAGCATTGGCTAAGCAAGACTAATTAAATAAAGAAAATGAAAATCAGAAGAGACAAGAAGCATACATTAATGGTGATTTTAATAATAAATCCAAAGCAGGAAGATGGGTGTCAGAAGCAGGCTCTTTAAGATGTAAATGATTACCATGCACTGGCCTTTCCCCTGATAGATGTGCTACCATAACCTGTAGCTGCACTTCGTCCCTTATTATCATTCACTGTAGGTGCCAGGTCAAAGGGACAGCCATTTTGATGCCATGCCAAGAGCCCCACAGATGTTGACCATGCTAATGACTACAGGTGCTCCAAAATGGCTTCTCTAGGGGGTTGCTCCTGTCTGTGGAAGTGTAGCATGAGAACTCATCACAACACCCCTTCATACCATCTCATCATCTCAAACCCTAACGGTCAAATCGCCAGGGCTTTTCAATATGCTATATATTAGGGTTTTATTTTTGAATATGAAATGGGACCAGAGTGACGCATTTACTCTTCTGTATAAAAAAAAAAACAGCTCACACACACAACCTGTGGTTTATTCGACTAAAAATGTCTTACACAAAATAAAACCAGCAATGTATATAACAACAATCATATTAATACCTGCTATCATCCTCCTTGATCAGAGTGTGACCTTTGATACCATACGTCACATCACCCTCCTTAATAGATTATCCTCCATTGGCATCACCCACACTCCATTAGACTGGTTCAAATCTTACCTCTCAGGCCGCAGTCAGTTCATCAAACTCAAATTTTTCACATCCAACCCTTCCACTGTCACTACAGGTGTGCCCCAGGGCTCTGTCCTGGGGCCCCTCCTCTTCATCATTTACCTCCTTCCCCTTGGCAATATTTTCCATAAACACAAAATCCATTTCCACTGCTACACAGATGATACCAAGCTCTACCTCACCAGTCCAGTATCTGTACGGTGACCTTGAGTGCCAAGAAAGGCCTTTAAATTAAATTTATTATTTTATCATTATTATAAGTATTTACCTTTTAATTTCTATGTGCACGTAAGGAAGCATTCTGATATCCAAAAATACAGACAAAAAAAGCATAAAAAATGAAGGAAGCTTGAGGATATTATATCAAGCAGCTTTCATCAGGGCTGTGGGCGAAAACACTTGTGGACCAAGTGTTCCCCTCACCCTTGTAAATCTACCCTCAAGGAATGGACACATTCCCCAGAGTCTGATGCGATCGGGTTTATTGTAAGTCGCTCAAAGTGAAATACAAAACCCAGGCTGGTCTGCGCAAACCACATATCATTCATTCTTCATCAATCAGCCGACACAGACTGACCGCCACTTGTCCGAACCCTCATATTTATTAGCCTTTTGGCTTGTCCCTTTTGGTGGGATTAAACATGACTCTTTCCACCTTATCCAGTATTATTAATTCTGATTGGTGCATTGTCCCATAGCAACACTCCACCCTTAGTAACAAGTTTGCCATTACATCATAGTGTACCTTCTTTTTAGGCCTTTCAGGGACGCTCGAAGACCGTATCTGATCCTCCCAAACCTAGGGTTCCCTTAAAGGTCAGTGTGGATGCCCAAGTTGGCTGGATTCCCCGATATTTCCAGAATAAACTGGAGTGAGCCGGCTCATATAATGAAGCTGCTCATTGGTTGACTACCAATATGGTCATTCCGGAAGATTAGCTCATCTAGCCAGCCTTGGTCGGCCTGCTAGGGGCTTTCATATCTTGGTTTTTTGGCAGATTTATGAGTTTTTGTTTCTTCACAGCTCCACATTCTTACAGAAGTTTTAAGGGGCCGCAAGAACCTGGCTGAGTTCTCTCTCCTGAACTGTGATTATAGTAATACTCTGAATTTAGAACATTTTGGGATATTTTTCCCACCACAGGGCACAAACCACAACTTATCTGACGAGAATGTTTAGATATAACTGACTATATGAACGCACAACAACACTGATATTAGGGACAACAGGAACATTTTGTCTGATGCAAGGACCCAACAGGGGTGTAAACAATTTTATTTAGCAATATTTAATATCATGTAACATTGCTCAAAATTTAATTTGATATGACAGAAAATGTTCCTTCTTTTGAAAATAAAACTTGGAATATCCCAAAAAATAGTAAACCCTGAATCTACTAGTACACAATGGTTCACTTCAAAATGTTTTACATACATTCGATAATGTGTGTCATTTGGCATCATCACATATTAAAGGATGGCTGTGGAAAACACTGTTAACGACTGACTTAAGCTTGTCACAGCAACCAATCAGATGTATTTACAAATCTAGCCGCTAAAAAGTAAAGACTAAGTGAACAGGGGATTCAGAGGGCAGATTCAGCATACGAGGAAAAAACATTTTAACATTTTTCAGGTCTGTTGAGAAAGGCACATCTACTGAAAATGCTAGCCTCCAATGAGGCCTAGGGAGTAGCAGTTCATTTTCCACGGCAACTGAGTTGCCTTCAGATGGACACGCGGCAAACTACACAATCTCCAAAGTCTTTATTGGGAAAATCTGTCCCCCTATTTACACTCACCAAGCACATAAGAAATACCCCAATAATATGGGGAAGAGCCTTCCTTTGATCTCAGAACAGCCTCGGTTGTTTATAGCATGGATTTCACAAGATGTTGGAACCAATCCTTTGAGATTCTGGTCCGTGTTCATTCGATGGCATCACATAATTCCCACAGATTTGTCAGCCTCACATTCATGCTGCAATTCTCCCATTCCGCCGCATCCCAATGGTGCCCTACTGAATTCGGATCAGATGATTTACTCTGTCACATGGTGCATTATCATGCTGGAAGTAGCCATTAGAAGATTTGTGAATTGCAGCCATAACGGGATGCACATGGTCAGTATCAATATTCAAACAGGCTGTAGAGCAATTTTCCATCTTTCTCTTTTGAATTTATAGATTTTTTATTATTATTATTGCTTCTTCCGTGGTGAAGAGTGAGGGATTTAGTAGGCATTTGCCTCATTTTACACCCTAATGAAACATGGAGTTTTGGAATGAGGCAATATGGCTCCCTTAGCCTGATAAAAGGTTATTTACATATCAAAAATACTTCCAATTCAACTTCACTAGACTTTATTTTTAGGGCTGTCAACAGTTGTGACTCCTAGTGTTTACATAAACATGAGACTACCCCTCTGTTTTTATTTTTTATTAAGTAAACAATTTATTATGAGGAAAAAAATTGTCTGCCAATTTATTTCAATTGAAAACGTAGATTCTTCTTTCTCCATTTTTATCAAGGGTGCCTATAATTCTAAAAATCAGGACTGGGGCAAATACTTTTTCACAGCACAGTAAATAACAAATAAAATCAAATTTTTACTGCAATGCCAAGATTCTGAAATTCAAGATGAACTGAAACTTGAGGCATATGAAAGTGCAGAATTTGCACGCCAGTACTAAAAGTACTATTTCAGCTCAAATTCTTGGGCAACTTCCCACTGGGGTGAAGAACCTTAGCCGCGATAGGCCAACGGTAAGATGGATGAGCTCTTTGGAACGGTAATGTGCTGCATGCCATCCTCCTGGCTGTCTCACCCCACTACTAGAGAGTGAGAGATTCTCAGGGATGGGCACAGCAGATGCCCAGTCTCGAGTCATTAAGCACAACTTGGCACAACCATAACACTCAACATGGGTCCGTCGAGCATTTGATCATCACACAATGAGGGAAGAGGAGGGTCATGTTCATTTGACACTCTACAGACAAGGGGTCTGAGTAAAGGTTGGGACCCAACCTCTTGGGGCTCCCGAGTAAACAGCAGTAGGCCGAGATCTGTGCGTCATATCTGTAAGCGTATAAAAGGAACACAAAATTAACCCTGAACATAACCTTTAAAAAATATGTTCAACTTTGTCAAGTCTCACTTGTCTGTATTCAAATATCACGGCAAATTTCCTCACACCGATTTCCCAAAATTAGCGCACATTGTAGTTCTGTGCTTGTGTACATACAGTACACAGTCAATTAAACAAGCTGCAGTGTTCATTGCATTGTGGTGCTCTCCCAAAAAACAACAAATAAATAAATAAATAGTATGAAAAGAAACCAACATTAGAAAATATAATACCTGCTAGAGGCGGATTAGAAGGATACAGATCGATCACTGTTGGAAGCAGATAATGAGATACTTCATCATAAAGCTCTTAAAATGTATTTGCTCTGTGCTGAGATAATATGGTGCTGAAGATGATCTCATGCTGAGATTGATCTGTAAAGAAAAGAGTGTTCTCGGGTTTCCAATCTCCCATATTATTCGCTTTTGTTAAGTGGCATGTCTGTGACAAGCAAGCACTTAAGGGTTATATACTGTACACAAAGTGAGCTCTATGTTTGAGTACAATACATGCTGAGGGGTGACAAATTAATGGAGAAAATCAACATAAACAGTATTAGTAAGGTGCTGGGCCTCCACAAGACGCCAGGTCAGCTTAAGGCCCTTCGGCATAGCGTTTACAGCTGTGAAAGGTAACTGGAGGGATTTAGTACCTTTTTTCCAAAAGAGGTTCATTTGCTGTTCTGTAAAAAGTAACGGGAGGGACATGGTACCTTTCTTCCAGAAGAAAATCATTCGGTATTTTGCTGATGGTGACAGGCAGCACTGTCGGGTACATTGATTTAAAGTCTCCATTTGAGGTCATTCGGTTTGAGAGCTGGTGACTGTGAAGGGGGTGGCTTATGCTTAGGGTCATTTTCATACTCATAAAACCTTTCAGTGACACCTTAGGCCCAGTGGGGCTTGGACCATTGTCATTCTGAAAGAGACCACTCCCCATCATACAACCCCAATTCTGAAATAGTTGGGACAAAGTGTAAATTGTGAATAAAATCAAAACGCAATGACTTTCAAATCACACCAGCCCGTATTTTATTCACAATAGAACAGATATAACATAGCAAATGTTAAAATTGAGAAATTTTACTCACAAAATTTTATTCACAAAATGAGCTCATTTCAAATTTGATGGCTGCTATAGGTCTCAAAAAAAGTTGGGACAGGGACCTGTTTACCATGGTGTTGCATCCTCTCTTCTTTTTAATACAGAGTGGAGGCGTCTGGACATTGAGGAGACAAGTTTCTTGAGTTTAGCCATTGGAATTTGATCCCACTTTTGTTTAATACAGGCTCCCAGCTGCTGGAGAGTTTTGGGTCTCCTTTGACGGACTTTTTGTTTAATTATGCGCCAATTGTTTTCAATGGGTGAAAGATCAGGACTGCAGGCAGGCCAGTTCAGCACATGGACTCTTCTACTACGAAGCCATGCTGTTGTAATAGCTGCAGTATGTGGTTTTACATTGTTCTGCTGAAATACACAAGGCCTTCCTTGGAATAGATGTCTTCTGGAGGGGAGCATATGTTGCTCTAAAACCTTTATATACCTTTCAGCATTCATGGTGCTTTTTAAAACATGCAAGTGTCCCACACCATATGCACTAATGCATCCCCATACCATCAGAGATGCTGGCTTTTGAACTGAACGCTGATAACAGGAGGGGTGGTCTTTCTCCTCTTTAGCCCGGAGGACACAACGCCCATGATTTCCCACAAGAATGTCAAATTTGGACTCATCTGACCACAGGACACTTTGCCACTTTGCTACAGTCCATTTTAAATGAGCCTTGGCCCACAGAACACAGCGGCGCTTCTGGATAACGCTCAACAATGGTTTCCTTTTTGCATGATAGTGTTTTAGGTGGCATCTGTGGATGGCACGGCAGACTGTGTTTACAGACAGTGGTTTCTTTAAGTATTCCTGGGCCCATTTAATAATGTCAATGACAGAATCATGCTGGTGAGTGATGCAGTGGCGTCTGAGGGCCCGAAGATCATGGGTATCCAGTAAAGATCTTCAGCCTTGTCTCTTACGCACAGAAATTTTTCCAGTTTCTCTGAATTTTTTGATGATGTTATGCATTGTCAATGATGAGACCTTCAAAGCCTTTGCAATTTGACGTTGAGGAGCATTGTTTTTAAAGTATTCCACAATTTTTTTTAACGCAAGCCTTCACAGGTTGGAGAGCCTCTGGCCATCTTTACCTCTGAGAGACTCAGCCTCTCTAAGACATCCCTTTTATAGCCAATCATGTAACACCTGATGCCAGTTAATGTAATAACTTGCTAAATGTTCTTTAAGCGGATTCTCTTATATATTAATTGCTTTTTCAGCCCTTTTTTGCCTGTGTCCCAACTTTTTTGAGACCTGTTGAAGCCAGAAAATTTGAAATGAGCTCATTTTGTGATAAAAATGTAAAATGTCTCAGTTTCAACATTTGAAATATTATCTATGCTCTATTGTAAATAACATATTGGCTCATGTGATCTGAAAGTCATTGCATTTTGCTTTTATTCACAATTTACACTTCGTCCCAACTTTTTCGGAATTGGGGTTGTAGTAGGTACCCTTCTATCCTTCAGAGGGCGAATAGACCAAAGCCTTGCCATTCTACAAATGAGTAGAAGCATTCCAGCTTTTCCCAAAACAGGCCACTGCAGCTAAAGTTATGAGCATGGTGGCGCAGAAGGTCTCAGGAGTGCATTCATTCAATTCTTGCTAATATTCTGATCACTGATTTGTTGTTCAGACCATGAAAAGTGCCAAATCTTGTCATTTTGGGCTTGGCCTTATTTATTTATTTATTTATTTATTTTTTGATCAAGAGAATAGTCTTGATTTGTGGCTTTTAGGTTCCTTTGGAGTTATTGTTTTTGAATGTGATGATCAGTGTAGTGCCAAGTAAAGCCATTATGAGGCTGAAAAAAATAAGTTATTGACCCAAACCTTTGGCTTTGTAAAATTAAGCGTTTGGGGTAACATCAAAAGTAAAGATTTCCCTGGTAAGCAGAATTAAAAATTCTGTAATTTCTACTAGTGCATGTGAATTGCTTGAATGAGTCTGAAATTATTAAGTGCAAAGCAAAATCAAGGCACAAATGTCCCAAGCATTCTATAGCTCACTGTTTACGCTGTCAGCAATGCCATTCTCTGTATTAACCAAAAACACAGAGGGTACTTTTCAGTTACAGAATTTCTTCGATCCATCCACCGATGACTCTTGCCCAAGGCAGCGATACTCTTTGTTTAAAATGCATTTGCGCAGTGATGCGCACCAAAGTCCAGATGAAATCCTGACTGTTTCAGTGCTGACTGCGGCTGGCAGTCTAGCGCAGAAACGCACATTTGGCAACATTTTCGCTCGGGGAGAATCCATTGCAGGAGGCGGGGCTTACCCTGCCTCATTGCTCAACAGTGATTCTAATGGTCAATTGAGCACCTGCAATCTGCCTGGCCCAAGGGCACCACTTACGCAGACTTCTGCGGCAGTAACTACAAGCTCAGCTGGTGTTTTCAGGATGAAAAGCAGCAGCCGCATGCTGTGCTAGTGTGAGGACTCTAGAATGATGGAAGACAGTACTTGCCAGCGGGTATAATTAAAAGTTCTATTGACCAATCCAAAGCTTCAGCCCTTCCCATTGACTGTCCAATCACACTTTTGCAACACAGTTTGAGTCCATAAAACCTCAAACAACTTGATCGATTTCCAATTCAAATGACTGGAAATTGCATTGGCCCCCAAAACCATACTTTCCTGTCATTTCTTGTCATTTATATTCACCACGTAGCGAAGAGCCTTATTGCAGTGCTGTGAAAAAGTATTTGCCCCTTCCCGATTTCTTCTGTTTTCGCATCTTGGTCACTCTCAGACGTTTCAGATTAACCAACTAATTTTAATATTAGACAAAGATAATCTCAGTAAAATTAAAATGCAGTTTTTAATTGATGATTTCATTAATTGAAGGGAAAAAGCTATCTAATCCCACCTGGCCCTTCTTGAAAAAGAAAATAATTACAAGGCCTCACTAGACTCGATGAAGGTCAGTGTTCATGATTTTACAACATAATAAGAGACAGCATCCATGGGAGAGCTTTGAGGAAAAAAACACTGCTGACCAAAAATAACACAACAACTCATCTCACATTTGCAAAGAAAAAAGAAAGACATCATGATGACTCCCAAGACTTTTGGGATAATATTTCCAGGACCAATGAGTCAAAAGTGGAACTTATTGGATAAAACCACGAATTCTGCTTTCTATCGGTAAATCCTGCAGGAGTATGCCCAGCCATCAGTTTGTGACCTGCAGCGCAAGTGCAGTGGAGGCATGCAGCAGGACAATGATCCGAAGCACACAATCAAGTCCACTCCTGAATGGCTTACAAGAAACAAATTAAGGTTTTTGAGTGGCATAGTCAAAGTTCTGATTTGAATCCTACTTGAGATACTGGGGTATGTCCTTGAACAGGGGTGTGTTTCCCGAAATCACAGATGCTGATTTAGATAGTTGTACCCATTGACAATGAATGGACGAACTATGTAAGTTGCTAACTTTGTTAGCAACTACGCTTTTGGGAGACGCTCCCCAGGAAGTTCAAATTTAAAAACCTTCCAATGTGGCTGAATTAAAATAATTCTGAAGAAGAGTGGGCAAAAATCCCTCTACAGCGATGTAAAAACTCATTGCCACCTAACCCAAACATTTTATTGTCGTCCTTGCAAGAAAGGGTGGCACAACCAGTTATAAGCTTTCAGCGTGCAATTATTCTTTCGCATGGGTGACATATAGGCTGTGAATGACTCTTTACCTTTAATACATTGAATACATGTTTAAAAGCTGCATTTCATATTTACATGTTGCCTTTTGTCTTATATTAAAATTTGTTTCATGATTTGAAACCCTTCAATTTGACTGTGCAAAAATAGTGGGGAAATGGGCAAATACTGATTCACAAAACTGTGTATGCAGTTGATATTGTGACTTTAGTCATCTTCTTTCTGTTAATCTAAAGGACAAATTTTGCTGAAATTTAGAGAACCACTGCACCCACGTGCTTTCACAGGGACTTGGAAATTCATCCTTTGCAAAACCAGTTCTATCACTGTATCAATGAATACAGAACAATCAGAACAAAAATGAACTCGAGATGTGTATTTCCAGGAGAAATTATTGCTCAGCAGTATGGCTGTGGCTGACATGCACAATAGATCAGATAAAAATGCAGGACTCCTTGGAGGATTTAACTATTCCACTGGAACCACAGTTGAATAACATCAAGAATGTGAAAACAGCAGTGAGATTCCTAAATCATTGAGCACATGCAACATATTGCATTAAAACGGATATGAAACCTATTTTTATGTAAATATCTATAAAACTGAGGAAAGAGAAAGGGTCTAGACAAATGGGTGGACTGGTAAGTTTAATCCGACTGGAGAAAGATCAAGATTATGACAATGACCTTGTGGTGTTTGTGTCTTGTCCAACATAAGACTACACATGTATGTATACAGCCTATTCTTGCAGAGGCTACCCTGTCATTCATTTCAATGATTGGCATAAGGGACAAAAAACAGGTATTGCCTTCAAATTAGTTGATGTAACTGTCCATCCATCTGTATCTTTGACCTTTGATAAAGTTTTATCCGCTTATCTCTTCGGACCATAATTTCACTCCTCACCACATTTACATGCAGCAAGGCAAAAAAGGGGTGTCTGCCAGTTAAGAGTGGGCAGTAGTGCATTGATATGCAGTAGCTTGCAAAAAATGATCTTTTTTCCCTGGAGATTTTTTTTTTTTTTTTAATTATAGATTCATTCACATCACAGTGCACGTCATATATGTTGTAATGAATGCCATCTCCTATTATACAGGCTATTAAAAGTTGCCTACATGGAACACTACGGTAAAATAATTTCATTAATTCATTTCGGGGAATCATTTTATTATATTACGGGATATGAATGGGGTGTAATGTTTGCACTGGGAGAGCGAAAACCTAGTTGACACATTTCAAGGCTGAGCCTCAAATTGATATAGCTTTTAAATGGTTGGCTCAATTTTCCTAATGACCCCATAAGCATTCTCTGTAATGCAAGTCCAGAGCTGTGAATGAGAAAGCTGGGTTTTCCTGTGTGCTTTGAAGCAAGCAGTGGGCCTGGCACTATTGATTTTGTAGGAACTACAGAACATATCTATTTTCATCATAATATGAGGCCCAAAATGATTTAATCATTCTGGAATAACCCTCTAAAACTGTGGAAAAAAGTGAAATATGTAATGAATTATGGGGATGAAACTTATGCCTAATTTTGCAATCCCATCAAGTGTTTCTCCGGACATTTTGGGTGGAGTTTCTCAACTGGACTATGACATCACAACAACATTGGAATACGACAGTAGAACCTCCATTGAATAACATCAATAGTGGGTGAACAACAGTATTTTTTTTTCAATAAATTTAGCTTCTCTGATCCCACCCGAATTTACAATGTCCAGCTATGTTCAAGCATGCTCGTATACAACTCATGCGATCTACTCGGGAGATTGAGATCGTTCACAGGTCTCCTCTGATACACATGCCTGTCAGCTGCTGCTTTACACTTGCAGATTCAAACTTCGCATACACAGAACGAGAGCGGAGGAAACCCAAACGTGTCTGCTCAGAATGCATGTGACCGGCACTTGGATGGCCAGCAGGAGGTGCCTGAGCAACAAACAATGCTAAACCAAACCGATTATATCCCTCCCATTTTTCCCCTCAGGAGTGCAAAGCCAATCATGTGCTGCTCTCGCGAGACTGCTGGACTGAGTCGGCACGAGAACGACATGGGATTCGATCACTGTGCACCGTGAAATAGTGCCTTCATTGAGTTCATTAAAATGAACATTAGACATATGATTTCATGACAACATCCAAGAAATGATGAAAGAAAAACCTTCCAGAAAAAAAGGGTGGGAAAAAAAATTTTAAATAAAAACGCAGGAGAAATATTGAGATCATGAGAATGGCAATTAGTGTTTTTATCTTACATAGGACAATACATGCATGTCTACTGTCTATTCAGAGGCTCATACTAACAATACAGAATTCCACATTTTGTTCCTAGATTTCTGCAAATATCATTCTAAATAGACAGTCAAGCAATCCCATAAAACCTTTAAAGCATTATCTTCACATTGTTCACTTTCCATCTTACAGGTACAACAAAATGAGCAATTACTAGTTTTTTTTCTTTCCTACCATCATGTTTTAATTTCTCCTTCACATTAACCTCAACAGATGATATGGCTTTATGAGAATCTGCCCTCTGATTGAAGCAACCAGTCAGCCCACCGTGAATTTTATCCGTCTAAGCTTGGCCCATGCTTGCCTGCTGGCTGATTTCCGGAAGAAATTTTCTTTAATCAATTCCCCAAGCACATTTTAAAGTGGCAGAAATTGCGATCGCAATATCCACCCAAATCAGACTCACTCAAGATTCACAAAGGTAATGTAACAAATCAAAAGTCATGCCTGTCATGTAGGAGCATGGATTTGAAAAGAACAAAAAAAAAAAAAAAACCCTCTTTTCTCCATATTACTTCCTAGAGTGAGAGCTGTTGGTAATGTTTGGTGCAGTAATTTTGGTAATTTTTTAAAGAAGCTATTTTGCATAATTTACTATTTATAGGAAGAAATTCTACAAGAAAAGGAAATCATTCAAAACTCTCCGTCTACAACCACAGAATAGCTTATTCTATTTTCAATACTTCATAGTTAACCAATGAATGCTGACTAAATAGGCAATACAGCCCAAAATATGTGGCCTGACTGCCATTAATCTTAGGTTCACTCCAAATAAAACCAGATTAACTTCCTCCATACAATGCAATAGAGTTTCAAAATAGCCTGCTAGTACCTTCAGTATGTACCATCATTTTAAACTCAATTAAAAAGCAAGATGCCAGGGAAAGATTGCGGAATGATTGAAGTAGTATAATGTGGTATTATTTCTTTTGCAGCTTTGTTTATACAGCACTGTAAATTCCCTGGTACAACAGCAGAATAAATTTGGACTGATTGTTGTTTTTTTCCCCTCTCTCAATATCGCAGATCATTCCCAGAGACAAAGAGAGAGAGAGAAAAAAAACTGTTGACTCAAATGAAAAAACATCACAATGAAATTTAGAGCAAAA
This sequence comes from Gymnothorax javanicus, assembly GCA_029692085.1. Lineage (NCBI taxonomy): Eukaryota > Metazoa > Chordata > Actinopteri > Anguilliformes > Muraenidae > Gymnothorax > Gymnothorax javanicus. The sequence continues at coordinate 43,592,712 of CM056202.1, read as the reverse complement.
AGTAATAACAACCCCACCTTCAAGTCAGACCGGCTTTAACCCAGAGAGACAGGAGATTGCCAGAAAAGACGTAACTTTCAGCTTGTGCGTGTGTCTGTGTGTGTGTCCATGTACCTGCGAAAATGTGTGTCAGTCTGTGTGCATGAGTATTTAACCCTGATACACATGCTCACACACACACACACACACGTATTCATGTGTGTGTGTATGAATGGCACATTTTCAAAATGAACTAAATGTAGCTACTGAAACGGCCATGCAATATACACGCTCGTATTCATCATCTACCCTGCCTATGGCAGCGTACATGGTTTTAATCACATCATTTCAATAGATTTCTCATCGATATTGTTTCACGCCTGTTTAACACTGAGATATAGAAGAATGAAAATCTTTATGGAGCCAGAAATGGGTAGATATGGGTATTATTTTTCAAGACATTTAGCTTTAAACATAACTGAGCCTCTCCGGCGATGGAATACTCTCTTCAGTCTCATTAAACTGATACTTTCACCTAAAGCATGATATCAGACAGAGTGCAGCAGAAGACTGCTTCATCCACGCCATTCTAAAAATTTGTAGTAGATGACATGTGGTAAAAAGGCAAAATATGAAGGAGAACTTTAAGATTAAGCCACAAACTGCATGCCAGATTATAAATAAAAATGAAAAAAAATGTAGACATGATAAACAATGAACAGCCATGCAATCTACTGTATGCAAAATACAAGGTAATGGATTACATCTATAATTATATTACTGAACTTGCCTTGACCGAATAAAATACAGAATTAGAAATCTGGGACATCCCAGGTCTTTTCTCCTCTCTGCAGAGTTCAGTAAAAAGCTTGGTTGGAGCCCAGATAAACCAGTTACTTTTACTCTCGCTCACATCAAACTTTGCCTCCTGCTGCTACACTTTCAGAAAAATACTCTTTTCCTTCCCATTATACCCAGAATAATAGATGAATGAATAAATGCGGCTCCTTAATACGTATCATAAATCCCTCCATTTATGATCAGCTTATCACAGGCATACACGCGGCAGCGGCTTAACATTTGCGGAATTTATTTTGCCCAATAGAGGCATTATGCTTTGCTATGCCAAAGCAATCTACCCTGGCTGCTTGCGACAGGCTGGTGGCTTGATTCTTTATGCTCTGGATTCAAACAGGCCGATAACTTCACTCTGTAATGCATGCCTGGTCAACACGGACCGTCTCTAAGACTGGAGTCTCTTAAATTTCTTAAATCTAAAACAAACTCATGTTAACTTTGGCTAACACTATATAGACTTTTACAGGAACTACTTAGTTGTATGAAGATGGTTCAAAGAGAAACATTTCAAATGGCACTTTGTTCCATCTCACCGGCTGGTGCTCCTGTTTTCTGGATGGATATCAAAGAGATGTTTTTTTTTCTCTCTCTCTTTGCTCCGTTACTTGAAAGAAACAAAAGGGGGGGAAATGAAACAGCCAAAATCATTAATAAAGTACTTCATTAGTCCAGTGAACACGAATTGGAAAATCCAGGAGCCAGGAAGTAGATGTCTTGCACTGTTATCCTCGACTTGTGAGCTCAGCGTGCGGACATTAGTTCCTCTAGGCTGGAGAACTGATCTAATGAACAAATTTTGAAAATTATAACAAATATCTGTGGAAATTTGTTATAACCCGAGATTTCGAACTGTGGCCTAAGTACCAGAGTGCAACATAGCAACAAATTCAGGGGCAATCATCATTTACGAAATACAGATTTTTTTAAAAGTAACGAGGTGTGGTTTCATAAATGAATAAATAGAGTGGTGCAGCGGCACTGCAAGAAAGTTGTGGCTTCAACTCTGGCCTTAAGTCTTTCTGTGTGGAGTTTGCATGCTCTCCCCATGTCTGTGTGGGTTCCCTCCGTTATGTCCTTCAGCAGTCAAAGACATGCATGACAGGCGAACTGGAGACAGTAAATGGCCTGCAATGTATGAGTGAATAATGTGTGAATGGCGTGTGTGCTCTGCAATGGACCGTAAAAGGTGAATCCCTGTTTTTCGCCCATATTCAGCTGGGATGGTCTCCAGGTCCCTCGCAACTCTAATGAAGAAGGCACATTTTACTGTACATGATGAATGGATGGATAGATGGATGGATGGATGGATGGATGGATAAATAAATAAAATTAAAAGTGAATTCCTTCATGAAGTAAAGCACCAAAGGAATGTAGGTAAGTTTTTTTTCAGAGAGTACTTCTAAAGATAACTGCATTTTTTACACAAAAAGGGAGCTTTAGCAGAAGTTCTGGCTGGTTTGATTTCTGGTTTGCTTTGGTTTCACAACAACCAATAAGCACAGTTTGCCCTTTAAAGGTCAGGAACTCATGCCTCTGCCACTTAAGCAGTTTCCTTTTCTTCTCCCCACTGCCACCAGCTATATTATTTTTTTTTCCTTTTTTGTGGAGGGAGGAGTGTTGGAGTTGCAGGAGTTTGGTGAAAAGGAGACTTTTCGCCCACATATACTGCAACAGGGTGCACTCATACCTTACTGATTGATCTCTAATACACTCTATACTGTAATATCTCCATCAAGGCGGCTCTCCGATGCTTTAACAACCAGGTGCACCAACTAAATAGTCTAGATTATTTGATGAATGAATCAATGAATATCACATTTATATAGGGCCTTCTCACAGACACTCAAAGCGCTTCACAGTCATATGGAGTAATCTCATCTCACCATCACCAATGTGAAGCACCCATCCACCAGGGTGAAGCGACGGGAGCCATTTTGGCTTAGAATGCTCACCAAACATCTGCTTGAGGTGGAAAGGACAAATTGCATAGCCAATTTAATCAGAAATGATTAGGTGGCAGGTTGAAAGAGCCAGATATGGAATTTAGCCAGGACACTGTGGAACCCCCTACTCCAGTCAAAGAGAGTCATGAGATTTTTAATGACTACTGTGAGTCAGGACTTTGGTTTGACGTTTCAACCGAAAGACAGTATCTGCTACAGAATGGTGTCCCCATCACTGCACTGTATCAGAATTGCATGTGGCTGAAATGATTGAAGAAAAGTTATATGGACTTCATGTACTGTCACAGTAGAGACAAAAAAGTTTTGTAGTTAGTCGTCCTGCCCAATGATGGGCCATCAAAGTGGACTAAGATGAACGCCCCTTTGAGACTTAATTTTGAATAAGGTTTTATAGAACCAACGTCTTCCCATAAGCACTCAAAAGATTTATTCCTGTCTTTTTTTTTGGTGCAGACACTAAAATAATCATTGTATCAGTGAGGAAATAATAGCATTTCTCAAATTAATAAAAACATTCTACTTGTCACCCAACAGGGCATCTGGACATGAAAACACTCCCAGGATGACTCACCACTCAGACAGTGTGCACTGCTGTATATACAATATACTGAGTTTACTTTCTCATAGCACTTAGTTACCGCAATGTGATATGACTGCACCATGTCTCTCTGCAGAGATACTCATTTTCATTCATTAAAAAAAGAAACGCTATCTATTAAAAATGCATGCAATCCAAGCCAATCGCAAAAATTCAAATGAGGTTCGCCTGACTTTCAGTATTGTTTGTGAGCGAGAAACAGAGGGTGTGCATGCGTGTGTGCACATACATGTGAGTATGTACGCATGTGTGCGCGTATGCATGTGCACGCATATGTGAGTGTGAGCACGTGTGTACAAACATTTTTCACAGTAATGGGAGACCTCTCTGGATCAGGTGATCTCCTTAAATCCCCATGACTCTACTGGGGACACAGGCGTAATAACCACTAAGTGCATTATAACATTTTGCCCTCCAGTGATCCATGTTATAGGAGAAGTGCCGCACATAGCAGTCCAATTACATGATGCGAAGGCCATATTAATTAGTGAGCGCTCACAATGTGCAGATTTCTTGGTTCATAATTCCCAGTTTCACTGAAGCTATGCCATAACCGCTACAGTGCCTACGTGCCACAAATGAGCCAAGTAGGACTCCTTTGTCGATATCTGTGCACAACTACAATGAAAGAAGGGAAATTTAAGGAAATGCCGTGTTGCTATAAATATTGTTCCTAAAAGAATATCATTAAAACACATGCATAAGACAGAAAAATTCTCACGTGTACTGCAACAGCAGCTTTATCCCTAACTGTGTCCACATCATCATTACAAATAATACAAACTGCAGTTGGGAGTGAGAGCACAGATGGGAGAGCGACAGAAGGCAGGGCAATATAACAAGTCAGTAACATGTTATAGGCACAAAGGAGAAAGCCAGCCAGGGTGAAAACAATTCCACACCTGTCAAAAAATATAAATAAAACCTGTGTCAGTCTCTATTCTGAATACAGTAACATCATATATTAAGCAAGCTGTAACTGCAGTTTATTATAATTTCAGTTATGAAGTTCAAATTTATGTACTTAAAGATCTGAAAAAAGGATTTCGGCTAAATAAACTGGACTCAAATTCAGTCCTTACATAACAAACATACAAGTCAACGAGCTGTATCATTACCGGAAATATCTTCGACTCTATGAAGTCCGCATTCTATTGCACCGTATCAGTTACATCATGATCCAATGATCCATAACTATGAAAACTAGATTAACCTTTATTACTTGACCAAAATTTGAATTTTGACATTCAATTGTCGAGGCAATTTTATGCTTCACAATGCCATCACGTAAATAACCTGAATTGTTTATTACACCAAGCATGTACGTTGTACACTAGATATTGTACTGTCCACGCTGTAGGGATTTTCTAATTTTCTCTTAAACTCTTCTGTACATAGAAAGAGATACAACTGAAAAACATGATAAAATAAATAAGCTTCTGAACATATGGAATGCAAACCTCAAACAGGCTTCAGGGCTATTTGATGGTACTGAGACAGCAGAGGATGTCCTTCAAATATTCTACACATGCAGCATATATTTGTAAAAAAGAAAAAAGGAAGAAAAAAATGAAAATCCAGCATCTACACTAATGAGGACATTCAACAGCAGGTGTTTTGACAGAAAAAAGGATCTCAGTAAATGCAGGTGGGTAAATGGGGAAAGCCATTTATTCCTCACCATGTGTGCATAAAACGTGGCAGTAATTATAAATGCAGCAGTTTAAGGAAGAGACTCATTATCATAATCTCACTGTGGTTCCTTAAGGTCAAAGTCATTAGCTGACCATTAGAGATTAACCAGAGAGTAACAGAAATACCTGATCTGCATAAACTAAGGATAAAAGTATCTTTTTTTCCCACTTTTGAAACTGTTCCTTGTTCTCTCTGCACGATAAATGTGTCGTGTTTATCAAGCTACTGTACCGTAACAGCCAAAAAGATAGTGACAGGCATATTCAACTGGCATGAATACTGATTTTTTTTAAAAAAAATGTTGTTTAAACTGATATACTTAAAAAAAAAGAAAAAACAAAAGCAGAAGTTTTTCAAGATTCTTGGAGTGTGTTCTTGTTTGTGTGTGTGCGTGTGTGTGTGCCTCAAAAGGTTAAGTTTGACTTTATTTCTGCTTATTTGTTTGTTTTTTGTTTTTCTACTCTACGGTCAGGAAAACTGATCGATATGTATTTTCAGGAAAATCTATAGACTGCCATCAGCAAAACTTTCACTGCAGTGCAATAATTTACATTTTTAAAGGGCACACAATAAAATTGACACCATTGACTGCTGTTGCGTTAAATCCATGAAGAGGCAGTCATTTTATATTAAATAATTCCTCACGGCTTTGGGGTACATATTCCAGAATGAGAAGGGAATACGAGGCTTTACAGTTAAGGTAATAATATCCTTCATATCACGCTCTTGTGAAATACTGTATAATTTCTGTTCAAACATATCAATTCTTAATGACCTGGCTATAAATCAATTACAAATTGTCAAGTGGAACACTGGGACATTTCATTGGTCTGAATATTTAATCAATCCCAGTAACCTCTGTGTGCCCAGGGTGTTTTGTTTCTTGGGGTTTACTTGTTTTGGGACAGAGTACTGGCTTGGTTAGTGTCCAGGTGGTGGAAATGAAAACACCAACTGTTGGTGAAAGTACAATGAGCTGTAATCTACCATGAGCTGAAACATCATTTCTGCTGGTTCCTGGCTTACAATGCCTGTACACTGGTAAAGCCTAAAGTGCAGTGGTTATTGACAAAAAAAAAAATCCACATCAGCTTTATCATTCACAGTTTGACTGCATGATGCTGTTCCAGTGCATATGAAATCAGCGGGAGCATGAATGTTTGGAGGAATGGAATATGGCTTACATTCCCTCTTATTGAAGGGTTGATTTCCAGAAATGCGCGAGTCCGTTTTCGTCTTTTTAGAGAAACGAGATTTTAAGAAGTTGAAAACTTGTGGGGATCATGTTACATGTGTTAAGCTGATGGTAACGTAATGAAATATCAGAAAAGATGTTTTAAAGCATATAAGGAGACCGTCTAAGCGTCTATCTTGATTCTTCGCTCAGATATTTCAAACAACAATCTGCGGAGTTGAGTACTTTTAGAAGAAAATGCCTCAAAATGATGAAAATTGAACTCGATTTTAAAAATTCATAGCATAAAATTTTATTATTTCAGAGTACTAAAACAGAGCCTCTTTTCGAAAACAGACCACACCACTTTCTAATGAAAATGAACAGCAAATAAAGTCATGCCCAGTATGCTATAGTCATGGATGTCAAAAAGTTTCTTGAACAAAATGAATGGAAAATAAATACAGTGAAATGGAAGGTAAATGCAGCAGAACAAAGGTCACAATAAAAACCAATCTCCATGAATTATGAATAGGCAGTACCTCCATCCACATAGGTTTAAAGACTTCATTCGTCATCGACAGGGATGTGGTGTGATAATTCGAAAGTTCAGCCAAAGAATATGCAGCTAAAAAAGACTACCTTTTGCCAGACTACTTTTTTGCTTGTTTGTAGCCCATGTTTCTGGCTGCCTGGGTCTTTTTTTTTTTTTTTTTTTTAGCTCTTTTTGGTTGAGTCCACACACACATACACATCCTGGCCTCTGCAGAGTCAGTCATTTTGGTTATGCTAGGTTGACATTATGTTCCCGGCTGCCACGGCAATCACCTTTCAGGCCACCATAGACAAAACGGGATGGACGTGAGACAACGAAGGGGGATGGGATGGGCAAACGTGGCAGGCCGTGATTGCCGTGGATGCCAGGCCAAATTTTTAAACTGTAAAAAAAAATTTGCAACGGCAGTCACGGTGCGGAGAAACCTAGTAGGCCGTAGTAAAATGGGGTGAACGCAACAAAATGTGACAGTACATAATAGGCCGTAACAAAACTTGGAGGCGGTCCGTAGTGGGACGGGAAGCATGTGTATTTCCTGGCATCTCACTGTCCTTTCAAGTTTTGTCACGTTCTGCCGCGTTTAGTGCGCGTTTTATCACGGTTGCTTCACGGTTGCTGCGCGTTTTGTCCCGTTTTGCCACGGTTCTCACGGCAAGCTAGGGTGTATGGTAGCCATTTCGTCACGTTCAATCACGGCGCGTCCCGGTGTGTCATGGTTTGCTGGCTGGCGCACTACGGCGCGTTGCGTTCTACTACCGTCTGACATGGTGCGCACGGTCTGGGAGGGAGTATATAGAAGCCGGGCCTGGCAGGGGAGCTTCATTCCAGTCTGAGCATTTGTGACACAACATCTTTGATAGATTACAGCAGATTACTGTATATTACTGTATTATATTACGGCACTCTGGCCTTCCCTCTCTGCAACTGCAGCTGGCCTTCTTCTTGCTGACACAAAAACTGGATGTATGCACCCAGCAAACATGCAAACACAAAATCTTCATCTTGGGCATTCATGATGTTGTCACGTCGAAGTCTCAGGATACAATGATTGCAGAGGTGTATAAAGTACTGGAAAAAAATAACTAAGTAAAAGTAGAAGTACCATAACTGAAAGTTACTCTGTTAAAAGTTTAAGTCACCCATAAGAAAATTACTTGAGTCAGAGTCTTAAAGTTGCTCACATTTAATGTACTTAAGTACCAAATGCATCTTGTGAAAAAATATACTTAAGTATCAAAAGTGCATAATACGCATCATAATACGTATAGAAAGCAAAGCAACCACGCATTGTTCTCTCCTCGTGCTCTTTAATCAATTTTCAGGTGAATGAAAGATACAGTATTCAGACCCAAACAGGCAGTCTCTCCTTTATATACTACTTCCTCTTCTTTGAGTTCATTGGCGTTTAAAAAAAACCACTATAATTGACTATAATTGATAGTAGAATTACATAGTATCAACACCATGTCAAATTTTTGCTTCAGAAAACTGATTTTCTTAACTACAAATTAGGATACCATTGGCTCACTGTAGCTGAAGTGGTTGCTACAGAGGACAACGATTTTTTTTCTGCAGCAAGAGATAATTTTTTTGAACTGCTGGATAGATACTATGGACAGGTATATTGAGCAGTTTGCACATCAGGCTTAGCTGAGGAGTTTAATTCAGGCAACTCCTGAAAAACAGGGATTGGAGTGAACTCGTCCATATTCTAAACCATGTTCGAGCTCGGCTTGCTTGTGAATATTCAATAACTGATCCAGGTGTGCCATCTAGTGATAGAATATTGTAACTGCGTGCATAAATTTGCAGCTCCATGTCCGCTGGCGGACACATCTGCACAAAGCGCTGAAGATACCCTGCCGAGCACCATTGTTCTTCTCGAACACGACACATCCAGATAATCCTTAAATGATGAATTATATTCATATTTTAATTTGTAACGAGTAACGAAGTGGCCAGTGTCAAAGTAACAAAGTAAAAGTATACTTTTTATCTTTTAAATGTAGTAGAGTAAAAGTAAAAGTCCCGGTTAAAAAAAAAAACTCAAGTAAAGTACAAATCCTCAAAAAAAACTACTTAAGTACTGTAACGAAGAACATGTACTTCATTACTATATACCTCTGAATGATTGCTATTGCTTGGGAGGCCTTCTTTTTATACCGCAGGCACAAACGTGCTCCAAAGCTGCCCGGCGTCCACGTTTCATCCATAGAAAGCCTTGACAGAACGTGAAAAACGTGTCAGACCTTCATCAGAACGTGAGAAACGTGTCAGACCTTGATCAGAATGTGAGAAACGTGAAGGACCCCATCAGAACGTGACAGGCCGGGAGGGAACGTACTGGCATCCGTGGTAGACCGCGGGCCGAACCGTAATGCGCCTTGGTGCCTCCGGGACTCAGCAGCCCCTTTCCCCCCACGGCTCGTCACGGATACCATGATAGACCGTGAGAAAACTTGCCAAGACTTGAATACAGAGAAAAAATGGCCAAAATCCCACGGCGCACTACGTTTCGGGCAAACGAGGCTGCCGTGGCTGCTGGGAACATAATGTCAACCTAGCATTAAGTAAGAAAGCTACAGTGGGTGCTATTAGCCAACCAATTTTCTTTGGGATGCTTTGATTGGCTGACTGGACTTGTTTACTTGTAGAAGTTTTAGACTGGACTTGGTCACTGCTAGAAGTGGCTTCTTGGGAAATTTCCAATTCACTGCTCATTTTATATTGTACTTGAGTGCTTCTTGGCCAAAATTAGCTTATGGGGCTTATTCCTCATCAATGAAAGAATGGATTTGTAGTGTTATCTGATTTTTAATGAATGTGTCATGATTCTGCTCTGCCAGTTGTCTGTTTTTGTTATTTTTCATTGTTATGCATCTTTTATTTCTTAGTCTGCTTCCCAGTTTCTGTTTTGCCATTTTCTGTTTCGTGCACCAATGTCTACCCCTGTCTTGTGATCAGTGTGGTCTCCCCAGTCTGTGTGCCCACATGCTTCAGGTGATTCAGTGGTTTCTGGTATTTCACTTAATTACTTCAATTCTTGTTTACTTCTTTTGCTCTGCTTTCTCTGATTACTAATAATACTAACATTTATATTTTTTATTATAGTCACTAACCTAACTAACCTGTGTACATATTACAGTTGTACTAACTAACGAGCACTTGGGTTAATCTGAAAGTTGCACCGCTACTAATTACTACTTACATAATCTCAGCACTCGCCCTGTTCTAATCCCTACCCCTTGCTTTGCTTTCCCTGTATCTCCCTGTGTTTCCGCGAAATCTTTCGCACGTGCTTAATTGCTATCCTGCACTCTTTTATCTGTGCATGTAGAACTCCTTAACCGGAGCCGTTTACCTGTCATAGGTTGTCTATGTGTTCCCAGTCCGCGTCCTGGCTTTTGCCAATTATTGTATTAGGGCTTCCTCATGTGCTTACCTGCATTACTCATTCTGTCACTCCCACCACCTGTTAACCCGTAGCATGTGACTTCTGTTTGGTGCATTTAAGCCCTGCATTTCTGTTCCTTCCCTGTCAAAACGTTGATTTTTTCTTCTGTGCCGAGAGACCCGTACACAAGTAGATTTGAGATATTTGAAACACCCTTTGCCTGACCACCGATTTCTGCCTGTGCCCTTCTGTTCATTCTGTTTGTTGTTTTGGTTTAGACCTTGCCTGCCTGACCACGATTTCTGTTTTTGCTGCCCTAATTTTTTGGATTTTTGGATATCTTTTTATCTACTCTGATTTTTGCCTACTGTTAATGTATCGTTGCCTTTCTGACCTACTATTACTGAACTCTGCCTGTCCCAAGACCCTGAGTTTTGGATTGTGTTTTGTGCCACGGTACTTCTGTGATCTCTGGCTTGAACTCAGACTGAATAAAGGATTTTGACTTTCACTACTGTTTGCTTCTGGTTCCTGGGCTGTATCATTACAATATGGGCTTGAGCACTTATGGAAATAACCCCTTCAATTCCAAATTTTACTGATACTTTCCAAAATTTAAAGAACATAGTTTATGCATTTTGGAGATCAGAATTACTCTGAAGAGAACAGAAAGCCATCAAAGTTGAATCAGAAAAGGCTAGAACATTATGCCTGCCAGTGGCCACTGTATGGTTTAGCTATTTTTTCAACCATTTTCCAACCAAGTTCTGTTTTTTTTCCAAGTTCTATTTACATGCATTTATTTTACCAGCTTATTGATTTCGTTTTGGAATATGATGAGTTGGTGTGTATGAACACAATTGTACGTATGTATTGGGGAATCATCTCTGCATGATAAGACTGTGGCTGCATCTCTAAGTCAAGGCAGCTACCTCACTGCCAGAAAAGTCAAAACCATCATTATTACATTTTTTGGGAATAAAATATGCACAAGTGATTGGGGGAAAAAAAGGTGTAATAATATTACTTTTTAGCATGAATACACATTATAACATTAATATCATTCATAAGTATTAGTTGTGGTGGAATGAAAATTACTGCAGCTTTATCTTCCCCAGAGCCTCACAAAGCACAATCCCATTCAAATCATTCACAGCTACCCAGGATGCTCAAAACATTCAATAAAGGAAATATGTGTAATAAATTAAATACAGAGTTCAAGAATACCTCTAGCAACTCAGAATTCATTATTATTGTGCGACTCTTCATACTTTTTTACCATCACAATTATTTTCATTTCTATGTTTTGCAAATCATTAACCAGCAGTTAGAAATATATTTGCCCAACATTTTCACCTCCCAGAGGGTATGCATGAATAATGATACATCACAAGAAGACAGAGACTCATTAAAAAGAAAACTTAAAGAGATAGATGACTGGGATCACCTGTTTTGACAGACTGGCATACCAAAGAACCTCAGGCCTTTCTGTATAAGAGTCCCTTAGCATTTTAAATAACTGTCTGTGTAGCCATGTGTGTGGCTCAGTCAGTCACATTAATGAAAGTTGCACATTAGGGTATTGACTGCAGTTTACACTGTTAAGGCAATGATGCTGTTCGGTTTAATAATAAACAAAACAAACATATTGGAGATTAACTTTATGATTGTAATTCAACAAACTATGTCTCCAACAAGAAGAAAAGACATTGGCTGATGGATAGACAGCAGAAGAGTCATTCATGTAAGAGTTCTTTGCCTTTAGTCACATACTACTACTACTACTACTACTACTACTACTAATAATAATAATAATAATAGTAATAATGGAAGGATCATCACCAGCATAGTCAAAATAGAAATCAAAAGGAATTTGCTCAAACTGAACAAAAACAAAAGGTAAAAAAAACATGCTGCAATGAACTAATGAAACAGTTATACACCAATTACAGCAATGCAAAATAATGCTAACAGTTATCTCATTATTGCATAACAACGGAAATGAAAGATAACCCGACCTGGAGAAGTAAAGGTCAGAAGGGCATTTTAAGACCTCCAGAGGTTGCAGGAATGAAAGAAGCAATTAGAGCTCCAACTTCCCCCATTACTACCTCACACAGCAGGACGAGACATTACAACGCTGACTTCTGATTAACGGCTATAATAACTTCTCCAAAAGAGGGGGCACACCTGCCAAATTACTCCAGCACTGATCCACAGCCATTACAGCAGAACTTCATGCAAGCACTCCACTGGGCTATACATACAGTAGAGAAAGAGCCAGGAATAATACTGAACAGCAAAATGGCTAAATCTACCCTATACCACAAAAAAAGATCATAGCTGTCATATAGAGCACAATGTGTACTCATTCTATTGATGCTATCGTCTTGAGCAAAGTATCAGGCTACAAATCTGCTGGCTAACACAATGTTGCCAAGTTTATATTTGGGAAGCATACATGGTAAACCTTCCTGCGCTACCTCTTTAACCTAGAGCCCCAATTACAGCTGTCATTTCGAGTGTCTTCTATCTGGATAATATCCAGCTATGATTAATCCACGTTCTATTTACACTTAGGCACTTAAATGGGTCTTTGCTAGACAGATACAAATCGAATTTTCAGTTTCATGCATGAAATGCAAATGTCAATCAATTTTAAGTATTTTTTTGGCCGGGATTGTGGCCCTTGTGTGAAGATGGTTAGAGAAATAGAGGATCTTGTGCTGTTATAGTGAAGTCTTAAAAGGCATAAGACAGCTCCAATTGCTGGAAGGCTAACTACAGTACAGAAGGTGGTGGGGCCTCGAGGACTACCTGGAGTAATATTTTGGGCGGAGCATCGCGCTGACGAATGTGGCTTCTACCGATGGGTTTTTTTATACAGCTGACGACTTTGCAGTCACAGTACATCTCAAGACTCCTCCCAGCACGGTTTGGGGAGTCGGATTTAAGTGAAAACTATATGCAGCTAAGACCCATTTACCCTTGACCTTTGAACAATCCAAAAGCTATCTGGTCAGCTTAGGACGCATGAAGTGGCCAAGTGTAATTGGAGTCATTACTTTTTACTTGACAAATAATTATTTTCCATTTTTGGAACACCTTGAGGCTTGAGTGAATAATGACAAAATCCTGAACAAAAATTCTCCAGAGGACAGATATGCAATAAGAGCTTTAACAGACACAATCAGTTCGCTTCAAGCATATTATTTTATCAATATTCGTTGTCAAAAAACAGTCAGGGAAAATTCTAACGCTCCAAACGACAAGAAATTAAAAATTCATGAAGAAAAGAGTAAGGTTATGCCAAAATGAATTATTTTAATTAACATTTTTAATGAACAAGATGTTCCTTTTATGCAAATAGAAGAACAAAGGCACCAATAAATAATTTAATTTTAAGGGAGACAAATTCTCCCGTAAATAATATAACTGCACTGCAAGATGCTGCCTTCTCATAAATAAGAGGCAACTCCATAAGAAACTGCTCCCCTGTAAATAAGTGACTACCATACAAGAGGTTACCCTCCCATATATACAGTAGTGTGCAGTAATGATTATACACCACCACTTTTGTCTAAAATGGGTCCTATTCCTTCTCTGTAGTTTTTTGGAGGAAAAGTATTGAACCAAACTATTGTAGGCAATGAAAAAAATCATTCCCACAAGTAAATGGAGGCAAAAATATGGGTAATATACAAAAACACTGAAAACATCAATTTTTTATAACAATTGAAAGGTGTCGTGAATGTAATTTTTTGGCTCTTGCATAGTCTGAATGCATGTTTGAAGACTCATTCCATGATTACTGATGCTAAAAAAATTGTTTACACTGGTTAGAGGCAATATTATTCTGCAAAACTAACTCTGATGGTCATTTGCTCCAGTATATAAGGTGACATGAATTTTGAGCAGTGTCACAGTATTGAAAATGATGGCACAACAGAAGGAGCTCTCTGACATTGTTCATTGCTGCATTGTGGCCTGACATGATGTTAAAGACGTTAAATGCTGCCATGGCACTGTAAGAAACACCATCAAGCTTTTCAAACAGACCAGTTCACTGAAAACTAGCGGCAATTGAGGTGCAAAATGGAAGTGAAGTGCCTCTGATGTTCGTTACCTGTGTATAACAAGTAATAAATAAATAAATAAATATAAATGGGCGGTTAGCAGCACAACAACTCCGTGATGATATTTATAGCACCAGAAGTGAAGAGATGAAAGTATCAAGATCTACTATTTCCAGATGCCTTTGTGAAAATGGTCAGATTGGTTGTGTTGCTGCCAAGAGCTGGCAACATCAAAAGTCTTGAGTTTGCCAAGAAATTCAAGGATTGGACACCAATGGACTGGGAACAAGACCTATGGACCGATGAATCAAAATTTGACATTTTCTCACCCAAATGCTGAACTTATCTGCACTGTAGAGTTGGAGAACATTAAAAAAAAAATGACTGTTTAACCTCATCAGTAAAACACTGTAGGTGCAGCAGTTTAAAAGGGCATTAAATGGCTATCCAATGTAATGAATAACTAATAAACTTAGTTATTAATTATTTATTAAAACTTTGATTTGAATATTAAAGTTCCTCCCACGCGGCACCTGTAGATGTTGTTTCCTGTTTCCTGTTGACTGCATGGGAAATGTACAAGTAGTTCTGTGGACCCTACAACATGGTGGTGGTAATATTATAGTTTTGGGTTCAGTCTGCTCGAGAGGAGCCGGTGATCACATAAAAATCAACGGAATCAAGGATCAAAAGAAGTATCACAGCATCCTTGTGAGGCACATGTCGCCATCTGGAAAGAGAGTGATTGGTCGGGGACTTTATTTTCAACAAGATGATGACCCTAAACACACCTCTAAGTTGTGCAAGAATGACCTCAGTCAGAAAGAAACATCTGGTGACATAAAAGTTGGCCTGCTAAAAGTTCAGACCTTAATTCGATTGAGCAAATCTGTTGTAACATCGAAAGAATCTCTTTGGAATGAACTTCAAACCATATGGAATGGTTTAGTGAGAGAGTAAATAAAAGATACCTGAGAGATTAACTGCTGTAATCAAAGCAAAGCATGGCCACACTAGTTATTGTCTTTTTCACTCAAAAAGACATTATTTTTGTTTTTACTATGGATTGTTATCTGTTTAGTTATTTTTCATCTGTAGGATCCACTATCACATGAAATGCAGCGTAAATACTTGAATAAAATTTGGTTTCTGATTTATCTTCATTTGGTAATGTGTATAATCATCACTGCACACTACTGCAGACACCGCAAGAGGCTACTCTTCCTTAACCAGAAGACTACACTAAAAGAGACAAGAATCCCATTAATAGAAGACCACACTACCCAAGGCTACTTTACCATAAATAAGAGGCTACACTACAAGAGGCTACTCTCTCATAAATAAGAAGATACACTACGAGAGGCTACTCTCCTATAAATAGGAGGCTACTATTCAAGAAGCCTCTCTACCATGAGCAAGAGGCTACACAAGAAGAAGCTACCTCCTACAAATAGGCCGCTACAATACAACACACAACTCTCCCATAAATAAGAGACTACACTTAGCGAGGCCACACTACAAGATGTAAATAACAAGTGGGACAAAAAAGAGCTTGTGTATTCCACAAGAGGGCAATGACCATGCAAAGGACCAAGTGACACTGAGGACAGAGAAAGGGGAGAGCCTGGAAGGAGACTGCCTTAACACTGAACCACATCAGATTTCTAAAATAGCAGCAAGGACAGACAAGCAGTGGCTAGTTCACCTGCCCCAAAGCTGGTATTGAGAGCAGTGCCTATTGTTATTCAGAGAGAGAGTGAGATGTAGGGCACTGAAAGGCCAGGATAAACCCAAAAGCACATATTCCAGAGTTCGATGAGCAGGGTTGCAGCTAGAACAAGGACTAGCAGATGGTCAAGAAGATGCTGGCCAGCTCAGCCCCAGGTTCAAGCGGAGTGCCATGCAACATGTAAAGGTACTGTCCAAGGCTACTTCACCAGTTCTGGAGAATGCTGAAGGTGATCAGAAGGATGGGAAGGTCAGATCATCAGTGAAGCTGGGTGAAAAGAGTGTGAACTCCACAGGAGGAGGAGTTCAAGAACACAGATCAATTCATCATCTTCATATCTCATCACTCTGCTCACTGTTGAAGGGAAGGATTTAATGTGAATCTTTGTGAAGCAGCTGTGACATCAGCGGTCCTGGCAAGCTTAGAGATCCTGCAGGAGCTCAGAGCCCCAGCAACTACGGCTTCCTTCAAAATGTGTTTTCAAAAACCGCACAATAATGGGAGCTTAAAGAAGACCCGGTGAAACAGAGTAAGGTACCAGAATACTTTGCTGAGTTCTGTTCAAGGCCTCTGAGCAGGCCATTCCCTGGAACTCAGTGTTCATGGAATGTACATATCAATGTACAATGATATATGTACATAAAATCACACACACACACAGATTGGTCAGATCTGAAATCCTCAGCAAGTGTTATGGACAGAATTTAGAGAAATAAAGTCCCATCAAAATAGTGTGAGAGTTAAAATTAGGTAGGGAATGCACGCTTGATAGAGGTTGGGATACCACTGCAGTATAACAAAAATAATGAGGTTTTGTATAGTCGGTCCAAATATACAATTTAGGTATGCATCATGGATGGAATCAGAAAATTACCAATGTTCACCAATTCCATCTTGGTTTACTGCTGTAATTAAGCAATACTCTTTAAATATGAAACAGAATTTTCTTTTTCTTTTTTTCTTTTTGTTTACTAACAAAGCCTAAATTGTTATTCTTCTGGACAAACTGATCAAAGTTCTCAAATAATAAGATCATCTAAATTTAAGCCAGGAGATTGACAAGTTTTGGATCTGACCCATATACACACAGTAAAATCCTAAATGGGAAAAAGATCTCGCTGAAACTGAAGATTTTCAAAGTTAAATGGTGTAATTCTGCCATACTATTGCATTATTTGACCTGTTTATCATTTGCTTGCTCTCATTAAAAATCATAATTACAGCCTAGCATTGTGTTTCAAGATTACATTCACAGAAGTTGATTTGCCAAGGAAGACAGCCAAATGAATAAGTCAAATCAATCCAGTCATTTGGATTACAAGAATAAAACATATAATTATCATCTGGCTCAGAGTGGTAGGTGTTAGGAAATGGATTTATTGGACTTTCCAGCTTAATAGAATTTGTATTATGGGAATGAATGCAGTAATTCTTTCTCATTTTTTAATCACATTTAATAAATGTCAATTTAATGCACTGTGCCAAGTGGCAGACTCCACCCTCTTTTTCATTCATTTGTTTAAAATATATTCAAAGTACAACTTCCATTCCATAATGCAAAATGCAAACTTAGCTGTAGTATAAAGAAATGAGGATTCAGACAGTATTTTTCCAGGTAGAAACTGCAATAGTACTGGTATAAATAGAACATGATGCCCATTAGTTTTAACGTTTTAGATCATTAAATTGACAGATAGATTTTTAGAATTTGAATTTGAGTCAATTCCATTTCAGTAAGTCAGTGAACAGAAAAATCTGTTCATATGGGAGAACCAAAAAGGACTTAAAAGTAAAGGGTGAATTTACTGATTAATGATTGAATTTATCTATTAACAGCAACTGCCAACTGCATACTGAAGTTTATAAACATTAGAAGAATTTAATTAGAATTTAATTTAATTAGAAGAATTTTTTCACATTCATCTGTCTTGGATGTTTCTTAAGCAGCTTTCAGGTTCTCAAAATTGAGCACATATCTTGTAATGTATAATCCTTACAGCAGTTAATAATAAACATTTTTAGGATAGTTTCAAAATTTTCTCTGTATTATTAATCTATTTATTTTATCATAGTTAACAGTTTTCATTTCATTTTGGCCAAAAAAAAATTATATATATATATATATATAGCAAATAATACTGTCCATACCTCAACTCTGTTCTGCGGCCCAGCTAGGGGCACACGTGCTGCTTAGGTCTAAAACTTCCAGTTCATTTCCACTTTACCAACAATATTCAGACAATTTATATTTAATGGGTGCCATAATTAATTATAGGAGAAAAACACTATTTTTCCTCAGAAGTATGGTTGAACAAATGAGCAATGACAGTTCTAACTCTGAAGATAAACAAAATGGATTTATATTCACAAAATCAGAATATATTAATAAGGTCACGACCTCACATAAATACACGCAATTATTAAAGGCAATAATAAAATGCTCTATGCCAAATATGTAAAGGCCTATACAGTTCCAGTAGAAATATGAGTGTTCACTGTTCGATAACTGTGCCAGTATGAGAGTTCTGTATTTATGTTTGGTTTTTGTAGCAAACTATCATCACTTCATTTTTGTTCAAGGACACAGGTGACAGGTTAAGTGTTACAAAGCAAAATCAAAGAATCAATCTAAAAAAATGTCATATTTTCCACCTAATGCCTCTTCATTTTGGGAAACTGTGCCAAAAAAAGCAGGACATTTAAAAACACCACTCGAGCTGTCAAATTACAAAATGTGCAATTCCCGACTTGACCATTCTCTATTGCATGCCTCCCTTATGTTTATGCAACGGCAATAGTCACAAGTCAGTTATTAAATTGATTTTTTTTTTTTTAATTCAAAGAAAAATGTGTCTAAATACTGCGTACCATTCTTTGCAAATTGTCTGTTTGCCTGGTCGCAGCAATTAAGAGTCAGCCAGCATAAGGTGCAAATTTTGGACAGATGGCAGAGCATCCAAAGTTAGAGGCATTATGTCCCATTAGTTTTGATTTAAATACATAATGGCTTCCTTAAATGATAGGCAACTGTACTGACAGGAATTAACAATAAAGGAACAAGTATTCCAAGTTAAGAGGAGCAAGAAGCAGGGTAACATGTCAGTACTGGAAAGTTTCTATGGAACGGATAAAAAACTGACATTTATGAGCTCTTGTCTTCCTAGACGTGTAATAATCTCACATTATCCAGAAACTGATTGTTAGTTAAAACTCTGGCTGTTTTCCACAATACGGCAGCTAACAGGAAAATATTACTGACAGTGGCATTCTTCCTGTATTCATTCTCTTGGCAAACTGCAAATCATCTGTCTGTCAAGTTGGACTCTATGAGCATTGTCATGAAGGCCATACGTAAGACAAAATATGGTAAATCTTTGAATTGGATGTGTTTAGGGCAAAGAAAATAATAGACGTGTTTCCTATTACACTGATTTGAAAAATAGGAAGGGGAGGTGGGCATTTTCTTTTTTTTGTAAAAATTTTTAGAGTATGTAGGTGATCCCTTTTTTGTTTTGTTTTTTCTCCATCACAGCAACAAATAAGGCATATGCCAAACGTGAGAGAGACATGCTACCAATAAATGATTTTGGTGTTTGCCACATTCAACATATACAGTAAATATGCAACAACTGACATACTTGTACAAAACTTTAATATACTTAAAGAACAAGAAAAGTTGTCATAAAAAGTTTTCAAGCTACTGTACAAGCACTGTTCATTTGACAAGCACTGAGCTAGACTGATACAACTTTGTCTTTAAGCATATTGTCATTTTTGTCTGCGATACAGTTTGCATCACTAAGTGGAGGGCTACAGGAATCTGTAACCACTCGGTGTCCAAACGTGTTTCATTGCATATAGAGTAGTCCCAACTGCAGGTTGATCCAGCTTGACTAGTAACAAAGCAACATCTTTAAAACAACAATACTCGACTCAAACTGAACTTAAACTTTTGACTAGAAAAACTAAACCACTGACAATGTTTTTATTTTGGCAAGTCAAATTATTTGTCTTTAGGACATTTGCCATACTGTATTGTCTCTGGACAATACTGTTTTTTGCTGACACCTTTGCAGTTCTCACATATTGGCAAAACTGTTTTGAACCTCTTTGTCAATTAAGTGTCAATCCCTGCTCCCGTTCTGGGGTGCGTTTCCCAAAAGTGTAGTTGCTAACTAAGTTAGCAACTTACATAGTTCATCCATTCACAGTCAATGGGCCCAACTATGTAAGTTAGCATCTGTGATTTTGGGAAACGCACCCCTGGCTGATTAATTGGATGTATACAGAATTCTGATTGGTTAAGATTTCTCGCAAACTCTTGCCTTGAAAGCCACCGACGAATAGGAAAGACGCTCCCAAGCATTCAATGGGCTTTTGCACGAAGGCTCTGCTGGACAATGCCAACAGACCGAAAAACAGCTAAACCAGTGAACAAAAAAAAAAAAAAAAAAACAATGCGAGCAATCTATGACGTCGTGCCAGACATCAGGGGTCGGCTTCATTTCTTTTTATTTACATTGAAAACACAGCAAAAATGTTTAGGGTCGGCTCTAATGACAAAGGTAGGATCGGGAAATCGGAAACACACCTTTTTTTTTTTTTAAATTTGTCCTAACCATATATCAAGAGAAATACACGTTTACTGCCAGTTTCCTCATTCAGTAAGGAGGAGCTCCTCATGGGAAGAGGGGTGGGGAATGATAGGGTTATGGAGGTGGGTTTTGGGTCATAAATAGAGAAGGATATAGCCTAAGGTCATAGCAAATGTGAATGAACTGCACAGCTAGGACAGCTGAATTCAAACAAACCCATTTGGGCCTAGAGACCATCTGGGATTGTACTGGCTGCAATGGTGATACTGATATTGTTTCAAGGATGACAGTCCTTATAATAACCTGCTCAATGATTGCATACTCAGACGACAGCCATCTTCAAACATCTTTGGTACATGAAGGCATTATACATGCTGTATAAAGCTTTTATGAGCAACACTTCATCTGAAGTGTGACCGAATTCTGTGTCAGTCTGTGTAAGAGTGTCAAATTGCATAACTTTGCCGGTGAACACGGGCTCCCAAAAAGTTTTCTAGCATATTGGAAAAAATAGTCAACCACGCAACTTGACGTACCTCTGTATTAGAGTAAGCAGCATGTAGTAATCTGTTGTCAATACATCAGAATATCAATGAGGCATAAATCAATATTTTAATAAAGCAGATTCATTTCAAGCTAAATAAATCAATTTTATAGACAAGTTTTTCGGCACAGTGGAAAAAAGTCCTCAAAAGTGAAATGTATAGTTCTTATACTTTCTTGTGACCACACATCCACTACTACGTAAATTTACAGATCTTTACTGTCACTTGCAGAGTGCCAAGGATTCGACTGCCATATGTTGGTTTATGTAAATTTATGCAAGCCAGACTTCTCATGCATCACCTTACTGCATAGATCTACCCTATTAGTCTTCCCTTTCCTCCTTACTACTCACCAGTATTGTTTCCTGACTGCATCTTAAAAGGTTGCAATGGTTTTGTGTTCACAAGAATATTCTACAAACAGGCTCATTCACATACATGTTAACACCTGCAAAAATACTCAAAAAAAACTGCCATAGTAGTTTCATAGTTGTTTTAGGGTAGTTTTGCTGAAGTCTGAAGTGTCATGCGCACGCGTGCGCGCGCACACACACACACACACACACACACACACACACACACACACACGCACAGATAAACTGAAAACAATATCAGTATCACTATCATGGCTGGTAAATATGTTACTGACATAGAGCATTGACTGACTGAGCTCACGGTCAAAAAATGTATAAATAGGTTGCCAATAATGATGTTAAAGTGGAGGTAAAACCCCTTAAGTGTCATTAATGGCCAAAATCTGTGTGCTCGGCCAAAAGGGGTGTTTGAAGTTGTCTGAAATATCTATGTTCAGGATTTTTAAATTTAAAATTTAATCTCAAACGTACTAAAATATAAGTTTAAGCCACACTGCGCTTGTATAACTGCCATTAGAAAATAAAATTATGTCAAATTCCCATCTAACTTCAACCCCTCAGACCACTTGCAGCCTCAAAATACAAAATATCCCTTCAAGATGCTATGCATGTGGTCGTGTAATTGTATAGGAAAAAAAAAACATTACGCTGTTTTTCTCATAATTAACTTTTTATATGCTAGTCCACATTAGTCAAAACTGGCCTGGTTAGCATTAACAACTTATATATCCTTCCTGAAAACAGCCAGTGGGTGCACTTGTTTTGTTCCAAAAGGGCTACTGTACAATCTACAGCACTGCATCATGAGTAAAAAAGCTAATTATACTGAATTTCACAGAGACGTGCAGCTACTACCTCAATGTCAAAGTCAATTTAATGACATTTGTACAAGCTTGCTTTTTTTGCGGATCAAAAACTATACAGGTTTTTTTGTTTAAATCTTTGGACCCCTACCAAGGTAAGAACATAGATTTCAACTTATTTTGACAAATCTGAACACTGCTATATAATTGAATCTATGGGACTGCATAGTCAGTCTGAGGGTTGTTGTGACACAATTTTAAATACTATTTTCACCATCACATTTGCTTCATAAAATGGTTTACGCAGTTAGAATTCTGAGACCTCAAACTTTCGAACAATATATACGTAAAGTCATATAACATAGCGCAATATTTAATGGTTTGAAAATGCAATTCTGCTCAGTGGCTATCCCTTAGCCTGAAGTTCGCCAAAGGCTAAAAGATGAGACCATGGAAGACCATGGTGTTGTCAATGTGGGACACAATAGATAAGTATAACGATGTCCTGAAAAAATAAATTTTGAGCCTTCTGCCTCCCCTCAAACCATATTACATCGCAAGACTTCTCCACACTAAAAGTATAGGGCACAGTGCTCAAGAAAATAATATAACCCAAATATAGCAGAATACAGTCCCAGCTAGAGCACTGCCTCTTTATTGATGAGCAATGTGCTTAACCAGAATTTTATCAAGTAAACTCACAACCATATAAATAGGAAATATTAAAAATAGGAATAAAACTGTAGTGTCAAGCAGAAAACTGATTAAAAAAAAAAAAAACTAACAATACGGAATAAATCCACACAACTATACTTCACAAAGTGAGGTAATACTGTTCACTTTATCCGCAGAGACATTGTTAATACCCCACTGCCGTTTTCTATTGGGTTATTAAATAAATAAATATTAATTTAGAACCATATTTACTCTGGTGTCAAGACACAGCATAACTGTACTCTTGAAATGAATGGCTTTCACATTATGAATCCCAAAATTAATATCCCTACATCCTAATATCAGGCGCTTTTCTAAATTTGAATTTAGAGCAGAATCATTCACACAATTTATACAATGGTGAAATCATAATGTTCTGCCCCATGCTGCTTTGAAAACGCTCTCCAGTTTCAGGCGTCATCGAATGACACAGTGGCCTCACTTTCGCAACACTAAAACCACACAGCCAATATGTGCACTGACATACAAAATAATCCATATCCTCAATAAAATAACTGCTTTCCATTAAATTCTCACATTTTGGCTAAATAATTCAGGGTAATTATGAGTAATGATGTTATTTGACATGCTAATGGCGCACTGGTACACTTCCACGAGCAATCAGTCATTGTCGGAAAGGTCAAATATATGGACCGCGCAATGCTGTGCAGACTTCATTAAACAGTTAAATGAAATGGCGCATTGTGATTTGCTTCAAGTGGCAGAGCTACAGCGGTCGTGATATGGCTGTTGTTCTAGTTTTGAAAAGAGAATGTGACCTTGAGGAAATAAAGTACAAGAAGACCAACTCTAAGACTTGCTTGTGGTTCACTAACCACTATCCACACTAAGGAAAAGGTTTAGCACTGCATCTGGTCAAAGTTAGATTTTTAAAGGTCTAATGACTCTCAGTGCACCAGAGCAGTCATACTAGCTACCCTTTGCACAGCCACACAGCTAAACATGGCTATTTAAAGCTTGTTCTTCAGCCTTTTTCAGGAGGAATTCAAAAATGTATTATTATGTACTATTATTGTTGTTGTTGTTGTTGTTATTGAAAAGACTGAGTACTAATCATAGCTGGGTTAATTTGGCTGAAAGTTATCAAGTCATCAAAAGCACTGCCATTAAAACCAACTTTGAGGAACAATATTGCAGTTTGTTGAAACGAGATCAGATATGGATTGAATCAATTCTGACATGATTTTTTAGAACTGTAGTTCTGTTGCTATTGGCAACTATCCTACCAAGTGTCTGGCTGTCCCCGCAGGAGAACTTTGACCTCTGGCAACAGGTATTTTTTGATGTTGCTTTTTTTGGTGTTTGGTATGCACTGTCATCATTTTTGGTGCAGTTGTCCTTGCCACCTCAAGTAGTTTCTGTTCACATTTTTTGTGACCATATTCATGACCAAGGCATCGGCAATTGGTCACAGCAAATTGGCCCCAAGTGACACTCTGCTATTATCCTCATCTTGCTTTACATCACAAATTGCTTCAGATTATATCGCCTTTCAACTGACACATGCTGCTAATTTGCATTAAAATGAATAAGAATGACCTGAATAAATGCTGTCTTTTTTCATTGTGGTTTCGAGACCTCAAATTAAATTTTTTCAGGCAAGTTTCCTATACTTTGTCCATTACCAGCAAGTTTGCACTTTTTTCTGCGAGGCTGCCACTGGTACAAGAATCAATGCAAGCTTTGCTTAATAATCCTTTTGGGCCACACCATTTGGAAATGTTACTTGTCCAGGTTTGACAATATTTTACATAATATCACACACATCACATCACATAAACTGCATGAACAGTCATTAACAACAAATCCAGTCACAAAATACGATAGGGCATTTTGGACGAAAAACAAAATAAAACTAATTGACATGGTGCCATGGTTCATCCCAACCATAGTTCGAGAAACAATTAAATGGAGAAAAATCTGTGAAAGATTATATCTGAAAATAGAGTAGAATAAAATGCTTTGAACATGGTCCTAGGGGCTCCAGTAAAAGAAACATCACAGCTACTCATTGGCTTTCAATCACCAGGGGTGTTCAGTAGCAAACCAGGATCATAAGGTTGCACAATCCCCTCTGAGAAAAACAGAAAGCAGTGATTTCTAAATTTACTTTGACTTGTATTTCATTGCAGACAGTATGAAGCCAAGAAATTTTATGTTTAGTCAGGTCAACGTCATTTTGAAAGTAAATCTACGTCCATTGGTTGCAGTGCATTCCAAAGAAAGTTGAGATGGGGCAATTTAGGACAAGAAATGAAGTAAAAGATCTGAATAATGATGTAATTTGAAAGAGCTGATGTCAGCAGGTGATTGTGATCATGATTTGGTACAAAGGGAGAATCCAGGAAAGGCTGAGGGTGCGTCCGAATTCCCATACTATATATGTACATGCAGAATTTAGTTTGCTATCTACAACTTGACCATCGAATAAGTAGGTACAATGTGAATATATTCTTAATGTATCTGACATACTATGCGGCTGCCATCTTACCCATCTCCTGACCCTGTTTACCCGTGATGTACCATAACCTTCCCCCCCATAAAAATTTTAAGATACAGCTTTACCTTAGTGTTGGCCGTCTTTATATTATTATTTTAAATAATACAGGCTTATATAAAGTTTTTGTTAATTAGTGTCACTGGCACCCGCACAGGGGCACTCCTTACCAGCTCTGCAAATCCTAAGCATTTATTTTTCTTCTTCTTATTCCACCTCCATATCAAATTTTGATTAACTACTTGCCCCGCAGCTTTGAGAAAACCCTAGCAAAATATGTATATTTCAAAATGTGCGGCTTGCTTAGGATCACTATGCTGTGTCGTTTGGTGAGGAAGTCTCAGGCAAAAAAATTCACATTCAAAGTGAATGGGCAGGTGTCGAAAAAGAGATAAAACCCAGCTCTCTTTGGAGTCTTATTACGTCACCATACTTCAACATAGAAAGACAGTTGAAACTTCAAACGGGTCAAAAAACTTGAGACGTTTTTGTTTCAGTCCATTTTTTCATAGGTATAATAGTTTTTACATAACGGCAGTTAAAGTTTTATGTTTTTGTCATGGAGTTTTTTAGATTATAATGGGTTTCTATTGGATGGAAATGTTCGGTGCCAGAGTGGGAGATGTCAGTTAAACTGTAACAGCCGAACCTGAAAATTCTTACAAAAAATCTTTGTCAACCTCTTTTAAATCCCACAACTTCTGACCTACGGACAAAATTTATATCTCAAAACCTAGAGAATTTTGTCCTCTCTCACCCAGTGTGACTCTCATTGTGACATGACTCATGGTTTTCTCATAAACTGACATCAAGCACAGAGAGTGCTGACTAAGTCTCACTGATCTGCAGGTTAAACTGAGCTCTGAAAGTCAGCTTGTCGGTTGGTGACAACAGGCACTTTGTCAGCTGTTGTACTCATATAACTAGAATTTCTATATAACTAACTTGCCACTGCTTATGTCAGAAGCCTTATGTCGACAGTTTCCCAGAGCGCCATCGATTCCTGTGGGCTGGAAGACATCAGTGATGGACCAGAGGCGGATCCAGGGTAGTTTGAATAGTTTCCAGAACTCACTCAAACACCTCATTCATTGGCTGGTAACACTTTCATTTTGTAGGAACTCACTCAAACCTCATTCTGATTGGCTATTCACGTCGCAAACTACTCATGGAAATTACTCAGTTGAAAACCTGGATCCACCCCTGTGGACCATTCCACCGAGGAAACATATTGTGGTTGGTGGATTTTTTTTTTTTTTAAGAAATGGATCCCATGTGCTTTGGACCAAAGAACAGAAGGACCATCCAGATCCAGCAACAAATCTACAAGCTATGCTCTGTCATGGTATGGGGTTGTGTCAGTTGTAATGGCTGGTAAAATTGAGAGGCTAAGTGCAGCGGCCAGAGAGAGAATGAGCAGTACGGACGCAATACAAACACAGAGAATTATACAGACCACCAGAAAGTACTCGCGCTTCCAAAGGACGTATAATAGTCCGAAAAAACGGAAGCAACGCGAGAGAGAACAAAAGTAGAAAAGGGAAAATTCCGAAAGCAGAAGGAACTCCAATAATAACTGGAAGATATAAAGTCACACAAATCCTGACTAGAGATATCTTCGGCTATAGTGCTTAGCTACAAACAGACATTCTAGCAAAGGAGGCGTGGTGCACTTCCGGCTTATATTGAGTCCGGGTAAGCGCCGCCCCTGTTCAATCAGCCAGCTGGGAAAAGAATCCGATTGAAAAGGAATTCAATCTCGTCCCCGGACGAGAGCCACAAAGAAAAGTCCAAAACACATGCACGCCTCGCAAACCATGACCTCAGTAGCCATGGCAAGGGTTTTTTGCGCTTCCATGAAAGCACCATTTGTGCTGAAATGTAGACCGACATTTTGGCGCAATGTATATTGCTTTCAGGAAGACATCAGGCGCATATTTATAAAAAGCACAGCAGACATGGCCAGCTGTAGGCTTTGTAGCTGCACTTTTTTGGGTCGTCCATCCTTGTGTTCTGGGTCGGATTTGGGCTGAAACATGTATGGTTTCTGAGAACGTGTCATTTTAGTTCATATATTGATTTTGGAACCTCAAAGCTGCTGTTTTCACCAAAAGACAGTGGAGCACACATTCATGCTGCAGTGAGCTGCCGCTGGGCAGGCTTCCCAGACTTCAGCCAATCAGAAGAATGTGGGCTTTTAGCAGGGGGGTCTTAAAGGGACAGCAGCAACTACAGCTTATAGCAGACAGAGACTGAACTGAGGCCGCACATGAAGTACTAGTATAAGATAGATGAGGACTTTTTTGAATTATGAATCATGAAAAGCAACCCCAAAAGAGTCCCTGTCTTAATGTCAATATCTGGAAATGCAGCATAATAGGTCCGTTTTAAGACTTACTAGCTGGAAGAATGGGACAAAATTACACCTAAAATAAACACCTAATCACTTAGTGTCCGCGGTCCCTAAACATTCACTCAGTGCTGTGACAAAGAGTGGCAAAATAATGCAGTAAATTCAATACTGTTCCAGCTTTTTTAAAAAAAAAAAAATGTCGCAAGACTCAATGTTGATATGTATTAATTTCTTGAACCCGAACGCCCCCAGTACTGGGGGTAAGCTGGGTGTGGCACACCGTAAGCCTCTGACCTTTAAATGCATAATTTGCTTTCAAGCTGTTCCTGTTTATTATCGCTTGATTAATAATCACACAAGTTATACATTGGTCTTGATTATTCAGTAAATAAGTCTGTAATTATTAAGAAAGTATAAAAAAATTACAGAGATCACCAAAGGTCTACAATGACAGCGCACTTAATGTTGGAATGGAAGGGATGGGGAAAAAAAACAAAGAAATAAATAATTTATCCAGTAGTTTCCCCAAATTCCATCTCCCATTCGAGCATTTTTTTCAGCAGTGCAACCTAATTTTTTTAAGATTGCACTTAATCAAAATGTTTTCAGCATTCAAACGAAAAGGCTACATTTGCGGGGGAGTGCGGTTGCACACTGGCAGTCGCGATGCGATAATAATCAATATATGAAATTAATTAAATTAATTGAAATATTTGGTAAATTAGTTATTAGTGCAACAGGAAAGTTCAACACATGGCATGCATTTAAAATCTTTTAAAATATATGCCACTTGTTTAACTTTCATGGTAGCAAAATCATTGATGAGGTCTTATTAGTCCAGCTCCTGGGAAAGTTGTAGGAAAGCTACAATATGACATTGTATGAATGGCAATGATCTAATTAATTAATTAGACATAAAATCTAAGCATTATCTTAATAACATCTTCAGCAGCATTTACTACGTAACATTCTACTTCAAGATGGAATTTTGAGAAATTTCAGTTTATAGCCGTCCATGCAATCTCATATTGTAGCCTTCCTCTTTGACGCAAAGCTAAATGTCTTAATTATCAATGGCAATGCAGCTTATCGGTAGCCTATTTGCTCAGTATATTAATTACAACCCCAATTCCAAAATAGTTGGGACAAAGTGCAAATTGTGAGTAAAATCAAAACGCAATGACTTTCAAATCACACCAAGCAGTGTTTTAATTACAATAGAACAGAGATAACATAGCAAATGTTGAGACTGAGAAATTTTACAATTTTATCCACAAAATGAGCTCATTTCAAATTTGATGGCTGCTACAGGTCTCAAAAAAGTTGGGACAGGGGCCTGTTTACCATGGTGTACCATCCCCTCTTCTTTTTAATACAGAATGGAGGCGTCTGGGCATTGAGGAGACAAGTTTCTTGAGTTTACCCATTGGAATTTGATCCCACTCTTGTTTAATACTGGCTTCCAGCTGCTGGAGAGTTTTGGGTCTCCTTTGACGGACTTTTCGTTTAATTATGTGCCAAATGTTCTCAATCGGTGAAAGATCAGGACTGCAGGCAGGCCAGTTCAGCACATGGACTCTTCTACTACAAAGCCATGCTGTTGTAATAGCTGCAGTACGTGGTTTTGCATTGTCCTGCTGAAATACACAAGGCCTTCCCTGGAATAGATGTCGTCTGGAGGGGAGCACATGTTGCTCTAAAACCTTTATATACCTTTCAGCATTCATGGTGCTTTTTAAAACATGCAAGTGTCCCACACCATATGCATTAATGCATCCACATACCATCAGAGATGCTGGCTTTTGAACTGAATGCTGATAATAGGAGGGGTGGTCTTTCTCCTCTTTAGTCCGGAGGACACGACGCCCATGATTTCCAACAAGAATGTCAAATTTGGACTCGACTGACCACAGGACACTTTGCCACTTTGCTACAGTCCATTTTAAATGAGCCTTGGCCCACCGAACACGGCAGCGCTTCTGGATCATGCTCAACAATGGGTTCCTTTTTGCATGATAGAGTTTTAGGTGGCATCTGTGCATGGCACGGCGGACTGTGTTTACAGACAGTGGTTTCTTGAAGTTTTCCTGGGCCCATTTAATAATGTCAAAGACAGCATCATGCCGGTGAGTGATGCAGTGGTGTCTGAGGGCCTGAAGCTCATGGGCATCCAGCCTCTCTAAGACATCCCTTTTATAGCCAATCATGTTACACACCTGATGCCAGTTAACTTAATTACTTGCTCAATGTTCTTTCAGCTGATTCTCTTATATATTAATTGCTTTTTCAGCCCTTTTTTGCCTGTGTCCCAAATTTTTTGAGACCTGTTGCAGCCAGAAAATTTGAAATAAGCTCATTTTGTGGATAAAAATGTAAAATGTCTCAATTTCAACATTTGAAATGTTATCTATGTTCTATTGTAAATAACATTGGCTCATGTGATCTGAAAGTCATTGCATTTTGATTTCATTCACAATTTACACTTCGTCCCAACTATTTCAGAACTGGGGTTGTAAATCAATTGTATGATT
This sequence comes from Gymnothorax javanicus, assembly GCA_029692085.1. Classification (NCBI taxonomy): domain Eukaryota; kingdom Metazoa; phylum Chordata; class Actinopteri; order Anguilliformes; family Muraenidae; genus Gymnothorax; species Gymnothorax javanicus. The sequence goes on along the minus strand of CM056202.1, from coordinate 43,562,256 downwards.
CTTAATCAGAAACTGGTTGAGAGTTAACCCTCTTTACGGTAATGTTACTGATTGTAGACAGAGTTTTATTTTAACATGAGCAAACTTAACTCGTTGACCTGAGTGGAGAAAAACCACATTTTTAAAAACATTTTCTTTGGTGTATCGAGCCAATGGGACACTAACGTAGAAAAAAAAAAATTAACGTTTTGTGAGCCACAGGAATTCAGAAGCTTCGAAAGACATTGACGTTTTCTGTCACCATTAATGTGGATAGGAAAATGATTGATAATTATTGCAATGAACAATAACGCAAACTGAGGGGAAATGGACATTAATTCTAGTAACTGATCCTCACAACTGAACAAATTAACACTTAGTTGCTCATTAGGAGACTAAAAATGGGAACAGGTTTGGAGAAGTAATGTGTTATAAGGTTAGGTGAGAGCAGGCATATAATTCCTCCATGCCAAGTCCCAGGTGGAAGAGGTTAAAAACAATTCAATAATGAAAAATCAAAAATGTGCAGTTGTATTGTTTTCAATGTGATATAGGTGACATATGACTTACAAATTACTGCTTTCAGTTTCAGTTTTAATCAGACATATTGTACCATGCCAACTTTTTCAGATCTGAGTGCATTTTCTGGATAAAATGCCAGAGTAATTGCAGCATGTGCATTCAAAACTTTTTTTTTTTTACACTAAATCCTAGGTTTTTCCTTTTAACACACACAAGATTGCTCACAGCCAAAAAGTTCATGTTGCTGCAACAGTAAATAAATTATTTAGTTGACGGTATTTGTTTGGGAGACTAAAGCATTGCAATAAGGATAGCACAGCTATTCTAGGCAGATGTCCCCTATCTCTCATCCCCTTTGTGTGAACTCCACTGTTTAGCATACTAGACAACAACCACATCAATTATCTCACACAAATAAAAAGAATCCATACAAATTTTGATAATTTATTCAGCATAGGACATATATACTTTACTTTCACATAAATACTTTCAATGGCACCAATAAAGCCTTATCACAATACCATGAATACATGTAAATGACCGAGCTGGCTGCAGAACACTGACTTGGAAGCAAGAAGAGAAGGAACTTCAGGTCTCTGGGACTGGCAGGGCTGTAGAGAGTCGAAATAAATAAATAGAATTAACTCTCATTTGAAGGTGGCACTGCGGAAAAATATTTGGCAGAGCATAGTAAATATAACTTCGAATTAAATTCAGGCCAATTGCGTAATCAAAGTAACTGCCAGTTACTTAACTCAGAAGTGTGAAGCTAGCTGACTTCACATTTTAAAGTAAATGTAACATTTAAATTTTTGTGCAGCTGTTATGTGCATCATTTTGTACACATTTCACTGAAATTCAGCCTGGCACATTTGGTATTTTTAGAGATCATGGGATCTTAATACTTCAAAGTAGTTGCCAAAGAAAATTTATCCAGTGCACATGAGGAGGAGCATGAAGTGAAATTTGGAGCGGTTGATCCCATTTGTTCACATTGATCTGTTTCTAGCTTGCAATGCCAGTTTTAGGAAATAATTTAGGATAATAGCCCTTTTTCCATTGGCCTGGCCAGAGGTTGCAAATTAATATACCTCAGTTGTGGTAGCATTGTTACCCTGAATGCTTTTCACGAAAAAGAATTTAGTGGTTATGGATTACCTTTAGGTAACTGTTAGCCCTATGATACCCTGCTGAAACTCATGGATCTAATTTAAATTTTCAGTTAACAGATGTTTTGTACTTATACATATCTAAATTATAAGTCCTAGCCAAACTAATTTTAAGTTAAGTGACGATTGCAGCTAAACAAAGAAAATGTTTACTAAGCAGTGCGAAGGCAACCTATCAGCTGTCCGGGAAAACTGTAATGCAAGCTTACATTGGGAAGGCAGCACAATAGAAGCCAGACATGTCCTAGTGCGTGCCCCCGCCCCCAACTCAGGTGTGCAGTTATTTACGTGTAATGACTGACATGCCCTTATTTATTGCTTACTTAATGGCGCAACACAGACTGCGATAGCACAGGTTAAGCAGCAGACTCTAATGAAATTGTGTTAGTGTGGACATTGCTTTCAAGAGATTCATTTAATTGGCTATTAACAAGCATAACTGCTGGGACTGGGCCAAATATTTTGTCGCGTGAATTGATGTACATACTATCAATTACCATACTCCTGATACACTGGGTCAGTTTCAGTTTTAAAGTGCAGCTATCATGGTTTTTCATTATTTTAATGTCTTTGTGTGAGTTATATAGTTTTTATGTGCACGTAAAATGTCTGCGTCGAAAAACAACTCGAAGTTACCTCCAGAAGAAGCTCTCTCTGCCGCAGAACACACTGCTCCAGAGCTGCCTGAAATGCCCTGATAGCTTCCTGCCATTTTTTCATCAACTGATGACGTCATCAATTGAATTTTTGTGCCAAGCAGAGAGTTTGGCATGCCTTTGAATGAAGCAGGTTATGCCCACAAGCTACACCAGGCTACACCAGTATTTGTTTCTAAAGCTCATTCATATTAATTCATGGAGTGGAAATCCATTTTTGGTAAGAGGCGTGACATTTCTGATGCACGCGAAAAGCGGTCGACCAATTGCAAGTGAGTGATCAAGTTGACCAATGACAAGTGACCTCAACAGAACATTTCACACACAGGTACTGCAGAAATGGCCAGTATGAGAAAACTCAAGTGTTTTTTTTTTTTTTTCTAGCAATGACACATTTAAACTTTTTTGTAGACTTCAAGAATACAAGAATGACCAATAAAAAGTAACTTAATAGGTGCACTTTCAGGTTATTCCTGAACTAAACGGGAATCTCCATTCAAAATAGAATGCAGTGAAGGATGAGGGAAACTGTGATATTATGCCCCACGGTAAGCAACAGAATCAAATAAAAATATCACCATACAGCAAATTCTCATTAAAATGTTGAGCAGCAGATTAAACGGATGTGTGCAGGGAGCTTGTGTACCTGAGCAAAACCTCATTAGTACAGGTAATGTTCTGATGAAACAGAATGTTTGAGTGTTCTCTTTGGATCTCTTTGGACCTGCCAATCCTATGATGTTGATTGTAGAGGATGATGATTTGAGGCAGGGGCCTTATCAGCTATTGACAAAGGGAAACAAACAGACAGGACATTGAACGCAGATGAGACTTTTGTGCAAACAGACTTTGCCAGAAAGCAAAACATGAAAGGTATGAGAAAGGCATAAGGGATTATTTTGCTAGGCAAGTTTGGGGGTGGGGGGGATCATAAAAGAAATTTGGAAAGAAAATCAAGCACATAAACTTTTAATTGGAATAGTAGCTTGAGCAGCTCAACCATCCACTAAAAATGTGAATATTATTTCTTTGCATTGTGTGCATCCTTATCACAATAAATGAGCGCGTGCTGGAGGTTGTGTGTGTGTGTGTGTGTGTATGTGCGTGCATGCGTGCGTGTGTTTGTGTGTGTGTTATTACGTATTATATAATTTGTGTAAGTGCTCATAATGTCTTCAGGTATCGAGGCATTAAGGTATTGTCCTTGTGTAAATACACATCATGGTGTGTCTGGACTGTTGGTAAAGGGAAGTTTGTCATGTATAATTTGTCTCTATAAAAAAAAGTAACATAAATAAATAATGTTCAAACAATTACTTTTGTTTCCTTAACACTTGTGAAACTAAGCACTAAAATTTCTTCAAAATCTCTGCAAGATGAAATGTGACCTCTACAATTCTCACAAATGGGAAAGCATTCCTGACAGCACAAACGCTCATTGTCCCTAATAGCCAGAGGGGACTTGCAGAGGCGGTCCCGAGCAAAGCTAACGCATGTTCACTATGTCAGTCTGTCACTTTCTCCTCCTCTTGATGGTTCAAAACCACCCAAGCCTATGGAGAAAGAAAAAGCCCAAGCCTACGGTGGCCTAAAGCCATACTACTATGGAGTATCTCTTAGATAAATCCCATGAGAGAAGAAGACTTGTTTTCATCCTTTTTTTTATTCTGTCTAGCATCTTGGAATATCCAATGACCTGATTTATTGTGTAGTTTCTTGTGCAAATACACAATGATCCATGCCACTGGCTGGTCATCCAGTGTATGCTGGGACCAATGTGCAGTAGTGCCCTATCAGCATAGTAGCCAGAAGAAGGGTTAGGGGGCACTGCTTCAGGGCCTGCCATCAGAGAACAGCCAAGACAGAGAGAAGATTCTGTCAATCTGTCAGGGGTCAAGACAGTGAGCTTGTCAAAAGCCATCAGACAGAAAGAGTCCAGATGAGTCTCTGCTGAGGTTACTCCACAGTAAGGACTAATGCAAGCCTGACAAAGGAAATAAATACACCATACTCTTAAGTGACAACACCATTCATTGCATCAAATTGTCAGGTCTTGTGTCTTTGTTTATTCGTCTCCCCACATTTTTGGCTATTCATGTAATTTTTGGTTTCCTTTCAACAATTGATTTTGATCATTAAATAACTGTCTCGTTACATCGCTAAACCGTGTGAGCATTCCCTCGCCTTGCATTCACCTACTTCGCATTTTTGCTCGTTGTTTCTCTATCATTTGAGTCTTCAAGTCAGTGCCAGACTGTCTCACCTTGCTTTGTGCTTGTAGCCTGCTCTCTCGCGTTCTTTTGTCATGCCTTGTTTTCTGCAGCTCTTCGTTGCTGCCTCCACCCTAAGTGTTTGAGTGTTGACCCGATTTTGAGTTTGCCTTGCCTGGCCCAAGAGTATCATCCCCTCCTCTCCTGATCCCTCTCAGACTGGTCCTCCGATTTCGACCTTGGCTTGGATTCCACACTTCGCTCTGCCCCCCCAGAGTCTGGACTGGCACTGTCCAACCTCTGCCTGTCCCTGGATTTCACCGCCTGTCCTGCATTGTCCATTTCTTGGCTTTGGACTGTTGGTGTTGATAATAAAGTTGTGGTTTCCTCTATCTGTGGTTCTGCAGCTGATTTCCTCGGTTTAGACATCTGCAACAGCAAAAACATGCCCATGAAAAACAACAACAACAAAAAAAATGCCACCTTAAATTTTCTGTTTCTATTTTATATCGTGATTCACTGCATTCATGAGCAATGAACCATGCATACAAACTTATTTGTATGCAACTCAGTTTTTTAAAAACTATTACTCGTTGTGATTTGTTATGCATCATATAATTTCTATTCCATTTCATATCATATCATCCTCTCTGTAAAGCACTCTTGGGAACATTCCGCTACAAGTCATTTGCTAAGAATGTTGTGTTAAGACAAAAAATGGACGAGAAACAGATATGTTCTGTTTTACTTTAATTTCCTAAAACCACATAATTTCTTTCACATGTATACAAAATAAACAGCAAATGTCCTTGCTTAAAACCTTAGACCAGTTTGTTCTCCAATTTACCAAAAGTGTTGACTCCATAACAAGTTATTCCCCAAATTAAAGACTGCAAAAGCAGGAGTAAATTTGGACCATAATGATTCAGAACAGAGTGCTGTTTTAAAGTGAGACATAATTTAATTTGCTATATTTCAGAGGCTTCTGGTATTAGTGTAGCAGCAATCAGACGGATGAATAAACAACCCCTGCAGCCAGCAGATACTGGCTAGTAAACTGGCTAGTCACGTACATTGAGTGTCACTCATGCCTGCAATTTTAGAAGGATAAACCCACAAGCTAGCCTGCAAGCTAGTCAACCTGATATTGCACAGTGATAAGCTGAATTATAAGCTCCCTAATACCTCACTACCAAGACCATTATGAGGAAATTAGTCCTGCTAACAATCTCAAAACACATAAACCACCTTTTGTCATATAACTGATTTGATGCTGCAAGCAAGTGCTTGATACAGAAGTAACTACGAATTGCTCAGTTTATGATGCCAACCAATCTGGCAACCATTTTGCACAAGGATAATACAGTTTTGCTCAGAAGATCGATGAATTTGACAAGTATTACAAAATAAAACAAATGTGTCACAGAGAAATCTGGCCAAAATCCCTACAAGAGCTATCCTAAAATAGGAGGTCCCTATCAAGGGAAGGCTGCCACGTTGGTCAGGTTCTGTTCATTAAAAGTAATGCACGTATCAAATCTGTAAATATTTGTTTCAATTTTTGCTTGAAATGTGGACATATGGTTATGTTCAAGTATACAAGCCTGTTATTCTGAGAGGCATTTCTGGACTAGGAGCACAGTATTAGGGTAACAGAGAAAATACTACACCATACTGTATTATGCTGCGTATAGATGATTGTTGATGTATAATGAAAGAAGACTATTTTGTTGAATAATTTAAGGTCATTTTAGTGTGCTTTCATTTACTACCTCATGATGACTGGAAAAATGCCGCTAATGATGAATTTTAATAGGATTAGTAGGATCTTGTAATCAACTATTCACAACGTTGTTGTAATTAATTAATCCTGAAGGGAACTGTTTAATCAAAATGTGTAATTCATGTTTTTAAAGGATTTACATGTTCCTGATGAGGGTGCCTCTTTTCAATGAGAAATTCAAATGCAATAATGTTGGGTATGTTTGGGCTGATATCAAAAATTATAATCCTTCCCTGATGTTTGACCTTGAGGACTTCTAAGGCACTGTAAAGCAATGTAACAGAAACATGCTACCAGGATTACAGGGATTTCTCTTGTTTTCCTTTCAAAAAATAAAGCATTAACTATTCAGATGTTTATCACATGGCATGAAAAATCTATTCAACAAATACAGAAAGATCACCCCCACAGATATTGTTTGCATCATTTAAAACACAATCCTGAAAGAATGCCAGTTTTGTAGGTTGGTCAAGGTCAATAAAACAACCAGTACTGCAAAACTTGTCCAAGAGCTATGTGATTAGATTGTGGTAACAGGTCTTCCTTCACCTAACCAAGCCTCAAAAATAAACAGTGCTTAAGAAGTGTTGTTTGGGTGGTGAACCATTACTATTCGCTTTCCTAGATCACAAACTGACAGATGAGGAGAAAGATAATTTAGGCATACAACATGAAAGTGTCTGGGAGATATGGGTAGTGGAGGGAGATACAGCGGCAGTTGCACCCTTAAAAAGACACTCTTCGGCCAGAATTAAATTTGCATCCGTGAAAGCTAGCAAGGCAGTATTGAGACAAAGGCATTGATATCACATGCCCGTGGTTCAAAACACGGACATCAATGGCAGACAATGTCATATTCTGACCCCCCAAGACGTCCTGATTTCAAATTTCCATATTTGTATTTCAAAATATAACACACCCCTCAAAAGTATGCTTTTCATTCAAAAAGAAAATCAAAATGTATAGTTTTCCTGGAATCAACTAACTGGCTTAAAATCCATCAGGAAACCAAAATCAATGGATCTAGTCAGGACATCATTCATATGCAAATCAAAATACCTTGATATATACTGTATGTGTGAATGCAGACAATTATTTAACAAATTTCTGTCATGGTGCTGGCTGTTTGTGTCTTTTTAGACTTTCTTTGTGGCTTGTATTTGGACCACGTCTGTCTCTTTAACTATCAGATTCTTTTCCCAGCTGTTTCGTCAGGCATGGGCGGTGCCTTTCTCTAAGGCTATATAAGCCGGACGTCCGCCATGCCTCCTTTGCTGGAGAGTCTGATTTAGTTATCACTACAGCCAGAGGATAACTCTAGTTTGGGATTTGTTGGCGAATTTCTTCACATTATTTTTGTGGTTTATTTCTTCAGGGAAGTTTCCTTTTACTTTCCCGATTTGTTTGTTCCTCTCTCGCTCTGCTTCCTGGTTCGTATAGACCCTTTCGGTTTAAGGACGTGAAAAAGCGAGATTTGGAGTGCGCATGCTCTTTGCAGACTATGAGGGGCAGAAGATGCACAAAACCTATTTAAAAGGTGGGGAATTATAAGTTCTTTCGCTTTCCCCGTGGTGAAAGGCAGTTTACAGCGTGGATTCGGACTATAAACAGGAATATTTTTTGTTCGGGAACATTCTAGGGTGTGTAGCGTACATTTTGTGTCTGGATGGCGAGATTAAGAATTCTGTATTCAACCTACTCCAAATGTAGATTGATGTTTGGGCACCCAGACAAACATTTGGATATGAAAACACGTCAGGCGTACGTCCAGATAAGGAAATTTAGAGTTTAGTTTCAGTGTTTAGTGCTGCTATTCGTGTCAGTCGCATGTCGTTAACGGCGGCTGTCATGTCACTGATGACACACTGGGTTGCTAGGGCAGGCGCAGCATATGCATTCGCGATATTAAATATTAATGTTAAATTCTAAACCCCCTCTCTTACTGATAAAACTCCACTAAAACATATTGGCGCCCCCCTTTTAAAATCGTTCTGGCAAATAATAAGTCGGAAAAAAGAGGAGGCTGGATCCAAAATTCTTTTCCCCCTGACAATATAGCTAGACTAAGCTCTATCAGTTTTCTCCTACAAACTGAAAGCATTAACTTCTTCAGCGCAACAGAAACTTGAGAGACTATATCGGCGAGATTCTGTCAAGGCAAGTCCTTGACATTGTTATTTTCAGCACAGATGAAAATCCGAAATCAAATGTGTAGCGTTAAGTCAAACAGTAATGATATGGCCTTGTATTTTACATGTGTGCCTGTGCACTTATCCATGTTAAGAGGCGATTAGGATCATATGTGCTTGCCGGTTGTTTTGAACAATGCTAGTTTGTCGCAAGAACACTGTAGCGATTAGCTGACTTAAGGCATGGGACCCAATCATAGTGGTGTTAAAGATATTATTTCATGTCTGCAAAACTAACTGACAAGCAAATGCCAAATTGTTGGCTATATACAGCAAGTAATTACAAAATCGAAATCACAAGGAAACCAAATTATTATTGCAAGCAGCGAAATGAAAACCACACCTACACTTAGCTCTGAGGGGCTAAGTTCTGTAATTTGAGCCCCTCAGAGCTTACCTAGGCTGAAAACGTCGTATGGCGCTAACATTCTCCCTTTGGCTAGATATTTTTTTGCGTAGAGTTTAACATCTACTTAAAGTCGTATATAGCCTATAGGATCGAACAAAGCCAGTCCCTTTTCAAAATGTGGATACAAAAACTGGACACTGCAAAACATTAACACCTTGAAACAACAAAAGATTAAACAATTATTTGACGATTAGTGGGCCAACTTAAATAACTTATAATATCAACCAGTACCTTAACCATATTTCTCCGATCAGATTGCTCTTTCCTTTTAGCTTGCATCGGAGTGAGATCCTTCCGTTTGTAGGGAAACACAGAGCGTAGCCAACATTATTTGGGTCGACGAAGTCGGGCCAGCCCTGACAAAATGAGTACTGCAGACTCTAGTGTGATCATTCGGGACAAAGTTCTTCTGATTTATAGCTCGAATCCACGCCTGTCGTTGTCTCTTGCTACGGGGAACACGAAAAAGGCTTATGTCCCTGTCCTTATGATACCGGTTTATGCAACCTTCTACGCAACAAATAGCCATTACATTTCCTTTTGCCCCACATCAGCTATATTGGGCATGCGCGCGCGGACTTCCGGCCTTAAACCGAACTGGTCTATTGTTGGACGTTCATTTTGGAAGCGCGAGAGCTGGTTCTGTTTCTTTGTTTATATTTCTCCCTGTGGGGTATTTTAAGTCCTTGCTGGTCTTGCTTTCTCCTAGTCGTTGCACCTGGGCTCCCTATTCCTTCGGCCATTACAGCACACTCCAGCCAAACATGGAGTCACCAGCAACGGCTACGCTGGATAAAGTGGTTGCCAATCAACAATTGGTTCTTGCTGGTTATGGCGAGGGCCTCGCTAGCTTAAGCAATCAGCAAGCTGAGCTGGCGGAAAGGATTCACCTGCAGGAGAGTGCTATGCAGAAGCAGGAGAATATCTTATTAAGCCTCAGCGAGAGTATTAGAGCATTGACCGCTCAGATCACCCAAAATGTTTCACAAGCACAGTCCACACACTTTTCCCGAGAGCCTAAACTTCAGTTGCCCCCAAGATATGGAGGTGAGGCAGGAAATGCAAGGACTTTATCACTCAATGTGAAATATTTTTTAAAACACAACCCTCACGATTCTCCAATGAAGAATCACAGGTTTTGTTTATTTTATCGCTGTTAGCTGGTACAGCTCTCACTTGGGTGGGGCCACTCATTCGCTCTAGATCGCCGGTTGTTAATTCGGTAGATACTCTCGTGAGGGAGATGATTTCAGTGTTTGATCAGGACATGGCTATGTGTCTAATGAATTTGAGGCAGGGCTCGGAGAGCATTGCAGAGTTTTCTATTTCTTTCCGCTCTGTGGCCACAGAGACAGGGTGGCCAGAAGCACCCCTTATGACCGTTTTTATTCAGGCTTTGGCGGGGGAAGTAAAGGATTCCCTAGCAACGTTAGAGCCTTGTGTTTCTTTAGATTCGTTGGTTCGTACTGCTGTTCGGATCGATAATCGTATCCGCGAACGCAAAAAGGAGAAACGAACTGCACTGGCTCCTCCTTGCAAAGGGGTTAATTTTCCCTACAACATGCACACAGCCCCAACTCCGCCCACTGAAATTCCCACTCCTAGTGAACCCATGCAAGTTGATGGCTCATATGAGAGCCGGAATTGTAAGCCTGCTCGCAACGTTTTTAGACTTTCTTTGTGGCTTGTATTTGGACCACGTCTGTCTCTTTAACTATCAGATTCTTTTCCCAGCTGTTTCGTCAGGCGTGGGCGGCGCCTTTTTCTAAGGCTATATAAGCCGGACGTCTGCCATGCCTCCTTTGCTGGAGTGTCTGATTTAGTTATCACTACAGCCAGCGGATATCTCTAGACAGGGATTTGTTGACGAATTTCTTCGCATTATTTTTGTGGTTTATTTCTTCAGGGAAGTTTCCTTTTACTTTCCCTATTTGTTTGTTCCTCTCTCGCTCTGCTTCCTGGTTCGTATTGTTGGGTGTTCGTTTTGGAAGCACGAGAGCTTGTTCTGTTTCTTCGTTTATATTTCTCCCTGTGGGGTATTTTAAGTCCTTGCTGGTCTTGCTTTCTCCTAGTCCTTGCACCTGGCCTCCCTATTCCTTCGGCCATTACAGTTTCTATGATATGTAAGATGCATCTGCGCTGATATCAAGGAATGGCTAAGGGTTTCAGCTGCACAATTGGCTATGTTAACAAGTGAACAATACAGCCTGATATCTGCATAAAAACGAGTTAAATGACGATAGGGATTTACTGCTAAATAGAAGAACAGGCATTAAATGTGTTGTGTAAGATTTCTGAGCATTGTACAACTAAATTTGCAGCAGCTGAATGATAATATAAGCATCTGAACACACCAGGTTTTAACTTGAAGAAAGTTGAGAAAAATTGCCCAGAGAAACTAATGCTTGGAAGTTGTTCTATATAGCCCACTAGTATCAACCATGAAAACCGTTTAAAATTTCCAAAGCAAATTTTTGAGAAAACTGCATTTTTAGAAAATCATGAATTCTGGGATATATTTCTTTTATTTTTGGAATGTAACTAACAATTTTCCCCAAGCATTGCCTATTTATCAATTCAAAACCCCCCTCCATTTTGTTTTTATGGTCAAATAATTATGTAAGAACCCAACAGTTGACACCTAAAACAGTTCATTGCAGGACAGTGACCTGTTTGGGATAAATGGTTTCAAGGAAAGTTCTAACTGCATTCCACAAATTCCACCCACACTTATTTCATCTGAAAAGGCCTATCTTGAATTGCATAATAAGCATTACGTAATGGTAAAGACATGGAATCAATAGATTGCACCAGGATGAAATGATGTTACATAATAAAGGTGTACAAAATTTGGTGTCAACCACTTCAAGTGCCCAGTTCCTTGAAAGATGTTGCACGTTGAATGCCGAGAGAAAGTTTGCCTAGTTTGTTTCTGAAAAGGAAATTTCAAGATCACTGAAAATTTGCTTGATAAAATTCATGAACACATTTTGACTTACTACGATATCGATGATATTCATTTGCCATGTGGATTATGTTCAACATGCAAAAGGACTCTAAATGCCTTGTCTGAGGAGAATCTTTAACGATGTTGTTAATGCATGCTTTGGGAAGCGTTTGGGAGAACATTGGCAGGAGAAGATAGCTTTGTTCGGGGATGCCTACTACAAAACAGGATGCTCAATAACTACAAAAGTACACTTGGTCATACACCATCTTGCATCATTTTGCCTTGAACACAATTGTGGGCTAGGGCACTATACTGAGCAAGCATTCGAGGTGGTTCGTGCCTCATTTGCGAATTACTGGAAACGCCATCTCGTCAAAGACAGCAAACAGACTATGGACAAAGATTGAAACAGGCAATTAGAGAGTTTAATGCAGCTAATGCTTAAAAAGTTTCAGGTGCAATTCTAATTGGTGATCCTTTCCTACTAGTCTTGGACTAACCAAAGTTAATTTTAGCAAAAGGTCTTTTTTTTTTTTTTTAAAAGGTCTTTAAAAAAATGTTAATTTTCAAAAAAGTTTTTTTTTTTTTTTGGTGACTCAAAGACAAGTGGGAAAGATTTCATCCAGATGGTCATGAAATGTCCCATCGATATCATGAAATTGTTGTTTTTGTAAATTTAAAATGTCAATTTGTGAAATTGAATAAAAAGTTTATTTTTTCAAAAATTTGCTTTGGAATTTTTAAACGGTTTTCATGGTTGATATTAGTGGGCCATATAGAACAACTTCCAAGCATTAGTTTCTCTGGGCAATTTTTCTCAACTTTCTTCAAGTTAAAACCTTGCATGTGAATTCATTTTAGCCTTAAAATCTAAAGTCACATTCTTCTTCAAATTCATTTCAGTCAAATGTTAAGAAACTCAAACTAAAAGTTTATATTCATCTGGAAACATATTCATTTTCCTGGGAAAGACTGGTAATCCAGTCAGTTTTATAGGCTGCAATTCTGTGCTACCACTCTTAGTAATAGATCAATTACCGTAGAAGCTGCAAAGAAATTAATAATGTTATCAGATTCATAGGTTTGTATTAGCCTGTCTGCATTTTCCATCATGTTCATCTCAATAGTTCATAATGTACAAACCTGGCTATGTGTGCACCAAAAAACATGTACTGTGTATAGCAGTACAGAGGTGGAAAATTCAAGTTCAGATAGTATGCTCTTTGGAGCTCAATTCTTGTTTTGGAATAAACAATACAAATAGAAAGTTGTGACACCATTTTTAAAAGTCCAACTGTGCAAAAGCACTGGATTAGAACATGGCACTGCACAATCATGCACACATAAAGAAACCATATAATAAAACATTAGGCTATCATGTACCTTGTGTTTGCAATAAAACTTCTGCATTGCTTTGTACTGAGAAGTCTCCTTTGTCAGAATCCCCTCCCAGATCATTTGTCATAATTCCTGTCATCTTGATCCAACTAATCCAAGACTTCAGCGACCATAGCCAAACAGCCCATGCAAAAGTTCAAACTACAATAGGAGACTCATCAGGGACAGACTACGACAGAGCAGCATAAACACATACGCAAATAAATATGACTTGTGCGCAGCCCAATGAAGACTATGAATAAGCTTTGCGCACAATCGAATAAACTATTACCATAAAGGTGAAACGTCAATCAAATGCAACGTGTAATACGTTGCTGGGAACTTGAAACTCTTCCCTACAGAGGAAAACAAAATGACTAACACACATACCATTCAATGAGTAATATCCATGCTCAAAATTGAGGGAGGGTGAGAGACTGTGGAAAAAGAGGGTTTGGACAGTGCCCGACAATCAATCATACCTCATGGGAGGTATGACCAAAAGTTTAAACCCCAGGCAGTCCAAGTGGACACTTTTCTTCGCCAGCTTAAACTCTATCCTCACCTACCGTCCAGGTTCCAAGAATCTGAAACCCAATGCTTTGTCTCGTCTCCATTCCCCTTTTCCTGAAGACGAGGCAGCACCGGTGGTACCAGATTGTTACCTCCTGGTCGCCACCAAGCTGGAAGTAGAGGCCCTCTTGTCCTGTTCCAGTCCCCAGCGATGCTCCAATAACTGTCTCTTTGTCCCAGAACGAGTTAGAGCCAGAGTCCTCATCTGGGCCAAAGCCTCTCCCTTGGCATGCCACCCCAGTCCACCCGCGTACTTTCCTTAGTCTGCTGGCACCTTTGGTGGCCCATTGTTCGGTGGGACTACCTGAACGTATGGCACCGTCTGCCATACCCGCACCTGGGCCAAGTCCAGTAACCAGCCTGTGAGTAGTCATTCCAGCCCGTAGAGGTTTCCCATTGGCCATGGGCATGCATTGAACCATATGATTTGTTGCAAAATTTCCTCTGTATTTTCTGGAGGATAGAAATGGAATTGCAGCCAGCTTTGTTTGGCTTCCATTAAAAACGGGGAAGATTAATGGCCAGTTCCTTATTGAATTGTGAGAACTGGGGGTATTTAATCTGTAGAAAGGGAAACAGTCCCTTTTTAAAAATCGGGTGTGCATTGTCTAATAGTGTCCTGGAAAACTATCTTGGGTTTTTAAAAAACTTTGGAATCAGAGAGGCTTTGAGTGAGAGATTCAAAGCTCTTAAATTTAACAATTTTAGGCCACCTGATTTATATTCATTGTAAAGGTACACACGCTTAACTTTATCTGGTTTACCATTTCATATAAATTTAAAGATTTTTTTCTCATATTGTTTGAAAAATTATTCACTTGGTGAAGATAAAGGGCTCTAAATTCGTTGACCAGGCACAGGCGCGGCGAATGGGGGGAGCGCCGCGCCAACGGGGTGTATCCAGGCGCATTTTGCAATTTCGTGCCCGGTGCAGCCCGGCGCAAGTACTGCTCTGTCCCACCTCCGTCCCTCCTGCCGGCGCAAGTGGAAAAGAGGGAGGAGAGAAGGCGTGAGTGGGTTTAACACAGCTGAGTCAAATCTTCACCAATCAAATGAGCTCCTCTCCTCACCTTTAAAAGCGCTGTGGGCGAGGTGCAGTGCAAATTTCGTTTAACATGGATGAAGCAGGACACAGCAGCAACATCAGATGGCCAAACTTCAGCCAGGAGGAAGCTGATGTTCTGGTCCGGGAGGTTCAAGCTCGCAGTGGCCAAATATATGGTCACGCGAACAGACCTCCACGGGCTGATGATGCAAAAGCGGCCGCAGAATTCTAAACCCCCCTAGAACCGCGGCTGCTGCTTTTTTCACGGCAGTGCAAATGTGAGGCCATTTCATAATATTGTGCGATTATAAAGAGGGAATCAACAATATATTTTTTTGAACGAATGAAATAAAAAATTGCTAATAAATACATGTGAATTTATTACGTACAATAATTAATTATGCTGACAAACACGTTATATGAGAAAACAGCAACTTGAGTCAACGTTTGCCCAATTGCATAGCCCTACTGCAACCAGAACAAATCCGACAAGGGGTGCACTTGACAGCTGTGTAAGCCTATCGACTACCTTTAGTAGGCTAATAGTACACAACAATAAAAGTAGTAATAATAATAATAATAATAATGTTTAGATAAATGTAGCCCAGATCAGGCTGTGTTTCTAAAGCCGCGTTCACACTGGACGCAAAACGAATTTTCCGCACGATAGATTACATTCAAAGTCAATGCAAAGATGCGAATACACGCAAAATCTGTTGTGCGAAAAATTCCTTTCGCGTCTGGTGTGAAAGCAGCTGAAGGACACATACCCACGTAGCATACATACGCACTCACGTGCCCACATGCACTCACATCTCTCTCTCTCTCTCTCTCTCTCTCGTACGTTGCGGACAGGGGTATTTGCGGTCAAAGCCTCTGCCGCAAAAAAAGCGACTACGGCGCTCAAAGTAATTTAATATCAATACTCATGTTTTATAACAGAAGTTCAAAACTTTGATATAACTTAGAAAACACATATTTAGAAAAAGTCATGGACGGATGGACTCATATCTTTTACTGACATGAAATACCATGCATTACTAACATCAGTGCCGCGGTTCTAGTGTTAAGGACAGAGCTGTGCAGCTCTCCCGTGCGCGCTGCTGCTCTCCCTGCTGATATGGCACATGCAGTTCGGCCTCTCTCTGTCTCAAGTCCTGTAATGTCTGCTGCGTGAGGTCAAAGTGACATCCATGGCGTACAGCTATGTTGTGTAGCACGCAACATGCCGCAGAGAATGCACTGACACTCTGAGGGCTGTCAGGTCGAGTTTCCATTACGCGTGCCAACCGCCTTTGATCTGACATCAGGACAATCGATATAGATACTATAATTTATGTGCTGATTCAGATAGTTACATTAAATAGTGCTTGCTGTAATTATTTATTGCATTGAAATGTGCCTGACATTCTGGAAACCTGCCCGTGAGGTTTCGGTGACGTGTGCGCACTGTGCGCCGGTCAGCCAAATTACCACTGCACAGAAAGTAAACCAGGTTGGAGCTGGCGAGCTCTCTGCGCACTTTCAGTGGAGCCTTTTGCCACAACATTGTCACTGCGTCATGATGAATATGTGATATCTCCCCCTACTGCGCCGCCACACCCATCTCGGCGCACATCGGTCCACCAAATTGCCAAAGTGGCTGCGCACAGTGTTGCACTGCACGAAATTACCACTGCGCGGGCTGCACTGGACAAAATTACCACTGTGTGGGCTGCGCCCCGCTGCGCCACCCTGCGCTGCGCCAAGAAATTAGAACGCAGTGTCATAAACAAGTATGGAAATTGAGACACAACTAAGGAATTGATCAAAGTGATTTTACCATAAATTGTTAAATATTTCCCTCTCCATGGCTGCAAAATTTTGTCTATTTTATCAAGTTTTTTATTGAAATTAACTTCTGACAGATTATCCATGTTTTCAGGAATATGAATGCCAAGCATATTAACTGATCCATTCTTCCACTTTATAGGTAAAATACACTGCAAGGTAAATGTAGTGTTTATCAGAGAGCCGACCCTAAGTATTGTGCACTTGTCATAATTTGGCTTCAAGCCTTACACACAGGAAAAACAATCCAGGTCCTGTGTTAGGCTTTGCAAGGATAAGGACTGAGGTGTCAACAGAAAGGTAGTATCATCTGCATACATAGAAACCTTTGTATGCAGCCCCTGGATTTCTAAGCCTTTGATATTTTTATCTGATCTTATCTTCCTAGCAAGTATTTCAATTGCCATTATAAACAAATAAGGCGATGAAGGACAACCCTGTTTTACTCCCCTTGACAGTGAAATATTACCTGAAATATGACCATGATTTATAATTTTATATGTTAGGTTGCTGTACATAACTTTAACCCATTTTATGAGAGATTCACCAAAGTTAAAAAATTTTAGGCATTTATAAAGAAAATCCAGACAAACCATATCAAAGGCTTTTTTGGAGTTTGCAAAAAAATTAAACCGGCTTTTTTTGACATTTCATAGTTCTCTATAATTTGTAGTAGCTGCCTAATATTGCCCCCAATATTTCAACCTTGTAGAAATCCAGACTGGTCATTGTGAACAATATCAAACAAAACATTCTTCATGCGATAGGCAAGACATTTTGCTAGTATTTTGGCATCGCAACACTTAAGTATAAGAGGTCTCCAGTTTTTTTAAATAAACTAGGTCTTTATATTAGCCACTGCTTTCTTGGGGGTCATTGCAGAAGCGTTCACGTCGCGACCCTCACCAAGTGAATTTATTTTTGGTTGCTAATTCTGCTAACACCATATACGAGACCACCAACCATGGCCCAAGATAACAACGGACGTCAATGCCAGAAACACGGGTCTTTTTCAAGACCGGCATTGACAGTTATGTCTGTAAACATCGAAGGCTTCTCTATGGCGAAACAAGAACTACTCATCAGTATGTGTAAGGACTTGCAGTGCGATGTCCTATGTCTACAAGAGACCCACAGGGGTACAGAAAGCAACCGCCCAATGATACCAGGCATGACCATGGCCATTGAAAGACCACACGAGAAATTCGGAAGTGCAATCTTTGTTAAACCTGGAACAATCATCAACAGCAACACCAAGTCAGACAACAACAACATAGTTCAGTTGAGCTAAGTGGAATCACCATTACTTCTATCTACAAACCACCAGAGACAAGGTTTGGCACCGATACCCCCCAGAGACTTACTGCAGAGAAACCATGGCTAATAATAGGTGATTTAAACAGCCACAGCACCCAGTGGGGCTACAAAGAAACAAACCCAGATAGAGAAACAGTGGAAGAATGGATTGATGCCAACCTACTTAACATTATCCATGACCCAAAGCTGCCTAGCTCTTTTAACAGTGGAAGATGGAAGAAGGGATACAACCCAGACATCGCTGTAAGCAGCTATGATATTGCTGGATCATGTAGAAAGATAGTATGGGACCCAATCCCAAGAACCCAACATCGACCGACAGGAATTGATATAAATCCAGCCGTTTCTCCTGTCACTGTACTCTTCAGGCGCCGTTTCAATTGCAAGAAAGCCAACTGGAAAGGATACTCGAAAGACCTTGACCTCAGAGTTGCAGATCTAGAACCCCCTGCAGAGAACTATGCTATGTTTGTGAAGCTGGTAAAGGAAGTCTCTAGGAAGAACATTCCAAGAGGATGCCGCACTGAATATATCCCGGGGCTGACTCCAGAGAATGCAACTCTCTATGAAGAATACAAGGAAATGTTCCAAAGAGACCCTTTTGATGAACAAACCATTGATTGCTCTTGGAGAACAGCTTATGTCAGCCATATCCCTGGAACATCGCAATATCATGGCAGACACTAGTAGAATTCACAGATATGACTAACAACAGCAAAAAAGCATAGTCTCTCATCAAGTTGCCCACCAGTTGCTCCAGAATGGGGAAGCGCCAAAGACCGCCAGGAAACAACCTAAACCTAAGGTAGATCGAAGCAATTTTTCTGATGATCCAGGTTTTACCAAGACTGTCACCATGGAAGAACTAGAATCTGCAATTACCACACTAAAGCCAGGGAAAGCAGCTGGGCTTGATGACATCTCAGTTGAGGAGATCCAACACTTCGGTCCGAGAACCCTACAATGGCTCCTTCAGTTATACAACAACTGCTCCTCGACCACTAAGATACCTAAGGTTTGGCGTCAGACACGCATCATTGCCCTCCTCAAGCCAGGGAAAGATCCTTCAGAACCAAAGAGCTATAGGCCAATCTCTCTCCTCTGTCACACCTACAAATTGTTTGAGAGACTCATCCTAAACCGACTCGCTCCGTTTGTTGATGATCAGCTAATACCAGAGCAAGCAGGCTTTCGCCCAGGAAAGTCTTCTACTGGCCAGGTCCTGAATCTCACTCAACATATCAAAGATGGCTACGAACGAGGACAAATCACTGGTGCAGTTTTTGTGGATCTCTCTGCGGCCTATGACACTGTCAACCATAGACGTCTCCTCAGCAAGATCCTTGCAATGATCAAAGATAGGAAACTCACTGAGCTCTTGCGTGTCATGCTACAGAACCGACATTTCTTTGTTGAACTGGGAGGCAAACGCAGTAGATGGCGCAATCAGAAGAATGGCCTACCACAAGGTGGCGTCCTGGCTCCCATCATGTACAACATCTATACCAATGACCAGCCCATTGACTCAGTAACCAAGCGGTTTATCTATGCTGATGATCTCTGCATAACAGCTCAGGGCACAGAATTCCAACAAGTGGAGACCATCCTCACAAATGCACTTACTGGATTGGCATCATACTACGATGACAATTTCTTCCGAGCTAACCCATCAAAGACTCAGGTATGTGCTTTCCATCTGAGGAACAAGGAGGCAAAGTACCGACTGAAGATCACATGGTGTGGAACACAACTACCATACTGCCCAAACCCAGTTTACCTTGGAGTCACTCTGGACCGCTGCCTTACATTCAGAGCCCACATAGACAACACTAGAGCTAACGTCAGCACATGGAACAACATCCTCAGCAAGCTGTCAAACACTAAATGGGGAGCCTCTGCATCAACAGTAAGAACCACTGCTCTAGCTCTCAGCTTCTCTGCTGCAGAATATGCCTGCGCTGCATGGGAAAGATCTTCACACACCAAGAGACTTGACTCGGTGCTGAACACCAGCTGTAGGAACATCACTGGATGCCTGAGGTCAACAAATATGCAAAGCGTGTACCTCCTTGCTGGCATTGCTCCACCAGACATCAGGAGAACTGTAGCAAGCCAAGTAGAGCAGAACAAACAAATGACTGACCAGAGACATCTATTGTACAACTATACCCCTCCAACCAAGTGACTAAAATCAAGGAAAAGCTTCCTCGCCAGCACAACACTACCGCAAACAACAACATCAGCAGCTCACCTCAACCTTTGGAACGAGAGACTAGCTGAGCTACCATCATCCACTAAAATGGATTTACCAGCAGCAGAGTCCCTTCCACCTGGAGCTGAGGAACCCTGGCAAAGATGGAAATGTCTCAACAGACTTCGCACTGGAGTGGGCCGGTCAAAGGTCACAATGGATAAATGGGGCTACTACCAAGGATCCACCATCTGTGATTGCGAGACAGCACCTCAGACCATGGAGCACTTGTTGCACTGCCCCCTGCTTGAGGAACCTTGTAGTGCATTAGACCTTGCCCTGTGTAGTCCCACTGCTCAGAAATGTGCTGACAAATGGGTCAACATTGTGTCGTATATGGACACGATAGAAGAAGAACTGCTTTCTTGTTTTAATAGCAGCTAAATCAGACCACTTTGATGGGTCTCAGACATTACACCCTTATCATATGAGTAATTAAAACATGTAAGTAGTGGTTCTTTAATTTGATCATAAAAAGTCTGATACACCTCAATTGGTATGCCATCAAGGCCAGGTGTTTTCCCCGGCTGAAATTACTTAATTGCCTGTCTAAGCTCATCTTCAGATATTAGGCCTTCACAGGACTCTTTGCATGTCTGAAAGCTTAACATGATTTTTTGGGAAAAAGTCTTTGCAGTGGGTATCATTTAGAGGCAGTAGTGGAGTCTGAAATGAAAACAATTCAGTAAAATATTTTTCTTCTTCTTTTAATATATCTGTTGGGGTCACTAGAGTTTCACCCTTATTTGTGAGTAGTTTTTGTATTTTCTTTTTAGATGCGTTTCTATGTTGAAGATTTAAAAAGTGTTGGTTGCATTTTTCACCCTTCTCCATCCATTTGGCTTTATTTTTAAAATATATATTAATTGATCTTTCTTGATAAAGTTCTTCAAGTTCATTCTGTTTTTCTTCCAAGATGTTCAACATATCAATAAATATATTAACAGAGTTATCATTATCTCGTGTAAGCTTTTCAATTTCTTTTGCTAGATTTTTTTCTTTTGCCCTAAACTCTTTTTTTTTTTTTTTAAAGGAAGAGTATTGTATTGCATGCCCTCAAAAGGCACATTTGAATGTATCCCACACAATAAGAGGATCTGCTGAACCTATATTATTTGAGAAGAAGTCTGCAATGAAAACTTTTGTTTTGGTTATAAAAGTACTATCCATTAAAAGACTCTGATTAAAGGAATAGTTCACCCAAAAATGAAATTCAGTCATTATTGACTTACCCTCATGCTGATGAGAAGTCCGGTGTAGTTTTTTATTACTCAAAGTGCAGCCGGAGTCTCGAGGGGTTTTCCTCCTGCACCGAAAATCCATATATCGAGCGTCTATGATTACCGAAAAGAAAAGGTCCATAAAACTACACAAAAACTTTTTAATATTCCTCCATACTGCTCATCCGCTGCAATCCAAGTGTCCTGAAGGGGTAACATCCAGAGTTTACCCGAAACGACGTCATTTAGTACAGTTTTATAGCCTATTATTCACTCTAGTATGTTTGCCTGGAGGTTCACGCGGTTCTCCTGAGCAGCGGCGTTCACTACGGAAGCCGCGCCAGACAACGTTCAACAAGAATCGCGGAAGACGCAACCCTGTGTTTACATCCTGCTGAGAGCGACACGAGCAGCGCACTAACACAAGAAGGATCTGCTTGCATGTGATTTGAAACTTTGAAAGGAAAAAAGAAAAATGTCCAAGGACTTCAATGTTGAGGAAGAGCACGAGTTCTTTGCTGAGCCTTTTCTCTTTGAGCCGGAGTACACGGAAGAGGAACTCAGACAGATGGATGAAGCAGCCGCAGCTCGACCAGAGCCACAACCAGCGGCGGACTACAGACCTAGGGCATTAGAAACATGGTGGTGTAAATGTCGAAAATGTAAAGCTATGCCAACCGAAGAGGAGAGCCTTTGCGGTTTAGATTGGGATTTGTTGATGCCACTGCTGGAGGATCTCAATATCTCCGTTGATGAGACTGAGAGCACTGCCCAAAGTCAATGTATTACCGAAAACCCGGATTATCCACCATTACTGGCCCGTGGGGTTCTCGAGATGTTTTTCCACGTAACTAAAATCAACTGGAAAAAGAGGCCAAGACCCGCAGGACCAAACGGCACACTCTCAGTAGATTAAGTTCCATTGTACAGTATGCGTTAAACGTCTTGTTTTGATGCTACCCGATTTACAATATTTTTGTATTTTGTGCTGTGCCCGGTGCTGAACTATTTCTTTATTTACTTTTTCCACAGTCAGTGCAGGTTGGTGGCATACTGGGTGGTATTGGAGTGGGTCCTGAAAGGCGAGAGACTCGGCAAGGACAATAGAAAAGTTTTACCAGCTTGTGTTGTTACAAGCATCCGTGACTGCTACCATTCTCCAGATGGATTGTATTCTGGATTCAATGAGGCAGAAGAGGCTTTTGAACGGATCTGAAGACAATCAATCTAAAGATATTCTCACTGACTCATTTTTATATTACCTCATAGTATTTCATCTGGGACATTTTCCAATACACCACAAAAAAGTACTGCCACATTATGAATAATAACAGGCATGGAAACTATGCTGCTGCACATCTATATTTTTATTAGAAACGATATCGCTAAAGAATAAAGAAAATGTGTAAAATGGAAGATATTTTACAATGTTCATTGTAATTGTTAACGTTTGTTAGTATGGTGTGGTTTGTACAATAAAACAACAGTAACCAACCACAAAACTAAGTTGCATTCACTACTCACTCCAAGGGATACCATATTGCAGGTGTTACAAAATTGGATAAATACTAAAATAAGTACTATAAATAAGTCAATATTTGGCTCAGAATCACAAGCACACATTTTGCATATGACTTGCAAAGCTGCTCCTTTGACTGGAGATTTATCTTAGACCTGGGCACTAACTGCAATACAGACATGCCACTCACATATAAATGCAGTGTTTTATTTATGTACAGATATAAGGGCCTCATTTTCGAACGGTAGCTGACTAGTAGGGTCCATAAGCACATATGCCATAAGCAGGACTTTTCTGGTGGCTTAGTAATGGACAATGAGGACCTTCAGTTTTTTTCACACAAACTTTATTCTTTTCACACAAACTTTATTTTTTAATAGAAATTTAAACCAACGTCACCTCATTTGGAAAACAACTAAAAACAAGATAATTGCAAAAATAAAAAAGGCAAAAATAAGCATGGCATGTTTGTGTTTGTCTGACTTGACATTTCACATGTTGATGCAGAAACCAATTGTGCATCCCTCATACTAACTGCTAAACCGTGAAGCATGTTTCAGTATGGCTTCCTCTTTTGCAGGCTTTGGTTTTTGAGCTTTGTTTGTTGGTAGTGGGGGAATAGAAACATGTGACTGTGGGTCTTTCAACTTGATCTTGGGGTCCAGGCGTCTCTGCAGAACTTGCACCACCATATTTTGCCGGAATGTTTGTGTAGTTGGCACATAGATCTTTTTGGCGACCCACTCTTTGGTTTGTTTTGGGTAAACCACATTAAATTGCAGTTTTCCTGAAAAACAAAAGAAAAAAATTGGACACATAGAAAACGTTAATGATCCAACATATACATAATA
The DNA here is from genome assembly GCA_029692085.1 of Gymnothorax javanicus. Taxonomy (NCBI): domain Eukaryota; kingdom Metazoa; phylum Chordata; class Actinopteri; order Anguilliformes; family Muraenidae; genus Gymnothorax; species Gymnothorax javanicus. The sequence goes on along the minus strand of CM056202.1, from coordinate 43,538,406 downwards.
TCGACCATTCAAAATATTTACCAATTTTACATTGCGAGGAAGGAACAAAGAAATGATATCCACATAATTATAAACCATGCACTTGTAATTTAGAAAAAACAATGTTAAATTACTTTTGTGGGTAATGTCTCTTCAATTGTGTAATACTTGAATTTAGACCACAAATGACTATATTAATCATGCAGACGGACGTCTTAGTGCAGCGGGCCTGATTTGTTTAGGCTCACATAAAACAGGTGTGCCTCTCATCAAAGGTTACACGTAATGTGTTGTTTTTGCCATCAGAAGTCAGTGAGAGGACATGAATCAATACATGACGGTGAGCAATTCACTAAAGCCCACTAGGTTTGTAAAGAGGGGCAAAAAAAAAAAAAAAAAATGCAGATGGAAACGTTATTTTCTGAATAAATCTGCTACAGTATCGTGACGGTGTTTTGATGCCGTCGTTGCCTTCTGATAATGGTTTGCTATGTTGCTAATAGCTGGCAGATAAGCACGTACAACTTGTGCAATTATCATCATTTGTTGGTAGACGCGATCCATTTTGGCTGACTAGCTAAATTAGTCGGTTAACACATTACTTTTGGTCACTTGAAGGTTCTGCGATTCAGTGCGAAAATGAATGGAAACAGTTTAAAATGTCAGAAATCTATTCGATAACAGTTACACCAATTTCATCGCATAACAGCATGTGACGTCTCTACGCAATACTTTTTATTCGCTTTAATGCCGTTAGATGGAAACGCATTTTCACCTGCTTTTTTCGCATGAATATTTTTGGCGAACTTCAGATAGTTCGATTGACAAGTGGATGGAAACATAGCTAGTGATGTTATCTTTCCCCAATCATTATAACACTTATATGCAACCCCCAGGTGTTATTTCACAGTCCCCAAGCAAAATGAACAGAACTAAAAGACTCGTGATAACAGTCCAAAATTATGTGAAAATGCATATATTCACTGTGTCAGAAACAAGGACAAAACTCCATAATAGTCCAAAATGATGTGAAAATGCATAGTTTTTGGTCAAGTAACATCAGACATCCTGTAACATTACCACGTTTGTGAAAAGGGTATATAAATATACTAACATACAAGTTATATAAAAGGTCTGTAAAGTACATACCTCTGTCCTTAGTTGTAACACGGTCGGCACAGCTGCAGACTTCAACAAAGGTCTTCGTTTAGAAACTTTAAAATCCTCCGGTGAAAAGTGGTCACTACAGACCCGGAGACTATGGACGTTGATGGTCTTGATATCGCAACGAAGAGCTATCAGCCATAGCTGCAGTCTTTCAGGGCCCTGAACTGGTCGTTTGTGAAAAGTCACGGATCTCATGAACGCACGCTTCATTTGGTTGAAGCATTCAGGAAAGGAACACACTACAACCATCATTTCATATTAATTTACCGGTGCAGTTGAAAAAAAAAAAAAAGTAAATTTCTGAGTAACAAAAACCAAAAATGTCTTTTTACTTCCAACTCGGGGAGCAGCTAACTTTGCCCTCGTTGACTTCGCTCTGCTTTATTGGTTCTCGTGTCGATGTCAGCAGGATGTAAACACAGGGTTTTGTCTTCCGCGATTCTCGTTGAATCTTGCCTGGCGAGGCTAACGTAGTGAACGCCGCTGCTCGGGAGAACCGCGTGAACGCGCGAGCGCGCCTCCAGGCAAACATACTAGAGTGAATAATAGGCTATAAAGCTGTACTAAATGACGTCGTTTCGGGTAAACTCTGGATGTTACCCCTTCAGAACACTTGGATTGCAGCGGACGAGCAGTATGGAGGAATATTAAAAAGTTTTTGTGTAGTTTTATGGACCTTTTCTTTTCGGTAACCATAGACGCTCGTTATATGGCTTTGCGGTGCAGGAGGAAAACCCCCCGAGACTCTTTGCACTTTGAGGAATAAAAAAACTACACCAGACTTCTCATCAGCATGAGGGTAAGTCAATAATGACTGAATTTCATTTTTGGGTGAACTATTCCTTTAAATTTCCAGTATCCATGGCCTCTAGGGAAATTGGTGAGTCATAGGTGCAGCTCTATAAATTGGTGATCGGATCTTATGTTGTCTTCGATTAATGCCGTTTTGACTTTCGCAACCAAAGAAAAAGAGATCAGGAAATAGTCAATCCGACTAGCTTGATTCTGTCTCCTCCAGGTATACCTGCGTAAATCTGGATTTCTGAGTCTCCATATATCTACAAGGTCCATGGCATCCACAATACCTGAAATTCCTTTGATAAAGACGTCGCTTGCCTCTTGTAAACCTGATAGATTATTAAGGATAATCTCAAAGAAGTTAGTGTCATCATTATTTGGACCATATGTGTTAATAATGATAAAATACCTGCCATCAATGAATACAATTAAGATGGTCCATGTTCCCTGTGAATCAGTTAGAGAAAGTGTTATTTTAATGTCCAGGTTGTTTTGGAAGAGTATCATTACACCTTTTGAGCTTTTTGTACCTTGGGAAAAATAAATTAGTCCCCCCAATTCTTGCTCCCAGACTGCTTCATCTTCAGGAATGGAATGCGTCTCTTGCAAACAAAGTATATTGTAGCCTTTATCTTTGAGCCAGATGAAAATCGTTTGTCATTTTTTATGGTCTGCAAGACCATTACAGTTATAGCTGGCTATGCTCAGTTCTCCAACAACCATATTTGGTTTAAATATTTGCATTTAACATCTTCTTTGACCCATAGGGTCAACCAGGGCAATGTAATTATATAAAGCATAATATGACGACGGTTGAGTCTTACACAAATTATGCATTGTCCCTCCACCTCCCCCCCCTTCCCAGTGTCTTCCCTTTCCCAATGTGCAGTGATATAAAATCTACCTCTGCCCACCCACCCTGCCTTCCTCCCCTACACTTCCCACATTTCCAACAACACTTCATTCAACCTGAGCCATCTCTCAACACTATCCCACAAACTTGTATCCTGCTGCTAAGTTAAGCATTGTTTTCCTTGGTGATCCAGATGCACATTCTTCAATTACATAAACATTCTTTTAAAACGCTCTGTTTTCATATACTACATCTTCTGTCACATACCGTTCAAGCAGATATGATGCAGTGAGGTCGTAATATACCTCCATAGATAAGGAGATGAGAAAACAAGTTGTAATTTTGAACAAATAAAGTCAAGATACATACATTTATGCGGATCAAGTTTCATTACCATGGGGAACTGTCGACATAGTGAACTTGCCAATCCAAAATTGGCAAAAAAAAAAGTGACCCTTTTCAGGGTCTCCTAACTATACTATTATGCCTTGGGTGCAGTCAATCTTCCTTGTACAGACAGACCTGTCCTCAAATAGAAGGCATACAGCACAATGTAGCCTCTGTAAGGGATCCTGGCCTCATAGGGGGCCCTTGAAAACTGAATTTTTGATTTCCACCAATAAACATTTTCATAATTGAGAGGCCAATATCTTGAAAATGAAAGGAGATAATTACATTTTGACAAAAGATTCTGAAAGCTTGCACCCAAATCACCCTGGAGAGTAATTTTCAGCCCATAGCTGTGATTTGTTCCAAAGATATTGGCCTCAAAAATCCCTATAAATTAACCTGCGCAATTCGCTTGGGCATGGCCCCCGATTTTTGGGGGGCCACATCTTGGAAACCCCTAGGAGTAGGACCCCAAAATTTTGCATGAGTTCATTACGAATATAGAGGTACTCCCAAATAAATTTGAACCAAATCTGATTCGGTGACCATGGAAGATTCTTGTATTTTGGTTGAGTTTATATGGAATGACCCTGTAACGGATGCTGCTATGATTGTTTATGGATATGAATGTAATTTTTAACTCATAATTGCAGGTCATATACAATTACTACCATTACATCTTTACACAAATTACTGAAAGCGAGCTGATGTTGCCCTTGCTGTTGATCAGTTAAATTTTTGTCTTTTGAGGCTCGCAAATGCGATGTGTTCACTTAAAAGAAAGTTATTTGATTAGTAATTGTTCCAATTCGTTCACATTATATACATACTACTCACTGAAAAGAATACTCATTAGAAATGAATACTTTTTTCACTGTTAACATTCCCTTAACATTGACATTGAAATACTTTGTAAATTTAATATTCTTTACCATTTCTGTGGCTACAGTGTTTAAGATCAAGTCTATATTGATAATACATTTTCTTTCACAACTACATTACATTCACTCACCATTTTGGAAATTTCACAAAGGTATAATTTTATGGCCAAGTAAAGCTGAGGTTTTTTTGGTTCAGAAATGTTTATGAATTAACCCTGAATACCACTGATTAGGTGGTCTTTGTACTGGGGCTCTCGAGTTTCCTTCCAATCTACCACTATTCTGGGCTGAATTTACATCTTAAAAGCATCATGGATGAGCAGTCTCAGATTATTTTCTTCCAGCAACTAGATTTCTGAGTCCAAAATGCATGAAAATATAACAATACACCATCGTTGAGCCTGAGATGGAAAATGCCTATTCACTGTACTTTCAATATAAACAAAAAAAAAAAACCATTTTCTTTACGTTACTGATTGTAGCTATGGGATCAGTGAGAAAATGGCTTTATTATGGCAGTCACACACACACGCGCGCGCGCGCACACACACACACATACACACAGATCCAGACACACATACAAACAGGAGTCTGTGTATTGCTGCTTAGGTTGTCCAACTGTAAAACACCTGCATGTACATTTATCAGAATGCCCAACAAATGCATTTTTTCAAATTGTTTAGTGCCAAGGACTGTGGGACAAGTCATATTATTGTTGCCACATCCGGTGAAACCTGAATGGGCTTTGGGGTGTAATTCTTTATAAGACTGTCAAAAATCTAATTGCATGTCACTGCAGTCGTCAATGCTGTATGTGCTTTCATCTCCTCCATCTTACGTTGCTATGGAGCTCACGTCTTCTGATTCAATGGTGTCTCTTTTTTCATTGCTCTTAGCAAGAATGCAGTATTTACAAATCAAAGGGAGCTTTAAATACTGGTGCATGCATTCTGGAATATTAACACACAGAGTACTCAGCTGTGAAATTAATTACAGGGGGTCAGTTTAAAACTAGGGAGAGTACAGACCTTAGCAACAGTAAGTAGTTACTAATTAAAATAACTTATCAATCCTAACACCAACTAAACAAAATGGGCTTGATTTTCCCTTTTCACACAGATACATGCAAGGAAAATTGCAACCTCTTCCACGACCAGTCAATGGGAGTGGTTCTTCACCATACATTTAAGCACATGCATGCGTTAAGTAATGTAGGCCTGTATGCAATAATACTAATTTTACATGGATGATGATATAATGATAGACAAAACAATCACAGATACATTATTTATTTTAATTCCTTTTTATTACCCGATGCATTATTCCATCATTGCCGTTCACTTTGGGCACAACTTACTGGTAGCATCAGAAATAGGTTGCCCTTCAGTCTTGATATGGTCTTGCAATGAATACGCAGATAGCCTTGTTTTACAAGAAAATACTAAACATTTGCCTGCGGTGCAGGTCAATTGTTACCCCCTCTGGTGCCATCTAATTTACATGAAATTGCCCATCCATCGCTGAAATAGAACTGTCACAACCCTCTTGTGTCCTTAACTGGTTGATTCCCTGTTCCAGCATGTGCTTTTCCAGTTTTGCCTCCTTTAACTGATATATTGTCTCGTCTTCTCCTTGCTCCCAGGTGTTATTATTTGTATGCCAAGCCCCTTTGGTGAATGTCCCGTTTGTCCAAGTTCATTGTTGTTTCAGTATGCTTGCTGGATTGTCAAGCTTTATACCCTATTAAGCCTTTCCACTCAGCTTGTGTCTTCTAGCATTGAGCTCATCTCTTTGAGCGTTTTTGGTCAAAGTCTTACAAATGGGGACAAGCTCCCAAGCCTTTATATCGGTCTCCATGCTTCGGACCACGTTCTTGTTAAACCTTTTGGTTCTACTGTCAAACAGTCTTTCTTTGGCAATGGGGATTCACCACCTGGCTTCTGTCCTGGGACGGCCACTGGACTCGGCCAGACATGCCCCTACCCTCTCTGGCCATTACTAAATTAGCTGGACTGCCTCCTTCTCTGTTCTGGTCTATGGCCTTTCCCTCCACTATTACCATATTCTTGATAATAAATACTCCCTTATGAATTGTTCCCTGAATTGGCATTTGGTTCCCAGTCCGGATCACAACAAGAACTAGTACATCTTGGCAATTAACTCTCCTCTTGTTTATATGAAAATGAACAACTAAGTCTTTGTGGCAGGTGGAATATCGGAAAAGGCCTAATGGTCTGTCTGTGTGCATATCGTCAGACCTAGCACATGCAGAAAAATTGGGCCCAGAGAGTTTTTGCTCTGCAAGAAATGGTGAAAGTCAGCTAGAGAAGACAGAAGCAAAATTGGAACTATGATCAGTTGAATCTTTGCCACTTCAATGGGTTTAAGATAATACTGCAAATACTGAACAGATTTTCAGTATGTTGATTATTATCACTCTGAGAGACTACATCCCTGCTCCTCATCACCACATACATCCCATGGAAGCAAAACCAGTGTAGGCAATACCTTATATGTACCTTAACTGCATAAGAAGTGACCCCTTAAACTAAGGATATCACTTTTTGAAGTCAATAACCCCAGTAAAGTGCCATTGTTCGCAATACCTAATTTCATCCTATGGTACAAAAAAAGAGAGAAAATGTACTGTATCAAGCAATTTCTCGTGACCCATCTACTGTATATACATAAATATCTCAGTTGCCCATTTGGGTTCTTGCATCACAATTACAAAAAAGTACATATGTATTTGTTTGTATTATTTATTTATTTATTTATTATTTTCAATATAATGGCGATGCAAGAACCTGAACGGGCAACTGAAACCAATTAGGTTCAAAAACGTAGCCTTTGAGAAAGGTTTATAGCCCTCAAGAATGGTTAACAGAACTGGCAGTACCTTTTAAGCATCTCCTTCAAGTACTTCACCAACCATGAATCAAATAAAAAAAAGTCCGTGTATTAAGAATTCAGTAACACTTGCAGACAGCAGCATGTGAGCTTGAAAAAACATTTCTCAAAGAAAAATGTTCCCTTTTTTGCTTCTCTGCAGTTATTACAGTTGAAAGATGGTGAGAAAATAATGACTTAATTCAGACCCATATTGTGTATCATCGCTGCATCTGATAATGAGTGTGAGACATGAAGTCAACTCACTGGGGGACAAAGGCCAAAAAGAAGTTTGCAGAGCATATCTGTGTCCTTCCTAGTACAGCACACAACAAAGGAAAGAAGTAGAAACATTTGCAATAAATGCAAATGACATAATTCTGACATTGCCTCTCCTAGGAAAAAGAATTGGAGACAGAAACAAATAAAAATTCACAAAACTCTGGAAATTAAAAGAAAAACAGACTGACTAAAAGAACCCAACAGGTTTATGCACTGAACAACAGGAGGGCTAAATGAGAACGATTAGCAAAGAGAAGAATCTTAAACACACGGTTATTGCTGCAGTGTCATTATTCTGAATCTGCGGGGACATCATACTAAACATGACAGCATGTTCTTATTTTGGCCCTTCAGGCAAAAATGAAAATATGTGCTTTGGTATTTTATAGCAAGCCAGCATTTTCCTTTTGCTTGATAAACTATTTAACATTATGCCCTCATTCTCCATGCAATTTGCACAACAGAAATAATAATTATAATAAATGAAAAACAGATCAATCTGTCTGGGTCTTAGTTAATATATGTATTTTCCTGTTTTTCATGTCTTTATTATTTTTCATGACTGTTTACTGTGTTTATTTTAGTTGACCCATGTATTAGTTCCTTTGCTTTCACTCACCTGTCACTCTACAGATGTTTTTGGTTTTCATTCTCCCCACTCATGCACTCGCACCTTTCTGTTTTTCTATTAGCACACCTCATGTCCTTGTTTGTAGCCACACCTCCCGGCACACAGTCTCCGCTCACATCCATGTATTCCCTCTCTCAATCAGCTTCTCCTCTCCATTTATATTCCGCTTTCTGTCTGTGTCTAACTCTGAGTCTGTTTGCCAGTATTCTCTGTGCCTTCTTACGAGCACTCCTAGTTTCTCTCGAGATTTTTGGTATCAGTTCCTTTTTGTCTTTTAATAACCATTCTGCCCAGTCATTTCAGTATCGTAGATACCTTGCAGATGATCTTTGCTTGCTTCACCTACTACCAATTTTGTATGTTCCACAAACCTGGCATAGCAATTGATTGGCTATAAATCTTTGGACTGTTTATGGATTACTATTTAAATTACCCGTTTTGTGCTGCAATTCTTCTGTGTGTCATTGAATTGGACTGTCTAACCAAGATCTTTTATAAAACCCTTGAACTGAAGCTTTTTTTGTGAATGAGTTCTAACCCTGCCATCTGACACAATCTCTAGATTCAATACATTACTCATCACTGAATATTTCTTATTTGTTAAAACTGAATTAAGCAAAGTGAAAAATGATGCCAGCAACAGCGGTTTGTATTCCATGAATAAACAATTTGTTATATCATGTTGCAATACCTGAAAATATTTCACTTTATTAATTAATTAATTTTTTATTCATTCACTCATTCATAAGTAGTCACATCTATATCTCCCCTGACTTTGGCCTACCTGACACAAGAGAAATTTAAAAAAAATAGAGAAGAAATGTACAATTTGTGGCACAATGCATTGACATCAATTAATTAATCTTGGCTGGTCAGAGACAGGAATCAGAAGACAATGCAAGATTCTACAGCATCTTTCTCTGAATGTGGAGGTTCACTACTTCAACATCAAAAGCAGCTTAACTGTTTTCACTGCAAGCTAAATTGTCACCAGTGTTATCAAGCTTAATTGTCACCAGAGACCCCAAATATGTGCTTTCTATTAATTTAAAAAAACATTATTTCTGCTTCCTTTTCCAATTAAGGAGCACTTACAGAAGAGATCAGAATAACACCCAGTGTCATCAACACAATCATGCTGCAACATGGGCGCTTCAGTGAATAGTGTTGAGTCTTTGAATCATAACACATCCTGGTCAGCCACCCTGCCACACCCATTTTGTAACAGGGTAAAAGGCTGAACTGAATTACCAAACTAGTTTATGTCCCAAAGATGTTGCATGCAAAGTTTCATCAAACATGTTCAATATTTGAAACTTCTATTGGTTACGGGTTATTCAAATAGGTGTTTAAGGGTGAAGGAAAGTCAAAGGTCACATAATGGCCGCTTTTCAGAAATTGACAAAACGAGTCTTTTATATGTGGAGACATGTTGGATACTACTTACGTAGTAAGTGAGCTTTAGGTCTTTATCTATATTAGAAAGGCTTAAAATTGACTATTTCAGTTTTCAATATGAGCACCCTGCCACACCTGCTTTTGGGAATGCAGGAATGAAATGAGATCGCAAAAGAATTTATTGTGCTAAAGATGTTGCATACCACATTTTGACAAATTTAATCAATATTTTTGACTGCCAGAGGTTATGGGTCAAATTGCTTATGGGCAACAGATGACAGACAATGAGTCAACGCCATCTTAATAACTCAGCTGGTCTGAGTTAATAATATTGAATTCAATGGAACTCATTGGAACAATACAGTAATGTTACATAAATTGAACAAGTGCGAAGTCACTGAACCTGCGTTGCTGCACGGGTGTTATGTAGAAGTATGCTTTGGTGAATAAAATTAGCATTGATTGAGTGATGGTGAATTGTTATTATGATGATGATAATGACGATGACTATGACGACGACGATGACGACGACGACGACGATAGATGCAGCCATATGGAAAAGATAAACTGGAAAGGATTTTGGCGTAGCACACTCATCTTCAATAATGACCTGCCTTGGGTCAGCCACTTATTTTGCGAGTTATAATAACATCGTTTAGTGGCCATCTTGGATTTTGATGTTGTGATATCATTTTCAATAAGAACATGCAATAGGTCAAGATGCACCACCATACCAAATGAAAAGTTCCAAGGCCACTTATTTTTCGCGTTATCTCGATGACGTCATTTTTAGAAAAACGGCGGCAGCCATCTTGGATTTTGATGCAGCATGGCCATTTTCAATAGCGACCTGCCTTAGGTCAAGATACAGCAGCATACCAAATCAGAACTTCCTACGACACATATTTTTCGTGTTACCTCGATAATGTTGTTTTTACAAAAACGGCGGCGGCCATCTTGGATTTTGATGCAGCGGGGCCAATGTCAATATCGAACTGCCTTACGTGAAGATACATCAGCGTACCAAATTAGAACTTCCTAAGACACTTATTTTTTGCGTTATCTCGATAACGTCGTTTTTACAAAAATGGTAGCGGCCATCTTGAATTTTGATGCAGCGCGGCCATTTTCAATTGTAACCTGCCTTAGGACAAGACACATCAGCATACCAAATTAGAACTTCCTATGACACTAATTTTTTGCGTTATCTTGATAACGTCGTTTTTACAGAAATGGCGGCGGCCATCTTGGATTTTGACGAAGCATGCCCAGTTTTCAATAGCGAGCTGCCTTAGGTGAAGATACATCATCATACCAAATTAAAACCTCCTGGGCCAATTATTTTTTGAGTTATCTCGATAAAGTCGTTACTTCGGACGGACGGATGGCCGGATGGATGGAATGACGGACGGACAATGGACAACAAAAATTCACCCGCTCAATTTGATGAGTTTGGCGCTCTCCCAAGAGATTTTTGTCCTCCGAGCATTTTTCGGAGTTCGGGTCCGGAAGTGAAAAAGCCATTCCTAGACTTGCTGCCTTCGGCGATGCAGGTAAAAATGTCTCAAAAGGTTTATGAAATAATAAAAGAGTGACAGATGGGCGACAAATTCAAGAGAATACCTTGATAAATGAGTGGAGAAACATAATGAATGTAGATGTTTCCACGCAGGTGTGCTGCATGATATAATTAAGCAATTAGCATAGATCATGCTTTGAGGCATGCACAAAAATGCTGAGCATGTCAAACTGATCTTGATTTTGAAGCAAGATGGCAACAGGAAGAGACCAGAGAGACTTTTGAAAGGGACTTCATTATCAATGTACGGATGGTTTCAATCAAAAAGAGCAGTATACTGGCCACTCTTTCAATGGCAACAGTAACTAAAGTAAAACCAGCATTTACTCTAATGAGAATGGCATCTTCAAGCCAGAAATAGTGGTTGAAACCTTACATTCAATGGCAGTTGAACGTTCATGTGATGTGCACAGTAAGATGCAAGAGACAGTGGGTCTCATTAATGAAACTTTAGTAAATTTGTGCGTAGATTTGCACATAAAAGCCTACGCTACTAAAAACCTACTCCGGATTCATGAACACCGCGGGAAACTCAGATCTGATTGTAAACACGCGTGTATGATCATGAATGCCAATCCATCGTAAAGTGACAGCGCGCTCCCGGTAATCAGCTAAACGCCTAAATCCCCGCCCATGAATTGCCAATGACCAGCATATAAGGAGGTGTAGATGTATCCAGTCGACCTGTCAGTCAAGGCGCAAAGAAAGAAAGAGAGAGAAAGAAAAAATAATTATTCTGAAGCGGCCACAGGAGGAGGATCACAGTCACAACTTGTCCCATGAATAACAAAAGGCCGCAAGTGACATTCCTGATGAAACCTGTTTTTCTGCACGACGAAGTACTACTCGTGGTGCAGAAAAAACAGGTTTCATCAGGAATGTCACTTGCGACCTTTTGTTATTCATGGGACGAACTATCAACTGCAGTCGAGTGCATCGCTGGCATAATTGACCGATCCCAAGCGCCGCCCATTTTCGGCTATGTCACAATGGGGCAAGCAGGGGTCTGACCGAACCTCGGACAACTTTCACCTCAGGCAGCCGTCTCACTAAAAAATCTGAACCAGGCACTTTGGGTTTCTGACGATGGTAAAACGATGTGTGCGGGGGACATGCAACAGTGACACTCGATATGCCAACCGTGTTAAAGACGTGTTATTCATTCCATTTCCAAAATCATAATAAGCTTTTTAATGTATTCTTAAACTAATTAAAAAAGAGATCTGAAACAGTCGTGAAATTAGTCTTTTTCATTGGTGATAAATCTCACAAGATAATTACAATTTACAACACAAGAATATTACAGAAGGCACTTTTATCAAACAAAGCTACGCAGTTGTATTCTCATGTCTTTTGCAGCAATACTCATTTGAAGCACTGTAATAAAACGTCTCTTGCTATCTAGTTAATCAGCTGTCCCATGGACTTGAATAAACTGCTGACTAAAAACAAACGCTAGCGATTGATAACGGTCACCAGCGAGCTACCTTGGTACCCTTACCATCGCGGGGACTGCATTAACAGAGCAGTTAATAAAATTAACAAGGTAACTTGTAACTGACATTCAACGACAATACTTCTTACCTGCATAATAATTAAAACAGTGGGCAAGTCGCTTTGTCTGTTTATACGGAGTTCAAAAAGACAAGGAGGGGAGAAAGGCTTGGCTGTTAGCTAGAAATCAGGAGAAAAAAGTTTTCTCTGTCCCCTCAATCCATGCAGTGCAGTGATCATTTTTGAGAGCAGTGTTTCAACGGAACAGGGGCAAAGATGAAGCTTAGTAAAGGAGTAGCCAGAGTTAACTAGCGCTTCCTTTTAACAACGTTGGCATAAGCCAAATGATTCAATATAAACAATTCAGTTCCCGGCAAATATACTCAACCAGGGTACAATGAAGTGAGGAAACCAGAGAGTAATTTAATAACATACACGGACATTCATCGACGTCTCTTATAACGGGAAAACCTTCCAAGCAATGATCTTATCAGAGGGTCATTAAAAGCCTCGGTCACGTAAACTTTTCTGCTCGCACTTAAATGTTGAGACACCGAGTCATATTTCGATCCTCCCATTACTAAGTTTGCCACTTTCCATCCTCCAAAAAGCACATATTTAGGGTGACAAAATGTTGATGTCAAAATAACACCGATTCGCATGCAAGACATCAGTGAACGGAACCGGCGTCGCAATGCTCGTTGTTTTCAACTCAGGCAAGGCTGAAGTTTCCTGGTTAGTTGTCCGACCTAGCAACAGTAACAATGGGAGGCTGGGCTTGGGATCGGTCAACTGGGGAGACCTCTGTCAGGAATTATACCTGACGGAGACAGCGACATGCCTCCACTTTTATTTTTTTATTGTAATCATTCAACATGTGGAAAGAACGTGTAATCTATTGAGTCGATTCACATAGATAATTCACAATCATGAACCTAATCTGGATCTTAAACCTGCCAACTGCCAACTAATTTAACTACATGTGTTATATTTTTAATCGTTTGTCATGTTTAGGCTATATCACGTGTTTCAAAGGCATCTGCGTACTGTGTACATAACAGAGCGCAATATGAATTAAAATTGTAATTTCCAATGGTGACAAGCATTATTTATGTGCATTCTTAAATTTATGCAAGCACTATACGTGGTCAGCAGCATGTGTAGATTTTGTTAGTTAGCTACGAAAAGATTGGAGCTACTAAAATATTGATAAATGCGGAGATGCACGTAAATTTCCGTCTGCGATCAGTTTACACACAAATTCGTTCTGCTCACGTTTCATGAATGAGACCCAATGTCAGCAAGAATTCAAATACTAATAAAAATCATGTCGACTCCAGTAAATCATGACTGTTACCAAAGACGATTTTTGATTTTTATTCTTTAAGGCATCAATTTATTGACTTTTCATGTCCTACGGAATTACTCTTCGCACACATTTTATCGGCAACAAAAGTTTTCCTGTGTGCTACTGTAAGTCGGCTGATTGCCACGGCCATACCTTTCATCTCCACAATTTTGTATGCAGCAACGACCGTTAAGTGAAAAGGGCATTACGATAAACATCTTCTGAATCCATCCTTACTCTTGATCATCATTCAGCAATTGGCCATTTCTTGTCATGCAGTGACGGATTCATTCGTACCCATTTCTTGTCCACTGTAATCCATTGTGATGAAACTTCTGCTTTAGAAAAACATTGTTCTTTAAAATATTGCATGAATTAATTGTACAGTTGACGTTACCCATAAGTACGGTGGCTGACAGGGTAAAACGCACTGCAACGGCACAAAACATTTCCAATTGGAGAAACGAAGCAAATTCAAAAACACGCAAACCGCGAAAGCAAATGCAAGAGAAAATCGCTGTGTATCCATGTCAACACAAATGCGCTGCAATGGCCCAAAACATCCCCAATCAGAGAAACGTGCTGCAAAAACAGAAACGATAAATTCAAAAACACGCAAACCGCAAAAGCAAATGCAAGAGAAAAACGCTGCATATCCATGTCAACACAAATGTGTTGCAACGGCCTAAAACATCCCCAATCAGAGAAACGCGGCACAAAAACAGAAACGATGCAGGGTCAAAAACACGCAAACCACAAAAGCAAATGCAAGAGAAAAACGCTGCATTTGGACATCGGCACAACGGAAGTACTCCAAGCCGCTACGGGGAGCGCCAACTAGAACAGTTTTTACTTTTGACCAGAGCGAGCCCAGGTGGAGTATTTTGTATTATGGTTTTACACCACAGCGAAGGGTTTGCTCAGGATTGAGACCTTGTAAGCATGCCCAAAGGGCTCTCGCCGCTTTGCGACCTTGTGAGCATGCGCAATGGGTTTGCTCGCGATTACGGACTTAAATGTAACGCACAGAAATCAATGGATAGCAGTGAATAGTTGTAACTTCGCCATTTAGTTAGTAAGTGTTACGATCCCCAAAGCGCCTAGGAAAGCTAGGGGTCGCACTTTGGCTTTTAACAGAGGTGATGTAAAATAGCGTAAGCCTGGGGCAAGCAATACTTAAAAAAAGATCACCACGGGATATGGGGCAATGACACAAAATCCACGAGTGAAAAAGTGCAAATGGGTGCTTTTACTGTGCAAATAGTGGTATTTACAATATTTACAATATTTACATGACAGAAAACAGGAACATGACAAAACACACATCCAAGGTCCGGGGACCTGAGTGTTGCCCAAGAAAAGAACTAAACAAAACCAAAACAGGACTAGCTGGAAACAAAACCGAGTAAGCTACCTAACTGCTGATTGTATATACAGAAAGAAAACCTACCTAACTATACTGACTAGCCAAAACATAAATACAGCGGGTGGCAACCACTCCTAACCTAGTGTGTTTAACAGATTTGTTTTTGCCTACGTGCAGGTGTACAGAGGCCTCTGTCTTACCCTTCCCCGGCCTCGAAGTGGTCAGAAAGAAACTCGGTACACAAACGAAAAGAAACCAGGACGTAGACGGAGTTACAAACCAAATCAAAAAGCAAAAGACTGAGGTACGACAAACAGATGGGGTGAGCAGAGCTTCTCTCAGGTCACAAGATCCGGATTTAAACAGGTGAGGTGAAAGATGATTGGTGGACCAGTGTCAGGAGACTCCCTCTGATTGGCGGAGGCGGGACATGGCATGACATGGGGTAATGATGATGGATAGGAACCTGGACCAATAGAGAGACACAGCAACAAAACCAAGGAAATACAGAAAAAAAGTGTGGCACGTAACAGTAAGCAAGCATTACATGCATCAGATATGACGGGCTAAGTTGGCAAAAAGGCTTTATAGATAGCTAACGTTAGTTCACTTGCTTAGCTAACTAGTTTGCTATTCTAGCTAGCTAACACTTACATTTGATATACAACGTAATATAAATACTTGTACTTGCAGTTCAACTCTAGCTAAGTAAGATAGCAAAATAATGGATAATTTTTATTAACTTATTTTCTATTGACTTCCGTGTACCAAATATGACTGTTCGCGAGCTAGGCTAGCGAACTAGCGAGCTAAGTAAGCAAACTAAAGTTAGCTAGCTAGCAAGCTAGAATAAGACCCCTCTCAGCCAGAAGGCCTTTTTGCTGACTTAGCTAGCTGGTCTTGCTCTGGTCAAAAGTAAAAGCTGTTCTAGTTGGCGCTCCCCATAGCAGCTGAGAGCACTTCCGTTGTGTCAATGTCTAAATGCAGCGTTTTTGTCTTGCATTTGCTTTTGTGATTTGCGTGTTTTTGTATTCTGCAGCACGTTTCTTCAAATGGAGAGGTTTTGGGCCATTGCAGCGCCTTTGTGTGGACATGGATATTCAGCATTTTCCTCTTAAATTTGCCTTTGTGGTTTGCGTGTTTTTAACTTTGCATCATTTTTGTTTTTTCAGCGGGTTTCTCCTATTGGACATTTTTTGAGCCACTGCAGTGCATTTATCCCTGTCAGCCACCATACATAAGCCGTGATGACAACTTTCGAAATTCAATATGAATCGGCATTTTCTTGCTTGTTTCACAGTCATGCTTTTGTCACCCAGTATCATGAAAAGATACGCATACACAGAAAAATCGAATTTCTAAAAACATAGGCGGATGATACAATTTAATAAAGCTCCCTTAAAATAGCAGTAAAATTCTGATAATTGACTATAGACCAGGTTTTTTTCAGGTTGATTGCACATTTGCTTTTCACTGCCTCAAATGCATGAACAATGCACCTGACCACACCTCATTTTAAGAAATACATTCTCAAGGGCACTCAGATTGGTGCAAGTACGTGTGCTGTTTAACAGGTTGACTGCCAACTACGAGATAACTCGTAATGGCGGGTCAGGGCCAGCGCCAGAAAAATTCGGGGGAAATTATCCATCCCTTTATTGACAACAATTGGTCCTGGCTAATTCTAGATGGTTTTCCTTTATAAGCACGTTTTCTAATTCAAGAATAATCAAGTGGTAATTGAAGACACGGCTTCTCTCCCCCATGCGATCTAACAGCAAATAATGGGCTACATTCAGTGCAGAAAAATAATTTAATTATAATTAGGTCAATGCACTGGCACTCAGCAATGGTAATTTTTTTCCAGCGAGAGCGGAATTTCAGAACTCTTCGCGAATGAAGGTAATTCTGGTGACAAGTATACGTGGTTTCCTCCGTTTTCATTTTCCAGTCTAACAGCTGGCTATTTTTTACAGCAAGTTGCGTGACCGTGCTGCAAAAACAGGTGTAGGTACTTGCCGTAATTACCTTCATTCGCAAATGAGTTCTGAAATGCCGCTCTTGCTGGAAAAAAAAATTAACGTTGCTGAGTGCCTGTGCATAGACCTAATTATAATTAAATTATTTTTCTGCACTGAATGTAGCCCATTATTTGCTGTTAGATCGCATGGGGGAGAGAAGCCGTGTCTTCAATTGCCACTTGATTATTCTTGAATTAGAAAACGTGCTTATAAAGGAAAACCATCTAGAATTAGCCAGGACCAATTGTTGTCAATAAAGGGATGGATAATTTCCCCCGAATTTTCAAGTCTGGCGCTGGCCCTGACCCGCCATTAGCTGGCAGTCAACGTGTTAAAGGGACTATGCCAGCCGGGGCGCATGCGCGCGACGAAGCGGAGCATCTTGAAAACGTTGGTACAACTATTTCAAGTTCATAGAAGATGTAAGGTGCAAGCGTTTCAATCTGTTTAAATCGCGCTCATCCTTGAGAAGTTTATTGAAATTTTTACCAAAAAACAATCTTTATTGCTCGTAGAGCCTATTTGTAGCATCAGTTTGTTATAGTTTGGGTTTTTGTAGCGTTATTATTGCTTTTAAATCAGCCTGCGTTGATTATGTCGTCCTATGGCAGCCGTCGAACTGGAAGCGGTCGCAAAAGGATCTATGACAGCTGCATGTCAGACAAAACCTTGCGACAAACAGGTTCTGCGAACATTAAAGAGAGTTGCTTGATAAAAAATTTCCCAAACTTCTCAAGGATGCATGCGATGCAAACAGATTGAAACTCCACGAATTCACCAGTTTACCTTACCTCACACTTTCAATGTGTTTTCACTCAAAGAAATATGGATGGATAGTATAATTTATTCTCCGTGCATGGGTTTCGGCAAAGATAGATGCGGTTACTCTAGCAACTCCGCGTTTGCAGGCCATCTTCTGTATTTAGAACAGTGACGAAGGTTTGCTTTGCACACTTTCTAATAAGCTTGGGGTTCGTTCTGCTCCCTTGATATCGCACTGCATGTGTGAAAGTGTTTATCGACTGGACGCTACTACGCATGTGCCCCAGCTGACATAGTCCCTTTAAAGGGGAACTCGGATGCTATATTTCCAAGGTTATATTTTGATCTTGGACTCCCCTAGAGCACTCCTGATCGTTCAAAGCCCAAACAGGGTCCTTATTTAGCTCATACTGCCATCCTCAAAAAACCCCATTTGTAGTCCATTCTAGTCTCTGCCTGAAGCGCCTCATTGGGGTGGCTCTTCCGCTATGGCCCCCACTCCCCGTATGCCCACTTTCTTCTGACTGGTCAGCTCTGTGGAGGGCGGAGTTGGGCGGGACGAGGCTGCAGAACGCAGTTTTCCGGGTCTGGCTCGCCAGAGTGAAACGCGAGACACGTCTGCAATCTGATAAGGAAGCGGTGGGAAAATTCCGCAATCTAACCTGATACTTGAATATAGATCTAATGAAATGAACTTGTTCTAACAAACGCAGCGGCGAAAGTGGAGGACGCAGTGCGAAAATCTGGCAGCTCAAGCTCAAATTTGCTATCGGCTACAGTTTGCTACAGCGACAGTGGTGAGTAACAGCGGTTTTTTTACTTTATAGCTAGGATGCAGGGAAAGCTAGAATCCACCCCATATAGACACATTTGTAGAACGGGTCGACATGCCCCAGTGTAGACCGGAGACCGTAGAAATCCGGTGGGTCTGAGTTTAGAGGGAAACATGGACAGTGAGGAGCAGCTAAAAGTGGACCAACAGCTTATGGACTGCTTCGGTGTGCATTAGGACCTGCTGGTTCGTGTGCATCGCTGTGGTGTGTTGTAAGCGCGGAGAAACGAACAGCTTCCGCGCTGGTATATGACAGAGGGGCGAAAGTTCCAAGCTAAACGGCCTTTTCGGAAATTGCCCGTGGTAATGGTTTACTTATTGCTTCGGAATGACCAGCTTTTCCTCGCGGAAAATGGGCGCATTATGGATTGCGTGCGAGAGCTAGACAGAGCTCCGGTTATGTCATGAACATAATACAGGTTTCACAGACCGTAAGTTCCGTCTGCGTGAACCGTTGCTTATGTGGAGCTAGCGAATCGATCACTTTTACAGGAAAGAATTTAATATTCAATCGATGGCAATGCAAAGAAATCGTTTGTTATACCGGACACGTTGTAGCCCGTGCGCTTCCCTGTTGCTTTCACCGGTAGCATCAGAGAGCTTCCCCAGACATTGGAGATGTATCAGGCTGACCCCGGTCATGGATAAGTAAAGCGATCGTTTCATAAGCACCCAAAAACGCACCCCAAGCTCTGCAAAATCTACGTCTGGTCTAAATGCAGCCCAACTCGGCAGACACATACAGCACCTCTCTGTTTACCTTCAACTGTAGTGGCTACAATCAGGCAACGTTATGATGAAACTGTCACATTGATGCTTACTGAAGTAACACAAGCATACCGATCATAATTGCTGCGTATAAGTTAACCAGAAGCATTTTTAATTTGCAGAGCACGCAAACTAACATGCAGTAGCTGATAAGCGGTCATGACTTTGAATGTAATCTGTTGCGCAAAAAATTCGTTTGGTGTCGGATGTGAAAGCAGCTTTATGGATAGTACGCGACAGCTAGAGAGAGCTCGGTTATGTTATGAACATAATACAGGTTTTGCAGACCGTAAGTTCCGTTAGCGCGGACAAGTTGCTTATGTGGAGCTAGCGAATTGATCACTCCGACAGGAAAGAATTACCTATTTAATCTCCGCCTTTTTCGGCTTTTAATTAGCCACAAAAATTTCTAAAGGGGGATGAAATTCTGTCAAGGTAGTGCAGAGAAATCATTTGTAAACCGGTAGAGCTTCTGCATTTCGCATTGCTTTCATGGTAGCACCAGAGAGCTTGCTCAGACATTTGTGAAGTATCTGGCTGATCCCGGTCATGGATAAGTGAAGCGATCACTAACTGTAGTGGCTACAATCGGGCAACGTTATGATGAAACTGCCACATTGATGCTTACCGAAGTAACACAAGCATACCGATCAGAATTACAGCATATAAGTTAACCAGGAGCATTTTTAATTAGCACAGCACGCAAAGTAACATGCTGTAGCTGGTGACCGAGCGGTCATAACCACAGAGATAAACCCTTGCAATACAGGTTTTACAGACAGCAAGTTCTGTTACTGTGAACAGTTGTACCAAGCATCCAAATTACAAACAAGTATTAAAAGTTAGCTTCAAATGAGGTTTATGTTCACACACCTTCTGTAGAATTTCCCCTGATATCACTCTTGCACATTTAGGACACAAACATTGGCAACAGTAACTTGGCTACGTTAGCCGCTGTGCTACAGCCACAATCAACTGGCTATCACGTCAGGTTGGCTTATGCAGTAAAAGCAACTTGCAGCTTCTGTGTCTGTGAGTCACGGACAGTCGCGACCAATACAGGCTTTATCTTCAGATATTTTACAAAGCCTGTGTTTGAGGCCAGTTGTTAGTGCTAACTATCGCTAGCGGTCTTGCTAGCCACCTGTAATACGTTAGCTTCACTTACATTATTTGCTGTTAAATGGTTACTTACAGCTTGTGGCTCTGAGCGCTTGATCGATGCAGCTGCTTCAGGTTTGAGAAGCAGCTGAAACGCTTATCCTGTGTCGAATTATCCTTTATTGACAAAGCTGTCTTTGGTGAAATGCTGAGCACAAGCAGCTAACGTTCCCTTTGGCCGTGGCTGTTTGCTGCCAGCAAACAAAAAAAGCTACCCACTGATTTCTGGTGGCATCGTCTTTTCGAAGAGAAATATTTGTTTTTCTTTGCGTCCAAAAGTAAACGGACAAGTAGAATTGCACCTCAAATGATCTGCGGTTCTTATTTTGTATTTCCAAAAGTGTCGACG
This sequence comes from Gymnothorax javanicus, assembly GCA_029692085.1. Classification (NCBI taxonomy): domain Eukaryota; kingdom Metazoa; phylum Chordata; class Actinopteri; order Anguilliformes; family Muraenidae; genus Gymnothorax; species Gymnothorax javanicus. The sequence continues at coordinate 43,517,458 of CM056202.1, read as the reverse complement.
CTACTAAGGCATAGTATGATCTGCCGTTGTTAGTGCCTGCTAGAATAGTTTTGGGTGTGGGCAGGTCCAGCGCAGTGGTTGGCTCTGGCTAGGTCTGTACTAATTGGACGGCACAACCTGACGTCAGGTTTTGCCCAGATCTCGTGAAGATCTCGGGAGGAGCTGTTCAGAGAGGAAATCACGCTCACGAAATCACGTTCTTGGATTACAGCAAAACCCCTGTATCTTATGTTTAGAAACTTTTCAGAGGTTGAGCATTGACAACCAACATTATAACATTACTAATATGTATTAAAAGAAGGATCAGCATAATAGGTCCCCTTAAGCAACAAGGGCGCTGACCAGGAAAATGAAAACCGCATCTGTCTGAAGCAGCAAAGATTCTTGCGCTTCCTTGATGTCGCTTTGTGCTAGGTGTAAAATAGAGCCCTGCATATAGTTTTTCCTTTAGCTTATCAGCCATTTGTATGTAAGGAAATAAGTGTTTGATGAACTTACCCATGAAGCCAATACACTGGAATTTTATGCATACTGAGGAGCGTTGTGAAAAACATGTGGGAATGTATGCAAATATATTCAAACCTTGTTTATTTGTCACAATGAAGATTAAGAGACACAGTTTTGGGCATTTCACCTTGTAAGATAGAAGGAAATAGAAGGAATATTTGACAGCAATCCAAAATATCCTATTCAGTATTGGCTGTCTACACTGCGTGTTCATTTAAAAGCACCTGTTTTAATACAGTGAGTGCTATATCTGTTTCGATTTCAGCTTTATGCATCCATAATGCTAACTTATGGTTTGTGTACAAGGCTTTTGTACTTCTCTTGACACTCTTTTGCCATAAACAGCTGTTTATATAGCCTTTTCATAAGGTCACCATAAAGTTTCTTCAAATCAAAAAGTGTTGCTGAGCAACCAGAGACTGTTGTGAAGCTCCATTGAGCACATAATGTTCCTATGGCTGGCAAGAGAAACACAAAACCAAAGTCTTACCTGGACCTGACGAGAACCATAGTGGCTGTCAGCTTACCCTCTTGCCTAGCATCAGAATGCACATACTTCCTGCCTGAGTCATGACCAGACTTTGGGCGGGGGGCTAAATAAATAAATAAATAAATAAATAGGAAGGGTACGCCCAGGGACCACTGGTTTTTGATTTACCAGTGCAAAGCACAATTCCGTCTGCAGAAGCACAACCGATGCCTTGATGATGTGCTGGCCAAAACGAAATGTGTTTGCGCTCATATTTTCAGGAGCTGAAAAAAGGAGAGAAAGACGTCAAACTATTGTTACTCGTGGTTAAAGTTTGATATAGGCACTAAGGCTTCCCTCAAGAGAAAGCAAGCACAGTCTAAAATAATATTTATCCACAAGTATTGCAATTTAACATCCTTAAGCCACGAGTGTACTTTTTGCATGAAAATACTCTAGTTTCTGTTTTACTGGCAGACAGACAAGCACAGCCGTCATTGATTAGTTGCCATTACAGTACTAATGGTATTAAAAAGCTAGTATCATCGAAAAGTGCGGCTATTTTTAACTCAAGAGAAATCTTTAACTCCAGGTATTTTTTAAGATTTTTTTTTTTGGGGGAATTTTTCCTCTATTCGATAGCCACACAGTGTAGAGAGACAGGAATGCTGGGGAGAAGAATGGGGGAAGACATGCAGCAAATGACCCGAGCCGGATTCGAACCCAGGTCGCTGCGGGAAGGACACAGCCTCTACGGGACGCGCACCCAAACCGATGAGCCACCAGGGCGCCCCTAACTCCAGGTATTTGAGTAAGCCTGGACTTGTGACAAATTTCTGGGCTTTGATTGCATTTTATTACCCAAAAAAAGGAACAAAATGATCCCATTTCATGTCTTATTTTGGGAAAATGATTATTATAATACAAATTAGAAGATGCCAGGGATATTAACAGTTTCTGTTACCATTTCACGTTCAAGAAAAATATGTTTATAAAATATCCATGCCATATCTTGCACCAACTTTAATTACTGCAGGTACAGAGGTTTATAACAGTCTATCTTCACAGAGAATATTTTAAAGGACTGATCCTGAGGAGAGTACACAATCCGCTGAATGTTTCAAGACAGCGTTTTGATAACAGATGTGATGGGTTAAAGGGCTTGAGTCTGAAATCATTGCTTATGAATGTAAATGATGAATACAGAAAACTATGTATAGAAAATCTCAATAAAACCAAACCTACATTTTTCTTTTCTTTCTAATTGTTGTGAAGCAGACTAAATGTTTCGCACCAAATTGAACAAATTCACAACTCCTGTATTTGCTGCATTTACTTTCTTAAGTTGAGTGCATCCTTGTCACCATGATACTCCCATTTGACCGTAATCTTAACCCTTTAAGCGTTAGTCGCTGCCATAGCCGCGATATTGCAGCGAGGGAGTTTCCAGCCGGAACAGCTAGTTGTGGCAAAAGACGTTTTTTGGGGGGGGAGGTGTGTTTCACCATACCGATCAAATTTTAGTATTTACACAACCACATTGGGGATTCATTGCTAGGGGCCCTGGAGTGTGTACTGCTACAATTTCTTTTGAATGCATAGTCATCCTATGAATGAATCATTACAGTATTCTTTTTTTTGAGGATTTTGACCACACTTTGTTCCAAAATGCCGACGTTCGAGAACTTGTCCAGTGATGGCAATGAGTTTAACGATGAAAGTGCTGAATATCTAGATATGTTGTTTGCTGAATGTGATAGCAAAAATGAAGTTGAGTGTGCGCGCGTGTGTGCGTGTGTGTGTGTTTGTAAATCCACACATTATTATATAATATTTAATTATATAATAATTTATTTAAAATTATTATTTTTTTAACTTTTTATTTCACTTCAATTTTTGTGACATTTCAAATCTAAGAATACCACAACTTTCTACCTGCCCAGTTTCATGGGGCTGTTTTTTTCCTTTAGTCCGTCGTTCTGGTGCGACCACTTCTGTTCGATCAGGCGCATGTAACTGAACGAATTAAATAAGCAGTAAGTAATTAGTGGCGCAACTGCACTGCGTAAAGAAGCGAGGGCACAACGTCACGTGAGTTGGAGGAATCACGTGCCACGGCATCTTCCTCCTGAGTCACTCAGTACGTTTACGTGCATAGTTAAGTCGAGCTACGGTAATAGCTCGATTAGGCCATTAGGCCATAGTAAAATATGTATTTATTTATATTTAATCGGACTACTGTCCTGGTCCCAGTATAAATGCACAGGACGAAAATCAATTTATTGACCGAAGCATGTCCGTCTTCGCTACAATAGGTGGCAATATGTCCCCTTTCAGCTTGTTCATTTTGCGAATTTTTCAGTTGTACATATTACGACGAGAATGGGGACCCGCCCGATATCTAAAAATAGCCTGTATGTAAGGTGAATGTCATTCTCCGAACCCGGAAGTCGGGCAAGCGAACAACAGGAGGCAATGTGCCGAGTTAGAAAAAGTAGGTTTTTAGGCGATTTTATCAACTTTTATTTTAGATCTAACTTGTGTTGACAATGGGGACCTGGGATGCGTTTCCCAAAAGCATAGTTTTTTAACTGCTAGCAACTTACGTAGTTCGTCTATTCACTATCAATGGCTCCAAGTATGTAAGTTTGCACCTGTTCTTTCCAGAAACGCATTCCTGGCTCGGCAGAGCAGACCGAGCAATAGCAACAATGGCTCTGAAAAAATTCACTTCACCATGAACAGCTAACGGGGAAACACAGATAAGGGTCAGTCCAGATAACACAAACTGCGACAATAACAACCCTTTTTTTGTTTGTGCTTACCAGCTACAGAAATGCAAAAGCAAGGTGGTCAATGCTCGAATCACGGCAGGATAAAGGGGAGACTTCGTATTCATACTTTAATTTGTGACCCCTGTGACCCTTGGTCACAGTTCGTTAACCTACTTGATAATGCACTAGTTGTATGATTCTATGCTAGAATTTGAGGTTATTCCACCTGTCTTGTTAGGATTTTCTTTCGCAGCGGCTGTGATTCATTTGTCCGGTTTTGTTCATTTTGGTTCGAAAGTAGGCATTTTTATTAGATCAAAAATGTGATACGACACCGCTTCTTTCAAATCTTGCATTGTATGTAAAATATGTTGATGTTCAAGAATAATGCTAGGTTAGGGAACAAAGCTTGTGAAGACTACTAAAGGAGTTTTGTACACCTGTCGCTGCTGGTGGGTCTACAGAAGTATCAGAAGGCAGCAGGTTAACCAGGTTACCTGGGCGTAAGTCGCAGCCCGGGACGGGGGAGAAAGAGAGGAGTGTGACTAACTTTACTGCTCGTCATTCGCCCCTTCATTTAGTGTAATCAGTTAAAATTCATCGATATATGCCTCGGGAGGAGTAATGCTATTTTTTAACTACCTTTGAGCGCACATTTCCGCTTAATTCCATGGAGAAAAAACGAATAACAAGCAGTTTAGTGCATCTCGTTTTCAGTGGTTCTCTATGGCAGATGACCGATGCTTGCCCGACATCCGCATCACGTGACGATTATTCACGTTTTTCGTGATGCCATGTGGGCGGGTCCCCATTGTTACTGTTCAGTACAAAATTGCTGTTGGGCAGAGCTCAGACTTGTCGCTAAGCAGTTTGGTGTTTACATGTCCATACGACTTCCAGGTCAAAGCCCTGCGCATAAATGTGGAGCATGCTTCGAGCTTATAGTCCAGTTTGGTTCGATTCAAGTGTATAAATGGAGGAATAATGTGACCATTATTAATAATGTGACCAACCGCATTATCTGGGTGTGTTAGTTGGACTATGAGAAATTCGATTTAGCACGTTTCCTGTCGGAATAACATGTTTACATGCATTTTAAAAGTCCAGTTACAGTCGGACTAACCCAATAATTAGATTTTTTTTCTAACATCATGTAAACAAACTGAATGGGAGCCGGTCGCTTTGTGGAGGGCTAAACAATTTGCTGTGTTCAGAGTGGAGGTAAAATCCAAAACAAAAAAAACTTTTTTTCTCTCGTCCTGTTTATTATTCCACATTACCATACCATATTCCCATGACCAAGAGTTATTTCCATGACAATCATCTCCATGATTGCGCATAATGACTTGTATAGGGCTAGGTAAATTAATTATGGTAATGGAGGTAAATTGAGCCTGCAGTATTTGATTACATTGGACCTGCATGGTCAGATTGGGGGAATAGGTACGGAACACTGCAGCAGAAACTTGAGGATTATGAACGACCATTTTCACTCTCCGCCATGCATTTTCATAGTGTTACTGCCCTAGCAGTGCACCAATTAGGCTACTTCGGTTAGCCCGCGGAGCAAAACTCTGGCTGGATTTGGACAGAGTCCCAGAAGATCTGTAAACACAAGGAATGCCAGCTGTCCCCGATATTAGCATTCTGAATGGTACCCAGTTATTCCACAATTAAACCTTAAGAATAGAGCAATTACTTTATTTTGCATAGTGACAGCCTATTAATGTTCATTATGCCCCTATTCATCAGACAGATTTTCAGCCACAAAAGATGAAAAAAGACTCATAAGGCATTGTGTGTGAGAGATAGAGAGAGAGGACAGAAACTGAAGCTTTTCATGAAAAATAGCGCACTTGCATCTTATTTCCCCACAAAAAAATCTAAAATTTTTCGTAAAACATGAACAAAATACATGAAAGTATTTTCTGTTTTTATGACACTATTTACATCTCCAGCACCTATCCATTGCAATTCAAGCTCATCCACTCAATACACAAAACTTTCCAGGAGGTGAATGGTGACTTACTGAATCCTTATCTTGCCTTGAAAACATAGATTGATCTCTGGAATACAAGAGGCTATGTGCTATCCCTGATATAAAATTTCCCTCCAAATGATTAACAAGCGCATACAAGAGTGAATTTAATGTGTAGCATGGTTTCATTTATTCCCAAATGATTCAAATAAAACAATCAACTACCATTGACTTTGAATGTCCATTTTCATCACATAACTGATGTCAGACAACACTGACGTGATATCACGCATAGCTATTTTCATCTGTCCGTATATTAAAATTGTGATTGCAGAGAGGGTGACATCTGAGAGAGGTTCTGCAATCATGTGACTGTGCTGGAGCATATGGTGAATTGTGGGGATTGTGGCAGTATTTACAAGTATTTGTGAACTCGAGAAAGATGTCTACTCAACTTCTAGAGATGTTGGCCATTAAAATTTGAGAGGTCCTAGATCTTGCTCCAGGAGGATCGGGCAAATTAAGCACTACAAATGAGCACAATCTTCAATCAACCTGTGGTTAATTTACCATAATCTGATTTCACAGGCCGATTGGTCAATCATTGTAGGCTTTGCTGCTTGGACCCCTAATGGCACACCATTAGCTGCCCTTATCCCCACTTCCAACAACAAAAGCCCTCCATACAATTGTCTGCTTAATCTCTGAGGTTTACAAAGGAGATGTTTTGTGAGGGACAACTCTAGAGGAAAAATAAGCACATTTAAAGCAGGATAAGGGAAGAGTAAGCCTATCTCTGTGAGCACAGAGGACAGTGTGAAGGAGACCCCTGTGCCTCTAGTTTCTCTCCTAGGGTTCCCAAAATATACTCAGGCACGACGGTCTGCTCAAAGGCAATGCAAGTCCATAACAAAATTATCTGGGGCTTACATCACTACAGGCTTAAGCAGTCACTCCTACAACCTTGAGCACTTTAAAAGAGAAGACTGTGGGTACTGTGCCATAATCTGAACAGCTTTTTTCACAAACCTGAGACAACATTATTATTATTATTATTATTATTATGATTATTTTTATATTGATCCATTGCGGACTCAGAAATTTATACTAATCTGAATCCAAAAAGGCAATAAATTACTATGCATGGTAACTATTTCCTATGCTTGCTAGCCTGCCCCAAATTACAATTATGCAAGAATTATTTATTTTTTAACTTTGATTTTTATGGAAAACTATTTGAAGTGAATGACTCTGTTTAAATGAGGTGTACTAATGTCTGAATATAAAATCTACTACAACCCCATTTCTAAAAAAGTTGGGACACTGTGTAAAATGTAAATAAATGGAATGCAATGATTTTCAAATCGTTCAAATTTATTTGAAAACAGTACAGAAACAATGTGTCAGATGTTGAAACTGAGATTTTATTGTTTTTTGGAAAGATGTGCTCATTTTGAATTTGATACCAGCGACACATTTCAAAAAAGTTGCCACGGGCATTTTTACCTCTGTGGCGCATCGCATCTTCTTCAATCAACACTTTGTAAGCATTTGGGAACTTAGGAGACCAACTGCTGTAGTTTTGAAAGCAAAATGTTTTCCCATTCTTGCTTTATGTAGGATTTCAGCTGCTCAATACTTTGCAGCCTCCTTTGTCATATTTTTCATTTCATAATGCGCCAAATATTGTCAGTGGTTGACAGGTCTGGACTGCAGGCAGACCACTTTAGCCCCCAGACTCTTACTACAGAGCGGTGTTTTTGTAATACTTGCAGAGAATGGTGTTTGGCATGGTGTTGCTGAAATGAGCAAGGCCTTCCCTTAAAAAAAAGGTATCTGGATGATAGTAAATGTTGCACCAAAACCTGCATATATCATTCACCATTAATGGTGTCTTCATGGATGCACAAGTTACCAATGCCATGTGTACTAATACACCCCCATGCTACCTTGGATGCTGGCTTTTGAATTGTTTGCTGATAAGAAGCTGGATGGTCCCTCTCCTCTTTAGCCCAGAGGACTGGCATCCATGATTTTGAAAAAGAATTCCACATTTTGATCAGTCAAACCACATGGCAATTTTCCACTTTGCCTCAGTATATTGTTATGTATGAGTATTTTGTGTACAGCACTGTATATCATTTGTAAATGGAGATTGGTTAGACACTATTTAAATGCCCATTATGACTGGTCAGTGATTTGTTTATTTTGGTTATCATTTAGTACTCTCTGGTGGTATGTCTGTGTAACAGTCTATTTTGCATGGTCTGATGCAATACCACTTGTTTGCGATGAAATAGACTAGTGCTTTCTCGAAACTTCTGGCATCTTCTTGCCTGGAGGTGGCCGGATCACCAAGGAATCCAGCAGATCTTTCCAGAATGTTGCTAGTAAATATAAATGCTGTGATTTTGGTCAATGAGGGGAGAGTTTATGTTTGGCATCAGAGTTACATAGTGGCATTAGAGTGTTAAGATTACAGTGGATTATTTGTTGAAGTTTTTTACCTAATCAGTGAAGAATAAATTTGTTTAAGTTGTCATTGCTGGTTTTCTTTGTTGTGATTTTCAAGTCATAATATTTTAAATGAGCTCGGGCCCAGAGAAGAAAGCAGTGTTTCTGGGTCTTGTTCATATATGATTTAATCTCTACATGGCAAAGTTTCAACTTGCATTTATGGATGCAGTGACAAGCTGTTTACGGACAATGGTTTACAGAAGTGTTCCTGTGTCCATGCAGTGATTTCCGTGACAGAATCCTGTCTGTTTTTAATAGAGTGCTGCCTGAGGACCTGAAAATCACAACCATTCAAAATTGGATTTTGGTCTTGTCCCATGCGTAAAGAGATTTTTTTTCTGGATTCTCTGAATATTTTACTGATATTATGTACCATAGAAGATAAAATCTCCAAATTCTTTGCAATTTTAAGCTCAAAACATTATCTTTAAATTGTTAAACTATTTCCCCATGCAGTCCTTCATAGAGTGGTTAAGCTCCCACCATATTCACTTTTGAAAGTGAAATTTATACCCAATCATGTTGCTGACCGGTAGCTAAATAGTCTAATTAGCTGTGAGATGTTCTGCCAGTTGTCTTTTTGCATTATGCAACTTTTCCAGTCTTTCATTGTCATATCCCAACTTTTTACTTTTTAAAAACATGTTGCTGTCATCAAGTTCAAAATGAGCAGATATTTTTCAAAAAAAAAATAATAAAATGTATCAGTTTCAACATCTGGTATATTGTCTTTGTGCTGTATTCAAATAAATATGAAGTTCAAATGATTTGAAAATCATTGCCTTCTGTTTTTTTACATTTTACACAGCATCCCAACTTTTTTGGAATTGGGGTTGTACGTTTTACGGCGTCCCAACTTTTTAGGAAAAGGGGTTGTAAAATATACATTTCAAAATACATTAAACTTTATCAAACAACTGACCAAATTATTTGGATAGGCTTTAGAGAGGGCTCATTTCCAAGGAGATCATGTTAATAAAAATGCTATATGATCCACAGAGGTAAAATGCGGGGGAAAGAAAGCTTAAAGGTCCCCTATTATGCCACCAGGTGCACGGCTAATTAGCCATTATGAGCCAGTTCAAAGTCTCCCCTACCTGAATTCACAAGGGGGAGAATAATGAAATCTGATTGACTGCTTGGCTGAAGGTGATCAGTTCTTGCCTCTGGTTGGTTACTTCCCCATGTGATGTAAAGAGGGAAAAGATTTTGAAATGGCTTAACCCAATTCCGAAGATAAAGTGTACATTGTGAATTAAATCAAAACGCAATGACTTTCAAATCACACCAGCCAGCGTTTTATTCACAATAGAACAGAGATAACATAGCAAATGTTGAAACAGAAATTTTACAATTTTATCCACAAAATGAGCTCATTTGAAATTTGATGGCTGCTACAGGTCTCAAAAAAGTTGGGACAGGGACCTGTTTACCATGGTGTAGCATCCCCTCTTCTTTTTAACACAGAGTGGAGGCATCTGGGCATTTCTTGAGTTTAGCCATTGGAATTTGATCCCACTCTTGTTTAATACTGGCTTCCAGCTGCTGGAGAGTTTTGGGTCTCCTTTGACGGACTTTGTTTCATTTTGCGCCAAATGTTCTTAATCGGTGAAAGGTCAGGACTGCAGGCAGGCCAGTTCAGCACACGGACTCTACTACGAAGCCATGCTGTTGTAATAGCTGCAGTATGTGGTTTTGCATTGTCCTGCTGAAATACACAAGGCCTTCCCTGGAATAGATGTCATCTGGAGGGGAGCATATGTTGCTCTAAAACCTTTATGTACCTTTCAGCATTCATGGTGCTTTTTAAAACATGCAAGTGTCCCACAACATATGCACTAATGCATCCCCGTACCATCAGAGATGCTGGCTTTTGAACTGAACGCTGATAACAGGAGGGGAGGTCTTTCTCCTCTTTAGCCCAGAGGACACGACGCCCATGATTTCCAACAAGAATGTCAAATTTGTACTCGTCTGACCATAGAACACTTTGCCACAGTCCATTTTAAATGAGCCTTGGCCCACAGAACATGGCGGCGCTTCTGGATCGTGCTCAACAATAAATCAACTATCCTTAATGTAGCTTGTCAGTTCCGCCAACCTCCAGGCAGCGGACTAATCCCATAAAAGGTGAAAATAATCGTTCCCTTTGGGATCATAATCAGCATTCTTAAAATTCTCCCAAACCGGCGATTGTTTTTTTTTACACCGGGTAAGTGAAAGCCATTCTCGAGTTTTCGGTAATGAGTGCATTCTGTCACCCAAGCTGCTTTAGTACTTGTCGCGATGACTGTGCCCTCTGAGCGATATTCCTTCATGTCTCAGGAATTTAGTCGATCTGAATAAATGTTACACTGTCCTTGCAGAACATTGATTTCTAGCCGCAAACTCCCAAAACATAGCACTGAATGGAGTTACTTAAAGCATCGCCAACACACGTAATGAATCAGAGTGCAGGTCTGACAACTCATGCTGACCAAGTTCTTTCTTTTGCCTTTTCCCAGTTGCTGAATCCCCTTTAGCAAACGACTTGTCACAGAGGTTGTGCAGATAAAGAAACCGACCTCATTTTGTTGCTTCAACACAATGCAATCACCACCATTTTCAAACAAACCTCATTGAAACGATCTGTCAAATCACACCGTGATTCTCTTCTGCGACATTGTTTAGCTCCTCCAGCAAGCGATATTTTTCGTAGGAGAAGTCTGGGAATTTTATAAATATTCATGAGGAGCCGTCATCTGATTGGCCAGTGACGCCGGTGACTTGCATTGGTGACGCCGGCTTGGTGTTCATGGTAGGCTAACCCTTACCCCAACCCTAACCCATCAGATGATAGCTCCTGATGAATATTTATAAAATTCCCAGACTTCTCCTCCAAAAAAATTTTGCGAGCAGCGAACCACCAAAATCTGAGAAGGGTCTAGCTGTAGCCGCAGCCGAGTGCAAACCACGCCCCATACAGAACACGCCCCCTACAAGAAACGCCCTAACCCTATCCCTAACCCCAACCTTTTTGTGGGGGGCATGTTTTGTAGGTGACGTGGTTGGTACTGTACCCGCGCGGTTTGTAGGGGGCGTGGTTTGTAATTTACCTGCGGCTGCAGTTGGGTATTATTGCAAAATCCCCCTACGTGCTGTCTGCACTTGACCTTTTGCACTTTGACCTGACATGATGATTGTTGTCAGGTTGGAGAAATTTATATCAAATAAAATTATATTTAGGCTACCTTCCAATACCTTCTAACAGGAAGTGTATTTCAAATTGTTGTCAGGAGGCTGCATATTTTAAAGTTGTTAATTTTACACATTGTCTGTGTGCTCATACTCCCTGCCAACAGGGGGTGCTGCAGCACCCACCTTCTTGCGCCCATGCCCTTTTATAGCCAATCATGTTACACATCTGACTTAATTACTTGCTAAATGTTCTTTCAGCTGATTCTCTTATATCGAGGGTTTGGAGCATAATGGTTATGTCTATTTTAGAGGTTTTAAGATTTAGGTTTCCAAGTGTTCTATTAAATCAGGTTTTAAAAAAAAAAAAAAAAAAAAAAGTCACTCTTTTGCTGTATGGTTCAGAAGTATATTGAACACCTACATTTTCATAGGAGTGTAACCGCAACATCATGGTCAAAATTGCCAAAAATGGACATGTCACCTCAGTGCTCCAACAATTCTAGCACATGAGACATAACACAATGGTGACTGGTTGAAGGTAAGTTCGTTTGCAAAGGAAGACAGACTATTCTGTATTAATTCATGTTTATCAAAATGTCAATGTTTAATTAAAGCAGATTTTGGACATATCACAAAATGAAAATGTGAATTCTGATTAAAAATGAATGCAGATGGACATAGTTTTTGCATTGTCCTGCTGAAATACACAAGGCCTTCCCTGGAATCGATGTCATCTGGAGGGGAGCATATGTTGCTCTAAAACGTTTATATACCTTTCAGCATTCATGATGCTTTTTAAAACATCCAAGTGTCCCACACCATATGCACTAATGCATCCCCATACCATCAGACATGCTGGCTTTTGAACTGAACGCTGATAACAAGAGGGGTGGTCTTTCTCCTCTTTAGCCCGGAGGACACAACGCCCATGATTTCCAACTAGAATGTCAAATTTAGACTTGTCTGACCACAGGACACTTTGCCACTTTGCTACAGTCCATTTTAAATGAGCCTTGGCCCACAGAACATGGCGGCGCTTCTGGATCATGCTCAACAATGGCTTCCTTTTTGCATGATAGAGTTTTAGGTGCTATCTGTGGAGGGCACGGCGGACTGTGTTTACAGACAGATGTTTCTTGAAGTATCCCTGGGCCCATTTAGTAATATCAATGACAGAATCATGCCAGTGAGTGATGCAGTGGCGTTTGAGGGCCCGTAGATCACGGGCATCCAGTAAAGGTCTTCAGCCTTGTCTGAAAGTCATTGCATTTTGATTTTATTCACAATTTACACTTCGTCCCAACTATTTCGGAATTGGGGTCGTAAAATGTCTCAGTTTCAACATTTGAAATGGTATCTATGTTCTATCATAAATAACATATTGGTTCATGTGATCTGAAAGACATTGCATTTTGATTTTATTCACAATTTACACTTCATCCCAACTATTTCAGAATTGGGGTTGTAATAACTAATTAGCTGTGCACCTGGTGACATAATAGGGGACCTTCAAAATGGATTAAAACATTGCTTAATTAATGACAAGAGCAACGGGCACTTGTGTGCATGGTTTTTTTTTCTCCTTTGTTTTCCACAGTTCAAAACTGTGCTGTATTTTTAACAGTGATTATTTTCAGAATACTTTCACTATCACACTAATCTATTATCATTAAATCATAATGACAAGTTGAATTAAATTTATCCTCCCATTTCTCACAGCAGCTATAAGATTTTTATCATGACAATAGCAAAGACATGCAACTCAGAAGGCATTCATACTAAATTCATTCACTTCCATTAAAATTCAGAGTGCACTCCGTGAAAGCAGAAAAGTGGTAAACATTTGTGTGTGTGTGTGTGTGTGTGTGTTCATTAAAATGCCCAAACCCCCTTGTATAGAGATTCAGAAACAGGCATTCTTATACAATGAGCCCGAATAACCTCAACCTCTTCACTCTCATCTGCCAGTCTGGGTAGTATAATTGCCCCTAATTATTGAATATTCTTTACACATAAAATTTTACACAAGGGACTATACAGAATTAATGCAAGTGGTGTGGTTTGAAGGAACCACTGCCAGTACTTTGACTGGCTAGTTCTTCTTGAAAAGACTCACTGCAACCTCTTCCTAATGATCATCAACATATCCTTCAGTGCTGGGAGAAAGATGATGCAAGACCAACAGTACCCAAAACAATCGACTTAAACTGACAGCAAAAAACCTGTCGAACCTGACGGCTTATCATATTTCCTTGACAAGGAGTGCATCTGCTAGCTCATGCTTTATCTGACAAGAGTGCTATTCCAATTATGTTAGGGCTGCTAGATGTTTCATTCTGCCTTTTGTGACAGGGAGTAGTCAACTTGTAAATATCACATAACACCCTTGTTACAACAACAAACATGGTTTATCAGTGAGTGTATGTATAATCAATCAGCAGCAATAGCATTAAGTATAAAGTCATGAGGGTTTCGAAAGAGGAGTAACCAGAGGCCTCGACTCAGGAGAAACCAAATCTGCAATACAGCTGGATACAGGACTGATTAAGTTATTAATATATAACATGATAGAAAATTTAAAATCTAATGGCTAACACAATATGATACAGCTTGAAGTGATCTACAGGACACACATAATGAAAGACAAAGTGTTGAGGTTATAACAACCACCTGCCAATAGCAACCATTTGTCTATAAACCTTCTGTGACTGTTGAAAATGTAAAGCTCAAGAAGCATTGGTTTGGACGTAGGAGGCATTTTTCATTGTCTGTAATGGCCGGTAGTATACGGAGGCAACGACAGAGAGAAAGAGAGTAGCACGAACACAGTACAAACACAGAGAATAATATAGACCAAACGCAAGTACTCACGCTTCCAAATGACGTATAATAGTCCAAACCACTGAAGCAAAGCGAGATAGAAAAAGGGAGAAGAAACTCCAATAATTAGAAGATAGAAAGTCATACAAAACCTGACTACAGATATCTTCGGCTATAGTGTGAAGCTAAACACAGACACTCTAGCGAAGGAGGCGTGCCGGACTTCCTGCTTATATAGATTCTGGGAAAGCGCCGTCCCAGCTCAATCAACCAGCTGGGTAAAGAATTCGATGGCCCAGGAATTCGATATCGTCCCGGGATGAGAGCCACAAAGAAAAGTCCAAACAACACACACACCTCACAAACCATGACATTGTCACTGACTTACACATAAATGTAAGTGTCAGTTATTTATTTATTAATTTACAAACACTGTATGTAGATTTTGATGTTTGCTGGAAGTGCCCAATTCTGTATGATCTCAAAGAAAAAAGCTGAATTATTACTTGTATGTCGGAGTTAGTTGAGTCCATGCAGCACGGATGCTGATTCCACTGTTTTGCTGATTGGGGGAAAGGAAAGGAATACTGCTAAATGAGCTTTGCACATGAATCATTGGCACAAGCAGAATAGCATGAGAGCCCAGTGGACAGCAGACCAAAGGTAGGTAAAAGCTTGCATTTGGTGTAAAAATAAATGTTTGAATTCATTAATAATACAAATTGGCAAGAGAAATACATATAAAATTGGTCACAAAAGCCAACCCTGAGACAACAGTCTGATTGGCTTTCTTGGTTTCATAGGTACTGTGCAGATAAGCTGCTTACTCCAATCAGAAAATTACAAACAGAAGTCCCTCAGAAAGGCAAATCTGCACTAAATGAGCAGTGAGTCTGTACCACAGTGCTAGTCTCTGGCAAGTCTTTCTTAGTTTCCCAACAGCACCTTACAGCTCACCCCCACATCATTCAGTAGTGTCCTCAGCTGTTCATCCGAACTGCTGCTGAAACAAGCGGCAATGCAGAAATGGGATTCAGAACTTCTGCTGCGTATTTCTGCGTCCCTAGGGTGGCTGCAATGAAGGGACCGCCATGTCTCGTCCCTTGCCCTTACCCATCTTTCCTTAGTAAACACAGAACTTACATGCAGTTCTGCTAGTATCCTTTATGACTCTGCCTCCATTAGTCTACACAGTTTCATCCAATCCTAATGCTTGTAATCAATAAGAGGTGAGTGCTTCTTGTCTGATTGACATTTTGCGCTTGAGTTAGAACAGCGCTTCCTATTTGTTCATACCTGCAAAATCGTTTTTGATTGTGTATTACCATGGCCATGTACGATCTTCATCAGATCAGTGAACTCAAATATATTTATACAGTGCATCCAGAAAGAACACAATCTCAATCAACCAGAAGAAGTGAACAAATGATTAAATGGTTGATTTTTTTTGACTGCTCATGCTTTGGAAATTTTCGTGCCCACTCCCTCCAGGCAAATTTTGATACTTTGTTTCAAATCATAGGTGCAAAGAGATTTTCAGCTCATTTGCATAACTCAACATTGATATATGCATACATACATATACATATATATACATTTATTTATTTATATATATATATATATATATATATATATATATAATATTATATATGTATTATATATTTGTTTTTTTTGTATATCTCAGTGTTGACTTTGGTAAATAGTCTCAAAATCTCTTTGCACCTATGGAACCAGCTTATAACAACATAAAACATAAATACATACCGTGAAAGATCCTGCTGAGGCCCATAAATCATGATCATAACATGAAGTGTCTATGGCATCATCTCAAGGATAAGAATTAGGAGTAGAAAATTGGATTTGGAGGACAAAAAGCCACACAGAAAGGGCAAATAAATAAACACAGAGATTAAGTTTCGAGCCAAATGGCCATATCAAATATCTGATAGTCCCGGGTGAATTTTCTTGGCCCATTGATTATTTTGGCACCATAACCTTTGCTGTGATTGAGGATTGTTGGCTACTTCATGCATTTGCGTTGGCATACACAAAAATTTCTCTCCCTCCATTCATTTTCTTTAAAAAATGCTCAGCTTAAATTTGAAGCTTCCTGTTTCATGGGCAACAGGTCCATGATGATGATGCTGCCACTCAGCCATCGAAAAAATCGAAGTTTTTTCTTTTTTTTTAATTGAACAGTAAGATTTGAGATTGATCATATCTTTTAAAAACTTAATCGATCGAATTGAATAAGATTACATATGAGAGGGTAAAACATAGATATTTCCTAACCTGTTTCCTGTTTGTAAATGCAGCATCATGTACAGTGCCTTCAACTAATATTGCCACGCTTGGAGTATATTAGCTGCATTGGCAATGGCTGCCATTCATTCTCCCAATTCCTAATTCAAAATATGGTACACATGCATTTTAGCGGACGCACTGCTGCCGAGCCCAGGCGCAAATGACAGCCTGGATGACTTTGCATTGTGAGGTGAGTCCCTAACCCTAACCCTAAACCTAAACCTAAATCTAAACCTAACCCTAACCCTAACCCTGGATGACTTTGCGTTGCAAGGTGGAACACGGAAGTGCGTCCGCTAAAATGCATTCTAGCCCGAAATATAAACAAAAATGTAACTTTGAATTTAAAGAAAATGAAATATTTTTTAAACATTTTTTGCCAAAACTACGGGTGCCACAATCATTGGCGCCCTTTGAAAAGCTCATAATGTAAATTTAATGGAAGAACATTCCCAGTTGTATTTTTAAAATTTGCTACAGAGTAGGTGTTGAGGTTCAAAAATACAGAAATGGCTATAAGAAGATAACTAAAAATGCGAATATACTCCTTTTGACTGTATAGCGAGATTTTGCCAGGGAGTGGATGTGTGCCCATTTTGAATTCATGCGCTGTACAGGGGCTGGATCATGCGGGAAATTAAACTAAAAGGATCACTGTTGGAGCACTGCAGATATGTCTTGGGATCAGGAAGGCTCCAAAACTATTATCAGATGCCATCAACACAACTGCAAGTTGTTTAAATGGTTGCCAGAAAAAAAAAAGCCTCTGATGTCCTCAGAAATAAAATTATGTGCCAATAATTTGCCAGACGTCACTGGAACTTCCAATGGTACTGACGTCCACAGTCAGAGCAGACAAAAATATCACTAATTAGCAGTAAGCACAAGAGGGGGGTTTGGTGAAAAAAACACCAAAGGTGAAGAAACAGGTTGCCATTTGGTAAAAAAAGAGTGCAAATATGAGGGAGATGCCTAAATACACAACTGACATGCTGTTTTACATCTGGTTTCTGTCAGAGCGATTAAATTAATGATTTATCTCAAACTGAAGAATAGACTTAGCCGACAACAAGAAAGGTCATTTTTGATCACCTGCAACAACCAAATTTGACTCAATTGATAAGAAAACTGAAATAGTTACATTTGTCAATTTCCTGTGTATAGAGTGAAAGGCTGCCAATATTAAATTGAACCCGAGCCAATATTGCCCCCAATCTTGCACTAAATCAGTCCATACTATACTTTCAAACTGAAGCAGGAAGCAATCAGGTTTTCACTCATTAATATTCTCTGTTAATACTTGTAGCATATGACTGAATCTTATTAAAAATTTGAAAGTTTTAAAGAGTTGCCTGTATACATTATGAGTTTTACAGTCAATCTAGTCATTACCATCCTATTCCCAGCAGTACACAGAAGTGAGGTGATTTAGGAAAGGAGCCGAATATTTTAAACCCCAAAGCAAATCCCGCATCAGCTTTACCTGTGCCTCCCATGTCATTTTCTCAGTCAGCAGATTAAAGTATTATAGAAAGAAAATCCATCAATCAAATCCTTCACCCAAGAGTGTAAAAAGGGCTCAAAAGATTTTTTGGGCCGCTCAAAATGTTTAAAAAGATCACAGACTGTTCAAACAGAAAATAAATTGTGAAGTACTGAGCCAAATCAAATAGTACACACACACAAGCACACATATAGTACATACACATCCACATCCACACTCACACACACACACACACACACACACACACACACACATGCAAACACTCAGTCATTCATTCTTTCAGCCTTTATTTTTACTATTTTCCCTTAGAAATACAGTACATTGAGGTAGACACCTCATTTACAATAAAGCCAAATGAACAATAAACAAGATCCTGGACACAATGAGCCATAATTTATAAAACATTAGATAAAAATAGCGATTAAGAAGGAAAAATAATGAAAAACCGAATTAATGAAATAATGAAACCATGATAGTACATAAAACATTTAAGATTAAAATAAGAACAGCTAGAAATGAAATAAGATGACCTGAAAAATTTAAATTGCCTTAAAGATAAAAATGAGGAAGGCTTCAGTTTTTTTCTGCATGCTATTCCAAGTTGCAGATGCAGAATAAGAATTTTTTTTTCCAAGCTCAGGAAAAACAGCCGGCACCTGCAACGTGATCCAATCATTGGAGCGTGTTTGATAAGGGCCCGTAGGAAAAGATGGTGCTAAAATAATGAAAGCGCGTAGAAAACCAGTAAGGGCCATAAAAATAGTGTCCATCATGCCTTACAGTGGGGGAGGGCCACTCAACCTTAGCATGCAGCTCACAATGATGAGTATTATAATTATCACCAGAAATTAATCTGAGTGCAGAGTGATAAACAGCATCCAAGGGCTTAAGATTTGCAGCTGAAGCATGCCTGTATAGAAAATCACCATAATCCAAGACTGACAAGAAAGAAGCCTCAATAATCATACTTCTACAATCCAAAGGAAAACATGTTCTATTCCTATAAGAGAATTTTCCCCCTAATTTGCTCACCATTGTAATCACATGATATTAAAACCATTCCCCGCCATTGACAAGATATTCTTTCAATTATTCTGTATCACTCTTAGTAGAGATGATGAGATTATCATAAACAATATTTTTGGCTCCAGAGTTAAACATGAATTTAATTCTATCTACATTAAGAACTAATTTATGGTTATTGAGTACAACTTGTTAATCAGAAACAGTGCTGAAGGGATTTAATTGCAGAATGTACAGCATCCTCATTATAGTATATAACAGCATCATCAACATAAAGATGATATTATTAGTATATTAAACCTGGTAACAGAAGAAATAATACATCTATATATAGAGTGAACAGAGCCGGCCCCAGAATTGAGCCTTGTGGGACACCTTTTGTAAATTGTACAGAATCAGATTTAAAAATTTGAATTGCCATACACTTCAGCCTATCCATAAGGTAACTCTAAACCTTCATATTTATTGTCATCAAATCCAATACTCTGAAGCCTTTATAAAAGCAATGCATGATCAACTGCCTCACATACCTTCGAAAAACAGATAGAGCTGCACAGAGCTTCTTTCTATCCAAAGCCAAAATAACATCATTTAAAACAAGAACGGTGGCAGTAACAGTGCTGTGCTTTTCACTAAAGCCCAATTGGAGCATATTTAAAACAGAATGTGCAAAGAGGAATGATTTAAGCCGATCATTTACATGTGATTCTCGTATTTTTTGCTCGTCATAATTTCAAGATGGGCCTATCATTATTAAGGTCATCCATTGCACCGCGTTTTTGAAAAGTAGTAACAAAAGCAGCCTTCCAGACTTTAAGAACTGCTCAAATACATATAGTGTACCTGACTACAATTGGTGTGGCGAGGTTTAAAAAGTAGGAATCAAGTTTATCCGCGCCAGCCAAATTCTTAAAATCTATAGCTAGTAAAGCACTGGCCCCATCATCAGAAGTGAACCGCTGTGATATAAAATGGGGCCTTAGCATTTCCTGAGTGTCAGGACAGCCGATAGTGGGCAGAGGAGGTCCCGTGTTGGTCTCATCAAACAAGTTACCAACAGATGCTAAATTTCTATTTTTATAGCTACACAAATCTCTTCATGGTCTGATAATGAACACCTTTCAGCTGTGGCCAGAGCAGGAAATGAGAAGGAAGACTTCTGGTAAACAGAGTTCACTGCCTTCCAAAATTTTGCTGAATTTCAATACTATTTAGGAATTAAAAACAAATAATAATTAGATTTAGCCTTTCATACTGCAGATGCACATTGGATCCAAATCTACCTAAAAGCAAGCCAGTGACCAGGGTCCCCAGTGCACCTGGCAAGAGCCCAGGTTTTATTTCTCTCTTTTGAGTAATGATGTAATTTGTGCCTGTATACACACACACACATGCACACACACACAAATGCACAAACACGCATAAACACATACATGCACACACACACACACACACACACACACACTGTTAAAAGGGTCATATTGTGCTTTTCCAATTTTCCCGTAATGTACTATGTGTTTTTTTTTTTTCGAATTTAAAATGTCCGCAAAGTTACACAGGAAAAAGTCCGTGCCAAAAATTTTTCTTTCCAACAAAAATGCAGCTCCTCACCAGCCTGAAACGCATTGTTTGAAATCCAGTCTTTTCTTCCATTACATGTCCACATCACGACGTAACATATTTGCATAATTCTTGATGAGTGGCTTCTTTAGCATGCCCTTGAACAAAGCAAGGTAGAGCAAAGTCCAAGAGGAGTTTGCTGAGTGTGTATCATCATGTGTAAAAGATGCTGTTTTCTTCAGTGCAGAGGCAAATACCTTTTGTGTTGTCATAAAAAGGAGGACGAAGCGAGGCATCAGTGGTTGAAATTTATTTTACCACTATTCCTAAACAATGTAACCACATCCTTTTATGGGGATCCCTTTATTTTATGGTGCCCTCTGCTTCCTGAACTGCAGTTGGCCAATCACAACAGTGTAGGCTTTAAGGGAGCGGGCCTTCGAGAGACAGGGGCCAAAGCAGCCTGTTTCAGGGCGAATGAGTCTGAGGTGCTGCACACAGAATGTACAGCTGTAAAAAGGTGTCTTTGACAAAAAGTCCATGTAAATGTTTGTAAACAGACCCATGAAAATGTATTGAAATTGTCCTAAAAGGTTTTGGGCATTTACTCAATTTTTTTCAGGGAACCGACCATTGTGGAACAATCCTACTATAATAGCAAAGCCAAAAACAATAAACTGCATAAAAGTGAAAGAAAATGGGATTACTGAAGTACATCATCTCCTGACCAATGGCTGTTTATAGACTTTTAACTCTAGAACCGCCAGAATTCCAATACCCCCTAGAACCGCCGGGCGGGGTCATTTTTACCGCCTGCTGCAACACCCCAAAGATCAATTTTTTTGAAGCAGTAAAGTTGTTCATTTTCATCTATTTTTAACATACTAAGTAAGACTCAACAAAATAACTATTTAAAATTCACTTAATGGGGTTTATTAATTTTGCAATGGCTTTATATAATTTTAATTGTAATTTGAACGGATCAAAGAAATTTTTAAATTAATTAATAAACTGTAAGCTTTAAATGGTTAGCGCTGAACTTAGTCATTTCATGAAATGACCAAAAATTTTTTGTCATTTCACAAAATGATCATTGGCTTCACTATATGACTGTAATATATACACAGTCTTATGTTAAATCCAATGTTTGGGCTTCTTTCTAAAACAATAAAAAATTGTGACTCTTTCACAATACTTTTGTGATTAGTGCAGACATGGATACTCCAATACATTACTTGCTGCCAGGACTTGCACATGTCTGCATTTGGCCTTGCTTTGCTTTCAATTTGGTACAATTCACAGATATGGGAAAAATTGATTAAAAAAGAAAAAAAAAGAAATCTACAATTCAGGGATGTACTCCTTCTAGGCAATATCTGTTGCATTCAAAAGCCATTTTTTTTTCAGTGAGATAAATGCAATGGAAAATTATTAATGACCCTTGACATTCAAATTTAGAATGCCCTTCATGCAAATCTGCTACTCATACAATCATTTGTATTTCACTGCCAAAGTGGGAATTAGAATTGCAGAATATCATCGAGAGACATGAAGAAATTACACACAGAAGGGCTTCAGTGAAGGGGGAGAAAAGGGATTAAAGTACACACATATAATACGCAGGTTTGTATTGCACTATCTTGGCAGTCTCTCTTAAGACCTTTTATAGCATGTTTAATTAAAGCATGAGCTTCATGCTAATCTTTCATATAGGAACACCATTTCATGGTCCTAAGCTCACTTGTTGACTATGAAGTAAAATGTCCTTTACTGTCTTTACTCAAATCCACAGCAAAGCATCTGTAACAATATTAATCCTACTTCGATGATTTATTCTGTGCAATCATTAGATTTTGATATATTGTTTGATAGCACATTTGATGTATAGTTTAGGCCTAAAATGAAGGGCAAAAACTGACAGACGCATATGCACTGACGAAATCACATTTTCATGTGAGGCTGTGAGGTGGTTTATAATCTCTAATGATGAATCGCTCAATAGGCAAAATTAAACCGAATGGCTCAAACGCTGGAAAGCGCTGTCATCCAGTCCAAGCTTTAGTGGTGATAAAAATAAACTATTTAGCAGTCAGGTCTGGGCTTGTTTCAATGATTTTACTTTTTTTCTTTTTCTTCCTATCACAGCGCATCAAATAATTTGCCCAAAGCAGTGAATTACAAAAGATACAGGGAAGTTCCACCCATCATTGTACTATAATACTGCTCTCTCCCATCACTTCACCAGAATATCTTCTGGAGAGTTCCCTGATACCTGAAACACAAACAAGCTAGAGTGTGCTCTGCTCTTGCGGCATCAATTTGATGGGCATATAAGATTTCAACAGTTGAGGAAGAACTAGGGGTGGGAGGTGGGATCACTAATATCATGAATTTATTTATGCTATTTAGAACCTATTTATTGTTTGCCTGATGTAAACTGTGTGGCCATCCTAGTAGGGAATTAAACTCAAAGTACCACAGGCTCTGGGACATTTCTAAGCTTTTACTTACTGAATACAAATGACAGGAAGCACAAAAAAATCTATGTAATCAATCTGTGTCGGAAGAGCTCAGAGGAATAACACAATAACAATGTTTTCCAAAATCAGTCATGTGCTCCAATTGTCTACTGTTGTTCCACATCAACAGCCAAATTCCTCACCATTTGAACACTTAATATCTCGAGAAAAGGGATCTCACACATATAACCCAGCACAGTAATAAAGGCCCCTACAGACCTCCTGTATAAGTCCATGGAGCAACAGCATTACACAAAGCCTAAGTGCCTACATCAAAGCATGACTTCATAAATGCTACTTAACCAGCCATGATGGATATTCGTGAGCCTCGACCCACTAATCAGAGGAACTGCAAGTCCACAGCACTGAGTTTGAGAAGGACAAAGCTTCATCATTAAGCACAGTATTGAAGAATGTCATGAAAAAACTGCTTTCATTATGATAATCCGCAAATAAGATCTCTCAGACCTGTAAAATTGCATCACAGCTCTTGGCCTGAAATTAAATTCTGTTTATTTCATTCATTAGGGTAACATACAGTATATCACATAAATAATTTCTGTTCTTCAATGTGTCCCTCTCTCACTTTGAGCACAAGCTCTGCAAAATGTCTGCTCAGCCTTGCTTTGAGTCTCATGACAGAATTCTCCACGTTGATTTTCTAAGCTTTCTTATTTACATTTTTTCAGTGTTTAAATCTGAAAAGTACACCGTTGTACCTTTGTGTGGAAATTATTCAGCAAACTGCCCAGTCCACAGATAACAAATTCTCCAGAATAACCTTCCGGTGTAATATTTCCTGATGGAAATGGATCGACTCTGGTCTCATAGGACAGGTAGGCTCGGCGTCCTGTGAGCTGACTGCAGATGGAAAGTGTATTTTTCTCCTCACGCATCAACAACACAAATCCTCCAGTTATCTGCACAGCAACGAAAAGCCCGGATCTGTCACAGTCAATGCCAAAGCTGGAATACAGAGAGCTATAATTCATTCCCAAATTATACCTAGCCTGGTAAATCATTTATCAGATGCTGAAAAGAGGCCAATTACCAGGTGAATTTACTGCAGTGGCTGGCAGGAGAGTGGCTTTGACAGGAGAGATGACACTATGGAATAAAAGGTGGCCAGGGTCACCCTTCAGTCAGGTACCTGCTGGAAAAGATCCTGCTTCCTCTCTGCATTCATTAGTCAGGATTGGCGTGTACACAGAAACACATCTAGTCCCCGACACGGAGGTTCTTCAAAAAAAAAAAAAAAAAAAAGCCAGAGAGGAAACTTCACCAAACATTTCCCTGCCACATGACAGCCGTCACAAAGACATTTGTGTGGAAATGCGTGGCTTTCTCTTGCCATGTCACCCTCCAATGATCTCCTACACCCAAATGCAGGGAAAACCAAGCACCGCCATTCAACGCAAGCTAGAGCTAACAACAACAATGTGATGAAACTCAGACACTGCAAATGGAAAAAAAAACATATATAAATAAATACATAAGATAATTGCAGATCGACCTCAAAATTCAACCAGAGGAACAGAAGAGCTCAGCAAGTACTGCATTCAAAAATATAACAATGAGTATGCTGTGCGTGGGAAACATTTCAAACAGAATGCATCATGTTGCTGTTGCCATATAACATTTGCCAAGGTGACATTGACTGCTTTTTTGTGTTTTTACACATTTATTGCATCATACACCTGTATACACTCAAAAATGTCATGACTGAAATATTTGGGCCTTGATAATCTGACATAAAACCCAGAAAAGGGACATTTAAAAAAAAAAAAAAAGTATTTAATTCTAAAAACAAAAAACTTTTACAAGTACATGATGCACATTTCCATTTTATGTGGGTAATGTATATCTGTAGGAATCCATGTGAGTGTATAAGGTAATTTATGGAACTGCTTCCATGGTAACCACTGGTGTTTGGAGTATCAGAGTATAAGAGCGCTCAGAGTGTTTTAGAATCTATTGAATCAATATGGCTTGTGGTTTCCATCATAGTGAGACCGGCTTGAGCAGCCAAAACCTGAGACAGCAGACCAAATCAAATAACACAATCCGGAACTGTCAGTCAGGACTAAAAAATATTTCAAGGGATTTTGACAAAACTCAAATGACAAGAGCAACACAAGAGCATATATTAAAGACCAAAATATGGGGTCACATGCCCTTGAAGACAAGCACATGGAACTGATGTTGAAATGGCCTCAAACACTTAAAAAACCGATTAAGAAATTTTGGTACCAATAAAAATATATTGGCTTACCACAAGCAGAGATGTGAATATGTGCTACTGTTATGTAGAATTATCCTCCTCCCTCTTGATATCCATGGATCCATGATCCATGATATCCACAGCATATCAGATAAAACTACAGATTACATGCCCGTAATCAATCTTCAGGGATTATATGGATTCACCGTACATTCCGCCACAACCGAAGATCCGTTGTTATAGTGCAGTAACTAGAATGCTTTTCATTGGTATCACAGACACTGGGTTTAATGCATGAATTTATTAAACAACAAACAGAACATATAGGGGCTAATTAGACGGGAGGACCATACTAAGTATGGGAGTGTAACAGTGGTTATGCGTGTGTGTGCATGTGTGTATGTGCGTGTGCGTGTGTGTGTGTGGGTCTCCACGCATGTGTGTGATGCGCCTGAGCTTGTGGGTACTCGCATCTTTGTCACAAGACAAAAAGAGAAACGGTAGATGATGTGCTGGCTGCAACTGCATTCCACAATGAATGTATAGGTAGACGTGTAGCTGAATAACTCAGTTTAGCTTCAACAAAGTACCGAGAAGAGAAGCTAGCTTCAGCTGATTAGCGATTTGTATTACTAATATGCCAATCCATTTGCAACCAGCTACACTATACATCTATTCCGCAGGTGCTGGTCTGTGGCTGCCCACTGATCCTAACCTTCGGTCAAATGCAGAGGGCAAATTACACCTTGAGGTTCAATAAATTTTATCCATCTACCCGCTAGCGCAAGCATGTTAGTTGTAGTGTTGGCAAGTTAGCCAGCGGGAGACAGAAAGATGGGCTTATAACCACAATGGTGGTTGTGCTCTCAGTGAATGGCTGACTAGCTAATTAAATATGAGAATGGATTTAATAGCAATTGTTCAATGACATCAGTAAAGGAGAAACCGAAATGTGGTTGAGTCTTGGTGAAAACAAGGCTAAACTACATTGCCGCCTGGAAAGTTTTGTCAGTCTAACAGAAATTAATACAGCCTTGGTTTCCTCTCCTGGGCCGTTGAACAACGCAGTCCTGGCATGGATGTCCTGTGGGGAAACTCGGTGGTGATGTGTTTATCCGAGGTCCTGTGTCCGCGATCAGTAGTGACGCTGTTCCGCTTTGTCGGTGCCAAAAGTAATATCCTTCTTGATTTGAAAAGGTTAGGAGTGGAAAGTTTCCATGATTAACTTGCTGCAGCACCTTGTGAAAGGTAAGTCGTTAACCCTTTAGCGAGCACCAGTCCAAGGGCGGACCACAAGGCATTATTCCATTTTTATACCGTAAAAATATTGTGCTGCATTGTAGAAATATCTATCATTTGAACGTTTGAGGGCCCAGCATTCTAAATGCGTAAGCCATTTGATACTGCAAATAAAATAGCAAAAATAGTATTTAAAACTGTGTCAGAAAACCCTCAGCCTGACTATGCAGCCCCATAGTTCAGCCATATAGTATTGTCCAGATTTGTCAAAATATGTTGAAATCAGTGTTCTTACCTTGGTAGCAGTGCAGACATAAAAAACCTGTTATAGTTTTTAATCCACAAAACAAGCAAGCATGGACGAATAACACTAAACTGACTTTAACACAAAGGTAGTAGCTGCGTGTTTTTGCGAATTTCACCGGTATTAACTTTTCTTTTACTCATGATGCAGTGCACTAAATTGTACATTAGCACTTAAGGAACAAGGTAAGGGCACCCACTGGCTATTACTTGCTGATTTTACGAAACAGTAAGTGTTTTAGCCCATCAACCCTCACCCCAATAGTTTACCCAGACAGCTAGAAGTCTGAAACATTCAAAAGATGGATGTGTATGGTAACCAAGGGATTAATTTTTGCGAGAAGAAATTGTTTCAATGGCTTCTGACAAGGGGGTATTTTGTCAATAAAGCAAAAGAATTTTGGAAGCGGCTTCATTACGTATACACAATCATGCACCAATGCAGGGAATTGGAAGGGCATGTTAGAGTGAAAATTTTGCTACATATCGGGAAGGAGACCTGATCGAAGGAAGTCAGAAAACTGTTGTAAAAGTGAATGTGACCGTGACCAGGAATGCAACAAAATTTTGAATCTCAAATTGATTGTTGAAACACGCATGGACAAAACCAAGAAAAAAATGGTAAAATATTCATTTTTGGTTGCAGAATCATAATATTTGAACTTGCAGTTGTGCAGGCTTCTGGCTGAGGGTGTATTATTTTTTCTAGGCTGATGAGGTTTGGTCACAGCCCTGTAGGACCAGAAGAAAACATAAAATTATTTTATGACTGACAAAAACTTATATTTCTGGTTTTGTTACTCAATTTGGGTAATGCTCTCAGCAATTTTGACTATCCGGGTGCAATCTACTGAATGTCGCCTTTCAAACAAGACCATGAT
Organism: Gymnothorax javanicus; assembly: GCA_029692085.1. NCBI lineage: Eukaryota > Metazoa > Chordata > Actinopteri > Anguilliformes > Muraenidae > Gymnothorax > Gymnothorax javanicus. The sequence goes on along the minus strand of CM056202.1, from coordinate 43,489,662 downwards.
TATGCCTGTAGTCAAAGTGTTTCAAGGACAGTAGGCGTTTTAGTTTGGGTGGAAATTTGCTCAAAAAAGGACTGCACTTTAAAAGGTTAAATGAGACTTGCAGTCCTGCACTTAAACTGAGTTCCACAGAGTTGCAAGCACTCTGGAGGAAGGCCGCATGAAACTGCACAGTATGTGCTGCGCAGTGTTCTTGTGCTTGGTGTATTTAGCCAACTTAGGTGGAAACGAGAGAGGCAGTGGATGCTCTCCTTTTATTACAACCTGATTGGGAGCAGGGAATTTTACCTTTGCTTAGGGATGGCAATGATTTGTTTACGCAGGTGATGTCACCAGATACGCCGCACGTTTGTAAATAAATAGTTCATCCACAACAGTGACTGTTTGCTGAAGGTTAGTACCTACACCATAGAGTATCACAACCCTATCACAACCCCCATGTGAATCCCTTTAGTGTCTCCTCCCATCCAGCAGCTTGTGTGGCTTTTAGATATATTGTCTCCTTTGACTGGTTTACGTCCTGCGTGCCTTCCGCACCTGCTGTTGTGCATTCACGTTTTTATTTTTCCTCACGTGTGTGTTTGCGTGTATACTGCTTATTTTGAGAGTGCAAGTTGCTGGAATGTCACTTGCTATGTACCTAAAAGCGACAGTCAGAATCTTCCTTGCAAAAGTTTATCGACTTTGGGAATTATTTGTAATCTTTAATGATCGTTGAATAAGGAAGTTTTCTTCCTAGATCTATTAATAGGAGCAAGCTCCCAAGCCTTACTCTTGATCTTCAGGATTGCGACCGTGCTCCAATTTATCATTCTTCAGTTTGTTCCTCTGCCCAGTTTATTTGGAATACCTCCCAAGCCTTCTGCAGTCATCAGGACTGGGGCTGCATTCTTGCTAAACTCTCTGGTCCTGCCATCTGAGAGTTCTGCTCTGGTGAACTGTGAACTCTATCTGGCAGCTGTCCTTGGACGCCACTGGCCGAGCATGGACTTGTACCATCTGAACTGAACTGGACCATTCTGCTCTGGGCTTCATCCCACTGTCAATATGGTGTTACTATCAATAAACCCAACTATTGGCTTGAAGTCTAACTCCACTTATGATTCCTGGCCTGGATCATAACAAGAACAAATAATTGGATACTGATATTATATTTGTGTGTGTATATGTATATATATATATATATATATATATATATATATATAGCTGTGAAAAAGTATTTGTCCCCTTCCTGATTTCTTTTTTTGCATATTTGTCACACTTAAATGTTTCAGATCATCAAACAAATTTTACTATTAGACAAAGATAAACCCGGGTAAAGACAAAATGCAGATTTTAAATAATGATTTTATTTCTTGAGGGAAAAAGCTATCCAAACCTACCTGGCCCTATGTGGAAAAAGTAATTGTCCCCTAAACCTAATAACTAGTTGGTGTTGGTGACAGCAATCAAGCGTTCGTGATAACTGACAATGTGTCTTTCACATCGCTGTGGACAAATTTTGGCCCACTCGTCTTTGAAGAATTGTTTTAATTCAGCCACATTGGAGGGTTTTCGAGCATGAACAACCTGTTTAAGGTCATACCACAACATCTCAATCGGATTTAGGTTGGGACTTTGACTAGCCACTCCAGAACCTTCATTTTGTTTTTTTTTAACCCCATCAGCCCTGAGCCTCTGGCTTGAAAATGACATGCCCAAAATGAAATGACTATATCTCTGCAACGAATTGGTTGATTTGAATAATCTTGATATCATGATAAAGGCAACACCTTGGAAATTTTTGTCATGGTGCAAAAATCAGTGTATATGTCACTGAGTCAGAGTAAATGAAGATGGAATACTGCATAAATGAAACGAAGATGGAATAATGCATAAATGAAACATCTTTTTTGTGCCAAACAAACTTTTACTTTTATCTGTCGTAAAATTATTAAGTTGCAGTCTGAAACCCCTAAAAATTACAGCACAGAATCTCACCATAATCTGTGCCAAAGTTTATTCTAACCAAGTAAAGCAGAGCAAAATTTCATTCATCTAAGTAAGTAATTTCTGAGAAAACTTGTCCCCCACATATCCAGGCGCACAGAAGAACGGACAAGCTCCATTACAATATCCTCCGCTCCACCTTGTGTTGTGGCAGGGGACAATAATGAGATGCAGGAATGTTATCTGTTCTGTCACTGCTTCTATGCATATTTCTGTCATCATGAACAAAGACTTTTTTAGGGTCACAATTTTAAGTAGCGCATGAGTTGTCACCCCCCACCAAAAGTTGTGCAACTTTCTGAGACAAAGCAACCATTGTTACAGCTTTATGTGATGACCAGAACAGGACTTGGCGTGTCCCTTCTTATCTTAATGTAATTACCTGCAATAGCGGGCTAATATGGCCACAATGGAAGTGAGTGAGTCACAATCCTTTCATACTCAATATCTCAGGAATGGCACAACCCATAACCTAACTTTGCACATTATCAGATATAGTGTCGCAGATGTGCGGATGAAAATTTGGTTCAATCTGTGAAGTCGCATCACCCTAAATTCATAGGCAAGGACTACATGTCACGAGTATCATTTTGCAAAACTAAATGCTACACTCTACGTAAACTCTAAACCATGCCATTAAACACCCTGTTTTCATGTAGCTCCTCTGCTATCTTGCTGGCTGATTATGAACAACACAAGCCATGATGTTTACTAGCTAAATACATTTGATCAACAGATCTCAAGTTCACAAAGCACCAGCAGACTGATAGTAGGCTGTAATGTGGGCTTTTTGATTGTCCTTTTGAATTGACCACCACAAACATTAATTTTACTAACAATAAATGTGCTGTGAATCTGTGAAGTTGCATTATACAATCCTGTAAGATTGAATTTTGCTTGATTTTATTGTTAATCTAAATTCACCCCAAAGCTATAAGGAACTTTCTTCAAGTATTGGATGACTGAGTTTCTTTACCTTCCATTAATATTTATGCTTGGTCTCAATAGAAAGAGACTAAAGCCATGACTATTTTCGTAAAAAGTCCATGATGCTTAGCCCTGTTACTAATTACATAAGGGAATTTTAAAACATAAATAGTAGGGGTGTAACGATTCTGAATCGATTCTGAATTGATGTTTTTTAAGGCATAGGACCGCCATGAGGCGAACAGCCGAGCTTTCCCTTTTCCTTTATTAAACCCAACGCAGTCTTGAAGAAAAGTGCCAAACATCAAAGGGCATGAGAAATCCTTCTGGAAAAAAAACTTGACTGATATAGTATTTTTCGGCGACATGCTGCATGGAGCCAAGTAAAGGACTACAGAATCGTCTCCTTTTAAGTAATTAGGTTACTCTAATCTTGTCCCTGTTTACTTTGCTCAATTAGCAATCAAACAGGGGATTCGCTTATTTACTTTGCTGAATGAGTAGAGCTGTTTATTAAGACAACATGTTTGATTGCCGCATTCTGAAAGTTAAATGGGCATAGATTTGCAAGAACGCATATTTGGCCATTTTGTGTTATAGTGATAATTTATAGCTCACATTCACGTTTCATCCGCTTTAATGTTTTCCACCTTGTGTATTTTTTAGACGCTTGAAATCCAGGGCGATCTGAAAATAAATCTCTTTATTTTCATTTTATCATTATAGATCTCCTAAAAATACTACAATGAGAGATGAAATGCTGAGTTGGGATGTGGCGATGTTGAATGAGGTTTTTTTTTAAAGTGTGATGAGACAACTTGCCGTCATGGGGTGTGTAGGCAGTCGCGTGTAATTTCTTGAAACATACACACCTGAAGCGGCTTAAAACGATTTAAAATGCCGTCGGGAAGAAGCCTGAGTTTAGATTTTGCTAGTTGCAGGTGCTCCTCCCTTCCTTAAATCTGCTCCCGTGTACTTGGCCTAAATAACAATCAAGAAATTTAGCCAGTAGCCTATAACGATTAAGATGTGATGGTGAAAAGCAGACAAACCTATCTGGGCTACGGTGTAAGATTGAAAGAATGCCAATTTGAATAATTAGAAAAAATCTTCCTCTGAATTACATCTCTCATTGTATCATTTTAGGACATTATTCAGGATTAATTTAAAACAGGGCCGGTATTCACAAAGCATCTTATCTTACCGCTAGGAGTACTCCTAAGTCGCACTAAAACATTTAATGTAGGAGTAAAATCTTAAAAGTTATTCACAAAGCTGCTGAGAGCAACTTTTAGTTAAGAAAACTGGTAACTCCTAGACTAGGAGTAGCTCTGAGATAGGTGGGAGTAAATCTCTGGTGCTATGGATGACGTCAATTCTCATGCAAGAGTCTTGGGACAATGAGCACGGTGATTGGTTGTTTGGTGACAGGGTGACCCATTGAAAAAAATATCCCTCATACAACCCATGGAAGAAAAAAATGAGGAAATAATCCAAGCGGCTGTTTTGTCCCGTAAAATAATAACATGTTGAGCACTCCTGAAAATACACTATGCGCAGTCCCCACATATCATGCTCTAGGCAAATAAACAAACATAGGAAAGAGATAGTTGTAAAAACGCCAATAGCATAAAACGAGTCAATAATAAAATGCGTGATTTGCCTCAATAATTAGCAACTTATTACCCAATGAGAATATGTTGTGCTCATTTAAATGTCGGGCTGTTCAAGTTTGTTTGCCCTAAACTGTCATGGATGGACATTCAAAAAGGACACGAAAGCCCAACTGGAGCCACGATCAGTTACTGCTGCTGGCCCAGTTGGTGCTGGAGCGAAAGCATGTTATCAAAGGGGCTTGGGGGTGAACAGCAAATCCAAGCGGGATGCGTGGGATAGTATCAGCCGACAGATCAATGCTGCATTCCCCTTGAGTCTCAGCAGACGACTGCGAGAAGCAGTGGTATGGGCTGCAATTGCAGGGGAGGCCTGTAAACGGGCTATCGTTCAAACAGGAAAGCATACTAAGCTTGGTTTGTAATTTATAGCCTACAATTTAAATATGCATGCAAAATAGGCTGGTATTATTATGATGGCCTATTAAATGTAACCCTCGCTCAATAGCCTAATAAAATAATTCATGCATAGCAGGAGGAGGTACAGCACCAAAGCCACTGTCCCCAAGCAAGTGGCATCCCACAGGCACATAATGCCTGTAAAATAATTGGCATAAGCTGCTTTCCATTAAAATGCGAATCGTGCGTGGATCCTGGCCATTTCGCAACAATGTCCAAAATAATGTATTCAGCGTCAAATACTATCTGGGTGTTGATGGAATGAACTTTTTTTCTATTTACAAATACCTCTTCATCTTGGGTCGGAGAAATAATTTGAATATGGGTCTCATCAATAACACCAATGATACCGGGCATACCTGAGATGTGCATGAATTCAAGTTTGATTCTGTGTTGCTGGCGAATGTCCATTGGAAACTGGATAAACTGTCGGTTGATATGAGGTTCACAGAGCGCATTGATTGTTTGTTGAATTGAGCGACTGACAGATGATTGTGAAATCCCTAAATTGTCTGCGTAGCAAAGTTGCATTTTTCCGGTGGCCAAGAAACGAAGTGTTGTCAAAGATTTTATTTCGGGGCTTATTGGGTTGTTTCTCATGGTTGGAGACGTAATTCTCTCCCTCACCAAGTCAACAACAAATAAAATCCCTTCACGGTCGATCCGATATCTTTTCAACAACTGCGCATCATTCAGAATTTCCAAGTCATTCCGTCTTTCAACAGCAGCAGCCATTTTCCAATTCTTTGTGAATAGGTTTTAGTGAGTTAGGAGTCCTCCTGACTACTTTTAAGCTCTCCCAGACTTAGGAGCTACTTTTAGGCCTAAAATGCTTTGTGAATAACACTTAGTAAAAATAAGTAGGAGTCCTAAATTTACGACTGACACGGCCATTTTTTTTAGGAGTTTCTCCTAAATCCGGCAGTTAGGACCTGCTTTTAGCACTAAGATGCTTTGTGAATACGGGCCCAGATTTGTTATAAGATCGCCCTGGAGTTTAAGCAACTAAAAAACAATGGCGCCCCCAAGGGGGGGCCACGGCCACCCCTGGAAAACTGCTGGCCACCCCACTGGCCCCCCCAGAGCACTGAATGTATAAAACATGGACGTAGCCTCCGTGAAGTTACTCATAGGTTTCTGAATATCCACTGCGAAGCTCATTTGGTCGCCAATTTGGTATTTACCTTACTCCGCCTACCTCCGGCTAATCCAAAAATGGTCAAAAAGGTGGACCGTTGCTGGAGCGGAGGCGAGCCGAATGGAGCCTGATTGCTGAAACACGCCCCCCGAGCTCGAAGTTACCAAGCCAGCTACTGCTTACGAACTAGACTAAAAACCAACTCAGTTCGATGCTACATTGTTCGCTATAGCCGAGATGCTTGGTCATATCTGTCCTCGTAAAGGAAAGGAGCCGCCAAGTTGCTTGAGGTGGTGGGTCGAACGCTGTTTATATCCGTGAAGCAGTTGCGAGACGAATGCTGTACACCGCTGGGAAGGTGCGGCGGTCGGCTCACCCCTATGAGTACGAGCGGTGCTCAGCTCAGATTTTTCACGCACCTTAGCCCCGCCACAATAATGGTGGTATGGCCAGTCAAACGTTAACATTGCATAACGTAAGCTTACTAGCAAGCCTGGTGGTGGACCTTTATTTTTATTTTTCACACAGGCATATTTTTGATCTATCACCTTATATTTTGAATTCGGTGAATGCCGAATTAATTGGCTTCTGTGGCGAACATACACACGAGTTATCAATGCTAGCACAGCTGGGCATCTGGCTCCAAGGCTAAACCATGGTTATTTCAGCGGCAACCCAGCTAATCTATGACCTTTATATTAGCTAACGATAACAGTGTGACTCGCAACGTTTCTTTCGCTTCGTCTAAATTAAGGTACTTCTGGAACTCAACAGAGAGACTTTGCTCTTAGCTTCACTTTTCACTTAGGTTTTTTTTCTCTCGTGTACATGTTGCATTACTGGACACCGAATATAACCGAACGTGGCCAGCTAGTGACACTGTTTCCTTTGCCATTTGGCTTATTAATTAGGTTAATGTAGCTAGTGAGCTTGTGGATGGTGGACTTAATGAAGAAATGCATTTAACGACAGCTAGCTAGCTTGCTAGATAACGTGGGATAGGTTTAATTCGCTATAAAGCTAGCTAGAATGATACTGATACCTTATCAGTAATCGCACTGAAAATGGAACGAATCCATTTGCGGCGAAGCAGCGGTAATTGGCATTTGCAGCAAGATAACATGAAAGGAGAAGAGACTCCGAGCCAGAACATGAATACATCCCTGCAAGGGAGGAACAACAGGAGACATAAACTTTGCACGAACGTGTGGAACAGGCAACAGCCTCAGTCACAGCCACAGAGACTGGTGAAGAGTCAGCTAGATTTAGGCCAGCCCCTACTAACCTGTCTCTGGACCAACAGGTAAATTTATCAGTGTGTCCTTGATAATGAAATGGATGGCTACAGGGTAAAATCATTTGGATAAATCTGTGGTTATGGTCTACAGTGAGTGAGGCATTTTTATGGTAATTATATTAAACCTTTGATTTACCTTTGTCAGTAGTTGAGACTAAGAATAATCTGAATAGAAATGTTCAATTGGCCAATATTACAAATTTAATTATAATGGAGAACCCTTACTACTCATACTATTTGAATTATTATTATTATTATTATTATTATTATTATCATCATCATAGTTGTTCCTAAAAAAAAAAAAGCTGTATTGAAAACTATTGGAAATGTTTGAGTGTTTTTCTGAAACATGAGGCAAATGTGTCGGATGCATATTGTCTTTTTAATGAAAAGGAGTCAAGGACATAGCCTAGGAAACATCATATGTCTTTATTTTTTTGTGAGTGTTTATTAGATTCGGCTGTAGGTAGACGGAAAGATATGGGGGGGCATGCAGTACATGACCACGGGCTGGAACTGAATCGGGGTTACACAAGGATGACTGATTTGGTGTGCCACCCTAAGATTTACACTGGCCCCATCTGGCCACCCCTATGAAAATTTTCTGGGGGCACCACTGCTAAAAAATACACAAGGCGGAAAACATTCTGAAAAGCGGATGAAACGTGAATGTGAGATAAAAATGATCACAGTCGCATGAAATGGCGTGGCAATGGCAATCGTGTTCATGCAAATCTGCTCTATTCTATGGCCATTTAAATTTCAAAATGCAGCAATCAAACATGTTGTCTTAACCCATTTAGGCCTGAGGCCTATTCAAAAAACGCCTATGAAAACCTATGGGCGATTTTGAAAAGAACCCCTAAAACCTGAGGTTTTCTGGAAAACAGCACCCAGGTGTCAACGTCTAGTAAAAAGCTGATATCTCAGCCTCTGTAGCAGATAGAAACAAAATTCAAAAAGTATTTGAGAGCTTACACCTGTGGCTTTCATAAGAACTATGTTTTTCATTTGTGCAAATCTTCATCACAATATTTAAAACACTGAACAAACTATAACAAACTAGAAAATATAATAAAACCAATAAAATAAATAACAAATCTCTATCTACATAACATGCACAACTTAAATGGAATAAAGAGGCCTAATAAATAAAACTATAATAAAACTATAAGCTCTGCACTAGAGAATAACAAACATTTTTTCTTTCTCTGGAACAGGTGGCAGCAGTGGCGGAGCTACAGGGGGGGCGAAGACACGTCCCTTTTAGTCCTGGCTAGATCTCAATCATTTTCCTTTATTGACGTCTTCTCCAATTATTGTAATTGACAAGTGAAGACACGGTTTCTCTCCACACGCGATCTAACAGCGATTAAATCGCGGGTTAAATTCAGCACAGTGGCGGAACAGAGAATTGAGTTGCACAAAACAGCCGTTTAAAACAATTATAAATCCTGACCTGTTCTCAGTCATCTTCATGATTAACAAAAAAGGTTCACTCCGAGAGCACTCCGCGACTTAACAGGTGCTGCTTGTTCTCCCGATTAGGTAAGACGACAATCATTCCTCTGGGACGCGTATTTGCTGTATTTAAATCCACGTTATTCAAAATTTCATAGCCTACCTGTCGACTCTCACGCAAATGGCTTGAGCCGCACGCTTGTTATAACCTAGGCTATTTAACTGCCGAGTGCCGCTGTTTTTTTTTTTTAAATCAACCCACGAAATACCGAGAGTGAAAGTCCGCGTTTCATTGGAACACGGACCAGTTCAATCACGCGAAGCATTGGCCAATTAATAAGTAAATTATTTTTCTGCATTGAATTTAGCCCATGATTTCATCGCTGTTAGATCGCATACGGTGAGAAACCGTGTCTTCAGTTGCCAATTACGATAATTGGAAAAGAAGTCAATAAAGGAAAATGATTGAGATCTAGCCAGGACTAAAAGGGACGTGTCTTTGCCCCACCTGTAGCTCCGCTACTGGGTGGCAGGCATGATAAAGTGTCCGTTCAAATAAAATAAAAATAAACATAAAAATATAAAAAATAAAGTGTCTTGAAGTGTTACTATGGCATCTGCCCTAGTATAAAGTGCCAGTAGAAGAATAGCTATGAGCCCGGAAATGGTCGGAAAAGTAATGAAAACAACAAAATGACGCATCCGCTTTCCCGGCCTGAAGGATAGAAATGCATAACAGCGTCCTCGGTTTTAAAGGTTAAAATGCGCACATGCTGTCCCGGTTGAAATGGGTTAATAAACAGCTCTACTCATTCAACTTAAAGAGTAAATGAATCCACCATTTGATTGCTAATCAAGCAAAGTAAACGGGAACAGCCTACTTTTCTTAGAGTTGCCTAATTGGTTAATAGGAGACAATTTTGTTTTCATATGCTTGGCTCCTCTCAGCACGTAGACGAATAATACTGATGTCAGTCAAGTTTTTTCCGGAAGCATTTCCCATGCCCTTTGATGTTAGGCACTTTTGTTCAGGACAGCACGGGGGTTAATAAAGGAAAAGGGAAAGCTCAGATGTTCGCCCCATGGTAGCAGGTGGTGTTACTACGCTTTAAAAAAACATTGATTCAGAATCATTGCACCCCTAGTAAATACATGCCGAGTCAAGGATTTGAACCCTAGTCACCTAGGCTGCAGCACGTCACCCTAACGACAAGGATATAGCAGCTGACAGTGGTTTACAAGTCAAATCGCCAAAATAAAGAATGAGTCAAGAAAACACGTCACTCACCCTGCTTGTACTGTTGTGGTCTCAGTATTTACGCGGAATGTCACAAAGCTTCTGTCAGAAAACAAACTTTGAAAACGACTGTTGAATATTTATTGGATAATATTTACACAGAAAATACCACAAACAAACCAGTTAAACGTTTATATTGTCGCGCTATTCAAGTACGTGCTAATGGCCCATGAACTCAGTTTGACGCACTGTCTCTAGCTCAGGCTAGGTTTGTGTGATTAAGGTGGTTTAGAGCTCATCGGAAACATCAGAACCCATAGAATCAAATGGCTGCCGGCAAAGTCTAGCTGACAACATCACAAACCGATCACAGAGAGGAAAATACATTGCAAGCAAGCTGAATGCTAAGGAGCTGAGATCTTTGAAGAAATACCCTGGAAAAAACATGCTTGGAGACCGGAAGATCTAGTTTCGTTATAACATGGACACATTGGGCTAACAATAATATGAGGACCACAATGGAAAAATTATCAGAGTCACATGTTCACATTTTGGAGAAATGATGAATTAAAAATTCAAAACGATCTTAGAAACAAAGCACAGAAAAAATATACGAAAAATATAAAATATATAAAATATCATAGTAATATATAATATATAAAATATACAGTTCGCGTTCCATGCTACTTAAAAATGCTCTGGTTAATTTATATGCAGTAATTCAGATTGGTATGCTTGTGTTACTTTGGTTAGCATCAAGGTGGTAGTTTCATCATATCGTTACCTGACCATAGCCGCTACAGTTGAAGCTAACCGAAGAGGTGTTGTGCGTGTCTGCAAAGTTGGGCTGATAAGCCTGCAGTTAGACCATACGTAGGCTTTGCGGAGCTTAGGGTATGTGTTTGGGTTTGTTTACTGCTGCTGTGAAACGATTGCTTCTCCATGACCGGGGTCAGCCGGGTGCTTTGCCGTGGTGTGGGTTTAGCTCTCTGATCCTACCGCCATCAAAGCAATCGCGAAATGCATTATAACGTATCAGGTATAACAAATGATATCTCTGCATTGCCGTGGCGGAATTTAATCCACCTTTGAAAATTGTTCTGGCGAATAAAAAGCCGAAAAAAAGTGGAGATTGGATACGGATTTTTTTTTGGTAGAAGTAATCGATTCACTTGCTCCACATTAGCAACGCTTACACCGTTCGTGTGTTTTTGCTACAAACTCATTTAGTGGCTTGGTGTCGGAATTGCGTTTCGTTTTGGCATGTAATGTGGAAAAAAAATAGCCACTAGATGGCAGTATTGACAATTTTTTTTTGTTAAGCCCAGTCTGGATCTAGGTTTTGGGGCATGTCCTGGGCATGCCTCAGAGGGGAATGTCCCAGAGAATTGGAGAAAAGTCTGGAAGATGGGAGGGGGCTGGAAAAGAGTATATAAGGAGAAAAATTGAGAGAGTGAAAAGTAGTAGGAGAAATTTCAAGGAGAAATTGTGGAAGGATACATTAGACCAGACCTGTCACTCTTTTCAAGACCTGTGAAGCTTTTTGTGGATTTTTGCCTGTGTTGGAGCATTTTCCTGTCCCAGGACATCGCAACATAGCAGCCCCATCTCAATTACCAAGGGACTGTAAATATCTCATTGTTTTTTTGTTTCTCTCTTGGTCAGTAGAGTAGATTGTAGATTAGTTCAAAGTGTTTGATAAATTAAATCTGTTAAAGTTTTAAAATTTTGTCTGTCATCCCTTGCTGTCCGCTACGCCATAACAAATTGGGGCCATAACAAATTGACGTGATAACAGGTGGAAATAGTTAACAGGAGCTTTTAGCAAAGTTTCTCCCGGATAGCTAAGTGGGTATATAATATGACTATATAACAGTACAGCTACAATCACATGCATGCAAGGCGAGACAGTATGAGCGAAACACTAAAATTTCAACTTGCCACTCATTGAAATCCTGGCGTAAACGTTGCTGCAATTCTTCAGTTGCTTCCTTCTCCGTTCGGCGTTGGATTCGGGATCAAACAAGTATGGTCTCACAGCAATACATGTCGTGGAGACCTATCCTGAAATATCTGCCATCTTGGTTTCCTGGTTTTTCAGGTCTGCACCCTCCCCCGGAATCGAAGAGGCCAGGCAGCCAATCAGAGCAGTGCCTCATTAGCATAGCCTCCCCGCCCACTCCAAACAGCTCTTGTTTCAGGCTGGCACAGATGAGGTAAGAGAAGAGGTCTCACTCGGCCTGGATGTGTGTGGGGTTTTTTTTTTGTAACTGAATTCTTATCATTATTTTAAAGGCCCATTGGACATAATTTAAACAACTAAATATACCATAATAGGGGACCTTTAAATGATCTGCTTTTCATGACAGCCATGAGTCTTTTGCGATCATTAGCAAGAAGTTTAGGGAACATATTTGGAGGATTTTTTGGCCATTCCTCGAAGTAGAGATTTTCAAGATCCCAAGGATCCTGGTGTTTGGACCTCTGGATTGCCCACTCCAGTTCATACCACAAGATTTTGTTGAGATTTGATTGCAGAGGCTGAGGAATGTGTTTTCATGTTATTTAGATTTTCACTTCTGTTTGGATTTTGATGTTTCTTCATAGTCATATTCCACCAGCAAAACCCATCCATGATAAAGTATCAGCCTCCTACCTATGATCAAAATGTGCCAGAGCACTTCATGTAATTCAGCATTCTCATGCACTCCAGGAACACTGGCAGCAAAACACATCCAAAACATTATCAATCCACCTCCACTGTGGGCATGAGCTTCTAGTCCATGCACTCTTATGTTGCCAAACTCGCCTATGAAGAGTATGACCATTTGGTCTCAAATAAATAGTTCACCCACAGTTTTAATTTCATAAAATGAGTTTTAGAACTGTGCTTTTTTTATATGCAGAGTTCATTCATTTTTATCATGGAAATCTTTTCCAAAATACAATGTGATATTTTCCAATGAGAATGTTAAAGTAAATTCCATTGACACAAACCAATATAATCTGGTAGACAAAGGAGTGAAAATTCTACAGCAGCCCACAAAATAACTCACTGACATCACCATCTGTCAGAGGGACAAGCTCACCGCAAGAGAATTCAGATACCAAATTTGCCCATTGCATAGATCATTTTGGGAACATGGATCTGGGATTAATGAAATGGAAAAATGATATGTTATTTTACAGCAAAGCACTAAAGGTCAGAAAGAGGGCTTTTCAACCAGGAACTACAGGCAAAAGTAAATGGATAGAACACTCTTCTGTTATCTTAACAATATGAGAGTACACTAAAAATAAGGCGAAATGGTGAAATTGGCTGAGCAATTATGATGGAAACAAGAGTCAGGTAAAGCTAGAGTGGAACGTAGAGGTTACTTGAGGTCACAAACCTGCCGAGTAATGAGCGCATGTGTTCAGCATCCTGAGAGCAAGTCAAAAGGGTCAAGGATTCTTTCTTCCTCCTTCTTTTTATTTTGGGGGGGGCGGGTGGTACGTAGTGCAAGAGCTAACAGGCCACCAAGCAGGCTCCACACTTCCAAATGACTTCCAATCACTGAAACTCCATTCCAGCTTTTAACCATTAAGCACAGTCTGTGCAATGTTGCCTTTTTGACATGCAGACAGAGACGGGGGTCAGTTTGGGACGACAGCTACAATTTTTATCAGAATTAATAAAACATCTTCTCAAGACTCTGAAAAAGGAATATAATTTGAATAGACAGTTTTTATGAATAATGATTTAAAATCAGCTAATTAAAACCTCCAGCCCTTAGTTCAATGATTCTAAAGTACTTTAATGATTGATCACTAGAAAGAAGCAATAATCACTTAGAAGAACATCAGTTTTATGCTAACATTGCAACATAAGTGAGGCACATCTTTAAAAATGTTCCAGCCTACTATCAAATCAAACCTGTGCTCGTCGAAGCAATTTAATTCATTATTTCCAAATACAGAACGAGGGACTCATTCATTACTTATTTTGTTGACACATTATTATATCTCAGCAACAATCCGTCCACCAAAGGAAGGGTTTTTATAATGAAATGTGGACAGTTTCTGTCATGCTGCTGGAAATAATAAATACTACTCTCCTTCCAGCATCCCTTCTTGAAGTAACTGTAACCACAATGCAGTCTATCACATACTGGCGCAGTGCATTATTAAAATCAGAATGCTGACAGCTTAGCAGCATTTCCACATGGTTCCACATTTAGGTCATGATCACAGTACGTCAATTAAGCTCAAGATGCAGAAAGACATAGTTTACTCTGTCTGACAACAGTACTACACATGTTGCAGTTGGTCCTCAGTTTCTGGTCTAACATTGTACAAAGGGGGAGGGGGTGTATTTAATGAGAAATTATTCTTTGTTACTGTCCTTGAATAAATAACGTTCTTAGCTGGTCTTAAATAATTGTCTTATTGACAGACGTTCATTCAAACAAAATGCAGAGCAGTTGCTCAGATAAGTGTAAAGAATAGCAATCCATGAGAGGATGCTGTATGTCCGTTAGACCCTGCCTGAAAAAGGTTAAAGTTTGCAAGGATTTATTGAACATCTGCAGCTGACCATAAGGAAAATAGCAGAACAGCTATTGTATGAGACTTGTACAGTTAAATAGCTTTATCTTTAAACTGCCTTGCCATGCTTTTGTATGGAAATGGGATGCAGTAGAGTGTATGGCTGGACCACATAATTAGTATTACAATATCCTTGTATTTTAAAGATAATCTGAAAATTGGTATGCTGCGGTCTATTAACCTTTTAAGTGCCAACACACTGCTCAAAATATTTCCCACAAGGGAAACTTCAGTGCTGAATCCATCACATCGCTCTTCAAAGCCAAAAAAGTCAACTTCATTTTTGCTATTACTTCCAGCAAACAACATACATTCAGCATTTTCATCCTTAAACCCAATACCATCACTTGGCAAGTTCTCAAACGCTGGCATTTTGAAACAACGAGTAGTCAAAATCCACAAAACAAGAATATTGTAATGATTCATTGATAGGATGACTGTGCAGTTCACAGAAATTGTTACAATTCACTCTCCGGGGCCCCCGGCAACCAATCCCCAACATGGCTGCGTAAATACTAAAATCTGATTGATACGGTGAAACTCACCTATTTCCCAAAACTTCTTTTGCCGCAACTAGCAGTTGTGGTTGGAAACTTCCTCGGGGCAATAGCCGCGATCAGTAGCCATTATGATTATTGTTATCACTTGGCATTTTGCTTGGGGGGGCCATTATACGTGACCAATTTGCATATGATCCAAGCATATCACTTCTGCATTTCTATTTAGATTTATACCTAAGCAATAAAATGAGAGGCTGTACATTGTAGTAAGTAACATCACAGGTGTAATTTGGTGGCAAGCATGAGCCGGGGTCAAGTGCCACAGATCATCACAGCCATGATGTTATTGACTATAACACACAGGCCTCAGGTACGGCTTTTATACAAAAACTCAGCAAAACACTGAGAAACCTTTGCGATTCATGGCTTTTGTGGCTTAGCAGAGAGGTAGTTCCACATATGAAAACTCGTTTCATAGCTCTGCAAACCAATCCAACCCAACAATGCCATCGACTAGCCATAGCTTAATCAAAGTCAGTACGGGCTTAACTCATTTTGTACTACATTTCCACTCATTTTTAACCGTTTTGTCCATGCTAAAATGGTTAATGCATAAGCTAGTGCTCCACCTCCCTTTCTGTGTTTTTGTCTAGCAATGGGAGATTAATTTACTAACACCTTAGGGGTAGTTTTTCATCTGCAGTTCACTTTAGATGAACGTTGTCTTTCATTGTAAGTCAATTTTACCGTTCTTCAAATGTCACCTCCAGAGTTTGAATTCTGTTTATTGTTTTTGATGTTATTTTCCAGGATTGAATGTCATTTTTCAACCCTTTGGATTTCATTTTTCAGGTTTAAATTAAGACAACAATCTCACTTCATAAACACTTTGCATATGTTATGTTCATGGCATTGACACAAGCACTTGAATTGTCACTATGCACAATGAATTAACATAAAATGTGTCTGTGCATATATATGTAGTATTTCATGCAATACTACACATTAAAAGATAGGAGAGTTACATTTTGGGGGAGGAAATACATTTCCTTTGCTACCAACAGTTAAAGAAGCCAAGTCTTCATTTTGGTGTGGAATTAGGTCTGATGGAAATGATTGTCTCAATGACATTGTACTATATGATTGAATAAGTTAATTAATTGCGGTCGTCAATCAATAATTTGCCACAGGAGAAAGTGCCATCGTCATTCTGGGCTAATAGAAAAAACACCTGCTTATACCAAAATACCAAAAAATTGCCGTTTTCAGATATGTTTATTATCCTGTTCAAGAAAATTCATTAGGAGAGTCTCCATCGTAATTACGACCAAGTTTTACCAGCACCAATGAATATTGTCAACGCACTTGACAATCAATATAGGTAATAATGGTGATTAGTGTCTTCATTATAGAATAAATAACATTAGCAGAGACTTCAAATGGTGAGCTTGCCACCTACGATCACAAAGTCCTTTCACACTTGATTGTTTTTCTGAAGTAAGTGGTAATAAAACACTTTCTAACTAGACAACCACACGCCTGAGTAGCATGCATAAACCCTACTGAAATACAACGTATATTCCAGCTTAAAACCAGTTTAATATTGGAACTCTTAAAAAAAATGCTGTAACCCCAACACATGCATCCCATTAACATGACTATGTGACATGCATAGCAAACACAAAATACAGTACAAGAAAGTCTGAGTGAGGTAAAGAACAGATAACCATTGTTCATGAAAATACTAATTGCCTTGCCTTCACAGCCAACAGACCAGATCTAATGTCCATCCAGTTAATGCAAGGTCTGTGTCCCTTGTTGTGAATATAATCATAAACATACTTGTATACTGAAGTAATGCTTCAGTAACATACATTAAATCAATGAAAAGGGCAAGGCTGTCCCATTGAGATAAAGGGCTGGACATCTTATTCATAAGAGGAGATGTTATCTTTCATTTATTAGTGGCAAGTAATGTGCTGCACATGAAAATGGGGACCAAGCCTGCTTATTCTGCTTCTACTGTTTAAGTAAATAGAGAACAGTAGAATGGTACAGAAGATGAAAATTAAATCTCCAAATTACATGCATATAACAAGGTATAACAAGGTTTTACCAAAGTGTTACCAAACAAAGCAAAACCTGAGAGAGCAGCAAATACGTAGAATCTATTACTCACACTATGAACTGCTCCACACATATCTTCTATGGAATTTTCCAGCAGTAAAGTAGATGTATATTAAGATCCCCCCCTCTAATTATATATATTTAAAAAAAAAAAAAAAGTCTGGCCTCCTCCTCAAAGATCTATCTGACTGGGATTTGTGATGGCTCTGCCTGTTAAATTCAGTTAAATTTGGCCATTTACAGAAAAAAAGGGCTTTCTTCGCATTTTCAATCAGTTCATGGAGACACTCAAAGAAGCTTTTCGTGTTCCAAGACTCAGTTTTATCCATTTAGTGGCTATGCAAGATCTTCAAATCTCAGTTATAAAAAGAATTGTGTCATGATTTTTATTAAAACTTGTAATTCATTAATTGATCTCAGATCAATTGAAATGGTCACACCATAAAATATACAGTGCAAATAATCCTGATTGGTAATGATGACCATCACTAAGTTTTATTTTAATGATCATTAATATAAGATATACTCATTTTTTTCCCCACATAGCAGAATAATAAAACAGGCTTTTTTAGTCATTGGAAGGTGCATGATATGACTCAAGGGGCTGTTTTGATTTGACAACATTGCCTAAACGTAGAAGACAGGCCCCACTTGACAGTTTCTCGGAGCGTTGCTTATCCTGTTGAAATTAATAAGTTTAAGACGTCCCATGGTTACAGAGAATTTACAGGCAAACATCCAAAAAGCCGAAAATGGCCAAATAGGACTTTACTCTAAATCAAACATGCCAAAAAGCACATGATATGGAATGAGACAAGCAATTATTTAATTTAATTTTGAAATTAAAATGGTTGAACTTTGACTATCGCACTATTCTATGCAGTAGTTTGGGGAGTAATATATTGATTAATGAACATGTTACAGTAATATTATTGCATATATAACCAACTAAGTAATACAAGTTGCTTTTTAAAAATATTGGTACCCTTATTACAGCAATGAAAATAAGACACATGCTGCCTTCTGTAAAATTTATTCATTTTTAAAATTTTTTTCAATCTAATAAATTTTGGTGCGCACCAAGTAAAGCAACACCACAGAGAAGAATCTTTTTTTTGTCATCGAATCAGTGAAGCGGTAGATATCGCATTGCACAGCAAGTCAAAACATGCAGCTTCATTTCATCAATCAAAAAAGGTAATAATATGGTGGTAAAATACCATTTCAGTGCCAGCAGAAGGGAATTGTTCACTGCTAGATATTCTGAATCTAACTACAAATGACATTTAGAAAAGGTACGTGCTAAGATTAAGTTAAACGATGAAATCAGCACACAATGTGGTAAACCTGCACCAGTGAATGATCATCATACACAACTATTTCCATATTGATGCCTAACAACACTTGATATTACTTATTACTTTTGTAATATAATTTGTTACTTTTATTTGAAGGTAATGGATAATTTTTTCAAAAAAGTGATTTCTTGAAAGTAACATGTGCGACACAGCTAAGCAAGCATTTCAAACTTGGCCTGCTAACATTAGTAAAGGATATAAGACATTAAAAAGCAATGGATGCAGTTATATTCAAATAAAATGTGAGAGGTGATCAGCTAGCTCATGATCTCAAAAATGATGAGAGCATCCGTTGAGACAAACTGAGTATTCCTTCTAAGAAAAGAAAAATGTCCAAGGAATGATTTTGAAATGACAGCTTCTGAAACCATGCCTGGATGCGGCAAAGGAAGAATTTGCTGGAAACTGGGTAAGCCTAATTAAAGTCGGAGCAACATCAGGTTACGAAGACTAACTGTAGCAACATGACAGATTATTCATAAAAAAGGGAACTTTTTTCCTGAAATCTGAGTGCTATGTGCAATTAAAAGCATTATCTGCTTCCCACAGATTGTCACGTTCTGCTTCCCTAATTAAATTCAGAGAACAGGGGAAGTGGGAGGGGGAGGGTGGTGTGATGGGCATGGGGGGTGTTGGGTAGGGTGAAGGGGGGTTTGGGAAATGGGAGAAGCATGGATCTGACTATATTTTTTTTTGTCTGCTGAAATGAACTTCAAACTGGATCCTTTCATCCACCTGTTCTGGGATCTACTGTTGGTATGTCAATTTGACAACAAATCAATTCTGCGGTCTTGTCCTTGAATAAATACTGATTGCTCAGTGTCTGGACAAACCACTATCTTATACGTAGTTTGGTTGGAGAGAAAAAAAATATATATATATATATATATATATATATATATATACACAGTTGCAATCAAAATTATTTAACCCCCATTGCAAATTGGGTTTAATACCAAAATTTACAAACTTTGAGCTGTTTGTGATGAACAAATTAAACAAGAACATTTTAAATAGCTCAACACAACTAATATTACAAGTGGTTTCTCCAAATTTAACACAAAACACCATTTTTGATGACTGCTGCAGTCTCAAAATTATCCAACTGAAGTAGCAAGGAAATCTTGTCCCTTTTAACTTTAAGGTGTGCTTATAAGCACATGGGGTACCAGGCACATACCAACTCATTGATTCTCTGATCAGACGATTGATTGACTGACTGACTGACTGACTGACAGCACAACTTAGCAGTATTTCAGTTACGGTATGTGAAGACCTCTTTCCATTTTGTTGGCAGCAATTCAAAAATATAAATGTAAGGCATTACAACTTTATTATGCTATAATGGAAAACTCGTGTTCCTCTTTTGCTTACGAAGACAGAATTATGTTGAAAGTTTGACCTTTTGAACTTTTCCCTTAATTTAAAAAATTCAATCAAATTATTCCTTTCCATTTACATGCATGTGATTGCAGATTATATGCAGATTTATACTTAATTTGAATACAGTTTGAGGTCTGCTAAGACTTATTCCCACCATCTTTATACATGTATCATGGTCACCTAACAGGATTACTAACATGGCGTTCCTTTTCAGCGAAGGCACTCAGTTCCTTCAAATTCAATTCAATTCAATTCAAATGCAATTCAAATAGATCAGGATCAAGTACCATCGCCATTTTCCCAGTTGCCGGATAGCTCCTTGGGTAAAGCACCGTGTTGCGGAGCAGAAGTGTCCGGGTTCGAGCCCCGGTCAGAGTTGAGCACAGTTGGCCATTGCGCTACAGGAATGCAAATTGGGAAGGGTTTGCCGGGAAGGATTAATATAACATAGTTGCTTTGTTTGTCGCCTTCCAGGTTCGGGTGGGATTGAAGATGCCAAATTAGAAAAAAAAAAAGTTCTACAAGAGCTGTTCTATAGAGATTTTCTATGGAACTGTTTCCTATAGAAATTTCCTATAGAACTTGTTTTCTATAGGACTTGAGGTACTAAAGTTCTATAGAATTCTATTGAACTGTCCTATAGGAATCCTACAGCACATTTTTTGCAGGGTCTCACTTATTAAACCTTCATCAGGCAAACAGTTTGTTCAAAAGTGCAGGACATAATAAAAAACTTGTAGCTATAAACCTGCACCTAATCAACATTGTAATGACAGATCTGAGTCAGTTAACAAGTGGACGAAAAAGAAAATAAACTTCAACTTCTTGTTATATCAGTAAAAAAAAAAAAAAAAAAAATACACAATAAGATATAACTTTAACCATTCACGCCACTGAGATTTGATCAGAATAAAAAATATAATAATTTGATCACAAATCTAAAGTTGTCAATTAATAATGCCATACCCCCAGTGAAGAAAACCCAGTGAAGAAAAAACCCAGAGACCAACACTCCTCCAAACCCCTCCAAAACACAGTCAAAAAATGCACAGCTATAGCAAACAAAAAACTCTGTACAAGTGTCCATTGGTACGGAATGAATAATCAATTCAATGAGTACACATGCAGATAGACACACAAAAATGGCCGCCTAAATATATAAAATGAACCTAATCATTAATGTGCATACTTGCTATGTAAATAGGGACCATCAAAAGTTGGGCAAGGAGGGATCAGGGTTAAAAAAATGTTCAAGACCAATTCATCATTCAGGTATGAAATAGTAAAATTAAATGTTGCTTATCCATTTCAGCTCAAGTTATATGCATTAGTTTACAGCAAACATATCAAGAGCAAATATTCAGAGATGCATGATCAGTTTGAATTTCAATCTTTGCTGAAGACCTTGATTAGTGGAATCCGGTGTGTTGCTGCTTAGCTGGAATGAAAGCCTGCACCCACAGCGGCACTTTCTGGATAAGACCGAGGACCCCAAGGCAGTTGAAAAACACTGAAAAATCCATATTCGGGCAGTAGAGGCAACTAGCATAATACCAAAATTTATGTATGCAGGCGCGAAAGGGTTAAGTGTCAAAGACATTTCTTTTCAGCAGCATTTGATACAGTCTGATTTTCTTCTGTAATTTACCTTCACTGTTGCAGACAGTCATACATATGGCTTTATAAATGCCTACATAAACTGAGCAATCATTAGCAGGCAACTGTAAGGAGTTTACAGTACAACATCTGCATAAATTACAGTAGCTATTACCATTCATAGTACATTTTATTCATACATAGGAATCCAGAAAACTTGAGTGTAGGATTTTTTGTGCAAATAAAAGTCAAAACATTTTAGAGACATGAGTGGTACTCAGCATGAAAATACGGGTTGCTGGCATATTATTCAAATTCAGATATGCCTGTCAATATCAATGCCTATCTCAGCTTTCAAGGGTAGCTGTGTGTCAGGGTCAGGCACGGTCATTGAGCCTAATTATGCACACTGCTGGAGGACACTAAAAGCCGGCTGTCATTAGGGGCTCTGAAGGTTGCAAACTTTCCTTTGACCTTCGATCAGGAGAGTCCTGGCATAGCCTCAGTGAATTTTTATGATCTCACCTAAGGTGAATAAGAGGATAAGGAAAATAATTCATACAATAGACTCGCTTACTGAATAGACCTACTCACATAGTGTATTGAATAGAGCATGAGGGCCAAGGTTTTGGTCTTTGAATAAGAAGAATACAGACTACAGCTCCTTCCCCTCAGCACGGCCATTTCTATATTCTCTCATGCCCCTCGGCCTGTTTTAAATCAGTAAGTAAGTAAGTAAATAAATAAATAAGTAAATTCTTCCTGGTGGAATTCATGGATGGCAGGATCAATTCCTTACCAGGATATTCCCATTACACCATTGAGCAAGGTACTTACCATGAATTGCTTAGGTAAACTATACAGAACTATATACAGATTGTTCTTAAAATAAAGTGTAATCTGTACAAAGCTCTCAGGATAAGAGTGTCTTACTAAACAGAGAATGCAAATGTTAAAGGGTTTAGGATGAGGTAATGGGTGAGCAGAGCTTCATGAAACAGGCAATAGGCAGTGCTGGCTGGCATATTTTGTTATGGAGTTTTCAGCCCAATGTTTCAAGTTCATCATGACTTTACATTCATGTTGCTTCAAAAAAAAAAAAAGCAATGAGTACATCTCCATATCAAATGAAATTAATCTTAGTTATTCAAAAGCCTTCGGTCTGCTTTAAGTTTGAAGCCAAGAAAGACCTTGAATACATAATTACCTCTACCCACTACTTGGCCAACATTGTCCAATCTGGCTGTCCTGCCCAAGTCAAGTTGGCATCAGTTGCTTTGAGCTGGCATAATGAAATCTAAGTCTTTAAGAATTACAGTCTTCCAGACAGCAGACTGTCTGTAAAAAAAAAAAAAAAAAAAAAAAACCTTCAATATTACAGTACAGTCAAACTATTTTCAGCGCAATGGCATTGACCCCAGTGGATTCAAGCAGTTAAAATCCATAATATAAAAATAAATAAATAAATAAATAAATAAATCTGGCCCCATCCCCAGGCCAGTCCTATCAACTCGTGCCCTTCCTCTCTTTCATCACAAAAATCCTTGAATGAACTAAGCCAGCAAATTGCTTATCTGGTACAGCCCTGACACAAACTCTAGCATAAAAGCAAACCACTCCATAGGGATGATTCCTCACAGCAACAGAGCTACTCAAATCTGTAAAGATTGCTTGCATTTTGCCATTTTCCCATTTTCGCCTCACTTGACCTTTATGTTGCATATTGTACAGTTCACCGTCAGGTAATTTTGTCAATCCTAACTGATATGGGTGTCTTGAGCAATGGCCACAAAATCAATACCAGTCCTCCCTCCAACCTTTCTGACTGCTCCTGTCATTTGGAAAAATAACTCATTCTGGTTATGATCCCTCAGATCTGTACATGGCCTCTCTGGTCACCTGTACTGAGACCAACACATACGTAGCTAGTCCATTCTTCTGAGAAAGAAACATAGCGCCTCACCCACCATACCCAGTATAATGAGAGCCAATTTTGGACAATGAGTAGGTAACGCAAGCTCAGTGCAATTAAAACTAAATTAACAGCTATACTGGTAACAACTTCCAGTTACCTTTGTGTAAAATTTTGAAGTAGTTTTGCATATCCACTTTCTGTAAAGAACACTGAAACAGTCATTTGAAGATTCTGATCTGTTTTCACAATATGAACAAAAATGATAATTACTCTGCCATGCATGCTGTTCAGCTGATCATCCAGGTCTTAGAATACTACTTTACTGCAATTCCCTCCTTGCTGGTCCCAAAACACGAAGGAAATCTCGAGTAGTGGCCAGTGGTGCATAGTTACAAATCCTCTCACAAAGGTTTTCCTTTCATGCACAAGTTGTCTCAATCCACAGATACGCACCATCCCCAGTTTGCTGCATTTCACTTAATCCTCACGCATTTCCCGAACACTGAACGTTATACCTCTATTTACAGGCTATATATATGCTCAATATAAATATGGTACTGGTTGCGAATCTGACGACTATTGTCAGCTTTTTTTTTTTTCTCTGTAGAATGTTTTCATGTGCTTTGAAAAGCATCAATTGTATGTCAGTGTATGAATGTATAAAACACTGGAATTAAAATGCCTGAATCATCTAAAAAAAAAAAGGTGTTACTAATGATTTCTCTTGGAAAGTACATTGTAAAAAAGCTTATATGACTGGAGTGAATTTTTTTTTATGTCTGATGCCCAGAGAATTGCAGTGTTGCCTCTGCTGCTAGAATGGCTTTCGCAACTCGTAGGACTGCATGTGCTCCGCTTGCAAGTGGAGGCCATTATTCTTTGTAGTGTTTGGTCACTTAAACGATTCCCGATACAACAAATTAGAACTGGGATACAAGTGTCCACATTCAGCATTTTTCCCAAATGAAACCTTTTTATTTTTTATCTTTTCTGTGGGCCCTTAAACAATAGCCGGTATAGGCCACATGCTGGACAGCTGCCAAGACACAGACAATCTGAATAAGGAATAATGGCCTCCCAATATTAACCAGGCAATCCCTGCCCCAGGGATGCAAGGGCAATATTGCCAGTACTGCTATCCACGATGGCACAAATAGACCTGACAAACAGTAAATATTTATATGTTACTGCATACGAATGCAAGTTGATGTCCTTGTCATGTCATATAATTGAAACATGGCGCTAAATAAATTATATCATAATAGTGAATATAGAAAGCATACATTCCCTGCAGAACCTTCTAAAAATCTATCAAAAAGGACAAGGGCATATGTGCAATCAGTAATGGTGTATTGTGGATATGGACAAATTCCCTGAAGTAATTGTTCTTTCCTCGATTAAACAGATAAACGTTATACCATAGTGACGCATTCAATTAGATCAGGAATTCATGATAAAAAGAAAACCCCAGGACAGAGGGAAGCATTTCCCTGCAATCTTACACCATGATATCCTCAAAACACATTAACACAAACGCGCTTACTGATGGGTGCCATATGAAAGTAAGCAACTGAATAAATGAAATGGAAAACATAACTAATGCGGATGCTTCCATGCAGGTGTACTGCAGGTCACAATTATGCAATTCACATTCAAACATGCTCTGTGGCTTGAACGCAAATGCTGTACAGTCCACTCGACCTCAATTTTGGATCAAGATGGTAAGAGAAAAAGATCAAAGGCACCGTTTACACTCAGCAACTTCATGCATCTTCAGCTGATTGGATGGCAATCAGATAGCAAAAAGATCAAGTGTAAATGGGTCCAAGAACTCGAATTAAATCATACCTCGCTAACCACTCCAGGAGGAGTCTTGCGATGCACAATGGCTGCTAAGTGGTCATGCGTAGATGGATTTATATCCAGAAGCACGCTACGCGAGCACAATGTTCCACCCATAACGTCTATATATATATGTATAACGTCTCCAGATACGCTAACAGACATCACCATTTCAGCACCATAGCAGGCCTCCCAACATCTGGCGCCAGTTTCTGCCTCTGAGGATTTGTCAGAACAGATTTTTCATTTCCGCCAGCCATCTTCACACATGGCTACAATCCAAGTAAGCCCCCCTACCCCAAAAAACCAAAAAAAAAACAGTCAATCAACTGACATTCGCATCTCTTGTGATAAGCTGAAAAATGGATTTGCATCTGGCGAGTGAGGACGCGTTGATGTGGCTATGTGTAAATGGAATGTGGATAAATCATATCCGGAGATAATCTAGATAAAACGTGCAGGGAATGACAAGTATAAACTGGGCCGAAGACGAGTGAAGAAATGATCTGCACTTACAGGAAAATAATGCCGTGTCCACAAGCCTCACAAGGCAGTTTGGTAAGTATGAATGTGAATTGAATAATGGGCAATGGCCTTTGCAGTCACCAGATCCCAAGTCAACTGAACACCTACAGCAAATTTTTGCATTCAAATGTTAAGGTACACTGAAGCTGTTGTTGCAGCTTGTGGTGGGCCAATACCTTCATAAGGCACTGTGATGGTTTGTCGTTTCATTTTCTGCCTGACTGTACCTACCATAGACTGTATATAAAGATGGATGACGCATCTCCACTTCCTCGGTTGTACAAAAATGAGGCCAAAATTTTCTTCATACAGGCCTGGCCATCTTGCACACTTGGAGCCCGAGTCTGCACAGTTGTGATCAGGAGGGTTGAGCAATGCTATCGAGGTCACGCTCATACACCTGCCTTGCTCAGTCGCAAACACATGCCGGAACTATGTCATTTGGCTGGCAACTGCGGTCTTAGTGGTCAATGGCGCTTATTGTGCACAGACTGAGACCATGGGTGTGTTCAGCAATAAATAAAATAGCCTAATATACTTTATATTGTCTTGTTTGGTATCGTAACCAAACATTAGGCCTATTGAACTGTTCTACTATGACTGAAAGCTTGTTAATGAAGTAACTAGCTTGGCTTTTTTTCCAAGTAGAGTAGTATGAGGCTAGAATATGACTGTTGCTTTCCTCGCCCTTTGTTGTACATTGCTTATCTCCCATGCCAATATCCAATGCTCCAACCAGCCTCTACAAACTCATGCCAACTGCTATCTACTACCATATGGCGCGGGATAAGTGCCAAAAATCGGACTACTGAGAGGCCTGCGGCAGCTACGTCCAGTTCGCAGCCGGCGAACAATCTAGCGACTGAGAAGCCAGCGTTGGTTAATGAGAGGTCGGCGGTGGTAAATGAGAAGCCGGCCATTAATTTACCGAGGCTTGTCACTCATTGGATTTGCTACTGGCTTGGCTGGTCACTGGCATTCCTCCGCTGGCCACTAGCATTCCTCGGTAGCAGCTCATTGGATTTGTGACTTACTCGGCTGGTCACTCGCGTGCCTAGGCTAGTAACCCACAGACCTAGCGTGGCAATCCATTGGATTTGCGACTTACTCGGCTGGTCACTCACGTACCTAGGCTGGTAACCCACAGACCTAGCGTGGCAATCCATTGGATTTGCGACTGACTCGGCTGGTCACTCGCGTACCTAGGCTGGTAACCCACAGACCTAGAGTGGCAATCCATTGGATTTGCGACTGACTCGGCTAGTCACTCACGTACCTAGGCTGGTAACCCACTGAGCTATTGTGGCAATCCACTGGATTTGCGACTTTTTTTTAATTGTTCCTAAATTAACGTGGGATCTCGTTTGCAGTTTCAGTCTACCGTCAGTTGTTCAATTCAAGCGAATGACTCGACAAAAGCAACAATGAGATTCATGAGTGGCTTGTGTAATAAAAATATATACAAGTGACTTTAAAAGAAAAATTAAAACCATTAAAACCAAAGCAAAAAACAGAGTTTATAATTCTTTAAGTAGTCAACTAATAGTATTACCACTTTCAATTCTGTCTTAAGATTTGAATGACGAGGCAAAAGAGAAGCAAACAGCAGTAATATTCCGTCGGTGGTAGGCTAATGCATTATGTGTACGATGTATATTGCTTTGCTGTCACTCTCAGAAAAGAGGGTTCCAGTAGGGTTCTTCAGAGATATGGGGTTCTGCCATTTGCCAGAACACCCTTTTTCTTTTAGTCTCCCAAAGGGGTTCTTAGGGTGGCAAATGGCTTCATCAAGATCCCTTTGTTTTTAAAGAATCCTTCTTGGAAGAATTTATTCAGGGTATCTGAGGAAGGCAAAATAAGGCAAGGCAAATACTTTATAAACTCAGCGCCATTAAAAACGCACAGGTGAGGTATGTACTGTATTTGTGGCAAATTGAAGAGTCGATTGATTTTTATTGCTTTTCCAATAAACAAAGGGAATCCCCATGAAGCCATTTGCCACCCTAAGAACCCCTTTGGAAGACTAAAAGAAAAAGGGTGCTCTGGTGAATGGCAGAACCCCATATCTCTGAAGAACCCTGCTGGAACCCTCTTTTCTGAGAGTGACAGCAAAGCAATATATATCGTACACATAATGCATTACCACCGACGGACTATTACTGCTGTTTGCTTCAGATATAATAACTGGATAAATCAAATGAAAATTTGAAACCTTATCAAATGACACAGTGAACCAGTAGGTTTGCATCAATCTTGATTAATCATTGCCCCTCACCAAAGAGTAGCCTATAGAAAACAAGAAATTGATCCGTATTATTTTGGCATTAGCGCAGTCTATTGCAATCTCTTTTGCCTCGTCATTCAAATCTAAAGACAGAATTGAACGTGGTAATATAATTAGTTGACTACTTAAAGAATTATGGACTCGGATTTTTGTTTTGGTTTTAATGTTTCTTTTAAAGTCACTCGAATATATTTTTATTACACAAGCCACTCATGCATCTCGTCGTTGCTTCTGTCGAGTCATTCGCTTGAATTGAACAACTGACGGTAGACTGAAACTGCAAACGAGATCCCACGTTAATTTTGGAACAATAAAAAAGGTTGCAAATCCAATGGATTGCCATGCTAGGTCTATGGGTTACCAGCCTACGTACGTGAGTGACCAGCCGAGTAAGTCGCAAATCCAATGGATTGCCACGCTAGGTCTGTGGGTTACCAGCCTAAGTACGTGAGTGACCAGCCAAGTCAGTCGCAAATCCAATGGATTGCCACGCTAGGTCTGTGGGTTACCAGCCTAGGTACGCGAGTGACTAGCCGAGTCAATCACGAATCCAATGAGCTGCTACCGAGGAATGCTAGTGGCCAGCGGAGGAATGCCAGTGACCAGCCAAGCCAGTAGCAAATCCAATGAGTGACAAGCCTCGGCGAATTAGTAGCCGGCTTCTCATTTACTACCGCTGGCTTAGCAGTCGCTAGATTGTTTGCCGGCTGCGTAATGGATGTCGCTGCCGCTGGCTGAGTTTTGGCACTTATCCCGCGCCATACTACCAAGGTAGCTAATACATTGACTTTGAAAGTGAAGTTACCTCATGCAACATTACTTCAGAAAATCCAAGAAAACCCTTCAAAATAATGTAAATGCAGTCAATGGGTCAGTAGTCTCTCCATGAGTTCTGATATTAGTTCTAACTACAACCCCGATTCAGAAAAAGTTGGGATGAAGCGTACATTGTGAATAAAATCAAATGCAATGACTTTCAGATCACATGAGCCAATATGTTATTTACAATAGAACATAGATAACATTTCAGTTGTTGAAACTGAGAAATTTTACATTCTTATCCACAAAATGATCTTATTTCAAATATTCTGGCTGCAGCAGGTCTCAAAAAAGTTGGGACACAGGCAAAAAACGGCTGAAAAAGCAATTAATATAAAAGAGAATCAGCTGAAAGAACATTTAGCAAGTAATGAAGTTAACTGGTAACAGGTGTGTAACATGATTGGCTATAAAAGGGATGTCTTAGAGAGGCTGAGTCTCTCAGAAGTAAAGATGGCCAGAGGCTCTCCAACCTGTGAAGGCTTGCGTAAAAAAAATTGTGGAATACTTTAAAAACAATGTTCCTCAACATCACATTGCAAGGGCTTTGAAGGTCTCATCATCGACAGAGCATAACATCATCAAAAGATTCAGAGAAACTGGAAAAATCTCTGTGCGTAAAGGACAAGGCCTGAGGCCTATACTGGATGCCCATGCTCTTTGGGCCCTCAGACGCCACTGCATTACTCACCAGCATGATTCTGTCATTGACATTACTAAATGGGCCCAGGAATACTTCAAGAAACCACTGTCTGTAAAAACAGTCTGCCGTGCCATCCACAGATAGCACCTAAAACTCTATCATGCAAAAAGGAAGCCATTGTTGAGCATGAGCCAGACGTACCGCCGTGTTCTGTGGGCCAAGGCTCATTTAAAAGGGACTGTAGCAAAGTTGGAAAGTGTCTTGTGGTCAGACGAGTCCAAATTTGACATTCTTGTTGGAAATCATGGGCGTAGTGTCCTCTGGGCTAAAGAGGAGAAAGACCACCCCTCCTGTTATCAGCGTTCAGTTCAGAAGCCAGCATCTCTGATGGTATGGGGATGCATTAGTGCATATGGTGTGGGACACTTGCACGTTTCAAAAAACACCATGAATGCTGAAAGGTATATAAAGGTTTTAGAGCAACATATGCTCCCCTCCAGACGGCATCTATTCCAGGGAAGGCCTTGTGTATTTCAGCAGGACAATGCAAAACCACATACTGCAGCTATTACAACAGCATGTCTTTGTAGTAGAAGAGTCCATGTGCAGAAATGGCCTGCCTGCAGTCCTGATCTTTCACCGATTGAGAATATTTGGCACATAATTAAATGAAAAGTCCGTCAAAGGAGACCCAAAACTCTCCAGCAGCTGGAAGCCTGTATTAAACAAGAGAGGGATCAAATTCCAATGGCTAAACTTAAGAAACTTGTCGCCTCAATGCCCAGACGCCTCCACTCTGTGTTAAATAGAAGGGATGCTACACCATGGTAAACAGGCTCCTGTCCCAACTTTTTTGAGACCTGTAGCAGCCATCAAATTTGAAATTAGCTCATTTTTTGGATAAAATTGTAAAATTTCTCAGTTTCAACATTTGCTATGTTATCTCTGTTCTACTGTGAATAAAATACAGGCTGGTGTGATTTCAAAGTCATTTTCACTTTGTCCCAACTATTTCGGAATTGGGGTTGTACTTAGCTAGCTAGATAGCTAGCTTGCTAACTAAGTGACACGTCAATGAATCTTGATTTACTGGTTAACTATCCAGCCAACTGTTTTTAGCAAGCTTGCAAGATTTGGTGATAGGTCACTTTATTCAGCAATGGAAATGGTTGCTCGTTGCTTTTAATATAGCATTACTGCTAACAGTACAATATGCTGCGTTCAGAGTAAAGAATTTTCTATCTATGTCTGTTGCTATATGTGTTGCTAGCTAAATGGTTTTACTTTAGCAACATTGTTTAACTCTTATTTCCCAGTTCACTTTTCCCCATATTTAATGAAGATATCCCTTTTTCACATTTATAAAAATACCAAATTTCCCCACATTCATCATCATTGAAATGACAGGAGTTAATACTAAGTGTTCGATGCCAAAATTATACATGCTCTGTGGCCAATTTATTAGGTACATCTGAGCAGCTTATCATTCAAAGGTGAGGAACAAGGTCCGTATCACTTCCTGGCAGTCATACAAACTTCTGCCTTTTAGTTACTTAGTCATAATTAGCAAAAACATTTATGTAAAGAAATTATGTACATTTTAGCTGCATTTCTTTAAGAGCTCTTTAACGACTACCACAGACTGTTTTTTATTACCTGAAATGAAACATTTTGCTGTGATCTAATCGATGAGTAAACTCACGTTTGCTTGTAGAAACATACCCATAGTAATTGGTGGTAACTTTTTTTTTGAATTAGGTAAAAGAATGCACTGAGAATTAAAAGCATGTCGCATTTGACACCTCATATTACATTACTTCAGCTCAGCAAAGGTCAAACATCTCATGAAACGTTGTGTTAGGAGGAACAGTGTCTCATATAGCACATTAGCTCATGCACACTGAAGCACGGATCCTTCTGGCGGCTTAAGGACACAGACGGGATCTTTTGCTGTTTGCACTCACATCGTAGACAAGGCCATAGTTCCACTATTCATCTAAGAGGCACTTGGCCTTAAACTGCCCTTGAATAATTATAGCAGTGTAAATGGGCAAGAGAGCATTCACAATAGATCTTTTTTTTCCCCCCCTAACACTATTGAAAAAGTGTATAATCTCAATAATCATTGAAAATGAGCAGAAAAAAATTTCTGATCACCAAATTTCTAATTAAACATTTGTTAAATTTTATTCTGGCAACTGTAATTCTAAGTGATTAATGATACTTTTTCTCAAAAAAAAAAAAAAAAAAAAGTTAGGGTAAAAATTTTTTCCATTCCTGAGGAGTATTTCTATTAATATCAAACAAAGATGTTGTAACACCACGCCTCAAGCCCTCTAACTCACCGGCCTATTAAGACCCGCACTGCATTCCACACTCTCAATCATTGTCTGCATCTGTTCCCTATTGCCTACCTGCAGTAGCGTTTCTCTATATAAAGTAGAGCTTCGCACTCATTCGGTGCGAAGTCTCATAAGCCTGTTGTTTCACTGTAGTCTTGTTTCGACTTAGATCCCACATATTTGTGTGTATTTGTAAAACTCTCTAATTAAGCGCTGCTCTTTATGTTTCAGATTCAGTGCTTCTCTTTTTGTAACCAGGAACCTCGTTTCCTTGTTTATTCATATCTGTAATACTGAAGCACTGTTTCCTCAGTCACAGTTCTCTGTATTACTGATATTATTATCCAGGAACCTCGTTTCCTTGTTTATTCATATCTGTAATACTGAAGCACTGTTTCCTCAGTCACAGTTCCCTGCATTACTAATATTATTATCCAGGAACCTCGTTTCCTTGTTTATTCATATCTGTAATACTGAAGCACTGTTTCCTCAGTCACAGTTCCCTGCATTACTAATATTATTATCCAGGAACCTCGTTTCCTTGTTTATTCATATCTGTAATACTTAAGCACTGTTTCCTCAGTCACAGTTCTCTGCATTACTAATACTATTATCCAGGAACCTCGTTTCCTTGTTTATTCATACTTGTAATACTGAAGCACTGTTTCCTCAGTGACAGTTCCCTGCATTACTAATATTATTATCCAGGAACCTCGTTTCCTTGTTTATTCATATCTGTGATACTTAAGCACTGTTTCTTCAGTCACAGTTCCCTGCATTACTAATATTATTATCCAGGAACCTCGTTTCCTTGTTTATTCATATCTGTAATACTGAAGCACTGTTTCCTCAGTCACAGTTCCCTGCATTACTAATATTATTATCCAGGAACCTCGTTTCCTTGTTTATTTATACTTGTAATACTTAAGCACTGTTTCCTCAGTCACAGTTCCCTGCATTACTAATATTATTATCCAGGAACCTCGTTTCCTTGTTTATTCATATCTGTAATATTTAAGCACTGTTTCCTCAGTCACAGTTCTCTGCATTACTAATATTACTATCCAGGAATCTCGTTTCCTTGTTTATTTATACTTGTAATACTTAAGCACTGTTTCCTCAGTCACAGTTCCCTGCATTACTAATATTATTATCCAGGAACCTCGTTTCCTTGTTTATTTATACATTAAGCACTGTTTCCTCAGTCACAGTTCTCTGCATTACTAATATTATTATCCAGGAACCTCGTTTCCTTGTTTATTCATATCTGTAATACTTAAGCACTGTTTCCTCAGTCAAATTTCTCTGCATTACTAATATCATTATCCAGGAACCTCGTTTCCTTTTTTATTTATACTTGTAATACTGAAGCACTGTTTCCTCAGTCACAGTTCCCTGCATTACTAATATTATTATCCAGGAACCTCGTTTCCTTGTTTATTTATACTTGTAATACTTAAGCACTGTTTCCTCAGTGGCAGTTCTCTGCATTACTAATATTATTATCCAGGAACCTCGTTTCCTTGTTTTGTTGCCTGACCATGTTCTGCCCATGATTCTGCTTTGTCTGACCATGTTTTGATTATGATTCTGGTTCCTTGTCATGCTTTGTTCTTGCTTTGTCTGTATGTCTGCCATATTCCATTCCCTCAGTTAGAGTCCGGTTCTTGTTTTGTTTCTTGCCATGCATTGCACTTTGTCTCCCCTGTCTGGTCTCATGTCATTTGACTGCTCATTGCCCCAGTATTACGTGCCACACTTTCGGGTGATTTCATGGTTTCTGGGATTTCAATTATTCCTTCTAATCTCGTTTGTTTCCTTCGCCTTGCTGTTCTATCATTACTAACAGTACTAACAGTATTTTAGTTAAAGATACTAACCAAGACGAACATTGTTCATAGTACTAACTTACTAACGAGCACTCGGGATTGTATAGCTGCACTTTACTAATTGACTAACGAGCTCTCAGCATTCGCCCTATTCTAGTCTTCGCCCGTTGTCTTTACTCAATCTAGTTCGGATCCTCCGCACCTGTGAGACTCTATTCTGCCTTTCATTATCTGTGCATGTTAGAACTCCCTCGGAGCCGTATGTTTGTCAATAGGCTGTCTGTGTTATTTTGTATTTCCATGGTTAGGGTTTCCCTAATGTGATTACTCCATTGTAATTAGTCTGATCCAGCTCACCTGTTCCCTATCATAGCATGTGACTTCCCCTACGTGTATTTAAGCAGTCATTTCACAACCAGCCTCCGTTAGAACGTTTCCCTTGTGCTACGATCGGTTATGCCTTTTACTCTTTGTGATTCTTTTCCGACTGGACCGTCCCTGTTTGTGATTTTGGCTCTGATTTGGATTTGTTTGCATCTGTGTACCGAACCTTTTTTGCCCGACCACGAGTTTTGTGTTTGCTGTTCTGTTTACAACTTGGATTACGTCCCTGGGATTCTGATTTTTTGGATTGTGGACTTTGTACTGTTGCTTTCCTGCTTGGGGTTTTAAAACACAAGTTTTTTGGATTACTTGGTTCTCGCGTCTGGTTCCTGAGCGTAACCTCACATTTTTATTTATTCTTGTAATACTTAAGCACTGTTTCCTCAGTCACAGTTCCCTGCATTACTAATATTATTATCCAGGAACCTCGTTTCCTTGTTTATTCATATCTGTAATACTTAAGCACTGTTTCCTTGTTTATTTTATTATTATCCAGGAACCTCGTTTCCTTGTTTATTCATATCTGTAATACTTGAGCACTGTTTCCTCAGTCACAGTTCCCTGCATTACTAATATTATTATCCAGGAACCTCGTTTCCTTGTTCATTTATACTTGTAATACTTAAGCACTGTTTCCTCTGTCACAGTTCTCTGCATTACTAATATTATTATCCAGGAACCTCGTTTCCTTGTTTATTTATACTTGCAATACTTAAGCACTGTTTCCTCAGTCACAGTTCCCTGCATTACTAATGTTATTATCCAGGAACCTCGTTTGACTTGTTTATTTATACTTGTAATACTTAAGCACTGTTTCCTCAGTCACAGTTTCCTGTATTACTAATATTATTATCCAGGAACCTCGTTTCCTTGTTTATTCATATCTGTAATACTGAAGCACTGTTTCCTCAGTCACAGTTCCCTGCATTACTAATATTATTATCCAGGAACCTCGTTTCCTTGTTTATTTGTATCTGTAATACTGAAGCACTGTTTCATCAGTCACAGTTCTCTGCAATACTAATGTTATTATCCAGGAACCTCGTTTCCTTCCTTATTTATATCTGTAATACTGAAGCACTGTTTCCTCAGTCACAGTTCCTTGCATCACTAATGTTATTATCCAGGAACCTCGTTTTCTTGTTTATTTATATCTGTAATACTGAAGCACTGTTTCCTCAGTCACAGTTCCCTGCATTACTAATATTATTATCCAGGAACCTCGTTGCCTTGTTTATTTATATTTGTAATACTGAAGCACTGTTTCCTCAGTCACAGTTCTCTGCATTACTAATGTTATTATCCAGGAACCTCGTTTCCTTGTTTATTTATATCTGTAATACTGAAGCACTGTTTCCTCAGTCACAGTTCCCTGCATTACTAATATTATTATCCAGGAACCTCGTTTCCTTGTTTATTTATATCTGTAATACTGAAGCACTGTTTCCTCAGTCACAGTCCCCTGCATTACTAATATTATTATCCAGGAACCTCGTTTCATTGTTTATTTATATCTGTAATACTGAAGCACTGTTTCCTCAGTCACAGTTCTCTGCATTACTAATATTATTATCCAGGAACCTCGTTTCCTTGTTTATTTATATTTGTAATACTGAAGCACAGTTTCCTCAGTCACAGTTCCCTGCATTACTAATATTATTATCCAGGAACCTCGTTTCCTTGTTTATTTATATCTGTAATACTGAAGCACTGTTTCCTCAGTCACAGTCCCCTGGGGAACCTCGTTTCCCTAATACTGAAGCACTAAGTCGGGATAATGGATTAGCCCAGGATCGGCACGGGATTAGCCTGATCTCAAGCCCCATTTCGGTTGCACAGAGCGTGTGAGCTAAGCCACGGCACTCGTTACTATGGAAACAAAGTCTGTGGAGCTAGCCGGCTCTGGAGCAAGCTTACGAACTAGCTAAGCTCCTGTCTCCAGCCAATTTCACCTCGCCTCATTCAGCAGTCACCCAAATTGAAAATCAATGTCCTTAACAGTCGTTCTGAATTGTCCACTACACATTGCTATCTCAATTATTGTAGACCCAGAGTAATTATCTTAGAAACATGTGACCATTGATGTCAGTAAAATGGCCAATATTCAATCATTATATTCAAGTATCCATGTGACAGTGACCATCACAGTTCAATCAGTCCCCCTTCCATGTCACATTTTAACCATATTTAGAATCCATCATTATCAGATTGGTCCTTATTCCCCAATTTGAGACTTCCATCAGAGTAGAAAATGCGCAGTGCTGCATGAAGTAGGTTACCGTGTTTCAGCGCGGTCTCAAATCGCTGCGGTAACCCCCTATGAACAGCACTGCTGCTACTTTTCTCCGTCTTTATTCCGACTGCGACGGGTAAGGTAGAGTCCTTGCCTTATGGCTGGACACGAGTGTAATGTCGTTTTTCGCGATACTGGAATCAAACATTTTCAGGAGGCTCCTTGGCGTAATTTTAGACTCTAACACTCTACTTTTCAATATGAGTATGCCTCCATCAGAGGTGATTAAAAGCAGTAAGTAAACTCAACTAATCTGAACACGTCTCCTAGATCAGACTATCAATTCAGTTTATACCGGACAATAAAAAGGTCTTATATCAAAACCGTGAGGCGTATTTTAAATATAGGAATATTTCCATGGCTTTGACAAATTTAAATTTACGTAGACGGCTGTCGTGCACATGTCACACATAAAACCCCACAATGGTATTTCGCTCGATATTAAGTATGTCGGACAACGACGGCTTATCTCATTCACGGTAACGCCGAAGTGCATCAGCTACTCCTTTTTGACGGCGCTGAAACACCTGTTTACTTTCACTTGAGTTCAGCTCACTTTAATACTCCTCTCAAACGTCTCGCACCATTCAGACAGAAATTAAAGGAATAACAAGCAGAGGCATTTTAGCGATCCCATCGTCCCCCCGTCTGAACGTAGTCTTTGAGTGTTGCTGGCGCATGCGTTTGCTGCGGCTACTTAGTGTCCATGGTGATGATCAGCGATTCTGTGATCGATCTCGGGGTCTATTAGAAGTAGCCGAGTGCGCGCACTCAGCAGGATCAGCGGCACTGGGCTTCACTTAGCCAATTCTCCTCCACCCGCTGCTGGCTTTGCGCAATCAATTAAGCCAGCGACGCGCTGTTTGGGATATGGCAATCCTCGCTTTGGCATTGATCCAGGATCTCAAGATCCGACTTTTGTGCAATAGGCCCCTGCATTACTAATATTATTATCCAGGAACCTCGTTTCATTGTTTATTTATATTTGTAATACTGAAGCACTGTTTCCTCAGTCACAGTTCTCTGCATTACTAATATTATTATCCAGGAACCTCGTTTCATTGTTTATTTATATCTGTAATACTGAAGCACTGTTTCCTCAGTCACAGTTCCCTGTATTACTAATATTATTATCCAGGAACCTCGTTTCCTTATTTATTTATATCTGTAATACTGAAGCACTGTTTCCTCAGTCACAGTTCTCTGTATTACTAATATTATTATCCAGGAACCTTGTTTCCTTGTTTATTTATACTTTGTTCTACCTTGCCCTCCTGCATTGTCAATAAGGCATTATAAACCTGATCCATCTTCGCACCTGAGTCCAGTTCCTGTTCTCTGTGCACTCTCAACTGGTGCACTGAGCAAACCCTTACAGATGTGCCTAAGATGAAATTATTCTTCTTCTTATTATTATTATTATTATTTTATTGATTTAGTCACCAGAATCTGTATCGCTGTCTTTCACCATTCCCTATTTCATTGGGATATATTGTGAATATGAGATAGCATGATTGTAAGATCTCCTCATCATCTATCTCTGTGGAAAAATATAAAAGACCTTTCAGCCCAAAAATGATTGTTGAACTGCTCAATTTGCGTAAAGATACAAAAATAGGACCAAGGGTCCTGTAGCCTACCAGCCAGCAATCTTATACTGATGATATAAGTTATGAGAATTTCATGTGAAGTTTGACCTTTGAATCATAGAAGAAAAATGTCAAGATCACTAAATGAAAGTTCACATAGATGTATAAGACCTCCTCTAGGTCTGTAATACAATTCTAAGGTCTAAAGCAGTTTTGGTGATGCAAGTAATTGAAAATTCAGTATGTCAACTGTTCACTTTAAAGGTCCCAGAAGGTCAAGTTGAGGTCACCAAGTGGACTTCATATATGACTTTCTTTATGTCTCTAATACAAACTTTGGCTCTATCTGTGAGCATTTTGGTCATACAAGTCATTGGAATTTCACTATGTCAAGTTTGACATTCAAAAGACACTGACAGTCAAGTTGAATGTCACCAAATAAAAGTTCAAAATTGACTTCCTAGATGTCTGTAACACACACCTAGGCTCCATCTGTGACCATTTTTGTGAAACAAGTCATTGAATTTTCACCAGGTCACCTGTGACCTTAGAGGATCAATATTAAGGTCACCAAATGAAAGTTCATATATATGACTTTCTGTACTGTATGTCTCTAATTGACTTCCTAGATGTCAGTAACACAAACCTAGGCTCCATCTGTGACCATTTTTGTGAAACAAGTCATTGAATTTTCACTCGGTCACCTGTGACCTCAGAAAATCAATATTAAGGTCACCAAATGAAAGTTCATAAATGACGTCCTATATGTCTCTAGTAAACCTAGGCTCCATCTGTGACCATTTTGGCGATACAAGTCATCGTAATTAGATAATGTCAAGTTTGACCTTCAAAGATCACCGACAGTCAAGTTGAATGTCACCAAATGAAAGTTCATGTGTGACTTCCTATAAGTCTGTAATACAAACATAGGCTCTACCTGTGACCTTTTTAGTGATACAAGTCATTGAACTTTCACTAGGTCAAGTTTGACCCTCGAAGGCCAATGTAAAGGTCACCAAATGCAAGTTCATACATGACTTCCTAAAAGTCTTTGATACAAACCTTGACTCTATCTGTAACAACTTTGGTGATACAAGTCATTTAAATTTAATTGTAAAGTTTGGCCTTTGAAGGTCACCGAGGGTCAAGTTCAAGGTCACCAAATAAAAGTTCATATATGACTTCCTATTAGTGTTCAATACACATACCTGTTTATTCTCTTCAATATTTTCAAGCCTAGAATCCTTTGAAAATTGTAACATTTTGCTTGACCTCGAGTTTGACCTTTCAAGGTCATCTGAGCATTTTAACATTGGCAAAATATAGGTCATATATCACTTCTTATATGTCGATAATACAAACTTAATCTCTATCTGCAACCATTTAGCTTCTACAGGCCATTTTGCCCGCTCTCTGTAAGACCCAATGTTAAAGTACAGCGCCCCCACCAGACCCACTTCCGTTGATTCAATCAAAATGGCACTCACACTGTACATAAAGTGTACCAAGGTGAATTGATTCCCAGGTGTAGAAAAAAATATCTGACAATTGGAGGAATAATTTCTTGAAATTTCAAGTCCTATTTTTTTTTTTACATTTTTAATACTTTCCTTGAACTCGAGTTTGACCTTTCAAAGTCATCTAAGGTCAACTTTAACACTTCCAAAATATAGGTCCTATATGACTTCCTATAGGTCAATGATACAAACTTAATCTCTATCTGCAACCATTTGGCCTCCACAGGCCATTTTGCACATTCTCCATTCGACCCAATTTTAATGTACAGCACCCCCACTAGACCCACTTCCGTCCATTCAATCAAAATGGTGCTCGCACTGTAAACTGAGGTCACCAAGGTAAGTTGATTGCCTGAACCAGCATTGAGAAATAATTTTTTGAAATTTCTATTTCAAAGTCCCATCTTCTAACATTAAGGCCAAATTTCAAGGGCCCATAAAACAGACAAAAATGATTCAATCAAAAATCCAAAAAAAAAACAACATCTGAAGATATGATCTAGTAACATGTTCAGCCAAATTTACAGGAAAATTCATCGGGCTTAAATCTGGACGACGGGTGACAGATGTCAAACCACGACAATAGCTGTATTTTTTAGCTTAAAAAATACAGAGTTGAAAATATCACTAATCACAGCCAGAACAATAATAAAGAAATTTTTCTGTTTGGTACAGTTGAAAATCCAGGAAGATCCCACTTGTGCATACTAACCATATGCACAG
The DNA here is from genome assembly GCA_029692085.1 of Gymnothorax javanicus. Classification (NCBI taxonomy): domain Eukaryota; kingdom Metazoa; phylum Chordata; class Actinopteri; order Anguilliformes; family Muraenidae; genus Gymnothorax; species Gymnothorax javanicus. The sequence goes on along the minus strand of CM056202.1, from coordinate 43,449,288 downwards.
TGTGGAGGATGGTTTGGATGAAAAGAAAAACTGACAAATAACAGCTTCAGAGCTACACAGTTGAGAACACTCTTGGGGTCAGCAAGTTTCTCAATTGACTCTTGAATGCCATCTCCATTTCTAATGTCATAAAGTTGGAGGCACTGCATGAAAAAAACCGTTACTGAGAGACATCAACAATTTGCAGCACCTGAAGACTCCCGCGTGTCATCCTATGTCCTTCCGTCCTTCTGTCTGAATTAATTTTCCTCTTCAATGGCCTGAAACTGAATGTGGGCGTTAAGCTTTGACATAAGTAGAGACTGACATAGCAAATTTAACATATTTACCAGCATTTTCTTACAAGTTTGTATAGAGTTGTGGTATAGGCATCCCTGAAGTCTGCACGTCGCAATGACGCACACAACCCTGTGTGTGGACAAATTGGAATTATTTGAAATTGTGTATTGTGCTAAAATGAGAACAATAGAGAACAGTGGTTCTCAACCTTCTTTGGCCCTATGCCCCCCTACAACATACTGACAATTGTTACTGCCCCCCTGCGCAAAATGCATAAGCCATTGTGTTCATTTTTCTGCAGCGTTTTTTGCCCTTTTTTTTTATTATTTGGCATCTCCAATCCCACCCGAATCTGGAATGCCCAAGTGGGGAACTATGTCCAAGCCTTGCTCGTATGCGACCCCTTGTTGCCAATTCAGGTAAGAGGGATGGTTCGCGGCTCTCCTCCGAAGCACGTGCCCATCAACTACTGCTTCTTTACACTCATTGGTTGAATCCTCACAAGTACAGAACGAGAGCGGAGGGTATGAACAAGCTTAGAATCTTCCTGACGAGCGCCCGGCTGGCCAACAGGAGGCGCTTCAGCAACGAACAAAGCAACCATTTTATATTTCCCTTCCTGGCAGTCCCTTCCCAATTTGCATCCCTGTAATGCAATGGCCAATTGTGCGCTACTCTGAAAAAGCTGCTGAACACTGTCGGTTGGTACGACCGGGGCTCGAACCCGCGCCATGATAGTCACTTCTGCTCCGCAATGCAGTGCTTTAACTGAGTGAGCTATCCGGCAGCTGTTTTTGCCCTTTTTAACGCATTTTGCACACATTAATCAATCATAATCTCACTGTGTGGTTGAAGCAAATATGATCTTTGCTCACATTTTGTTCCATACAAATTAAAACACTGCTACACAGGTTCAGTCTTTCCCAATGTACCGCACACAATCACTGACAATACAAGGTTTTATGACGAAAATAAGTAAGAGCCTTCCATTGGATAATTACTGCAGTGATTGGTATGTTTCAGTCAAACTTTATTAATATTATCGAGTTAAACTAAAGTATATGAGTTTCCCATACATTTGAGCCCAAGACAGGATTTGTTGCATACTGTTTGCTATTCATGTCATTCAATTATTCTCTACTCATTTTCATGAATGGTGTCAATAATTCTTTAGTTTACTGGATGCTATACATTAAAAAAAACTGCTTGAAAATGCGCTTCATGTGAAGTTTATACAGCTTTTGACAAGCTAAGAAAATCCTGGATTACTAGTGGTACAAACTACTGAGTCAAGATGTTTTGTGACTACTGGAAGATTAATTTTGGACCTGTTTTTGCCCAAAATCAGACATACAATTTAAATTTCAACAGACCACACAACACAGCCTGGGGAAGTGACAAGGAGACACGCCAGCTATTACACTGCAGTAATCTTAGTGTTGTACAGTATGTCATTTGCTGCCCTAATTCTACGCTAAAGCTGGAATTACACTGCCACAGACATACTGTACATTGGAACCTGGTCTATTTTCATGCCACTTCCCATGTGTCAAAAATAATTTTATACAATTATACAATTATAATTATATGCAATCAACAGTACACATAAGGTTTAGCAATGTCAGAGCAAAAATTCATCTTTATGACACTTCTACTCACACATGAAGGAGTTGTTTTTAAATTACAATTGAAAAGAGGAGGTAAGGACAGCACCTGCACTCAAAATCTTTTTTCTCTAATTTTATTTTACACTGTGTTTGAAAAAAAAAAAAAAAAAGTGTCAAAATGTTAATGCCAGTATTGAAATTTCTCTGATGCGTAACATGTCACAGTAATGGATATTTAGAGTGGGTTGAAATGTCCATAAACCTCTGTGCTGCGTTTTTGTTTGGTGGAGTCCCGCAGTTTTACTTAAAGTCATTATTTACAAAAAAATAATGTTACTGCCTAGTATTAATTAAATTTCAGAGAATGGGACTGTGACACCAGTTGCTATAACAACCAACTTACACCATCTGACATGGAGAGTCCAATGTGGAGCTCCATAATATTTATTTATTTGCCAATATGTCAAACAATTTACGACAATTCTCTCCCTCTATTAGCTATTTCGATAACTGACGACAATTCTGTCCCATCTTTATATGAGAAAGCAGCAGACAGTTCATTAGTATTTTCCCATTCAGTCTCAAAGTTGTACCTGAAATAATTGCATAATTACATGTGTGTTTCACACACACACACACACACAATATATATATATATATATATAATACAGTCATGCCCAAAATATTTATATATATATGACAAATCAAATATATATAAGTTGACATCAGGCTGTAGGAATTACAGTAAATATACCCAAAACTTTTGGTATTTTATTTGACAGATTTACCCATGTCAGAAATTATTCATACCCTTTTTTCTCAGTAATTTGGGTTTTTTACAGGCTTCCTGTGGTTTTTTTGTTTCAAAGGTCAAATTGTATTCTTGCCATGACAAATGACATTGGATTAAGTTGACATCAGGCTGTGAACACTAAATCACAAGTTTTTTCAATACTTCTGGATATATTTTAGACATCTCCAACCCAGACACACAAGAACTAGTCTAGCCTTCGCAAAAGCTCACCTGGATGAAGATAAAAGCTTCTGGCTGTTATGTTATGGACAGATGAAACAAAGATGGAGCTGTTTAGGCACAGAGATGAGGCTTTTGTTTAGCATAAGAAAGGTGAAGTGTTCAACCTGAAAAACACGGTCCCAACGGTCAAACAAGGTGGCGGGAGTATCATTCTCTGGGGTTGCTTTTTGTCTTAATGGGCCCGAAACCTTGTTAAAGTGAATGGCATCATGAAACAGGACCAGTATATCCAGATCTTCAGTGAAAACATCAAGCAATCTGGCGAATAACTTGGTCTTGGGCAGGAATGGATCTTCCAACAGGATAATGATCCTAAACACATGGTCAAATCCGTTAAAAAGTGGTTAGTGGACAACAAAGAGAATGTTTTGGAGTGGCCAAGCCAGAGCACCGACCTCAATCCTATCAAGAATCTGTGGAGGGAACTGAAGACCAAGGTCATGGCAAGGAAACCTTAAACTTTAAGGACCTGGAGAAGTTTGCCAAAGAGGAGTGGGCCAAAATCCCTGTGGAAACGTGTAGAAACCTTGTGATCAAACACAGGAAGCGTTTAGAGTCTGTAATCATGAATAAAGGCTTTGCCATCAATTACTGAGAAAAGGGTATGAATAATTCTGGACATGGCACTTTTTGTAAATCTGTCAAATAAAATACCAAAAAGTATTGTATTTCTCAAAAGATTATTTACTGTAATTCTTACAGCCTGATGTCAACTTACTGTGTCATTTGTGCAAGAATAAATTTGATTTGTCAAAAAATATCTCGAAAAAACCCAAAAATGGGTAGGGGTATGAATAATTTTGGGCATGACTGTATATATATATATATATATATATATATATATATTTGTTAATTTTGAGAAACAAAGGCACACAAAATGCCAAAGGGACACTTGTATTGAATAAAAATATTGTTTGCTAATGACTATGCATCTTGAAATTCAACTTGAGTTGCTGTGGGATGAACTTCACCAGGCAGTCAGAGAAGTGCACTCATCAAATTCAAAAGAGCTCATGAAGGAACTCTTGAAAGCCTGGAATTAGTTATCAGGAAGTTCTCACCTTAAACTGCTGAAAAGAATGCCTAGGATATGTCAGGGTGTAATCCAGGCTAAGGGAGGGTACTTTGTAGAAAGTCGAATTTTAATATATAAAACTAGCAAATAATTTTGCTCATTTCTAGTTAAGATATTTGTTTCTATGCTATTCTGTTTTTTGCTGTGGCTGTAAATATACTTCAAGTTAAGAAAAACCAGCCAAATTCTGAAAAAAATGCAGAGTGTTCATAATATTTTGGCCTGTAGTGTATACTGACTGTCCAAAAAAGTCACCTTTTGAATTAAAATGGACAAATACTATGATTAGATCATTATTGCAGCGATTGATTGTTTTCAGCTAGCAATTATTATTTTAACATTAATTGATGAGGCACATACCTTCTAATTTCCTAAAAATTATGTCGGAAGATGTATCCCTCGGTGGTGGAAAAGATGTTACAGTGTTTCAGATGGGGAAAATTATTGGCCTGCATCAAGTAAAGAAAATAAGGAATTAAAGCTGCTTTTCAGTGATAAGTGAATTGCCAGGCAAATTTAGGCAATTCTGAGCAACAAGAGGCATACAATGGAGGATAACAAGAAAGGTGGGATTACATCATACATTTTGCATTGGTTGACATTTGAACTAATAATCTCTGACACCAAATAGCCTAGTATCCTTCGTCTCACTGAGCTAATTAGCAAGTACCTTTTAAGAGTTACATGCATTTCAAACTTCTTCTAGCGCATTTTAGGACTAAAATAAGAAATAAAGCAACGACAATTCGTCAATAAATCAGTTATTTGAATACATAATAGTTAATACACAACTATTTTCATAATGGATTGATTATTTCAGGCATGAATATTCTCAGTTGAGGATATCCGTCTCTTTGACGTCATCATGACAGGAAGATGCTTGCTGCAGACGTGCTGCAACAACAAAAGGGCTCTCTAGTCTCGTGCATTGGGCATGAGACACGCTCACGCACCACACATGACATTTCTCACTTTGAGAAGTGATGAAACCTCAGAGGCCAAGACAGGTTTTTCTGCTTAGTCCATCCATACAGCTGTCTTGAATTAGCGAGCCATCAGCCAATCAGAAAATAATATTTCTTGTTGCTGGGTTTGAAGGTTTGTAGTGAGTTTAAGTTGACAAAAGTTTCTAAAGTATTGGGGCTACATTTTGGTGAAAGTTGCAAAACTGTAGCACGTACGGTTGCTTTGGTAGGAATTTTCAAAGTTTTTAAATCTAAACGCTTATTGAGGAAAACAATAAGTTCCTAAATTGGCAAATAACAAGAACATCAACATTACAATATCCATTCTGCCATAGCTGGGGCTTGAACTCACAACCTCTGCCACCAGAACCAGAACCTCAGGGAGTCACCAGCCAGGCAGCAGTTGTCAAGGAAGATTTCAGAAATGGTCAAAATGTCAAAATTTCTGTTATCAAGACAAAAATCTGATAATACATAAATTGCAGCTTGACAGCACAGAAATGTTGGTGATTTGTTTTTAGCAATAAGTGTTTTGCTTCATAAGAGAAAATCTAATGTTTAAAAATGCCATTCTTACATTGACTCCAGTTGTTCCATGAGAGCAGAATTCAAAATGGTTTCAAAAATTCAGTTTTTGAGAAAAAATTCTGATATTTGGCAAACTTCATCGACCATGACTCTAAAATATTATCAAGTTTTTTTCAGGAAGATAGAAAATGTATTTATCAAGAATTGGCTGGTATATGTTTACAGTACTGTTTACAGTCAAACGTTTTCATGCACTGAAGGCTCAATTTTTCAAATATCGAAACGCCGGGTGGTATTTTTGTGGTGGACGATCTGAAGATTCAGTACAGCAAATTAGGTGACAATTAAGCAAAAATTGTGGGGCAAGAAAAGTTTTATAAGTTTTACAGTTTTTGAAAAAAACAGAGTGATAGACTTCATAATTTGTCCTAAGTTTAAGTGGACAAAAGTTTCTTAAGTATTGGGGCTACATTTTGGTGAAAGCTGCAAATCTGTAGCACATATGGTTGATTTGTTGTGAATTTTCAAAATTTTGAATTTTAGAGGCTTGCTGTAGCGCCACCATCAGGACTATTGGCTTGTTTTTGCAGCTGAGGCAATGTGGCATGGGACTGGACCTTTGTGCAAAGTTTGGTGATTTTTCATATAAGGGAAGTAGGATTTCCGAGGAAGAAGAAGAAGAAGAATAAGAAGAATACTGGCAAAAACAGTTGGTTCCCGGCAGCTTTCGCTGCCTGGCCCCTAAAGAGGAAAAACAATTATGAAGAATCTTTTTCACGCATGAATTAGCCACCACAAAGTCCTGACCATAAACACACTGAAAGTCTGTGGGATGTGCTTCAGAACCTACAACGTGGTATAACTATCCTGTCATCAAACAAGAGCTTGGCCAAAAATGAATGCATCTGATTGAAAATAAATGTTCTGACATTGCATTCGGCTTTCAAAACAATGACACAAAGAATTTGCACATTTATCAAAGCTACAGGGGTTCCAACTAAATATTTGAGCGTGCAACTTTTTTTATGGACAGGGAGTGTCCGTATATAAACTATGTATTCCGTAATATGCAAAAGACAATGTTGCATTTTCAAATGTTACAAGTTATGCTAGTGTCAGCTTATCTGCCCTCACAAATGGCTAAATTTAAATGTGTTTATTCATTACTGTTAATGTATTATTATGTATCTCGGCAAGTGTACAGGATGCACCACTAATAATAACACATCATGCCTGCATAAAGTACTGCAGAGGTAGTATGAAGAGGGGGTGATAAAATGATCTGAAACACAACCATAAATACCAGCTTTGCGAAGCTCAAAGCATACTGCTTTTGTTGAGACTGGTTCAGATATGGATTTGATAAATTCTGCAGTGATTATAGAGCCTTAGTTCTGTGGTTATCAGTGAATATCCTTCAAAGTGCTTGTCTGTCCCTCTTGGAGAGCTTTGACTTGAGGCCAGTTCTCTCTCTCTCTCTCTCTTTTTTGTTATTGCTGTTTTTTCATATCTTGACATAATGCAACCCTAAATCATGATAAGTCAGAATGGTATTCTTGAGCTGTATTCCATTGCATACAACATAAAAGCACATTATTTGGCATTTCACCTTATGAATTTTATTGATTCTTCAAATTTCGCCTTTATTCCTATTTTGATACATGCAAGTATTAGAAAAAGTTGTGGCAGTAAATTATTTACCAGTTAGTAATGATGCCATTCCTTTTCCCAACACTTAATCACTGTTTAGGGACTGTTGTCAGCAGGGGTGCATTGCACCAATGGGGCATACAAGAGACCACTGACATTTCATGGTCATAAATCCAAACAGCAATTACACCAATGCAGCCAATGGTATCTCAGGCCATGTTTGTGTTTGTATATTTACGCTATCTCCAGAGCAGGCATATAGGCAAAGCCCATAGGTATTGCAGACTTTTACAATAGGTTGCCAGATGATATTCACGGCTGGGGACCCTGCCGCTCCCGCTTCGGGGCCTATAATGGATATATTATAAGAACTGGATACGACATGGCAAAATGCTCGCCCATTCATTTCATTAGAAATTCAATAGAAAGCACATCAACATGAGGCCTTAGTTCCGGAGCCATGCTGATATGCACCGTTGGACTTTTCTCTTACACATGCGTAGTTTGGAGCTCATGAATGCGCCAGTGTCTGAGGTAAGTATGACAATAACCTGAACCTGTGGCACTCCTACATAGGATGCGTGTTCACGACCAATGTTCTCCAGAAATTATGACCACTGCGGCCAAACATGGCACTCGGTAAAGGCTTGAAGAATTGTTTGGAAATACAGTTTGAAAACCTTAAAGCAAAATAAAATGTTTTGAAACTATTTTTATTATACTGGAAAGTTACACGATTAATTATGATGCAAAAATGTCAGCACAACAGTTCACTTGTTGCTGTTTATCATGACATTGTCTAATCTCATGCTTTCCATGAAGATCAAAGCTAACTATATTCATCGAAAGTGAGACATTTTGTGTTTGTTAGCTTATAAACTCCACCATCATTACCAGACTCAAGACGATAACCCAACCGCACAGAACGCTTAGTGCTTAATGAACAGATATGTTTTAAAGTGGATGACGTTAAAGTATTTAGAAAATTCTGACAAGCAAAACAACATTTTAACTAATATATGCTATTACAGCTCAAAGCTCATTAAATCTCTTACAGCAAATTCCTGCAATTGCGCAATCAATGTAAGAGCCATCATAAAAGGAAAAAAAACTGCCATTTCCCACTCAGTTTTTCTCAGCATAACCAGAGCACATCCAAAAGGCCTAGATACATCTCACTAAATTTAAAAAGGTGGGCATAACATGCACATTGTTCAACCATTCATGAGAATTTTTTTTTTCATCAAACACATAACCTCAGAATGAGTACAATTTCACAATATTTTCTACCTAATGGTAGTTTTTACTGTCACTGAAATATTGGCCCCAGGATTCATATCCATTTCATTCCAGGATGGTGTAAGTTAACACATGCTGGAGTCTTTCCGCTTATTCAGGGTTAGTAAATTCGTAATTTATCTCATAATCAGTTACCCGGTTGTAAATGTAAAATACAATCAATCTTCATCTTAGTTTCTAACTTTTGTGCTGCTTTTCCACCAAACGTGAAACAAATTTTTTGCATGGACAGATCACATTCAAAGCTAATGCAAAGACGCAAAAACGTGCGAAAAGACACAAGTTTGCGCCGGGCGATGCGGTGCAACACAACACTAATGGCGCACACAAACGGTGCGCATGCACAAAATTCGCATTTCGCTTCACCTCAAAATATTAATGTCCAGCAAAAATTTCGCGCGAGTATGGCAGTGCTCAGAATAGTGCCATTGCTACTGGCAGCAAAATTGTCTAGCTAGGCTACCTAGCTACATATTTAAACCGCAGTGAGCTGCATTGCTTGAGATAATGGGAACGCTAGCCAGCTTAGTAGCTTGCGAGCTAGCTGTATTGAATAACCTATGTAACAGTTAAAATAGTGGGTCTTGCTCAACATTGGATATGAGTCCAATATAACATCATCAGTTTTGTGAATATTCCTATTCTCAAGCGGGTACAATATCCATAAAGTGAAATGTTTGTGACATTAGCAGAGCAACATTAGCGTCGACATGTTGTTGATTTTTTTTGAGATTCCAGGAAGTACCGCCCATTGAGTGTAAACAAGGCTCAACTCGCATTACTGTTGGTTGGTGGTGTGACTTTGCGTGTCAATCCTCTAACCTAGTTGTTCTCCTCTAGAAGTGAATGTATTCTTGGCGCGAACTGAGCAGCAAATCTTCAAACTGAAAAAATAAAAATGATCCCGCAGTCAAACTCCCACGAATAAAGCAAAGAGAAATTCTGTTTCAAATTTGGTGAAAATGCAGCATTAGAGGACTCTCAAATATTTTTTATGCGGATGGAGTTGCCGCATCATTGAATCTCCACTGCATCACTACCGTGGTAAATAAATGATTAGCTATGCAGTATTTGAATTGAATTCATACTGTGCTATAAATGTACATGTATGCGTACAGTCAATGCCACTTAGCTAGCACATAATACATATAGAAGCAAAACACAGTCCTGTGAATCGGTGCAAGATGCTTAAAGTAATGGAAACAACACAACTCAGTTTAGATGCATCTTTTACATTTTGTAATGAAAAAGTGAAGTATATGTTAGTTACGTACATGTTTGTCGGATGTCATGTTCAATAGAAACCGAAAACACACCAGTCAACTAACATTAGTTAATCAACAGCAGCCTTAGCTAGCTTACAATGTATTCTGTTTCATTACTTACAGGCTAGATGTAGCAATCAGGTTGGTTCATAACAAAGCTATTCAACAAATACAATAAAGTAAAGGATATGTATCATTACGCTTGCTCACTTCACTGTCTTAGCTATAACATTTGCCTTCAAGAAAATGCCAAACACTTCAATGCTCTGTACTACTTATGAGATCACACTGAGATGAGGCCTCTTTGGTGCTCACCTAGCCTGAATAAAAATACATTTTTTTGTCACTGCCATGGAAAAAGGCGCCAATGATTTAAAAGAGAGAAATAAGAGATTATGTATTGATCATTTGTGGTTGCCAGAAAAAAATATTCGCAGATTTCTCAGTGTCTTTTTCAGTTGTTCCATATGGAGAAATTTCTTTTTGCCCCCCATGGCATTATGTGACTTGCAACATGAGGTTGACCACGAAGCCCATGTCGGTATGCTGCCCGGCCCTGGTTCTGGGGGCCTGGCATCTATATACATATAAGACAAATTTCAAGTCATGTCTGTTGTACCATACGTTATTGGCTGCATATATATTTAGAAGAACAGTTTCATATTGAGGTGTCCATCCGATTCCGGCCCTTGCAGGAACTCGAATTGGCCCCTGACCCTGAGAGTGGGGGGACTGATGAGCATCAGGGCACCCTGTTGGCCTCTACCCCTCAGAAAAGAGAGTAAGTGATAGTGGGGGACTCAATACTTAGAGGAATAGACAGCTTAGTCTGTTCGCGCAACATGGAGTCTCGTACGGTGTGTTGCCTGCCTGGTGCCCAGATAGGAGACCTCCTGGAGCGTGCGGACAAGCTCCTGGCCAGAGCGGGGAGGGATCCAGTTGTCATGGTCCATGTTGGGACAAATGACATAGGTAGGGTCTGCGAGGCAAATTTGTGGATTTAGCTGGAAAGCTTAGGAGCAGATCCTCCACGGTAGTTTTCTCCGGGATTCTACCGGTACCACATGCAAGCAGAGGGAAACAGAATTTTATCTGGAGGTTTAACACGTGGCTACGAACCTGGTGTAGGAAAAAGGGGTATAGGTTTATGGGGCACTGGAACTACTTCTGGGACAGGGGTGACCTGTTCAAGCCGAATGGGCTATACCTGAACCGGAGGGGTACCTTTGCACTGGGTCAGCGTATGTTGAGGGTGGCACAGAGTTATTTAAACTAGGGACTTGGGGGGCAGGGAGGTTAGAGAGTGTTATACATAGGGAAATGCAGACTGCCCTGATGGAAGCTGACAGCGTTACATGCACTATTGATGATATATTTTTAAAGCAACAAAGCATAGTGAGGGGCTTGGAGCAGCAGGCACATGGGAAATCGAAGGGGAAGAGCATTTGTGATAACCTGAAATGTTTTTATCTAAATGCAAGAAGCATAAAAAATAAATTTCCAGAACTTGAGGTCGTTATGATTAGTGAGGGCTATGACATAGTTGGGATTACAGAGACATGGCTTAGTGAAGAGGATGGAGATGAATATAATATAGAAGGTTATAAGCTCTTTAGGAAGGATAGATGCAATAGGCGAGGAGGGGGTGTAGCACTCCATGTGAACGAAAACATAAATGTGCAGGAAATTCCTGAAATTGAACATTCCTTGCCCTGTGAAGATATCTGGGTCAGGCTCATTGGCAAACACGAGACTGGTTTAAACATAGGAGTATGCTATCGACCGCCAGCTTTGGACAGTATTGTCAATGAAATGTTCTTTAAGAGGATTACGCAAGCTTGTAGAGGAGGAAGGACTATTTTTTTTTTTTGGAATTTTTCCTTTATTTGACAGGTATACAGTGTAGAGAGACAGGAAAGCTGGGGAGAAGAATGGGGGATGACATGCAGCAAATGACCCGAGCCGAACTCGAACCCAGGTCGCTGCGGGAAGGACACAGCCCTTATGGTACGCGCACCTAGACCGATGAGCCACCGGGGCGCCCCGGAGGAGGGACTATTGCTGTGGGAGACTTAAATTATCCTGGTATCGATTGGAAAATGGTGAAAGGACAGGGTAGGGGGGAGGAAGAATTTCTAGATGTTATAAATGATAATTTTTTGGTGCAGTATGTTAAGAAACCTACAAGAGAGAAGGCAAATTTAGACTTAGTGCTCTGTAATGACCCAGATAGAATTAGCAATGTTGAGGGACAGGAGCCACTTGGGACAAGTGATCACTCTACTGTTAATTTTGATGTTTCACGGGAAGTTAAAAAGGTGTCTTCAAAAACAAAAATTTTCAATTTTAGGCGAGCAAACTTTGACAGGATGTGCTCATATCTAAGTGAAATAAAATGGGAGACACTCCTGGACTCTGAGTCTGTAAATGAGGTGTGGGAAAGATTTAAGGGGGTTTTACTTGATTCACAATGTAAATTCATTCCAAAGGTGTCCAAAAGTAAGCTGAAAAAGCAGAATCCTCAGTGGATGACCACAGCTATTTTTAGGAGTTTGAAGGAAAAGAGGAATATTTATAAGATGTACACAAAGGATAACAATGAGAACAATAAGGCTGAATACTGTAAAATGCGGGCTGTGGTCAAAAAAAGAGCTGAGGAATGCTAGAAGACTGTATGAAAGACCAATTGCAGAGGGGGCAAAAACTAACCCTAAGCGCTTCTTTCAGTATTGTAGCAGAAAAAGGAAAGTCAAAGAGGAGGTTAAGTGCATAAAGAATAAATATGGATCGCTTCTATATGATAACAAGGATATTGCGGATACCTTAAACAGTTACTTCGTTGAGAATTTTACCTCAGAGCGGGTTTTTATTCGGCCAGAGGGCATGTCTAATGCTCAGGATTATTTAGCGGAAATTGAGGTTAGGGATAACGAAGTATTAGTGTAATGGCCGGTAGTATACGGAGGCCAAGCGCAATGACAGAGAGAAAGAGAGTAGCACGAACACAGTACAAACACAGAGAATAATATAGACCAAATGCAAGTACTCGCGCTTCCAAAGGACGTATAATAGTCCGAACCACGGAAGCAAAGCGAGATAGAAAAAGGGAGAAGAAACTCCAAAAATTAGAAGATAGAAAGTCATACAAAACCTGACTACAGATATCTTCGGCTATAGTGCGAAGCTAAACACAGACACTCAAGCGAAGGAGGAGTGCCGGACTTCCTGCTTATATAGATTCTGGGAAAGTGCCGCCCCAGCTCAATCAACCAGCTGGGTAAAGAATTCGATGGCCCAGGAATTTGATATCGTCCCGGGACGAGAGCCGCAAAGAAAAGTCCAAACAACACGCACACCTCACAAACCATGACAATTAGACAAGTTGCATAAACTAAAGGCAGATATGCCGGCGGGTCCTGATGGCTTATATCCTAGAGTGCTCAGGAAAGTTAGTGAGATCATCTTTAAGCCGCTATACGCCATCTTCAGACGGTCTTTAGAAGCTGGAGAAATACCAAATGATTGGAAGCAGGGCAATATAATTCCAATATATAAGAAAGGGGACCGTACTGAGCCAGGAAGGCCAGTCAGTTTAACTTGCATTGCGTGCAAAATACTGGAATCTATCATAAAAGATGAGCTGGACTTATTTCTTGAACGTAATAATATCTTGAGGGATAGCCAACATGGTTTCCGTAAGGGAAGGTCATGCCTGACAAACCTGGAATTTTTTGAAGAGGCCACCAAGACTTATGACCAGAGCAGGGCTTATGACATCATATACTTGGATTTTCAGAAAGCATTTGATACAGTACCGCATAAGATACTAATTTTTAAAATGAGCTCCATTGGAGTTACAGGAGGTATTCTGAAGTGGATTCAAAACTAGTTACAGGACAGAACGCAAAGAGTGGTGGTCAGTGGTATCTCATCTGAGCTAGGTATGGTGGGGAGTGGCGTCCCCCAGGGATCGGTATTGGGACCCCTGCTGTTCCTCATCTACATTAATGACCTTGATAGGAATATTGAGAGCAAATTAGTTAAATTTGCAGATGATACCAAATTGGGAGGTTTGGCAAATAGTTTAGAGTCCACTAAAGTGATTCAGGATGATTTGGATAGAATCCAGAATTGGGCAGAAATGTGGCAAATTAAAATTTAATGTAGTGAAATGTGAAGTTGTACATGTAGGTAATAAAAACATTAGACGGGATTACTTCATGGGAGGTTTAAAACTGGAATGTGCTCCACACGAAAAAGATCTGGGAATGATTGTTGACCAAACCCTCACAGGCTCTAGCCATTGTGTCGTAGCAGTTAAAAAAGCCAATCGGATGCTGGGATACATTGCCAAAAGTATTGAGTACAAATCCAAGGAGGTGATGCTTCTTTTGTACAACACATTCGTCAGACCACGTCTGGAGTATTGTGTACAGTTCTGGGGACCATACTTTAAGAAAGATATAGAGGCTCTAGAAAAAGTTCAGAGAAGAGCCACTAAGCTAATTCCAGGTATAAAAGATGAAAGCTATGAGAAGAGGCTGAAGATCCTTAATCTCTTTAGTCTTAGGAAAAGGAAACTTAGGGGTGATCTGATTGAGGTCTTTAAACATGTTAAAGGGATAAACAAAGTGAATTATGTAGGATTCCTTCGACCAAGTGTTGTTAGTAGAACTCGGGGTCACAAATGGAAGTTAACTAAAGGTAAATTTAGCACTGATATTCAGAAATATTTCTTCACCCAAAGAGTGATTTCGATATGGAATAGCTTGCCTGACCATATTGTTGAGGCAGAGACCTTGGGAGTTTTCAAGAGCAGGCTTGACTTAAAGCTAGATACCATTGAGTCATTGAGTACCTGAAGTGATATATTCACAATAGCATAAAGAAACTGGCGAGCCTAGTTGGGCTGAACGGCCTGTTCTCGCCATTCATGTTATGTTATGTTATGTTATATATGGAGGGCGGGCGAAAATGAAAATAAAACATTTAATTTTTGCTTAAATTTTGGGGAATTTTTTACGTCGGCAGATTTGCAAAACAGGAATAAATTTTTCAGGTCGGCGGATCCACAAAACAAACTGTACAAAAAAGTGTGGCCTTAACCGAAATAAATGAGCACCAACTGCTGCCTTGCAAGGTACCCAATAACGTCATGAACATTACCATTATTTACAATATTGTCATCATGAACAATTTCACCGTCATTGGTAACACTGTCAGTAAATACATCACACATTTGTTGTGAAAAACCAGCACTGCCATAATGACTGTGCACACTCTGGAGTCCATGCAAGATAATACTGTCTTTATTATCTTGTGCCATGTTGCGTAATTTTAGGGAGTGATTTTCTTGCATTGACACAGCCTTATGCATGTACATGGGGTGTCGCTGAATCGCGAATCACCTGGATGTTGATGGACTAGGTTCCCTCACAATTTAAATAAATCGGAACATTCAATTATCGTGCACACAGTTGCTTGGGCATGCAAAAAATGACACTTGCCTTAATGACATCTATTTTTTAAATGTTTTGATTTACATGAAAATTATCTTTCGCATTGTAATCTTTTTATTTTTAATCATTTCCATGTTTTTGTGCTGCTATTCGACCCTGTGTGAGTGACAAGCCGAAGAGACGAGCATTGTGCACTTGTCTACAAAGGCATTACAAAACTATCTAAATAATGCACCCTTAAAATAGCAGTTAAAAACTGACTATTGATTTAAGACTAGGTTTGTGTTGGTCAATCGCGCAAGAGCGCTATGCTACCTCAAGATAGCAACATGCCAGCAGAGCACCTGACCACACCTCATTTTAAGACCAACACGCCCATGGGTGCTCAATTTGGCGCAAATGCATTAGCTACTCATGCAGCGAGGATGCTGGACGAGAAAATGGTATTTGCGTCAGTCTTACAGCAGCGAAGACACTTGCGTTATGCTTTGCGCTGAGTGTAAGATACTGTACCAGTCAAAAGTTTGGACACAATTTGCTAATGTCACAGCACTCTGTTTCTAGAGAAATTTAAATGGCTTAGCTTCTCTACATAATCTCAAATGGAATATTGTGAGAGGTTTACAGTCAGAAGTTAGAAGAGAATAATTTATTTGTTTGAATAGTGTCCAAAATTTTGGAATTCTCAAGGAAGCCATATTTTGCAAAGTAAACAGACAAATACGCTCCTTCCATTTTCCAACAGCCAAATTAAAGTCAAGCCGTTTTGGGACTTGGCAAAAAGGTCAATGAAAAGCAAACCACAAGTGCAGCAAGTCTTTGGGAATTAGACAGCCATGCAGCTGCAAACTCATTATAGTCATATAACTGTGCTTGCGGGGGGAAAAAAATGCGAGTATGCTCAGAAAATCTGACAATAAACGCTGGTTTGTTATGATTCTGTTCTGCCTGTTATTGTTCTGCCATGTTTATTATGATTCTCCCCTTCCCTGTTATGTTTATGATCATGTCTGTTAGGTTTTGTCATGTTCTGTTTAGTTTTTGTATTTTGCCATGTTTTCATTTTTGCCACTCCCTTCCACTTTTCTGTTATAGTCCGGTCCATGTTTTACCATGCCCTGCATTGCACTTTGTCTCCCCTGTCTGGTCTCTTGTTTAGTTACAGCTTCTCCCCAGTCCCGCGTGTCACATGCTTAGGTGATTTCATGGTTTCTGGGTTTCAAACATTCCTTCCAATCTCGTTTGCTTCCTTCGCCTCTCTTTTCTATATTACTAACCAATACTAACAGTTTGTTGTTTTTGTTAAAGTTGCTAACCCAGACTAACATTGTATATAATACTAACTTACTAACGAGCACTAGGGATTGTATAGCTGCACTTACTAATTGATTAACAAGCTCTCAGCACCCGCCCTGTTCTAGTCTCCGCCTCTTGCCTTCACTTAGTCTTTGCTGCAATTCAGCGGATCCTCCGCACCTGCTCCACTCTGTCCTACCTCTCATTATCTGTGCACATTAGAACTCCCTAACCGGAGCTGTATGTTTTGTCATAGGCTGTCTCATGTTCCCTGTCCGCGTTTTGGCTTTTGCCAATTCTATGTGATTAGGTTCTCCCTCATGTTTTGCTCCCACGTAATTAGTTTTATCCAGTTCACCTTTTCCTAATCATAGCATGTGACTTCCCTTCTGTGTATTTAAACAGTCTTCTCACAGCAGTTCCCCGTCAGAACGTTTCTCTTGGTTTGCCTGTGCTACGCTTGTTTTCGCCTTGTAATCTCTCGTGAATCTCTTCTGACTGGACCGTCCCCGATTTTTGATTTTGGCTCTGGATTGGAATTCTTGTTGTCTCTGTGTATCGAACCTCTTTTGTCTGACTACGATTTTTGTGATTGGTGCCCTGCTTACGACCTGGATTACGCCCTGTGGATTTTGATTTTTGGATTGTGGACTGTGTACCGTTGCCTCCCGCTCTGCGGGGGTTCACCCCCCTTTTCCGATAAAATCCCATTTTTTTTTTTACTGCACTACTGGTTCTCGCACCTGGCTCCAGATCGTTACCTAACATGGTTAGTTTGATGGATTTAAGAATTTGGTCCTTTTTTTTTTTTTTTTTTTGCAAAATAAAGGGTGCTTCTTTCTTTATTTAACATGTATTGTAAGAAAAATGTGGGTGTGTCCAAACTTTTGACTGGTCCTGTAGAGGAAGTGTTTCAGGAGTAATTTTGCCCCATCCCTTCAGCAAACAAGTCTTAGGGGGATGGTGTGTTGTGGTGTTTTTTTTTTTTTTTTTTTTTTTTTTTTTTTGCATTTCAAAATGTGCTACACATTCTCTTTTCAGGACAAGTGAGGACTGCTGGCAGGATGCAACAAGAAGTTTCAAGATTGCCCCATTGGCAGAAAAAAGTTAATTTTTCTGACGAGAACATATTCACATTTCAAAAAATTTAAATCATGGCACAATAAGTGATTGTACGAATATCTAGGAACGTCAACACAGTGTTTCACAATATCGTGATACAAAACATGATAAAATGATTATTACAGTAAAACTTGCATATCAAGGAATCAATTAGACCAGCTCATTTTATCCGTTATAAGCGAAATCCGCTATACGAGTACGCATAAAATGGATAAAATCCGTTAGACGCATAAGACAGATTATATCCGGTATATGCGTAGAACAGATTATATTTTTTTTATACATGTATAATTTATATGTATGCTTTGTGTATTAAGATTGGAACAACTTTATTCTGAAGTGCACATACCTACTTGTCTTCATTTAGCCTGTCTTTGCCCTAATGCAGTGGATAACAGCACAGTTATAAATTGACTGAATTTAACAGTTAAATTAATGCATTGTCTCCTTGTTATTTTAACAGTAAGTAGAGTCATACGCGCAAAAAAGGTGCCAGTTGAACTAGAAAAGTGTTTGCGGGACACTGCAAAAACAGAGCAGCCCCTCCATTCCACCTGCCCTTGGGACACATTTATACGTAAATTTCATGCAGAATAATCAAACATATTAAAATATTGTGTCAACAAGAAGTTTTATGTGAGTACATCCATGACCATGAGCTCACTATGACCTTGACCATGAATGGAATTTGCCCAGAAGTTGATAGAAGCTGAGTCCTGTTTTATAGTTGCTATTTCCCAAGTTACAGCTTTGTGTAAAATCTTTTGAAGTTATTGTGTTAAGTATTTTGAGGGACGTGGCCAGATTTCATGTCCTTGACCGTTGAAGTGACCAGTGATGATGCCAAAACAATTTCCCACAGGTATAATAACTGTGACTTAAGTACTAAATGGGTTCAAGATAGCCAGAAAGTTATAGATGCCTCAATAGTAATGAACTTTTGCAGTGACCTGGACCTTGAGGGGAATGACATCCAAAGTTGATAGAAGATTTACCCTGCTATACATTTGCAATATACCAAGTTACAGGTTTCTATCATAAGTTTTCAAATTTTCTATCCATATTTTCAAATCATGCTTAAAGACCCATCTGTTTAGACTAGCATATGCGGTTTTATTGTGTGTTTATTTTATTGTTTCTTTCTTTTCTTTTAATCTTGTTGTACAGTGTCCTTGAGTGTCCTGAAAGGCGCTTTTAAATAAAATATATTATTATTACTATTATAAATACTTTTGAAATTAAAGTGCTAACAAGCCTTTTGAGGGGCGTGCTCAGATGTCATGACCTCGTTGTGGCCTTGACCTTGCATAGAATTTGCCCAAAAGTTAACAGAAGCTGAGCCGTGTTGTACAGTTGCTAGATACCAAGTTACAGCTTTCTATGGTAAATACTTTTGAAGCTATCGTGTTAACAAGCCTTTTGAGGGGCGTGGTCAGATGTCATGACCTCATTGTGACCTCGACCTAGCATAGATTTCGCCCAAAAGTTATTAGAAGCTGAGTCCTGTTCTACTGTTGCTAGATACCAAGTTACAGCTTTCTATCATAAATACTTTTGAAGCTATCGTATTAACAAGCCTTTTGAGGGGCGTGGTCAGATGTCATGACCTCATTGTGACCTTGACCTTGCATATATTTCGCCCAAAAGTTATTGAAAGCTGAGCCCTGTTCTACTGTTGCTAGATACCAAGTTACAGCTTTCTACCTAAAATACTTTTGAAGCCATTATGTTAACAAGCCTTTTGAGGGGTGTGGCCAATTGTCATGACCTTGACCTTTGAGGTGACCAGTGATTATGCCAAAACAATTCTCCAAGGCTATTATAACTGTGACTAAAGTATCAGAAATAAGTTGAAGATAGCAACAAGGTTCTAGGTGAAACAAAGTGCCGTGGCAGCGGACAAACTCGTGCAAATACTGAAAGCAGCCCCACCTTGTCAGGGCTGCTGGTTAACTGGAAAAAAAGGTGAGAGTTTATCTGGGTGAGGATGATGTTGTGTGTTGCTCCAACTGGGATGGAAACCTCGCCATGAATGAAGCCGAACTTCATTGCGTTGCTCTGTTGCAATTGCGCGTGTCCATGGTGCAAACCTGCTTGTCCGGTATACATGAGTGCTTTTCAATGGAAATGCATAATGACGAGACTGGACATTTTGTCCGATGTAAGCGAAAAGCCGTTATATAAAATCCGGTATATTTGTTGTTTATTTCATGGAAAAACGTTACAAAAAAATCGGGACTTGAGCTGTTGTCCAGTATGAGCGAGTGTCCGTTTCATACGAGGATGGTTTAGGCGAGTTCTACTGTATTATTATTACTAGTGAACTGCCCCTGGCCAAATGAGGCTGTGTTTGAAGGTGGGACGTACAAAGAGGCGTGGCTATAGCTAAGAGCGAGAGTGCGACAGGCTAGATAGGTTACACAGGCCTATGAGATTGTAACTTTTTGAAAATTAATCCAAAAAACTTCACAATGAAGGATGCACGCCATCGTGCCATGCGCAAGCCATTTCCGAAAGCTGAGGCCGATCTGACAAACAGTCCGAGAGATATGCAAGACACAGACACACAGACACACAGACAGACGCTCCTTGCTTTATAGAAAGATAGATAGATAGATAGATAGATAGCGCTTCCCCACAAACCACGTGAGCATTCTAGCAACGAAGTCAATGATACCCCTTTTCCACCAAAAAGAACCTGGTGCTAGTGCCATGCTGGTGCTAAAGGCAGTGCTTAGTTGGTTCAACCCACAAACCTCCTAAGAACCTGTTTGGTTTTCCATCGCCGAGGAGCGTAATCAGAGCCACGCGATTACGTCACTGTAATTGAAGACCAACAGATCAGGAGAAAATAAACTTTGTTCGAGATCTGTGTGTCTCTCAGCAGCGCTCACGTAACATCTGGCAATACAGAAATACAGTATGGACTTCGGGAAAGCACTAATAAAAAATAAAAACTGAAATAATGCTTGTGTTCTATGCTGAGTAAAGCAGCTTGCACACTGGACGTGAAACAAATTTTTTGCAACTTTTTTTGGAATGGATAGCAGGCCTGAACAGCAGGAATGGATGTATATTTACAAATAGAATGAAGTTGACCTGAAAAAATGTTTAATATCTTGTTTTCATTCTGTCTCTAATAAAATACAAGTCACAGTGAATGTATAAATCACTGCTCTGTTTTTTATGCATTTTCCATACCATCCCATGATTTTTTTCATCTTTGTGATAGATGAAGCAGTCATTTCAGCCCAAATCTTTTGTGTTCTAACAAAAATCTAAACAAAAATGGGAAAGTAAAAGCAACATCCATGTTCTGCAATGGTCGTCCCTGTCTCTGGACATTAATCCTATCAAAAAAGTTGTCATCAGAACTGAACAAGGAAGTCCACAAATGTAAACCCAAAGATATTAATGATCCTAAAAATGAATTTGATCATGATATATGGAATATTAACTGAGTTGTTAAAAACATGAAACGTTTAGCCTTCATTTGTATTAGTGGTGCAATTTTCCTACATTTTACCACACTTCAAACATGCTGTGCCTTCTCTGAGGTCACAGCAGTCTCTTTGTTTGAGAGCCTCCTTCAGCTGATGCCTTCCTCTAAGTGCATAACCTCTGAAATTTATGACCTATAATGAAAAACCTTCTAGTTTCTGACATTACTCTTTGGCAGAGTTGGGAGAAGATTTCTCTTGTGCCTATCATCCAGCAGAATCAGAGAAAAGTATGAAAAAATGCTGACAATGTAGGTCATCTATAAACATTTAACTGCGTTTTAAAATATTTTACAAGGGGCGTATTCAGCACCACATAGATTCTGTACAATTACTTGTAAATCTTTAGTATTGATATGTCAAAGATGTAAATACAAGGCATTATAACACTGGAGCACTGTAGGATGTAAGCTCATTCAACCAGTGCTTTTTGGAATGTCAACTTCCAACTTATTAATTAAACTTCTTCGCAACATTTCACATCAGAAAAATAAAATATCAATTGAACTGGAAGACATTAAATACAGCCCCAACTTCAAAGTTAGGACAGTGTGTAATATGCTAGTAATAAAGCATAAAAACAGTAATTTGTTTTATCTTTCATCTATTTAATTTAAAATTGTGCAAATACATTATTTAAAATTTTCAGACTTTGTCAACTTGCTAATTAAAATTTTGATACCTGTAACGCATTCCAAAATAGTTGGGACATGGTTACCATATCAGTGGGAAGCTTGAAGAATACCTGTTTGGGACATTCCACAGGTAATCACGTAAATAGGTTACAGGTGATATTATCATGATTGGCTATACAATAAGCATCCACGAAAGGCTTGGTAGTTTATAAACAAGGATGGCTTGTGATTCACAAATTTGGATAAAGCAGCGTGAACAAACATGCCAACAGTAAAGGAATGTTTCTCAACACATTACAAGGAATTTAGAGATTTTACTATATGGAGTCAATAATATTATTGAAAGATCTGGGGAAGAAAATCAACCTGCGTACAGGGAAAGGGTGAAAACTGATGTTGAATACTTGTGATCTTAAAGCCCTCATATGACACAAACTTAAAAACCGACATGCTTCCGTGATGAATATAACCTATTGGGTCTCGGAATACTCTGAATATAACCATAATTCTGTAAGCAGCATATGCATTTTAGAACAACATTTGTTACTATCTGGACATCTGTTACTATCACGTAAAGTTACTCCGCTGTTCCTTGAAGATGGGTATGTTGCTAGCTAGGAAAGTAGGTACCGTTAGCCTGGAAAATGTTAATTCCTATGCATTCTGCATGACTGTAGGACGTGTGGGTTTTTCGTCAGACTAAATTTGATGATAAGCTACGTCCGGAGATTGTGCCTGGCCGTCAGGAGCAGATCTAGGTCATGTCGCTACTGATTTGGCTAGCTAACCTGTCCGTCCAGCTAAGCACCTGTAGTGGGCTGATGGCCATCTTAGCTGCGGTTATTATTCATCATGGCGGTTGGCGGACTACTGGTTTGGATGCATGATGTCTTTGCACATAAAGAATAGTGGGGTCACTTAATAGCAATATGGCGGTCTAAGATTACCCCAGATGACCTTTTTTGCATCGGCCACTTCCATGTGGTCTGTGAGCTAAAAAAAAAAAAAAAAAAAAATCACTGCCAATTCTAATGAAAATGGGATCATGAGTGATTACTGAAATCTGTTCAGACCACCTTAAATCGTTTATATTGCGCATAAATTCCGTCATCTAGCTACTCAAAGTCGATATAGAGAGCAGAAGCCAATGTTTTATTAATCACTTTAATAGCCAAAGTTTTAGACAGCTTGTCTCGTCTGAATGCGGCTACTGCTAATTAATCCGCATGTCAGACGATCTATTTTAAATACAGTTATGTCTAACTTAGTGCAACAACAAGACTATTTATAGTTGATTACTAGTGTAAAATGGTACTTACGGTGCATTTCTGCTTTCTGCTAAAATTCGCTTGATATGAGATGGAAACTCGACTATTGACTTAAAACATGACATACTCAGATGCATGTTATGATAGCGTTTCACCAAAAGTGAAAACATTAATAAATGTCATTGTCCCCTCCACTTCTCAAAACATTCTCATTCTGATAGTTATTGTCTCCCCCACTTTTCAAAACAAACTGACGCCCATGCTGTGAACGCCAATACTCTGTCGATGTACTTGCGAGGTAACCCAGATATGGGTCATTCCATGAAAAAGAGAGCCAAAGTGTGACACGACTGTTCAAATTTGAAACAAAGATTTTGCACGAAGTACTGGTTCACTTTTGTTGGCGTTCCCATGAGTCAAAATGTGACACAAGTTGAATGGCAAGATCTACTGTGGGATGCAAGAGGCAAGGTGTTGAACGTTCAGCGTAGCCAATGTAACAAGGACACGAAACTAACACAAAAGTATGCAATAAAAATTTTATTTCAAAATATAACGAAGTCTCAACTTGTTCAATTAGTATAACAGAGAACAAACTTAAAACAAACCAGCAGTTTGGCAATGCCCAGTTGTGCTCTAATAAGGTCTGAACATGTTTGGCAGGGCTTTGATAAGTCGCTCATTGGTCATGTTCATCTGAGCACAGAACAAATGCAACATTCTGGACAAAATATAAATGAGAAGGCAGCCCATGTAAGTAACATAACATAACATGACATAACATAAATGGCGAGAACAGGCCGTTCAGCCCAACTACGCTCGCCAGTTTCTTTATACTATTGTGAATATATCCATTCAGATACTCAAGTACACATCAGCTCTGAAAATATTTTAGAGTCGACTAGTTGCTAAATGCAAAATTTGTCATCTGGATTGTACCACATGACAAATGTTGTGAATGTAACATGGGCACGATAAATGCTCGACTTAGCAAATGCATCACCTGTCTTGACCCTACGCCCTTTTTGATATTGGAAACCACTAATTATTCAATTTACAATGGTACAACTAATGGTCAACAGGATGAATTTGTTGATTTCAATTCCTCAGCAGGAGCATGCAGTAAAACATTAAACACAATTCTGGGCTGAAATACAGGAACTTCACAAAAAGCAACCCTACATTTGCTGTGTAACATTTATTTAAAAAAAATAGTAAATGTGAAACAGGCAATTTAGCCTAACAACTTCCATCAAAATTCTTTTTATTTTGAAAAATTTATCCTTTCTTTTCATTAAAGTCGTTGAACGCAACATGGACACAATAACAGCAGTGACTGGCCATGTCCCAGTTGGGTTTGCCACAACCCCCACAAAAATACACCTAACTGCCGAGGGGCGCTTTCATTGAGAAAATATATGGATGAGAGGTGCCAGTAGACATGTAAACAATAGTGGTTGGACGTGATTAAAAAGATAAATCTAATTAATTAAAGGCTTTGTAATTAATTAATCTCGATTAATCACATTTTTATCAAATACCAATTTTTGACACAAGAAGCAAAGTTTTTCAATTCAAATAAATTTTGGTTGACGACTGAATCAATGAATAGACATATATGTGATCTTAAACAACAAAAATGTTTATTTTTCATCTATATTTATCAGTGCATTTTTCATCTGTGTACTACATTCACTGATTAGTGCAAACTCCCAAGTGCAATTATAGCCATTTTATTCAACATTTTTAGACTTAAGGTGCATTAACGCCACCTACCGGGCTAAAGTGTGTGCATCATTGTTACCGGTGTGCCAGAAATGAGGGAACTGAGAAAGAAATGCGTTATTTTTTTAGCGCGTTATTTTTCCTGTAATTAATTAATCCAAATTAACTTCCGCAACCAAAACGATGCACCACTCCTTAAAACACGTGAAACGGCAGGCCAAATTATGAATCCCTACAGAAAACATACTTGTGTTGAAAATCGGTGATTTACCAAAAGATTTTAGTGATTGAACGTCACTTTGTTCGAACGTAACTTTCTGGGACACAAAAATACTAACCTGCTCAGCTTCCTTCATGAAGACGATAGACTGGTTCCCGGATGAGAAGTAGGAGGTTCGAAAGGAAATCCGTATCTATGACCACTGTGAGACCCCAAGGGGATACAGCAGATCGGGCAGCAAGCCCGGCTCGTGTTGAACGTAACTTGGAAAAATATGACGCGAAAAATTTTGCTCCACAAAAAGAAGAATTTTATAAAAACCCGTATGTTTTCTGAGATAATATTTTGGACGGTTATCCAACAGATTAATATCAACACGTTGGTACAAAAATCTAGATAATATATTATATTTCCTGGGTTTTCTCAGCACTGTTTCAACGTAACTTTTCAGGACACCATGAGTTACGTTCGCAACAATATTTTAAGCGCTAATTGCAGTGTTATACATCTGGATTTCCCAGTTAATTGCCGTTCTGGGTTAATCACTTGGAATTGATGTTAAGAACAAATGCCATTTCAGCCAGACTTTTATTTAAAAATCTGTAGAATTTTTACATTCAAAGTCTGAAGGCAATGAATGTCACAAATTTGGACACTTTTTATCCACAAGTTTTTCAAAGACATGCAGTTTTTTTTATTTATCTTTTTCAGAAGACCAATTATATTGCCTGTGTTAGCTTTTTTTTAATATCCTCTGGCCTTCATGCATGGCATTTTCTATAGCTGGCATGCAATTTTGTAAATCATATAGTCCTGTAAAAAATGCAGGGTCTCTGGCTCTCTATTTCATGGAATGACCCATATAATAACCACAAAACAAAAAAATGATTGAAGAAATAGTGTAATTGTGCCTGCCCTAATAACATAAGAGTTTTAAAATAATCACACTCATACTTAGTTTCCAGTAAGTCTTGTAATAACTTGAGTTTTCTTTTGGACTATTTTCAATTGAACACTGGGTAAAACAAATTTGAACATAATTGATTCCTGTTTCAATTTTACATTTTACACTGTTATACATTTTTTGGAGTTGGAGGCAAAGGTCTACATCATCCAACAACCATATTCTGTTTACATGTCAGACATGCATCATCCTCTGAGCTAACAGAATTTTACCACAAAATTTGACATTGTGGTTTTAAGCCACATGTGGAACAAAAGACTTTTTTAAACACACAGGGTAAGTTAAGTTTAATCTTAAAACAGTCATGTGCACATATAGTTATGTGTGAAAGGATTAAGATAAGGCTAGAATATTTTATGCCTACATTGAAAGGGACACGATTGACATCAGGGAAGCTGTGGAAACACAGTGAAGTGTCCTTCCCTTCATCATTGAAATTTTGCGTGTGTCAGACAATGACATCTTCGGATAGCTGCAGGGTTGAACTCCTATGTTCTTTAATGTGAACTGACAAGTATTCAGCTTCCAAATGCGAATGTGAATCTATTTTATTCCTGTCTCTAAAGTAAGAAATGCAAACATGCCACCCCCCCCCCCCAAGAACAGAGAACAATGAATCACAATGAAGTAATACTGAAAAGAACACCATCATTTATTTTACACCTCAATTATGCCAGTATTAAAAGGCACATCATAAAATATTAGATGAAATATCTTTTTCAAGACATCTTTTTTCTTATCCTTAGGAAGAAATCTTTTGTATTAGCTGTCTGTCATCTTTCTGCGTTACTGTCTCCGCATTCCAATCTTGACATATTCCATAGTGACATTTTGTTTTCCACCGGCTGTTCAACAAAAACACAAAATAGCATGTCTATTTCACACTGAAAATACTCTGAACGGGGCCACTCACTACTATAAAGCTACAGAACTGAAAATACTGCTCACTGTCTCTGGAGTTGGTCTTTTTACCCTCAAAATAGCACAGCAACCTTTTAAGATCTTGCCTGTTTTTCGTTGGAAACGGGCCAAGATTAATATATATATATATATATATATATATATATATATATATATATATATATATTTTTTTTTTTTTTTTTAAAAAGCAAAATGGTTGTCACTTGCTGAAATTGTGATAATTCCACTGCCCTTTCCATTTTTTTTTTTTTTTTTTTTGAGACTGCATTGAAACTGCCTCTATTCCCATCGCAGAAGCTCTTGTGGAGGAGGCCATTGCTTCTGCTCTCATAAGACGGCAGCGCTTAATAGAAACAATTATTACATTAAAAAATTATCATGTAAACGAAGCCGGCGATCCAATTGCGACCCTCCAGCCTCGTTTTGGACAAATATGAATATTAATGACCTGAATATTAAGAGTGGTTAATGGTGGAGTGGAAGAGAGCAAATGGGTGACACTAAGTAATATGTAATCAGCAACATTAGATTAGAGTAAATAGGTATAGTCCACTTCGCAGTAGGTAATTCAAACATAATTTCGTGTAATTCAGGAATCCCAATGTGTTTCATGTCTGAACAGAGCAGTATTTCATGACTAGTCAAATGTAGCTAGATTGTAACAGTGTGCATTGTGTTGTCAATTCATTGCATTTCACATCAGCCCATTCAGTAGCACATGAATGGAAATAGGTTGTTTCATATGACTGTATATCAATTATAGTTTTTCTGCATTAAGTTGTAACATTGAAAAACAGTTTTCTCAGTCACTTATGAAATCTATTCTATGGGTCATAGATAAATAAATATATGCTCTGGCAATTGCCAGTATATCCAAAATGCATTCATGCATGTCCACATAGGCCTCCGAAATTATAGTCATATTGGTTAAATTTGCAAGCAATAAATCTGCTTCCCCATTGTAAATTACCAAATTCATCAGTAGCATATAAGCCACAAACTTTAAATACATATTAGAATGTCATTTGTAAAACCTAGCCTACGGGCAGGATGCTATATGTGATAACCTACTCAATGACATATGGATTTGGCTCATGTCAGAAGAAAACTACCATAAATGCCACTGAGAATTTCAAATTGTCTGTTGTCTCTGCTTCAAAGTTCATCTTGTCCGAACCTGTGGGATGGGCTTTGTGGGGGTCATATTACACTTTTTTGGTTTTTCCTTTTCCGATAGTGTATTATGTGGCCTCCTGTGCATTTAAAACATCTGCAAAGTCACAAAGCTCAAAGTCAACAACACAGGGAGTCATTTTCTCTGACAGAAAACACTCCTGGACTGCCCGAAATGCCTCATTAGTGGGCCAGCCTTTTTTTTTCTGAAACACGTCAGTGGATGAAAGAAGGGCCGTTTTTTTAGTGTAGTGATGTAATTATTCCCATTCTTACTCTCAGCATCTCCGCTATGGTCACAACTCTGAAAGGTAGAATTTCCAAACATTATCTTTTTCTCCTCCCTGTGCCAATGACCTGTTTTCTTTCCTGCTCTGTAATGTCAGTTTGCCTTCGATACAAAATAATGTTCAGCACCTACAGGTTAATGTCTCTATGCTCTTCTCTGTATCTGTGAAAACTTTCTCCTTCCACACAATTCAGACCAAGGCTGTTTTACATATTCATTAATAAGAGTCTGCTGGACTTCTGTCTTGTGCACTAAATTCCCTTCAGTTAATAGAGAATTCTGCTGTTCAGCATCTCCTCCCTCTTCTGGGCTACTTTCACTCTACTTAATCTCTCACTTTCCCCAATTGGCTCCCCACAGTCTCTTCAAAGCCTTGGTCTAGACTACTGCTGTGACAACCATTTAGCATGTCTTTATCCTGAACCCACCATCCATCTTTGTGCGCTTCTTCACAACCAGAGATCATTATCTTACCGAAGATGGCATGATCTATCTGTTCAATGGTCGTCCTTTGCACTTACTCCCCAAAATCTGCTTTCAATGGCTTCCGAATGCAATAACAGGACTGCAGACATACAAGCGGCATTCATCTGTCTCATAATGCCTCTATGTTTCCTGTCTTTTGCAGTTTATTAATATTCACACAGTTCCTACCAGGAAATGACTCAAAATCATCGTCCTCATGTAGACATAATGCTGCATTATGCGATTATCTGCCACTCTTTTGGGCTATCAGCACGGCCAGGACTTGAAAGCAGGGTAAAGTATTCATGTATGCCGAGCGAGAATGAGTGATGTTGGACAATACTGCCTCAATCGTTATAATAAAATATTTTGCTTGAGGTTCAGAATAATTTCAATATAATGTAATTAGAATTTCAATGTTTTCAAGCTATTTTTATATTAAAGAATTAAAGCGATTCCACTTCCATCAGAAATAATAAGTCAATTTGTCACCCCCTCTACCTTACAGTAATTTGTATATTGATGTTGCTTTGGCTCTGCATATAGTATTTGAATTTCCATTTAACGACTAAATAGTAAAAGAGAAGCAAAGTTAGAGGAATTAACATAATGTGAAACAAAATTATATTAACTTGGGACAAGCTGAGATCCTTCACATTTGATAATTTTGCATTCAGATGCATTCTTAACTGATGCAAATCCATTTCACCATAAAATTACTAATCCTTGTCCCAAATAAATATCTGAACTAATAGAAAATGATTTCAAAGAGATTAACTATTTGAAAGCCAGTACCGATCAACAAAATGGAAGTAATACTTTAGACCTGAAACCATGCTGGCCATGTTGCAGTTAGCTGCTTTCCAAGAAGTCAACAAAAATAGCTAAGCATTATCTTTTATCACCAAACACAGTGGTTTGCCAACCCTGTTCTTGGAGAGCTACCATCCTATAGGATACTCCAACCCTAAAAACACACAACATTCAAAAGTTGGAGGGCTTATTTTACTGAATGGGATCTGGTGTGCCAACTTAAGGTTGAAATGGAAACTTACAGGATGGCAGATTTCCAGGAATGGGGCAGGTAACCATTGGTCCAACCACATGCAACACTAAGTTCCATTTGGGGTGTAGATAGACCCTGTTTTTGCTTGTTCTATGGCAGCTTCAGGGCCAGGTGGGGTGAGGGGTTTAGGAGACGTGAACTTTATGGCTTTATTCATTGATGCATTGATGTGTCTATACAAAATGATTATAGTTAACAAAAACTAAAATTACACAAGAACAGAAGCATTTCATTCATGAAGATAAAAGCCTACATGAGACACATCATCTAAACTGAAATGAAAATTAAAAACCAAAATTAATTGAAATAAAATGTATGAACTGAAATAAAATACCTGGAATGAAACAT
Source organism: Gymnothorax javanicus (assembly GCA_029692085.1). Classification (NCBI taxonomy): domain Eukaryota; kingdom Metazoa; phylum Chordata; class Actinopteri; order Anguilliformes; family Muraenidae; genus Gymnothorax; species Gymnothorax javanicus. The sequence continues at coordinate 43,419,133 of CM056202.1, read as the reverse complement.
ACCTGCAAACTTGTCGACTTTTCGGCGAAAATCGCCGTTTTTAATTAAAACAGGTAATGTATGCAAATCATGTAAATCCGAGGAGTTTTTTTTTGGGGGGGGGGGGGGGCGTGTTGGCATCAGGGGAGACGGGAGAGTTCACTCCGGGCCTACATGACCCGTAGGTGAAGAAGGGCTGGACCCATAGAATCAAAGCTCATAGAGTGCAACGCGATCGGAGTATCAGGATCTTCAGTAGCCTTGATGGAACCAATATACACTCATTGGATAGAACGCATCGTGCAAGTTTTTTTGTCCAGTCAAGATAGGATTTCGCTTCGATGGCGGCAAATTTGAACTTTTTGACTAAAGTCTACTACGTTACCATAGTAGCCTACTTCAGAAGTAAAGTGGTGTCTAACGCAGGTGTCCTGCGTTACATCTGATGTAAGTCTCGTTATCTGTCAGCGATATAATATACTGTTTAAATTGGGGTTATGTATCTAGACATCTACTTGCGAAAGTAAGGAGTACCTAAAGTGTGTTGTGATCCGTTTCTCATGTTTAACGTAATTCTGAATAGCTCATCTGAATTGTGTTAACATTAGCCACCTAGGTGGATGCAATGCTAGTGATTTTCGAAAGACTATCTCCACTGCATTCAAATTGTTACATGGTTTAATGTATGCCATTGTCATGAGATCATGGAAATGAAAACGGACCGGAAAGGAATCAAAATACACCCGTTTCTGCTGTAGGCTAGAATTATTTAGTGATTTAACCCAAACACCTGTTCCAGTCTAGCGGATTTTGTGACGTTAACGTGGACAATGCAGTTGGGTTAGCATGCAATGCAGGGCTGGCGATAAGTGGTATCGCATCGCAAAATGCGATCACTTTTTTTGAAATGCGCCAATCTGCGACGGGCTTTTGAAATCCCCCTCGCATATTTTGCGATACAGTCTTCGGATAATGTGAAAAGAAGTTTTAGTCCAGTTTTGAACGAAGATGGGCTCCTACAGTTTCTTAATATCGTCCTGATCGGCCTCCGCAACCGCACAATGGATAACCTGACAGCACAACTCTGAAACCATGGTAGCGAGTGGAATGACCCCATTTTCCTGCCTCCGCACCAGTCCCGCCCACAGAGCAAAAGATAACACTAGAGTGGACAACGTCATTGGCAGAACCAACCGCAAAAACGTGAGATGGGTCTGCCATCTTGTGTAAGGAATCGGCGGAGGAATTGAGCAATCAAACGCTGTACATATGTATATGCGACTAAATAAAATGAAATGAAAAACACTGGACTGTTGACACACATCAGCCTACAAGCACGACCATTATTGAATGAATTATTATTTTGTTTACAGGTGTTTGTTGTCAAGGAAATTCTTAATCGTTATTTAAATTTAATGTTTTTGAATTTTAACTAACTTCTAAATGTATAGACAAAAAGTTGTATATTTATGTCTAAGGAATGCTGTTTTCATATTTTGAATACGTATTTGTACCAGGCATGGGGCAATTAATTAACTTAATCGCTAACTTAATCAAGTTAAGTTAAAATCCCATTAACTTAACTAGTTAACTTTTGAGAAGGGATATTAACTTAACTTAATTGATTTTTGCAGATTAATTGATTTTTTTCAATTAATTTTCAATTAAGTTTTGATTAACTTCATAATTCTTGCTGCAATGTTGACCTGATAATGCAGACTACTTATGCATTTTTTCTAAACATCTAACTACCGCAATGATGAGATTTTGTCCTCATCATAATTATAATGGTTTTGCAATGATAAAGAATCTTCACTTATATGTTGTTCTACACACTATATATATATATATATACACACACACACACACACACTTTATATCAGCTGTGTTATGTTTTTGAATTTTTACAAGGCAAGTAGACTTTGAAAGCCTGACATTCACTGGAGATTGCCAATAACCTTTGCCAATAACCAATGTGTGAACAATGTGTTAACATTAATAGAATGAAATACACAAGTGTATGTAAATGTATGCAATGAGTTTTGTATGCTATGTATGAAGTACATACAGATCATGATTATCTCCGCGCTTCCGAAAAAGCGAGGAGATCTTGTGATACAGTTTGGCGTCTGTCCGTCTGTCTGTCCGTCCGAAACAGTAACTCCTCCTAGGCCGTTAGACCAATCAACCTGAAACTTTTAATGTGTGTAAGGTAGTGACCCAGAGGGGTGCACAACGCATTTAGAATTTAAATTAATTTCCTCTTCTGGCCACCAGGGGCCTTTTTGTGAAAATTGAAAAATGGCCATAAGTTCCTTATGCATTGAGCTAGGACGCTCAAATTTTTATAGGAGGTGCATGGGATGACCCTTCATCACATATCAGACGGATTTTTTTTGATTTTCACCATTTTCTAGGTCAAATGGTGTCAGGTGTGCCAATCGCTGTACCGTACGTCCTTTCTTAATGCTCTCATTTCAAAATTAAGAGTAATTAATGCCCTCAACAGACACTCAAAAAGTACTCTAACCAACCAACTACATCACATTGCTATAACTCTGATCAGTATCAGTGCTTTGTCACTGCAACAAGCAGATTATCATTTGTACAGCAGAATGCCAGTTCAGTGAATTGCCCTCTGACACATTACTACTACTCCCATAACATTTGTTGCGGAGCGCGGAGATTTGCGATGGCGCGCCATTGATATACGTCTAGTTACAATATGATAATTGATAATATCATGACTTGTTTTCAAATATATATATATATATAGACAAAACTAGATGCAGTTGAAATAAAACTTCATCTTAACTCTGTAGTTGTTAAGTCAATCAACATATTTGAAAATATTGTTGATGGCATGGAAACAAAGTTAACTTTTAACTTAACTAGTTAATTTCCAAATAGACATTAACTTAACTTAATTGATGAAATTTTAGTATTAACTTGGATTAACTAGTTAAGTTAATCGTGAAAGGAACGGGCATAGACTCCAAGTGCAGTTCAGCATCGGCAGGCCGTTTATTGGGATTAACCAAGCTCATGGTCAAGACAGAAATGGATCAATAGCCAGGCAAACAGAGATATGCAGAATGGGCAGAATCGAAGTCAGGGGACAAGCAAAAATGATCCAGTAACCAGAATAATCAATCCGCACAAAGACAGTCACAAAGAGGGTTGAAACTAAGGGAATGGAAGAGGAAGGAAAAAGGGAGTTGGATGGGATAAGGGAGAACACAGGAGATACTAAACAGATGGATACAAAATGGGAATTAGGGAGAACGAAGTACTAATCAATCAAATCACAATCTCACAACGCAATACAAACAATCAAATACAAGACTTACGGGAGAATCACAAGAAACGAGCTTTCAACAATCGAAACGAGAAGAATAGTGCAGAAACGAGACTGACCAAGACGAGCTGTGGTAGAAACAAGTCGACAAGAAACTACGGGAAAGTGGGTCTTTTAAACACAAACTAATTAAGTGGAATCCCAGCTAAACACAGGACAGCTGTAGAGAGAGGTGGAACTAGAAAAGCAAGGACGGTGATAGGAGAGAGAGGGGAAACGGGTGGAGTTCTAACTCTAATCTAACTAAACACCCGTGCCTCGCTAAACTACTCTCAGGTGCGGATAGTCAATGAGAACAGCGAGAGAGAAGGAAGTGGAAACACCCAACCGAAATTACAGGGAAGAGAGTGTGATGAAAAAGACAAGATGCCATGAGACAGAAACGGGAGGAAAACACTGAAGACCAGAGACAGAGCAATCATCCAGAAACACACATGCTCTAACGAATAAATATAATAAATATATAAATAATAGCAATACTAAAAAACAAACAAGAAACATACTAAAAACTAGAAACTAAAACCAGAAACTAAAAACAAGCTAAAAACAAACATACAAATCACTGATTTCTAACAAATCGCCCCATGCCTGATTTTTACCTTGATTTCCTGTAGCGCTCTATATTCTAGATTATGGCAATTTGTAGTTTAATATTTAAATGTTCATCTTGGTTCATAATAATCACCAGTATTCATTTCTTTCACAGTAAAAATATTATGTATGATAAAAATCAGTCCTGAATATTCACTCATTCACAGCCTGAGCCAGGTGAGTGGCTTAGGTAGAACCAACTAAAACTTACTAATTCCTATTCAGTTACTGAGTTACTACGTGTTAGCTGTAAGTGGGACCCATTTGTTAAGTCCAAGCAGTTTTAGCACTGCAATTGCTTACATACCACAGCTTTAGAGGTATTAATAAATGTTTTCTTTATTCGAAGCAAATGCTGTCTTTTCTCTTAATTTTCCTCTCACAGTATGCCAGAATGCTTAAGTTATGTGTTAAAATCTCAATTTTTTTTTGGGGATTCCCCCAGACCCCCCTACAGGGGTTTAGTTTGTCACCTTTTTCATCCATCTTGAGTTTGCAGGTATGATGAAAACAGTTTTTTTTTTTTTTTTTTAACGCGCCTAACTGTCTGACTGTGTCAAGCTATCTATATCCCCCCTCTCATAATTGATAGAAAGTACCAGTGATCTCATTCTACCTTCTGTGGGTCAGATGTAGACCAAATACATTGAATTGATAAAATCACACGTGCTCCATGTGTGATTTAAGTACTGTAGCCATAGAAGATGAGGGCACTGAAAGGATACTTCCTCCATTTTTGAAAGCTGAAACTTAAACTAACTAAAATAAAAACTAAACAATGGAGAAAAAAAATATATATATATATATATATATATATATATATATATATATATATAGAAATGGTCAAAATCTCATTAAACTAAACTAAAACTAAAATGAAACGAAGTTTGAATATGGCCCGAAATCAAAACTAATTTAAGAAAATGGAACTAAAATTATTGTGGTCTGATAAACCAATCAGAAAGTCATCTTCCATTCCCTGCAAAGCCACCTGCATCTGCCCCAGGCTGATTGATGAGAAAAACTCTGAAAAGACAGAGGGCTCATTCAAATGGCTTATTTTTCTCTCCCTTCTTTTCTTCCGTCTTGCCTGACCCAGAAATCGATCGAGGTCATTAAGGATATTCCAACCCCTTTAATGAGTTAGGAAAAATGAAAAACGGTTTCTTCAAGGCTACTTCAGATGAGGAGCGTCGAGATCATCCCTTGTGAAACTTTTTTTTTTTTTTTTAAAGCATGGCATATAAATGATTGCCTTAAAAATCTATCTCTCCCCAACAACAAGATTTGACCAAAAGGAAAGGTCGGAAAGTGAAAAAAAAATCAACAATTGGAATAAGGGCAGATTAACCTCTAAGTGGAAAAACTACTGCATATGCACTACTAGAGCCCATTAACACTGCTTGAATTAACTGTTGTACTGCGCTTCAATTTTGCTTTCTTAAAAAAAAAAATCTAAATGAAAATTTTAGTTCTTCTCAAATCCCTTTTCTCGGTAACAGGACAATTATTGCATAGAAATCTGGTCACTGTTCTCAATAAAATGAGGACAAAACATATGGTCAAAAAGTTTTAAAATGAACAGATTTTAGTGAATTAATTAGTCACACTGTTCGCCAGATTTCAAACATTCTGTAGTCCTGTGATGCGTCCGCTGTCATACTAGTGAAGTCTTGTACCATGGCTCTGAAGGGAAGTATGTAAAAACAAAAAACTATTGCAAACACAAAAAAGAAAAAAAAAAACTGGCTGCCCTGAACAGCAAAAACATGAGAACACAAAGAGATAACACTAAAGTCAACTTACAGCCATGACATGTAGAACATAAAAATACAATCCCAGTTCCGAAATAGTTGGGACAAAGTGTAAATTGTGAATAAAATCAAAAAGCAATGACTTTCAAATCACACCAGCCAGTATTTTATTCACAATAGAACAGAGATAACATAGCAAATGTTGAAACTGAGCAATTTTACAATTTTATCCACAAAATAAGCTCATTTCTAATTTGATGGCTGCTACAGGTCTCAAAAAAGTTGGGACAGGGACCTGTTTACCATGGTGTAGCATCCCCTCTTCTTTTTTAACACAGAGTGGAGGCCTCTGGGCATTGAGGAGACAAGTTTCTTGAGTTTAGCTATTGGAATTTGATCCCACTCTTATTTAATACTGGCTTCCAGCTGCTGGAGAGTTTTGGTCTCCTTTGACCGACTTTAATTAATAATCGTTTAATTATGCGCCAAATGTTCTCAATCGGTGAAAGATCAGGACTGTAGGCAGGCCAGTTCAGCACACGGACTCTTCTACTACGAAGCCATGCTGTTGTAATAGTTGCAGTATGTGGTTTTGCATTGTCCTGCCGAAATACACAAGGCCTTCCCTGGAATAGATGTCATCTGGAGGGGAGCATATGTTGCTCTAAAACCTTTATATACCTCTCAGCATTCATGGTGCTTTTTAAAACATGCAAGTGTCCTACACCATATGCATTAATGCATACCCATACCATCAGAGATGCTGGCTTTTGAACTGAACGCTGATAATAGGAAGGGTGGTCTTTCTCCTCTTTAGCCTGGAGGACACGACGCCCATGATTTCCAACAAGAATGTCAAATTTGTACTCGTCTGACCACAGGACACTTTGCCACTTTGCTACAGTCCATTTTAAATGAGCCTTGGCCCACGGAACACGGCGGTGCTTCTGGATCATGCTCAACAATGGCTTCCTTTTTGCATGATAGAGTTTTAGGTGGCATCTGTGGATGGCACGGCGAACTGTGTTTACAGACAGTGGTTTCTTGAAGTATTCCTGGGCCCATTTTGTAATGTCGATGACAGAATCATGCCGGTGAGTGAGGCAGTGGTGTCTGAGGGCCCGAAGATCACGGGCATCCAGTGAAGGTCTTCGGCCTTGTCCCTTAGGCACAGAGAATTTTCCAATTTCCCTGAATCTTTTGATGATGTTGTGCACTGTCAAAGATGAGACTTTCAATGCCTTTGCAATTTGACGTTGAAGAACATTGTTTTTGAAGTATTCCACAATTTTTTTACGCAAGCCTTCACAGGTTGGAGAGCCTCTGGCCATCTTTACTTCTGAGTGACTCAGCCTCTCTAAGACATCCCTTTTATAGCCAATAATGTTACACACCTGAGGCCAGTTAACTTAATTACTTGCTAAATGTTCTTTCAGCTGATTCTCTTACATATTAATTGCTTTTTCAGCCCTTTCTTGCCTGTCTCCCAACTTTTTTGAGACCTGCTGCAGCCAGAAAATTTGAAATAAGCTCATTTTATGGATAAAAATGTAAAATGTTTCAGTTTCAACATTTGAAATGTTATGTGTTCTATTGCAAATAACATATTGGCTCATGTGATCTGAAAGTCATTGCATTTTGATTTCATTCACAATTTACACTTCGTCCCAACTATTTCGGAATTGGGTTTGTAGTAAAATAAGCAGCTCAGAGGTTCAGATGCTGCTCTCCTAAACAAAAGCTGGCACCCTACAACTGTAAAACACACATATTAAAAAAATCAAAAATTAGTGGCCCTGAGGTACAGATGCAGCAAACGAAAAGAACGTGCAAAGAAGAAGTGCAAAATACAAACTGACAAAAACTATTAGCTGTTGTATGTTTTTTACAGCACATTATGCTACTCTATTATGCCATAGCCTTGATATTTTAATGTGCGTATGTTTGTGTTTCTGTTTGTAACAGACAGAAATGTGACATGCATTATGCTCAGCATGTTACTACCTTAGACTTCAGCATCAAAATAGCAATAAACAGGGGCGGCACTAGCAATTTTGGGCCCAATGACCGGAAATGAATGAATCGTCCATGGTGCCTCCCCCCGCCCCCCACCATTATGAAGCCCCTGGCAATAAAACTGAAATTTGGCACATAGACTCAGGTAAAAAGAAAAAATGAAAATTGCATCTCAAGCTAGCAAAGAAGGTTGAGTGAACGTTTGCACTGTATTGCATCGAGTCCAATATTTAGCCTATTATACATTTTATCGCCACTCTCATTATTCATCCAGTTTGTTTTTATGCCAATTACTTGCTGCTCTAGACCTAGGGAAAATTATTGCATCAATTGTTCATTCACTGTCCCCATTCTCTAAAAAAAAAGATAAGTCCCATGCAGCAATTTATCTGAGTCAGTCAACCTACAGGGGACACTAGTGAGCAACAAGACACTGCCAGCCTGGCCAACCAAAAACGTTCTGTCCCAGGGCTGTGGCAGAGCCAATCCAGCACTGGCCATCAATGCTCTAAGCCAGATCCCTGTGGCAGTCTGGAAAGCTGTATCCTCCTGAATTAAGTTTGGTAAATGACACAATCTTGAAATACAGGCTGTGCCCTCTATTTAAGTTTATGGAAATAACCATGGAGTCCAAATTGTACAAATAAGTGCACATCATCATGGGAAATAAAATAATTAGATTTATATAATCTGTGCTGACACAAACAGGGACATGCATTCCTGATGCTTAAGAAATTATCGTGAACATTTTTTTTTTAATTGTCTTCAATCATTTATTTGTGATGATTCCGGAGCATGAAATACTACATCAATAATACGCATACCACAAAAATGGCTGTATCATAGACTCAAAGCCGTATTCTTAATTTATTCATTTAAAAACCAATGGACCTTCAATTATGGTACATTTGCAAAGAGCGCATGGGCCCTGCCCAACACAAACATTTGCCTCAAAACCCATAAATATCCCTTGGCACCTAATTTAAGACAGCAAGAAATTAATAATTCAAGCAAGGTTGTAAATTTGAGCAGCTCTTCATTGCACATTAATATGGGTAAGTGAAACCTGAGCTGACAAAAGCCTCACTGATTTCTGTGCATCAGCAACTCTTCCACCCAAGAAGGCTGTAAAAGCACCAAGCTTCTCTCAGTCCTCTGTAATTGCCCACTATCAACCCCCCCCCAAAAAAAAAAAAAAAAACCATTACTTCTCAAAAGAGCACCACAGAATCTCTACAGCAGGTGATTCTTCATAGAAATCAGATGTGCATTGAGATTCACTGGAGACACTCTATTCACACTCTCATTGTCCTTGCAATCCCTAAACAGTGAAATACAATACAACATAATCACAGTTTTCTTGCTGGTGAAATATTGTAAACAACATTTGCACCTGCTGCATAAAAGCAATTTCAGTTTCACATTCTACAATTTAACACTTTTGGCTTTAACAGAAATGTTTGTACTCAATCCTTAAATTTTTCTATGATACTTACAGTACATAGACATAGACAGTATTCATATAGGCTTTTGAGTCTCAGGGCTTTGAGGGCCAATAATGTTATGAGCCAGCCACAAATACTTTGTCCTGCTTTTGAAAAATTTATTTGAGATGCCTGTGACTCAAATTCCAAAGTCAAAGTGAGGAATAATTATTGACAAAGCAGACACTTGGTTTCTTTTTCTCTTTATATATACTTACAGTAGCAACAAAGCCTAATATGGATGAATGGTGTTTCACTAAAAAGCCATTGCAGAGGAGAAAGTTCAGCAATTTGACACTGAGGCAAAGGAATACTTCAGAGTGAGAATTTTAGAGGTTGCAGGGCCAGCTATTTCAGATTTGTGTTAGGGATGACAGTATAGGCAAGATACCATGGCATGCAATTCATTGTCTCGATAATGAATTGTGTTAGCCCTGTTAATAATACATAACAGGGCATACATATAAATATTCAGCCACCGCTTGCTGCATGTTTAATGTCAACTTGCATTGACATAAGTGAGTTAACTAACTAGAGGTGAACCAGCTGTAGGACAAGGTTTCAGAAATTTTGGTCCACAAGACCAATTGAAGAGCTTTTATGACAAGAGAAGAGTATACTCTTGATCAAGATGTGTTAATCCATATCTTAAATACATTTACAGTGAATTCAAACACTTTGAACGGTGTCATAGCCTGCAAATGCATCATACATGTCCTCATGTAATATAAGGCTGAAAGGCACCAGATGCCAAATTTTTAAAATCTTTCTACAGCAATTGTATCTCATTGAGAGCAAGAGAATAGAGGGTGGTTTGGTACGGAGAACGGCTAGGTTAAGTTGATCCGTTTAAAATCACAGAGGCCAGAAAAACAAAGCAACAGATGATTTAAAAAAAGATGACAGATTAGATTTGTATGTCTGAACCGCAAAAGATAGCTGTTTGGAACATTTTCATGCTTTTTTTAAATGTAGTTTTCCTTTTTTAAAAAATTACATTTCCTACTTATGCCATTCATTTTGATTATTCATATTTTTAAAGTGTTAATAATTTATATAAAAATTTAGCAACTATCATGGAAATAAAAGTGCATACATATTTTTACATGATGACCATTGATCAGAGACTTTTGTTGTCTCTCTCACTAATTTCCCACCAGAGAGACTGATGCAAAGCCTGGTGATAAGGCATTTTTCAATGGAGAGGACAAAAATGCTACCGGAACATAGTGGAATAACTCAGCCCAGCAGCAAAAACAAATGTCTTGATGAATATGCATGAGTTTACAACAATTATAAACTTGATCTATCTAAATGAACCATTGACAGAGGATTGTTATCAGTTGCTCAGAGGAAAATGATGCAATCTCAATCTTCCAGAAGCATTGTGTTGGTTTTCTGTGCAGTACTATTCATGTTTTTGTTATTTAAGGATTATGTACAATGGTGTCTTCTAATGCATTGACTTGTATGAAAATCGAGGCCTTAGTTCAGTGCGACAATGCAGGGGTATTCAATGTTGAATTTCAAATAAAAACAAATACAAACTATAAGTGACCTGTCACGCAAAAAGGGTACTAACCAAGCAAAACATGGATTTTGATATTTTTACTTTAATTGAATTCTGCATGTCAGATACGCTACGGGACAAAGTTTTGAGTGTTATGAAGCAATACTTGTATACAAAAACCAGCATTAAGTAGTGAGTAAGTGAGTTTGCTTTTCTATTTAAGCGAATATCTCAAAAACTACTTCCTGGAGGATAGTATCCTTTTCACATATATACCTTTATACATTTAGTCAAAAACTGCTCAAAGAAAAAAATATTTTGAATGTATCCATATCAACTGATTTTTGCAAATATTGGCAAATTCCAAATTTGATGCCTGCAACAGATTCCAAAACAATTGGGGTGTGGGAATCGAAAAACTGAAAAAGTTCAGGGGTATTCAGAAAAGTGCCTGTTTGGGACATTCCGCACATGAGCAGGTAAATAGGTAACAGGTGATTCAATTATGATTGAGTTAAAATTGAGCACTCCCGAAAAGCACAGTTGTTTACCTGCAGAATGGTTTAAGGTTTGCCACTTTGTTAAAATCTGTGGGAACAAATGGTCAAACAGTTTTTCAACGTGCAATCACTTGACTTGGAGGCTAGGTAATTGAAGAAAACGTGAGAGAAACAAAACACGCACATAAAATGTTCTATATATGTCTAAAAATGATTAATGCATAGTGGAAAAAAGTAAGTACAGGATTCATATGATATTTACAGCAGGGAGAGTGGCTTTGGATTTCGGTCATCTCAGAATTATAGATCTGCTGAGATCTGAAGAACTAGGACAGCCTGTCTTCATTACTGGTCCAGTGGACTACACCAACTGCATGAACCATCCACTATCAACACCATCCAGAACCATCCAGAATTATATGATCTTAAGAACTAGGACAGCCTGTCCTCATTACTGGTCCGCACCAACTGCATAAACCATCCACTACCAACACCATCCAAAACCACTGCCAGCTTCTCTGGGCTCAAGCTCATCTGAAATCGACTGATAGGGAAGTGAGAAGATGTGCTGTGGTCCATCTGACGAGTCCATCTTTCAGTTTGTTCAAGGAAATTATGCACGTTGTGTTCTCAGAGGATAAGAGGAGAGGGACCATCCCGACTGCTATCTGCAGTATGTTCAAAGGTCAGTGTCTTTCGTGGTCTAGAGCTGAATTTGAGCACTGGGCATGGACAAATTGCACATCTGCGTCATCAAAATTGACACAGAGGAGTACATTTCGAAGCGACACATATGCCTTTCAGACATTTTTTTTTTCCTATATTACAACAACGCCTCTTCATTACAGAGGGCAAGTATTGCCCTCAACCCCAGAACCATCACCCACAGATTAAGAAACGCACAATACAACAATGAGAGACCCCGGCTGTTTACAGTCAGAAGTATTGAATAAGGCAAGAATGGGAACAAATTTTGATTTGAAAACTCCAACAATTAGTGAACTAAGTTAAAACACAAATACTGAGTGTTAATAAGAGGAGAGGCGATGTTGCACAATTGTGGATATCAATCTGTTCTAAATTCATTGGAATGCATTGCAGATATCACATTTAAAAAACAGCTATTATTTAAAAAAAAACTGAATTAAAATAATATTTATTTTGTATTTATACTTTTTGAAATTAAATACAGAGAAAAGGTTAACAGGGATTTGTAAATTATTGCTTGCTGTTTTTATTCACATTTTACTCATTGTACCAGTTCCTCTGGAATTCAGGTTGTAGGTGCATCAGTAAGCATAATTGGCACTGTTACTTTGTTTCTTCAAATGGCTCTTATATTTCAGATGCAAGCCAGAGATATTTCACTAACCAAATCATACAAAGTGAGCCATAGCCCTACTGCTGTCCTTTCAAACTGCTTGGCTTTGAGCAGATTTGAGAGGGTCAGTCTTATTTGATAATCACTGAATATCTCGCAATGATGAGACGAATTAGGATGCCCTCACACACCAGTGATGAAATGCTTTCCCATTAACTAATTGGTATGTCCATATGCCCTGTCTGATGAAATCTAAGGTCTAATGTAAGACCCTACTTGAAAGAATTAAAAAGATTTTTCAATCTCTACCATAGCACCAAAAAGCAATAACAATAAATAGTGACAGATATGGAGAAAGATGGCAACATTTAGATGACTACGGAGACAACTCTCCAAACAAAACACACACACACACACACACACACACACACACACACACACGCAGTCACGCATACACGCACACACACACACACACACACACACCCAAAGTATGCTGTATATATGTACTGTGTATAAATTATTAGTGCAAAGAGAAAAGAGTGAGTACAGGATTCCCATGGTACTTATAGCAGGGCATTTGAGAATATGCAGCGAGAGAGGCTTTGGATTTCTCTCATCACAAACCTACAGATCTGCTGGGTGCTGAAGATTCAGGACAGGCTGTCTTCATTACTGATCCAGTATACTACATCTGCAGTGACAGGCAGGGTTTTCAGTCTTCAGTACAAACACAATAAGAGGGGATTAAAGAGCAGATTTTCCTTCTGTCAGATTTGTTTTTCCCATGTTCGCTCTAATTACCTAGCCTCCAAGACAAGTCTGAAAAACGAAAGCCCCCAGTTGAGAAAACAAACCCCCAAACTGCGCACACATTTTCAGAAATTTTTCACATATTTTTCTGCTTTCAAATGCAATAGAGCAATAAGTTATTATTATTATTATTGTTGTTATCTAATGTTGTTTATAACAGTGTCCACTGAAATACACGCAGGGCAAAAGGTTCCACACTAATTGAAAGGGATCTTAAATGCTGATCAGCAGAGCTGAAAGTCCAGGGGTCAGACAATAAAAGCCCTGCCCTGTGTTTCTTCCACCGAGGGGCTGAAGCTAGCCGATTTCACTAACGAATTCTAACTCCTGACAGAGACACTGCGCCAATTAGCAAATCCAGGTGACGGAAGCAAAGTATTGGGGCGGCCTTGAACTCTTTAACTCTTTTACCTGAGCTGGAATTTTCCTCCTCTGTTAATCAGGGGCATGAAACAAAAGAATCTTTCCCAGGCCCACTGCATCACACCCCTTTGCTAAATTAGCACAAATCTGCCACTGACCAGCGATACTGATCTCAATCAGGAGTCAGACATGGCGAGACACTGAGAAACATGATGTGGCCGTTTATTAATATGGGTGCAATTACAATTTGAATCTAAAAAGAATGTAACATAAACAGTGAACTCTCTGATCACTCAGCTGCATCAATTTCCCTTTCCATCACATGGATAAACTGCTGATTGATTTTTCCATGTGTAATGGGGATAGTGAAGTACAGTGGGTTCTGGTGAAGCAAGGGCTGAGTTGCAGGTCACTGTGACAGCATTATCTGCTGACCAGTGTTGGGCAGTAGCGTTACTGTAACGCCGTTACTTTTGACTGTAACCAATACTCTAACGCATTACTTTTTAAATAAATAAACTCAGTTAACGTTACAATATGGTGCATTTGTCCTTTACTCGGTAAATTAATTCATAGAGTATGTAATGCCGATTACATCCAATGGGTGGCAATGTTATTCGAAATTGTGTAAAGTGTTTCAAGTCTATTTGTTTGGTTTAATTTAAACAATTAAAACAATCAAAAAACGCAGGTTAGACCGCTTGATATGCCAAAAAGATAACGCGGAAGTTTGTGAGTAGTTTACCATTCGAAAAGCAAATACCTACGTAAGAGTAAATTATTTTTCCGAACCAAATTCAGCTCATTATAGACCACATCAAGAAAGAACGTGTGTCTTTAATTGCTAATGGATGATTCTTATTGGATAACGAGTTACGAAAGGAAAATTATTGAGAGCAAGTCAGGACCAATAATTGTTGTAAAGGGATGTGCCATGCATTTTGAAGTTCTGGCTACGCCTCTGCTGTGCATTGAGTAGTCATAGTTACAGCTATCTAGATGGGTAGCTAACTATAAACATTAAATTTAACTATGGTAAATACAACCCCGATTCCGAAATAGTTGGGACAAAGTGTAAATTGTGAATAAAATCAAAACGCAATGACTTTCAAGTCACACCAGCCAGTATTTTATTCACAATAGAACAGCTATAACATAGCAAATGTTGAAACTGAGAAGTTTTACAATTTTATCCACAAAATGAGCTCATTTCAAATTTGATGGCTGCTACAGGTCTCAAAAAAGTTGGGACAGGAGCCTGTTTACCATGGTGTAGCATTCTCTCTTCTTTTTAACACAGAGTGGAGGCGTCTGGGAATTGAGGAGACAAGTTTCTTGAGTTTAGCCATTGGAATTTGATCCCACTCTTGTTTAATACAGGCTTCCAGCTGCTGGAGAGTTTTGAGTCTCCTTTGATGGACTTGTCATTTAATTTTGTGCCAAATGTTCTCAATCGGTGAAAGATCAGGACTGCAGGCAGGCCAGTTCAGCACACGGACTCTTCTACTATGAAGCCATGCTGTTCTAATAGCTGCAGTACGTGGTTTTGCATTGTCCTGCTGAAATACACAGGGCCTTCCCTCGAGTAGGTGTGATCTGGAGGGGAGCATATGTTGCTCTAAAACCTTTATATACCTTTCAGCATTCATGGTGCTTTTTAAAACATGCAGGTGTCCCACACCATATGCATTAATGCATACCCATACCATCAGAGATGCTGGCTTTTGAACTGAACGCTGATAATAGGAGGGGTGGTCTTTCTCCTCTTTAGCCCGGAGGACACGACACCCATGATTTCCAACAAGAATATCAAATTTGGACTCGTCTGACCACAGGACACTTTGCCACTTTGCTACAGTCCATTTTAAATGAGCCTTGGCGCACAGAACATGGCGGCACCTCTGGATCATGCTCAACAATGGCTTCCTTTTTGCATGATGGAGTTTTAGGTGGCATCTGTGAATGGCACGGCAGACTGTGTTTACAGACAGTGGTTTCTTGAAGTATTCCTGGGCCCATTTAATAATGTCAATGACAGAATCACGTCGGTGAGTGATGCAGTGGCGTCTTAGGGCCCGAAGATCACGGGCATCCAGTAAAGGTCTTCAGCCTTGTCCCTTACGCACAGAGATTTTTCCAGTTTCCCTGAATCTTTTGATGATGTTATGCACTGTGGATGATGAGACCTTCAAAGCCTTTGCAATTTGACGTTGAGGAGCATTGTTTTTAAAGTATTCCACAATTTTTTTACGCAAGCCTTCACAGGTTGAAGAGCCTCTGGCCATCTTTACTTCTGAGAGACTCAGCCTCTCTAATACATCCCTTTTATAGCCAATCATGTTTCACACCTGATGCCAGTTAACTTAATTACTTGCTAAATGTTCTTACAGCTGATTCTCTTATATATTAATTGCTTTTTCAGCCCTTTTTTGCCTGTGTCCCAACTTTTTTGAGCACTGTTGCAGCCAGAAAATTTGAAATTAAGCTCATTTTGTGGATAAAAATGTAAAATGTCTCAGTTTCAACATTTGAAATATTATCTATGTTCTATTGCAAATAACATATTGGCTCATGTGATCTGAAAGTCATTGCATTTTGATTTATTCACAATTTACACTACGTCCCAACTATTTCAGAATTGGGGTTGTATATGAGGCTGTAATTGAAGGGATGGATATTATGAAGCACAGTAAACATGAATTTCAGTCTCTTTTTTTCTATGTAGGTTTGAATTCATGGGATGCATCTAGATAGCCATGTTGTATTTGCTTTTGTAACCTCTGTCTCTTATCTAAGTGCATCGTCTGGTTTGTTTATTTTATCAAATTACTTTTATTTTTAGGTTACTATTACATTATGTTGACTGTTGCACTTTTTACAGCATGTATATTTATGTGTGTGTGTGTGTGTGTGTGTGTGTGTGTGTGTGTGTGTGTGTGTGTATATATATATATATATATATATATATAGCACACGTTATCATCAGAAAAATGTTTTTTCAATAAATTGATTAATTTTATAAACATATTCTGCTGTCAATTTTTTTTAATGAAAAAACTTAAACTTCAGTTGCACAAATGAAAAAATTCCATTGATGCCTAATGCTTGTTAGTTCAAGCCTAAAGTTACCCTAACTGGGCAAGTCAACCAGCTGGTTGACTAGCATATCTGCCATCTGATTGGGTCATCTGGGGAAAAAAAACTGAATAGTTGCTAAATGTGGAGTCAGGAACACAATTTTATCAATAAATAATTTTTTAAAAATGTATTTCGTAGTGTGCCTGTTCAAGGGTTAAAAAAAAGTAACTAAAGAGTTACTTTTAACAGTAATGCATTCATTTTTGGTGTAAGTAATCAACAAAGTAATTGAGTTACTTTTTTGAATGAAGTAACTAGTAACTGTAACTAGTTACTATTTTTCAGTAACTAGCACAACACTGCTGCTGACCCTCAGATTCATAAAGACACCATTGCCTGCAGTCAAGAGCAATTTTGCCTTCAGATGATACGTTTGTCAATGAAATCTTCAGGTGAGTTAAGAGGCTGGGATTTTAATCCCACCTCAGGCACAGGCAAATTGTTGCACATGGCACAGTGCATTGGTTTCTCTTCAGAATTAATTCATCACATTTTCCAAACACTATATCTGCAGTATGTGCTCATGTATATGACTTGCATCAGAAGTTGAAAATGCATCAATAATCCGTTGTTACTAACAAGGGTGCATACCTATCTGAACACCAATACACTTTGAAGGCATTTAAGATATTTTCTGGCTTTGAAATTTGAAATTATATTGAAAAACGCCTGTTTTATTACAACTACATCCACCAAGATCTTTATTATATTTGGACCTCATCCCTAATTTTCTCTAATGCAATGTTCCTATGAGTCACTGGAACTTCCTCAAGCCCATTTGAAACAGATCACACACACACACACACACACACACACACACACACACACACAATTTGTGAATTTACACAGTACTATGGACTGTTCTCTTATGAAGAAAAGTGCAAGTTATGCTAATGTCCACAAGAGGTACAGTATGCATGTATTTTACTGTTTTCTCCATGAATATTGGCACCACTGGTAGAAAAGAGTAAAAAAAAGTTCACCTTAAGGTGAATTAGCTTAATCTCATCCTGAAAAATGATAATAATTCAACCTAATAAATCCAACCAAAATAAATACACTGAATCAGAGAAAATTATAATCCAGCCACAAAAAAAAATAATTAATTTCTTTTTTTGAACAGATCCATATGTGCAATGATTATTGTCACCTTTAGAAAGTCTCATGAACAATGTATAATGGAAACATTTTTTCCATTTTATATTTAACTTTTTTTTTAGGTTCATCAGTGTAAGACCATGCCTCTAGCCATCCAGCTCATCGGTCTCTTAAGACCCAGACTGCATTCCTCACTCCAGTAATCATTGCCTGCATCTGTTTGTCATTTCCACTGCGTGGTAGAGCTGCTATATAAGACTGAGCCTCTCACTCATTCTTTGTGAAGTCTCATAACCGCATACCTGTGTTGTGTTCATAGTCTTTTTATAGACGCATTTCACCGGGTATCACGTGTATAATTCTAAACTCTTAAAACTTAGTGCTGTGATTGCTTATTTCAGCACTTTAGCCAGGAACCTCAATTCCTGTTTTGTTTTTCTATTTGCAATACATTGTTACTGCAGCTAACGCCCAGAGTCTGCATTACCAATAGTGTTTCTAAGGAACCACGATTCCTGTTTGTTTTATGTTGTTTCGTTCATGCCTTCTGCTCACATTAGGCATTATAAATACTACCAAGTCCATCCATGCACCTGAGTCCAGTCTTCAACTTCCTGTCCTCCGTGCACCTGAACTGTGTACGAAGCATAACCCTTACAATCAGAGGGTTTAAGTATTTTCAAGCGGTTCCCAATGACCTCCCCTCTTCTAGCATGGCGCGTGGGTTTTTGCGGTTTGTCCCCTTTAATTGATTTATTGTCTCGTCTCCTCTCCTCTATTGCTCCCCGGTGTTATCATTTATTTGCCTTGCCTCTTTTATGACTGTCCTGTCCAAATAATTTGTTTGTGGTTTCAGTGATGCTGCTGGGTTGTCATGGTTTATACCCAATTGAAACTTCTAATCAGCTTGTGTCCTCTAGTATTGAGCTAAGCTCTTCTTTCATGTGTTTTGGTTAATATATGATTTTAAAAAAAGTGATTACTCGTTTAAGTCTAATGAATAGGAACAAACTCCCAAGCCATGAAATCGGTCTCCAGGATTGGGACCACATTTTTGTTAATCCCTTGTTCCTGCCTGTTCCTCTGAGTCAGTTTATTAAGAACAACTCCCAAGCCTTCATTGGTCTCCAGGATTGGGACTCATGTTGGCAAGCAGTTCTGCTCCTGCAAGGGGGATTCACCACCTGGCTTCTGGCCCGAGACAGGCACTGGCCTGGGCGCGTACAAGCCCCAACCCTCTCCAGTCATTACCTACTTAGCTGGCCTGCCCCTTGACAGTTCTCGGTTGTGGCTTTTCCCTCTTATATTTCCATATTCCTGTTAATAAAGTAAATAATCCCTTGTGCACCGTGCCTTGAATCTATATTTGGTTTCATAAGGTGGAACAGAGACCAAATTTTCACACATATTCATCAACATGGGAAAGATAAGAGAGCACATAATCAAATGATGAAAAGTATTCTGACCTTCATAAGTCAGGGAATGGCTATAAAAATAGCCAACCACCAGAAAATGCCCTTATTTACCAGTTGGGTAATAATTATGTTAAAATGTTAAATGTTAATTAAATGTTCAAATCAACTGGAACTGTTAAAAACTTTCCAGGAAGAGGACTCAGTTGTATTTTGCCTCTATACACAGTGGGGAGGATGGTAAGAGAAGAAAAATATTTACCCCAGAGTCACTGCTGGAGAATTACAGAAAAAAGGTAGTATCTTGGAGGTCACAAAGTTTCTAAATCTAGTGTTGTATGCTGCTTCCATGCAAACAAATTATTTGAAAAGCAAGCCAGAAAAAGCCATTTAACCACAATCTTAAGTGCATGGGGTTTCTTAAGTGCAAAATGCCCTGTGACTGGAGCTATGTCATATGTTCAGATGAAATGAAAATTTAGCTTTTTGATAACAAACCCTCGAGATGGGTACCCCACTGTTATGAGTGGGGGATGTCCTGTGATGTTGTGGACTTGTATTTATTTTTTTTTTTTTTTTGCTACAAAGGCACTGGTAACCTCATTAGTGTACATTGCAACATGGACTCCATGAAATACCAGGACATTTTAAATCTAAATCTGGCTAACTCTGCTGGGTTGAGCACATAATCAAGCTTGTGCCATGGCCATCTCAGTCAACTGACCTATACCCCACTGAAAACCAGCAGGGTAAGCTAAAGAGGAGAGAGCACGAGAGGGGACCGAAAACCTGATCTTGATGAAATGTTTTAGAGACATTCTGTACGGAGGAATGGTCTCAAATTACCTGCTCTGTGTTCTCCAGCCTTATAAGATGTTACTGCAGCCGTGACGTTTTATTGGCCAAAGAAGGTTGCACAAAGTATTCAATGCAGGGGTGCCAATAATTGTGGCGCGTGTGGTTTGTTTAAAAAAATAATGAACATAAAATAAATAATAATCATGGCAAGGGATTTTTTTTCTTCAGAATAAATTTACTTCAATTAAAGGTTGGATTTTTCTCATGTTTTCAGCATAAGATTAAGCTAATTCACACAAATAAAATAAACCAAAAAATGATACTGATGGTATAATGACATGGCAAAAATATAGCACTCAGCCACAGACCAATATTATGAATTGATCAATTATAGTTAATGACATAAATGTACATACAAGAATCAACCATAACATTATGACCACCTGCCTAATATTGTGTGGGTCCCTCTTTTGCCGCCAGAGCAGCTCAGAATTGTTAGGGCATGAGCGCCACTAGACCTCTGAAGGTGTGCTGTGGTATCTGGCACCAAGACTTCAGCAGCAGATCCTTTAAGTCCTGTAAGTTGCAAAGTGGCCCCTCCATGGATTGGACTAGGCCAAGTCAATACCTTGAACTCGTTGTTGTGTTCCTCAAACCATTCCTGAACCATTTTTGCAGTGTGGCAGCGCGCATTATCCTGCTGAAAGAGGCTACTGCCATTAGGGAGTACAATTCCATGAAGGGGTGAACTTGGTCTGCAACAATGGTTTGGTAGGTGGTATGTGTCAAAGTAACATCCACATGAGTGGCAGGACCCAAGGTTTCGCAGCATAACATTGCCAAAAGCATCACACTGCCTCCGCCATCTTTCCATAGTGCATCCTGGTGCCAGGTCTTCCCCAGGTAAGCGACGCACACGTACCCGGCAGTGCACGTGATGTAAAAGAGCATGTAATTCATCAGACCAGGCCACCTTCCTCCAATGCTCCGTAGTCCAGTCCTGATGCTCACGTGCCCGCTGTAGGCGCTTTCGGTGGTGGACAGGGGTGAGCGTGGGCTCTATTACTGGTCTGCAGAGCCTCCATACGCAACAAACTGTGATTTACTGTGTGTTTTGACACCTTTCTATTCGAACCAGTGAGAACTTTTTCAGCAATTTGAGCTACAGTAGCTGTCCTGTTGGATCAGAGCACGTGGGCCAGTCTTTGGTCCCCGCATGCATCACTGAGCCTCAATTGCTCATGCACCTCTCATCGGTACACAGGTTTTCCTTCTTTAGACCACTTTTGGTAGGTACTGACCACTGCGGACCAGGAACACCCCACACGAGCAGCAGTTCTGGAGATGCTCAGTCCTAGTCGTACAGCCAGCACAAGTTGACCCTTGTCAAAGTTGCTCACATCCTTACGCTTGCTCATTTTTCCTGCTTCCAACACATCAACTTTGAGGACAAAATACTCAATTTCTGCCTCATATATCCCACCCACTGACAGTGACACTGTAATGAGATAATATACAATTATTGACTTCAGTTATCGGTGAATCCAATGATTCATCCACCTTGAACAGAATATCACTCGTCCAAGGTGGATAAATCATTGGATTCACCGATAACTGAGGTCAATAACTGTTTTGTTATATGACCCTACTTGAAAATATAAAATAAGAGAAGGGCGGCAACTCTAACGTAAAGCTCCTCACCGGGACGAAGCGACACAAAATACGGACACTGTCAGGAGCTCCTGCGGGGAAGCAAAATCTATTTTTAGCTCCAGGTCGCTGGATTGTTATATTCACCTCTCACGCATTTTGGCGCAGTGAATATCACTGTTAACAGTGACAGGCGGAGCTCACCTCGACCAAACGGGAGACAGCAAATCTTTACGTCGTATAATAATCAATGCCATTCACTTCACCAGTCAGTGGTCAGTGTGTGTGTGTGTGTGTGTGTGTGTGCATATATAAATATTTTTTTTTATTTGGAAAACACAGTGTAAGTATTATGTCATGTTGCCCTGAATATCTGCTGCTATAATTGTGTAATTCAGGCTTGTAAATACACAAGATACTGGAATTTATCAGTTTTGGCATGGAGACTGGTGAGTTTTAAGCACCAGATGGAAGATGGAAGCAGACATAAAGACAGACAGACAGATGTCCACAACTTGCTGTTATCTGCCCTCTGTGCATCTCAGAGCAATCTGCAAACACAAGCTGTGATATAAAATCTTCAGTGCACTTAAATGTTAGTAAAGGGGGAGAAAAAACATATGGACATTTTCATTTGGTGGGTTTCCTCCAAGTAGTTAAAACATGCTCAAAAAATTACCTAATCACAGCTACACCTGTGGGCCCTACGGTGCTAAAAGAAATACAGTAAAAAAAAATAAAAAAATAAATAAATAATAACAATAATAATAAAAAAGGTCAATAATTGTACTGCAGCTTTTAGTTTGACACACAATAATTGCATGACAGGCTATATTTCAGAGCATGAGTCATCACTGCCTTGACTGAAGGCATCGCACTTGAATTTCAGTTGATGGAATGAGCTGAATGAATATTATACGTTCTTCAGAAGTCAAGGTGAAACATTAAGGAGAGAAAACAGAGGAAGCGGCATTACAATGACCAAAGGAACACAACATACATTTAAGGAAGCTGGACACAATAATGAGAGAACAGGAGTGCACACACACACACACACACACACACACAGATACAGCCAGTGACAATTCCAAGGCACATGTGTACAAAGCATACATTGATGTGGCGATGCTCAGGGAAAAAGTACGTGCAGTGGTAGCACTTATGGGAAATACTCTACTCAGTAAAGGATGCTGTTTGAGCACACAATGGAGATGAGACACTAGAAGAAGTCAGCGATGCTGCAGCGGGGGAGTGATTGACATCTGCTCCCTGTGGAGCTGTGATCCCCCTCTGCTGGCTCTTACCGGTATGAGCAAAGAGAATGGACTATATCTCCAGCCATACTGTCTGCACTCAACCAGGACTATCCGTGGTATCTGTGCTACTCTGGATTTACAGGTACTTACATGTTCTCTTTGCATATGCCTGAGAGTAGGCACGTGTGTGTGAGTGTGCTTGTGTGTGGGCGCGTAACTCTAGAGCATAATTAATAGAAGTTTCTGAACAAGCCATGAAGTACAGCTAGAAATGCTCTACAGATTAATCTCCGGGAGATTGATCACTAATTGTATATCCTGCATTCCAATGATTTACTAAATATATGGCAAATTAGGGCCTTTTTTTTCCTAGACTAGCAAGATAAATGCACATTAGCAGTCATTATGCAAGTATTCAGAGTGGTGCTTAAACTCCATTAATGTGATTAAAAATGATCACCATAAATTTAAGACAGATGATGGAAACTCAAACACTTTTAATGTGGGGGTGGTAATAGGATGGCCTCAAAAGCTTTAATTATACTTCACAAAAGTGTATTTCACATCACAGAATTAGCATAAAAGTCCAAGCATTTCGCGACTCTGCTTTTGTGCAATGTGACCGAACTTGCCGCAAATCTCACCACATCAAGATTAGTGCCTTTTTTTTTTCTTATTTCACAACACTGAGTGCAGTTACATTTTTACCCTCTTATCTCAGTCTTCATTTTCAAGCATTGAATGTTACCAGATAGAATGAATTAAAATGTCATTGAGACAGACGCTGTAAACCAAAATGGAACATTTACAGGCAGGCTTTATGAAGCCTGAGCATTATGCAGTAAAACCAGGGACTAACCTGTCTGTATGCCTGTGTCCCAGATCGTGTCATGCCCCAAAACTTTTACAGCGCCTCTGACCTCGCTTTCAGCTTTTCTGGCTCACCCTCATTGTTTTATATGAAAAAACAGTCTTAATGGCTGAATGACCAGATAAATCAGCATATTCTATGCATGTGGAGGAAATGAACAATGACTCCCTCGTTTTTTTTTTAAACATTCCCAGGAGTTTTGCGTGAAGGGCAAAACAACACACTTTCAAGGTGTTCAGAAGCTATGTCTGGCCACTCCCAGGGACAAGGGCAGCCAGTGGTTTATTTTCATGTGTGTGGAGATACTGCAGCGGAGGACAAGGGCAAACAAGCACAACTGGTGGTAAGGGCGGTGTGGGAGGACCCACATCAGAGGACGGCTTTTATCCGACAGACACCGGAGCCAGATGCTCCAGGTGAAGTGCTCTCAGAGAGGGACCTCTCAGACCTGAGTGCCAAAGGGAGGGCCTCGCAATCTCTTAAGGATGGGGGTGCTCAGCAGACGTGGCATGGCACGACAGGACTGACTCAGACGTAAGTAAGAAGGTTTATCGTAAAGGCCACATCACACAGAGCCCTGGAAAACAGTCATGACAGGAAAACAGTCTTGACAGGAACAGTACACTGTTGGTGGTGTTTGCTTCACCTTAGGAAGACGGCCCTCTTTCCTGTACACCTGTGAACCACCTGAAGCTGTAATCAATCAACAAATTCTGTCTGAACATCATGTATTCTTTCACTGCTTCCTTTCTCTTTGTACAACCTCATTTCCAAAAAAGTTGCAACACTGTATAAAAGGTAAATAAAAACTGAATGCAATGATTTGCCCATCATTTAAACTTTTCATCTCATTGAAAATAGTACAAAGACAAAATATCAGCTGATGAAATTGAGAAAGTTTTTAGTTTTTTTTTTGAAGAATATATGTTAATTTTGAATTTGATGCCTGCAACAAGTTTGAAAAAGTTGGAACAGGGGCATGTTTACCACTGTGTTGTGTCATTTCTTTTGTTAACAAAACTCTGCAAGCATTTTCGAACCAAGGAGACCAACTGCTATAATTTTGAGAGCAATTTGTTTTCACATTCTTGCTTAATGTAGGATTTCAGCTGCTAAAACTTAACTGCGTCCTTTGACATATTTTTAATTTAATAATGCACCAAATATATCTATTTAATAGGGCTGCGCGATTCACCGAATCACGATTATTTTAAGCGCAATAAAAGTATCTGCCACTATGAGGCAGACAGACGAGCATGCTTATTACCTTTTCTATGACACATACCTAATGCGGTCATTTGAAATGCTTCCGGGAAGAAAACTGTGATTTGAAGTCCGTTAATTACCAGCGAGGTTGGACAGCCTCCATCGCCTCGGCATAATTAGCTCACCTTAAATCAATTCCCGTGTACTTTGCCTAACTTGCAATCAAGCCATTTATTCAGCCAACTGACTAATCAAAACCAAAATATGGCCTATAATGATAAAGAAGAGTTACTGAGAAGCAGACAGACCTAACCAGGCTGCCATGTTCGATTGAAAGAATGTCAATAATTGTAAGTTGTAATCAGTATGCGTTATAAAGGAAAACTGGCCACATCTGATAATGTTGAGAGTTATCGGAGTTTCTGAAATGGTAATTTAAATGAATGATTGAAAACAGGTCGTGACCGATCATTAATTTTAAGGGATTGTTTTGAGCCTCCCCTATTGCCAGTTCTCCAGCTGCCACTGAGATATTAGGGCTGGGACTTTAACGTGTTAATTTCGATTAATTAATTACAGGAAAAATAACGCGTTAAAAAAAAACGCATTTAATCGCACCTTTCTCAGTTCCCTAATTTCTGGCACACTGGTAACACTGCTGCACACACTCTACCCCGGTAGGTGGCAGTAAAGCACCTAAGGTCTTAAAATATTGAATATAATGGCTGTAATTGTGTGCTTGCTTCTGCAGAAGCAGCACACTCTATTCTCTTACTTCTTCTTATTCTTTTTCTTCTTCCACCTAAATTTGGCCGACTAACTCCTCCTACACTGTTTAAGCTATTGATTCCGTTCAAACTTTAAAAAATTCAGCTTGTTCTGAATTATATTGCATCTGTACAGATTTTTGATTTTTTTTTTTTTTAGTTTTGGAAACATTTAATTTTAAAAGTCATTTTTTGGGGTCCTATTAAATCAAGCCATTTTTGCGCTGATTCAGTAGATTCAGCTATTTTCTGCTATTTTTTTACTCTGTCATACTTTTAGCTAGAAATGTCATTCAAACTGCAAAATTTTAAGTTAAGCTTCTCTTAAACTTGCTCTAACTCCCACACTTTTCACTCCACATAAATATTTTTATATCCAAGTTGTAGCAAAAGTTGTGCTGGTCACGAAAATGTAACTATGCAAGCAATAGGACAGACGATTTTGGCAGTATGAGCCGAAAAGCGACGGGAGCACAAACCAAAACTCCATTAACTCCTATATTAATTGCGACAAAAAATTCTGGTTTGTAAGCTGAAAAATACAGTTTTATAACTTGCTCTTATTCCCACATTTTTGGTACTACACATACAATTTTGATATATTTTGCTCAGCAGACTCTCCTCTTTAGTATGGTATCCATTTCGTAGATTGGACTTACTATCTTTGAGGTAGAGGCAGCAGTATGTAAGAGACGCCTTAGCTAAAATCTCCATTGGACCAAAGGCTTTGACCATTAACTCAAATGGCTCAACGAAATTGTGGCATAGTGGTATTGCGGTTCAATTCTGCCCTCTGCTGGATTTTTTCCTGGCCTTAGCATTATCATCGTTCGGATTAAGATTGATACAACTGTTAGACAAATCTGATTCTTCTGCGTCAAACTCAGTGAAAGAATTTTCGGTATTGTCGTTTGTACAGTCGCTCAAACCAGCTCCAAGAGAGCATATTTAGGGCAGCAAAGACTGGTCTTTTCGCAGGGCGGGTCCATGAGAACACGTTACAGTAAAAAATTGCAAAGCAGAAAAAAAATTGCTCGAGATCCTATGCCTGTATATACATTGTACAAGCAACTGCTCGCACTACCTAGATATATTTACGATCCTATCTAAAACAGGCAAAATACTGGTATCAAAATGACCGTAGCTGCCATCCTTGCCAAGCCAGCAGACGTAACTTTTCCATAATCATTGAGTAGTTAAATAGTTAACGTCAGCTAGCTATTGATTATGTCATCTGCAGTGATGGCAATTTCAAAACTCAAGTTCAACCCCTTTCGAACACGTTCTGTGTACTGTGTGTTTGCAAGCTAACTAGCTAATAATAGCACAGAAATAAAAAGGGAGCCGTGAATAGTATCACAACGTGTGTTAACGATATCTTGCAGCTTGCTATTACTAGCCATTTAGCTAGTGAAGACACAGTGCACAGAAATGAACAGGGAGCCGTGAATAGTAGCATTTCACTACTTGGCGAGGTCAGCGTTGTACAGTTCGGGACTGGGGGAGACACTGACAATGAGCTATAAGCAACAACAGCTGCGGCAGTCTGCCAATGTGGCGTGCCATGTTTGCTCCGCCATAAAGCTAATTTCTCAGCATGCACTGCGTTGACCTAGATATGCACAGAGCCATGGAGAGAGATGCATCAACCTCATTGACTCCAATTCACCATTCTTTTTTTACTGCTGGGTTGAAGCGGAGTAGACTCGGTCATGATGCAGCTGAAAAGTCAGAATTCCTTCACCAATAACTTTCAGCTTTAAAGTCTTGTGTTTACATTTCACCATTTTTTCATCGTTTCTTCGGCAATTTCCTTTGCCTCTCAGTTTCCAAGCACCTTCATTTTATAAATCAACCTCTTCAACTTTTCTCGCTGAAGCAAGCACACAAATTTTCTTCAAAAAATTTAGCCTTTTCTAGTTGCACTTTGAGTTTTCGCTAATCTGTGAATTTAGTAGACAGATGGAAAAATGCACGGATAAGTATAGATGAAAAATAAACATTTTTGTGGTTTAAGTTCACATATGTCTTTTAATTGATTCAGTCGTCAACCAAAATTTATTTGAATTTAAAAACTTTGCTTATTGTGTCAAATATAGCTAAAGCGATAAATCAAGATTAATTAATTACAAAGCCTCTAATTAATTAGATTAATTTTTTTTAATCGCATCCCACCACTAATGTATGTATGTATATATCGGTTTCAACATTTGATGTGGTGTTGTTTTTGTTCTATTTTGAAGTGAATTTAGGGTTAAGGTGCTTTGCAAATCATTGCATTCTGTTTTTGTTTACATTTTGCATAGCATCCCAACTTTTTTTTTGAAAACAGGGCTGTACTGTTATCAAGGCTGTCAGGACTACCGCAATGAGGACAACTAGATTACATATAGAGGGACTGTTTCATTCGGACTTATATCACAGTACATCGCACAGTATATGGGCACTTCAATCTCTGAGTGAAGTCAAGTGATGTACCTGATCACTTGAGTATAATACTAAATATAATATGTAATGTTGCAAAAATATCATGTTGTGTTTTTGGAGTAACTACCATGTGGGGCGAGACACTTGTCCTTCGGTCTCCACTGACTTTGGGGTTTGACTTGCATTAAATCTGTGCCATCATGATACAAAGTTAAGGAAGAACTCTAGTTTTCAAAAGCTCCTGGGCAATTACCCTTTTTGAAAAACGTTAAAGTAATTTTGGAAAATGAGAAGGAATCTTTGGAAATTTATACTGTGAACAATATTCTTTATAAACCACACCTTGCACTTACATACCCCAATTCCAATAAAATTGGAATCCTTTTCGACCTATATTCAATTGAGTCCACTATAAAGACAAGATATTTAATGTTCAAAACTGATAAACTTTATTGTTTTTTTTGGAAATATTCACTCAATTTGAATTTGATGCCTGCAACACCTTCTAAAAAAGCTGGGACGGGGACAACAAAAGACTGGAAAAGTTGAGGAATTGTTCAAAAAACACCTGTTTGGAACATTCCATGGGTGAACAGTTTAATTGGGAACAGGTGAGTGTCATGATTAGGTACAAAACGAGCATCCCCGGAAGGCTCAGTCGTTCACAAGCAAGAATGGGGCGAGGTTCACCACTTTGTGAACTACTGCGTGAGCAAATAGTCCAACATGCAATTGCAAAGAATTAAGGGATTTCATCATCTACAGCCCATAAAATCATCAAAAGATGCAGAGAATCTGGAGAAATCTCATTTCATCAACAAAATTCTTCTTATAATGAAGAAAAGATGCCTTTTGATTTTAATTTCAGTCCTGTTGAAGTAAAAGAGGTATGTGATGCTTTAAAGAAGATACATACTAAGAAATCAGCTGGTCCTGATGGTTTAGATCCGTACTTTTTACAAATTGCTGCGGAGATCATAGCTGAGCCTTTATCTCATATTTTTTAACATGACTCTAGAAAGTGGGCAAATACCTGAGATCTGGAAGTCGGCTTACGTCCCTCCAGTGCTAAAAGGTGGAGATCCATCCACCCCGAATAATTATCGGCCTATTTCCAAACTTTCAGTTTTAGCCAAGGTACTGGAAGGGCTTATTAGCTCTCAAATAAAAGATTTATTTATTTAAAAATGGCATTCTAAATGATATGTAGTCTGGGTTTAGGGAAAAAAACACAGTAAAGTTACTGTTACAATGGAGGTCTGAAATGACATCATAACTGCCATTGACTCTAAAGAACAGTGTTGCACTTTTCTTAGATTTATCTACAGCTTTTGAGATTGTTGACCATTTAATTCTCTTACAAAGGCTCACTCACTAATATAGGGTTTTCATTAAAATCTGGTAAATGGTTTGAAAATTATTTGAGTGGTAGAACACAGTGTGTTCAAGTTGATGGTTTGCCTTCGACTTTTTTAAATATAAAAAATGGTGTCCCACAAGGATCCATATTGGGTCCCATTTTATTTATGATTGATATCAATAATTTATGTAAAAATGTTACTGATGCAAAGTTCCATTTTTATGCTGACAATACAATTATATTTGCAACTTCATCCTCTTTAGTGAGTGCAATTCACAACCTACAAGGTGCTTTTAACGTAGTTCAGCGGAATTCATGTAGATTAAGTCTCGTACTTAAAGGGGACCTATTATGCTACATTTCTAAGTTTATATTTTGATTTTGGACTCCCCCAGAGTAATCCTGATTGTTCAAAGTCCAAAAAAGGGTCCTTATTTAGCTCATACTGCCATCCTCAAAAAACCCCATTTGTAGTCCATTGTAGGCTCTGCCTGAAACGCCTCGTTTGGGCGGCTCTTCCGCTATGGCCCCCCCTTCCCATGTGCCCACTTTCTTCTGATTGGCCAGCTCTGTGGAGGGCGGAGCTGGGCGGGACTCGGCAGAACGCACTTTTCTGGGTCTGCCTCCCTAGTGTGAAACGTGAGACGTGTCTGTCGTCTGAGGTAAGGAATCGGCGGGGAAATTCCGCAATCAAACGCTGTATCTGTATAGATCTAATGAAATGAACTTGTTCTAATACATGCAGCGGCGAAAGTGGAGGACGCAGTGCGAAAGTCTGGCAGCTCAAGCTCGAATTAGCTATCTACCTAAGGCATGGTAAGTACACTGGTGTTTCCACTCTATAGCTAGGATTGAGGGAAAGCTAGAAACCACCCCATACAGACACATTTGTAGAACGGGTAGACATACCCAAGTGTAGACCGGAGACCATAGAAATCTGGTGGGTCTGAGTTTAGAGGGAAATATGGACAGTGAGGAACAGCAAAAAGTGGACCAACAACTTATGGACTGCTTAGATATGTACTATAAGGACCAGCTGCTCCGTGTGCATAACTGTGGTGTGTTGTTAGCGTGGAGTAACCAACAGCTTCTGCGCTGGTATATGACGGAGGGGCAAAAGCTCCGGGCTAAACGGTCTTTTTGGAAATTGCTCGTGGTAATGGTTTACTTACTGCGTCAGAATGACCAGCTTTTGCTTGTGGAAAATGGGCGTGTTATGGATAGTAAGCGACAGCTAGAGAGAGCTGCGGTTATGTTATGAACATAATACAGGTTTTACAGACCGTAGGTTCCGTTAGTGTGAACATTTTTTTTATTTGGAGCTAGTGAATCCATAACTCCTACAGGAACGAATTTTGTATTCAATCTCCACCTTTTACGGCTTTTTAATAGCCAGAACAATTTCTAAAGGGGGATAAAATTACGCCAGGGCAATGCTGCAGAGAAATCGTTTGTTATACCAGACACATTATAGCTTGTGGGTTTCGCAATTGCTTTCACCACAGTAGCATCAGAGAGCTAGCCCAGATATTGGTGCAGTATCCGGCTGACCCCGGTCATGGATAAGTAAAGCGATCATTTCACAAGCACCCAAACATGCACCCCAAGCTCTGCAAAACCTACTTCTGGTCTAACTGCAGCCTTTAACAGCACCTCTTCGGTTAGCTTCAACTGTAGCGGCTACAATCAGGCAACATTATGATGAAACTGCCACATTGATGCTTACCGAAGTAACACAAGCATACCGATCAGAATTACTGCATATAAGTTAACCAGGAGCATTTTTAAATAGCACAGCACGCAAACTAACGTGCAGTAGCTGGTAACCGAGTGGTCATGACAACAGGCACAAACATTACCCTGCGATACAGGTTTTACAGACAGCAAGTTCCGTTACCTTGAACAGTTGTACTAAGCATCCAAATTGCAAACAAGTATAAAAGGTTAGCTTCAAATGAGGTTTATGTTCACAAACCTTCTGTTGAATGTCCCCTGATATTACTCTTGTATATTTAGGACACAAATATTAGCAACAGTAACTTGGCTACGTTAGCCGCAGTGGTGCAGCCACATTCAACATCATGTTAGGTAGGCTTACGCAGTAAAAGCAACTTACAGCTTCTGCGTCTGAGTCACGGACAGTCGCGACCAATCCAGGCTTTATCTTCAGATATTTTACAAAGCCTGCGTTTTAGGCCAGTTGTTAGTGCTAACTATCGTTAGCGGTTCTGCTAGCCACCCGTGACACATCAGCTTCACTTACATTATTTGCTGTTTTATCGTTACTTACAGCTTGTGGCTTTGTGCGCTTGATCGATGCAACTGCTTCGGGTTTGAGAAGCAGCTGAATAGCTTATCCAGCTTCGAATGATCCTTTATTGACTAAGCTTTCTTTGGTGAAATGCTGAGCACAAACAGCTATCGTTCCCTTCGGCCGTGGCTGTTTGCCGCCAGCCAACAAAAAAGCTACCCACTGATTTCTGGTGGCGTCGTCTTTTGGAAGAGAAATGGGTGCTTTTTTTTCGTATCCAAAAATAAATGGATGAGTAGCTTTGGGAGAGATACTTTGAGAAGCAGCTGAAATGCTTATCCAGTGGCAAATTATCCTTTATTGACAAAGCTGTCTTTGGTGAAATGCTGAGCACAAACAGCTAACGTTCCCTTTGGCCGTGGCTTTTTGCTGCCAGCAAACAAAAAAGCTACCCACTGATTTCTGGTAGCATCGTCTTTTGGAAGAGAAATAGGTGCTTTTCTTCGTGTCCAAAAATTAATGGACGATCAGCTTTGGGAGAGATACTGACAAAACTGCACCTCAAATGATCTGCGGTTCTTCTTTTGTATTTCTGGAAGTGTAGACGCTACTAAGGCATAGTATGATCCACGGTTGTTTGTGCTTGCTAGAATAGTTTCCGGTGTGGGCAGGTCCAGCGCTGTGATTGGCTCAGGCTAGGTCTGTTTTAATTGGCTGGCACAACCTGACGTCAGGTTTTGCCCAGATCTCGTGAAGATCTCGGGACAAGCTGTTCAGAGAGGAAATCACGTTCACAAAATAACGTTCTTAGATTACGGCAAAACCCCTGTATCTTATGTTTAAAAACTTTGCAGAGGTTGAGCATGGACATCCAACATTATAACATTACTTATTCAATGCAATTGTTTATTTCGAACTTCAGGTTCATAGTAAATTATAAAATACAGTAAAAGAATACAAATAACATGAAAAAGTCACACAGAATGCATACACACACAATGTAAAAAAAAAACAAAGAAAAATAGCAGTCACAAATACAAAATACTATGCCACCATTTCCAGATGCTAGAATGGAGTGGCAGTGTGGAGTTGACAGTGGCTGAAATAAGACAATTTGTACAGGCCATCAGTCGCCCCATATAACTATAAACATTCTTTCTTAGTAGTTCACCAAATGACGGGATGTTTAGACAAGCAAACATTTCACTGGCACTAGTTCTCTTTGGGATATACAGCAATCTCCTCAAAGAATTGTTATACGCTACACAGAGTTTGTTTATAGTTGAAACATTAGTTATAAACCATAGCGATGAACAATACATAGAGGTATAAAATGTTTGAAACAACATACATTTCACCTCAAGAGAACATCTATGGAAATTTCTTAACAGGTTGGTTTGAGCATGTATTTTCCTCAGCTGTCTATTGCAATCAATATTAGTTTTCTCACTCTTGATCCACACACGAAGGTATTTTGCTTTATCAACGAATTCCAAAGCATTACCAGAGAGAGACAAAATAGGATCTGATGTTTTTAGACCCTTTGGTTTAAAGGACATACACATAGATTTCTTTGAGTTAAACAAAATATCATTTTGTATACCATAAGGGTCACAAATGGAGAGCAGTTGCTTCATAGCAGATGTTGACAAACTTAACAAACACAAATCATCTGCATGAAAATGTGATTAAGTAATGTATCATCAATGGAACCACCAGGTTTTGTATTATTCAGCAAAATATTCAAATTATTAACATACACATTAAATAATTTAGGCGAAAGAAGTCCACCTTGTTTTACACCATTTGTGACAAAAAATTTTGTTGAGGAAACTTAACCCCATCTCACAACCATTGTTTGATTCCTGTACCAGTACATCAAAATGTCTACAATATAAATGGGAATACCATGATCAATTAATTTTCTAAATAGAGACCACTGATTAAGTTTATCAAAGGCTTTACTAGCATCTAGAAAAGTGACATACACACTAGTGGACTGATTTCTAAAGTAGTCAATAAATTCATGTAAAAGGTATACAGCCTTGTCAGGAGAATGACCTGGTTTGAAACTAAATTGATTCTCATTACTCCAGAGATAATCATCAATGCTGTTGAGTTGAACACCCTCAAGGACCTTAGAAATAACACTGGCTATAGCTATAGGTCTATAGTTGTTCATATCAGACAAACTAGCACATTTGTTTTTAACAGGAGGTATAATAACTGAGTCCAGTAACAATACTCATATGTATTAAAAGAAGGATCAGCATAATAGGTCCCCTTTAATGCAAACAAGACCAAAATGATGTTCTTCTCAAGGTCAAAAAGGGAAATCAAAGACGGTCATCAGATTTTAACTCTGAATAATGAGGTGATTGAATGAGTATCAACATATAAATACTTGGGTTTCCTCTTAGATGAAAAATTGTCTTTTCATCATCATATTGAGTATCTAACAAAAAAATTGCTGGTAAAATTAGGATTCTTTTATCTAAACAAAAGTTTTTTTTTCTTTTGTTGCCAGGAAGAAACTGATTCAAGTAACCTTTTTGTCGGTAATCGACTATGGTGATGTTCTCTATATGCATGCAACCGCATCATCTCTGAAAATGTTGGACTCCGTGTACCATGCTACATTGCGATTTATTTCTAATCTGGGTTTCCGCACGCATCATTGTAAGTTGTATGAGAAAGCTGGTTGGCCTTCATTACACAATAGAAGAATGAAGCATTGGTACATCTTCCTGTATAAGGCCGACCTGCATGAACTGCCTTTGTATCTATGTTCTCTGCTGACTCCAAAAAATGTAAGTAGTTTTAATCTTCGGTCTCACGGACACATCATGTTTGCCATCCCTCAAACTCGTTCTGTTTTTGGAAATCAAGCTTTCTCTGTTTTTGCTCCTTCATCTTGGTCCAGGCTACAGAGTTATCTTAAACTGGATCATCGCATAAGTTTACATGTTAACCAGTGCATGCACATGTTTCACTGCTAAAACCGGTTAATGTATTATTCGTGTAGTTTTTCCTTGTCATTGTCGGTTGCCATTTTCTGTGTGAAACTTCTATGCTGCTGTCTTGGCCAGGGCTCCCTTGGAAAAGAGATTTTGTATTTCAATGGGATTTATTCCAGGTAAAATAAAGGTTAAATAAAATAAAATAAAAATCTCTACACGTAAGTGGTAAGGCCAAAAACCAACACTGAATGTCCGTGTCTGTCGGTCCCTCAGGCAGCACTGCATTAAAAACCGACATCATTCTGTCAAGGATATTACCATGTGGGCTCAGGGACACTTTGGAAATCCATTGTCAGTTAACACAGTTCGTCGGTTCATCTACAAGTGCAAGTTAAAACTCTACCATGCAAAGCGAAAGCCATATATCAACAACACCCAGAAATGCCGCCGGCTTCTCTGGGCCCAAGCTCATCTGAGATGGACTGACGCAAAGTGGAAAAGTGTGCTGTGGTCTGACGAGTCCACATTTCAAATTGTTTTTGGAAATAATGGATGTTGTGTCCTGTGGGCTAAAGAGGAAAAGGATCATCCAGTTTGTTATCAGCGCAAAGTTCAAAAGCCAGCATTTGTGATGGTATGGGGATGTGTTAATGCCCATGGCATGGGTAACTTGCTCATCTGTGAAGGCACCATTAATGCTGAAAGGTATATATAGGTTTTGGAGCAACATATATTGCCATCCAAGCAATGTCTTTTTCAGGGATGTCCCTGCTTATTTCAGCAAGACAATGCCAAGCCACATTCTGCGCGTTTCAACAGCGTGGCTTCGTAGTTGAGTGCGGGTAATAGTCTGGCCTGCCTGCAGTCCAGACCTGTTTCCCATTGAAAATGTGTGGCGCATTATGAAGTGCAAAATACGACAATGGAGTCCCCGGACTGTTGAGCAACTGAAGTCATACATCAAGCAAGAATGGGAAAGAATTCCACCTACGAAGCTTCTACAATTAGTGTCCTCAGTTCCCAAACGCTTATTGAGTGCTATTAAAAGGAAAGGTGACGCAATACAATGGTAAACACGCCCCTGTCCCAGCTTTTTTGGAACATGTTGCAGGAATTAAATTCAAAATGAGTGAATATTTCCAAAAAAACAATGAAGTTTATCCATTTGAACATTAAATACCTTGTCTTTGTAGTGTACTCAATTGAATGTAGGTCAAAAAGAATTTGCAAATCATAGTATTCTGTTTTTATTCACGTTTTACAGAACGTACCAACTTCATTGGAATTGTGGTTTGTATATTTTAAAGTATATATTGTATGTTTTCTATTCCCTGGGTCCATTTTATGTGTCACAGTAAATACTTCTTGCGCATTATTTGGGGGAGAGCCCTTTGTTAAGAAATGTCCAAAAACCTGATGTTGATTTATTGCAGTCTGAAAACATTTGTCGGTTTCTAAAAATGTACTTCAACAAAAATTATATTAAATAAGGATACATAAATGTTAACATATTTTGCCATTCATTTTCAGTGGTTCTCAATGTCATTTCTCGGGACCCCCTATGTATGCTAGTTTATGTTCCAACTACATTTGTCGTCCCAGAACTTTGAAAAGTGGTTAATCTTATTTAATAGGTGCATTTGACACTCAGAGGAATTATTTACCCTTTTAAGCCACATTCGGCCTGAAATGCAAAAAAAAAAAACACCCATGTTCAGTTAGTGATATATTGCAAAGAGTTTCATTAAAAGAGGGAACAAATACTTAACTGATTGCATTTGACAGATCAGTAGGCTCTTTGCTGTTAAAAGCGTAAACAAAGGCCACCTCAAAACTAGTGATTCCTATAGTTAATAACAAATTTAAAAGGAAGGAAAATGATACCGAGCCAAACACCCATAATTGAAAAGGAAGCAGGTCACATGTTCAGCAAAGTAATTATGGCCATATTCATTAACCATAATCTTTGATTTGGTCAGTTAAAATGTTTTCTTTTTCTGCAAGTGTTCGTAGTAAAGCGCAAATGTGATTTTGTATTATAGTGCTGTGAAGAAACATTCCCCCCCCCCATCTCCTCCATCTATGCTTACTCGTCAAATAAAAATTTTTCAGATCATCCATCCAATTTCAAAATAAAACAGCAACGTTGATAAAAACAAAATGCAGCTTTTAAATGATCATTTCATTAATTGAAGATAAAGAGTTAATCAAAACCTATATCACTCAACGGAAAAATAATTACCCCCCTAAAACTAATAATAACTGGATGTGCTACCCTTGGCGGCAGCAACTACTGAATAATCACCTGTGTGCAGTAGCTGTTTTACATCAATGTAGAGGAGTTTTGGCCTACTCCTCTTCGGACAATAATTTTATTTCAGCCACATTGGAGGATTTTCAAGCATGCCGTAGCCTCACAATTGGATTCAAGTCAGGACTTTGATAAGGCCTCTTCAAAACCTTCATTTTGTTTGTTATTTAGAGCCATTCAGAGGTGGACTTCTATCTGCGCTTCAGATCATCGTCCTGCTCCATAACCCAACTGAGCTTGAGCCTTGGGTCACCGACAGATGGCTGGATATTCTCCTTCAGGTAGAAAGCAGATTTCATGGTTCTATCAATTAAGGCGAGTCAGTCAGGTCCTGAAGCAGCAAAGCAGCCCCAGAACATCTCGCTACCACCACATTTTACAGTTGGTATGATGTTCTTGTTGCAGAAAGCTGTGTTAACTTTACGCCTCATGTAATGGGACCAATTTCTCACAAAATGTTCTTTTTTCTCAATTTATAGACACTGGCTCTCAACAAGGTTCGCTGCATTCCCAAAGTTATAGAAATCGCTTTACAACAGTTTCCAGACCAACAGATGTTAAGAACTTTGTTTCTCATCTGTTCTTGAATTTTTTTAGATTGTGACATCCCCTGCTGCTCTTTGCCTACTGCCAATTGCCAGACAGGTTCTATTTATGTGATGCTTAGATTCAGCAAAACTGGTGGTAATCATGCTTAGGAGTGTCAAATGAGAGTATGAAATTGCAACAATGCGGCTAAGAAAGTAAATAGTCCTAATAAAAATGAAAATAACCAAATTTTGAAAAATTAACAGCTGTTCAAAATTGTGATTTCAGCTATGGTTGAAACAAAACGCAGCACCCAGGATTCCCAGTATTGACTCTGAGAACCACTGATCTATGACAGCAAATTACATTGAGCTATGTATTTGGAAGAGGAACTTAGGATTAAAATAAGGTCAAACAAAAATATGATTCAGCTCTCTTGACCTCGTTGAATAATTTATTCAACCACAGCAAGGTTTGTCAACAGAAGGACAGTGAAGAATCTGGACAATAATCAGACTCAATGGGCTCGACTCAGTACAAAGTGATGCTAGGCACAACACAAGAGTCTTTGCTAGAGTCAAACTGACACTGTTGTCATTTTTCTATCCAGTACCCATGTTATGAAAAAAATATGTATATATATATATATATGCTTGCATTCATCTGAGTGCCAGTGCGAATGTTATCATGCTGTGACAGCACCATGCAGCATTTATGCGCAATAAAATGTGTGGACATCATGAAGAAAAATCATATGACCCCTGTGGTTCAATTCATTTTAATTTGCTTATTTACTGACAG
Source organism: Gymnothorax javanicus (assembly GCA_029692085.1). Lineage (NCBI taxonomy): Eukaryota > Metazoa > Chordata > Actinopteri > Anguilliformes > Muraenidae > Gymnothorax > Gymnothorax javanicus. The sequence goes on along the minus strand of CM056202.1, from coordinate 43,380,613 downwards.
GAATTTGCACTACACTTCACCACCTCATTTTTAATATTTATTTTTTATTAGAATGGAGTATGGCTTGTTGTAATTCTATAAACGTGTTTTTGAAGTTGGCCATCAGACCAGTAGACCACAGTCTTTTAGGAGCTGCGAATTCTCAGGAGCGTCTACTGCAGGCAACCAAACAAGAGAAGAAGAATCTTAAGTTCAGAATTGAGCAATTTATTTTACGAATATTGATGAAGAGCAAATTGCCATTCAGCTTCAACATGTTCAACTTGATATTCTGGGATGGGTTTAGTAGTACCCCAATAGATTTGCCCAGTGACCAGATGCCCCTGCTCTGTAAAGATTAATTTTATCCTGGTGAACTCCATCTTAAAACCCATCAATCTTCAAAAATTCAGAAAAATCATCTACATGGACAGATAATACTCTGGATAATTGAAAAAAAAAACAACTTTCATTTCATCTTTTTGTGAACTTACCTTTTAAAAACATGATTGAAAATTCCTCACATTGCAGAAAAGTTCAAAAATCAAGAAAAATGCTGCAAAGCTATCAAGAAAATTCCCTAATGTTGCAGCCCAAGAGTGGACACATTGTGCCTTTTCACCAATGACATTTAACAGCAGGAAATGAGAATGGCATAAGATCAGAAATCTGAGAGGGATAGATTGTTAAAGACCAACCAAACCCCATCTGTCCAGCCCAAATAAATTACTGCAGAGATTGGCAAGTTATCATTGGAACTTTCCCTGGCAGGTGTATGGGTGGTGACTGGTTTATTTCTCTTTTTTTTTTTACAATGCTGTACAATGGATGGCCCTCATTAAGTCTCAGCTGTGACATTTCTCCCAACTGCCAGAGCTGGCATAACAGGACAAAAGGCCCAAAGGAGAATTTAGATTGGTTTCTTTGATGATAGCTGCATCAGTAGGAAGCCAACATCCTTTCCATACATTTTCCTCTATTAGGAAGGCTGCCAGGCTCTTCTGTGGTATTCTCAGATGTACAGCTTACTCTGCAAAGGTACACCCGCTATGCGGCCTTGAAAGTGCTCGTCTGTGGAGAATTAAATAAAGGACTGACCATCTCCTGAAACACCACCAGTGCTTTTTAACACCCCACTCAGCTCCCATAAGCACAGGCTGCGTGAGATGGAGATGTTAGCCCACTAGCTGAGATACAGGCTGAGCTTAATGAAATGCTCCGTCAATGTTTGAAGTGTAGAGCACGCAAAATGAATGTGTATTAATGTAGAACACTGGGGAACGAGTGGCCAGCTGTCAAATCTGGAAGATAAAGATGAGGGCTGCTCCATCGAGTTGTTAATGCTGAGAAAATTGCGTTTGCCCATATCAAGGTTCCATTTGAAAGATTTTGCTACGAGGCAGAAAAGTTCAGAATAAAACATGAATTAGCTTATGAATGTTAAGGATACACTTTATATTTACATAAACTCTATAAATTTAAAGGTTTAAGCAGACCTTTGATCATCAATGGGTGAATAGTTTCCAAGTGTTCCAAGCACACTCAGGTAAATTTTATACACAGTTTGAATATGTTGACCACTTTCTACCAAATTTTGATCTGACTTTGCACTAAGGAATTCATATTAAGTTCATAAGATCTACGCAATAAAACCTGAAATCAAGCTGCGTGTTAAAAGATCTTTCCAATAGCCTGAATACAGCAGGCAAACCAGGCGTAAGTATTGAGCCTTTAATCCATTTTCTGCGTCATGTTACTAAATGCTCACATTATTATCAGACAAAGGCTATTGATTTGACCTAAGCTGTAGTTATTCATCCAAAGACTGAACTACTCTCTGAATGCCTCATATAATTACCCATTCTCTTTAATTGCAAGAGTAGTTTAGATGTTAGGGGAGGAAAAGAGAATCGATATTTGACCGTTTACAGAGAGTTTTACCGTAAATTGGTTTCACAAACAAGGAAACCTCAAGTCAACAGAGAGCAGCAGGAGAAATAATGAAATGTGACTGTGGTCGTGTGGGTATTTCAGTGGCCAGGTGTGTGGCTGCACAGGTCTCAAACAGCAGTTGCAGCATATGCTGTGATTTAAGTAACAAAAACTGTTCTTCAATTACAGGCATAAGATGAAAAGATCCAGCGGGGCACAACAGAATGAGGATATTCATTTATGTTCCTTGGATAGCTATAGAAAAAGTAAAATGGAGTATATTTGTTATCCATATGCTTGATCAAGGAAATAAACAAATCATGTCAGTGAGTATGTTGTTGAAATATACACGGAAACTGCAGGGGTAGATCAAATCCTGAAATCTTTGTCATTCTTTGCAAAATAGTCGACTTGGACAGGCAATACAAAGAAGCATCAGAACAAACACATCCTTGAGTTTGGCTTTTAAAGCGACCAGATATTGTGCGGCATTCAACTGTCAACACATGCATCTATTTAGACAGTGCCAGCAGCAATCAGACTGAAAAAGAACTTGGAACAGTTCCTGCATTGGACAGTTTATGCAAAAGCAATGGCCACTTTGGATTCAGATGTATGTTGTAAAAATGTCTAAATTCAGCCAGCTAAATTCTAGGAGAAACAATGTTAGAAAAATTAAAGGAATTGGCACCCTTTTTTTATCGTGACTCATCGACTGTCCTTGTTCCCCGGAGAAAGTGTATGTGTTTTCTCTAATGAGGGGTCTGGACAGTCCCAGGGCTGACTATAGTGAGGAATTCCAAGGGGTAGCAGACAGATATTTTAATCAGACAAAAATCTACTTTATCAATGCACCTGCCACTTTTCTAGTTAGTAAACCAGCCATAACATGCCGTTTAAGCTGTAAATGAAATACTCTTCTCCCACTCAATGTCTGTGTGAATTCGACTGGGGTAGTGAAAAGAAGTAGTCATCTGTTGGTGAAGAGTGGCATGCTTCACAATGTAACACCAACATTTAAAAATTATCAGAATTATTAGATTAAAAGCAATATGCAACACATGTTGCAAATCAAAAGGATAAAAGCCTGATAGCTTTTAAATAGCACCCTTCAAAATTGCCATCAATAAATTGTAGGGTTTTCGCAACTCATAATTGTAGAGCATGTTTCTAGATTTTGTTCTGGCCAGTTCGAGGTAAAATAACTAGCTAGTACCATTCACAGCAGCATCACATGACTGGGACAACAGATAATATATACAAGATTAACAAATGTCAAAAACACAGACTGTAATTACAGGAAACTACGAGCACTAAAGTGCAGGTTCATCAGAGTCACAGCAAGAATTCAGAGTCCTGAAGGCAGTGGAGAAAAAAACCTGTTTTTTCTTTGTTTTTTGAGCAAGGTTATTTTTTTAATTAGAGGGGTGGTTCTCTCTAAAATCATTTTGTCCAGTTATGGAGCAACAGGTAAAATCTGCATAAAATCAAAAGAATTTTAATCACTGAAAGTGTTGAAACCTGATCTCAGTAATCTCAAAAAATGTTAACAAGGAGTAGTGCTGAGCACCTGCCTATGTAGGCTCATATGATTCCTATTCTGTCCTTACAATAACAGTGCATTGTTGACCATTGACTGAGGACCAAGTTTTTGTTGGTCAATCGTGCACTTACTTTCGATTGCCCCAGGATAGCAATGCACCAGTAATGCGCCTGACCACACCTTATTTTACCACCAACACACCCATGGGCCCTCAGATGGGCACGAACATTTGCAATTTAAACAACATGGGTGCTTGACAGGAAAATAACAGCTGCCTTTTCCTGAAACTAGAAATGATGACTGTGTTGTGCTTGGCACCACTTTGCGCCAGGTGTAAGATAGAGCCCCATTTACCCATCGTGTGTCTATCATGTAGTATAATGACTGTTTTTTTTTGTTTGTTTTGTTTTGTTTTTTGAATGGCTGTTTTATAAAGGATTGTGCAAAGTTCTCTGAGAGACATCATTATTTAAAACTCAGACGTGAAATCTGATTTGTTTCTCATAAGCTACATCCCGACTATTCCACAGTACAAGTCAACTCTCACATAAGAAAATGCTTTGTACAATTCAACTCATTCATTTTTGTGAGATATTTGATGTGAGCAAAGAGGATACACTACAAAAGCCATTCTAGAACGCTGAAAATCTTGTGAGAAACACAGATCAAAAACTTTAAGCACTGCTTCTCTCCCTGTGTCAATGTATGTCCAGAATAGCAGCTTGTAGATAGCGGTTTCTACCTTACGAGTGTGGTCCATCTGGACACCATTAGAAGTAGGCGCAATTGACTGCTTAAGTGAACGCTTAGTTTGCATGACTTCAAACCAAAACAATATGGCCAATCATAAAAGACAGGCAGCAATTTTCCTTAAGCTCTGGTCAAGAGAGGATAGCTCTCTGTTTATCTGCCAAAGTGCCACAGTGTCCCCCCCAAAAAAAAAAGATGAATGGAAGAAAGAGGGAGAAAAGAGGTGGAAAGATATTGAGAGGAGAGGCTGTAAGCCGGTTATTCTCTGATACAAAACTCATCTACTTGTATGCCACTTCTGTTGCCTAAAGGAAGGATGAGAGGAGTGATCCTTTTAAGAAAGGCATCTGAATTCTGCAGTACAGGGCTGAACCACAGCAGGTATCGGAGCAAAATATGTCTGATTCAAGCCATCATTGATTCTAACACCCACACACACGCGCGCGCGCGCGCGCACATGCACAGACATGTGCACACACACACACACACACACAGGTTATGCTTATTAGGATATTGCATCCACTTACATTCATTGTGGACAGCCTAACCCTAACCCTATCTTAACTCAGTGGTACCCAATCATGGGCCATGGAGGGCTGAGAGTATGCAGGTTTTCATTCCAACCATTGGTTGGCCCTCCATGGCACATGATTGGGCGCCACTCCCATGACCAAATCATGCCCAACCCTAACCTTAACCTTTCCTCCATTCCCGCCTGACCCCTAAACTTAGCTACCACCTCAGAAATTACATTTTTCCGAATTAAAACTGGGCTTCAGTCCCCATGAGGCCTACTAATCCCAATAAGGTTATTGTTTATACTGGAAAAGGACCCTGATTAGTAACAAAACATGCCAACACACACATAGACAAACACACACGCAATCACACAGATGAGCGTGCGCGCACATGCGCACACACTTGGGGCTCTAATTTCTTGGCGCAGCGCAGGGTGGGGCAGCGTGGCGCAGCTCACGCAGTGGTAATTTCGTCCGGTGCAGCCAACGCAGTGGTAATTTCGTGCGGTGCACCACCGTGCGCAGCCACTTCGGCGATTTGGTAGACGGACGTGCGCCGAGATGGGTGTGGCGGCGTAGTAGGGGGAGGTGTCACATATTCATCATGATGCAGTGACAATTCCGTGGATAAAGGCTCCGCCGAAAGTGCGCAGAGAGCTTGCCAGCTCCAACCTGGTTTGCTCTCTGTGCAGTGGTAATTTGGCTGACCGGCGCACAGTGCGCACACGTCACCGAAACCTCACAGGCAGGTTTCCAGAATGCACATTTCAATGCAATAAATTATTACAACAGCCACTATTTATTGTAACTATCTGAATCAGGAAATAAATTATAGTATCTATATCGATTGTCCTGATGTCAGATCAAAGGCGGTTGGCACGCATAATGGAAACTCGACCTGGCTTAATCAACGCAGCTGAATCTGTGATGCAAACTAACGACTTCACATCTTTCTCAGCCAACCACAAACTGCCTCGGCATTCGGTATCAGGCAGTGCGTGTATATATATATATATATATATATATATATATATATGCGTTCTATGCTCAGTAAAGCCGCTTGCACACTGGGCCTTGAAACTAATTTTTTCGCACGACTGATTACATTCAAAGTCAATGCAAAGACGCGAATACACGTGTGTATTCGCGTCTTTGCATTGACTTTGAATGTAATCTGTCCTGCGAAAAATTAGTTTCGCATCCAGTGTGCAAGCGGCTTAATACTACTATTATTGTCACTTAGGTTTTATCATTTTTAGTGGGGGAAAGGAATACAGCCTGATTGCTATGATCTCGCACTTAGTTAAGATTGCATATTGAAAATAAATGTGTCACGTATCTTGCATTGTTGTCCATGCATGTTAATCCCAAAATTTTAAGCAGCAACAGGGTGTGATAATAGGAACATGCTATCCATCATTTCTCTTCCCAATGATGCAGGCAGAAGAAATAAATGAGCAACCGTCGTGTTTCATTCCAACTTCATAAGTTTGAATGATCTGACGTAATTTCGTTTTGAAATTCCTTTCAAGTTCGCTAAGGGTAATAATTCGCGAATGCCCTAGCTAGCCAGCTAACTCATATTTGTAATGCTTAATATAGACGTAAGCAGTGCAGAAAACATGCCTGAAGCAGCAAAGTAAAATGCAACATTAACGTATCATGCAGATATAGGACAGAGGCTTCTTTATTGCAATATTTAAAGGTGAGGAGAGGAGCTCATTTGATTGGTGAAGATTTGACTCGGCTGTGTTAAACCCACTCGCGCCTTCTCTCCTCCCTCTTTGCCACTTGCGCCGGCAGGAGGGACAGAGGCGGAACAGAGGAGTACTTGCACCGGGCACGAAATTGCAAAATACGCCTGGATATACCCCGTTGGCACGGCGCTCCCCTCATTCGCCGCGCCTGTGCCTGGTCAACGAATTTAGAGCCCACTCTCTCTTTCTCTCTCACATACACACGCGCACACACGCAGACATCCACACACACACACACGCGCACACACACAGGCACATTTATATAGAAGGACTTGCTATATTCAACTGTATAGGGACGCATACGTTTTTAAGGCTAAATAAATATTCTTGTAGAGGACAGTGGGAAAAACACCCTTGGTTTCTGATTTTCCTTATTTTATGACTGAATGCCTGACTGAACTCTTGGAACAGAATATTTGCATAGAGTCTTTATCCCACAGACATTTTCTGTTTTTTCCCCTATTTGAACAAGGCAACAGCTGAAAATGGCCCTCTTCGAATCTTCTGTCGCAATAATGAGGGAAAAAGGCCAGCAACCATGTCCCACTTACCTCTAAAATGTTGGTAGCAATACCGCTCTTAGCATATACACCTAATCTATTTTAGTCTTCTTGCACAAATTCTCGTAAAACTATTTGAGCTTCTCTCAGTACACCATGTACAACGATCACAGGGAATTATACAGGTACTCTTTGAATAATAGATTGTGTGTAATCAAGGATGATTTCAAAGTGACGCCCGCATTTATAAAATATGCATACACCTTGTAAGAAAGGGGGTTAGAATTCAAAAGCATGCTAAGGCAAACATCTTTAAAAAAATCATATCTGCAGATATTTAAAACAAAAAAGGATTGAACTGGCAAAATATGCTGAAAACGAAAGGTGGACTTGTGAGCAAGCTCTGTAGAGAATAGTTAGGCGTAATGTTCGTCATTGAAGATAGTGGTAATTGCAGGTATTAATGGAGCAGCCATCTTAGGAGCAGCATTCACTCACACAAAGAAAGTGAACAATGCCCAGGAGGGTAGGAGCCATTAATCAAAATTCTGTAACTCACAAAAAAAGTCTCTCTGATCAATTTGTTAAGCTTAGTTCCCATACCTGCCGATGTCTGAAGTCATAAACCCTGCATTTCCTAACAAAACAATGGTGATTGCCAAACTGTGGGCAAAGCCTTCCCAGCATTTTAATCTTTTAACGGTAAAAGATGGCAACAGAGTGCACGGGGAAACACTAATGTGGTAGCAACAATTTGCCCTATCTACTGTGTGCGAACATTGACAAAAAAGCCGAGCCAGGATTTATTTTTTTATTTTTTTTCTTGAGGACTCTGTCGACTGAGTTACTAACATCTTAATGAAGGAAAAATGCCAGTGAATCTCAGAAAGGATCCACTTGAGAAGTTCATATTTTATTTTATTTTTGAACCCGAATGACTACAAGAGTATGAATGTCAATAATGATTAGTCAATTTGGCAATGACAGTGGCCAATTTGAGTAAATGTGGACATGCTTAATTTGAAATCCAGCCAAACAGTATTACATTTGCCCAAGACTCAGCTCTTAATAAAAATCAGATAGGGAAGAGTCTTCCTTGTTATGTCCTGCAAGACTGACATTCTGCAGTTGATCACATTGTTTTTGACTATAGGAGAGGAACAATCAATTTAAACTTGGATCCACATGCATTGTGATTGCCTCATGAAATTGGCAATTAACTTCCACCAGTATCTACCTGTACCAACATCAACCCCATCAGTGAGTGAGAATAAGCCACTGAGTTCCTGTCAATACAGCTCTGAAAATTGTAATACATAAGCTGTCAGGCAAGTAAAAAGCTAACCCTGTTATTTTCAAGATCAATGCTAATTTAACAACATAATTTGCAATTTTGCTGCCTATCTGTTATACCAGTATGGTGCTTGGCGTATTGCAGCATGACAAATGATTTGCCATGTTAGTGAAATGTCCCCAGAGACGCATCTCAGTTCTTTTCAAGTGCAAATGAAAAATATGTAAATTTTATCAGAACACATTTGTAGAGTTACCATAGATAATAGATTTCTTACCCTGTGATATTGTAGTAAAACATGCTAGGTTATTGGGTTCCCAAGTCACAGTCCTATTTTTATTATTTTTCCGCCACAGTGCTTTGTTTCCTGTTGTAAGCAACAAGCTTTTCTTGAAACAAGGTTTTGCTCTCAGAAGAAGACAGGATTTGTCAATACATGGATGTTAATTGATGTCACTAGAATCCATAGCCGTTTACCATTTGCGCATTTTCCATCTGCTGGGTGAGCTCAAGCATTGTATAACTGGTGTTGCTCAAAGAGATGGTATCCTGCGTCCACCAATCTCAGGTTGCTTGCCTGTTTTAGGATGTTTTGCCTCCTTGCACTTTTTTAATGAACGACAAAGCACCTCCTTTTGTTCTTTTCTGGATTTCAGTGCTAAAATACAACAATCGTGCCAGCTATGAAATAACTCCATCTCTGTAGATATCGGATATATACTATGGAATTTACCCAAATGTATGTGCACTATCTTGAATATGCGATAAATTTGACACAGTGGGAACTTTAATATTAGCCTGCAATACTTGTTAATAAACCGGCAAAATTCAAGAACCAGAAGCGTCACTCTTCTGCTATCCAGTTGAAAGTTTTATTAAAGTACATTAAAAATTACTTTAGAATTCAACATGCTTTCAGTTGTCTGACTCATAAAGGTTGTTAGGCCAAAAATAATGCATTTTACAATGCATATAATTAAGCAGTCCAGTTGGTTAAAGATTTTTATTCATGCAAGGTTAAATAGAAAAGTGCCCACAAGAATCCATTTTTGAAACCAAATATAAAATACCGGAACCAAAGAAATTACAGCATGCCTTATGAAAACCTTTTTTCACAGATTGCTGATTTTTTTCTAACGATTAGTCTCAGATTATTACTGTCTCCAACAGCCTTAAAACTTGAAAGGGAATTTGCGACCTCCAATAAACCGTATACTGCAGTGTACTTCGCTCATTTCTACTGCAGCCTATTTGTAGCCTAAATCTTACTGTAAGAGCTGTAGCTCTCAATGAGAAGTGAGATCTGCATTTTCCATCCCAGTCTTTTCTGGAAATTGAGCATCATCCCATCTGAAACACACACACACACGCACACACACAAGCGCGCACACACACGCGCACGCACACACACACACACACACACACACACACACACACACACACACACACACACACTTGATAACTTTAAACCTCATTTTCACACTTTTTTGTTTGCTCAAGGGTCAAGGGTTATTTCCTTGCTGCATGCATTCTCAATGCATCCATCGTCAATACGACTCTAAGCACTGCTTTGAGGGGAATAAAATAACTTGCACTGCAAAGGGAGGTTAGATACAGCTGAGGTTTCATTCACATTCGGCACCAAGTCTCCTATATTCAATCTCATTGCAGTGCACTCAATCCTTTTTTTCGCAGAAAAAAGAAAATACTTCTGCAAATCACCATGGGGCCAGGAAGACACAACCAATTATCCTTCCTGTAATTATGGCCAGCATGGACAAATCACAAGGTAGTTCATATCCATTCATCTGCATTCACTCACACTACTTGTTGTTGGTCAGTATATGTAGATAAGCCATTCTTCATTTTTGCAGATTCATGAAGGCAAACCAATGAAATACAGCAAGCCTCGCCCCCAATTTTACTGAATTTAAAATAATTTAATGCAGGTGTACACAAACGCTGAACAACTTGCAGTTTAGTAAATATGCCCCGGCAAAATACACAGCATGAGGCAATGCTTCTCCCATGATAGCATTTACCAACTGCAAATACCCTTATGCTGTTGCTTTTACTTTTTTATATTTGATCTCAGTAGTACAAAAAAAAAGAACAGTGGTGAAAGATTGAGGACAAAATGTCAGCGGGAATGGTTTTGTTTATAATGTCTATAGCTGCCAGAGATCCTACAAAAGGGACTGAAGAGCTCTTGATTTTCTAATCATGTTGCAAGTGCTCCACTGATTCATATGCATTTACTAATAACTAGGAATTAGTAATTAATTTGCTAAGCTTGAATGCTTTTCCTGGCACACACAGCAGCTATATTTTGGCAATGAACATTACCTCTAGTGTATACAGTTCTAGCATACCTTTTTTGAATGGCAGCATTATCTGGCACATTATAACCTGATTTAAGCACTGTCTAACTGTTCTATATACCCCAATCGCACCACCAAACTCTCAAGTGTATAAATTAAACCAGTTTTGCTTAAAAAAGTTACTTTAACCTGAAATAAATTTGTAAAAAATTATCAATGACCTTGTGCTGTTGAAAACCTATCATGTGGCAACTTGTTTATAAGAGCTCCCCTACAGGAGCTCTTTTAAATAAGTTGCCACGTGATATGTTTTCAACAGCTTTGATTATAATATCTGACATCATTGAGCAACAATAGTTCCATTTAGCAATCTAAGGGTTAATAACTTCTCCTTAACAATGAAAAGTTGAAGACACATACCTATTTAACATAATTACTTGAAAATGGTTCAGATTTTATGTGGGTCTTTAGAAATTTATGGATTTATAATGAGAACCAACAGATAAAAGCTCTACCTTTTTGAATCCATTTGAAAAATGGCATGGCAAAGAGCAACAATTACCGAGAGTAAATCTGTCAAGTTGGTTTCTAAATTCTGTCTTTCGTCAATGCGAGACAGATTCTCCTATACATTATGTCTCAAACTTTTCCATTAAGAATAAAATAAAATAAAAAATACAATACAAAGTGAATATCAGAGGAACAAATGTGAAATGTACTAAGTAAAAGTGGGCTATTATATGACACCAGGGGCATTTTTCACAGTTAATGCTACGTTCTGCTGACTATCTGAATTTTTGCACGAAACAATTTTTATTAATTTTGTTCAAGCAGTAAAATGTCAACACTGAGTTGGACACTCTTATTTTTAAATCAAGCTTCTGTGTGTAAACCCTAGCGAGCATATAACCCAAAGCTGTAAACAGATTCTATTAAGAAATGAGGGAGCTGGGGTTGAGGTCAGCATTGTGACATTTAGGGCAAAGTGACCCAGTACAGCAATCATAACGAAATGAGTCAACCATTGGCAAATAATATGAAATAGAAAAAGTAAATATCTTCTTTTCCTGCTAAAGCAGCAACATCGGTCAGGAAATGCATCATTTTCCAGCCTGAGGCAGGAGACTCTCGGACAGAAAAAGGAAATTGCTGGTTTGCTTTTAACAAAACATTGAAAATGCAGCCCTGGTCGGTCTTCCAGGGAAAAAAATAAGGATAAACAACACTGGCTTTTTAATGACATGGGCATTCATCAAATATCAAAGGGCCATGATAGCTCTCTGTTCTGCTTTCATGCGGATAGGAAAGATGCAATCAAAGAACAAACTTCAGACCCACATCCGGCATCTGTGTCTGAGTACACACCGCAGACAGACAGGTCTCTGAAGACCAAGAAAATCTCTTTGTGCGCATACGGCCCCAAGGTGAGGTTGTACTCGCAGTGCAACGATTACTGTCCATATTGGACAAGTCAGATCACAAGGCCAGTTAGCTGGGGAAAACTCAAATCTACAGTCATTTCTTGCTGCATTATACTGATTATTAGTGGAGACTTTTCAGTTGAAAGTGAGTCAGTTAGCATGCAGAGAGCTGAAGCTAATCACAGGCCTATCTTACTGCTGCTATGCTTACAAAAATTAGAAATATGCCATCTACGACTGGTCTGCAAAAGCGAGACACTGACCCTGGGGGTTGAGGCGGGGTACGGTATCAGTCTACAAGTTGAAATATGTTTTAATAATCTGTTTATGTGTTTTTGGACAGGCAAAAAAATGCCAAGTGCTTAGGGGTGGCAGGGTGACCTAGTGGTAGGTTGCTTGACTGGTAAGTGAGGAGTTGTTGTTTCAAGCCTCCTGTGAGGTTTAGGATTCTGACTTCATCTGGAGAGATGAAGTTGGGAAGAACCCCATAATCACTCCAAAGGCTTTACCCCATTCCTCTCCATCCCTCCTCACCTGCAACAGATCTATCTAGCATTTCTTTAAGGGCATCCTTAAAAAAGAGAAACATGTTCTGAAGGGAACTTCCCTGTTTCTGCAAAGGTTTGAAAATAATAATAACAACAAAGTCATTTATCATGGACATAACTTGAGCAAGCAATTGCACAGAAGTGAGTCAGAGTGTAATTTGTTGTACCTCGACTCATTTAAAGGCAAATCCATGCATGACCCCCCCCACCACCACCACCACCACCACCACTACCCCACCCAAGGCTTTGGCCAGGATGATCAATATCCATTGATCCCTCCTGACGACGGTCCTGGTGTAATTAATTTTTGTTCTCTCCATAATGCCTTGTACATATGGGTCAGAATTCACATAAATGTATGTGAATGGGTACGCATTCACACTTTTTTCGGATGTACACACATACTGTCTTGCATGCCAAGAAATACCGTGACTATGATTACACGAATGGTCAAAGTGAGCATTGCAATCTTTGCTATGTCTATTGGTTGTCATGCAATGACATTAGTCCCTCCCCACCAGCATGAGCAGAATAGAGATACGCCTTTGGAACTGCCCTTAGTAGTGCAATCAGTGGTGTAGGTCAGCCTCTTCTGAGTCAAGTATGTTCACAAATGCTTACAATTATCAAGAGAAATGCATGAATTTGCATGATGAACTAAGACAGTATTAAACACTGGGACTCTGTATATAAGTGCATACTCGTGGACTGCGTTTGAGCACATGGAGAGCATTCAGTTGGCGGATATTTAGGCATTTGAAGGCTAAGCCACGAGGCTTACCGAAGACAGCATGTGAAAATCGTCTCTTCATTTCCTTCACAGAATCTAGACGAAACCCAGGGAAATCCCAGCAAAGCTCTTGAACTGGCATTCTGTCAGCTCCAACTTTGGTAAAGACTTTGTAATGGTTTTTATACGGTCTCCTACAAAACATATCCAATAGACTTAACTGTGTCTGAACCACGCACCTCAAACTCAACAGTCCTTCTCTTCTCCTCTCACCTAAATGTCCATTTATTCCTCTGTTTAATAATAATAATCATAAAAAGAAGAATTTGTTATGATGATGATGGTGATTATTATTATTATTATTATTATTATGGGGCAACATGTTGGTTATAGTAATGCCTCAAAGCAAGAAGTTTTTTGGTTTCAAATTCAGCCTTGGGCCTTTGTTTGTGGAGTTTGCATGTTCTCCTTGTGTTCATGTGGGTTTCCGTCAGGTCTTGCGGTTCCTCCTACAGTCCAAAGACAAGCACACCACGGTATTTGGAGACTCTAAACTGCCCATAAGTCTGAGTGTGTGAGTGAATGGTGTGTGGTCCCTGCAATTGACTGGTGTAGTCCTGTCTCAGGTCAATTGTATGCTGGGATAGGCAACATATGCCAAATACCACAAACAGCACAAGAAAATAAACAACTGGCCAAAAGTCAAAGCTCTCTGATGTGAACAGACTGAAGGACAGCTCTAAAAATCACCAGGAAATTGAGTAAATCAATACCCTGAATCAGTTTCAAATTAAAAACTAGAGAGGCACTCGTAGAGTGCAAACCTCCGCCAAGGCAGCACAAGCCAAATGTGCATGAGTGGGAGCAAAGTTGAGGTATCGCTTGTGATAGGATTTCAAGATGGCTGCCATGGCGGCCATATTGTTTCAGTGATGGCAGTGAAAATCAATAGGGTCCATCCTTGATATAATAGCAATCCACCCACAAAATTTCAGACAAATCCGTGCATTACTTTTTGAGTTATCGCGTGTGATAGGATTTCAACATGGCTGCCTTGGTGGCCATATTGTTTCAGTGATGGCAGTGAAAATCAATAGGGTCCATCCTTGATATAATAGCAATCCACCCACAAAATTTCAGACAAATCCGTGCATTACTTTTTGAATTATCGCGTGTGATAGGATTTCAACATGGCTGCCGTGGCGGCCATATTGTTTCAGTGATGGCAGTGAAAATCAATAGGGTCCATCCTTGATATAATAGCAATCCACCCACAAAATTTCAGACAAATCCGTGCATTACTTTGAGTTATGTTGTTCACAAACAGACAAGCAGATAAACAGACAAACAAACAGGGGCGAAAACATAACCTCCGCCCCAACTTCGTTGGCGGAGGTAATAAGCTACAAGTTCAGTTGTGAGCTTCACAAAGTTGGTGTTTATGTTTGCATTTCAGATGATTTGATCACCTCCCTGTATATTGCTTTTTTGGAGTTAGGCCACCTCTGCTACAAATATCATTCAATGTCTTGCAGAGCACTGAAGCACATAGAGCTTATTCTGATGGCTTATTTTCCACCTCCTTCCTTCCTCTTTCCACCAGTATTGGAAGCAAGGAAAAGAAATAACAAAAAGTGGTGAAGATGGGGGATTCTACGAAACCTTATTTACAAAATTTAATGTCCTTGCTCCTTCAAATGTGAGCCCCAAGCCACATTTGTCACAGCCAGGGCAGATGTTTGCCGAACAGAACTAAAAATCATTTACACAACACTTCATGCATTCCAGGAAAACAAAAAGTACACTGTACAAAAAATATAAACACAGCACTTCTTATTGTGAGAAATGTGACCATGTTCAGAAACTCACTGTACTTTCATTGAGTGTTTACAGATTGTATTACTATATTGCAATGCATTTCGATCAAAGATTGAAACAGTTAAACAAGAATCTCATGGTGGCATAGATCATAAAGGAATGGGGTCTACTGACCAAATAGACAAATCAACATAGGGATTGTCCACCTTTGGCCTGCTGCATTGCTACATATCTCAGCCATATGGACCATGCCAAATGGTCAAAGGTGACTTTGTGGACATGCTCCTACTCCTCTTCAAGAGCTGCACGGAGTTGTCGGATACTGGCCGAATATGGGAACCAATGGCAAACCCATTGGTTGAGAACATCCCAAAGATGCTGGATGGGGGACAAATCCTTGGATTAAGCTGGCCATTCAAGCACACAAATGTTTTCAGGCTCAAGAAACTCTGTGCATGCATGGGGAGCGTAGGGTCTGGCATTGTCATGCTGGAATGTTGCGTTGTTTTGATGGTCGAATGCCAGGACAAACAGCCGCAGTATCTCATCGCGATATCACACTGCATTCAAGTTGCTGTTAATGACATGCAGTTGGATGCAATGTCCATGAGATATTCCCACCCCATCCAGCACTCCACGTCCATATACCGCCATGCGCACCACACAGATGTCAGCATAACGATCCCCCTTCCGTCCACTCTGTGAAGTTGGACACATGACTCGTCTGTAAAGAAAATAGTCCTCCATTGTGCCATTGGCTATCAAATGTGCCTGTTCACTCAGTCAAACTGATTTTTTTTCGTCGAGCTGAGGTGAGGTCCAATTCACAAAGAGCACAATGCACGCAGATATGGACTTCCTGGAGCTGATTTTTCACAATTTAGGCAGAAATGCGGTGATTGTAGGGACCAACTGTCACATCTGCAGTGGCAGTTGCTGGTCTTAGACAATCACAGGGAGTGTCCGGATACGGTGGTCTTGGTCAGGGGTCGTCACATGTGGTTGTCATGCATGTGGGCGGTTTGCTGTCATGTCTAATTCGTCAAAGCAGTGTCTTATGCGACTTTTATCTCTGATTAGCAAACATAGTTGGTGCTTACTGACAGACTGCATGACCTACAGGTCAGGGGAATGACCCTTCAAAATTGAAGTAAACATATCAGCCATATTATTATTATAACTATAGAAATGTTCCTTCTTGAGTGGCATTCCCCATAATGAGGGCTTTTGGCCTGAACAATATTTAGATCAATAAATAATAAAATAAACCTCCTAACTGTTTTAATGTATTATTATCACTAAATATCACTTCATTAAGTGTAATTATATCAGTAAATAATGAGGTTAACTACTTAACTGTTGTATTACTACTGCTCAGTATCACTTCAAATCAATAGACGTGCTCCTACTGAGTTCATATTTTGCTTTGACAATTTGTATGTCATTAAATGCGTTAGCTTGTTAACTATTTTTTATTATTACAACTAATTATCACCTCAAAATCAACAAAAATATACCTTGTTGGTCATTATTCCCACTAGTAAAGCGTTACGCTTTTACTCCTTATTCATTCATTCATTTTCTATACCCGCTTATTCCTCACTAGGGTCACGGGGCGAGCTGGAGCCTATCCCAGCTGACTACGGGCAAAGGCAGGGACCCACCCTGGACAGCTTGCCAATCCATCGCAGGGCACACACACCATTCACAGACCATTCACTCTCACACTCATACCATGGGCAATTTAGTGTTTCCAATTAACCTAACATGCATGTCTTTGGACTGTGGGAGGAAACCGGAGTACCCGGAGAAAACCCACGTGACCACGGGGAGAACATGCAAACTCCACAAAGAAAGGCCACAGGCCGGATTCAAACCCACAACCTTCTTGCTGTGAAGCAGCAATGCTAACCACTGCGCCACCGTGCCGCCCACTCCTTATTCATATCAGTAAATAAAATGTTAACACATTAACCATTTTTTTATTACTCATGAAGAAAAATAATATAGTCAAAACGTGTAGTGAACTTATATATCCAATTTCAATACAAAAGAGCCCTGGAAAAAGAGACTTGGGGTAAACATCATTAATTTGAATTTAATATTTCAATAAGTTACATTTACACTCCACACTCAATGCCAACTTTTTTGGAAAGGGGATTGTAAGATTAGGTGCCACTCAGCACCTAAAAGTAGAAATGTAATTCCAGCAGAGGTTTGGACCAGATGAGCTATTGACTGTGCTAGTATTCATTCTGCATGTACATTTACACTGCTGGCTGACACCTATGATAGATTCCATTAGTCTGGTCAGCTCTTCATTATCCTTGCAGATCAGATATGTTGCTTTTTTTTTCTCATATTTTCCCTTGGGACACTTTTGCTCTTTTCCATTCTACACCTCGACTCAAACAGCTTTCTATTACAGCTGGTTACTGAGATACAGTGCTTAACAAAGCATTACTGGCACCATAAAGCAAAAAAGCAAACAAAAGCAATGCATATTAACTGTCAGCGAAGAAAAGACTTTATATCTGAGTTTCCGTTATTCAGTATTTGCTGGGTTTTGGCTGGTAAAATCAGTTATTGTCCAGGAAATTTAAATTTGCTGGTCAGAATATCTGTGATTGATATATATATTCACACACGGTAGGCTGCGAGCCCAATGCATGGGCATAACCAAATGTAATTTAATAATAATGCAAGACAGTGACAGCACTGGACCTATAAGAAATGTTTCCTTTTCTGATAATTCTAATCTGAGTAAAGTAAGGGACTTTTTCCCAGTTAGCTGCTCGCTGATCAGGTGCCAAACAGTTCTTCTCGAAATATCAGCTGGTGCGTTACCTGAACTAAGGTGAAAATACTATTGCTCAAAGATTGTAAATGCTTTACAAAAAATGCACCAATCCTTAACAAGACTGCTTCCACGATACCAATACCGACAGGCACAGGTATGAAGGACCAAAACTGAAAAAATCAAAAATAAATAAGGAAATCAATAAAATGACTCAGTAAATTAAATGTACAATAATTAACAAAAAAATACAGAAATAAAAGGATCCATTATCAATTACAAGTGCAGGTCAATTTGTAAAAGAAGAAAACAGTCCTCCATTGTGCCATTGGCTATCAAACGTGCCTGTTCACTCAGTCAAACTGATTTTTTTTCGTCGAGCTGAGGTGAGGTCCAATTCACAAAGAGCACAATGCACGCAGATATGGACTTCCTGGAGATGATTTTTCACGATTTAGGCAGAAATGCGGTGATTGTAGGGACCAACTGTCACATCTGCAGTGGCAGCTGCTGGTCTCAGACAATCACAGGGAGTGTCCGGATACGGTGGTCTTGGTCAGGGGTCGTCACATGTGGTTGTCATGCATGTGGGCGGTTTGCTGTCATGTCTAATTCGTCAAAGCAGTGTCTTATGCGACTTTTATCTCTGATTAGCAAACATAGTTGGTGCTTACTGACAGACTGCATGACCTACAGGTCAGGGGAATGACCCTTCAAAATTGAAGTAAACATATCAGCCATATTATTATTATAACTATGGAAATGTTCCTTCTTGAGTGGCATTCCCCATAATGAGGGCTTTTGGCCTGAACAATATTTAGAATTTGTAAATATTTGCAGAGAAATTTTTAAAAATGTATTTATTTGTCAAATGAATTATTTTTATATTATTTTATTTTCAGATTTAATTATTTCCCTATATATACATTTCTGATTGCATTTATTTCTGTTTTTATTTATTGCACTATTTATTAATTTCCCAATTTAGTCTCTTCCGTTTTTAATCTATTTCTATTTTTTTTTTCTTATTTTCAAGCTCATTGATGCACGGAGGGCTATGAAGACTATCCCTTCTGGTTCAAACTGACAGAAGGGCGACTTTGGCACAAGTTGCAGAGAATTTCAATAATATCTCCATATGGAATGAGTCACAACATACAATGCATCAAACCCTGTTGTGTATTGCACTTTTTAGCTTGACGACAAGTCAAAGTGCCTAATCTAACCCCAATTCACCTCTAGAAGTACCCCAGTGGGCACCCAAGCCCATATAGAAGTTCACTTCAGTTCACTTACAGGACATAAAATTCAGATCACCATAGTCCCTCTTATATGAACAGCAAGACTCCCTCCTACTGCATGCTGCTTGATGTCACACACTCACACCTCCATGTGTAATAGAAAATGCTCTGCAGCACACTTTACAGTAAGGGACTCCAATATCTCATACTGTTCCTTCAATTCATGGTGATCCTTTTTTAAGGAGGATCTGAGATAAACAAAGAAAACATTTCTGTCTTGCAGAAAAGCCATCACCAACTCCTTGGCTCCAAAGCACCTGAAACTTAACACACAAAGGAAGCTACAGAGCCTCTGGAGCCCCAGGCAAACAAATTCATGTGGCCCTTCCGAAACCCCCACACCCCAATCCATTTCACCCAGAGGTGCTCAACATTACTTTCCGAAGATACAGGCATCAGGGGTAGAAACATAAAAATACTTGTTGTGCAATTTGTTTCAATTTGGAGAGGTTTGGTTGTGGATTAAGACTGAAGAGGCCACCTGCCCCCTGTGAGTCACCATTCCCACAACACAAGCATGAATATCTTCTGATTGGTTTTTGGAATCAAGCCTCACATTTTTCTGTGAAAGTGGACCCCTGAGGATATACACTTGAAATTCAAAATATAGGCATGAACAAAACAGCGGTTTAAACTGAGGTTTTTTTTTTGTTGTAATTTTGTGTTTCCCTAAACTTTAGAAAACAATCACCACTATATATATCAATCACTGATGGAGTAGGCCATCAGATTTTGGTATGAAAAATCCATAAGAAAAAAAAAAACCCTGGTTTTCAGCAGGGTAAACAGTCACAAAATCAATAAAAAAGCATTTCATAAAATGGAAAAATGTATTTTCACTTAAAAATACTAAATGGAAATATCCATTGTATATCAGTTGTGAAAAATAAACTGTACATTCAATTCTTGTTGCATTCAAGGAAGTACATTGATATGGAAAGTCAAGCTGACTAGCCAATTAGCACCTTCCAAAAAATAATGTAACCTACACTGACTCGCTACATATATACTGATACGTTATCAACAGCATAGGTTACTAGCCTGTCCAACCTGTACCTATCATTACATCTTGCAGCATAAATATATGCTGTAACAAGGTCTGCATTTTGAGATTTGACATTCCCATGGACTTAACTGATTATCCTTCTGGGGCCTCCTTAAAGCTTGGGTCCCTCACGTGTTTGTCTTTCAGATTCAGCTCTGGACAAGCACACAGGAAACGTGACCATTTTGCATGAAATTTAATTTGTTTGCTAACTGCCATTCTTGGAATGCAGCTTGTTGATTGTAATATAATTTCATTAATCACATATAAAATAGGGAACAAACAGTGTTCCTTATTCATACATCAAAGAACGCAACACATCATTTTTAATTACGCCTCATTTCCAACTCTGTGCACTTACACGAGTTAACGAAAGTCCATTTATTCCTATTTGCAGAACTCTTCATTCCGTATTATTTTTTTTTTTTTTGGTCTTTAATTTGCCTCGAGTACATTTAAAAATTTGAACTTTGTGTCAGATTGGCGGCAAACTATTTCATTCAATTAAGTTGCTTGACAATGTTGAGCGACAAATTGTGTAATTAAATATTTAAAAATAAAAGTATTCAGCCGGTCTAAAATCCTGAGAATTTGAGAAATTTCTTATTGCTATAATACGGGTTGCTTGAACCACAAAAAGCAAAGTTAAATAAAAGTGGGGGAGATAATTGTTACATTCATTTGCATTCATTTGTTTACATATCTTGTTAACACAAGTAACACAAAAGTAAACACGATATATCAAAATTGGGCTGTTGCCAATGTGGGGCATTCCATTTAAAATCAACAAAATCTGAAAAAGTTCCCACCTGACCCTCTTGGAATCAGTGGATTTTAATAGTAAAACCCCAATTCCAAAATAGTTGGGACAAAGTGTAAATTGTGAATAAAATCAAAACGCAATGACTTTCAAATCACACCAGTCAGTATTTTATTCACAATAGAACAGAGATAACACAGCAAAAGTTGAAACTGAAAAATTTTACAATTTTATCCACAAAACGAGCTCATTTCAAATTTAATGGCTGCTACAGGTCTCAAAAAAGTTGGGACAGGGACCTGTTTACCATGGTGTAGCATCCCCTCTTCTTTTTAACACAGAGTGGAGGTGTCTGGGCATTGAGGAGACAAGTTTCTTGAGTTTAGCCATTGGAATTTGACCCCACTCTTGTTTAATACAGGCTTCCAGCTGCTTGAGAGTTTTGGGTCTCCTTTGACGGTCTTTTTGTTTAATTATGCGCCAAATGTTCTCAATTAGTGAAAGATCAGGGCTACAGGCAGGCCAGTTCAGCACACGGACTCTTCTACTACAAAGCCATGATGATGTAATAGCTGCGGTATGTGGTTTTGCATTGTCCTGCTGAGATACACAAGGCCTTCCCTGGAATAGATGTCGTCTGGGGGGGAGTATATGTTGCTCTAAAACCTTTATGTACCTTTCAGCATTCATGGTGCTTTTTAAAACATGCAAGTGTCCCACACCATATGCACTAATGCATCCCCATACCATCAGAGATGCTGGCTTTTGAACTGAACGCTGATAACAGGAGGGGTGGTCTTTCTCCTCTTTAGCCCGGAGGACACAACGCCCGTGATTTCCAACAAGAATGTCAAATTTGGACTCGTCTAACCACAGGACACTTTGTCACTTGGCTACAGTCCATTTTAAATGAGCCTTAGCCCACAGAACACGGCGGCGCTTCTGGATCATGCTCAACAATGGTTTCCTTTTTGCATGATAGAGTTTTAGGTGGTATCTGTGGATGGCACGGCAGACTGTGTTTACAGACAGTGGTTTCTTGAAGTATTCCTGGGCCCATTTAGTAATGTCAATGACAGAATCATGCCGGTGAGTGATGCAGTGGTGTCTGAGGGCCCAAAGATTATGGGCATCCAGTAAAGGTCTTCGGCCTTGTTCCTTACACACAGAGATTTTTCCAGTTTCTTCGAATCTTTTGATGATGTTATGCACTGTCGATGAAGAGACCTTCAAAGCCTTTGCAATTTGTCGTTGAGGAACATTGGGCCTCATGCAGCAACATTCTCGTAAATTTCTCTTATATTTTCTCTTATTTTTTTGCTAAGAGAAAAAATAAGAGAAATATACTCCGGATGCACCAAACTCTCTTACCGTCCAAATCTGCTCTTACCCATGTGTGCAGAATGTTGAATCCCACTTGATCGTAAATTGGAAGCGCGTGCCCGGTTGTTTCAAATTAGCATAATATGACACCCACTAAACACCATATAAGGGCAGGTGACGTGCCGTGTGCAAAGAGCAGACCACTCATGGCTGCTCGAGGGCACTTTCCCACTTGGTACGATTGTTCCGTACAGTCCCACAGTACAATTGTCCCCCCTCCCCTCTCCCCCCGCTGGTCAGCTTTAAAACTAGTAATATCGTAACATACCTGCTCGCATAGACGTCAAAATTCCGATACAGTGCGTTGCATTATGCACCTAGGTGGGTTTAAATAGGAAACGATTTTGAAAAGGAGGTGCCAATATTTTTTGGGGGGTTTTATTACTGAGAAGGGGGTTTAGAATATTAATATTGCGAATGCATATGCTGCGTGTGCCCTAGCAACCCGGTGTGTCATCAGTAATATGGATTACCACGTATATCAGCACGAAAAAATTAAACTCGAAATTTTCTTGACTGAGTGCCTGATGTTTTTACACATCCAAATCTTTCTCTGGGTACCTAAACATCAAGGTAAGCGAAAAATGTACTGATTACATTCGCTATAGATGGATGTTGCTTACGGAATTTTTTTCGCCTTTTGCGTTTTTTGGCCGGTAATGCTGTCCACTGCTTCATATCACTTAAAATTTCTCCATCTCATAATTTGAGCTGCCAGACTTTCGCAGACCGCGTCCTGCACTTTGAAATATCGGTGCCGCATTTCCTTTAGTTTGTCACGGCACTGATCTATTATTCAGTGATAACCACGCGAATGTAACTACTCGCGAATTATTTCATAAATCTCCAAATTTTTGCGTGTAGTATCCCGTTGTGATTGTGTGTTTTCGTCCGCCTACATTTCAAGCAAGCACTGAATTTCTTCGTTTTAATGGATTTCGCCAGTGCATCTGTTAGAACAGGAGAGCCGTAACACACAACAGTAATCCTCCGTGCTCAAGTACGGTTGCTTTCACATTTGGTACGAGCAGCCATTCATCTGTCTCAGCAAACAGATCTGCGCAATCTCTAAAAGACCGCTCGCTGCGCACGGCCTGGATGGCCAAAGCGTCCAACAGCAATAGGTGAGCCATTCAGAAGCAGAACGCACGCAGGTATCTAAGGGTTTTTATAGCTTAATCTTAATTAGGATCAACTGGCCGAACTCTTTAGCCCAAGAATTAAATAATAAAATCATTATAATTTCTCAGAAACATAAAACAATCAAAATGTGTTTACATGATGCATTTTTAATGTTTAGGTTTTAAAACTTGTGTTGCCATGCACTGGACAAGCAATTTGTGGACAAAGATAACAGTTTTCTGTTTCTCTTATCTCAGTAAGAGTGCTCTCGACCATTCGTAAAATTTTCTCTTACCTAAGAGAAGCGCAAAAATAAGAAAACATTAGTGCATCCCAGAAATCAATGGGTAAGAACAAAATAAGAAAAAATCGGGCATACGAACAAAAATAAGAGAAAATGTGTTCTTATATCGCTTCTTGCATGAGGCCCAATATTCCTATCAAGTTCATTAATGTAGATGAGGAACAGCAGGGGTCCCAACACCGATCCCTGGGGGACGCCACTCCCCACCATACCTAGCTCAGATGAGATACCATTGACCACCACTCTTTGTGTTCTGTCCTGTAACCAGTTTTGAATCCACTCCAGAATACCTCCTGTAGCTCCAATGGAGCTCATTTTAAAAATTAGTCTCTTATGCGGTACTGTATCAAATGCTTTCTGAAAATCCAAGTATATGATGTCATAAGCCCTGCTCTGGTCATAAGTCTTGGTGGCCTCTTCAGAAAATTCCAGAAGGTTTGTCAGGCATGACCTTCCCTTACGGAAACCATGTTGGCTATCCCTCAAGATACTGTTACGTTCAAGAAATAAGTCCAGCTCATCTTTTATGATAGATTCCAATATTTTGCACACAATGCAAGTTAAACTGACTGGCCTGTAATTTCCTGGCTCAGTACGGTCCCCTTTCTTATATATTGGTATTATATTGCCCTGTTTCCAATCATTTGGTATTTCTCCAGTTTCTAAAGACCGTCTGAAGATGGCGGATAGCAGCTTAAAGATGATCTCACCAACTTCCCTGAGCACTCTAGGATATAAGCCATCAGGACCCACCACCTTATCTGCCTTTAGTTTAAGCAACTTGTCTAATACTTCGTTATCCCTAACCTCAATTTCCGCTAAATAATCTTGAGCATTTAACATGCCCTCTGGCCGAATAAAGACCCACTCTGAGGTAAAATTCTCAACAAAGTAACTGTTTAAGGCATCCGCAATATCCTTGTTATCATATAGCAGCGATCCATTTTTATTCTTTATGCACTTAACCTGCTCTTTGACTTTCCTATTTCTGCTACAGTACTGAAAGAAGCGCTTAGGGTTAGTTTTTGCCCCCTCTGCAATTTGTCTTTCATACAGTCTTCTAGCATTCCTCAGCTCTTTTTTGACCACAGCCCGCATTTTACAGTATTCAGCCTTAGTGTTCTCATTGTTATCCTTTATGTACATCTTATAAAGATTCCTCTTTTTCCCTCAAAATCCTACGAATACTTTTGGTCATCCACTGAGGATTCTGCTTTTTCAGCTTACTTTTGGACACCTTTGGAATGAATTTGCATTGTGAATCAAGTAAAACCCCCTTAAATCTTTCCCACATTTCATTTACAGACTCACAGTCCAGGAATGTCTCCCATTTTATTTCACTTAGATATGAGCGCATCCTGTCAAAGTTTGCTCGCCTAAAATTGAAAATTTTTGTTTTTGAATACACCTTTTTAACTTCCCATGAAACATCTAAATTAACAGCAGAGTGATCACTTGTCCCAAGTGGCTCCAGTACCTTAACATTGCTAATTCTATCTGGGTCATTACAGAGCACTAAGTCTAAAATTGCCTTCTCTCTTGTCGGTTTATTAACATACTGCACCAAAAAATTATCATTTATAACATCTAGAAATTCTTCCTCCCCCCTACCCTGTCCTTTCACCATTTCCCAATCGATACCAGGATAATTCAAGTCTCCCATAATAATAGTCCTTCCACCTCTACAAGCTTGCGTAATCCTCTTCAAAAGCATTTCATTGACTGTACTGTCCAACGCTGATGGCCGATAGCATACTCCTATGTTTAAACCTGTCTTGTGTTTGCCAATGAGCCTAACCCAGATATCTTCACAGGGCAAGGAATGTTCAATTTCAGGAATTTCCTGTACATTTATGTTTTCATTCACATAGATTGCTACGCCCCCTCCTCGCCTATTACATCTATCCTTCCTAAAGAGCTTATAATCTTCTATATTATATTCATCTCCATCCTCTTCACTAAGCCATGTCTCTGTAATCCCAACTATGTCATAGCCCTCACTAATCATAACGGCCTCAAGCTCTGGAAATTTATTTTTTATGCTTCTTGCATTTAAATAAAAACATTTCAGGTTATTACTAATGCTCTTCCCCCTTGATTTCCCATGCGGCCACTGCTTCAAGCCCCCCACTACGCTTTGTTGCTTTAAAAGTATATCATCAATAGTGCATGTAACGCCGTCAGCTTCCATCAGGGCAGTCTGCATTTCCCTATGTGTAACACTCACTAACCTCCCTGCCCCCCAAGTCCCTAGTTTAAATAATCCTGTGCTACCCTCAACATACGCTGACCCAGTGCAAAGGTACCCCTCCGGTTCAGGTACACCCCGTCAGGCTTGAACAGGTCACCCCTGTCCCAGAAAAAGTTCCAGTGCCCCATAAACCTGTACCCCTCTTTCCTACACCAGGTTCGTAGCCACGTGTTAAACCTCCAGATAAAATTCTGCTTTCCTCTGCTTGCACGTGGTACCGGTAGAATCCCGGAGAACACTACCGTTGAGGATCTGCTCCTAAGCTTCTCAGCTAATTCCACAAATTTGCCTTGCAGAACCTCAAACCTACCCTTACCTATGTCATTTGTCCCAACATGGACCATGACAACTGGATCCCTCCCCACTCTGGCCAGGAGTTTGTCCGCACACTCCAGGAGGTCTCCTACCTGGGCACCAAGCAGGCAACACACCGTATGAGACTCCTTGTCGCGCAAACAGACTAAGCTATCTATTCCTCTAAGTATTGAGTCCCCCACTATCACTAACTCTCTTTTCTGAGGGGTAGAGGCCAACAGGGTGCCCTGCTGCTCATCAGTCCCCTCACTCTCAGGGTCAGGGGCCAATTCGAGTTCCTGCAAGGGCCGGAATCGGTTGGACACCTCAACCACTGGAGGAGCTGTCGCTCTATGGCGTGCACGCCCTTTCCTGCGCTGTCGACCTACAGTCACCCAACTTTCTCTCCCTGCCTGCTCTGGGGTCCCCGCACCACCCTGCTTTGGCGTACACACCATTTCTCTAAACGACATACTACTTAGTTCCTCTAGGAACTCTACTGATTATGAACTATGTTGTGCCAATTAACTGGCCCTGAAGATCAAGGATCTTGCTCTCCAGATGCTCAATTAGCTGGCACCGGTGACAGACAAACCCACCCTGGAAATCTCTTTCCAAAAGCGCGATCATCCTGCAACCGTCACATAGTTTTGGCCACATTTTGAACCCCCTACCTAATGACCTCGCTCACCCTAAATAAAAGAAAATTACGAATGCCGAGACAGAAGCTGAGGAACCACAATTTATTAATTTATTAACCTAAGAAGCCCTAAGCAGCAGTCACAATAGAAACCGTGGGGAAACTATGTGGATGGATTATAAGCCTCTTTTAACAGGGGCTTAATTTCAGTTAACAGAAATGAAATACCAAATTGAGCCAAACTATATATGTAATAAGCACTCCTAATAAGCCGACTTGAGTTTATCTAGTCCCAATACTATTAATATACTAAACTAAAAATATCACAGGGCTTAGCTGAGAACCCAGATAAAACAGACTGGCTACAACGCCCAGGAGAAACTGGAGGAGGGAGGAGGCGGAGCACTCCGTAAAACTTACCGTTTAAATTCCAACCTAACCGAATGGACGACTCAAGTGACTGCTGCCCTACTAACTTAATACTAAATCTCAGATCCCCAGCCAAAAATGCAAACAGTGCTTATCTAGCTAGCTAGCCACAAATACAACCAAGAGTAACCGAGAAGAGAGTAAAGCCCCAGTTCCCTTTAATTAAAACGGACCGAATAAACAAGTCGTTTACTAAACATGGTACCTCCCCCAACAAGCTGTCCTAAGCACTCAAACAAGCAGTTAAACTTTAATCAGCCGATCAAGACACAGCAACCGGAGGAAAATACAAAGATAGGGTAATTTACAATGTGTTTAATCAGAAGAGCCCTTCGGTAATAATAAAATGCGAAAAAGATAAAAACCCCGGTTCGCGTTAATATTCAAGCTTGGCAATGCGTTTATGCGGTAATGCGGTCAGGATAGAGAACGAAGGGGACTAAAAAAACCCCGGTGAACGTCAATATTTATTGGCAAGAAGACTGTATGAAAGGCAAGCGACTAAGTATGAAACCAAGCCGGGTTATAGTTAGATATCCAGGTAATTCGATAATATTCTTGGCGTTGAGAGCTTGCTGGGGTTCGTTAGCTAAGTCAGCTACAGAAAAACCAGGCGACAGTACCTCAGTCCTTGAAAACAACTGTTTTACTTTGTATATCGCACAATTCACTTAGTTAGACAATTATTTAGCGTTTAATTTATTCTCTAATTTTAGCGTTTAAATTTGTTTTACTTTACCTTACTTTGCTTTGCTCCCGGGAGACTGAAACCCCCCAAAAAAACCCCAAAAAACCCCCGTGGCCTTTGTTTGACCAGATTAACGACTTAATTTGGCTGTTTGCTCACCGAGTTGTTACAGGGGGAAAAAGGGGAAAAAGGAGGAAGATTCTCCCTGCCCCTAATGCGACAAAGGTTATACCTCAGGAGCAAATTGTCTAATCTAATAATAGTGACAATGAAAACAAAAATAACTCTGATTACACCCAATTCTTTATTGAGTGTTATTTCCACTTTGTGTCTATTTGAGAGACACTATCAGAGTCCGTAAGAATTTTTGCTTTTACTCCAATAGAATTTAAATAACAACAATTAGCACTTTGCCTTTGTTTATCACAAGCTGCATGCAAGAAACACTTTGCACCTGTGTAGACCTTTTTTCTGCGTAAAATGGATTGATTGAGAAGGTACTAATTGAGCAACATATCGAGAAACCTGTCCTTTTAATCTGGTATCCAACACTGCTCAGTACAGCTTGGGTCAGCTCTACGTACAAATGACCTTTGACACGGTGATATCACGCAGCTCCTGTGGGTAATTACGAAGGGGCTTATTGGGGGACTTCAGCTAAACCAACAGATGACAGCACAAACGATACCATACCTTTCACGCCAATTGCAGACAGATAAGCCCATTCAGAGGTAAAATATTTTTTAAAAATGTAGTTGAATGAATTATTATATCTAAGTAATAAACATGATAGATATAGGCATTTTACAAATCTGATAAAATAGATTTTAAGAAACTTATTAATTTAAGAAAGTGGACATACATACAAATTATTATGATACACTTGATTTATTTTTTGTATAATTTGTGTTGTTTGATTTTAGAAATTTTCAGTAAGTGATCACATTTATCACTATGCAATAGCTGAAATATTTTTATTGTGGTGGTGGGAAGTACTAACAATTAGAAAGCTTATTTTGACTTGATTCTAGTTGCAATATTTGTATTGGTCCTTTCTGCGCTTTTAAAATTTCATTTCCTTCTAACTTCAGTCTTACTTTGTTGGTGATGGCCAGCTCATTTAAAAAAAAAAAATCTGATCCATGTGTCAAAGCTGTTATTGTAATTTACCATAATTGTATATTAATTTTGGTGATTGTGAGCCCTGTTGCTATTTTTGTTTTTATGAACTAAGAGATCAAGAAGTTAAGTTTCTTTATGTAATTGAATATTTCCAAGCACTGCTAGGTGTCATAAAGTCAGCTTATTCATATGAATGGTTATTCTTTTACGTGTATTTAATTATTTAAATATCTGTCACTGACGCCAATAGTTGTCCTTAAACCTAAATGTCACAAATATGTCAATTTAAGAACAATTTCGAACTACTTAAAATGCAAAATGTCTGGAGCTTCTGGGGGGCTTCACCCCTTTGGGCCCCCTACCGGGCTCTGCCCTGGACCCAAACCCCCTGCTTACTTTCAGCTGAAATGTCATCCCTGCACTAAATTAATATGCAAAAACGCACCACATCGCACAGTCCTGAACAATCTAGTAGGACTGTACATTGCTTTTTGCAATTAGCTGACTAACCGAGCTAGCTAGCACATAAAAGTTATTTGCGATTCAGTCAAAGCCTCAGGAAGGCTTGATGTCACCAACAGTTACACAGGCGATGTTTGTTTTGTGTCTCTGGCTCAGTTGAAGTGTACCGTACTAACGTTACTTGCGCATACCTTCATTTCACATCTGCTGTAGCTAGCCAGCCAGCTAGTTACGGAGCTACATGAAAACAGTAGCGCTGAGCAGCCTGTCAGTCATGTAGCTGTGTAGCTAGCTAGCTATTGTAGACGTAAAATTATGCTGGCTGGGTAGGAATAATTTAGGCATTGTTTCTACTAGCTAGCTACGTAACATTCTCTGGACAAATACTGACTTTGTAAGCGGCACTTTAGCCGAGTTGCATCATACTTGATTAATATGTAAAAAAGACAATGCACCGCAGGGTCCTATACTATACAGTAAGATTGTACATTGCTTTTAATACAAATGAGACAGAATGGAGTCAAAGGCAGTTATGAGTATCATTGTGCATTAAATTACATAACAACAACTACAATGAACATTTTTAGCGCGGTATCTTAGCACAAGTGTAGCATGTGATTCAGATTTAATTGAAGTATGGCCTCATCACTTCATCCAACATCATAGAGCATCTTCCGAGTAATTTTCCTCACACTTCTCCGGCAGATCAATACCTCTGACATCTTCACTTCCGTATAATACAATTTCAATACCTGCCACCATTTTTGTCTCTACGAGACCCCCTTTCAATCCCACAATTCCATGCGCAGACTGTTACCACACGTCATTGATCAATGGGTCCATTCTCTCAGGTGGTATAGCTGCCCCTTGCAAAATGCCTCCAGCCCCTGCAAATTCTTTGGTCATCTTGCATGAACTGTGGCTCGATGAAGATGAGGTAAGGAGACTGTGATGGCTGTTCCAGAAAATTCACCTTTCTCTTCTGTAACCACTGGAGGGTCAACTTAGCCTTGTACTTTGGATCATTGTCATGCTGGAAAGTCCAAGTGTGTCCCATGCGCAGCTTTTATGGTGAAGAATGCAAATTGTCTCCCAGCGTTTTCTGATACCATGCTGCATTCATCTTGCAATCAATTTTTACAAGATTCCCTGTGCCTTTAGAGCTCACACACCCCCAAAACATCAGAGAGCCACCCACCATGCTTTACAGTGAGAATGGTATATTTTTCACGATGGGCCTTGTTGACTGCTCTGTAAACATAGCGCTTATGGTTGTGACCATAAAGTTCTATTTTGGCATTGTCACTGCAAATGACAGTGTGCCAGAAGTTGTGAGGTGTCTCAAGGTGTTGTCTGGCATATTTTAGGTGGGCTTTCTTGTGGGATTGGCACAATAATGGCTTCCTTCGAGCAACTCGACCATGCAGCTGTTGTTTAAGGATCTCCATATTGTGCTCCTTGAAATGACCATGCCATCTTTTTCCAGAGCATCCTGTTTTTCTCAAGGTAGCTTGTGAATTTTTCTTTGTGTCCCCAACAATCCTCCTGGCAGTTTGGGCTTAAATCTTTCTTGGCCTACCTAACCTTATTATGGTATCAACACATCCCCTAATTTTCCACTGCTTAATCACGGATTGAACAGTACTGACAGGCATTTTCAAGTCTTTGCATATCTTTTTTTATCCTTTCCCATTTTTAAGAAAGTTGAACTACCTTGTTACAAAGGTCCTTCGACAGTTCTTTTCCATTCCCCATGGCTCAGTGCCTAGCCAGATCAGTGCATCCACTTGGGACCTAACAAACTCAATGACATTACTTACAATTTAAAAAGCCACATGTGTGGAAAATTAACCGTTACTAGCCATTTAAGAAGAAAGAAGGTGGGAATGTTTTAAGCAAAGCATTAAACATGCTATAACAACTGTTCTTCCTAGAAAAGAAAGAAGACAGAAATTAGTGGATGAATGAAGAAATTCTAGACTTGATGAAGGAAAGAAAAAAGAAGAAAAAAGATGATCTGGGATACATATCACTAGACAAGGACATAAAGAAGAAATGCAAAGAAGCAAAGGAAACGTAGTACAATGAGAGGTGTGAGGAAATTGAGAAATTGGAAAATAATCACAATATGAGAACAATGCACCAGAAGGTTAAACAGCTGACTGATAGAAAACAAGGAGTAAGGACTAATAGCTGTTGCATCAAAGATGCAGATGGCACTTTATTATTTGAAAAAGATCTTGTTTCTAAAAGATGGGTTCAGTACATAAGTGATCTATACAATGATGACAATATGCCAGAAAAGGAAGACATTATACATCTAAATGGTCCAGAGATAATACAAAGTGAGGTGTCAGATGCCGTCAGAAAATTGAAGACAGGAAAAGCACCTGGTGTGGATGAGATTCGAGGTGAAGAACTCAAAGCCTTAGATGACCTAGGGGTTAACATCATAACCAAAATATGTAATGACATATATGATGGAGGAGAAATTCCCAAAGATTTAAGACAGTCCCTTTTCATCACTATCTCAAAGAAGAGTAAGACTGTAGAATGTACAGATCAAAGGACCATCAGCTTAATGAGCCTTGTGATTAAAATCCTGTTACAAATAATAATAAAGAGGAATACCAGCAAAATAGAGGAGATCAATGACACACAATCAGGGTTCAGACCAAGAATAGGCTCAAGAGAAGGAATTTTTAATCTGAAGATCATAATAGATATGTACCTGGAACTAAACAAAGATGTCTTCATATGCTTCATTGATTATCAAAAAGCCTTTGATATGGTATATCATCAACTACTTATAGAGACTTTAATGAAAATTGACATAGATGGTAAAGATATGAGAGTTATACAATCACTCTGTTGGGACCAAGTTGCAGCAGTAAGGGTTGATGGAGGCAGTTCAGAAGAATTTCCGATAAAAAGAGGAGTAAGACAAGGTTGCATTTTATCACCAAAGCTTTTCGATCTATACACTGAAAACATTTTCAAAGAAATAGAACATTTAGGGGGAGTAAAGATTGGTGGTATGAATATCAACAATTTGAGATATGCTGACGACACAGCCTTGATAGCGGAATCTGAAAGTCAGTTGAACATCATAGTGCAGGAAGTAAAAAGAAGAAGTGAAGCCCTAGGATTGAAGATGAATATAAAGAAAACTAAAGTGATGGTGGTGAGAAGAACAGAGGATGAAACAAGATGCAGCATTTACTTAGATGGAAAGAAAATAGAACAAGTGAAAACTTTTAAATACTTAGGACAGCAAATTACTGATGATGGGAAAAGTGACCAAGAAATTAGATGCAGAATTGAAATAGCAAGAGGAAATTTTCTTAAGATGAAGGATGTTTTAACATCAAATAAATTAAAATTAACAACAAGAAAGAGACTGGCAAAATGTTATGTACTGTCCACACATTTATATGCAGCAGAAACATGGACAATATCAGGAGAGATGGAGCACAAGATCAGGGCATTGAGATGTGGATGTTCAGAAAAATGATGAAAATTTCTTACCAAGACCTTATGACGAATGAAGAAGTACTAAGAAGAGTGAAGGAAAGACCAAAATTATTGAGAGAAATAAAGGAAAATGCAATATTTTGGACACACTGGCCGCGGTTACATGATGACTTTTCATTCGGAATGAATTAATCTGAATGAATCCATTCATTATGAATTTTTTTTCCTGCGAGTTTACATGGGATATAGTCATTCCGAATGGAGGTTTACGTGGAAGACGCATTTAATCGCATTCGCGTAAGGTTCGGCGCTGGGAAGGCTTCTGGTTGGATAGGGAGTGGGGCAGATATGTGTATACGTGTTTCTGTTTAGCCTACCGGAAGAAAAATATTAGGCTTGTCCGATAGCGACAATAGGAATGACGTTAGCAGTGCCTTTTTCGGACTGATTTTGCTTTTATTTTTGAAGCAGCAGTCTGACCACATCATTTTAATTATTATCATTTGTCTTGTTAAGGAGCAGAAGGGAGCTATACTACTCAAAATTTGATAGGGATCATAGGAATTTTTTTGTGAAATGACATGCAAATTTGGTAACTGCCACTGATGAACAATATATTGGATAAATGACATGCAGTCAGACACAAAACACATTTGCACGTGCATTTCATGACATTAAATGAGCGTGCAGCCTCACATTTTGGCTTTGACTAACACTTCACCATTTCAACTCAGACGTGTGTGTTGCTTGTTGGTGAAAATTTGGAAGTTCCCAAATTTTTTGCATTACATTTAGCTATAACAATGTCTCCTCAACGTCTTAGACGTTGATTGACTTCAGAGCAATTGGGAAGATGCATCAGAATGCTTGACTCTGGCTTCTCACAACGTCACGTTGCTAATGCA
Organism: Gymnothorax javanicus; assembly: GCA_029692085.1. NCBI lineage: Eukaryota > Metazoa > Chordata > Actinopteri > Anguilliformes > Muraenidae > Gymnothorax > Gymnothorax javanicus. The sequence continues at coordinate 43,346,525 of CM056202.1, read as the reverse complement.
CTTAACGTCAGCCAAAGCGTTGTGAAGAGAGCGTGGAACCGGCATCAAACGTTTGGTACAGCAGCACACCGTCATGGGGGTGGTCGTCAGAGATCGACTACACAACGACAAGACCACTTTCTCACACTTCAGGCACGACGTCATCCTTTCTGGACAGCCACCACCCAACGAAATGACCTTCATAACGCCTCGGGGGTCAGGGTATCCACTCAGACGATATGGAATCGTCTTCATACTGCCGGCCTCAACTCAAGAAGGCCATGTGTTGAATCCCGCTGACCGTGCGTCATAGGCGTGACGTTTGGATTGGGCTCACGATCATGTCACATGGACACACAACGATTGGGCTCCAGTTCTCTTTACTGATGAGTCCCGATATTGCTTGGACTTTACTGACAGGAGGCAACCGGTGTGGCGAAGACAACGTGAGCGATTTAATGATGCCTACATCAACGAACACGACCGTTATGGTGGCGGATCAATTATGGTCTGGGGAGGAATAAGCAGGAACGGCAGAATGGACCTGCATGTCATGGGGAGAGGGACGATGACAGGGCGGTACAGGGATGAGATCCTCAAAGTGTACGTAAGACCATACGCTAGTGCTGTTGGCCCTGATTTCATCTTGATGGATGATAACGCCCGTCCCCATCGTGCTAGGGTGGTGAATCAATTCCTAGAGCAGGAGACAATTGTCCGCATGGACTGGCCTGGCGCGTCGCGGACCTAAACCCCATCGAGCATGTGTGGAACATGCTGCAGGTCGCCATTTCGGTCGAGGGCACAACCCACAACTCTAGAAGAGCTCGGAAATGCCCTTGTTGAAGAATGGAACAACATTCCAACTGCAAGCATCCGGTTTCTGATTGACAGTATGACCCGACATTGTCAAGCCGTCATTCAAGCTAGGGAGGCCATACCCATTATTGACATTAACTGTGGTAATGAAACATCAAACGAACACTGTCTGTTTTCACTTTTCATGTCAGAGATGAAACCATGAAGTGTTCGTGAAAGCCAAAAGTGTGAGGCTGCACGCTCATTTAATGTCATTAAATACACTTGCAAATGTGTTTTGTGTCTGACTGCATGTCATTTATCCAATATATTGTTCATCAGTGGCAGTTACCAAATTTGCATGTCATTTCACAAAAAAATTCCAATGATCCCTATCAAATTTTGATAGAATACCGAAACGGAAAGCTACCAAGCATGCGCAGAAAGAACGGAATGAACTTTAAGAGGAATGAGTGTTTACATGTACGAAAGATTCTTTCAATCGGAATGACGAACGGAATACACCAGCCCCGCAAATCGGATTCAATTTTCAATCGGAATGGCCATTTTCATTCTGATTGAGGTGTTTTCATGACCACTTTTAATCGGAATGGCCTTTCATTCCGAATGAAAGTGGAATTAAACTGTCCATGTAAACGTGGCCACTGTGAAAGGGAATAACAGCTTACAGAAAGATCTGATGGAAGGAAAAGTTGAGGGGACAAGGAGAAGAGGTAGACCGAGAAAATCATGGATGGGAGATCTTAGGAAATGGACAAGACATGACATAACAACTTTGACCAGGATAGCACAAGACCGGAAGAAATGGAGAGCCATGGCATCCCAAGTCTGCATAGACGATGGAACCCATTAGGACTAGGACTAGGACTAGCCATTTAAATCTGAGTGTGTCACCTTGTGTCAATATAAAAAGGTCTAACATTCAAGGGTATGTAAACTTATGATCAGAGCCGATTGGGCGATTTAAGCTGCCATTATGATTTGAAAAGGAGACAAACACCTTTGTGATGATAAATGACTTCACATGATCACTATCCTTAAATAAAAGACAAGTTTTTGCACGATGAGTCATATTTTCAAAATAAATTGCAACTTTCACAAATTCAGCTAGGGTATGCAAACTTTTGAGCACAACTGTATCTGCCGGCCAAATTGAGTGACTGATGTAAAAAAAAAAAAAAAAAATCTAGATCTGTTAGTCTGCTATATGCATTCTTATTAGCCATATTGGGATCAAGCAGCTGCTGTATCTGCCAATGCTTGCCAGCTATATTTGGAGGCTGATGTCACCATTTGCTAATGTTTCATAACACCACCAACACATCATGGTTAAGTAGTTTCTTTGTCTTTGTCATGTTGTTTACAGTGGATGTACATGTAACATGGCTTCATCTTTGGCACCATGCTCCATTCGCGAAAAGCTTAATTGTAGTGATGACTGTCACAAGCTAGATTATGTTAAAAACCTCATAAGGTAAGCTTATAATTTCTGACCCATCACAAGAAAAGGAACAATAACACTTTTCCATTAATTACCCATTTTTTATGGTCTGTAGCATTAGCTAACAGTTTAGCTTCAATGTCAAACGCTTTGAGTGGAAATCTTTAACGCTCTGGCTTGAGCGGCTAACGGGTTGAACTGAAATACCTAACGCTTTAATGGTTAGCCCTTTAAGACTTAATGCTTTTTTGAATCTGCTAGCGATTTGACAAGACTTTAATGGCTTGCTGAGGCATCTTAACAGTCTGTAAGGCATTATAACATGAATGCATATTAACAGAAAAGTGTTATTGTACGTTTTCTCGTGAAAAGTCACAAATGATTATAAGTTTAAAAGCTTACCTTTTTTTTTTTCCCTGCAGCCAGAAATATGATGCGTGTTGTTTCATCTCAGGCAGGATATATGGATCAAGTAGCAGCATGCCAGGTGGAAGGTGCAGTGCTGCCAACTTTCCCGTATTTTCCGGGAGTTTTAGTGGCATATTCATGTTCCCGTGCCGTAGTAAGCAATTATTCAACCAATGCGTATTTCAAAGATTCTCACGCAGAATTGAAGTCCTTGCGCATGGAGGTTTATCAGCTTCACGTGTGTTGCGGTGGATTTCACCACTAGTAATATGGAAACTGATTATAACTCCTGTCTTCTCGTGGTTTTCTTGTTCTCAGGGGTTGGAAGCAAAGCATGTGTTTAATGATTTAAATGATACAAGACCGTGTGAAACATCTTTAATTGCTTCCATCCCCTGAGTAAAAAAAAGAGTTAGAAGTCTGGAGTCAGAATCGGTTTCCGTTATACTAGTGGTGAAATCCATCTTAACGCACGTGAATCTGATAAACCTCCTAGCACAAGGACTTCAATTCTGTGGACGGACCTCTTTAATATGCATTAATTGAATAATTGCTGAGTATGCCACAGGAACGTGAATATGCCACTAAAACTCCCGAAAAATTCGGGAGAGTTGGCAGCACTGAAGGTGGTGTTTGTGGGCATAGGGCCATTAGCCTATGATTTGCTTCTCTTAAAAAAAAAAAAATGTTATCTGTGGGTCTTTGCTTTGAGCCAACTCGAATATTTCTTCAATTAGCAACCCAGGAACACACTTTGGCCAAAAATTACCAAGTGAGAAGACAATGCCAGCCTCAGCTCCTGTTGATGCCAGGAGTGCACTGAAAAATGCCATCCCGATAGAGCTGGCCCTTTGTGGCGATACAGAAATTTTAATCCTGCGACAGCTGGCAAAGTCCTTCTTTGTGACTTCAGCCAGTAGTGCCCTATATTGTCTATGCTTGTACCCAGAGAGAGTCACATCTGCAAGAACTGTCTGCGTGCTCCCAGTCTTCAGTATACGGTCAGTGAGGGGCCTCACGTTTAGAATTAAAGTAAGCATTACATTATTGGCTATTCAGGAGGACAGCATCATATGGAAAATGCCGATTGCATGTTGCTAAGAAACATAAAGTCCATTTGATTTCTAGTGGGCTGCAGAGTACATTGTTAACAAGAAGAAAATGATACATTAAAATGCTTAAATATGGTCGGTGCAGAATATCTTTTTTTTTTTTTTTTTACTTGGCCTAAAGGGTATTTAAAGCACATGTTATGAGAAAGATAGCCTAAAAGTTTCATACACACAGCTAATCCTGTTGGCTGAACATCATTATTTGATCATAAAGGCAGACCTTCGGAGGTATAAAAGGCTTGCAGCAACCTCACATTTTTTGCCAAATTAATTTGAACCCATAATGGTTTACTTTTCTTGATTTGCAACCAAACATTGATTTGCGTTTTGCTAACTTACTGGTTGAATGACTGCTCAATTTATTTTTGATAGCATTATTGTTTATTGCATCGCAGAGTTATCAAGTGGTTTCATATTCACATTAATGCTGTAATATCACATCAACTTTCCTTCAGAGGATTTTGAAATTAGTTCGAACAGCGGCAAAGATTTGCATGAATTTGTTTGCAAGTTGTATTGCAAGCAAAGCTGCTTCTCATCAATGTTCGGTATGGTTCAATATGCCCCCAGATGTCTTCCCCTAGAATGTATTCTTTAAATGCTTTGAAACACTTTGGAAAAAAAGTGGCATCAATGCAACTGCTGAAAAAATAGTAAAACAAGAACTAGAAAAGTGCAGTTCCAGGGGAAACTGCGTGGGCAAGCTGGAAGCTGGCGATAATGTGAAGTTCGAATTGCTGACAATGTGAGGTTAAAGCTGCTGGAAATGAGTTTAAAGCTTCTTAAAATTAAAATTATTCGTGACAGTGGGATATTGTATCATTTAAAGGGATAGTTCGGATTTTTTGACATGAAGTTGTATGAAAACACTTATTTAGGAAGACCTACCCAATATGCAACGTTACGACACATCAAACCTACTTCATATATTTATTCAACATAAATTGATGACGTTGCCTACTTAAACATTGCCATAAAAATACATGTGCTCCATAAGAAAAGTATTGTATGAGAACGAAGTCATTTATTTATCACAAAATTGCATCAAAATTATATCATATTGCTGAAGATTATGGGAATTATTCGGGCACGACATAAAAAAAGGAAGTGGCTATTCACCCCGCTGCGGGGTGAATTGAGGGAAAGACATCGGCTATCTGCCCCGCAGTGGAGCCGACAAGAGAAGCAGTTTTGCCATTTGCCCAGCAGCTGGCCTAATAAGAGATTAAATTTTGTAATCTACTCACTCTTCGTAGTTTCGCACGGAAGCGCTGCAGGGCGAATAACCTCTTCCTTAAAAAAAAAAAACTGCAACACGTTGTTCAGCTTTTCCAACGAGTTCATTAATTTTCCATTCAATAAGAAGCAGAACTCCTTTTAAGATCAAAAGCACATTTTAAATTGAAGAAAGGTTTATAGCTACAGAATCATCACACCTAATAAATATTTTGATGTCATAAACTAGCAAATATATTTATATATAAACTATTAAATCTATTTATTTTAGCTAATGTTATAGCTTAGGTAGGCAAGATGACCAGAACAACGAGCAGCACTGTAAATTGGGGTGTCATTTTTTATCAATAGAAACTTCCGTAAAGTGATTGGTCTCGTGTTCCAGCAAGAGTCAAACGGTAATGTAAAAAGTACGCCTAATAATACAACCCCAATTCCGAAATAGTTGGGACAAAGTGTAAATTGTGAATAAAATCAAAACGCAATGACTTTCAAATCACGCCAGCCAGTATTTGATTCACAATAGAACAGAGATTACATAGCAAATGTTGAAACTGAGAAATTTTACAATTTTGTCCACAAAATGAGCTCATTTCAAATTTGATGGCTGCTACAGGTCTCAAAAAAGTTGGGACAGGGACTTGTTTACCATGGTGTAGCATCCCCTCTTCTTTTTAACACAGAGTGGAAGCATCTGGGCATTGAGGAGACAAGTTTCTTGAGTTTAGCCATTGGAATTTGATCCCACTCTTGTGTAATACAGGCTTCCAGCTGCTGAAGAGTTTTGGGTCTCCTTTGACAGACTTTTCGTTTAATTATGCGCCAAATGTTCTCAATCGGTGAAAGATCAGGACTGCAGGCAGGCCAGTTCAGCACACGGACTCTTCTACTGCGAAGCCATGCTGTTGTAATAGCTGCGGTATGTGGTTTTGCATTGTCCTGCTGAAATACACAAGGCCTTCCCTGGAATAGATGTCGTCTGGAGGGGAGCATATGTTGCTCTAAAACCTTTATATCCCTTTCAGCATTCATGGTGCTTTTTAAAACATGCAAGTGTCCCACACTATATGCACTAATGCATCCCCATACCATCAGAGATGCTGGCTTTTGAACTGAGGGCTGGTAACAGGAGGGGAGGTCTTCTCATCTTTAGCCCGGAGGACACGACACCCATGATTTCCAACAAGAATGTCAAATTTGGACTCGTCTGATCACAGGACACTTTGCCACTTTACTACAGTCCATTTTAAATGAGCCTTGGCCCACAGAACACGGCGGTGCTTCTGGATCATGCTCAACAATGGTTTCCTTTTTGCATGATAAAGCTTTAGGTGGCATCTGTGGATGGCACGGTGGTCTGTGTTTACAGACAGTGGTTTCTTGAAGTATTCCTGGGCCCTTTTAGTAATGTCAATGACAGAATCATGCCGGTGAGTGATGCAGTGGCGTCTGAGGGCCCGAAGATCACAGGCATCCAATAAAGATCTTTGGCCTTTTTCCTTTGCGCACAGAGATTTTTCCAGTTTTTCTGAATCTTTTGCTGATGTTATGCACTGTCGATGAAGAGACCTTCAAAGCCTTTGCAATTTGACATTGAGGAACATTGTTTTTAAAGTATTCCACTATTTTTTTTACGCAAGTCCTCACAGGTTGGCGAGCCTCTGGCCATCTTTACTTCTGAGAGATTCAGCCTCTCTAAGACATCCCTTTTATAGCCAATCATGTTACACACCTGATGCCAGTTAACTTAATTACTTGCTAAATGTTCTTTCAGCTGATTCTCTTATTTATTAATTGCTTTTTCAGCCCTTTTTTGCCTGTGTCCCAACTTTTTTGAGACCTGTTGCAGTCAGAAAATTTGAAAAAAGCTCATTTTGTGGATAAAAATGTAAAATGTCTCAGATAACATTTCAAATGTTGAAACTATGTTGTATTGTAAATAACACATTGGCTCATGTGATCTGAAAGTCAATGCATTTTGATTTTATTCACAATTTACACTTCATCCCAACTATTTTGGAATTGGGGTTGTAATAATAATAATAATAATAATAATAATAACGTTAGATGGCGGCATTGATCCATTTATGGAAAGCGAACTACTAGGTGCTACTGCGCTGTTATCAATGGATTGCATTTATCAGTTAAATGACTGTCTCCTTGTTATTTTAACTGTAAGCAGAGTCCTGTGCGCATGTAACTGTGGTTTACAGTTAACATTCTGAGAATCTCTGTTATGAACTGATCGTAAAATTACAGTTATAAACGCGCACCTTTTTTGCCAGTTATTTTAACAGTGTGCTTACTCCAGCCTTATACCCGGCTATTTTAAAACTCAGGAAAAAGTCATATCAAGCGATGAACGAATAGCGACTGGGGACATCTCTTTCATTTCTTTGTACTTAACTAGCTCTATTTTGATACCAATATTTCACCTATTTTAGATATGATAATAAATATATTTAGCTAATGCAAACAGTTGCTGGTAGCTATATGCTGGAATAGGATCTCGAGCAATTTTTTTCTGCTTTGCCATTTTTACTGTTACTTGTTCTCTTGGACGCACCTAAAAAAAAAAAAAAAAAGTGCTGTCCTGGAACTGGTTTGAGCGACAGTACCAACTACGATACCGGAAATTCTTTCACTGAGTTTGACGCAGAAGTATTCTTTCACAGTCGTATCTATCTTTGTCTCCTAACAATGATAATGTTGAGCCCTGGAAAAAGGCCAGCAGAGGGCAGAATCGAACCGCAAATGATGCATATCACTACTACTATTTGAGTGATGTGTCTGTCTCCCTCCGTCAGCAGTGCGTAGCGCACAACGTACGTCACTCATCGTACGTCATTACGTTACTGTGAGATGAACACTGGCCTTATCATTCCTCTTTGCTTCACACAGGCTCAATTCAGCCTCGCTTCGTTTCACACAGCCGGACCCCAAGTTTGCAGTGCTGGCTTCAGTCAGTCTGGAGTGAACTCAAAAGCCAAGGTGATCTTTCGCTACAAGTCTGAGCACATTATGAGATTAACTATGAACACCCCGGCTAAGTTCACCGCATTCGCTAGCGAAATGCTTGCATCGGCTACACTCACATCATATAATGCCACCGTTCATCTGTACATAACAATGAGGTCGTTGCAAGTTACGTTGGTGGTCACGTGATCCCCGAAGCAAAATGTACACAAAGGTTGATCGCAGCATTGTGAAAATGGGTAAATCTTGTCTAAGATATTTGAGTTAATGGCTGAATCATTTAGTCCAATGGAGATTTTAGCGAAGGCGTTTCTTACATATTGCGACTTCTAACTCAAAGATGGTAAGTCCAATCTACGAAATGGAGGTACCATACAAAAGAGGAGAGTCTGCTGAGTAAAATATCGTCGGCCTGCTGATAAAACCTTGTATCTCCAAATTGATAAGAAACAAAAACTTGTACGTCTACTATTCATACATGCAAAATTAAACATTTTTTATTTTATTTATATTTTAAATTATATTTACATATTTATATTATTTTATTATTTTAGTTAATTTTTTTATTTTATATATTTTTTTATTTTCCTGTAAAGTTCATCATTTTGAAGACACGAGGTTTCATCAGCAGGCCGACGATAAGTCAAAATTGTGTTCGTACTGCCAAAAATATGGGAACACGAGCAAGTCAGAAAACTGTGCGTTTAGCCTTTGCAACCTGAATTTTCTTGTCTCATTTAACATTGGCGTTCATGGAGTTTCGGTGAGCGGTCCTGTCGCTTTTCGGCTGATACAGCCAGAACCGTTTGTCCAATTGCTTCCATAGTTACATTTTCGTGACCAGCACAACTTTTACTACAACTTGGATATAAAAATATTTATGCGGAGTGAAAACTATGGGAGTTAGAGCAAGTTTAAGAGAAGACTTCTTGACGGTTTTGCAGCCGGTGGCAACTCTAGCCGTGATGTCACCACACTCTAAGTTCCCAGAATTAATTGTCAAAAAAAAAAATTAAAAATTATATTAAAAAAATTATAGAAGTTACAAAAAAGTTGAACAGTAAAGAAATTTTCCAAGCTTAGCATTTTCCAGTTTGAATTACAATTTTAGCTAAAAGTATGACAGAGTAAAAAATAGCTGAAAATAGCTACATTTTTAAAAATCTGTTTCATTGTTCCCTTTGGGACAAAAATATTGAAATAAAAATTAATAACTCAAAAATTATACAAGATTTCAAGAAGATAAATAATAGCAACAAGATTCAGAACAAGCTGGTTTTTTAAAAGTTTGAATGAAGTTTCTCGGTTAAAGTATGTAGGAGTAGTGAGTCAGCACGGAAATCGGAGAATAAAGAAAGAAAGCAATAAAGAAAGAAAGAAAAAAGAAATAAAGAGTGGGAAGAGCATGAGCGACAGAATTCAGAAAACATTTCACATTTTATTTTTTATCAAATTATTACCATCCATAACAATTATAGCCTATAAGCAATCACTTTTTTGCCATAATTTCTTGATTGTTATAGGCTACATATTTGTTTTGATTATTCAGTAAATAAATTCTTTTACTTTTAATCAGGAAAACAAAAAAATGGGAATCGAGTGAAAGCAATCAAGCGTTAAAAGCAGAGGATACTGTAAGCTTTTCATGCATGCCACGGCGCTTCATTGTTTCATCATCATTGGAAATTTTTGCACAATCATATTTGAAATAACCCCGTAGCAACTATACAGGAAAATGGATTAAATAACACTTCAACTGATTTAAGAGATGTTTCCATTCTCCAGTCAAAAGTCACACGGCTTGTTACCGGATTTTTTTTAGTTTTGACTGACAAACTGAGTCCCTTCCAGGCACATTGACTGGGAAGAAAAGAAACTAGCAGAAACTCAGCTGTATATCACAGTTTCACAGGATACCTTTGCCAACTTTGAGAATATTACCATATATGAGAATAAAAGCCATGACCTAAAGCATAGAATTCTCGAGACAGAGAGGGACAGAAGCCAGGTAAACAAATTTGGAGATCAGGTCAGTTCCCAGACTGCGACCAAGTGAACAGAGGTCGCAACTGGGGCCTTTCTTAATAACCACACTATAAGATGGTTTTGAGATAACCACCATATAGGACTTCAACTGGCAAAGCAATCTGCTCAGGTAAATCAATCAATTTTTTTGAGAGTATAGCAGTGGGCTGGACACAAGTGCTACTGCCCAAGCTGAGGTACAGTGACTAAGTAATTTTATTAAGTGTAGTTTGTATTGTTTTTAGCAATACCCTGTGTTAACTTGTGTCTTGAGCTGCTGCCTCTTGGCCAGGTCACACAAAAAGAAGCTCTGAATATGAAAGTGCCACAGTTGGTTAAATAATGGTTTAATAATGAAAAACAGGGATTTTATTTAACCATCTGAGGTTAATCCCATTTCTATAAAATCAGATTTTCAAAATTTACCAGACATCTATGGGTAACCATTAATGAGAAATACACCAGCACAGAGAGACAGGCACTGGATCTTTTCGGGTATTCTGCCAGATTCAGCTTGAAAGATAGTTTGTGGGAATGAGAACTGAGCACACGTTTCCACTGTGGTGAAACTTGCAATGGTGCAGGTGGGACATAGAGACTTCAGAAACATTTAAGAATGAGACTGTTCTAATAAAATGGACTAGATCTACCAATAACCTTGTGTTTAGGCATTAATTTGGAGTTAAAATGGACTCACTAAAAGCAAGATAATTTTCATGACAAATTGCAGGCATACAAAAGCAATGCTATTAGTTGGGGCAGTGTAATTATTGAAGAAATTGTGTGCATAAGCTGAGACAACAATGTATTCATTAGCCTAAATTGAGGACAAACTTCAAAGGAATCAATAGTTTCCAAGAAATCAAAGTTACACAAGGCCTATGCAAGCATTAGCCGGAACAGAAAGAGAGAAAGTATAAACAAATAATAATTAGCAGCACTCTTCCCTCCCAGAGCCTTATTTAAAATGTTCCTCGTGTCCTTTCGCTTATATTTACTATCACGTAACTCCAATGGAAGGGATGAAAGGTGTTATACTGAATTGTGCATCAGTGTCAGATGTGGGGCATTCTTTCTGCAGATGCGGTCAACCGTAACCCAGTAAAAGGACTTTGTTATTCTTGCCCCAATTTGCTTGATGTCTTCTGTTCAGCATGCTCTGTGATAGGACAAGTAAGTAGGAACATCAATTTTGCTGTCCGCCGCATCTGTAATCCCCTGGCTTACATCCCACAAAAACAGAAAAATCGATAAAACAGGCCAATCTTATTGTCAAACTGATGCAGTGAATATGGTTACCTTCAACCATGCTGGCTCCAGGCTCTCCTGGAGGTAATTAAAAACAAAGATCAGGGCATGTCATGGAAAACAATGCAAACCTAGTTTCACCTCGAAGATACTGCATCCTGTTTTGAGATAGTGAGCTCCATAACTTCTGGGACTGATACATTAACCATATTAATTTCCTTGGGTAAGCTCTGTACCCTACAATTCTAGATCTGACATACATCTGATTCAAAATTAAACTGTATGTGCAGTTTATTGTTAAAGTGCCGGGGCCATATTTATGAAGAATCTTAAGTGTAAAAGTAGCTCTTAACAGGCCACTTTAGGAGTAAATCCTTAAAAAAAACTGGCATGTTTCTCTTAACTTTAGGAATCATACTTTTTTTATCCAAAGAGTATTTCACAAAGACATTTAAAGCTAAAAGTAGCACGGAATGTTAGAGACACTAAGAGTAGTCAAGTCGACTCTTAAGTCCAAAGAGCAATTCACAAAAACTCCTATTGGCTCCCACTGAGTATTTGTTTTTTTTTAATGTTATCAAGCTATTAACATGGTTTAAGCTGAAAGGTAACCAATCTGTTCTTTTTTTAATATAATTTAATAGATATGACCAAAACAAACAGGAATAAATGTTTTCTCTGAGAATGCTTGCAATCCCCCAAATATTGAATGTGAAAATAGTTTTTGCGACCTGCAAAAACTCCCCGCGCCATTTGAAATACCTCATTAGTATTCAAGAGTATGCAAAAATGATGTCACGCGAAAGCGGATGTGCGCGGTGGACGCAGAGATGAAGAGAAGTTGGTTAAAAGCAAAATGCTTTTAAATGCGGACAAAGAAATATCTGACTGATTCACCTGTGAAAGTGCTAGAAAAGGCCATTGAAGGCCAGGATAAATATAAAAGGCCAAAGTGATCGCTGGCAAACTTTTAAAGCCAGGTTTGGAGATATTTCCTATTAAGATGTGGCCAAACTTTTGCTGGATACATAAGTAAACTTGATGCCTGGTACAAAATGCCCGGTTTCCACGCACTTTCAGATCGTTAATGTACTTGAAATCGTCCCATATTTGTAACTAGACATATTCATAGTAATGAATTTCTAATGCATAAACGTAATTTATTTACTAGCAGTCGAATCTGATGACTGATCTGACATGACTTGTCATGCAAATCGCTCATGCATATGATGTAATAGGCACGTCGAAATGGCCGCGGTCCAGCAGCCACGATGGCTGATCGTAACGGTCCAGTGATTGCTTTCCTTCGGAATTTATCCTTGTTAGGGATAAATTAAAACTTTAACGAAATTAAAACTTACACATAAATCTTTTTATTGGAACTGCCTGGCAAATTATGCAGGAAAAAAAAAAGTTGAGGATAAGGAACGAATTGGTTACCTTTAAGCGGGCGGGTATAATCATTGTGGTGGACTTAGTTTGGGACTCATTCACTAAACCAACAAATAGAAACAATGTTATAACTCTTTACCTCAAAGTTCAGGTCACTTCGCCATTTGGCCTTTGGAATAATGCAACATTGTAGTGCATACAACCTGGCAGCATCTCAGGCATTTGTCAGCAGGATCATTCACCAGTCCTTCGGTGGACTCTTGAGACCCCACATTATTGAGCAGTTCATCAAATTTCGTTCAGAAATTTGAATGAATGAATGCGCAGAAATTGTGTAAATCTTCCTGATCCCTGACCTAGCATTGGAATAAGGCTGGGGATAAAAATACCTTGGCAATATCCACCCAAGAACCTGTGCAAAATGACTTTTCAAGTCCTCCGATTGTTGGCGAGCAATGTCGTTTGCGCCAACATGTAGAATCCCTTTTTGAGCCGAAATATGCCGATCCAGAATGCTGGGAGTTTTGCAATTACATCTGCTACGGTGAGTCAGAGCATCACCAAAATGGCAAGGTTTGTGGGGCCCCCCCCGGTTAGCAGTGGTTAGTACTCACTCACCGAGGCCCAATGACAGGATATTGGAGGCAACAGACTGAATCATCGATGCTCGAGCACAACAAAGCCTATCCCGTCTGGTGCAGAACTGGCAGAATGGCTTCTGTGGCACAGGTTGAAGAAATTTTCATAATTATTGCAGGATGAAAGTGTCACAACACACAGTGCAACATCCCACTGTGCTTGGGGCTGCATAGCCATAGAGCAGCCAGAGCTATCTGCAGTCAAAAGTGCCAACAAAGGGCATGCGAATATCGGAGCTTGACCTTATAGGAATGGATGAAGGTTTACTTGTCCAATAAGTTCTGCTTTCTTTTACATTGCCGGAGCTATTCCACTAGGAAACAGATAGCACCGAAATGCACAATGGGAAGAAGCAGGTGCAGCAAGTGTGACGCCCAGGGCAGTGTTCTGCTGGGAAACCCTGGGCCTGCATATCCCTGTAGGCATCAATTTGACACAAGCCAACAACCTAAACATTGCTACGGACCAGCTAAACTGCTTCATGGCAACAGTGTTCCTCAATGCCAGTTACCTCTTTCAGCAGGATAATGCGCTGTGCCACACTGCCCAAATTGTTTGGGAATGGTTTGAGGAAGATGGCAAAGTGTGCAAGGTTTTGCCCTGGCCTCCAAATTTCTCAGATCTCAATCTCATTGAGCGACTGTGGGATGTGCTGGGACATGTAGTCTAATCCACGGCAGCTTCACCGCACAACTTGGCGGATTTAGAGGATCTGTTGCCAGGTACTAAATGGCACCTTCAAAGGTCTTGTAGAGTCCCTGCCTCTGTAGGTCAAAGCTGTTTTTGCAGCAAGCAGAGCATCAACATATTAGGCAAGTAGTTTCAGCGTTTCAGCTCATTGGTGTGTACTTGAAGTACTGTTGCACCATGTTGTTATAATGACTCCATTTCATTAAGAGTTGAGATTGGATTCAGTTTAACCATAAGGCATATGAAATATTCATGCACAGTGAGCTTAATGTTTCCTCTGCGAGTCACAAAGCATTATGAATTAATTGAACTGAAGTAAAATGTGACTAAACTGAATGGTAGTTTGCGAGAACCGGCTCGCCAGGCCTAGAAATGTGATTTGGACATCATGCCTCCTCTTTGTAAGAATCAGTTAGTGAACCACCGATTGACAAATGCAACGTATAGAACTTCCCAAACAGTAATACAATGCTAAATCTGAAAAGGTTTGGATAGTATGTTAAATTAAAATAAAAAATTTAAGCAGTGATTTGTAAATTTCATTTGACCTGTATTAACAGTACAACAACATATTATTATATGTGTCAAAATGTGCCATATGTTCTCTTTTAGGGACAAGCCAGAACTGTAGAAGGCCAATCCCATCACCTGCACCTTCTTCTTACGCAGCCCTGCCTTTGTAATGTGCGATTTAAAGCGAATATCTCTTCTTCTATTATGTTTATTGGCAGTTTTCAAATCATCTTACATTCTTCATATCCTTTGGCAAAGGCACTAAAATATTGCTTTGAAGCCTCAAATTTCAATAGAGAGCTCCATAATATAAAATAGCATAATGCCTTTGTAAATAAAATATATAAATACAATGTAAAACGAAGACGGATTAGCAATGATGGAATCAAATTTTGACTTGCAGTGGAGCGTATTCACTTAATTGTAGTTTGATTTCTTGTTAGTTTTCAAAGTTCTGAGCATTCGCAGTAATTGTGACACAGCTCCTTTAAGCAGGTTCATGTGCTCCTGCCCTCCTGGGCTACATAAGTACTTACATTGCTTTCTCCACAGCTTTGGAATAAAATGACAGTTTACATATTTATACACCAGTGCCCATACTTTTCTTTTACCACATTAGCTAGATATAATAGTAGCCGTATAACACATTGACCTCCAGACCACTATATGCGATTTTGTGGATGAATGCAGAGGTGCACTGAGCTAAGAGAAGGGAAAGATGCATCCTGTTGCTAGAATCGTGCTGCTACGTAAAAAAGACTTGCAAAATCCATTGTTCAATGATTTCTGTTTATATTGTACTGCAATATCACTTGTAATCATATGTTTTTGCTAGCAATAGCCATATGTCAACACTGTGATATAATCTTGGGCTATCGACGTGTGTTTTTCACAAACACGGTTTGATTGTTAATCTAACGTTATTTTAATTAGCTGGCTAGCCAGCTACTCTCCTGCAAGCTGGTGAACATTACGAATAACCACTGAATAAAATTTGCTACCAGTTCAGTAAATTTAACTACATTGCAATCAGTCACCATATATTACCTGTCAAGTATTTTCTGAGACGTTTATCTCCTAAACAGTTCAATTAACATTGAGTTAAATCGGAGTTGATCGTAATTACTGGCAGTTTTTCAGTTTTCTGCACGAAAAGTGCAAGGAACAATTAGGCTTCTCAAGAAATTGTTTGCTATCAAGTCGGTAGGCAAAATTGGATGCTTGAAACTTCAGTAGGCCTATAATAAAAATGAAAATCATTGAACAATGGATTTTGCAGTTCTTTTTTAAGTAGTAACACTATGCGAGCTGCGGAATGCGTCTTTCTCTTCTCCCAGCCATGTGGCCCACTGATAGGCGGCCAATGTATTATGCGGCTACAATTTTACATAGCAATTATGGTAAAAGATAAGTATGGGCGCTGGTGTAAAAATATAGTACATAAACAGCAGTGGCGGCTGGTGAACTGGCAACAGGGGAGGCTCAAACAATCCATTAAAATTAATGATTGGTCACAACCTGTTTTCAATCATTAATTTAAATTACCATAACAGAAACTCCGAAAACTCTCAACATTATCAGATGTGGCCAGTTTTCATTTATAACGCATACCTATTTCGCCTCCGGACTTCTCACGCTTTTTTTTACTTAGGGGTTGGGAGCAATGCATGTGTTTCATGATCGTTCAAATGAAATAAGATCATTTGAAACGTCTTAATGCAATTCCATTGCTTCCAACCCCTCCATGCACAAGGACTTCACTTCCGCGCAAGAATTTCTTATATACGCGTTGATTGAATAATTGCTGACTAAAGCAGAGGAATGTAAATATGCCACTTAAACTCACACCGAATGTGTGAGAGTTGACAGGTATGCGTAATAAATGCAAACTGGCCACACCTGATAATGGTGAGAGTTTTCAGAGTTTCTGTAATGGTAATTTAAATTAATGATTGAAAACAGGTCATGACCAATCATTAATTTCAAGGGATTGTTTGAACCTCCCCTGTTGCCAGTTCACGAGCCGCCACTAATAAACAGTCCTTTTATTCCAAAGTTGTGAAGTAATCAATGGAAGTACGTACGTAACCCAGAAGGCAAACTTGTGATTCCCATACCACATAGCTATGGGAGAAGTTTTGATAACTCTGATTGGCTGAAAAATGATGTTCCTCATTAACATACCAGTCAATCAGTTTCTGGGGAGGGCATGCAAGTTCTAGGGAGGCGTGATGATTATGTCATGGTTACTGGACTGCGCTACACTGCTATGTGCGCAATCGCTTATTAAGTTACCTTACACTTTAGATTATATAGCCTTCTAGCTAGCCTGTGAATGTTAACCAAGGATAATGTGGTGGGAAAAATATCCTAAAATATTCTAAATTCAAAGTATAACCATAATTACACTTCAACAGAGAGAACTCAGCCAGGTTCATAGGGCCCTGTAAAATTACTGAGAGAGAGAGAGAGAGAGAGAGTGTGTGTGTAGCTGGGAAGCAAGAACTCATAAATCTCCAAAGAAACCCTGATAAGCCAAACTCTAGCAGGCCACTCAAAGGCCGGCTAAATGAGAGAGTTTTCCGGAATGACCATATCGGTAGTCAACCAACAAGGGGGTCCCATTATTTGAGCATGCGTACTCCAGTGTTCTGGAAAAATTCATGAACCTGATCTTCAAGTGAACCCTAGGTTTGGGAGGATCAGATACGGTGCTCCAGCGTCCCTGGAGGCCTAAAATGAATTTACACTATTATACAATGGCAAGCTTGTAACTAAGGGTGGAGCGTTGCCATATGACAATGTACCAATCAGAAATTAAATATGTTTGATAAGGTAGAAAGAGTCATGTTTAATCCTACCTAAAGGGACATGCCAAAATGCCAATAAATAGGAGGGTTTGGATAATCGGTGGTCAGTCTGTGTCGGGTGATTGTTGGTTTGTGCAGACCAGCCTGGATTATTGTATTTTACTTTGAGCTACTTATAATAAACCTAATCGCATCAGACTCTGGATAATATGTCCATTCCTTGAGGATAGATTTACAAGGGTAAGAGGAACACTTGTTCCACTTGCCAGGGCAAAGTTATTTCCTACCACAATCATCTTTGTAAATAATCTTAATATTTAAGCGATATGATTTGGTTTTTCCCTTACTTGACTAACTTAGCAAGCTGTAATGGGCATTAACTTATCTAATATGTTTTGCGGTGCATTTGTGCGTCCAAGCTGCAATTTCAGATTTTTGGACATTAGCTAGCTTGCTGGCAAGCTACAAGCTAGCTCAAGAGCAGTCGCTGTTGCAGCTAGCTAGCTAGTGAAGTTAAGGCAAAAACCAAATGACATCACTTAAATATGATTATTATTGACTAAGATTTTCCTTAAAGAGCATTAGCTAGATAACAAGATGGCCATATCACCTGAAGTATAACGAAATGCACAATCACATACTTAGCGGTGTAAAGCAGCTACAATTAGCTAAGATATAATATGCCTCAGCCCAAACTGTCTGCTTGCTCTTCAGTTAACGGGAGCTGTTAATTAAGGTTGAAGCTCGTGTGAGTGTGATCACATCGAACGTGACCAATCTGAGCCGTCAAAATTTCTCCCATAGCTATGTGGTTTGGGAATCTCAGGCTCTTGCCCAGGAGGGAAGGAGCGCATGGCCTTACTTAATAACCGAGTATACTGCAGAATGAACTTGCCCGCAATGAGGCAGAAACAATTTCAATTGTCAACACAAAACCTGGCATTCAATTAGTTGGCGATTTTTTGACAGGACTATGTCACAAAAATCCAAGCACGAGCAGAAATGTGCCAAGCACATAGAGACAGTTTGAGCATGAGGAGAAAAGGCTGACTTTCACGCGCAAGAAATCCATCCAAGCAGCAGCAGATCGCACACAGGAAATCTGTCAAAGCAGCAACAGATCTGAGTGTAAGCACGCAGTTTAAACAGAAGCAGCGCAAATCCAAGCACTATTTGAGTTTGAGAGCAGAATTTCAATGGAAAACTTTAAAAAATCTAAGAATGAAATCGATATGTCTGCTCTCAAGGTGAAATGCCACCCTCTTGAATAAAGATAGGAATGAAACTCCATAGCCATGGGGTTCAGCACCAATTGAAGCACAGAGCGCACTGCACGCATTGAAGCTCCGCTGGAGGACCGAGGGTAAAAAATATGGCAGAACATGCAGTCAAGGCCTGAAATTAAGGGACATTTCCCCAATTCCCATGATCCTGTTCTTCAGTGTCTCTCAACGGCAGAAACACCCCCAGGTGAGAAACAGACTGAGACTGACAGGACAGTAAGTATATTTAAAGGAGGTTGATGTGAGTGACAAAAGAGGGCAGAGAGAGGTAAAATATTAAGCACAGCTGCCAGGCATCACTTAAGGAAGAAAGCCACAGCATTGAAACATTTTACCTTCGATCGGCACAACTGGAATAGTGCCGTAAGCGGGTTGCCAGATTTACCGATGGCAGTTCCAAAGTGCCGACTTTATTAATGGAATGGAAAAAAAGGCTGATTTGTTTTGACAGCCAGAAGAGCTATTCAGTGTTAACACATGAACTCATAAGGGATGGGATGATTATTTTACCATAAGAATTGATGCAAAAACAGATACAATTATGTTAAGGGACAGAAAATGGAAAGATAAGATGGATAATGGCTCAAGTATCAGGCAGACTGGTACATGGACAAGCAGGAGTGCGTGCCCCTGAGAGAAAGTTATTGTACGTTAAATGAAATTCAGTGGAGGAAATCCAGGATATGAAAGGTAGCAAGCCAAGTTATAAATACTCATGGACTGCACTTTCACACACACCCACACATGTACGCATGCATGCACGCACATGCATGTGTGTGCACAAGCACACACCCACACACACACACACACACACACACACACAGAAAGACACACAGGTGAATTTGGAAAGTGGCTTTTTTTTTTTTTTGCAGTTTTGACAAGGTGCACAAGATTGTTGGCTTTTAAAGGAAGCATTGAAAAGGATTTTCAAAAGCAGGCTCAGCTTTATTTCGAGGGCATATTCATCCATATTGGGTGATTTTTGTAGGACTAACAGCCATATTTGTGCAGTCATCCCTTAGAGAACCAACCACTGGACAATTGGCTTCTCACCTGTTTTTCAGCCAGCTTTCTGCATTTGCATCAATACTTTATGCATGTAAATTAGTTTATGCAAAAAAGCTAACAAAGGATTTGGAGTAGAAATTCAATTTTCTCTTGACCAAAATACCAGAGAAGTGTTAATACCAGTGGGACAGACCATAATGGGATTGAATATTGACCAGTGGTGTCACCAAAACTTTGGTTGTTCCTAGTTTAAAATTTAAAAGGGAAAGACAACCCTTGTCTGCAGTGAACTGCAAATGGAAGAACTGCCTCATAGGTATAACAAAATATGTTTTTGGTTATTTTAAAACAAAGCCGGACTCAATAATAAATACTAAATATCCAGATCAAAGCACTCAACAAATCTTCCACTTTCCCTTTAACAGCGACATCAGATGTCCTGTAACTGTGTTATGACGATAAGTGAAAAAAAGTTCTCATTGAAGGCCCTAATTGTGTAAAAACCCTAATTCCAATGAAGTTGGGACGTTGTGTAAAACGTGAATAAAAACAAAATACAGTGATTTGCAAATCCTTTTCGACCTATATTCAATTGAGTACACTACAAAGACAAGATATTTAATGTTTAAACTGATTAACTTTATTGTTTTTCTGGAAATGTTCACTCCTTTTGAGTTTAATGCCTGAAACATATTTCAAAAAAGCTAGGACAGGGGCAACAAAAGACTGGGAAAGTTGAGGAATGCTCAAAAAACACCTGTTTAGAACATTTCACAGGTGAACAGTTTAATTGGAAACAGGTGAGTGTCATGATTAGGTATAAAAGGAGCATCCCCGTAAGGCTCAGTCATTCACAAGCAAGGATGGGGCGAGGTTCACCACTTTGTGAACATCTGCATGAGCAAATAGTCCAACAGTTTAAGAACAATGTTTCTCAATGTGCAATTGCAAGGAATTTAGGGATGTCACCCAGCATTTGAACCACTGTTGAGGATGACAAAAAATTACTTGTGATTCAGGGGACATAGAGTGTCACGATTAGAAGTATATACAGTAAATACATATTTACAGGCATTTATCAGTGAACAAGTGTAATAAATTAACATAAATGCATACATTTGGAGGTAAATATAAAAATATTTGCTATTAATGGTTGATATTTTTCTGAATTTTTATGTCTATATCGGTTATTCTGATTTATTTTTGCAATTTCTTTTATTTCCATGTTTATTTACGCATTGATGCGTGTATTACTTCTGCTGTCCTTGATGGGCACTATCTGCCACCCAACATATTTTGGTCCACTACGCATGATCAGCTTTGTATTTGTCCCAACCTCTCCATTTGTTCAGAGAAGGAGACAACATTTTAAGGCCAGAAACACTCTTAAAAATGACCACATGGATGTGTCAAAAGCTACTCTCTACAGCAGACTTTATGGACAAAACTACAGAGGCAAAACAACAAAATGCCCATCGGTGGAAAAAATAGTATTTTACTGTTTGCAAAAAGCTTGCATATTTCTGGAAAAAGGTACTACAAATAATTTCTGTCTCGGAGACCTTTTTACATTGGGCATTAACCTATAATACAGTATGTTTTTTTGTCACAAATTCAATACAGCATTTCTCTTTTGTATTCAATTGTGCATTTGCTTTCCAGTTGCTGCAAGCAGAGGAGCATTCCTGTAGTGTACAGGCAAAAGATGAGCAAATACAGAAAGGCATACTTTTGACGTTGGCTTTACACTTTTATGCTTTCTTGCTCTTTTCTTATCAACTCTCGCCTGCTCAATCAAAAGTGCACCCATGGCAGATTTTGTGAAGTAGAGGGAATAAAAAGGGTTTCAATAGCAAACAGATTTTTAATGCGTAAAACACTCGAAACCATTCCCAGAATTCGGAGCATCACTAACTGCAGTCAGGTTCTTCTCTACCAGCCCAGTCAAAAAAAAAAAAAAAAAAATCCTAAGAAGCAGTTATTTTTGAAAAAGGATGATCATGTTTATTAAAGAAAGAATTACAGTATTTACCTGTTACTGTGAGTTGAAAAACAAGGTAGATGTCAATGCAAAGCAGTGATTGCCTTTCCTCTGCCTGCCATTGCGTCATTTGCCCTAAAAGTTAATTTTATGTCCCCACCCACAGCTAACCTTATGTGTCCTTGACCTTTGACTGTATGAACTCCAAAGTGAATTCAGTTAAGATACTGTCCGTGGAGAGTTACTATGTCTGATTTGGTCAAAATCCGTCCACTCCTACGGAATATATTGCACACACAAGATCTGTGTGATTAACAGACAGATGACCAAAAAATAGTATGCTTCCTGCCCACAGTGGGCAGACGAAGGCTTAATGAACAACATTATGTTATTCATCAGAGCATAAATTGATTGACTAGTATATTGCGCAGATTCTGAAATGTCCAGCATTGCAGCACTCCATGAGCTAGTGCAACCATCACAATGATTTGGCAAATATACCTTGTATTGATATTGAGTGAACATTGCATAACTATACAACGTATGCGTGAGTACAGTACACGCTATCATGTATGTGCTCAGGTGTCCATCCAGTTTGAAGTCAGGGGGTGAGGGGGAGCTTTTTGTGGAAGTTGGACTTCTTTGAGTCCGATCTGATGGGCTGACTGATCTTCTCAGTATGTTTTCCCAAAATGTTTGAAATACCCACGGATAATCTTTGACAATCTTACCCAAAAGAATGATGTCATGACTCATTCAGAGTAGGGGTGCGTGTGTGCGGGGGAGGGGAGAGTAGTGGTAGAGAGAGGGGGTGGATGAACCATTTTAAAAACATCCATCATTCCTCAGCACCATACCGCAGGCTGAGAGGGGGAGAATGACACAAGGATAAAGACAAATTTCTTTCCTTTGTCTGATATTCCAACACCCATGCACAAATCAGCCACATTTTTGTCTTCTTTAGACTGATCGAGCAATTAGTGTGTCCTGCTTAATAACAGAAGGTTTTTAGTTAAAATGCCTTGAATGCATCAAACCATTGCACACAGTATTAACACTGATTTGTATTTATAATTATCAAGAATGACTGGAGCATTAGCACTGATGTCTCAGGCTGTTTCATGTCACAGAAAAAAATCAGTTAACTGAATTAGCCCTGGGCTACAATATGCACTTCATGAATAAAGCAATATATTAATACATATAGATAATTTTTACTTTTTATTTATGCCTGTGAAGTAAGTATCTCACCATGAAATTCCACAGATAGTTGCAACAGAATGTTACAGCGAAGGGAACCAATTATAAATGCAACATCACGATTAGCATATTATTCACATTTAGATATATATTCAACATCCCGCAGAGATGGAAAGAAGAAAATGTACAGGGCTAAGTTAATGTATGGAGGGGCACATAATATTTCTGTGAAAGAGTGTATCAGAAATGAGGATGATGACTTCAGCTAATATAATATTCAGAAATACCTCTGTACTGGTGTAGCTACACCTTACAGTAAATGAAATCAAGCCACTGATTTTGACATCACTGATAAATTATCCTTTGGCTACTGCCCCTCAGTATTTTCAAGGACAATGGAATAATTGATCATTCTACTTAACTCTAGAAAACTTTCCCAGAATTCTAATACTTTCAAGGTTTTCATGATGAAAATCAAATTAATTGTCGATACCATCCTTATCTCCATTAGGGGTAGAAGGCCCCAGGGTGGAAAGATGGCCCCAGGGCAGTCACAATAAGAGTACACCTGTCAGGCTGTAAAGCAATGTGCTTAACTCCACATTGCTCCACGGGCAGAGGCGTAGTTAATGTCCATGGAATATAATGGCCAAGTCGAATCTACTGAAAGTCGCTTTGGATGAAAGCATCAGCTAAATAATGGTGACACAATATCTAATACGCTGAATTTTTGGAGGGATAAATTGTTGCCATACAGAATACATATTTTTATATGCATCTTTTTAACAGTAAAAAGTTTGAGATCCTGTCATTATGCTGTTATCCAATCACATGTGCGCTGTATTTATGTGAGCTAACACAAAGCATCTCCCTGGAAAATAATGAACATTATTAACACCAAGCCAGAAGAAGACCGAAAAAAGACCATTCCACGATAGTCTAATTAGCAAGCAGCTGCACATCTGTCAAATGTAAACTAACAGCTCGATGGCTTATTTTCTGTCTGTTTTTCCAATAGGCTATGAAAGAAATTCTATCACCAGAATCAGCTCTATGAAATATGAGAAGGTCAGGGATCTCCTTCCCATGATGGGTGTTTGACCACCTTTTCCTCATTTGGAATGGGTCCTTTTCAGTTTGGACAGCCAGGCAGTTGCCAAGCCAGTGTGGCCAAGAAAAAGGTGCAGTACTCATTCCACATACAGTTCATCTTTATTATATGCCGCGGATATATACCTTAAAAGATTCCTCCGAGATGTACTGCACTCCAACAAAGGCAGTACAGATCTTTTTTTTTTTTTTTTTTTTTTGGGGGGGGGATGAAAAGCAGCCCTTGTATTGATAATGCATATGTCCTCTATAGAATACTTTGATGTATTTTTTTAAATGCATTATTTATGGCATAGCTACTACTTATGAAGAAATTATTCATCAGACAAAAACACAGGCAGAGAGCAGCCGAGGCAAACCCATTTGTATGAAAAACGGCAGCCAACTGCTCATAAAGCCATTGTCAGTACCTTTTTAAAGTTAATTTTCAGACAAATGTAAAACTAGCTGAGGCAGTGGCAGCATAAAACTGGTTGGAGGAGCTGGCACCCTAAAGCCTCCTCTAAGTCGCAGCTTGGAGCTTCTTTGGAGGCTGTTGCACCTCTAAGCCTCTTTTTTAATGTAAGAACATCTGGCAATACAGTCCTGATACATCCTACATTTGTCTTCTGATGGGCAATATCATCGCTGCACTCCCATTTTAATGGAACATAGCAAAAGCAAGATAGATGTGGCCATTCATGGGTGTTCACATCCAGTCAAGCCAAAGGACCAGCTTTATAGTCACAGTGGGTTTGCACACATGGGTTTGACAGATCTGTTCATTAAGTCCCGCCAGCACTGACATGGCTCACAACTCAATAACAACATGGCTGTGTCCTTCCTGCAACACTTTAGCTCATCCATGCAGAAAGATGAAAACAGCAACAGATTATAGGCAAACCTGTTTACCTAAATCCAACTTGACTACTGAAGCCACTGTCTCATATTTAAAAATTTTTAAGAATCCGATTCTTTCAACCAAATAAAAGTAATGATTACAAGTCAAGAAATCCAATTAGACAAGCTTCATTGTTTTTATTGCCTCCAGTTAAATATTCTTGATGTGATATTAAGAAAGTGACATTTACTGGGGCTAATATTTCCTATCACCGTTCATCCTACCATGCATATCCACTAGCGGCTAAAGATAATGTCAAAATATGATAATAGATCAACTTCCCACCATTTTTTTTGAAGAAGAAGAACATGGGGAGAGGAGCTGCATGCTGTGATAACATAGACATAACATGCATTAATAAAAAGGAGAGGCAAAGCTTTGTGCCAAGTGCCCATCCGTGAGCCTTAATAGTTTTGAAATAGGCCATCATAAATTTCATCATCCCTGTTCCCACATTCATTATTTTCTTTACTTATAAAGAAAATTCCTTATTAATTAAGAAACCGGTATTCAGACATGACGGCCATGGATACCTTGGGCAGTGTATTTCCTTTCATTCCTCCAAGGCACTGCATTGTAGGTCTCTGAAAAAATATTACTTGCAGCGATTAAGAAATCTTTTAATATGGCGTGTTGGTTTCAACTACTACTGGAAAGGTGTTTATTCTCAGATGCAGAGTAATTTTGATGCAGAGCATCGCACATCTTAACTTCAAAGACAATGTGAACCCACAATAATACATACAGTTGCATGGCTCTTAAAAGTTTCATTATAGATACAGTCAGATCCATAAGTATTTGGACAGTGATACAGTTTTTATTGTTTTTATGGACTTAAAAGTATGTGGACGATCTAACATACAGTGGGTTCCAAAATTGCTGGCGCCCCTGACTGGCAATGCACAAACAATACAAAATAAATAAATAAATAAACAAAATAATTATAGAGAAATGGACTATACCTACATGTGTGAAATACGTTGTACTTTATTAAAGTTTCAATTGAAACAACCAAAATCATAACAATCATTTAATGCAAAATAAATTTCAACAAAATCAAGGTTTCACAGTAATTGTACTCAGTGCAACCACATCTGGCAAGGATAACAGCATGGAGTCTTTTCCTGTAATTTTTGACAAGGTTAAGACACATCTGGGGGGATTTTGGACCAGTCCTCTCAGCAGATCCTTTCAAGAACCTTCACATTCCTGGGTTTGCGTTTATCAACTGCCCTCTTCCACTCAGCCCACAGGTTTTCAGTTGGATTGAGGTCTGGTGACTGAGATGGCCATTGCAGAACGTTGATTTTGTAGTCACAGAACCATTTCTGCGTGGATCTTGAGGTATGCTCTGGCTCATTGTCTTGTGGGGAAGTCCACCTACAGCCAAGTCCCAGCCTTCTGGCGGAGGCAACCAGATTGTCAGCCTAAATATCCTCATACTTGGTGGTATTCATTATGCCATTAATCTTAACCAGTGCCCCTGGACCTCTTGAATTAAAACAGCCCCAAAACATGACTGACCCACCATAATATTTCGCTAAGCACACCGATGCCGTATCTGACTGAAACGTGCAATTTTGGTCTCATCTGACCAAAGCATCTCGTCCCAGTCATAATTTAACCCTTAAATGCGCCCTGTGATAAATTTGTCACACGATTTTGGGGGTTGTCAAAACCACTGACCCCACATAAATTTTGCAACCTAATGCCGATAATGACATATTTAGACCATTAGTGCTACCATCTGATGCATAAAAGTGGAACTGACACTACACTGGCTGCACCAGCTAACCTTTCCAATATGGCCGCCCCCATGGTGGAATCCACACGATAGATCAGCACCCATTCATCACTGGATAAAGTAGACAAACAGGTAAGCTAATAAAAAATAAGCTATGCCTAATACTTCAGCTATATGTCAACTGTTTTATCATTCAAGTCATTTTAGCAATAAGGTCCCTGAAATGCCCATTGTGACATATATGTGACAAAACAAAAATGAGGTCAAAGGTCACCAAAAATTAAAAATTGCTATTGGGTTGTTATTAGCCCCTCCCCAGGACATATTAACAGAATACATAGATAATTCTTTCAACTTTTACTATAGTTGGGCATTTAAGGGTTAACCCCTTAAACCCTGAGCCTGCTTTTCGAAAATGGCAAGCCCAAAATGAAATGAGTATATCTCTGCGACTGCTTGGTCCATTTGAATAATCTTGGTATCATAATAAAGGTAAAACCATTTGGGATTTCTGCCTGGTGTAAAAATCACTATATATGTCACTGAGTCAGAGTAAATGGAGATGGAACACAGTATAAATGAAAGATCTCATTTTGCACCTAACAAAGTATTACTTCTATCCCTTGTAAATTTGTTGAGTTGCAGTCTGAAACCTCTAAAAAATTACAGCACAGAATCTCTTTATTATCTGTGCAAAAAGTTTATTCTGATCAGGGAAATCAGAGCAAAATGAGCGAGGAATGTCTAGGTGGCTTCTCCAATTTGGCAATTTAGGTACCTTGTGTTCCATTTCTGATTTCTCAGATACCAAACTGTAAAACTCATTTAAAGGGGACCTCGGATGCTATATTTCCAAGGTTATATTTTGATCTTGGACTCCCCTAGAGTACTCCTGATCGTTCAAAGCCCAAACAGGGTCCTTATTTAGCTCATACTGCCATCCTGAAAAAACTCCATTTGTAGTCAATTGTAGTCTCTGCCTGAAACGCCTCACTGGGGTGGCTCTTCCGCTATGGCCACCCCCCTTCCCGTGAGCCCACTTTCTTCTGATTGGCCAGCTCTGTGGAGGGCGGAGTTGGGCGGGACAAGGCTGCAGAACGCAGTTTTCCGGGTCTGGCTTGCCAGAGTGAAACGCGAGACACGTCTGCAATCTGATAAGGAAGCGGCGGGAAAATTCCGCAATCTAACCTGATACTTGAATATAGATCTTATGAAAGGAACTTTTTCTAACAAACATGGCGGCGAAAGTGGAGGGGACGTGTGCGAAAATCTGGCAGCTCAAGCTCAAATTTGCTATCGGCTACAGTTTGCTACAGTGACAGTGGCGAGTACACCGGTTTTATTTACTTTATAGCTAGGATGCAGGGAAAGCTAGAATCCACCCCATATAGACACATTTGTAGAACAGGTCGACATGCCCAAGTGTAGACCGGAGACCGTAGAAATCCGGTGGGTCTGAGGTTAGAGGGAAACATGGACAGTGAGGAGCAGCTAAAAGTGGACTAACAGCTTATCGACTGCTTCGGTGTGCATTAGGACCTGATGGTTCGTGCGCATCGCTGTGGTGTGTTGTTAGCGTGGAGAAACGAACAGCTTCCGCGCTGGTATATGACAGAGGGGCGAAAGCTCCAAGATAAACGGCCTTTTCGGAAATTGCCCGGGGTAATGGTTTACTTATTGCTTCGGAATGACCAGCTTTTCCTCGTGGAAAATGGGTGCATTATGGATAGCATGTGAGAGCTAGATAGAGCTCCGGTTATGTCATGAACATAATACAGGTTTTACAGACCGTAAGTTCCGTCTGCGTGAACCGTTGCTTATGTGGAGCTAGCGAATCGATCACTTTTACAGGAAAGAATTTAATATTCAATCGATGGCAATGCAAAGAAATCATTTGTTATACCGGACACATTATAGCCTGTGCCCTTCCCTATTGCTTTCACCGGTAGCATCAGAGAGCTTGTCCAGACATTGGAGATGTATCAGGCTGACCCCGTTCATGGATAAGTAAAGCGATCGTTTCATAAGCACCCAAAAACGCACCCCAAGCTCTGCAAAATCTACGTCTGGTCTAACTGCAGTCCAACTCGGCAGACACATACAGCACCTCTCCGTT
This sequence comes from Gymnothorax javanicus, assembly GCA_029692085.1. NCBI lineage: Eukaryota > Metazoa > Chordata > Actinopteri > Anguilliformes > Muraenidae > Gymnothorax > Gymnothorax javanicus. Next base: position 43,317,915 of record CM056202.1, on the reverse strand, counting down.
TAGCTTCAACTGTAGTGGCTACAATCAGGCAACGTTATGATGAAACTGTCACATTGATGCTTACTGAAGTAACACAAGCATACCGATCATAATTGCTGCATATAAGTTAACCAGAAGCATTTTTAATTTGCAGAGCAGGGGAACTAACATGCAGTAGCTGATAAGCGGTCATGACTTTGAATGTAATCTGTTGCGCGAAAAATTCGTTTGGTGTCTGATGTGAAAGCAGCTTTATGGATAGTCTGCGACAGCTAGAGAGAGCTTCGGTTATGTTATGAACATAATACAGGTTTTGCAGACCGTAAGTTCCGTTAGCGCGGACAAGTTGCTTATGTGGAGCTAGCGAATTGATCACTTCTACAGGAAAGAATTACCTATTTAATCTCCGCCTTTTTCGGCTTTTTAATAGCCACAACAATTTCTGAAGGGGGATGAAATTATATCAAGATAGTGCAGAGAAATCATTTGTAAACCGGTAGAGCTTCTGTGTTTCGCATTGCTTTCATGGTAGCACCAGAGAGCTTGCTCAGACATTTGTGAAGTATCCGGCTGATCCCGGTCGTGGATAAGTGAAGCGATCACTAACTGTAGTGGCTACAATCGGGCAACGTTATGATGAAACTGCCACATTGATGCTTACCGAAGTAACACAAGCATACCGATCAAAATTACAGCATATAAGTTAACCAGGAGCATTTTTAATTAGCACGGCATGCAAACTAACATGCAGTAGCTGGTAACCGAGCGGTCATAACCACAGAGACGAACCCTTGCAATACAGGTTTTACAGACAGCAAGTTCTGTTACTGTGAACAGTTGTACCAAGGATCCAAATTACAAACAAGTATTAAAAGTTAGCTTCAAATGAGGTTTATGTTCACACACCTTCTGTCGAATTTCCCCTGATATCACTCTTGCATATTTAGGATGCAAAAGATTAGCAACAGTAACTTGGCTCGTTAGCGCTGTGCTACAGCCACAATCAACTGGCTATCACGTCAGGTTGGCTCATGCAGTAAAAGCAACTTACAGCTTCTGTGTCTGTGAGTCACGGACAGTCGCGACCGATACAGGCTTTATCTTCAGATATTTTACAAAGCCTGCGTTTGAGGCCAGTTGTTAGTGCTAACTATCGCTAGAGGTCCTGCTAGCCACCCGTAACACGTTAGCCTCACTTACATTATTTGCTGTTATATGGTTACTTACAGCTTGTGGCTCCGAGTGCTTGATCGATGCAGCTGCTTCAGGTTTGAGAAGCAGCTGAAACGCTTATCCTGTGTCGAATTATCCTTTATTGACAAAGCTGTCTTAGGTGAAATGCTGAGCACAAACAGCTAACGTTCCCTTTGGCTGTGGCTGTTTGCTGCCAGCAAACAAAAAAAGCTAGCCACTGATTTCTGGTGGCATCGTCTTTTCGAAGAGAAATATTTGTTTTTCTTCGCATCCAAAAGTAAACGGACAAGTAGCTTCGGGAGAGATACTAACAAAATTGCACCTCAAATGATCTGCGGTTCTTCTTTTGTATTTCCAAAAGTGTCAACGCTACTAAGGCATAGTATGATCTGCCGTTGTTTGTGCCTGCTAGAATAGTTTCCGGTGTGGGCAGGACCAGCGCCATGATTGGCTCTGGCTAGGTCTGTACTAATTGGACGGCACAACCTGACGTCAGGTTTTGCCCAGATCTCGTGAAGATCTCGGGAGGAGCTGTTCAGAGAGGAAATCACGCTCACGAAATCACGTTCTTGGATTATGGCAAAACCCCTGTATCTTATGTTTAGAAACTTTTCAGAGGTTGAGCATGGACAACCAACATTATAACATTACTAATATGTATTAAAAGAAGGATCAGCATAATAGGTCCCCTTTAATTTCACTTATATGTCACTACAGGCATACATTCCATGCAAATACAACATTTTTTAATTTTTAGAATGAAAAAAAAAACAGTTTTTTCTACCAGTTTTATTGCCTATACAATTTCCCATTCAAAGATAATACATACAATGACAATGAATTTTGACTCCACTGGAGCAGATTTATTAAAAAAAACAAAACAAATAAATAAAATTATAAATACAAAGGCAATGTGAAAAAATGTTAAAGAAAAGTAAGAATAACAAAAACCGCAGCGATTATTTGTAGAAGGAAACTCCGATTATTTCCCAAATAAAATGTGCCCAGAGCAGGAATCAACCTTCAGAATCTTCCATGCAGTGCAGCATTATAACCATTAGGCTACGCCAACTGACTATGATACTATGGTCAAATTGCCCATTTAACGAATGGGTAAAGAAAATACGCACTGTACTGCTGTGGTCTCAGTATTTGTGCGGAATAGCGCAAAGATTCTGTCAGAAAACGACTTTGAAAATGAATGTTGAATATTTAGCGGATAATTATTCGGACAATACCTCAAACAAACTAGTTATGCGTTAATATTGTCGCGCTATTCAAGAACATGCAAATGTCCCATGGACTCAGTTTGACGCACTGGGAACGCAAGGCTGTAGCTCAGGCTAGGTTTCTGCGATTAAGGTGGTTTCGAGTTCGTAGGAAACATCAGAACCCATAGAATCCAATGGCTACCGGCATAGTCTTACGGACAGCATCACAAGCCGATCGCCGAGAGGAAAATACATTGCAAGCAAGCTGAATGCTGAAGAACTGAGATCTTTGAAGCAACGCCCTGGGAAAGAACATGCTAGGATACCGGCAGATCTAGTTTTGTTATAACACGAACACATTGGGCTAACAAAGCGCAGATTTACCCTCGAGCAGTTTTTTATGACAAAATATCAAAGGTAAGATTTTTTTTTTTTTGCTCATCTCTGTAGACTGTAAAGTGTATGCCTGCTGTTCTTTGAGTGTGGTGTCGGATTAAAATGACAGGGCTCATATCGTTGGATTCTGTGGGCTTTCCTCTTTCATTTGAGGTATCGCTTTTATGCGTAGCACAAATTCAGGAGAAATTCTGGCGATTCAGCGCTGATATGATTTTATCCTATGTTTTGCGTCATGCTTATGTATTTGCTTGGTGCTTGAATTGTGTTCGGTTGAGGTAAAAATGGTCTACATGAGCTTTTGGCCGAGTTTCTTCGCGAAATGTGGATATGCCGCATGACAATGTTGAGATTTGGAAACATGCAGTATTTATCATGCGTAAGGGTACCGGGGCGCGATTTTTTTTTTCCTACGAACGTCTTGTCCTCATTTGCATACGCGCATGCGCACTCTAGTCAATCATCCACTGCCGCAATCAGACCACCTGACAGTGACAGTGGAAGAACTCGACATACCATTAGTGCGTCGCGATTCGCTACTCAATGACCGAAGTATTCTCAGAAATACGCCGACAAAATAAGGCTATGGTTTGAGTACAGTGTCATACTCATTAGCCAATTAGTTGGCTTCCTAAGCTAGCAAGCCAAAGTGATATCGAACTGTGTGTCATAGCTAGCACGCCAATGTATTTAGCTACATGGCCAACTGGCTAGCGAGCTAAAAAGGCTACAGTTCGCTTACAATGGAATACTCGCGAGCGAGCTATTTGGCCACCTAGCTTGCAAGATAAAGAGACATCGACATCTATAATGTTATAACTGGCATGCCAATGTATTTACATCCTAAAGTCGCTTTCACACTGGACGCGAAACTAATTTTTCGTACGACATATTATATTCAAAGTCAATGCAAAGACGCGGATACTTTCGCGAAAACACGTGTATTCGCGTCTTTGCATTGACTTTGAATGTAATTTGTCGTGCGAAAAATTCGTTTCGCATCCAGTGTGAAAGCACCTTAATTTTCCTCATTTCAGGAGGGCATTCACAGTAACTATCACTGAGAATCATGAATATCTCTTCAACGATGAAAAGCTGTAGTGCCCAGCTTTCTTTACATTGGATATCAGGAACAATGTGGACTATGGAAGTGTTTTCTTTTCACAGTGTCTAGAGATACGGCAGTTTTATGGGTACGGCAGTCGATTTGAAGGGATTGGATAAGGATTAGGGATTATGGTTAGGGTTAGGGGTCAGGATTAGGGTTAGGGTCAGGGTTAGGTTGGGGCAGGGTTTGAAATTGGGACTGCCGTACCTCTCTACATTGAAATGCATTGGAAAACTGCCGTACCCGTAGCAACTGCCTTTTCTTTTAGGGGACTTTTTTTCTTGGTCTTCGAAATTGTGAAGCCTCAACGGTACAGAAAAAAAAAAAAAATGCAGCCTGCGAAAAGGACACCATAAGCACTTGTCAAACAAAAAAAGGCTGAAAACAGTTATTATTATTTTATTATTCTTTCCACAATTTTTGATCTAAATTTTTGTTTTTACTGCCAATGTTCAACTCTTCTTTTTCTTTTTGCCAACTTTCAGCAATGTTCTTTTGTGGATTGATCTTAAAGTAGTTATTTTCATTCTCATGCTTGCAGGAGTTTTAAACAGTGTTTTTTTTACGCCCCAAGAAACAACACTGTCCTCCAATAAAATACATGACTCTACAATCTTAATCACATTTCATGTGACCTCATGAGCAGGTGAGATATAAAATGGCATTTATAATATACAGTGCTGTAAAAAAAAAAAAAAAAAAAAAACAACTATTTGCCCCCTTCCTGATTTTTTATTCTTTTGCATATTGTTTTACACTTCAATGTTTCAGATCAAACACATTTTAATATTAGACAAAGATAACCAGAGTAAATACAAAATGCAGTTTTAAAAATGATTATTTCATTTATTAAGGGAAAAAAGCTATCCAAACCTACCTGGCCAACTGTCAACTATGATTCATGCATGTGAACAATACAGTGGCATATACACTCATATGTTGCACTATCACCAGTTTTAGAGCACGTTGACTTCACATGCATACATGAAATATGCAGTTTACATATGAACCTTAACCTCCTGACCCCAAAGGTTAGTCAGATGATCTATACCTACATATCATTCATGAATAAGTTTCATGCAGGCCCAACAAACTTTGTTTGCATTGAAGAGTTACTGGAATAAACAAGAAGAATGAGACATATGTATTCAACTGCAACCTGGGGACAAATATGCCTTTATTGCTGAAAGATGGTATTTTTAACACACACTGATCTTAATTCATCCTAACCTTAACTTCTTTTCAGGTAATCTTCGCATAGTTATACAAAATAGGACCAAGTTTAATTATAATTACTCATAGCATTCTTCAGTTATTTTTATTTACATACATAAGTGGTCCTGTGACCTCTTGAGCCTAACCTAAACCCCTTCAGCTTTGAGCCTCTGGTTTGAAAATGACAGAGTCATTTCATTTTTAACATATCTCTGCAACAAATTGGTCCATTTGAATAATCTTGGTATCATAATAAAGGTAACACCTTGGGGATTTTTGTCATGGTGCAAAAAAATCAGTGTATAGGTCACTGCATCAGAGTAAATGAAGATGGAACACTGCATGAATGAAAAATCATGAAAATTTTTTTGCACCAAACAAAGTTTTACTTTTATCTGTCATAAAATTATTCCGTTGTAGTCTGAAACCCCTAAAAAATTACAGCACAGAATCTCACTATTATCTGTGCCAAAGTGTATTCTAACCAAGGAGATCAGAGCAAAATTAGAGGTTTTAGTTCGGGAATGTCTAGATGGCCTCTCCAAGCTGACAGGGTGTATCTGTACCAAATCTGTACCAAATTTGAAGTTAATCGGTCGAAAACCCTAGGAGGAGTTCGTTTTAAAATTCAAAAATTCAAATCAAAATGGCCGACTTCCTGTTGGGTTTAGGGCGTGGCACCAATTAGTTTTTTGTATGTCTGGGTATGATACATATGTGTATCGAATTTCGTCTGCCTACGACAAAGTAACTGAACTGGTCACTTCCTGTTACCACCGGGTGGCGCTATTAGTAAAGTGGGAAGTTATTATATCGTGACGTTCAGGGCGGAGCCATCATCATTTCCAGCAAGTTTGAAGCTGCTAAGATCAAGTATATGGGCGTGAGACCATTTTGAAATTTTTTTGTCGAGTCGCCAAACTTTGTCACGCCCTAGCAGCCACGCCCTTTGACCTAGAGACATGCAGAGCACAACTTTTTTTTAGCTTGGTCTCTAGATGATCTGGACCAAATTTGAAGTCGATCGGGGAAAATCCCTAGGAGGAGTTCGTTTTAAAATTCAAAAATTCAAATTAAAATGGCCGACTTCCTGTTGGGTTTAGGGCGTGGCTCCAATGAAATTTTTAGTATGTCTGGGTATGATACATATGTGTACCGAATTTCGTCTGCCTACGAGAAAGTAACCGAATTTCCCTATGGGAATTTTGAAACGTGTTTAGGGGGCGCTATTTTGGCATTTTGCGTCGACCATGAACGAGCACGCAAAAATATCGAATTTCGGATCCGGCCGCACGAATGTGGAAAGTTAGACGCGTTTTCACAATTGGGAAGGGGGCGAAATTGGCCTTTGAAATGTCGGAAGAATAATAATAATAATAATAAATTAATAATAATAATAATAATAAACAGCGCGATTTCAATAGGGCGCTCCGCAGACGACTTGCAGTCGGATGGGGCTGCCGGATAGCTCACTCGGTAAAGCATCGCGTTGCGAAGCAGAAGTGACTATCACGTCGCAGGTTCGAGCCCCGCTTCGTACCAGCCGGCATTGCGCGGCAGCTTCTTCAGAGAAGCGTACAATTGGCTATAGCGCTACAGGTTTGCACCTCCTGTTGTCCAGACGGGCGCTGCAGGGTGAAGTTGCCTTCAGACGTCGACTTCCAGGCTGCTCAGCCTGTCAGGCTCGTAAACACCGCCCCAAGTACAACCAATCAGCTTGCGAGCTAGAGCACAACCAATCAGCTCACGAGGCAGCCAATTCAATTCGGAAGCCTTTACTCGGGAAGTGGGCTTAAGAACAACAATATTGTTAATAACGAATGCGTTCAATCTTCTTTTCTCATTAAAGAAACTGATTAGTGAGGTAATGTTAGATGTTTCAGCTATTTTGATTATGTTAACCAATGCAAACAAGTGCTTTTTTTTTTTGTCTTACAGTTAACTTATACACTGAACCTTAGCTAAACAGGTCATACTTGTTAACTGAAACACTTCTACAATATAACTTCAAGTATAACTCTGTTTGAAACATAAAAATGGCCCACTTTGTGAGATATTTTGTACAATAAGCTGTTTAGCTGAGCTACTTAAAAACTTCAACTGCCAGTTGCTGTAACGTTAGCTGCCTTCAAGGCTGATTGTAGAGGGCAAGCTGCTTAGAAGGCGAATGTTGATTTGATATTGTATAATCTTTAATAGTATTCAGTCAGATGCCTTCAAGGCTGATTGTAGAGCACTAGTGCCTTCCAGGCTGATTGTAGAGACTAGTGCCTTGCAGGCTGGTTAGAAGGCTTATGTTGATTTCATATTGCATAATCTTTAATAGTATTCAGTCAGATGCCTTCAAGGCTGATTGCCAAGACTAGTGCCTTGCAGGCTGGTTAGAAGGCTAATTTTGATTTCATATTGCATAATCCATGATAGTATTGAGTCAGATGCCTTCAAGGCTGATTGTAGAGCACTAGTGCCTTCCAGGCTGACCGTAGAGACTAGTGCCTTGCAGTCTGGTTAGAAGGCTAATGTTGATTTCATATTGTATGATTTTTGATAGCATTCAGTCAGATGCCTTCAAGGCATCAGGGCCTGGGGTGGGTGTTAGGCGGGTGCTGCTGCAGGAACATCAAGGCCCGGGTGGGTGCTGGGGGGCACTTTTTTTAGCGGGGCAGGGAGATAGGGCTCCCACGACAGTGCGAAACATCATTTGAACTCCTAAAAAGAGTGTAAAAAGTAAAAACGATGTCAATATGCAACAAACACCGCTGTCATTTTCTGAGGTAACGTGGATGATTTCGAACTGTAGTAAATCTATGGGCTGAAAAATAGAAGATTTTAAATTAGCCTTGAAGGCTCCAACTCAGTAGAGCCCCCCCTCAGTAATGCTGTGGGAGACTCTACTGTCAGCTGAAGGCATCAGAATTGTAAAAACACACACACACACACACACACACACACACACACACACACACACACACACACATACAGTTGTATGCAAAAGTTTAGCCACCCTGATCAAAATTTCTGTTACTGAGAATAGTTAAGCAAGTAGAAGATGAACTGATTTTTTGAATGGCATAAATTTAAAGATACAACACTTTTTTGGACATTTTAAGCAGTATTGGTGTATTACTTTTGTTTTGTACAATTCTAGAGCAAAAAAAAAAAAAAAAAAGGAAATGAGCACCGTGCAAAAGTCTGGGCACCCCAAAAGATTTGAGCTCTCAGGTAGCTTTGACTATAGTCTCAGATCGTATTTAGCTTGTTAGGGCTATGGCTTGTTCACAATCATCGTTAGGAAAGGCCAGGTGATGCAAATTTTGAAGTTTAAAAATACCCAGACTTCTCTATCCTTGGCCCAACAATCAGAAGCCATAGGGTCCTCTATGCAGCTGTCTAGCTCTCTGAAAATGAAAAATAATTAATGCCCACAAAGCAGGAGAAGGCTATAAGAAGATAGCAAATGTTTTTAGGTTGCGATTTCCTCAGTTCATAATATAATTAAGAAATGGCAGTCAACAGAATCCGTGGAGGTCAGCTTGAGGTCTGGAAGACCAAGAAAACTGCTCATTGGATTACTAGAAAGGTAAATCAAAACACCCGTTTGACAACAAAAAAGACCTTTGGCAAGATTTAGCACACCATGGTGTCATGGTGCACTGCCCTATGGTTCAGCGACACTTGCTCAAATATGACCTTCATGGAAGAATCATGAGAAGGAAACCTTTCCTGCATCCTCACCATGAAATTCAGCATCAGAAGGTTGCTAAGGAACATCTGAACAAGACTGATGCATTTAGGAAACAAGTCCTAGATGTCTTTGGCTGCAATGAGCAGAGGTATGTTTGGAGAAAAAAAAAGGATGCAGAATTTAATAAAAAGAACACCTCTCTAACTGTCAAGCACATGGTTGGATCAATCCTGCTTTGGGCTTGTGTTGCAGCTCAGTGGCACAGGAAACATGTCACTGGTCGAAGGAAGAATGGATTCAATTAAATTTCAGAAAATTCTGGAAGCAAACATCTCACCATCTGTCAAAAAGCTGAAGATGAAAAGAGGATGGCTTGCACAACAGGATAATGATCCTAAACACACCTCAAAATCCACAACTGACTACCTCAAGAGGTGCGAGTTGAAGGTTTCACCGCAGCCCTCAAGGTATCCTACTTCAACAGCATTGAAAATCTGTGTGAATGGACCTCAAAAGAGCAGTCCATGCAAGTCAGCCAAAGAATCTCATAGAACTAGAAGCCTTTGAAAAAGAATAATGGGCAAAATCCCCCAAACCAAAATTCAAAAACTCTTAGCTGGCACCAAAAAAAGTGTTTGCAAGCTGTGATACTTGCCAAAGGGAGTGTTACTTAGTACTGACCATGCAGGGTGCCCAAACTTTTGCTTTGGGCCGTTTTTTTTTTTTGCCATTTTGAAACAGTAAAGGATGGAAATTAAAACGTAATCTAGCTTAAAATATAAAGGAAATGTGTCCTCTTTAACTTTATGCCTTTTGGAGAGCAGTCATCATTTTTTCGTTTAGCTATTCACAGTAACAGAAATTTTGATCTGAGGTGCCCAAACTTTTGCATACGACTGTGTATATATATATATATATATATATATATATATGAAATCATCAGCCTACCAACCAGCCTGCAAGGCACTAGTCTCTACGGTCAGCCTGCAAGGCATCTGAGGCAATACTATTGAAGATTATACAATATGAAATCAACATTAGCCTTCTAACCAGCCTGTAAGGCACTAGTGCTCTACAATCAGCCTTGAAGGCATCCGAGGAAATACTATTAAAGATTATACAATATGAAGTCAACATTAGCCTTCTAACCAGCCTGGAAGGCACTAAAACAATCAGCCTTGAAGGCATCCGAGGCAATACTATTAAAAGATTATACAATATGAAATCAACTAACCAGCCTGCGAGGCACTAGTCTCACGGTCAGCCTGGAAGGCATCGGACTGAATACTATCAAAGATTATACAATATGAAATCAACATAAGCCTTCTAACCAGCCTGGAGGCACTAGTCTCTACAGTCAGCCTGTAAGGCATCGGACTGAATACTATCAAAAGATTATACAATATGAAATCAACATAAGCCTTCTAACCAGCCTGTAAGGCACTAGTCTCTACAATCACCCTTGAAGGCATCTGACTGAATGCTATTAAAGATTATGCAATATCAAATCAACGTTAGCCTTCCAACTAGCCTGCAAGGCACTAGTCTCTACGGTCAGCCTGGAAGGCACTAGTCTCTACAATCAGCCTTGAAGGCATCTGAGGCAATACGATTGAAGATTATACAGCCTTCTAACCAGCCTGCAAGGCACTAGTCTCTACAATCAGCCTTGAAGGCATCTGAGGCAATACTACTGAATATTATACAATATCAAATCAACATTCGCCTTCTAACCAGCCTGCAAGGCACTAGTCTCTACAATCAGCCTTGAAGGCATCTGACTGAATGCTATTAAAGATTATGCAATATCAAATCAACATTAGCCTTCCAACCAGCCTGCAAGGCACTAGTCTCTCACGGTCAGCCTGGAAGGCACTAGTCTCTACAATCAGCCTTGAAGGCATCTGAGGCAATACGATTGAAGATTATACAGCCTTCTAACCAGCCTGCAAGGCACTAGTCTCTACAATCAGCCTTGAAGGCATCTGAGGCAATACTACTGAATGTTATACAATATCAAATCAACATTAGTTTCTAACCAGCCTGCAAGGCACTAGTCTCTACAATCAGCCTTGAAGGCAGCTAACATTATAGCAACTTGCAGTTGAAGTTTTTAAGAAGCTCAACTAGACAGCTTATTGAACAAAATATCTCACAAGTGGGCCAGTTTTATGTCTCAAACAGAGTTACACTTGAAGTTATATTGTAGAAGTGTTTAAGTTAACGAGAATTACTTGTTTTGCTAAGGTTAGGTCTATAAGTTAACTGTAAGACAAAAAAATAGCACTTGTTTGCATTGGTTAACAAAATCAAAATAGCTGAAACATCTAACATTACCTCACTAATCAGTTTCTTTAATGAGAAAAGAAGATTGAACGCATTCGTTATTAACAATATTGTTGTTCTTAAGCCCACTTCCGAGTAAAGGCTTCGAATTGAATTGGCTGCCTCGTGAGCGGATTGGTTGTACTCTAGCTCGCGATCTGATTGGCTGTACTTGGGGGCGGTGTTTACAAGAGCCTGACAGGCTGAGCAGCCTGGAAGTCGACGTCTGAAGGCAACTTCACCCTGCAGCCAGACGGGCGCTCGTCAGGAAGATTGTAAGCCCGGTCATGTCCGGGTATCCTCCGCCCTCGTTCAGTACCTACGAAGTTTCAACCAATGAGTGTGTAAGAAGCGGCCGTTGACTGGCGCATAATTCGGAGGAACACTCTCCTGAATTGGCAGCAAGTGGTCGCATACGAGCAAGCCTTGTACATAGTCCACCAATTGGGCATTCCAGACATTCCAAATTGACATTTCTAAAAAAAAAAAAAAAATGACTTTGAAAACAACTGTTGCATACATGGAGGATAATTATACTGAAAATACCACAAACAAACCAGTTAAGCTTTTATATTATCGCGCTATTCAAGCACAGGCAAATGACCCATGGACTCAGTTTGACGCACTGGGAACGCAAGGCTCTAGCTCCGGCTAGGTTTGTGCGATTAAGGTGGTTTAGAGCTCGTTGGGAACATTAGAACCCATAGAATCAAATGGCTACCAGCAATGTCATACTTACAGCATCACAAGCCCATCACAGAGAGGAAAATACATTGCAAGCAAGCTGAGTGCTAAGGAGTTGACATCCTTTGAAGCAAAAAAAAAAAATGAAACCCACCCCCCCAAAAAAAAACTTGCATGGAGACTGGCAGATCTAGTTTCAATATAACACGGACATACTGGGCTCACAATAGCAAGTGCAGATTTACCCTCGAACAATTTTTTTATTACAAAATATCAATGACCGAAGTATTCTCAGAAATTTATTAAGGAAAAAAAGCTGTACGAAGTGTAAAAAAAAATGCAAAAGAATAAGAAATAAGGAAGGGGGCAAACAGTTTTTTTTTTTTTACAGCACTGTATACTGTAAATGCCATTTTATATCTCACCTGCTCATGATGTCACATGAAATGTGATTTAGATTGTAGAGTCATGTATTTTACTGGAGGACAGTATTGTTTCTTGGGGCGTAAAAAAAGCACTGTTTAAAAATCCTGCAAGCATGAGAATGAAAAGAACTGCTTTACAGATTAATCCATAAAAGAACATTGCTGAAAGTTGGCAAAAAGAAAAAGAAGTTAAACATCGGCAGTGAAAACAAAAATTTAAGTCAAAATTTGTGGAAAGAATAATAAAATAATAATAACCGTTTTCAGCCTTTTTTTGTTTGACAAGTGCTTACGGTGTCCTTTTCGCAGGCTGCATTTTTTTCTGTACCGTTGATGCATCACAATTTCGAAGACCAAGAAATAAAAGTCCCCTAAAAGAAAACACTTACATAGTCCACATTGTTCCTGATATCCAATGTGAAGAAAGCTGGGCACTACAGCTTTTCATCGTTGAAGAGATATTAATGACTCCCAGTGATAGTTACTGTGAATGCCCTCCTGAAATGAGGAAAATTAAGGTGCAGTCACACCGGACGCGAAACGAATTTTTCGCCCGACAGATTACATTCAAAGTAAATGCAAAGACGCGAATACACGCGTTTTCGCGAGTATCCGCGTCTTTGCATTGACTTTGAATGTAATATGTCGTGCTAAAAATTAGTTTCGCGTCCAGTGTGAAAAAGACTTTAGGACATTAAATACATTGGCATGCCAGTTATAACATTATAACATCTTTATCTTGCAAGCTAGGTGGCCAAATAGCTCGCTCGCGAGTATTCCATTGTAAGCGAACTGTAGCCTTTTTAGCTCGCTAGCCAGTTGGCCATAGCTAAATACATTGGCATGCTAGCTATGACACACAGTTCGATATCACTTTGGCTTGCTAGCTAGGCAGCCAACTATCTCGCTAACGAGTATGACAGTGTACTGTAGCCTTATTTTGTCGGCATAATTATTTCTGATAATACTTTGGTCATTGAATCGCGAATAGCGACGCATTAACGGTACGTTGAGTTCTTCCATTGTCACTGTCAGACTGTCCTATTTGCGGCAGTGGATGATTGACTAGAGCAGTGGTTCCCAAACTTTCTCTGCTGGGCCCCCCTTCGGTACATAAGAAAATTTTTGCCCCCAAAAAAAACAGGACATACATACACATATTTTGTTTTCAGAGTCCATTGCAGTTTTTTTCACACATTGTAATCAATTTAAACCTCAACCTTTTTTGAAAAAATAAAAGTAAACTGCCATAAACTGCAGGTTGTAATAAACTACAACTACTTTTAGAATTAGAAATAAATAAAAAAATTACAAACTGCCTTTACGGTGTAATTATTTTAAGTGGAACTGTTTTCAAGCACCTTAACTGTGTAATTATGTTCAGTGTAACAGGTTTCTTTTTTATATATATATTCAACAACATTGCCATTAATGCATTTTTGAAAAACTGCCTCTCTGCAAAAATGGGTTTTAAAACATGACCAACTCCCTGAGAGGAAAAAAAAACAAAAACCTAAAGGTTTGTTTAAGACAGACAACACACTGCGGTTTCTCCTCATTAATCACCGTTGTACAGGTGAAGCCAAAGGCAAGATATGTGTCGTCATATTTTCTAGTCTTTGCCTTGAAGGAAATTGCTTTAGAAGCACATTTGGCGGTGCTTCATCCCCTGCTTAGCGTTTACGTGGGAGCTCCGTCAAAATCTGTCCATGTTATGGTAGCAGTGTCATTTACTGTATTTATTTATTCATTCATTCTTGCCGTGCGTGAAATTTTTTTTCCCACTACAGTTCCGGACACCAACAGAAACTTACTTGCATACAGCCAATCAGCGACCTTGTGCCGGACCTCTGAAGGAGAGCCTCGAGACAGTTAAATTTTTCTCGCTTCACTGGCCTTGCACTTATGAAGTAAAAATAACCGAGATTGCGTTAGCTTATTCTAGAAAATATGAATGCTCTGAACAGATGATTTTTGTCTAGTCTAGCTGGAAACATTAAAAATGATTGGCAGGTTTGGAAACGGCCATCGCATTTTCAAATGAAGGACACGAAGATTTAATAATTCAAAACCTCTTTTAAAGTATATAATCATAAGGCTGTATCACACCCCCTCTGCCTGAGTATAGCCGTCTACTTAAAATTATGTTTCTATGATGCAGAAAGAAAGCACCATAATCAACCTATATTAACAGCCGGCAGCGAAGTGCGAAAAAAAATTCATGAGCACCACTTGCCAAACCTGCCGATATGTTTGTTACGTTCAGTAGCTAGGCTAGATAAAAATAATCTGTAGGCCTACAAAGCATTCAAATTTTTGAGAATAAGCTGACGCAATCTTGGTTATTTCTTCTTTATATTCATCGGATTTTGTTCAGTGTCACTAAGTTTATTATTAATATGCCAGATCAGTGCAGGATAAAAAAAAAAGCGGCGAGTTGGGTATTGCTAGACTACATTGATTGTAACCAGCTCATTTTACCAGCTTCAAATACTTGAACAACTGCATTCATAACAATTTATTTATGAAAATGGCAGGCTAGATGAATGATTTGGCCAACAGTTATGCTGAGATTAAGGCAGGCATTTACGATGTAATCGCAGCATTCTAGGCAGCGAATGGACTGTGCAGTCAGTGGTTCCGAGACCGTACCTCGATGCAAGGTGTTATGGCCCCAATTTGTTATGGCGTCGATTTGTTATGGCGTCACGGACAGCAAGGGATGACAGACAAAATCTTTTAAGTTCAACAGATTTAATTAAACAAACAGAACCAATCTACTCTCTACCCTACTGACCAAGATTGAAATAAAATAAAAAAAAAAAAGATATTTACAGTTCCCTGTAATGGAGATGGGCTGCTCTGTTGTGATGTCCTGGGACAGGAAAATGCTCCAACACAGGCAAAAATCCACAAAAAGCTTAAAAGGTCTTGAAAAGAGTGACAGGTCTGGTCAAATGTATCCTTCTTGCAATTTCTCCTACTACCACACACTCTCGATTTTTCTCCTTATATACTCTTGTCCAGCCCCCTCCCATTTCTGGGACTTTCCCCTCTGGGCATGCCCTGGACATGCCCAACCTAGCTTCAGACTGGGCTTCACAAAAAAAAGTCAATACTGCCATCTAGTGGCTATTTACCACATTACACCTCCATTCCAAAAGGGAAAAATTTTGACTTATAAAGGCAAAATTTTTCTTTTCAATACACAAATGGTTAAGTAGACACTTGTATATATATATACATATAATACACTATGCTAATAAACACGTGATATATATACACATACTCAAACACGGGATAAGCAATCAGCAATTACATTGTCAGTACCCTTTACATGCTTGATTTCCAAGTCAAACTCCTGTAAAATCAAACTCCAATTCAACAATCTCCGATTCTTGTTTTTCATCTTACTCAAAAACATTAACGGATTGTGGTCAGTATATACAGTCATTGGCTTTTGCCCTGTACAAACATAAACCTCAAAGTGTTGTAAGGATAGAACCAGAGCCAACAGCTCCTTCTCAATTGTGGAATAGTTCTTTTGGTGGCGATTGAACTTCCTGGAGAAGTATGCCACGGGATGCTCAATGTTATCAGAGTCACTTCTCTGTAGGAGCACAGATCCACAAGCTTGGTCGCTAGCGTCGACCGCTATGGAGAACGGTTTGTTGAAGTCAGGAGATTTGAGCACGGGAAGTGACACAGCAGAGACTTCAGAAGGCTCTTTGGCATGCTTCATCCCAAGTGAACTTCACGCCTTTCTTCAGTTGGTTGGTGAGACTGAGAGCAATCTCAGCAAAGTTCTTGCAGAACTTGGCGGTAGTACCCGATCATTCCAAGGAAGCGGCGAAGCTTTTTTTTGTTGTCAGGAACTGGAAAGTCCATGATGGCTTGGACTTTAGCACTTATGGGTGGCACGCACCAATAACCCTTCAATAAATCAATCTTGGTCAGAAACTTTTTTGCCCTACTCTATCGATACAATCATCAATCCTAGGTATTGGAAACACATCAGTTCTAGTTACAGCATTGACTTTACGATAATCTGTACAGAATCTAGTACTTCCATCAGGTTTTGGAACTAGAACACAGGGTGAACTCCAATCTGAGTTAGAGGGTCTGATAATATCATGTTCTAACATGTACTCAACCTCTTTCTCAGCAATCTTTCTCTTTTCAGGATTCATCCGCACGGATGCTGTTTTATTGGTTTGGCATCACCAACATCGACATCATGAGAGGCTATAGAAACTCTCTTTGGAACATCAGGAAATAGATCTTTATATTTCTTGATCAACCTCTCAAACTGATCTTTCTGTGAGGGTTCTAAGTGCTGGAGTTTTACATCAAGATTTTGCAACACTTCAGAATTTGACAATTTACATGAAAGAACTTCAGCTTTAATTCTAGGTTCATCATCTTGAAACTCCCCTCATCTTCACAAGTCTCGGCCATAGGAGGATCTGAAGTGACAGCTGCAACCCTAGCATTCCTATCATGATAAGGCTTCAGCATGTTAATGTGACACAACTGTTTTGGCTTTCTCCTGTCTGGAGTCTTCACAATGTAATTGAGATCATTGAGTTTTGTCAGAATTTCATAAGGGACCATGAAATCTAGCCTGCAATGGATTGGACTGCAAGGGAAACAACACAAGGACCTTGTCTCCTGGTTTAAACTCACGGCTTCTAGCCTTATGATCATACCAAGTTTTCATTTTTCCCTGACTTGATTTCAAGTTATCTTTGGCTAGGTCACAAGCTGCACGCAGTCTTTCCTTGAACTTGCTAACATAGTCTAACAGACTGATATGCGGCTCTTTCTCTTGCCATTGTTCACTCAACAATAGCAAAGGTCCTCTCACTTCATGGCCAAACACTAGCTCAAATGGACTGAATCCAGTAGACTCCTGCACTGCTTCTCTAGCTGCAAACAACAGCAAATGAACCCCTTCATCCCAGTCTTTCTCATGGTCATAAACAATAAGTCCTCATCATTGTCTTGAGAGTGGAATGAAACCGCTCTAAGGCACCCTGACTCTCTGGATGATAGGCACTGGAAAGAATCTGCTTAGCACCTAGTTCATACACAACCTGCTGAAACAATCCAGAAGTGAAATTGCTACCTTGATCTGACTGAATTTCCTGGGAAGGCCAAACAACGTGAAGAACTTTATCAAAGCCTTCAAAATTGCAGTTGCCTTTGATGTTGCGTAGAGGTATGGCTTCAGGAATCTGGTAGATGCACACATGATTGTCAACAAGTACTGATTTCCAGATCTAGTCTTGGGTAATGGACCAACACAATCAACAATGACCTTGGAGAAGGGCTCCCCAAATGCTGGGATAGGCTGCAATGGAGCTACAGGTGGGTCTAACTGGTGTTTTCCCACTACCTGACAAGTGTGACAGGTTTTGCAAAAGTTGGAAACATCTTTCCGAAGTCCAGGCCAGAAGAAGTGTTTCATGATCTTGTAAACAGTCTTGTTAACACCAAGATGACCTCCTAAAGGCAAACTATGAGCCATTCTTAAGATCTCATTCCTGTAGACCTTGAACAACAATTTGCTTGACCACTGCCCAATCTGCATTGGCAGGGATATCAGAGGGCGCCACTTCGCATCAACACTCCATCCTTGAGATAATACCCAACTGGAACTGCGTCTATTTCTTCATCAGGAAGGGCTCTCTTTTTTTAGTACACAAATTTCAGGATCATTAGTTTGCTCCTGAATCAACCGCTTTCTGGACAGAGACAAGTCTCCAGACACATCAGAATCACCAGACCCATCTGGCTGGCTGAATAGAGAACTGATAAAAGTGTCTGATAAGTCCTCAAACGGAGAAACCATAGTAGGCTGAACAGAGTCATGAGGCGAACCACCTGAGTCATGCCTATTCAAGGTGCTGGACGGCACCACATCGTCTTCTTCTTGAGCCTTCTTGGCCATAGCACGAGTCACTGCACAGGAAGGATACAGAGATGGGTCTTCATCGCCATCTTCAAAAAAGTAAGATGAACAAGGGGAACTACATTGCCCCCAGCCAGGTCATTGCCTAGCAACAGAGAAACACCCTTGATAGGTAGACTTGACATAAGTCCCACCTTTACCTGTCCTGTAACTAAATCTGACTTCAAGAATACAGAGCGCAGGGGTACAGATACAGTCCTCCTTCAATACCTTGTACAAGTATGAAATCCCCAGAAGCGGTCTCATCACGTAACTCCAAGGAGTCCATCAACAAAAGTGACTGAGAAGCTCCGGTATCCTTAGGATATATATGGGGACAGGAGGAGAATGCTCATTCAGAGCCACCAATCCCTCTGACACAAATGGAAGAAATTCCTCCCTAACAAAGTCAGCAGTATCAGGCTTCTTAGCCTCACAAGGAGCAGGCAATTTAGCAGATCGGTCATCTACTACAGGGGTTTCTAACCTTGTCTTCACAAAGGCATTGGGTTTGGTATCCTTTTTCTTTTCTTTCTTAGCTTTAAGGAACCAACAGTTAGTTGTAACATGACCAGATTTCTTGCAATAATTGCAAACTAGACCACTTTTGTCACTGTCAGCTTTCACACTTTGTTCAGACCTTTTACTGGATTTCTGAGCACCATCACCAGATTTGTCTTTGTCTTTGGGTGAGGAATCTTGGGTATCACCGTTACCTTTCTTCTGAAATTGGGACCATCTATTTTTACTGCTAGACTGAAATTTGGACTTATGTGTGAGAACATATTCGTCTGCAACCTTGGCAGCTGATTGCAAATTCAGTGCTTGCTTCTCATTAAGGTAGGTCTTAATATCATCCTTGACACAGTTCTTGAATTCTTCAACTAACACCATCTCTTTTAGTGAGTTGAAATCATCCTTGACCTCCATAGAAGTACACCAGCGCTCAAAGCAAAAACCTTCTTCTCGTTAGCAAATTCAACATAAGTCTGATTGTCAGATTTCTTCAGACCTCTGAATTTCTGTCGGTAAGCCTCTGGAACCAACTCATAAGCTGTCAAAATAACCTTTTTGACAACCTCATAATCAGAGGAATCATCTGCAGACAAAGCCGAATAGGCTTGTTGAGTTTTTACCCTTGAGGACAGTTTGCAACATCAGAGGCCAGTGTTCCTTTGGCCACTGACAACTCTTAGCTACCTTCTCAAAGCACTGGAAATACTTATCAACCTCCTTCTCTGAAAATGGAGGCACCAGCTTTACCTCCTGGCTGGCGTGAAATTTATTTTCAGCCTGAATTTTTTATTTTTAGTAGCTCCATTTGGAGCCTTTCTTCCCTGTCTAATTTTTCTAAATCGAAATCTCTCTGTCTTTTCTCTCTCTTTCTGCTCTTTCCTCTTTTTTCCTCTTCTCTTGCTAATTTTTCTAACTCAAACTGCCTTTGTTTTTTTTTTTTTTTCTTCAATTTCTAGCATTTTTAATTTAAGTTCCAATTCTACATTTGGATTTTCCACCGAAACTGTTCCAGATCTCCTGGTGCAAACACATTTTCATCAATGTAATATTCAACAATCTCTCTAGCCAGTCTTGCTTTTTCATGGCTGGTTTTACCTCTGTCAGCTCTAACTGTCTGCATATTTCTAGCAGTTCTGTCTTTTAAAAGACTTCAAAACCTCACGGTTGGTGATGCCAAGAAATCATCCATTGCTGTTGATCTGCCAATATATATCTAGGAAAATTCAAAAAAACAATTTCACTATTTGAAATTTTAGATTTTCAATAAATGACTCGCACAATGGTCTACCCCCGACCCGAGCCCCCAATTTGTTATGGCCCCAATTTGTTATGGCGTCGATTTGTTAGGGCCACGGACAGCAAGGGATGACAGACAAAATCTTTTAAGTTCAACAGATTTAATTAAACAAACAGAACCAATCTACTCTCTACCCTACTGACCAAGATTGAAATAAAATTAAAAAAAAAGATATTTACAGTTCCCTGTAATGGAGATGGGCTGCTCTGTTGTGATGTCCTGGGACAGGAAAATGCTCCAACACAGGCAAAAATCCACAAAAAGCTTAAAAGGTCTTGAAAAGAGTGACAGGTCTGGTCAAATGTATCCTTCTTGCAATTTCTCCTACTACCACACACTCTCGATTTTTCTCCTTATATACTCTTGTCCAGCCCCTCCCATTTCTGGGACTTTCCCTCTGGGCATGCCCTGGACATGCCCAACCTAGCTTCAGACTGGGCTTCACAAAAAAAAGTCAATACTGCCATCTAGTGGCTATTTACCACATTACAAAGGCAAGTAAAGACAGAAAAAATTCAACTGTCTCAAAACACTCCTTCAGTGGTCCGGAACAAGGTTGCTGATTTGCTGTATGCAAATGATTTTCTGTTGGTGTCCGGAACTCCAGTGGGGAAAAAAAAATCCGCTTCCCGCCCCCCACTTTGGGAACCACTGGACTAGAGTGTGCATGCGTGTATGTAAATGAGGACAAGAAGTTCGTAGGGAAAAAAATTTCGCTACCGGGGCGTAGGGCTTAAGGGGTCTTCTACTTTTCATGTCTACAATGCGGTGTTATATAGCAGTCTCCCATTTCTTCACATAGATCTCTGCATGTGCGTTGAACTCTGCAAGGTCTTTCTGGCTACAGGGGTTAGGTAGTAGAGGGCAGGTAAGGCAGTGATCCATGGTGTGGTCTGCTTCTCCACATTCACAGATGGTTGGTCCAGTCTTGTAGCCCCATTTGTTCAGAGCAACCTTGGATCGTCCTATTCTTGTTCTGAGGCGGTTCAGGGTTTTCCATTGGGTCCATGGTGCGTCTGAGCCAGGAATGAGTTCCTCAGCAGGTGGTATCTGCATGTCAACTGGTGGGGGTTCCTTTTGGAGCTTTTCCAACCAGAGCTGGAGTCTGGTTTCCTCCCGAGATGTTGTTAGGGGCTGGACATGGCTGAGAAAGCTCCTTCTTGACTTCAGTCGTTGTGTCGGGGGTTGACGTCCATGAAGATTGTGGCGGTCGTCTGTTAAGGCCTTTGTCATCTCAACTTGGCTTGTAACTTCCCGTCTGATGTTGGGAGGGGCAATACCAGAGAGGAGATGTAAGTTGTTCACGTTGGTGGGTTTCAGGCATCCAGTGATCAGGTGTTGTTCAGTGCCGAGTCTAATGTCTTAGCGTGGGCTGATCTCTCCCAGACAGGGCAGGCGTATTCTGCTGATGCATAGCACAGGGCTAGGGCAGTTGTTCTGAAGGTGGATGCTGTGGCTCCCCATTTTGAGTTGGTCAGTTTCCGTAGGATGTTATTGTGGGACTCAACTTTGGATTTGGTATTGCTGATGTGGTTCTTGTAGGAGAGTGTGCGATCCAGGGTGACTCCGAGATAGACTGGGTTGGGGCAGTACTCAAGTGATATTCCAGACCATGTGATGTACAGAAGTCGGTCAGCTTCATGGTTCCTGAGGTGGAACAAGCAGACTTGGGTTTTTTGCGGGGTTGGCACGCAGTTGGTTTTGCTCATAGTAAAGAAGGAGCTCATCTAGGGCTGTGGTGAGGTTGGCTTCCACTGCTTCAAACGTACTCTCTTGAGATGTTACACAGAGGTCATCGGCGTAAATGAAACGTTCAGTCGTTTGGTCTGTTGGCTGGTCATTGGTGTTAATGTTATACAGAAGGGGGGCCAGGACACTGCCTTGAGGTAAGCCATTTCGTTGTTGTCGCCAACAGCTTTGCTTGTTGTTTAATACAACAAAGAAGTGCCTATCTTTCAGAAGGGCTCCAATGAGGTCTGCAAGTGCCAGATCATTTGTCAGCTCCAAGATCTTTTTCAGGAGAAGGCGATGGTTCACAGTGTCATACGCTGCAGACAAATCAACAAAGACAGCTCCTGTTTAAGGGGTTAAATGACATTTTGCAAACTCCAAGCGCTTGCTTCTTCAAAAAATTTGGCTATCTTCGAAAAATTGCCTCTTCAAGCCTTGGGTTCTTTCCTGCTATGCTTAAAGTCATTTTCCATCTTTACTGTGAAGTGATTTGTAATCATTCTTGAACTGCATTAAACTGAAAATGGTATAAAGATGAGATATGTGATGGGCTCCCTTCTCATTCCAGTTTTGAAGGATTTTTTCCCCCATTCTTCACTGATTACTGCTTCAGCTGCCCAGACATCTGGGTTATTCACATTTGTATTTGGCACTCCAAAAACCACAAAATATTTTCAACAGGAGACAGGTCTCGGCTGCAGGTAGGCCAATCTAGCAGTCCCAATCTCTGATCAGACAACCATGTTGTCATAAGAAGTGTAGAATGTGGCTTGTCCATTTCTTTTTGAAAAAAACTGGAGCATCCCTGAGAGGACATAATCTAGGGGAAAAAAAAACATACTGTATATTGCTGTAAAATGCATATGCCATTCAGAATCATTGATACCAACACATATGTTCAAGTTACCAATTCCTTGAGTATAAACACTACCCCATACCATGACAGATGTTGGTATCTGAACCTTACATTGGTAACAAATCCTGTTCTTTGGCCAAGAGAACACAGTGTCCATCCTATTTTTTATTTAACCCTTATTTAACCAGGGAAGTCCCGTTGAGATTGAAATCTCTTTTTCAAGGGAGCTCAAGGGAGTCCTTAGTGCATAGTGCAGTCTTCACATGCATTTGTGGATACAATCAGGAACAGAATGGTTTTTGGCAAAGATTTTAAATCATAGTCTAGGCTCATGGAGTTAAATCCACATCAAAAGCATGTCAGTTTATAAAACACTGCCTTCTGAAAAATCAGAAATCATGGTCTCTCCGCATTGTTCACATAGTTTCCTCAACTTGATTGTAGTGTACACATAACTCGGAGATTTAAGAGCACCACCAATTTAAACTGCCCACAAATTAAATCTAATTGTAGTGATCCTTTCAAAATCACCTAAAATCCAGCACAGGTCTTTTTATATTTCTTTCTTAAAACTGGCCTTTGTAAGGTTAAGCTGAGGGAAGAAAGGGAAATATATGGCGGCCTATTGTGTATTACGATGCGTTTCTACTGTACCATAAAATTAGACCATTACCAATAGGAACTATAACCTATTTTGAAAATGCATTAGGCAACTGACTCAATTTTGATATAGTCCCACTCTAAATGTGTGCCCTATATGAACTACGGGGCTAATTGTTAGGCTACTTTTATTTTTTTTGCAAAATTGACTTAGGTCCAGTTAATTTTCACCATCTTGGAACAGTCCTGCACCGAGTTACCCGTCAAATGTGTGGGTAAAAAAATGCTCTAATTCAGGGGGTGGGGCACAGTGCAAAGAGAAAAAAAACAGCCAGGAAGACAGAAACAAAAATACTGCTGTTCTCATTTACACTACCTTTACCCCGTGAGTATAATGCAGCAATGTAATAAAAGGAGCAAAAGGAAATGAATGACCTTGAGGCTGGGCAAGAAGTGGATCAACATGGATGACATAAGAACAAACATAGCTGCCAGTGAATATTAGATTGTTGACAACACATAATTAAGGGCCAAGTTGAATGTATGAGAGAAATTTGGGTCAATTGTAGACAGTGACAATAACATCATGCAAGGCTTAACTGCTTAACTCATATGTTACATTGAAGTTATGTACTGATGATGGCTTTTGCCTGAAGCGTCCCCAATCAGTCACAGGTCTTGAATCATACTGCTTTGTTCTAAAGTTGCATTTATAAACTTTTCAGCAAAAGACCCCATGAAAATCCATGATTTTTAGGCCATTTGCTGCCTCTCGTTCTCTACCCTCTGAAAAACAAGCTGTTTTGAGAGGGTTACTCCGATGCAGTAATGGGCTCTGCTTGATTGGCCAGTAAACATAGAAAAGTAACATTTGTGCTGCAAGCAAGAGAGATGTGAGGAGGTTTGGAAAGGCTGTGGGACAGAGCAGGGCACACAGACAGAGCCGGTAAGCTGTGAACTACACCAAGTGCATCTCTCTGTGACTTTGAAACCAACTGGAATTTCAAACGCTGAAGAGGAAAGGGAGTTCAACAGCTAAACTGTGGGGTCTTCAAAGTTAACCTTCTTTGGTCAGTGAGATACAGTAGAGACCTCAGAAAAGGTTGACTTCTACTGGGAGAAAGTATTTTTCATAATACAAGGTTTTTCAAAAAGATGGACCCGGTTAATAAAACTTGATAACCCACTAAACCATTTGTCACTTTTTTGTGTAATTGTCCCATGTTGCTATCAAGAAATATACTGCATTTAAATTGGGTCCATCTTTTTGAAACACCCTGTATAGGTCCTTAAAAAAATACATATATATCAGAATATCCTACTGCAGCAATTCCGCAGTACATTTGCCCCTGCTACGGTGGTTTCTTTTAAATTTCCTCCAAATAAGAATTCCAATTTTTTTTCCTTCCCATATAGTTACGGCAGCAACCAACAGAATTGACATTCTTGTGACAGAACAGAAATTGAGAGTCGAGACACATGGAGAACTCTATTGGTGAGCATGTGTTACTGCAGCCTCTGACAAAATATGCTGCAGCACCCTTCAAGTGAAAATGCGCACATCAAAGCTCTCAGTACTTCTGCCATGAGACATAGGATTAGGGACAACACATTCCCAGAGGCAAAAATGACGAGAGAAAATATCCCTAAAACGAGAGAGAGAGAGTTCCTTAGAGGCTGGTGGTGGTGTTATTTTCAGTGTACAGTCTTGTTGTTTAGATGGCAAACAAATAAAAGGCTCAGCTGCGATACTTTATCTCATAAATTCACTGTGCTGGTGTTTAGCTCAACAGAAAAGCATTGTGGAAGATTCTCATCATGCCCCAAGTGCAAAGAGAGCTTTAACAGAAACATAAAACTCTATCTACACTGAGCCCTCTGTTTCATATTTAATAGATATCCATGCTCTTGTTCACCCAAAAGACCCAACGAGATGCTGAAGATTATCTGTTTGTGTCCCATCAGATAGGTAAATAGCATTTGGTAGTACTGAAATGGATTAACCAGACTTCTGAGATGCCAACTGCCTAATTTGATCCAGAATGAAGCGCATTGTTTCTGACTGGATTAACAGTATAAATCAGGACTCTGGAGAGAAGCACAGATATTAGAGTCAGAGCTCATCTGCTCTCTCTCTCTATCGCACCACAACCAATCAAGAGCATTAAACCCCAAAAGGTAAAAACTGCACAACAGGTCAGAGCAGCTCTACGCAGTACACTCCAAGGTCCGAAAATGAAAAGTGTTAAACTAATTTTTCCAAGTTACAATAAACTGCTCCTTGAGAACCAAAGTCTCTCCAAATTACAAATAAATTTCCATTTTCTGTATTACTTCTAACTTTGAAGAAATGACAGTTTGTATTTTTTCCCTCTCTCTCAAATGCTTGCACACTATAACCCATGCCATGTAAATAACTAGCCACACTCCAAACATGTCTCTGAAAATACAATTTTCAAAACTATTAACACATTTCACTTCATGCAAATTTCATCCCTGTTTCATCCCCTTTCAAACCAATTCACACCATTTTCTTATATTAGCTAGTTCACATAGGAAAACATGGAAAACATGAACATCAAAAATCCTGAACATCAGGAAGCTATTCATACACATGCTCATCACATGTCAAACTCTACAGATCCAATTACTGAATCAATCATAAAAGCACAAGTACACATAAAATGATAAAGATAAGCTCTCACAGATATAAGAATAATGGCTTATGAAAAAATTTTTAGACAAGATCTAGGACAATTTTCTGACCATACGGTCAACCATGGTTAGAATTAGTGACTTTTGTTCATGATTTAGAGGCAAAATGTCAATTTTGGAGGAAAGTGCATGGTCATCAAAAAGGTTTCATTCTTGCGGGCATTTTAAAGTTTTTCAAAAATAGTTTGTGCTGAGGACTGCTGAGAATTGAGCATTAGGTAGAAAATGCGTCAAAACAAATGAGAAAAACAGGATGACAATTCACTAATTCTCATCATAGTATTTGTTAATGGGCCACAGCGCAAAGGTACCAGATACATAATATTACAGCACAGTCACCATCACTGCACATTTTTTATGAGCAGAAAGCAGAGTATGCAAAACTGCGTACTTAACATTATTCTAATTTCTAACATCACAACTTATGTTTTAGCTTCAATCTGATAAAGGCACAATGACATTATACAAAATATAAATGATTTACATTCAATCCTCCACTTTATTTTTAGCTGCAACCAGCAGCTCTATGGCTTGCTCCGTCAGTTGGTCAGTCAGTCCACAAAAATTTCCTCACACTTTAGAGGCAGGTTTTCACCCGAGAAGGGTACAATTGGTATGGAGTTTGCGTCTGTGTATTATTGTTGTAGACTCTTGTGGGAGCACTCGGCAGAGAGTTCCTATTTTCTGGTATGGATTAGTCCTGTATCCAACAATTTAGCCATGCTGTCTTTCATGACTCATGAACTGTTTCTCATACACACTTATGGGAGGCATCATTGGTTTCAGCAGAGTTTCAGTCTGAATGGTGAGTTAGTTCCGCCCCCATACTTTAGCCACACCCCTTTACATAAATCATCAACCATTTGTTTTAGGGACTTGTAGGAGTCATTACTGGACGAAGCAGAGTTTGTTTTTCATTGCTAACAGTTTGCCCCCCCACATTTTCGCCATGTCCTCTGTCATAACTCATGAACCGTTTGCCGTAGATTCCAGTGGGAGGCATTATTGGACTCAGCAGAGTTCCTTTTTCAAAGTTGTGGGTTAGCCCAAAATTTTCCATGGAGGTCAAATATTGGTTGCAGCCATTGCAAATTTGTGCTTATTCTAGTTTTCCCTCAACAAAATTAGCTGTGTGCCCAAGAGGAGGAAAACTGGGACACATGGGCACACGTGCGAGCACACACACACACACACACACACACACAAGTTTGCGGAGCTATCCTTGTTAAGACATTGCATTAACAGCCTAACCCTAGCCCTACCTTTAACCCTAACCTCAACCAAATCATGCCTAACCCTAACCTTACCCAAACCTCAATTCATACCTGACCCCTTACCTCACCATGACCTCAGAAAAGACACTTTGCCGTATAAGGACCAGGCTTTGGTCCCCATAAGGACTACTGGTCTCGATAAGGTCAGTGTTTATATTGGAAAAGGTCCCCAATAGGTAACAAAAATGAGAACACACACACACACACACACACACACACACGCCAGGCTGCTGACGATTCCAGTGTTCTGGATGTGGCATTTGAAAACAGACAAAATAACTGGCTAAAAATAAGCACCCCTCTGAAAACAAAGAAC
Source organism: Gymnothorax javanicus (assembly GCA_029692085.1). Taxonomy (NCBI): domain Eukaryota; kingdom Metazoa; phylum Chordata; class Actinopteri; order Anguilliformes; family Muraenidae; genus Gymnothorax; species Gymnothorax javanicus. The sequence goes on along the minus strand of CM056202.1, from coordinate 43,290,435 downwards.
CTTTTACTACATACTAGTATCATTCTCATTCTTATATTTATTTAGTTGGAAAAAAGGTGAAATTCTGCATGGCTTCCTTAAATATACTAAAGTTAGAGTACAAAAAAAAAAAATCATTCTGCGATGAATAAACCACCATTCCACCAGCAAACACAAGGACAGAACTGAGCATTCCAGCAGTAGACCTGTGAACAGCGCAGTTGTGGTTCTACCCTAAAAGTATAATTAAGTGGAGGTCAAGACGGGGAGATGTGTTCTTCCTTTTGCGGATAAAGTACACACCAAGAAAAAAAAAAAAAAACCTATATATATATATATATATATATATTGCTTATTTCCGTTTTGCCTTGGTATTGGCCTGAGGGTTGCCGTATTGGCCCCCAGAGGACCAATACCAAGGCAAATGCGAAAAATAAGCAATTTATAATATTTTTATGAATTGGTTAAGTATGTTGTGCTATCATGACAATATTATGACTATGACTTCTTTTTTTTTTTTTTTTTTTTTAAATAAATTTGGCATCTCCAATCCCACCCGAATCTGGAATGCCCAATTGGTGAACTATGTACAAGGCTTGCTCGTATCGACCCCTTGCTGCCAATTCAGGAGAGTGTAGACAGTTCATGCTCTCCTCCCACGCGCCTGCAGCAACAAATATATATATATATATATATATATATATATAGTATTGAACGATCAACATTTTTCTCAGTAAATATATTTTTTTTTTTTTTTTTTTTTTTTAAATTTGGCATCTCCAATCCCACCCGAATCTGGAATGCCCCATTGGTGAACTATGTACAAGGCTTGCTCAGTCGACCCCTTGCTGCCAATTCAGGAGAGTGTAGACAGTTCGGCTCTCCTCCAAAGCACGCCTGTCAACCACCGCTTCTTATACACTCATTGGTTGAATCTTCGCAAGTTCAGAACGAGGGCGGAGGATACCCGGACATGACCAGGCTTAGAATCTTCCTGACGAGCGCCCGTCTGGCCATCAGGAGGCGCTTGAGCAACGAACAAAGCAACTATTATAAACCCTTCCGGCAGTCCCTTCCCAATTTGCAACCCTATAGCGCTATAGCCAATTGTGCGCTACTCTGAAAAAGCTGCCGACCACTGCCGGCTGGTACGAAGCAGGGCTCGAGCCCGCGACGTGATAGTCGCTTCTGCTTCGCAACGCGACGCTTTACCGAGTCAGCTATCCGGCAGCCCCAGTAAATATATTTCTAATGGGGCTACTGACATGAAATTTTCACCAGATGTTGGTAACAACCCAAGTAACGCACACATACAAAGAAAGCAAAACAAAGTCTATAAATTAAGTTATGAGTACAAATGTAATAACGAGGAATGACACAGGGGAAAAGCATTGAACACGGTTGCTGAAATTTATTTAATACTTAGAGGAAAAACCTTTTTTGGTAATGATAGCTTGAAGACGCCTCCTGTATGGAGAACTAGTCGCATGCATTGCTCAGGTGTGATTTTGGCCCATTCTTCCACACAAACTGTCTTCAAATCTTGAAGGTTCCAAGGGCCTCTTCTATGATCTCTGATCATCAGTTCTTTCCACAGATTTTCAATTGGATTTGAGTCGGGTGATTGACTGGACCACTCTCGCAGCTTTATTTTCTTTCTCTGAAACCGATTGAGAGTTTTCTTGACTGTCAGTTTGGCATCATTGTCTTGCTGAAATGTTCACCCTAGTTTCATCTTCAGCATCCTGGTAAATGGCAGCAGATTCTTATCAAGAATGTCTCAGTACATTTCTCCATTCATCCTTCCTTCAATTATATGAAGTCTGCCCATACCATGTGCTGAAAAACAGCCCCATACCATGATGTTCCCACCTCCAAACTTCACTATTGGTATGGTGTTTTGGGAGCGATGTGTAGTGCCGCTTGTCCTCCAAACAAGGTGTGTGCTATGACATCCAAAGAGTTCAATTTTGGTCTCATCTGACCAGACTAGATTCTCCCAGGATTTCATGGGCTCATCCAAATGTTGTGCAGAAAACTTTAAACGAGCTTCAACATACTTTTTCTTCAGCAATGGAGTCTTCCGCGGTGAGTGTGCATAGAGGCCATGGCGGTTGAGCGCATTACTTATTATCTCCGTGCTTCCGAAAAAGCAAGGAGATCTTGTAATTATCTCCGCGCTTCCGAAAAAGCAAGGAGATCTTGTAATACAGTTCAGCGTCCGGCTGTCCGTCCGTCTGTCCGTCCGAAACAGTAACTCCTCCTAGGCCGTTAGACCAATCAGCCTGAAACTTTGGTGTGTGTAAGATAGTGACCCAGAGGAGAGCACAACGCTTTTAGAATTTAAATTCATTCCTCTTCTGGCCACCAGGGGCCTTTTTGTGAAAATGGAAAAATGGCCATAAGTTCCTTAAGCATTGAGCTAGGATGCTCAAATTTTTATGGGAGGTGCATGGGATGACCCTCCATCACATATCAGATGGGTTTTTGATTTGACCTCATTTTGACCGTTTTCCAGGTCAAATGGCGTCAGGTGTGCCAATCATTGAAAAGGATGGCACGTTTTGTTATTACTCAACGTAGAAGGCTGCAAATTGGTATGGATATGTATCTTGGTGTTAGCAACCTGCGTGCCAAATATTGCCATACTGTGATTCATATTTTGGCCACTAGGGGGCTTTTTGTGAAAAAAGAAAAATGGCCTTATCTACCTTATGCATTGAGCTAGGATGCTCAAATTTTTATGGGAGGTGCATGGGATGAGCCTTCATCACATATCAGACGGGTTTTTGATTTGATCTAATTTTGACCGTTTTCTAGGTCAAATAGTGTCAGGTGTGCCAATCGCTGTACCGTGCGTCCTTTCCTTTCATAATACTCTCATTTCTAAATGAAGAGTAATTTATGCCCTCAACAGACACTCAAAAAGTACTCTATCTAACTAACCAACTATATCTCATTGCTATAACTCTGATCAGTATCAGTGCTTTGTCACTGCAACAAGCAGATTATCATTTGTACAGCAGAATGCCAGTTCAGTGAATTGCCCTCTGACACATTACTACTACTCCCATAACATTCATTGCGGAGCGTGGAGATTTGCGATGGCATGCTATCAACATATGTCTAGTTTTCTTTGAAACAACTGTACCTGCTAATTCCAGGTCTTTCTGAAGCTCTCCGCGAGTGGTCCTTGGCTCTTGGACAATTCATCTGATTATTCTTTCGACTTCTCTGTCAGAAATCTTGCAAGGAGCACCTGGTCATGGCCGGTTTATGGAGAAATGATGGTCTTTCCATGTCCGGATTATGGCCCCAATGGTGCTCACTGGAACATTCAGAAGTTTAGGAATACGTCTGTAACTAATAACATCAGTAAGTTTTGCAACAATAAGGTTGTGAAGGTCTTGAGAGAGCTCTTTGCTTTTACCCATCATGAGATGCTTCTTGTGTGACACCTTGGTAATGAGAAACCTTTTTATAGGCTGTCAATTAGGATGTAACCAGCTGATATTAATTTGCACTAATAGGGGGTAGGATTGCTTTCTAAATACCGACAGATTTCAGCTGGTTTCTTGGCTTTCCATGCCTTTTTGCACCTCCTTTTCTTCATGTGTTCAATACATATTCCCTATGTCATTCCACTTTATTACACATAAATTAATTTATGGACTTATTTGTTTTGATTTCTTTGTATGTGTGGATTACATGGGTTGTTACCGACATCCGGTGACATTTTCAAATAGCCCCATTAGAAATATATTAACTTAGAAAAATGTTGACGCATTCAATACTTACTTTCCCCGCTGTATATATGCGCCTAGGCAGCTAGGCAAACATTGTAAGAGCAACTGAGAAGAAAGGCAGAGAGCTCAGGACATTAGACAATTTGCTGTCATTTTTCATTTAGACTGACCTCAGAAAACTGTTATTTTTCATGAGGACAACCAACTTGTTTAAATAACTATTTATTTTTATAATAAAAAAAGGCATTACCATGAATGGCAGTACAAAATAAAGCTAAATCTGCTTCCTGCTTTTCAGAAAGAGGAGAATATCCCTGGGTGAATGTTAACCAGACAACCACTAAATCCACCTGACTGTGGAGCTTTTCCTCAGATATATAGAGCGAGTAGTATTATGTAATGATTATGCAGTGGAAGACTGTCTAAATAAGTCCATGTATGTTTCAATTTCTGTTACACTTCAGCGCAGGAATGCCCTTCAAATACAACTCACACATGACAGAAATTAGAAATTATTACACAGGAAGCATAAGGACCTGCCGGGAGAAGGCAGATGTGAAATATAGGCCTATATGGAATTAATAATACATGACACCGAGAGAATCAAATCAATTAGATATTGCGGTGGCGAGAATAAATGGTACATAATTGATGCCAGTTCTCGTACATAATGCATAGCTGTCAGCGAGCCTCAACGTGCAAGTTGAGTGTTGGTTGGATGGGGAGTGCAGGGAAGAAACATTAGCTTTTGTTGAAGCAAATTTGACATTCTTCCTTTTCCTTCACGTCTTTCCATTATTGTGCCAGTCAAACACGGAAAATGGTAAGAGTCAAATAAATATCAGTATCAATCACACAAAAAGATTTTTTAAGAGTGACATTTACATTTACCAAAGTCTCAAAAGAAGTGTAATTCAAATCATCCTCGAGCACACGCACACATCATTCCATTCTCCGTCAGGTTTTATGATGTAAGGACACAAAGTCATACTGTAGCAATCATGGCAATACACTCTGCACTCTATAAACTTTCACGATAGACCAATCAATGAGCCACAGTTTGGCTTTATATCAAAATTGGGCAGAGTACTGCACACTCTTCCAACAGTATAAGTTTGGCGCTTTTAGACAATCCCTGCATCTAAAGCAATCTGCTAGTGATGAGCCTACACACAGTTAAGTACAGTAGACATAAGCATGGTGGTAGCAGGTGAACTTAAATATCTTGCACCTGTTACAGCTTGATGGAGAAATAAATGATGCTAGAATAAGATTAAAGGACAGCACATTTAATTTCCAGTTATCTGGCAAATGTGAACATCTCACATTAAACTCAGTTTTTATGATTAATCTCCATGTTGTTAACAGTAGCTGGTTTAATTAATACGTAGCTTTTAAAGCATGTTGCTTTGAAAATGACATGAAGCTAGCAATATTATTTTATACACTTATCAAGTGTCCATTTAATAGGAGGTCAAAGCCCTATCTCAGCCTATTGTGTCCCACATGGATGGGGTGGGAGGGGGACAATCAAATACAACAAAGATAGAATTGGTGCCAATTTTCTGCATTTTATTTTTCATAAGGAATTTTTTTAGACTTTATTTTCAGTGTAAAATCAAACTATGCTGGAAACAATCAAAAAGAATAGAAATTGAAAATCTTGCACAATCACCTCAGTTTCAGGAGTGTCATTTCAAATCTTCATGAAAGGGGAAGTTTTGTCTGGTGTTTAATGCTCAAGTCAAATTTTGGCTACTTTGGCAGTTTTTTAAAAGTTCTTTAAATAATGCATCAAAAAAGCTTTTTTGTGATGTGCACAATAAAAGTATGTATTTTCCCTCAATAATTATATTGATTGGACTTTTAACAGTATTCTGATTTTTGTGAGGCTTGAAATGAGTCCTTTGTATATTTTGGTCAGCAAAAGCAACAGCGCCTCTTAGCGAGTAATGTTATGATGCTGAAATGACATCTTTCTCTGTAACAGGATTCCTGTGCTTGCCAGTTTGCTAGCTGGTCAGTGAGTAAGAATTTTTGCATTCATCATCTGCCATGGTTCCAGTTCTGTTATATGTCCTGCATAATCAACGCCCAAGGTAATACGTTCTTTCATTCTGAATAAAAATAAACATAAACCTAGTTACCTAGCCCAAGACAAACATATAGCCTATAACTAGACGTACAGCCAGCTAGCTGATGTGAAATTACATGAACACCATACAAAGTAACATACCTAAAACTTTGTAAATAATGCATTATCACATTTTGCAAATGCATACAATTTTTTTCTCACAAAAGATTAATCACCTGAAATAATCCATCTGTTTCACTTCACTTCACAAAACCTCAACCATATTGAAATAAAATGCATGTGGAATGACATAACCTGGTAATCCGTTGAGGGCCTGTGTGCTTCAAGAAGTTCTCACCTGCAATTCTCCCCAGACACACAAGATGGGGCCAAAACACTGACTCTCACCAAATCTTGCATCTTGCACCTTTTATCAGTTATGATAACATTAGTCAAGCAAGTGACGTGTATACTGTTCATTAAGCAAAGCGAAGTGACTAATGGTAAGTTAGCTACTACTGTTAGGTAAGTGCTCCTCTATGCAAAGCATTTTAAACTTAAAATACAATGCAAAACACACTCGTATTAACTAATATTACCAAAATAAGTGTTGACCAAAACCAGATCAGTTTAAGACAATGTTGATAGACATAACAAATGGTAAGAAAGGGAACTCATAATGTAGCCCAAATTTCTGTCAATATAGGGCAGAAACATAATTGCCCATTTTTTCAGCAGCCCTGGTTCCAGAATATGAATCATTTTCACTGCAGACAAAACTGAGCCATCCAGCCACAAGATGAATCAACACATTATTAAAATTGATACCCCTCAAGTTTTTTTTTTTTGTATAATGAGAAGAAAAGCCAAGGTACAACACAATTCGCAAAATGTTTTGAGAGGGATTGAACTACATACCCCAAGTAACAATCCCTCCCTCCCTCCAAAAAAAAAAAATGCATCACAAAAAAGGTATCCTACTTTTCTTGCCAAACTTATACCAGAACATGAATTATATAATTGTTTCTCACCAACTTTAACTGGTTGGCAGCAGCACTGCAATCAGGAATTTTTAAGGTTAATTACATTTTAGCTTTCTGGCCTTCCCCCCACCAAAGACAAAATATCAGCAAATGGATTTTTCAGCCAGCCAAATCACATCATCTCCATCAACTTTGTCTACCATGTATAGTGTATACATCAAAGTTAACTTACAAAAGCTACACTTGGACAACAACTAGGTTTTCAATAGTTTGAACTTGCCACATCATTTGAGAAAACTGAAGAGTAAACCTGGTTTATTAAATTAAAAAAAAATATGTAATCTCATTTGCAGGCGACAAATCTCTGAGCTCATACGGGCAGTGGTCAGTACTGTGCTTGCCAAAACTGGGTCAAGGAGGAAGTAAAATGTGAATGTGTGTGGATTGTGGATTTGACCAGAGCCAAGTGACTTGGTGAAGGAAGCAATAAGGCAAATTTTTTCTTTTTTTTGGGGGGGACAGAAGAGTAGACAGATGGCTCACATTAAAAGGAGAAGCCATGTGACATTCCTCTAAACAGCACCACTGAGAACCAGATAATTAAAAGGTATTTAATCAAATTCCTCAAATTAAAAATCCAGCTGGACTCCCCGCATCTCCCGCTGTTTGCTACGTCTCCACCTCTGGATGGCCCTGTTCCATCCTGCTACGGAGGGCAAGGTTAAAATGTCAGGACATAAACTAACTTCTGCGCCATCGTAGTACCCATTGCAAATACCCACAGTATCCACTGTATATCCCAAAAGTTGCATGCGTAAGTCCTGAAGATTTTCTGCTTTTGTAACCTGTATTGAAGTTACAATGCACAATATGTCTCTTGGTGCACTCCATGTGAACAAATAAAGCAAGTGGTCATGATCAGAGAGTTACTCAGCAGGACAAGATGACAATAGGAAGTGTAATGAAACAAATAATTGTTATATTGTATGACCAAAAGACTTCTGAAAATGACTTTAAATAACATACAATTACAATAATAATAAGTATACAACAGTTGACAAATCACATTCTGTTGCTGAACAGCTGTAATGCTGCAAACTGGAATCTTGCTGACTGACTGAAATAATGGCTATAAAACAGCCCCAATATATACTTAAACTCAACCACTTCTACCTTTACAACAGGGAGCTGTAGCTTCAAAAATACAACCAGATTCAAGATTATTATTATTTGTCTAATAAGCAGCCAATTAAGGCTTTGGAAACAAAGTGTGTGGAGCCTTTAATCAATCAGCAGTTTAAATTAAGCATTTAAGTGCTGATAAATGCAAAAAACAGCTGACACCACAGCCTGCCTGCACTTAAGTGTGAGATCCCTGCTACAAGGGATAAAACTTTGAGAAACACCGCCCACAGCACAGGAAGTCAACTTCTGAAGATGCCATCTCACTCGCTGTGTAATATTACAAAGACCTTCCTCTACTGTGCAACATGCTATGCTGAGTACATCTTCTATACTCCCTTTACCAGAAGATTCAGATTCTGGCATCAAAATTTTGATTTGAAACGATAACAAAAGTAATGATATTAAGACTGATTCTCATTTTACATGCATTTTTAAAAAATCATATGGACATAATACCAGGTCTCAGAGACTCACGTTAAAATACAGGTCCCATGATAATACTTCTTTACAAACTTTCTCTACTAAGTTGGAAAGAGAACTCCAGTATTTTGAGACAACTGACCCATTTTTTGACATTTACTTCTGTATAGATTAACAAATGTGTTTTTGGATGTTTGTAAAAAAAAAAAAAAAAAGAACAAATAAATTTGAAAATAATAAAATAAAAAAGACATTTGCTTCCAGCTCCTGGACAGAGCAATCCTCCTGTTATCTCACAGGCAGCCCTGGCATGCCTTGAATATCAGGACCAACTGATATCCTCCTCAGAGAGCTATTCTGACATTCAAATCAGGCACCGTTGGCCCAATATAATCAAATCCAGCAAGAGTCGTATCACATTCTTGGAAGAGATGATCGCACTGGCCAAAACAGAATTATGTGTAAACAGAATTACATGTAAAGTTGCATCACTAGCAGCACCCACCAAGCGGAACTTTGCAAACAGAATGATCAGATCCTACTTCCAACAGCTCCTCTAGCTATGGTCTGCTCTAATGTATGAGCTAGCAAATAGCAGTTTGGCAGTCTCTGTCATCTGGCACCAAAACTCCAACCCCTGTACTCTAAATTCACATGTTCGCATTCAGGTAGATTTGACGCAAAACAAAAAATAGTCAAATGAAAGACGGAAGAGGAAGTTATACTTTTGTAAACTGTGAAACGCTGCAGCCTTATCTAGAGCAAGCATATCTGTGAAATCTCCAGCCAAATCGTTATTTTAAACTTTTCTTCAGTAATTTCTTTAAAAAAAATTATTGCGAAGAACAAACTCTCAAAAATTAACTGAAAAAAAAAAGCATTGCAAAAAATATAAAATAGCTACTGGCCTGTGTTGTAACTGGCCAGCTATTACGTGAAATGGCATCAAGAGGGAGGAATGAGGTAAGATGAGCCACATTTTACATTTGATGGTTTTACAGAAATTTGAAAGTGCATTTGTTTCAAGTTATAGTTATTACACACACCTCAAGTTAGTTACGGAAGTTATGTACTCACTGGTATTAAAACAAGTTTTATAACCATTTTCATTTTAGACCAATGGCCAGTCCAAAAAAATCCGCACTTTGGCTCTGATCGTGGGGAGTGGGTAAATTGAGCAAACTTTAATTGATTCAGATTTTGCTCCCCTTAATACATCACATGCAGGCTCATGAGGATTGTCCCACCTTTCATCTGAATATCTCCACCCACAGCTAATTTTTCATGGTAACATCAAAGCTTCAAATGGCAAAAACCTATACATGTGTGCTATCCATTTTCTGTCTAACTGGTTTATGCTACTTACCTGGGTAGTACATCGCAGGACTGGCAACAAAATTTACAACAAGGAAACCTAATATGCTTTTTGGAAGATACAAAGAAGTGGTGGCCTCAATTTATGTCCAAATACAACCCCAATTCTGAAATAGTTGGGACAAAGTGTAAATTGTGAATAAAATCAAAACACAATGATTTTCAAATCACACCAGCCAGTATTTTATTCACAACAGAACAGAGATAACATAGCAAATGTTGAAACTGAGAAATTTTACCATTTTATCCACAAAATGAGCTCATTTCAAATTTGATGGCTGCTACAGGTCTCAAAAAAGTTAGGACAGGGGCCTTTTTACCGTGGTGTAGCATCCCCTCTTCTTTTTAACACAGAGTGTAGGCGTCTGGGCATTGAGGAGACAAGTTTCTTGAGTTTAGCCATTGGAATTTGATCCCACTCTTGTTTAATACAGTCTTCCAGCTGCAGGAGAGTTTTGGGTCTCCTTTAACAGACTTTTCGTTCAATTATGCACCAAATGTTCTCAATCGGTGAAAGATCAGGACTGCAGGCAGGCCAGTTCAGCACACGGACTCTTCTACTATGAAGCCATGCTGTTTTAATAGCTGCAGTATGTGGTTTTGCATTGTCGTGCTGAAATACACAAGGCCTTCCCTGAAATAGTTGTCGTCTGGAGGGGAGCATATGTTGTTCTAAAACCTTTATATACCTTTCAGCATTCATGGTGCTTTTTAAAACATGCAAAAGTCCCACACCATATGCACTAATGCATCCCCATACCATCAGAGATGCTGGCTTTTGAACTGAACGCTGATAACAGGAGGGGTGGTCTTTCTCCTCTTTAGCCCGGAGGACACGACGCCCATGATTTCCAAAAAGAATGTCAAATTTGGACTCGTCTGACCACAGGACACTTTGCCACTTTGCTACAATCCATTTTAAATGAGCCTTAGCCCACAGAACACAGCAGCGCTTCTGGATCATGCTCAACAATGGCTTCCTTTTTGCATGATAGAGTTTTAGGTGGCATCTGTGGATGGCACGGCGGACTGTGTTTACAGACAGTGGTTTCTTGAAGTATTCCTGGGCCCATTCAGTAATGTCAATGACAGAATCATGCCGGTGAGTAGCGTCTGAGGGCCCGAAGATCAGGGGCATCCAGTAAAGGTCTTCGGCCTTGGCCCTTACACACAGAGATTTTTCCAGTTTCTCTGAATCTTTTGATGATGTTATGCACTGTCGATGATGAGACCTTCAAAGCCTTTGCAATTTGACATTGAGGAACATTGTTTTTAAAGTATTCCACAATTTTTTTACGCAAGCCTTCACAGGTTGGAGAGCCTCTGGCCATCTTTACGTCTGAGAGACTCAGCCTCTCTAAGACATCCCTTTTATAGCCAATCATGTTACTAACCTGATGCCAGTTAACTTAATTACTTGCTAAATGTTCTTTCAGCTGATTCTCTTATTAATTGCCTTTTCAGCCCTTTTTTTGCCTGTGTCCCAACTTTTTTGAGACCTGTTGCAGCCAGAAAATTTGAAATAAGCTCATTTTGTGGATAAAAATGTAAAATGTCTCAGATAACATTTCAAATGTTGAAACTATGTTCTATTGTAAATAACCTATTGGCTCATGTGATCTGAAAGTCATTGCATTTTGATTTTATTCACAATTTACACTTCGTCCCAACTATTTCAGAATTGGGGTAGAAGAATCTGTAGCTAGCTAGCTAAGTGGTTCCAATTTCTATTAATACTTAAATTGAATTCCACGTGTTACTTGCTGGCAACTAAATTGACTGAATTTGGAAACTTTTGCTAGTTTAGCCAGAAGCTATGTAGGAGACATGCCTGTTGGAACAGATAGAATGGCTGAATGTTTTTAGTGGAATTCACTCAGTTTTTAATGGAGTAGCGCTGCTATTCAAAATAAAGGGTATGTTGGATTATGGTTGCTACAATACAGATGCTTTCTGCAGATCATCCTTAACGGACTGAATACCAAGGATAGTTAAACTTTTATGGTAACTGCAAGTTGCATTTCTTCATGACTGTAACAACCATCATTGCCTAGTCTGCCGACAGTACCTTTCCATACTCATTTAGTAGCTAGTTTAGTCGCTAGTTGGGTAGCTAGCTACTTAATCAGTCATCTGTATTTACTAGAGAGTTGCCAGTAGATGGGGGATTTTGAGATCATCGCTCTCTATTGACATGATGCTCTGTTCACAGGCCAGTCAGAACAGAGCTACTTTCACAGAGGGGACGCTCACTCCATACAACTTGTTCTTCAAACGATTGGGAATGACAGGAATCAAATTGCCCTGAAATGATGGACTGTTTTGTGTTTTTTTTTTTTTTGCTGAACAGTTTATAAACCTCCCTTCTTGACATACAAGAATATTATACTGAACAAAAATATAAACGCAACAGTTTAGTCCTTTCAATATTCCGCATAATTATTTCTGAGGTTGGCTTAGTTGGGTTTATTTATGTGACCAAGGTTGTGTGCCACTGGTCTGTGTGCATTTCAGTCACCTTCTCCATATCATTGTCAAGTTCATGCCCTTGGTCAAAACTGGCCTGTCAGACAGGTGGGGCATGATCCAGAGCTATTGAAATCAGGTACGGTCAGCCCAGGCACATCCTGTACTCTGGTCAATAAAAGGCCACCTCAAAAGTCCCAGTTCTGCCATAGTTCAAAATGCCATAAATGACTCGAGCCATCCGAGAGCGTGCCATTGGCATGCTCAATGCAGGAATGTTTCTCAGGGATGTTGAAAGGGCTCTTAATGTCCATGTTTCAACACTAAGTCACATAAAACACCTTTTTGAGGAATGAGGCAAGACAGCGCACCGCCCACATGCATGACAACCATGTGTGACAACCCTCGCCCAAGACCGCCATATGTGGACTCTCCATCTCTATGACTGTCTGAGACCAGTAACTGCCACTGCAGATGAGACAGCTAGTCCCCACCATTGCCCCATTTTTGCCAAAACCTTGAAAAATGATCTCCAGGAAGTCCACATCTTTATGTGTTTTGCTCTTTGTGGATTGGACCTCTCCTCAGCTCGGTGAAAAAATTGGTTCAACAAAGTGAATAGACACATTTGATGGCCAGTGGCACAATGGAGGACTGTTTTCTTTAGAGACGAGTCACGTTTCCAACTTCATAGAGCGGATGGATGGGGGATCGTTACGCTGACATGATGGTGTGCATGGTGGCACATGGTGGTGGAGTGCTGGTTTGGGTGGGAATATTCCAAGGAGATTGCACCCAACTGCAGTTCATGAACAGCAACTTGAATGCAGTGCGATTTCACGAAGAGATGCTGCTGCCTATCGTCCTACCATTCATCCATCAAAACAATAACCATCCAGCATGACCATGCCAGACCTACATCACCCGTGTATGCACAGAGTTCCTTGAGCCTGAAAAAATTTGTGTGCTTGAATGGCCGGCTTATTCCTTGGATTTGTCCCCCTTCCAGCATCTTTGGGATGTCCACAAGCAAGGAGTTTGTCATTGGATCCCACTTTCGGCCAATAGCCACCAACTCCACCCAGCTCTTGAAGAGAAGGGGGAACACGTGCCCCAACTCACCATTGACCATTTGTTACAGTCCTCACAGCAGACATGTGTAGCAGTGCAGCAGGCCAAAGGCAGACATACCAAATATTGATTTTTGAAATTTGGACAATAGACCCCATCCCCTTTATCATCACGCCATCGCAAGATTCTTGTTTGTCTGTTTAAATCATTGATCAAAATGTATTGCAATATGGTCATACAATCTGTCTACACTCAATTAAAGTACAGTGAGCTTCTGAACATGGTCATATTTCTCACAATAAGAAGTGTTGCGTTTATATTTTTGTTCAGTGTATTATCAGGGCAGTTCTATGGTGTCGAACGTACATTTTGGGCACTTTAACGGTATTTTATAAGACTAATGATCATAATCAGATTTTCGTTTTGGATAAAGGCATCAACTCTTTGGTATATTGACCTAATTTACAAGAAAAATTACCCATCACCTTTATTACTGTCAGAAACTGACTCAAAACGCCATGGTGTCGGACGTACTCAGAATAAGTAAATTTTTATGAGTATCAACTCTTGCATCACAAACTCTGTGAGGTGCTATGACCTCAAGTAATCTTTTTCCCTTGTTTAGTTTTGTCAGACCCTTGTTCATATACTTCAAGGCAAGACAAGCTTTTGTGACTTTGTTAGAAGGCACTTATTATGTTGGTGTCGGACGTACACGTCTGAAATTACATAAGGCAGTAGAAGGTGATAATTTTAAACCTAAGCTTTTTGTCATCCTACATTTTTTCTGAAGGGCTTTGTTAGCTTTTCAAGCCCAAAGAACAATCCTAAGCCACACTAAACTTCGGAAAAACAAATGAAAAGGAATCGGGTGATGAGACTTAAAGCAAAAACGAAAATACAGTGTAGAAGGTTGTAAATGTTGCTCAGTTTAGCAAGTCATGAACTGTTAAACGTTTGCACGCAAAAATTAATGTTTCTGCGCATGTAGTTCATGATCCTCATGTTAGTGAAAGCACTCTATACTGAATGAGTCTAGCATCAGATTAAGCCAAATGTGAATTGGCCCCTATTTCCTGCAACAATTGGTGGGTCAATCTTCATGAGAATATTCCAGTATAAGAATAGTCAAATTTATGCAAATCAGTAAAACAAAAAAGGAAGCCAATTTGGTGGCTTTTAAACAAGGATGGGGCTATGTATGCATATGAATTAGACAGATGCTTTCTATGAGTTGTCTTTTTGTACAGTGTGAAGGAATTACTTTTATCAATTACAAAACTGGAGCCAAGACTTTCTAATCAGGGTAAAAAATTAGGATGACTTTCAGAGAGGTAATATTTACCCAATTTCACAGCATCTAAAACAATTTTTCAGGGGCAAATGACAACTGAATTCTTGAGGGAGGCTAGAAATAAAGAATGCTCTCAGGAAGTACACACTATAAGCTTAAAAAAGATATATTATTTTTCACATTTGGACCATTTTAAAATTTTTGCCTCGAGGTTGATGATTCTGTGAATCTGCCCATAACTTGGAAAAAAATGCATAATAGGTTGGCTTTAAAATAAGCAAGGAATCACCTCAGTGCATCCGAAGGAGCTTGAAATATAAATTTGTTTGACCACAATACACTTCTCCACTGTGTGATGGTTTATCGCAGAAGCCTCTGAGCCCAGAGAAGTCAACAGTGCTTCTTGACACTGTCAACATAAGACTTCCGTTTTGCCCAGTAACGCTTTAAGTGGCATTTGTGGATGTAATTATGTATTGTAGCACTTGGAAAAAGGTTTGCCAGAGTAATCCAGAGCCCATGTGGTAATGGCACTTATAAGTAAATAATGGTTCTTAATGCAATACCTTCTGAGAGACCAAAGATTATGAGTATTCAGTTTAGGGTTGCACACGTGGCCTTTATGCACAAAACTTCCTCCAGATTTTTTGAATCTTTTATGCACCATACAAAACGTATGATCCAAATCCCTTCCTATCTTTGTGGGACATTGTTTTAAAACCTTCTAATGATTTTTTCATGCATTTGTGGGCAAATTGGCAATCCACAGCCCATCCTTGCTCCTTAAGGACTATTGGCCCTACCTGGATGCAACTTTAGTACCATTCTATGATTAAAATCCCTTGCTGACATTGGCCGTTTCAAATCATGTTATTATTCACGTTTTTTTTTTTTTTAACCTCATCACAATTCCTTAACTGCCCTCATCAGAATCTACTTTAGAATGAGTTGCAAAAATGGATGGATATTTACAAATGAAAAAAAGTTGACTGGATAAAACAAAAAATATAAAGTCTTCATACACTCTGCCATGAAACAGGATTCAAAGTAAATTTTGAAATCACTGCTTTCTGTATTTATGCCAATTTTCTATACCAGCCTGACTTCTTCCAAGATGGGGTCGTAATTTAAGATGAAAATTTTAAATGGGGAGGAAAGTCCTTTGGATCAGAAATAAGGAATGCAGTTCCTTGTGTTAGTTTATGCACTCCAAACTATGGATAGTGCACACAAAGATAACACACAAACTGGTTGAGATACTTTTGTGCATTTAAATACCTACCTTTCCGTTGCCAGGCTGCAAATGTTAGTCAGCCAAATAAATTCTGTGAGCAAGCTTGTTAATGTCACTTGTTTGGGTAAAACTACTTCAACAGCTCACCGACAAAAACAGCAGCAACAGTATCTAACATCAGCTGGCCAGCTAAGTTACCCCAGCTAAGATGATTCTGGATAAAAATCAGGAGGTTATGAATGGGAAAAAATGCTTCTTGTCTCAACGTTTTTAGACCGTGCTCCCAGACATGGCACAGACATCAGCCAAATTTAGTCAAGTAAAACCCTCCACATGTCAGGAATGCTCTCCATTATTTTCCGTGTCTGCAGCATAATAGGCTCTGTAAGCCTGGACTGCCACACGTAAGCAAGCCCCCCTGGTGGGGGGGGGGGAGTATGAGTGGCTGGCCAGCACATTGCATTGTGGTAGTTTTCTTTACAGCAAATGTCGAGAGAAGCTGTTTAGGGGAAACCAAGTAAAGATCAAATAACAGAAGGAAAACTGAAAATAGTCCATGAACAGAAAGATTCTAAGCACCTATGCATTTGCTACGATGATTTTGGAGCCACTGCCCCCCTAAAGCAGTGAACTTTTTATTGGTCAAGTGAATCATAAGTTAGACAGCATGCATGCAGTGGCAAGTCATGTATTATCGCTGGACGAGTCACTCCTGAACGTGATCGCAACACACATTTGATTGTCCTCCTAAACTGCTTGAGCCCCATCTCGAAGAAGACTCATTCAAAAAATGAGGTGCTAAAGGCTTAGGGCAGGGGGTCCTCAAATCTGGACCTCGAATCCAAAACCAGCCCAGGTTTTCTTTTATCCAAGGTAAAGAAATGAACCCTCAGTGCCTCTGATTCGCTGGACTCTTTTTTACATGATTCCCAAATAAAGGGAGAATGGAAAACTAGCAGTTCTCAGACCATGAGGGCAGTGATTTGCAGACCAGTGGCTTGAGGGATTGAACTCTGTATTCACCAGCAGAATTATAACCAGCCATGAAGAGAATGAAATACTTTGACAATACTTTGCTCCAAATTGCGCTAAATTTCTCATTCAGCATCAATGAAATTGGGTCACCAAAGTGTCGAAGCACTTGTAATACAGACTGCAGCCATTAACCACAAATAGCTGTTGAATGGAGTTCAAAAGCTGCAAAAATGTGCAAGTTCATGTGAATCGTTGAAACTGACATTCCTGGCTGACAGACAAGCATTTTGGAAACCATGCCAAAAGCGGTGAAAAATGCTCCATGGTATTTTAATTATTTAGATAGACACTGACAGACCATTTGAATCCCTTTCAAACAATAGTAATACAAATACTGCAAGACTGTGTTGCTGGCCTGTGGTCTAAAACACAATACATGCTTACATGCTTCAAAAAATGACCCACACAAGTGAGGGCTACATACATTTAATTTCCACATTACTATGTTTGAACAGCGCTTTTGAACAGCGAGACTACTCGGAGTTATATAAACACAGCCAAGATGCATGTGCTTCCTTCAAACTTGCATATCCAGAAACAACGAATGCATTTTATTGTCGCAGTGTCTAGAGATAGGGCAGTTTTATGGGTACGGCAGTCGATTTGAAGGGATTAGGATAAGGATTAGGGATTCTGGTTAGGGGAAGAGTTAGGTTAGGGGTCAGGGTTAAGGTTAGGGTCAGCGTTAGGTTAGGGCAGGGTTTGAAATTGGGACTGCCGTACCTCTATACATTGAAATGCATTGGTAAACTGCCGTACCCGTAGCAACTGCTTTTTATTGTTGACCTTCCATTGCATGAAGTTTTGTAACGGTACAACCTGAAGTATATCAAAGATTTCGTTACTCGTGGACTAGGTAAAGGTAGCTAATACCTTACGAATCAGGCCATGGTTCAGGCGTTTTAGGAGCTGAACATCTGTCATTACACATTTCGTGGATGTAAGACGTTCTCTCAGTAGTGCACATCACAACTTTACGTCACATTTAAACGAGGACAAGTGTGACAGGTATAAACCTGACGTGCTTCTAAAATGCAACCTTAGCAAGCAAACCAAATTGGCGACCAATTATCGACATGCTCAAAATTAAGCGTGAACGTTCGTGATAGAAACAGTAACTACGTAATTAAATGCGTACTAATGCACGGGGATCCAACGTTTACTTATTAAATCTATTTGAAACCGAGCCGGTATCTAAAACTGTTAACGCGGAGATACGGACGAAATGCTACAGACTCACCATGACCTAGGTTAAGAACCTTTTAATCAGACAACACTCGTCTTTCTTGCCAATACACAACCAAGTATAATGACGCCTGTTCCGTTACTTAGAAGAGGTGGTACATTGAAATTGCCAACACGGTTAAAATACAACAAAAAAAAAAAAAAATTCCCAGAAACGATGCAGATTACGGCCATTTCTACACAGACGTGATGGGAACTAAATAAGAACTCACCAAATGTATGCACGTCAAGGAACGGACCGCAATGTATTATGGGGGATGAAGTTCACATTAGACTTGCTGTCAAATCGTGTAGGTGAAAGAGAAACATCGCTGGAGGTGTCAAGAAAATGACTACAAGAACCACACTGCTCGTCCCGTAGTCAAACGAAGACACTTCCGCGTTGATACCCATTATTTTGGTCGCGTCACTGACAAAAGAAAAGAAAAAAAAAAAAGACAGCAGGTATTGCACGAAGACAGTTGCCCCGCAGAATATAAAGATTTCAGCTGCCATCAACGCTTGTTTGACTATGCAAAATTGATAAAGAAAATACTTTTTTATGGTTGTGCCTGACACATAGGACTAGAACTCCAGACGAGTGGCACAGTTAGGCGATTGGACTCTCCGCGTGTTCACACAAGGCACTGATTCTCTCATGTGACCTAGAATTTACAAGTAAATAGTCAGTTGTATCAGTGTTTAAAGGATTAAGTACTGACACAGTACTGACCTCGTGACTTCCCAATTAAGGGATTTAACTTTACAGGTTATAATTACTTTGATTCTGAATTATTCCTATTTAGCCAGCAGCAAAATCCATCCATTGTCACCCACTTCTTATTCATCAGGGTCATGGGGGAGCTGATGCCTATCCGAACTGACTTTGGGTGGAAGGCAGGAGCACACCTGGACAACTCTCCTGTGATCTGGAAAAACCTAGTAAGTTTATCAGTGACAAAGATCTCGCAATTGAACAAAAATTTTAGGTTCTGGACCTTTCCTAACAGAAAAAAATATGATAGAAACTTGATTTTGCAAGTTCAAATGACACTAATAGCTAGTGTTTTAAGATTTTCACCACTCTTAATTACCGCAAATGAAGGTTAAACTCAGTTTCTACCAAAAGTGACACACGCACTAGCTTTTTCCAGATCACAGGAGAACTCGCCAATCCGCCGAGGGCTCAAAAACCATTCACTCACACGCTCATACAGTGCCGTGAAAAAGTATTAGCCCCCTTCCTGATTTCTTACTTTTTTGAATATTTTTCACACTTAAAGGAGCAATATGTAAGAAATGTATGTTGATTAATCATGAAATGGCCCTGATATATCACCAGACATTAGGGAATGATGTTAATTTCAAATACTTATATCACTGACAACAGTTGTCCAGCCAGAATATTCTCATTACAAAAGCGAAGTTGCAGCCCACAACTAATGTTGATGTTGTCATTTTGTGTTTTGAACTGTTGCCCTGCCCTCCACCTATCTCCCAATCATGAAGCCAATAGCATTTCGGCATCCAGGTTGCCAGTTACCCCTGAGCTGCTGCTACCAGCGTTTCGGAGCACAAATGTCTGATGTTACTAAACCTAAAAGGCCTCTTTATGATTCCGAAATACGTCGTGACAAAGTCAGAAACAAAACAAGAATCTGTATAGGACGTGCCTTTGAAAGATGGAGATGGCTGAAAGCAGAGAAGAATTTGAAGACCGACGTCGAAGTTGCTAATTTTCTCCTGGGCAGGGAAGATTCAGCTAAGTTTGGCTAACTTAATTCTATTTAATGTCGGCACATTATTCTCTACAGTCGAATAGCGTTATGTATGTTCGTTCATGGTACGTTAGTGCGTATGCAGGTGGGTCATCGAATTGACTAGGTAACAAATTGTTTGAGAAATAAAAACCGTGGGTCTTCATTGCTGACATTAGCAATGCATTATTAGTCCGTTTCTCTGGCATTATGCTGAAATGCTTTGGAAACCGTTCCAACATTAGCACAGCCATTATGGCAATATGAAATGTAATCGAGGCAGTACATCGGTCAAATGAGTCCTCATTCATTCTTTACGCGTATTACAGTATGGACTTTAGAGGGCTATCTACACAGAAGAGTGATGAGCAAGTTGACCGATATGACTATTGCTAAAGTTAGTTAGTCATTAGTCTCGGTCTTTTCTGAACTGAACTGAACACAACCCTGTCAGAGCAAATCATTGGTGATACTGAAATGTAGCCATGGTAGCTCCGTGTAGTGGACTTTCTTGCTGGATCCGGCAACCTAGCTGGCAACCTCTCGTCTGGGGGAGTGGAGGAGGGGATACTGCGCTCTGCACTATTTTGAATGTGATTGCACTACCAGTTTTGGCCACTAACTTACATACTGCTCCTTTAAATGTTTCAGATCATCAAATAAATTTTAATATAAGAAAAAGACAACTCGAGTAAATACAAAATGCAGTTTTTAAATGATGATTTCATTTATTAAGCGGAAAAAGCTATCCAAAGCTACCTGGCCCTATGTGAAAAAGTAATTGTCCCCCCCCCTTGTTAAATCATGAATTAACTGTGATTAACTAAATTTTTTGAGTCCAGTTTCACTAGCCACACCCAGGCCGGATTACTGCCAGACCTGTTGAATCAAGAAATCACTTCAATAGAACCTGTCTGATAAAGTGAAGTAGGCTATAAGATCTCAAAAAGCAACATGTCATGCCGTGAACTAAAGAAATTCAAGAACAGATGAGAAACAAAGAAATTGACATCTATCAGTCTGGAAAGGGTTGCAAAGCCATTTCTAAGGCTTTGGGACTCTGGCGAATCACGGTGAGAGCCATTATCCACAAATGGAGAAAACCTGGAACAGTGGTGAACCTTCCCAGGAGTGGTCGGCCTACCAAAATTACTCCAAGAGCGCATCAACTACTCATCCAGGAGGTCACAAAAAAACCCAAAACAACATCTGAAGAACTGCAGGCCTCACTTGCCTCAGTTACAGTCAGTGTTCATGATTCAACAATAAGACAGAGACTGGACAAAAAATGGCATCCATGGGAGAGTTCCAAGGTGAAAACCACTGCTGACCAAAAAGAACACGAAGGCTCGTCTCACATTTGCCAAAATACATCTTGATGATCCCCAAGACTTTTAGGAAAATATTCTGTGGACTGATGAGACATAAGTTGAACTTTCTGGAAGGTGTGCGTCCCATTACATCAGGTGTAAAACTAACACAGCATTTCATAAAAAGAACATCATACCAAAAGTCAAACATGGTGGTGGTAGTGTGAGGCTTTGGGGCTGCTTTGCTGCTTCAGGACCTGGACGACTTGTCATAATTGATGGAACTATGAATTCTGCTCTCTACCGGAAAATCCTGAAGGAGAATGTCCAACCCTCAGATTGTGATCTCGAGCTCTAAGCGCACTTGGGTTATGCAGCAGGACAATGATCTGAAATACACCGGCAAGTCACCTCTGAATGGCTTAAAAAAAACAAAATGAAGATTTTGGAGTAGCCTTGTCAAAGTCTGGGCTTAAATCCTATTGAGATGCAGTGGCATGACCTTAAACAAGCCGTTCATGCTCAAAACCCCTCCAATGTGGCTGAATTCAAATAATTCTACAAAGGAGAGTGGGCTAAAATTCTTACACAGTGATGTGAATGACTCATCACCAGTTATTGCAAACATTTGATTGCAGTTGTTGTCGCCGATGGTGGCACAACCAGTTATTAGGATTTAGGGGGCAATTACTTTTTCACATAGGGCCAGGTAGGTTTGGATAGATTTTTACCCTTAATTAATGAACTCATCATTTAAAAACTGCATTTTGTATTTACTCGGGTTGTCTTTGTCTAATGTTAAAATTTGTTTGATGATCTGAAACATTTAAGCGTGACAAATATGCAAAAAAAGAAGAAATCAGGAAGGGGGCAAATATTTTTTCACAGCACTGTACCTCTGGGTAATTTAGAGTCTCTGCTTAAAGCTGCAGTTGGTAAGTCTTATAAAAGTAACTTTTTGTCATTTTTGCTAAAACTGTCACTGTGTACAGACAGTATTACATAAAACTAGCACTCTGTACTTAAAAAAAGCCTCCTTTAAACCCACCTACTGCTCCTACTGCAATTTAAAAGAATCGTTCGGACCGACCAAAAAGAACCAATTAGAGCCAGGATGGTGTCTGACAGGCATCAAACAGTGCACATGCATGCGCTGCGGACAGCCTCCTCCCCTTCCTCCTCAGTTCACGCCAGTGCTCAGTCAAGCTCAAATCTCTGAGAGTGGGTTCATCAGCTTAGAGAAACTAATGGCGCAACAACAGCCATCAGCGAGGAAAAAAATACCGATGCCTCCGTTACCGACAACAGCACACATGGCTAAGACAAGTAAGAAGAGGAAGCCAGAAGGAAAAAAAGCACAAAAAAAAAATTAGACAAAACCCGGGATAAAACAAGAGTGAACATCGGAGTGGCTTTTCAGAGGTGGAGGGAACTCAGTGATCTGGAAGGATTAAAAACCAACGCAGAGTTGGCGACTTTTCTGCTTGACAGGTAAACCCCTGCTTTATTCGTTGGTTCATTTTTGCTCCACAATGCTCTACAAATAAGTGAGTTGGCATCGCTCACATGCACAGCTGGTACTAACCCCAGCCCTAACCGGCATCAATTCATTTTCGCTCTGCAAATAAGCGAGTGAACGTCGCTTACAAGCATGGTCGCTGTTCGAATAGCCAGCGTCTTGTAATTGTTACAGTACCCCGTAGTGCATGTGATGTTACTGTGATGTTGCAGTCGAGCTAACGCTAGCTTGTTTCCGATGCTAGGGCTAACGTTACTGGCGTCGTTTTATTAGAAAGTAGCAGAAAATATCTTTATGAAGTGACCTGGCAGTCTTATCGGTTGTGTTGTCCTCATAAATATGTGTAACGTTTCTGTGCTCTCACAGCTAAATGCTGTCATACATGGTTTACTGGCCATTCAGCAGGATTCACGACAGTTTCTGTACTTAAAAAACGGGTAACTTACTGAAATAAGCGTGTGCTGGGTTTTTACAGAATACATACTGCTGTAGTTTACTTTTCATGTCGACATGATTTATTTCTGCTCGTTTGTTGGCCAGCAGTGTTGACTGTTCACAACAGTAATGTCTAGCCTCGGCAACTTGGTCACATGCATAACAGCTCGCGTGCCTTCGCGTGCACGGCAGCCTTCTGGGGGAGGGTCTTAGGGAAGGAGTGCAGTGGAGAGGGGAGGGGGAGGGATCTGAAAGTTGCATTTTTTCAAATTTTTATGCCAAGTCTTCTCTCTCCTCAAAGTTACCGACTGCAGCTTTAACCTAGTATGTTTTTTTTTTTTTTTTTGCTGTGGGAGGAAACCAGAGTACCAGTATGAAACCCTCACAAACACAGGGAGAACATGCAATCTCCATACAGAAAGGCTCCAGGCCAGATTCAATTCAATGTTCTTCACACTGTGTGACCGCAGCACTACCAACTGCACCACCATGCTACCCCAGCAACAACATATTACAACTTATTATTAACAAATTACTAATGACTGCTAGCTTCTTCATAAATTGAGTGCATCTATACACAGTCAGTGTCTACACAATTTGGGAGAACATCATTTATTTATGCTTTTCCAAAGGGTGGCAAATGCCTGTGCTGTTTAAATGGCATCTGATGGCTACAGTAAATTCAAACAAGTAAAATACTTATGATTGTTCCACTGAGGATATGACAATTAAAACATTTAATTTCAAATATTTTTATTAGCCTAGTCATTGGAAAAAAATGTTTTTTGTTCTTGATCTCCAACTGATACTTTTTCACAAAGAGCTATATATGTGACAATCCACAGGAACAAGGGTGTATAAGGGATTTTTTACGTTTGAGAGAAAACTGTTTTTCTATGTTTAGTACATGGTAAGGGATCATCAGATGCACTTAACACAATTTGACCAAAATATCCCTTATACACCCTTTTCCTGTGGACTGTCACATATGATAAACGGGCAACATTATTCAA
This sequence comes from Gymnothorax javanicus, assembly GCA_029692085.1. Lineage (NCBI taxonomy): Eukaryota > Metazoa > Chordata > Actinopteri > Anguilliformes > Muraenidae > Gymnothorax > Gymnothorax javanicus. The sequence continues at coordinate 43,266,316 of CM056202.1, read as the reverse complement.
ATTCTATACAATGCGCAATTATTGAATATAGCACCGTGTGAAGAAAGGACTATAAATTACAGATAAGTGCAAAAACTTTTTTTTTCCCCAATGTCTGTCAACAAAAATGTATCAACAGAATGTTTCAGTTCATAACTGAGCCTTCAAAATTAGTGGACAGTTTGATCTTTTACTGAATGGACGACAGTTGGTGCAGTAAATAGTACAACTGTCTTAACAGCAAGAAGGCTGTGGGTTTGAGTCTGGTCAGGACCCTTCTGTGTGGGGTTTGCCTGGTCTTCATGTCTTTGTATGCATTTGCTGTACATGTTGTATACCTGCCTCCTGCCGATTTGATTGCTGGAATAGGTTCCAGCAAGAATACCTAGGTTAAATAATGGATGGTTGAACGGCAGACTCTTTACAGAAATGACCACATTATTTATTCAATTGCAGTATTTCAGTATGCTCAACCATTTTTTCCAGATGGATTACTGTTAATTGAAACAACAATTAAATATCTTCAAGGCTCAAAGTTTGTACAAGGACAGTTAAAACAGAAAATGCCATACGAGAAATATTTTCTTTAAATAATGATAATAATAATAAAAAAACAATCTCGAGAGTATTTTTTATGCCTGTGCAATTAAAATGACTGAAAATGATTTTTCAGCCTTTGTAAATCTTAAAGACCTGGTAAGCTTTATTCAGGAGATAAAGGGCTTCGGGTAGCCCCGATGCTTATGGTGATGTTTAAGTGTATAATTTGGCTGTCAAGTCTTAACTGCCATGTCATACGTATACATTTTGTTATAAATTACAGTAGATTATTTTTTCTCGAAAAATTTGTTCCCAATTGTGAAATACTTCAAAGGCCATCTTGCAAGAGCCAAACTACTGCTCTCATATACAAGACAGATTAGTATAAAATAATATGTCCACCCCCAGGACAGGATAAAAACTCACCCATGAATAGTTGGGCACATATTAACTGAAAAAGCTGCAGAAAAAAATGTTTGCCTCTATATTCTCCACTTTTTAATCAAAATATTGAAAAAAAAAATCTAACCTTGAATTCAAATAAAATGATCAAGGGAAAAAAAAAACCTTGCCTTGAAATAAATATTTTTCCCAAAAATGCGTTCCACTCTTGTAAGCATTCCAGAAACTCTTGCAAGAAACATCTCATTGAAGTACTCATATTTTACTTTAAGTTAACCATTATAATTAGGAAAAGCAAAATTGTGGCCCATGACTTCCTGTTTCTTTAGGGTATAAATAAGAAGTGACATGTGGACCATTCTCCCCTGGTAATCTATGACCGTGATTCAGACAAAATAATACACCAGTGTTGTGTGGCCGTGAGTCGTTGAGCTTCACGAATGTGGATTAACCATAGAGACGGAGCTAAAAAAGAAAAAGAAAAAAAAATCAACTATTTAAAAGTTTAAATCCTATGACAATGCTAAAAATCAGCCTGGAAGAGCATACTGTATGTGCCTTTATTGAATGTATGTACTGTGAGGAGGGCAGGTCACGTGTTAAAGGAAACTCCCAGGATCACAGAAAGAGAACTGTAGACATTTGTGTCCAGGGGTCAGAAAATATCAAAAACCGCAATCAGATACCATCTGCATAACTGCAAAATGTTTGGGAGGGTTGCCAGATAAAATACTCAAAAAAACTCATGCACTAACAATTGGGCAGACAGTGCTGGAGCATCCAGTGGGGCCAGGTTCTAGGATCATGTGAGACCAAAATAGAGTTTTTTGGCAATAAACATAAATGGTGGTTCTGGCCAAAATCAAAAATAGCCATTCAGTAAAGAATCTCATTCCCAGTGTGAAGCATGGAGGTGGATTGTAACTGTTGTGGCAATGTTTTTCTTCCAAAGGCCTTGGACAACTACTTAGGATTCATGGTATCATGATTCCATCAAGTGCCCACAGGAATGAAGTGAAAACCTGAATGCCTCCACCAGAAAGGTTAAACTGGGCAGTGGTTGGATCTTCAAACAGGCTAGTGATCCAAAACATGAATGAAAATCAACACAAAGATGGTTCACTGACCACAGATTCAATGTTTTGCCATGGTTATCTGAGGTCCTAGACGTAAACCCAATAGAAAATTTGAGAGACAAGCAGAGGAGGAGAGGGCATAAATATGGACCAAGGATTTTGAGAGATTCAGCAAGGAGGAATTGTCTCAGATCTCTAACCATATATTCTCCAACCTCGATACACACTATGAGAGAAGGCTCAAAGCAGATGTACTAGCAATAGGAGGCTGCAATGGCTTAAATGAAGGGGATCTAGTAAATGTGGCAGTATTTCAGAGAAAACATATATAGTATGTCTTCATTGAGTTTTTTTCTTCCTTTGATCATTGTACTTCAATATTTTCAGTTCCCTCTGAATTAAACTTTAAGAGGATAAACTATTACAACAGAACTTCATGACCCCTCTGTTCATATTTACCAAGGGTGCCAATGTCAGTGAAGGGCACTGTGGCCTACATGCAATATCTGAAAACTGAGACAAAATGGCCAAAGCCTGAAACTCATATGCCTCATTCTACACGACCTCTGCACAAATATAAACACATTTCTTGCTTTTCACCAATGTTTGAGCTCTAAACCACACTTTTTGCAAAACGCTACTCACTATTATCTACATTTGCACATTTTATTAATGGCATCTCTTCTGTTTACATGAAAAAATGCCATTCATAATTCTTAAATCAAAAAATCAATTACATCACTTTTCACATGAACAAACTGATGTTTTCACCTTCCAGAACACAATAAAATCCTGATTACAGAATAGCAAATGGATGGTCCTCAGCTTGTTCGTTGGTTACTCACATTTCTCCATTATTTATCTGTATATTAACCAGTTCTCAACCATTCATTTTTGCTTGGGATTAGAATGCATGAAGATACGATCCCTATTAGGACATGCCCCCTCCACAAGCAATGGAGGCATGTGGTGATGCTCTCTGAAGGGCTGCATTCCTCATGCCAGGTGATACTTTCCCTGCAGCTATTCCATGGCTAACATTACCAGTGATGTCAATGAGGTACTGTGGCCAGACAGACATATAGTTCTGAATTCAGCATATGATCGTTTCTATTAATAGTGTCCTCATATCGTTTTCTTTGATCTGTTTGCAGCACAAAATCCTACTGAGCTAAAATTGGTTACTCTAATTCAGGAAAAAAATTCATTAAATTAAAATTTTGTTTGTATGCTATTGAATATAAAAACATATTTGTTGGCAGCAGGTTACTTTGAAAATGCAAAAGCACATCCACGTTCAAAGAACTATCCATTCATTTGATTGTGTATGTATCTTTCAAGGGTTCCCTATTTGAAAGAGAAATGTGTTTTGGGTTTTGTATGAGTTGTTGTTGTTATTATTGTTGTTGTTGTTGATGATTTATGTTTAGTTTCAACAAAATTAGCCGTCTTCTCACAAATGTGTGGAATACTGGGACAAATAAAATGCATATTAGTTTTTATTGAACAAAAACGAGAAAAATCTGCGCGATAATGAGGCAGTCAAATTTCTTAAATTAATTTTAATGAGAGGTTAATAGAAAAAAATTTTCACAATGCTTGGAAATGCATTATTGCTTATAATTGAACTCATAAAGAAACATCAATTGTTTATGCATTGGTTTTATGAATACATTTAGCTGATTTAGTGTGATTTTTCACATCAGATTCAACGAGACTTATCCACTAGTCTTTTCAGTCATGTTCCCAACTGACGTATTGCTACCCAAACAGAACACTTTTCAAATGAAACTCAGCACAGCCCAAGTCAAGCGCCATGGGCCAGGACATTCATGTTGCAGCCTCCTCCCTTCATCGAGAAAAGGGTTATAGCTCCGCCAGTGTATGCATATTTATAAACGTGTTCAGTTTTCCAGAACACGGGCCAGTGTCAGATGTACGACAATTGTTTCACGCTCCCACATTTTCTGCTGATTTAAAATTTGATGTTTCCCTCTAAATAAGCTCAAAATCGGCATGTGATTTTCCTGAGAATTAATGCATGTGAATAATGTATTGCTCAATGCTTGAAATCGAGCTTTGGCGCAATATAACATTAATGATTCAAGTTTCGATCAAAGCTCAGAGAGGAACTATTCGTTATTCAAATAGCTAATCACATTTTAATCTATAAAATAGTAAGACGAGTTGCCCACGTAAAAGATGCCATAAGTTCATAAACTGCACATACTCACACGTTAAAACCTCTCTCGTCACTTTTGTTATTTTTGTTAATGCGTGTTATCGTGCAAATAAAGCGGGCGAATGCATTCCATTGATGACAGAAAATAGCACATCAAGCAGCCCAACTCATTTCACCGGGTAAGATGCACTGGCTACCCGCAGAACCGACTCCCATTCCATGAATCTTGACGAGCATTATAACAATTTCGTTACAACCCAGCGGCGCTAGGATCCAGAGGCGCGCGTTTGGACTCTCCCTCCCGGTTCCTTGCCTTTTTTCTCCCAAGCCTGTTTTAAAGTCTCTGCCAGACCCAGGCTCACATGCTACTTCCTGGATGGAAGGATGGAAAGCTTCCAGAGTGAATCTAACTATTCCCTTTCTGTTTTCCCAAGACCCGCTGCGGCTCCCCGCTGCATGGACTACTACTAGATTCTCCGGTCCCTTTCCCTCCCTTGATAAATGAACTGATAGGGCTTGACTGCTGCCCTCGTCATGCTTTGCTCTGGAAGTATGATGAAGCGGATTGCATGAAGGGGATTTTTTGAGAAAGAACACTAAACTGTTAGATTTGCCGTCCTAACTTCAACGATTCTCCGAAACAGAAGCACGAATTTGAAGCGGCAGAAAACTCACATTGGCTTTGCGGGTTATGTCGCAAATTCATTCGACTTGAATTTATTTCCATTGTTCGAGCTGCTTATTTAAAATTTAATTCGGATAACTTAACATTGTCGCGTTTTGCTCTCGATGCGCATTGTGACATGTGGAGGCTACTGGAATCGTGCTGCTGGTGGATCTTCTGTTTGATTTTGTCAGCGTTTTTGCTTTTTTGGGCCGACTGTCACCCAGGTAAGTTTTAATTCTATATATTCTTAAACTTTTTCATTCGTGCACTTTTATCTCAACGGTATTGCATGAGAAGTTGATGGCGAGGATTTACGATGGCTGAAGTTAAATCGGTCCACAAGTAGAAAACGGCATATAGTGGAGTACAATAGCAGGCAAGACACGTATGTGGGGACGTGTAAGAAGCCAGCCAACGTTACATGATTATGCGTGCGAGCAAGATATTTGCTGTAGTTCTTCTCTGGGATGTGGAATTTAATCACAAACATTCAAGTAGGTTATTGCACAGAATTTTGAATGCCTGAATCCGACGTAGTCCATCTTCAACGGTGGATTAAAGTTGGAGTCAAATATTGGGCACATATAACGTTACTGCTAAATATGAAGCCCCCTACCTGTAACGTTGCAGTTTGTGCAGCGAGTCAGCGTCACGTAACTCGCTGTTTAAAAACCGTTATTTCTGCTTTATTGTTATTGGGTGAATTTGCTGGATCAAGTACCCCACAAAATCTGTAAGCAGCGCTTACTTTGGATTAATTGGGTACAACTGAGCTGTCATTTGTGTCGGCTAGCTGTGATGTTGTCAAGGCTACTGTAGCCCATATTCGCTCAAAAAGTAATAGCTATGTAGCTGTAGGCTGCTGAGCGCAACCGTTTACTTAAGCTTGTCTTCTTTTTTGTCGGTCAATACTAAGCATTCGCGGTCGAGGCATCCATTATAATGAAAATCGAATGTTACCGGTGATGATGGAAGACAATTAGGTGTTTTTTGCGCTTAAAATGTGGTAGTCGTAGTTCGTTTTGATGCAGTCCTGTCTTCAGTATCCAAGCAAATAAGAGGGGGGGAAATGAGCTGGATTCGTTAGCTTGCTTGCACTAGTAAAGCAGGACGGGTAGACAATCGGAAGCTGCTTTCACATCGGACGCGAAACGATTTTTCGCACGACAGATTACATTCAAAGTCAGTATTCGCGTCTTTGCATTGACTTTGAATGTAATCTGTCGTGCGAAAAATTCGTTTCGCGTCCAGTGTGAAAGCGGCTTCACGCGTGATACCAGTCGCTTTAGAAAGAACGATATGGGACAGGCGATCTTACGTTGGCAATTTTCAGTGGCGAAGATGAATGCATTTTTGCATGGAAAGGAGGGAAAGAAAGACAAATGAGCGGAGCGCGGACGCTTATTTTGTAGTCTGTTAGATGACCTTGGGAGAGATGCGACAGATTTAAAGTTTTCAACTGAAATTTTTGCCACGAATGCAAGTCGAATAAATTGATGGCTTGTCTCCGAGGAATAAATTAACGTTTGTTAATTTGACTAATTAACCAAAGAGTGGACACCCACAGAAATACCAATTTGCAGTGCACGTCAACTTATTTCGTAAAAGCGGTGTGCATATGAAGTTGAACTCTATTTCGTTATTAATCTGGAAGGTATAAGTGAACGCCGTCACCCAACTTGTTAGTTACTTTTAGCGTTTATTGTCGGCAATTGCAAGTGTGACACGAACTTAATGAATTAATTATTTGCAGCTAGCTTATTGGGTATGGTACATTCTTGTCCCTGTCGGCAAGTATGATTAGCCTTGTCGTGGGTTGTTGAAAAAGCTAGTTAATAACTAAGAAGTGTAACGTTTGCTCAATTGAATAATACGTTTAGCAAAGTATTGGTAGCCACTTTAATATGGCTTGTGGGGTTTGCTTAAAATCCTGAGGTTGAGATGATTTAAAAAAAAAAAAAGGTTCATCGGTAAATTTATGTGCTACTTCTCAATATCAGCCATATTTCGGGAACCACTTGCCTTAAGAAACAGAAGTAATCACATTTTGGGGGCGCTGCTGGGGAGGTGAAAACGGGCTCCATCCAGCAGTCACGCGTGCTAAGATGGATGGATGGATCAAAGAAAGAATGAATAAATAAATAAAGGTTTTCAAAGTTTGTCTTAAATAGCTTCATTTTACTAAAAAAAATATGGATGTGGCCAATAGTTTACCCAAGTGTTTTTAAAACCATATTATTTGCACCTCCTGTATTGCTTTATCACTTGTGCCACCAAACAAACAAGGTAGTTATATTTTTATTCGTTCTTGCTGCTTGTCCGGAATACACGCTGGAACATACATTTTAAAATTTGAGGTGACAGACGTAACTCATCAGCCTTTCTTGAGACAATGTGGATTTGAGAAACGTTTCCTATTTAAATGCTCAGTGACAGTGCTGTGAAAAAGTATTTCCTGAATCAAGAAGAAATCAGGAGTGGGCAAATATTTTCTCACAGCGCTGTACATATGTTAATATTTTTGGTAAAGCGTCAGTTTGTTACTTAAACATTTGATTCAAAGTGCGATCTGCCTTGGAGTGGTAGTACAGAAAGACGGCATCATCACTCGAGGGCAGGTGCTGCTGACCTGCGGGAAGTTTTGACATTTTGATGTCTTTTCCTCATCGACGTCCAGTTAACGCTCAATCCATGTATGATACCGTGGTGCCGGAGTATGTTGGATGCAAGAAGGTACTGGGGAGGTGGATTGGGAGTCCTGCTGTGGTCGTGTTTGTTACCATAGGTAGTTTGATGGTGTGTTGTGTGTATTGTTTTTGGTACAATGGTTCCTGAGAGTCCTCAAAAAGGTGAAATTCTCAGCAGAAGTGCCATCTTTGACTTGATGTGTGCTTGAAGATCTGCTCTTCAACAGCTTTTGCTGTAGATGAGTGCAAGTATGGAAAGCAACACCGGATTTCTCCCTTGCCTTGCATTCTCAATGGCTCTTAATCAGCTGCAGGTTGTTATTATGATTAACCAAATTGTTGTTCTTGGAGTATATTTGTGATAAGGGCCTCGAAAAAAACTCCAGCTGTGGCCAACTTGCTGGATAGTTAGTGGCAGATCAGCCTTTTTTTTTAAACTGTGCCAGGGGGCTTGTAGAAGGTGGAGTATGTTACCATTTTGTTGTAGTGGGTCAGTTCTTGCTTGCCTTCTGCAAACAAGTGTCTAGCCTCTTTGTCTGGCAATGGCTACTTTGCTGACTCTGCATTGAAACCTTGAAACATCTGGTGGTAATATAAAATTGCTGAGCATCAATCTGAGGCTCTCTCACAGCTCCTCCGAGCTTATTACAGTCTCTGAACCCTGTTGGGCAGCCACATAGTTAACAATTTGAAGAGTTGCATTTTCTATTTCCAGACACAATCACTGGTGACAATAGTAAAGTATTGCGTTCATAACATTATATAACTGATATATTCCATAGAAAATGAAATGGCTATTGCAGCACTATGGAAAAAAATGCGTGGGCTGGCAAATCTTTTTTTTTTTTTCCCCTTCCCGGTAAGGTAGAATGCCTTTTGTGCATCTAATCTAATAAGATAACATGTTTAATATCCGTTTTGAGCAACTGCTGAAATTTTAAATCCCTAATGTGCAACTATTGGGCTTGACATTTTGGGCAATTGGATGTGCTCTCGGCTTTAGTAACAACATTATCGTCATCATCATCTAAGCACAAGCCATTATCTGCCTAAAGAGGGAACAAAGCAGCTATAACGTCCGCAAGGTCTCTTTATCGGCCACTGGGCCCGTCATCATCTGTATGCATCGTAATAGATTGATTGAAAAGATGCTTCGATCCAGGGAGTTAACTGTGCAGGTTACAAGGTGCTTCTGCCTGCCTGGTGAGTTTAAAATTGAGCCGTGTGATGCATAAAAGGCAGCGTTAGACTGTTCCTCCGGTCTTCCTACCTTTATCTTGTGTTAAAATGCGATGACTCGGCTACGTTTTGATTGAAAAGGTCGCATTTGTTTGTAGCTGAGAAAAGTGTGCATTTTTTTTGATAGTGTTGAGGTCATGCAAGTCTTCTTGCTTTCCAAAATCTCTTGTAGCACTATATGCTCTGTAGCAATGGAGAGGTAGCTATGTTCCCAGGAAACTGCTAAATGTTGGCTGCGCTTAGAAGATTGGAGACTGTGTTTTCCTTTCCCTCGTTGTTGCTTTTAAGCTTAATGGAGTGCTGTACAATTGGCTTCAGTCAGCAGTGTACCCTCATGTGCCTGCTTCATTGTTTCGGCTCAGGAACACCCAAACAATATATGTTGTATTATTTTCTATAGGAAGGGTGGGAGTTTCCCATAATTCTTGCGGCAGGTTTAGAATTCAGAGTTAAGTCTGCCCTTTCCTCAGTCCAATTATTATTTTCTCTTCTCAGCGCCAGTTCAGTTCTTTACGCGAGAGTCAGTTTGGCTTCCTGTCTGGCCCCTGTGTGAAAAGCTAATTTCGTGCTGTTCGATGCACACCCTCCGTTAGCCCACGATCAAGGATTAAAGGAGACAGCTATTAATTGAAGATCTTTAGCGGTAATGCTGTTGGCCCTTTTCAATGGCGCTGTTAGAGCGAGAGGCTAAGCGTGACAAACACGCACACGCACGCGTGCACACGCAACACGCTTCCTAGCCGCTGAATGAAGAGCAGTAATCAGGGGGCGATCAGGTCCTCTGAAGTGGAAGTACACCCTGGCTGTGATCAGACGATGCTCTTTTTTTTTTTTTTTTTTTCTTTTAATTATATGGGGTGTATGAATTGCTGGGGAAGTGTAGACTGGTAGTTAGGGCTGGGCAATATATCGATATTATATCGTTATCGTGATGCAAAGTAAAATATCGTCACAAATTTTGGATATCGTAATATCGTGATATGATATAAGTGTTGACTTTTCTGGTTTTAAAAGCTGCATTACAGTAAAGAGTTGCATTTTTCTGCTCATAATAGACTGTTGTAGCTGTTGCCTGCACCTGCTTGGTCGATATATCAACATTACTAATAAATGGTTATCAAAAATACCATTGTGTAAATATTTTGTGAAAGCACCAACATTTGTCGCGATAATATTGGCAAAATATCGATATCTCGAGGTATTTGGTCAAAAAAATTGAGATCATAGATTTTGTCCATATCGCCCAGCCCTACTGCTTGGCGAATGTGCTGTGGACAAATGAACTGAACATTCCACATCCCTAACCCTCACAGACCCACCCTCTCTCAAACTGCCCCCCCACACTGCCAGGCCCTGGTGGCATGCGAGGCGTGTAATGAGGAGGACAGGACGGCGTGGCAGCGATGCCCGTCGCGCTCTGTCGGAGGAGGAAAGCAGGGCACACTCAGGCCCCCTGTGACAGCTGCTGGAGTTTCTCTGCTAAAGAGGATGTCAGTAGGGAGGATGGGATGGCGCTAAAGCGCTTCATCTGACACAGTGTTGGGCCTGACTCCGGAGGCCCCGCTATCTGATGCCGCAGACACGCGGGAGAATAAATAGAAGGGCAGAATGAACCAAAAAGATATCACGGGCTGCTTGTCCAAAGAGAAGTCTCCTTGCTCCTCTCTGTCTCTAATGCTTGACTTCTCCTCTCTCTGGAACAAAATGACTTCTCTCTTTTGTTCAAACCTGCACCCTGCTGTTGAAGGGTATCGTCATAATGGTAAAAAACACACGTGCATGCCTGCTTCCTCCTCCCATCTGCTAATTAATAAGATTACCGAGGACAAGGAATCATTAAAATATCAGATATTTTTAATTTTTTACTTTAATGCAAGAGGGCGTAAATTTTAGAAGGAAATGCGACGATTGGATTTTTTCCCTTTTTTTGAGTTTTGTGGAGTTATGCTTGTAGATGAATGCATTGTTTGGCTTAATTGCTGTGCTGTCTCTTTTGGAACACCCACACTCACACCTCCCTCCCTCTGCTGCTGAGGAACCATGGATACTGACTGGAGCAGGGGCAGACAGTGAATTTACTGCAGGGAAATGTGCAGAGAGAGCCAGCTTACCCCCACCCCCCTACCCCCACCTTCCTTTTCAAGCAAATCTTCAGAGGAGTCATTTTCATCCTGATCATCAGCTGGAACACTGATCATTTTGTGATTGTGATGGGAACTGCTCCATTACCCAACTGAAGTCTGTCTTGTCTTCAGTCCGAAAGAAGTGGGTATGGTTGCAGAACCGCTGAAGTCTACTCAGGTGCAGGTGTGATGTTAGTTACGTCAAATTACAGAGGTAGATGGGAGCGTATAAATGTAATCACAGCCACATTGGTTTATATTTAAAAACCTAGCACTCACTAATGCAGGAACTACATACTGATCAAAACATTTTCTTGTTTAAGACGCAGCTGCTGTAATGTTTGTCTTCTGGATTCCAATGACATAGATCTCAGACACGTCATCATGGGCTTATCTGTAACAAACCAAGTTGCCTTGAAAAACACGTAACAAAAACATAACAAATGCACTTTGTCCACGTTACTCTCGGTTTTGAAATGAATTTTTTTTCATTACCACCTTTTATACCATACCTGCTTCTGTTGCCCATGTTTCTTTTGAGGAAGTGTTTGCAACAGCATATTTAGAACACACAATCATGGGTTAACATGCCTGCTTGCTTCAAAATGTTGAACTTTTCGTGAAGTTTTAGGTGTACTGCAAGCATACCTCTTATGTACAGGGTGAAAAGTGGAGTCATTTATAAAATGCTTCGGAGAGATTGTTTGGTCAGTGAAGTGTTTTCCTGTTCTGTTGAGTTGTTTATTTGAGAAGTTTGAGATGTTTATTTCTTGTTAGGGTTTTTTTTTCTGAGATGAGTGCTGGATTTTTACATTAAAGTCAAGAAGTGAAAGACCTGAGGAGGAGTACTATAGTGAAGAAGACTAAGAACACACATCATGTGCATTAGAGGGTGACACGGATGAGGATTTTCACTCCCGTCCCATCCCACTTCCACTAAAATACTCCTCACCCATCCTGATCCCCTGACGGATTAACAAAAAAAAATCCTGTCTCGTCCCAATCTTGGAAGAATGACTCCTGCCCCATCCTGATCCTGTGGAATATGTTTTTTCTTTTTGGGAGAGGGGGCAATACTTTGATTTGATGTATTTACCATCCTTTTCATAAATTACTTAATGTTCTAGAGGTCAGTTTTAATTCTCACCATTTGGCCAGTATGTTGGCAGTACCAAGAATGCTGGTTCACTTGCGGTAGCATGGCATAAGGGATATATTGCCTTAATCCTCAGATCAAAAATTCCTTCATGCACAAAAAAACAAAAATGACAAAATTGATTTGGGGTCTCTGTACTTTTTCTAATAAGGGCCAGCAGCTTGATCCTTTTCCAGCTTTTTTGCGGGGCTGGACTCAGTCAGTTACAGTAACGACGTATGTTGAATATTAACCCAAACTTGCCATCTAATGTTGTATTTTTGATGCGTTGCCTGTGCATTAGAGCAATCGTGTTGGTTTGTCGAGACTTCCCCTCTACTAGCCTGGTTTCCATTCATGTATTTTCAGAAACATTTCAGTATCACATTATAGATTGATGGAAATGGCTGAATATGAAAAAACTTCTTCAATTTCAAAAAAAAAAAAAGTTTCTACACATGCTTGAGGAGATTTATACCTTTTTGAAAAGAGGAATACACAAAATGGGAAATGGAACCACCTCTGCTGAATAAATTCTGATGAAGCGAGCATTTGACTCCCATGACTAAGTGTCTTCAGTTCTGTCTATTACCGCCGTGCGTAACGTAGCTTATACCGCCAACCTCTGACGAAACTACACTGCAGGTAGCCTGATATATTCGCTCCAACCCAGTTGATGGAAATGCAAGTAATTTGCATTTTCTTTTTTGGGGAAAAAGTTGACTTAAAATTTTCGTGACAGTAGATGGAAGACGACTACTAAAAACTTATGTTTCGCTGAAGAGGTCATTCATCTCTGCAGCATTTTGTTGACACCCGCTTCATGTGTGTTTGAAGACCACTCGTGCCCGAGTCTGTTTATATTTGAAAACTACTTCATACGTCTAACAAACGGTGTATGGAATTGTCTACACAGTTACTCGACTCCTACGAACTTCTTTAAAACTTCAGACTTGCCGGAAATTCGCTTGGTCTGATTCGCGGCTAATTGTCCTTCAGCGTTGCAACACTGTCTTCCCTGAATCCGACTCCTGCATTGTTGGCATTTGAATTAAAAAAAATAATTAAGACAACAGAAAGACTAGCATTAAGTTCAAAGTTTATTTATATTAATACTGTGTATTTATTTATAAAAACTTATCGAAGTCAATTGTAATGATTCCCAGTACCCTCCACCAGATTATTTATCATAACCAAGTTCAGGAAAAATTCTGGTTACGTACAATCTGATTGGTGTATAATTCCAATTAGGTACAATCTGATTGCCTGAAGTGTGGCTCAGTGCGGAAGCGGTACCACAACTCTGTTAGGAAAACTAAGCACGCGTCACGTCCGCTCTTGCTGACTTTTTTTTCCCCTGTCGTGTGTCGATCGCGTGATTAATCGTGAAATTGACTCTCATCCCGTGGCAATCCCACAGGAATCCGGCGACCCACAGGATTCCCGAAAAAATGTCTGCACTGTTGTGCATGTAGGCAAATGTCCAAGATGTGCTCCCCCCGTCTTTCGTTTCCTAAAGAAAAGCTTGATGCATTACAGACTAGTTTTACTGCCTGGAAGAGATGGAGCGCACTTTGTGAATTATATGAGAATATTTTATTAAATGTTTCAGACACGCACAAACGAGCACAATCTCTCTCTCACACACACACACACACACCCTTAATTACTGGACAGTACCTGCTCCTTTAATAGCTGGAGGGGGAAATGCTACAAATGATTTTGCAGACAGGGAAAAAATGCAATGATGATGAAGGATTTAAATGAGTGTTCCAAAAAGATAAAAATTCAGTATGTTGGTCCTGAACGTACAATTTTGTAATGTTCTTGTATATTCTCAGAATATGCACGGATTAGATTCCCTTCTGGCACTCAGATCATTCTCAATGGTTTTATTTAATGTAAAGGACATTTTTAGCTATTTTCCCCCAAATCTTCCTTTTAAATGTTAGAGTTTTTCTGATGTACATGCTGTAGAATGATGTACATTCTCTCTTCTGCAGTACATGCAATATGCTTGTCCTAGACTGAACATTTTGTATTATTTTCTTTAAAGGGACAGATGGATTTATTTGGTTGGACAGTTCTAAAAAGAGATGCTCAATCCCCAAAGAAGAAGAGAACTCATGAATAATCAGTTAAGCAAAACAACTCCTCCCTTTTATTTTTACTTTAATAGTGCTGCCTTGATCTTAACATCACAGTTTCTATTGTGACCTATTCTGTTCACTCAGTGTTTATGGATACGGTGCTGTTTCATGGACACAGATTAAGCAGTAATTGCTCCCCTGTTACCATTTGGCAGTTTTCAACCCAATGAATGAAATGTTTACTGAAGTTTGTCAAGCTTGGCCTAAATTTAGCTTTTGTTGAAGTCTATTTTTACCTCCACCAACGAGTTAGACAGAGGTTATGTTGTTGCTTCTGTCTGTCTGTCTGCAGGGTTTAGGAAAAGAATGCAATGAAATGTTTGAAACTGTGGGAGGATTATATATGTCAACAGTAAAAGATAATTAGAATTTCACAGGTCAAGTGTCAGGGTCAACATCGCAGAAAAGGTAACAAACAATGGTGCAGGCAACAGCATGCACTTTATTGAGTGCCATTCTATCGCTAATTATTATTTTATCATTCAGATTATGCATCGCAGTGATAATATGTGGTGTTCATTCCTAATTTGGTTGTGACCCTTGAAACAAATAAAATTGGATTCTCACATGTTGTTAAGGCGTGCCCGGAAAGTACAGTGTGTCTGCTTGAAAAAAATACGGCTGGTTTTTTTACTCTGACCTCTGCTTTATTTTCCAAGGAGAGGGGGGGAGGGGAAAAAAAAAAAACACGCATCCACACGCCAAGAAGTGTTCCTGTCACATAGCCATTGGCAGGCCAGGGAGAACAAGAGTCTCCTCATTAAATTCTCGCAGTGGCGTTGGTTTTTCCACTTTAAGGCTTTGGAGACACTTCTTCCTCTTCGGAGGGATTGGAATACAGACTGCGGATTCTGCAGCAAAGCCCAATTGGTCTTACTTCGGCGAGGCTGTTTCAACTATAATGCTCTTGCTCTGTGCTGGTAAATTGGCCTTCTTTTGTTTTGCACATCCTGAAATGTTAGAAAATCAGGCGGTCCAATATTGAACCGTTGGAGAAAATATGCAAAATCAAGTCCAAAACCTTACCCATCTGCCAATATTCAAAACAATTTATGGTTCTGAGAAAGCAAATCGGGCGCTGTTTTTTTTTTTTTTTTTTTTTTTTTAACTTGAGAGCTGGGAAGCTTTTCAATTCAAGGAAAATACAATCAGATGTGCCTCCTCGATGACATACTTCTGAGGATGAAATGCTGTGTTCACGGAGGGGTCTAGTGAAACTTGTCCTGGTCAGTGTATTCCTTAATCTGACAAGACCATATAAAAACAATTAGCTGGTTATCATCTCCGCCCACACCAGAGAAACCCACCAGCCTCCAAATTTTTTATTTATATTTTTTTGATATTTTGAAAAGATCCAATAAAATTGCACCATAAAGAAGGTGAGAAAAATGCTTAGGATCCCTGTTCATGCAGCAGGCGATTTGTTCGGCTTTCAATCATGCACCACTTATGGATTAGATACATTTCATTCTTTCTGTTAAAACATGTACTTGTTATTTGGACTTGTTGTGCTATTTGGATCTCCAACTCTTATTATAGAAAAATGGAGGGAAAAAAAAACTGGCCACCCTTGAAAATTGAAATATGAAGGATGCTAACAGTTAACAAACTATTTTTTTATATGCATGGCCTTGTAATCATTTATGAATTATTTTTAATTTTTGTAAATATCCCCTGTTGACCCTTCTGTGATGAAACAATGTTTTGCTTCTTGAGGCCCAATGAAGATGTTTGCTTTAAATAATCATGGCTAAATTTCTCAAGACCGAATGCAAATCCAAAAAGTCGTTCAAAAAAACTCCAAAACTGCTGAAATTTTTTCAAGAGCAAATGATGCAGTCAATATCATTTTTTTTTTTTTTTTTTTTTTTTCAAATGGCTCTGATATTCATACTTCAGATCAGGAAAGAGAGTAAAGCACTTTGGCTGACGTTTTCCACTGATCAATCTTGAGTTTTTCTTTTTCATTTTCAGTATTATGCCATATACCATTTCCCTGCAGTATTGTTTGATACATTAATTTTAAAAAAGAAGAAAAATCAGGAATGAATATTAATGTTTTTTTTTATCCTTTTGAGTGTACTTCTGAAACACTCACTTCTTTATACTGTTAAAAACTATTTAGAAATGCAAATGCATAATCTGCATGTACTGTGAGGAAAATTAGGATACACCCTTCCTTTCATTTATGTTTGGCTATTGGACCTCAGTGACTTCGTAAGTGATACTCAACCCACTGCTTGGCGAGGGAGAGTATCTCCTGTTATGGTGAGTCCAGCTCAAATGGGGTTAGACAGCTATATTGTCAAGTGTTGCATCCGTTGATAATACTTTCATGCACTCATTGGGATTCTGTTCATATACCAACCCATACTTGGCTGAAAAAACTTCTCCATAAGGTTGAAAAATGCAACATATGGTTGCAGAGAAGGAACAGAAAAAAGTGGATGGTCATTGAACTAGTAGCTGACCAGGGGTACGTTTCCCAAACAACGATGGAAGTGATGAACTACTGCAGAATGATGTATCTTTACGAAAACTAACTTCCTAGCCACGACTATCCCCCAAAACCATCGTGGATACATTTGAAATGGGAACCACTGTTGTACAAGTTACTGACGTTCGAACTATGTTGTTAATGACACTGCAACATTTCTGGTGTTAAAATATGGCTGAACTTTAGAACTGCATTTGAATAATTTCCAGCTTGTGTCATGAATCAAGTAAGACATGACCCAGTTCGGATACCACCAACATCGTCGAGGAGACTACATCTCTAACTACACCTCCGGAGTTTTAATTTCAAGTGCACAGTTTTTTGATTATAGTTGTGAACTTTTGTTGGAACTAGAGTTTTCAAGAACACCCAAACTGCTATTGACGGTTCTTTTAACAGAACTTATGACT
The DNA here is from genome assembly GCA_029692085.1 of Gymnothorax javanicus. Taxonomy (NCBI): domain Eukaryota; kingdom Metazoa; phylum Chordata; class Actinopteri; order Anguilliformes; family Muraenidae; genus Gymnothorax; species Gymnothorax javanicus. The sequence continues at coordinate 43,249,229 of CM056202.1, read as the reverse complement.
GTAGTTAGGCAACGAGACTTTTGGGACATGCACCCTGCCCAGAGCAGCTTGGTAAAAACTTGTATTGTCACGGATGACAACGTACTTGCGCTGCTCAGGGACATTCGTCTGCTTGGCTGTGTATTTGTGAAGTGTGTCCATGAAAGAAATGGCTGTGCCTACGTGAGAAGTTATTTCCATCATTTATAGTTTGAGCAATCAGTTTTAATGATGGTGTTTTCTGTTTTTAAATAATGATTCTGCTGAATGTAGAGAACTATGCTTTGTATTCTGCAAAGTATGCAAGGTACTCCTGCAAAATGTGTCCTAAAATGGTAGGAATTGTAATTGTACTAGTATTGTGTTTGATGAGGTAAATATGTATGAACTTTTATATTTGTCTGAAGTGCCAATCATAGTATGTAAACAATGAGAAATTGCGTTAGGAACTCTACCATATGGCATGCTGGCTTTGGCTTTTGTATGGTTTCTCACTGAGACCAGAAGTGTTTTCCATTTAGGGGGTCTATAGAAATTTGAATAATGTGGCCTTTCCTATTGCCTTTACAAATATCAGAACCACAGTTTTCAATGAATTACAAGTGAATCCCCTAGACTATTCAGGTGCACAAGCATACATTTTTTTTTTTTTTTTTTTTTTTTTGTATGATTTCATATATGCATATTTATTTTCATCGAAAGCGGGACGGAGAAATAAGCATACAAGTTGTTTATTTTTTCACATTGAGATGAAAAGTTCTCACTGCTGCTTATAATAGTCTGGTGTCATCCTTTGAGAATTTGGGCACACCAGGAAGTACATGCGACTGGAGTTGGTGGGGGAATGAAGGCTGAAGACTGTGACCACGGCAACCAGTCTATGAATGAACCTGGAGGCAGCTCAGCACTCAACTGGAACCCAGACTATCTGCTGCGTGTTTTCATATCAGTCCACACTTGCACCGTGGGTATTAAAAACAATCAGTGTAGCGAGGAGTGCGGAATATAGTGCACATTATACCCTGAGCAGGTGGGGTGTTTTCAAATAAACCACCGTGAAATCAATTCTAGAGTGATAGCATTGCTATTTGCTGTGACGATCTGAAGCCATCTGGCCAGCCTTTTATTGTACTGTTTGGCCTTTTCCCCTCACCCCTCTTCCTCTGTCATGTGACAACAGCTACTTTACACCCAGAACCAGGAACCTCCAAAAGGCCCTAATGGCCTGATGTGCTGATAACCTTTTAAGCTACTCTTAATCTTTTGTTATTAATGTATTGCTGAATGTTTGTTAATAGTCTGGATGTGCCACGTAAATGGAATGTAAATTTTAAAAGCAACTGTTCTCACAGAGATGATTGATGTTTACCTTTTATATGGACCCCTTTCTTAATGAAAATGTCACTTTACTAACACCAGTATAAATTGATATGTGCTAAATGGTTGTTGGTTGTTTTAAAATTCACAGTTTAAATTATGGGATTATAGTATATTTTATGGCTTCTCAGCTTCAGTAAGAGTGACTATCACAAGTCACATGTCCTTCAGCTACTAAAGTAGGCGCATCTTGTGCAAGAGTCTATTGAGAAGAATGAAATATCGACCGTTAATTGTCGAGGTGCCAATGTGGCAGGTGCAAAGCACTGTGCGACCCGATCACACCTTTTCAGAGTGACAGTCTTATTAGAAAAGGCTTGAATGAAGTCATAGCACCTGTTGTGGCAGTGCACAATGTGGCCTATTCCGTTAATTTGGATGATGGTACATCCAGGCCTTCATTTTTTTTTCCTCTTAGAGTATCATGTTCAAGCACAATAAATGACTTTAACCTTATGACCGTGAACATGTTTCTGAAAGCAGTATCGGAGTTACCAACTGGAATGCACTGGTGGACTGTGCATAGAAGAAGCCTCAGCTGTAAATGACAAGCCACGACTGGAGAGCATCGCTTCCGCTAACACGTAAAAACCCAGCTGATGCTGAATTGGTGTAAATCTAATCTATGTTGCTGGTGGGGTGTCTTTCCTGGCTACTCATGTTCTTCATTTCAGCCTTATATTTTACGTTGGAGTGTCAATTTGAAACCTCCATTCCCTGTCAACGCACGGCGGTTTTAGAGCGCCCTCCCAATAAAAGAGTGCACGGTTCAAGGAGGACTCTGGTTTACAATTCCACTTGTTTTATTCCCTGTCAGAGGGACAATCCTGTGTGTTCCACCTGAAACTGCCTCAGATTTACACTGCACTGACAGCCATCTCTCTGCACTTAATCACCTATGGCACTCTCAGTCGCAACAGCTGGCAGAATGGATGACCAGAGGACAAACTCAATGGACTCCGGTCAGGTGGAACAGTGGGTAACACTTGTAGGTTTTACACTCACATCGCCCCCACTGTCATGGCCTCAATTTGTGTTGGCACGTGCTGCACTGGAGTGGAAATACACGCACGCGCAGAAAATGTGTTTCGAAGTGAGGCCCGATTATCTGTTACCGCCACTGCTGCCACTTTTTTCAAGGCCACCTAACCACTAAGTCAACAGCGCTCTTTGTTGTCATCACTGATAAAGATGCCTTGTACACCTTAGTAACTGTTGGCCGAACCTGTTAAGACAAGTGCTAGGAAAGATCTGGATGGCTCTGTGTGCTTGATTTTGGCATGGTCGATATCTATGTGAGTTATTGTTCCGATGTAGGTCTCCCCTGTTGCAGTATAGCGGGCACAGTGTCAACCTATGCGTTGCTGTGGTAGTAGACTGGCATGGCCATAAGCAGCCACTGTTTTAAGAATGCAGAAATGGCTAATTTATCATTTCCAAAAAGATAAATTCTGTGTTGGGTGCATGTGGGCGGTCATTCTTGTTTTAGTGTGCGTAATAGTGCTTCATTTTTCTTTTTCTCAAAAAATTTAAATTGATGTGCCGCATTCAAGAGCATGCATTCAGTGAGTTTGCCATATTCTGTACTGCGGATAATGCGCTTGGTGGCAAAATGTCAGAGGAGCTTTTATTTATTTGCATACCAAACATTCCTATTGGCGTGAAGCAAATATTTGCCCATACCAATCTGAGAAAAGTGCTCTGAATGGTTAGGGCATGCATTTGTTTTATAGATAGGTCAAGTCCTGTGCTTTGGGACTTGGCATTTTCGACGATGGCTCTCGGTCCATGTCACCATTAGCCTCCTCACACTATGACGGCATCTTGACATGCATGCATTGAATAATAGAAAAGTCTAATTACCATTGAACAAGGATGAAGTTCCTGCCTACAGTTGACTCTGGGGCATATTAGAGACAATTAACATAGATTGGGAGAGACAGTTCCCCTGGTCTCTGGTTCCATGATCAGGGAATGTCCTTGCCAAAAGCATCCTCCCAGTCTTATTCTTTGCACACGTGCTCATGCTTTTGAGTACGTTTGAAGCACTCGGGATGCCACGAAGACGTGTTTGTAGCAGTTGTTTTCATTTCTATTAGTCTTTATTTTCTCATCATTTAGCTTTGAGGGAGAGTTTATGACTTGAGACTACCTTGGTATTGCAGTAATTTTTTACTGTGCGCTTGGTTGTTGTGCTTCCATTGTATGTAGCACAGGAGCAGTCATTGTCAGAAATGGGCCCATGTTGTGTTGCGGAGAGGTGTTTGGCCGTATGGCCATACTGATGATGGCAGATGGCCGGTTGCTAACAAAATATCATTACAGTTCCTCTCCATGTGTGTTCTCATGGCCAAACACTGATGAAAAAGCCTTGGCTTCCAGCATATAATGTAATGTCATGACCTTCTAACCAAGGAAGTACACAATGGAATAAAAGAACATGGGACTTGAAGGGAGAAACAAAAATGTTTATTTCTTTATTTGCTTGCTTGTAATGTGGTGCTTTTTGTATATTTTGACTGCTATAGTGAAGTGAGGTCTATGTTGGGCTATTAAGTACATTTTCCAGAGTGAAAAAAAGAACACTACTACTGCTGACACATTCAGTTACCATCATATTTGGGAACATGCACACACTATTCTGCAAGGGAAGCAGTGGATCCCTTTGTTGTTTTCGGGAAGCTGATATAATTGCTGAAAAGGACACAATAATACTGTAAGGTTAATTTTGTAAATGTATTTTTTATTTTGTATTATTTATTTATTATTTTTTAAGGGACTGTGCTCCTTAATGAACATTGAAATCAATGTAAATTTGCCAGAATTAGCCATGTTGGTAGTTTACATCTGTTGTGAAGAATGCAATACCTTGGAAACAATCATAAAGCACATCGAGCTATACTATATACAATTACAATATCATATTATTTCCTGTAAAGTGTATAGAAGAAAAACACATGAGCAGCAGATGGAGGTAAACATTGTCAGTAACTGCATGTTTGATTGTCAGTTAGCCACTTTTTTTTTGGACTGATTCTTAAATGAAAGGTATGTTACATATGGCACAATTATATTATTTTGAGGTTCCACTGTTGGGATGCTTAAGCTAGGGGGGGAAAAACAGATCAACCAAATGCACTTTGCCTAAAAAGAATAACACAATCACCTCTTGCTATACTTCTGGTTGAAAGTGTACAGAAACATAGTGTAAGAGTAGGGGTGGGGCCAAATTGTGAAATCCTGAAGGTCAAACGGACATTTGTCTACGCAATAAGATTGTCCCGACTAAAGCCGCTTTCACACTGGACGCGAAAAGAATTTTTTGCATGACAGATTACATTCAAAGTCAATGCAAAGACGCGAATACACGCGTTTCGCATGTATTTGCGTCTTTGCATTGACTTTCATTGTAATCTGTCGTGCGAAAAATTTGTTTTCGCGTCCGGTGTGAAAGCAGCTGAAGTATTCTGTATTTTGCAAGTATGTGACAATGTTGAAAATGAAATGTTTTTTTATCCAGGACCTTGAGTGCCTGTATGTACTGTAATTTCAAAGGTTTTAAGGGGGAAGTGTGAGCATGCAACCCGGTGGTTAGATGGGAAGTGATGCGGGAAACAGTAATTTAGAAATACATTCCTTCGCCTTCTGTAGACTTGAAATCTCTTGCATATCTAAAATTTGAATGGGTGACTCATTTGCGGACCTTTTTGGCTTGGGCATTATAAATGAGTTGTGCATCGATTAAAATACCAAAGTTTTAAAACTCTGTTACAGTCTGCAGTCTTTCTCCTGATATAAAACATCTGTCTGTGCATGGTTTAAAAGACTAAATAAAGAACATGCATTTTTTGAAACAGTGAGTTGTAGACAACCATCACCAAGTAAAGATGTGATATTAGAGCTTTGTTTAGCTTCTAAGCATGGCTGTAGCGTACAGTACAGTACAGTTCTTTTTGCTTATTTGTCCCAATTAAATGTTTCAGATCATCAAACGTATTTAAATGTTTGACAAACGTAACCCTGATAATGCAAAATGCAGTTTTTAAATGATGATTTCATTAATTACTATCTACTACTACTACTATACTTACTAATTAATTAAAAAGCTATCCAACCCTACCTGGCCCTCTGTGATTGCCCCCTTGGTTATTGAATGAACCAATGAAACACACATATTTGATGATTGGGTTCAATTTCATGACACATACCTGGGTGTAATTACTTCCAGCCCCACTTAATCTAAACATCACTTGAATAGAACCTGGCTCTCGCAAAAAGCACTATATGGTGCGAGCTAAAGAAATTCAAGAACAGAGGAGAAACAAAGCTGTCGACATCTATCAGACTGGAAAAGAGTTACAAGGCTATCTAGTGAACTGCTGTGCGAGTCATTATCTACGAATGGAGGGAACTTGGGACAGTGATGAACCTTGTTGAGAGTGGCCGGCCTACCAAATTCCTCCAAAAGCATATTGGCGACTCCTCCAAGAAGTCACAAAAGATCCCAGACTAACATCTAAAGAACTGCACGCCTCACTTGCCCTAATGTCAGTGGTCCGATTCCACAATGAGTAACGGTGGATTTACACTGGTCCGGCGCGTCAAGGCCTGCAGACGCTTCGTTTCCCTTGGTTTGGCCGCTTGTGGGCGGTTTAGCATTCCCAGTGACGTCCCTGTCCGTTAAATGCTGCCCTGAAATAAGTACTGTCCAACGTAATGTTGGCGAAAGTAAATTGACGCCACTAACGATATTAATTCAACCAACTTTTGCTTTTTCCCGCCTGGATTTTGATTTTGATTTTGGTAGGGACTGCTATTATGTCTTAAAGCAAATACAAATAGAATGATCAGTTTTTTTTTAATGCTTTCGAACGATGTGAAGTCTTCCTTCGCAGCGCATATCTCACCGAATATAAACGCAATTATGCGGCCCTCCCCTGGCAGCATTGAGATGCGTATTACAGGATTTATTTCATTTGTAGCTAAAACGATAAACTTACTGGAGACACCAACAATCTCTGCCACCTTCCTCCTCCTGCTGTTTCTTTCGTCATTGTCCCCGTAATTTGGCAGGGAACCGTCTAATAAAATCGGAAAAGATGAAACAATACAGTTTGTCTTTTATATCTTTACGGGGACCTTGCGAGAAGCGGAACTATTATTTCGGAGGCCATGTGGCCTTGAAGACAATGTACACACCGTCTGCTATCCCTGATTGGATATTTGCTTTGCGTTTGCCGGATTCATTACCATAAGCCTGGGCTACCCCAGCTTCTTCGACGCGCCGCAAGCACAAAATTTGATGTGCCGCTCCCATCAGGCATTGCGCCACTGCTTTGGGCGTCCTCGCCGCTTTCCATAGAAAATGAATGGGTGCCGTAGGCGTCAGTTGACGTGCCGAACCAGTGCAAATCCACCGTAAGAGACTTGGAAAAAATGGCATCCATAAGAGAGCTGTAAGGCAAAAACTACTGCTGACAGAACAGTACACAAAGGCTTGTCTCACATTTGCCTGAAAAAACATCTTGATGATCCCAAGAAATTTGGGATGATATTCTGTGGACTGATGGGTCAAAAGTGGAAATTTTTAGAAGACATTGGTCATGTTGCATCTGGCATAAAGTTAACATGGCATTCCTCCATAAGAGCATCATACCAATAGTCTTACATGGTGGTAGTGTGATGGTCTGCGGCTGCTTTGCTCCTGTAGGACATAATTGATGGACCCATGAATTCTGCTATACCAGAATAACCTGAAGGGTTATGTTTTGTCCTCAGTTTATGATGTAAAGCTGGAGCGTAATTCGATTATATTGCAGGACAATGATCCAAAGCACTGAAGCAAGTCCATCTCCGGCTCGAAAGAAACAAAATAAACGTTTTGGAGTAGCCTAGTCATGGTCCCATCTTGAATCTGATTGAGATACTGTGGCGTGACATTAGACAAGCAGCTCATACTGGAAAACCGTCCAATGTGACGGAATTCTGACAATTCTGCAAAGAAGAGAGGGCAGAAAATCCTCCACCTCCATGTAAAAGACTCATTGCCAGTTTTCGCAAATGTTTGATTGCAGTTGTTGCTCCCAAGGGCGGTACATGCAGTTATTAGGTTTTGGGGGGCAGTTATTTTTTTTACATGGATGATGCTGGTTTTGAAAACTCTTGACCTTCAATAAATGAAGTGATAATTTAAAAGCTGCATTTTTTGCGTTGTCTTTATCCAAATATTTTTAATATAAGACGATCTGAAACATTTTATTTAACAAATAAGCAAAAAAAAAAAAAAAAACAAATTGAGGGGGGCAAATTCCTTCTTACTGCACTGTATGTGCATAAACTGTTATGTTTTGAATTTAGGCCCTCGGTTGGTGGTGTCACACCCCACTGTCAGGGGAAACCGATTCTGACATTGCTGACTGTGTCTGGAAGTTCTGCGGGCCAGTGCATAATTGGGTGTAGCATCATACGGAGGAAATCCCCTGCCATATTGCACAAAGACTACTCCTTTGGTTGTTTGGGCATCTGCAGCCTGCTTACACCATCTGCCTTGTTTTTGCTTCACTTGCACATAAAATCCAGGATATAGCCTGGTATGCAGACTACTTCCTCACCGCTCAATTAGGGGCCTGGTAACCTGCTCATTTTCTGCGTAAATGGAGAGTCTTCAAGCTGGTCTGTAAAGCACTGCTTTCAATAGGGGAGGACTACCTTTGCCTGCAAACCAGATGATTTTCTAATTCGTTGCTTTGGGGCGAAGCCAGCGTAGAGGAATTAGCCCAGGATCCACTCTTCACTGTCCCTGCCCAATGGAAGTGTCCCTGCCTGCCTTATTGTGAGGACCGCAGCCCTGAGCCCATAGGGGCAGAGACCATTAAAGTAGGGACTCCAGCCCTGATCCACATTGGGTTGGGTACTTGGAAGATGAAATCTGCTCAGCCCTCTGAGGAACTTCCACTAACCCAGATCCTGCATTTGGTCCTATTTTTTCCTCATCTTGACTTGAATCAAATAAAGTACTTCCTCTGTCAGCTCAGGAGAATAAGGTAGGACCTCTGTAGTTTTTGGGCAGTGTGGCTGGCAAATGGCTTAAGACATGCTGACTATGGTTCCAAGATGTGTGAAAATGTCTTTTTCAGATTAAGAATTGATTTGTGTATGAGGAATTACGGGGGGAAAAAAATTATATTGATGCTGTCGCCGAGAGGGTTGTCTTTGCAGGTATTTGGTGGCCCAGCTGCAGATGAGGTGGATGTGAATATTTTCTGGAGCTTACACTGGTTGGCGAAGCACATATAATATGGACAGTCCAACTGTTGAAAATGAAATGAACTGAAAAAAAAGGAAATGTGATTAAACTTTTAATTTCATCTCAGGTGTGACTGGCAGTGAGAAGGCTATGCATGTTCAGTTTGTTCTGCCAATAAAATTGTGAAAAGTTTTTGCTTAGTGGAATAGTAGATTCTTCAGCTTCCCTGGATTTCATATGCGTGTGTTGGACCGTGATATGAGAAATCTGTTGTTAAAGAAAGCTGAATTTCTCAGTGTCTTGTTGCTGTCAACTGAAATGTGTTTCTAATTTTTAATGCCTAAGCTGCTTTAGGGATGCATGATATTGGATTTTTTGCCGATATACGATGCTAATATTTTCCGACTCTTTGCCGATTGCTGTTACCGATATATGCACAATATATTTTTCCACCTAATTATAGAGAACATGAAGTCTCCGCTGTAGTAGAATTGACATAATATTATGCCTGCTCTTATTGTGATGGCCCACTGGCAGATGGAGACGTAAATAAAATATTTTTCAAAATATGAGCAATAACTAGGCAAAATAAGAAAACCACTTCAACTTAGCTCATGTGAAACATACCAAATTTATTTTTACCTGACATTTTCTTTCATACAAAACTGTAAGAGCGCGGATGATGCTCTTCCTGTGAAAGTCCTGTCTATAGCTGCCACTGCTGTGCAACTGTAGCAATTGAAGACCACTGAAAGAACATAAATGGATATTATACTATTTTTCCGGCGGTTGAATAAATGAGCCTAAATTTGAAGGCGACACAGGATTTACAAACATTTGCTTAGACCCAACAATAACAAATTCACCGAATTAAATAATTCAAAAATAAGAGCTCATGATGTGGCTGTACAATTCTTAAAATTATAAACTTAAAACTGGGCTCTATCGGCGCTGCTTTTTTCTACGAGCGACAAACAACCTCGTTGCAGCAAAGTGACTTTCAAACAAAACAAACCGTACACAAAATATAAGCAGCTTCACTCCTTCAGCTATACTTTCCATAGGTCTTTAATTGTTGTAAAATACCTTTCTCTAAGTATTAATAGTAACACCAAGCACCACAAGCCATTTTATATTTGCTGAATACAGTGTTATCAGTTAACATTCCACGGCTCATGTAAATGAGTGCATATTTCGTTCTAGTCTTCATGTTTTTTATGAAAGAAACAAAGCTTTCAAGGTTTTTCAAGCGTTTTCAGGGTATCAAAAACTTGAATGAGTGACTTGGGGCGAAGGTATTAATTTTTTTATTTTAAGGCATGGTACTGCATTGAGCATTTTGATTGTGCTACACATCTTACTGCCCCGTTTCCAAAAAGTTGGGATGCTGTATAAAATGGGGGTAAGAAAAGAATGCGATCATTTGCAAATCATTAAAACTATTTTGTTGAAAATGGTACAAAGACAACATAACAGATGTTTAAACTGCTAAATTTTATTGATTTTTATATATATATATTTTTTTTAATAACTGCTCATTTTAAATCCGATGCAAGCTACTTGTTTCAAAAAAAAGTTGGGACGGGGGCTAAAAAACACCGGGAAAGTTGTATGATGCAAAAAAATACAACTGGTGAAACATCTCAGGGCTAATTAAGTTAATAGGCAGCAGGTGATTAACATTGTGGGTTTTAAAAAGAGCATCCCAAGAAGCCAGAGTCTTTCAAAAGTAAAGACACTTCACCTCTCTTTAAAAGACTACACGGGGAAATAGATCAATATCTTCAGAATAACGTTTTTCAATGTAAAATTGCAGAGAAATTGTGGATTTCATCATCTATGGTTTATAATATTATTGAAAGATTTGGAGAATATGGAGAGATACACAAGGAACACTGCTGAAAACCAGTACTGAATGGCTATGAGCTCCTAGCCCTCAGGCAGATTTGCATTGAAAGATTCAATTATGGAAATCACTGCATGAGCTCAGGAGCACTTCTAGAGACCATGGTTAGTGAAGGCAGTTTGTTTCTGTAACCTCAAATGCAAGCTAAAACTCCGCCAAGTAAAGATTAAACCATTTATAAACCAGATCCTAAAATGCTGCTGCTTTCTCTGGACCCAAGCTCATTTAAGATGGACTGAGGCGAAGTGGAATACTGTTCTGAGGTCTGACCAATCAAAATTTGAATTTTTTTTAGGAAATTATGGACATAGCATCTTCTGGGCTGAAGAAGAGAGGGATCATCCGGCTTGTTATCACTATACAGTTCGAAAGCTAATGTCCAAGATGGTATGGTACAACAACTTTCATGTTGTCAAAATCATTTATGGGGTCTTTATAGTCCGGCTTCTGGGAAAGTTCTATGGAGGCTACAATATGAGATTGTATGAACGGCAATTCTCCAGTTAATCATAAACAAAATCTAAACCTTATCTAAACAACATCTTCAGCCGCATTTGCTACTTAATGTTCTACTAGAATGTAGAATTTCAAGAAAATTCTGTTAATTGCCGTTTCTGCGATCTTATAGACTCCACTGACGCAAAGCTTTATGTCTTAATCATCAATGGTAATTGGTAAAGTATCTTATCAGTAGTGTACGTGCTCAGTTATTTAATTCAACTGACTGTCCCATTCTGAATTAGAAACAGGTTGAGGGTTAACCTGCATTATGGTAATGTCATTGGCTGTAGACAGTTTTATTTTTACCTAGGCAAACTTAACCTCAGTCAGCAAAACCGCATTTAATAGAAACTTTTCTTAGGCGTATCAAACAGGACACAGACAAAAAAAAAATATATGCCATTTTGTGAGCTACATGAATTCAGAAGCTTCTAAAGACATTGCCGTTTTATGTTACAATTGACGTGGATGGGGAAATGCTTGATAATTGCAATGAACAATGCGAGATGAGGGGAGTGGGACAGTGATTCTTGCATCTGAACGAATTAACACCAAGTTGCTAATTGGGAAACATGAATGGGAACAGGTTTGGAGAAGGTATGGTGAAAGCAGGGCTAGGTAATCCTCCGATGGCAAGTCCAGGGTGCAAGAGTTCAAAAATAAGCTAAAACGCTACAATGACAGATGGAGTTTGGACAAGGTTTTTTGTAATTCTTTAGATTATTAGCATTCTTTCAATTTAACATTGTAGCACAGTAACGTCTGTCAGCTCTTCTCTATCACTTCATAATCATTATTGGCAACAGGCTAAATTGCTTGATTGTCATTTAGGCTCATTATACGGGAGCAGATTTAGGGTTGGCTAGTTGAGCCTTAAAAGGTGATTAAAGCTGCCCAACCTCGCCGACAATTAGGAGTTCTAATCTGAATTATCTTCCCGGAAGCACTTCAAATGATTGTCGTTTATTTCAGACCGCTTGTGTGTTTCAAGAAGAAATGGGACGCAACTGTGTACACACACCCCATAGCGGCGAGTTGTCTCATTTCACTTTACGATCATCGCGATTCGATAACGTCTCACCCCTAGCACAAGCTTTTTTTTTTTTTATCAACCAAACCGCGGATCATGTGCGTACCGAACCATGAAGAGGGATCCGTACGGATTACGGATCAACGATGATCCGTTGCACCACTATAAGCTGGCCTGCTTGCAGTCCAGACCTGTCACCCACTGAAAATATTTTCTGCATTATGAAAACTATGACAAAGAAGGCCAAAAAGTATTAAGCAGCTGAAATCCTACATCTCACAAAAATGGGTGAACAGTTTTCTAGCAAAACTATGGCGCTTGGTCTCCTTAATTCCCAAACACTTAAAAGAGTTGTTGAAAGAAATGGTGATGCGGACAGTGGAAATCATGCCCCTGTTCCAACTTTTTTGAGTCTCTTTGCTGGCATCAAATTCAAAATGAGTGGGATTGCACTCGATACCAATCAGGCTGACAGATTTGTATTTCTACTTGCAAAATTTATTTGCAATAGGTGATAATTTTTAACATCATGTGCACCTCCTGCTCTGATCGCCTTCTCTGCTAGCCTTAGCCTATATCATTTCATGGCTTGTTTGGGAGTGGTTCCCCTCGCAAGACCTTCGGAAAACAAATGACGAACTGTAATTGCAATTTCAAGGATATGATTAAAGAGAGGCTGAATCAGTGATTTGAGCTCTAGTGTGAATATGCATCGCCTATTGCATGGGTGTGCTTTGCAGTAAGAACATTGTTCATTGAGAACAACCGAGAGGCAGAATGAAGAGGCGCAGAAACAAAGATACTGATTTTAGTTCAGTCTGTATTCACGTATTTCCTACTCTCAATCTCATAAATGTGAAGATTAGAGGATTGATCTTTTGTGAATTTACACCATTTACACCAATCATAATTCTCAAACAATGTGTATGAACTATGAACAGTACTGGTCATTTTCATCACATTCTGGCTCCTCACGGGGTTCTGCTGAAGTGATCCTATTTTTGCAGTAAAATGTCATGACGTAAACATTTTCACTACGTTTAAAAACCGATCAACTTCACTGGATATGATATTTGCAAAGACTGAAATAAAATTTTGGCCAGTTGTCTAGAAGGAGATGTAAATATTTATATTAGCCTTTTAACTCCATTGTCCTCTATTCGTTGAGGACTATCTTGTGAGTGACCTCTTGGTGAATTGCAGCCAATTTTTTCTACAGTGGCATTCATAGGAAGTTCACAGGCTCTCTGTAGAGGGGCACTAACACCGCCTAGCAGTTACCATATTTTGTTCAATAGAAGCCGCCCGGTAATCAAGAATGTCGGCCTGTAATATCAGCAGAAATGTTCATTGTGGTAAATGCTGACATTTAATTTTATAGCCAATATGGGCGAGATCTATAACATGCCGATATTAACGTGCATCCTCATGCTGCTTTAGAGTCGAGGGGTAAACTGCCCAAAAATGTTGGTCGGCTACCCTAATCATGAAAGTATGCTCAAAGTGTCCTTCAGGCTATCGTGGCAATGGGCAGTATGCAGTCCTGGTTGTATTCTTGTAAGAAAATGTGTGAGCGTGTTTGTCTTTTGATCAACACCAAAATCAGTGAAGGCCTAGTACATATCATTAGTCAGGAACCCACCCCATCACTGCTGTCTCATTTTTATTATTTGGCAAAGATTCTGGATCTGATAGTTAAGGCGTATTTTGGCCTGCATGATATGCTTCTCATTTTTGGCTTAATCACAAGAGCTTCCTTCTAAGCTGTATGGGAAAAGAAATGCTTATCAACCCGAACAGGCAAATGTCATCTCTAAACCGCTTGTGTGTAACAGATTGTCACCCAGGTCTGTAGGCTAGCAGTGATCTGAGGCTTATCCTCAGTCTTCATCTGTATTATGGACACAAAAGGATGGTCATTCATGGAATGAACAAAGAGGAGAATTACTTGCAGGGACAGGCGAGGTTCTGAAATTGGGTTGAAATCCGAGACCCCCTCTAGTGTGGTGAAAGAGGAGAAAAATGTCCTTTTTCCTCTTCCTCTTTTATGAACTCAAAATCTTATCTCAAAGTCCTCATCAGTGTGTATCTGACATTTTGGGTTTTAGTTTTGGGTCCACAGAATAGCTGAGAAGGGGTGTCAGAGAATGAGCATATTTGTCTTTAGCGAAGCTGTTTTCTCAGAATGTGGGTTATTTCATTCATTCATTCATTCATTCACCCACTCACTCACTCACTCACTCACTCACAAATATTCAAGGAAATTTAGCAAAGGTTTCATGCGGCAGTGTGAGTATAAAATATTCATTTCATTGAAGGGAATCATTTTTGCGGACTGTTATGGTTCATGTCCCAAGGATTTGTGGTATTCATGTTCAACATTAGGGTCAGTGTCCAAAAATGGAAGCCTTACTGCTTTTTTATTGAAATATTACTGTTGACCGCAGCTGTAAGCCTATTTCAACTGAAACGATTGGAAGCAGAGGCCTGTACATTTCCAAAGTTTTCCTCCTTAACAAATTAATCATGCCATTTTGCAATAGGACTTGGATTTGGACTCAAGTAATGGGTCACTGCTTTTTCTACCTCATTCACTCTCATTATAATCTTTTTAATTAACGGTCATTCCTATGGAGCTTAAAACGGTCAGGTTGTATTTTAAATGACATGGATGCTTCGTGTGATTGACAGGCCATACAATTGTTCTGGGCTAAGAATTGTCTGCGTGACTGGTGAAATCAAGTCTCCCATGTCTTGAGGGGAATTTTATCAGTGACACCATCATTTTAATATATGGCCCCTCCTTCCTCTTCCTGCCTCACTGACACAGAAGGGGGGGGGGGAATGTTGTGTTTTAGTTTCTTTTCCATGATTGTTCAGTGCGTACTACTTTTATGATTATGCATGCTTATACTTATTGGAGTGAAAAGCTGGAAGACCGGATAGCAGGCTACTGATGATTTGTGGCTCCATTGATGGGAATTGAATTCATTGGGGGGAAATAGGACTTGGCTGCAGCTTGAGCCATTAATGAGTGGTAGCCCGAGTAGATTTGTAATTGCTCTGGAAGGAGATGAGCAGCTTAAATGGTTTGACTCAAATAGGAATACAGGTTGCGAGTGGAGCTGGCATTGGTTGGCAGGGGCAAAAGCCATTAGCTTAAAGCTCCATGTAAACTAAAGAAAGGAAATTAAGCCATTTCTTTGGCATAGAGTAAATGTTATCATTGTGTCCCCTATGTGATATTGGAACTTCTAGGTTTGGGTACATCTTCATAAATTACATGCAAGATACTGGAAATTTGGTATCATAACATGCATGCTTCTTTCTTGCGCACAAATGTACATCAATAAAATTGAAGATTGTATCCCCTGCTGCCTTATATTACGATGTATAATACTGCAAATCTGTAGAAAAAGTCTCTTGCTTGTAATTAAAGAGTAACCCCTTAAACTATAAAAATTTAATTTCCCCTTAAGTAAATTGAAAGTTAGAATAAGCATTGTTTTCATATTGTAAGACAATGTCATACATATTCTCTATCTGCTGGTTGCAACGCTTCACTGAAGCTACATCACACTTATTTTGCGAGAAATATTCAAACCCAGAGTTCCATGTTTTAATGGCCACAGCATTACATCAAATGGAAAATATCTGGTTCTTATATGTCATTTTACACACATTTCCCGTAATCAGCAGGACATATTTGGGATTGTTGGAGACCTTGGGATCTCCACTGGAATTTAAAGTAGGCCTGAAGTTCCACAGGTTTGAAGCAGTTGCATTTGATTGACAGACCCATATATTGCTTTGTAGGTTTTGTTTGGTTTAAAGAAACTTTGTCTTACACTGCAAGACGAAGACACAGATCATAAATACAAACTTGGCACAGGCTTTCTGGAAGGGGGGGATGGGGGCAATTGCAAAATATCAATCATCTGTTATGAACCCCATTGAGCTGTTGTTGGATCACCGGGATTATAAAGTTTATGAAGTGTGCCCATCTTCTAAGACTAATCAGTAGGAAATATGGCAAACGGTGTGAAAATCTATTGAAGGTAATACCTTTGCAAAAATTTACACTTCCAATGCTTCAATTTGTAAAGTAGTGATTTTTATCTCGGACTATACCATGGTCTGGGTGAATACTCTTTTCTGATTGGCTGGCAAGTATGCGTTAAAACAGTGGAACCGCTCAGGTAGTTTGGCCACGGTAGTTTCACCTTTCGAAATTCATCCGCTAGCCGACCTGTAACCATAGCAACGTTAGAGCACTGGCATTTGGCTGGGTATAACCGAAACCTACTCTTTTGTCTCCAGTATATTTTGCGGTGTCAGATAAGTTGCGTCCTGCGGGGTGGTTAACAATAGGTACTCCAGCGATAATGACCGTAAATATGAAAGCAGCAAAGTAATCACGCTTTATTCATCAAACGATAGTAATTATGTGCGGTTACAAAAGAAGCTAACATGCCCACTTCATTTGTCAGCAACTGTTGACAGTTCGCTAGCTACGTGCTATGACAACAGACTGATTTCAGCTCGCTGGCTTTATGGAAACCGTCATAAGTTCATTGTAATTGCGGGTGGCAAGTTAGCTACAGTCTGCATCATCGCGCATAATGTTGTGTTATGCATAATCTCCGTTTCAGCTGGAATCCTTTACCAAATCATTAGCTGGTAAAAGGTTGTTAGTGTGCGCAAAAAAATCTTTCTCCATGAAGGTAAGCTGAACTAAATTAACTGGTTCAGTTTAGCTTGGCCTATAGTATTGGCTATGACAAGGCACAGCGTCTGTTTAATGATAACCAGCTAGTTTTTTTAAGTGCAAAACTTTCACCAAAAATTTCTGAATGCTTTGATTTGATATTGCTGGCAAATGACCATAAGCGGGATAATCAACTCGTAGGTGTGCATTACACGGTTTTAAGGCACTCGCGGATGCAACCACCCTCCGCTTTGCCTCCGCGTCGTGCCTTAAAACTGTGTAATGAACACCTACGAGTTGATTATCCCTCACATAAATACTTTGATTTATCAGTATGATGGGTGACAGTGTTATATATTTATATTTTAAATACTTTTGCCTCCAAATCTTTGATGGGGTAAAGAAAAAGTCTTACAATGCATTTTGGTGTTTGTGTAATAACGGACTATTATACTGACTCTTTTTATTGGATGAAATGGCAAGAACTTTTTAAATGACAAGTGATTAAAATTTTTTGAGCTGTAGTGTATTTTAATATTCAGTTGAGTTGGCACAACATGTAGAATTAATCTGTTAATTAGTACATTAATTTCCCATTTTCAATAAGGGGCAATATCCATTGATTTTTATGTACTCCAACACTGCACAGTGACTGATTGAATGCATCGCTCAGTTTATGAAAAACATCATTGCCTGGAAATGAGTCTTGCATGCACATTGTGGTATGATAATTATCATTATTTCAGAATGCACATGCCAGTTCTTCACAAGACAAGCAGAATTTTCTCTTAGGTGTACGAGGGAAGTGCCCCATTCTCCTCTCGCATCACAGATGCTTACAGAGTATAAAAATAATCCCATCAAACAGTGACTTGAAATGCATTTCTTATGTCACTGCAGTAGAAAAGGCAGTTTTCAGAATTAATGCCACACATTATAGAGAAAGGCCCACCGGCAGTAAAGCGAACTGCGGTATATTTGGATTGACCTACAATAGGTGGCACACAACCAGGTTGTTACCTGGTAATGTATAGTGTAATGTGTGTTTATAATCGTGGCAATCATGTTGATATTTTCAGTTCCTACCTGTGGTGTTGCGGGAAATGTGTTCCATACCAACAGGGACCTAACCTGAAATTACTTTTCTCTCTCTTGCTGAGTGAAAAATTGCACTTGGCCTGGACATGGGCTGTCCATATATTGTCGGCGCCGGACTCAGCCTGGCTTTGTCAAAAGTGAGTTTAAATGTGGAATATTCCTTTTGTCAGACGGCACTTAGTGAGCGTATTGATCCCCAGGGAAAGGTGACCGCAGGGAGAGGGACCTGAGGGCACATTATTGTGCATTTCTTTCTCCTCCCCATGATGTCACCAGACTGCAGTCCCTCGCTGCCTTCATCAATTCCCAGTCAATTTGGACACTGGTTTATTTTTTCTTCCTTTCCCTTTTGGAGATGTAGAGATGTAGAGTCAACATCCAAGTTTTTTTTTCATCTGTTTAATTAATCTCTGAAATGTACTGTGTGAAATGATCTAAAATCAATCAAGGAACTGAAAGAATTCTGTTCCTAGTGGCCATGTGGGACGTCATAATTCCTGTTAATAGTCTGAAGAATGACCCCAGACGTCTCGCCCGGCATCTGCTGGCTCGAACCACTCTGGTCCCTCCTCTCCCTGTAAATCTTTAATATAGCTGGATAATATATGCACTATGGATTTCTGTAATGGCCAGATCCAGTGCAATACAATGCAGTAAATAGCCTTCGGCCATTAAAATTTGTGATAAATTGCTCCTTCCCATTTGAAGTGCAGATGCACTTGGTGCCAAGCTCGAAAGTAAGGAGCAATGCGTGACCCATGATTCAACAACTCGTGTATGATTAACTTGTTAATTAGTTTACCGAAACCCCAGTCGTCTTAATCAGAGGAGTGTAAGACCATTTAGTTTAGTATATCCATCCTCAAGACCCGCATTAGTAATGGCTGCAGGACCCAGACGCAGTTAATGTGGGACCTAATAGCCCAATTAGAGGGCAGGCATCGCGCAGATGTCTAGCAGAGATTGGCCTTATTTCGGAGCAGTGTTACAGGCTAATCGGAAATGTTTTTGGACCACTCCCCGCTTGGGGCTCGGGAGTAATGCATTTGCTCTTTTCCAAGTGGTTCAAGAAAGCATTAAAAAGCATAGTAATTGCCATTTTAAAATCAAGTGCTTTGTGAGATTCTGAGCTTATCTTTTGAGACTGATTTCTTAATTGTTTAGCAGGAGTGCCAGTGATGGTCATAATTTTACAATTTTTTTCCTTTTTTTCACTTAATTTTCTTCAAAAAGTTGTTTTGTTGCCAACCATTCAAAGTTCTGGAACGGGACGATAATATGTGACCGATAGTGTTTTGCGTCTACACTTGCTGTCCACTTTATTTGGCACCTCTGACCTACCCAGATGGTGCCTTCTTAGGCCTCCTGAATGCCTGATCTCATGGCATGGCTCGGTCCTGGGGACTTTCCTCGGGGAAATGGGTTGATCAGCCAGTCTTTCTCATTGTGAGCGTCCCATTATATCTCCACCCAACATGGTTTTGGATTGAACATCAGCTTGAGGTGAAGCTCTCTAACATGATGCTGGAGAGCCCATTTGACAGAGGTTAGACTTTGGTCATGAGGCATTGCTCACAGTGAGCAATAATGTTTTGACTAGCTATCACATTCATACAATGTTTAGTTGATACTAGGAGGCCTAATGTGCCATAATGACATTCATCACGGCAATATACCACATCACCTGGACCATTGACACTAGGGTGGAGGAATCCATCAAGATGCTTTTACATCAAGTTTTTACCCTACCATCTCCATAGTTGTCCATTTTTGATCAGCCAATGCCCATGTTACCTCATCTCTCTGTTCTTAGCTAACAGGAGTGGAACCTGGCATGATCTTGTTCTGCTGCACTCCATCAATTTCAAAGGTCCACGTATTGGTTATTCAGACAAGCCATCCTGGACATGACAGTTGTGACTGTTGACATTTCTTGGAATTTGAGATTAGTCTGCCTATTTTCCATTGACTTTTGTCATTACTTAGGTGTTTTGCCTAATTAATGCCTCTAAATTTGAGGGGGACAGTTTTCCAAATTAGATCCATCAGATCCTGCACCAAAAACCATGCCATAGATCACAGATCATGCCCATTCTATTGTTTTGTTGATCAAGAAATTAAACCATTTCATCAGGTCTGCATACTTCATATATTGAGTTGTTGCTGCATGATTTGTACGGATCAGGCTGTTTGTGTTCACACTCAAGTTAGCTAATAAAATGGTCAGTGAGGTTGTGTTGGTCAGATAAGGGAGTGATAATGTTTGGATGGTCTCAACTCTGTGAGTATGAGCATTGCATCATAGTCGTTAGGGAGTAATTTCCATAGTTCTGACTTCCCAGTCTATTAAAACAGTCCTCTTTATAGAGCTGCCAATTGGAGACAAATGGGATGAGATGTGCCTTAAGTATGTTTTTGACACACCAAAATGAACATCCAACAGAGGATGTATACATGTGAGAGAGTGCATGTCATTGATGTTTTGTTCCAAAGCTGAAGCTGATATTTGCAGTGTGTATTTTTAATTAGGACCAGAGTTTACGGGCCTTTTCCAGTGAGTTAGGCTCTGAATTGATTTCTGCGGTGGATTTTCTGCTCAGTTGGAATATTTAGGTGTTGGAAGGGCAGGCTGCTTGATAAATTCACCCCCTACATCACAGAGGTACCAAAAGTTGGTGTTTTTTGTACACTGCTTTTCTGAAGGCTTCAGGGACAAATCTGAAAGTTAGGCCACCCGAGCTTTGCACATTCTCTCTCCTAAGGATTGCATACCCTGTGCATGGAGTGAGTAATCATTTGAATTAATCATATCTCTTCATGTCATTTATTCTGAGATGAAATGACTTGCCGCTAGTCCCAAAAATGTGCGATGATGTGGATCAATATTTGCCTCAGGATAAAAAAAGTAAATAAATAAAATAATTTAAAGAAAGACAAAACAAAAAAGAAAACTGGACATTAGTTGAATGGAATTAATAGTTCTAGTGCTTGATGTATGAGTGAATGGACCTTTTTATGCGTCTACTCATTTTTTTTTTTTTTTTTTTTTACCTGACGAGAAAATCATAACTGCTTTAGCAATTCTGTTTATTCAGTTTTAGTTTCCTATAGATAAAACGGAGGCTAATCCCTGTATCATCCCAATTCTTTCAGTATTCACCTTAGCAGTCTGTTAAAAAACACACTCATGCAAACACATATACACGCGCGGTTGTGTGTGTCCATATTAGTGTGTGTGTGTGTGTGTGTGTTAGCGTGTGTGTGTGCGTCTTTGAGTGTATTTTGTTAGTTTAGAGGGAAAAAGAAATCATCGCGGTTCTGCCGATTCTCCTGGTGTCCTGGGTTGCTGACAATAGTTTTAGCAGATTACATTCAAAGTAAGAGTTTGTCTGATGCTGGTCGGCAGTGATGCTCCCATAAACTCTCCCTCAGGCATGGGGCTACATCACAAACTGAAACGGGTCAGATGCTTTGCATCGGCGTTTGCCAGAAACCAACAGAGGTCAGGGATGTAAAGAGGGAGAGCTGGAAGGGATGGTTTGAAATTTTCCTTGTATAATCTGTGTTGCACAAAGCCTGAGGTGAGCATGCTCTTGGCATATTGACATCTTTGGGTGAGTGACCCCCATATGCTCGGTTGCTTCATCGTCGAAAGAGTAATGGCCCTTCCAATAAAGTCTCAGCTGCTTTTCCAGGGTACAATCTGAAATATGGCTTAGATCTAGACAGAGCCATGTGATGTGTATGTCACCCTCCTGTAGTAATTGCAAAAACATGGATCTTGTGCATGGTGGTTTATGGTGTTTTAAGCATGCGCGCAAGTGATTTGTGAAGACGGTCTGGTGGAGCGATTTAACGCTCTAGCTATTTGTGTGTGTGTGTGTGTGTGTGTGTGTGTGTGTGTGTGTGTGTGTATGTGGGGGCGTTTGTGTGTGTGTGTGTGTGTGTGTGTGTGTGTGTGTGTGTGTGCGCGTGTGTGCGTGCGTGTGCGTGTGTGTATGTGTTTCTAGTCTTGTACTCACTTCACAGTGATGACCATAAAATGTTTTTTTCTACATAGTTGGGGCATTATTGTGAAGTGAGAACATTTTTGCCCGTCCTCACAACTACAAAGGCAAATTGTGACTTATGGGAAAAGGTTAGAATTAGGGGTGTGTTAAGGCTAGGGTAGGGGTTTGTGTTCGGCAATCATTCCTCATAGTTCACATTAGCGAAAGGCTGTAGAGATGCACTAAGAGTGAATGGAAATCAATGCAATGTCTTTACAAGGATACAAGTACAAGTACAAGTGTGTGTGTGTGTGTGTGTGTGTGTGTGTCTGTCTGTGCACGCGCCTGCGTGCATGAGTGTGTGTGGGTGTTTCCTTGTGTGTTTCCGTGTGTTTTTGTGTATAAATGGGTATCTGGCCTTGTTTTATTTTTTTGCATGACTATGATAATCCCTCAGGCTAATTATCATCCACAAATTCCCTTCAGGTTAGGAATCTATTTATACTGTGAATGTGTCATATTTTGCCTTTTACTATATATCAAAACACATTATATGCACTTGTTTATTTATAGAGCCTTTTAGCATTTTTGCTCCTCAGCTCTTAAAAGGTGTTATTAAGCAACACATTTAAAATGATTCAGGCAAAACAGATTGCTTCCTACATGTGGAGTGAGCCAGATCCAAAAGCCTTAAACACAGTCTCGCAACCACATTTAATTCACCGGGCCTTAAACGGAGTTTGATTCGGGTCCTCCCTGTGTGGCAGGACTGAAGGGCATATGAGGTTGCATTGTCACATTGGCTGATCACTGTTACACTGCAAATAATGGCTCTCGTGCCCTTTAACCCACTTATTGCTGACTCGCTTCGATCTGATGGAGTATTGGCAGAGTTGTATAGTCTTGATCTTTCGAGCTCGAGGGAACCAAATGTCTGCGCTCTATGCTGAGAGTCGCAATACGACATACAGGCCAGTAATTGGAGCTTATCCCAAGAGTCGAATCCATCTAAGCCATTTGGGATCATCTTGTAATGGAGGATAAGATTGCTGCTACTAAAAATGGATTACAATATTATGGTCACAGTCAATGGGGCCTGATCTGTCGCGTGGGGGTAAGTGTCACCGGAGCAGATGGAAGTAGGGATGCAGCCTCTTGATGTTGCTAGCATCAGTCCCAGGAACATGGTGAAGATAGGGTGTAGACATTGTTGGGTTCAGTTTCAGGCAGAAGCGGTTAGGAGGGAATCTGTATGAGGTATTCGGAGAACAAAATTGGCATGTCAGAGACGTTCCTCTCATGGGCAGAGAGTAGGGATTTCACATCTCATGAAGAGGCACAAATGAACCACCTTTTATAATGTGCCAGAGGGCAAGGATGCATTGAGTATCCAGAGCTGATGGACAGAGCAGGTGCAGACGGGCTGATGGATTGAATACAGGTATAAAGACTAAGGCCAGGTTATCTGCTGCCACAGTGACGAAAAGCAGAATATGCTTTAGTATGGACGATATGTGCAGAACTAAATGGCGCTCCCAGGGAAAGGGAGTTTGGCTTTTTTATTTGTTATTCAGTCATGACTACCCGCTTCTGTGAATAAACCAAAGTTAAATGGGTTGTCGCTTGCGGAGCAATTCAGGCAGACGACTCACCATGCCCTCACTCTCGTAAGCACTCAAATGCAGATCTGCCACAGCTCTAGCCCTCTGCCAGGTGATATATTTAAGCTGTTTCCCTGCTTAGATTCCACTGCAAAACATGCCTCTGCCTGCTGCGGAGCTGCATCACTCTCCGTTGCTGTGAGTAACATTGCTTGGCTGCTGTGTCACTTGCCTGCTGTAGTTAACATTCTGCCTCCATCCCAGCATTCAACTTTGGGCAGGGAATATTCCTGCGGGCGATGTATATCCTGATATCCTGCTCTCTCCTTTTCAAACTCAGTTGGCCTTCTTGTGTGCTGGGCTCAGAGCCTGTCCTTGTGTCTTTTTGTTTATACTGAAATTAGCAATTTACATGAAAGCGGGGTGACTGAAATAATTCTCCGGAAACTTGTTCAGTTTGTGCTCTCAACCATGTTGCAAACTGTCTAAACAAACCAGGTGCACAGTCACATCGCTGTAGTAAGAGCATGAATATTTGTTTTTTCTTTCAGAAGTGCGGCTGTGTTGCAATGAGGGCTCAGGTAATCACGGTTACTCTGAAAAGCAGTGGACCATTATTCAGAAATGTCTTGTCCGTCAGGTCACCCTTGTAAATGAGGACTTGCATTCGAACGACCTACACGGTTTAAAAACAAAGGTAAATAAATGGTTGCATCCATTCAAGTAATTGGGGTCACAAGTTCAGCCATTCTAAAAACGTATATGCCAGTGGGTTATCAGTAGACTTGAGAGGCAGTTCTGATGCTACCAGTGGATTGGTGTTTATTAGTTTAGTAGTCAGCAGATACCCTCATGCGCCTTTGACAATGACACATATGAATATAGTGAAGCGCCAGGTTTGTTGGTTCACCAAATTGCTGCTTTACATGTGTACACTACACACTGTTTTACTCTTTAGCTCAGAGAAACATTGATGACTTCATGGACTTTTTTCACAGCTTGCATTTGTACACAGAATGTCTCTTTCCAGGTCATTCTCAGTGCCTCCGTCAAAATCACGGAATTCTATTGCAACTTTGTCATCCGTATGGCCTCAAATGGCTGTAGCTTTCCTTTCGTATGACCTACAGCAAGCATTTATAGCAGGGTGATGACCACCCTGTATGTTGGCGATAATTCTAGCATTTATAGTGCTATGCTGCAGGGATTGGATAGTAGCTACACCTCAAACCTGCCATCATCAGTCTTGTGTTGGATTCGACTACACCACAGGAGTGGGTTCTTCCTTCCTGTATCTTCCAGCTGCTGTTGGCTGGCCCAGTGCTTCCTGCTTGCTCTCTGGCCTGTCTTACTTCAGTGGTCCACGTGTCAGTGGGAGAAAACGCACTCTTTTTTTTCCTTGTACACCATCTGGCACTCATCTACTTCAACCCCCCATACTCTCCTCAAAACATGTTGGTGACCCTTGTCTGAGAATCACATGAACTGACATGACTTTTTTTTGTGTGAACTCAAGTTGACATTTCTTATTCCAAAAGTCATATTTCATTACAGTATCGGCTTGTAGCAGACCCTCCTATCCAGAGCAATATTGAATATTGGCTGTACATTATGTATCTATAATGCTTCATATATCCACTGGGACCCTGTCGTTTGGCTGTAAACTATGTGTTGGAACACTCACATAAGGTTCAACTCGTTAGAAGTGATACGGTGGCGTTGTTCATGGGCCTGCATGCAGCATGTTACTCTCATCAGGCAGCTCAGAGCTGTGCATGAATTATGGCACATTCACTCACAGAAAACACACGCTGGGTAAGTTTGATTTTAAAACTGGTGTAAGAGTAATATTGTAGTCTATTGCTGCTGTTAGGAGTGGCAGGAAACCAAAAGTCTTTTTTTTTTTTTTTTTTTTAGATTTTTTTTGGGATTTTTCCTTTATTTGACAGTTGTACAGTGTAGAGAGACAGGAAGGTTGGGGAGGAGAATGGGGGAAGACATGCAGCAAATGACCTGAGCTGGAATCGAACCCAGGTCGCTGCGGTAAGGAAACGGCCTTTATGGTACGCGCGCTTAGACCGATGAGCCACCGGAGCACCCCCCAAAAGTCGTATTTATGGCTGAAGGTTGTGTTGTGTCTTAAGTTTATTTTCAGAGAGAATGAAAGAACGAATGTCACAATCACATAAATAATTTCTGGAGATGTATGTATTCCACGGTCTTAGTCTCTCTCCCAACATAAGCTACCAATGATTTTATGAACAGTGTTAAGGGCATTGCTCTGTTGGTTCTCTTAATTGGCATAAAATGTGAATATATAATCACAAACTTGAATTAGTTCAGTGCATGTAGTCACTAAAACTGTGCTTTTATGCAAAACTAAGTCAGAAAATGTAAAACCGATGATTTGTGTCATTCATTATTCAGTTTCCTTTTCACATTACTTACTGGTATGCATCAGCTTCTTTGGTTTGTCTTTATCATAGGAATTGTTATTTCATGGTAATCCAGTAACTCTTGAATGAAATATTGGGTGGATCTAATGTTAAAAGGATATCTGGATGTAGCCTACTTATTTCATACTTAATCAAACAGCTTCCTACCCCTATCTGTGCATCTCATCTTTGTTCACATATCTACAATCTTCACTCATTTACTTGGTTAATTCAATTGATTCTTGGCGGCACTTTATAATGGAAATTGATACCCGGGATCTGCACCACTTCCATGTGACTCTATTAGTTTGGCTGTCTTCTGATAGGCAACCCTCAGCAATGGCTTCTGTACCACAGTTCATTGGTGATGCCTAATGTTTAATAAAACAGTTTGGTTTCTCTGAGGATCATCGGTGGTACAACCAACAAGACAGTCATACCAGGAACATGGAAGCACTGAAATGGATGGTCATAAGAGACATACTCAAGAAAGCTTTTTGTGTAAATTGCCTGGCCCAGGCTTAGCCTTGAACATTTTCCATGGATAAATGACTGAATAAGGTACGTAGCACATGCTCACGCACTCACACAAAGCTCATTCTTGAAGGCAAACAGAGACTTGAGTAGGCCTTAAGGAAGCGTACTGGTGCGCGCCGGTATGAAGGAGAGCTGGAGGAAGTCTCTTGACTCTGTAGTGAGTGGGAGACGGGGGGACATGCCAATCGTTATGCAGGTAACAACAAAGGGCTCAGAGCAAAGATCTCTGGTGGAGGATGGAGAAATGGCTTGGGATCCCCCCCCCCCCGCTAGTTCAAGTCCCTCTCTCTGAAAATTAAGAGGCTGGAGGAATCCCTCCCCCTTCCCCCTTGCACCTTTATTTTTAGTTACAGGTGTGATGTAAAAGCGCTTTGGGTGAGTTGCCAAGGAAGACGTTCCCTGGCTTCGGTCCGATTTCTTGGATGCGGAGAAGAGCATCAATTTTTTTCCATTAGCATTTACTCCCTTGTCAATTACTGTCTCGCCAGTGTTTCTGTAAGAGCATAAAAATGACAAAAAGAGAATGCATATACACAGTCACATGATGAAAAATTGTCTGGATTTTATAAAATGTGTTCCTCTTGAATGTAAAATTATTGTAATTATTTTAAATTTGCTTCAGAGTTTCCTGCACAGATAACATGTTTTTTATAGCAAATATTTTCTGGTTTGGTAATATTTTCACTCCAGGGTATAGCAGCAGTTTCCCACTTGAGATTTGACCCTGAAAGGCCTGATTGTTCGCAGGTATTCATACTGCCGCTGATTTCCAGGTCATTGTTGGAATATCAAGAATTAATATTAGACATCAAATCTAACATTTTTCCTATACCCTGTGTATACCCTATATTTCTAAAAAAAAAAAAAAAAAAGTTATCAGTTTTATTCCCCCATTTTTTTCTTGGCAGCACTTTGGCATATTCTTCCATGTTTATCATGGTAAAATTCAGCTAATCATAGAATGCTTATGGTGAAGACCATGTGTCCAGTGACTGAAATGTGATTCCTAATTCCAAAGAGAAGTAGTTTGGATAGCATTGCATCCCCTAAAACTATTCATTTTACATTTTTTATATTGTGTGCATAGATTTTGTTCATGCAAGAATGGTTGGACCCCCTGGGATTTAAGTAATTTATTTTTTGATATGGGGATATTCCGGAATGCTTGGTTACATTTTGATGTGGCCCATTGATATCGGGATGAATTTGTGTTCAGTCAGTCTGTTGGTTACAATTTGATGTGACGTGTAGATATAAAGATGAGTTTGTGTCCGGTCAGTGTTTTGGCTGGTTTGTTTTACGTGACATGTTAGCCTTCTCTGCTACCTATGTGCAGGGCAGGAGCAGTTTGTGCTGTGGAGGTGAGTTCTGTACCCGCCATGTTTCTATGCTTATCTTCTCTGTTTTTTTTTTTTTTTTTTTTTGGCAGCACAT
This sequence comes from Gymnothorax javanicus, assembly GCA_029692085.1. NCBI lineage: Eukaryota > Metazoa > Chordata > Actinopteri > Anguilliformes > Muraenidae > Gymnothorax > Gymnothorax javanicus. The sequence goes on along the minus strand of CM056202.1, from coordinate 43,221,388 downwards.
TCAGTGAGTTCTGTAAAAAAACAAATGTCACACGTCACAGCAATGTAAATACCTGTACTTGCGACGACAGGTGGGTACAACTTGCATATTGCCGTATTCCAATTTATTGCGGGGTGAATTGCAAAACATTTTAATTTGATTAGCCTATGCAGTTTTTTGGAGGTGAGGCCTTATTTTATATAAGGGCCAGGACTAGGAGTCGGTCTCAGTTGTGATATGACGGACTGTTTGTTTTCTGTTGCGGTACATTGAAAACCGTGTGGGATGAATTCAATTCAAAACGCTGGTGTACTGTGGACCTCAGTGGCTCTCTGGTCTCATTGCACTCCTGGAATGTGATTGCAGTCACCGACTCTATGTACTTGTTACCCAGTGTAAAGTGTATAGCTAAATGCTGGGGGAAAAAAATAGGGGAAAAAAAAAATCTAAATTATGCAGACACCCTCAGGCATTTTGGATGCCTACTTAGTGCCCTGGCTGCCTTTCTCAAATCCTTCATCTTCTTTCAACCGTAGTTCATGATATTTATGATATCTGGTGTTTAGGCTTTGTTGAGGTGTTGGAAATATGGATGTGACATTTTTTAAAAATTTAAATTTCAAACGAACTTTTTTGGTCGGTGAAGCGTTTAACCTGTCAAGGGGGAGAAAAGATGGCAGGGTCAACTGCGGATAGTACATTGGATCAGGAACGCATTAAGCGATTCTTAGCCTAAATAAAGTGCAAAAAATTGTAAACATATCTGCAAACATTATTTTGAAATGCAAATTTTAAATGAATTTCAGCACTGAATATGGAAATGGCAGGGTAGCCCAATTAAGAGCTTGGAAATGAGGCAAGTTGCCTATTATTCAGGGGTAATGTTGCTTGTACATCGCTTCTGAATAATAGACAAAAATTATTCAACAAGCCGACTTATGCCCTTCAAAAGCAAAAAGGACAAGGCTAGATTGCGTATTCTCTGAAGTAATATATGAGCTTACTGTTTAGGCCTATTTAGCATATGATAAATTAATGGGTTAACTTCCATTTGCATGTAATTGTAGGAAAAATCATCATGCTGACATGCTCTGGCAGCATGCTGGCTTGCTGGCTACTAAACTCGATGTAGAAAACGCCATCTCGGAGGACAAAAATTCTGCTGGGATGCACAGGTATCTTCGTGCTAGCTGTGCCGTCACAGGGTATGCCCCCTTGCGTGCCTTCTAGGAAATCTGAGTTGATGTGGGCCACTGTTGGTAGCGTGAAATATGTTCTCAGATCATCTCTGCCTTTTTAGTCATCATACGCAGACCCAAAGCAAAAAGAAATTGCACTAATTTTTTTTTTTCATTGGTGCAGCTTTGGATTGCTGTGTGCAATGCTCTGTAGGCCTACCTCGGCTTCTTTCACTGCCACATCAATGCTGTACGTGTTCCATGAAGAGGTGCAAAACTGATTTCCATCCATTATTGCTGCACTGAATTAATTTGTGCTGCCATGGCTTTATCTACTTTTGGTCTGTAGGGTGAGTGCTACTGGCCATAGTGCGGCGATAGAAGTAAGCAATTAGTTTACCATTTGCTCCAATAAAGTGTTACAATACACGGACAGCTGTGAAGCCAACATGGATAGCTAGCTGTTCCACGTGCGCCAAGCTGCTTGCTGATATTTTGATCACGTGCATCATTGGCCTTAGTAGTCTTTTCGTGGACTGTGGCGTTCTCAGGACTGTTACCCAACTACTCCGCAGCAAAGATGTCAAAGCTTCAGGTTGCTAGCTATGTGTCTCTCATCCATTTATTGTTTTAGTGATGGCCTTTGACTGTCATATAGGACACCACATGCACACATGTCCAACAATCTACTAATGTTTTTCACCATCCTAAGCTGTTGTTTTATTCCTGTAGAGGGTCACTGTATATTTTTTTAATCAATCCATTTCAGTCTTCTGGCAAGGAACAGTGTGCTTGAGTTCTTTGTATAGGGTTTTTGAAGCTGATATCCTCAAAAATTAAAGTTGGCCATAAATTCAGCGTAGCTACTGAACATAGTAGGAATGTAATTCCGGCTCTCTGTTTTCTGTTTCGTTGTTGTTGTTGTTGTTTTTTTTTCCTGGTAAACATACAGATTGCTGTTCTGTGCCTAGATTGTTAATTAGTTCCATAGAGCTTATGCAATGTGCAAATTATAGATGGTTGAACATAAATTCAGTATTGTTGTCCCTGTGTTTCAGTAGGGTCCCTTCATAGAATGGAAAGGGTCCCTGAAAAATTGGTCACGTGACATATGGAGCTATCCATCCCATTTCCATCGCATTATCGGGTGCTGTTTCAGCGTAAATGAGTACATATGTCAATGAGTTCACAATTTTGTAGACGTATCTTCAAAATTCTTTTATATGACCAACAGATGCAGCAGCTGGAGATTAAAGTTTGTTGTGAACGATGGAGGTCAAAGTTGTTTTCATTTTGTTGTGAGGCAAGTCCCTTCTCTGTTAATTAATTTTAATGACTAGGGACAAGTTTTATCTCGGCTTTTGACAAAACTGAATGAAGCTAATTAAATGAATGCATTTCCTATACTTGACAGTAGATGGTACGATGTAGCTTGCCAAAATTGGTGATATCTGAAAGTTGTTATGGATCATCTTATTTTTAGTGATAGGCTGCGCTTAATCCACTTCCATCGTTTGTCCCCATGATTGTCAACTGTTTTTTCACAATGAAGTAGGCATACTGAAATTAGCATTTCTTGGCTAGGTAGCACCTTAAAAGGTTGGTTTTGATTTCTGAAGTGAGTTTGTTTGTGGTTTGTGTGTGATTACCACAGTAGCCGGCAATCTGAACGCCCCCAGTTTGGAGATGTGGGCAAAAAAAAAATCAATATCAATTGAAAGTACGCTATAATTAGAATATTTTCACGGCTTTATTTTGCTATCAGTCATCTGTTTCCTTAAGAACTAATGTTCGAATATCATGTTTACATTTATTTAAATGTATTCCTGTACAGAGAGTGAAATGTATTATATTGCTTCTGCTCATTGATCAGTTTGTCCATTTTTTTATTTTCTCATGTCTGATCAATTTCCTGTTTTTTGATTCATTTGATTGCTGGATTCCTTTTTTTCCCCAAAAATGAATGAGTTTCCCTTCGAAGAAAAGGGGAAAAAAAAAGTCTCAGTTTACAAAATGGCATCTTGAGTTGTCACAACTCTCTCTCTCTCTCAAAGGACTCTGTATTTAAGCTAACAATTGCAAAATGTGCATTGAACTCTCATCATGTTTTTTTTTTTTTTTTTTTTTTGTAAGTATTGCCTGGCTCTTTGCTGCCATTTAGCCCTGGCGGATGAGCTCACTAGCACGAGTATTGCTCAGTTTAGAGGAATGCGAAGGGGGTGTTGGGGTTGGAAGTATTTTTTTTTTTTTTTTTTGGCTTTGAAAGTTTCTGTTGTTGATTGAACTTTTTTCTCTTATTAGAAATAAATAAATAAACAAACAAACGGGCTAACTTTTTAAATTTAATTAATATTTTCCACTGAATTTTAAACATTTTAACATCACATACCAAATTGGAAACAAAAGTCTTTGCTCTGCATAGATGTGTACTGTTAAAGCAGTGGGTCTGAGATTAGGGTGCCAGAGAAATGGCACTATATTGTTTTGTTTATGTCCTGTGGCTAGGAGAGCCCAAATAAATTAATCTGGTTTTAGGGTGCCTGTTAATGCCCTACCTGTTGTCCTGGCTGCTACGGAAAGTCATGTGGGTCATTTTCCAACAACTTCGTTCTCCTGCATTGGACACATGTTGGCACATGTTGTTCAGTCAACTCTGGGGTCTTTTTGGACAAATGCAGGTGTGTGGGTTTTTTTTTTTTTCCTTGAAAACTAATATGCTGGTTGCAATGAATTATAAAATTATGCCCCAGTTTGTTTGCTTGCATAATGAGGAATATGTGCAAACCAGGTGACACCCCCTAGTAAGTTGTTTTCTCTAATCAGGTCCTATACTGATTCTAAAGGTTAAACAGGACCAGAGCATATGCAGCACCTGCCAAATTTAACAGCCATTTATTAATCAAAGTATCGCATTCCCTGTGCAATACACTGAAAATCTACATTGATTCTCCCTTATTGATGTCTGCAGTCGAAAACAAGGACTCTCCGACATTGCCTTTTTTGGGCCTGCACAGTTCTTCTTCTACTTCTTTTTTATTCCCCTGACCTTCCCCTGACCCTTTCTTGGCACTCTCAAACCAGTCACAAAAGTCCTCATTGCACATGATGTTAAGTCCTCTTTTCCTCTATTCTGTGCAACTTGACCTTGAACTGCTGCTCTCAAATCTGGCTAACGGAGTACAGATGACCTTCACTTGATGTTCTTATCCAGCAGTTCCAACATTGGCTCTAAACAAGTAGTGCTGATTTTAGTACGACTTTTATTTGTGGATTTCTTTATTCTGTGAACTTTTTTTGACCCGAGCTGCTTACTATTGAGTCCTTCAGATTTTGCACTGGTCTACTTTTTTCTGCGCTGGTGAAATCCTGTTCTCTGCATTGATTAACTTTTCTGGGAGGATAACTGGTTTACGAGTGTCAGAACCCGGCATTGTCGCAGGTGACTTATATCGAATGTGTCCCACACGCTTTTGTCGCAGTGCTATGCAATTTTGACTGTGCAACACACACCAGGTGCAGAAAGACCCCCAGAGGTAGTAGAGGGCGTGATGTTACCAAAACCTACATGAAAAATCTGATTTGGTACAACACCAGCCATGAATCAGTCTGATGATGATGTTCGGCCTGCTCTGTTTATCAGGTCTTGGCAGGTGAATGGGGGCTGCAGTGATGTCGGTTCCCCACTCGTTCCTTCTTTGCTGGACGCCATTTCCTTGGCTGCGTTCTTTTCTGATAACATTGCTGGCCTCTCGGGGAGAACTGTCAGATATTCAAATACAAGGTTCCAATCTTTACCCCTTGTTTACCTGTAAAGTGGAGATTGTGCAGCTCTCCTATCTAGCTGGCATAAAAAGTGGTTTCCAGACTGCACAATGTGGGCAATTTAAGGACTCTGAAGATAGTTGGATTGTGTACCATTCCAATGTGCCCTAAGCTAGAGGTCATGTCTTTTTTATGGGGGTGGCAAGTGTTTCAGGTGGGTCAATTTAGTGCTCTGTGGTCCTTACAACGTGTAAAAATGTAGTGTGGCTTGGTTTACGTGTTTCTGCCTGACCAGTGTCTTTTCTTTACGTGGGTGGGGAATTTTTGGTTCTCAATTTTATTTTTTATGTTTTTATTTATTTATTTATTTATTTATTTTAATAAAATGACTTGCAGGGAATTGCACTTCTTACCACCTTTGTCTTGGGTGTCAAGAAACAGGATATTTTTTATTGCAGTCCAATTAAAAAAACATGACTCAATTAAAATATGACCGTATCAGCTAATATTTGGGAATTAGATTTGTGTATTGATCTCATTTATTATGTTTTTGTTGTATCAACACAGACAGCTACCTCCAAGGTCAAATACACAATTTTTAAATGAAAGTAATTTCATAAACGGCGTATTGATCTCTCATGGAATTCTACTTTCAAATTCTGTGAACTTCATTAGAAAGCAATAACCTAGCCATGTCTATAAATGGAGGTCGTGCTGAATGTGTTGATTGAATATGGGTTTACTGGAATGCACCATTAGACTGTCATATGGGGAATATATCATCATGTACATGTTCAGCCACTGGAGATGTGAACAGAATAGGGGGCAAACTACTCTCCAGGAGGTACAGTAAATTTATCATTTCTTTTTTTATCTCCTCTCTAATAGCTTTCTCAAGGATGATTGTATACCCAAGAATAAAATACGGCTCCCTGTCAATCTGTTTAAATTGAAATGAGATGTCAAGGGAGAGGGATGGAGAGATGATGGATAGATGATATCTAAAAAATAAATAAATAGGTGCCAGTTCTAAAGCATAACACTTTGTCACATGATTTGGTTGTGTGCTTTTTAAAATATGCTTTGAATCTTTTGCATCTCGAGCCATCTCTCCCTCTCCATAGTTTCTCTTCGGGGTTGTTATCAACTCGAGGCCCCTGCTTATCACCGGGATGAAGTGAAAATTCACTCGGCAGCGAGTCGGACATTAATCTGCAGAGAGGCGCATAAGCTGAGAGGGAATGGTGTGGCGTGGGTGCGCAGATAGAGTGAATGAGTGCAAGAGAGAGGGAGAGTGAGAAAAGGAGAGATCAAGGTTGAGCTGCCGGTCTCTCGGAGTGTCATGGTTATGGATCAACCGCTCCCTCTCCTTTTGCTGTCTGCCCCTCCCCGCCGGCCCTCCCTTCTCTCCTCACAGTGGCCTCGGCCACGTCCTTGTGCTGGCTGTCCGGTGAGAGTCCTGCGCGGCGTCGGTTGTGTTACGAGTTCACGGGATGAGCGTAATGACTCTGGGCTGGGATCCCGTCAGAGACGTGCGCTATTGGCTGCGGAGGCCACACGGGTTGCACCAGGTGTTTGAACAGTGCTGTCAGGAGACCGGCTCTCGCTGACCCTGCGCGTGGCTTTCGTGTTCCCGGATAATTTGGGTCAAAGGAGCCACTCTGATCTCGAGCCTCTCCGGGGGGACGAGAGATGAGCTCCGACTGTAAACAGTAAGCACATCCACTACCTGCTCTGATTAGAGTAGGCAGATTTCGCTTCCCCTTTTATGTTACATGCGTACATAATCTGCCCCCTGCAGTCATGCAGTCATTCCCATCATAGGTCTGCATTTAGAATTCAGCTTCGTTATGCTAATTTTTATTGTCTGAACTCCTGTATCGATGAGCACAGTTTAACTTGCTATGGTCGCCAGCTGTGACACACTCTCCATTTGGGGAGGAAAAAAAAAATCAATGCAGGATAGAATTGCGCTGCTTTCTTCCACGACGAGTTATCAATACAGCGGTGCCCAGAATCAATATATTATTTAAATTTATACTCATGCTTTTAGAATATCATTTTCATTTTGTGATTGTGAAGTATAGTGTGCAGGTGCACTCCCATCTGCAGCATGAACTAAAATCGTACATCCACTCATCTCCTCGTACATTATCCTGTTAATTCTGTAGTCACGAGAGCATTCGTTTATTTATGTCAGAATTTTTTTTTCTCAGTTTTGCATTCAGATTAGCAAGAGAGTTACCGCTTCCCTGGCAACGCTTGAGGTTTGAGCTAATGGGCTATCTGGAAAGCTACCACTGCTATCGTGTAATAAACATTAGTTTACAATGCATTGGAGAGCTTTCCTCACGATTTCGGCAGACAATCATTCTTGTTCCCTCTTGTTCTAGTCGAGTAACGGCTCTGCTTTATGCTCTGTTCACTTTTGCAACTCGGTCATAAAATTCAATTTTATTCGTGGATCAGAATGGTACACAGCATGATTCTGATATCCGTCCTTGGTAGCTAGCTTGACATCTATGCATTTGCCACAAAACTATGCTGTCATGGCAAATTGCGTAACTGTCATTCAGTTGATCGCCTATGCGAAATTGGGGGTAAAAAATAACGGCCCATGTTTACACCAAACTGCTTAACAAACTTGGTGTTGATGTCACCATGATATCGGGTGCAAAAACGCATCTATACACGTTATGCATGCGCTATATGAAACTATTGCAGATGGTCTGCAAGTGCTGCTTGCCTATACTGCTGACAATGCATTGCTACAGTTTATATGATGACGCTTGCCATGTGCATTGTGTCCCCCCCATCCTAATTTACTGTACACTTAATCACACACAGACATAATTTATTGAGATTAGTTTAAACTATGGAATGGAGTTTCTCCTTGCGTTTTTTTTTTGTATTGGCTGCCACGTGATCAAAAAGCCATGCTGCACTGCAATACTTGGACGTCTCTTGAAAACACAAGTGTAAAGCAATGGAGGCCCAAATGTTTGGATAATATCACATCTTGACATCCCATCGTGATTCCTCCTCCTCTCCATCCAGTCAAATTGGTCCAAGTTTCATCTGATTACAGGTTACACTAAATTTCACCCGAGGCAAAACCCTTTAGAAGTGCCTAAAATTACTGTGGCGGAGCTTTTTTTTGGCATGGAAAAGACTAACTGCATAGTGGACACATGGTCACACTGTTTTTGGCTCATCGGTGTATCATCAAGGTATTTCATGTCGGGTTTGCTGGCCTGAGATGAGTTTTGATTGAAGTATTTAGTTGTTTAGCTACAGTAGGTTAAATACACCTGCGATAAAATTGCTTCGAGAGCAGGGGGAAAAAAAAGGTATTAAATTATCTGTTATGGAATGCCGGATAGGCAAGTTTTACATTCATGTGATCTACACCCTCTGTTACCCCTCCCTTGCCCCCTGGAATAATTAGATTTGGATGTCCCTTGAGAAATACATTTTCCAAGGTATGTTTTATCATGTGCTAAAAATACGTTCCAGCAGCTCTACTAATTTATTAGTTGGATTCACTTCACCACACTGCAGCTTTATCGGAAATTGCTCTGAGCCGTTAACACTAGGCATTTTACTTACAAATGTCTAATTGAGGGAATATTTATTCTTTGCCATACTGAGTCCAAATGGCTTATGCCTGGGTCTTGTGTCATGCTAGGAGTTTATAGATGTCTTGTGAAAACTGCAGCATTTTTAGGGGCAGAGAGAAGGTGCTTAGCAGTATTTTGTTTTTAATTCTGCCATCTCTCTGCCGTGCGTATATGCAGATGGGCCAAAACATTAAAACCACTCAGATGAGGTAAACAATGTTGGTTATTTTGTGACAGTAGCGCATGTCAAGGGCTCTTGACAGACCTTAAATGGTAAGTGAACCGTCGGTTCTTGTACTGGACATGTTGGATGTGGGAGAAATAGGATATGAGTGACTTTCACTAGGGTTGAAACCATACGGAGTTGGTCAGGGCACCTCCAAACCAGCAAGGCTTCTGGGGTACACTCAGTTGGCAGTGGTGAGTACCTACTGACAATTGTCTTAAGTAGGGACAAACCATTGTCCAGCAACAGGCTATTGGTCACCCAAGGCTCATTGTTACCCAAGGCAACACAGGCTATCCTGTCTGGCCTAAACCGACAGAAGACCAACTGTGGCACAAGTTTCAGGGAATTTTAATTATACTTATGTGAGGAATGTGTCACAACACCCATTGTATTGCCTCCTGCTGTGTATAATGCTTTGTAGCTTCAGAGCAGTCGGAGTGTACATTATAACCTCGGTCCTCTAGCAAAAGTCCCCTATAATGGGTACAGAGACATCAATACTTGACCTTGGAGCAATGGAAGAATGTTGCCTGGTGCTGTGAGTTCCGTTTTCTTTTACATCATGTCCATCGGCCCGGTACTTGTGCAACATTGACCTGGGGTAGAGATTGGACTTGCATGCACTGTGGGAAGAAGACAAGCTGGTGGAGGGTGGGAGATGCACTGGTAAATGTTCTGCTGGAAAACCCAGCGTCGAGGTTTTCAAGTGGACGTCAGTTTATCTGCTATTTTGGTGGCCCCAGGGGGACCTACACAATATTAAACAAGTGGTTTTAATGTTTTGGCTGATTTGTATATGTGCCATCGGAATGGCAGCTTTTATCAAACACTTTTCTTACTTGGTATTGCACGGCTCTTGCCACTGATCTCCAGGCTAAAGCAGGCAGTGGGAGTCGAGCTCTCAAAGAGCCTCTTCGGGAGAAGAGGTGCCATTTAACACTAGAGGTGCTGGAATCCTGGTAAAGCCACAATGATTCTGTGCTGAATGTACAGTTACAACCCCCCCACCCCCCAACCCCACCCCCCCACCCCTCACGCCCCAACCCTTCAGTTTGGCTCAGTTTAGTTGTCTTCAGCCTGAAGTGCAAATAATATGTAAATGGATAGATAATGTAAATGACATACACATTGCTTGAGCACTATTGTTAAAACTACATAATCACGCTATGACCATAGTTTAGCATCAGATGTATTGTTACTATAAAGACATGGCGCTACATACAAAGTGGATAAAATGGCTCATATACTCATGGCCAGCATGATGTCCAATTTGATGTATTGTGGCTAAGTAAGTTGCCCAGAAACATCGTAGCTGCTTAATATGTTGCTGAATTTGTAAAATGTAACTAAAGCTCATGCTTAATTGGGCTCATCTCATTGGCTGCTTTATTCTCCCTATGGAGATGATTTCAGCAAAGCTATTGCGCAGTTGTTATGTTGTTAATCCTACTGAACATGTCGCTTATTGTTAGGAGTTTAAATAGTAGCCTATTTGTTTAATGGAAAAATGAAGGGCCAGTGCCACATTATATTCTAGCTTTGGTGTCTATATTCAGAGTGAGTGCGTAGTTTGCTTTCAGTTGTGTCAACTGGGGTATTGTGGTCTGGCAACGACCTCCGCATCCTGGAACTGGCCTCCAAAACATGCACATCTCACAATTGGCCATAGAAACCATTTTGTCTTTCTTATTTGCTTTCACTTGGATTGAGAAAGTCTTGGGTAGTAATTATATAGTTGTAAATGCGGAAAGGCCAGCTGGACACATTTTTTTAATGGCTGGTGGTCTTTCTATTATTAAGATTTGTAAGTATTTTACAATTATTTGTACTTGGGTTTTGCAAGACTAATAGACACTACTGTCATATGTATTTTTTTGTACTTTAAGGAATCAATGCAGTATTTTGGATTTCTGTGTTAACTTTAAATAAGCTGCCATATTTGCATTTCACAGTCCTTAGTGAAAGAAATCTAGTGTTTGACCAATTCGATTGCTTTATTAAAAATATATGATTGACCGTTAGTTTTTAAACCTTTGGTGTAAAGAGGCACTCACTAGGTAAAGTGGATCATTGGAGTGCATTACTGATGTTATGACCATTCTGCGGTCAGAAGCACTTCCTGCAGTTTCGGTCCGTGTCCCGGCAGTTCAGGAAGGAGCGGGGATGGATTCTTGACATCCGTGACTCTGTGGCAGGAAGAGAAAGTCACATGTCCAGGGGTGTCAGCGACGGAGAGCCCAAAGCTGCACCCGGTTTTTCTGCGAGGAAGCGGAGATTTACGGGAAAGTTATATTTAGAGCTGACAGTCTGAGTGATCGCGAAACGGCTCCGCGCAAACTAAATAAGCGATGCTCTGTGTTTGAGGGGAAGCGTGCGTTCTGATAAATGAATGCGGTCCAGTCATCTACCCCAGCTCCGTCCTCCTCTCCCGAGTGATGAATTTCTCTGAGGCCGTCCGCCAGAATGGCCCTGCATTGCGAGGAGAAGAATAAAAGGTTTCAAACATTGTCTGGGATTTTAATCACTTGTAAAGAAAATAGATAAAATTTAGGGTGGGAGGAGTGTTTCGAAAGCTGAACATAATTTTTTTTTTTTTTTGTGGAAATTTGAATCCCATTGGTAGCCAATTCCTCCGGGTCTCTGTGGCAACATTTTGTTTTGTTAAAAGCCTCCACTGTCAACAGATGGACACCTGCCATCAAACAGTGGGCCCTTGTCATTATCCGTTGGCAGCGGGGTTGGGTTTGTTGTTTATATTGGACTGAGTCTTGGATAAGCACTGGGGGGACGTCCATCGGGCAGATGTGCTGCATCCGTCGTTCAGCTGTGTCCAGGCACAACAGAATTACAGGCCGGCAGTGTCTGCCCGTGGCAAACCACCCATTTATTGTCTGGCTGCTGCAATTTCACACTCACCCAAAAAACACCACGCCCCCAGGCTTTTTCAGTCAGGTATCTTAATCTTCTGAGAGGATATGAAATGCTTGGGTTTCACTTTCACAGCTGTCTGCTTTGTAAGGATGAAATCCCTGTCATCAGTCACAGCCAAGGAAGATGCCAACAAGAATGACTTTTACAAAAATGCTACCCAGGTTTTGTATGCATTTATATTTCTTTTTAATGTCACTCACTGTAATTGTGGGAAAATATGGCCATAAAAATCTTACAGGTCTGCCAGATAGTCGGAGGTTATTGGGTGAGGGGGATAGAGGCTAACTTGGCGTAAGAATAGACAGGGGTGTGTGATGGGGAACAGGAAGTGGGCTTATAATAATATGAAGGTTAGTGGCTAAAACACTGCAGGTGTATATTATGGGCTGCTTTTGTAGATATGTTAGCCGTCAGAGTTGCCCTGCATAAGGACAACTGCTAAGGAAATAAATTATTAATGAGCAATAAACAATTTGAAGGGAAGCGAGGAGTTTTAGTGCACTCCAGTCTCCTGTCTGATATTTTAAAATGTTTGACCTTCTTTTGCCGGCAGAAAATGACAGACTAAGGACAGTTGCTGATGCATGAGTGGAGTTAAATCAGGACATTTAATAAAGACTGACATGGAGAAACTGAGGAGGGAAATTATTTCCTTAAAACTGCATACTTTAGGTCAAGTTCTTTTTAACTTCAATATGATTTTGTTAATGGTGGAAGTCATTTTATATGCCGCATGTACAGTATAACATCTACAGATTGCCTACACTGATTGCATTAACATTTCACTGTTTTTTTGCCCCTTCTGCATCATTCAACACTGATAAGAAAAGAACTTAATTGATGTCCAACTAAATGAGCTCTTTAATTCATTGTTGAGGCTGCAGGAATAGGCCAAATAGATATAGCAAAACATGCTAATTAATTCCCTGTGCTATGATGCAACTTCTGGAAAGGCATGGCAAACCCAGATTAGATGTTCAGCGTGTTTGCGCAATTACTCTCAATGGCATGTTGTCCCAAACGTGCAGGCTATTCACAAGGGGGCCGCTAAAACGAGTAGCTTAGCTGTTCCCCCGACGAGGTGGCGCTTCATTTGTCACCAGAACGGCTGCTCCTCCGCGTTGGCCGCGGCAGTTGTCGCGGCGATGTTTACATGGCGCGTTGCGCCTCCGCCGCGGGCTCGAAGCGTGTCGACTGATGCGGGTTTTGACGAGCAATCGTCTGTTTCCCGCACTTGTAGCGGTGGTAGGGCTGATGCTTTGAGCAAGGAGCCGGCTTTAAGCCGAGTGTGTTTGACTTTTAGGAGCACGTTCAGAGAGCCTGGTTGGTGATATTTTGGGTTAAAGGACTCCCTAGTGCTGGAGACTCTGCAGACTAGTTAATGCCTGCCTGAGATCCAGGTGTATTTGATCTCTCTGAGCTGCTGTCAATACACTGCGGTAGAGCTAAAGGCAGTGAATCTCATGGTGTTGGTTGAGAAGCCCACAGAATGAGGAGAGCTGAGGTTTATTGGCAGTGGGTGCGTGCCTGAGTGGGTGTATATCTATACTCTCGCCTGCTTGTCATTGCGCACATGGGAATATACTGTGATTTGCCCTTGTAGGGTATTTCTCCAGATTTCTTCTTTAGTGCTCTTAACAAGGCTTTTTCCTCTCCCTCCATTTCTCTTGAGTGAAAACACATACATATATTCACTTCCTGTGCTGGCCTGCTGGGATTGTGTTTGCTGGTGGCCTTTTCTTTGCCGATGAGAATGCCTCCTTGTGAGAATGCGTGTGTGTGTGTCTGTGTGTGTGTGTGTGTGTGTGTGTGTGTGTGTGTGTGTGTGTGCATGAGCAGGCGTGTGTTTGTGTGTGTCTGCTTGTGTGTGCAGCCACATGCACCTGCGGGTGTGTCTGTTTTACTGGTGTGTGTATGTGTTTGTTGTTGCGTGCATCTGCGTGTGTGTGTAAGCGTGAGCGCATGTTTGCGTGTTTGAGTGCATGCATGTAATCTGGACGGGCTTCAGAATGAGATGCAGCGATACTGAATCCAAGTGCCGCCATGAATGGACTCGGCGGAGTTCTGGGTAAGCAGAGCTCTCTGTAAGCACCGCTGTTTTTTTTTTTTCCCCGCTCTGCATTAACCTTTGGGGGGCTCTCCCAACTATCTTTGCCCGGCTTTTGTATGTAAATGAGAACCAGGAAGTGGCCTTCTATTTTGGGTCCCTCTTCCCGCTCCCTTTTCCTGTTAGCCCGGGCTGCAGTCGGACCGCCCGGCGGTGGCCCGTAGCCCCTGGCCTGGCGACACTGCCCTGGCGCGAGCGGGACCGCTCTCCGCGCTGCTGCAGGCGTAGATCTGTGCTCTGACATCTGAGAACAAGCTCGCTGCTGATGATATCTTAAACGCCCAGAACGAGCTCTGTGGGTGGTAATCACTGGCAAGAGAAGATTTGATTAAAGCACTCAGTCCGGATGAGGCCTGCAGCATGAGTTCCTGTTTGGATGTGAAATATGAAGCGGCTCAGGAGGAGGTGGAGGGGAGGAGGGGAGGGGAGGTGGGGGGCGTGGATGGAGTGACCAGCTCTTCACAGGCTGGAGCAGATGGCCGTGGCCAATGGATGGGCTTTAGTGACGGGGAAGGGGGTCTTTTTTATGGCCTCCCCCCAATCCTCCTAAAGGGATGGCCAACATTAGTTCCAATTACATTATTTCAAACAGTGTCACCTTCTGCTGGAGTGCTGATCACCAGGGCAACGTGTGCTGCTGAAGCTGTTCTATATGAATGCACGTCTACTTCTTACAGATCCTGTGACACACACACGCGCACACACTTGCACACTCAGCATAGGCTGTATATTGGCCCTGGCTGCATTGAACATTTCCCATGTAACCCTTTGCTCTACTTTTAAATGTCATACACACACATCGACCCAGAAATCAGCCCATAAAATCTCTCTTGTCCCTCATGTTTTCACTGCATATGTAATGCAGCTGGTGTTAGGTATTTTGAACAGTGGGGGAAGACAACAGGGCATCACACTTAAAGAAATTTCTGTATTCCCAGGTATAATGCACTAGCTCTGAAAGACTTATTGCAGTAATACCGGAGTAGTGCGAGTAGATTCTCTTGTGTGGGTACTGAGCCATCACAAGAGGAATGTGCTGCGATTTGGAAGGCCTCTCGGGGCACACGCGGAACCAAAGGTGTGGCAGGGCTGCAGATGTCGATTGTCGCTTCCGTGATTCCGCTAAGTGACATCTGCTGTAGTTTGTCCCGGAAGCACTGACCTTCAGGCTCCTGATAGATAAATAAATAAAATATGAAAAGACGCGTCTCATTTTTCTTTGTTTCTTTCTCCTCAAGCTGGGCGCGGGGTGGCGGATTTTATGGCTCGGCGCGTAATGCGTCATCCATCGAGCTAAAGGAGGCTGACCCACAGGAAGTGATACATGAATGTGAAAGAGAGCCACAGCACCCCTCTTCAGCTCTGTGAACCAGCGTCCCCGAGAACCGGTTTCCCTTAAATCCTGCCCCGTTACACTGATGAGACAAATGCTTCTGATGAAACCACCACAAAACAAGACGCCTGAATTGGGGAAAGGGTGAAAACATGTAATCACTCTTGGAGAGAAAAAAAGGACTTATTGAGCAATCAGGCCAAAAAACACATCTATAATGCAGGCGAAGGGCGCGCACTGATCATGGTGGAATTATCTGTGGTTGAAATACATCGAGTAAAAAAGGCGGCAAGCGCGGGCAACCTTGACCGAGGCGTGGCCCAGTCATTAATTTGTATTACTGCGCATTGAGTAGCCTGTTCCTGTGCTGTGTGTGACAGATCAATGGAGAGGGGGGAAGGAGAGGGCAAAATGCAGTTTTATGTATAAGCTCATAAAGCATAATGCACCGCGGATGGGTGACGTAATTCTGTTTCCCCCTGGCGGCTGGCGGTGTTTCACTCAAATGGCGTCACAGCACGTCCTCTAGCCTTATTATATATTTATTTTTCTGAATCTGCAGCTATCGCTAATTTAGCTCATTGTTTCAGAGGGTGATTGGCTCCAGTATGTGGCCCTGCCCTCTTTAGCGGAGCGTATCCCTGATTTGAGCGGTTTAGATCATTCAGCCTAACAGCTGTTACTCCAGGCACTGTTAGGTGGGGGGTCAAGGCTGAGAGCTTCGACTGAGCCGCATACCAACGTCCTTCAAGTGAAGGTGTTTGGTAGCATCCTACGGAATGCTAATGAGAGCGCAGCTTGAGTGAAGAGTCTCAGATCATTCTCACTCAATGTTGTGTATGTGTGGCTGTTTTGAGCTTCTAAAAACAGGTCCAACAAATGATAATTAACTTGTAGGAAAACATAAACCTGCTATGCTTTTTAATCAGGAAAAGGGGAAATCAAGCAGATGCTTTACTTTGCTTAAGTGATGGATGAGCAAGATACTATTCCCCCCCCATGTAAGCACAGCCAAGTGAAGCAGTCTGTTTCTTTAGGCTTACGGTATCTGTCCAAATATTTGAGACAAGCATTGTAGTTTCAGTGTTTGAAAACTATTATCCATTTACAAATTTTTTTCTTTGTTTAGTTTTTTTTTTTTTTTTTTTTTTGGTCGCTGTACTGATTTACTGATGTGCCGCAGTTTTAAATTACAGCATCGCAGATGTTCAGATGAATTCAATAAAGGATACACACTCGGAATCCTTTGTGCATTGCTGATGTGAAGCTCATCGCGCTCTGCTTATTTCTGTTTGTTTTAAAATAATGTTTCATGGGATTTTAGAGCCCTCTTAGCAATATTGGTTTGTTCTTTTTGCTTTCCGGCACAGTTTCCACAGAGATGCTCCGACAAAATGTCAGCTCCAAATCTCTGCCTCATAAAACTGCTCTGCCCTAATAGGAAAATATAAATCAATTATGTCTGAATTCATTTAGTGCGGACCAGCAGGATGAATCCTGCAGCCAAAACAACAGAGCAGATTTGATCATGGCAGACAGTGCCGGCTTTGCCTTTACTGTTAAGCAATGATTTTACATATTAGATGCTGAAGTGAATCTCAATGAAACCGTGCACTGGCTGTATCTATGTGCATCACTGTGTGTGTTGGGCTTATTGTGCTTATTGAGTTTGTCAGGGTTTAGAAGTGGATGTAACTGCTACTTTGTTGGAGATGGGATGGGATGCCCACCAGACTCACCATACGGTCTTGGTTTTGGGGTATTTAATGCTCAACTATGATCCTTTTCAGGTCAAGCTGGGGCTGCTGTGAGCTTCAGAAATGCCCTTTTCTTACTTTGGGAGTTATGAGAAGCCACACTTTCAGACATGTGTTAATCATTAGCTTAGCACTGCTACATCAAAGAGAAACCTAATGTGTGTGCTTGATGTGGTGTAATTCATTTATAAAATTGTATTTATTGCATTTATCTTTTCCATCTGAAGAAACTTGTGTTTGGCAGTTTGGGTTGAACTTTTGCCTTCTCCCGAGCGCGTTTGTGTGTGTAAACGAAGCGTGACTGCGCCATGGCTCCAGTGTGTACAGACCAGAGCCGCTGCCCCCCTTCCTCGCTCACAGAAGGTCTCTGTTCTTCCTTCCTCCGTGGCTGCTCCCGCTGAACCGTCGCCAAGCAGCGCGCTGTCCGTCACAAAGCCTCCACAACCGTCGCTAGGCTGGAGCGGGGGTCCTACCCCACGGTGACTTGGCTCGGAACGGCTATTGTACACTGCTCTTTAGTGCACCCCCCCCCCTGACCATTATTACAGCCCAGGAAATGAATTTTCCACTGCCCTCAGACCAGAGGAGAAATATGGCCATAAATAGTGCCTGTTCTTTTTGAAGATGCACCTCTGGACTGACACTGCTCCTCACCGAATGAACTGGCTCCTGGAAACACTGTCATCGCCGCTGAGATGTCCGTACTAATGATATGGAGCCCGGAGCCGTCCACAAATCACTGTAGGCCAGCTGCTGCCGTTACCTGTCAGCGGACAAGTTGTAACAGGAGGAAGAAGGGTTGAGCTCACTGGCGGGAATGCCGGGTAAAAAAGGGAGGGGGCCGTGCCTTGCATAATTGCATTTTCTTTTCAAAGAATATTGGAAATCAATAATGTAATTCATAGAAAAGCCATTGAGTGGCTCCTCATTGACATTCATGGGCGTGCTGAAGCCTACATCCCAAAGAATTAAAGTAGAAAAAAAAAGCATGTCATTGAAAATGGGGGGAGTTAGCCATTGTTTGCTTCAAGTTTCAGCTGCCCGCTGTGCCAAGCTAGGCCACGTCTAAATTTTATTATGTTCGAGGTGACACTTTTGTTTTAGCAGTGAAGCGGTTTTCTTGTGATGCAAATCTGCACAGTTCCCCCCCCTCCCTCACCTGTTCCTCTGTCCACCCCTGGGCTCCTGGGCCTTCTGTGTGGGCTGGATAAATCGGAGATGGCAGTCGACCTGGGTCCTGCCAAAATGCATTCTCTTGGCCTGGAGACGCCCCATGCAACTGACTGCCTCCAAATACTTGTGCCACAGATTGGGTCCGAAAAGGCTTGCCAGTCAGAGCAACTCCAGATCCCATCTGACGCACAGGGCTCCCTGTTTCACATGGTTTTATGGGCTTCTTAAATGTCGGGAAACGACCAAACTCACCGCAGCCAACTCGCTCCATTTATCCTGCATACTGTACATCTTGCTCGTAATCAGTGATTTTAACTGGCATCGTGGAAAGGATCTTAGTGCATCTATAGTGTTTACCCATTTTGAAAAGTATGTCAGAGTAATTAGATGAAGTACAGATAAGTCCTGTCATCGCTGCATGCTTTGCTTTATTAGCTCAGGGCGGTGACGTGTTTCTAGCCATTTTACGCTCGCTGTTGTCTGCACACTGTTTAATGAAGAGGCTCATCGACTGAGCCGCTGTGGTAGATTGGCAGACCTCGTGGGTTGCTGGTTGTGGGCCAGTGCCTGTTTAAACAGGGAGCTTACCTGGCCCCTTGTGCCTCTCTGTTTTATCAGCTCTGACGGGAGGTCGCCAGAGATCTTCGCGAGGACGGGACCATGGGGCCGCGGCGGGACCTCGATTCAGGAGAGCTGTGGTGGACTCCTACTGGGCTTACTCAGGTGAGTCTCACGCTTTCTGACAAAAAAGGACGTTGGGCTCAAGGCTTCTCTTCTCCCCTGAAGACCTGCGAGTTTGTCTCTTAGTCTCCAGTACCCACCCCCCCAACCCCTCCCTCTGCCCCATCCTCTCGCTTCTCTGAGCTCTAGCCACAGGGACTTGTTGGGTTTATTTTTTTATTTTATGAATGTTTCCGCCATAAAAATGTGACTTCTGCTGTCCCTCCCAGCGATATTTGCTGAAGAAGAGCATTAATCTTTTACCGTGCAACCAAGCCCTGGGCTCAAAATGATCTTTATTTTATTTATTTAAATATTTCTTTTCCGCATGTGTGCTCTGAGTGTGCATCATATTGCATTAAAAGCCATTAGCCCATGACTGAACTGTGGAGGGGCACATTTCTGAGTATTGATGTCATGGTATGATGGAATGTCTGGATTTCACCACTTTTTTGTAAGATTGTGATATGTGTACATTTCAGACTGAGAGGATCCGAAAGTATGGAGTATGTACACAATTATTCGCTTTTTCTGATAGCACAGTGTTTATTTTAAGTTGAAATTGAGATTCTACTTAACTGCATTAGCTGTTCATAAATCATTTAGAAGGATTTTGAAGAAAAGCACCAGTTGAATCTTGTGTCAGTAAAGCAGTCTGTCCGTTGTCATCAGTACAGGTCTTCATGGTGTTAAACGCTTTGCTGATTTTTCACATTTACTCTAGCATTGTCATGCAAACTCTGAAAATCTGCACTGTTTACCCATTCAACAGTCCCAGGCACTGAAACCGTCAGATCTGCCATCTGTTGGAACGGTGCTGTTTTGATTAAAATTGACAGGAATTTTTGCCTGTTTCTGTTATTTGATTGTGGGAGCGCAAGCGTGTCCGTGCATTGGTGTGTACATTTATGTTTCTATTTGTGCATTTGTGTGTGTGTGTGTGTGTGTGTGTGTGTGTGTGTGTGTGTGTGTTTGTGCGCGTGTACTTGTCTGTTGATGAGTGTTTTTGCTTTCATGGTTGTGAATGCATTTAGTATGTGTGTGTGTGTGTGCGTGCACTCATGCATGCGCTTGTTTGTGTGTTGGCATGCACACGTGTGTACGCGTGTGCCGTAACTGCTAGCACGCAAGTATCTGCGTACGAAATGAGCACAGTGTGCTTAAGGGAAATGTGGTGGATTAGGTCAATCTCAGGCAGTTATCAGATCAGCAGGATCTGCTGATGGTTGAGAAAGCTTTCATCTGAAGCTGTCGCAGCACACCTGATATTTAATTATCATTGCTGCAGCTGGGGAATCTCAGTGCCGCGGAGAGGCAGGGCTTGGCTCTTACTTGAAAAGCAACCAGCCGCTGCCATTTTGGAGCAATGAAGGCACAGTGCCTTCGGCTTGCTGCATCGCAGAGGTTTGCCTGGGGTTCAGTGAGGAGGCAAGGTGACTTTTAGCATCACTCTGGCTATCGATATATCTGCTGGTGCTACCGCAGGAAAGGGTAGTGTGGTACAGGTGGCCGTCGTGGAATTAGTCTGTCGCATCCTGAAAGATCTGATCAGAAGAAGCTCATTATTATGTCCCTCCAAAGAGTATATCAAACGCAGTCCTTCTGTTGTCCTTCTGTGTGTTCGTCCGGCTGTCTGTCCATCCTTCTGCCTCTTATTTTCTGGGCCAGAACTCCTAAAACATTAAATATCTCTCAACACAATTCAATATATGGATATATCTTACTGTGTAGAAGTGCCTATTCATACATCCATCCATCCTCCTGTACATCTGTTCATCTCTCCACCGCGTTTTGTTTCCAGGCCGAATATCAGCTATCCTGTCATTTTCTGGGCCAAAGCTCCAAAACCATTTAATATTTCTTGAAAAGATGTAATACATGGATGCATCTTATTGTGTATAAGAGCCTTTTCACACTTTTGTCTGTCCTCTTTTCCTTTTGTCTGTCCCTCCACTGAATTTTGTTTCAAGGCCAGATATCGGCCATGCCGTGATGGGGGATCTGAGTATTTCATGCTTGTTGGAAATTAGCTTTGAGGTCATAAGGAGAGAAACATGGAAAACATCACAGACAGTTAGTTTAGAATGAAGCTTCAGCATCAATAAGCCTAACCTTGGCTACACACTGAGTTTGGGAATATAAAATATGTACGCATTGGCACATGCAACACACTGCCAATACACATCTGACTCTGTAAATATATAATAGCCTCTTTCTGCATCATTGTTTATGTGTGTGAATTGCATGCATTCACACACTATAATTTTCACATTAATTTTTGAGATGGCCAGAGTCCCCTGTGACTTGATTTCTTGTGCTTTATCTCTCAATCTTCCTACCCCTGTTTTTCCCTGATTTAGAATAAATATCCAAGGGCTGAATGTGTTGGCTCAGATGTGCTGTCATGGGTGCAGGCTAACGCTGTGCTCTGCGCGAGTTTTGCCTGGCTTTGGGCTCATGGACGACAGAGGCTACCTCCCGTCTCTGGGTTGGCGGGAACCCTGGCTCCACGTTTGGCTGAGCGACTGTCACTTCCCTGGGCAAGCTAATTTGCATCGAGTAAATTTGAGAGGACATCATCATCACCATGCGTTTGAAAATAAATGCAATTGCATTGCCTGTCATCCTATTAGCTTTTCTCTAACTGTGCAGCTGTAGTGTGCTTTCTTATTATATTGCAGAAAAAGAAGTGCTCAAGGGATGGAATCTCATCAGTAGAATGCTTCCAGTCTGTGAAGACGATGAAAGATTGTCCTTTGAGCCATTTTAATTACCACTACGGATGATTCTTGCTCTCTGAATTTAACGATTCTAGTGCTGCACTTGATTGTGGCCCCTTGCCCTGTGCACATTGGGCATGAGCCAGTCAGAGGACATGAGCACCTCACGGTCAACGTGGCATCAAATATGTTGTTTTTTTTATTTTATAGGCTGTCAATTTTAGATGACAGGGTAATTAATCAAAGGTAACAACATTTTATTTTCCTTTGCCCTCGACACTTCATTTCAGAGTCTACAGTGGATCATGCTGGCTCTGCATTTTTGAATATCGACCGAAAGAAAGGCTGTACCCTATGTTATTATTATTTTTTGGTTCATTGATCATTCTTCTGAAAGTTCTCAAGCATTTCTGTACTTTAAACAGGTTATTTGATTTGACATTGAATATCAGAAAACTCCCATTATTGTCTTTGCAACTAACCAGTATGTTTTTTACATTTATATTATTTGGATGGAGAATTTTTGGACTTTTGAATGCTGGATGAAAAATGAAGTATTTCGTTCTGATGTGTTCAAGCACGCAGAGTGCAACGTTAATAGAGCTTTTGTCATTCTGTGACTGACTGTAGTCCTTTAAAGTCAGTCATTTTGAGGACCGCGATTTACTTTAGGACCATTTGTAGGCCCATTACCTTTTTTTAAACTCTACCGTGTATCAAATCAGTTAAAACTTATAGGTTAAAGGAACTGCGCTTTCAGCAAAGGTGGCGGTACACTGGGTTTCACCGTTGCTGTCGTTCATAGAAGAAAAGATAGGACCTTCCAGGATACACGAATAGCAGAACTCTAGCGTCCGAAATTTCTGCCATTTTCATGCCGCTATTACTTGGAATCTTAGCGGTGAGAGCGGAAGAGCGTATTTCTCTCCAAAATTTATTGTTTCTCCCTCCTTTTCTTCCCCCTCGAAGTTCACAAGCCTGCTGATTGGTGCCGTTAGATGTTTGAAGAGTTGGTGTGTGCCTGCTCATGGGCCGTTCCAGCTGCTTACAGCCTCACTCAGTGAGCAGTGCCTGCGCTTAAGTGTAATGAGGCGTTTTCAGTCACGGACAAGAGATCTTTTATGTACTGTAGGCAGGGAAGAATTAACTAGCACAGAGTATAAGTGGGAGAGGCTTGTTCTGTTAAAGTGTGTTTAATTATGGCAGCTTTGTGGAGTTGCCACGTGTGGCCATTCTTGTTCAGTTGGGAGACTTTTGGCAAGCTCAGCATGATCTCCCTAAAAAACATTATTCTCTGAACTGTATTCACAGGCATAGCCAAATAGGGCGGCTGAGTGCATTTGTGGAATAACCTTGGGGTAGAAGCATTTCATGGTAACACGGTTTTCCATGTAATTGTGTTTTTTGAAGCGAGCATTCGTTTAGTTGCCCTACCTGGGGAAGAAAAAAATAGCTTGACGCAAGTGAATGTTTGGTGCTGTTTTAGGTAAAGTGCAAAACGGAAAACAAATTGCCCCTTTCCCCTCGCTAATTCACCTTCTGCGTGAGAATTTGAGCGCATTTTCTCTTGTCAAGTTTGAAGAATGATGCTGGCCATTCTCATCCAGTCCAACTATACTCGAATGTAAATTTATGACGCTATTTCTGAGCCTCTTGATTTCATTATTTTTGATTGCTTGAGTTTCTGTCATTTCTGCAGTTGGCCTGTCAACATTAACTGCAAGACTTAAATGCTTGATTTGTTAATTTATTGCTTTCAAAAAGTGCAAGTTATGTGAAAAACATGACCGTTTATATTTAGCGGCTCAATTCATCTAAATATTGTCGGAAATATCATTCTTACTCAATGCTTCACAAAGTCACGGACGTTGAGCTTCTCCACAATGTTACTATAGCTGTAAATGTGATCCCATATGTGCCATGACCGTGCACTGCATTCAGAATGAATATCTGCCTGTACTTTTGGGAAGAGGCTTTTTCACTGATTAAAGCACTAATGACCAAGTGACGGACATGATGAGTAAACAGGTCTGACGGACAGCTTGGCCCTCTCCGTAATGAGTAATTATTGCCAGGTGTCCAGGCTGAGGAAGGACAAACACAGAGAAAGGGTGGAGTTTTTTCTCGCGAAGGCTGAGAACTGTAGGCAGCCGGTAGCATGAAAATAACAGCTAGGCTTGGCCGGGCATGCTAACGAGAGTAGCTTTTGTTCAGCTCAGCGGCTAGTATTGTAGAGATCCCTCTCTTACTCGCCATCGCCACCTCCCTTCATCCCTCCGTCTCCCCGGCGAAGGCGGGGTGTTGGCCGCGACGGTTGATCTGCTGCGTTTGATATATTCTGACAAATTCTTCTTCAGTGGTAAGGGAGTGTGCCTATGGCAAGTAAATGGCAGCATCTCTTGCTCCCTCTGAGTTTTTTTTCCCCTCACTCTTTTTGCAGCGATTCTTTTTCAGTACCACTGACACTCGGCCTTATCTCAAAAGGACCTGTTTACATATTTAAAGATGCTAACACAGACTACCGCGTTAAGATCTCCTTCTATTGCTGTTATGTATTGTTGTGGAAAATGCTCTTATCTCATCATTTGCACAGTGCTTATGAAAATCATTCAGCACTTTCCTGTTAAAAAAAATCCATCTGATACAAGATTAGCACAGATCTGTTGTGTATGTAATTCAGTTAATATTTATTCTTCTATAACCCTGAAAATAGTTGGAACAGCATGTGATATGCAAATAAAAACTGAAAACAGCAAATTGAAATTTGCCTTTTCCTATATTTAATTTAAAACATTTCCAATTTGGATGCCAGCAGTGCATTCTAATAAAGTTGGGACGGAGTCATTGTAGCCCTAGGAAGGTTGAGGGATGTTCAAAAGACAGCAATTTGGAATATTCCACATGTACCCAGGTTAATGCATTACATTAGCCTAGCTTCTTGGTAAAAGAATACAGATGTTTGACTGGCCTACCTGCAGACCAGATCTGTCCTCCACTGAAAACATGTGGCACATTATGAATAGCAATGCACAGCTGCAGAGACCCTAGACTGTTGAGCAGCCTCAGTGTTATACAGTATCAAGCAAGAATCGGGAAGATAATTCTATTTTCAAAACTGCAACAGTTTGTTCTGTTCCCAAATGACTGCTGAATGTTGTGTAAAGGGAAGGTGATGTGAAACATTGGTAATCATATACCAGCTTTTTTTTAGGTGTTGCAGGTATCACACATCGAATAAGTGTATATTGACAAAGGAAAAAAAAAAAACATAATTTAAGTAGATTTGTTAAAACAGGATTTATCTTTTCTGTACATAGTGTGAATAATTATTAAACTGAATACAGGTGAAAACAGATTTAAAAATTATTTTTCTTTCGTATTATACACACTGTCCAAACTTTTTTGGAGTTGAGGACACTGAACAAAAACTGCCTTGGCCAGTTGAAAATGCACAAAATGCCAAAAAATGCCAAAAAAAAAAACTTCTGAAATCTATCGTTTTAGGAGCCGCTTTCTGCTGAAGGGTAAAGCAATAGCGGCCCTCCTGTGTATTGAGCTGGAGGCAGACATTTAGTGAGAGGGTGCGCTACATTAGAAGATGCCAGGCTATAGATGCAGAAGCAGAGAGCTGTTAGTTCCCTAAACTGGTGACCTTGATCTTTAACTCGGTGAAGGAATCGCATCTCTTTGTTTGCCAAGTCAGTGGCGTGGGCTGTAAATTGAAAGCTGCTGCTGGCATGCCCCTGCTTTGCAGACATGGGCGTCTTTATTTTGCATCCAAAATTTTCTCGATGAGGTACCGTTTATCAATAGCTTGGCTTGAATCTAAACTTCTGTTCATTTTAATCTTTCAAATGATGGTATATGTGAATTAATTAAACAGGAGCAGGAATGAATATTAGGTGGTAGAGGTGAAATGCTATATCTCATGATGTGAATGTTGAATTTGTGTTAGTGTGATGGTAGGAGGATGAAAGTGCTATGATGAATCCTCCCTAATAGAATGACCCAGTACTGCTGACAGCACACTACTGCCTGTGTTTGCAAATGGACCTGCACATCTGCCACTGAATGTGCCGTAATTGTGCAATTTACTGTACAGCCAATAACCTGCACCGTAATTGAATATGACTTTGTACTGTTTGAGTAATCTCTCCATTTTAGACTGTGACCTGGGGCAAATTTCATCTGAGCCGTGTGTCGCAGGTAGGGGCTCTTTCAAATTAACCATGTAGGTCACTTTGAGAGCGGAGTCCTGATGTAATGAGACGTCTTCGCGTCCTGGGGAAGCGCGTCGCGCATTACCTGCGAGCCAAGAACAGCAAGATGTGGCTCCGAGGCAGCGTCCCCTATTTCTCCCCTACTTCGTCTTTCTCGAGGCCAGCTGTTCCATTTGCGCACTTTAAGAAGTATTTGACTGAACCGTGTCTCCTTTTCCTATCTGTCCTCAATTTCTTTCCCCTCGCCAAATTCCCAAGTAAGCGGGGCCCTTACGAAGGCCGAATCTTAAATGTTCTCGGTTGATATTTTCGGAATATAAATACCCCCTTGCCTCCCGAATGCACTGGGCTAGACAAACATACCCAGGGCTGTGCTGGCATTCAAAAGCGAATTTTGGAGGGGGGGCGTATTTGTGGCTTGGCGGCTCGGGGAGTGGTGTTTAAATGCTCCTCGGGATGGGTGACTGATTTTTGTGCTGGCACACACACACTCATCACTCATGACCCCCTGACCTCTCGACTTCACCCCTCACCTCTCGGCCGACATCTGCGGCTCGGCCTAGTAAAGTTTCGGCCCCCCTCCTCACACCCTCATATTGATGATGAAAGCAAGCGTTCATTATACATTGTTATAATTTATCTATAAACATGTTAAGATACAAATTATGGAGCGCTTAAGGCAGTAGAATAATTAGTCTAGCTGGATAAGCAGACAATAGGTAATTAGCTGTCTTTTTTTCCAAAAGATTTCAGTAATTATAAATCCATTACAGATCCTTCTGTCATTTATGCAGCGTGTAGAAAAACTGATTAACTTTTTCCTTCGCAAATAGTATTACTGTACGCATCATTATTGTCAATAAAATCAGTTTTCCAGTCTATCAGATATCTTGACTGCCTCTGTGCGGAGCGCTTATTCATTGTTGCATGCCGGAGCAATGGAGGCTTTATCTCGGTGGCTCTCTGTTCAACATTTGCAAGAAACTTGATGGAATTTTAATGTGAATGTGAAATATTTTATTGTGTCACAGAATTGGCAAAATTGGCATTGAAAATTGTATTCAGTGCAAGAGTAATATTTACTCTAGAAATTATGAAAACAGGTCAACATAGTAAAATTTCAACCCACATTCCTATTTTGTGTCTCATAATCAAGTGTATAGAAAATGTTTCAGTTGGTGTGCTGACCAACCAAATTTATCACCAGAATTACAGGCCTGGATATTTTTGTGTAAACCAAGGAGTGTTCTCTTTTGGGAGTTTGATGGTGCTTTTTGTACTGGTTCCTTGTGCAATGAAAATAATTTGTAGTGTTGCGCTTCGTAGTGGCTTCAGCAGTGGTTGGGATATGGTTTTATCACATTAGAACAATATTTTTGGATGTTTTGAAACCTAGTTTAATGTTGACATATGGGACATATTTACAGTATTTAACACCTGGGGGTGTCCTTGCGTGTATAGACATACTGTACTTTGGTTTGGGACTTCCATGGTTTTGGCTGGTCCCCCTAATTTCAGTGAAGGCAAGTCTAAATGCTGTTTCATGCAGTCACATTCAAGATAATTCAGCACATCCCCTGTTGTGTGGGGTGATTGGGCTGTTTCAGGATGTCAATGCCGCAGGCCTCAATGGGATTCATATAGAAATGTGTATTCAATAATTTTTGTCAATGTGGAAGAAGTTAACTGGCCTGCACAGAGGCCTCAACCTCATCCAACATCTTTGATATCAGCTGTAAAGCCAACAGTGAGCGAGATCTTCAGCCCAAAATCAGTGCCCAACCTCACCAATGCTCTTGAGGCTGAATGGAAGCAAATCTCAGCAACACAACTGCAACTGGTATGAACTCTTCCCTGTAGAATGGAGGCTGTCATGGCAACAAAAGGTAGACCTATTCCCTATCATTGTCCATAGTTTTGGGTGAGATATCAGATGTCAGATGTGTTAAAACTTCTTGCTATGTAGTATGTATATTGCAAGAAAGTGGTCTGATATTAGGTCGTTCATCCAGCGTCTATCACACAGTTAATAAATGAAGGTGAACTTGGCTTTTTTTTTTAAATAATGGAGTTACTGAAACCAAATTTCCATCTTGTTCATATTCAAGCTGGTCTAAATGGCCCCATCCATTTAAACAAGGGTAGAAATGACAATAAAGACTGTGTTATTAACACATTTTGTTTATGCAAAATTCATGAGAAACCTTCTCTTCTGCAAATATTATGAAATCAAACCTGAAATGTTGAACTGAAGGTGAGAATTTATCCTAGAAGCACTGGTCAAAGCAGATAGGTACAATGCAGTTTGTGCAAAGCTTACCTGTTTAAATAATATATATGAAATGGAGGTACTGCCAGCAGGTGCAGTGGCTGGTCTGGGAATTACCTACTACAAGGAACAATCAGCAAGCAATCAGTGACACTACCACAGAATTTCCTTGGGCGAGAAACCTTTGATCGTTGATTGGGTACAGATTTCCCACTGGGAAGATTTTTGATTAATTCTTGCCTCAGGTGTAAATAATATGGGGAATTAACCATGCATTAACTTTTTCTTGCGGCTTGTTACATTAGTGTCAAGCCACGGTTCAGAGTTGGCCTGATAGAAATTAAATGGATTAAATGTGGCCTGTACTCTTGAAATGCTGCGCTTTAAAGGTCCCATTCTGTGAATCACTGGGTTGAGCTTGTAAAATGATGAAAATTTATAAAATGAAAAAAAGGCAGACATGACCTGGAATGTACTTGAGATTATAATGAACAGTCCATTAATTCTAATGGTATTGATGATCCTGAAAAAAAGGTGTCAATTATTAATGGCTGCCTACGAGCTAATGCATAATAGTAAGTCACATAATGCCCATTTGGAAAATAAAAAATGTATGCTTTTTAATTTCAGCTGGCAAGCAAGTTGAAATTAGTATCAATTCCAAGAAATGTTTCCAACATTTCCCTTTAGGGGTCAGTTTTTTCCCCTTCTCTTTTTTTACAAGGTTACTCTAAATGCATAATAATCAGCTAGAGCTCTCCTTGTCACCAAAATAACACTTTCCTAATTGTGTTCAATTTTGTAAATGCAGTGTGGCACTGTCACAGATAATATATTCTTGAATTCTGTTAATCTCTTTGTTCCTATCTCTTTGTTGCATGTCTTGATATTAAAAAAATATATAGGCTGTATGAAGATTGCTCAATATAACCAGCTCTATTTCTATGAAATAATTATAAGCTGTGTGCTCCGCTGCATCAGTGACAAAGAAAGTCTGTTTGCCCATTTGGCTTACTCTGTAATGGGTCTGAATAGTCTTCCATTATGTGTGGGCTTGTGTTTGATTGGCTTATGTGTAAATACTGTATTATTGTGCTGTGTCCTGGGAGATGTGTCTGTGCAGTGTGTGACTACGGCTCCTCTCTCCCGTGCATTTGCTGTAAATGGACTAGCCTGAGACCCACATTCTGAAATTGATTAAAGTTTATTTAAAGCCAGAGCATCAGGAGCCATTCCTCATAGCGGCTGTGTTGATATTGCCACACAGCGAGGCACGTAAGAAGATGTGTGATGTGTCTTTAGCAAAGCCCTGTGTGTTTCTGTGTGTGTGTGTGTGTGTGTGTGTGTGTGCGTGTGTGTGTGTGTTTGTGTGTTTTGAAAGAAGACAGTGTGTAATTGATTAGTCTGGTGAATTGTGCATGAATTCATGGGCAGCCTAGTCTACGGCGTTGTAGGCTCGCGAAATGTTGAATGATGTTATTTTTAATGCATTTCTTGGAACAACTGTGTCAGCGTATTGTACAGCACACTAATGCACTGGATAGTTCAGCATGTAGTTCACAGAAACTTGCTCCATTTTCACTCCAATCGCTCAAAAATTCAGAATCACTACCGGTGCTTTGTTGATGCTGGTGTCTTGCTTTTAAGCACTGCATTTGCTCTTCTCAGTAGTCCAGCTTTGCGTTCATGGAAATGGAGTAGTACAGTCCTGATAATGTTACTCAGTCCAGAGAATGAAATACAGGAATAACAGTTCTTATCGGATATGCGGCGTTGTACTGTGTGGGGCTGTGGGCTCTGATGATTCTTGTGTAAGTTGTATTAGCAAATGCATAAGGACAGAGGATGCTGATGAACTGTAATACGTAATTTCTGAAGGTCCTCAAGAGGTGATAGCTCCCATGAAAATGCGTGTGGAGATGTTGCTGGTGAGAGGTACTGAACACCTGACTGTAGATGCAGACTAAATATGAGGTGTTGGAAGAGATGAGTGGAGACGTTGAGATTGGCAAGAGTGAATCGGTCTAGAGAGATTGAGTTCAAGGCAAGGACATCTCGCCCATTAATCTGGTGTTGACATTCAATGTGATCTCCTCTGTAAGAGAACGGTATGGGGTCTTATTAATTACAACTGAAATATTAAAAAGGCTCCATCGTGCATGAAATATTGATTCATTTTGCCATGATCATTTCAGGTACTGTAAATATTTCCGTGTGTTGTCGCACATTATCAGATGAACTGTGTGAGCCAAAGATTATGCTCCAGTGAACATCTTTATGAGTAGAATGTCAACAGTTGGTATCGTTCACTCTTGTGATCTTCAAAAAATATTTGGCTGCTGTTATGTTCATTTGTAAAATGGGATTCATCCAGATTCCCTCGGTTAGATTTAGACTGTGTCTTGACAACAGGTAATATGAGCGATGTCACAGTAGGGCTCGGCAATATGGAGAAAATCACTGGATTGTATACAGTGCTGGGAAAAAGTATTGGCCCCCTTCCCGATTTGTTCAAGTTTAGCATATTTGTCATCCTTAAATGTGTCAGATCATCGAACAAATTTTAATATTAGACAAAGATAACTTAATAAAACAAAAAAAAATGCAGTTTTAAACAATGTTTTCATTTACTGTAGGAAAAAAGATATCCAACCCTACCTGACCCTATGTGAGAAAAGTAATTGCCCCCTTAGTTATAAAATCAACCAATTAAACACATTTCATTGATGATGGGGTTAAATTTTATGGGACACACCCTGGCATTATAACTGATGGCCCTGTTGAATCTAAACATCACTGAAATGGAACCAGTGGGGCAATGTAAAGTGGGCAAAACCTGCACATGACGTCGCAATGTAAACAAAATCAAAAACGGGTGAGAAACAAAGTTGTTGAAATCTTTCAGACTGGACAGGATTTAAAAGCCATTTCTTGGACTCCAGAAGTTGCAAAGCAGTCCTGAACAATGACTGTAAAGCCATATTTTTAAGTCTGTGCCAAACAGAGATGAAATATAAACAATACATTTACATATCATGATACATTTCAAGCATTAGAAAATTTTATACCATTTTCACATTATCGTATATCGTAATATCACCCAGCCCTGTGTCGCAGTTATCCTTGCATCATGCATAAGCACATTTAGTGTCATCTTTCGTCTCGTTTAGCCATTAGCTAGGTGACTTTGTTGGTTATGTCATGTTTACCGTATCATGCTGCTTCAGAATAAAGCGTGACAATACTGAGTAT
Organism: Gymnothorax javanicus; assembly: GCA_029692085.1. NCBI lineage: Eukaryota > Metazoa > Chordata > Actinopteri > Anguilliformes > Muraenidae > Gymnothorax > Gymnothorax javanicus. The sequence continues at coordinate 43,190,138 of CM056202.1, read as the reverse complement.
GACACTTACTTACCATTATTAGGTCTAGACATGCTTCACAAAGACTTAATGAGTGACACTTCATTTACAGCGTGCTATTCCGAAGTGTGTGTGATGAATTTTCTCATTTATGTGACAAACCCAACCTCACGCTATCGAAGCAGCAGCTTCTCCATTAGCTCCTTGAACAGTTTGTGATTTAAGCAAACCTGAACAGTTGGCAGCGCCTCGGTCTGACTTTGATACGTTTTGAAATCGCTTCAGTTCAGGGTCCTGGTCAGAATGGAGTGTGTCAGTTAGGCGTTAAAGCCTTAGACCGGGTGGAACAGGTGTAAAAATAGGCTACACTTCTGCCTCTCTGAAGTCCAGTCAGAAGAAAACAGACACCAGCCCGGATTCAACCTCATATATATTTGGAGAATGTTTTTTATTTAATATTTTATTCCATCTAATTTTTAGAAAAGGCATGGCTTAAAAACAACAATCAAGATCAGACAGAATCAGAAATATTGCCATTGTTGGGGTTTTGGATATGCTACTCTTGGCTGTTTTTGTTTGGTTTTATATTTTTTAGTCTCTGTCCAGGTAATGGTGCTGGACTGGAATCTTTTACATGTATTTTTTCTCTGCTGACAGAGTGCTTGCAGAGGTCAGCTGGAACTTTATTTTGGATGCTTAGTAAACTGGGTGCTGTTTGATTTTAAAATTCAGGGTGCTGCTGCTGTGTAGGACCTTTAGTCCTCGTTTCTGCACTGATCAGCCTCCCTTCCCTGGATATTGTATTGCCCGGCGCAGCATGAGTTTATATATAGAGGCTGTTAGCAACAGTACGGCGTTTCATCTTACAGCTCATTTTGTGCGGAATTTAAGTATGCACAGGTATGGATTAATGCGTCTCTGAATTTTTGCCGAGGCCGGTAGTTTTGGGGTAGTGTGTACATTTCTCTCCCACGCCTCCGAGGGAGCACTTTTAAATGGTCTTTAAAGTTTAATATTCGGTACCTCATTTTCTGGGCATTGCCGTCAGTTTAAAGGAGGCCCTTCAGGTGCGGCTGTTGAAGAGCGTCATGAAGACGCTGCTTGCATGTCAGTCGGTACGCTGTGGATTTTTATGGAGTGTGGTCATCTCCACTGGTGAGCACCGCGGGGTAATGGGGGCCAGGTAATGAGGCAGCTGATTGGTCTAAGGCTAGTTCTCCAGTCCCTCACTGTGCCTCGCTGCTAATTAGGAAACACTGCAGATGAAATGGCTACATTCTCAATCAGCGCGTGCACACTTTGCTCCAATAATTAAGTGATTTTTGAAAATAGTGCACTATTTTGAGTTATAGGTCTGGTTATGTTGGAATTGATTTTTGATGTCCTGCTGTGCACGGGGACAGACATGTCTCGTGGATGTTCGCGTCCCGATTTAGCCGCTTTCACATGGCCTTCTCGCGGCGTAGGTACATTAGAACAGGCTTAAGATTAAAGGGGGATTTTTGAGTGGTGACATTTAAGCGTATGACTAATTCAGAGGCGGGAATGAGCGATGTCTTTGTGAGGCTGGCTTAACACAAGCGGGCCTCGTTTTAACATGCAGCGCCAGCTCGCGGCTGCGAGCTGAGGGACTCAGGGTAAACAACAAAATGTCATTAGACCCCTAAACCTGATGGTGATCAGCATAGATTTTCAAGGGAGTGGAAGGAAATGATGAAATGGGCACATAAAGCTGAATTGAGGGCGGATGGCCTATTGTTAGATGCAGCAGTGAATACCGCATTCAATATCTTTCTACAGATTTATAAATTCTGGGGTATTTCAATTGACGCTGTCATGCGGCAAGGGCACGGGGATGAATAGTTTTCTCTAACTTCTTTTTCTGATGCAAAGTGAATCCAAATTCTCATTTTTAATACCATCGTAGTCGGTGATAGGCGAATTGTAAATGAAGTGTCACATGATATCATTGTAACCATTTAAGATATGCATACAGTGTTCAAGGAAAATTGAGGGAGCCACCACTTTTGACGCAATGCAGATGATTTTGCCGTCGCGAGCCTGAAAGACCTCATTAGGACTCTTGAGATTCATATAAGACTAAACCAGCGGTTAGATGGAGAAATAGTATCTCGTTTGGGTTGGGCGCCGACAGGGGATACTCGAGATATTCCTCTGTGTTTTATGGCTGTGTAACTACATGAGATTTACATTTCACTTCCACCTCAGTGTCAACCTTAGTTTTACTAATGTTGTTGTGGAGAGTTATACAGGCATCTCGGCTGCTCACTACCAACTTGCATGTAAACGCATGTCATTTTCTCCTTATGCCCTGAGAATGCTCTTAAATTTACTTTAATCACGTGATGGGCTACATATTGCCTGCTGCTACCAATTCGCTTGTACTGTGCTACCTCCTCCGGGCTTCCCAAAGCACAGTCCTCTAGGGCTGATATCCGCTGGTTTTCCGCCTTCCCTTTACCTGAGAATCAGGTATAATGACAGACTGGCCAATGAGTGGAGATAATTGCCTGGAAGAGAGAAAACCGGGACAGGATTTAGATTCGAGGGCCAGATTTGTGAAGCTGAGCTCTGCTTCATGAATGGGTGATCTCTTTTTACCTCTCAGCCCTGAAAGAGGCTGTGGGATATTGTCATCACGCGCGGCGTCCGTCTGTCTGTCCGTCCACATTTGATTCCGTGCAATAACTGAAAAACGCCATCACCGATCATCACGGTTTCTGGTGAGGATACTGGGGTGAAGTTACTAGACAAGCCTATCGATTTCGGTCACGATCCGATATCAAACCTGGCTGTCACTGATGTGATTACTCCTTGAGAGGTAAAATTCAGCAAACTCCATTCCTCAGCTGTACAGTTGCCTCTTTGTTAAATCTCTCTTTCAGCAAACGAATCTTCACTGTTGCTGGTGTGGAGATTTTAACACGATAGGTACACACGCTTCAACTCTGCACAGGGCTGAGGGGTCCCGCCTGCGTTAGCACGGGTATTTTTGTTGTTGCAGTTCTGTTTCACCGTGTTGAGACCACTTCGGCTGAGAATTACCCCTGCCCTGTCACGAGGGCCATTTACTTCTCCCCACCCACCTTGTTTAAATCTGCAGTTTATGGACGTCCTCAGCATCTGTAATGATGGAGATGATGGCTTTTAAAACCGTCATCATTTATAAGCCTCTTGTTGACCCCGTCTCACGGCTCTGTCCACACCAAACTAGTACACCCTTCCTCCTGAACCTTGGCAGTAATTTTCAGGAACATTCATTGCCTGCCAAAAAACAAATGATTAAAAATGAATTTCACCACACGCACTCTGGGGTGGGATTCATCTTGGTTATCATTTAATGATCAGATCAGCAATTTGCAAGCTTGAATGCCTCATCCGTCTCTGTCCGAAGCGGACCTTGTGAGTGATGCGTCAGTGTGGCGACACACCAGAGCAAGTTGCTCCTGTACCGAGATGGAGCAGTATCACCTTTTAATTTCACGTGATGTATTAGGGTGGCAGGAACCAATTTTGGTGTAGAATTGAGCCCTAAATCATCTTATCACTTTTCTGCCTTTACGATTTATTGCCTGTCTGAAAAGGTAAATACATTAAGAATGTAAATAAATTAGTATCTTATGATTGCTAAACTAATACTGTATTGACGGGTTTTTTTTTACGATGGATTGATGGCAGTCTTGCGGAACCAGCTGTGACATGATTGCCCTCCATGACTGCTAAATGTCTTTTAGCCACTGGTTTCCCTGAAATAGCCTTAAATGGCACAGAATTAAATTCATGTGACATATGTAAGCATTGCAATACTATATGTATAATTTTAGTGTAATACACATTTGGCCTCCAGGACTTTTGCAGAAATAGCTTACAGCATAGCTATCTCTGAACAATGGTTCTATGGGAAACCATTTTAAACATCCAGGCTGCACACAGTACTTGTTCTAAAGTGTCAATTTAAGAATGAGAACAGTAAATGTAATGCAGTGTAAGTAGGGGCAGCCTGTGAGATGGTGCAGTGTCAAACTGGGACACACAAGTTTGGCGATTGAAGCCCCAAGTGAAGCTGCAATAAGGCACAGTCTAGTCCACTGAAAGTCGCCTTGGATAAAAGTGTCAGCTAAATGAATGTAATCTAATATCTTTCATATTGTACTGGCAGCGTGTTATGAGGTACTCAGAGTTTGACCGCAGGACAGATCTTTTGGCTGTTGGAATAGTGGTCGCATCAAACCTGACAGACTCTGCTCGCAGTGGTGCTCCTGTTGTACTGCATGACCACTTTCCCTCTGGTGGCCTGTAATGTCACTGTCAGAAGTGGAAACGCCAAAAAATTCCCGGCAGCCCCATCTGCGTGCCGCCTGACAGACTGGAGCTTCGCTTGTGTCACTGGGAGCTGTGCGATGGGAGATGTCTAAATTGAGTTAGTTGGCAAGGCCCAAGTCAATTATCTGTTTAACTTGTTTTTATTGGAGGGCTCTCATCCACGTTGGGTAAATTAGAGGGAGAGTCCGGAGAGGCGTGATTTGGTATGTGCGCAGCGTAATTGGTTAAATGGCGTGCAGCAGTAATGATCCACGGCTCCAGATGTAAATTGATGAAAGAAATGTAAGCAATTGCATCCAAAGGAATATTGTGCTCTCAAGACGTGCCTTTCTCATTTTGAGAAAATTCAAAAATATCTCCTTTCTCGGGGGCTGGCAGTGTTGTTTCATGAGGCTTTTCGTGAGAGCGCTATGCATTTTTAACAAAATTTTAGTCCCCGGTTTACTCCATTTTGGAATTTCCCAGTAACAATAATTAGCCTGTCTCATTGTAGAGATCCATCAGTGCAGAAGACCAAATACTAGCTTTTGCGGCAGAAAATATATTTCTCATGAACAGAATCCCTCCTACCCTGTGAAACCCTAATATCCATTTGCCTGTGGTCTACTAAAGTCTCATAAAATGCTCTTGCTGTGTGTAAAGTGGGTCACTGAATATAGGGACTACAGGAATTCAGTTCCACCTTAAACACATGGTTGGACTTGGCGCATGGCAAAAAGAATACAAACAAATGAACAAATAAAAATAAAATCTTTCCAAGTATTTGAATTTTTTGTGTATTCTTAAAACGCTATTACTGTATTTGTCAGTGGAACTAATATCCTGCCTCTGATGGGTGATAATTTTGACTCATTTATAGATATTTCCATGGGATGAGAAACACTTTCTGCAGTGCAGTAGTATAGCTTGTTTAGGTTATTCTGCAAATAGCTACTGTGTTTCTCATAATCCACAAGCTGGTGTTGACGAGCTCAGAATTACTGTTGTTGACATAATGTGACAAAGAACGTTCCCGTGGCATGTTTGATGAACGTCGCTATGGAGATGACCCCTGTCCCCTGTGCAATTTGTGTCGGCTACTCCCGCGTGTAATTAACTTTTTAAGATGAGGAATGGCTGCTGTTTAATTCATCAAAGCGACTCCGTGTTGATGGCAGAGACAAAATAAACACGCGTGGGCCGATGGCGAAGCCCACACGCCGCTGAGGCGCGAGGATCTGCAAACTTGGCGGCGGCCACTCGTCACCTCTGTAAGCAGATGGTCCCCTCGGTGTTAATCATCCACTCATGCTGAAATATTGGGATTAGCGCCTGTGCTCATGTTGATGAAATTAACTTAATCTCTGTGGATTAATCCGCTCAGGGATTATGGGTTTGGGTTTACGCTTGACCGCTCCTCTGATATCATGTGGTTGCGTGAAAAGACGGAGTCCTATAGCAATCTATCACTCTAGAGTGCTCTCTCTCTCTCTCTCTCTCTCTCTCTCTCTCTGTTTTAGCCTCTGACATGCAATTTAGGATGGTCTCTTGCGTCATTGCCGGACCGCTTGAAGGTCAGCTAGTTTCTCCGAGGCACCCACGCCCTGCGTGGTGTGGGAGCTGTTTTGTACAAGGCCTGTCAGAGTGGGTGCTGGTGTGCATTTTTAATGAAGAACCTGTTAATTTCCTGCTCGCTGTTGAAGTGGCACTTGATTACAGAGCGCTCAGCTTCCTCACCTTGATATCAACAGGTCCTGCAGCCATTTTCATTGTCTAATATGCAATTATCAAGGCTGATGGAGGCAGATAATACTCCTTGTGTCTGTGTGGCTTTTGGTTTAATGGCAATTTTTGGACTTGGGATTTTTTGGGTTTTTTTTTTGTTTGTTTGTTTTTTAATTATAATAACTTGAAGCACATCAAAGTAATGTTTGCTTGCTGGATATTTGGGGTAAGCACTCCAGAATCAGGACACACTTGCACTTCCTAAATTGCAGTTGCTCCTGTTTTGTTTCATCCAGAAAATGGTTTGCATAAATCCGTGATGGACAGTTCCTACTTCCCAGGAGTTCCCAAATTCATCTCATTAAGGATTCATGAAGCCACTCTCCCGTCACTAACTTTGCTTCCCCTGGGGTTTTCCGTAAAGCCAAGTGGACAGTAATAATATATCAGTCACACATGTTAAAATGACTTAAAATTAATGGAGTGTTTAGAGTTATTACTTTTAAATTATGATTTTAAATCTAATGGCAGTTATTTAATTGCTCGTCTTAACAGCTGAGAAGATTCGTCATTTTCAAATTTAATGAAATAATGAAATATGATAAATAATGCATTCAGTTTTTTTTTTCCCCTCAAAATGCTGCTCTTTAAGACTAATAATTTGAAGGAATACTTGTGTTATGTGGGCAAATTTCAGAATTAGTCGCCCAGAAAAAAAGCTGCATGGTTTGATAACTTGCCTTAATTTAAATGCAAAGGCCTTGCCTGTCTCCCTTGGGCTGTCAGTGCTCTGGGTTTATAGAAGTCAGTCATGTTTCCCTGGTCTTCATACGGCAGCTTACCTTCTGCACTGTCTGAGCTGTGCTTTGTGCTACCGAAATATTCTGAAATGGGAGTCGCAAGATCCCAAATTTCGCCTCCTGAGAAGTGTGCACACATACTATCATAGTGTGGCATTACAATAATATGTTGGTGGGTGCAAATGTGTCCGCTGTAATGTGGTCTCTCTGCATGTGCAGTTTATGACCCTATCGAACAGGGAGAAAAACGCATTTAAAGAAAAAATAAGAATAATTGCTGGTACATAACCTTTTGTTGAGATGGCTCCATAGGGAGAGAGGACAGTGGTAAAGAACAACGGCGGTAATTAAACCAACAAGAAAAGAGGAATAAATTACTCTGTGGTGCTCATCAAGCTAAACAATATCAGTTTCAAATACTGTGCATATTGGCATTGGTGCTTAGTAGATTACTTTTCTGCAAAGCACATATTCCGCCGGCTTATTGGCTTAAGGGCAATTTAGTATTCCCCTCGTAGCCGACGTGTCAGTTTGTGAGCTCAATGAAATTACAATTGAAGAAACGGAATGTGTTGAGGAGCTGGGCTCGGACAGAAAGCGCTGACCTGATGTGTGCGAACGGCAGGCCGAGTGAAGTCTATAAGGAAAGGGCTGGCTGAGTAATGAATTAGTTTAAGAATAAATCCATAGCGTGGCGTGGATGCGCACCGCGATGCCAAGGAGCGAGAGAGCAATCTGTGGAAAATGAATATTTTACTTGACTGAGACAAGTGTGCTTTGAGGCAGATGGTGGAAAATTTCTCTTCTCCGACTGCGATTACAGTGTTATCACTCGCATCTACTCCCACTCGCCGTGATGGATAACACCACCGCCTCGGCACTCTCTTTATTGCAGATGTTTAGCAGTTTATAATTGAAAATCTGAGGGGAAATTATTGGTCAATCTGCCTTTAAATCCCGCTGTTATCGACTGGTCTCTGGAGCAGCTGGAAGTAGAATGATCTAATCAGGAGCCCAACATTGATTACTCCAGATCCGTTTCAAAGTTGGTGGCTGTAAGAAAACATAAAACCTTTTATACTCGCGGATAAGATTACTCCCTGCCTTAGAACTCGGGTTGGAGAGAAATTGCTGCTTTGTGTGTGTACAGGAGGAAGATCTTGGGCCTCAGGTGTTCCCTGACACACCAGCTGATTCGGCGCTGCGGGCAGACCTGTTGCACAATGAAATGGGTTCATCTGATGAAGCTGCACATCGATCTCTAAATGACATGTTCTTCATGTCTTCACCCCCCCAATGTCCTGATTGAAAAGTCTCCGTACTGCTGGGTGTTCTTGCTCCCAGCTGTGTGACTGTAAAACCAACATAATGTCAGCGTCTTGGACCAAAAGGCCACATTTCATGCAGTCCAAGTCGAGTCGGGAGAGCTCATTAAAAAGGCTTGCGCTGATCAAAGCAGCGTATCTAACAGAAGGGCGGGGAGAGAGCGAACAAAACGTGACTGGCCGTATAAACCCGTTGACTCTGTTTAGTCTCTCCAGCCGGAATTCTGGGCGCTCCTCTCTGGCAGGCTGTCGCGCGAGCTCTCTTTAAACACGTGCCATGCCTTTGTGTCACGGGTTCGCGGCTTTACGCGGGGAACAGGATTAGATGTGGCAGCTGAATGGGAAACTAAATGCATTGGCTGGGAAGCTGGAGGTGCGGGGCCTTCTACTAGGCGCGTTCTAGTTTCTCATCTATCTCCGAGCGTTCAGCTCCAAATCCCATTGTGTGAATCTCAGTTTATGTAGTGGGGTGGACAAAATTTAAGAAGCACACCTGGAAAATGGCATTAATTTTGAAGTCTTGAAAACATAAATACAAAAGCATCCACTCAGGTCATCCCTATTAATGTGAATGCTAATTGGCAGCTTGTGTCTGCTTTTGAGGTCTAATCTGCTGCTTTTAGTTCAGCAAATCTCCAGAGCAAGAGGTGGATACTAACAAAATTGGCCAAAATACTTAGTGCCTGAATTTCAGGCCTTGGACAAGGCGTACAGAGTAGGATTTTTCTAAACATGTTCAAATGAACTACGTCCTTGGGATGATGGTGTGTAATTGGTGAGTGCTTGTACAAGGTGGACGTACATGACTCATCTGCCCCTTTTGCAGAATTGGGCTCATTTAATGCCTGCGTACTGACATGTAGAATATGCTTGTCAAGTTTCATGGCAATATGTTGAGTAATAACAGAGAAGTAGCACTTCAAAGTTTGTATCCACTCCCAGAAGAACAAGAAGGAGAAGAAGAACAAAAACTGAGTGAGAGTGAGGAACCAAAATCTAGGGACAGAAACAAGGTATTGACTCATACAAAATGAATCCCTCTCAATCATCACTTGGCTATGACCCACTAGAACTGTGTGGCAGTGTCTGTATCTACAGAGACCCTGCCGTCTGCCCGTATTTTTGTATTTTCCTTTGTACGGGACATTTCTGGGTGTCAGCCTTTGGGCAGTGGGTGTTTACCCTCCAGCCAATAACAGCTTGCAGGACGTGAGGGTGGGACATGGAGCTGCACTGCTTGGTAGCGCTTCTGCTGTTGCTGAGCCGGGGAGGAAGTTTGCAAACCACAACCAGAAGATCCTACTCAGTATGTCTTTATTTAAGGCAGCACAGGGAACTGTGTGGAAAAATAATGCTAACATAAGGCACCCCCCCCCCCCCCCCCCAAAAAAAAAAAAAAACACAGCAAAACAGAACTGCGGCCACAAGTCGGAGCTCTCCAAGTGGAACACATGGACACTCGGTAGGATAGTTGCTAATAAAGACGGAAGCACAACTCTAAAAATCACATCAGAATTGAATCAAACCTTATCTGAACCAGACTGAATAAAAACATCACATCTTAAGCCTCACAAAGCTGGTTTTTACGGCAGTGTTCTCGATTTGACCGCCCTTTGTGAATGCTGGGTGTGAGCCATTCACTTTCACTACAACTCACACACTGCTCTAGGGGGAAACTGGACCGCAACAAATTTAAAGCACCGGACAATTTTATGGTTTCAGCCATTTCGCTTGCGTAGTGGCCTTTGGGAGACTTGGCAGACATTCGTTTACTCTGGTTGCTTGTTTGTCACCCCCTCCTATCCCCCATCACCCAGTTATCTACTGTGGAGCAAATTAAGAGTATCCATTGATTTTATCCTTTATTCTAAAGGAGCTTGATGTTTATCGAGTAAACCTTTTGCCTTAGCTGCGCGTAGTGTCCCTACGCTCAATCTACATGGTTAATCACCATAGACAAAGAGAACTTCGTGTAAAATGCTTCATTAGGTGCTCATACTGTGGATTAACACATGGCCATTTACTCATTATTACATTTAACTTATTTTAAAAGTGGGTGGTTTGATAGCCGTTAACCCTCACTGTTGTGCATGGCACCATAACTTTCAAAAAATGTCGCAATGAATGGATGATATCCAAACTGGCACGAATATGGCACGACTGACTCAGACCCATCTTTTGAGCCTGTGTAGCAGCTGGTAACGGTTTAAATGTGTGGAGCGATGGCATCGATTGTGAAGGGGGGATGGCATGGAGAAGGGCAAGGGGCGTCCAGTGGATTATTACGGTGCTTCATGGGGTTTCCTAGAAACTCACCGCCGGCCCGTCGGCTCCTCAGAAGCGCTGTCTTTTTTCCTGGCTGATATATGGCTGCTGTGGGAGGTAGAGACGGAGAAGTCATGTGCAGTCACGCACTGGTCCATGCTCTGTGCCATGCCTGTTATCTTATGTGCCGTTCTCTCATCAGCACCTGCTGCTTGCGCTCTGAATCTTCACGTCAGGGTCACCTTCTCCCCGCACTGCGAGTCTGTCTATGAATTTGCTGCTTTATCTGTGAAATTTGACTGTATTATTTGATCTGCCGTGTGACAAATGTTCAGCCCATTCTTACTCATCTCACTTGAAGAGCCTGTTAAAAATGTTTTATGGTGTGAATGATAACCTGTTTTATTTTCTGGTGTGCTAATATTACCTCTGTAGGCCCGACGTCAACATACTACAGTTATGCCATTGATTCATGCGACCACCCCAGCGCATTCTTACTGATTCGATTTAATTATTTAAGTTAGTTATGACCTGTTTCCATTGTTCTTATGAAATGGCCGTGTTTGTACATTTTAATCAGGTGTGATTAAGACAAGAGCCTCCTCGGAACTCGCTGCATATGAATTAAGGTGACAGACACAAACATTGCTTTTGGAAAGGAATTTATCAGTGACTCACTTGGCTTTTTTCTGGCCAAGTGTGTCATCTGATTGTTTGAATGAGGCAGGCTTCTCATCTGGCTGTTGAGTCATTAGGCTTTATCCCTGTTCAGTTAGCATGAAAAAGATTTGTGTTCATTGACCTATCTGCATATTACTTGGTTCAATAGGTTAATATCATGCCATGTTTAAATCCATGCCATCTAGACAAGTTTATTACCTTGTTTTGAAAGTATGGAAAGTTTTTTTAGGATTTGGGACTGAATACTTTGAGGAAATTTAGGGAATTTAGGTCAATTGGATGTACATGGAAGAGCACATTTATTCACAAGCTCACGTAATAATATATAGCGTATATGAAATTGCTGAGTAGTTTTCTGTATAATGCAATCACAAATTGAAATTTGTATTACTGATGTTGATTATCAACCAAATGCTGAAAGTTTTTTTTTTTAAATTATTTATAAAGTGTGAGAGAAATAACTGAATTTTTGTCTAAACCCCTAGCCTGGCATGTCATGTTCATACAGCATTCAGCATTTTCCTTTTCATACCTGAATGTTTCACTCAATCAACAGAAGAACTACTGTTGTTGGGGAACAAAAAAAAACCTCTTGAGTTTAAATGGAAGAATGCATTGTTTGGAATGGCTTTGACTGTATTTTTTCTCTTTGTTGTCGGTCATGTTCAAGGCTGTGCAGATGAATGGAGAGTTCACACGGTCCATGCGTGGTGGGAGACGTGTTCCAATTGAGACTCACCTTCAGATGGGGGGTGGTTGGGGGCGTTGGGTTGAAGGAAGGAAGTAACTGAGTGGAGCCGCTGACCCGTCCCAAGACTCAGAGTGAATGGTGCGGTGAAGAGGTGTAATTTTGGATCCTGTTGGAAGGCCCCAGGGAAAACATATGCTGCCGGCTAAAGATTTCCTACTCATAAATCAGCTGGCTGGCTCCACCTCAAAGGGATTCATAGTTGACTGCAGCTCAGCTATCTTCCTCTAAACCTGGAGATCCCATGAAATATTTGAGGGTTGTTTGATGCCCTCATACATTGTTTTTGTTTTTTAGTTCCTTTGGATGAGTCAATCGCCAGATCTGAACCCAACATGCATTTTACATGCTGAACGGGAGACTCCAGGCAAAAAGTCCTCGAAATAAGCAGGAGGTGAAGATGGCTGTACTGCAGGCCTGCCAGAGCATCACCAGGGAAGATAACCAGCGTCTCTTTGTGTCACAGAGTTCAAGCAGTCATAGCAGGCGAAGGGCATGCGACCAAATATTAATGAGTATTTTATTCTACGCTAGTCTACATTCGGCGATGCTTGACCCAAAATGACGTGCAGACTTCTGGGGATGTGCTCACCACAACTCCATGCAGACTTGGTGAAAATGCTCTGAAAAATTTTAGATTTGCTTGGAAACATCTTAAACTTGAAAAAAATTGAAAAATGAGCTTTGGCTATCCCTGCCAGTGCTAATTTGAATGTCCACATGCAGTTTCAGATTGATTAGCTGACTAATAGATGAGAAAAATGTATTCAGACTGAGGGACAGACAGATGGATGGACAAACAGTTTTTCTCATTTTGCAGTAGGATTATATTAATTTGTCCAATATTTTTTATTCGCCTGAGAAGGAGGGGAGGGACTACTTGCTGTCTTTTCTGAGTGGTTCATCCAGTATGGGTGAAAAACACCCTAAAATTAAAGGCGCCAGTCTGCACTTAAACCTCATTGTCACTTTCAAACTCAGTGCTAGAGTACAAAACTGAAATACAAATGCAACACTGTCCAATAAATTATGGTGCTTACTGAATGTTAATGGATGCAAATGTCTTCATATATCCAGTCACCCTTATTTATTTATTCATTTATTTTGCAGTTGGTTTTGATCCCTGGTCTACCCTATATTGTCAGAAATTAGGAAGTTGTCGGCCTCCATAGAAAAAGTGGTTATGAGGAGTAACTAAACATGAGACTGATTTGGGAGATGAAAAAGCTTTAAATATTTTTTGGGGATGAATTCAATGAATAGGATACTGCTTTGAAATGCTGGTGTATACCAGCAATATATTTACAGTATTATTTTCCCCACTTTGAAGGTTATTGCAGCACAATTCCTGCAGTGCTTCGTATTACCACACTTGCTAAAAAAAAATGAAGCGCTGCATCACAGCCACTTGGTAGAAAATCTCACATCAGCCAATGTTTTGTTTGGTCAATGCCAAGTGTCCAATTTTCAGTATATTATTCCCAATATAAGGTTTGGTTTTGCTTTTTCTTTTTTTGAAAAGGCTTTCTTTATTTGAAATGGGTCATGCACATGCACACACATTGGCATATACACAAAAAAATATCAAATTATTGTTGAGTAATAACAAGTAAAAACAATGATGAAAAGAAGGGAAAAAAACGAGCTAAGAACACTATTACATGTTTCTGAGGAACTCTCAATGCTGTTTCGTAAATATAGAGAGCCTCCTTACCTAAGCTGGTAAGTTGAAACGTGCATATGTGTGCGTGGGTCTGAGTGTGTATTTGTGGTTGGTTCTTCACACTAGTTGTTGCGTTAGTCATTAGTGGCAGCCGAGAATGACGAGCGGTGCATGAAAATGAAAGGGAATTGATACTGAACAAAAGCATCAGAATTTGCTGCTTTAGATACTGGGCTGATGGCTGTCAAATCATTTTTTGTCTGCAATTATGTCACAGGTTTTCTGTTCATGTTTAGTTTTTCACTTCAGTGAAATGTGATGTAAAAAATCAAAGGATATGCAACAGACATGGTACAGCCTGATTTGGAGCAGTGGCTCTAGATCCGCTTCTTGGGGCACATCAGCCAGATATAGGTGTTTGAAGTGCCCTAACATAAACTTATTATTTGTTCCTGGTGTGCTTAAGGTTAAATAACGAATTCCATCAGGTTGGAGTGCCCTGGAGGGGAGGTGTGGGTACCATTGAGTCCATGGGTCTCTTTTTATGCAGTATGCGCACAGTTACCGTTGCTGCTGAAAACATGTTTTTTATGGACTCAAGACCCCTTGAGTTACAGATCAAAATTTTTATATTTAACTGAAGAGTGTACTTGGCATTGCCATGCCCTTTTTCTGATACCTTTGGCTGTAGAAATGTGTGTGATTGCTCTTGCGGTTCAGGCTTACTTGTTTCTGAATGCTCATGTATTCAAGTACTTAAGAGTTTGAGTCAACCCACCTGCTGAAAGAGGCCAGTAGGTTCATGCTGAAGTTCGCCTGTAGGATGCTTGTGTCGTGCTCTTCTTGCATACAAAATGATCCGTGCAATAATACCGTTGACCGTCATTTCAAGCTGTTAATGTTTATTTTTTGCCGTTGCATTCCTCATAAAAGAAAGTTGCTTCAGGTCAGTGAAAGTGGCTCCGGTTCCACACTTACCTTTTCTGTTTACGTTTTTGAGTGGTTAGCAGTGCCTATTTTCAGCAGAAGAGGTAAAGATGATTATCTTTATTTTTCAGTGAGGAGCTCTTTCCTCAATGCACAGGTCAAACAATTTAATCATGCTAATGTTTGAAATAAAATAATAAAAGCAAAGTTGGCTTTGGCACACTTTTTCTATAATGTACCCTTATTTTTATTTATTCAATTATATTATTGGACTTGATTGAGTGGACGCTATTGATCACATAAAAAAGGATAAAGCGGTCACTCAACTTTAGAGCTTAAGAGCAACTTTTAAAGCCAGTGGGTGTGTGTAAAATCCAAAGTGCATCGCTTGCGAGAACATTGTTTATTTGCTGTAAGTGCAAGGCCTTCTGCCGCTGTGCCTTATGAAGTCATGTTGACTATAGAGATGTAAGGCGGTCAGCCGGCTTGAGATGTCAGCTGCTAATTAAACGTGTTCATTTGTCTTGGACTGAAGAGACAGGAGGTCTTTCTCATGGCTCAGTCTGGAGAACTCATTCGTTTGGGCTGAATTTCTTGCCTGGCATCTCCTAGACAGACCTTGAAAGTCCCTGCCCATACACGACATCCAGAGACATTTATTTAGATTTTTTTTTTTTTTTTTTTTCTGCAAAGTGGATGGAGAATTGGCTGAATGCTTCCTAAGTGTAATTTATTGGGGTGTTTGAATGTTATTTTTTGTGGCTAATTAGTACTTCTGCCTTCTGGCTAAAAACCTGCACAGTCTCCAACTGTTTCCTCCTCAACAACATTGGATTTGCTGGGACTCGATCGAGTTTGAAGGAAACGGAAGAAAGACTGGACATAAATTATATGGAAATACCTGAATAATTAACTCTTTGGTAGAGGGCAAGTTTCCTGGCTTGATTAGCTAGTAAATTGCTGTTCGACTAAAGAAACAGTAATTGATTGAGTGAGGTTGGAGGTCAATGACATAGAAACCTTGAAGAAACTTTTTTTTTTTTTCTGGCACAGTGGAAGTTTGTCTCCGTGTAACTCAGTGCAGTGTTGATCTGCTTTGTGGCTGGTAATCAGATGCGCTTTGCCATGAAGACAGTGCTGAAATGTTTAACCCTCTGGGCTTCCTAAAGGCGTACCATGTAAGATTTCCTGTCTTGCTGTGGCTGTTTACAATCAGTTGTTTTGTTGTTAACTTTGCCAACTTGTGCCTGTTTATTTATTTGATTTTTTTAGTGTCATTGTCATTTTATTTTATTATGAATCTTGACAGTTTTTGTCTAAAATATACCCATTTTGCAATAGCTGTTGCTTTAGAGGAAAAGTACTGTATTTCCAGGCTGACTCAGGATTTAGAAGGAAGCCCTGTTGGCCTTTCGTTTTGCTTTTCTGTTGCATACTCTTGCCTCTTCACCTCTGTGGTTTTGTAGCTGCACCCAAAGCTTCTACGTGGCAGTAACGCTCAGACGTCTCAAGCACATTTTACACAAATACAGGTAAAGGAGCATGAATTTGACAATGATGTGCAAAGACAGAGATTGTAGACGCATCGTGGATATTCCTTATTGTTTATTTTTATTATATTTTCATTGCGAAAATCCTGCACTCCTGTTTTATGCCTGCTGTCCTGTTTCATGCTATTAATGAAATGTGTTTTAGGATGTACTGTATGTTGTATTTGAATGCTCTCACTTAATTAAACAAAGAGAAACAAGGGTAAACTTAATTTTTTGGGTATTATTCCATTTTGGATTTCCTGCTGCAAAGTTAATAAAGTGCGTTTATTAACACTGCGGTGTTTGCCAGATAGTAGAGGTTGAGGCTTACTGTTGTTCTTCAGTAAACCTCTTAAGCAGTGCTGATGCCCGGCTATATTGGCCAAATTACAGTATTTATTATGTAATGAATACAGTTTGCCAACTGAAAACTATCAAGTGCAGAATCAATTTGAATATGGTTAAAAGACAAAGCATTTAATTACCAGATAGTGTCTCCTAACATGCTGCTACTGGCAATATTATGTGAGATGAACTCTTTTTTTTTTTTTTTTTTTTTAATATGTACTTGGTCCAAATGTATTGAGATGTCTGATACAAAATCCTGACTTTTACTCTGACTTAACTCATCTACTGTATTCTGCAGCAGTTATCTGAAATAAGACTAAGATCAATGTTACGGTGATGATGATCATTAGTTATACGTTATGGTGATCTGGAATTAACATTATCATTCTTCCATTTTCTCAGGGTCATCTTGGCTCTTTGTAATTCAGCAGAAAAGATAAGAGAGACAAGGGCTGAGGCAGATTTGGAATGGCATTTCACTTTTTCATGTGTAATCGATCTGCTCTTAAGCTCCTGGGAGATAATCAGTTTGTCAAAGCGCTGAATAGAACTCCATCAATTGCAGAGGTTTTCATTGTGTACCTGCGATCTCCCATGGCCAGGCTTTGTCATCCACAAAGTGTGCTGGAAATCAATTAAAGGTTCCCTCTGTTTGTTTATTGAGTGAGGGACTGAACGGAATCCTTCCAAAAAGACTTTAAGGGAAAAAAAAGGCTTGTTAGCAGGCATGTAAGGGAAATTGGTGTTTGTCGTTCACCGTTAACATGAAAAGTTAAGTCATTGTTGTCTTTAGAGATACAACATCAACCTTATCTGTCACCCTGTTCTAAGGCCGCCACCTGTCCCGGCGGACCTCCTTCCCCGGCAGAAGAGCGGTGTGGGCTCGTGTATACCTCACTGAACAAGAACTCATGTCCCCCCCCGCACACACCCATCCTCTCACGGCATGTCCTTGAACAGCACAAACCACCCATACGTCCTTCCTCCAATATTAGCTTAGCGTATAGCTTGACTCCAATGCCAACCTCTGATTCTGTACTCTGAAGGTGTGTTTCATCTGTGGATGTGTTTCTTCAGTGCTATTTGTGCGCTGTGACTGGCAGTACTTTCCTCTTCCTGTATGTGAGTCCCATCTAAGCAGCATGGTTGCCAGATGTCACAGTCGACAGCAGCCTCCTCGAGGTCCGCAGTCCTGATCTTGCGCTGATCCTCCTCGAAGCCCTCAGCCGGTCTTTGTGCTGTATCTCTTCCAACCTCCCGCTGAGTGTCGGCCTTGATGCATCTGCCTTTCTAACACTCAATGGGGCCGTCGATGCCACTTGCCTTGCAGGCGTAGTTGGTCCTGCGGGATTGAGACTTTGATACAGCAGTTGGTATTCACTAAATTCTTCATTAGTTGGCACGTACTCATGCCAGGTCAGTCTCAGAATGCGCTGACCAGTGGCAGCTTGCATTGAAGCAATCTAGGGATTTGATGTGAAGAAGTGCCACCTTTGTGCAGTTTGCTGATTTAAAAGACCTTGCACTGAAGCCTCCTATAGGCGGCTGTTGCTTACTTTTCCCAGTTTTCTATTAAGTGACCAAAGCTGCGGTCTTCAGATGGGATACTTCCCGGACGAATTATTCATACAGAGCTATTACGAGTTGTTTGTGGTAAGTGCTGTAGACAGGCGGCGAGTCTTGGGTTTTTAATTAGCTAACCACGTCATGGTAATGACAGAGGGCCGCCATCCTGCTACAGTCCCCGGGCACCTCTGTATGGTCGGAAGACCCAATGTCTAGACTGTTTGGAGGTTGCTTAGTGCCTCTTGATGTTCACTGAATGTGAAATACTCGATGACGCTGTCGCTTCCCTCAGGCTTCCTGGGGAGAAGTTTGGTGTCAGGGAGATGTTGAGAGGTACAGGTGTCCGCGTCCACCTACAACTAACCCCCCCCCCAACACACTCACACACACCTACACATGCACACACAACCCTTATCATGGTGTTAGTTGATTGGCAATGGAAGAGAAGGTCAGTGTTCTACCTTGTGAAAGAAATGGGAGGAAGTTTGTCACTGTCTGCTGAAAGGCGCACTTAAAGAGGGTTGAGGGTCAGAAGAAGGGAGGGAAAAAACAAACGCAGGTACTTCCCCGAGCTGCTGTCTTGGCTAAATGGAAGGAGGGCGAGTTGACATGCGGCGGGAAAAGTTTGATTAATGGGGCTACTGAATGCTTGTGACAGTCCAGCTGACCAAACGGGACATGCTCTCCAAGGAGGCTTTTTCAAGGCCTGCAATGAACTCTGGGATACTTCCGTTGTCTCTGATCTGTCGTGGCACAGTGCGGCGTATTCGATTTCCTCTTGCAGGTGCTCTTTTTTTTTGTGTGTGTGTGTGTGTGTGTGTGTTTAAGTGTG
The DNA here is from genome assembly GCA_029692085.1 of Gymnothorax javanicus. Taxonomy (NCBI): domain Eukaryota; kingdom Metazoa; phylum Chordata; class Actinopteri; order Anguilliformes; family Muraenidae; genus Gymnothorax; species Gymnothorax javanicus. The sequence goes on along the minus strand of CM056202.1, from coordinate 43,171,445 downwards.
CGTGTGTGTGCGATCTGGGCTGGTGAGACACTTTGTAGAAATCAGTCTTTTTTTAATCTTCTACAGCCACAGTTAATACTATAAGCTTAGATGTAGTCCTGTACTTCCAATTGTCCTGTGGAAAAAAAAGTGTGGATTGAATCCCAGCTTCCCAGTCTCACTAAGACCCTGTTGGCATTGCTCACTCGTTTTTAATCAGGGCTCCAAAGAACTCTAATAAAAACACAAAAGCTGGTTCCTTGTTATTTTTCTCGTGTGAATATGCGGCCCGTGCGCCTACTTGCAGGGGGCGAGGACAGTTCCCCCCTCCACTTTCTGTCCTGCAGCTTTTGAAGAAAGGAGCCTTCTGGCCTCCCCCGTCTCCTGAACTCCTCACCATTCAAGTGCAAACGAGCCTCTCCAATTAAACTGCTCTGCGTAGTCACATCTGCATTGTCATGAGCGGATTCAAAAGCAAGTCATGTTGAAAGGCGCTGCAGATATCACTTGCGTCCCCCGCGTTCCCTCATTATTCAGGAAAATGTCTTCGCAGAAAAAGCACAAAAAAAAACATTGATCACGAGTGTTGGAACGCTGCCCTCTTTGATTAATAATGTAAGTGTTTGAAAAAGTGGTCTACCTGTTTACCTTGATTGAATAAGTGGATGAAAATGGCATGTTTGTACATCTTCTGAGCGTGTTTGCCTATGCTAGCTTAACACTTGCGAATGCTGTAGTTGGCAGCTTTGATTTCTGACATGTTGTTGGCCTCAAATGGGTTATTAATATAGCCAGTGTTTTGATTTAGCTGGAGTGCACTAAATGGGGACTCTGTGTTTTCTAACTCGGCTATGGTTTGAGGATTGGGAAAATGTCTCGCATGCAATCTAACCCAGTCATCAGATGCTCAACAGCACATACCCTCATATGTCTGCACACACACTCATGTGAGAACACGCGCACCTACAGAAATGCTCAGTGTCCATGGACTCTGAACCATATTGACCCGCAGGGCCATATTTCCCTTTGAATGAACTTCCCTTTGTGGTCAGTTGCAACTTGCGTGATCTTGTGTGTGAAGAGAGAGAGAAACAATCCATGTACCCTTCCACACAGATAAGGAACTCCTCTAGAGTCACCTGTTGTACATCTGAAGTCTAAATGGATGGTTTGCTGTGTTTTTTCACAAAGGCGTGGCTTGTGTTCTTCTTCTTCCAGACTTCAAATTAATTGGCTGCAGCTTTCAGGCTGTGCTATGAGTTGATTTTTTTTTTAGGTTTTTCCTCTATGCTTTGCTAGGTGGTTCCAGGATAAGGTCTTGGATTCTGTATTTCAGTGAGCTTAAGATCTGAAGTATGGTGGATGGTCCAGAAACTTTTGGGAGATGAGAAATAGGGTGCTCTTGTGACATCCATGCTCATACCCATGTGTGGGAGGATGTGCTGTCGTGGTTTAGTTCCGGTCTGTGCTCTCTTTCATACCTTCAGCTCTCTGCTTAACTTGGTAATTTCGGTTCAGCCTGCCACAGTCGTGAATTGGTCCTCATGGTCTTCTCTCAGGTTAAGTTTTCATCCTGGTGTTCTGCCTTTGGTCGCGAATTGTTCCAGGTTTGGTCCGAACTCTGGTAGCAGTTGTGTTTTTGTCCACGCGAGGTCAATTCTCTGGTCATATTTTTGTCCTGGTGTGGTTATCCCTCTGGTTGTGTTATGGTCCTGGCCCAGCGGCCCTTCAGATTGTGTCGCGGGTCGTTGTCTGGCATGTGTTCCTTTGTAATGACGGTGATTTATTCTGTTGCTCGGGATGCCAGCTCATGCCATGTGATGAATGACTGTGATCTGATGCTGTGTCCAGCTCTTGCCTGTCTGCTGAAGGCACATCCTGCGGCTGCCATTTGTCACCGTCCACTTATATTGGCCGACCTCGGGCACTCGCATCCTCACACTGCACTGCGCATGCATCCATACACACAACGAGTCTCAGAAACACACTAACCACGCTGTCACATCACTCAAAATGTACACTACCTGATTAAAATCACAATTAGTGATGAGCTTCCTTTGGTCAGTAAATACTCATGTCGACACTTCATTTCTTCCAATTTACATTTTGCATAACATTTGCTTTCCAAGAAACCAGGAAACACTTGGCACTTTAAATCATGAATCATTATCACGATAAACTTGTTAATCACATAGTGAAATTCTCATAAAGAAGTGTTAAGCATGCATGTTTCTCACTTTTTATGGTTTGTTTATGAAATTTGTTTATGACCCTGATAGGTATGGTCTTATACGGTATTTTTGAGAAATTAAAAAAGAAAATGACTAGCATCAGAACATGTTAAAGGAGTGTGACTGCATCCTGCACCCATATTATATTGTGCCTTGTGTTGTTTGTCATGTCTTTTTGTTGTGGAATGATTTGTAGCTGCAGTATAATGGTAGATTTCCTCACTATGCCCTGTGCACTGTGCTCCCTAAACTGTGACCGTAGAAGTATAGGTTTTACAGCCAGATGGCGCATCCTATCATCTGAAACAAACAGTTTCTCTGTCGCGAATATTGTGCCGAATTTCATGTGAAATGAAAGCATTTTCCCTCTACTTTACAGACTACTTGAATAATAGGTGGACGAAGGGCATGCAACACAGAGAAGCAAAACAAATTGTCCAACCTCTGTGGAGAGGTTGCTGGTGAGAACAAGTATTTTACTGAAAATGCATGCATGAAGATTTATACATAAAATCATTAAAAATTCCCCTCGAACAATGATGTGCTGATGGGTTACATGAATGAGCTGTTGTTATACTTCTCACATGATGGCTTATGTGAGTTGTCACTGTGGCAGTGAGGTGATGAATCAAACCTGAAGATTACTTGGTGTGATGTCCTCCCTTATCATCGCCATTCTAGAGACAGCCAGCTGCGGTCTGATCAGGAGCTTTCCTTGAGTTATGGTGTAAACACTGCCGTTCTGGTGCTTTGGTCCACGTCAAGGTCACAGATTATTCAATATTCCCTGAAAATGCCGATGCAATATGAAGTGGAGTGTGCGGCCTGGGGCGGTTTCCACGCCGACATGTTGGCATGTCTGCTTCTTCATCTGCTGATGCTCTTCTTCTTAACTCTTCTTGGTTTTTTACATTTTTTTCTTTGATTGTTCTTCTGCTTTTTCCGCTCATTCTTGGTCTTATTCTTCTTCTCCTTTGCCATCTTTTCAACCACTTCCACTTCCACAGGCTATGGAAATGCCAAATCCTGATGGAATTAGTGCAAGACGAAGTAAGGTCTGCATTTGAAGAATGGCCCGGACAGTCCTGTGACATTTTCAAAGTACTATAAAATATATGGTTGAGATGCTGCGTAAGGCCTGGTTAGATATTTCCGTCAAGGGCTATTGCATACTGGGGTCACTGCTGACTTCGCTACACATCCCCCTCGGGTCTGTACCCACTGGGCAATAACTTCAACTGTACTGGACAATAACCGTACCCGCTGGCAGAACACAATGTCTTACTTAGTATGCTTTTTTGTTTGATTTGCTGCTGCAGTATCATTTATGTGATGCCCGTGAGCACCTCAGCTAATGGCTGAGTGGCTAATGTAGCTGGTATCTATCATCATCAAATATGACAAAACAGCTAGCAGCTACTAGTGTCTAGCACTGTTTACAGCTGTGAGCATGAAATAAAAATAAGTTTTAGTGGTAAACGGACCATTAGTTCATGAAAATCAGCGAACATTTTTTTGTTTACTTTCACAATTCCACGTGATATTTTTGCGTGTTACCAGCTGCTGTGTTGACGGAAAGCACGCACAGTTCTTTAGTCTATATGCCCCTCTGCCTGTTTGTTTGAGGTAACACGAGGTATGATATGTAAGGGTTTTATTTTAGGTGAGGGTTCTTCTTAAAACTACCAGGCCGTGCAGTTCAGTGCTGTGAAAAAAATATTTGCCCCCCTCTCGATTTCTTTTATTTTTTTCTTATTTTTCATGTTTATATTTTTTGCATCATCCAATTAATTTTAATGTTAGACAAAGGCAATGTGAGTAAAAACAAAATGCAGCTTTTAAATAATTACTTCATTTATTGAAGGTAAAATATATGTAACCCACAAAAAAAAAAAAAAAAATTGCCCTCCTAAACTCTCGTTGTGTTTTGCTGAAGTCCCAGAGCCTTCAAAATGGCTTTGTGACGCTGTCCAGAGTGACCGGTTTCAATACTTTCGTTTCTCATCTGTTCTTGAATTTCTGTAGGCAGTGGTATCACGTGCTGCTTTCTGCCAACTTTACATTGCCTCAAGACTGGCAGTAATCATGTCTGGTTGTGTCGAGTGAAATAAAATCCAATTATCAATTAAATATGTTTAATTAGTTCATTTAGAAACTAAGGGGGCAAAAACCTTTTTTTTCCCCTCTAGGCCAGGAAGGGTTGTGCAGCCTTTTTCCTTTAATTAATTAAATCATCATTTAATCTGCATTTTGTGTTTACTTGGGTTGTTGTAGTCAAGTATTAGTTTGATAATTTGCAACATTTAAGTGCAAAAAATGCAAAATTAGAAGAAATTGGGAAGTGGTCAAATACTTTTTCATTGCTCCATATTTATTGGTGTATACCCTCTCTCAGCTATAAATGAGTTTCCCACCATGTAAGAGGTCAGATGACAAGTGATAATATAACGTTGCTTCTCCTTCAGGTTTTCCTATAGTGCAAACAAAAATGGATAATGTTTCTTCTTTAAGTTATTTTTAATGAACTCTGGGAACTTGACTGCCTACAGCAGTACTGAAAACATAGTCTGTCACGGGAAAACTGGGGACTGGGTCAGCGGCTTTTGCCATTGTTCTTTTTTGGGTACCCTCGACAATGCATTTGATGTGGACCTCTGCAGATTGTTTGTGGTTTTATTGATCTATGCAAAACCTGCATAAAAAATCATGAGTAATGGCACCCTCAGTCAACTTTATGACTCATGGCACAAAAGCCCCTCTGTAAATAACTCAAATGTGTCCATGTTTTTTGCCAAGACAGCAGCTTTAAGCCATGCCGTCGTATTTGACTTTGAGTGGTTGACCGACGCCGTCCCTCGTAAATAAGATGCTATAATTCCTCCAGGTGCAAAACACATCCAGTTTCCCTTTTTCATGGTCTTGCTTGTCGCCTTTACCTCCCACTTAAGGAAAAGCTGCAGCATGGAAGCCATTACAGAGGCTAATTGGACACAGTTCACCCCTGGCACGGGTGGCGGAAGGACTTCCTTTGTGGGAGCTTATTAGCACCGTCTCAACCTGCCACTTCACTAGTACCCTACAGGTGTGCTATAAACAGAAGCTGAGCAATTTCCTGTCTTTGTTTCTCACCCTGTTGCGGGTTTAAATCTAGACAATAACAGCAGCTTAAAAACAACAACACCCTCTTTCTGAAGTCACAATTTTTTCTACTTTTTTCAACACTTGTTTTGGCTTTTGAAACTGGAATTTAGCTAAAGACTGGTATCTAAGAGGTTATTGGTTTTGGACATGTCATATGCTGCTTCAAAGTTTGTTGTTGATTTATTTGCGGTAAGACTGCTGAATCCAATTCTGCCAACAGAAATCCAGCTGTGACTGCTGTGTCAAATTCTCTGCAATTAATTCATGATCTGAATGTTTTCCTCCACCAAGTAGCTTGAGTGTTTGTACTTGGACAAGAGCACCTGCTTTGAAGGGACTTCAACCATGAGTATTCAGCTGCACTTCTGAGTGGCACTTCATGAAAATGTCTAGCATGACACACACAATCAAACACATTGTGCAAGTTGACCTTTTTGTGCTTCCTGTTAAAATAAAAGGACTGAACCATTAAGAATGTGGTTATCGCCGCTTTCCTCGGCACAGCTGGGTGTGTAAGCACCCATGTGAAGCTCTGCAACCGTACTAGCAGTTCCATTTCGCCTCTGAGTGACGACACCTTGCTGAAGATGCAAGCATGACGGCACAAGGATGAAGGCTACAGAACTGACATATGGGTATCGAGTCTTATCGCACCTTTGCTAGCACCCATCAGATGACAAGAAAACATCACACATTCCAGTCCAAGCCTATGATACGTTGACAGCCTTTCAAAACCGATGCAATTGCTTCAGTAGTGTTGCGAGACGAGGTTTAAGGAGCCTTTCTGACAGCAGGAGTTTGAAGGCTTTCCAACTGAGTTCTAAAGCTTTTCATTTTTATTTATTTCTTTCTTTGTTCATTTACTTTGCAAGACCTAGTTCATGTATTTTCTCCCGCACGTCTACTCCACAGTTAACTGTGCATATGGGATGAAATGGGCATCTTCAAGGACTTGCCAACAATTGCTTATCTTTACTGCCTCTCAGTTATAATGTTAGTGGGAAGAAGCACTTTTAGTTTCAGCTAGAAGGTGCTCTCTGTGATAGGGTGCAGGCAGGTGTTTTTAATCTACGCAAGTTTCACTCATGTTCTCCCACTCATGGCCCTGTGGCAGATAGTTTGGAACCAAACTTTGTTGCAAAATAGTGCCTGATAAAGTAATGGTAATGGTAAAGATAATTGTGAAGGTAATTTTTTGTCAGTCTGTTGGGAATGTATAGTTGCATATGAATGATTCTGATGCTATTTGTGTAAGAAATAAATAAATAATAACAATAATAACTAGCCATACCTGTGCTCCGCAGTGGGTTGATTGTGTGCAATAACCCTAATGAATAGTAACGTCACCCATCGTCATGGTAACGAAAGGCAAAAACTGATAAAATGGCCCAAATATCAGTAACGGGGCGAGTTGGTTTGATCCCACATGGCGGAAGACAGATGCTGGCGTTAATTCACAATGTTTGTCCTGTGAAGCTTAATACAGAAGTATAATTTCTGTGAATGTGCAAAATAGTATTGCAGTTTTTGTTGAGCTTTATTTGCCTTTTGTGAGCTAAAGTGGTGCACCTCTCATCTGAAGGGGCCTCTATAATAGTGTGGAATGGGATAACTGCAGTTGGGGTTTACAGCAGTGGGAGAATCCCTTTGGTACTTTAACCTCCGTGATTCTGCCCTTGCTAAACTTCTCCGCCAAAACCACACTGTTCCCACATCCCTCTGTCCCAAACGGGACATCTTTGCTCTCTGCCACAGTGCCGGGGGTGATGTAGATGCCTGTAGCCCCCGGGCAGACATTTACCGCAGTGCACAGATGAAGATGTGATTTTGCAGAGATGCGAGTGAGAGAGAGGGAGGGAGAGAGGGAGGCCATCTTACTCTCACTGCAGCTGATTTTATAAGAAGTGGAATGCTTTTTTTGGACAATGTTTAAAGAAAATAAAAAAAATTTTTTGGCTGATTGGATTTAATAGGGAATTTCTTTTTGTGAAGTCCTCTGGGTTCCTGGGATGTTTTTTTTTTTTTCTATTATTTGTCGAGAGGCCCTCAAAAGCACTTCCTTTGAAAAATTATACTAATCTCCGGTTACATTAACTGATGAACTGAAAAATGAGCGGAAGAAATGGGACTGGGTTAAAATAACTCCTTTATTTGTTTATGGGTTTGAATGCTCTGACTGATTAGATTCCTTTCTTAAGCGGTCTGGCCTTCCTTTTCAGACGGGGGGTGTAGGGTGCTGGCTTCCAAGTTTTCTCACTCCACTGAATGTATTTCAGGCGCTGTTCCCCAAACAAGGGCTGAATGATTATTTTCACTGGGTGGAACAGGAGCGCACTGCCGGGAACAGGAAACCAGCATCTCTGTGTTGGATGGATGCTGGCGATAAGGCTGAGGGCGCGGCATGTTTTGGCTTGGGCTGATTTTTTGAATCAATTAAAGGAAAATGGCTCTTTGATTGGCCATTTTCCTGTGTCTGTGTGTATGTGTGTGCGTACGAACGTGCACTCGTGTGCGTGTTGAGTGCACGTGTTCAGGTTGTGTGGCAACGTGTACTTGTGTGTCTGTTTGTGTGCTGAACTGCTGAACTGAACAGTCAGATTTAAGACATTAGATCGGTTTACATCCTGCATCCTACAGAACAGACTGTATTTATCTCGGCACCACATGCTGCAATCAGTGGAAAAAAAAAAGCAAAGCAGCAGTATAATTATTTCAACTGGAAAAAATAACATCAGGATGCAAATCCTCTCTGCTAATGCTCTGTGGAAGTGAATCATCTCTCTTAATGCTCTCTGGAAGGCGTTTGGCCCTTGTTTTTCCTGAAGTCCACCTGCATTGCCTGGCGGTGCAGATTTGGATGCGATTAGCATCGAGAATCCTGCGACGGGCTTTTCGTATTCATTAAATGTAGTATCTGAATTTCCTTGCTCGTGTCTGCTCTGAGTTCGTGGCTAACCAGGCTGCATCAGACTCCTTGGCTGTCTCCTTTTCATAGGGTCTGACCCAGTTGGTAGTGCAGGTGCGATTTCCCTTGTTGTATGCCACAGGCTGCATTGTGCCGATATTCAGGCTGGAGTCAGTGGATTGTGTAGTGATGGAAAGACCCAGCTTAGTGAGATTTTCTGGATCAGAGCGAGGAATACGTCTAGCCTGGAAGTGGCTGGCGAAGTAAACCATTCATTCAGTTAATCCAAGAGCAACAAGACTCCGCTGTGTGGAACATGGCTAAGGGCTACACTGTCTGCTCGCCCTGATGCGATTTTAACCTTTTCATGCTCGCCTGTGTTGTTGCTGGCTTGTGTCCATCTAATCTGTGTGTTTATGGACATGAGCATGTGTGTGCGTGTGTGTGTGTGTGTGTGTGTGTGTGTGTGTCTCTTCACACACACGTGCATTAGTATCTGTGTAATGATAGTATGTGTATTTACGCGTGTGAATGTGTGTTTGCGTGCACATGCGAGAGCTTATTTTGATTTTGTTTATCTGTGCGTGCTCTTTGAATGCATTTGTGTGTGCTAGTTTTGTGTACATTATGTGTTCTTATATTGTGTGTGTATTCACATACGTGTGCGAGGCATCAAATCTGTGAATCAGAGCGTGTTTTATTTTGCACACTCAAGATAAGCTGCCTTTCAGGTGGTTGCATTCTTTATTAACTGACCGTGATTAATCCATAAACTTGTTAATAAAAATTTGTGAAAACTCATCTGCATTTATATCCAGCTAATTAAACAAAAATTGATTTCCGTCACTGGCTCTACTCCCTCTGCCCTTTAAATAAATAAGAGGCTATGATAATATGCAGTGGAGCAGGCAGTTTGCCACAGGTTAGTGAGGAAGGCAGGAGTTAATTGAATCCTATCTGCAGACGACAAGATTAAGCTTTTGGCTAATTCTGAAAATTGGTGTAGCATTTCTCCTTTGTGACTTCTACCACAGTCTCTGGCCTTCCCTGTTAAAAATGTTGCTCTCTGAAATGGCTTCAGTGCCTTTTCTACTTTTTTTTTTTAGCTCTCTTCATCGACATCTAAAACAGAAACTCTCAAATGAAAATAAAAAATAGATGTTTTATCTTCATAAGAAGTTCAAATTTGGTCTTCATCTGGGAACTTAAATGGAGATTATTTCATTGGGGAGTAATGGAATAGGAGAATTTTTGAAAAATGAATTGCATAAAAAAATCTAAATATTCATGGTTCATTGATTTATTAAGGCTGAATGGATGATGAGTATTTTATTGTGAAGTTGGCACTTGAAATGAAATTGAAAATGATACTGGGGAAGTTTTAATGGGAAGACTTTTATGTAATGAGTCATGAAGACTGGCATTTCCAAAATGAAGATGGCAGCATTTTCTTTGCCCTGGCATGATCTCTGGAGCTAATGTTCATTGACATTTTTCTCAAACATTGCTATTTCAGTTCATACAAAACTATAAGAAATGGTTAAATATGTTTATTATTTCAAGTTGCTTGAATATGGTGGTCCGTGGGTGTGTTAGAGCCGACAATCTTATGCGTGAATCCAAATGCACGTGCGATTGCGTGGGAATGTTTGATTATACGGGCACGCTTGCTTGCATGGATGTTTGTGTATATCTGCCTACATGCGTTAACCCTTAAAGTGCTAATCACTGCTATAGTTACGCAAGGCACAAAATATATGAAGCAAAATTTCAGATTTCAGCCTTTAAAAGGTCAACATTTTTGTCCATTTTTAGTTGGCAATGACCTTCAGAAGGGTTTGCAGGTACCTCTGAGTCCTTCTGAAGGTAATTGGTCACATAAATAATGAATTATTAACTTTTGGAGGGGTATGGCGTGTAAAAATTAAGCACTTTAAGGGTTAACATGCCTATCTGTTTATGTTTCTATATATTTATAGTATGCATTGTACTTGCTTGTTGTGTGTTTGTGAGTTTTGTGCATGAAGTAGGCCTTCTAATGCCATACAATGGAAGTAAGAGTGCTGGCTGTGTTGCGTAAGAGGAGATGTCTGTGTGCTTCTGATAAGGGCCACACTCTTGTTGCGTAACTCAGCCTGTGTGCAGAGTGTGTGGAGACGAGGAGTCACTAATGAAGGAGGAGCAGAAAGAGGCTGCAATAAAGTGGCTTTGGTTGCTCAGACCTCCAGCTCATCCCCAGAGATCATTAAAGATCATTAAAGTATTCCTCTCAGCCTCTCTCTATCCCTTCTGTGTCCCTCTGTCTCTCTCACCCAGAGATCTGGGAGCCGATACTCTATGTCACTGCGGCATGAAAAAAAAAAAAAAACAGTAATGCCCTTGTAATACTTAATGAGCGCCAGCCACAAGTTAAAGTGCGTAAAGACATCGACCAATAATGAACCACAAATACTAAGCACTACCACACAGGCATTAGTGAAAAGGGCTAATGTGCTGGCTTTGGTTAAAAGTCTGCACTGTTCTGAATCAGCCTCTTCATAGCTCCTGTCCAGTGCATGAGCTCACCAGCCTGAAATGGGTTAGCCTATGAGCGAATATGGCTCTTAAAAATCCTCTTGTCTGTACAAGCAACTAAGCGTGTGTGATGCTAATTTTGCTCCTGTATACCATCATTTTTGTCGACAGTGTGCTATGATATACTGTGATTCTCATTAATTAATCAAACTGTGCTGAGCAAAGCCTATCATCACAATGTCATTATCAATGAAGAATCTCAAATAGATAACTATGGTGGGATAGTTCAAGATCTGTCTACTCATTAAAGCACAGGGGTTGGCGACCCTGGTTCTTGAGAGCCACAGCAGGGTTTCGAAACTGTGGCGGAGGGCTTCAGCGTCGGGTCAAAACTCAGCATTGTCAGGTGTGGCCAGTTTTCATTAATCAGCACGTAGATGCAATATTTGAAGTCTATGTGCATGGAGGTTTATCAGTTTCACGTCCGTGATGGTGGATTTCACATATAATATGAAAACCGATTATGACTCCGGACTCCGGAATTGGAATTAAATAATCATGAAGAAACAATTGGGCAGGATGTGCTCACAGCAAACACAGAAGTCAACATCGTAGTTTATCATTTTGCAAAGTGAACAAAATATTTTTTTCTCTAATCGTTGCGCACATTGCATTAAGAAGAAAGCAACGCGTTTTACTGCCGATGGCTAATTTTTATTAATTGGAAAATGTGTTCATCAAGCAAAATGATTGACAACAGGTCAAGAATTATTAGCGCTAATTTTAACTTAACAAGGAGAACTGGTGATGCCTGATTGTCCTGAGGATTTTTGGAGTTTATGTAAAGTCATTTTACATAGGCGTGGCGGCTTTCATTTTGCCGTGGCGGTGCGCCACGATCAATTACATGTAGCGGAAACCCTGGCCACTGTGTCTGCTGGAGTTTAGTGTTACTTTGAACATAATTGAAAACTTAATCAGTTAAAGCAGTTTAATACACTTGCCTCACCTGGCTTCTTGCATCTTAACCGGGTGTTAAGAACATAAAACAACATGTGGCTCTCCAGGACCAGGGTTGGCTACCCTGTTATGGCAAAAAAATCTATATTGCTAAATGCTCAAATTTGTAGAAATGGACGAACATTTCTCCTCGGGCGGGGGCTTGTGATGAACCCCTGTTGAGAGTTCACCCACTCTGTTTCAGAAAATCCCGTGGGAAACATTGATTGTGAATGTTTTGTGGGTGATTTGAATATCAGTGAGTGTTATGACATGTTCATGATTGTAATTGGATTATAAACATCAAAACTGTAAGAGGAGAATAGGTTTTCTTGTTTTCTGGCATGCAAACACAACACCGGGTGTCATGGACCTTTAACCTTCAAAGAGACTGTCATACCATGAAGCATAATCCTGTAGACTTGTATTGAGCTCAATACCCAGCCATGAAGATGAGTTTTGACAATTCATTAGAGGATTTTGCTTTTCCTACAGATCGGTTGCAAGCAATGTGACAAAGTGTGCCAAGACTGCTGTGAATAATGTCATTTTCCTTTAACTGCATGGAAGTGTGCGCAGGCAGTGTTGATCTCCTGTAGTATGTTATTTTTAGTGAAGAACAACAGTTTCTTCCACTGAAGCAGAAAGTCTTGTTTATGATATCTGCTACTTGAATATGAAGGCAGCATATTGATGGTTTCCTCCGTATTCCTGCAGTGACTCATGTTTAAATGCTTAGTTGTTCATTCCTGCTGTGTATCTCTGTGCCTGTTTGAGTGTGTTTATGATTGATCTTCAGTGTGTGCCACAGCCGGGACTGAAACTGAAAAAGGTTTCTGTTCACTGCAATGGGACCCATTTCCCATTTTAGAATTGGAAGGGATCAGTAAAAAATGCAGGAGATATCCCACGATTAGTTCTCAGTATCTTCTGCTGTGTTGATGCTAGAATGAAAATATTCCATGCAAGATTTTAAAAATTAGTATTATTTAGAAAAGCATCTATATTGAAAAACAATGGTGTGCATTCTGTTGTAGATCTTCAACACGGCTTCCATGTTTTTGTGATGTGTGCTGCCAGTTGCAGCATGTTGCTGCGCTGTCACGTTTAGCCCTTATGTATGCTGTTGAAGATGTGGATTTTGAATGTTTTTCTTTTTTTTTGCTCATTTCATTTCTCGTCCACCCATTCCCTGACACGCCCCTACACCCCACTTTGCATGTTTTTTTATTTTATTTTTCTTTACTTAACCTTTATTTAACCGGGGAAATCCCGTTGAGATTGAAATCTCTTCTTCAAGGGAGCCCTGGGGGATTGAGGTGGTAAGGAAGAGGACAAGTTGCATAGCCAATTATATCAGGGGATGATTAGGTGGCAGGTCGAAAGAGCCAGGTTGGGAATTTAGTCATGACTCTGGGGAATTCCCTACTCTTTTGTCGAAGAGTGTCATAGGATCTTTAATGACCATAGAGAGTCAGAACCTTGGTTTAACATCTAATCGGAAAGACGGCGTCTCCTTCAGCACAGTGTCCCCGTCACTGCACCGGGGCATTGGGGATTATTCCACCAGAGGGGAGATCGCAACCTATTGGCCCACCAACACCTGCATGTAATTTTTTATGATTCATTTATTTGGACTGATTAGATTTTTCTGCCCTCAATTTTTTAAATTCGCAATATGATCGTGCAGAAATAAAAAACTTTTTTTTTTTTTTAAATTAATTATTTGTACTTGGCATATCTGGACAGATACCGGTTGAGTCCAAGCCATGGAGGATCTGGCTTGATGCTTGAGGACAGCTGGAATGTGTGACTTTCCACAAAAGAGATGGACAGTGGTATTCACAATTTCTTAGGTGACCTGAGACCTGTGACCACTCACCTGGCATTAGAGATATCCCCTCCAGTTGTCCTCTCTCTGATCTAACTGATGTGTGTTGAGTTTCAGAAGTAGAGGAGAGAGGAGCCCATATTACCTTGGGAACAGTGGGTTTTGGGCGTAGCTGGATTGTATGAAGAAATACATCTTTGTGGTAAATGGGATTTCAAACATATACACTGAGACGGTCGCAGGTTCTCATTATTTTATTCCGCATGATGGAAGGAGCTTGACTCATGGTAATGAATTATTAGATTGAAACGATGCGCTCGTTCATGCCTAATTAGGTCACTGCCTGGCGAAATGAAATATCTTAATGCGCTCGTTCTTCTATTTACAGTCGTGACTGATTCTACCCTAGCTCTGTCCGGGAAAATGTTTCGCTTTCCACAAAAAAGAACGTGTGTTGTCCAGGTCTGGCTAATTATGAAGCTGAGTCCATAATTATCACAACTGCCTGCTGAAATTTGGGTGGTGGTATGGTGTTAAAACACTTCTGAATATACTCACGGAGCCCTTATTTAGGAGGTCCTGTTTACCTGCATATTCTTGCAATAATCCAGTCCACCAGTCGTGCGGCGGTCGTGCGATGCATGAAATAAAGTAGATGCAGGTCAGGAGATTCTGTGTCCGCATTAAACGTAAAATGTGACACCATCGGCTGCGACTGCGGCACAGTTGGTGGTGTCAGATGGGTTGGTTTGAGTATTTCTGAAACCTGCTGGTCTGTGAGGATTTTCACACTTTGCAGTTGCTAGCGTTTGTACCACATAATGCAAAGAACAAGGATCTTCCAGGGAGTGGCAGTTCTGCTGACAGAAATGCATTTCAGAATGCACTGTGTCTAACCTCGTCAAACCTTGTGGTGGACGGGTTACAACAGCAGAAGACCTCGCCGATTTCACTCCTGTCAGCCAAGAACATAAATTTGAGACTGTCTTTGGCTTACCAAACCCAGACGGTTGTCAATTGGATAAACGTAGCCTGGTCTTGAGAATCTTGATTTTTTTGATGTGACATGCCGACGGAAGGGTCAGAAGTTTGAATTTCGTCTACTACACGTCCATGAACTGGACCTACCTTGTGGAGACAATGTTTTTTTTTTTTTTTACTACATTCTTTGCTCCTTAATATATGAATCAATCATCTGTTGAATGCCGCATCTTATCTGAGTATTATTGTTGTCCATATGCCACAATTTACCCATCTTCTAATGGCTTCCTCTTCCTCTAGCATGATAATCCACCATATGACAACGCAAAAATCGTCATCAGCTGGTTTCGTGAGCATAACACTGAACTCAGTTTCCTCCAGCGTGCTCCTCAGTCACTAGATCTGAGTTCATCAGTTCCACAGAACACTTCTGGGATGTGGTAGAATCGCAGCCTTGCAGTGCGAGTTTGCGGCAGACAAATCTGCAGAAATTATGTGATGCAATAATGTGAAGCTCAAAAATTGTTTTCAACATACTTGTAAAATCTTTGCCGAGAAGAATCGAGGCTGTTCTGAGAGCAGAGGGAGGCCCTACTCAGCGGGAGATTGGTGTGTAATTCTGTAAGACTACACACATACACACACTTAATCCCCCCTCACACACACACACACACACACACACACACACACATAATCCCCCCCGCCCGCACACACACACACACACACACACACTCCCACCCACACTCAC
The DNA here is from genome assembly GCA_029692085.1 of Gymnothorax javanicus. Classification (NCBI taxonomy): domain Eukaryota; kingdom Metazoa; phylum Chordata; class Actinopteri; order Anguilliformes; family Muraenidae; genus Gymnothorax; species Gymnothorax javanicus. The sequence continues at coordinate 43,156,116 of CM056202.1, read as the reverse complement.
TCAGCTCTCCCACATTAGACACACACTCCCACCCACACTCACTCAGCTCCCCCACATCAGTCACACACATACACACACGCACACACACTCCCACCCACACTCACTCAGCTCCCCCACATCAGTCACACACACACACACACACACACACACAAATACACACACTATTAAGTGGCCTTAATAATTCTCACACTAATAATTTTACACGATGTGCCTCCCACGTTTGTTTTGAACATTTAAAAATTTACTTTTCTTTTATCATAATCTGAACCTGGCTGGGGAATCTCTGGAGATTTGGAGATAATGGTTCTGATTGCTTCATGGGCCCCTGGTGTACCGTCCACATTAAAAGGCCCATTATGCCTCTGCAAAATACTGGAGGCCTGTGGAGATGCTGCAGACAGAACACTACACGCTTAATTAGCTTTATGGATAACTCTTTGAACCTCCTAAAATCTTACTGCATTGCCAGAGTAGCATATATCGTATAATAAAGTGTGAAGTGGTTATGTTGTAAATATTATTGGAAAGTCTTTAAGAATCAAAGATTATAGCTCTATCCAGTTGCCTGCTGTTGACTTTTTAAGTGCAGGCAAAGCCTTTGATGCGTTTGGTGTAGATACAGCGTAGCTTCCAGATGATGTCAAATCGGGCAATTCCTGCGCAAATGACTCGGGGGTTTTGGATAGAAAAGCACTAACTGGCCATAACACCAAAATGTTGAGTGCTTATTGATTTTCACATGCAGACGGGAGGAACTATGACTGTTCTTACAGTTTCAGGCTCACAGTGGTCTGAGGTAATTGCCTTTTAAGGCCCAGACAGTCCCTGCTTGGTGCATTTTTAATGATTTCCTCATTGTCATGTGTTTTATGTTAACACAAGTGTCCCTCCCCCCCTCGCTACATTTCGCTAGGTGTGATGTGCTTTGAAAGGAAAGCGATTTTTCATTTTTCATTAATTTGAGTGATAATGACCAAAACACTCAATTTCCCTACGAAGCCGTTGGTTTGTCATGTGAATCTATAAGGCGTGATTGACTTCAGGGGAACTCGTGCTTGAACTGTGAAACTTCTTGGAAATGGGTGGACTCTTCCGGCTTTTCAAAATGGGTTAGTCTGGGGTGGGGGGTGGGTAGAGGGGCGGAGTGGACGGGGTTGGTTCTGGAAAAGAAAATCGATGAAAGAATTCTTGTGTTATTGCATTGCCAAAACCAAACTGTAGTCTTTCACTCAATGTCCTAATGGAGATTATGTAACGAGACAGTCGGAGGGGGGGTTGAGTGTCGGGGGGGTGTAAAATAACATTGGTTTTTCAAAAATGGTAATGGAAGCCGCTCAACAGATTTGTCGAGACACTTCAATGAGGCCTTTCCTGGATATTTCAGCAGCTTAATGGGAGTTAGAGAGATGATTCTGCGGTGTGTACGGTGTGCAATGTGGGCCGTCGTGCTAGCAAATAGCGCCGGCGGAGATGGGAAGGAGGTGTGTAGTGGCGTGACTGTCTAAGGCAGGTGTGTAATTGCCAGTTGGGGGCAAACAGTAGCCTGTGAAATGTGTGTGTGTGTGTGTGGGGGGGGGAATCTGGTAATTAAAGCCCTCTCAGATGGGGCTCTCCCTGTGGACCCTCGCCCCACCACGGCACAGGCGACCTCTCTCCAGCTTCAGAGAGATTTCAGTGCCCGGGGAGGGGTTGGGAATATGTATGGAGTCGACATCCTGGCTGGCAGATGCGGACCTCTCCCTCAGGCCAATCCCTGGCTGAACTCCTTTCCATGCCTAGACTGAGGTGGAAGCCAGTGCTGGGCACATAGGGATTAAAAATGAATCTTGGCTCTTATTAAAATCTGTTCTATGTTCCACAGCTTTATTGATTAGTTGATTTTTGTTCATGAATGGCTCACTTTTATTTAAACATTTAGATACTTGATCTAGCCAAATGTGGTATATTTTTTATGATAAGACTGCAAAGAAAGTGAAGATATTTTTCATTCCTTTATGTTGTTACAAAACCCTCGGCCTGTACAAATGCAGATGGTGCATTCCACAACTGCGTTCGTACTCCAACTCTCCTCTAACCTTCCCTCTCTCAGAAGAATGTGCTCTCATCAGTACATGATGTGCTGTGTTTGTAAAGAGAGAGGTACCTCTGTAAGAACGATGGTTCATATGCTGGTGAGAAGGCATTGCATTCATAATGTGTTTGAATGCCGTTGAAGACCTGTCAGTACTCTTATGCAGAAAGACGTATTATTCGCTATTTTACTCGCATACAACTATTTCCAGCCCCAAGCCCTTGATTTCCTCAAAGAGAAAAATTTTTAAAGGAAACTTTTAAATTATTCGCCAAGCCAGTCACAAGTGCCGGCTTAATGTGGTTTTATTGCCGCAGTTTTAGCAAAGATTAAGTGAAATTTTGGCATCGGCAGTGCTAATCATCAAAAAGAAACTTCTTCAAAAGTGGAGGGAAGTTAGAATTCTGTCAGAACTGCTGTCCTTGTTTTAGTACTTTTGATATTAAACATAGAGGCCTTCAGTTGTCTGTGGTATGAACTGACACTATTTAATGCTAATTATGTCCACTGCGAAAGTGGAGGACATACCGTTTTACCCTCCGTCCGTCATTACGTAATTTCGAAACAACTTTTTTTCCAGGCCATATCTTGGAAACCATTAATTTTTTAATGAAACTTTGTTCATACTGAGGCCTAGTGGTGAACTGGTGCCTTTTGCTATTTTGGTGATTCTGGTGGGGGTGTTATGGTGCATCACGTGCACATCGCTGCAGTTTGTTCAAGTTTAAAACCGTCAGTATTGGGAATGAGTGGACAGGTATCCTTGTTTAAACTCATTAGAACTAAAAACGACCATCTTGAACCACAGCGTGCGGTACAGTATCCAGCAAGATTGAAGAAGAGGAAGTGGTTTCATATTATCCGGGGAAAAAATGGCTCACCCGTGGCCTGAACAACGATTTGTTACACAACACTGTGGGTGAAAGGAAGGAAGCATGCGAGGAACAGCTGGCTTCTCAGCTGTTATTCACACATCTGCTGAGATTATGAACCTCCTTTAGTGTATTCATTTATTACTTAACTTTTCCTGTTGATGTAAATTGGCCCTTATTTAGTGTTTATTTGCATCCTGTACATCAGTTAGAGTCGCGTCAGGAACACTTAGGATGAAACTGTAATATCGGGGAAATCTGTCTTTGCCTTTCACTAAGTGTGCTGCTTCTACATCATCTACAGTACAAGTTTGTGTGTGTATGTGTGTGTGTGTGTGTGTGTGTGTTTGTGTATGTGTGCGCATGCGTGCGTGTGTACCTGCCTGTCTGCCTGCAATCATGGGTTTGTACCACGTGTGGCCATCAGCTTGGGCTTTAATACATGTAAGAACTTTCATGTGTATTTTACAGGTCTGTGTAACCCTGTGTGTATATTTTCAATGCTACACAAATGCAGGTATGTGAACATGCATAGGTGTGAGCATTCGTGCTTACTTGCGCGTGATGCGTGTGTTTATTGATAAGAGTATTGATCTTTGCCTGTTGTGGGCTCAGTTGTGCGATTGCTGTGTAGAATGGACTCCTTTGCTCTGGCTTCCTTTTGAAAGAAAGTCAGATTTGAGTGTGGAGACGCCTGGAGCTGCTTTGTGTCCTTCTGCCACTGCGTTGGCCTATTTTCAGATGGGGAGTGGAGACATTTAAATCCCTAAGCACAGTTCCTAATTGATAAATGCACATACTGTAAGTTTCAGGAATGCCAGAAAAGATGCACATACATCATTGGGCGAAAATGATGAAGGATAATCCAGCTCTTGTAGCGACATCATCCCTCTCCTGCAGGAAAGGCACATTTTAATTTGAATTTGCAGATCCACTAATGTGAAGTTTAATGAACGGCTAATTAGGATGGGAGTAAATCATTCATTGTCTAGCTTGGCACGAGGCATCGGTGACGCTCCTTACGCTCAACTAAGAGGAGGGGGACTGACGGTTAAGTTTGACTGTTGGGGCTGCATTTTCAAAATGGTGAATGGATGGTTTAGTCTCTTGGTGGGCAAATGGCCAGGTTACTTTTCTGTAAACAGTTACAAGACTCCAACCCGCACATCACTGGACCACAGCTACCTCTGTTCATTGAGTGGTTAACGGTCACAAAAGTGCCATATCGGTCAACCCCAATTTTTCTGTGGAAAAACAAGAGTGAGCTTACTACTGTAGTTGCGCTCGAATAGTCTTTTTTGCTTAGAAAGTTCCTAACTCCTTGAAAAGGACCCGTAAGTATTTACATTCCAGCCATGATAAACGCGTTCGAATTCTCTAAATATAATGGAAAGGTGCTACAATGTTTCCTAACTTATCACCTTTAGCATTGGATACACTAAACCATCCTTTACGAAAAGAAAGGCAATAATGCCATCCCACAATTCCTTGTGGCAGCAATATTTAATGAAAACTAACAAACATGACAGGAACAGACTCATGATTACGTTGCCAAATGTAAGTGTTGTCTGATTGTCTTAAAACCATGGTTGTCTTTCTAGTGAATTCTCCTTTTCATCTTTCCTTAACCTCATGATGTTTTCTATCGAGGTTAAGGAAAAGTGGTTTGGAATTAGACGATAGGACATTTTTTTTTTTTTTTTATACTATTCGAATGCAGCCTAAATGTATGTGTGCGGCCATTTCTGCTATTTAATTGTGAATATCTGCAAGGCAGATTACGGGAAAGGTGCTCATGCTCATCTGCCGGGTGTTAATGTCCTTATCCACTGATGTGCATCAGTGTCTTAAAGTGCACCTATTTTGGTTTTTCATTATTTTAATGTCGTAGTGTGAATCATATCGTTTTTATGCGCATTTAAAAGGTCTGTGTCGGAAAAACTCAAAGTCACATCTAGAAGAAGCGGTCTCTGCCGCAAACCATACTGCTCCAGAGCTGACTGAAATACCCCAAAAGTTTCTGGCCATTTTTTTCATCAATTAGTGATGTCACCATTTGAATTTTCGGGCCAAACAGATAGTTTTGCATGCCCTTGAATCAGGGTTACGCCCACAAGGCAACACCTGTATTTGTTTCTAAAGCTCATTTACACTCTGGAGCGGAAATCCATTTACAGTAAGGGGCGTGACATTTCCTGACATGCACGAAAGGTGGACCAATCACAAGTGAGTGATCAAGTTGACCAATCACAGCACACTGGGGTTTTCGGGAGGGCGGGGGCAGGACCTCAACAGAGCGTTTCACAGACAGGTACTGCAGAAATGGCCAGCATGAGAAAACTCAAGTGTTTTGTTAACAATGACGCATTTAAACCTTTTTTTCTATACTTAAAGAATACAAGAATGACTAATGAGAAGTCACATAATAGGGACACTTAAAAAAAAAAAAAAAAAAAAAAAAAAAAGGCACCTAAAATGTATCCTCGCTGCAGTGCAGTACTTCATGGCCAAAATGCTGACATTTTCAGTGTTCAGAACTGATTCTAAGTTTCAGGATGATAATGCTGTCATTTATGCTGGATTATGATGCTTTTATATGTCGTGGTCTGTTGCCTGCAAAGGCATGGTTGGCCAAATTTGTATGGCTGCAAAGTAGTAATGCACAGATGCCCTATAACTCATGAATAAAAACCCCTCTTCTTTGAATTACGCTGTTCTTCGCCATTATCCAGTTCAGCCCGCAGTTTTTATGTTCAGTTTAGAGGTCAAATACATCACACATTAACTCCAGCAATGATGGAATGATTAAGCAGTTTGGCTATTAGGCGTGATATGCCGGCCATCCCTCTTCCCTCTCGGACGAGTGTAATGGGAAATCTCTTGTCATGGGAGGAGCTCTGCGCTGCTCTGACTTGACAGCCGCGATTCTTTCTCAGGCCGACAGCACTAAATCATACCGATCAGCGGTTGGGTGGGAGTGGGGACGCAGTAGTTGGACAGCGTGGGAGGACACAGTTTGTAGTGTTTTGACTGAAAGTCAATGTTCGGGGAGTTTGTTGTGGTACGGGCAGTGCGTATGGGAGCAGGGGGGCTGAGCTTGCAAAGCCGGGATGCTCCGAACCTGGAGCGAGCTGGCAGAGAGGAGTGGTCTCTGAGGTGAATGCAGGCAGCTGGATGAAGCCAGTGCTTCTGGGGCCTGAAGGGAGACCAAAGCTACAGCAGCATCACTCACTCACCAGGTGAAGGCACTGTCATCGCCGCAAAATGCCACAGGCAAAGCCAGTGACAGATTGCGTGTCAGTAATGTCCCCGCTCACATAACAAAGCTTCGCCAAGGCCGTTAGTGTTCTTCTTCTGTGTTTCCCTAATCATTCTCACTGTTAGCACTGCCGCGCGGTCTCCACATGTATGTCTATGCATGCGTGTGTGTGTGTGTGTAAGAGAGAGAGAGATGAAATCCACTTCGGTAATAAGTTTCACGGAGCAAAGTAATAACTTGTGTGTTTTTCTTCCATCAAATCAACCCTGCCTGTTTTCCTGGAATAATCAGCAATTGAAATCAGGGGTAAAAAAGCTGAAGCGACAAAATGGAAAATGTCATAAGGCACAATAATAAAGGAATCAATGAGGTGCAATCCTATCTGTTCGTTTGAATATAAAGCGAGGAAAAAAGTCCTCTCTGTAGCATCTGTGCAGTGTGACAAAAAAAGTCTGTGGGGGAGGGGAGCTTGGGGGGCTAAGATATTGTGAAGTATTGAGACTGTGCCTCTCTGTGTGGGCACTGGCCAGAATTTAGAAAATCCACATTTTTCCCTTGGTAACATGCAAGTTTTCATGACCCACTTCTGTTCCCACTGCATTTCAAAACCCAGATGTTGCAACTGAGTTCATATGTAAATAATGCTCATTTAGACGAGTCACTCATAAGACTTAAGATGTTTACCACCAGATCTCAGAAGTTGTTTACGCTGAATTTTCAACCAAAGAAGTCAGATAGTCTTATTTAAACAGTGCTAATTTTAATTCTTATGGCTTCATATTCTTTTGTGTGACCTTTAGCATGGTATTGATTTTTATCCTGTGTGTTTGAAAACTTCTTACAACATCAAAGATATGTTTATCAACCAAACATCAAGGGTGATAATCAGGCCTGGGATTTTGGGGCAGGGCCATTTTGCCTTTGGTGTTTTAAATTTATTGAGGAAACAAAGGCCATTAAGTAGAACACAGCGAATTTGAGTTCACACACATTCTGAATGTGATTGAATGCTAAGGAAGGATAATTTTATTTTAAATGTATATCCAACAACTCATAGTGAAATTAAAACAATATCCATATATTTCAAGGAATAATTTGATATATTCGGAATCAAATCATTCAGTTCAAAAACTGCTGATGTAAATTACAGCCATACTGAAGCATAGCTAACTGCTGTTACATAGAATTAAGAAAACCCAAGGTAGGACCAGGCATGACTTCAACATTTTAGGGGAAAGCTTCTTGAGTGGTGCCATGAATTGCGTCCTGCCAGCTATTTCCGACCCTCCCATATTAATCAAACTGTCGAAGAGCCGCCATACTTCGAACATTTCTCAACAACCACAGATATGTTATGACAAAGTTGTTAGTTATAAAGTATATATAACTAGTCTTCATTTAGTTTCATTAGCGATACTGTAAAAAACATTTGAGTGATTGTTAGGCTCTTGACACTTAACAGAGGCTGCTAATTTTGTGGCGGAGCTGCTAATGTTGTGGCCAGATTCAAGCAATGTCAAGTTATATGTTCAGTTTCATGTTTTTTGTTCACTTGCCAATTTAGCTAACTTTCTTACCATGGGTCAGTTAACTTGCTCTTGTCCGTTGTTTCTCGGTTCGTAGTTCGTGGTCATGGTGTTCACAATGGAGGATTTACATTGAGCGGACTGTTTTTCTGTTTTGACATAAATTTGGATCATAAAAATAGTTTGGTTTGCCAGTGATTCACAAAAATTGAACTCACCATAATGAAGTTGGCCAGCACGATTTCAGAATTTGACTATTTTAGAGGAAAGGGGCAGGGAGGTGAAAATGATAAATTAGCTGGGGCGGTGTGAGTTCGGCATTAAGGCCACTGTGGCTTTTTTTTTCTTTTTTTTTTTTTTAAGGGGCGTTATGGTCAGAACTGGGGGGCATGGTGGTCGTCATGGTTGCCATAAATTCTTTCCATAGTAATACATTTAATACTTTATAGTTTGAATTTCTATGCATTACTACAGAAGAATGAAAAGTGTTTTTAGCAGGGAGGCTAAGACTTATGTCAAATACAGCCAGCATACGAATAATCATCTTATTTTAACAGAGATGATATTGGCAGATATTTTATCTCATACTGCGACTTCAGTAGCCTTCCTGGTTATATGTATTTTTTTTTTCTGCGCGTGTGAGGCATTCTTTCCTAAAAAGCGACAGGGTTCCTGCGATATTGGGAATTGGGCTGTAGCTGTGAAAGCAAAGGTTCACACACTTATTGCTCATCTGTCTGTCAGATAACATTATTTATAACAACTGCTGCTCAAACTCAATATGGTCGTCTCACGCTCGCCTGTCTCCGCGAGGATTGGGCTCATCTTAACTGGGAGCTGCCTGAAAGCAATTAGCTGCCTCATCTTCACTGTGTCATCGACATCAGCCAGAAATAATTAAAAACTTTGCCGCAGCATTTGTGATGTTTGCATCGCGTACTGTAGTTATACTCCCTTGGGCTGTTCTACACTCTTTCATTCCTGTTACCTCTGTGTGCTCGCTTCGTGTTTGCTTTTTTCAGTACTCTCAGTTATTGCTCATATCCTCATCGTCTCCGTGGAATGTCTTTTTTTAATTGCTTACCTCAAAAGGCTCTGTGTATCCACCTGCTGGATGGATACAGACTGATGCGCTTTTGTGCATATCAGATTGAAAGAAAGAAAACACTTGCATAGAATGATTTAATGGTGTATTGAATGTTGTCCTTGGACTAATGCATGCTGTATGTATCCCCCATTAGATGCTATATAACATTGTTTATGTTAATATGCCAATTTTGCTCTCGGCATTTTTTCCTCTTTTTATTAGAAGTGCCACAGGTTCAATGACATTGCTGGCATTAACTGCATTAGGGGCCATGGATAGAAAAATTAAGCTGTATTTTTAAATTGAATGTAGTTAAAACGATTAGTCCCACAGGACTGTGCGCAGAACTGGACAGCACTGATTTTGGGTTTATGGCACAGTAACAGGCAGCGTCTCACTGTATTAACAGGCTGATGGTAGGGCAGAAGTCCATAACTGATATACATGCAGATGTCCACACGCTCTAAATAAAATAAGATATAATGCTCTGATCCTCATATCATTTAAAGTGGTGTTAAACGCTGTGTTGTGAGTAGTCCCATGCTCAAAGAACAAGGTTTTTCAATGGGAATTTTGTTCATATGGTACTGCATGTACTATGTAGTAGCAGTGTGGTTTTGTCATTAAAGATGGTCTGCTCCAGCTGGAAGGTCATAGTTTCCTTCCCCTAGTGAGATGCAGCTGCTACCCCTCCCTCCTACCCCCAAAGCTGGGCATTTAACCTGAATTGCTCCCGTAAATATCCAGCTGGAGAAATTGGTAATGGTTTGCATGTGCCTAGAGGACGGTAAAATGGTGCAGTGATGTTTTATCGACAGGTCGTGGGGCCAGCCTAAACAAGCTTTGCTCTGTGTTAGTGCGCTTATATAAGCTATGCTTCCTCTTAGGTTTGTAATGAAATGGTAATTATCCAGAGCATTATGCGGTAATACATCTTCCTGCTTTTGTGTCACTAGTCTGGTAGATGTGGTGGCTTTTAAAAGAAATTGTGCTATAGGAAAGTGATAGTCAAATTATCTAGAGTATATGCACACAGATGAGCCCAAACGTTTTGACTGCCTGCCTCATATACTGTTGGTCCTCGCATGAATGCCCCGACCCAGGGTTTCCCAGCAAAACATTTACCAGAGCATCTCATTCCCTCCCTCTGTTTGTCTTCTTCCCACAATGCATCCTGATGCAATCTCTTCCCCAGGTAAATGGTGCACACGTACCCGGTCGATGGACATTACATAAAATGAAAATGGGGCTCATTCGACCAGGTGACCTTATTCTAGTGCTTCGAGGTCCAGTTCTGACATTTGCGTGCCTGTTGTAGGTGCTTTCGACAGTGGTTGGGAGTTAGAATGGGCATGCTGACCGGTCTGCGGCTTCAGAGCTCCATGCGCAGAAGGATGCGATGCACTCCTGTAACCATTGTTTACATTTTTTTTTTAATGACTTACATTCCAGTGGACCTTCTGTCATTATGGACCAGAGGGGATATTTTTAATTGCTCTCGCGCATCAATGAGCCTCGGGCACCCCACACCCTTCCTGGTTTGCCCTTCTTTGGGGCATTATCAGTTGGTACTCACCACTGCCGACCAGGAGCTCCCCACAGGCCTTTCTGCTGTGGAGGTGCCCCGAAGGCCTTAACAGTTTTGCCCGTGTCAAAATCACTCGGGTCCCATTTCTCCCACATACAACACATTGACGACGAGGACTAACCGTTTGCTAACCTCTTAAGGTCTGTTTGCAGACCTTGGCATGCGCCTCCACTAGCCTCATCTTTGTGTGGTCCTAATGTTTTGGCTCATCTGTGTGTATTTTTAAAAAGTTTCATTAAAAGTTAAGTTCCTCACTCAGGGTGTGACAAAATTCTTGGCGAATTGAAGTTAACTAAATGAGAAGTTGAATGAGTGATCCTTGAATTTGTCATTCTATCAAGTTGAGCTGGGATCAGTCTGAGTCATAAGTATTTAGAGTCGTTTCTGCAGGATTCTTCAACCTGCTTACATTTGCATACATTTAAATGCAGCATATTTAAAGCTATTTATTGCCTGGTCGGAAACTCAAAATGATTTTCGCACATCTCCTCTCCAGTCATATATTTCCTGAGGCTTGCTTCAGGTTCTGAAGGCACAAGATGGGCCTTACGTTTGCATCTCAATCTGCGATTTGTTGTTCCGTTGTTTCAAGCTAGAAGTCTTAAACTGGTTGTTTTGAGGCAAATGTAGGAGTGAAAATCATCTGTTTACACTGCTGTCTCTACTTCCATCTTCCTTTGAATGTCAGTTTATGATACTTAGGCGAATTCAGTGCTATTCAGTGCTCTCCCATTGAGGGGAAGGAACGGGCTGCTGTAATTGGCACTTAACTTGCACTAATTAATGATAGTTATGGGGTGTTGCCGGTCTGACATGAGAGCTCAACTGACATGTTCTCGTACTCCTCTTTCTGTGAGAATAAATATAGTTGTGACGTTCTGTTTCTCTCAAGTGTGCCATGTCCATTCTTATTTTTCATGATGTACTGTAGGGAGTAGATTGTGATATCCGGGAAAAACACAGATAAATGTTTGAATTGTTTGAAAGAGATACAAGTTTTTATCAAAGAAACCAAATGTACACTTTGGGGACATGGGTTGTTTTACCTGAAAACTGTGATGAAAGTGTTTTGAAGGGCGTAGAATTTGGCTTTGTAATTATTGTTCCTGCTTTAATAGCATGCCTATTTGCACAAACCTGATGGGAAGTTCAGCCAACAAACAAGGGGGGGGGGTCTGTTATGCTGTGCTTCCAAAAGGCTGATGCCTGCAGTCGACTAATGATGGTCTTTATTGTTTCTTTCCATGCTCTCCGGACCTGAATTTCACTCTGCTCTTCTTCTGCAACAGGTAACCTTAACAAATTTCTTTACACTTTACTGGTTGAAAAAGCTCTAGCTTGGTCATTTTTAATTCCCTTATTGATGAATTTCACATTGGAAGAGGACATGTAGCTTTACTGTGTGTCACTGTCAGTCTCAGAACTGAAGCTTGGCGGTTCTCCATTTTCCGAGGTTAGCTGCTTCACGTCTACTTTTCTAGTCTTACACTCGGACAAAAGTGAAAAATATGACTGAGCTGAGGTGAACATAGGTACCATTAGCACCTGAATAAGATCAGCAACATGAAAGAGAACACAGGAAATCCCACAGGAAGAAATGTTGAAGCCGAAATTGAATTTTTTTGACTGTTCATTGACATAAACCTTTTGTGTATACCTTATATTTCAATCATGTTGTCAAATACAATTTTCTGATGATTTAATAGTTGCACCATGTGGATATTAGTGAGTTAATTGTCTAATTGAATTTTAATTTGGATTAAAAGCAGCTGGAAATGTGCTATTGTGTTTATTTGTGGTGTGGCGTAGCATCTGTCATTTAGTTTGGAGTGATCGTAAATTTTTTTAAGTAAATGTCAATCATGCAGTATTTAGATATGTGCATGCTTTTGTGTTCCCTCTGTACTATTATTATTATACTAGAAAACAATTAAAATTGATAATGAGTTTTTTTTTGAAAATGCCCATTAATGAAGCATATGAAAGGGCCTTTTCTCATTTGATTGACTGTTTACACATGGTCTATTTGTGTTGTGACAACACTGTCCGATTTGGCAGGGCTGATTGCACAAAATGAAGAAATATTAAACCAACAGAGTTAAAATATATCTATGAACAAAATATGAAATACAAAGTCATGTTTATATGATAGTAACCACTGCAACGGTCAGAGATGTGTCCAGAAAAACTGGCCAGTAATTTTAGTCAACAGCTAATTGAGCCAGTAAAGCCATTTTCTCCTGTGAGGCCTATTCTTAGCGCTTCAAAGTAACCAATCTCTGCTTCCCAGAATTGTGGTTGTCATTGTAATTTATTTTGCTACAGACAAATTGAAATGGCCTTTTGCAATTCTGGGCATTGTTGTAATTTCCCCTTGTTTTGATGACCGGTCTGAATGAAAATTGGTGATGCGTCAGTGCTTTCGAGAAAAAAATAAATAAATAAATAAATAAAAAGATAAACTGTGATTCAGCCTCATCCAATGAGCCCATTGCCCATCCCTTGGGTCATGTTTATGACTTGGGGTGATTCAGAGTACGGCTCTCCCTTGCCTTGCTGAAATTTTGTTTTTGCCTTCTGTGTTGTGTGCTGCCGAGTTTCTGTAATTTCATGGAGCACTTCCTACATTGACTCATTAAGTGGAAATTGCATCCTGGGGCCCAGGATCAGTGAGGTTATGATGGGTTTCCTGGATACCAATTGAGATGAGCTGCACGTTGCAATTTTCTTTGCATATTATACTTAGTATTTTTGTGTGTTGTTTTTTTTATTTTTATTTGCATTATTTAATTTTTGATTTTGAAATCATAAGCTGTTATATTTTCTGAAGTGTTGATGATACAGAGTGATTTGAACCAGATTGCCCTTAGGACGATATCTGCCCTCTGCGTACCTTACCGGTGGGCGTGGCCGACCTTCGACGTGCAAAAAATTGAGATCAAAATTGGACTTATGACCTTGACATCAAATAGGATTCTGGAGACGCCCAGTATGCATAACCTGTGTAAATATGAGGGCTGTCCTTGCCACGGTACAGCTGCTAGAGCAGTAACAAGCGATGGGAAAATGGACAGACGGGCAGACGGGCAGACTGATGGTCGAGACAACAATACCCCATTGGCTAGAAGTGAGATATACTATGTATGTAATTTCATTTTTTCCCTTTTATCTTAAAGCATCTGCAGTTCAGGGTTCATTATTCCTGGATGCTTTCTTCCCCGACCTCAATTGGTGGACTTGAGTTATTGTCTGAGCATTGCCCAATTACCCTTTAATGTCAGCTAAGTGACTTTGTCAGGATGAATGATACTCCCACCTTCCTGAGGCTGTGTTCAGGCCCTGTGTTTGGTCTGTCTATCCTGGAGGTCGGAAGCCTGCTCGTTTGCGGAAGTTGATGATCACCGCCAGGTGTTTCAAGAATCTCGTATCTAGATATACAGAGAACTCCATACTTTTTTTTTGGACAAAGAACATTCTTTTTTCTTGATTTAGCTCTGTACTCCACCATTATTCATCAAACAAATGTTATCCAGGTTTTATCAGGAGTAATTTGCATGTATTCCAGCTTCACTTATGTGGAAATTTATGCACTTTTCTCTTACTTTGCCCTGTATTCCACTGCACGATAATATCTGAGAGGGATATTTTTTTTTACTGTGAATTAAAATAGTCATTTTTGCTACTTTGTCACATATCCTTTGCTTGCAATGCCTGCTTGAATTCTGTTAACCGTAAGCATTGTCCAGTGCTGGTTAACTTCTGTGGTTATGCTCAGCCAGGCCTGTGTTTTGTGGTCCTGAGTATTTTTTTTTTTTTTTTTTCTCCCGGTCGTGCATGATATTTTAATTTGTAGTAAGAACGGGTCCTTAAAAAATTGAGTCAATAACAGATAAAGGACATTGTGTAGCTTAATGGGGCAGATGAAGGATGGTGGTCACTGAGCAAACGCTGCAATTGAAATTACGGCCGGTGTAATTAAATTGCAGGGCCTGTAGCCGTGTTGCAGCAGACTTCCACATGCATAAAGGCTTTCTTTAATAAATCAATGAGTGATGTCTTCCATTCCAGAAAGACTAAGTGCTTCCCATACCCTGCTTTAAAATCAGATGGATGGAGACCGATCCTTCCCAAGGTGACTCCAGTGTTGAGCTGGCTTGAGTATGTGCGGATGTCCCTGAGCAAACGGACATCTGGGCCTCTGTTTTGGACGCGAGTGCACTAGAACGCCGCTACAACATGCATCTGTTGCCTCTAGTTTTGTTGAAGTACTTTTTTTATGCTCACTTTCAGTGGAAATAACAAATGACTGTTTGTAGTGTTTTGCCGTAAGTTTAAAAAATGCATTCATCCATTGCCTGACATTAAAAAACATGCACAAAATGTCAAGATTATCATGTGAAATATCACTAATTTGTGTTTTCATACAAAATAATACAAATACATCTTATCATGATGTTGGCCTCAATAATGATCCTATCTAGGCAGTGGCAGTAATGCTGATTAAAACTGGTCAATGGTCAATTTTAGGCAATTACTCACTGTTATAAATGTGTCTGGTGACAAGTAGATTGTGCATGAGTTGTCATTCAGTGAAAAATTTTTGGGCAAACTGGCGAGCGACAGTTTGCATGCGTTTGGGCGTGATTATGAACTTTGTGCTAATTACTGTACCGACGTATTTGCAGTCGAGCTTCTTCATCAGTTGCCTTAAGGCAGATGGAATGGTTTATTTGGCTGATTAAGTGGCCTGAAGTCTAAACATTTATCCAGGCAGTATTGATTTTGTTGTACATTTAAGTAATGCAGTGAAGTTTATAAGAAGCCTGCTGTCCAACAAATCATTTGATGTCTTGGAAAAAATCAACAGCATATTAGTAATCCACCATGGGGCCAACAAAGTTCACTTTAGCTGAGATAGAAGATGATGTCATGATTGATCTGTCGCACGTTACGTTCCAAAAACTCATATTGAATAAATTAGCCGGAAAGACCTGCATTTCCTAACCTAGCTTTATGCTTCAATGTGGCAAAACTGTGTCTGACCATGCCCTTAGTGGACTGACTCACCATGCCTATAATTTATGTGCTTATTTCCATGAATATTGACACCCTTAATCACTTAGTGAGTGTGTGTGTTGTCCCTGCACATAGCAAAGCGTAATGATTAAACTGTCTCACTTCTGAAGTGTGGGGCAAGTTACAATTAGCTCATATCAGTAAATTGTTTTATTCATACCATAGAGCTCATGACATGCTTGTCTGTACTTGTAATAGCTTGTGGTCTGACTGAGGTCGGGGAACAGGACATGTGGGGTTTGGACTGGTTTCTGGGGGTGAGGGCTGCTGAAGATGGGTTAATCTCAGTCTTTCCCTGCTGTCTGCAGTATGAGGTACAAGTACAGAGTAGTTAGGTTTCAGGGTGGTGCCCTCAGGGTGACCCTGGTCCTACATCACTATGGCTCAATCAGACTCACTCTTTTCTACAAGGTTCTGTAAAAGCCACGTTTTTGTCGTGGTCATTCCCCTGTGTGGCAAAAAAATAGAACATTGCTATTGAACAGGAGATAAATATCAATGTATAAGCTATTCATCATAGCTTGGTCTGGTATGATGTTGTATTTTCTTGAGATGATAGGCATTGAAATTCCCAATATCATTGATTGTCAATGGAAAGCATTGGACCCAATTGTAATCAGTTTTTGTCTTTGAATTGCTGGCTACCGCTATGCATAAAACTGTCCGGACCAATATCCATTTAAAGTGAAGCAATGCTTTAAAAATACGTAGAGAAATTGAGCAGTCACTTTACCTCAGCTGTAAAACATGGCTGCATAATTAGTATTTGCATTTTTTTTTTTGCTTTACTTTTCCTTGTACAGCCATTATCGTTGCTCTTAAGAGATCAGAGCTTGGTAAATTAAACCAATTAGCACTGTAGCTAATTAGCTGTGTATTGTCAGGACAAAAAAAAAAAATTGTGCATTCAGCCTGGAAATCAGTGGAGGTGTAAAGCACGTCGGGGCTATGTTCATGAGGGAGATCAGGGTGGCAGGCTCAGGGAATACTCTGATGTCACTGGAGCTGACTGATGTCTGGAACTTTCTAGGACTTGTTGATTCTTGTCACATCATGAAGTAATTCTTTTTTGAGAGATGAATTCATCTCTCATTTGTTTTGCATTTATTTAATTAATGATTATTTGACTCATTTGTGTACTGATTAATTTATTGTATAATTGTTGGATGGGAATATATCGGCTATAAATATTACACTAAGTTTCATGAATGATGGTGAATTAGCAAACAGTGAAAATTTGTATCTTCAGCACAGATAACAGATATTCAAATTAACATATTTCTGTTAATTGTTACTGTGAAATTCATCTGTACTTAATTTTGATTTTATGTGATTTTGTGGTTCCATATTTCATCTAGATGGCTTGTTGTTGCATCATATTGTCCTGAATTGTAATCTGTGTTAAGAAGGTAATTTTGAGGTTGTTGGGGGTTCGCCAATAAACTACTGAGTGCCTCATTATTATGTTGACTGATGTCTAAAGACATGAGGTACTTCTGATCTGATCATGATGGATGAAGCAGCGCCGCCCACTATCTGCACAAAGTGTCTGGAGATCTTGTGTCCTTCCTTTCCTGTCGCAACGACTCCTGCGGCTTTTATGCATTTATCTTTTGTCAGTTATTAATTTATTATTTGTATTATCACTATTATAATTATATTATCACTGTATTATTAATGCAGTGTGCCTGGTATTGTCCAGATGCATTCAATACTTTATATGCTGATCTGTAAATACACAGAGTGTTCTGAATGATGTTTTTCAATGTGAGAATTGTGTTTTATACATATTATTTTTAATAATACTTCCTGCGAATATATTCGTGGGGCAATATAGGCCCAAAGTAATTGCTTTCATAACGCTGTACAGTATATCTATAGTAAGATGGTTGGCTGCAGTAATAAGTTTTACATTAACCATGCTATCCAAGCACTGAGCGGGGGGTGCAGTTTAAGAGAGCACACTTTTTCAGTTGAGAACATCATCTAGTTTGGAACATATTACCTTTGGGGTTGATGGAAACTGCAATGAAACAATTTTAATGCAGATGAGACTTCAAAATCATTATTTCCCCAGTTGCTGTTGTAATTGCACTGTTTCACTCAAAACATTAATTACCAGCGAGTGCTGGCCAATGGGTAATTTTAATTATAATAATTTCTCTGTTTAAAGTGATTTGTAGGAAACCGTGTTGAGAGTTGTGCCTTGGAGAGGTGCTTTGTTTCAGGCCTGTGGCAGTAGGGCGAGTGAGAAGTCCTGGTGCTCATGGAGCAGAATTGGACTACTGTGCTAGAGATGTTGTGCCTCTATTTATATATTTATGGCTATGATGTTCTTATTTGTTCTACTTATGCATCCAACAAAAACTGGTACAACATTAAGGACTGCCATGACAAATTAGCCAGTTTTTAAATGTCTCTAAAGATAAAGTATGTGAAACTCCGGGCCTATCACTTTTCCTAGATGCATTTTTGTGTCTTTGTGTTATTACAAGTCTTTAGAATTAACATTTAACAAAGAAGAATTTATGAGCAAAAAAATACCAATTGCTATCGGCGCAATATTTTTTAATGTTACAAAAGTAAACAACAGCTGTTGCTTGGCGAGGTGCAACATTTGAATTTTGGTGAGGTGCAACATTTGAATTTTATATCTGACTTTATTATTGGCTAATACAAAATTTAATGTCTTGCTGTCGGGCAACACCAGAATGTTTTAATCATAAAAAACTGAATACGTTGCAGGCATTTCATCACAAGTTGCCAATATCTCTCCACATTTCTTTACAACCATCTTCTGATTAGGCAGAGTGTAGCTATAGCTGCTGTTCATTATTAATTCCGAGTATGTTTTTGTTACATGTAGGTCTGTTTAAATTATGCGTATTTGGGATGTCACGATACCAAAAATTTAGTAGTTGGTAGGAATGCGCCTAATGACTAATTTCCCAGTTCATTAAAGGGAAATTCTAATTTAGACTGTCCAGCTAGTCTTAAAGAAAGAAAACACAATTGAGCACAATTGAATCGAAGAGATTAAACATTCTCTGAAAAAAATACTGCATGTATTTAAGAACCATTTGAAATGGTTAAAACAACACTAAAAATCCACGAAAATGCTACATTTAGCCTTGACATCTGGGGTGCATCCTTCCATCCTTTATCTTAACCTCTGCTCCTCACTGGGATCATGGGGGAGCTGGAGTCTATCTCAACTAACTGTGGGGAAAATGCAGGGGCACACCCAGTCCTTTGCAGCGTACACCATTCACTCACGCATTCCAATTAATCTCCAATTAGTTTTAAATGCATGACTTTGATTTGTGGTAAGAAACTAAAGTCCCTGGAGGAAACTTGTGCGAACTTATGGACAGCATGCAAACTGGACTTAAACCCACAATGACCTTCTTGCTCTGAGACAACAGTACTACCCACTGAGCCACGGTGCGTCTCTCTTGTTGAACACAGGAGTGGGAGATCTGGAAGAAAAAAAAAAACCCTCTCCTTCAGCATAATTTGTTTGTAATTTCACTCTCCCTGCCTGTCCAGGACTGTATCGGCACTAGTCTACTGACCGCCTTCGTCACTAGCTCGCAGTTTCGGTCCAAGTTAGAATACAATCAGAAAGCGGGCCTTCACACTGAGGTTACTGATGACTTTAATGATGGATATGTTGTGTATGCACAGAACAGGTCAACATCAATGACAAAAGTAAAATTTATGCTTACACACTAGTAGGCTTTGAAGAGATGAAAAGACTTTTAAAAGACTAATGTCTGACTTACTTTAAAGATAATGTTTCAGAAGTCACTGAGTTTTTAGTTGGACTATGAGATTTTGCAAAGACTAGAGATCTAACAAAGCGCACCTATTGGTAGTTAACTGCATTCTCGTCATTGAACCTTACCATTCGCTGTGCCAAAACTGAAGACTAACAATAATACAACATTGTACTTAATGTGTTTGATTTTATTGGAGTGTCAAGATTAGAAAAAGACTGAGTGGGACCATTATGACCACCTTATACCAAACAGTCAAGATGACCAGCGCATTCCACAATTCAAGGAAAACTCTCACGATTCTGTTCCAACGATGGAAATATGTCTGCCACAGTGAGATCACTTGAAAAGTTATTTGGTATAAGGCTTGCATAAGTTAGCTGTAACACTGCAGCCATGCTATCTTCATCTGCAATGCCCTCAATGGTGTGAACTTGGGTCACCCAAATGTGCAAACAATGGAAGACATAGCATTAGCACTCCTTCCCACATTTACATTTCACATAACTAACTTGACGAACTAGCTACAGCTTCATTTTGCTTGTTTTTTGCACACACAGACCTTGTGCTTTGCTGACTATGGGCAAAGGGCAGTGACTCACCCTGGCTAGCTCACCAATCCTTCACAGGGCGCACACTCCTTTCACTCTCTATTCAATCAAACGCTCAAACCTTTGACCAATTAATAGTCTCCAAATAACCTGACATGCGTGTCTTTGGATGGTGGGAGGAAACCGGAGTACCCAAAGGAGACCACAGGGAGAACATACAAACTCCACACAAAAAGGTCCCAGGTCAGATTCAGACTAAAGACCTTGTTGCTGTGAGGCGGCAGTGCTACCCACTGTGTCACCGTGCCACCCTTAGGGATACCTTTCTGTAAAAGTCACCTCCTAAAAAACAAGAGCACTCAGAGAGCGCAGCACCTCCGCCACGCCAAGGCAATGCTGTGCATTAGTTATTTTCGTTGGCTGATGTAGGGTGTTGTTGCATTCCACCGCCAGGTGGCAGCAAAACCCAAAAGCACGCTGATTGGAAATCCGGCCCATTGGAAAGACTTCAAATCTCTGCCAGCAGAGCTGGATTTGAACTTTGGCCTATGTCTCAGCTGTACTTTGGCCTAGATATGCCAAAATTTTAATCACTTGTTCCTCTTGTGCTACTCTAAGATGCTGCAAAGTTTGGTTAAAATCTATGCAGCCATTTTTGAGATATCCTGCTAACAGACAAACAGACACAAACAGATAAATGCCGGCGAAAACATACACCTCCTTGGTGGAAGTGAAAAAAGCCGCCTTGTTCCAAGCCACTTCCTTGAGAGACCTGAATGTGCTCAGCCAAAAGGCCAATGGGAGAACAGGGAACAGAGAGAGGAGTGGTGCACAGTGCATTATTAGTTTTCACCCCAGACCTGATCCAACCACGATGTCTCATTCACATTACAGAAAGAGTCTCATCATTTGCTATAAGTGAAGAATATAACTGTGAACAATATGAATTCAATGAGCATATGCAACGAACGCAGATGTAGCTATCCTCGTAATCCTAGTGGTCCCTAAGAGATTTTTCTTTCTTTTCAAAGCATCTTATTTATTGATTACTTTTGGGCTGTTGAGAGATATTCTTCAAATATAAAAATTACTTCTGAAAAATCTTACCTACCTGGAAGGAAAGTCTGTATATCCATGCAATTTTTGAACAAATATTTAAAAATGATGTCTTTTGATTACCATACATGCGCGCAAACAATGGTGTATGTGTTAAAATAGGTGTCAACTCCATATCAGTTTTGATACAGAAACCATTGCACGCCCTAGTGTTTCACTTAGCTGACTGTGCACACTTACCTGTACCTGTCCACTTTGTGGCACATTAGACCTCTACACACTTCCTCCACACTACTGTGTCGACGGCTGCGGCTCTCACCTCATTCCGTGTTCCCCAACCCCCAGCCTCTCTCTCTCTCGACAGTTCATATCCATGTGATCTTTGACCTATCGCGTTTCCTTTTCCCCTCAGGGGCCTAGAGTGTTCAATTATTGAACATTGCCAAATGGCTGGCACGTGGTTGTATATTGCTTACATAAACATAAAGCCTAACAACACGTAGAGTATTGAAACCAACCTATTTGAACCGTCTACATAAATCAGTACTCCGTGTTGTATATGAGCTGTTGACCATGTTAACTGGTGATGTTTATCTAAGTGAGTCTTTTGTAACGTGGAAGAGAAAACGTATACATAGCCCTGCTTATGAATGCCTTATTGATTATTTATTTATTTTGCTAAAATATAAATACATTCCCTAGTTTGATTTGTGGAGTAGACTTGATTAAGTTGTGGAATTTGGTTGTCTTCATCTGACTTAGCAGATAAAGTGTCACGTTTTGACTCAGTACCAGCGACATTACAGAGGAACGAATTGCTACTGGCGCGTTATCTGAGGGCTGGTACTGAATATGTACCAAAAGTATTGATTCTTGCCATAACACTGCTGGATAGGCGTAGCCCCCCCCGCGTTTGTCCCATCCCCGTTCAGCACAAGCTGGAATTTTTATCGGGTTTCTCCCATTTGATTTGCACAGCATGCCTATTATGGTGCATTTTTATATTTATGTTTTTCTTTTTTTTGACAAAAATGATTATAAAAAAAAAAATGAAATCATGACACTGATTCTCGACTGGATGGAGGTCCGGGCTTTGACTTGGCCGTTCGAGATATTGAAACGATTCCCTTTAAAGTGCACCTATTTTGGTTTTTCATTATTTTAATGTCGTAGTGTGAATCATATCGTTTTTATGTGCATTTAAAAGGTGTGTGGCGAAAAACAACTCGAAGTCACCTCCAGGAGATGCTCTCTCTGCCGCAAAATGCACTGCTCCAGAGCTGACTGAAACGCCCCAATAGCTTCTGGCCATTTTTTTAATCAATTGATTGATGTCACTAATTAAATTTTCGCGCCAAGCAGATAGTTTGGCACGCCCTTGAATCAAGTGGATTACCCCCACAAGGCGACACTGGTTTTTGTTTTTAAAGCTCATTTACACTCTGGAGCGGAAATCCATTTATGGTAAGGGGCGTGACATTTCCGACACGCGCAGACGGTGGACCAATCACAAGTGAATGATCAAATTGACCAATCACAGCACGCTGCGGCTTTCTGGTGGTCGGGAGCAGGACCTCAACGGAGTGTTTCACAGACAGGTACTGCAGATATGGCCAGCATGAGAAAACTCAAGTGTTTTTTTTTTTTTTTTTGAACAATGACGCATTTAAAACTTTTCTGGTAGACTTCAAGAATACAAGAATGACCAATGAAAACTCACGTAATAGGTGCACTTTAACTCCTGTAGCAGTATGTTTAGGGTCACTGACCTGCTGGAAGGTGAACCTTTGTCCCAGTTTCAAATCTCGGGTAGGCGAGGGGATTTTCATCAACAATTGACCAGTATTAAGCGCAATCCATCTTTCCTTCAATCTTGACCAGTTCCCCTGTCCCTGCTGAGGTAAAGAGTCCCCGCAGCATGATACTCCCATCACCATGCCTCACAGTGGGGATGCAGTTCTCGGGGTGATGAGAAGTGTTGGGTTTGCACCACACAGCGTTTCTTATGATAGCCTGGAAGTTCAATTTTAAGTCTCATTTGATCTGAGTACCTCCTTCCTTCCTCCATGTGTTTGGGGGAATTTTGAGCATGCTGTCTAGCAAACTTTTAGTGTTTTCATATTTTTTTTCCTTTAAGAATTCTTTTTCCCTGGCCTCTCATTCATAAACCCCAGCTCTTTGGACTGTACAGCATAAAGCAGTCCTATGGACAGATGCTCATGTCTCCACTGTGGACCTATCCAGCTCTGTCAGTGTTAATTTTGATGCCTTCATAACATATCTGATTAATGCCTTTCTTGGCTGTGACTTTTGGTGGGGGACCATTGCTTGGCTGGTTTGTAGTGGTGCCTCATATCCTTTTCATTTCATGATAATGGATTTTTAGCGCTCTATGAGGTGTTGAAAGTTTGGGATATTTGTTTACGACCCTACCGTGAGCTGCACTGTTCCTCAACTTTGTTTCTGATCTCTTCGAACAGTTGCTTGCTCTTCATGTTGTTGCTTGCATGCTGGAACCCTTTCCTTAGTGTTGTTACAGACTCTGGGGCCGTTCTGGACAGGTGTATATTACGTATATAGATAATGTGAAATGTCCACCTTGGCTTTACTCAACTAATTATGTGACTTCTGATGCATTCAATTACCTACAGAACTTATTAAGGGGTTTTCAAAGCTAAGGGGGTGCTTACATATGCATTTACAACTTATAAGTTTTTTTTTTTCAGGCAGTATTTTTTTCTTTTCATTCTTCAACAATTTTGTGTTGAGCCAGTACATAAAATCCGATTGAAATCCATTGTAATTCCAGATTATAATGCAACAAAGTAGAAAAAATGCTAAGGTGGGTAAACCTTATCTTAAGGCACTGTATATCAGTGTTGGTGGTTTTGATGATCACCAATCCAGTAAGCCAGTGTTGCAGGCTTTGATTATGTTGAGAAATGTTGCGTGATCATTTCCATCTGTAGCGCACTTGTTTTCATCATAGTCATACTTAGATGAAATCATTCTATCAGCTAGTAAGGCAATACTGACACCATTACGTGCTGTGGTAAAAAAAAAAAAAAAAGATGGCCATGGTGCTAAAAAAGGGTGTTCCTTGACCTCCAATTCTTATTGAATCAAGGCCTCAGACTCAGTTGCTAGCAACTTCAAAGGGTGATGTGCAATTAAGGATTGCATCACCTTCAGCGTGGAATGGTTCAGCAGGTTAGGGGGTCCACAATGATCGTTCCCTTGTGACCCTTGATATTTGATCCATAGACTGCATGTCAGTGCCCCACTTTAAGATTCTTCCTCTAGCTCCGTTGTGTGTGTGCTTGGCTGTAGTCTGAGGTGTGAAAGGCAAAGTGTTGTTTTACACTTTTATTCTGAAGACAACTTCCAAGGTCATTAAAACATTTAATACAACCATCGTGACTTTGATATTTTTTGTGGTCTTCAGAAAGTTGACCGACAATTTGCATACCAAGTCTCAGGGCTCTATCTTAATTAGTTACAGAATAATAAATGCATTAAATTTGGAAAAAATTAGTATGATTGGTGTTTCTTGCTTTTTCCAGGCCACAGTACAGATAAAATAAACACACTGAGTAAAGGAAAGTAGCTTAAGCCGAGAGTTCAGCAACTATTCTGAAGACAAAATGAAACTTGTGGATCTGTCAACTCTGAAAATCCATTTCTGAGGCCCTCAAACTCCCTCCAAAATTAAGGCGATTTTGTTAAGATTGACCCCCCTTCCCTAAGATTGGCTAAATTTCAGGAACTAGCAATAATTGAGCTGAAATATTTGACCTCAGTACTGCCAATGCATATCTCTTGAAATGTGCAAAGTTTTATCAAAATCAAAATTTTGATGTGGGGGGCTCTGGTTGAGTTGACACGGAATGACCCAATAGCAATCATGCTAGTGCTGATATTATTATCCTCAGTTGAGTTACTGGTGTTTAATACTAGCATTAAGCGTTCAAAGCTGTGCAATTATACCTTCGGACTAAAGGTGTTCACACGTGTGCCCACACAAGCATACATACTGAGAGAGGGTGTCTAAACTGTTCTCCACAGAACACATGACCTGTCCTTGTTCTTGTAAATTGCTTTTGCGCTTTACAAAGGTGTGGGGGGAAGGTTCTTCTTTTAGTGGCTACAATATTGGGAGCTGTCATCGGTGAAAAAGAACAAGGTAGAAAATTAATTAATCTTCGACCGCTGATAGAAGTTATGCATTCTGTAACGAGCTCGTCACAGTCTGTTTCATAGATGTGCTGGAAGCTTGTTTTTTTTTTTTTTTTTGCTGACGGGACCATAATGAAAGTGTCTGCTTCTCTTTTACTATCTTGACTTTTTAAATGGGTTTTTGGCACTGGGGTCACTGGTACATAAAAGACTCCATTTAGGGTTTTGTGGCAGTTGGGGGGGAGGAGTGTTGACGACCGTTTGGAGTAAATCTCTCATGTCTTATGGAGCCTGATCCTAATCCTGTGAAGGGACCATTTGCATTGCTGTGCTTTCAGCACCGCATAATATAGCCATTTTTTTCATCACCTCAATTCATCTCTTCATCTGTACGAGCCCATTTTACTGATGAACGTACCTCTACCTGCTCCCTCTCTCTCTCTCTCTCTCTCTCTCCTCTCTTTCTGTGCATTCCACCAATCCCTCTCAGGATCATACGTCCGTGCAGTTCGGCGTGCATACACATGCGCACGTGCGCACGCTCGCTCTCTCAGATTCCATTTCAAACTCTTTTCTTTTCATAGCCTATTTAAACTGTTGAAGTTTTTTTGCCACAGTATTTACATCCCTTTAGAGATGAAGCTTTCATGGCCTCTCTAATTTATTTTTTTTTTATTTGTCGCTTGCATATACATGATGTGCTTGAATTATTTCGAATATTCTTGGAGGAGCTGTTGCTGCGAGGGAGCGTGAGCGAAAACGATAGGTTATTGGAGTTCACATTGTTATAAATTCTTTCTGGAGAGACACCCGGGAAGTGACAAGAACATTATCTTTTAGCTTTATAATTTATAGGCCTGGGCTGCAAAAATCTTGTCAAAGGCAGGACTGCAGCAGGAACTGTCAGATATGGAGGTAAATTTGATCTGAATTGGCAAGCAGATTATGAATGTGGCATTTGGGGTCCTGGCTGAGCCACATCTTGTCCACTTGACGGACTTTCCTGGTTCTATTGTGTGTCAGGTCTTTCAGCTTGAGTGATTGACATCACAAAGACCCAAGTCAGTTTTTACCTGACAGTCAAGCTTAATTTGCTGTTCAAATCCCTCAGACATTGTTTCTTTTATCCCCGTCTCTCTTCTTCTCCCTCATTCTCTTCCTCTCGAGGTTTTGTTTGCTCTATTGCTTTTCTTGCCATCTTTCCATTTTTTTCTGTTTACTTTCTTTTTCTTAATTATTTTGTGGCTTCTTTCTGTATTTTAATATGCATTTCAATATTAAAACATATTTTAGTTTATCATTTGCATTTGTTATTTTCTTGTGTGTATGTAGAACTCTATGAGCGAATGGACGATGAGAATCCACGTTTTGCTGGCCCTGGGACTCGAGGGATTGTGGCCTGTTTGAACACAGTTTTCGCTTCAATATCTGTAATGTAAAGCCCTCATTCACGCACTTCCTCTTCCTTTATTTGTCATCTACAAAGAACACCAAATCAACTGAAGGGTTAGCAGAGTTTTTGCTGAATGGCATCTGGACTGTATGGCATGCAGCAAACATGTTGAGGATTGGCACAGTGTGAAGCATATACTGTACAGTGGGTTCCAAAAATACTGTTTGTCAAATTAAGGTCCAAATGAATGCCTGGAACCAGTGTTTCTTGGTTGAGACTTTCCCAGAGCATCACACCTCCTCCTCCCACCAGCTTGTCATTTACCCCAGTGCACCCTGGTGCCATCTCTTCCCGAGGTGAAGAGTACTCACGTACCCTGCTGTTGTACGTGGTGCAAAAGAAAACTGGACTGATCGGTCCAGGCGGCTTTCTTCCATTACTCAAAGGTCTACTTCTGACACTCGTTTTGCCCAATGTAGGCGATTTAATGCTGGACAGGGGTTAAAATGCATACTCTAACCAGTGTGTGGCTACAAAGCCCAATACACTGCGGGGTGCAATGCGCTGAGTGTTGACTCATTCCTCCCAGAACCATCATTAAAATCTCAAGACTTGTGCCACAGTAGCCCCTCTATTGGTTCAGACCATAGAGGACGACATTTTTTGCCCTCACGAATTCAGGAGCCTTAGGCACCCAACACCTTGTCACCAGTTCATGGTTTGTCCCTCAGACCACTGTCAGTAGGTCCTCACTACTGCTGACTGGACACACTTCTCAAGCCTTGATGGAGATGGTCCACCCCAGCCATCTGGTCATAATGATTAGGCCCGTTTCAGTCGCCCTTTTCTCTGCATTCAGTGTCAACCAGGATACTGTTCGCTTACCATCTAAGGCAGGGTAAGTTCTTTTCGTAGATTAAATAATTAAAGTCCGCATACTGAAGGCCAGTGCTCCCCAAGAAATGTATTCAACTTGTCAACGTTTCGATCAGTACGATCTTCATCAGGATGAAGATCGTTCTGATCGAAACGTCGACAAGTTGAATAAATTTCTTGGGGAGAATTGGCCTTCAGTGTGCAAACTTTAATTATTTAATTCGTGGATTTTTGGATTGTCCTGCACCTGTATTCGAGTGGATGTGCATGCTCTACCTTCTTAATTTTAAGTTCTTTTCGTAGACCTTGATTTGGGCCTTGGTCGCTGGATAATCAGTGTCATTTTGCTTCATCTGTGAGTGGTCGTAATGTTTTGGCTCATCAGTGCACATGAAATATACAAAGTCAACAAAAGTCAACTGGCAAAATGGTCGGCATGGAAAGTTCTGGACTGGCCTGCGGGGAGCAGCCAAGGGCAGCCAGCAGAACCTGGCTGGACCTCAAGTCAACAGGCGCCCAGTCCACCAGTACTTAACAAATCAAACGGAAGAGTGTGCTGTGAAGAGAAATCAATGGGAGAGAAAAGACTGAATTCATCACCCGGCGGCTTCAACAAGGCGCGGAGTGTCGGAGGAGTGGGAGGGGCTTGTCAGGGAACAATCTTAATGGCTGGACCGAAAATGAAAGTCTGATCGATGTGGGGGGGAAACTTAAACCTGGCCAGTTCCATTGTAATGTGTTTAATGGATGGCATTGCAGCACCTTCAGACTGATGTAATATTGCTCCGTTTTTAGCCCGGCGAGAGCCTCCTGATTATTGAGCCAGCGAGTCTTTCCCCCTCCTTGTTGTCTCTCTCCTTCTTTCCTGTTTGACCTCTCCTCTTTCCTCACATTGCAAGCTCCCTTTCTCCATTTCACACTTGCACATTTACTATATTTGAAGACCACAAAGGAAAAACGATGAGGGTCCAAATTTTGCATTTTTGTATATTTTATATATTATATATTATTATAATATTTATAATAATATATAATGATATTGTGTATTATTATTATATTTTATATATTTTATATGTTTTTGCATATTTTTTCAGTGCTTTGTTTTTGAGATCATATTGAATTTTTAATTCATCATTTCTCCACCACGTGAAAATGTGACTCTGATCATTTTTCCATTGTGGTCTTCATTTATTTGTGCTTATATCTCTCTCTTTCTTTTTCTCTTTCTCTCTCCGGTTCCTTTGTTTCATTATGGCCCTGAGCTTGCCGCTGAATGTGGAAATGAGGAGTTAATCTCTTTTCTCATCAATCTCATGGGCTCAGAAGCACCAGTCCTCCCTAGGAAAATGATGACTGGCACTTTTACTTATTTTGAGAAATAAATATTGGCTAAATTGAATTTTAATGGATCGTGCATTCCCTGTGAAAGGTGCAATCCATTATTTGATGATTGTAATGTTGTCTGCTGCCCATTTTGATTTATAATGTGTGTTATACCGGGCCAAAGGTGAGAGGGATTTGGAAGGAAATGAATTGGCTTGATGAAGTTTTAAGTATTGCACAGAAAGGCTCAATGTTGGGTAGTTTTGGCTTGGAAGAGTGGGGTTTAATTTTCATCTTACTCTATCTGTCAGGAAGCAGGAAGTATCCCATTAATTTCTGCTACACTGAGCCTCACAGTCCTGCTGAGGAATTGAAAATGATTTGCTGTTCTTATTTTGACACCTTTGTAGGTCTTAGCATCCTGTATCGGGTTACTGTTGAGTTGATGTATATTTTTTAAATTTTAGCTGATGATTAGCTTGTCAGTTTTCCCAGTTCTTTTTCAGTTTGGCTCAAGGATGTTTGGCTCACCCAAATATAATATGCACATCTGCACGCATAGCTGGAAATGCTGATGTTTGTTGTACATCTATATAGCTCCTAAGAACTCATGTTTTATAATAAGCTAATAACCCAACTACGTTTTAAAGTTACCAGTGGCTGTTCGGGTTTCCTCGCTCAAATATACGGTCGAGGTGAGCGGGGAGGAAGGCGAGGTCAGAGGTCGTAACCAGGGTGCCCTGAGATTATGTCCTTCTTTTGTCCTCTGGCAGCAGTTAACTTATTTAGTTTCCAGTGTTGGGCTATAATTAACTTTGCGACTGTCTCCCCACCTGCTCAGGTCAGTGAGCTGTCCCTTACGCTGGGGATTTTTTGCAGGCCTCAGCCAATTAAACTCTTCCTGTGCGATGCCGGCCATAGTCGCCACCGCCCAGGCAAGTAAGGACTTCAACCTTGAGCAGGCAAGTCCAGGAGGAAGGAAGGCTGTGAATTGCATGGGGAATACGAGGATGACCCCAGTCTTGGTCCTGGGTCATTGGAGGGACTGGCAGTTGAGACACACTAGCATTGACTTTGTCTGTGTGGATGCTCGAAAGCTTTGATTTTGTTGCATTATATAAGCGAGCAGCAAATGCTGCCTTTAGCGCTTGAAGGGTTAAGGTAAATTTGCATTCAATTTTTATTTTTTTTTTTTCAGGGTAGAAATCTAGCAGCACCAGTGAAGGTAGCCAGTAAGGTAGCGGTTTTTAGTTTAGCATTGGAGACAGTACTTTGTTTTTCCTGTGAATAAATCACAGGTAAAAAAAAAAAAAACATTTGGCCTGCAGAATTGGCCTTGAAGATGGCGTTTGTGTGCGATGGCATGTTTATGCGTGTTTGCGTGGTGAGCCCGGGGGAAACGCTGGGCTGCAGGACACTGCGTTGGTGGAATGACTCTAGAATTTAAAGCAGCTTGCATCTTTTAATTAATATCGCTTCAAATCAATCGGGACGTGGGCTGAGCCTTGCCTAGGCTCCCGCTGGTTGGAAATATAGCCGTTGGTGTTCTTTAGGTTTGGGCTGTCGGTTCGAAGGGGCAGAGGGGCTAGGTTCCTGCAGGAGGCAGCCCCAATAAGAAACGGACAGGAGGCAGTTTTTTTTCCCAGTCCATTCCGAGCTCCCACTCACTCAATTCTGACAGCCAAGAGCTCTTGAGGAGCGCAAATTGAAACAGATTTCTCGAGCTTGGAAATCAGCACGTGTGTGGGTGGCACGGTACACCTTCTGTACGTTCGTTCTGCTGGGTGGGGGGGTGTGTGGGTGTGTGAGGGGGAGGGCACGGTAGGCCACCGTGGTGTCAGGTATTCGTGGAAAATTGGAAATGGGCATTATGCTTTTGTCTCAGTTCTGGAAACCTATTGTTAAACTCGGGTGCTCCAGAGCCTATTCAGGGTTCCAATATGGAGAGCTTTACAAGCTACTGAAACAATGGCTAAATAGCAGAATGTGGCCCTGGTTGTCTTTGGCTGTGCTCTTGCTTTGGGGATGATGTTATTCTGATACTGGGAGAAATCCATGGCTGACTTGAGCGTGATTAACTATACTATAGCATCCTGCGGCATAAATTAGCCTTTCATGTCAAATAGCTTCTTTCAGTCGGCTGCGCTGCGTCGAGCGCCGAGCTCTGAGGCGATTGCACACAAATGAGAGCTCTCACAATAAAGCTCTTCTGTTCTATTAATTGCTGGGATTCTGCCAGCAAACAAAAACACTTATCTGACGGGAGCTATAGCGACCACCCTTTGACTTCAAAGCATAGCCCACTTCTTCTCTGTCCAATATTGAATCATTATTAGTAGCGTACTATGGGCAGTTGCCGTGTAGTTTGAATACTGAAGCAGTACAGGTTAAGCACATTGCTCGTGGGTGCAGTAGGAATGCAGTTCATTTCAGTTGAAACTGCAGCTATTCAGTTTAAGTCCACTTTCACCACTGCGCAAACCTAGTGTAGTAAAGAGAGTGGTCCATCAGTAAAAATTCAGTTTTCCACCCACCTGCCCCCGACACTGTGTACTTTGTACAACTGTCTCTTCAGATTTAAATCACGAAGGCACTTTGAATATGATTACACTAGTGTAAACGGCAACACAGTAGCAAAACTGAGCAATCCAAGTTGCATGGATTGCTGCGTTGAGGTTAGTATGGAAGCGTAGAATTTTTCCTTCCCTTGTGATGGTCTGTAGATGCTGAGATGTGGAATGTGCTGCAGTGCTGTGGGTGAGGATGGGTCTGTGGTGTTTTAGATGTGCTGATTAATTCAGGTGGATGACTTTAACTGTCTCTCTGGTGTCAGTAGTTGGGATGGGGGAAGGATACTGGCCACGTTCAGAGGAAGCTAAGCCAACGGGAGCAATGATGAGGGAGACGGATGGCCGTTTGAGGCATTAATCGACCGCTGAGCAATCCTCATTATCTGATTCCAGCTCTGGTCCTGGCTCTCTTTGTTCCTCTTTAATGGCTGGAATGATGTCTCTCCCAGTAAATGGAATATAATCCTTTTCTGAATGGAACATTAAGTGAAGACAAGATTTGCCTTTGGTTACATTTGGGCAAAAACCGACTTTTTTTAAGGAGAGGAATGAAATGGGGTCCATGAAAAACGTTTGGCGCGCATGCTACATCCTGACTTCATGAATATATATGTTTAATCGTTGCTTAGTCCCTTTCATTGGTGCAGTATTTGCTAGAAGGTTGTAATTTTTTTGCTTAAATTATAGATACTCTTTGCTGAGGTTATACAGTCTTTTTTTTTTGCTGTGAGATTTTGTGGTGTGGCTTCTGAGGCGTTGCTTTGTGCCGCTCTGTTTTAGTTTTTTGTGTGTGTGTGTGTGTGTGTGTTCTTTCCACTGAGCTGTGCTCCCTCATGCTGCCATTTCTCCGTTCCCTTTAATCGCTCGCACAGCCCTGCCATCTATTCTCCCGCCAAATCCAAATTGCTTTCCGGAGGGTTCTCCGTGTGCCATTAGCGGAGGAGAACCGAGCGGTTGCGATTCGGAATCCAGCACTCTAGCGCGGGGTTCCCGACCCTCCCCAGCTGCTGCCAGGACCCTGCGACTCATCGCGCGAACAGCTGTGGCCATTCCAGTACGGGGCCGCTGTGCAGTTTGCAGTCTGTGCGAGGAGGGAAATCGGTGAACGAGCAGAGAGGTGTTGGCGCATACAAAATCAGGCCGGGCGTATTGTGCCGTACGGTGCTACCGACAACGCCAGCTCCCCGGGGTGGTGTTGAGCTAATAACAGAAATATCGATTCCATCAACGGAGTTCAGGACCGTGCATATGGCTGTGACCACTGAGCTTTGTGACTGGTCTACCCTGGAAGTTAATACAACATTGTGATATCTTTCCCCCCACAAAACATGTTATGAATATCTTTAAAAGGTTGGGTAAACTTGGTGCTGCACTTTAGTATTCACTGAATAAGGATCTTGCCAATGGCTGTGTATTGCAGATTTTTTTTTTTTTTTTTTTTGTATTGTTTTGTCCTTGTTCAATCCAGCCTGTTTTCCTTTCTTTCCAAATCCCTTTGAAGTATGACTGGAATTAGATTTCTATTTCTTTGCTCAAGGGGTTTCATTATGTTTTATTTAACTGCAGAGTAGATGGGAAGGCTATGGCTGTGCCACATTCTAATGCCCAAACTTGAATCAGTTTATAAAGGAGGGTTGAGGGGTTGATGTGCAACTTCGCTAGATGGCCAATTTGTGCGTATTGTTTTGTGGATACAGCACCCTGCAAAAGTTTGGGAACAATATGATGATTTTTTTTTTGTTTTTGTTTTGTTTATTTTAATTAGTGCTACATACTTGAGGCTTTTGGATTTGAAACAATGCACAGACATTGAGCTCCCATTTCAGTCTTACCATAGCACAGAAAAGACTGTTTTTGTGTTGATTCTCCATATTTACAGCCATCCAAGTGAGCTAATGGATGAAATTAATAGTCATAGTAAATCAAATCAGTACTGTGTAATATTTAGATGTCTAGCCCCTGAGTGTAATAGCATCAAGCCAAGCATGCATCAAATGACATTGCCAGTCTCTGAGGTGCACTGTTCATAGTTTAAATTTTGAAGGTTTTGAGCACACATTCATAGAAAGCAACCATAAGGAGCAAGTTCCTGGAGGTCTTTCAGTCCCTCTAAGGATTAGAAAGTAATGGCTGCCGGTGTGCAGGTCCGTTGTGGGCTGGCGGCATCATTTGTGTCTGAAGGAGGTTTGCAGCATGGCCGTCTGATCTATCTGTCACAGTGACCCCTATTGTCCCCTGATATGTGGCAGAGAGGAGACTGATCTGTACTCCCCTTAGGAATATGAACTAGATGCTCTGTGACAGCCCAAAATTGAATTGTACTGCTGCACGAATATGATGGAAAGAGCTTTGTTCCTCCCTGTCTGGCCCCATCTCTTCCTTTAGAGCAGGCAGACTGGTCGGAGTGTTTGCACTGGACATTGAAATCCCATGTGAAGAAAAAGACGTCCGTTTTAGTCGAAATTTCAGTCGTTCCTAATCTTGAAGGTGGTTATGAATGTTCCTGTGTTGAGAAGTGAAGAGCCTCATGGTTAAACTGCTTAAGTCTCATTTTTATGAACTGGGAGGTAAGGCTTGGAAAACGTCTTTTATAGTTGTCTATGCCCACTACCTCGATTTTCTCAAAATGAAAATTTAGTGACATGAGTACTTTTAGCACTGGGGTCTTTATTCATAGCCTTGGCTAGACAAATACATGATGTTTTTATGCTGAACTTGAATTTTCCAAAATGTTACTTAAATACTTCTACCACTAGGCTCTTTCATTGTAAAAATGTAGTTCACTACTAAAGCATGAGGTGCTAAATTTCAGAAAAAAATATTCTGGGGCATTTAAAGCATTGATCAGTAGGTTGTCATATATTTTCTGTGTGAGGTTCCCTGCGATATTAGCTTTGCATGATTGGTGGAGTCATGCATGTGCCGCTACTGAGAGAACCCCCTTTCTGCTTCTACAGAGTGCAGTGGACAAAATTGCAGTTTTTCATTTTTATTTACACAATTTACTTCCCAGAAGGAGTTTTGGAGTGGTTGTAGCTGGAAAAACCCTGCTACCAGATGTGTTAACAGATAAACTGCACCGCTTACTTGTCATTCAAAGCAAACGTGCATAAGGAGAGAGAGCAGCGCCAGTCTGAGTCATGGCTGCCCAGTGAGACCGTGCATCGACCGAGTGCAATCCATCATAAACACAGGTGACAGTAATTAACAGATATATGAATCTCTATTTTCATTTCCGAGCCCTAACATTTTCACATTACAGCGGCTGCGTGAGACTGAATTTCCTTCCCCTATCTTCTCATGCAACCGCTAAAATGTTTTACGCACTCCAACAGCCCAGTGTGATTTCAATTTAAGGGTAGGTTCTGGATTTTAGGCACTGACACGTTCCTGGTGCAGGGGATAAGCTTGTGTAGCAGTTGGGAACTGCTACTGCATTAATAATGTGGTAGTTGTAAAAATATGCATTGATGCCAATACTTTGGGATATTTCTTTCCCTCCTGAAAATGGCGAACTCATTAAATAGCATGTGTTTTTACTCATCTCATGAATGATAGTAAATGTGAACATGGCCAGAAGTCAATCGTTAATCCAGAAATGTTGACGGAGACAAATTTCATCTAGACTGGGCATGAATTGGGGTTTTATTCTCTCACATTTTTTGTACTGTAACATTGCCTGGAAAACGGCCAATCCTCTTACTACGCTACTGTTTTCCCCTTTACGTGGTGCGCTTTTTCATATTTGTGTGAACAGTTTTGTTGTTGCCTTTCAATCAGTTTATTCATTAATTCACTGTCCAAAATGAATGTGTTGGGAGAAGACATTTTTGTGGAAAATGGTGCTGAGAATGGTCCTGGTGGGATGGGCAAGTCACTTGATTCGGCAAAGTACAGTGGGCTCCAAAATTACTGGAACTCCTGACTGGCAATGCACAAAGGAAAAAAAAAAAAAAAAATTTATATATTTATATATATATATATAAATATATAAAACAATGTAATCATAGAGAAACAGAATATACCAACATGTGTGAAATACTTTACTTTATTAATGTTTTGACAGAAACAACCAAAATCATCATAATCATTTAATACCATATACATTTCAACAAAATAAAGGTTTCATAATTAATTAGTGAGTTGCACTTGCTCCTGATATGGTGTGGAAAGTGTTTTTCCAAGCTTGCGAGCTTGGATTTGGGAACTGCTAGCTTTTCATTGCAGGGTGAATGTTCTGACCGTTAAATAAGCCGCTCTTGTAATGATTACGTGCACTGGCTGTTGGGGTTCTGAAGAAAAATGGGCAAAGTTCTGAACTTTATCATGGAGAAAGGTATGTTTTGGGTTTGGAGAGGTTACTGGTGACCACTGATGTCCAACCGCACCTATGTTGATAAGCTCATGCTAAATTCCATCAGAAAATCATTCATTCATATTGAACTTCTTGTGTCAAAAGTTGATTTGTGTTAAAAATATTATTATTTTATAGTTTGACAGTGTGCCATTCTGAAGGCTCTGAGAGTTTGGGGAGCACTTGGAGAGCTGTCTTATTTGGCTCATAAAGAGTAGATAACTTTGAATTTCACATTTAGATGAAGTGCACTGGTGGTGATGGAGTTTATGATCCCTGAAATGTATTGTTCTAACTCCCAGCTATTCTTCTATTCTCTGTATTTTTTTTTTTTACAATTTCAATGCTGAATTTTCATGAAGATTATTTTATGATTGCAGCCCTTTTCCTCTATCAAACTCATGAAAATAAACTTAAATACGACGGAATTCTGAATGCTACAAGTGTCTTGTCTTTCCTCCTCTCTGTAAAGCTCAGATCTTGAATTATAAAACCTTAAATAGGTACCCCTTTTCCACCCAGCTGGTTCCAGTGCTAGTTTGGAGCCAGAGCCTGACTTAGCACCGGTTCTTTGCTTTTCCACAGCCTAAGCACCAGCTCTTGGCTCTCAAAACTGGTACTAGAGCAAGCACCAACTTGCTGGTGTAGAGCCAAGCACCGATTAAGTCAGGGAGTGGAGGTGGAGTTTTAGTGACCAACAAGACCAGCGCAAACACTGTACCGCCGTTTTTAAAACAACAGCCGAGCGAGTGTAGTCTGCTTTCGTTTTCAAACAAACAAAAACGGAGAAGGCTAAGTCAAAGACATCCCCAATATACCCCATGGTAAGAAATTGGTCACACTTCCTGTCTCCTAAGTGGGCGCGGTCGTGGAAGTATTTTGAGCGTTCTGCTTGCGGTAAATGTTGGAATATACAAGCATCTGTCTTATATCTGCATGATGTGTTTATATTTTATTTTACTTTGCTTCTTCAGGCATTTTTTTCTATGCCGCTAACGTCTATATTAAGCATTAAAAATATGAGTTAGCTGGCTATCTCGGGTGTTCGCAAATTACTTTTAATTGCTATTATAGAGTTTGAAGGGCATTTCAAAACTAAATGATATTAGATCATTCAAAACTTATGAAGCTGGAATGAAATACCACAGTAGCTCAATTATCTCTTACCTGTCTGTATCCTTGGGAAAAGAAAATATGGATAACTTGTACCTATTATTATACCCTATTGCTGCACAAGGTTTCGCTATTTTTAACATGCATGGACAACAATGCAAGATACGGTACACATTTAATGTTTGCCCCTTAATTTGACACTTTTTAAATATCTGATATTAACCCAGTGCAAGATCAGAGCAATCTGGTAGGTTATATTCCTTTCCCCCTCTAAAAACTGCAGTGACAATAACAGTATTACTGAGCAGAGAAACACAAGCATTATTTCAGTTTTAAATTTTTATTCATGGTTTCCTGCGGTCCATACTGTCTTTCTGTGTTGCCAGATGTACTGACGTTATACAGTGACGTAATCGCGTGGCTCTGATTTGGCTCCTGGGTGATGGAAAAGCAAACAGGTTCTTAGGAGGTGCCTGGGTTGAACCAACAAAGCACTAGCACCAGCATGGCACTAGCACCAGGTCCTTTTTGGTTCAGCAGACCCTCTTAAGATCCTTCATATTCTTGGATTTGTGTTTATCAACTTCCCTCTTCAACTCAGCCCACAGGTTTTCAATTGGATTGAGGTCTGGCAACTGAGATGGCCACTGCAGAACATTGATTTTGTTGTCACAAAACCATTTCTGTGTGGATCTTGAGGTATGCTTTGGGTCATCTTGTTGGAAAGTTCACATATGGCCAAGTCCTAGC
Organism: Gymnothorax javanicus; assembly: GCA_029692085.1. Classification (NCBI taxonomy): domain Eukaryota; kingdom Metazoa; phylum Chordata; class Actinopteri; order Anguilliformes; family Muraenidae; genus Gymnothorax; species Gymnothorax javanicus. The sequence goes on along the minus strand of CM056202.1, from coordinate 43,118,696 downwards.
CTTTTGGCGGGGGCAACCAGATTGTCAACCAAAATATCCTGATACTTGGTGGAATTCATTATGTCATTAATCCAAACCAGTACCCCTGGACCTCTTCAATTAAAACAGCCCCTAACATGACTGACCCACCATCATATTTCACCATGGGTATGAGGTGTTTTCCTTATAAGCATCTCTGTTTTGATGCCAAATATGCCTGTACTTTATCTGACTGTTTCATACAATTTTGGTCTTATTTGACCAACGCACCTTGTTCCAGTCATAATTTAAATGACTTTTTGCAAACTCCAAGCCCTTGCTTCTGTGTCTTCTGGTCAGAAAAGGCTTTCTTCTGGCAACCCTTCCAAAGAGCCTGTGGAGGTGGCTCCTGATGGTGCTTTTTGAAACCTGGTGACCCCAAAATGCCACCATGGCCTGCAGTTGTTGCTTCTCTCACCATCCTCCTCAGAATCCTAGGAGTCAAAATGCAGTTGCGTCCTCTACCCATGAGGTTTTCACCAGTTCAATGTCTTTGGAATTCTTTAAAAAAAAATTGCCTTGACAATGCTCAGTGGCATATTCAATCTTTTGTGAATCTTCTTTTAGCCATTACCAGATTTATGAAGGTCTATGATCAGATGCCTCTTTCGAGCTGACAGTTGTTTTGTTTTCTTCATGGTGTTGGATGTCAAAGGAATATTGCATGTGTGTTACCTCGCTTTTATACCCTAGTGAAACAGGAAGTGATGTAATGGCTCAATGTAGTTCTTTAACACTTAGATAAAACTTAATTAAGTGGAATTTAATACCTGGTATAATTTTGGTGGATTTTATTTACAATAGCCTTTAAGGGTGCCATTAATTGTGAAACATTGATTTGGAGGAAATTGATTTTTAATTAATTCAGTAAATAATTTTGATTGGTTTCATTGGAAAATTAATATCGTACAGTATTTATTCCATGTTGGTCTTTAGAGTTTCTCTATAAATATATATATTTTTTGGAATTTTTTAAAGTATTGTCTGTGGATTGCCAGTCAGGGGTGCCAGTAATTTGGAGCCCACAGTATATTGTGGTGGTGTGGAATGAGCGATTTTTTTGCATTTGTTGACAAGGAGAAAAGAGGTCCTGTTGTTGTGTGAAGTTTTGTAATTAATTCTAAAATAATACATCCGCCAGTATTATATTTTAATTCCTCCTAGGACCCAATGAAAATATGGAAGAAAAAATGATTATTGTAAAGGTGAAATGAGTCAAGATTAAAAAAAAAAAAAAAAAAAGAAAGTGGTCCAGTTAAAAGCCACTAGATACCGCTGCAAATTATGTTTGAGTCCTCCCTTGATTCTCTTTTGTGTTTCTCACAAAAGTGTTCTGTTTGAGAGCACATAATCTAACATAGATGACTGGGTGTCTGTCATAGTGTTAATAATGATGGGGAGGATCATTGAACCAAGATTTATTCATTTATTAATTTATTGCTTATAGCATATTTGACTGTGTCAAACCAGAATATGGCCTTTTTCTCTGCAATGAGTAAAAGTTATGAAATCACTCCCGAGAGTTAATTGATTATTAATTAAGGACTTGTTTGTTATGATATGCAACCAGTTCATTAGCCTGACCCTTCCTTTGTGGTACTGCAATTTCTTCCATATTTCTCTTCATTTTCACTATTCTCTCTCTTTTTAGATTAGCCAGGACCGGCTGCCTGCAGTCCATTAGCATAGTTTCACAGTTATTACACTTGACGAGTTCACTTAATATTCAGTGGGCAAACTGCAGATGCTCATCTGACCAGAAAACTTGCTCTTTTGCAATGAGACGAGCACAGCCGCGACTGCTGCTTAGTCTCTTGGCGCAGGCATGGTCAGGAGTTGATAGAAAACCCTGGGGCGTGCCTTGACAGTAGATTCCCATGTGTCTGCAGGGATTCTACTGCATGTTCATTTGGGTTAAAATCTAAATATAAAATATAAATGAACATACTTTGTGTAAAGGCAGGCTCTTTCTTGGCTTTCAGACCGTCTGTATCATTGATCACTGAGCCACACCAACACTTTAGCTAATTAACCCAAACCATCGATCCAATTAGGAAGTTTGCACGAGATAAGGCTGCTTGGGCAAGGACAGCCCTGGAGCGGTCCAAACCTGTTCCAGTGCGATTAGCCGCTCAATGGCCGCAGGGTTTGAAAATCTCCTGTGGAATCATGGCCTTTCCGCGATGTCCCAGTCTCAGAGACAAACTGAAAGTGTCAGCCAGCGCTTCGTCCAAGTCTGGTTCTGAACTCCCGCCCGGTCGTTCGTACACAGGGCCTCATTGAGACCTGTGATGGGTGGCGCGGGGCCACCCATCACAAAAGCATCTTTCTCCCTGTGCCAGAGAATTCTGCCGCCATCATCAAAGCCTAATGGATTTGGGCACAATAAATCGTAGCCAGATTGGCCATCTAATAGTGAGTTTTCAGTGACGGGAAGCTCTAATGCACCCATGTGTGTGTCCCTGGGAGATCCTGCTCCTTGCGCCGACGGTGATACTGGCCGTAGACACTCATGTCTGCTGTTATGGTGCGGCTAATTGCCTGTCATTCAGACAATGGGCATCTCTGTCCTTTCATCTCTGCTGTGGCTTATTATGCCAGGGATGGGGATTGTATGTGCAGTGGTGGTGTTTATTTGTCATGTCTCTTTTTTTTAATGAGATCAATATTTTTGGCTCGGCGTTTTCCGCTGAAACAACTTGTGGTTTGTGAAACTGGAATTCTAGCTTGTATTGTACATGCATTGGCTATCACCCCTTTTGGCTCTCTGTAAGAACTGTGGCTCACAGTCTCCACAGGCAGTATAGATTAAAGGGAAATTAATGCAAAATATACAAAAAATACTTATGTTCTCTATTTCAGAGGATTCCAAACTCTGTTCAGGGGCACCACTGTGTATCCTGGTTTTTGTTATAACCACAACAAAGCATTTTAATAAGCTGTTAATTTGTCCTAGCAAGGTGCATTTCACATTGAAAACCGTTATATTCAATCCTAAGCCATATTTTGACTGCCATGAAGAATCAAAGACCTTTGAACATATTTGGCCCTTATTTGACGACTTTCATGTAGTCAGCAAAGCAAGTGCTAACAGTATTGCAGATGAAAGCTTGGCATGTCCAACTCCATCCCGATAACTGGATGACAGGAGGCGATAGCCCAAATATGGCATTGCTGTCAAAAGGGTGGGTCTTAGAAGAATTCAGTACCTGTGGGTGTGGTGGGGATTTGGGTCTATTAAGGCCAATCAGATTAGCCGTTGTCATTCCCTTTAAAAACAAGCGAGTTAACACCATGGCAAACTGGCACTTTTATCAGGTGTACACCAAGCACCTAGCTTTTTTTTTCTCTTCTTCAGATACTCTGAAAACTGCACTATGTTGTAGTGAATGGTTCAATGATATGGGGTTAACAGATGAAGGAAAACTAGCATCAAGCAGGCTAGAGACTGGATCCACTGGTGGGGGTGGGGGAATCTAACAGTCAGACCTTCATGCCAGCAAAAGATATAGCTTCCTGTACCCTCCCCACACAGAGTATGGAAGGGTTTGGGGGAATAGAGGTTGATTCACATGGTAGTGCTTTTTGTCTGAAAATAAGTGGGCCATTTAAACTGTATACAAAATGGCACTCCTGGTATTAAAACAACAGCATGACTGACATTAATTATTTGTATATCTCCCCACATAAAGAAAATATGGAGCCCAGTATGTTCATTTTTCTATATTAGCAGTTTCAGGTGAAAACATTTTTAAAGAGATTAAATTAGATATTGAATAAACCTGTAAGTTCCAAATTGGATTGCTGATGACAGGTGCTTGGAGTTCTTTCAAAATAATTTGCTTGAATGTGCTAACATGACCATGACTCAAGACGGGTTTCACTCCTACCATTTGCATGTCAAATTAATTATTAGTTCTCCCGGCCATATATCCACAGTTCCAGAAATTAGAAACCTATTGATAATTACTTATAATACTTTGATTGGTTACATTTTTTCCCCCTCTTCTCACACATTTTTTTTAATGCATTTTGATATTGGTGCAGAATTTTTATTCTTTGTGTCATGTATGGGTATCTATCAAAATGTGGCTTAAGAGGATACATAACTGCTCGTAACATAAATGCACCTAATCTGGACAAATTGGCGGCTTGTTAAAATCCTACAATTGCAATTGTAGTTGGAACAAAAACCAGATTACGCTGGGTATCCCAGGACAAAGTTTGGGAGGCGCAGCTGGATTTAGACTGAGGAATACTCAGTAAGGGTGGGTAAGAGGTTCCCACTTCCCCTCGAAAGATTTTTAAGTTCTTGCTCCTCCGCGGATTACATTCAGCAGACATGCGTTTTGAGTGTGCTTTTAGACTAAGCCATTTCAATTCTGGGCCGCAACAGTCTTTGAACTGGAGCGCACAAGATTTGATAAATGAATGAGAGACTCTGCATTTACAAAGAGAAAATCTGTAAAACTAGAAGCCTTTCCTAATGCATCATGTGGAGTAGAACGAGAGTGCCCTGCTGGTGTCTGTGCTCTGAGATTAAATATTATAGCTTGAGTGACTTGGGGGTGCTGCTCAAAGCTACCCAAGGAAATGTCAACTCTTCCCAACACTGATGTCTGCCATTCCTGAGTAATCTTGATAGAAGAGTTACACTAAGGCTTAACGATGAAATATCCTGTGAGAGGTTCATAGGTGTGGTGTGAAGTATGGTACCAGTCCTTCAGGTCCCTTATCACCATTTGTGATTTTTTTTTTTTTTTTGGTGGTTTCTGTTCTAATGTTTTAGTCGACAATCTGTCTATGGAATTTGATGTCTTCCCAACAAAACTGCTCAAATACATATTGTATGATGTCAAGCTACCTCAGGCCTACACTCAGTAATTGGGGTGTTATTATGGCGAAATTCTAATATTTTGTTATGCTGTAAACCCAAGCCTCATAGCCTTGTAATATTAATTGTGAAAGATCAAAGTATACAATCAGCTGAATAAATTAACTGACTGGGGGAAATTGTTTCCTTTGGGGAAGAGTTGTTGTCAAATTGCCGAGCATTTGAAGGCAACCAGAATTACATCCTCTAGTGTGAAGTGTACAATCCTAAAATCCCACGTCCAGCAGTACTTGATTTTTTATTTATTTATACCTTTTTTTAAGAATCAAAAAGCTTGATGAATGGCTGAATGACAACATTAAATTATTTTATCACCAATGTGGTACCTATTCATGACAAGTTACAAGTGTGTTTGTGTAATAATGCAGGTTTTTCATTGGCCAAAAATGTAAAATAAATAAAGTTTTCTGATTCAGGCTGGCACCAAACTGAACTCTGACTCACCTTGTACGTCATTTTGATTAAATATTGAATATTAATTTATTATAGCCTCAGGTGTGAACAAACACCATAGTGCTTATTAATTACTCTGCAAAGAATAGACTTTTTGTATGTAACAGTGAAATATTACCTCATTCTTACCATGAACAGAAGTACAGTAATGGGTTAATTCCAAGTGTGTCCTCTTAGCCGCTTGTATTTTGACATAGCTGGTGTAAAATCCAATCTGTCGGTGAATTGCCTTTCTTTTTACATTACAAAGTTAGATAAAATTGTTGGAAAGTCTGAGCGTGATGGTGATGCTGAACTATTGGGGGAAGGGACTGGGTAGGGGAATGTTACACTAACTTTGGGGAGCCCCAGATGTTGGGGGATGTGATGGTATGTTTTGGTGTTAGGCTGGGTGCGATTTGACACTGACTGATAGCTGCTCTATCCCCTGTGTGGAGCCCTACAAAGATCCTGCATGCTCTGATTCAGTGTGTTTGTGCTCCACCTCACTCTTTCCCCAGTTCTGTCGTTCAGCCCACCCTCCTTGTCGCCGCCATCCTTTGTCTGTCATAACTGCTCCACCTCCCGATCCTATCAGCACCAACATCCTGCTGTGTCGGGCCTCTCCCACTTCCTGCCCAGCCTGTCAGCCAGTCCGTGTGAGGGGCGGGCGGAGGCAGTTTGAACAATGATCTGTGTTTCTGATTCATAAGCACAGCAGGAATGATAAAATTAGTTTATGCAGAAGTGCCCCACCTTCCATATGTTCACTAATAGCTGGAATCTCTACAGTCGTACCATACGGAATGAGATTGCGTAGAGACTCAGTCAAAGTCTTTGAGTCAGCTTTACAATGTGTGTGTGTGTGTGTGTGTGTGTGTATGCGTACACATGTGTGCGTGGGTGTATGTATTCTGAGAACGTATGTATGCATGCGCCTGTATTGATGTGTGTCTAAAACGGATCCCGGTCCACTGGTAGCATTTCAAGATTTGTTATACTCTCGGTGCGCTTCCAAGAATAATTAAAAGCATTACTACACTAAAGATATCACAAGATGCCTAACAACATTTAATGGAATGACAATTATCTCTTAATCGAAAGGGCATGTTGCTCCATTAGGGATACAATTAAAGAAGGTCTCTTTAATGTCAGTCGCTTCCTCCTTGTTAAAGAGTCTATAACGCATGGCCTGCTGGCTGTTTACTGAGTTCAGGGGTGTGTTAGCACGTTTGTGCTCTTTGTTACGGTCACACTGCAGAGCAGAGATTTACTAACTGTCCTGAATTTAACCAAGGTAATGGAAAGCTATTGATCTGGAGAAGGTGTTTTGTGGAGGTCAGAAGGGAAGGGAACTGATCTGATCTCGCCCCTTCCAGCCTGTTTACCTCTTGTGGCTCAGAGGAAATCCTTCAGGGCATTACTGCATGTTCAACTGCACATTTAATGTGCTGTATATGTTATAATATGCAATGTACCGTGGTTGCTAGGATCATTTTCAAATACGCTGACCGCAACATGCAGGCGCAGAGGCAACAACCTTAGGAATGGGTCCCATTGGACCTTCGATGTGACCCAAGATATTTGAACTGGGTCTGCAACCCAGGTTACAGCCTGCTAACTTCCTGGGACAGCTTTCGGTGTGAAAGGGCCAGCCCTTGTTATTCGTCCCAAATTTGTTCCGGAAACCTGTTTTGGTTAGGATGGGAAATGCTCGCTGACATTTTGACAATGGCATTTCGTTTGTTGTGTATCCGTTTTATGCCGTTTCAATAAAAATTTGTTTGCAAGAAGAGAACCAAAATTGGATGGCAAATTTCTTTGGCTTGTTTAAGCTTTTCATTCTGCAAGGGGAAAAATGTCATTTTGCCGGGAGCAACTGCTCACCTCCTAATAATATTTTGAAGGCATTTCAGCAAAGCCTATTCTTTCTAAAGTACTACAGTGCCCATGATTGCCCACCCTTGTTGTAACATTGTCAGCATCTACATTACCGTTATAATGAATTCATTTTCTGTTATCATGCCAATATGTGCGAAATTAGTTTTTGGTTTAATTTGCACAATGTATTTGCGCTGTGTAAGATTGTAGGTGCCTAACTGCTAATGGAAACTCTTCTAACTAATAATTGGACTCACAAACTTTGAGCCACTATTTTTGAACAACTGTAATATTCATCCTGAGCCCCCAACAAAAAAAAATTATCAAAAGTTTTTACAGTTCATACGGGTCAATGTTTTCTACTCAAAAATTTAGAAATCATACTCCTGAGTCGTGCTCAGCTGTGACGTTTACATAATTAAATTTGCCAATCTGGCTCATGTGTGAACAGCAGTGATCTGACACTTTGCTGGGACCATCCTGTGGTGTGAATGGGTCAAACACAGGCCTAAGCCCTGTTCAGTGTCCCATACATATCAGGTTTTCAGTGAGAAAGCTGTATCAAAGTACTCAATCTGCATGCACACAGTTGCAATCAGGTTTATGTTTTATTCTACTTCAGTTCTATTCATTTTTATTTGTCAACTCCACCGGATGGCCACATATCGCAATCGCCCCTGTTCATCCGTCGGTCCGTCCGAAATTTATTGTCCTCTCACTACATACTACAATTTTAGTTGGATTCTTTTCATTTTTGTTTTGTGGGTCACTGGTGATATAGGATCTCCAGTGATTTTGGTGATGGGAACATTTTTAGTCAAATCACATCTTCGACAAGGCTGCCACATGGGCGTATTACTATGCTTTGCGTGGCTATCTTTTGTCTTTTTGAGTGATGTATTTTTTCAGTTATGTTTTGAGCAGGCCATGTCTCATTTTGTACATGCTGAGTAGAAGGAACAGACATCTATTATAAGCAAACTTTAAAATATTGATGCAAGTAAACAATTAGTTTTTCCGCTGTCAAATTGCATTCAGATGGAGGCAAAGATTGTCTGTCACGGCTGATCTTGGTGGTCCAGTCTTCCGTACGGAGACACTTTGAAGTCCTTTGTGTGGGTATTTTCATGATTTTTATTTCATTGCAGTGGGCGTAGTCTGCTTTGGTTTATAAAGTAGGTAGTCTACACCAAATGGATGGCTGTATCGTATCGCCTGCACTTGTAGGACGATGCTCTTACCCAGACCCATAAAGCCCACTCATGTGAAGTCCAGACTTTTCGGGTCAATACCTCAGAGGCGCTATGAGGGATATGGAAAGAGGATGTGTCTTAATTGAATGAAGCAGACATTTTAGGAACACTCCGGGGTGCAGACGGAGCACGGGACGGGAGACAAATTAATTTCAGTGACTGGGGGTGAATATCACTTTCAATTAGGCGAGCTTCTCAGCTGAAGTAGACAGTGGAGGTAACGCGAGATGGAGCAGAGAGTTATGCTTGCCATCCAGTGCCATGTAATGAGGACTCGTATGAAGTGGTGTCAATTACTCCGTCTGAACCATTGTTATCCAACCGTCTCTTGGCAAACAAGAAAAATGCCCATTAATCGCCTATTCGCTTTTTTCAACTTTGACTGATTCAATTACAGTTGGGGCACTCAGATTATTGTTCATTTAATGATTTTTTTTTTTTACTCTCTGAAGTTGTACACATCTCTAAACTTTCTGCATTGAGGCCACCGCAGAAGCACACTTTAATTGTTTCGGATCAGTGAGCCTCTGACAGCCTCACTGATGGCAGCACCAAATTTGAAGCTCTTAAAAACAGCCTCGCAAAGCTACAGAAAATCCCCTCTGCTTCCCTCTCCTGCTCTCGGTCTCACAACACCTTAATAATTCCTGCTGTGCCCACAGGTCCCAGCTGCAGGTAATACACTTCCTGTCTTCCGAATGAATCACGCTCAAAATGTTATCTTGATTCCACAGGCTTTATGCATTAGAGTTCTGCTCCTGCAGGATCTACTGAAGGAAATGAAAATAAGTTTGGTGACCAAAGTGTGTGTCTTGTTTTATTATGATATTAAGGACTGCTTCCTGTACTGGGCAAACCACATATAAAGTTAGGCAGGAAATTTTCCTTAGACCAGTTTTGCTTCTTGGTTACATGGACTACACCTTTTGTAACCTCCCTGGAGTAGGTGAAAAATCAGTTAAAGCAGTTGGGAGCCATGTAATTTACATGGTCAGAGGGGATGTATTAAAGCCTTGTTACTACCCAAGGAAAGAACAATTGATGATCTTTTCCTTGAACTATTTTTTTAATCCCTAGTTGACCTGGATAAGGCTTCTTGGGAAGCAAAATACTTAAAAGAAGAGACTTTGTCCCTAGCAAGGAGGCATTCTCATAACTGTAGGTCAGTAGCATTAAATCAGAAATCCCAAGTCTATGTTTGCAACCACTATAGTGAAACATTGTCGTGTGATTCGATTAGGATTGATCTATTTTGTAGCTTACTAAACACCCCCAAATTGATACACAAACAGTTTGACTGACTATATCTAATGTCTAGTTGTAGTATATGTAAATGCTCGACGACCGATATCCATTTTCATACTAGGCCTTTGATCCAGCTTACCTGACACTGTACTACCCACATTTAGTGGGTGACTGAATACTAGTTTCAGACCTTGAATAATGAAGCTGAATTAACTTTTTTTGTTGTAATTAAATATTAAATGCAGGGTCATAACATAATTATAGTGGCACAAAAAAATGTGGGTCAATGTCCAAAATGAAAAACTTTGTAATAATCACGTTGGTGGGCCTACGCAGAGCCGTCACAAGGGCTGTGCGAAGTGTGCAACCGCACAGGGCCTCGCGCCTTTAGGGGGCCTCGCGGCTGGTGTGTGATTTTTTTTTTTTTTTTTTTTTTTTTAAAATAAATACATTTTTTTGCACTTCACTCATCATGCTCCTTAAATGACAATTCTCGGTGTCCGTTTCATTATTTACCATTTCATCTCGATAAAAGCTTACCCAGATTTTTTTTTTTTTTATTTTATGTCGTCATACGTAACATGCTCTGTCTCGCTACTCACTCGCGTTTCCTAACTGTGAGATTGCTCTCAGGGTCTTATTGACGATATCAATAACTGGCATCGGGGTAGCGAAGCTTTTCAAAGTTATTTAAAACTATTTTCAGATCTCCATGTCGCAGGAGAGACTATGCGGGCTCGCCCTTCTGTCTTTCGAAAAGACGTTGCATCCAGGCTGGATTATAAGGATTCAATTGCTGAGTTTGCGGCCCAAAAGGCAAGGAAAGTGACCATCACGTAATCAATAAATGGTGAGCGGGAATCTGATGTTTTAAAGTCATAGGCTACTGCAGCAGAGCGTTTGTGACTGACTAGTATGAGAAAATATACTGCATCGTAATCAAATGTTACACTGTCGCGGGTGTCAGCGGATACTACGCCTTTGTTAATCTGAGATTTTTTCATAGAAATGAGTCAAAATAAGCGATTGTCACCAGTGAGTGTGAGCCATTAGGCATTAGTGTTTATTGTAATTCGTGACGCACTGTCATACTTCAACATGCCAATATAAAGTGAAAGCTGTGCTGATTTGATGATAAAAGCCAATCGTTGTGCAGTTGATCTTTTTACCTTTGAAAGATTATGATATCCAAAAAGTCATAGTTGAAATTATTGCCACAATAATGCTGTTTTAGTCTAAAAATGCATGTCATTTCACCGGGTATAACTAGAACAGCTATATGCTTGCAACCTGACATGAGTAAAGCGCATGCACGTGAGCAGGGCCTCGCGCATCAAATCGGAACAGGGCCTCGCACCCCCCCTGCGGTGGCCCTGGGCCTACGCATAACTACGGTGTTAATTTCTTAACCGCGGCCACCCTGGTCACAGTTGCATCTGAATGTGCCATTTCTCTGAGCATGTTGAGTCCTTGCTGCATTATGTTATGGCATCAACAAGTAGTCGCGAGTGTAAATGCATTGGCTTCCAATTGACCTTCAGGCATCTCCAGCTGTATAGCTGCCTATCAATTCACGCCGAAGGTTATTTTCAGATGATGGCATGTCCGCTCGTACATTCCTGAGGGTACGTCTCCATCATCTAAGGCGACAGGATGGAAATATCTCTTCGATGATTGTTAATCCCTGAGTGAATATAGTATAGATCCAGATGCTTTGCCGGGTCCATTCTGTCTTCTGTCTTCATACGCGCTGATTGGCTCCCTGCAGGACTGGGTTTTTGATGCAAGGCCTTAAATAACGTTCCAGAGATGCCACACCGTTAAGGCTTCGGGTCTGAAAGTCACGCTTCACGCACTCGTGACCTCATTAGACTTATCGGTGTTTGCAGGCTGCAGGACTTGCGTGCATCTACGGCTGTCTCAATTACGCCACAGCTGCAGTTTTGAAGGCTTTGTGTTGGCGGGTCCGGGCCGAGGGTCCGTCTGCAGCCATGATGAGCGTACCGGTGGAGCAGTGGCTCATGGGACAGAGCGAGTCGGTGCAGAACCACCCAGCCGCGGTGGACCAGGCGACGAGCTCTCCCAGCGTCCGTAAAAATGGATTGCTGGGACGGAAGGCAGCGTGCGTTCAATCACAGCCCGCTGCGTCTGTGCGCCTTGTGTCTAATGCGTCCGCACTCCCTCAGATCACTGTGTCATATCACCAACCCTGAGGGTGTTTTTCCTTTCATCCGAAAGGTCTCTTTCAGAGAATTGTTGTAGCACAACAGAGCATTAAGTCCTAGCATTTGTTCCCCGGGCAAGATTAATAGCATCTCTGCATTGAAAGAATATGAACTCTAGTCTTATGTCGACAAGCTCATTCGGCTGTGAACAATTCAACAGTTGCTCAATATTTTCCTCCTCTATAGGGCTGTTGATATCTCCGAGGAACTCCGTATCTTGAAGGTGGTGGCCCAGGGAGTGCCTTCCTTTCTTGGCACGCTAATAATAAGCCTATTTTCTTCTTCCTTTCTACTTTCAGGGACATACGGGCCTGACAGCTGGACAACAGCCTATCCCGAATGCCGGGAGCCTAATCAATCCCCGATTGACATCCTCGATCACGATGCGAAAGTGTCCTTGGAGTTCCAAGACCTCACGCTGGATGGGTTCGAGACAGAATCGTCCAACAAGACCTCCATGAAGAACACAGGAAAAACAGGTGAAACCAGGTTCTTGCATGACGGCTGACCAAAATATAGGCTCATCGGGAATTAGTCAGGAATTATGAACCCTTGACGTTAACATGTACTATTCTTGTGGATCTAGAGGTGGGACTTTCGAGAAAATAATATTGCGTCACAAAGATAGGAAATGTTTGGAATTATATTAAATTGAGTTAAAATGTTTTTGGGGATCTGTGCTGAGCACGCGTGATATCGTCCTTGATGGCTGTCAGAACAGCTGGCTGTCCTTTCGAATAAATTTCTAGCTTTCCATGTTAGTGCCTTTTGCGAGGCTGTCATGACTGGAGTGCAAGGTGATGGTGTCATTAAAGCAACATCCCTCAAGATGAATTAGGCTAGCACTCTCTCCCTAATCAGTTAATTGGGACATTGTTTTTGCATTCGCATTCACACTGTACTAGTGGGTCGAACAATAACTCGGTCGCTGTATGTGCTGCTTCTAGGTCTTAAGTGGTCCTATTAAGAGTATGCATTTTCATCTTCGTGTTCATCCTCGCACTAAGAGGCAAACTGCAGGAATATAAGAACCTGAATCCATGATTGAGTGAACAAAGTAATTATAAGCAGAGGCTGGAGCACAGACAGACACGCTCCGACAGGCCGCCGCGTTCCACCTTCAAATAGATAGAGACTGACACTGAGGGGTGGCATTTTCCCCGCAGCTCCAGGAAGTGCGTCTTTCCCTCTGATTGGAGGATGTTGGCTCTAAAGAGCTCGACTCATCTCGCCGAGGCCTATTGATCTTTCTTGAGGGCCACGTACCCCCAATCTCAGCACAATGTGTTGCTGTTGCTTGCATCACATGGGGGTCTGGTGGAGGCGGGGTGAGGGGGAGTGGAGTGGTGTGGAGTGGGGGAGGGGTTAGTTGCCAGGACTAAGAGTATGTTCTCCCTCGCCAGCGTGTGCACAATATGCCTGGCTACAGGTACTGCGGATGACGAATTCGGCAGTGGGACTGCGATGTGTTGAAGGCAGTCAGGAAAAAGCGTGCTATCAGTCTGCGCTCGGCCAAAAAAGAAAAAAATGTGATTAAGTAGAAGGAAGAGATAAAGAGCAAGAGAAAGGGAGAGATAATGGATGGTGCAACAGCTTCTCCAATAAATAACAGCTGCGGCATCAAATTGTGTTGCCTCACTTCTGCTGCCTAAATTATGCATGCAAAGCAAGAAAAAATAACTTTTATAGTCGCATGAATTATTCATAAATTCTCTACTATTTATAAATGACAACAGAACATTGTATCAATGCTAGATTCACCCCAACAAAGTCAGCTCGGAATGTGAAATGGACCCAGAAATGCATGGCTGCGCACAGTTCGATACTATACTGTTTGCTGGAGTAAATCCCTGTTTATTTTGGCATTAGCTCCGCTCTGAACTTTGACTCTTTCGCCCCGATTCTTAAATTGCTATTTGTCGGAGGGTGAGTGTAAGCTTGTGTGTGCGTGCCAGATAAGATTAGATTGAATTAGTATTAAATTCGATGCTTCCTCTACTATATTCGGAAGTTTGCGATCATGAAACATCACGCCAGAGAGTGCATCACACAAAATGCCCACAATTAAGAATTGAACAGGGCATTGCAAATAATGCATGTTCCCATTTGTGTTGTTTGCATGTGTCATGTAAGGGCATAATTGTGTCTGTGCACGTTTGTAAAAATGAATGTGTGTCGCATTAGTTTGAGCTTTTGCGAGTGTGTTTGTGATCTTGTAAATTGGGCCGTCAAAAGAGGTTCAGGAGAGAAGGGAGATGACTGATGGCAGCTTCATTTTTATGTGAGCTCTTGTTTTCAGACATGGTATCGTTATGTTTGCGTCTGTCTGTATGTGTATGTGTGTGATTTGGCTAACTGGACCGTGTGTGTCGATTTGTTTGTGTGTGTCTATGTGTATGTGTGCAATTTTGGAAACTAGACAGTGTGCGTATGTTTTTGTGTGTGTGTGTGTGTGTGTGTGTGTCTGTATGTGTGGTGTTTTGCAAACTGAATCTTGTGTGTGTGTGTGTGTGTGTGTGTGTGTGTGTGTGTCTGTCTGACTGAAGGGGTGAGAGGGACTACTGATGAAAGCTTTATTCTGATGTGAGTTCCTGTTTTCAGACGCTGCTGTCCAAGGTCTGCGTTGCTTTGTGTCTAATCCCTGCTGTGTTGATAATGCTCTGAAAACAGTGGCATGCATTTCTATTGTGGCTCCCAAGGCTGGAGCATTTAAAAAGGAAACTGTAAATTGGAAATTTGTGGTACATGTAGTCATTAAAGTGGATGTACTGTAAGTAATGTGTGATTAGTGCTGGGTATTGTTTGAAAATTTTGATACCAATGCCGATTTATTTAATTTCATACTGATATCTTTTTCAATACTTTGTGTTAATGAAAACAGTATGAAACCTTATTCTATGAATTACTACAGACCACATATTCTCTATTTGTAAATGTTTTAATATGTAAATAATTGTAATCACTGTCAAAGTCAATTTAGACAAATATAATCCAACAGACATTGTTGTGTTAAGACTGTGTGGCAGTGTGTTGTGTTACTGTCTATAACAAATACTATGATTGAAACTATGGCCCATTTTTTTCAAAACTCACACTATCCAAACACACACACACACATACTCACACACACAACACTCTAGGGCTGCACAGTTAAATTAATCACAATTTATTTATCGCTATTTTAGCATAATTAGTATATTTACTGCCATGAGGCAAATAGGCAAGCTAGCCAGGCCTTTTCTGGAATCATAGCTGATGCAGACTTAAACAAACAGCAATCAAATGTTGCTGTTTAACTCCTTGTTCATTTCTGGGATGTTAATTGTGGTTGGAACAAAAACCAGCATAAACAGTGAGTCCCCTGGAATGAGTTTGGAACCTCTGCTACATTATATCAAATGACTGGTGTAAATGCCGAAATATTATTTTCATTTTGACACCGTTTTAATCACTTTCCCCTACTTGCAACATTGAGTGATTTTCAGCGATTGATGAACCTCAAGCTCAAGACTGGGCCGGAGTCCCTGCAAAGCTAAACCTGGCGACTCGGCATGACTGGTGAAATGGAGCAGAAATCGCTTGTGAAAGAAATAAAATTCAATCAGAATATGAAATAAGTTTAACAAAAGAGAGCTTGCATTTAAGGTCAATGCTTAATTAAAGGCCAGACCCAATTTAGGAATCTGTCCACTGTAAAATAAATCGGCTCTCCCCTCATTTCAGTATAAAACTCCGACTTTAAAAAGTAATTTGAAATGGTGGAGGAGACCGAGATAGCTGGTACCAACCAAATTAGCACTTCCTTTTAGACCTTGCCTTTGAGGGCATTAAGAACATTGCAGATGAAGCACATGTAATATTCTTTTCATCTTCCCAAAGAGCATAAATAGATAAACTCTGAATATCGGCTTGCCCTTAAACGCCTGTCCTTTTAAACAGGCGGCGAGCTCCATTTCTCTTAAGCAGCTCCGCGGAAGAGCAATATAGCCAGTCATTTAGTGGTAGTGGGGGGGGGGGGGTTGATAATAATAGCTGAATATGTGCGTTCCTTCGGCGTGAGCATAAATGTGTGGACACCTCTGATCCCCTATCCTCTGCTCTCGCAGTGGCCATCCTGCTGAAGGATGATTACTTCGTCAGGGGCGCGGGCCTGCCGGGGCGCTTCAAAGCGGAGAAGGTGGAGTTCCACTGGGGTCAGAGCAACGGCTCGGCCGGGTCCGAGCACAGCGTCAACGGCAGGAGGTTCCCCGTGGAGGTGAGCGATTCGGCATGCCTGGCTGAAACGATGTAGGGTGGGGGGAGGGGGGTGAGGGAGGGAGGAAAAGCGTTTCCCATGTCAGCTGGCCTGTTCCTCCCCTACACTCCAATAAGACGGAGTGGGGCGACGGCGCAGCATCGATTGGATGGAGCATTATGCAGCCAAGCCCTTCCCGGCCACTGATCAATGAGCGGGGCAGACAGGATGTTCTCACATTTGAGATGTGATTTATAGCCGCGCGTGGTTCCGATAATGCGAACAGGCCGGACTAAAAACCTGTAAGAGGCGTTTTGGGATTCCGGTCAAGTTCCCCTTGCTGCTTTTGGCTTGGAAAGCCAACCGAATTATGCTTTTACCATTTACCCCAAAAGCATATACCATGAAGAACAACACAGCTGTTCACAAATAAGGTCAACATCATGACGAGAACGAGAGGCATTCAGATCACGGCTTCCAGAGATTTTCTCACCTTGCTCCAGCTCGCTTCTGACCTCTCCCACAAAATGGAGAAAGGGAATGTGCTGCGTATCCGCATCTCGCATTAAACATTCAAGGGAACGTATTTTATTGGTTTAGTTGAAAACTGAATTTGGTTGCCATATATATCATAGACCAAGGTCATTGCCTTCCATAGAGGGTGAGTGTTCCTTGGATTGAGTGAGGCCTTCCAGTGGGTTCTGTGGAGGACGGCCGTCATATCGGTAATTCATGTCCAACATGAGAGCCTTTCCCAAGGAACGAGATGATAAATAGGGACTTCTTTCCTCTCTAAAGGGTTATTGTAGCAAATGTCAAATGCTACAGCTGACAGATGGATTAATCTGACAAGCTAAACGAAACGCCTATCCACTTTAAATTGCCTGGGTGAGTATGATGTATTCAATGAACCACATCGAGGTTTGGCTGAACACCTGTGTGTCAAAGCCTTGCCATTTCTATATTAGCTTTTGTCCCGGCCAGTCAGCTGAACTGTGGATTTTGTGGGTATTTTCCAAGTGCATGTAAATGCAGTGACAAATGTACAGGTTTTTCTGAAATGAGTAATTGCTGAGGTCCTTGCAGTTGCCAAGCAATAGGTTTTTCTTTTTTTTTTTCTGCAAGTTGAAGTGACACACGTGGCTTCGTCATTCAGTCTGATCTGAGGCTCTGCCCTCATGTTAAAGTCTGAAATGCAGTGACTCAGGCTGAGTTTTACTGTAACACACTTCCTTCTGCTGCGGGATGTTGTGTGATGAGTTTTGCCTTCGGGTCTCACTTGGGACTAGCTGCTAGCTGCTGCACGACTCCTACTTCAGACTCCAAATAAAGGAGAGCAAAATTGTGAAAATAATAAAAATATGATCATGTTTAAAGCCTGCACACAAGAATCAATTGCTCTTGATTCGTATGTGGGGAATTTTAATGATCACAGGACCATTGATTTTACGGGTGAGCTCTTGCTGTCATCAAAGCGCGACCTCTTTACATCAGAAAGGGAAGTTTTTCAGAGACATAAACGCAAAATCCAGCTCAGATGCTTAGATATATTGGACTGGATTGCGTTACCTGAAAGATTGAGGTGAGATTTAGATTAGGAGTTTGGATTATACTTGTTGATAATTTTATTTTATTTTTTTATTCAATTTAATTCTACAGAATGCAAACGAAATGCAATACTACAGCTGAGGCATTCAGAATGTCTGATTATGCTTGTTAAATGTTGCGTGCAGCTTATTAGTCATTCACATTTGTGAAGGGTTTTGAGTCTCCCTTCATGTGTATTTATATTGCAGCCTGCCACTGAAGGTGTTATTTGTAATAACATATTTTCAGACTGGATTGATTTGCAGTCTGGCTGTGTCCTCAAGTGGGCCGTTTCAGTGCTGCAGAAACATTGACTTTTGTATTTGTAATAATAATAATAATAATAATAATGTGTCATGAATATGGCAGGTCTGCAGTATTACTGCAGTGCTCCAGCTCTGCTACATCAGTTTTATTAAAGTGTCCAGAAATTCATGGGTGCCACATCCCATTATATTTTGTTCTCGCCAGCAGTCTAGTTTTTCTCAACGGTACGCTGTACTGTATAATCACTGGAGTGTTTTCTATCTCCAGAAATTCTCGCGATTTCGAAATGCCACAAACCATGATGTTCCCAAGTCTGAAAAATGATTTCTTCATTCTCATCGCCTACTGCATAATCTCTCACTAAAACAAATTTGCGTTAATTGTGTGAACGATCAACAAAAAAGATTATTATTATTTTATTATTATTATAATACAGATTGATACACAATTGAATTTGTGATCATATGCAATAGTACAGGACTGTGGGACAGTTGGAGGGCAGGGACCAGACCAGTCCTTAGTGTAATGCTCATGTAACATTGAGTGCCTTATTACCAAGCATCTACTGCTGCAATAAATGGGTAATCCAATTCACTTTGGATATAAATATTTTACCATTTTTAGAAACCCAAGAATAAGTATTTCATTGATAATAACTACTCCCTGTTGAACAGGCCTGCAGTTGTCGAGAATAAAATCGCAAATGTTCCCCCACTGATGTCCTTACCCTGGCTTAGATTCCCAATTAAATTTCAGTTTGATGCTTCATTTGTGACTCCAAATATCTCCCAGTCCTTATCCATGAGTAACAAAACGCGTTCTTCAAAATTAGAATTCGACAGATGGCAATGCAATGTTTGACCTGCAGTTTCAAAACCAACATTTGAGTAGCGCTTTCTAAACGGCTTAAAATCTTCCGCGGATGGCTTGTGTAACGCTTGGCAGGATGAAGGGAGGTGGTCACAAGGCGTTCGTCCTCTCTGTTCCCGATGCCTGGAGGATCAGGAGACGTGATCACCACGCGTTTGTCCTCTCAGTCTGTGAAGCCTGGCAGGATAAGGAGCGGCGATTACAAAGGCTCTCGTCCTCTCGAAGTGTGAGCCCCCCGCGAGGGTGGAGAGGGGTGACTCGCCCTCGATGAGTGATGCCTGGCAGGGTGGAGAGTGGCGATGACTGAGCGTCCTCCTCTCGATGCATGATGTCTGGCGCCAGGAAGGTTCCTGTGATGCGACTGATTTGCTCAGCTCGCTGAATCCTGTCTGGGGATAATTAGCCGGGTGGAATCGGTGTGTGTTCTTGCGGTGCGAGAGCCAGCTTTGCCTGGACGTATGCTGATGAGACTGGGCTCCTGCCCATTGCTCCAGCTCGCTAAGCCTAGCCGGCAAGGCCACGCACTCGCAAGACCAGCCGGCTACGACTAGCACGCAGTCCAGGAGGCTGAAAGAGCCTGAGAACTAATTAAAGGTGTCTGCTGCTGAGCAGATCCTCCCAAAGTTCCCTCAAAACCTAAATCCAGGTCATTTGTTGATGGGGATCGTAATCCTCTTTTCAGGGGAGTGAATTTTGTCTTCTGCTTTAGAGTTATTGAAATCTTAGAAGGGGTTCTGGCCATAGGGTTGCAACTGTGGCAGTGATAAAGATTTTGCCTGATGAACACGCGCTGTAGATCAGTTTAGGACGTAACGAGTATTTAAAATTTATGAGTACGCAACTAACTTTCATTTGCTGCTGTGACTCCAGGCATATCTAGCAGCGGTGCACTTTATTTTATGTTTAGTGGTGCTGAAAAACTAGCAATTGATTGTGTGAGTACATAATGTGCAGTTAGCTTGTATATTACTGCAAGAAAATGACCTTTGCTGGACAATTGTTGAAAACTGCTTCAGAGTTAAGTTATTTCCACATAAGACGGTAAACTTTAGATACACACTCTGCCACAATGTGCTTTATTTTAAGCAGCTTCTGCAAAATTACTTCAGATCATGATATTGCACTTAGGTTTTGCTTTTTATTGAGGCAGGGTTTAAAATGTCAATGAATTATTTGAAGAAAGTGTTTTGAAGTCGTTGAACTACCTGAGTCAATGCGTAAATGACTTCTTTGTAGAGATGCCTTGGATGGTGCATGATTGACAGGGCTGTTGTAGTGAAGCTCTCGGGGAGGTGGGATTAGCGGCTCTTGACTTCAATCTTCGAGCTGACCTTACTTTTAACATTGGCTAGGGCTCACGTTCCCAGTACTGACATTGAAGAAGTCCTCCACTCCATGCAGCTAAGGTATATTGGGAATACCCTTCTCTGTATGCTCTTACTGCAATAAAAAAAGCAGGATCTTCAGTCATTTTCAAACTGTGCTCATATGTTCATGTGTAAAAAACATGCTGTACCTCAATCGCCTAGTATAAACAGCGTATTAAGTACTGTTGTTTGCATACATACACATGGATCTGTGTCCTTGTTTGTTGACAATATTTCGAGATGGGCCTCATTAATTATTGACTTGATTGTAGGGTACTAGGCTGCTTTAGGTTGCATCTGCTTCTCAAAGCTAGAATCCAGCACCCTGGGATTTCCTGATATTCTAGGCCGTGTTTCTTTCTGCTTGTTTTAACTGTATCTTCCTGACAGCTGGATGTAAGTAATGGAGTAATGGTCTTCTTCTGAGGGTAGTAGCTCTCTATTTCTGAGACAACTTTGTAGTTAAGCTGCCAAAAGTGTCACACATAGCTGAACTGGATGTTCATGCTAGTGCCTTATGACGTCTCTCACGGAGATGAGAAAGAGTTCAAGTTGGGCGCATGATGGTTTCAATAATTGACGGTTTTGCTCACACGTTTACCCTGGGGCTAGCAGGGCTGAGTCACTGTTGGTTCCAGGGGATATGTTGGCGAGAGGGGTGTCTAATGGAATGGGGAGAGGGGGGACACGGTTGTGTTGTGAGAGCGAAGCACTTTGCGCAGCCCGATGGGGCAAAGGGAGGGAGGTGTTGGACCCCCATCCTCCGTCTGGCCGAGTATCATACAGCTGTCGAAAATGTTCAAGGATACAGTTGACCAGGTGGCAAAAGGAGCCAAATTGTTGTGCTGCAACAGCCAGCTCTGCAGTGACTGCTGGGAATATACAAGGAGCTCTTCCCCCCCTCCCCCTCCCTTCCGAAAGTGCTTACAAGGCTGCGGCTGCCATCACTTTCAATGGAGGACTGACAGCAAATCGGAGGGCTGGCGGGAAACCAGACGCCATCCCGGCAGCGGCGATGGGGGAGCCCAGGCAGTGAGCCACTCTTGGGCATGCGCCATGTTGCACTCATTTTAACACCTGCGGTTAGCCTTTCCTCATCGGCCAGTCGGAAGCCGGGGAGCAAGGCTGTCTGGACGATATCTGAGAAGCTTTCACTCTCAAATAGCTAACCAATTTGCCTGAATTTCTGTGATGGATCAATTGGAATAATGGAAGACTGAAAGCTGACGGGCAGCTCTTATGATGATGAGGCTAAATTCTGGGCAGGAACCTCCCCTGTTCAGGCCGATCCCCCACTTGCTCACTGCTGCTGTATCATAACGCACTGAGCACCACATTGTTTATGCGATTAGTTAGCCACCGTGGAAAAATTGTGTAGCTCACATGTTGGCGTCCAATTGCTTTACAAAAACATAGGCATTAACCCCTGTGCGCAGATATAGACGCCGGCATCCGTAAATTCTGAGATTTAATCCCTAAATAATTCTGTAATTGAATTTCCAAATGTCTTGCTTCACTGGGATAATTTTCCACAGTCTCTGTGACACAATTGCTGAATTATAAAGCCTAAATAGGCTCATGCAGAACAGGAAAAATTGGCATTATTTGTATTCTGCGCAAACGGGGTTAAGGTTTAATAAAGTCCTTGAGGGTTCCCATTAAGAGCAGTCCAACACCAAAGATTCAGACCTGTAGCCAGTTAATCACTGTGATAGTTCCATGCCAGGCTGTTATTTTATTTATTTATTTTTCAATTGCAATGAATGTGCCGTCAGCAGACAGGTTTTTTTCTCACGAGGATCTTGCTTTACCGCTGGTTGGTGAAGTGCAACAAGTAAAGAGTGGAATATGTATCCATGAAGTCCGCTGTATTGTGATGCGTTCTGCTCTCACAGAGACTGCGAATAAAAAGAGGATTGCCATAAATTATCAGTATGACTAATTTACTTTTAACCGCAATGGAATGAATAATGTATGTTTTACCAGCCATGCCAATTTGTTATTGTTCTGTAATTAGCACTTAGAAATCATGACTAAATGCAAGCCTGCTGTTTCTGTACCTGTGATTTTTAACTCCTTGAAGGTAGGCGATACGCTAAGTATGATGATAATATCACACAGGCCTCCATGACCGCTGTGCTTCCTTTGTGAAGTCTAACCTGTCTCCTCGACCTTTTTATGTCTCCGCGCCGGTGATGGCCTTGTTTGAGGACATTGTGTTTTCGAGTCGTCTATCCGTCCGTCTGTATGTTCCATTGTAGTTACCGCAATATCTCAAGAACGCCTCAAGGGAATTTCACTAGATTTGGCACAAACGTCCACTTGCACTTGCAGATGAACTGATTAAATTTTGGTGGTCAATGGTCTAAGGTCAAGGTCACTGTGACCTCATGTCTGTCCCATTTTTTGAGCCCTATGAAATTATGATGGACCATTTATTAAAACTGCTCCTGGTCATACAGTTTCTCAGCTGTAAACATCAAATTTGCTGTGTAGATTCATTGGGTCAGATATGTCATTGTGACATTTTTTGTGATCTTTCTCTTCCATCCCTCCTTTTTTGATGTCTTCTTTTTCAGCTCAAATAGACATTTGTTCATTTTTGAAAAAGCCCTCATACAGTTTGATGGCTGGGGCCTCCAAACTTGCTATACAGCTTCAGACTGTTTCAAAGAATGGATGTTGGTGCTTCTGTTGCCCTCCTCATATTCCTTTTCTTTATTCATCAGACCATCCTGCATTAATCTCCATTCATTTATGAAGTCGAGACTGCCCCTTGAGGAATATTGGGGGATGGGTTGTAAATGTATATGGCCAAAACAAGCAATATTTTTGTTTTAATGACAGATACCTTCTTTCAGCTGTTCTAATTACAACCACTGCAAAGGAGGAATTCAGATGATGTCCTTACAGTGAGGATGTCCGCGTTGAGGCGGTTGAAGGTGAATGGTTGGGACAGTAAAATTGTGGGCTTTCCCATGGGAAAAGAGCGTTTGATTCCTGTTTCCAGCTGCTAGTTGAACATTTGCAACTGCAAGTCACTTCAGTTTTTTTTTTTTTAAAAACCTTAAAACTACTGTATTACCCTGACCCTGAACCCTAACCTTAACCTTTAGAAAGTACCAATTTTAACAGAAGCGACAATGTCTTTCTAATGGTCTGTTTTTGGAGGTGCAATGCTGCTGTTACTTATGGTAATTGAGGCAATGCTCCTTCTATGGTATTAGAAACGCTTGGTTGTTGGACTTAGGAAAAGGTCTCAGTAATTGATTAAGCCCTGCCCCTATTTCCTCATTGATTGATATTTGATTGTTCTCAACTATTGAACCATTTGTTATGAGAGTTTTTGATTGGGTGATTGGACTTGAGGAAAGATTCCCTTCTTACCTGATGAAGCCTTGCTCAGAGTTTCATGGTTGGACTAAGGAAAGGGTCACATGTTTATCCTCAAAGCCCTGCCCTCTTTCCTGATATTCTGATATTTAATTATTTATGACTATTGAATCATTTGTCGCCAAGAGTTGGGGGTTTGGCTGTTAGACTCTCAAAATGGTTATCTGAACCCCTGCCCCCTTCCTGATTAGGTTAGCTTTTATCCTTCATAACTCTTTGTTGTAGAGACTTAGGGATTGCTTTGTTGAACTCGAAAGGGTTGCATGTGTATTGCCCTCCCCCCTTTCCTAATTGGCTGATAGTTCGTCTTTCATATCTGTTGAACAATCTGTCAAAGACAGTTTGAGATTACACGTTAATCTATGAAGTCCTGCCCCATTTCCTCATTGGCTTAGCTTTCTATCCCCTTCCAGGCGAAAGCCCAAAAGGGGGGTTAGGTCGTGTTGCAGTCCGTTTGTCCGTCCGTCCGTCTGTTTATATCAGAAGGTACTTGGCTGGTGAAATCAACACCTCCTACAGTTTTCATATGACATCCCTGAAACTTTGCACATACTGTATGGTGCAGATAGACTGATGATATGCATATCGCAATTGCAACTCTGGCGGGGAGTGTTGTGCTCTCAGCGCACACTTGTTTCTTTTGTAACTGTTGATCTGTGTGTCATGGAGAGTTAGGGGTTGGGTTCTTGGACTCAGGAAAGGGTCACATGTTTATTGAAAAAGCTACGCCCCCTTTGCTGATTGGCTTATGTGTTACCCGTCAAAGATCAAACTCTGTTGTGGAGGGCTGGGTATTGGGTTGTTTGAAATGTTAGCAGCATAGTGACAGTTTGGCTTTGTCAAGCAAACTTGAAGTTTGTCCATAAACCTTACATTCTGGTTGGTTTTGCTGATATTCAGCTTCATGTGATTGCTGTTGCACTGTGTGAAGTCCTCTGTACTCCCCAGTAAAAATAGTCTCTAAGTGAAGACAGCATGTTTCTCACTGGAAATTATTCACTTGAGTCATACATGTCAATGTAGTGACAACTTCTAAAAAATACAGATGATACCTTTTAATTCCCTCGGCATATAATGCAGGGGTATACAGTTGTCAGTGCGATCGTCTGTCTCTCCGTTCGTCCGTCTGTCCGTGGACATTTTATTTTTGGGACAGAACTCGAAAACTATGTGGAATTTTTTCCTAAACTTGCTGTGCGTATAACTCAGGTTCTAGACTGATGCCTTTTGATGTTTTGGGATCACTGAAATTAGATTGTGGGGGCCAGGGAGATATGTCATCTTCTGATAACTCTTGTCATTAAATTCCTTCAAAGTCCTCTTGACATAAATTATATGAGTCTGAGCAGACATGGATATAAGTTGCAACTTTATTGGTTGGCGAAGGCATAGAACCATGAGGCGGTAATTCTACTTTAACCTTGTTTTCCTGAAACCTTAGCCTCAACCTTAAAATGGATTTTTGCCTCCGTAATGGACTCTATAAAGGGAGCGTATGAGTGAATAATGTCTGATGCTTCCTTCTGGATGCTGGTAGCCTTCTGTTCTGTTTGCCTCATTCATCAACATTGCTCTCGTAATCATTATCATTGTTTACATCTACTATTTTAGACAATTTTTCAGCCTCATTATTCACAGTCCCATAATCATGGCTCTGTTACATTCCCAGTATGCACTCGCTCGTAATGTGTTCCATGAGGTCATTTGGAATAGCGGAGATCCGTATTCCCCTTCCTTCTGCCAATTTCATCCGGCGCTAACAACATAGGTGATGATGGCTATTTTAATTCTGCAACAACTGGGCAGGAAACGATCTCGTTTATCGAACTCTAGCCCCGGCCATCTCCGCTGAACAGGGATGATAACGGTGTACGTGGAGAATACGTTCCACGCCCGTAAGTGCTTTGACAATCTTCATCCCGTGCATCAGATAAGTGGCGCAAAGTAAATGAGTACGCGAGATGGGGGGCAAAAAAGGTTCTGCCTCCTTCCCAGCGTGCAGCCGTGAGTATTGAAGATAAGGGCTGCCATTGATGAATTGGATTTTTTTTCCCCCTATCAACATGTGCAGCAGAGACGAAATGAGATAGAAAAACATTCCAAAAAATTGAGATGGTCCTCTGAAATGGCTTGTGGAAATTGAAGGCATTTGCCTTTTCACAAGTGTACTCTTGCATCTGAAAGTGTAATGGTAGTCATGAACTCTCTCCCTCTCTCTTACTCACATAGACACATAATTCACTGTGGTTTAGGGGCATGCATGTTGTATTGTTTTGTGTGTGTGTGTGTGTGTGTGTCTGTGTTTGTGTCTGTGTCTGTGTCTGTGTCTGTGTCTGTGTGTGTGTGTGTGTGTGTTTGTGTCTGTGTTTGTGTCTGTGTCTGTGTGTGTGTGTGTGTGTGCGCGCGTGTGTGCACGTGTGTGTATATCTGTGTGGTATTCACTGAAGTGTTAAATACCGTAATAAATTGTGTATTACACTCTGGTCCATTCCAAGCGACCCTGAGATTCATGGTGATGATTACAGGGACATGTGCTTTGGAAAGTGAGATGTGAAGATGTTAAGCATCTGAAAGTAAATTGTTTAATTAACAGCCCACTGTGACAAAACAGGATTATATTGACTTTCAAGTGGCAATGAAAAGGCTTTGTGTAGACTGCATTGACAGGTCATTAGTTTTTACCTTGAGAGCACGGTGTGATCAGGCATTTAATTTAAACAAGAGAGCAGCCAGAGCCAGTCAGTGATATTCTGTGAAATACAGGGAAACACTGAAAATATCAGAAATACTCTAGTAATAGCACTGGTGGTGACAAAGATTGATTCAATATTTGTGTTATTATAATTGTGCTTTCCCTCAATTCTTTACCCCCTTTTTTCCCACCTTTTTTTCTTCCCTCTCTCCTCTAATCCATCTAACCTATAGACTTCACCCCAGGCTGACCTCTCGGAACACACACACACACACACACACACACACACACACATCCCGCATATAGCAAAATCAACTCTATTTTGTTACTCCCTGATGAAATTTTAACTGGACTGATTTCAGTGTTCTTGTCTTTGTTGTTTTATCAGGGTTTCGTTTTGTCCTGCAAAAAAGAAACCCCCACATAAAATGGTATTCTCTTATTTTAATGATTTTAAATGATTTAAGTGGACAATCACAAAACCATCTGCAAAGATGATTATTATTAATTACCAGCTTCTTTCTGCTTAAAATAGGTGTAACCAGCAGGACTTCTCTAATTAAGCGTCTAAGGCAAGATGAGGATGAGTTTAAAAAGGGCAAATTGTTGGTGCCGTATTGCAAGTATATTGATTGCAAAAATGGCATTGTTATTTAAGACAGCATGGGGAACGGTGTAAAGAATTATGACAGAGTTTGTCATAACAGCAACAGCAAAAGAGAACTGTGCCCACAAGTCTGAGATCTCTTAAATGTTTCAGATCCTCAAACTAATTTTAATATTAGATAAAGATAACCTGAGTAAATAAAAAATGCAGTTTCTAAATGAAGTTTTCATATATTGAAGAAAAAAAACCTATTGAACTCTACCTACCCTTATGTGACAAAGTAATTTGCCCCCTTAGTTATTAAATCAACCAGTTAAACACATTTAATTGATATTTGCGTTCATGATTACTGCCAGCCCTGTTGATGTTAAACATCACTTGTCTGGCAATGTGAAGCGGGAAAAAAGCAGTTCATGATGCCATGATCTAAAGAAATTTAAGAACGGATGAGAAATAAAGCTGTTGATATATGTCTGTCTGTAAAGGGTTGCGAAGCCACTACCATGGTACAGGGGTTCTAGCGAACCACGGTGAAAGTCATTATTCTCAAATGGAGAAAATTTTGACCAGTGGTCAACCTTCCGCTCAAAAAGTGCACCGATGACTCATTCAGGAGGTCACCTAGACTAACTTCTAAAGAACATCAGGCCTCAATTGCCGCAGTTTAAGTCAGTGTTTACGATTCCACAATAAGAATGACACTGGGAAAAAATGACATCCATGGGAGAGCTGCAAGGCTAAAAGCACAGCTGATCAAAAATAACTCAAAGACTCGTCTCACATTTGCCAAAAACAGAGTGGTGACCCCCAAGACTTTTGGGGTAATATTTTGTGGACTTATGAGTCAAAAGTGGAACCTTTGAAGACATGGGTCTCGTGACATCCAGCGGAAAGCTAACTCGGCATTCTGCAATAAGAATATCTTACCAACTTTCAAACACTGTGGTGGTAGTGTGATGGTCCGGAGCTGCTTTGCTGCTTCAGGACTGGGGCAACTTGTCATAGTTGATGGAACCAGGAATTCTGCACTCTCCTGCCAAGGGTGGCACAACCAGGTATATCATTTAGGCGGGTAATAATTTTTTCACTTTTGTGATGTAGGTTTTGAATAACTTTGTAAAATCAATTAATGCAAAAAATATTTAAAAAGCTGCATTTAGTGTTTACTTGCATTGTTTTTGTCTTATATTAAAATTAGTTGGACAATCCAAATCGTTTAAAATGGAGAAAAAAAAGCAAAAATAGAAGAAATCAGGAAAGGGGCTAATACTTTTTCACGGCACTGTATGCGTCCTTGTTTCGACGCTAAACATGCCAATGCTGCATCATACCGAAATGTAAAAGTTTGGTCTCATCTGCAAACATAATTTAAATGGCCTTTAGTAAATTGCAAGTGCTTGCTTCTGTGTCAGGGGGTCAGAGAAGGTTTCCTTCTTGCAACAAGTGTAGGGTTGGGTTTTATCCGATACCGGTGCCTACTCGGTATTTTATAAACGGTTCCGGTGCTTAAACTGTTCTTGAACCGGTACTTAAAAAAAAAAAAAAAAAAAAAAAAAAAAGAAAAACCCACACCTACCCCTTTATTTCCAGGGCCAAATTGAACACAATTTTACCTTGTATTTATATTGTATAAAGATTTAAGTAACATATGGTAATAATAAATAAACCAATATAAAATAAAAATTCACATTTACATATCAAATAAAACAATATTGCATCTAACAATATGATAATACTGGAGAGATTACTACCAGGGTAATCCAATGTCCATTTTAAAAGTCTTGAGTCCCAATGACCTGAACAATACAACACCTTAAATGTTAAAATAGATACAAATATAAAACAAGATACAGTATTGCACAGTAAGAAGCTTTTACTGGTGAGGACACTTTACATCAGTTTTAACAGTTTTTCTGGAGGAATATCACCATATTGGCTTTTTCTGGCAGTATACGGCATCTTTCCTGACTTAGAGCATGCCCAGTACAAGAGAAAACTCTCTTAGAGGGGGTTGATGAGGCCCGGACACATACGTACATATTGGACAGTGCAGACAAATTCGGAAGGGTATCCCTCTCACCCCCCAACCAGGCCACTGGGTCTTGTTCAGATGGGATGGCTGGCAGGCCTTTGTAGATCACCATCTCTTTCTGGGCGTGCTCTGTGGCTACCTCTCGATATAGCCTCAAACACAGGTATACCAACCAGCCTACCTATACGTTTCTATCTAAATGCACCGCCACGGCAAAATAAAAGCTGCCACGCCTAAGGACAATCAGGCGTCGCCAGTTCTCCTTGTTAAGTTAAAATTAGCGCTAATAATTCTTGACCTGTTGTCAATCATTTTGCTCGATGAACACGTTTTCCAATGAATAAAAATGAGCCATCGGCACGATTCGGCAGTAAAACGCGCTGCTTTCTTCTTAATGCAATGTGTGCAACGATTAGAGAAAAAATATTTTATTCACTTTGTAAAACGATAAACTGCGATGTGTTTGCTGTGAGCACATCCTGCTCTACCTAATTGTATCTTCATGATTATTTAATTCCAATTCCGGAGTCCGGAGTCATAATCGGTTTTCGTATTATATGTGAAATCCACCATCACGCATGTGAAACTGATAAACCTCTGTGCACACAGACTTCAATTACTACCTCGCCTACGTGCTGAATCTGCTGATTAATGTAAACTGGCCACACCTGATAATGCTGAGTCTTGACCCGACGCTGAAGCCCTCCGCCACAGTTAGAAAAAATCCTGGAGGCAACCCTGCCTCGTATATCGAGTGTAGCCTCAAACACAGGTCTTGTAACCAGATGTTTCATTAAATTCGACGTGCTACCCCCCTTGCATGACATTGCTTTAAGGCATTTGTTGCATGTCGCAGAGTTTGCATCCTTAGACCAGAAATGTAGCCAAACTTCGGAGCGTTTTGCCTTCGGCATCTTTACTGATCCTCTCACGATCAGTTCTGAACAACAAGTGTGTTGACTGTGGAGTAGCGGCACTAACGTCACGTTCAGCAACCGCAAGTTGAAGCCGGAACACCAAGGGGCAGTAAAAAAAAATTGTCAGGCACCGAAATGAGGCACCGAAATTTTCGTTCTTATTCAGTCTAGTTACGACCATTTACGTCGGAACCGGTGCTTTATTGGCACCGCATTTCGGTACCCAACCCTAAACAAGTGCCTATGGGTTATGGAGGAAGTGTTTGATGATGTTTTTTGAAACCTGGTGACCCCAAGGCTTGAAATTCTTTTTTTAATAATGATTTTTGGGGATTTCTTCCTTTCCTGGGGGGCAAAACCTGTTTGTGTTCTTTGCCTGTCAGGTTCTCAAATGTTCCATGCTTTTCCAAATTTTTACGGGCGTTCTTGTTGATCTTGTGGCCTACGATTCTGTGTCTTTTGAACTGCCTGTTCTTTTGTTTTCTCCATGGTGCTGGATGACAAAATTACGTTGTGCATGTTTTTTTTATACCTTGTTGAGATCGGAAGTCATGGAACTACATTGTAATTTCTTAAAACGTGGGCGAAAAGTTGAATTTCATACCTGGTTTTAATGTGGTTGATTTTATTCACAATAATCATTAGGATTTCCATTATTTGCAAAATGTGGATTGAGAGGAAATGGATTTTTAATTGCATGAATAAATTTTAGCTTTTTTTTTTTTCAGTTGAAACATGAAGTACAGTGTATTCTCGGTATTTTTACAGTATGATATTGCTATTCCAGTCCTGGATGCCAATAATTCTGGAGCCCTCTGTGCTTGTAGTTGAGGGGAGTGTTTGGCTGGAAGCAGCAGATCTGCATAATCCTGTAAGTATATCAGATCCTTATAACTTCTGAGCCAATCTGCTATAGTGGAGGAAGATATTGAATACAAACGCTGCAGTAGCATTGATTTCCCGTTCATTTTTGCAGCCTTTAGCAGGAACAAGTTTCACAGCGGAAAAAAAAAAAATGAAGGAGATATAAACGTTGAAAAGGTAGTTAAAATGTATTGAAACATTGAGGGTCAGCAGGCTGACCCGTTCTGACTGGACACTCAACCTTGTAACTCACTACATTAATGGTCTGGTTGGAGCTCAATTGCATCTGGTAAGATTAAGAAAAGTGACGTGCTAAAGGGAGGAGATGTATTACAGCAGACACTGTAATGGTAAACTGCCCGTGCAGAGTGCATGCCGATGTCTTGCTTGAGTAACTCTTAATGCTGGACATGGTAGTGGAGACACGCACACGCATACATACTCTCACATGGGCACGCACACACACACAGAGGTACTTGGGCACATGTATGCATATGTATGTATGCACAGGCCTTCTTAGAATCTAATGTAGACAAGTTAGCCCATATGCAAACAACAGCTCTAAGCTACTAACTCCATTACACATCAGCAGGTCAATATTTGTGGTAATTGTCCAGATCCATGAAATGAGCTGCCACATTTGACTTTTTTCTTCCTTGTCTTTCTGAAATGTACATTTGTGCCAGAAATTGTATGATCATTTAATTAAACGCGAACAATTACCAGCAATGAGCTCAAGCCAAAAGCATTATAGAGAAGGCCCTTGAACTTGTCACATAATTTCTCTTTTATGCTTCCTTATATTATTCTTTAACCTCAAAAAAAAAGAGGGTGAGAGAGGTAGAGAGAGTGGGAGAGCGAAAGAGAGGGACTGAGAGAGAGGAATAAAATAAACGGTAAATAAAATCAAATAAACACCTTTATTAATTTTTAAGTTGAAATGTCTCAGCACATTTAGCCTTTATTTGTGGCAGCTGAAGGGGAGAAATGGCTCTTTATTGAGTGGATTAGCGCTGTCCTTTAAATGCATGACGCGACTGGCTTCGTGCTCCGCCATCCCCAGCTGCATCCCATTACCGCTACTGAAATAAGTGATGACTGCCTCTCCTTTTATTTCTTATTCACCTTCCCATTTGAAGGGAGGGGGTTGTCTTTGCGACGTAATGTCGTATTTCCTGCGCCGTCCTCAATAACACTGAAAATGCATCCATTCTTTCAAGCAGCATGCCATCTTACCTAGAGGGCACATAGCTGCTGTCCCAGTTCTTCTCCGCCCTCATACCATTTTTAATAATCTTGTTTCTGCCATGGGCTCTTTTCTTCCCGCTCGCAAAAAAACAATATTGGTCTGGTTCTGTGAAAGAAGTAATACCTGCAACCTGGAAAAAGGAAGTGTTTTTTTTTTTTTAAATCCTGTTCTGTTATCAAGCTAATATCAAGCTTCATGAAAGCAAAGTGGGCTATTTATTGTAAACAAATTATTACGTGTTTAATTAATGAGCGGCCAGTGCCTATGGTGTAAAACAGTCTCATGTTATTAAAGAGAGAAAATGTATACATTGCAAATGAGATTATTCTTGGCTTATCGGCTGTACATCACAGGGGCTGTTCTGTGTGTGGGAACACAAAGTGAAGCACGACAAACTGCGGAACCATCAAAAGCTACAGTCGATTTTGATGCGCCTTCTGATCCTAGTCTCTTCGGACACGTATTGAGCCCTTCTATGCTTCCACAAGTATTGCTTCAGATGGAGAAGAGGATGTCAACATCATACAGTCTCTCCATTTCATGTTAACAGGCAACCAAGGTTGCCTCTCGAAGGCTTCTAAGAGGGAGAAGACAGATCAGTGGCATAGTTGAGCCACGACGATGATCCTTAAATGAACATTTCATTTCTTCTCTGTTGCATTTTCCAAAGTGTGCCATTCTCACTGTTTTTAGGGCCTCTTTGGCGAACTATGAACTGCTCGTTCTATTTCTTGAATTTTTTAAGAGCCCTCTGAAAAAAATAGTTCCCACAAACTTTTGAAAATAGTTAAATATTCCAGGCAGAGCTACAGTATCACTGCGCCCCAAGCAGTTAATATATTATGTATTTTTATATATATATTTATTTATTTTCTTGGATTCACTTAATTTTTCATCCAGCACTTGAACTTACTGGCAAAGAGATCCTTATGTAGTGGGACTGAAGGTTTGCACAGACTAGCTCTGCTTTTACTGACTCTGTTTTATCCACTGAGAGAGCAAAAGCACATTTGCTGTACTGTCAGTCCTATTTTGTTGTGTACTTATAATGCAATTAGCTTGGTTTTCAGCTGTATGACATGATGCATTTTCTGATTAGTTGTGAAATGCTGTGTTCCCTCTCCATATTGCATTTTATTACCATTTAGTATCATTTGGTTCATGAACACCATTTTATGAGCTGATGAAGAGTGATGGTCTTGTTGTTATTGTCCAGCATAAGTAGGTCACCAGTTCTCTCTAAATGTTGTGCTGCACTGGACTGAATATATTAATTATGTCTTTATAGAGCGAATATCTTCCATCCAAAAATAACTAAATGAATAAAACATTAACACGTGCATGCCCAAACTGTGGGCCCTAATTTGATGACCTTAACGTAGTCGGCAAATGCAAATCTGATGATGGCATTGCAGGTCAGAACTGGACGTGTCTAACTCCTTTCCAGTATTTTTGTGACGGGAAGCGATAGCACATCTGTGGCACTGTTGTCGAAAGGGTTGGTCGATGAAGCATTTATTACCTGTGGGTGTGATGGGGGCAGGTTCCACTTGGGCCAATTGGATCAACGGCTGCCTTTCCCTTTAAAACAAGCATGCTTACGCCAGTTGCAAATTGGCAGTACACTCAAGTGAAGAACAAGCACCTACAGTAGTGCACAGTGATGATTACACAGAACCACTTTTCTCTGAAAGGGGTCCTAATATATTACTTCCGTTTGATTTTTAGGTGAAGATGAGTTGGAACAATACTTTTGTAGGAAATGAGAAAAAAAAAAAAAAAATCATTCCAAGTATATTGAGGTAAAAATATGGGTAATGGACAAAAGCACTGAAACATCAATTTTTTAATAGTAATTCAAAGGTGTAGCAAAAGTGTATAGCAGGAATGCATGCTTGATGGCTCATTCCATGATTATTGATGCTAAAAAAATTGTTTAAACTGGTTTGAGGCAAAATTGTTCTGTAAAATTACCTCTGATGGTCAGTTGTTCCAGTATACAAGGTGACATGAACTTTGAGCAGTTTCACTCTGTTAAACAGGATGGCATGACAGAAGGAGCTCTCTGAGATCGTTGTTCGTAGCCGCATTGTGGCCTTACATGATGCTGATTGGTCACTTATACAATTTTCTGAAGTTGTTGAATGCAGCCATGGCACTGTAAGAAACACCATCGAGCGTTTCAAAGAGACCGGTTTGCTGAAAACTAGTGGAAACAGAGGTGCAAAATGGAAGTTAAGTGCCTTTGATGCTCATTATCTGTGTGTGACAAGTAAACAAAAAAATCGGAGGTCGACAGCACGACACTCAGTGATGAAATTAATAGCGTCCGAAGTGAAGAGATGAAAGTATCAAAATCTACTGTTTCCAGACGTTTGTGTGAAAAGGGTCTGCTGCCAAAAAATCAAAAGAAGAGTTGAGTTTGCTAAGAAATTCAAGCATTGGACACCAACGGACTAGGAACAAGTCCTTTGGACCGATTAATCAAAATTTGAAATTTTCTCATCTAAATGCAGAA
The DNA here is from genome assembly GCA_029692085.1 of Gymnothorax javanicus. Classification (NCBI taxonomy): domain Eukaryota; kingdom Metazoa; phylum Chordata; class Actinopteri; order Anguilliformes; family Muraenidae; genus Gymnothorax; species Gymnothorax javanicus. Next base: position 43,084,151 of record CM056202.1, on the reverse strand, counting down.
TTTATGTGTGCCGTAGAGTTGGATAATGTTTCAAAAAATGACTTTTTAACCCTAAACATGGAGGTTGTAATATAATGGTTTGGGGCTCAGTCTGCTCGAAGGGGAGCCGGTGATATCAAAAAAATTGAAGAAAAAGAAGAATCACGGCATCCTTGTAATCTAGTAAGAGACTGATTGGTCGGATTTTATTTTCAACAAGATAGCGACCCTTAAACTACTGCTAATTTGTGCAAGAATTATCTCAATTGGAAAGAATCATCTTGTAACATAAAAGTTATGAGTTGGCCTGCTCTAAATCCAGACCTTAATCCGATTGAGCTAATCTGGGATTTGCTTGATACTAAGATAAACAAATCTGTTGTTACCTTGAAAGAATCTCTTTTGAATGAGCTTCATACCATATGGAATAGTTTAGCAAGTGAGGAAATAAAAAATATGGAAAATTATGCCTGAAAGATTAAGTGCTGTAATAAAAGCAAAGGGTGGCCACACTGGATATTGACTTTTTCTCTCAAAAAGACATTATTATTTTTGTTTTTGCTATATATTGTTTTCTGTTTATTTATTTTCATCTATAAGGTCCAATATTACATTAAATAAATACTTGAATAGTAGTTGGTTTCTGATTTATCTTAATTTGTTACGTGCATAATCATTGCACACTACTTTAGCTTGCGTCACTGCCGCTTCCTTCAGTCCTCTGAGAACCGCACTCCAATGTGGTTAGCAGTTCAATGATATGAGATGAAGAGGAAAGTGAAAATTAGCCTCCAGCACGCAGGAGACCAGATCCACTGGACGGGGGCATCCGAAAGTCAGCTCTTCACACCAGGGGAGGACATGGCGGCTTCTGGTCTCCCCACACAGTGGATGGAGGAGTTTGAGGGGATGGAGGTCGATCCACCTGGTAATATGATTTGTACGAAAAGAGGTGGGACATTTAAACCATATCGAAACGGCACTCATGGTACTAACATAAGGGCGAGGCTGAGGTTCATTAATTGTATTTTCCCCTCACACAGAAATTATTCACATGTAGAAACATGCCTTCACCTTCTCATTAGTCCCCACCACCACTTTGTGGGCATTATAATGCTGTGCAAAACATATTTGCCCCCCTTCCGATTTTTTTTATATCTTTGGATATTTGTCAAACTTAAATGTTTCTGATCTTTGAAGTCATTTTAATATTAGACAAATATAACCCAAGTAAACAGCATGATAAGAGCCATTATCAACAAATGGAGAAAACCTGGAACAGTGATGTACCTTCCTGGGAGTGCTTGCATTGACAACTTGTCAGGTCACAAAAACATCCCATACTCACATCTAAAGAACTGCGGGGCCCACTTTCCTCTGTTAAGGTTGGTGCTTATGAGTCCACAATAAGAAAGTGGCTGGGTAAAAATGGAATCCACAGAGCTGAAAGGCAAAAACCGCAGCTGACCAAATGGAACATAAAGCATCATCTCGCATTCGTCAAAAAAAAAAAAAAAACATCTTGATGACCCCCAAGACTTTTGTAATAATATTCTGTGGACTGATAAGTCAAAAGCAGAACTTTTTGGAAGATATAGGTTCTGGTACATCTGGCGTAAAGCTAGCACAGCATTCTACAATAAAAACATCATGCCAACAGTCAAATACTGTGGTAGTACTGCGACGCTCTGGAGCTGATTTGCTGCTTTAGGACCTGGGCGACTTGCCATCCAGAAAAATCTGATGAAGAATGACTAGCTATCAGTTTGTAACCTAAAGCTTCAGTGCAGTTGGGTTCTGCAGCAGTACAATGATCAAAAGCACATAAACAAGTCCATCTCGGAATGGCTCAGAAGAAACAAATTGAGGATTTTGAAGTAGCCTCGTCAAAGTCTTTACTTGAATCTGATTGAGATGCTGTGGCATGACCTTAAACACGCAGTTCATGGTCAAAACCCCTTCAATGTGGCTGAATTAAAACAACACTGCAAAGAAGAGCTGGCCAAAATTCCCCCACAGCGATGTAAGAGGCTCATTGCAGATTATTGCAAGCATTTGATTGCAGTTGTAGCCACCGAGGGTTTAAGGGAGCAGTTATTATCATTTTTTTTTTTTCCAAAGGTGATACAGGTTTTGAAAAACTCTTTACCTTCAGGAAAAGAGCGTTTTTGCGTTTATTCATGCGGTTTTTGTCTTATATTAAAATTTGTTGGATGATACAAGGTATTTAAATATGTCAAGCAAAAATGGAAGACATCTGGAAGGGGCAAATACTTTTTCACAGCACTGTTAGGTACATAACATAAGTGAAAATAAAAGAAGAGAAACAAAACAATATGAACAATGTGCATTTATTTTTGAAAAGCTCCACCAGCTAGGATTCTGTCCTATGAATATACCATTGAGTGACAGGCGTTGCGTTAAAACTTGGTCTAGAGAGTTAAAATTCAAGCAAGGTCTATAATACAAAAAATTCATAGCGCCAGCTTTATGCATTGACACACCTCTTAATGGGCTGTTTCACTTATTGTGATGCAAACAGCTTTATTTCAGAGCAGGAAACTGCCAAACTGGGCAAAACCGATAAATAGGCCATTTGCGATGGACGAAATGGTGCATAATGTTACCGCCACATTCATTTCCGCTTGTAAAGGCAGGAAAATAGAGCCCAGTGCTTTATTCTCTCCTTCCATTTCTTTTCCTTACATTTCCTTTTTCCTTATTTTGTTTTTTTCCCCCTTAGGTATGTCAATCTCTCTCATTTTTGGCTTTCTTTCAATTGTTCTTTTTTTAAATGAGGTGTAGTGTTGAAGTATTCCCATGTACCTGGTGGAAACCATTGAGTGTTTGCATCATTTGTATTCAGGAATAATTTGATTCATTGTGAAGTTAAATTGTAGCATGTCGTTCACCTTTGAGATATGCCTTTTCTTGCCTTGAGGGTTATTTTAGGTGTTCCTCTTCCATGTGCACCATGCATCTGTCATTTTATCTGCCTTTCTTTACGACGTGGAGAAGTGTGGTATTCACGGCAACAGGGGTATCCAAGGCTTCCATTTTTCTGGCCTGCTGCTCATAAAACTTCACAAGGTGGCTTTTCGAGATTCTGCCAGAGCATGTTGTTATTACCATTTTTATTAAGAGCACCTAGAACATGTAGCTTTGTCTGAAACACGTTCTTCAAGGTGACGGCACATTTTTATTTCTTTAGCAGGGGCTGCATAGTATGTGAAAAGGCCTTTCAACGTTTTTTGTAAGTCTTTCGTTGCGCTGGTGAGGGCACAGATGGAAAATGCGCCGTATTGACTTGTAAGAATTGGTTTTATTCATATGCCGTGCAGGGAAAAAAATGGGAGGGAAACTGAAAACTGTTGCTCAGGAAGAGGAAAATAGTGGAGGAAGAGCAGGAATATGCTGGAGAAGAACGGAGGAGGGGGTTGAGGAATGTTTGGGTATAGATCGGGGATTTGCTTTGGCGGCGGGGCTCGTTAATCTCCTCTCCCACATTGAAGGCTGTTGTTTCAGAGGTATAAGTGGGCAAATCAATAAACGGGCTTTAGTTGCTCAAAGTGAACATGATAAAAAATAAAGCGGAGAGCAATGCAGGTGTTCTGCCCCCCTTTGAGGACGCTTGGAGCATTTGTACTAATAATGCATTAACGTGCCACCCATTCATATGACTACATAATACCCTCATTTTTGTTTTTCTTCACTGTAAATTTCCCTTCCCATACCGCGGCTATAATTAGATTAAATTCACGGCTGCCTCGACGTGTAAAATATGTACATGTGTATGTGTGTTTTAATTGGTTGCAACTCGCACCCACGTGCATTTAAGCCCAATGCGGAGAAAGTCCTTTGAGAACAAGGGAAACATACGACTGTGTAATTGCACATGACTAAATTAATCTGAGAGTTTTCATGTGCTGGCTCTTCGCAGTAATAATGTATGAGTGCCATGGGCTTTTACACAGACACACAAACAGGGCTGAATTCTCAACGAGTCACGCAAAACAGCACAAATTAAATCAGCCTATCTGTGTTTGAGTCAACTTGCAAGCAAGGATTGTAAATCATTTAAATTGTGTAACAGTATAAAGCCAACCAGATTCTGTGTGCATTCATTCAGCCTCTGAATTTTTAAGCTAGGCCTTCCTACCTAATCTTGTTCCACGTTCTTAAATATCTGTTGTTTTTCTCTTTTCCTTTTTTACGATTGGACCCTCTGGTAAATATACTCTGTTTGACTGTTTGTCCTCTTTGTACCAGGTCAGTGTTTAGCTTGGATATATTGAGCAGAAAGCTGGTATGCAGTCGAAAGGTCTGGGTTATTTGTTCTGAGAACACATCTGGGGATCGGTTTATTGTGCGCTTTTACAGGACTTACTCTTGGAGGTTCTCACTGTGGATCGTGTCCATAACACTGCCCTGCATTTGTGTGCAAGTGCATGTGCACTCGTACATGTGTGTGTTCTCCACTACTTGGAAGTGTACCATATTTTACAAAATCTCTTTATATGGAAATAAAAGGCTTTATTTTAATAATCTTAGGGGAAGGGAAAATTGTGTATAGAAATGATAAAAATGATAAATGAGAATTTTCTGTGACAGTGGTGTTATTTTCCTTTGTTCTCAATGTGCATGACAGTTAAGTTGCAGGTTTCTTTGACTGCAGTGCAGATAGATTGTGTGGGCCAACCACAATGAGTAAATAAAGCCTTTGGGACAGCTAATTGGCTAATGCAATAAAGAGTGTTTGAATTGAGATAGATGGTCAATATGTTTATCCTTGAACATTTAGGAGAACGACAAATGATCACCCTCAGCCCACTGCTGCAGGAAGTCGGGAAACAGCTGATTAGTTTTAATTAGCGGATTCGGTGACTTTTCTTTGTACCTTTGATTGTATTGAGAGATGTGTATTGCTCTTTCACAACTGTTCAATTGGCAGGACACGCTGCAGTTGAGTAATTATCGGTTAAAAGGACTATTTTTGCTTCTAGAAAGGTGACCATCATTAAGTCAGATAAAAGGTTGAAACTCGAGAAAGCATAAAATGAAAAAATGGGCTGATTATCAGGCATTGGACAGATTTAAAAGATGTTCCTAGAAAAGCAAGCCAGTTTCAAAGGCCCTCCTCTACAGAAGCTTTTCTTGCCCTGTGCAGATCCAAGAGATGCAGCAAGAGCCTCAGAACTCACCCTGCTCTGAACTGACTGCACAGCAGAAATCACAGATCCCTCCCCCAAGCAATGATGCATGTTTCTGTTTTAGACGTTTTATGAGAAGGACGTTATCATAGCACCCGCGGTTTTTTTTTGTCCCCGCCCTCCCCCCCACCTCCTCCACTGGCCTGTCTCTTCGGGTTTGGTGCAGGAAAAGGCCCGGTCTAATATCCCCACTGGGACAGATGGGCGCTCGGACGCCCTTCACAAGGTCCGGATTTATTCTGAAGGCCGTCCTCTCCCAGCGAGCTCCCAGGATGGGCCTTTGACCTCTGCCTCTAGGGCCCAACTCTACTAGTCTTTCATTTTCTTCTTGTAGACATAGCCTAGAGTATTCACATCCAGGGAAACAAAGGATAGGCCAAAAGAGAGGGCAATGGACAGAGGCAAAGGGGGGAAGCTCTCTGCTTCAGAAAGTTACTGTATGTGTTAAAAAAACTTGTGTAATAACATAAAAATGGCTTTCTTTGTTACATATTATTTTTCCTGTTATTTGCCTTTGATAAAAAAAGGACATTAGCTGGTTTGATGTCTGCATTATTTATTTACAACCCCAATTCTGAAAAAGTTGGCTCAAACGAAAAAAAGTGATTTGAAAAGTGCTGTTGACCTCTACTATATTGAAAACAATGCAACACTGTATTTGATTCTTTTACTTGTGAATTCAATTATTTATTAAAAATATATGCTTATTTCAAATCTGATGACAGCAGCTGACTCCAAAAAAGTTGGCGTCGAGGCAATTTAGGACTAATGATGATATGACAAGTTGAAATAGTATTAGGTGAGCCTCCAAAATAAAGGCCTAATCCCTCAAGAGCTACAATTGCTCAAGGATCACCAATTTGCCCACTGGTGCACGTATTTACAATCCATCGCTTTGAAAACAAGGTTCCCCAAAGACATATTGGTTTTGGCATTTCACTCTCTGCAGTGCATAATACAGTTAAATGATGAAAATGATTAAATGAGGAAAGAATCCAGTCGAGTCTCAGTGTCTACAGGAAAATCACTTCTGAATGCTTGCGATCTGGGATCCTTCAGATGTCACTGTCTAAGAACCGTCATGTCACAGTTATGGATGTCGCTACATGGACTCGGAAACACTTTCGTAATTCTGTCTGTCAGTTCCAGATGCTGCTGCATCCACAGATGCAATTTATGCAAAGCCAAAGCTATACGTCAGCACTGTCCAAATGTGCCGCCGACTTCTCTGGACTTGGTGTCATCTGAAATGGACAGAAGCGCTGTGGAAGCATATTTTGCAGGATGACGTATCAATATTTTAAGTGGTTTTCGGAAAAAATATTCGCAAATTTAAATAGCTGGACCAAAGATGACAATGATAACCCGAGCTGATATCTGCGCCAGGTCCAAAAGCCAGCATCTGTCATGGTATGGGGGTGTATCGGAGCATATGGCATGGGTGACTTGCACAACTGTGAGGGCATGATTAATGCAGAAAGATATGTACATATTTTCAAGCAGCAACATATGCTGCCTACTAGGCGTTGTCTTTTCCTGAGACGTCACTGCATTCTCCAGGTATACAACACAAAGTCACATTCTGCATGGATTAGAAGTGCGAGGATGTGTGAGCAAAGAGTGAGCGCTTTATTTGCCTGCATTTAGTCCTGAACTTTCTCCAACTGACAATGTATGGCACATTATAAAGCAAATTATATAGCAACAAAAGCCCTGTACAATTGCGCAGCTGAGGACCAACAAAAGGATGGAATGGGGGGAAATTATACTTGATGCTCTTCACTAACTGTTGTCCTCAGTGCCCAAATGCATAGTGAGTGCGAGTAAAATACATGGTGATTACACTGCACTCACAGTGATAAACAGTTCACTGTGCCAATTTTTTGGACTCTGACAGTTATAATAGTTATAACATATATTTTCAAGTAGCTCTTAAACATGCATTGGAACATCAAATACTGGTTTGTACTGTTTTCAGCATTGTGGAGAGTCAGTAGACTATTCAAGTCAGTCCTTTTTGATTTTATTTGCATTTTCCATGTGCCAACTTTTTTTGGAATTGGGTTTGTATTTTTGTCTTATTTTATTTAATAAAATTTCACATAATTTACTATTATTAGAAAATCGACATTCAGTTGAGCCGCTGAAGTATTTCTCAGCTTGACTGTGAAGGAGAAAGGCAGAGAGAGCATGGGAATACTTTTTAGGTCTGTATAAAAGTCACACCAATAACTAGAGCTGCGCTCGGAGAGCGCAAGTACCTCTGCCAATGTACTCAATGTTATTTTTGCCAGTATTAGCTAGCAACCCCCGTGTTTATGCAGTCCTGTCACCTTCACGCAAATATGTTTTTAATGTGTTTGTGACCTTTTGAATGCCCTCGACCTTGATCTTTGACCTTGACCTCCCAAAATCAAATCACCTCTTCCTTGAACAATACTTAATCATGCCACCAAATTTGATGAAAATCTATCCATAACTTTTTTGCGTAATCCTGCTTACAAACAAACCAACAAACCAACCAACAGGCAAACGGTAATGATCACATAACCTCCTCCGACTTCATTGGCGGAGGTAATAAAGTAGCTAACAATGTGGTCACCTCAGTCTTGAGGTTTGCTGAAAAGGACTTAAAGCTGTATTAAGGTTTTAGTGCAGGCCTTTATTTGTTCATCATTTAGATAATGGGAAAGTTGGCCCCAAACAGGGGGCTTGAGCTCTATTTTGAGGTGAAGAGGGGATGACATCAGACTGGGAGTTCTGCATTAACTATGAGCGGCCTGTTAGAACTGTGCAGCCCCAGCTGGATTGCAGCGTGTGCATATAAACCTGGTAGAAATCTGTGTGCTCCTGTAAAGCCTGTCCATATTTGCACAGTCTTTTTAAGAAACTGGGAGAGACCTGGCATTTTAGCGTGTTTGTTTTCTCGCATATCATTGAGAGTTCCCAGTGAACCTGCTTTGGATTTCTGCCATTTTATGCCGGCAGCAGTTTACACGATGAAGTCTCTCATTTGAAATTTTTACCTTTTTTTCTGAGGACAGAATTTAATGTATCATCATTAGTTTTCGTTAAAAAAAAAAAAGGTTTCATAAGCGTGTACCTCACTTGGGTTTTTTTATATTAATGCACATCATAATGAGCAGATTGCTTGGAGGTCAAAACACTTGGAGCTGACTGTTGGGCGAAAAATCTCAGCCAAACCTTTCTAGTGAGTAAAATGTATCCAGCTATAAAGCCTCATTAAGTGAAGGTAATGTATTTTGCAATGGATGTCAATGGCACGACAACCACTTTTTTTTCCCCCTCGTGCGTCTGAATAAATTATCGCCACGTCTGCATGTGAACACGCAAGCAATTTGCCACTTAGCATAATCTATTATGCTCAGTATTGCGAGTCCGTATGATTCATCCCATTAGCCTTAAACACCCACCCTGGCATACTGTATGACGCCTACCTGCGGGGATAAAGTGAGGTGGTGGGCATAGAAATCATTATGAGAAGCATCAGAGCTCCACTGTTTTCTGCATAGGCCATTTTGTTTGCCTGTGTTAAAGATTGAGGTCTCACTGGCTGCTCAGCCTCCGTCGCGAGTCCAAGGATCAATTTTGCATTCATTCTGCATCCTGGCTCATTTTTCCAGAATACCAATGAAGTGTGTGGCATTACCTGTCATTCCTCCTCGCTGCCGAATGCAATCTGACTACTGAATTGCGCCTTTTGGTATGAAAAAGGTGTAAATATGCAGGACCTCGTCGCGTAACTCTGGCTTTGCCTGTTTGCGAAATAACGTCTAGACTGGCCTCACTGACGTCGGCACGCTTCACGTGTTTCTGCATTCTTCGCAGGAATCCCATTATTATTTTCATTAATCATTGTCAGTAAGATGGCAGAGCCTTAAATGAAAGCATTTAGGCTCACTTTGCTCTGTTATAAATACATAAATACACTGTATGTGATGCATATTACGAGGAAACTGAAACATTTACTGCAGAAATAGATCAAAGGAGCTGCAAATAAGCCTTTATGTAAGGATTATGCGTGTGCGGAAAATGAAACTGGCACAGTATTGACAGTGTTTATCTGGAAATGTAATGCATTTTGTCAGCAGGACATACTGCGCTGCCTTATGGCTTCGTGCTTTCCTCCTCCGTATGAATAGGTCCGCACAGATATGCTCATGTATAATGCTGGACATGGTTTCAGAAGTGAAAGGTGTGCGTTTGTTCAACTCAGCCACAGCATGTGGCTCCGCTGAGACCTCACATTTTCTGCCTGGTTTTTGGCAAAGGAGAGAATATTGCTTACTCTGCTGTCCTCGGTGCATCTGCTGGGTCTAATGGGGGTTCAGAGAGCAGTCGGGGGGCCCTAGGGCCCCTCTGGGGCATGAGTGCCGTCACTGTGATGCACATCCTGTGCGGCTCTCAGCATCTCACCTTCAGAGTGTTCCAGGGCGAGTGCTTGCCACGTGGCGCGAGAGAGCTAATGCACTCTTCATACTATGCGTGGTGAAGCGCACTTTTTCGTTCAGTTTGTGCTAGCCGGAGTCCCGGTGACTCACTTCTGAATGTCTCCATGACAACCATGATGAAGATGACAGGTTTGTGTTGGAGAGGATGCTCAGAAACTCGAGCCAGTGCTTTACACTGTACTTGGCCTCGCTGCTTTCAGGAATCGAACAGTGAAGGGTATTTAGCATTGTGATCTAAAAATATTCATGGTCAAGGGTGTAGCTGAAAAGGCTAGCCCAGGACTCCATTCCTGGAAGACTTGTGTTTGTATCATGCTTTGACCCTGCCTTAGTTTTCTGTTATTCAGTGCTGATTCCGTCAAAGATGACTGTGAAATAAAATGACAGAGCGGTTTTCGGCTGTCCTTCATGGGCTCATCAAGAATTTTTCTGGTAATATCTGATCCCTTGAATGATTGGGCAAATTAACCGTGTAAGAGATTAAATTCGTTAATTAATGCAAAACAGAATTCAACATGAAATTCAAATCATTTAGAGCCTGCCTTCTCCCCTCAGGGCTGCATCAACATTGGCTAATAGACGGAGTACGACATCCACTATGAAATCTCAGGGGTGGCTGGATCTTGAATGCATTTGGTAGTCTGTTCTGATCACAAAGACATTTGCCTAAATAAGGACATGTTGAAGCATGGATAGATCTGAACTGCTGATCTAGAAAAATTTCAAACTTATTTTTAAAATTTTTCTTTTATTTTGTCAGCCTGATATTTTAAAATTAGTGCAAAGGTTCTGTATCTTCCTTTTGAATCATTAAGTTAGTGTATTCTTAGATCAAGTACCTACTTTCCAAGCAATATTTTGCTGCTGAATTAAGCTTGTTTTTTTTTTTTTTTTAAATTTCTGGCATGTTAGCAAAAGAAATGACATTCTTTGAACAGCATTGAAATGGGACCTCGTCTCAATCGTTTTCTTTTTATTCTGCTCTCTTGGAAAATTCTGGCTTTTGTGATGCGTCATCTCCCTCAGTGGTCACATTTTCTTGTGGGACGTCATCTGTATTCAGATGGCTAAACATGTTTTTCATTGCTCTTTACATGTCTGTTTGCATCTGTCTCTGTTATAGGATTTGTCACTTAACGTTTCTGCCATGTCAGTCTCTGAAGATTTTTTTTTTTCCTGAACTGCTTGAGATATCATTTTGTCTCTTTTTTTAAAATAAATGTTTGAATCTGAATGTGTATTTATTGTCAAGCCTGCTTTCCTGTCTGGCTCCAGCCTTGGTGCACTTGTTGCTTCCTTTGCTACTGTTTAAACCACATAATTAGCTCATATCCTAGACTAAACATCTTAAATTTTGAAGCAGATCTCAAAACAGAATTTGGATGCTACTTGCATAGAGTGTATGGCTAGGCAGCTGCATTAGCAGTTTGCAGTAATAAGCAGTTCCTCCAGTCACATCTGCTGGGACAAAAAAATAGCTAAATCATTACATTGCTAATTAGTCATATAGATTATTATGTATTATAAATAAAATTAAGGGTTTTGACTCGCAGTCTTTTCATAATATTTCCCGTAATTGCAGGAGTCCTGTCCACAACGAATTCTGATGTGGTTTGAATTTCATGTTGGGTTTCAATACTTTCAGCTTGCATATATATTATTTCTGGAAACATTTTCTGAAGCGACTCACAGATTGCACAGAAGGTTTTAGTGAACTAAGGGCTTAAGCTGAAGTATGATTTTGCTTGGAGCAGGCATTGCTAACTTTTCCTTCTCTTTGTTATAGATGCAGATCTATATGTACAACTCAGATGATTTCGACAGCCTCAGTGCGGCCATTCATGAAAACAGAATCATTTCCGCTATGGCAGTATTCTTTCAGGTGAGATTTTTTCTTGACTGTTGAAATTCTTTCAAAGAAGACTTTACCATCAGAAAAAATGTGTTGGCGAAATAATTTTGAGGGGAAAAAAAATCCATTTATTCAATGAAACTGTTCATATGCTTGTGGATCCAGCAGATGTATTTTTGCCTAGCTCAGTGCCGGCACAGAAAAACCTTAAACGTCACCCATTTAACAGTACATACGCACTTTTAAGAGGCAATTCATTGATTTAATGTCAGTCTAACTTTTGAGCATTACATTTGATAGTTTTGTACATTACGTTTGAATCTTCAAGGAGCTAGCTCCAAAAAAAAAAAAAAAAACACTCGTTTTGATATCTGCTTTTGATATTTTCTTTTTCAGTGGTGTCTTCCTCTTCATAAATTTTGTGTAAGGTCATTTTTTTAATTGAATCTTGCTAGAATGGTTTGTAAGTTACTAGTCTTTTTTGCAAACATCATTTCAAAGGTAAGAAATGTCAAGGGAAAAGTGTGTTTTTTTCAAGTGCACTGGTTTATCAGTAGTGGGTAAAGCAGTTTTTGGATGGTTTAGGCAAAGTAGAGGAAATATTACAATTTTTCTCAACTGCTTAGCACTCACACATATTTTCTGAAAACATATATCAATTTCTGAAAACTTTAAACAAATTATAAAAAAGACTTGCTCCCTAAATCCAAACTCCACCTATTTCTTACTAAAGCAATTTCTGCATTCAAAGCAATCTTATTTCTTCTCAGAAGGAGATTCTTTCTCTAAATGGCACATGCAATAATTTACCTCCTCGACCCTGGCCCTGCTTTCACCTCGCCTTAAAGTGCATTACTTCTCCAAACCCGTTATGATTTACATTTCATAATTGGCAACTCGGTATTAATTTGTCCAGTTCTGAGAATCAATTAGTAGAATCGGTGTCTATTTCCCATGAGCTTGCATTATTGTTCATTGAAATAGTTATCAAGCATTTCCCTATCCACATTAATTGTGACATAACGCATCAAAGCTTCTGAATTCCTGTAGATCACAATACGTGTGTGTGTGTGTGTGCATACACACACACACACACACACACATATATATATATATATATATATATATATATATATATATATATATAATATATCAGTGGCGGTTCGTGAACTGGCAACAGGGGAGGCTCAAACAATCCCTTCAAATTAACGATTGGTCACGACCTGTTTTCAATTATTAATTTAAATTACCATAGCAGAAACTCCGAAAACTCAACATTATCAGGTTTGGCCACTTTTTAGCCCACTTGGCCGACAGGCCCAAGGGGCTTATGCTGTGCTTAGGGTCATTAATGGCGGTCTGTTGTGCGTCCGTGCGTGCATGCGTATGTGCGTTCGTGCGTGCGTGCGTGTCGTTTCAGCGCGATACAGTTTTCAGTTTTCCACGGATCCTTTTCATATTTTTATGCATGTATGTGGGCCCAAGATCTAGCCCGAGTTCAATTTTGGGCATGCTGCCATTCTTGGTTTGGCCACCAGGTGGCTTTTTCTGCAAAACTTCAAACAGCTCTAGCTCCCTTATTCTACGAGCTAAGATGCTCAAATTTTTACTGTAGGGTGTTCTGCCAAGGGTTCATCATATATGTAATGGGTTTTTGATTTGACCTAATTTTATTGGTTACATAGGTCAAAGGTCATAAATTGTGCCGATTTCGTTTCAGCGCCATAGCGCCTTCAGTTCTTCAGATCTCAGCGGATCCTTTTCCTATTTTATGTGCATGTATATGGGCCCAAGATCTAGCCCAAGTTCGCTTTTGGTCATGCTGTGATTCTTGGTTTGGCCACCAGGTGGCTTTTTCTGCAAAACCTCAAACAACTGTAGCTCCCTTATTCTTCGAGCTAAGATGCTCAAATTTTTATTGTAGGGTGTTCTGCCAAGGGTTCATCATATATTAAATGGGTTTTTGATTTGACGTAATTTTAAAGGTTATATAGGTCAAAGGTCATAAAATGTGCCGGTTTCGTTTCAGCGCCATAGCGCCCTCAGTTCTCTACGGATCCTTTTCCTATTTTATATGCATGTATATGGGCCCAAGATCTAGCCCCAGTTTGATTTTGGGCATGCTGCGATTCTTGGTTTGGCCACCAGGAGGCTTTTTCTGCAAAACTTCAAACAGATCTAGCTCCCTTATCCTACGAGCTAAGATGCTCCATTTTTTTGCCCGCTTGGCCAAAAGGCCCAAGGGGCTTATGCTTTGCTCGGGGTCTTCAGTGGTGGTATGGTCTCGTGCGTTTGCGTCGCGTAAACTTTTGGCTTGTCTGCGCTCTAGCGTCTTCAGTTTTTCACCGATCCTTTTCATATTTCATATGTGTATATAGCATCTTAAGGTCCAGACCAAGTTCGATTTTCAGCCCAATCGGACCGATACCTTGGCCAATAGGGGGCGTTCCATTTTGGCCACGTTTGGCCAAGTGGGCGCAGTGGCTTTGCCACTATTTTTAATTTATAACGCATACTGATTAAGACTCCCGACTTCTCACTCTTTTCTTAACCCAGGGGTTGGAAGCAATGCATGTGTTTCATGATTGTTGAATGAAATAAGATCATTTGAAACGTCTTAATGCAATTCCATTGCTTCCAACCCCTCCATGCACAAGGACTTCAATTCCGCACGAGAATCTCTTACATACACGTTGATTGAATAATTGCTGACTACAGCAGAGGAACGTTAATATGCCACTTAAACTCACTCCGAATTCGTGAGAGTTGACAGGTATGCGTTATAAATGAAAACTGGCCACACCTGATAATGTTGAGAGTTTTCGGAGTTTCTGTAATGGTAATTTAAATGAATGATTGAAAACAGGTTTTGACCAATCATTAATTTTAAGGGATTGTTTGAGCCTCCCCTGTTGCCAGTTCACGAGCTGCCACTGATATATATATATATATATATATATATATATAATTTTTTTTTCGCTGCATCAGTGTCCTATTGGCTTGATACATCTGCAAAAAATGTTTTAAAAAATAAGGTTTTGCTGAGTCAGGTCCGCATGTTATGTTTGCTTATGTAAAAGTAAAACTCTGTCTACAACCAGTGACATTACCATCATGCAGGTTAACACTCAACCTGTTTCCGATTAAGAATCGAACAATTAATAGAATTCATTTACTGTGCAAATAGGCTACCGAAAAGCTGTGTTGCCATTAATGATTAAGACATATAACTTCGTGTCAGAGAAGAAGACGACAATATGAGATTGATTGGATGGCAATTAACTGAAATTTCATTGAAGAAGAATGTTATGTAGTAAATGCTGCTGAAGATGGCATTGATAAGATGTAGATTTAGTTTCTAATTAATTACTTAATGAGATAATTGCCATTTATACAATCTCATATTGCTGCCTGACAACCTACAACTTTCGCAGAAGCTGGACTATAAAGACCTCATCAATGATTTTGTTACCATGAACGTTCGACACATGGAGTGCATTTTCAATGTTTTTAAATGTATGCCATGTGTCGAACTTTCACGATGCCATAATATTCACTAAACTAAATTATTCAAATACCAACATTTCAACGAAAGAAGTGTGGGGAATTCAATAAATTAATTATTATCACTTCACGGCAACCAGTGTGCAACTGCACTTCCTCACAAATGTGGCCTATTCTTTTGAATGCTGAAAACATTTTAATGAAGTGCAATCTTCAAATAAATTGGGTTGCACCGTGAAAAAAAAATACTGAACCAGGAGATGGAATTCAGGGAAAGTACTGGATTTATTTATTTATTTATTTATTTATAATGATTTTTTTCCCCCATCCCTAAAACACCACTTCTAAGTACATTGTCATTGTTGTCCTTTGGTGACCTTTGTCATATCTTAATACTTTCTTAAAAATTACAGGCTTCTACAGTGGGGTCAAAAATTACTGGCACCCCTGACTAGCATTGCACAAACAGTACTTCAGAAAATTCTCAAAATATACCGGTATGTTTGAAGAGAAACTCAAAATATCAACATGTGAGAAATAGTGTACGATAATAATGTTCCAATGGAACCAACCGAAATCATTTACTGATTTAATTAAAAATCAATCTCCCCCAAATCAAGGTTTCACAATTAATGGCACCCTTAAATATTATTGTAAATAACATGTACCAAAGTTAAACCAGGCATTAAATTTCACTTATATCAGTTTTATCTAAGTGTTAAGGAACTATATTGAGCTATTACATCACTTCCTGTTTCACTTGGGTTTAAAAATAAGGTAACACACATGCAATATCCCTTTGTCATTCAACACCATGAAGAAAACAAAACAACTATCCGTTCAAAAGAGGCTGATGGTCACAGACCGTCATAAATCTGGTAATGGATATAAGAAGATTCATAAATGATTGAATATGCCACTGAGCACTGTCAGGGAAATTATTTAAAAATTCCAAAGCTCAAGGGTAGAGATGCATTTTGCCCTCCAGGATACAGTGGAGGACGGTGAGTGAAGCAACAAAATCCCCAAGAATCATTGTAACGGAATTGCAGGCTTTGGTGGCTTATTGTGGTCACCAGATTTCAAAAAGCACCATCAGGCGCCACCTCTACAACCACAGTCTCTTTGGAAGAGTTGACAAATGAAATCCTTTTCTGACCAGAAGACACAGAGGCAAGCGCTTGGAGTTTGTGAAGCGTCATTTAAATTATGACTCAAGCAAGGTGCTTTGGTCAGATAAGACCAAATTTGCGCGTTTTGGTCAGATACAACTTTGGCATGTTTGGTGTCGAAACAGTGATGCATACAAGGAGAAGCACCTCATAATTACGGTGAAATACGATGGGGGCTCTGTCATGTTTTGGGGTTGTTTCAAGAGGTCCAGAGGCACTGCTTAAGATTAATGGCATTATGAATTCCACCAAGTATCAGGATATTTTGGCAGACAATCTGGTTGCCTCCGCCAGAAGGCTGGGACTTGGCCGTAAATGACTTTCCCACAAGACTTTGACCCAAGGCATACCTTTTACCAATTACAATTTTACCATAGTGCCAATTACTATGAAACCTTGATTTTTTTAAAATTTATTTTGTATTAAATGATTGTTATTATTTTGGTCATTTCCATCAAAGCATTAATAAAGTATTTCACATTTGTTGGTATGATCCGTTTCTCTATAATTATATTGTTTATATATTTTTGTATTGTTTGCACATTGCCAGTCAGGGGTGCCAGTAATTTTTGAGCGCACTGTGTATTGGTCTTGATTATTCTGTAAATAAGTTGTGTGATTATTAATAAAGCGATCTTAAACAGAAACAGCTTGAAAGCAATTCCGCTTCTTAGGGTCAGAGGCTCACGGCACCCCATACCCAGCTTGCCCCTGGTACCAGGGGCGTTCAGGTTTAGGAGGTTAAATGAATAGACATTTCTTGCTAATAACTGAACTCTGAGTAGTTCGTGACCAGAGTTGCTCGGTTTGACCTCAAATTGTCTCAGCTCATAACATGCCAAGCTGTCTGTTTCTCAGGAGTAAGCATTCAGCATAATGTGTCCAATTAAGTCAGTTGATGGGTTTGCCCATGTGAAGAATGGTGTTATTAATGCTTTGAGTTAATTGTTCTCAGTGGCAGTGTGTTCCTAATGAACTCAAGATTTTATCAGTAAAAATTATTCAAAATATGGAGAATTTGGGCATCATGTGTGGTTCAGAATGAAATGCATGAATAGGATCAGTATAGATTGAGCAAAATGAGTTTAAGGTTTGGGTTGCTCTGTTTCAATTTCATGTATAATGCATATGTAAATACAACCCTATATCCAAAATATTTGGTACAGTATGGAAAGTGCAAATCAAAAAAACTGCAATTTTTAAATCACCCTGGACCTGTATTAAATTGAAAATAACACAAAGACAAGATTGCTACTTTCCTTTTCTCTTATTTTTTGATCGCTCATCCTGAATCTAATTTATGCGAACAGTTTCCAGAAATTATGGGACAAGGGTGTATTACAACACCGGTCCTTTTAACAGCCCTCTAAGTAATCATTTCAGTAACAGGGGGTTCAGATTGTTCCAGTTTTGAAGGATTTATTTCTCCATTCTGCCTCAATAGACGTCTTCAGTTGCTAAGGCATTCGGAGTCTTCATCGTTATATTTTCTGCTTTTGCTGGTTCTTGAACCTTGCATGGGTCACAACCGAAAAGATCCTTTTCTTCTTGGGCCTGGAGAATGCGATGTTTGGCTGGTTAATTTACTGCAGGTTTCTATTGTGCATCAGTCCATTTTTGACATGCTCAAGCCCAATGACGTCGGCAGTCTTTCGAGATGTTTTTTTCCCTATGGTTTCCCCAGTGCAGAATGTGTCTTCACTTGTGCTGGTGGATGCAAGGATGAATGGTGTGTTTTGGCAAAGGTTTTCCGAAGTAGTCACAGCCTATGTGGTCATATCCATCACTAAAGTTCCATGCAGTGCCATCTGAAGTTCCAAAGATTATGGGCTCACAGTACTGATGTTCAACCTCATCCTTTGTGCAGAGATTTCTCGAGATTCCCTGAACCATTTAGCAGTATTATGCACTGTAAAGAGTTTTGTTTAATTGTTTTTATGTTGCTCTTAAACTAATAGATTTCTCAGCGACACTGTTTTCTGCAATGTGGAAAGTATCAACCACATGTTCATTGCAAACAACTGTGCATTTTGCGGATTCCTCTTTTATATCCAATCATGATAGTTGCCTGTCCAACACATGTACATCTGTTTTTTAGCATTCCAGTACTTTCCAATTCTTATATAGCCTCTGTCCTAACATTTTTGAACATGTTGCAGGCATTGTTCTGAAAAATATTCAAGTTGATACGAAAAAACATTAAGTATTTAGCCTTGTCCTGTTTTCAATACAGGTTATACTATTTCAATACAGGTCAAAAATGATTTATAAATCTCTGCTTTATTTTCTCTCTTGTATTTTCCATACTGTCCCAACATTTTTGGGAATGGGGTTGTTCATAAAACCGTCACAGAGTGTCTTATCTGTCATTTTGAATTGGCTCATTTGGTAGATTTGAATGAGTAAGTGAGCTTATTTGCGCTGGTATTTTCTCAATGAAGAGATTGGATTAAAATTTGTCAGAACGCTAGCACTATTGAGGGAGATTGATCGTGTCAGTGCACTGTGCACCGGGATGGTCCTTTATTTTTTGGCAGATAATACCACATACAGAAAGTACAATCCCCGTAATGCTGAGAACAGAATAAGTGCTGCCTCATTTTTAATATCATTTCATACCCCCTTTTGTTGGCCTTTCTGCAGTCCTGTGACATGTGTATCAAATCATTCTGCTCAAAGTCTTTAAGGGGCAAGGCAAGAACTATTGTTCTTCCATTTGTAAATTCAGATGAATCTTCTATGGGTTATTGCTCAGATAGTGACATGTTCTTCTGCTGGACATTTGTGCACTGCCTAGGAAATTTGATCAAAAGCTACTTTCGGTATCGTCAATATTCCACACCATACCTTTGGGGGGGAAACACTCGTTTACAAAGAGTACCGATGGAGAAATAGTGAAATTGTATACTGATATGGTGTACTGTTTCTATTTTTGCAGCTTATGTTATCACACATTACTCTTTCCATTTTTACTGCTTTATAGCTCTGGTTTTGAAGAGTCACATTTCAATTTGAAAATGTGTTTGTGAACAATAATGCGCAAGTGTTTCAGGTAAATAACGTGCTTTTGCTGCGCTCCTCTATTTTTATTGGACAAACCAGCTTTATGGTCCAGCTTTAGAGCCGGTGTTTTGTTGCGGAGGGAGCAGGTGAGTGAGTGAGCGTCTGAATAGAACAGAAGAAACAAGGAAAGTGCCGAGGGGGAGCGAAGGCAGTTAAATATGAATGAAAGCGATTGCCCTCACTTCTCTTGGCTTTGATGTAACGCTGGCTCAGGGCAGGCCGTCACATGGAGCGCGTGTCGACAGCGACTGGATCCGAGGCCAGGGGAGGCAGAATGCGGATCGATATCTGTGCTTTCTGTCAACCGAGGGTTGAGGGGAGATTTAATAACCGTACTTCCTCTAAGCTTGTGCTGGATTTCATGCATATTAACATCCAAGCCCACACATAATGTTCGCATAAACAATTTACACATGGAGATTGGTTTGAAAGTGCACAAAAAGTGGCAATGTACACGACACATACCGACACACGTATACACAACACTGGCAGGCACACACGCACACCGTCGCCTGCCATAAGTGATAGGCTGTTTGGGCTACTCACTCAGACTGGTGTTGTATGTCAAAGCCTGGCTGCAGGACTTGAGATTAAAACCTGATGGGTCCTCCGAGGGCTGTTATCGTAGAGGAGCAACAAGTGGAGAAGGAAGGTCTTCCTGTTTGGTGATAACCTTAAAGCCGTCCTTCTGCCTCCGTCTGTTCACACATCCCCAGCTCGCTCTTTCCCTCTCCTCTACAGCCTGACAAATCAATACCAGAGACCACAACAAGCAGGCCTGGTTTTAATACCACAAGTGTTCACTTGTTTCAGTCTATGTGTGTGTGTGTGTGTGTGTGTGTGTGTGTACGCACAAGTTTATCTATAGGCCTACTTGTGGGGATTTAAGAATGCCTTGTGGGGACTTAACAACCCCACGAGTATTGTAAACTGAACAAGGCAATCAGAGATGGCAGACTTCACCCCATTCACGCAAATATTGGCAAGTGCGGAAACACAAACAGACAAACAGACAAACAAACAAACACGCAGAGCCGCTAAAAACAGTACCTCACGCCCCCTCCGTGGGGTGAAGTAAAAATTTTTTGGTTATAAAGTATGGTTGCATAATTTGGACTAGATCTAGTTTGAAGATTAAGGCCTTTACACACCGGATGCGTAACGAATAAACGACACAAAAATGCGAAATGTTCGGAGGAGAAATGTTTGGATAAAAACTCTTCACACCGGCTTCGACACAAATTTGCGACAGAAACACGGGAAAACGAATTTACAAAGTTTTGTCAGCTCACTCCGAAGAGGGAAAAGAGGGAAGAAGAAGAGGAGGAAAACGGCAGATTTCACTGGTACCATGTTTTTGGAGGCACTGTCATTAACACAGCTATTACAAGCAATAATGGTAATATGATATTACACAAACATATAAAACAGACATTAACAAACCAGTAAAGCAAGCCTGCGTAATCCTTAGCAAAACAGTCACGTACAAAAAATGCGGAACCGATCCAGCACCAGTCCTCAAAGGCGCATTCAGTCAGTGTTCAGCCAGTCATGGAGCTGGAGCTTGTCCGGATTTTGCTCCCCCTCTTTGGTGCCTAATAATGAATAGTCACTAACCCTGTTTTTTCATTGTGATTGGTTGATGCGTTTGCTCGCAGTGTGAATGTTCGAAAAAATCGACCTCGATGCGAAAAATTAAAGGTTTGCTTTTTCGCAGCGTGATAATCGCATTCTGTGCGTAAAAGCCCAAGTCCAGTCAGCAGTACGAAACACATTTTTTACGTGGGGAAAAAAACGCATTGGGTGTGTAAAGGCCTTTAGGTGTTGGAATTATGCTGTAGGTTCTGATGAGGTGTTGATTTAAGGTTAAAAATTGGGATATTTTGAGGGGCTTCTTGGTCAGGGTTAAGTGTGTGTGTGTGCGTGCGTGTGTGTGTGTGTGTACTTGTGCGTGTATGTGTGTGTGTGTGTGTGTGTGAGGGAGAGAGTGTTTTAGAGAGGGGCCGAGCTGTATTTGAACCTATACGTTGGTGTTTATGATTGGTCAGTTTTACAGATGATGATATTATGCATTAGCCTCATTATCTCTGGAACCACCCGTGGGCTGAAACTTTCATTCCTCTTATTTTTAACTTAATGACTCACTTAATCAAATTATTATGATTATTATCATTATTATTATTATTTAAAATTTGAGAACGTAGTGTTCCTGTGATCCTCCTGTACAAAGAAAGCTCTCAGTTGTGACTTTAGTACCTGCCTGTGATGAATGATGTGCTGTTTTGTTCGTCTTTTCAAAGACACCTGGGTGGAGGGTATGGATCAATCAGACTCTTTGAAATGTACAAGCACTAAGAGAGAGGCAAGTTTGTGAAACACAGATTGCAGGTGCAGCAAGGTAGCAATAAAGGACCATTGAAGATGCCAAAATGATGCCTTGGAGAAGCCACCTTTTATGCCTCATTCATAATTTCATAACAAATGCATCTGTTTGTTCTTGGAGGATGGCTCTTGATTGCTCAAATGTCAGTTGCAAAATGGCTAGCATTTGACTATTCACAGTCATTTTAAACATGATAACGTGGAGTAATACAAAAAAGAAAGCGCACGAGTTATTTGAGATGAGCAGTAGGCCTACATTCCTAGCATGTGGATTTATGTTCATGATCACAAATGCCTTTTTCTACCCATTAAAAAAACAAAATACACCGCACTGATTCCAATACTTACATACTCTGCACACCTTTAATTATTCCTAAATTTTAGGATGTAGATTCTGGTTGAGTCCCTAGCTGGAGTTGCAGCAACTCAAGAATAGGAGTCATAAGCTGAACCATTTTGCACAATGTCAGTCGTTGGATATTTTTTGTTCTTTTGTCAGAAGAGGTATGTATTAATTTTTGGGAAAATACAATAAATTAGCTGGCAATGGTTTCAACAAGCATTAGAGGGGGAAACGATATCGGTGCACGATAATGCTATGGAAACAAAATGGCTTCAGGACAAGATTTTCTGAGACCCTCATGCCGCAACTCTCTCTTCTCTCTTTATTGGAACACTGGATTTATTTATTCCCCCCTCTCTGATTTTCACTAAGTATTCATCATATTTTTCTAAATCCAAGTCCATTATGCTGTCACTGTTTGCACACTCCTTAGTTGATATTAAAAGTAATCTGGAGGCACAAGATGTACATTTGAGGAATACATTGACTCTTGCAATTATTGTCGCCATTCTGGAGTATTAAATCCTTGCTGTTCATTATCAAACGTGTACTTCTACAAGCAAAATCTTACGCTTGCACTGGAGTACAGTATACATTTCTGAGATTAGGGCAGACCTGCTGTGTTTGCTTCTGTCTTTGTTCTCTATATTTAGTCCACCAAATGCACATCCTTTAATTTAATTGCTATGTGCTAAAGTAATTACGGCTGCTATTTTCAGTGTGCAAACATGGTGATTTGTAAATACCATGAATACTCGGCCAGAGGTAAAACTGTTATTCTTCAGCTTCCAGACAGAATGAAATGGGACACAGGTGCATGTACAGTGAGCAGGAGGAGACACGCATGATCTATTTGGCCCTAAATACCATCCCTCTATCCTGTTTACTGAAATTAAAGCCACGTTGCACAATGGACTTAATTTTTTTTCAGACTCAATTTGATTTATTGGACCTTTGTTATAATGTTTCAGTTAATTAGTTAAAATATTCTTTCCCTTCAGGGGTACGTCCAGAGATCAGAGAGGAGGAGAGGGGTTAATTGAACGTGGAGTGATAAGTAGGTTGGCGTTCAGCATTTCTTCTCTGGTCCTGGAAGTCAGCTCTTTTGGGGACTGGCGACAGTGACCGTCGCTACGCTATCAGTTGGAAAGGCCGAGCTGGTGACCCTGGTCCCCGTCGAGGCTTGCCGGAGACGGGCTTTAAAAGGCAAACATTAATAATGAAAGTGTAATTCCCTTGCCACTGGCATCGTCCTGAAGCAGGCTAATGTGGCGCAGAGCTGCAGAAATAAGCCCCTTGCTGATTCCAGCTCCCTGTTCAGTGCGGGCTTTTCCAACTCGCACAATGGCTTCCCGCTTACTTTCTCCAGGGTCGGCAATTCTGTCCTACGCGGCCTTTTTGCCTAGATTCTGTCAGCGCCCTGCCTGACTATGTTCAGTGGCGAGAGCTCCAGGCTGACCCTGGGAGCCAAGAGAAGGGGGGACAGGCTGGACGGGGGGGGACGGGGGGACGGGATCGCTTTGGCTGTAGCAGGGTAAGGGGAAGGAGGAGGATGTGAGGTCAGCGAGCGAGGGGAAGCCGCGCTCCTGCTCGTCGTCGATTGTCGTCGTCTCATCAATTGTCGCCCTGAAGAATGGCGCTGCAGCTTTCAGCCCTGCATGAATTCTGTTTCATGTTGGTTACGGTCAAGAGCAGAGGCTTCGGCGCACCGCTCGGATCTCCCACAGGCCTTTGAAAATGGGCTGTGCGGCGCGCAGGAGGAAGGAACAGAGGCCAGCGGGAAGTGGAGGGGCCGGGGGAAGCACGTAAACGCTTTCCTGCGAAACCCCCGGGATGACTCTGCCGCTGGGCCGGGCTCTGAGTTACTGCACTTCCACTGCCAGGCCCGCTGAGCTCGCCTGGCCCTGGATGAGCAACAGGAAGCCCTATTTATATCCTGCAGCTCTGTCCCGCTCAGGGAAACTTCAGGCTAGTAAAGCGCTCTGGAGTCGACCGAAACGGATGACTTGTGGCTCCTATTTGTCATTTTTAGCCTGCGGAGGAAATGAATGTGGAGGAGCTCTCTCTCCTTTTACCCTGACAGCTCTGATTCTAGCGTACAAACACCCCGAGCACAGGAAAGTTAGCAGTTATTCTGTTTGCCTTTGTGCGTGTGTTTGTGTGTGATCGCTGTGTGAACCTCAGCAACAGTCTGTTTCTCACACTGTTTTTCCAAATAATATATGGCGCCGTTTCCATTACTGGAAAATAGTAGCATCTCTGTGCCACTGTAAACAATCCATTCTGCCATAGCAAACAATACCAAAAAAAAAAAAAAAAAAGAATAGATATTAAAATTGAATATTTAATTTTGCCTTGGAATGAAATGCAAGTTTTCTTTTCTCTGAATGTGTGTAAACTCATGACGGCCCAGCAGGCTCTAATCCACTTCCCATCCCAGTGTCCCCCCCCCCTTCTCCAGCCCACTCCATTATTTACAGAGCTGTTGTGTCTCGTGATTTATTTATTTATTTATTTAGTCCATTATGCATTTTTAATCACGCACCCAGAGCTGTAACCGAATGGCCAGCGATCCTGACCCCACCCCAGCCGCAATACTGAATACTGCCAGGCCTCTAATGTAGTCATCACCACATAATATGACTGTTTATCCTTCTCTCGGTCCCTCATGAAGCCCGGCTTGATGAATAAAGCATGGCCCGTGCTGACACAAGCGTGTTAACTGCCTCCATTGCGAAAACTCAGAAATTCAGCCTCCTATCAACGGTTCATGTATTGTGCACATCTTGGAAAAACAAGACTATGAATAATGAAATGTACACGAGTTGTAAGAATGACTTTTCCTGTACTGCTTTTGACATCAGCATGTACTTGAAAGGACACAAAAGAGCTCTTGACTGGCCTCCGAGGCGCAGTAAAAAATCTGTAGCCGTTCCTGGAGGCTTTCTGGGAGAGGGTGTCTGTTGTCCCGCAGTTGGGGAATGCCTGCTCTCCCTTGAGGAGCGCCGCATGAGCGGAAATCGATCTACGGTCGCCGCTGAGGCTGGGTCTGAGGTGTGTCTGTTTGCTCCTCCGCAGGTCGGGGTGAAGGATAATCCTGCTGTGGACCCCATCATTCATGGCCTGAAGGGCGTGGTTCATCACGGTGAGTCCTTCTTTACACACTCTCTGCTCTCTAGACTTGGATTTCTCATCAAATCCTGAACTCTGGAAGGGTGTGTCTGTGTGTGTGTGTGTGTGTGTATGTGTGCAGTCTTGCATGTTACATCGTTGATAAGGGCGATACAAGTTTCAATGTTTAATTTAGCGTTTATGCACATTTTCCCAGTCAGTGTTATGGCTTTGTGTAGAAACAAGAACAGCTTATTTGCATATGATGAACAAACTCCTCTTAGATGATCTGATTGCGAGTGACAGGATTTTAAATGTGCAGGCGAGCACATGTGTTTACTAATGTGTTATATTCACATTTGTTGGACAGCTGGCATGATGGACCTGTTTTGAATAATCTTGCAGAAATATTAAAAGTGATTGAACTGCCAATGTGATAGTGCAGTTTAGATAGTGCTGTTTCAGTTGCTAGCAATGTCTTGCCAATGCAGATTCAGTGTATACTGCATGCATATGCATTTATCACCTTGTGGTCGTAAACAGTTATATTTTTCTAACAGAATTGAGTAGGTGGGGCTCTGTCAATCATGATGACCCCCAAACCGTGTACGCTGGATGTAGTCTTTACCAAATGCATGAGAGTAACTGCCCTCTATGCAATGGCTGCCCATTCCATTTATGCGCCTCACTCTGGTGCACTGAAGACTTTCGTACCTGCCAACAAGATATGCCATTAAAGACAAACTACGTAAGACACCATTTGCACTTGAATTAAGTGCCTCTTACATTTTTACCCCTCAGCTCCGACTCGGGGAAGAGGGGTATTGTCGTCCTGTGCGCGTCCGGGCAGACAGGCGGCGGTATAAATCGGTTGCCAACGATTTAACGGAGAACGCAGCATGGAACGATTCCATTTTCACACCACATATTTGTCCTGACGAGAGGATGGTTCCTTTCGAAAATCGGCGTCGTTTGCTAACCAATATGGCCGCCACAGCTGCCGTCTTGATTTTGGTTTCCGCACGATAACTAAAGAACACCTTGTCCGATTGATGCCATTTCTTGGTGGTGTACTGCAGGTGGCTTGAGGAAGGTTCCTTTCCAAAATTGCCACCGCATGCTAACCATCATGGCTGCCACAGCAGCCATCTTTATTTTGGTTTCCGTCGATTTAACGGAGAACGCCTGCGTGGAACGATTCCATTTTCACACCACATATTTGTCCTGACGAGATGATGGTTCCTTTCAAAAACCGGCGTCGTGTGCTAACCAATATGGCCGCCACAGCTGCCATCTTGATTTTGGTTTCCGCACAGTAACTAAAGAACGCTTTGTCCGATTGATGCCATTTCTTGGTGGTGCATTGCAGGTGGCTAGAGGAAGGTTCCTTTTGAAAATTGGCACTGCACGCTAACCAACATGGCCGCCACAGCAGCCATCTTGATTTTGGTTTCTGTCGATTTAACGGAGAATGCCTGCGTGGAACGATTCCATTTTCACACCACGTATTTGTCCTGACGAGAGGATGGTTCCTTTCGAAAACCGGCTTCGTGTGCTAACCAATATGGGCGCCACAGCTGCCATCTTGACTTTGGTTTCCGCAGGATAACTAAAGAACGCCTTGTCCGATTGATGCCATTTCTTGGTGGTGTATTGCAGGTGGCTAGAGGAAGGTTCCTTTCCAAAATTTCCACCGCATGCTATATCGGTGCTTTCTATTCAGTTCGCTCAACTTCAACTATAATTTCATGTGCCGGGGCTGAGGGGTACTGCCTTCGCCCCTGCGAAGCACATTTTCACTATAGCTGCAACCTCAAATTGGCACAGGCAGGATTCAACTCTAATGGAAAAATATGAAGTTTCCATGACAAGCCTTGGAACTTTCTTCCTGCAATGTGAGCATTGTCTAATTAAAAAATTTAATTTCAGTAAAATTTAGGGATTTGATTGAGCCAGTGATGAGCGGTGACATGGGTATGTTTAATAGGCTCTTGTCATTATGGTGAAGGACGTCAGAGTTCTGGAGCTTGTTTGCGTTCGTGCTGAAGCATATAGTTGTTTTGTAGGGAGCTTTAATTAGACAATGCCATTTCCTGTGATCTTCTATCTTTTAGTGCTCATTCATTGTTATGGAAATGGATAGAAAGCACCTATTAGATGTACTCCATGCTGTGTGTAAATCTGGTGTATTTGTGTAATATATGAGAAAGTTGGCAGCTCTGGAGGAAGCTTTAAATAGATGTGAGTTTTGCCCTTTGGATGAAATGAATAAAAGCATAAAACAATGTACTCAATACAGAATGCCTTTGCTGTCTTCACCAATTACGGGTCTTTTGCATTCGGGTAGCGAGGCTTTTTCCAGGGTCAGAAATTGCAAATGGAAATGCTGAGCTGAATCTGCATCCTTTTGTTCTCACTAATAGGCCATCCGTCCTCTGTCCGTACAGTTCACAGAGTGATAATGGCCAGTGCATACCATTCCACCGACTGTAGGTTGCTTGAAGTGCTTGATAAATGCTGGATTAGTAGTAAATCGGGCAGTTTCTCAAAACCTTACTGGTAACCTTGTTGTACATATTTTGCGGTGTGAAGTTGACTTGTAACAGCAAGTACTTTGCCAAGGCAGGAAAGAATAGTTGAATGTGGACTGTGATATACAGTGAGAACCATAATTCTTTGGGCAGTGGCACATTTTTTATCTTGGTTCTGTTGGCTGAGCCCATGTCCAGAATCAGATCTGAGTCCCATGGAACATGCGTTTAACATTCTGAAGAGGTGACTGAAGGCAAAAGGTCCCTGAAACAAGTCGTAACTGAAAATTGCTGCAGCGCAGTCCTGGCAGAGCATCGCTAGGGAAGATATTTGGCGTCTGGTGATGTCTGTGCATCACACATTTTAAGATGTCGTTGCATGTAAAGGATTCCCAATCAACTATTAAAATGATTACTTTATTCTGAATAATGTTAAACAATCCAATTTTTTTTGCACCCACTTTTTTGGTATATAAGGTGGGGGATTATCTACAAAAGGTGCTGTCGCTTTCAAATGGTTCATAAAGTACGAAAACTCCATGAAATTTTAACTAATGGTTTGCACTTTAACCTACTTTTAAATTAAAAGGAGGAGTTCCTTTTTAATTTAAGGAGTTCCTTTTTTATTTTTTATTTTAGTTCTAGCAGAACTAAAATTTAAAAAGTCACTGTCCAATGAATTATGTAGCTCACTGTATATTATTGGCATCAAAATTACATAAAGTTTTTTTCTTATGAGATGCAACATCAGGCAATTTTTCCTTCCCCTCCCTTCCTTGTGCCACATTTGGTTGAAATTAAAAGTCTGGTCATATCATTGATGTAAATGAACTCTGGTGACTCAGTTCAGTTGGGAGGAAGCTTACGACTCTTCAAACATTGAGAACATTATGTGCATGCGTGCGTGCTTGCGTGCGTGCGTCGTGTCTGCATGCGTGTGACTTATACCTAGCTGTATCTAAGGTGAATTCACTGCTTAAACAGGCTTATTGCAGAGTCTCTCACTCTCAGTTTAAAACCAAATCATGTATATTGGCTAGTGTATTATAAAACATTCTCTTATCAGTTTTTCCTCATTTATTAAAAAAAAAAACAAACTGAGAGTGGTTTTGGAAGTAGTAAAAACTTCTTTAGTCTTGACTATTTTGAGCTCTTGGGGAGATCTGAAACCCCAGACTGATATCACAGTACTCGCATCTCAAGGTTTTTTTTGCATTTTATCTAAAAGTATTGTCTAGAAAATTCTTTAAAATTAGCATACTTTGCAGTCTTCGACATGATGTGATCTAAGTCCACCGCCTGCTAGGATTATGTCATTTGCGCCCTGTTAAAAATGTAGACCCATTAGTCCCTTTTTGAACTTACATTCTTGATGTTATTTTATGTTCTTGATGCCCTTCAGCATCCATCACTTGGGTTGTTAATATGAGTGCTTATATGCTTGTGTGTGGTTGTGTGATTGCGTGTATGTACTCTGTGCTGGGTTGCATAGCGCAGCTCTGAGTATAGCAGCTAAATCGCGCAGCTCGGAGTATTGCTGCTCAATCATGCAGCTCAGTGTTTTTAGCTCAATTGTGCAGCTCAGTATGCCACCCGTAAATCGTGCAACTCGGATAACTGCAGCTGAATCTTGCAACTTGGAGTATTGCAGCTAAATCGCGCAGCTCACAGTGTTGCAGCTAAATTATGCAGCTCTAATATTGTAGTTAAATCATGCAGCTTAGAGTATTGCAGCTAAATCGCGCAACTCAAAGTATTGCAGCCAAGTCATGCAGCCTGGAGTATTGCAGCTAAATCTTGCAGCTTGGCATGTTGCAGCTAAATTGTGCAGCTCGGAGTATTGCAGCTAAATCGCGCAGTTCAGAGTGTTGCAGCTAAATTATACCACTTGGAGTATTGCAGCTAAATCGTGCAGCTCGGAGTATTGCAGCTAAATTGTGCAGCTCAGAGTATTGCAGATAGACTGTTTTTTCAGTTCACTTTTTAATCACTTCCCATTGTTTTCAAGCCTCCATCTTTTTCGAGATTTTGCCTTATATTTTTGACTAAAAACAAATATATTTTTATTTTTTTCTTGACCGGAATCAGCTATATTTCAAATCATTTTAATTTTTCGCCAACATGCTAATCCTCTTTGTAGTCTAAAAACTACACGTCCCATGATCTTCCTGATTACCGGGCTTGACGGAGTTCAGAACACGTTAGAAGTCTCCCATCTCGAATTTTCCAGCACCTTGCCACAGCCGTTTGTTTGCTTAATTAGATGGTCACTCTATGTTCTACTTGGTTACGTTTTCTTTGCTAGATATGAAGTTTTACAATTGGCGCCATTTTACTTTAATAGCCAGGCATCTTACACCAACGTTTGTTTGCTTAAAAACTCGGTAGTCAGTGAACAAGCTAATCCGCCTTGTCAATGCATAACTGACAGTGAACTAGCTGTCAGCAGGCTAACTTAGCCAGTGAGCTAGTTTACCGACTTCGGTAGTTGCCCAGATAGCAAGCACCTCCGCTCCGGATCTGCCCCGGCTCTGTGCCGACTCCAGCTGATCGGGCTCAGAGTCGGGGCAGATCCGGAGCGAGGTGCTTGCTATCTGGGTGGCTAACTTCATATTTGGCGCATTTAGTTAAATGCCAGCTTGTGATATGCTCGCAGCTCAACGCTAGCTTAGTAGCCAAATAATGGCTCTTTACTGTTTTTATTCACTTAGCTAGCTAGGCTAGCGAACTACCTAGCTAGCTATTTCTCTTGCTTAGCTAGTGATATTTATTGAATAATCATGCTAGCTAGCCTGCTAAATAGCATTAAGTGATGGTAAACTGACCATTTACTGTTTCTATCGGTTTAGCTATGTGCACAAGATGTAATAAGCTCACTAGTTGGCTTGCTAGGTGGTTCACTAGCATAGCTTAATGCTAGCTAGCTAAATGGCAAAATAAGTATTCATTGTGATCCATTCATTTCTAGGTATATAGCTAGCTAATAATGGCCCGCTACATGGGAACGGGTGCACGGACATACGGCAATTTAGGGCACTGATCAGCTACTGTTGTGGTATGTTATGAACGTTGGCTGAAACTGAGGTACCTCATTGGCTTGGAACAAATCACGGGGGACTCGCCCACTTGTGTAGTGGATATGTAGTTCAGAGAAGTGGACTACAAAGTGGACTACAAGTGCAAAAGCATATAATTTTTGGCAGAAACTACAAATTTGATGTGATCATATGTATCTGTATACCCTGTAGGCTAATCTCGGAGCAAGGCGGCTCTTAAAATTAATACGAGTTCGAGCAATGCTGGAAAGTGTCCAAACCCCATTATAAATTCCCATAGGGATTTTACTTCCGACACCAGAAGCTAAGTAGCGTGACGTCATCACTTTAGTACTCAATAAATACAGTTGGCAACAACGGGAATGCCCACAAACGTCACACCCGGTTAGAGCCGAGGGGGGCAACAATCCTTTCCCCCCGTCCGCTATACTGTAAGAACGTGGAATTTAAACTTGTTTTGCTAATGGTAACAAGTTGTCATGACATACTTTGTGTCGCTATTACCTGATGACAAGGATCGATATATTAAAAGAATAAATACACTGGGGTTGGATTGGTGTCCATACGTTTTAAAAGACTGGGCGAATGATCCGACTCAGTGGCCTGAAGTGAAATGAAGTGCAGACTTGCACGTTTTGTTGTTGGGTCCCATAATCTGCCAAACCTGTCCTCTCTTCTGGTAGCTTGAAGCCATTTTGTCCTCCTTTGTGGTTCTGTTTTATTATTTGATAAAATTTAAAACTTTAATTGGTGGTTGTTTTTTTTATCTGCGGTTCAAAAGGGCGCACAGCAACTCTTCGGCATTATGGCTAATGGCAGAGACCTGTTTGTTTTCCCCCTCGGCTCTACCGGATGTGACTTTTGTGGGCGTTCCCGTTGTTGCCGACTGTATCTATTGCAGCGTAGTCATGCAGCTTGGAGTATTGCAGCTAAATTGTGCAGCTCAGCGTATTGCAGCTAAATCGCCCAGTTCAGATTGTTGCAGCTAAATTGTGCAGCTTTGAGGATTGCAGCTAAATTGTGCAGCTCTCAGGATTGCAGCTAAATCGTGCTGCCCAGTGTATTGCAGCCAAATCGTTCAGCTCAGAGTATTGCAGCTAAATTGTGCAGCTTGGCGTATTGTAGCTAAATCGTGCAGCTCAGAGTATTGCAGCCAAATCGTGTAACTCTCAGTTCCTCAAGCTCTGGGCTTAAAGGCTGTTCACAGGCTCAGATGAACACCTTTGTAATGCCTGTTCAGCTCCTCAGTGCAGAGTGGAGTAGTTAACGTGAAAGACTGGTGTGAATAATTCCAGTCTTGAGAACAAATTTAAGGATTGCTGTAATACTCCGAGAGAAATAAATAAGAGCATTTAAAACACAGAAACGCTGCCTTGCAGTTCTGGCAGACAGAGGGAAAGCTAGCAAGCACAAAGACTGCCAGTTTCCTCTGATTGCTTCGACTTTTCTGACACCTGTTTTCATAGGTTATGCTATTTTATTTACTTACTCATCTCCCCCACAATAGTAAGTGTTGGCTGGAGCTTAGCTTTACATAATTGCATAAGGCATTTGAATGCGGAGATGCTGCTGGGTAAGGACAGCTATCTGCTGTTGTAATCATTCATTCGCAATGTAACGTAACTCATGCTAAAATATTAATCACACATTAAAGTAGGGACACAAAATAAGTGCTAAGTCATGCTTTAAGAAGCGCAGAACATGGCAAGATACTGTCACAACACATGTCTGCTGGCTTTAGATATTATTAAGATGTAGTTACAGTGATCTGGTTTTAGTTTAGCTTATTCAAATGTACGTGTGCAATGTATGACCCACGACCAGAAGATAAATCACCCATTAATAACGGATAATTCCACCTAATGTGACTTGTCTCTAGAACATGCTCTGTGCATTACTTGACAATGTACTAAACATCAAATCATATTAAGCTTATGGTATAAGCATCAATGTGTACGTTCACCTTAGCTTATGTAAGCCTATGATAGTTTTGAATTATCAACCAACCATGAAGACCCTTGACATGCTATATATTTCAGCATCGAGATTTGCTGTCAAATTAAAAAAAAAAAAAAAAAAAAAAAAAGATAGAACTCAATAGATGTAATTCCCAGTCACCTGCATATTTTATCGCTATGCTAATGTGTGCGCGGCACATTTCTCTCCATTGCTGTGGATTGTAATTGCATTGAAAATGGTGTTAATTGTTTTTTAGGCTGCAGGTGTTCCTGGCTGTGTTGTGAACGCTGCCCATGGAGGCATCAGTACAGGTGGTTTATGCAGAGCGACCATCATTAACCCACAATCATCTATGACGCGCGTTTTAAAGAGGCAGTCCGCGAGTTTTGAGCTCAGTGTCTCCAAAATGATGGCCCCTTGTAAACTCAGAACACTCGGTCTGGAAGGATTGTGCCAAACTGATCCACCCTCGCTTTGGGTATGGTCTGCCAAAAAGATGAAGCCCATCAAGGGAATTATTGGCTGGAAGAACAGAAGTGTCCATCATCTCAGTCAGGCTTTCATTCATCACCTGGTGACAGGAATCTGTTTATTACAACGCTGTTCACGCTGGATGTCCCGCTTCACGTACTCACTCCCTTTTGTTATTGTGTATTTCCTTGTTTTTTTGTATTTTTTCATATTCTCCAGATGGCAAATGTAGCGTACGTGAGCTTGTATGTCGTAACTGAAACTTTCATGTTCGACTGTTCCCATTAGCTATGATAATTTATGAACGGTGATGTATGTACCATCTGGCAAAAACTCTCATCCTATTCATAAAATGATTTCAAAACTTTCGAGAGCGATTTATATTTGTAAATGCGGGGAAGAAAAGTACTTCATGGTGATTAAGCGGGGGAAAAAAACGCAACCTGCAATTCATAAAATGAATATTCAGTTTGAAAGTGCGGGACCAGAAATACACAAGAATTCGTCTGCATTTCGCATCGCCTCTCTTCTGCTTCCCCTCTGAGCAGCTTTTTCGCTCGTCAGGCACACCTGTACAGGATAGAGGTGTTGTAAACAGGTGCAAGACAATTAATTCATTAACAGTCATGTAACACCTCGGTTTCTGTGCGCACGACAACAACAATCAACCCTGTCAGGAGTGCAAGTAATGGCGGAACTAATGAATATTGACGGGGTTGAAAATTAATTGTGTGATTCTATTCAGTAGAGTAAAAATTGCACATGAACAACATCGAATTTAAAACATGTATTATATTCCCTTCGGTGGTAGGCCTGACATTAAATTTCATATTGCTTTGGGGGCAAAAAAAAACCCATCTGTGGAAATGGTTATTTTGCCAATTATCGCATTTCATTTTGATTTGAGCGTATTCATTGCGCTCATGCCATGCATATATGGCATATTATTTACTCACCTTAGTATTTTACTCGTTCGATTTTTGTGCTGTAGATTTTTTGCTGTGAATACATGTAGAGAAAATGAATTTGCTTTTATCTGTTGAGCAGTATAGTGCTTCACCATTGAAGTTTATACTGCCTCCCCAATCAGATCTCTAACTGGCAATTATTTTTAGAGGGATGAAATTGCATTTATACGCTGATCAGTGAAGAGATATCCACTGACTTCAACCCTTTTTGTGCTTCCATCTCCTGACAGGACATTTAATCCTCTGTAGTTCTTGTGATTTGAAATCCGATGAGGCTTTTCTTATGGTAAAAGTTTTTTATTTAGATTTTATCTCTTCCAATAGAATACATCATTAGACTCCATTTTGCAAGGATACGTCTGTGGTTTTTACTTGGCATTTGTTCTGGTTATCTAATTCTACTGTTTTTTTTTTTCAGGGATTTAGAAGTGGTGGAGGGTGGGGGGTCTGTAGGAAATGTGGAGGATCATTACCGCTATTCTCTAGCCACTCATGGGGATCACAGTAACCATAGCGATAGCAGCGCTTGGTGATCTGACTTGGTGTGTGTTTTTCTCACCTCCCCAGAAAAGGAAACATTCCTGGAGCCCTTCATTCTGAGAGACCTGCTGCCGTCCTCTTTGGGAAGTTATTACCGGTACACTGGCTCGCTCACGACCCCGCCCTGCAGTAAGATTGTGGAGTGGATTGTCTTTCACCGACCTGTCTACCTGTCCTACCAACAGGTGAGCCCAACTCACACAGACTCACTGTTACTCCAGACTGCTAAACCAACCACTGCTTTCGCAATCTATCAAGATGCTTAGTCTTACAGTGTTTTTAATGAATCCCACTGTATTCAAAATATTATAAATGTCTTTAACCCCATGTTAGTCATGATGTAAGATATCAAAATCAAAGCTGTTGAAAACCTAACATTTGGGGACCTGTTCAAAAGAGCTCCTGCACGGGGAGCTCTTTTTAAAAAAAGTCGCCACATGATCGGTTTCCAACTGCACAATATAAATACATTTATGTATATTTTTTTATTTATTTCAGCGCTCGAAGGGTTAGTATGGCTTATGAGGGTTAATGTAACTGTAAAATAAACAATAGGAGTGCAGTTTTGAAGCATGCTAGCCAGTATGGTGTTGAGGGTTATCTGGTCTGGAGGGCATCATTTTCTCGCCCACAGGGTCATAAATTAGGTCAATTTATTTTAATAATATGCCTGAATGGGCGGACTGGTCTTTGGGAGGGAGCCAAATGACCATTACTATTCCATTCTTTATGTTGTTTAAATTTTCGGCCTATTTTTTTTTTTTTGTTTTTTGCGGGGTGGGGGGGTTGACAC
Source organism: Gymnothorax javanicus (assembly GCA_029692085.1). Classification (NCBI taxonomy): domain Eukaryota; kingdom Metazoa; phylum Chordata; class Actinopteri; order Anguilliformes; family Muraenidae; genus Gymnothorax; species Gymnothorax javanicus. The sequence goes on along the minus strand of CM056202.1, from coordinate 43,048,745 downwards.
GTTTGGAGATAGTCCCCAGATTTTTACATTTCTGCACTGAAGCTGGCTTCCAATAGTTGCCTTGTAAGGTGTGTTACTGAGAATCCACTGTCAGTTTGCATGTGCTGGTGAATCTTGCATTAGCATTTTCTCTACTCTTCCCACAATGCCTGGCTTTAGTCACTCTTTTATATGCAAATATATACTGTGAGGGCATTTCTCCTTCTATTTTAATAGATTTCTGCACATTCTGTATTTTTGTCTTGACCCTGCTTCAGAGATGTAGATCTGAACTGACTGAATTCATATTTCATAAGCAAAGATGTATGCTTGGATTAACAAAATGTATCTCTGAAGGTGCTAAAATTAATCTGACATAGCGCTGTCAGCTTACCCAGTTGTCACAGAGTATGCTGATCAAATGCCATCTTCACCGTCACTGGAAATAATAGTGGGAATTCAGCGTGCAGGGAATTTCATCTGATCTCTTAATTTTAGCATGCTCCTATCTACTGAACTGAGGTTTCAGGAAATCATGTCTCAATACTGTAATTCTGGTAACAGGAAGAATTAATTCCTAAACTCATTCAGTATACAGTGTCACTTGTCATCATGTCTAGATTTAGGCAGAGAGTAATCATTACGTGATGTCATTTCGCCGTGATATCATGTTCACAAACATAATAAAAATCCAGAGCACGTGCCGTCCACAGCTATTTCTTAGCGCCTCTCAACATTACTTCTCCTTTTCATGAAGAGACACTTTCCACTTTGCTCTCAAGAAGTGCATTCCATGTGCATTTTTTTAGCTCACCTGCTGAATCGAGGCCAAATGCTGCAGACACTCTGTTAATTTCTTCGGAAGCGAGTAAGCAATTAAACATGCCTTCTGCGGTGTGCTCCTGAGACAAACACGTACCTTGGCTGTAATTAAATCTTAGCTTCTGATTTCTGATTGAGAGCTTGTGAGCTCACTGTAGTTTCTTTTTGCGGATATGTTGATATGTAAATTGCTTGTTTATCATTTGGAAACTGGGATTCTTCTTGAGGTGACGGGCACTGAACTGTAACATACTATGAGCTATATTGGACGATACCTCTCTTTGTGTGTTCCTATGCCCTGATAGGGAAAAGATTGCAGTTTTTGCATGGAAAATGCACTTTTTCTTCACACTTAACTGTTAAGTTATTCACTCTCAGGTTAACAGCTATAGATACAGATCACATCATTCTGAAATTGCCTGAAAATTGTTCTAAGCACATATATCAGACAAGTGCAGAAATGGATATTGCATGGGAAGTATTGGGCATTAATTCACAGGCATGAGTGGTCCTTTGTGATAGATATGTCAGTCAGTTTTTTTGTAATTGCCCACCAGTTACCAGCGGCACTACTATTAGACACTTGTCTTTCTATACTGTCAGCCACTTATAAATGGCAGTCACTGATGGAATAAAATTCGATCTAACAAGGTTTTTAGATCAAACCTGGTGCTAATGTTGTCTATGTTTGTTCCCAGATCCCAGTTTATTTTACAGTCACAAGGGGATGTGCCTCAGAGTGTTTGAGCTCTGAGGCTGTTGTGTCGTGGGCTCTTGTCAGTTATACATTGATGAATTCGTTATCACAAAAGTCATCCTTACTGAACTAGCCTTGGGTTATGGAGAATGTTGGAATTTGGAATATTTGGAATTGGAAAATCATTTAACCCTCATCCAATCAAGGGTTTTTCTACTACAACCCCCACCAAGGGGGGGGGGGGAATCCACTCCACCCCTCCACTCCCCCCCCCGATTATTTCGAAAGGAAGCAATAAACATCATCTTGTTTGGTATCAGTGTACAGCTACAGATGTCCTCTCTTCAAATCAAGTACAAATAAAACACATTTCAACAGTATGACATCATAGTGACGTCATAACTAACACCATATTAGGAAACAACATCAAAATGACTAAAATCCATGTTTTTATATTTTTGTTCGTTTTAGCTGAAAATAAATAGCTTTCTGTAACTTCTAGAACAACTGATAGTAAAATAAATATTTAAGTATTATTATAAATGCTATAAACTAATGAGTAACATACAACCCCAATTCCAAAATAGTTGGGACAAAGTGTAAATTGTGAATAAAATCAAAAACGTAATGACTTTCAAATCACACCAGCCAGTATTTTATTCACAATAGAACAGAGATAACAGAACACATGTTGAAACTGAGAAATTTTACAATTTTATCCACAAAATGAGCTCATTTCAAATTTGATGGCTGCTACAGGTCTCAAGAAAGTTGGAAGATAGTCCCCAGATTTTTACATTTCTGCACTGAAGCTGGCTTCCAATAGTTGCCTTGTAAGGTGTGTTACTGAGAATCCACTGTCAGTTTGCATGTGCTGGTGAATCTTGCATTAGCATTTTCTGTACTCTTCCCACAATGCCTGGCTTTAGTCACTCTTTTATATGCAAATATATACTGTGAGGGCATTTCTCCTTCTATTTTAATAGATTTCTGCACATTCTGTATTTTTGTCTTGACCCTGCTTCAGAGATGTAGATCTGAACTGACTGAATTCATATTTCATAAGCAAAGATGTATGCTTGGATTAACAAAATGTATCTCTGAAGGTGCTAAAATTAATCTGACATAGCGCTGTCAGCTTACCCAGTTGTCACAGAGTATGCTGATCAAATGCCATCTTCACCGTCACTGGAAATAATAGTGGGAATTCAGCGTGCAGGGAATATCATCTGATCTCTTAATTTTAGCATGCTCCTATCTACTGAACTGAGGTTTCAGGAAATCATGTCTCAATACTGTAATTCTGGTAACAGGAAGAATTAATTCCTAAACTCATTCAGTATACAGTGTCACTTGTCATCATGTCTAGATTTAGGCAGAGAGTAATCATTACGTGATGTCATTTCGCCGTGATATCATGTTCACAAACATAAAAAATCCACAGCACGTGCCGTCCACAGCTATTTCTTAGCGCCTCTCAACATTACTTCTCCTTTTCATGAAGAGACACTTTCCACTTTGCTCTCAAGAAGTGCATTCCATGTGCATTTTTTAGCTCACCTGCTGAATCGAGGCCAAATGCTGCAGACACTCTGTTAATTTCTTCGAAGCGAAAGTAAGCAATTAAACATGCCTTCTGCGGTGTGCTCCTGAGACAAACACGTACCTCGGCTGTAATTAAATCTTAGCTTCTGATTTCTGATTGAGAGCTTGTGAGCTCACTGTAGTTTCTTTTTGCGGATATGTTGATATGTAAATTGCTTGTTTATCATTTGGAAACTGGGATTCTTCTTGAGGTGACGGGCACTGAACTGTAACATACTATGAGCTATATTGGACGATACCTCTCTTTGTGTGTTCCTATGCCCTGATAGGAGAAAGATTGCAGTTTTGCATGGAAAATGCACTTTTTCTTCACACTTAACTGTTAAGTTATTCACTCTCAGGTTAACAGCTATAGATACAGATCACATCATTCTGAAATTGCCTGAAAATTGTTCTAAGCACATATATCAGACAAGTGCAGAAATGGATATTGCATGGGAAGTATTGGGCATTAATTCACAGGCATGAGTGGTCCTTTGTGATAGATATGTCAGTCAGTTTTTTTGTAATTGCCCACCAGTTACCAGCGGCACTACTATTAGACACTTGTCTTTCTATACTGTCAGCCACTTATAAATGGCAGTCACTGATGGAATAAAATTCGATCTAACAAGGTTTTTAGATCAAACCTGGTGCTAATGTTGTCTATGTTTGTTCCCCAGATCCCAGTTTATTTTACAGTCACAAGGGGATGTGCCTCAGAGTGTTTGAGCTCTGAGGCTGTTGTGTCGTGGGCTCTTGTCAGTTATACATTGATGAATTCGTTATCACAAAAAGTCATCCTTACTGAACTAGCCTTGGGTTATGGAGAATGTTGGAATTTGGAATATTTGGAATTGGAAAATCATTTAACCCTCATCCAATCAAGGGTTTTTCTACTACAACCCCCACCAAGGGGGGGGAATCCCTCCACCCCTCCCTCCACCCCCGATTATTTCGAAAGGAAGCAATAAACATCATCTTGTTTGGTATCAGTGTACAGCTACAGATGTCCTCTCTTCAAATCAAGTACAAATAAAACACATTTCAACAGTATGACATCATAGTGACGTCATAACTAACACCATATTAGGAAACAACATCAAAATGACTAAAATCCATGTTTTTATATTTTTGTTCGTTTTAGCTGAAAATAAATAGCTTTCTGTAACTTCTAGAACAACTGATAGTAAAATAAATATTTAAGTATTATTATAAATGCTATAAACTAATGAGTAACATACAACCCCAATTCCAAAATAGTTGGGACAAAGTGTAAATTGTGAATAAAATCAAAACGTAATGACTTTCAAATCACACCAGCCAGTATTTTATTCACAATAGAACAGAGATAACAGAACACATGTTGAAACTGAGAAATTTTACAATTTTATCCACAAAATGAGCTCATTTCAAATTTGATGGCTGCTACAGGTCTCAAGAAAGTTGGAACTGGGGCCTGTTTACCATGGTGTAGCATCCCCTCTTCTTTTTAACACAGAGTGGAGGCGTCTGGGCATTGAGGAGGCAAGTTTCTTGAGTTTAGCCATTGGAATTTGATCCCTATCTTGCTTCCAGCTGCTGGAGAGTTTTGGGTCTCCTTTGACGAACTTTTCGTTTAATTATGCGCCAAATGTTCTCAATCAGTGAAAGATCAGGACTGCAGGCAGGCCAGTTCAGCACAAGGACTCTTCTGCTACGAAGCCATGCTGTTGTAATAGCTGCACTATGTGGTTTTGCATTGTCCTGCTGAAATACACAAGGCCTTCCCTGGAATAGATGTCATCTGGAGGTGAGCATATTTTGCTCTAAAACCTTTATATATCTTTCAGCATTCATGGTGCTTTATAAAACATGCAAATGTCCCACAGCATATGCAATAATGCATCCCCATACCATCAGAGATGGTGGCTTTTGAACTGAACGCTGATAACAGGAGGGGTGGTCTTTCTCCTCTTTAGCCCGGAGGACACGACGCCCATGATTTCCAACAAGAATGTCAAATTTGGACTCGTCTGACCACAGGACAACTTTGCCACTTTGCTATAGTCCATTTTAAATGAGCCTTGGCCCACAGAACACAGCGGCACTTCTGGATCATGCTCAACAATGGCTTCCTTTTTGCATGATAGAGTTTTAGGTGGCATCTGTGGATGGCACGGCGGACTATGTTTACAGACAGTGGTTTCTTGAAGTATTCCTGGGCCCATTTAGTAATGTCAATGACAGAATCATGCTGGTGAGTGATGCAGTGGCGTCTGAGAGCCCGAAGATCACGGGCATCCAGTAAAGGTCTTCGGTCTTGTCCCTTACGCACAGAGATTTTTCCAGTTTCTCTGAATCTTTTGATGATGTTATGCACTGTCAATGATGAGACCTTCAAAGCCTTTGCAATTTGACGTTGAGGAACATTGTTTTTAAAGTATTCCACAATTCTTTCACGCAAGCCTTCACAGGTTGGAGAGCCTCTGGACCATCTTTACTTCTGAGAGACTCAGCCTCTCTTAGACATCCCTTTTATTGCCAATCATGTTACACACCTGATGCCAGTTAACTTAATTACTTGCTAAATGTTCTTTCAGCTGATTCTCTTATATATTAATTGCTTTTTCGGCCCTTTTATGCCTGTGTCCCAACTTTTTTGAGACCTGTTGCAGCCAGAAAATTTGAAATAGGCTCATTTTGTGGATAAAAATGTAAAATGTCTCGGTTTCAACATTTGAAATGTTATCTATGTTCTATTGTAAATAACATATTGGCTCATGTGATCTGAAAGTCATTGCATTTTGATTTTATTCACAATTTACACTTCGTCCCAACTATTTCAGAATTGGGGTTGTAAATTTGACATTACAATGATGTCATAAATGACTCATTTTGGGAAAAACACACACAAAAGGAAAACAAGTTCACCGGACAGATGTACAAATATCTTCAAAATGTTACACAATTGCATAAAAGGTTTATCTATGAATTATGAGAACAACTTTATGAACAATTCTATGAACTTGTATAATAGTAGGCCTATAGCACAGTATAAAAATAGTATACAGTAAAGTAACCAGTCAAACACACAAGTAAAAGTATGTCGGTCATGCACTTCTAATATTATTAGGTGAAGATCACTTCAAGGTTGCTGGTCACTGCTGGTCATTGTAATTCCAAGATTTACTAATACAAGGACAAGCTACATCAATAAATCAATAAGGATGACAATCAGTGTGGTCTACAAAGTTCATTGAGCATGAAACATAATAATAGCATACTATTTGCAACTAATTTGTAAGCATATTTTGTATCAAAAACAGGCAAAAATTGACGCTGGTGGCAACCACTACCCCACCCCACCCCACCCTTCGACTTTGACGGGCTACCCTACCCCCGGGGGGTGAGGTACTCTCATCGTTTTTTCATGAAAATGAGTGCAAAGGATGAATAAACAATTACCTTGAAGCATTAGATCATATCTGTTAACATTTTTGTGCGACAGGAAAAAATCTGTTGGGGGGGGGTGGTAACCACCCCCCCTTGGTTGGACGAGGATTAATTGATAAACTCATTTGTCTGTCTTTGCTTCCATGAGTTGAAAGCTGTTCTCTCTCCATTTTGCTAACCCATTTGCTTGTTTGTTAACTGGATATCTCCAAAGGTTATGCATGGCAGTGGGCATAGCTTTTCACAACAAGGCATGCAAAATCCAAACGTATATGGACCTGAACTGAAGTGCTAGCACTTTTGGGACAGTTGCCTCAGAACATTTAAGTGCCAACTAGGAATAAAATGTCTACGCATTCATGCCAGATTAAGGGCCATGACCACCACATGGGGCCTTTCTGCATGGGGCCTTTCTGTGCAGACTTTGCATGTTCTCCCCGTGTTTGCGTGGGTTTACGCCGGTACCCCAGTTCTCTCCCACAGTCCAAAGACACGCATGCTAGGCTAATTTTACCACTCCAAATTGTCCCCTGACATGAAAGGAGTATTATTTGCCATATGTGATTTGATTCCTATGATATAGCTGTAAAAATGTTGAAAGTGTCATTTGAATAATAACAAAAAACATCATTGGGGGCAAGTAAGGACTTTACAAGTTAGTTGAAGGGGAACTTGTCGGCAGTTTTGGCTTATGGCATAAAAGGCATGTGTCCTCTGTACAGATTTGGGTAACACTATTTGACTTCGCATGTGCACCAGCAGACATACAGTATGAGGCAACTGCTGTAGTGTTGACTTTTCAAACCTAATGCGAGTGCTGAAGAGCTCATTTCTAATCATTGAACGACAGAGTTGCTGATTGTTCTTCCATGCTCTTCACATTAGAACATGCATTCATTTTCACCAGTGTGTCTCAGACTATGCAAGAAAAATGTTTTCTTTCATTCTTGCAACTATCCAGTATTTCAGCCAGTGATGCCACATGGCCAGTGAGCGCTAAATGGCTTTCCATCACTCTTTTTTTTTTTTTTTTTTTTTTGATCAGACCACATGTTGCACGTCCAATTGGCAACAGCATAATTTTTTTTACCTTGATGAAACACGGAGATAAAGTTATGATTAACAGTTGTAATTGCTCTGTGAAAAAGTAGTTATACAATCAAGAACTTGTAGCTAAATAAGGCATACCAATCCGATGGTTTCCATGGCATGGAATTGAATCCATAAGCTGGACCTCATGAATGTTTGCACTGTTTTATCGCTTCCCTCCTCAGGCTCATAATACCCTAAATCAAATATTATATAGATAAACATGTTCATTTTTAGCCACTTGCACAATCTAAGTGAAGTTGAAGGGTTGGTACACAGTCTGTATGCTTGTATGTGTCTGTATTGATTTATGTATGTTTGGTCACACTTTAGATGAAGTATTGCTTATAAAGGCTTCATACAGCATGTATAATGCCTTCATAAATGAGACATAATGTCTTCATAAATCATACTTAAGCAAATGTCATGCTTTGTAAAGGGTGAAATAACACATCCTTATTCAGCATGTAATGCCAGATGTGATATAACTGACAATGTCACTTAGCTAGTGGCTAAATGCTATAAAAGGGTGACATTGTCAGCTAAGTGACATTGTCATTGTCGCATCTGGCATCACATGCTGAATAAGGATGTGTTATTTCACCCTTTGTAAAGCATGACATTTGCTTATGTATGTCTAAATAATCTATGCGCATATATATATTTATATATCTATATATATCTCTAAATAATCTATAGTCTAAATAATACAATGCAAAATGATGACGGATTGGCAAGGATGGCATCTGATTATGACTTGCAGTCAGGCAGATTCACTTTCTTGGGATGTATGTTCTGAGCTTGCGCAGTTATCGTGACACAGTTCTTTTAACAGAAGCAGAAGGAGCTGATAATTAGCTGTTTGTTTTACACCTGTTATAGTGAACTATTGCCGAGAAAGTGGGGCACCTTGTGATGTTATGGTAAGTAACATTCGGCTCTGGACTAGTCGGATTGCCTCAGCATCGTTTGTGTGTTTATAAATGCACACATACTAGATTTCGTTATCCAACAATTATTTCATCATATATTTAGACTGTCAGTACTGGGGTGATGAATAGATGGTTTGCAACTTTGAATAATAAAATAAAATAATGTCTAATATACTGTATATATACAGTATAAATATTGAACGGATTAAGTTATAGAAAATTCATTTTATTAGAATCAAGTTTTTATGTGAAATTTAAATGGGTGGCTGGGCAAAATCAATTGCTATATATATCTGGAGCAATATTGAATAGTATTCTGAGAATATCCCTGTCCTGTTATTTAAAAATTCTATTAACCCTTACTATCTGGAAACCAGGAATTGTTATCTGGGATCGCAGTAACTGTGTTTCCTGGTGATGTTATTTCTTTCTCATTCCAAACTATAATCTGTTTGCTTTTAAATGCGAAATTGTCTCTACGTGCTTTCTGTGTCTTGGCTATTTGACATTCATTAAACTTATTTACATAATAATGGCCTTATTACCTCAGTGATAGTGTACCTGCAAGTATTATATTTCCAAATCCAATTTCTCTGTTATGCTTTTATTAGATATGTATAGAATATTTTACACTGCTAGAGTCCATTATTTGCATTCGGGCAGATATCACACTTTAACTTGGGATTGTTTTACATTCAGTCTGACCAGAAAGCGTGGCTGTTTTTTTTCTCAGTTGGACTAGCCATGTGTGGTAAATATTGCATATTTTAAGTTAAAATAAATCCACATAATATGAAGAATTGATTGATGTGATAAATGCAAGTAATATATTCAGTCTTTCAAAAAATATCAATGATACTTTAGCGGAGAAGTTTCTCAAGTTTTATATTCTCGTGGTTTGGCGAAAGATGTATCTCCCAGTGGTGGCACTTTCACCAATTAATGACTCCACGTCCTCACTGGAGACTGTGCAAGATAGTTTTATGTTCGTCATTTCAAACATCTCATTAAATTGCATATGGAGATTATGGAGATGGGTATGTCCAGACATGCAGATGAGCCAGCCTGAGATTAACTGAAATGTGAATCTATTTTTCTGTGGTCAGGGAACCTTTCTAACTCTCCCTCCCTTATTTTTTCTCCTCCTCCCTCCGTCCGTCTCGCTTCCCGCTCATTGTCTGATTCACGCCCTCCCATCCATCTCTCACTCTCTCTCTCGCTCTCTCTCTCTCTCTCTCTCAGTCCCTCTGTTTTCCCCTCAGTACAGGCTTTTGTTCTTGATCAGTCCAGGAAGTAGGTCATTGATAGTGACAGACATTGCTTTCGGGGGTGCTTTTAGAGTAGATCGATGTTCAGCTACTCTGCCATGACAACCAGCTGAAAAAGGTTCCATTTGTTACTTCTGGAACGTTTTGACATCTCCCACCCGGCTCCATGAGTTGTCTGTTTTGTCTCTGTTTATCTTTTTTTTTTTTGTTAAAAACAGCGGCTCCAGTCATTCTGTTAGGATGGCAAAGAGAAATTCTGAAGTCAAATCGCAAAGATTTTGCTCAGAATTATTTATTCATTTACTCACTCACTTACTCACCGACTTACATTTTGCTCGTGGTCGATCTGTAGAAATGAGTTTCTCAATCAATATTCCATGGCTCTTGTAAGAAACTGCGTAATTTTTTCAGTCCCATTAAGAATTCAGCCCTTCAATTAAGTATGACATCTCGGAGACTTTCAGCTTCTTGTTTTCAAAGCTATATTTTTTCATGTCTGAAATTAAATTTTCAGTGGAAGAGAGCACAATTAACAAATGCCAAGTCATTTTACTTGAATTTTGCCTAGGATCCAATCAATATTTGCCCTTTAAACTCACGGTTATATTCAATTGGTCATTAGTTTAATTGTGTTTGTGGCATGTCCTGTTCAAGCTTGGATTAATTTATGTTCTAAGGTGGTGTAACAGTACCTTGTTTAAATATATTGATCAAACTGGACCTGCTACTTGTGCTTCACAATACATATGAGCAATGAGACAAACATGATTAATCCAGGGGAAAATAGTGTTCCAGGTGAAAAAAAAAAAAGGTTTAAAAAGGAAATACACTTGCACTGTTCTGCTAAAAGATCTCTATAGCACCTGAGAGATGGTACATGGTCACTATGTCTTTTTTTTCAGAGAGCAATGTAATGTTTTGTCTTGATGTTTTCTATCAGAGTCTGTGCAATGTTGCTGCGGTGTGCCCAATTACCCTCATCTGGGCGCATCTACAGGTCTTTTTTTCACTGTGGTTCTGTTCACACACATTTATTTTTTTCCAAGGTAAGGGACAGTCTTACTTTGGTTTCATCTATCCTTGCTCTGGCTGGACCAGAATGCTAAGCAATATGTGATCCAACCATTCTAAACGGAGAAAGAATATGATGTGAGACCAGCAAATTTATAAAACATGAAAAAATGTGATCAGTTAATAGCAGCTGCAAAAAAAAATATATATATATAATTGAATGGAAATGTAAGCTACTTCATTCATGCTGCTGAAAGTTTACTTCCCTTGCAGGACATAGGAGATACTGAACCTCCATCAGGGGAAGGCGTGAAAGAGAGTGTCGAGGGCTATAGCCCCCAGTCATTTTTCAGGCATGGCCTTTTCTCAAGCGGTCAAAGTTGGCAGCATGGCCTGGTAAAGTCAGGCCGACAGTCGTCCTGCGGCCGAGATGCTGGCCGCGACCTGTGGTGGCGTTTTACCGGGATGACCAGTACATATTTGCACTCGCATATATGCAACACACCCACACGCGCAAACTGACCCGAGGGCCTGTGAGACTATTATGGCCTGGTGTGCCCTTCAGACTCCATTTCTCCATGCACCCTAAATAATGCAGCTCTGCAGTCAAGTGTTTTTCACCTCTGCCAATAACCATGCGAACCGTTCATCTGGTCTAAGGCGCAAACACGCAGAAGAAGAAAGCACTCTCAAACAATCTCTGTTCTCACAGGCTCTTTTAACCCGGCGTGTCTACAGTGTCTACGGGCCCATTTGTTTTTCAGACGTGTGCCGTAGTCCAGATTGCTTTCGCATGTCGGATGAAATGGCGACAGAACAATTCATCAAATACCCCTGAACCTACATTTGAGTGGAAGCGTGTGGCCTTCAGGTCTGCATTATCTTCACTGCTATTTGCTGTCTTCGGGTTTTGCTATTCACGAGGCTTGGTATGCACTGTCTAGATTGTTGTACTAGTGACACTTATGGTCACAGAAGGCATGATTTCCTGCTTTGAGACCCTCGGATAGCACGTTTCTGTCATTGACTGCGAGCAGCTGCTCTTGTTTTTGCATTGAGCTTGTTCACAAACTGACCAGTTGGAATTCGGATTGCAGCTACCAGAAGATTTTTCTCCTGCAGGTCATAGCTGCTATGCACATAGCAAGTGCAATATTCATGTTGATTCACTCCGTTAAATGCCTTTTTAAATATTTAGTGAGGAATTTCCGTTAGATTCCTGGGTTAATGGATAGATTGAGACATTGAGATGGATCGATACATAAGATAATTTGGATTGATGGATGGATGGATAGATAGATAGATAGATTGATGGTTGCATGGATGGATGGATAAATACATGATTATTAATGATTACACATCATTATTCCCTGTCCTATGTCCTTATATGTTTTTTTACTATTGTTTTTTGTGCTATTTTAAAATTTGTTTTTCCTTTTATCTGCACTTGACTGTATGTGAATTTTGTGGATTTTTAACTGTACCAGGATGCATTTCCCGAAAACACAGATGCTAACTTAGTTTGACCCATTGACAGTGAATGGACGAACTTTGTAAGTTGCTAACTTAGTTAGCAACTACGCTTTTGGGAAACGCACCCCTGATTGTCTCTGAACTCTCATTGTATATGTTTACCTTGTAATCAGGGCTCCCCTGCAAAAGAGACCCCAGTCTCAGTGGGATTTCCCTGCAGTAAAGTTCATAAATAAATAAATAAATAATAAGATGATAATGGCATGCCAGCAGTTTGTTGGTATCATGACTTCCTGTTCCTCTGGTGGGATTGTGACACAGGTCTGGCTCTCTTCTCTTCTCCCTTCAGCTTGAGGCTTTCTACTCCATCTTCACCACGGAGCAGCAGGACCACGTGAAATCAGTCGAGTACCTGAGGAACAACTTCCGCCCGCAGCAAAGCCTGGATAACAGGGTGGTCTTCAAATCTGCTGTCAAGGACGCCTGGATCCCAGATTTCACCGATAGCCTGGGGAATCCCTATGGCACGGAATCATCCAAAGGTGCCCCTCTCATGCATTTTTACAGAGAGAAGTTCTCAGCATGCACATGACTATTATCCAACTTAAATTTGGATACTCAGAAAAGTTAATTAGACCATGTGCACAGGTGTCTATCACTGGCACAGACTTGCTATCTTTATATCAGTGTTGGTTCTGATGTCAGTTGGGGACTATTGTTAATGTGAACTCAATCAAACAATTTTTACAAGCATCAATTTCTAACTGCTGGGATATGCGGTTTTCAAAGAGAAAAAAAAAAAGAAAAAAAAAAAGCTAGAATAAAATCTGAGGTTGCGGAACATTAACCAGGTGTATTTATGGTATTTTTGGCACAAATTTATTGTTTATTATGTGATGGCGCTTTTAAACAGTAAGTGGTTGAGTAGGGTACATTTTTATGATGGAGAGCCATTTATGTTCCTCCAGCTTTGCAATTTATAAGTTTTGATTTGAGGCATTATGTGCGGATTCATTTTATTTTGTATGTAAACTTCATTTTATTTTATATGTAAAGTAATTTTACTTTGATTAGTCATTTTGTTATGAGTAATATCAACTTAATATTGTTGGACTCTTAGCATACTGGTTTAATTGGCATTGTGGTTCCAGTTAATGTGGAAAAATAACATCTGTCACTGTGGTCTGTGGGAATGGTCTGTAAGCGTCAGCTGTTTTATTTTAGAAGAAATTAAAAACACAATGAACTAAATCATGAACAACTAATAGCCTAAATTAAGATGAAAAGAACTTTTTGAACCAACCCTATTTGTTATTTAACCTCTTACACCCTGAACTTGGCATCAGAGGAATTATAACCCTGCTCTCGCCTCGCCTTAAAGCGCATTACTTCTCCAAACCTGCTTCCATTCAAGTTTGCTAATTAGCAACTAAGTGTTAATTCATTCAGGTGTGAGGATCAATCCCTAGAATCACTGTCCATTTCCCCTCAGTTTGCATTATTGTTCATTCCAATAATTATCAAGCATTTTCCCATCCACATTAATGGTGACATAAAACATCAATGTCTTTCCAAGCTTCTGAATCCCTGTTGCTCACAAAATAGTATATTTTCATGCAGTGTCATATTGTAGCCTTCCTACAACTTTTCTAAAGGCTGGACTATAAAGACCTTATTAATAATTTTGCTACCATGAAAGTTCGACAAGTGGCACACATTTGAAATTATTTAAATGCATGCCCTGCGTTGAACTTTCACGATGCACTAATAACCAATTTACTTGATATTTCAGTTACCAGCGCTTCAATGTATGAAGCGTTTGTAATTTAATAAATTAATTATTATTGCATTGTGGCAACCAGTGTGCTACTGCGTTCCCCCACACGCTGAAAACATTTTGATTAAGGGCAATCTTGAAATAAATTTGGTTGCATTGCTGAAAAAAAGTGCTTTAACAGGAGATGGAATTCAGGGAAAGCACTGGATTTATTTATTTATCCATCCCTTCAATACCATCATGAAGTACGTAGGCATTGTAGCCCTTTGGCGATCTCTTTCATTTCTTAATGTTTTCTTTAATAATTACAGGCTTATATATTGGTCTTGATTATTCAGTAAATAAATTGTGCGATTATTCATAGAGTGATCTTGAACTGGAACAGCTTGAAAGCAATAATGCGTTTAAGGGTCAGAGGCTCACGGCACGCCATACCCAGCTTACCTCCAGTGCTGAAGGTGTTCGGTTTTAAGGGGTCAATGGTATTTCCACTTGGTTTCTATTTGAGAGGCACTATCAGAGTCCATGGCAATTTTAGACTTCTAGATTATTATATTTCTGCAAAAGCAATTTTAAACACCAATGAGACCGAGCTGCCAGATAGCTCACTCAGTTAAAGCCTCGCATTGCGAAGCAGAAGTGACTATCACGGCGCGGGTTCGAGCCCCGGTCGTACCAACCGGCAGTGGTTGGCAGCTTTTTCAGAGTAGCGCACATTGGCCATTGCGCTACAGGGATGCAAATTGGGAAGGGTATGCTGGGAAGGGTAATATACAAATGGTAGCTTTGTTCATTGCTTAAGCGCCTCCTGTTGCCCGGACGGGCGCTTGTCAGGAAGATTCTAAGTTTGTTCATGTTCGGGTATCCTCCGCCCTCGTTCTGAACGTGCGAGGATTCAACCAATGAGTGTATAAGAAGCAGTGGCTGACAGGCGCGTGCTTCGGAGGAGAGCCGCGAACTGTCTTCACTCTCCTGAGTTGGCAGCACGAGGTCGCATATGAGCAAGTCTTGTACATAGTTTACCAATTGGGCATTCCAGATTCGGGTGGGATTGGAGGTGCCAAATTTAAAAAAAAAAAAAAAAAAAAAAGAAAGAAACACCAATGAGACCAACCAGGTTTATTAAATAAAACATGGTCTATGCAGAAAAAAAGGCAAGGATATGTAATTTTCACAAATAAAAAAAAAACCACCTCCCTCTTGCAGCTCTTCTTTGTTCTGTGCCCCTCCCCACATGTGTTCTGTGCACGCAACACAAGCTGGATCCATGGTCTTCAGTGCAGGCAATCGGTTGGCCACAGTTAGCTGAAGGGTGAACCATTGTTTCTGGTCATTCATTTCAATCATCTCTTTCATGCTGCCATGTAGTGGCAATTCTATGAGAACTGTATTGTTTTCTTTGCAAACTTGTGGGCTTTTGAAACCCCTCGAGATGACGCACTATGATTCATGACTCTAGCTAGTTACATGAATGTAAATGTGAATTAGCTGAGGCTTTGGCTTCTGTTAGCAAAAACCTCAACCATTAGCTACAGTCAACATGGCCTCTCATGGCCTGCTTTTGTGGTAAATCTGCCAGGAGAACCTAATCAATGGCAAAACGCATTTAGATATAACAGGAAACTGAAGCTAGCAGCTTGTCTGTTCAGGAGAAGCATTTTCTGCCACTGAATCAGGCTTTCATCGGAAGGGAGATATATGGGTATCTGCATTTGTTGGACAGCCAAAACGAACGCCCTCTCTCTGAAATGACCTGTGTTTGGCCAAAGTCTCTCGGCACAGGCCAGATTTTCTAAAGCCTGAAAGCAGAGCTAAGAGGAGGTACAGCAGCTCAGTTTCCTCACAGACCACTGTTATTATAACATGCTGAAGTGCTATTATGGAATTTTTGAGCACTGATGTGTTCAAAAAAAAAACGTGTTCCCCTGCTTTAATCCATGAGTCACCAACCGGTCTTAACGCATTCAAATGTACCTTTGATTATGGAGTGTAAGTTTGTGCTTGTGTGTGTGCTATGCTTTTAGTCATTGAGTGTACACTCTGTAATTTTGTACTAGCTGATACTCCTTTATCTTAGTCAATGTACTGTTTGTGGTTTTAAGTTCTATATTTGTTGGTCCCCCATATCCCAAAGGGTAGGTCGGGGGTCTATTGATTCAGGTTAGGTTAGGTTAGGTTAGGTTATCTTTATTGTCCCTCAAGGGGAAATATGTTATGCAACCAGGGTTCATAACAGAATAAAATACTAAAGGACAACATTGACAACAATAACATTGACATCAGAAAAAATACAATACAAGTGTATGGAATGGAAATTTGCACCAACTACAATCATGCAAGTTAGCAGAAAAATAAATGCAACAAAGTGCTACTTGCGATAGAGCAAACCAATAGCAGTTGAGAAAAGGGAAACATCGCGTTTTTACGTCCTCCAATCACGTGCTCAGGAGTGACGACCTGAGGGCAGTAGTTCAACATCCTCTATGGAGTGGATGATCCAGGGAGTCCAGCGTAGTGCAAGCCTTCCTAAGGACCTGCCCGATTTCGGCAGTGTCCATCTGTCTGTACATGCCTGCCTGTGTCCGTGCGTCCTATCTTGGCAGGGATTTTCGCAGGCTCTGACCGGCTTGTGTTTACTCATTACCTTCAGTCACGGGATATACGTTGTACAAGAGTACAGAGTTATACTGTGAATACTGTGATTGGAGGTACTGAGTAAAGATCTATCCATCCATTACTAGGGTTGTGGGGGAACTGAAGCCTGTCCCAGCCAACTATGGGCGCTAGACAGGGACACATCTTGGACAGCTTGCCGATCCATCATAGGGCGCACCCATCATTCACTCGGCCATCATATCTGCAGCCAATTTTTGAGTGTCCAGTTTGCCTGATGTGCACATCTTTGGACTGTGGAAGGAAACCTGAGTAACTGGAGGAAACCCACACAAACACAGGGAGAACATGCTAATTTCGCGCAGAAAGGCCTTGAGCCAGAATCAAACCCACATCCATCTTGCTGTGAAGCGGCAGTGCTGCCCACTGCACCACAGTGCCTCCCTTATTGGATTGAACGACATATTCAGTCTCTAAAGGTAACGGGTATACACAACTACAGAAATACACAGTGCATAGTCTATACGTTTCTTCACTAAGTAAACACTGTGTACTTGCGTAGCCTCAATACCTTAAGTCACTGTTAATTCTATATTTGCACTTATTCAATACCTGTACACAGGAACAAAATGACGCAGCGCATAGTTACAAAATGGTAGCGAGTAAACAGAGGAACAGAATGAAAAGGCCCGTACAGTAACTCAAGGTAATGAATATACAGAAGTACAGAATTACACAGCAGTTAGTCTATACCTGCAATCACTGAATACATGCTGTGCAGTTCTGTACTCATCTATACTCTATACACTATTTATACTCTCTGTGCCTTAGGTCACTGGGTATATATTGTAATTCTGTACTAGCATATTACCTTCACTCAGGGTATGTGCTTTTCAATTCTACACTAGTGTCTACTCAGTATCCCTAGTTAATGTTTGTTAAATTCTTCGCTCTTGTGTACACAGTTCCTTTCATCTCTGTGTATATGCCGTGTCATTTTGTACCTCTCTTAGTTTATGTGAGCTTCAATGACCCGTTTATTGCGAGCAACCTGGTAACAGCAAAAAGCTGGTTACTGAGAAACCTCTGTATACAGTAAATGCATTAGTGAGTAACCAGGGTTGGATATGACGACATTAGACTGCGCAAAAAGAGTCTGACGTCATCACTAGGGGCAGATAAGTTCATTGGGCAGACCAAATTGCAAGCAAAGCCACACGAAGAAGCCTGTTCAAACATGGTAATGTGATCAAATCTTTCATTAAATTCAACACAAGAATAGTTTCAGAACCTCTCCAGAAATGAGGACCTCATTTTGTGTTCATTTCGATACTGGTGCGTGTGTTGCTGCTTTTACGTTTACAGTTTCGCATCCGTCTGTATCCAGTGACATAACATCCTGCACCTATGATACACATGAGGGACGTGCAGTTTCTGTTATCCCAGAGAGAAACCTGTCTACATGACAAAGCACCTGCGCTATTCGGCCAGAAATCTATGTACTGTATGTTAGTTTTCTCTCTGCTTCTCAGTCCAGTTACTAAAAATCGGTTACATGTTTATTTCCAAAGCCTGGTTACTGTGAATAACCAGATTTTTGGAAATGCTCGCAATCACACACAAGTATACACGTGCTTTAACTTAGTCGCTGTATATACACTATACAGATCCATACTTTTGTGTTTTCTGTATATTCTGAGCGTTGGCGCACGTGGCATCCTTCTATCCGGCAGTGTAAATACTCTGCACCTTTAAATACTGTATAAATAGTCTAATCCCATACTGTGTGAATTCTGATACCACACACTGTGGTTTTATATTTCATACTTTGCTCCAATGGGTATCGTGCTGTGCTTTTGATTTTAGCCTTTGCACATCAGTACAAAAGAACAAATTGAATATTAACAAACCAAATGTGATAAAGAGTGTGAGAGAGGCCCGTATAGAGCTCCAGGCACATCTCCCATGAGTGGGTCTGTCAGTTAGACAGGTATACGGGAAGGACGAGCGGTAAAATAACGAGCCGAAGACGGGCGCCATAATGACACGCTTTCAGGGACAGCTTGTCACACCTCCTCAATCCAGGCACCTCCATCGCACCTCCACCCACCCCTTCACAGACCTCCGCACAACGTCTGGTGATGTCATCATTGTGGGACGCGAGCTTACACTCACGCCGGGTAACAAAGCCTGTGAGGCACAGATGAGAGAATTGCAGTTCGGCAGGCGGGGAACGCAAACGACCCTGAAATTACCGTCGCCCTATTGGAAAGCCGTGCTCGCAACTCGCAGGCCTGCTTACGCTACGCTCGAGCGTCGCGGTTAACAAATGATATGATTCTATCAAATCAAGCACGCCCGACTTTGCGGGGGGAAAAAAGCGCTGCTGGAAATCGCAAGGGTGCTTTTACATACTGTAACCCACTTGGCTGGAATTAATTGTGGCCTACCGTCGCCTCACCCCTAGTAACCTTGAAGGAGGGGGAAAAATACAAAATGGCATAACTGATGACTTCTGCTGCCCAGGCCGCTCAGATCATAAATTACAATTATCATTGCTCTGGTCTCGAAGGTTGACCTAATAATAGAGACCAAATCTAAACAATCAGTGCAACGTGGGTAATGAAGTCCTGCAGGAGACCTTGCCATCGCCAGTAGAATTAATTTAGCCAGCCTGTGTATATCGAGTGAGTCGAAATAAAATGCTGATAGGATTATGTGTTTCCTGTGTATTGGATGAAAATTTTGCCTTGGCTTACAGAATTGATTGGTAGACACTTCGCATAGGCAATTTTCTCAGCCCAGTCCGCACCTTCTTAGCCCATCCTCCGCGGAACGGCCGATGTAGCTGGATCGACGTAATTGAGAGCAGAGGGGTGCGATCATTAATATTCCCTCTAAAAATAGGCCAATATAAATGAAGCCGGCTGGGTAAAATTGCTTTTGTGGCATTTGCTGGTGTGGATTAAACCATAACTGATATGGTTTGAAATCTGTTTTAAAAACAAAGGCACCAGAAGCGAGGCTGAGGAACGAGAGAGTGGGCGTGCTCTGTTGATGGCAGGAGTTGCTTAGAGCGATTGCAGTCTGTCCTCAGATTAATTGAAGCCTACAAAACAAAACATAATGTTGCTGTGCCCAGGGCTCATTCCACAGAAAGGGGGTAGCTTTCCGGAACAAGAGTTACCTGTGGGCATAGTGCCTTATGATTATTGTCATTATGGCTTTTATAACTGTAACTATGATTTGCCTGAGTCATCATGCATTACAGCCAGGGCTTTCCAAATTTATCGAACCGGGCGCAGCTGGGGCAAATGTTTGTGCACAGGCAGTAAATAGTGTTCCAAACCTTAACATTTCAGGACATTTGAAGGAGCAAAACATAACTTTAATGTGAGGGTCCGTGCTCCCATTAACATGTTGTCCTCTGGCGTTAAGAACTGAACAGATTACGCAGTTTTTATTTTTTACAAGGGAACTTATCAGGCTCTGTTGACATTATAGCTGGAAGGTGGTCGCAGTAAATTCTAGTTTATTAGAGACAAAAGGAGGCCGCTGATTCAGGAGCAGCTGCGGAAGGTGCGGGAGCGTGACGGCGTGTTTCGCTGCTGATTAAATGGACTGCAGTTCGAGCAGTCTTACTTCACCTGGAGATGGCCCTCCTCTCTCTTAGCCTGAGCTAAAGAGAGTACACAGGTCTCTCTCTCTCTCTCTCTCTCTCACTCCCTCTCTCTCTCCCACATTCTCTTTCTTTCTGTCTCGCTCTTACTCTCTTTATCTCTCTCTTTCTTTTTGTCTCTTTCTCACCTTTTCTCTCCCTCTCTCCCTCTCTATCTCTGGAGATGGCGTTCCTCACTCATAGTCCCTGAGCTTTAGAGTGTACACAGATCTCTCTCTCTCTCACACACACACTCTTCCACACTCTCCCTCTCTATCTCTCTCTTTCTGTCTCTATCATACTTTTTATCTCTGTCTGTCTCTCTCTCCATCTATTTCTCTCGCTCCTACACTCTACCTCTCTCTCCCTCTCTTACTCTGTTTCTCTCACACTCTCTTTATCTCCATTTCTCTCTCTCCCTCTCTTTCTCTCTCTCTCCACTCATTCCTGCTCTCCCCTGCTCCCTCTCTGCTCTTTGAACTGAAGTAGCCTGGAGGCTGTGGCTCTTTAATACAAAGTGTCTCATCTCTGAGGAGACCTGTGCTTTTTGACCTCTGACCCTGTAATGTTCGGCAGGAGGATTACGGCCTCTTTGGTCACGTGTGCTTTCAGTGTCGCGCCCGCACCCCCTGTCCTGTGGCATCACTCACTGTCTCCGTCCACTCTCCCCAGAGTGTCCCCCCGCCGCGAAAAACAGCCCATCGCATGAACGAACAGGCTGCGTGTCATTTTCCAAAAGTCGCTGCGACCCATCCATCAGTGCGAGGGGCCGCGGGGGCGGTCGAGTGGAGTGAGCTTATTTAGAGGAAACGCCCGTACCTGCTGGGACCAGGGGGGGCGTCCGAAAGCAGGGCACCCAGCGTCCCGCACCACCAGTGTCTGTTGCACCTGCTCTCTTTCACTCTCTCTCCCTCTCCTCCCCCCTCCTCTCCTCTCCTGCCCTCCTTCTTCTTCCGTGACTCCCCCTCTTTTGTATTCCTGTCCTTCTCCCCGCCCTTGTTCTCTCTATCCCTATTTTATTCATTACTTCTCCCTTCCACTCCTTCGTTCTCCCAGCTCATTTCTTATTTCTGAGGCTGGGGCACAGGTCATAGCATGCCCTCCATCTCAGAGACTGTGTTATCAATATATATTCTTGAAGGAAGGGACCAGCCAAATTAAGGAGGGCCCACCGCATTTTTTATGCAGAAGCAATATCCGCGATGTAATATTAATGTAGCAGTTCTGTTTTATAATCGCTGTATTTCTGGAGCCGCGGTGGCTGCAAAAGGGGAGCTCGCATTTTAGTTGGAAAGTAGTTAGAAAAAAAGTGATAACGCCCATTGTTTCGAGTGATAGGGAGAGATTTATGCTTATGAGGGAGCGATATGATTTCAATCTGATTTCCTCGAGAATTAAACCAGGTTAAGGTTTCAGCGGTTTATTTGCATTACTGACATGCTCCGTGATTAAACACCTTCTGCTTTTGAGATTACTTGGGTCTTCGAAGCGGCGATGTTCTGAAAAGACATGATGTAATTCGAAGCGGAGCAAGAGCTGCCCTTGCCTGGGGTTACAGAGCCACCTAGTGTCCGTATAATGTACTGCACTGGCTTACTCCCAAGATTGTACAGAGCTTCAGATCTCAGCTCACTGAAATGAACCAAAACAGCTTAATGAAAGGCCCAAAGGCAGGAATATATGAACTAGTACATTATATTATCCCCTGTGAGAAGTCAGCATCAGATACCATGACATAAAATCAATTTTTTTTTTTTTTTTTTGAACAATGTTGCCGTCCACGTACTGCTCAACTTCAGGGATCAAACACCCCAGGCGACGGTTTTAGAGCTTGTCCGCTGAAATAATGCTGATATTCTCTTTGTGTACATGCGCGGTCTCTGTGCACCTTAGCGAACGCCTTTGAATCCATCAACGCTGATGTATGAGGCTGGGTGCTTTAAGCAGTGTTTGTTTGCTGTGATATTGAGATGGTCTTACTAATGAAGGCTAGAAAGCGCTGCGTGTATGTGTGTGTGTGTGTGTGTGTGTGTGGGTGTGTGGAGAGGTGTCAGCCCTCCCAGGTCTCGCACTCGTTGTTTCACGTTCTTGCAGGTTAGGCACTGCATATGTGCCCATCAGCAAGTTATTCAACTCTCTATTTATGCATTTATTTCATCAGTAAGTATCTGGCTAGACCATTTTAATGCGGTATGAAATGTGGAATATGAACTCTGTAGGTCATCCACAGATCACGGTTCGGCGAAGCTCTCGGCACTAATGCAGTGTTTCATCATACGCCTCTCACTCTTTCCCCTGCCTCTATTCCCCCATAATCCCCCTCTCCAGTGTGCAGCAGCGCTCCGTTCAACATGAAGGTGCAGCCCCTGAACAGGACAGCGCTGGTAGTGCGGTGGACGCGGCCTGACGTCATTTACCATCCTCCCATCATCAACTTCATGATCTCCTACAGCTGGACTAAGAACGACGAGTCCTATGAGAAGACTTTCATTAAGGACAGCACACAGGAACTGGTGAGGCCCCGCCCACTTACAGCTCCTCAGGCTGCAATTGGTTCCAACACTTCACAAATCACATTGTGTGTGCACTGCTCAGACCCCATTCTCAGCTTAAGAGTCGTGGCCCTTTTATAGCAATACACACCGGTACGATGGCATCGTCATGGGGCGTTTTCCCCTCCGCATTCGCAGGCTTGCGCGCCCGGTGAGCACGGCCTGTATTCCAGAAGGCATCGGCAGTTTGCCCGCTCCGATAACAAATAAATTATGGCGAGTCAGGTGGTGCAGTCATGACGAAAGAGCTGACTAGCTGTATGTACCTCAGGGTAAAAGAATTTCATTGTGAAGCAGCGTGGCCTTTCATACCGCCGGCGGTTTTCCTAGCCAAACTCAGTGTTAGCGTTGTAATATCTGTCTGAGGCGAGGCGAGGCCCCTTGCTGTTTAACAGAGGCGATGAAAATTTAAATAAGCCAAGCTCTCTAATGCATATGTATTGAGAGGAGGCCCTGGAGTTGATAAGGTGCCTAATTCCAGATTCGGGGGAAGTGCTCTGGAGGGTCGAGAGCTGCTTCCTGTCCCTCCCGCGTGCCCGAGCCTGCCTCCTCTGCCGCACGATCAGTAATGGGATCGTATCTGTCCTCAGCGCGTTCGGGCTGCTCTTCTCTTCTGCCCATCCCCCTTTTCTTTCTTTTGTCGCTTCATTTCCATTTTTATTTTCAATTTCCTCCCAAGACATTGTTATCTGGGTCACATTAGGGACTGGCAGGCTTTGTAAAATCGTCGTCGCGTCAACAGCAAAGGCTCGGCAGACCTCCCTGTTCCTCCGATTCCCTCTTGTAATAACTGGCCGTTCTTGGAAAGATCCTTAACGAAATTAAAAGCGAATGAAACTCGCATAAATCAGAGAGGGGGGACTGCGGACACAGAGCTAATGCCATTACTTAATGTAAGATTGACTTGTGCTCCGAGCCCCACCGTTGAATGGATTCCCAGGATGTAAATTATGATAATAGCATTTCTTCCTGCATTTGGCAATGTACCGAGTCTCAGCGGTGCCACAGAGGGATAATTCATGGGGTTTGTGACGCATCATCTGTAAAAAGACAAGGATGGAAGACCTTAAACAGACAATGGATCTGTTTTAGTAACTGGTTTGAATGCGTCACTGTAGAGCATATCTTCATGAGCTGCGCCTGTTTGTTCCTCAGTAAAAGCCAGTGCGAGTTTGTAAGATATTTTCTCAGCAAAGTGTAAGGCACCGTTCACATCAGTTAGTCTGTGAATATGAGATATCTGCACTAAAGCTCTTGGAAAATCAGTGGCATTGTTGCTTTAAAAGCAGGGTTCCAGTCCTTCACTCCATAACCTACCATTTCTGTAATGTGCCTGTATGCGTATTATTTCCATAAAATGACAAAGAAACGAAGGCTGGTTGATATGTACCATCTGTTACTCGCTGTGTGCTGTACCACACATCACTTATATCGCACCTTCACATTTCTGGAAGCTTCTGTGACCTCCAAACACATGGTATGGGGAAGCGAAGCTGACACCAAGATGCTAATTAGCTGCAGGAGATTGTCGGAGGGTGTGAAAGGAAGCGGTTCGGTGACCTCCTCACCCTCGCCCCTCTCTGAACTTTGACCTCTGTGGAGGTGTTCAGCCTGTGAAAGTAATCTGTGTTTTTATTTATTTTTTTGTTTTATCCCTTTACAATCCCCAGGGCTATCTACTGCCGCACTGTGGCAGGAATCAATGCGCATAGCGCTGTGTGTCTGCTAGCGGCTAATTTCAGTTCCACAATAGCGATTCCTGTGGCACGTTGAAAGTCTCCCAACAGCTAACGCTGGGCACGGTCGATATGTGGAGCGTGAGGGGCGCCCCTGTGTTTACGGGGTGCTGTTGTAAACATGCAGAGCTCTCTCACACTGCTTTTCTCCCTCAGGAGGCCATCATCACGCCTGTGTCTCCGGACGTCCTCTACCTGTTCAGGGTCCAGGCCGTGTGTCGGAACGACATGCGCAGCGATTTCAGCCAGAGCATGGTCTTCAGGGGTGAGTGTCCTCTCTTTCATTTTACCCCCTCCCTCTGTTTTTTATTATTTCCATCTCTGCTCTGTCCAGTTCTCTCTCTCTCTCTCATTCTCACAATCTCTCCTGCTTTCTGACTTCCACTCCTTCTCACTCTAGCTCTCTCTCCCTCTCACTCTCTCTTGCTCTCTCCCCATCTCACATTAACTCTCTTACCCTCACTCTCTCCATTTTTCTCACTCTTTCTCACTCTCTCTTTCTCCATCTCACTCTCCTTTCCACTCTTGCTCTCTCCTTTCACACTCTATTGCTCTTAGTCTCTCTCTTTCCCCATCTGTCTCACTCCCTCTCCCACTCCTTCTCTCTCTCTCTCCTTCTCTCTCTTTCTTGCTCTCTCTTTCTCCATCTCTCTCCCTTCCACTCTGGCTCTCTCCTTAAACACTCCCTTCCACTCTTGCTCTCTCTCTCCCTCTCCTTCTCTCTCCATCTCGCTCCTCTATGAGCTGTAAGCCCCTAATCTGAAGAACCAGCAAACGGAGCACGAGCAGATCCATCTCCACAGAAAATGCAGGAGTAATAATTTACATGTTGTAACATACTGGGTAAAATGAACAGGGCTGTTTCTCTCACACGGACAAAGTGCTGCAAAATTATACCTCTGTCCCCCTGGCTGTCACCATGCTTACAGTACAAAGTAGGTAAGGTAATTTACCCGGCAGGGTGAAAAATAATCATTACCTTTGACACGGCGGGGTGCGAATAAATACAGGGAAATTGCCTTGGTTTTTACCTTTGCCTCAGGTTTAATGGTTTTCATTTTCGGGGACTGCTGAGAAACCACAGTATTATTTGACTTTATATAGATTTCATTGCTCCACCTCGTGCCTGTGGGCATTTTCATTTCTTAAACATGTCTTAATTCAAGTGGTGTGCTTTCATGACTATTTAAAACCTCAACTGTGTGTCTGTTATCACAGCAAACACCACTCGGATATTCGAGGGAACAAGAATAGTGAAGACCGGAATGGTAAGCCAGTTCACGTGCAGTACTTCTGGTGGCCAACAGATGACAGTATTATTTCTTTACCTGACAGTTGATTAAACCACTGTGTAAGATTCCCGGATAGCAGAATGTGGACACGGTAGAGTTCGTTACTTTGCAACTTTTGCATCTGAAGGAAAATAGTGTGTGTGTGTGTGTGTGTGTGTGTGTGTGTGTGTGTATATATATATATATACACACACACACACACACACACACACACACACACACTCACACACACACACACACACACACACACACACACACACACACATATAGAGATGTTTTCGTGTAATTATGGAAAACTACATATACAACGTATATGTTGATATAAATATATTTATATACAATAGATTTTTTTGCAGAAATATGCTGTTTATATAAAAATATACAAGAAGGAATAAAGCTCAGTCTAAAATGGTGCATACTATCTCAGAAAACAATGTTTCTTTTTTTCCTTGGATTTATTTTTTTTTCCTTGGAAGCAAACGTGGTTCTAAATTACAATGCAGCTTAGGTAACTAAATGGACAGATTTATTTGTTAATTTATTTATGTATTTATTTATCTCAATTTGTAATAGGTGTTCTAGTGTCCCTCTTTGTCGTTGAAGTAAGTTTGTGAGTTGGCCTTACAGACGGACAGTGGTTTCTCTCTCCTGCAGCCCACAGTCTCCCCCGCATCCTCAGCAGACATGGCTCCCATCAGCTCCGGCTCCTCCACCTGGACCTCCTCCGGCCTCCCCTTCTCCTTCGTCTCCATGGCGACGGGCATCGGGCCGTCCTCCAGCGGCAGCCAAGCGACGGTGGCGTCGGTGGTGACCAGCACTCTCCTGGCGGGACTGGGGTTCAGCGGGGGCGTAATTTCCTCCTTCCCCAGCTCTGTGTGGCCCACCCGAGCCCCGCCCTCCAGCGCCGCTGCCTCCACCCGCCATCCCGCCAAACCCGCCGTCCCCACCACCGAGCCCTCTGCCTCCCAGGGCTCCGACGCCGACGCTGTCCCCAAGGACGGAGAGGGCGGCGAGGAGGGCGGGAAAGGCGAGGGAGAGGAAGGGGAGAGGGAGGGAGAGGAAGAGGAGGAGGAGGAAGAGGGAGAGGAGGTGAAGGAGAAGAAGGTCGCTCCGGACGAGGTGGAGACGCAGGTGAACAGCACGGTGCCTGACGACCCCCCGACTGCAGCCCCGGACTCCACGGCTAAAGAGAAAGCACCAGGAGGAAGCGGCCAATCCAATCCCAGAACATCGCCCTCTAGTGCCACGGAGGACCAGCTTCTCACTCACACAGCAGAATTGAGCACTGTGGTTCCCACCAGTGACCTGGGGAACGATTCTCTGGAGATTCAGGCCCCAGGAAGCCCCACAGTGTCCCCTAAAGTTAGCAGTGAAGAAAAAAACCTCTGGCCTTTCTCCATTCACACAGGTGAGCACCCCCTGCGCGTCACACAGTCGTAACAATATTATCCTGGCATGACTCCTATGGCACCATTATGGGAAGTTGAAGATAAGCGACTTGCCATTTTGACCTTACACGGGCGACTTAACTCTCCCCGTTTGGCCTCGACTTTGTGGTACCATGGATCACAAAGCTTTGGCCTCCTCTCAGTCCTGGGCCATTAGCTTCCGTACGGCATTGTGACGACCGGATTAAAATTGGGTCAAAGCCAGAGTGGATGTCGCACTCTACCCTACCTTTGTGCTTCAATATCAGTCACAATCGAGCTTTTAACTCCCTTTATATCAGATTACATCAGTTTTACGGGGGGGCTCACTGTATTTCTCCCTTTGATGGCAATCTAATTCAGGTGACTTAAATGCTACCCTCCAGCACCCCTGTTTACCCAGCTCTGTGGGAAGGCAGTCAGAGGCTGGCTCATTGATTGGCTGTTATCACCTCACTGGGTGATAATTGGCAGTCTCCCTGCAGGCCTCTGGACTCTTCAATGGGTCCACTACAGCCAGTGCCATGACATAATCATTTATCTGCATTATATCTAATCAGGCTTTTGCTTTCCAGTCGATGCGCGGGCTCATCCTGTTTGGCCGTGGAAGCAAAATACAAAAGGGGTTTGCGTTTGTCCCCAAGCTGCTATTTACAAAATGGTTTATTTTATACTGAAACTGAAATAAGATGGAGCTCAGCCATGCATGACTGTTATTCACAGTAAGATGTGTGTGAGATGTTAGTCTCTCTCATTCACGCTGGTTATTTCAGTATTGAGCACTTTGCTAGTGGAGAGAATTCAGTAACAGAGTGCAGGAGTTGCAGGAGTGAGGAATGATCCATTATAATCCGTCCAAATAACGGCAGTTCACTTGCCCTTGTGAGGAAAAAAAGGGGATTCAACATATTGCTGGTATAATGAATACAAAATAAGTAATACATCAGTGTTAAGCAAGAAGTGATTTTGTATTTGCACTTTGAAGGTGTTATTTTTAACTTTAAAAATGCAGAAAAACCCGAGTGCAACAGATTCAGCTCGTCATTTATTACATCGTCGTGAAATAAGTAAAAAATACAAAAATGTAAAGAAGACCAAGACACATACATCATGAGTAACAACTAGAAAAATAAAAAAACTGTGACAACTCAGTATCCACAGCTAGAGAAAGAACTGTTCTGTTAGTAAATGTTTTTAATAGAAAGATCACAGTTATTCTGTGCTGCCTCTGACTGCTGTGTACAGCATGTAAAGAAATCAGCTGCCTTTGGTGGTAATTTGCATGATGGTTATTGACAGGTTTCTCCTTTGTGCTTCATATGAGGCCCCTGTTGATTTGCACCTGATACAGGCTGATAATCTATGTTACTCGCACAGATACAGACTGGAGTGCGGTGTTACTCACATAGAAACTGTCTGGAGCACCGTGTTAGTCAAACTAATACAGCTTGGTGTTGCAAGGCTCCTGACTGGAGCTCTGTGAACTCATAAAATTATGGATATTGTGGTGCTCTCACAGCTAAAGACTGGAGCTCTGTGTTACTCACAAATACTGACTGAAACTCTGTGTGACTCCCATTGGTACTCATACCAAAAGTGACTGGAGAAAGATATAGACTGGAGCTCTGTGTTACTCAAACAGATACAAGTTGGTGCTCTATATTACTCACACAAATGCAGACTGGAGTTCTGAGTTGCTGACACAAATACAGATTGGAGCTTTGTGTTACCCGCACAGATGCTGACCGGAGCTTCGAGTTGCTTAAATAGACTGAAGGTCTCTGTTTTACTCATACAGATACGGACTGGAGGTCTGTGTTAATCACACAAGTACTGACAGGAGCTCTGTGTTGTTCTCTCAAGTACTGTCTGGAGCTCTGTATTGCAGAAATATGGACTTGGGCGCTGAGTTTCTCACACAAATACAGACTGGAGCTCTGTGTTACTCTTATAGATTCAGACTGGAGCTCTGAGTTGCACACACAGATACAGATTAGAGCTCTGCGTTATTCATACAGATACAGACTGGAGCTCTGTGTTACTCATTTAGATACAGATAGGAGCTCTGTGTTACTCTTACAAATTCAGACCAGAGCTCTGTGTTATTCATACAGATATAGACTGGAGCTCTGTGTTACTCATTTAGATACAGATAGGAGCTCTGTGTTACTCTTACAAATTCAGACCAGAGCTCTGTGTTATTCATACAGATACAGACTGGAGCTCTGTGTTACTCATTTAGATACAGATAGGAGCTCTGTGTTACTCTTACAAATTCAGACCAGAGCTCTGTGTTATTCATACAGATATAGACTGGAGCTCTGTGTTACTCATTTAGATACAGATAGGAGCTCTGTGTTCCAGATGTCCCTGTACAAATAAATAAATAAATAAGATATGGACTGGAGCTCTCTGTTACTCAGGCAAATATGGACTGGAGCTCTGTGTCACACAGTTACAGACTGGAGCTCAGTGTTACTCAGGCAGATACAGACTGGGGCTCTGCGTTACTCTTACAGATACAGACTGGAGCTCTGTGTCACACAGTTACAGACTGGAGCTCTGTGTTACTCATTTAGATACAGATTGGAGCTCTTTGTTCCGGATATGGACTGGCACTCTGTATTACTCAAGCAGATGCGGACTGGTGCTCTGTCTTACTCAGGCAGATGCAGACTGGAGCTCTGTGTTACTCAGGCAGATGCAGACTGGAGCTCTGTGTTACTCAGGCAGATATGGATTGGAACTTTGTATTACTCAGGCAGATGCTGACTGGAGCTCTGTGTTACTCAGGCAGATGCAGACTGGAGCTCTGTGTTACTCGGGCAGATACAGACTAGAGCTCTGTGTTACTCGGGCATATACAGACTGGAGCTCTGTGTTACTCAGGCATATACAGACTGGAGCTCTGTGTTTCTCGGGCAGATACAGACTAGAGCTCTGTGTTACTCGGGCATATACAGACTGGAGCTCTGTGTTACTCAGGCATATACAGACTGGAGCTCTGTGTTTCTCAGGCAGATACAGACTAGAGCTCTGTGTTACTCGGGCATATACAGACTGGAGCTCTGTGTTACTCAGGCATATACAGACTGGAGCTCTGTGTTACTCGGGCAGATACAGACTAGAGCTCTGTGTTACTCGGGCATATACAGACTGGAGCTCTGTGTTACTCAGGCATATACAGACTGGAGCTCTGTGTTTCTCAGGCAGATACAAACTGGAGCTCTGTGTTTCTCAGGCAGATTCAGACTGGAGCTCTGTGTTACTCAGGCAGATTCAGACTGGAGCTTTGTGTTTCATGGATAGAGACTACACTACTTTGTTACTTTCACGGATACAGAATAGAGCTCTGTGTTGTTCACTAAGTGGAGGACTGGGGCTATCGACTCTGCTGTAGACTGGTGCATTTCGACCTTGAGCCTCGCTCACACTCCATTAGGCAGAGATTTGAAGCTCAAGAAGCACTTAACAAGACTTGGACGCAATATTATCATAAATTTAATATTAGAGATGAGTCAGTGACCATTGACTGTGTGTGTGGAGCTGGTTAAAGGGCAGCTGCTCTCCTGGGCCACCTGCCTTTTTAACTGCACAGACAGCTAGTGTATTGCGGGGCTCCAGACTCCGGGCTGCCTTGTACTCAGAGGGCAATGGGTGTAGATTGAGTTGCATGAGAGCCATTCCAGCTCAAATGGACCAGGGGGTGACACCACCCCGTCACAGATTTAGTTGATTTTTGCTCCAATAGTTGCTATATGTACATGGACAAAAATCCCAAAATTTTGGCTGCCAACTCCAACTGGTTACAAAATGGCAGCCATTTTAAAAATTGCCTTTTACGCGCGTCGCGACGTGCCCTCCCACTTTTTTCAAACCCTTTTTTTTGCAATAAATAAAAAACTATAGCACCTATTGGCACCAAAATTGGCACTTTCATGTAATTTTTCATGCTGATTCTGAATATGCAGTCAAATAAGTGATAGCTCCTATGGTTAACTATTGGATGAAAACCCTTTTTGGGGGTACCGAACTTTGGCCCCCCCTTATCAAAATGGAACTTGTTTTATGCTCATCATCATCACTTCATCTCTATAATATCCAAAAATTAGAGAGGTGATCTGCTTTGTTTTGATGTAATCCTCCAAAAAGTAAAATGGATATTTTGTGAAAACAATATCACCGTGTATACACACATGTACTGAGTATATAGTAGTATCTATAGGGATATTGCAAAACTATGGCAAAATGTCAGCAGTTTGTAGCCTAGTAATCTAGCATGGATTTGATCTGCACAATCTGTACCCAGGTACCTTGCTTACTCTGTAAGAGGTCACATAAATAGCACTTGTTTACTGCCTTGAAACAAAAACATGGCATCATTTGAAGTGGGCTCTCTTATTCATTAAGCCAGTGGTCTTCAACGTCGTTCCTGGGGACCCACTGTGTATGCTGGATTTTGTTCCAACCACAATTTTTATCACAGGATTTTAACAAGCTGTTAATGTCTTAATTAGGTGTTTTTCATGTTTAGAGTTGTTAATTACTCTCTTTAGCCAAATGTTACATAGAAACATCCATACATGCCATGAAGAATAAAATGCCCTAGAAGATAGTGTGATTATATCTATACTGCAAGAAATTTCAAGTAATATAACATTTCAACCAGATCAAATTAGACACTGAGGAAATCCATAAAGCACAAATTAGGCTGCTGGAAACAACTGTTTCAAGTTATTTCAAAAAACTTCAGGTGAACTTAATTAGATTAACATAACACTAAACTGGTTTGACTTTTTACCATTTGCTTGTCTAATAAATTTGTCATGATGTGCCAATCAGTTTTCAAAAATTAGGAGCCAACTACATCTTTAATTTGATTAGTTACATTGTTTTCTCTCGTTATATGCTGTTAATTCCAATACATCGCAATGTGGGTATGGTATTTTTTTATTCTTGATGACAAACATAGATATTTCTGTTAACTTGTGAGTTAAGAGGGCACATAACTGCTCTAAACATTAAATGCACTTAAAGACAAATTAACAGCTTGTTAAAAATCTACAATTACAATTGCAGTAGGAACAAAAACCAGCATACACAGTGGGTCCCCAGGAATGACGTTGAAGACCACTGGCTTAATGAATGAGAGAGCCCACTTCAACTGATGCTATGTTTTTGTTTCAAGGCAGTAAACAAGTGCTATTTATGTGACCTCTTACAGAGTCAGCAAGGTACCTGGGTACAGATTGTGCAGATCAAATCCATGCTAGATTACTAGGCTACAAACTGCTGACCTTTTGCCATAGTTTTGGAATATCCCTATAGATACTACTATATACTCTGTACATGTGTGTATACATGGCGATATTGTTTTCACAAAATATCTATACTGATGGACTTTAAAAACTTATGAGTCTGACTAGACAGAAATAGTATAGTTGGGTTAGGGGAACTTCAATTAGATGATTACATAATTGATATGCAGTTGTCTTTGAGTGAGGAGACACAATAGTGTGTGAGGTCATGACCTTGTTTGTGTCTGTGGAGCAGGATTTGAGGAATTAGTGATGTAACCTCGTCCGGCTTCATTGATCACAATTGCAATGCTGTCAAATGCTTTAAACCAATCCTTGAGGTCATTAAGGCCAGAATCCGAGAGCATTTGTTCAAAGACACCACATGCGCCATGCCTCGCCTTTCCAGACCCCAACGTGATCAAGCCATTGGGCTGTGGATGGCTGGAACATCCCAAAATCGCATCGCCCAGTGTTTTGGAGGTAAGCCAACCCACAATCTCTAACCTTGTGGCTCGTTACCAGGAGACTGGAAGCACCAGTGATCGACCCCGACCTGGTCAGCCTAGGGTCACGACCCCAGCCCAGGACAATTAGATCCGCCTCGTCCACCTGAGTGATCGGTTTTGAACCTGCACCAGGATGTCTCAGGAGACCCCAAGAATCCACAGACCAAGGATCGGCAGAAGAACAGTGAGTCGCCGACTTGCAGAGCGAGGGATCAGAGCCCACAGGGCATGTGTTGGAATGCAGCTTGATGCACGGCGCAGGGCTACCAGGCTTCGCTGGGCTGAAGAATATGGTCAGAGACGAGTCCCCAACCGATTCTGGAGGAATGCTGTCCTCAGTGATGAGTCCAGATTTTGTCTGTACCGACATGATGGAAGACAGAGCGTCTACAGACGACGTGGTGAGAGATACGTGGCCCGCTGCATTGCTGAGACAGATGGCTTTGGAGGAGGCTCGGTGATGGTCTGGGGTGCCATTCGGTATGGCTGGAGGTCCGACCTGGTCGTAATCAATGGAAATCTTAATGCAGCCTGCTACTGTGTCCTTGTCATCAGACCGCACGTCATGCCTTACATCACAGACCACCCTGAGGTCACGTTCATGCAAGACAACGCACGACCTCACTCAGCACGTGTGACCCTGCGGCTCCTGGTCCAGAATGGTGTGCGAGTCATGGAATGGCCACCTTTCAGCCCTGAGATGAAGTGCATCGAGCGTGTGTGGGACCTGTTGGATCGGCGGGTTCGGCAACGCACTTCAGCGCCCAGGACGAGGGCGGAGCTCCAAGAAGCCCTTCTCCAGGAGTGGCAGGCCATTCTCCAGCAACAGCTCAACAGAATGGTGCTGTCCATGCCAAGACAAGTGATGGCTTTGTTGCAGGCACGTAGCGGGCACACCCGGTACTGGTATTGGATTTGATCTTTGTTGTTGATTTTGTTGCTAAACTTTTCATTGTTGATTCTTTTGTCTTTCTTTTTTTGTTGATGTTATCTGACATTTTGTCGAAGTTGTTGTTATGGGTAAAGTCAATAAATGGTTACAAATTTGAATCTGAGTTTGGCTACAATTCTGGTTCTAAGTTTTTAAAGTCCATCAGTGTATTTTACGTTTTGGAGGATTACATCAAAACAAAGCAGAACACCTCTCTACTTTTTCGATATTATAGAGTTGAAGTGATGATGATGATGAGCATAAAACAAGTTCCATTTTGATATCAGGTGGCAGCATTGAGATAAGGGGGCCAAAGTTTGCTACCCCTAAAAGGGTTTTCATCCAATAGTTTCTGAACCATAGGAGCTATCACTTATTTGACTGCAGATTCAGCATCAGCGTGAAAAATTACATAAGAGTGCCAAATTTGGTGCCAATAGGTGCTATAGTTTTTTATTTATTGCAAAAAAAGGGTTTGAAAAAAGTGGGAGGGCACGTCGCGACGCGCGTAAAAGGCTATTTTTAAAATGGCTGCCATTTTGTAACCAGTTGGAGTTGGCAGCCAAAATTTTGGGATTTTTGTCCATGTACATATAGCAACTGCTGGTGGAAAAATCAGGACAATCTGAGAGATGGCAGTTACAAATTCCCGGGCTGCTGGTCCATTTGAGATGGAATTGCCCATAAGTATTTGGACAGTGGGACACCAAGAGACTGTATGTACTTTCTAATGCTTCAATTTGAAGATGTTTGCATCTATAGCTAGTGAACTGTGTGAAAATTACGACCCTTTTAAATTGTCGCTCCACAAAGACTTACAGACCACTCTGTTCCCAAAACCCACCTGAAATACTTGCTTACTCACTAGTTCAGTTTAACCTGCTCTCTTCTCATTTTGCTTGTGTCATATTGAGTGACTAACAGACAGCACTGCCATTTTAACAGTAGAGGAGACACATACATATAATTCACGATAAGTGAAATGAATGTGAAGTGATGTAAGGCTTTGGCCCATGCTGAAATAGATTTGCACTTTAGCCCACTTTTCCAAAATTCACTCAGTACTTCTGCTGTAAATGTCAATAAAGTCACTGTGGTTTGTAATCTCTTCCTTGAATTTAATACACTAAAAGTAAGTATCCTTTTGTGTTTGGCTTGTCTGAAGCATTACATCAGTACTCAATTGTTCTGATTGCTATTGATTGCTTTGTTTCAAATATTACAGAAGTGAAGGCATGCTGTATGATACTTTGGGAGAGTGCTTTAAAAGTCCGCTGGTATGTTTAACCTTGAAGAGTTATTTCTCTGATCTTCTAAACAAATTTGGCCGTATTGTATTTTTAACCCTTAGAGCGCTGAAATAAATTTTCAAAAAAATTCAAAATTAAATTATCTCGCGCTGTTGAAAACTTATCACGTGGCAACTTGTTTAAAAGAGCTTCCATGCGGGTTTTCAACAGCTTTGAGTTTGATGTCTTGCATCATTGAGCAACACTATTTGTATTTAGCGCTCTAATGGTTAATTGTCGTATGGATCTGTGGAAGTATTGATATGCCGCAGTGTCTGCCTTTCTCTGTTACCCACCTCAGCCTGGTCCTCGTGCTGAACACTCCTACAACTCAATCCCCCTTCCTGCCCAGGTCTCTTTCCTCTGCTACCTCTTTCCTTACCTCTTCTGCTTGATCCTCTCGTTCTGCTGCTTCCCTCTATCCCTCATTCCCGCGCGTGTTATTCCTCTGCGGACCACTGGCCTACTTTCAGACCCAGCGCGACGAGCGCAGAGCAGAGGCACAGCTGCGGGGAGAGTTCTGCTCCATTTATAGATCTGTGTGTGTGTGTGTGTGTGTGTGTGTGTGTGGCGTGTGCGAGCGTGGGTGAGTCCGTACACGCAGGCCTGGCCCCTGTGCTTCCGGTCACATTTCAGTTGAGCGAGGCAGGGAGACGGATAGGTTGAGGAAGGGCAGCTCCGCTCCGTGTGCGCGGTTAGCGCTAGCGTAATTTGGGCGTCAGCTGTCCAGTCATGCGGCCGGCGAGGAACCCTCCGCCTGCTGCATAGCGCGGCACGATGACAGGAGCAGAAACGCCAGGCTGGGGTAGGTGGAAACAGTCCTTGTCGGCGAACACGCGGAGCGGCCAGTTTGCTCCGTGCGCATGCCAGCACAACTGCCGCGAAGCAGTGCTATAAGCGCTTGCGCTGAGTTTTAGTAAAGCGGCACGTGTATTTTTGCGGAGCAGACGCAGGCGGCTGGGCACTCCCGAGATGTGATCTAATAATGGTACTTTTTATTATTTATACATCGCCTGCCACTTGCTCTTTCAGGCCCAGGAGCCCCGAGGCCAGACTTAACGGGAACAGCCTCTCCGGCTGCAGGTGGGCTTACGGGGGACGAGAGTGCATTTATTTGATGATTGTCATTTAATTGCTTCCTGAGGGAATGACACAAACGCTGCTCAAGGCAGTTGCTTCAGTTTACGGTCAGAAGAAGAAAAGACACGACTCTGCTTTTCTCAGATGCGTATGTTTTTTTTTGCCCATGGTGCTGAGGGATTTTAAGGTCTGTAAGTATTTGGACAGTGACAGGATTTTAAAAGGCTGCAATTTGCATTCCGTTGTCTTCTTGTGGATTTAAATACTCTCAAATTAAAATACAGATGGGCGTAAATTTGAGTGTTTACGTTCGTAGTGAACACTGTGTGAATTGCAGCAATTTAGAATTGTCACTGTTCAATTAATTATAGACCTCACTGTAGGAGGGGAAGAATTTCAGCAGTTTTGAAAATAGTTTTCTTTTTTTGTACCCCTAACCTGACCCTCCTGGTGTCTTCTGCTCCCTCTTTCACCTGACAGAGAGGAACAGCATCTCCAACATGACGAGGAACCCCACCCTCACCTCCAGCAGGGTGGAGTGGATCATCCCGCTGGTGGTGGTGTCGGCCCTTACCTTCATCTGTCTCATCCTGCTGCTCGCTGTGCTGGTGTACTGGAGGTGAGCAGCCGACCCTGGTCTCAGTCCTCGGCACTTCCAGCTGTGTGCTTCCCTGATTTATTGGTAACACTGCACTGTAGGTTCACATGAATCGGTGTTTTACAAATATTAGTGCAGTGCCCATTCAATTGCAGCTTTAGCAGTATTGGCGATTTCTGCTCTCTCGATTACTCAACAACCGCCTAGCCTAAGAACTTCAAGCTCGATGCTGCTCTTCTATGGGTCCTCAGCAATAAAAGCACCAAGTTTGATTTCACTCGAAGTAACTGCTCTTGAGATATCCAAAGCATACGCGTACATACATGCATATATGCATACATACATATGTAGATACATTGTCGCACACAGACAGATTCCTTGCTTTATCGTATTATATCAACAATGAATTAACCTCTCTCTAGTAGTTTGAGAATACATTATGGGACAAGCCTTATAGAAATAATCCATTAGTAAATTAATTAATTGTTCATCTCAGTCTAAAAGTGTTATATTATGTTCTTTACACATTCTGTTCTCTGGATATAGAAATGAGCAAGCATGCATGCGTGTTCTTTGTCATCTACCTACAGCAGGAGAACTGTCAATTCAGAAGAGAGCGATGGTAATTGACCTTTATCCTTACATAATAAGTACTGTAAAGATAATTATGAAAAATGCAACAGTGAATGGTTCCAGGCATTTCTTAAGAGGAAACATTCTGTGTTTGTGCGGGTTAAGGAAAAATGGTAAGGGAGGCAAAGATCAGTGTTCAAGAATTTCAGCAAGTGCTTACAATTCTCAGAAACAACTGTAACAAGTCAGATCCAAAGCAAGAACACGTTGGAAGGGTTGTGTTACGAAAGCTTTCACTGGGCGCACAAAACAAAGAGCAAGCACTGACAGCTTGCCGGAAATCACTGTTACTATGAGCTGTGACTGCAAGGGGGTGCATTGGTCCTACGGACATCAGATAATGTCAATTTGTGTGATCTTATTGTGCAGTGCTACTGATTTTTTCTTTCTTTTTTTTGCATTTTGTGTCCACTATCAAAATTGCAAATGAAGGAGGCTACGTGTGCTGATGTGTAGTGAGTGGTCAAGTAGTGAGGGCTAGTACAATAAAAAGGGTTGAAATTGCTAATTTTAATGTGTTGTGTTTTTATGTGTTACAGTATGCGTATGGTATCTTCCAATCACTACATACCCGCACTTGCATGTGTTAAAGGGACTTAAGCATCTGTTTCTTATTTATGGTTATATTTATATGGCTGGTCATTGCACGCGTGAAGTGACCAGGCCCTGGCCATACGCATTACAAATGCCTCTCGCTTGGTTGGGCCACCTGTCTGCAGCAGTGTTCATAACCGGAAAGCTTGCGGGAGGTGGATGACAGCAGGTTGGAGATGTGAGATTATATTCCAGTGACAGTAAGTGAGACGGAGCACAGTGGCTGCTCTCCCTTAGGGACGCCTTATTTTGCCATTAGTGTCAGGGTGGCTGTTAAGGTCGATTTCCACGGCCTCGGCTCCCGTCGCCCACGTCGTTCCTCCCCGCGAGCGGCCGCTTCACGAGATTTAGCGCTCGCACAAAGAGTCAAGTGCGGCCGCCAAGGTGCCGGAGCGGAAGAAGATTGTGTTGCTTGTGGGTTTCCTTCACAGACTACATGAAAACTATAGATCAAGTTTCTCTGGCGTCGGCCTCAGGCTTCTATTTTGGCGCACAGAAGCTCAGTTCTCAGGCGTGGCCATGTTGTACAGTTTTTCAGGGAGAGGCTATACAGTCAAGCTGCTGACTAACCTGTTCTGGACTCGTCCGCAGTCATCCACACGCATGTTGAGTACACATTTACTAGCGGGAAACAACTTCATATTTTTATACTATAGTTAGCATTGACTTTAATGGAGAATGAGGTATTGCTGACCTGTACTGGACTCAGACAGGATGGCCCTCATGAGCAAAGTTTATCATAGAGACCGGGGCTGGGTTCGAATGGTCTTTTTTCGCTCAAGAAAGTTCTTTGAAAATGAATGGGAAGTATTTGCGTGGCAGCCATGATAAGGGCTGTGAAAATTATCTTAAATGTCCAGGAAAGTTGCTTCAGTGCTCCCTAAGTTATCTCCTTTAGGAGAGGGTACACTGGACTGTCTTTTTTGGAAAAAAAGGAAATAACCCTGTCCCACAATTCTGTGCAGCAGCAATATTTAAAGCAGCGTACTGTCCATCTGGCCATTCATGAAAATAAGCAAACATGCCAGGCATAGGACGCATGATTGTGTTGCCTAGTGCCCTTACAAATACTCCTTTGCATCTTTCCTTAACCTTATGACGTTGTCCATTGAGGTTAAGGAAATGTGGTCAGGAAATAGGACATAATTTTTTGACTAATCGAGAGCAGCCCAGTAGGTGTGTCTCAAAACAAAGTCTCTTTGTGGCTGTTTGGTCTCCATTCCATGCCCCTCCCCCTTCGCCAGTAGTCATCCTGTAAAGACCACCTATGCAGAGCAGCCAATCAAGACTGGCCCTGACTTAACCCCTCAACATCCTGCCCTACCTCACGCATCGCACCCGCACTGACACATGCGCAGCGCTCCAAATCCCGAGGGAAAGGCCAGCCATCTGTCTCCCGTCATGATGCTCTGTCGGATCACCAGGGCGACGGGCCGTGTTATGGCCGACTTCACCCCTCTTCCAACCTCCATACATCTACCAGCCCCATGTTATGCTGCAGCCCCCAAGGGCTACAATCGAGCAGAAATATCTGCACCGGCTGCTCTTCTGTAGCATTGGTGGCCCTGTGGATCTGCCACATAAATGATTCCGGTAAACGGACGCGCAGCATGCAGTTCATATCACAGGGTCATTATCAGTCAGTGCTGTTTATTTCATATTTGTTAATCATTTTAACTCCTAATCTTAAAATCTCCAAAAATTCTAGAGTGTATAACGTCGCCCGTTTAATTTTGTGTCCTTTTTCACATGTCAGAAGCTAAGCTTGCACAAAACATTCTCGCAGTCTGGCTACCATGCAGTGGAATTCCCCTGAAACAGTGCAGTTAACATTAATTGCGGGAACGTTTTTGGTGTTAGCTGGGTTTGTGGCATGCAGGAAGTGGAGAATGAGAGCAGCAGAGGTGTATGGGCTCTGCCCAGTCACTAGTCTTGTGCGATATAAGGGGTGCACGCATAGGCCAGCTGTACTCTTTAACCAATATCATCTTCAGGCCTCCAGGCTGCTGTCTTCGTGGGGGATCTCAGAGTTCTGGAGTCATGTGTTACCTTGGTAACCATGGCCCTCCTGCCTGCTAACACACCCCTCCCCGTCCCCTGGGCTGTAGAGCAGAGTGTAAGAGGATGGCTTACCCTCATGATCTACAGAAACGGGAGCTGTCAGTGTGTCTTCAAGTGTCATGTGACCCCCCTCTCACAACCAGGACACCCTCACTGAAGCTCACAAACACAGGCGTACGCTCATTAACTCACTCGGACACACATCGCACATTCACACACTCGTACCACACACATGCACGCACAAACTCGCACCACACACGCACACACACACACACAACACACGCACACCGTATTTCACTGGTTCCCACGTTAATGCCACGCTACCTTTTCACCCATACACTACCTCCCTCTCTGTCTCTCTCTCTTGCACATGCACAATACACAACTCTCCCCCACTTTCTCTCTCTCTCCTTTTAACCACCCAGAGGGTCCCACACTCTCATTCTGTGCCCCTGTTCCCTCCCAGCATGCTTTGCTCTCTCTCACTTGTAGCTGGGGCTCAGAAAACCTGGATTCTTGTTACTTTGCCAGTTGTTAGAGGATTAGACTGAACAGTTGCTGGCATGAAAAAGGACTTCCTCTGGTTGATTAAAAATGAGGACCCCCGTGTCTTTCTTTCTAGCGCTGTTTAAAGTCGGAGCCGTGGGGGTGAAGCACACCAATTTAGTCCCAGTGAGAAACAGGCTTTAATGGTTAGGGGAGAGGACTTACAGCCTGAAGGTTTCAGCTTTAATTCCCAGGTTTGCTGTTGTTTCCACGAGTGAGCTACTTAACCTTATTTCCTTCAGTAAGTTGTCTGTTGTGTGAAAATGCGAGCTCCATTAGTGGTTTAGCGAGGGTGTTTGTTGCATAAATAAATCATTTTAGAGTAACTCAGAAAAAAAAATGTATGCTTCCCTGACAGACAGGCCTTATCAGTATTGCACTATGCCAAGAACGTCTGAGAAACTGGTTAAACGAGAGTTTTCAGAATGTAGCAGGCAATCTGGAGTGACCGATCGACATCTTTGTCTGCGTCTCGTTCAGTCAAATGGAGGACTTTTTTTCATGAGCCTGATTTTGTTATTCAGCCATTGATACTAATAGGTTTCTTCATCCAAATTGTGACGCACATACCCAAGTGTATGCAGAAAGCCAGAGACACCCTAAAGGTAATCATTTTCCAATGGGCACTGTCATGCAGTTATGCTGACCACAGTTAAAACATTGACAATATAAAGTAAATAATACCTGAAGGTTTACCTTTGAACCTAATCATAGGGTTTTGATATCAAGGTCAGGTTTTACGACTCGTTCCTCGAGGCACTGACGTTCCTCTCACTTTAAAGACTTCAGACGGAGGGGAGACTGTTTGCAGTTGAGCACCTCGCCTTCTTCTCTCTGTGCCACTGCCTGCCAGATTTCCAAAGGTCAGCGCGCTAACATTGATTAGTCTCCCATTGTTTATGGCGAGCACGATCCCAAAGAGGCTTATGCAAGCCCAGATTCTGAGGGGCCTTACTGGGCCTCTGTGGAGTGGGAGGACTGCCACTCTAATTACGCGACCAGACATGGGGCAGATTAGCCCCCTGCGCTAAGCTAATACTTTGCTCTCCGGGTTGACTTGCATTGGCCTGACCTGAGTGCAGCCTGGCTATTTGGGGTCGTGCACTGTCCAGACCCCCCCCCCACCCCACACCGGGTGTGGGATTTTGGGATTTCCCCCTCCTGCTGATTACTGGTGATCTCCAGCTCTCCCATCTCCCCTGCAGTCTGGTCCTCTACCCCCTCCTCAAGTGTAATTTCACAGCATTAGCTTAGCTCTGGATGAGCTGAAAATGCTGTTGTAATGTGCTGTGCTAAAGCAGACTCTTCTGAGCTGTAAAACCATGTTGTGTTGGGATTTGCAGGTTCTATATAAAGGCTGCTTTGCAGAGCAGAGCAGTTGTATGGAGGGAGGGGTCTACAGGCGCAAGAGGGGAAAGGAGTTTTGGTCAATGGTGGTCTTATTTGGGAGCTGGCTCCTCCCCCTGGCGGGGGCAGTGGCGTTGGGCAGGTCCACGATCAGTAGCGGCATGCTTTAATCCTTAGCCTGGGCCACCGCGAGCTGGTGTGGGATCAGTGCACATTGCACAATAGGCCAATGCTGAGGTGGCGAGGGAAGGAGGGAGAGAGGCTCGTTATCCCTGAAGCGCCGACACTGACAGGTCATTAGCGGCGGCTGGGGGCTGGAGGGTGGGGGGAGGGTGGTGGGTGGCGGTTTGTGACGCACCACAGGAAGGCCCACGCCCCCCTCTCCTCTCCTCCCCTCCCCTCCCCTCCCCTTCCCTCGCTAGCGGGCGCACCGCGCAAACGCTGCTCTCGCCTCTCGTCCACTCCTGCGTGTCCGCGGAATGGCCAGCCTCTGCTCCCTGCTCTGCGTTAAGTACAGGTAGGAGCGCTACAGGGTCAACCCGGCGGACTGGGAGCTTTATTTTAGCGTCTATCCCTGAATGTGAGCACGCTTCAAGATGGGAGACCTCCCTCGCTCTCCCTCTCCCTCTCTCTTCTTCTGCTCTCTTACCTATTGATTTTCCCTTTCCCTCGCTTTGCAGTGGCAGCCTTCTCTTCTCTTTGCTGTGTGAGAAGAGGGTGCTGATTTAATCTCAACTCTTGCGCAATGCTATATTTGCAGGCAATAGTCTGTTTCAAGAGCGCCGTTGTTTGTCTGTTTTAGCTTTCCCTGTGGTTGTTGTTTTCCTGCGATGGAAAGGATGAGATCACACTGATGCGTTTCTCTGTGTGAACTTGACTTCCCGGGGACCTGCTGCTGTGTTTGTCTGCCGAATGTGTCCCCGCTGTGCCAAGTCTCTAAGTGTGTTGTTGTTTGTATTTGTGTAATTGAGGTAGAGAATGAAACCGAAAACACGTCTTAAAATGGTGAAATTCAAAAAGTCGCAAAGTCGTAATTTTGAAGTATGGGCAGTATGTATGGGACTTGAGAAATACATACTACTGTGGTGGGGAAATCTACACGTGTCCTTATGTTTGTGTGTGCACTGAGCTGAACTAAACCTGCACGGAGAGTCCAGAGTACACGCTATGTAAACCGTGAGTTCGTAGGCCATCTGTGTTTACTTTCCGGAGGATTATCACCTTTGAGGTTGGCTCTATTTTCATTATTTACATGATATCTGTTGCCTCTCTCCCCGCCCCGACAGGAGGTGTTTCCAGACAGCCCATTTCTATGTGGAGGACAGCAGTTCCCCCAGAGTGGTGCCCAATGAGAGCATTCCCATCATCCCCATCCCAGGTGAGCCTGCCTGTTACACCCAGGCCACAACCAAGAAAAACCCCTGAGGGGAGCTACAAGGGGCACATGGCGGGGTACGGGTCACCGCCGTATGAGAAACTTGGGTAGTTGCACAGGAAGTGGGCCGCAGCCGGGGTCGGGGTATTTGAGTGGACCGTTCTAGGGAGGGGCCTGGCCCAAGGGTTGGGGGGTTGGGGGGGGGGGTCAAAGTTCCAGGGAGTGGCAGAATGTCAGGAACTCTGGGAGGGAGGAGTCAAAGGTGAAGCCAGGGGAAGCCAATAGAGTCATGATTTTTTAGGGCCAAGGGAAGCAGAGGCTTATGGGAGGAGACTGACGAGGATTTGAC
Organism: Gymnothorax javanicus; assembly: GCA_029692085.1. Lineage (NCBI taxonomy): Eukaryota > Metazoa > Chordata > Actinopteri > Anguilliformes > Muraenidae > Gymnothorax > Gymnothorax javanicus. Next base: position 43,004,791 of record CM056202.1, on the reverse strand, counting down.
TCATGGGTCGGGCCAGTGTCAGAACTGGAGGAGGAGCCGAGATCAGGATGTCACTGCCTCGCCTTGTTCTCCTGTGACATGAACAGCCATTGACTATCACAAATAAACATTTTGAAAACTCTATTCAGTATCCATTTTTGCCATTTCTTTGTGTTTTTGTTTAAGCTGCCTTCACACCAGGCACGACAACGCGGTTTTTCCAAAGACAGATTACATTCAGAGTCAATGCAAAAGCTTTGCATTGACTGAATGTAATCAGCGTGAAAAAATTGGCGTCTTTCCATTGTGAAAGCGGCTTTTACTTTCATAAGTGCCTAGTCTATTGAAGCCTAGATTAGTTTTTCTTTTTCTTCCCATTTGTTTGCAAGTCGATTTCAGTTTTGCAAATTCATTTTTTTGAGTTGGTGAATACTGACCTCTCTGTGGTAAAGCTGGAAGAAAATTGAAGTAAAGGAACTGCATTGCTTCAGTAGGGTTATAATACTGGCAATCTAATGAGATTTCCCCTTCGTGTTTTCAGTGTCTATCGCCTGCCTTATAAGTGCAATCTGTAATTTTAATCAATGAGTGTAGTGTGACGAAACAAAGTCGATATCTGGCGGCCAAAGAAATTCAGTCTGTATTGATTGGACTATCACTGAAATAAATTACATCATTGCAAGACATTTACATGAGCCATTACTTCAGTGTTTTTGAATACGTAAGCAGAATGTGCTTTTGGTCACTAATTAATTAGCCTTATTGCCCTGTAATCAAAACTTGAAGGCAGAAAAGTAATTTTCTCAGGACATTTTATTTCTCATTCGACACTTTTTTAATATTTACTTGTGCTATAGGAATTTTTGGTCTCCCTATGTTCCTTAAATTATGGCTGTAGAAATCAACTTTGCAAATGTGCAGTCCTTTCATTTGTGAAGATTTCTGGCCTCAGGAGCTCCTCGGCAGTTTCCTTTATTCTTGAATGCTTGCTGAATTCTTTTCTGTTTTATGTGCGGTCTGTGCGGTTGTATTGGCATGTCCACAAAACAAAATCAACTGGCCATGAATGGATTAAATTAATCTACTGGTCTGCTGGTACCTGCTCTCCAAAAGCTGAGAAAAGTTTTTTTTTCTTTTTTTGTGACGTTGTGGTGTCACAGTTGCATTTTATTCAAAAGTTATTAGAAGAGTGGCCTTTGTGTACATTTTCAAATTGACTTGTGACTGCCACAATCTGATGTATTTTTTCTTTAAACAATCTTGTCAGTTTAATAAGCATCCTACTGGAAAGTTTATTTGTTATATGATGAGCAGTACTGGCATTATGGGTCTTAATGGGTTACGTTCAAACACTTCACTAGTATGTTAATGCATTTCACTGTAAATGGAGGATTTCAGAGTATGTTATTTGTCCCGTTAACTGAATCTTTAAGCGATAAAAGAAGGCTGTTGAGCAATTTTGTGGACATTAATGGCATTTTTGATGCTAGTTAAACTTCATCTAAAGTGCATATTACACATTGAATTGCAATAGTTCTGACTGCAGCTAATGATTATTTCCCTGGGAGATGAATTCTGAAAATCTATTAACTTATTTTGTAAGGATATTAAGGCTGTAACACCACTCAATTCATGTGTCTTTTATGATGTCTAAGACCATAATGATTAGAACTCAATAATTGAAAAATTAAATGAGTAAAATTGACTGGCTGTGGCAGCTCCACTTGTAAGATTGGCGATTGCCTGTTTTATGGCATCGCTAAAGCCATTTTCTGTTACTGTAGTTAAGAGGCAGCCTTTGTCATTATCGACTGTCTATTGGAGGTTTTATTTCATTGTACTTTACACAGCATTAATCCCCTTAGAAGTAATTGGCCATATCTTGACTGGTGAATAGTGTTGATATTAGCTGTGGGAAGGGAGCAGTTGAGAGGTCTTGTGCTTTATGGCCATTTTTGCATTTGATAATGAATGTCCTTGTAATTGTGCCTGAAATGGGAGAGCCTATTTTCTAACTGATGTACATGTCATCGACCTTCTCCATTCTATGAGACCTCAGCTTGTAGCAGAACTGTTGGTCTGTATCCGGCTAATTTTTGGAAGAAATACAGTTGCTCACTCACCGTCACTCACAGCTAAGCGTTGCTTATTAAATCGACCGTGCAGTTCACATCCTTTGGACGCAGGTATAGAGTATCGCTGGATCTTTAACACCACGCACGCATTTATACACCAGTATTCTCAGCGTGTGAGTGTCAGTGTGAGGGGAAGTAACTTCACAAATGCAAGTAGTCATTCAAAATTGGGGAGCAAAAGAGAGTAATTGTTATAAGACACTGCTTTTAGCTCCTCAGTAAAGTGTGTTTAGAGTAAGATGTGTCGTCCCTTTATCACAGAGCTGTGTAAAATAGTGTTTGGCAATAAGTTTCTCTCTTGATACTTATGCCCGTGTGTCTGTGGATGAATTCAGCATATGGCTGTATGTGTTGTCACTGCTCGGGCCTCACCTGGTGTTTTTACTGGGAGGCACTTCTCATGCGTGTAAGCATGGGCATTCTTGTTTGTATTGCATGCACAGTTGCCAAAGGCTTGGCTGTCTGAGGTTATGTAATGCATTACAGCTTTGGATGTGCTAGGTGGAGCTCACCTGTGAAAAGCAGAGGTTATTTTTAGGACCATGCCTATATGTGTGTGTGGCCTGTTCCTTGATTCTCTTATTGTTTACATTTGAACTATTCAGATACGGCACTAAGTTGCGAAGATGCGGTGTGGCGGATGTGCACATAGCAACAGGCTGTGGTTGGGCACTTACAGCTGATGGGTTCAGTACTGAGCAGCCTCTCCTCAAAGGACCTTGTTTACTTCCTCAATCATTGCAGTCTCATCTGTACGTGACAGCGAAATGCGGTCATTTTAGGACAAAGTCCTCTACAAACAATCTCTAAAATACTGTGAATCCACTTTTTTAAAAAGCTGATCTTGATAAGCAGAGAATCATGATGCCAAGAGACAATTTTCTGTGGCATCTTGAGCAATAAAAGCGAAACGACTCATCTATGTGTGACAGCCTGGCTATAATCGAACTGGTCACTGTCTGCACTGTGAAAAAAAAAAAAAAAAAGAGCAGGAATTGTCGTGTTGTTCCATTAACTTTCCAGCCAAGGACATGAGGGATGTGCACAAAATCTCATCTGTTTCTGTTTGTTTTCAATCTCATACATAGCTAATGTTAATTCTGCACAGTGTGTGCGATAAACATTGCCCTGGCATTACCGTGCAGACCTTTTTTGTGTATGTTTGGATGGTGTTGAGCTTTTCGATATATACCAGTGTTTGCATGTGCGTGTGTGTGCTCACTTCCATGAGCATTTGAGGGTTTGTGTGCTCATGTGTGCATGTTTGTGTAGTGTTTTGCAGGGCAGAGCAGTATGTCATATCGGTGCCCATGGCTTATATGCATGCATTCATTGTCAGGCCTACTTCAATTTAGTCTTTTGCAAAAGGAGACATTTGAGGATTTTCTGTCAAGAATAATTCAAGTGGGGGGTCTCTTTTATGTCACCAGGTGCACAGTCAATTAGGTATTACAAGCCATTTCAAAATCTTTCCCCTCTTGACATCACATGGGGAAGTAGCCAACCAGAGGCAAGAAGAACTGATCAACTTCAGCCAAGCAGTCGATCAGATTTATTTATTCTGGGTGGTCACTCCCCCTTGTGATGTCAGTAAGGGGAGATTTTGAACTGCCTTATGATGGCTAATTAGCTGTGCACCTGGTGGCATTAATAGGGGACCTTTAAAGTACTCTCACCATATATAAGGCTGAGGGCTTCCCACAGCGGCCCAGGTCTGGCCCTGGCCCTTTGCTGCATGTCATCCCCACTCATGTCCCCATCTCTCCTGTCTCTCTATAAAATTCTGTCTCATAAAGGAGAAAACTCACTAAAAAAAATTATTATTACAAAAAAAAGAAACAATTTAAGTGGCTGCCTCTGGCTAACTTATCTGCCTACAGTTCTCGGGTCAGGAAAACATTAGGGCAAACGTCCCGTTCACAGATATGGTCAATGTGTTTTCAGCCGGTGTGTCTACTGTAGGATGGGAGGGAGCGGGCCAAAGCAACAGGCTGAGGTATGAAGAGCTGTGAGCTCCAGTAACTTCATGACTGGCATGTGCGTCAATAATGAATCCACTGACAGAGCCGCTAATTGTCTCACCAGGCCCTCCACAGTCCACGGTTGAATTGCCCTGTCGGTTTGGAGTTTCGCTGTAATGTCTGTGCCAGCACCTTCATCTGTCAGTTTGAATTTTACAACGCTGCTGCGTTTGTAAATGTGGCAGAATTGGGAAATAAGTGACAGTTTGTTTCACAGGGAATAGATAGCTTCGCTTTTTGAGACCATAGTGTTGGCTTCCTGGGACTGTATTTATTGCACTCGATGGAAATGGTGTTAGTGACTGCTTGGCAAAGTCTTTTTAGTGGATAATGCCTTTTTAAATTATTTGGGGAGATTTTTTTTTGTTTTATAATTAGTTCAGTTTTCTCATAATATTATAATATTACCCATGAAACACACCTAGTGGAGGCCAGGCAACAAAACATCTCCCCAGGGCTCATTACATCTCAAGACATTGTGAAGACTGATTACTTCATGTTTTAAATCTTATTTCTAGTAATATAATTCAGTTTTTTTTCCCCCAACTGAATGGGTTACTGAATTCCACCATTTCACGAGTCAATGTTTTCGTGGTTTTTGCTATTTTCCACCGTGTGTGCTGTGTTCTCTGTTGTTAGGAGAGAAGGAAACCTAAATCTGTCATTTAATTCTACCTGTTTGAACAAGACTGAAGATAGCTCTCCCCTGGGTCCATATTGTTAAGTCGTAAACCAGAATTTACTGTGAGCATTCTGCAGTGCACTTGAACTGTGCAGCTGGGAGATTTGTCCTCTTAAGATATGGATCCTCTGCAGTTCTCCCACTTGTGAAACGTGAAATAAATGCAGGCAGACTGTTTCTGAATCATTTATGGCACACTGCATGATGAAAGCTCTGAACCTATATTACCTATAAGAAACACAGGCTCCCAGGCATGAATAATCGACAATTCTCATTTCTTCTTCTGAAACATTTACGGTGCTTTTAAATTGGGTATGTAAACCAGGGTCTGTTTCCACCTGAAGCCTGATATGGGTTCACTTTTAAGAGACCTCATTCCCCAGTGTCGGTGTTACAATAGAAATGTTCCTCTTTTTTCAGATGACATGGATGCCATTCCGGTCAAGCAGTTTATCAAACACATCACAGAGTTGTACTCCAACAACCAGCATGGCTTCTCTGAAGATTTTGAGGTAAGGGCTCGGGCCTTTTACATTTCCCTCGTGAGCATTTTAATATTCCGTTGCTTCATTCTTGTATTTGTAATGTGCTGCATGTTTCAGGGTGGTTTCGTGGGGAAGGAGGATGTCTGTTACTGAAGACTCCTGCTACCATAATGAGATAGACTCACTTTGTTTTGGTTGGCCCCTTGTTGAAGTGTGATGTTAATGTGGTGTGAGGAGTCTGTAGAACTTGTGACTCTCTCGTTTGCTCCCATGCGCACTCAGCCCTACACGGAGTAGGGTACAGCTGCAGTCTCAGGACTGCAATTGTAGGACCGCATTTCTAGCACCCTAGTCTTTCCTATTCTCATCCAGACACATCATAAAGTGATGCTTCCTGAGCAAGCGTCAATTATATGACGAAAATGGAGGCTTTTTGCGTCCTTATTTGACCTCATTGTTAAAACGAACCCTAATCCCTAACCCGAACCCAAATCCTAACCCTAAATTTCAAACAAGGATGCTGAAAGCCTCTATTCTTGTTGCATATCAACTCTTAGCCAGAAAGTGTCACTATATGACAAGTCGGTGAAAATCTAGGGTCCTACAACTGTGGTCTGGGAACTGCAGCCTCCTGTACTGCAGGAATGTAATATTGCCTGCACTTCCCACCGCTGTAGGGAGCGGATGGCGAGGGAAGGAGGCAACTCGGGGTCATTTAGAGCACCTCTCCTCGCCGGCTTTTTAGACAGAAACATGGAGGTGCATCCAGACACGCCTTTGTGGAAAAATAAATATTTACCTCTGACTGCTGCGTGCTGATTGGGCCGATCAGAAGCAGTGCAGCGATATCAATAATTCATGGGGTCCAAGCGCGCGCTATTGATCACGGCCGCCTCCGGCAACATCAAACAAGAAATAATGATCTGGTGACGGCCATTATCTTCAGAGGCCCAGCGAGGCTGGTTTTCAGATGTGATTTAACAGGCTTCAATCAGTGCCCTCAGATGACTGTCTGAGTACCAGAAGGAGCATTTTTTTATCACGGTTGTCAAAAAAAAAAAGACCAAAGATTATGGTTTAATCTATCACTCTTGCTTCGCCCATTTATGTGGTTGTAGTCTCGGAACAGGCCTCGATAATTCGATCTTCTTTGTTCTTTGGTCTTCAAACACTCTGTTCACCATTTAGATATCCCCCTCGGTGTACGCTTCATGCTAAAGTCGCGCCCAAAGTTAGCAAATACAAATTGGACAGGAGGGGCTTGGCTTCGGAATGGAGGGTTTGAGTAGGACGAGACGCTCCTCGTGTTACCCGATGCCCCCTCTGAATTCCTGAGCTCCCGTGCAGGAGAGAGGAGCGTGTTAACGAGTCTCTTCGCCGACGCAGCTGGCCCCCGCCTTTGTCCCGGCCCTTGATGAACACGGGGAAGTGGCTTAAGTGCTCACGGAGAAGGGGCCACTTTCTCAATGGAGCGCTCTGTCTTTGCCAAAGCCCTTTATTCGGCTGGGAGAGGGAGTATAAAGGGGAGTGGGAGCGGGGGAGCGGTAGAGTGAGTCCCTGTTGGCTTGAGCTCCAGAGCTCCCCGAGGAAGGGCTCTTAGGAGCCGGGCCCTGGGGACAGGGTGTGGGGGCCGGGGGGGTGAGCAGCTTTGGCTGGGCTAAACAAAATGTGTCCAGGATCTTAAACATGGAGAAGTCTGAGAGAAATGCAGTCCAATACAGGTCTGTCAGGTTAAAGACACTCAAATACAAATGTCAAACCGGAAAGACCAAAAGGTGTATTTTCCCTTGAATCTCTGGTGGGATTTTACATATGGTTGAACAGTTAAAGTGTAGTGTTCATGTGTTCTGCATTCATATGTTACCCTCTGCAATGGACAGGGCCGAAGTATTCAACGGCAGTTTCACAGCATGGCTGTTTTCTTACATTTTTCAGGAGGAAAGGCTTCTGTATGAGAGGCAACTTATCTGTTATCTTTGAGTGGAGAAATCCAGTTTGCAACTGCAGGAGTGCTGTTTTGAATTGGTTTGGTATTGAGCCGCTGTTGTTTGTAGTCAAAGTGAAAAGCCTTCCCTCTCACGTGATCCCACAGCAAATTGAGATTAGTATGCACGGTCACAGGCGAACTTGAGGACGCACGCTTACTTTTCAGCGCACTTCAGAGATTTTCTGCCATTGATGCATTATTCAGTTCTTCTGTTCTGGTTTATGGCCCCTGCCTTCGTGAGGGCAGTTTTGTTCTCAGTCTTGTGAGAGAGGAACAGCGTCAACTCACAAGTGTGGTTCGCATGGTTCCTTCTCATGGACAGCAGTTTCATTGGGAATAGTGATTCATGAAGGCCTAGTATATTTGCAGTTGACTCTGTTTAAATTTATCATTCTGCTACAACTGTTATAGAGTAATATCAGCAAATGATTCTTACAGAGTTGGTGATTGTTCTGTGGACATACAGTCTGTAGTGCAGGTGGTCTTAATGCGCTGATCCTATCGATGTTTCTCATGAGCTGTAGCGTAACTCATTTTAAACGTTAGCTTGGAACTACATCAGAGCAATTTTTATGCAGCTGTATAAAATATACCTGTTCTCATTGCACCTTACCTCCTCCAATACTGAGGTTTTAGCTTCGGGTTTTTAGGCAAAGCTATTCCACTCCATATTTAATACTAAGTCCTCAAATCTCTCTGCTCATTTAAACTCTGCCTCCTCGATTTGTACCGGATGGCTACCTTGGGATGTAGGTTCAAGCACTTGTTTTATGTTTTTAGCTTTTCTTCTAATTACCTTCTCAGTATCTTTCAATGCCTTTATTTGTGGACACTCATACAGTCGGGCGTGTTGGACGGGAGTTCGGTATGGCATCTGACCATGTCTCAGACTGGTCATGCATTTCCTAGTCATACAAGACCCCCATGCCAGGGCGGGGCAGCTCTGGTGCAAAGTGCTATTCTCTGCACTGTGGGTAATGGGAGCCAGGGCACAGCTGTGCCTTGTGTGTAAATGGAGTCTGTGCCATCTGTGGAAGGCATTGGCAGGGGGGTGTGTAACCCTTATCCCCACCAGGATCCCTTTTCTTGCACTGATATTATCAGTTCCATCCCCGGCAGATGAAATGTTTGTGGCTCTGCCTCTTTGAATTTAAAATGTTCTCTCATGTTTGGATAACGCCAATCTTTGTTAATTTTTATTTGGAAAATGAAAACGGGGGTGTAAATCCCTTCGGTATGCATTCCCAGCTCCCAGTTCAAAACTGTGTAACCACTCTCTATACTGTGGATAGTGGAATGCGAGCGCGTGTTTTCTGTTCTGGGAGACAAAAGAAGGAAATAAAATGCCCTGTTTTGGAGTAAATAGCATTGAGGCTGGAGTGTAGGGGTTCCCCTGGGGCCTGTGATTGGGCCTAGAGTCTGATCAGCAGAGTGAAGCTCTGGTCTCTGGGAGGGCAACACATCTGCCCAGTGTGCTGGAGGTGCCATTGCGCCAGCGGGGAGAGCGAACAGATGGCACTGGAAAGCCCGTCCTCCCCTGATGACCAGGGCACGTGCGCGTGACGATGCCTTCACCAGTATGATGCATTCGCCAGCCGTTATCAGAGAGAAATTTATCATTTTCACCAACATACATCAGTGCATCTTCCTTAAAAATGATCATGAATTTGAGGTGTGGGACTTGGCGGTGCTTGAAATCTCATATTACAGGTTGAGGCGAAAGAAGGGGGTCCATTATTTTACTGGTGTGAAGGCTAGGTGTTACTCCCCCACACCAACATATTGGGCCATAAAATGGTTAGATCTTCCAACCAAATGCATGCTTTTTGTATAATTATATACTGTACAACTTTTACACTCTGACTTGAGTGTGGAGTAAATTGATTACTTAGTTTGAACATACTAATTAAAATGTATGGCCAACATTAAAAAATGTGCTGAGATGATATGTTCTGTTGGTAATATTTAGATATATCCCTCTGAGACCAAAGAAGCAATTACAAATGCTGCACGTTTCAAGTAAGAATTTCTTCCTGCACAAATTAGTCATTGTCTTGTTTCTTGTATTGATATATTTGGCTTGGGTTAGTCAATGCTGAGTGTATTATCAGGGCAGCGTACCATTTCACGAAAGTTGAGTGATGAAGAATAGCACAATGATGTGTCCCCATCATTATGGAGTTTGGGGTAACTCGTCTTTTTTGAGAAAGAGATACCATTCATACAGTTGGAAAGAGTATCAAACCGTTATTATCTGGTACTTTGTGGCTAATTAGAGCAAATACAGAGGCCTCACGGTCATTATGGGTTCTTTGTTCCTATGTTACTTTGCATTATTTTGATTAGAAGAATAATGTGAGTATGAGCGGTATCCTGTAATCCCTGGGAAATATCTGCTGTGCTGCGGGGTGATCCTCCCAATCTGTGTGCTTCTCCGCAGGAGGTCCAGAGATGCACAGCGGACATGAAGATCACGTCGGAGCACTCCAATCACCCCGACAACAAGCACAAGAACAGATACATAAACATCGTCGCCTGTGAGTGCGCGTCCGTGCCACCGAATAAGGAGGCCTCGATCTGAGAGCCCGCGCTCCCGGAAAGTGTTTACCACTCGTAGCAGAAGTGTTTCTGCCGCAGACGAGAACGATTAAAATTCTTCCTCTCTTCTCGGTTGTTCCCGCAGACGATCACAGCAGGGTGAAGTTACGGCCTTTAGCGGGAAAGGATGCCAAACACAGCGACTACATCAATGCTAACTATGTGGATGTGAGTGCATAGCACCTTTTCCAAATCTTTTTTTTTTTTTTTTTTTATGTGCGGTTGAAGTTGTGTGTCAGCGCATGCATGCTTGTTTATGTGTGTGTGTGTGTGTGCGTGCGTGTGTGTGTGTGCTTTCACGTGCGCACGCATATGTGTGTGTGTGTGTTGGTGAATACATATTGTGTGGGCATGTTTAGGTTTTACTGTGTTCCCATTGTGTTTTGTATCTGTGTGTGTGTGTGTGTGTGCGTGTGCGCGCTTGCAAGTGCGCACACGTGTGTGTGTGTGTGTGTTGGTGAGTACATATTTGTGTGTGCATGTTTGGGTTTCACTGTGTTCCCTTTGTGTGTGTGTGTGTGTGTGTGTGTGTGTGTGTGTGTCTGTGGATGCGTTATAATCAGTGAATACGTATGTTTGTGCGCATTCATGTGTTCCACAGTTTTCCCCCTGTATACATATGGGTATCCAGGTATTTATGTGTGTCTCACTTGCTTCACTGTGACCTTCAGGGATATAACAAGCCCAAGGCGTATATCGCAGCTCAGGGTCCTCTGAAGTCCACCTTTGAGGACTTCTGGAGGATGATCTGGGAACAGAACACTGGAATCATCGTAATGATCACCAACCTGGTGGAGAAAGGAAGGGTACGTCCAGTGCACTATGGTCAGCACCGCTAATTCAAAGTAGCAGGCCCTGCAGAGACAGAGGTCTCAGTGTGGCAAGTCACTGTCAAGAGTTTGCTGTAATTGCCATCTGTGCACATCCTGTCCTGTGATATCCACTCTGTAAAGGCCTGTTAGCTCAGATTCCGGTCCTCCTTTTTATTCTGTGCAGAGAAAGTGCGATCAGTACTGGCCGACTGAGAACAGTGAGGAGTACGGGAACATTGTTGTGACATTAAAGAGCACAAAAGTACACGCATGCTACACGCTACGCCGATTCACAATACGGAACACAAAAGTAAAAAAGGTAAGAGACTGCTGAGCTCTTTCCGTACACCCTCATCATCGTCATCATCATCATTTTTATTTTCTCCTTAGGCTTAGCCTGTAATCCATTCTTTACAACCTATCAAGTTAAAGTAATGAATTTGGTTCCAGGCGGTTTTCTTTCGCATTTCTAATGTGACTGTCTTGGTTGTCTGCGAAGTAGAATGAGGCTGTGGTGATACCACTTATAGTACATTTTTGCCCTGGAATAGAGCACTGATGTTGTGTGGTGTACGCAATGAGACGTAGTGTGCCCTATTCAAAATGCTGTCATTCTAATTAGCTTAATATTAGCTATGCTAACATCGTTCCTTCTGGAGGTCTCACCTCTAAAATTCCCCACCCCCCATCTCTCTTCAGGGTCAGAAGGGGAACCAGAAGGGGCGACAGAACGAGCGCACGGTGATTCAGTATCACTACACGCAGTGGCCTGACATGGGTGTGCCGGAATACACCCTGCCCGTCCTCACCTTTGTCCGGAGGTCCTCCGCTGCCCAGACACCCGACATGGGTCCACTGGTAGTACACTGCAGGTACGGTGGAGGGCGCTGTGGGGAGAAGTGTGCAGTTCAGTTGGAGACTTTATGGAGACTGGCAACAGGTGGACAGTTTAGAGATATGAGCCAATATAATGGTTCAGTACTATATATAGTTCTGCTGCGGAGACTTTGGATTAGAATTAGTCAATTTTATATATATATTTATATAGACGTATAGGAGGCGAATGGGAAATAAACTAAATAAGAATATATTGGACTTCATAGGTGTATGTGGCTATCAGTCCCTTGGTGGTACTTAGACCAAAAGAGCACAATTCAGCTCTCAACTCTCATAAACTACAGATACTATAAAGGGCATTTTAATAATGTTTGTCGCAGTGAGGGCAGTTCAGTGCCGCTCGCTTTGAAATCACTGATTTTCCCTGTAATGATGTTTCTGTGGTCCAGTCCGTGAATTGCTCAGCTGCGCCTAAATTGATATCTTGGTGAATTATTTTGAACGGTGAAGTCACGGATATGTGTATTTTTTTTAATTCACTCCACCTGTGTTGTAGCTTTGTGTCTGCTAGTGCCGCCATAAAATTGAACAGTTGATGACTCATTAGCGACTCCTTGGTGATGAGTCTTAGCTGCTCCTGTGAGTACTCAGCTGTTCCACTCGGCGGTGTAGGATTCGTTCCTCCAGAAACTTGTATCGCCTTAATTGCTCGTTTAGTCGGCATGTGCCATCCCTGACACCTGAGGGACCGAGGCCTCGCAAATAATGGTCCGACCAATCGCGAGCTGTGCTTCTCCTGCGCTGATGTTGCACCATAAAAAAAAAGGCTGTAATTGCCTGCGGAAAATTCGGGATAATGAGTGTAATGGCTCTAATGTCACCTGTCCGGGGTACTTAGATAATGACCTCTCGCGGTGCGCGCACTGCTGTTTCCACAGTCAATTACGGCGTCGGCCTCAGCAGATATCTGGCCCCACGCGCCGGGCTTCATTACTCACACACACCGCTCCCCCAGGTGACCCCGCCGCACGTTAGCGCTTCCGCTCCGGGCACCAGCCGGGTCTGTTAATCATTAAAATCAACCTTTGCTTTCCCTAGCTTATTAACTCATTGGATGTGCAGAGGAAGTTCAGGCCGTATAATGTGATAATGCGGGGATTGTGTGGCCTCTTTGGCTGCATTGTATTCCTGGCTCCGTCTTTTTTAGCATTAGTAAAATGGCAGGTGTAAAGGAAGTGCTTGTTTGTTCTGGCTCCTCTGACGGACTTCTGCTCGTCTCCTCCCCCAGCGCGGGTGTGGGCAGAACCGGGACCTACATTGTGATTGACAGCATGCTGCAGCAGATTAAGGAGAAGAGCACAGTCAATGTGCTTGGATTCCTCAAACACATCAGGACACAACGCAACTACCTGGTCCAAACGGAGGTTAGCCGAGCCGCCTAGCAGTAGTTGTGTGACTGTCTGTGGACTTTTGTGTGTGTGTGTATGTCTGTGTTGGAGTCTTTGTGTATTCAGTGTGAGTCATTAGAAACCATGCTAATCATGTCATCACCATGCCACATCAGTCACCATCAGATGAACGGTACTGCACAAGGTCTCTGCTCAGTTTCACTTTGGAACGCCCTTGTTCGTCCAGCAGCAGCAAAATAATTGTACATCTACTGTATTGGGCAGCATCGTGCTGCCGTGGTCCTCACTGTTTCTGCACAATAAAGAAGTTTTGGGTTGAAATCCCGGCCGGCCAGGAGCCAACTCTGTGGAGTTTACCTGTTCTTCCCATGTTTGTTGGATTTTTTTCTGGGTACTGTGGTTTCCCTCACCCTGAAGAACACGCTCTATCAGAGCACTCCTACCAGTGCCCCTGACCAAGCTCTGGCTTTAGAACTGGAGTTGGTCCCTGAGCGCTGCACTGTGGCTGCCCACTGCTTCGGTGTAACTAGGATGGGTCCAGGGTAAATTACCCCACAGGGTGCAATAAACTGTATCTTACCTTTGCTTATTCTACCTTATTTTCACATGTGACATTTTGGTCAATTCTTGTTGAATGAGAAGATTTTGTCACCAGACTGCTGCCAGGGCAAAGCCTGGGCTCATGATCCTTCATGATACTCTAAAGAAGTGACAGGAATAAATGGTGAACGGATGGGCTGGCCTGGCTGGGCATGTAAAAAGCTTTTTCCCATGGTCCTCTTGCACAGGAGCAGTACATCTTCATCCACGATGCCTTGATGGAAGCCATCCTTGGGCAGGAGACTGAAGTCCTGGCCAGTCAGCTCCACAGCTACGTCAACAGCATCCTCACCCCGGGTCCAGGTGGCAAGACCCGGCTGGAGAAACAGTTTAAGGTGAGACATTAAGGTTCCTCCCTTAAAATGTCCTTTTAACACAAAGCAGTGCATTCTTAACCACAGCACACATACTTAAGCGTGGCGTTTTTCTCATATTGGACCCATCTCTCGGCATTGTTGTGTTACTCGGTCGGGTCTAATCTTCGTGGTGCCACTTGAATGTAATGAGACCCACCCCACCCCCCACCCCCCAAAAAAAAGAAGACAAATATCTTAGTCCCCTTTTTCCTCATTAATATTCCGCTTGCCACCAGTTGTCACGACAACGCCGCCCTCCTCTTGCAGTAGCGGTTCCGAATCATTGCTGAGTCGGGCGACATGCGCAGAACTTAATTGACTTGCTTTATTTATACAGTGAATGTGATCTGGGGCTTGGTTACATTAGACTGAAGAGTTTCTCACGAAACCATAATTTCCAATTTGTTTCAATTTAATTGGCCTTCAGCAGAGGGTAACTGCATGCAGAAGATTTATTTTCCGCAGAAATTTCCATTTGTCTAATATAGATATAAACTGTGCGGCACATTTTGGATATTGGACTGTTATATGGAATATGGATGTAGTAGCAGAATGCAAATTAATTTGTTCCATGCGTCCCTTTTTTCTCCAATCAATATAGAAGTAATAAAAGAAAAATTAATTATACATGAAAAAAACTTGAGGCTAAATTACAGTTGTGGAATAAGATGGAAGTAGGAAGCTGCGATATTTATGGGGGAAATTTATGGCCTGGAAAAGCTCCCACTTTTAACATAACTCCTAAAACTACTGAATTAAGCTGTCCAGGTAACTCAAATTTAACAAATTATTACCCCGCCCCACCCGAAGGGTGAGGGAAGGGGTATTGTTTTCGGTTCGGTTTGTTTCTGTGTTTGTTTGCCTCTGTGTTTGTTTGTTAACACTGTAGCGGCAAAACCAATGGCCAGATTCACTCCAAATTCGGTATAGGGATTGCCACTGACCCAGAATAGATCCCTATTGAATTCAGTACAAGTAGGTGAAAGTATGTGCGAGGGGTGGGGTTTGTTGTGCCTGGCACCACTAGTTTAGCTTGTTTATATGTGAAAATGCATTTAATTTCAAGCAATATTACCTTCAACAATAAAAACATTGCTAAAATTAAATTAAACATTTTGACTTAAACAACCTTAATTTTTAGCTTGTATTTACAGATTGGCAGGTTTTGCATTCACCAAAATAAACTTGCTGGACTGTGTTAAAGAGTAACTGTGTACTCTTGAGTCGTAAACTTCCGTACAATTTTGCTCAATCATGTTATTCAATGATGTGGGTCATAGTTTCAACATATGAACACCAAAGTGCTGGTACGAGTTTTCACCTCACAAAATGAAGCTCAGTGCACATCCACTGGCTGAACTATGCTTATGTTTTCACTTGGATTTGCTTGTGTGATCACGGACGCTTGGCTATGTACACGTCATCCGTATTATAAAACTTAGATATGTCAGGGGCACTCCTGGCTAACCAAAACCAACTTTTGTCCCCTCTGTCACACCCTTTTTTTTTTTTTAATTGGTCAGTTTGCAGAGCAACTTGAGCTGCAACCCTATTCAAATTTACTCTTAAAGAATGAAGAGAATTATCACTTTATCAATCACAAATGAGCTCAAATGGTGATTAAATCCAGACTGGCAAATACACACATTCATCCGCTGAAGATTTGTCCTCTCTGAGCTCTTCAGAGATTTGCCCTTGATGTGAAGCCCTGTATTTGGACTGAAGTGAATCAGTGAATGTGGAAATATGAAATTACACATACCGCTCTGTGACTGTGAATGCCACATTGCTTTTTGAAATTGTGCTGGCTCTTGGTGATCCAAGGCCTCGTGATTAATAACCTGATGGTACATCCTGCAGCGACCGTGCTCTCAGCCGAGATAATGCATGCGCGTAAACGGAGCGCAATCAAAGGCCGAGGACGTGCCAACAGCTGGCCCTTGTCATTACGTGAGAAACAAGTGGCTAACAAGCAACACATCTCCCAGAAAGCCAGGGTCCTCTGCGTATATTTATCCAGAGGCTAAGTGTTCTGCTGTTCTAAGATGTACTTAAAGTTCACTGAGTGTGGCAGGCTTGGCACAGGCCTGGAAAACATGACTGGATAACCCCATCAGAAAAAAACAGACCATATCGGTTTCACCAAAAGTAGCATATCCATATTTTACTCTTATTAGAGCGAGCTCAGCATTCAGTGTATAGAACTTAAAATTTATCTTGCTTATTTCTTTGCTCTGGTTGTAACAGCAACTGTGTGAGACGGGCGGAGAGACCCCTTGAAAAGACTGTTAATTTCCTGAAAAATGATTCAATGTAATCAAAGAAAAAGAGAGGTCAAGAAACAAAGTTATTGTGCCAAGCACTGACTCAGGCGAGTTAAACTTGAGCTGCTTCAGGAAATCATTGCTGCTGTCTGATATTACTGTCAGATGGATTTTAGCACATATTCCCTTAGATTGAGCTTCTCTTAAGAGCTGGAGTTATTGAACTGGGAAGTGGAGGCCACAGTCTGCTGTAAATGGCACAGAAGATGAATTGCTGACTGTAAGCACATGGTCATCTGTCTGGACTCTGGGGGGTGTGGTGCAGGTTTTAGTAGGTACCTGGGCAGCCCTATCTCTAACACAGCAGGGCTTGCTGCTGGTTTACACGGCTCTCCTGCGCTCGCTCTTGCAGCTGGTGACGCAGTGCAATGGCAGGTTTATGGAGTGCTTCAGTGCCCAGAAGGAATGCAACAAGGAGAAGAACCGAAACTCCTCTGTGGTTCCATGTGAGTTCAGGCGTGTGTGCACAAACACAAACACACACACACACACACACACGCACGCACATACACACTTGTGCACACACGCAAACACACACACATGCACACGTGCATTCACACAGATGTACTCACACCTTCACACACATGCACACATACACAAAGGCAAACATTGGTTCTTTCTCCCTTCTCTCATGCATGTGCTCACAGCACACGCTCAGAAGCGTGAATGCTAACATTCTGTTTTTCTCTCTTTCAGAAACACACACACACACACTCAAAAATGTGAACGTTGTGTCTTCTCTTTTTTCCCCATGCACACATATGCATAAAAAATACACACAATCATGCACTGCCTCCCGTGCAAATTTAATTACCATTTTATTATTATACCTGTGTCTAAAATAATGATGAACATTTTGAGAATATTTTGCTTCCTTCACCATACTAGCTGTATATGGTATATTTGTATACACCTCATATATTCAGGCTCTATTCAGAGAAAACTCCAGAATATGAAATTCAAAAATCATTTTTCTCAGATTTGTTTTTGATATTTATATTCATGTTCATATTGATTTTTGAAGTGAGACAACTTTACCCAGCTGGTGTACACCGGCATGCTATTTGGATCCATTGACTGAAGAATTCACTATTTTGCATATCGCTGCAACCACTTTATTTTCACTTACTGATGGGGCACTGAACTACAACTGAAAAGACGCACCTCCATGTGGCTTATTACTGATCTCGCTGTTCTAGAAACATCTGAACTGTGTCACATATGAAGGAATAAATCTGAGCTGGGCTACTTCGGGCAGCTCTCTGTGCCTGTCTGTGTGTTATGAGTCTCAGTGGCTCACTCTGCTATAATTTGAGGTGTTTTGTGATGAAATATTTTTGCTGCGTTTCTCCTCGTAGCGGAGCGGGCCAGGGTGGGTCTGGCTCCACTTCCTGGAATGAAAGGCACCGATTACATCAACGCCTCTTATATAATGGTGAGTGCTGCATAGTCTTCCACTGATCATTCCGAGGGGCGTCAGTGGGTATCGCTGCTGCCTCGCAGCGAGAGTGTTGTGGGTTCAAGTACGGCCTTGGTTCTTTCTGTGCGGACTTTGTGCGTTCTGTCTGTGTTCATTTAGATTTCCTCCGGGTACTCTGGTATTCTTCCACAGCCCAAACGCATGCATGTTTGGCTGTTTGGAGACTCTAAAATGAGCATAGATGTGTGAGTGAGTGGTGTATGACCCCTGCATTGGATTGGTGAACTATCTAGGCTATGGTCCTCACCCAGTGCTTGCTGGGAGGGATCACACAGGACTCTAACCAGGAGTAAGTGGGTTGGGCCATTTAGAAATGAATTTGATAAGAGAAGGTCTGGTCAGTGAAGTTATCTGGGGGGGGGGGAATAGTTTTCTGGATGGAATGTGAGTGTCAGGAGCAACTCATTTTCTGTTGATAGGTCAGTCTTATTGATCGTAGTGATACAGCTGGCTCCTGCTAACTACTGCCTTGCAATAAATAGCTACCGTCTGTCACAATGCAGGGGTACTACCGGAGCAATGAGTTCATCATTACCCAGCATCCCTTGCCCCACACCACAAAAGACTTCTGGAGGATGATCTGGGACCATAACGCACAAATTATCGTCATGTTGCCGGACAACCAGGGCTTGGTGAGTACGGCGCGAATCCCAGGAGCTGCTGCCGCTCCGCCGAATCGCACTGCGCTTTATTAAAATTCAACATTTTAAATCCATTTCTCTTTTGCCTTCCTTTAACTCCCAAGCTATCTTTCTCTATTCAACAAAAAATGAAAATGTATTCTAACAGAGGTGGTTTTAAGTCCTTGAATTTTTCTGTTGAGTGATTTTTTTTTTCTCAAGCAATATCTTGAAAATCAACTTGAACATGTTTTATGTAAATGACTGTAGTTGAGAGTCGAGAGTTAAAGCCAGGACATTGAAAGGATTTTTTTTTTTTTTTGCACTCTATATTTGAAATTCAAATCATCTAACTGTGGCGGCATCAAGGCATTCTGGGATATAAAGCAAAGTGGTATAGCGCAAGAAAGTATACTACAAAAAATGAATTAGCCCTGAGGCCAGTTCTCCATTGCTTTTATGGATTGTCAGCATCGTGGTAATATAATGTCGGCAGTGTACCGTTTATGTGTTCTCCGATCTCTGATCTTTATTATTTTATTTTTTATCTGTGATTTTTGTTCCCGCTCGGCGGGAGTACCGAACATTGCAGCTCCCCCGTGTTGTTTTCGCACGTGCTGACGTGAGCCTAATGAAGCTGTCAGGGGTAAACCGTGCGCCTGTGCGCCGTGGGGACCGAGCTCTGCTGAGCTGCAGCGGTGCTCTGATTTGATCCCGTCTCTCCCTCGCAGGCCGAGGACGAGTTCGTGTACTGGCCCAGCCGAGAAGAGGCCATGAACTGCGAAGCCTTCACCGTCACACTCATCAGTAAGGACAGACTGTGCCTCTCCAACGAAGAGCAGATCATCATCCACGACTTCATTCTGGAGGCCACGCAGGTGCTGTGAACAATGAAGGCAGAGTTAGTTGTAGTAGCTTTAGTGGTAGCAGTAGCAGTAATGATAACAACACTGATTCCCTATGCAGAGCAATGGGTGGTAATATGTCCCACATGTGGCATGTTCTGTGTGTTGTCTGAGGCAATTCAGCCTGCATGCTTTGTTGCTCATATTTGCCCATGAGAGGAGCAGGGATTGGATCCCACATCTTGCTGACAGAACTTGATGGTACTTTCACCCATAAAAAACACTGTTGGGTAGTCATTCCACCTTAGTAGCATGTTGTGACTGGATGAGAACTCTTGCTGGATAAAGTGATCTGCTGGGCTGAACCTGTTTGTAAAATTGATGAGGCAGTATTTTGGTTTCATATCCTGTACTTTTCTGACCACTCACAAATTGAGATGGTATTTAACCATAGAGGAACTTATTAATTTTCCAGTCAGATTCATTCATAGGCTGAGGAGAATTATTATCCATGGTCTTTGTGGCTGCAGAGTGTGTGTGTGTGTATGTGTGCGTGTGCATTTGTGTGTCTGCGCACGTGTGTGTGTGTGTCAGGGCACATTTTCCTTCATTGAGACCGGAGTGTGTGTGTGTGTGTGTGTGTGTGTGTGCATGTGCGCGCGTGTGTGTGCATGTGTCAGGGCACACTTTCCTTCATTGAGACGGGAGTGGGGTGTGTGTCAGTTTCTGTGTGTTTGTAACATGCAGCTCTCTGTCTCAGGATGATTATGTGCTGGAAGTGCGTCACTTCCAGTGCCCGAAGTGGCCGAACCCCGATGCTCCAATCAGCAGCACCTTTGAGCTCATCAATGTTATTAAGGAGGAGGCTATGACAAGAGATGGACCAACCATAGTGCATGACGAGTGAGTGGCGACATCCTACAAATTCTGACTTCTGGGCTTGGCCGGTTGTTTTGGAGGATCTGTTAAGGCATTTCAGTTGCAGTACAATAGATTGAGGCTCCCATTATATCTCGCCTTTTTGCCATGTTGTCCTGTAGTGCATGTGCGTTCCTACAGCCAAGTACAGAATTAGTGGTACTGGGAAAAAAAATGGGAGAAAAAAATAGCCCACTTAAAAATAATTCAGTTAATAATCCACGTGCTAGTTCAAACATATGGGCAAACATATACACTTTAATTATTTTTTTCTCATGTTTGAGTGTTTCTTTTGGAGTAGTCTCAATCCTATGAAAAACGTAGGCGTAAAATTCACAAAAATTATAATAACATTATTATAACACTCATTATAATCATCCAAGTAACTTAGACTACAGTTTCTCCGAGTTTGAGCCTTTTTCTGCCCACTGCGCAATTTAAAAAAATGTGATGAAGTGTGTATGATGGCAGTGAAGTGTCTCAAGGGGGATTGGTTTTGGTTGTCCAGAGGAGCTCAAGGGGCTGAGAATGGCGTTCATTAGCATGTGCACGAGGTAATCCGTCTGTCACGTGCTAAAAAATTAAGAAGTAAATACAGTTGCCAGCTCGCGAGAATCGAGATTGAGAGTGATACTAAATCACTGCACACAGAGGGGTCTTGTGAGGTGGAAAACTCCCCCAGAAAATTATGTGGATGATGGAGGTGGCTCAGCACTCTATCGATTTGAACCCTCCGAGGCTCTGTGGGGAAGGTGGAGAGGTCGGTTGTGCTTTTGCAAAAAAAAAAAAAAAAAAATTTAATAAATGCGCTTGCATGGCTCGTTGCCAAATTGAAATATACTTGCAGTAATTTAGACAGTACTATCCATGAATGGAAAAAAAAAACTGGCTACAAATGCTATATTAATCAAAATACAAATATAAAGTATTAGCTAAATACAAATGGAACTACAAGCTAACAAGATCTAATACACAAATACAATGAGTGATATCTGCATGAACTTACACTTAGGTTGAACTACAATCCCAATCTGAAAAAAAAAAAAAAAAAAAAATTGGCATATTATGAAAAATACTCATAAAATTGAGTATTAAAAAGAGTCCATTTACCCTCTGTTATATTGAACACACTGCAACAACTCATTATTTGACCCATTGTTTTGACGTCTGAATTCTATTTTTTATTGAAAATATATGCCTATTTCAAATCTGATGACTGCAGCAGAATCAAAAAAGTTGGTGCTGGAGCAAATTGAGACTAAAAGTGTTATGACAGGTTGCAGTAGTATGGTGATGTTAAACAGATGAGCTCATCATTTTAAATTTTAATGAATTAAGCCAGGGCCAGAAACTACTTCTGAATGAGTGTGATCTCAGATCCCTCATATATCACTGTCTTAAGGATCACCATGCAACTGTAATAGATTTTTCACAGACTCTGAAATGCTTTGGTGAACCTTTGTCAATCAGCTCCATTCACTGCTGCATCGATAGATGCAAGTTAAAGCTTAACTATCCAGAACCAAAGCCATACATCAACGAAGTTCAGTAGAGCTCTGCTCAAAGATGACAAGGACAACCCAAAGTTTTATCAGCATCAGATCCAAAAGCCAGCGTTTGTCATTGTATGGGGATGTATTGGCCCACATGGCATAGATGACTTGCACATTTGCGAAGCACCATTAATACAGAAAGATACATACGAAATTTGAAGATACATATGCTGCCATCTGGATGTTGTCTATTCCAGGGACGTTCCTTCATTTTCTAGTCAAAACCAAACCACATTTTGCATGGATTGTAAGAGTATTACCGCAAAAACTGAGAATATGGGTGATAGACTAGCCTGACTGCAGTCCTGATTTGTCTCTGATTGAGAATTTATTGCGCATTATGAAGCAAATTATATGGCAACGAAGGCTCCGTGTAATTGCACAGCTGAAGATTTGCACTATGGAGGAATGAGGAAAATACTTTATGGTCTCTATTACTGTCACAACATTGGATATTTTCAGTAAGGAATTAGATAATACTATGTGTCAGAGCATCAAATAATGTGTTGTCCTATTTTCAAAATAGTGTAGGGTAAAGGTATTTGTCAGATAAGTCATTTTTGACTTTACTTGCATTTTCCATGATGTTCCAACTTTGTTGTAATTGGGGTCGCATGGAAAAACTCAATAAAGAGTTACTATAACCAATTAATGATAAAAATCTGCAGTGGATGAACTCGCGTCAAAAAATGTCTAAATTCAACAACTCGGCATTATGTTGCTACGGCATATCAGTACAACTGCAATAATATCAAAATAAAGCAGGTCACATGCCTTTCAAATCTTGCCTTTAGGAGCTTGATGCGGTACATGGACTGGGTGATGTAAGCATCTCCAAGCAAATACCTTTCAGCACTTCCTGTTTCACTTGGGTATAAAAATGTATGCAAAATTTTTTCTCATCCATCACCATGGAAAAAAAAAGCTGTCACTATAAAAGAGGCTGACAGTGGTTGACCCTCTCAAGTGAGGTAATGAGCTCCAGGGAGACCTGTGGTCAGAACGGCAGACAGCAATCCATAACTGCAAACACAACGATATTGATGCTTTTGAAAATATTTATGCAGGAAAATTCCTCCAAACATGGTCCCTCACCTCATCGCAATGTATAGGAAAAGATGTCTTCGAACGGGGTTGTTTGACCATGTTACTGGGTGCAAAAAATGTTGACTCCTGTGTTTTTCATAACAATGAGGCGACTGAATGAAACATTATAAAACAAGCTAATAAATGTATTAAAATTATGACATGTAGTTCTCCCTTAAGTTTGAACCAAAAATATGGATACTTTGTATGAACTGTACATGTGTATTAGATGTGATGTTTTTCATCTGCAGCATTTTTTTCTTGATTTTTATCGACTTTTTGCCAATAATTATGGTTAAGACTTCGGATTCATTGCCTTTTTTGATGCGTATAATCCCTAGATTTCTGTCAAAATCAGCCCAATTAAAACAATTAGCAATTATAATTTCAACAGAAATCAACTGAAAGGAACAATGCGCTCAATTACCCAACAGAGGCTTACAAATGTTTATTCATTTTTTATAATTAAAATGTTCATCCTGTGAAAAGGGGAAAAAATACTAATTGTGCATTTTTCATCTTTAAAGAAAGATTAGATTGCCATATTAATTTATATATTAATTTGCTTGTGAAGCTGCTTTTCTAATCAGCCTGTATCCAATTCGCATTTCTCATTACGATTCCTGAAAACAATTGGTTTCTATCACGGAGGCCTTGTAGCCTCAAGGGCTGGAAGCTCTCTTGTTCCCTTGGTGGAAATGCTGTGTGTAAATTGTTCATCCGTTTGTCCGTTTGAGTCGAATATTTTGCAAATATATTCCATTCCTCAAGATTTTATGGAGCTTCTCTTTTTACAGCATCAGCACGTTAAAAAAGAAGTCTGAATATGTACAAAATACTAAAAAGAAGCGTCTCTTCAACTAAAGCCTCCTTTTCTCAGTAAGTCAAGCCCAGAATGCCAGTGCCAGTCTATAGCAATGAGCACAACACAAACCGCTAGGTCACACAAAATTAAACCAGAAACAAAATGCAGGTATTGAAGCCGTCACTTCCTAAAAAGGAGAGGGGAGGGGTACAGAAGTAAGACGGACCAAACTGCCTTTATTTTTAATCCATATTTTACCAGGTAGTCCCATTGAGATCAATGATCTCTTTTTCAAGGGGGACCCGGCCAAGATGGCAGCATAAGGTATTACAGACAACATGACAATAACAAAACATACAATGTATGTACTAAGATGTAGACAACTTCAAGCACCGATGGTCGTAAAAAAATATTCATTTAACTGTGGACTTACATTAAATAACTATGGGCATAAACAGGTACCAACCGATTTATTCAGCATTGTACTAATAAGAAATTTAAAATCAGACAAAGAAACTGATTCCCTTAGTTTCAAATCTTTTTGAAGATTATTCCAGGTGAGGGGAGCAGAGC
Source organism: Gymnothorax javanicus (assembly GCA_029692085.1). Classification (NCBI taxonomy): domain Eukaryota; kingdom Metazoa; phylum Chordata; class Actinopteri; order Anguilliformes; family Muraenidae; genus Gymnothorax; species Gymnothorax javanicus. Next base: position 42,980,686 of record CM056202.1, on the reverse strand, counting down.
ACTTAAAAGCTTTCATTCCCAAATTGGTCCGTGTACTTGGGACAGACAATAAAATCACATCTTTAGATCTCAAATTATATCTACAGTCAGATTTCAGAGCAATCAAGGAACAAATATAAGAAGGGAGATTACCTAAAATAGCTTTATAAATAAACAAATACCAATGACTGAGCCGACGCATGGTCAAAGATGGCCAACCAGCCCTGGCATAAAGAGTACAATGGTGAGTAAGGGCTTTACAATTTGTCAAAAATCTCAATGCACTGTGATAAACACTATCTAACTTTTGTAAACAATGTGCAGGTGCATGCATGTATAAAAGGTCACCATAATCAATAACTGATAAAAAAAGTAGCAGAAACCAGTTTCTTTCTTGCCTCAAAAGAGAAACAGGACTTATTTGTATAATAATACCCCAACTTCAATCTCAATTTTTTAACCAGATTTTCAACCTGGGGTTTAAAAGACAGGCAGTCATCAAGCCAGATACCGAGATATTTAAAACTGGAGACAACTTCTAACTTCTTTCCCCCAGCAGTCATAATATCCTCACTGCTTACTGACTTTTGTCTAGAATTTGAGAAGTGCGTTACTTTTGTTTTGTCAGCATTTAAAACCAGCTTTAAATGTGACCGTTGAGCCTGTATAATATTAAAAACATTTTGCAATTTGGTAAGGGCCTGTATAATGGTGGAACCAGCGCAATAGATCACTGTATCATCCGCATAAAAATGGAAATTCACACCTTCTACATTTTGTTCCAAATTATTAACATAAATTGAAAATAACAGAGGACCCAAAACAGACCCCTGGGGTACTCCATTTCTAATACTTAACCAGTTAGAAGTGAGCCCATCAAATTGGATACATTGAGATCTTTCAGAGAGATAGTTTGCAAACCATCACACTGCCTGATTGGATCTTCCAATATTCTTTAACCTGTGTTTCAGAATAGAGTGGTCAACATTATCAAAAGCTTTGGTCAGGTCAATAAACAGAGCTGCACAACTCTGTTTCTTATCCAATGTGCCAATGATGTCATTGACTATTTTCATAGCAGCAGTAATAGTGCCATGTTGCTTCCTGAAGCCAGACTGGTGATTACTTAGCAAGTCATTTTTTGCATAAAAAATCCTTCAACTGTTCACTTACAAGCTGTTCAAGGATTTTGGCATGAACTAACAATTTAGAGATTGGCCTATAGTTATTTAATGAGGTAGCATCTCCCCCTTTTAGCAGAGGGAGAACATAGGCTGATTTCCATATTTTAGGAATCACATTAGTTGTTATTGTGAGATTGAAAATTTAAGTGAGTGGTTCTGCTACAAAGTCTGCAGCTAATTTTAGGTAAAACGGTTCAAAGTTGTCAGGATTATTGGTCTACCAGCCCAGCCCAGCCCAGTCCACCCCACTTAAAAATTATCATATTCTGAGTATAGAGGCCTTTACCCCATTTTCAATTTGACTCCATGCGAACAATAAATATAAGCGCGTTGGGTGCTGCATTATATGTAGCGAAAAAAAGATGTCTGTAAATGTATGGTTGAGCTCGAATATGGGAAAGGAGCTCTGTAGCTTTTTCTTTTGGTCTTCTCTGCTGCAGTTACGCACCTCCCAGCATTCAGGCTGGCAGAGGTAGACCCGAAGTGAGGTATCTTGAATGTTATAGCATCTTGGCTGTGCGTGAGCTGGTGTTTCTCCCCTCCGGGCAGGTTTGGGGCGGTCTCTGCCGGTATGCTGTGTGCCCTCACCACCCTATCTCAGCAGATGGAGAATGAGAATGCTGTGGGCATTTATCAGGTGGCAAAAATGATCAACCTCATGAGGCCTGGGGTCTTCACCGACATTGTGAGTACCACAGCGATAAATTGGGTGTAAATGTGTGTTGTGGAAAAAAAAACTGCGTAAAACTTGGTTGCCATGCGATGCATCAAAACAAGATTAACGCACAGAAAACCTGTGTCTATATCAAAGCGTGATATCAGATGCTTGAATACTGGTTTAGAGGGAAAAATATTTGAATGTTCTTCAACTGACTTGCAATATTGTGTAATGACATCAGCCATTTGGCATTGCACCTTCTGCTCATTGAAGATGCACTGTATCTTTTTGTGAAGTTTTGAGCTCTGAAGTGAAAAATCAGTGCTGCATTTCTGTTTTGAACAGTTTGAATTATTTAAGTCAAGTGTGAACGCTTATTTTCTGCACCATGTCTCGCTCTCTCCAGGATCAGTACCAGTACCTTTATAAAGCTATGCTCAGCCTTGTCAGCACCAAGGAGAACGGAATGGGCCCCACATCTATGGACAGAAACGGCACTTTGGTGATTACGGATGAATCGGACCCTGCCGAAAGCATGGAGTCGCTCGTTTGAAGACGGTCGAGAAGAGTATAGAGGCACTTAATTTGTAAACCTCCAAGGACTACACAGACTTTTTTGAGGCCTTTTTTGCCAGACTCTTGGTTAAATAAAATAACCTGATTACTTTTTTACACTGATAAAAAGTTTTTGATATTTATTTTTGCCATTTTATGTCTTAATGTTATCCTACTGAGCATTTGCACCTATGTTTAAGTTCACACAATGAAACACAATTCTTTCTAGTTTGCACTATGTCAATGTTACTGCCTATAACTACCCAGTCAACAATATTACCACGCCCTGAGGCCACATTCCATGGCATTGCTTTACATGATTGCTCTTGGCTACCTGAAAACGAAAGTCGTCGAAAACGCATTCTCTGTAGGCCGCTGAGAGGAAGAGGATAACTGCTGATGATTCAAGCTGTCTGTGTGTGTGGTACATGAACTGCATCACCCAATCCCGAGTCCCTTTCAATACAGGTTTCAATGTGTTCTGTTCACACTCTCTACACACTTTGCTTTTAGGTTTTCCAGGCTCATTTGTGTTACACCTATCTGCAATAGGGTCATTATTTTGCTTCATAGATTTATTTTACTTCCATAATCCTTTTTATTAGCAAGTCAAACCCATATTTTAATTTTTGAAGGTGGTATTATAATAGCTACTGTGAACTTTTATTCTTTTGTAAGATTTCTATCCTGCTTTTTAATATATATGGATATACCCTATATCAGTATAAACTTGTGATTTTGTAATTGTCTGCACCAGTGGCCAGCCCCAATAATATTTCCTCTTTGGATTGGTTGAAGTGTAATTGGACAGAGATGGAGTTTCTCCTGACTGTCAATCTGGCCTGTCTGTCACAGTTTGACTGGTCAGTCTGTCTGCTCCATTATGCTGCTAGCTGCCAATGAGATGACCTTCCACATTTGAGTCTAAGCTAAACTGGGCAGTCTCCATATCCCACAGATCACATTCTGTGCTTGGAGAAGCTTGCTGTTTACTGGATTGTCTATTGGTATCATTCTAGAAGTTGATGGTTTTGACGTCCTTTTAACTTGTACAGTTATGAATCGTGTTCCTGTATTTTTGCTCGGCTCTGGAATGACTGTACATCCTGTAGGATGTATGTAAAATGTAAAGAAGTTTTTCATGAATGAAGGCAGGGATTTTACTTGAGTCTAGAGCCCCTATTCTCTACCCCTTTCTTTTGCGGCTCCAAGTTGCCTTCAGTTGCCTTTTTAATAAAGTATACCTGATTTTTGTCCTCCTAAAACAACATTCACTCGGTATAAGCATGCCTATTTTATGTCCAAATGGGACATCTCAACTGAAGTGGAGAAAATGGCCGCCCTTTCATTACACAGCACCGCTGCCTTGCTCTGAGAAGTTTTGAGTTGTGCTTATGTGCTGAAAAGGATATTCACGCTGGGGGACATCTGAGCATATCAACTTTACCAAAGATAAAAACTCATTTTAGAAAAAAAAATACCTTTTTCGTCAGCTAATTTGTGTCGTCTTTTCCCCATCGGCAATGACTTGGTAGATATTATTTTGTAACTTGCAGGTTTGCTTGCTGTCCGTTTATTTCTGGAAGACATTCTTTGATGAGTGTAAACATTTTTTGAGCATTACAGCTATATAACAGACCGAATGTTGGCGAATGAAATTCATTTTGCACTGGCAGATTTTCCATAGTGCAGTTCACTTACTGTTTATGTTGCTCATTGAATGGGTGAAAAGTTCTGGGTCCATAGTTTACAGCAACAGGCAAGGGAATGGCAGTTTCACCCTCCATGATATTATCTCATGGGTGACCTGTAGTAATGTTTACTCTCTGTGTCAGTGGTCTCGCGTCTGAAATAAGTCATACAGCCACAACATTAAATAGTCATGAATTTTTTTAGCTTTTCGTCTCCTCAAAAAGGAGGCTATGATACAGTTGCAACTCTCCAACATTTGGGGTAAAGACCTGACCTTTGATCACATACCACTTCAGGCATTTTAAAAGATTCAGAGTTTGGTTCCATTCTTCTTCTTGTTTTTTGCCAATTAAGCATCACTGCTGCTCAACTCAAGCATTCCTTCGTATTGCATTTAAACAAAAACACCAGTCTATATCATAAAAGTTAGAATTGTACATATTTTGTTGCCTCAATAGCCATCCTCTGGAAATGTTGTATCTATGGTATATAATCATAGAATTTTATATTTTCATAAAAAGCTATTTTGTTTTCTAGTTTCAACTCCATTGTTTTTGTGGTGCATTTGTGGAAAAACGTCTGTGCATTGAGATGATATTTCATCACATTCCAAACAAATTACCAACTATTAATTTTTGGGCAGTGATTGTATTTTTTTTCTTATTATTCCTTTATACATTTTTTTTAATTCTCAGTGTGTGCAATAGACTAGATCCAGTAAGTCACTGAATAAGTTCGTCTCATTGGCCCATGTGGAAAAATATGGGTGGTCCTCCTCTTTTGTAACCTGACAAGAATTGCTTTGTTTTGTTGAAAGCTATATCAAATCATTCTATTATAGTGTTATTTAATATGTAAAATGTATTGCTATACATAAAATAAAATATGGGTTTTGATGTAGTTTGTGGTTATTCTGGTGCGCACTGGAATCCATAGCATTGGCAAAAATCAAGAATTTTTTGTATTTCATTTTCCATCAGTGATATCAGAGGTCTTGCCATGTATTCATGTAGCTCTCAAAAACTGGTGGTTATTTCTGTAGGATTATCCTACTTGATGGTGTTATACGTAATCTCAATAGTTTAAGTCACGAAAGAGAATTGCTGGTCAGCTTCGAGATGAAGATTTTCCACTTGATTCTGGTACAGTCTGGTACATTGGTTGTTTAAGATTATGAAAAAAGCATGCGAGGAAGTCTCGGGAAAAAAAAAAACCAAGAACTTTTGTTGGGAAATCAGCCGAATTTTAAGATCAGTCATCTACTAATGAAAAACTTTTGTTCTAGTCCTCACTGAATGACCTCAGAGAATTTTTGTGGCAGAGGTTTCCAGAACTGGAAACATTACTCAAATGTGCACCTGCCCTGCCTTCAGTGCTGACTGTTAATGTACAGAGCTTTCCTTTCACTGAGGCTTTGAGATGACTGATCCATTCTCATTAATAAATGAGTATTCTGCTTGAAGATTATACAAAACACATCTAGCAAGGAACGGGGTCTATTATTATTATTACTAGTAGTAGTGGTAGAAGTAGCAACCCTTTTACAATTTTAGAAGCATTTTATGCAGTTTAAAATGCTATACATCACTGCCCCCTGCTGGACGACACATGACATCACTACCATCTTGAGCTGACTTCTTCTACCTACTCATATCTTTTCTTTACTCCTGGATAAGCAATGCTTAGGAAGGATTGAAGAGATGAGACTCCAGCGTTACTCACTAATCAAGCAGTCAAGCAATATGCATGAAGACAGGCGGTAAGATAAATATGATTGTGACTCGGATGACCAGTCCCTAATTCACAAACGGCTTATCCAGGAGTTAAGGATAGAGTGACTTTGATTTTTTTTTTGAGGGGGGGGGTACTAAATCTTTACAATAAAATAGTTTTCCGTGAATAAGCGAGGAAGAGTCAGATTTATTTTGAGAAAAGCTACTGGTCTGCAGCGACTGTTTTTCATACACAAGCATAAGCTTGTAAATGTAGTCAATCCCTCTGAATAAATGAATGCATAAAGGAGATAAAATGCATTTGCTTGAAATCAGGATCCTCCTTGTCATGTTTGAAATCTAATGCATCTGGCTAAAACATATAGGGCTGAATATGATCGATCCAGCTTCCATAATGCCTAATGCCAATAGGAATTTGGAAAATTTAACAGTCCAGGGGTGTTGAACCTCGGTCCTGGAGGGCCACAGTGTCAACTGATTTTTGATACATTTCTGCGCTGATTTTTGATAGAGTTCACACATCTTGTTCACGAGGCTGCTAATATAAAGACCACAAACACCGTCAGAGACTCAGGCCTCCCAGGACTGGAGTTGGACACCCGACCTACAAGCCATCAAACAGCTTCTCACCACCTGAAAGTTTGTTGTCTGACTTCTGTGGGCAGGGTTGAGGAAGGGGGCTGGTTACAGTTTTTAAATAGTAATACACCCCTTTCAGACTGCATGGAGTCAAGTGGGCTGCTTCAGTACTGTATTTTAATCATTTACTTTGGAGTAAAAGGAGCAAAAAATGACTCATTCAGTACTACTTAGAAACCATTTTTAAAGGGATACATTGACAAATAGAGATAGACTTAGCTCAATTCAATTAATTTCATTTGTATTGCGCTTTTTACCGAAGAACTGTCTCGAAGACTCTTTACAGAATAGCAGTAGGGCAGATGCATGGCCAGAGTTCTCAAAATAGATTATGTGGCAAAAAAAAAAAAAAAAAATTTCTAGTAGGATGAAAAATCCTCAAGTAGTGGTGAGAATAGTCTCCCCAATGGGAAGAAATCTCAGGAGGAAACCAGCTAACGTTACAGTGGGGAAGCCCACCCTCTGCTGGCTGGGTAAGTGCAAGTTAACGGGTCTAAGCTATACAAGGTATTGAAGTCCTTTAAAAGCCTATGGTACAGATGAACATGATTATACATTATACAAGTGACTGTGAGTGAAGAAGTGGATGGTGGGGCATGGTGGTGCATCTGCAGCTCCAGGGTGTGACCAGGCAAGAGTCTAAGGAACAGCTGACATAGTCCTTGGATTCAGGGCAGGGGAGGGACAGGAGTCCCCAAAGAAAAAGTAGAGAGAGAGAGTCTGGCACTGTGTAAATCAACAAATAGTGAAATACAACCCCTGTAGCCTTACTAATACGATTTTTAAAAATAGTATTCCATGCTCTCAACGCCAGAGGAAGCTCTGGTGGCCATACAGTGAGAGCTGAATTTAGACGCAGGCATACTGAGCAGGATTTTTACTCTGCTGTAGCTTCTCCATTTTCTGTTAAAGATGTGTCATCCTTATCCCCACCCACGCACATCCGTTTTGATATTTCAAATTTGACTAGCGAGGAAGGAAATTCCAAGGCTGATTCAGGGTTTAAAGCCCTGTCAGCTTTTATTCTCATTCACTGTCACCAACTTTTACTTCTTCATCTCTGCAGGCTCTTTAGCAAAACAGCCTCTCCCCCAGAAAAATACTCGCCTCACACAGAAATGTTCCAAACACATTTTACAGTAACAAATGCAGCTTAAGAAGCATACATTTAGCAATGGCAAAATCTAAAAAACAGATTGCTATTGCACCATGGATGTGCCCGAATTGATAATTCATTTCATCTTCGAAGTGAGAATCCAGTGTAATATGTCTTTAAGGACAGTTCCATGAAAAACGATTTGCCCCTTCCTAACTTCCTAACCTTCCTAACGATTTTTGCACATTTGTCACACTTAAAAATTGACATCTGTCAGTCTATGAAGGGTTGCAAAGTTATCTCAAAGGCTCTTGGACTCTAAGGCACTACAATGAAAGCCATTATCTACAAATGGAGCAAATTTGAAACAGTGGACAATCTTCCCAGAGCTGGCCTGCCCACCAAAATTCCTGGATTCCAAAAATCCAGGAGCACACAAAAGCTAACATTAAAAGGACTGCAGGCCTCAGTTAATGTCACTGTTCACAATTCCACATTAAGAAAGAGACTGAGCAAAAATGGAATGCACAATGCAAAAACCACTGCTGACCAAAAAAAAAAATATATATAGCGGCAAAGCCACTGCGCCCGCACAGGCAAACATGGCCAAAATTGAACTTGGCCTAGATTTTCATGCCATATACACGCATATAAAATATGAAAACGATCCAAAAAAACTGTAGGCGCTAGAGCACTGGCAGGGCAAAAAGTTTACGAATGCATGGACACACGATAGACCACCACGAAGGCATCTAACCACAGCATAAGCTCGATTGACCTAGAGCCGAGCAAGCCAGCTAATGACAAAAAGGCTTGTTTCACATTTGCCAAAAAACATTTTGATGTGGAACTTTTTGGAAGACATCGGTCCCGGAATGCCTTGCAGAGTGCTAACACAGCATTCCTTCATGCCAACAGTCAAACATGCTGGTGGTAGTGTAATGGTCTAGGTTTGCTTTGTTGCTTCAGGACCTGGGCGACCATGAATATTGCTCTCTACCAAAAAATCCTGAAGGAGCAGTTCCTGCCATCTGTGTGTGACCTACAGCTCGAACGCAGTTGGGTTATGCTGCTAGACAATGACGTAATGCACATAAGCCTGTCCACTTCTGAATGGCTCAAAAGATAAATAAGTAAAATAAAGGTTATCCAATGGCCTAATTAATCTTCCAATTAAGATATTGGGGCGTGACCTCAAACAGGCAGTTCATTTTCAAAAACTCTCCAGTGTGGCTGAGTAAACACAATTCTGCATAGAGGAGTGGGTCAAAATCCCCCTACAGCAATGTAAAAGACTCATTGCCAGTTATCACAAACGTTTGAGTGCAGTTGTTGCCGTCAAGGGAGGCACAACCAGTTATTCAATTTTGGGGGCTATAATTTTTTCACATGGGTGATATAGGATTTGAATAACTTTACTTTCAATAAATTAAAAGCTTATTTAAAAGCTGAATTTTGTGTTTACTTTCATTGTCTTTGTATTACCTTAAAAATAATTGGATGACCTTTAACATTCAAATATGACACAGTAAAAATAGAAGAAAATTGGAAGGGGGAAAATACTCTTTCTGAGTCATCATTTGAACCAGTGAAGCTTATGTTTATTGTCGTGAGTGTGAGAATCAAAATTAAGATTAGTCAATAATGCATCTGGAGCCAGATTCCAGGAGAATTTGAATCAACTTGATTTAATTCATATTTTTTGACAAAAATATTAATTTTAGGCACAGTGAATGCGCCACAATAAGAAAACCAAAGTATCACCTGAGGTCATATATCAGAGGAAAACATGCAGTGAAGTCCACAGTAAATGTATCATGAGCAGAACTGGAGGAATTTGTCTGAAGGAAAATATATGAAACCAGGGGAATGAGCTTCTGTTTTGAAATGCATTAGTCCCCTGTGCTATAAGCCCAGAGCCAATCTGAACTATTTGATTCTAAATAATTTACTTTGAAACCACATCCAGACCAGCACAGCAAGTGTGAGGAATGTCTTGTTCCTTTCTGATATGAATTTGCCTTGGGTGTTAGGGGCGGCTTTTTGGATTTTACAGTACAATGGAGCTCTTCAGCTAGTAAAAATCTGAAAGTTATTTAAAGGGCAACATAAAGCAACATTCCAGTCTCTCTTGATGTACGCTCAGGCAACTAATGTTTATTACAGTGCCACTATGATTTTTATTTTGTTTTCCATTGCTCCTGAATGAAAGCCTGCCGACATGTTCATCTAACTTCAGTTCAGCAGCTCTGTAAATAAACTGCCAGAACTCATGCATCTCACGCCAAACTGACATTCACACCCCAGAAGCTTTTAACGAGTAACTGAAAATAAAACTTCCAATGTAGCAAAACTTTCCCCTCAGCTTTTGTTTAACACATCCATCACTGGTGTTCTCAAATGTGCAGCGAACCCTGGGCAGGGGTGTGATCGACATCTGTGAAACAAGGCTTTGCTCTATCTGAGGGAATGATTCACCAATGCATCAACGCACTCAAATTTATATGGATGCATATCAAACATGGTGTCCAATAACAGCCACGCAGAAATGTTTCCAGAAAATACATCCTGTTTTAGATAAGAATTTTGAATGCATAGATACTGTATAGACCCTCACTTCATTATTTGAAAAAAGATGTCAGGTGTGCTTTACATGTGTGCTCATGTATTCATGGTGTGCATGTGCATGATTCCTCAATGCAGTAAAAATGTAAACGTTACCACCAGAAAGGTCAGTTTAATCAGATGATGCCATTTTAAAAGTGTTATGTTTTAATTACGTACTTTCTTCCTGTGATCTAAGTCCATAATGAGCAGCCTATTATTCCATTTCATCCCCTACCGAAACTGTGCTATTTATTCATTTAAATGATGGCACTGTATAATCAATGTTAAACCAACTCTTTGAGAACTTATGATCCGTACTGAACCCCATATTGAACTAACTTTTGGAAGCATTCTGAAAAAATGGCTTTAATGTTGAAGTCTGTAAACCACAATTACAAAGGCATCTACTTTGGTCGTTCCATCCAATCTGAATGCTAATTAGCCGCCTCTGTTTGCTTACAAGAGGTCTAACCAGGAGCAGATTGTTAGGTAGGTTTCCAAAGCAAGATGAGGATATTAAGAGGGTTCCAATGGGGCCAAATAGTGTGAGAATGGCTAGTGCTTCGACTGCAAAAACAGCAGAATAGTGCAAGCTGGGGAGGATAACTGAGCCAAAAATTATTTCGACTCATGCAAAACACCAAAAAACCGCAATAGCAAAAAATAAAAAAAAAAGACCTGTGGCTGTAAATAATTTTAAGCTCTTCAACAGGGACAGACGGACACTCAGCAAGATAGTTGCTAATAAGAACAGAGGCACAGCTCTAAAAAATTGCAGCAGAATTACATCTATCCATGTCTAAACCAGTCTCGCTAAAAACAGAGCCCTGCGAGCTTCATCAAGCCAGTATTTCCGGCAGAGTTTCTAATTATTTGGTCACTTCTTGTCTGAGTTTTGTTCTGATATGGATGGTCAATGAACATTCACTGATTCGTAGACATTTCACCATGAATTCTCACACAAGGCCTCAAAAGTTATGGTATGCCAAAATGCAATGACCCCTCATTAGTGAGGTTGCATGTGGTTTACAGGCCAATAATCTCAAGGTATGGCCTAATATTGTCTTTCGCAGTTGCTTAATTAAAACAACACAATCATGTTTGTCATAACTCAAATAATGCAGTTCAATGTGAAATGATGATAAAAGCACACCGAAGGCACAGCAGATGATTATGGTTTTTAAAGCGGTTCACCAAAAAACATTTTCACTGCAATTGCATGCAGAAATTATCCAGCATTCTTAATGATATGCGGTTGGCTACGTAATTTTAACACTTTGCAACTAGGATTATTATTTCTTTTCCCCCGGAATGAAATGACTTTCAGAACTGCAAGCTTGTATTTGACACCCTGTTTCCATGGATACAAATTCCTAACGCAGCACTGAAGTAGGCCTACAGTTTGTATTTCCAGGACAGTATAGTCCAGCCCAATTAGGCCACTCTGAAAATAGCATACACTGAAAAAAAGTAGGATGTGATTTTTCATGTCAATTTCAAAATGAATGTGCAGGATCAGACAGTTTTAGATTGTAGCGTAAAAGGTTCCCGTATAACAGCACGACATTTTCATTCAGAACCCCAGCATCACCCTGTCTACAGTTTTGTCTTAGGACTGTTTTTTTGCGAACTGGGCTGGAAACTACAATCTCTTTTAATAGGCAGCAGTGTTCTCGGGTCTGTCTGATTGCCCTTGTGCAGTGCAGCTGGACTTGCAGCCAGTGTTGCAAGAGGCGTATACAACCACCGCAACTATGAAGGTATTTTATAATTAATCTTGCATATTCAACCAATGTAAATATTGCTTACACTGATCAGCTATAACATTAAAACCACCTGCCAAATGTGTGCAGATCCCCCTCTTTTCACCAAAACTGTGAAGGCGTAGACTCCAATAGACCTCTGAAGGTGTCCTGTGGTATTTGGCACAAAGACTTAATTGCATCAGTCTAATACTGTCCATTCTAGCCACTGTTAATAGTGACGGCAAAGTGAGGCTTTCTGAAGCACTGAAGCTTTCCTGCCAGTCGTATTGTTAATAGATTCATTTCTCTCGGCCACATTGAATGCCATGTAAACTAGTGACACCAAGTAGTGAAAATAATTTACAACTGCTTATACAACCCCAATTCCGAAATAGCTGGGACAAAGTGTAAATTGTGAATAAAATCAAAACGCAATGACTTTCAAATCACACCAGTCAGTATTATATACAATAGAACAGAGATAACATAGCAAATGTTGAAACTGAAAAATTTTACAATTTTATTTACAAAATGAGCTCATTTCAAATTTGATGGCTGCTACAGGTCTCAAAAAAGTTGGGACAGGGGCCTGTTTACCATGGTGTAGCATCCCCTCTTCTTTTTAACACAGAGTAGAGGCGTCTGGGCATTGAGGAGACAAGTTTCTTGAGTTTAGCCATTGGAATTTGATCCCACTCTTGTTTTTTAATACAGGCTTCTAGCTGCTGGAGAGTTTTCGGTCTCCTTTGACGGACTTTTCCTTTAATTATGCGCCAAATGTTCTCAATCAGTGAAAGATCAGGACTGCAGGCAGGCCAGTTCAGCACACGGACTCTTCTACTATGAAGCCATGCTGTTGTAATAGCTGCAGTATGTGGTTTTGCATTGTCCTGCTGAAATACACAAGGCCTTCCCTGGAATAGATGTCGTCTGGAGGGGAGCATATGTTGCTCTAAAACCTTTTTATACCTTTCAGCATTCATGGTGCTTTTTAAAACATGCAAGTGTCCCACACCATATGCACTAATGCATCCCCATACCATCAGAGATGCTGGCTTTTGAACTGAACGCTGATAGCAGGAGGGGTGGTCTTTCTCCTCTTTAGCCCGGAGGACACAACGCCCATGATTTCCCACGAGAATGTCAAATTTGGACTCGTCAGACCACAGGACACTTTGCCACAGTCCATTTTAAATGAGCCTTGGCCCACAGAACACGGTGGCACTTCTGGATCATGCTCAACAATGGCTTCCTTCTTGCATGATAGAGTTTTAGGTGGCATCTGTGGATGGTACAGCAGACTGTGTTTACAGACAGTGGTTTCTTGAAGTATTCCTGGGCCCATTCAGTAATGTCAATGACAGAATCATGCCGATGAGTGATGCAGTGGCGTCTGAGGGCCCGAAGATCACAGGCATCCAGTAAAGGTCTTCGGCCTTGTCCCGTATTCACAGAGATTTTTCCAGTTTCTCTGAATCTTTTGATGATGTTATGCACTGTCGATGATGAGACCTTCAAAGCCTGTGCAATTTGACGTTGAGGAACATTGTTTTTAAAGTATTCCACAATTTTTTTACGCAAGCCTTCACAGGTTGGAGAGCCTCTGGCCATCTTTACTTCTGAGAGACTCAGCCTCTCTAAGACATCCCTTTTATAGTCAATCATGTTACACACCTGATGCCAGTTAACTTGCTAAATGGTCTTTCAGCTGATTCTCTTATATATTAATTGCTTTTCAGCCCTTTTTTGCCTGTGTCCCAACTTTTGTAAGATCTGTTGCAGCCAGATTATTTGAAATAAGCTCATTTTGTGGATAAAAATGTAAAATGTCTCAGTTTCAATATTTGAAATAGGCATGGGCAACGCTCTGCATAAACTCTAATGGAATGCGTAACAGCTGAACTGGGGCGGTAAACAAGCCTCAGAAAACTTATAAAAAAATGATGTAAATACCATTTTCATACAAAAAGAACACCATGGTTTGATTAAAAGCAACCTTTTCAATAGGATACCCGCATTTCATACATGAACTCTGCGACACGGCCAATAACGCGATTTGAACAGAGCTATTATTCGCCCGTTGGATGAATGCGTGACCTCAATTTGCTCCGTGTTTACAAACCTTCAAGTGCAGGGCGTGGCAAAAATATCCATTTTGGAGGTAGATTTCAAACCGCCCGCGCTGACGTGATATCCCAGCTACGGCCCTTATTGACTTACAGCCATCTAATTTGAGAAATTACGAGTCTATTCGTCCAAACTAGACCTCCAGGGGATGTGAAATAAGTTTGACAGAAGTTGTTGAAGTTCGTCGCGAGTTCGCCGTGACTTCTTCTCAACAATAACAAGAAAGGTGAGTGTATTTTTTACTATTACCTACATAGTTAGTTGACAGAATATCCTGTGACCCTATTTGTGAAGTTTCAGTAAAATATACCAAGGAATAAACCAGCGCCAGGCGTTCAAAACCTACCAGTGTTCTGACAAATTTTGCTACCTATCAAAATATGCCACCTCGCGAACACCGGTCACAAGATTCATTCACTTATACCCTTCAATTCGAGACTGCGAGGATGTAAATCTGAACAATCAATTAGGAAAAATTCTCGGCTCTCGGTAATTCTGTATATCGTTTAAACATTTTGTTAATCGGATTATGAAAGAAGACTGAAAATAAGCGCCCGCTTTTTGTTTGGGTGTAACAGCGCGTATTTAAAGGAGAATACATTGTATATTGATTAAGCATTGAACTCTGCATTAGTCAAACTGTTTTAATATTTGTTGATGACATTGCTTCGGCTTCCTGGAAGCAAGTACGCGCAAATCTGCTGTCTAGTGAGCATTTCAGGTTCGATGTACTGAGTAATAACGCCATGAAACTTAAACTGGCCCGTCATTCTGCGAATAGTCTTACTAAACTAGTTAATCGTCTGATTGCTAATCAAGCAAAGGGGAGGTTTCTGCCTCGCCAAACCAACCTCCGACTGCACGTCACTGTGTTTTACTATGAATTATTCGCAGTAGCTCATTGAAACTATCATGGGAGGAGGGTATATGGACATTGTAAAAAAAACAGTGCAAAGGTTTTTTTTTTTTTTTTTTATCACCACGGGTTATTGAAGGGGGAACGTTTGATTCATTTCGTAGCAGTGGGAGGGCAAACAACTGCGGCATCAGCGACTTCACTGCATTTTATATAGTAATGGGCGAGTAGCGTTAATGTTTGCCCTCCCACCAATAATTTTGACATTTTTGCAGGCCATTGATCCAAAAAAAAAAAAACTTCACAGGCAACCCATTCATACCATTCTTTAATATCAACGCAAAAACCTAATGTTTGTTGAACATAATTGGGTGAAATTCAATGCATTTTCCATTAAAAAGGGCCTAGGAGGTGCTGCTGTACTTCAGAAAAGGGGTAGATGACTTTAGCATCAATTATTTCTGTTAGGGTACCCTAATGGATAAGGCCAGGTTTATTTCTGAGTAGAGTGCATTTTCGAAAATGCCCTCAGGCTTCACCCCCCAATTTTCACAATGGGTTTTGTTGATAAATGCCGAAATCAGCCATTTTTGGGACCCTGTGGCTCTGAGACCCTTTCCTGTAAAGGCGTTGGACTTGTGGCAAACTCTTCGTCTGTGTCTTCTGTACTTACCTGCAAAAAATCATTAGAAAATAATAAAAACTTTTTTCTCAGCAACTCAAGAAATGTTGTCATTTTATTCATTTGTATTGCCCATGCCTATTTGAAATGTTATCTATGTTCTATTGTAAATAACATATTGGTTCATGTGATCTGAAAGTCATTGCATTTTGATTTTATTCACAATTTACACTTTGTCTCAACAATTTCGAAATTGGGGTTGTACATTATAGATCACTTGCCACCACAGATGCACATAAACTTAAATATATATCTGTGTGTGTTTTCCACAATTTAAGATTGGAGCGCAAAATGGGTGAAAAATACAACTATTATGCTTCGGTGACTGTCATGCAGGAAGCTGCTCAAATTTAATACCAAATTTCAGAACTTTCTCAGCTCTACGTGACAACGGACTAACTACATCAACCCAGGAGTTAAGAGGAGATTCATACAAACGATCCTACTCTTCAGACAATCCAATCTCGTGCCTCTACAGAAAGCAATGGCTCATTTGTCATTGATCACACGATTATCTGAAAACTAAACAAGCCTAGGCATGCAGAAGCTACCCCTGGTACTCGACAAATGCCCCAGAACCTTGGTATCTGTTACAGTCAAAACCAGGAATCAAGTGCAGTGCCAGGGTACAATCCAGAAGGTAGTTTATTGACAGTTTATACGGTAATTTAGTTATCCAGCACCAGTCTCCATGGACTCGATTCCATTCCATCCCATATCAGCTTAAATTCCCATGCCCATCCAATTAACTACTAATTTAGTTGTGGTCCGGAATTCATTTAATAGAGTTAACTAGAGGCAGTTTAGAGAACCAGGCCATGTCTAAAACATCACTCTATTCATCCACGTCCAAACCAACCAGCTTATTTATACCGCCGTCATTCTACAATCCTGGTCTGTCTCGTTCGATGTTTCTCACTCCCATTCCCTTCTATTCACCTCTCACCTTGTCACTCTTTATGAAACCCCGGGGACTTGAAGGAGCCTTTATAACTCCAAGAAGAGACGCTACCCCAAACCTGAGTCTCGTCGCCTGGGGCTCCTCGTTATCTTGTACTGGTCTCCATCAACTCGACTCCATTCTGTCCTACATCAGCTCAAATTCCCATACCTATCCAATTCAATAAATATTGTTAACTACTATTTTAGGTGTGGTCTGGAATTCTTTCTTACAACCCAGTCTAAGTCTGGGCTTAACTTAAGAAAATATGGGTGAGAGTCCCCTCTCCCATCCCAAGAGATGCAGAAACACACAGTATGTTAGAAATAAGATTGACAAAGTATTTATTTATCTTGCTCACCAGTAGTGTTTCGTTAAAAGAGCAACACGTCTCCGAAATGGGTAATGCCAAAAAAACTTACAAAGAATACAGGAATAGAAAACGACAAACCAAACCAAATATCAATAGACATCAACCTTACCTCCCTCAATATAATCAAGAGAAAATGTACTTGACAAAAACAACACCCGCTCCTTACAGCTCTTGCACACATTTACCTGTTATACATTGTACACACCTCTTGCAACAAGTTCATTAAATATTAATTCTACATAGGCCTTGAAACAAGGTCACCAAATATACAATATACATGGAACGTACGGTTTATGCAAATACCGAATATAGTTGATAACAATATTCACGGAGGCAGTGACTGTGTTCTCTGAGGGCGAGAAAAGGAAATTTCCCTTGAAATGGTTCGTGCATTTATTTCTGACGTCTGGGTTCCATCAGGTCCAATCACATGGATCCTCATCAGCTTGATCACCTGAAAGCCAAACCACAGAAAGCACCAAAACAGAGGACAACAACCCCAAGTAAATGTCCCTGGACATAACATCATTAATATTGATTTATTGCATTGATCCAAGATCATGACTGGGAAAAAGGAACCATAATTTCATGAATTTATCACATTGATTCAGTATTGGGGAAAGGGAATCACAATTTTATTAATTTATCTGAGATCAGGATTGTGTAATGTGTAATGACCTTGTAATATGCAGATGCGGAGTTCAAGCTCATATTTTCTTGCCATGTTCACTGTTTCGGTGAAATACTGATGCTGTCGGCCTTGTATTGAAGCCTACGGGGATATCGCACTCACTCACTCACTCACTCATGCCCATCTTGCCGGCTGGCGCATAGGGCAGCAACAAATTTCCTCTGCTTCCCTCTATCTTTGGCCATCTTTACTATGGTCCCCCGGCTCTCTTGGTGGTGTTTCAGCTCTCTCTCTATTGTTCAGCGCCATGTTGTTATCAGCCTCTTCTTTCTTTTTTTGCCTTTGGGGGTCCAATGTTATGCAAGTCTTGGGATGGCTTTGGTATCCATTCTGAGCTCATGACCGATTCAGATCCACCTGCATTTCCTGAAAAGGCTATGCAGTGTATTTCGTCTTGCTGGGTGATTTTGAGAAGGATATTGTTGGAGATTATCTTTGGCCAGAATATGCGCAAGATCTTACCAAGGCATGATGTGTGGAAGGTGGATAGTTTGTGAATGTCTTTTTGTGTTGTTTTCCAGCATTCTGTGCCATAGAATAGAGCTGCTACTTTGCAGCTTTGGTAGATTCAGAATGTTGTCTGTACTGGTACTGCTTAGATTACCAGAACTTTTTTAAGTCTAGTGAAGGTTGTGTGTGCTTAATTGATCTGGTTTTGTATATTTTGGCTTGCACTCCCATCGTGGTAAATGGTCTAAGTATGCAACGTTATCAATGTTTTCTAAAACCTGTTCTCCAATTGCTATTTCTGTTGATGCATTGATGTTGATGGGCATGACTTTGGTTTTACTGCCGTTGATCACTAGTCCAACTTGTTTTCCAAAGTGCTGAAGCCTGTTTGTCTTTTCTTGTAATTGGATGTGCAGTGATTAAAATGCACATAAATTTGTAACGTCTGACTATAATTCGAAATGACCAGTACACAAAGGATGTATTTATATTCAAGATTCCGTGGTCCAAATCTTATTTTTGGATGAACTAGCACTTTAAACTGCTGCTCTGCTTGGAGGGAGAACATAACGAAATGAACGTCCACCAGTTTTTAAAGTCTCCACTCTGAAATTTACCGTGCTGAAGGTGTTTTCGTAATACTGGAAATAGAGCTCTGAGAGATGTTCATTTTGCAAATGTCTGAGCAATTGGAGGAAAACTTTTGAACCAGTGCAGCTCAATTTGTTATGATCTGTGATTCTGCCTGTTCTAGTGTTTGTTTATTTCCCCTTGGTTTGTTTAGTTTATGCTTTCAGTATCATCATCCAGTTTATGCACGTCGTTTTTCCCTGAAATGTCTTGCGTTTCTATGTTCTTTGCCAGTGCACGCCCCTGTCTGCGAGCTGTCACATTTCGGATGATTTCGGAAGTTTCCGGGGTTTCACAAGTTCCTTCATGCCTCGTTTACTTCCTTAAACACTGATTAATAATTAAGTACTAATCACACCAGCACTGTATGTTTTGTCTAGTTAATCTATACTAACACTCTGTAATATACTAATCCTGTAAATAACTAACATACTAACTTGCACTATTTGGGTAAAATTATTATTGCACTAACTACTAACATTACTAATTGAATCTCTTGCCTTCCACACCAATCTGTAACTCTGCCCTCTCTTTACTATCCTGGTCCTTGCTGAGTTTCTGCAGAAACCTTGCAACTATTTTTTCTACTAGTCTGTTTCTTCCATCTCTTCCCACTTAGACACTCCTTGTTGTTGCCGTTGTTGTTTAAGGATGTCATGTGAAAACTAGTCTTTGCCATTGTTTCCCATTTTATATTGTTTAATTACCTCTTGTGTTTTCCCCCTCTCAGTTAATGTTTAAATTATTCCTCACACCTGTTGCCTCGCCTAGCTTGTTACCTCCAATGTGTAGATGTAGTCCCTCACTTCTGCTTAGCTTTGTCAGACTGTTGATCAACTTTTCTCTGTGCTGAACTATGTGAAGTATTATGTTAGCAACTTTAGTTTGCATCAGTGGTCTTGTTCAAACTATGCAAGTTGCTCACATAGTTAGCAGCTAAGCTTTTGGGAAACGTACCCCTGCTGGACTGGTCGCGGAGGAAGCCTTGCTTTATACGCAGTATATTTTGCGGTGGTTCTGTTTTTGCAAACGCATCCCTGTCTGCGGAAGTAACTGGTGAAAATATACGTTCAGTTGAGTGGATTTGTAAATGTACGTACTGAAGGTGCAATGCTTATTTGTACAGGCATTGATAGCTATCATTGTAAGCACTCGTAAATGCGTGAGGATGACAGGCACTGTGCTGCTTTTAATCACGACTGGCACCAACATGTTTGTTGTTGGTAATACTCTTACTGTCAGAATATTGCATCTCAATATTTTTCAAGAAATGTATTGGAAATATCAGATACGATCAATCACGATGTTGTGTGTTTATTACAACGTAGAATGAAGGAAAACACCGTAATATTTGGACTTGCTGCAGTGTCATTAAAAGATACTCCATGATATGACAGTAACATAGATCTGTGATAGTAGTCTACATTTAGTTTTCTTGTGTCAGTGGCTTGAGAAACGTGAGTCACAATCAATGTGCTCTCACCTATATGAATTCTTTACTTACTCCGACCTCAAATTTAACCACTCATGAAATTGTCCGTCAAATGTGATTTCGCGAAAAATATCTGTACATGAAATGTATGGCGTATACAGTACCTATCTCTGGCCAAATATGACTTGGCATCCATATAAATAAGTCACTCATTGGTGTCAGTCCTTAGGTGCATTTCCCGAAATCACAGATGCTAACTTACATAGTTGGAACCATTGACTGTCAATGGACGAACTATGTAAGTTGCTGACTTTACACTTTCGAGAAAAGCACCCCCGGTTGAAAGCTGTTTTACTGATGTGTATGTAAATCAAGGTTGAATACAGAAATTCTGATAGTACCTGGACAGCCTGATGGTCCTGATAGAAACTGCTGATTCTAAGTGATGACTAACGCTACAGTATCACTTTTAAAATGGCGGAGTCGTGACTTGCGGTATCACCCTGGTGGCGAAGCTAGGCATCTTTTCACTCTAATCTGTGCTGGATGGCCTTTATTTGCTTAAAAGGTGTCACCTCTCACTAATCAACCGGTCAGGGGTGGATTTGCCAAAATCACAGATGCTAACTTACATAGTTGGGCCCATTGACTGTGAATGGACGAACTACGTAAGTTGCTAACTTGGTTAGCAACTACGCTTTTGGGAAACACATTCCAGAGTAGTCGTTAGAGTATAATGTTTCAAGATGGCAGCCTCCATGTAGGTTTTTGCATGAGACCATAAACTGTGGAGGGAAATTAAATTTTGTTTGATGGGTTTGGGAACCAGCAAAAACAGTTATTTTAGGGTGATTTGAGAGTGCTCCTTCCAAAAATTAAGTTTTCTGGCTTGTAAAGTTGTGCATTAACTGCTCATCAATTAAAATGTAATAGCCTATAAAGATTGGGAAAGAATGCTGGCTATCAACAAACTAATCTCAAGTACCTTACATGCTGAAAATTTACATTGTAGGTAACTAATAATTTTTGTGTCACTGATGCAAAAAAAAGGCCCCAAAAATCTTTGTTTGTGCGTTTTTTCTTCCCCTGGTCAAGTTCATAGAAAATGACAAGTCTGTGAAGATACTGAGAAAAGACCAATATATAAATATTTGAAAATGTATATATTAAGAACAACCGTACTGGATTAAAAGACAGATTCCTATCCTATCATCTCAATCCAATTTTGAATACATTTGTATATGAATTAAATCTGAATCAATTTATATGAAATTATTTTCTTTTCACCTCAAACTGAACACTGACATTACTTAACAGTTTTTACCAACCCTTAACGGGTAAAATTTTGAATTATACACTGAATAAATATACAACCTTATGTACAATAGCATCCAGGTAGAAATTAGACATTTTAAAAAAATCCTGTGCAGATGGATATTTCCTAGTCACTACTGTATTTTTCATTGAATCACATAATTCCTGCTTCACTATCAGTTTATTTGCCAAGCAGGTAAAGATGTCCAGATCTCACTTTCATGCTGAAAAACATTGACAGTAAACAAAATTCGTCGCTGAATCTGCAAATGCATTTAAAACTGTACCTGTATGTAAAGGTAAATTCGTCGCTGCATCTGCAAATGCATTTAAAACTGTACCTGTATGTAAAGGTAAAGTCATATATAAACAAGATCCAGAAACGCTGTCACCTTCTCTGAGCCCAAGCTGAATTATGATCGACTTGTAGAAAACTGTCCTGCTGTCTGATCAATCAAAATGTGAAATTCTTTTTGGAAATTATAGACATTACATCCTTTGGACTGAAAAGGAGAGGGACCATCCGGCTTGTTTTCAGCGCACAGTTGAAAAGCCAGCATCCATGATATTATGGGGGTGCATTAGTGCACATGGCATGGGTAACTTGCACATCTGTGTGGATATCTTTAGTACTGAACAATATATACATGTTTTGGAGCAACATATACTGCCATCCAGATGTCCTCTTCAGGGAAGGCTTTGCTTATTTTAGCCACACAATGCCAAAAACAACACTTTGCCGGCATTACATCATTCTGCTGTATAAGAGTCTGGATGCTAAACTGGCCTGCCTGCAGTCCAAATCCTTCACCAACTGAGAATATTTGGCATATTATATGTAAAAATGATATATATATAATATAACAAAGAGGGCCACAAAGTGCTGAGCAGCTGAAATGTTGCATCAAGCAAGAACGGGAAAACATTTTGCTGTCCTAACTAAAGTTAGTCGTCTCAGTTCCCAAATGTTTACAGAGAGCTAGGTAATTCAACACAGTGGGAAACATGCCCCCACTCCAACTTTTTTGAAATATGTTGTTGGCATCAAATTCAAATTGAGCCAATATTGAGGGGGAAAAAAAAAAAAAAAAAAAAATATATATATATATATATATATATATATATATATATATATATATATAGTATTGTGCAAAAGTTTTAGGCACATTTAAAGCCATTTCTTAGGGCAAATATGCTTGCAAAAATGATGACTTCAAATGGTTCTAATAACTGAGAAATGTACTAAACAGAGCTGTAAACTGTTATAAACTATATCAAATCAAATTTGGTGTAACTACCTTTTCCCAAATAATCTGGGACACTGTCCTGTTGTGCTATAGTTTGTAAGATGCTCGGCTTTTTGCTTGTTCCAAGCAGAGTGGAAAACTTGCCACCAATCTTCTGCAGACTGACTGTCTCACTTGCATCTGTCCCTCCAAGTAATTGCAGATAGCCATGATGATGTTGACATCAGGGCTCTGTCAAGACTATATTATCTGTATCAACTGTTTTTAATGAAATACCAACATTTATTTATAAAACTATTTTTTAATTAAGCATTTGGAATTTCAAATATATCTTCAGCAACGCAAATGGGGAAAACAAAAAATAAACATATAAAGCCAGATTTAAGTTTTAAGTGGGGTGCCTAAGACTTTTGCACAGTACTGTTTATACATTTTCTTAATACATTTTTAACATCTGATACATTTTCTTTGTTCTATTTTCAATTAAATATGGAGTCTTAATGATTTGCAAATAATTGCATTACTGTTTTTATTTACACTTAACACAGCATCCCAACTTTTTTTGAAATGAGATTGTGGGAGTGCAACTCCAAATCTAACTGGAGTGAGGTGCACAGGATCATTAACTGTTACTAGTAGAATCACTGGCATAAGGTGATACACAAATAATTTTCTATGGATGTTGGCTTTTGGAGATATGTAGTATGCATGTATATGCAAGTATCCCATATAATGAGATGAAAATAATTCATTATCAAAGATAGTCAGACATTACATGCCCTACTTTTTGTCCATATAATATTAGTTGTTATTTGATAAAATTTGTTGGCCTGCCTGCGCTATTCATTGTCTTTTTTAAGATGTATATTCAATGATAAAGAAATGAAATTCAATAGTTGTAAGGCCACACCTCCAGCCGTCAAACTCACCAGTTTATTAAGACCTGGACCGCATTCTCAGCCCCGCAATCATTGAATGCAGCTGCTGTTCATTTCCACTGTGTGGTAGTGTGGTAGTGTTGGTAGTATTTCAGACCGAGCATCGCACTTAGTCTTTGCAAAGTCTCATAAGCCTCGTGCCCATGTTGTATTTCCACTTTGTTGTCTTGAGTAGACTTATTCTCCATGCGTTGCGTGAATATATTCTAACTCTCAAATTTAGTGCTGTTTGTTATTTACATCAGCACTTTACATTTACTAGTGCAGTGCCCGTAGGAAGTATGTATTCCTATAGAAAAGTGGGAGCTTAAGTAGCTTTTCCATGGATGGCCAAATGAGGCTGTGTTAGCTTCTGAGACCAGCGTTTATTTGTCAGAGGAAGATAGGGAGAAAATGAACTGCTAATGCAGCATTTCAAATGGTATCTGTCTTGACATGTTAGCAATAGGTTAGAAATGCCAGCAAGTGAAATCACAGGGAAGAGAATGGGGAGTGGTCTCAAAATTAATGCGATAAAGCAACGAATAGCCTATCCACAAACGCATGCTATAAAAAACTCCGGGAGTATCAATCAAGACTGCAAATACACAGTACTTTGAATCGTAAAGAAGATCTAGACATGAAAATGCATTCCGTGGGCCAACAGTCTTGAAATGCTAGCAAGAGGAGAGCCTAGGATAGCCTAGGCCTAGAAGCCTGAAAGAAAAAAAAAACATTTCCAATCTAGCCATACTTTGGTATGGGAACTTTAGGCAATGTTTTAGTAAATCTGACCATGTTCTAGCTATGTCAGCAAACACGATGAGCGGATGAGAACAGCGTGGTGAAACTTAAGAAATAGCCTACTTACAGATGAGATTAGTGAGACATGGAGGACATCCAGAATAGGCTACAGCTACATCCAGGGTGAGTCAGGCTACAGATATGAACATCCACAGTTGAAATCAATGAAGATGTAAGATAGTGTTTTTCCAAGATATTCGATGTCGAAGTTTGTGCTGTTCCTCGCCAGTCGCGTATCTCTCCAAACTGTTCTGTGAAGGCAAGTAGCCTACCCTACTGGTAACTTAAGGGGGAGGAAGACGTAGATGGGGGTGGGGGTGCAATTGCCTGCACCCAAAAACTTATTGGAGTGGTGAGGACATGCAAATAGAATGGCACCATTGCATTGTCAATGCAAATTGCACCACTTCATCTATTCCTATATGGGGAGAGTGGCGAAATAGAATGCCATAAGCTTATGCAAACTTTCCGGTGACCAAGAGCGGTATAGCAGTAGCATATGAGATTCTTTTAAGTTTTTTTCCTGAGGTGTGGCTATAGCTGAGAGCGAGAGCGCAAACTTTTTTTCCTGAGGCGTGGCTATAGCTGAGAGCGAGAGCGCGACAGGCTAGATAGGTTACACAGGCGCATGGGATTGTAACTTTTTGAAAATTAATCGAAAAAGCTTCAAAATGAAGGATGCACACCATGGTGGCATGTGCAAGCCATATCCGAAAGCTTAGGCCGATCTGACAAACAGTCAGAGAGATATGCGCGCCACAGGCAGACAGACAGACAGACAGACGCTTCTTGCTTTATAGATAGATTAGAAGGAACCATGCTTCCTTTTTCTTTTCTCCTATTTGTAATACATTGTTACTGTAGCTAAAGCCCAGTGTCCTTCTGGAACCTCGTTTCTGGTGGATAGCACGGCTACTTCACTACAAGAATCTGGCCTCTGAGGAGCTTGGATTTTATCCCTGTGTTTGCATGGGTTTCCTCTGAGTCCTTCAATGTCATCCTACAGTCTAAAGAAATAGATGATCGGCTTTAAGATAAGAGATAAGACTTTCTTGTGGACTCTGAATAGCTGTCAGGTGTGAGTGTGTGAGTGCATGATGTTTGATCCCTCTCCAGTGTGTGTTTCCACCTCTTGCCCATTGCATGCTGGGATAGGCTCCAGGCCACCTACGACCCTGGCCAGCAAATATGCGGGCAAGATAATGCGTGGATATTCAAAAATGGTAATATATGCTTGTAAACATATGGCAGTATACAGAGATCACCATATTTCATTGGACAGTTACACATTTATGTTTACATTTTTGGCTCTATTGTCTTGCACTTTGGGTTTCGAGGGATTCAATGACAATAAGGTTGACATGCAGGCTGTCAGCTGACATTTGAACATCTTTTCACAAATATTGGATGAACCGTCTGAAACTCATACGCAGATGACCAGTATATCCACAGAGTCCATGAATATTTCTTCCTGAATGGGACTCAACATTTTCTCACCCGAAGAGAGGTGAAAAAATTTCATCTTTCTGGACTGTTAAATGTGTCCCATATCAGTATTTGCTGTAAAATAGGGAGTGAAATGCATTTTCATTTTTTGTTGTTGAGTACCGGGAGGTAAGAAGGGAAAGAAACTGTTGCAGAAACCTTTTTACTTGTCTTAAAAAAGGAGCAGGGTGAAGATCAGAATGAGATGTAAATGATGTAAATACAGAGGTGTTCTTTTTTTTTTTAATGGCTAGGTGTGGGTATCACACAGTTACCACAAAGCAGCCGCCACTGTTAACATTTCCACTGTGAGGTATGTACACGCTCTGTGAAATCATTTTGCGACCTCATTTATCTCTGTGCCAGTTTTTCCATAGTGCTGTTTTGCAACAAATACAACGTAACACTTCCATGTTTGTGATAAGTGTATGAGTCACAGTTTTGATGCAGTTCAGTCTGGTGCCTTGGTACGGAGACGACGGTGAGCATGTGCAGAGGGAAATATCCCACTGTTGGAGTGCTGTGCTCGGTAATGAGACAGACGATATTCACCTTGGAGACAGAGAGAATGGTGAGATGTGTCTGTGGACAATTTCCACTGTATTTGCCCATTCAATTTACACCGATGAGCCACTACATTAAAACCACCTAATAATGTGTATGTCCTCTTGTACTGCCAAAACAGCGACGTGAAACTGACGTCCAATTGGATTCCTGGACCCTGGGTGTCCCAGCAGAACATTTCGCTGAGCACCACACGCCCTGCACCAGCTTGTTTTCTTCTCACAGTGCATCTGGGTGCCATTTATTCCCCAGGTGAAAGGTGTGCTGATACCCAGGTGATGTACATTATGTAAAAGAAAACTGGACTCACTGAACCATCTTCTTCAGTTGCTCTAAGGTTCAGTTCTGACGATCACTTGCCCATTGTAGGCATTTTTGACAGTAGACCAGGGCTAAAACGGGCACTCTAACTGGTCTGCAGCTGCTCAGTCCTGTACCCAGCAAGGTATGATATGCTGTGTTTTGTGATGCATTCCTCACAAAAGTATTCTAAAAATTCCCTTCGACTTGAGCCACAGTAGCCTTTATCTCTGTTCAGACCAGATGAGGCAACCTTTATTGTCCTTGTACATCATTTAGCCAAAGGCATCCTGCAGCTTGTCGCCACTTCATGTTTTGACCCTTCATGGAGCACTATTGGTAGGAACTCACCACTGCTGCTGACTGGGAGCAGCTATTAAGGCTTGCCACTACGGAGATGATCCAATCCACTTGTCTGGCCATAATGACTTTGCCTGTATCAAAGTTGCTCAGGTGCCATTTTTCCCACATCCAACATGTACATTACAAGTAGCAGCTGTTCCCTAACTATCTAAAGTAGGTCGGCAGACCTTGACAGGCATGGTTGGTCCAAAATAATCAATGTTATTTGCTTCATCTGTGATTGGTTTATTTGTTTTGGCACATTGATGTATATCTGTGTTTGGTTCAACATACGATGGGCTATTTGTAAGTAGTGCAGGTTTATGATTTATGAAGCACTGAAAGATCTTTTCAGTTTGAAGGCGCACTGCTTGCTTATATGAGAAATGTCTATTGCTCGTATACCAGAAGGTGGCAATACAAAACTGTAAAATCTTTGTCTCCTAGAACTGTAAGTTCCGGTATGCATGAATTGATAATGCTTATGAATATTACCACCCCCCACCCCACACTACCATTGGAGTCATGGGATAGATTCAACTGTTTGTTTTGTTGTTGCTCGGGGTCAGGATTAGGGTTAGGGTTGTACCTTACATTTCTCGTAGGTGTGAATTAGGCTTTTCTGGTATACAAGAAATGGACATTTCTCATATAAAGTTTCAGTTTCTTGTATGCTAGAATTGTTCATACGAAACATTTTTCGTAGGGGTGAAGTTGGATTTTCAGGTATAGAGGATATAGACATTTCTCATATGTACGAGAAGTGTGACTTCGAATTGACATGATGCACGCTGCATTAGGCAGAATCCATGACCGTATTAGCTGGCTTTTATTGGCCTTTGTAGGATGACCGCAGTCTTTTAACTATTGCGCTTGACAAATGAATCTGAATATGATGTCAGCATTTGTTCTTAACCTGCCAAACTATGTCTGTGTTTGATGGTCACAATTATTCAGTCCCAACTTTATAAAAGGGACTCACTTCATTATATTTTCTGTTATTATTTCAGTTTTAGAGTTGGAAAAGATATTTCTATGTTTACGTACCAATATATAACTAATGTACACATTCTGAGGGCTGGTCAGTTTTACAATGATTGGCACTTGGGCATTAGGGAGCTTGTCAACGCAGCTTTAAGGAGCTGTGTCTCGATTACTGCGCATGCTCTCAATTTTTAACAAAGTAAATCTATTCAACTGCAAGTCAAAATCTAGTAGGAATTTTTCTTCTTCTAATAGTGTTCTAAACACAGGTTACTGAACCAGACCATGCCTAAATACATCACTCCATTTATCCACGTTCTAACCAGCTAGCCTATTTATACCACCTTCATCCTACCATCCTTGTCTGTCTCATTCAACGTCCCTCCCTCCCATTCCCTTTTATTCTCTCACCCTGTCACTTTATAGGAACCCCAAGGGACTTGAAGAGCCTCTGAGACCTCCAACCTAAGTCTCGTCGCCTGGGGCTTCCCGTGATCCTGCACCGGTCTCCTACTCAACTCTATTTCATCCTTCATCAGTACAAATTCCCATGCTCATTCGATTCAACAAATGTCTTTAACCACTATTTCAGGTGTGGTTTGGAATTCATTAATGATTATTTGCCATTTCAACCAGCTCACATTCTTCATATCCCTCGGCTAAACCTTAAAATAGCGCTTTGAATCCTCGAATTTCCATAGAAAGCTTCTTAATATAAAATCATAAGGCCACAGTAACTAAAATATATAAATACAATACAAAACGAAGATGGATTGGCAAGGATGGAATCAGATTATGACTTGCAGTCAAGCAGATTCACTTTCTTGGGATGTACGTTCTGAGCTTGTGCAGTAATCGTGACAAAACTCCCTTATGTTGAGATATTAGACATACTGATTTTGCCCTTCCATAATGCCTGATTATTACTCAAAAATGTTTCATGTTTTCAGTTGTGATAATTTCCACGGCACATGTAATATTGAGAGACCATAACACTAAAAAGATAGTAGCTGAGACACTGGTACTTCTTTTTATAACTGTGAACAAATTCAGTGAATTGAATGTACTCTGTGAATACATCTGGAAATATAACATTGCTAGGTAACTTTAACTACTTCAGAACATTCATGCTCGAAGATGCTTCAGAACATGCTCCATGATAGCTCCCCTGGTAAAGAACTCAACCTCATGAGGTGTAAATATCTGCACATTTCCATGGAAATATTCTGGAAAACCATAGCAAATTCTTTGCCAGATCTGCATGGCCTATACACTGCCTGTAACAAGTGTTGTACACCCAGAATTTTTGACCAGTTATATATGGACAAAAAGTATTGTCAACACCTTCTGTTTTACCAAAAACTACGTAAATTTTGCTTTCAGTAAATTGTCTCTTTTTGCCATTGTAGCTGCAACATTACATTTTCCACAAGGAAAATCATTTGGTTCTGAATCTTCACACTACTGTGGAAGTTCCCTCAGATGCATTGCACTTTTGAGTTGCTTTTGCTTGAGAGTTTCTATCCAGTTTGTCCCAAACTAATTTGATTGTCTTCCATTGTTCAAAATTGAGACAATTTATTTCCGTGATGTTTTAATTAATTTAGACAAAGTTTCTTGTTTAGTCTGAAATGTAGGCTACAAGCCAGTGAGACAGCTGATTCTTGTTGACTTCTCACTATTTGCATTTAACCTTGTTCATTTATTTTATTTTCAGGAGATAAAACGGCGATAAAAACTCTTGATCAAAAAGAACAATTACCTGAGTAAATTGTATGAAAACTTTTGCCTGGTTGCATTTATAATGAATCATTTACTGTCAGTAAAAAAATTCAGAATACCCATTTTAGAGTCTGCTTCTTTGAAACCCATTTAATGAAGTAGTATCCTTTCCTGTGCATAAAAATTGACATGTTCAATAAAATTCTCATGCATGAAAACAGTACTGGCCTAATGGAAAAAAAAAATCTTTCAGTCAATGCTGTGGTACTT
Organism: Gymnothorax javanicus; assembly: GCA_029692085.1. Taxonomy (NCBI): domain Eukaryota; kingdom Metazoa; phylum Chordata; class Actinopteri; order Anguilliformes; family Muraenidae; genus Gymnothorax; species Gymnothorax javanicus. Next base: position 42,950,668 of record CM056202.1, on the reverse strand, counting down.
CTTATTCAGCGAGAGCGTGCGCAATAAAAATGAACTGAAACGGAATTCTGAATGCTGTCATACATATATCTTGCCACAAGAGGGAGGTAATAGCCTAATTGTAAAATTTAAAAGAGTCCCATTGTCATTGTCTGCCATTCACATGAGCTTTACGATACATGTAGTACTGCGATACAGCAAAATTAATAAGAAACTGCTTGTCTGTTTCAATTTCTTAAAAACAAATCATGGCCTCAAAAGTGTATGTTCAAATTTATTTTATTTTAGTGCAGGATAAATATTTTTTATTTAGCATATGAGGAAACAAATATTACAGGGTTTTATTTCTTGGTTTGTGGATTCTTAAAATCATTTAAATAATAGTTTCTTGAACTGAAAGACTAAAAACTAATAATATTCAGATCTGTGACCTCAGTGACTAGAAGACATGCTGTATTTCTGTTGGTGTTTTTCTCTGTTTGAGCAAATGCTGTACACATGGATTAGCTGAGGCTGGAATACTGTTTATTTTTATATTACCATTAACTTGTATAAGTCTACTGCACCTGCATATTAATGGTTAATGTTGAACACTGGCTCAGGAAAAGTCATTGACATGGAATTTATTTGTTTGTTTGTTTGTTTGTTTGTTTATACATACATGTACACATACATACGCATACATTCATTCGTCAGATTCATGTCACAGCAGTTTAACTCATTCTATGTGCTTACCAAATGCTTGTTCCAAGCGTTTGAGGGAAGGCAGAGCCTATATACGGTGTATTCTGGCTAGGCTATTACTGTATCATAGAATATTAATTGTTTTTTATTCCTGGAATGTACCCCTTATTAGATTTTGCCTTTTCCCTGACTTGGGAGCTATGGAGTCCTGACTCCTGCCTGTCTCTGCACAGCCTCTGATAATGATTTTTATGCTGTATGAGAGTCTGCTTTTTGCCTGCATTTTCTTGGATTTTTCACACAAGTTTGCTCACTCAAAGTCATTTTGCATTTCGGCACCCTGATACTTGCCACTGCTTGTATTTATAATGAACCCTATCTAGACCGGGGGGGCTTTTTATGCCGTTATTATCGTATAATTTCTGAACGGCTTGAGCTAGGACCACTAAACTTGGTGACTTTTCTTAAAACTTGTCTGGGAACAATTTTATACCAATAAGTCAAGTCCACCATCTTTGCCGTTTCCATGGCGACGGTTTTCTAACAGGTATGCCTGACAAAAAATTGCCGATTTCGGTTTCATCGATGTAGTTTCCAGATTTTCTTTTTAACATATACTTATTCCATTATATTTACAATATCTTACGTAATTTAATGTCAGCTTTGTTAAGTAGAATTAATTTATGCTAATTCGATGACATCATTGAATTTATTTTATTTTCCTATGATGAAAGCTACTACTACCAACAAATAGATGTTTTTTTCCCATTATTAAGGTGGTCTTTAGGCTCTATATTGAAATTAATATACTAAAAAGTATAATGTAAACCCCCCCGGCCCCAGGAAGCCCCAAAAAGCCCAGTCTAGATAGGGTTAAATGGATAAACATTTCATCCAGCATTGGTATTTGGACTGTCAGAAACATACGTTTGATACAATTGATAATTTATAATGGCCTTCTTTTCTGTGGTGTGAGCATTGTTTGAGTCCCAGTGAGCCAGCGCGTGCAGGCCATTTGGTGATATCACAAGCTGACTCCTCGTAATGAAACAGCACAGAAAGCATAATGCTACAGTCACGGCACTAATAATGCAATGGGGCTCTTCCACCTGCCTCCTGACTCTCTGGCTCTGGACTTGCCCCACACACCCTGCTCTCTCCCCGATAAAACTGGCATCCCTGATCACCCTAATTGCGATGATCAAACCGTGTTGTGTGACGCGCAGTGGCGGGGTGACAAACGAGATCATCCGGATGGCCGCGGTTGAAGTGGCACTGGTTGGCAGCTGCCCTTGCTCCTCAGCTGGGACCTGTTCATGCCCTGGAGGTCAGGCACCAGTCAGAGCGAGGAGGAGGGGGGGTGCGGCAAATTATCTAAAAGGCTTTTGAAGACCACGATCTGGAGCCCTTCCAAATGACTAGCTTTACATTATGTATTCTAATGGAGAACACCCTAAGGCACGTTTGCCACAGACACCACTGTCCCATCTTGCCACTGGCAGGGGCCCTGGTCCTGTTAGCCGGCTGCTAAGCCTGACAACATTCCTCATGCCCTTCATTGTCCCAATGGCCATTGATATTTGCCAGTAGTATCTGGTTCAGATTAATCACCAGATCTGGAAACACACTTTTTATCTGCCGAAAAGGATCTAAAGGTCACTGTTTTTGTTTTTTGTTTTTTTTTTAGTATAAAACCAAACCAAGTGAGATGATGACCCAAGGTTATTTGTGTCACCATAGTCATGTGCTTTGGGTCGCTTTGGTCCTTCGCCATGTACTTTTTCCATTTTTGGTGCAGATTAGATGACTGAGAGCTGTAGCAAGCCTCCATTGTAGTTTCTAGCTTTTTCTACAATTCAAGTGTTGCTTGTAAATGCCTATATTGCATTTTGATGCTTAGTGAACCCTCTAAATCAAATGTTCGTGAATTACATCTAATTGTATGTTTGTGGGATTATTTCAGTAGTCATTCAATGTGTGTGTGTTTCTCTGTATTTTTCTAGCGGATAATCCTGGATGGGATTTTTGTGAATATGACCTTCTCAGATCTTTTCCTCTTCATAATCCTGAGACTTCTACACATGTATCCACTGTGGGTCTGTTCTGTGTTTCACTAATTTCCCACAGAAGAGACTCGATTCACTTCTTCGGTCCCTTTTCCAGAATCTTCCTCACTTCAAAGTCTATTGAGCTTTCATGCTCAGAAGCACAGGGAAATTTCTTTGAGGCATGTCTTTTACACATCTATGGGAATCACGTCCAAACACAGTGCTAAGCCTTGTGCTGTTTATATTGTGGTGTGTCTGTGGCAAGAAACTAACATCAAAAACTCCATTGTTGACATCACAGTAAAGGTTTTCTTTTTCTAATGAAGGATTTTTAATGTCTGATTCATGAACAAGCAACAAAAATCAATGAATCCTTGAGTTTGGATTGGATGGTGAAATTTTAGCAGAAAGCATAGACAGTCCCACCCCCTTACCTCAGTAAAGATCCTGTCCTAAGGTCTAGGCAAAGAAATGTACATATGAAAATGTTGAGCAAATTGTTAGGTGGTCATGGCTTCAGCCATTTTGAATGAAATTTTGGTTAGGATTTAAGGACAGATCCCCTTCAGCTCCTTACCCCAAGCAGTTAAGACTTGTTCTGAATGGAGGTCATGTCCGAGTCTGACATTGATGTAACTCCAGCAGGGCAGACCTTAACTAGCTCCCATGAGGGTGCCTAAAGACCTTTAAGTCACAAAGCACCTTCTAAGATCGTGCCCTTGAAGAGGAATGAACTCTAAGGAAGAGGTGCACCCTGTCCACTCTGTCTGTGTGCTGACCAGTACTCAGTCATGGCTTTCTATCATTTTCTGACACAAGCATCTCTCTCTCTCTCTCTCTCTCTCTCTCTCTCTTCCATAAATGCATGATAAATCTGGAGATGTTTAAATACAATGTCAGGTCAAAGGAGGGCTGTGTGTTCACTCTTAGATGAAGAACTCTTTTCTCACTAAGTTTTAGATAAAAAAGTGCTCTTCTTTTGTTTGCTTTGTTTTTTTTGTATTGTATGTGTGTGTTGGAATATGTGTGCTAGGTTAATAGTGATTCTCTGCTAAAATGATGTACTGTTACAATTATTCTCTCTTTCTCCCTCTTTTTATCTCTCTGTCGCTGTCTTTATGTAGAAAAACATCAAACACAGCAAGGGTATGTGTGAATTGTTATGTTGGCCAGTGTAAAATTGATTTAACTGCACATGCGTATGTGGTCTTATGCCCTGATTTTTTTTCATTCTTCATCCCTACAAATTATTTTGGTCAAATGTATGTCTCTGCGAAGTATAAGAAAAGGTTTTGTATGTGAGCTATGAATTAACTTTTACTGAACTCTGTCTCTAGATAATAATTTCATCGGTGGGAAAATTAAGTAAAAAACTGGGTCTGATTCAAAGATCGAATGTAATTTCAGAGGCATTTCGGATGTTTATTTTGCGATTGTATGTTCGGTGCATGTTTGAAGACGACTCAGACAATATTATTACAGATTGCCTTTTTTTGAAAATTTGGACATAAAGAACAGTGTACGGAACACCATACAGCCTGCTGGCTGATTCCATCTTTTCAACACCAATCTCCAGGAATAGATCCAACGGGTTCGCCTGATGCTCATTAACTTCCCCTTGGCATTTTACAATGTGCCTCGCGAGCGCTTTGTGCCAAGAACTAACGCTTCTCCTAACAAGTAATACAACTCGCTCGTTCTGCTCCAGCAGGGAGAGAAATTGCTTTCCAAAACCATCGCTAGGGATAGTTTAATTAGAATTTCATTTGGACTAAACGGAGGGAAAGCGATTTAGTTAACATTTGGTGGATTTAATTGGGCTTTTTTTCTTCCTCACCCCTTAAAAATGCGGAGCTACCCCGTTAATCTTTCATTTATAATCAATTGAGTTGACTAAACAAAAGTCTAGGTCCTCTTTTCTTCCTGTCTGAAAGGGGATCCTTTGTCGTTGGTAAATGCCGCGTTTTTGAGTGATCCTAGTCTTGTAGATATACTCGATTGTTGACAGTTCATTACTGCGCTTTTGTCCTTCTAATCTTTCTTGCTGCGTTACATGTGCATGCTATAATGAGCTCCGTTGTCAATTAACATGTTTCTAGGAGCAAAGCTGGTTGCTCAGATGTTGAAGAGGTAAGTGCAGAGAAAAGGCCAACGCGTCTGTCTTTAGGTTGTTTACTTCCCACCACTTTTTATTGGGCATTGGGCAAGATGGGCACTCCTGCACATCTCCACAATACACGTCTCTGCTGTAAGCCCCCCCACCCAACATGAAGACGCACACACAACACACGGTATGAGATTTTCAGGGACAGGGAGAAAAATTAGTTGCCTTCAGATAAATGTCTTTAATTTTTTTTTTTTTTTTTAGCAAAAATGAACTACACCGGGGACACTTAACAACTAAAACGATTTAATTCTACACGAGTCAAATTAGAGGCCACCATTGCGGCGTGACGTCGGGGGCAGAGAATAACAACTTAATAATGTAGTTATTGTTTAATTGGGAATATAAAGCGCAGGGACATCAGGTCTGTTATGTTCGTATTGGCATTTCATAGTGCCCGTATAAGAGGGGAACTCTCCTCATATCCATCGAACAAACCGGTGTTCATTTATCGAAATAGAACTAAGTGAAAGTGAGAGACAGATGCGAAGTGGTCGCAAAGTATTGTAACAATATTGCGATGTAATTCAGAGTCATTTTACGCGGTTATCATTTTACAAATACTGGACGAAATTGATATCCTCAATATTCAGCAAATCCCACCCGAAATATCAGAATTAAGCCTACTTCTTGGGCTTCGTTAACTATTTCATAGAATAAGACGCGATGTAGAGAAAAATGTTGCCTCACAGGCCTATAGAACTAGTTGTATAAGAGGTTTAAATAAAGCTAGGTTGTGAGCGCTTTGCGTGTTTCTTCAAACTATGTCTTGCTTTAGTGAGTTCAATGATTCCCCGACTTGACATAAGGTTCTTCCTTCCCAGCAAAATCACCAACAGGTCGTGAAATTTACTGCGCAGATTTCGTGAAAATTCAAGATCTATAAGCAACTGACAGTACATAAATTAGCATTCCAAAAGCGAGGCAAGAGCTTGAATCAGTCTTCTACACGGTCATATTTCAATTCTGCAAAGAAAAATAATTTTTAAAAATCATTCAAACTAAATTTTTATTTTCATAGGGAGATTTATTGAACCCGTTTGAGCTTTGCTAATTTCTTCGAGAGTGAGATCGGGTTCTGTCCAACCCTATCTTGGTTGCTGGTTGAGTACAGTATTGATAAGCAGATATTAAAGCGTATTTTATTACTCCTATAATTTGCGAAAGGATTCGTGAGATTTTATCGCATTAAGTGAGGTAATTTAATTTCTGCTTTGCGAATTCGTTTTTTCAAACAGTGAAAACTCAACATATTTGCAAAGGTTAAACTTGTTTTTGGTGGCGAAAGTGTTTTTTTTTTTTTAGATTTAAGTTTTGCAGTGATTCGTAAAGTGTTGCACAACTTGATAAATGCATAAGCACTTGACATTTGCATAACATTAAAATAACGTAAGTGAAGTGGAAACATTGATGAATAAAACCGTTTCAGAGTGGTGGAAAGCCACCTGTTTGGTTCTCGGGCAGCGTGTATTGTGCACCAACTGGAAAGAAGTGAACAGGCCATTCAGTTAGCAATATTAGCTTTCTGCTCAGTCCCTTGGCAAGGCACGTAATTGCTAATTGCGTTGTAATTGGGTGCCTAACATTTAGTTGCACGCGCCTGTCTCATCAGAATTTCTGTTAGCGCGCAAGGATAATATTGTTCCAGGAGTTGTGTTGAGAATACATTATTCTATATTAAAGTCTGAAAAACGAGGAAAGCTGTAGTTGATGTAGTCCAAGTGTTTTATTATCCGTATTCTGATGAAGACGGCCTGATTGTGGTGAAGCTTCCTCTTGAGGGAATTTAGCTGATTAATATAATGGGCTCTGAAGAGTCCATGTTTTATCTGATAATTTGTTTCATTACACTGAAGTCAAGTGTAAGATTGCATTACTAGAGCCGTGTATTTTACTAGAATTGTTCAAATATACTTTCAGGCACCAGTCATTCAATGCACGTGGTTGCAAAAATCAATACTTCTTTTAAATTTGAAGCAATACAGTTTGTGCCTGATTTAAAAAAAAATCGCAATAGGCTTTGATGAACCATATACTACTACTACTACTACTACTACTACTACTACTACTACTACTACTACTACTAATAATAATAATAATAATAATAATAGAAGCTGTGTAACATAGCACTGACTCGGGGGAGGTGTAAGACCAACGCTACATATTTAGGGTTTGCCAATATATTTTCTGTATGAGGACAATTCACGGACAAAATGCCATGCATGCTACTTGGATCAGAAAGGGGGTCTGAATGCATACGGTGATCACTGGTATTTTTTCAATTTCATACTAGCTAAGATACAGCCTGAAATTGGCTTTTGACCAGTATAGCTACACCTCGATGTATATCGTGCAGTAATTTTCCGAGTAAAACTTTTTCAGCAATTCAACGTTCAAAGTCAGTGATTCTCACGGTCTTTGCTTTTAACAGACATTCTGAAAGGTTCTGAAAAATTCTTCAAATAGACTACCCAGAATGAACGGGAAAATTGTGTGTTTTTAAGAGGAAATTATGTTTTGAAAATAATTGCACTGCCTATAATGGAATATCTTGACCCAAGATAAAGCAAGTCTATAAGACTTATTATCGACTGGGGTTGCCTTTTTAAGTGATCAGCGTCATTGTTTTGACGATGTCTTAAAAATAACTTTAGCCTTTAATGGATTTGCGTCCCATTTTCATTTTTATTAAATGTTAAAAATTATTTTCAACTTTTCTCATAAATGTCAACACCTTATTATCTTCAGAAGGAATTTGTTTACATGGCCTGTAGCCTACGCCTCAGTGTAGGCTAGCTTATAAAACGTTTACTCTTCACGTTTAACAATATTTCCTGTGAACAATTTTTACATAACAAAACATTACAGTGCTTCCATTAAAACATTTAAATAACAATTTATTAATCATATTATTTACAATGCTGCCATTAAACTGTCACCAACACTCATTTGATCGAAAAAATAGATGATCTGAAATCCAAAGCAGAGGGGTAACCTAATTGTTTGTATGTAATAAATGTTCGTTGGTTATGTACAAAAAACTAGGCGTTTTGTGATTGTCCGAATCCAATAGAAACCGAAGTGTTGCTCAGCTTTGGAGTCCTCTGGAAGAGTCGTTAGAAGCGGATAAACACGAATTGCTGTCGTGCAGTTTCCGAATGTGCTTCTTCAAGTCGAAGTTCCTGCAGAAGCCTTTCCCGCAAGTTCCACAAGTAAACGGCTTTTTGTCATTGTGCGTATGCATATGGAAGGTCAGGTTGTAAATCTGGTGGAAGGCTTTGTTGCAGATGGAGCACTTGTACTGTTTTTCTCCACTGTGCGTAAGTTTGTGGTTCTTGTAGTTCCCTGAAATTACATGAATTGAATATAAACATAAGCACACAATGAATGGTCTATATCGTTCAAAGAAACTGTCACTTTCTTTTTTCATAAGGTCAGCAGTTCACAATTAAGTTACTTCGGACAAAGGGGTTCCATCCTCTGGCCTTCATTAATCGGCGCTTAGGATGTTGAAGTCAAGAAGTTGTCAAACTTAGTACAAATCAAGAACAGCAACAACCTAAAACTGTCGGATTATGCATTCGGGAAAGGTCTGTCTCCTGACCCAGAGCGAAATTAAGAATCTTATGAGAGGAGTTGGTTAAAGTAAAGTGACAGACATTTGGAAGGATTTTTCCCCCCCAAAAAACTGTCTATGTATGTTGCAAAATATATATTTAAATGAAATAAATTTTATTTATTATATTTAAAAAACAGTGTATAATGCAACAGGTCAATTATGGCAGTAATGACGATGCTGTCCTGAATAGTCTGCGTTGCACTGAACAATTATAACATTACAATATTCTCGTCGTGTTTTTTCACTGTGCTAGTGTTAGTGCGTGTATAAAGTTCAGAATATTTTTAATATGATGCAGCTGCGGCAGCATACCTTTTTGGTGAAAACCTTTTCCGCAAAATTCGCAGACAAATGGTTTATATCCAGCATGAATCCTTATATGAGTGTTTAGCGTCGAACTCCTGTTGAAGGCTTTTCCGCACTGATTACATTTATGAGGTTTTTCCTGTGAATAATTAAATTAATATTCGTGTACACCTTAAAATGAAATACGTATAATTTGTAAATACAGAACAATGAAATTAAGCTTACCTGTGTATGAATGATTTTGTGTCGGCATAATGTGCTGGCCTGACGGAAACCTTTCCCACACACTTTGCACACAAACGGCCTGGCGCCTGTGTGCACCGGCATGTGACGAGTTAAGTTATAATGTGCGTTGAACACCTGAAACATAGAAACATATATGCATTGAGCATAGGATGGCATTTCATGATTATGATTATTAAACGGCATTTTATTTTTGACTAGCCGCAAAAGTCAAAATGTTCAGATACGTAATAACACAGCAAAACTGATATCCTTTTTAAACTAACAATAACATCGTACAGCTATATACCGCGGAGAGATTAAAATTAAAATAAGACGACAATGATAAAACTATTTTGTTGTTGTTGTTGTTGTTTTTTGTATTTTACCTTTCCGCACACCTCGCAGGTGAAGTTTTTCGGTTTTCCATCTGGTGAGGTGTTGCTTAATTTGTTGGGCGCTTTCACTCCATTTTTCTCTGAAGTTAAGCTGTGATTTTCCTTAACGATCTGGTCTAGTTGTCCGGGAAGATGTTCCTTGTGCGGATACTGCGGTGTTGGAAACTTTTCGGCTGAAGCACTGGCAAGTTTCGCATTTTCAAGCAAAAGCAGTCTCTGGTGCGCGGCGAGGGACGCGTGCGCTTGGGAATTGGCGATGCTTGAAGAAAATAGGTGTCCGCCAAGTAAATCAGGATATGTTGAGTCCAAATAGTTTAAATAATATAACGAACCGTTTGTCGGCACCGCCACTGCTTGATGAATTACTTGGGGTTTTATCACCCTAGTTCCTGGCAAAAGCGAATGCTTAAAGCCTGAGTCCGTTTTCGCGCATAGTCCACAATTGGCTTTGCACGTCGCGGTGGAAGTGCATATCGTCCCCCTAAAATTAGCTTTCCAAAAGTCGGAGTAGTTCATTAAGGCTTTCGCTTGAAGGTCATAGCTGAAGGGTTGAATCGGAATCATACAAGGGATAGAAGAGCACAAGCTCAGCATCTTCTTGCTATCTGAAATGTCCACTCCGCGGCGGTCCTCAAAAGCGTTTTTTGGTTCCGAAGTCTTGGACATGATTCTGTCAATCGAGAAGGCCAGTGCTTTTGGGGCGGCGGGGGTTCCATTCCTGGTTTCGTGTCTCGGGCAGGACATCACTGCTTCCAAAGGAAATGAACTCGCCATTTTTACCGAACTTGGTGTGAGCAGCAGTTGACTAGCCGCCCTCTCCTCTCCTCCTGTATTCCAGAAAACGCAGGACACACATCAGTTTATTAAGCACCTTGGTATTACAATGTCAGCCATTTACATTCAAATTGACATCTCCTTAACAATAGCATCCGGGGGTACCAGATTATTGCTCATTAACTAGTACACACAAATTAACAGGACATTACAGCGCTTTTTTTGGAAAAAGAAAAACCCTCTAAGTTCGTTCCTATTCAGTGCGTCTGAATTAAAAATCTGATGGCAGACTTGCGGCCGAAGCTGTTGTGGTTTACCTTTTCTAAAGCGAAGACGGATGTATTCAAGGCTTGCTGCGTGACTACACTGTCACATTTTGGTAGCAGGCAGCCTGTTCCGCGCGAGATCACTGTCTCTTGTATTTAGATGACATCACATGTACTCACTTGTATCAGGGTGACAAGGAAACGCCATCATCAGCCCTGTCCCTTCTCCCACCGCCAATTTATACGCGGCCACGGGGGTGGTATGCATGACAGTTATTACAGATTATTGTTTATGTATCTTTCCTCAAGTCCGTTTCCTCTCATCAAAGGCCAGAATTTGTGCGTAGGCTACGTGTGTGATTTTATCCTTCAAAACATTTTATGAACGGCACGATATGTTTGAGGTTTAGGTTCTCTTGACATTTAAAGAACATTATCGCGCAAATATTGTATCTGAAAAGGAAATATCGACACGTTCACACATTTTTATGCCACGGTTATTTTGTTTCTTCTTCTTCTTCTTCTTCTTCTTCTTTTTCTTCTTCATCTTTCATTATTATTAGACCTATTATTATTATTATTATTATTATTATTAACTGTTACAATGAAATATATCCATGCATAACGCGCTAATTGCTTAAATAGGCTATACATTAAATTTCCTGCACATAAAAGTGACCTATTTCACGAGAAAAATGTGAACTAATTTTATAGCTTTTAAATAGTCTACAAAGGTAAAAAGTATTTTGCTGTAGTTTTACTGTTATATTTTCCTTAGTTTTAGCATTGGTTTTATACTTTTCTTGTCGAAACAATAAACGTTGGGTCCTTAGAAGAGTGTTTGACATTCCTAACGATGCGGCTTGAGGTCCGCCGGTTGACTAGTTCCAATTTTCGCTGTTAATCCTTCGGTGTGCAAACAGCTTTTCCGTCCTGGTTTATACTTACTATTTGTATTATTGAGAATGTCCAATTTCCACCTGTTTAAGGAGCAGATTGCAAGAACAGAACCTCCCTCGTATCCTATTAAACGTCTTTCCTCCTTCACCCATTCAGAAGAACCAATTTTCTAGGGCGATTCAGGGAGCTGAGCTTCGAAAAAGCAGCTCTTTCACTTTTACCCACTAAAGCACGGCGTGGAACCTGTTTTTGTGTTTTTCTGAAATAAAGGGCCGGATTAAAAGGGAAAGAAAGGATTTAGCTTGGCCAGAGGTATACCAGGCAATGAAAAGGGCCCTTTTTAAAAGCAGAATAAAAGTTTGTTGGAATCCAGAGTTTTGTGTTCTTGCTACAATGACTCTCTCGGCTTTCTTCGTTTGGGGAAGCTTGAATTCATTTGTTTGCAGACAATTTCACCTGAGACACGCAACAATTTATTTCAAAAACTTTCATGATTTTTTTTTCTGTCTTGTAGAGCACTTCTCTGTATTTCTTGTCGGAACGCTTCATGAAAGTCGTTATTCAGCTGGCAGAGCAAAACGAACTTTCATCGGATTTTCCTTGTGGAATCCATGAAATTCAGTGTCTATTCACTTTCAACAAATAGACTATTAGGTCGAATTGAGTGTGATGCAGTTACTACAGTCATGTTGTTAATAGCCTACTGTAAAAATATTTCCAAAATGTATTCTGATTTCCCAAATCAGATACTAAAAAAATCTCTTTTGCGACTTTTTGAAATTATTCACTTCCATTTTATCTAGCTCAGTATTTCACCCTGACGGGTGTAATTCATAACTGAGAAAAAGTATTACCTCTCTTGTAAAATTTATTTTCACTGTTTTTGCATTGGCAGGATTTCGAAATGGCTACGGAGGGGTTTTTCTCTAAATCTTATTTAAAACCTGACTGTATAAGATTATATTTATCTTAACACCCCAATACACACCTGCAGTCCCAGCGACGATGGGTTTAAAAGCGTCTCACTAATTCCACTCATATGTAAATGATCTAACTCTAATTTGAGTTTATTCAAGAATAATTACCAACTTGCCCACACAATAAAAACTGATCCCACATAACCTCACGATGCTCAGCATTTACATGTTCAGCAATTAACTCAAGAATCAACTTACAAGTCTGAACGCTCAGTTACCAAAGATAGGATTCTGAAATAACAAGGGAATTTGGGTATTGATTTGCATGAAAAAAAGTGCTTTGTTTACAAAGACGTTTTTGTCTCTTATTTAGGCCGGGCTATATAGCGCCAAACGAAAACTCAGTGCAGGAGTGAGATGAAATCACAATATTAGCTAATATATCCACCTTTCTGTGAAGGGGGGGGGGGGGGATCAATAACAATCATTAATTATGTTTTTTCTCACTAATATTGGCGACAGTCGGCAGCGGACTACTGGAGCGCGATTTTTCATTTTATTTTCGGCGAATATGTAGTTCTGTTATTCATTCATTCATTCATTCATTCATTCATATTTAGTCGGCCTGAAAATCATAGTGTATTGGTCAATATGAAGTGTAGCTCGTAGCCTATCGGGGATTCAGATGCATGCCTCTTCCAGAAATTGACAGGACGAGGCGAAAGTATTCATATTGATCATTCGACAATAATTGAGAATTCTATAAATTCCCAACGTCAGCGTTTTTAATTGTCCAGTCGTTGTAGGAGTTTAACCATCATCTATTTATTTATTTATTTATTTATTTATTTATTTATTTGGGGGGGGGGTAGTTCATATGACAAACGATTCCTAAACCAGGTTTGCTCAATTATTTAACTTAGCAAAGTAGGCTACATCTACTCTTGTATTTTCGTTTAAATCCACTATAAATTATATTCGGTAGCACAGTGCTATCTTTTTTCTAGGACTCGTCGTCATTAATAAGAACCGAACGTTTCTGTCTTGATTAGCCTACCCAGCAAAGTCGTTTTTCTTAATTATTTTCAAGTAGCCTAATAATCGTTTATAATTTATTAATTATTTTAAAATGAACTGAATTAAAGGCAACAAAGTCAGCTCAGCATTATCCGTAAAATCATGCCAAATACGAAAACAAATAGAGAGAAAACATCACTTTCTTTTTTTTTTTGGGGGGGTTCTTTCTTTTTTTTGAGAAGTGTGGGTGTGGGAATTTTGGCTTACAGCTGACTCCTCAGAAAGCAAGAAGTGAAGTTTAATGCGTGACCTGACCTAAGGATGGCCCTGATGCCACAAGTAATCACAGAGCTGTAGATGTCCGCACACCAGCCAGGCTGAGATCAGAGATTAACACTCACCGCTGTGGGCTCCAGCACCTGACAAGTACACAATGCTGAAGGAAGCGGTGGAACTGCAGTAACCAGCTGGAAAATATGCAAACGGCAAATCTTTATTTTGTCCCATACTTGTCCACTGATGTATTAATGTCACACAGCTGAAATTTTGTTTTTGTGAGTTTATTAGTTTGCTAGAATTCACAACATGGTGGAAGCCAATGCATTTCCCCTCATATATCAAATGAAGACATCTCCCCGAAATTTTCATTTATCTTTGGTTTGATCCGACAAAGAGGTTTTCTAATGAAGTGTCAATGATGTGCCAACTAGGGTCAGGCACCAATAATTTGGTGTGAGTTCTTTAAGCCTGCAATAATGGCAAGGTTTCATGTTTGGACATAACAGTTTTGGTTTCCGAATCTCAGACTGTGGTTTAAAGGCACTTTGCTTTGCTCCAAGTGAGAATATTTCCGAGTGCGAAGGAATGGTGATCAATTGATACAATCTGGGTGAAATCGATTAAAGAGTCTTGCGTGTACAAAGTCTAAATGAGGTTATCAAGACTGAGAATGTGGCGAGACACATTCTATGGATCTAACACCTATACCGCAAGAAACAACAGAACACCTTTTGACACACGTACTTCCACACTTTGGGGCTGCTTTTTTCCCATTTAGGCAAAAGTTCAATGCAGGCATCAGCCCATCTGCTATCAGGTGACAAAAGCAAGGTAACTGGTAGGCACTCCGTGAACAGTGATTGGTCTCCCCTGCAGTGTGTTTTGAACTTGGTTACATTACAGTGTCATTCAAATGTTTTCATCTTAATTTATCCCCCCCCCCATCCCCTTTCACCATAGTTCCTCCTTCCTCACAAAAAATTCAAGGTGGAAATATGTGTAAAGATGGGAACAAACTGCAGATGTTCTGCATGATTTCTGTTTTTTTTTTTTTTTGTGAGTGCGTGTTTGCATGTTGTAATTAAATCAGCTTTCAAACTAGCAGTTTATTGGAAGTTATTTTTCTAGTTTTACAGATGTAATATAGCATTACTATAAGTCTTCTGCATAAATTTGCTATGGATATTTACTCAAGTATGTAGTTCACTTGCATGTGAAAGTGTGATTTGTTTTGTGTAAATGGAACCTTTTTTTTGTTAAAGAACTAGCTAATTATAATTTCTGAGGAGGTGGCAACAGCTTTTGTCATAATATAGGGTTAGGTGGGCTTACATGGTGCTTGCTGGTATAGGAGACTAAGAGTACACCCAGCCAGTTTGCTGTTATTGGCCTTGGCTGCGGGAATGTCTTACTGGCTAATTGTCTTTGTCAACTGGTGTGTTACTGGCCAGTATCTTTTGCTTCACAGACACCAGTCCACACACTTTGCAGTATTTGCACACCAGCTAGTGGGGGGCTTTCACCAGCATCTGCATGCATACAGAGGTCAGCGGGAAAAAAGAGATCAGGAGAAAGATGCTCCAAATTCCAAATCCTGTTGCAAAGAGCATTTGACTCTGGCACTTTCTACACTGAAACAGCGCAGAACACTGAATGGTGAGGGACTCTGTGCCAGATGCCACTCAAGTCCATTTGATTTCCTCCTCATTCTGTGATGAAGGCTGACATTTCTTCTCAACAGAAATAGGAAGGGCTGATTACCAGACTGGTCTAGCTGCAAAAAAAAAAAAAAGTTTGGATCATGTTGTGACAGATGTTGACAAGATTTATGATGCAAAATTGGTGTCATGATGTGTATTATACCTGTGAACAACATCATGAGTAATTTTTTTATATTTCATATTTTAAAAACTTCGACATCTACTACCTCAAAAACAATGTTATGTGGGTTTGACCTCCGTGGTTCTAACCCGTTCATATATAAAAAGCACTTGTGAAAGGTGAAGGATGAAAACATGCTCATAACTGCACATTGTTTATGCACAGTGTACTGTATGCTCAAGCACACATGTGCACACACACACACACACACACACACACAGAAATGTATACTGTTATTTCAGTTTTTCATCAGGCTCAGCTTCATCTGAGGAGAAAAGAAAGTGAGTGTGAAAAGTTTTGTGGTGTACACGTGTCAGAGAGATGTGGCACCAGGCTGCGACAGACCGCAGAGTTGCCTTTTTTGAATGTATCCCTGAGTGAGCCTTTTTGTCAGCCTGCATTTTCATCCCCGAGGCTTCCTGAATTCCCTCAAACTGTCGAACCCCCTGCCTCTCACCTGTCTCACATCTGCAGCCCTGCCAGCGTGCATGTCCCACTGTGTCTCTTCACTGCACCTCTCTGCAAACTCAGGATTCTTAGACACTTTACGCATCTCCACTGTGCATTTCATGGTTTCTGCTTTGGTGTGAGTGTGTTTGTGTGTGGGCACGGGTGTGTGTGTGTGCGTGCATGTGTGTATGCATGTGTACGTGTGTGTGTGTTTATGTGTGTTTGTGTGCGTGCATGGGTGTGTGTGTGTGTTTATGTGTGTTTGTGTGTGGGCACGGGTGTGTGTGTGAGCGTGCATGTGTGTATGCATATGTGTATGTGTGTGTGTTTATGTGTGGGCATGGGTGTTGTGTGCGTGTGTTTGTGTGCATGTGTGTGTATGCGTGTGTGTTTGTGTGAGTGTGTGTGCATGTGTATGTGTGCGCATGCATGTTTGCCTGCGTGTGTATTTTATTTGTGTTTGTGTGTGCGCGCATAGGCGTTTGTGTGTGTGTGTGTTTGGGCACATGTATATCTGTATTCGTGCGTGTGTGTGTGTGTGTGTGTGTGTGTGTGTGTATTACATTTATCTATTTATGTCCATTTATGGGGGGATAGCTGAGCACCATTAATTAGTTGTGCATGGTATGCCATTTCCACAAAGGCCATTATCAGGTATTCCCCCCCCCCCAGTTTCTCCCCCTCTCTTTGATGTGCTCCTGGGGCCATTTTTGGTCCAGGCTTTTTAAACCCCACTCTATTTTTCTGACCTCCTTCTAAGTGCTGGAGGTTCTCCATACAGTTATTTCTGAATGGATGTGCTTTTTTCAAAGCCAGACCAGACTGAGCCTTTGATGCACAGAGCAGGAGAGTGAATGGCGAATCCACAATAGTAAGAGGGCAGTGTGAAAGGCCCAGTTATGGCAACCTCAAGACTTTTTCCCATGTTTTTTGCCTAAGGTGAAAACAACCCACATTTTCACCAAAAAACTGCGATCTTCCCACTGTAAGCAACCTTACCCCACCTTCTTGTCACGAGTCAAGGAGATCTGGATACAGTTGGCCCTCAAATACATGGAGCCTTGTGTGATTGCTATGGACACTGTTATAAACTGGCACCTTATTTGCCAGTTATTTTAACTGTAATTTTACAATCAGTTTATAACAGAGGTTCCGTGTATGTGAACTGTAAACCACAGTTAAATGTGGGCAGGACTCTACTTACGGATAAAATAACAAGGAGACAATGCATTAATTTAACTGCTAAATTCAGTCAATTTATAACAGTGTATTTTTGTGCCTGACTTCAGTACAGGTGTATGAACATATAAACCCCTTTGTCCCTGTGGATCTGTTGATTCCCATTTGTTCAAAACAATATCATCTGCTTTAAACAACCAGCTGTCAATATTAATGTGAGCTTGCTGTGTAAACCATTTAAGCAAGATGTAAATTGAAACATTTTATGAATCATTTTTGTTTAATGTGTATGTTCAGTCAGGGGTAATAAGGGTTGAGGCCTTCAATGGCCGTTCATGTTCTTCATGCGTATGTCTAAATGTAAAATATTCATTCACCACAAAACTAACTGTTTATTCAGAGTCATATGTTGGAGTCAATTTATACACCATATGCTATTCATATTTTGAAGTGGCAGGTACTCATTGATATTTGAGTAAATTCAAAAGATATGTAATGACCAAACAAGATCAGTAGGTAGTTGTAGTGTGGATGCCGCAGAGGTGTAGTGATGGGATGCAGTGAAACTGATTTTAGAGGCTCTTCTTGCAAAGAGCTCGATTTCTGAGATATTTTTTTTTTTTGTTGTTGTTGAAATGTCAAATTGAGACCTCCCAGATGACTGCTTGAATCAGATTTCTTTCCATGGAAAACCACCTTTTTCACTGAAATGATCTGAAATTAATCAGCTTGCTTTGTTATCATGGCTAAGATAAGGAGGATTTAGAAAAGCACAAGCAGAAAAAATATGAGGCTTTTTTTTGGCTGGCTTAATTAAAAAAAAAAAAAGTCATATACCTGTCTGGTTTATATGGAGGTAATTCTGACACTATGGTCACACAATGTTGTTGTGTGGAATCTGGAAGCCTGGATTGTTTGTGTTCACATATCTGCTGTATGTGCGAAAAAAAGGGCTCAAGAGCTCAGCTCGTGCTGTGAATGTCATTTTTTAGTTTAAAAGGAGTGAGAAACTGGAAGTTTATGAAAAAGGACTGCATCACCCGGTTGGTCACTGGTGCTCTGTGATTCCTCTGTACCTCCTGCTTTAAAGTAGCATGCTGCTTTTGATAGGGGAAAATAACCCTTCCTCATTTTAACCCCTGATTGCATAAATATGAGTGTTAGGCTGAGGCCAGCTCTTGCTGTGACGGTCAATTGGAGAATCTTCTATTTGGATACTTTTATCATTCCTATTTCCCAAACTGATTGAGGCTTAAAACCCAAAGCAGCTCAGATCGTGCTAGAATAAATCTCCTCTTCCATTAATCTGTCGCTGTTCCCTCTCTTGCAAAATTGTTGCATTGTGGCAGGATTTATAAGGAAATTAAATATATGATATCTGAGCCACGCATGTCAGATTGGATGTTGAGATATCATCATTTTTTATTGTCCATAAATCAGAGAGAAATACCGCCATGGCAGAAAGCACATACTGACAATTAGGGCACAACTGTCCGTCTGAGTGGCATATTTTTGTCTGTTGGGCCCTCTAATTTGTCATTCACTGACCCGTGCCTTCTGAAAGAGGAAATGGTATCACGCTTTATTTGAAAATGTCTAAAACAAGAAAGTATATCCAGCATATACTGTATTTATCTGGCCAGGGCTTGAATACTATTGAGCTGTCTGTATTTAACAAATAAATACATAATAAAAAAAAGTTTTTAAACGTTCCAATGTATCAGAAACCCATCCTCCTTTTATTAAAAGTCATTATCGATGAAGCCATTTTTCATTTCTTTCCTTTACTTATAAATGTAACAGATTTCATAAGCGGGATCAATTTGTTCCTCACCAATAAAATTGACTCTGACTAGCAGAGGGAAAATAGTTTCAGGCATCAGTCACGAATACATAACCCTTAAGTAAGTGTTTAGCATTGTGAAGATGCTATTGCTAAGGCCTTGGAAAGCAGTTTTTTGAATTTGACGAATTCAGTGGAAATGGATTGATTCAGTGCTGTGAAAATAAATGTTGTTTTAGTGTTACAGGGAACTCATGGCTAAACACATAATGCCATGTAACATGTTATTTGTGTCTTTCCTGTGTCAACTTTTGTAGTGAGATGCAGTGAGGATTCTTCAGTTTATTGCATCACTAACTTTCATGATCAAGCATTCACTGAAATTTGCTTTTTTACTGGACAACTGAACGCTGTTTTCCACATTTTTGCAAAACAACCTGTTTTTGAATTTTTCCTAATTGAAAAGATTCCTTATCTTTAGATTATACAGTGTTGTGAAGAAGTATTTGTCACCTCAATTTTTTTCTATTTTTGCTTATTTGTCATATTTAAAATGTTTAAGATCATCAAACCAATATTAATATAAGTCAAAGAAGATATCACTCAACACAAAATACAGCTTTTCAATAATGATTTCATTTATTGAAGGTGAAGAGATAAAACCTAAGTCACCCGTCTGAAAAAGTAATTGCCCCTCTCATCTTAATTACTGGTCATGCAACCCTTGGCAGCAACAACAGCAATAAAATTTTTGTGATAACCAACACTGAGTGTTTTGCATCGCTGTGGAGGAATTTCAGCCCTCTCCTAATTGCAGAATTGTATTAATTCAGCCACATTGGTGGTTTTCAGAGTATGAGCCTGTTGAAGGTCATGTTACACCATGTTAATTGGATTCAAGTCAGGACTTTGACTAGCCACTCCAAAACCTTTATTTCTTTTTAGCCATTTAGGGGTGAGCAATGCTTGTATGCTTTGTATCAGTGTCCTACTGCCAAACCCAACTTCTCTTTAGCTTTTGGTCACAAACTAATGGTTGGACAATCTCCTTTAGGATTTTCTAGTAAAAGGCAGAAGTCATAGTTCCATCAAATGTGGCAAGTCTCCCAGGTCCTGAAGCTGCAAAGCAGCCCCAGGCCACCACACTACTACCATCATGATTACTCGTTAATATGGTGTTCTTATTGTGGAATTTCATGCTAGCTTTACCTCATATGTAACAGGACCCACGTCTTTCAAAAAGTTCAACTTTTGACTCAGTTTACAGAATATTATCACAAAAGTCTTTGAGGGGGACCGCGATGTTTTTTGGCAAATGCAAGATGAGCCTCTGTGTTCTTTTAGTCAGCAGTGGCTTTTGCTTTGCAGCTCGCACATGGATGCCATTTCTGCTCATTCTTTCTTTTTGTGGAGTCGTGAACCCTGACCTTATATTAGGCAAGTGAGATCTAGAGTTGTTTAGATGTTAGTCTGGGTTCTTTTGTGATCTTCTGGATGAGTCGTCAATCCGGTCTTGGCGGACATTTGGTCAGTTAGCCACTCTTGGTAAAGTTCACCACTGTTTCATGTTTTCTTCATTAGTATATAATGGCTCTGACCATGTTTCACAGGAGTCGCAGAGCCTTTAAGCTTTATTTTCCTTCCCAAGCTGATAGATGTCAACTACTTTCTTTCTCATCTGTTCTTGAATTTATTTCAATCTCGGCATCATGTGTTGCTTTTTGCCTACTTCCTGTTGCCCAAGACTTTCTATTTAAGTGATGCTTAGATTCAGCAGGGTTGGCCTTAATCATGCCTGGGTGTGTCTGGTGAAATTGATCCCAATTATCAATTAAATTTGTGAAATTGGTTGATTTTGTTACTAAGGGGGCAATTTATTTACTTAGGGGGCAATGATCTTGTCATATAGGGGTGGGTAGCTTTCTTCCTTCAATTAATTAAATCATCTTCTAAAAACTGCCTTTTGTCTTCAGTCAGGTTATCTTTGCCTGATAGTAAAACTGGTTTGACGATCTGAAACATTTAACTGTGATAAATATGCAAAAATAGGAGAAATTGGATGGGGGGCAAATAGCTTTTCACAGCACTGTATGTTTTGTGCTGTTTTCATATTTAATCCCCTGATGTTGCTGGTATCTTTGTCTGGCTGATTTGTTTTTGAGATCTTTGAATAATTTTAATCTACTAGGGGTGGAGTTGGATATCATCTTAACCATTCCTCCAATCTCCTTCTGTCCTATAATATAATCTTGAACAATGATTTTTAAATCCAAGTACCCTAATCCGTGCCATTTCTTAGAAAAATGTTTCTGTTGTTGTTGGGGGTGGGGGAGGGTTGTGGAGATGGCACTGCGAAAGCTTCAGGGATGATGATTATTAGAAACACTAATAGGAGGCTGGTGCCAGTGACTACTGTCTGCAAAAGACAAACAGAACTTGCGCGGACACACTGGCGAATGTATGTCATAACGTAACCACAAAAAAAAGAAAGAAACACTAAGAAACACTTATAAAGAGCTGGCTTGGCAGACGTTTGAAAGGTAGATCATAAGGGCTTGAAGGTAGATGAAACCAGAATGAGATGGACTTGCACTAAGTTGGGATAAGGAGAGCTCAGGAACCAACAGGAACTACCTCAGATCAAAGGCATGTATGTTTGTGTGGGCCGGTGGTTAGGGTTAGTCATGCACTCCTGCTGCAGGAACTAACTCACTTGTCTTCATTGATCAAGTAACTGTTGCATGATTCTGAAGTGTACAATACATCTCATCTGTTCAAGCTTAAGTAAATTCCACTCACTGGACCCCCTTCATCCTACAACAAGGCAATAATACCAGACATCCTGCTAAAGCAACAATGAGCTGGAAACTAGACCACACTCAAAAAAATTAAACGTTATGAAATATAAGATTTACTTAATAATGTTATGTCAACTGGTTCCACAAAACTGAGTTAAGTACATTCCACTCAATGCAACTAATTAAACTGGCCAAAAATGTTAGAAGTCAAATAAAGGTTACGCAAAGCAATTGCGTGGAACCAGTTGACATAACATTATTAAGTAAATCTAACATTTCATTTTTTTAGTGCATTTTTCAGTATATTTTCCAATTTTACAATCATTCACTTAATATGAATTCATTTTAAACTGCAATGCTCATGCTAAAGAGAGAATTCAACCAGCCCCTGAAAAGCAGAACCTGTTGGTAGGTGTGCAGGTCTGGCAGAGCATCACCTATGAAGAATCTGGTGATGTCTGTGGGCCACAGACAATGAATAAAATGATACACAACAAAGAGCTAAACACTACGACTCTCATTTATATTACATCACATCAATACGTCTCAGATATTATGTTTCTCTGAACTAACCCTGAATTTTTCATTTTAATATTCTTAAATAAAAGCTGAGTTTGTACGTATCTATGCATGAATACGTTACAAGTCTAAAATTGAATCGCACACAGCCATTTCAAGAGAAAAATGTCTTTACACTGTCAATAACAGAGATTCATATTAGGGCAATGAGAATGAGTGTTTACGTTTTTACTGCCTATTTTCTTTTTTACTCATTAAAGCAAACCATATTATATAGATATATATTATACAAGTATATAACTTCAATAGGTCTAGTATACAATACGTATGCCATGTTCTTTTGATTTACATCAAATAGGAATACAAATTGCGAGTATGTTTTAGTGTTACAGTTAATCTCACTCCCTAAATGAAAAATTTTGCAATCCAAATATCTATGCACAAACAATGCAACTGTACGATGCCTTTTTGTTTTCATCTAATTTACAGAAAGTTGCATTTAGCAAAACATTTTCAAAGAATATGTACTTTATGTTTTTCTTGTTATGGCCTGCTTTTGCATGAATTAACTAAACTGCAATGCAAATTTAACAGATATCCATCTGAAGTCAACATTTGATAAGATATTGACTGAAAGTTGCACAGTGATTATGAAATAAAATGTCCAATATGGCTACATTGTCTATTCATCCCATTAAGCCATAAATACTGATTAATTTATTTGAGCCAGTGATAGTACACATTTAATATCATGGCAATCTCGTTGACATTTAACGGCAAACAAGACAAAAATGAAGAGGTTCATATTTGTACAGTTATTTTTATTTAGAGGCCACAGTTCTTGCATATTACAACTGTAGGCTTTCATAAGGCAGAAGCAAGATGAATCCACCAGCTACTTTAAAGGAAAGAGGAGCTTTTAGAGTGTGGGTGGGGCATCTTTGACATGCAGATACTTCATAGAAGGCAATGTACAGCATTGTATGTACAGAACGACAGTGGGACAGACCAGAGTGCCATACATCAAATACCATCCATTTACAAAATAATAAGTAAAAAAATCAAAAACACACAATCATTTCCAGGAATGGCTAAAATAAGACAGTAATAAGATACAGAAACGTATATATTGTTTATTTACCTTTGCATTGGTTATTAAAAGTGCTACTTAACTAAAAAAGAAAAATAAAAAAGTCCTAAACCATAAAAAAAAAGTCACAAATGATGTCCAACAAGATATCACAATGGAGCAATGAATATATTGCATTTCTAAAAATACCAACTCATTTTAATAAAAAATGGTCTTGAGAATGTGTAGGAGAACGAGATACCAGAGAATGCAGACTTGAATGATGACAAACTGTGAAAGGTACAAGAACGTTCAAAGTGTGCAGGTGACGAGCACGGTTTCTACCATTTCAGGAACTTAATTACAGTGTGAGTTTTGTATTTTCTGCAGTAGGCGTCCACTTAAAACAAATGCTACCAACAAAAAGTCTATGCACGAACAGTATCTCCACAACAATGTACTATCAACGTATGTACAGTACATTAAAGAAGCGCCATATAGATTTGCATTTAACAGGGACACACCAAGCTTTATTCCTAATTATCTCACTCAACATTGTCAAACAAATGGTACTCCATATTGCTTAGGAACATATAGAAACAAATTTCAAAATCACTTATTTGGCGCTATCCTTAGTACAACACCCACAATTTCGAACTTTTTTGCTGTTGTTGTAATTATTATTATTATTATTATTATTATTATTGTAGCTGTAGTTATTGTAGCAGTTATTATTGTTGTTGTAATTGTTTTTGATGTTGTTGCTGTCATTATTATGTTTTATTGTTCATTGTTCCTTCATGAGCATTTAAACCTGGCCTGAAAAAATAAATAAAATTATAAAATAAAAGAAATGAGTAAATAATAAAAAATGAAATTCTACAGTGGCTAACTAAACAATAGAGTTGGTATACATGCATTGGTTACGAGGCTAATTCAAAGGTGGGGCACCTAGTAGCAATAAACTAGTCGTCGTCATCATCCTCCTCATCACTGTCCTTCATGGAGATCCCTTGCATCCCTCCTTCTCTGACCGAGGCTGTGGCCTCCTCGAGAGTCAGGCGGTTCCGCACCGTCTCGTACATCTTACTGTTCAGAGTGGAGTCCAACACACCTTGGAGTCGGAAATCCCGGTATTTTTTCTGAATGTAAAATTCACATACAATGTAAAGTGGGGGGAAAATAAATTACTCAGAAACTCTAAATGGATATACATTAATTTAAGGTTATATTCATGTAGCTTTCTTATGGGAGCAACTAATGAGAACATTAAAACCAATGAGATCAGTAAAGCTGGCTGAAGTTTCAGGGCTGTGAAATGGACCCTTTGCCTATGTATAGCTTTTCTCTTTTCAAATGAGCCAAAAGTCTATAGTTTATTCAAACCCTTGGTTTGCTACATCCATTCTGGGCTGAAAAGAACCTTTTAAAGCTACAAGAAGCAGTGCAGTAATGTGGACTCAAATTCTCAATCAAATGAACAAAAAATAAACAGATGATGCAATACTTCCAGGGTCTGCTCCAGCACGCACAACAACAAGATCACACTGAAATATTTATCATGTCGCGGGGTACGAAAACGAGGGCTTTCGGGGCATGTGGAGCCACCTCCCTGACCCTGCTTTGCAAGTGAGCGCAGTTCTCCTTCCAGGAATAATTTGGATCTGCATCCGGTAAATGATTTTGGAGCATCATGGCACCTTGACAGCTGGGAGGAGACATGTTCATTTTGCAGAGAGCTGCTCCACAGGATATAAGGGGGTATATTCACACCTGGGGTGGTGGATGAGCAGCTACAGCAGGATGTACACTTATTCAGCCCAGACTTGATCAAAAAGACTGACAAAAGTCTGCTATTTGAGCAGCATGACAATAGTGGCAAAAAGTGTCTTCAAGTGTCAGAAAATTCCCCTTCTGCTAAGTTGTACTGATATTTCCAAAAATGAACCAGGTGCTTTGACAAATCATAATTATGCGGAACAGTTAGACACTCCCAGAACACCTTATTTTCATCTAGGATGGCACATCAAATACAACTGATTCAAATCCCAGAGATTATCTAATATGTCCGAATGAAATGTCGGGGCCATATACTTCTCCAGCCTATTGACATAACACTGCACAAAGAATTTAATGAAACTGAGATTTAATGTTCATTCGTCCATGGTTGTCAGAGTAGTCCCTACCCTAGAGTGAAACATCTAACGTTCCATGCACAGGGTCTCCAAACCAAGACCAGCACTCTGTTCTGTGTCCCATATAGCAGCGACAATGTCACTGTTACCTTCACAATCCTGATGAGAATCTTCAGCTGGTAGACGTGGAGCTGCAGGTCCATACGGTCAGTGAGCCAGGTACCTAGTAGATTCATGGTGCTGGTGTACCATTGCTGAAACACAGACAAACAGAGTTCTCCAGCAACCTGACAGTCACACTCAATGCAGCTTCAGGCAAGAACATCTGCGGAAAACAATACAGCAAACAATAAAGTTTTCTTTGAATACATGAGCTATCATGATAGCGTAACAGACTTACAAACAAAAAAGTTTAAAAATGGCACTTTACCAACCTTGTCTACAGTGGAACAGTTTGTAGTAGTGTTTATTCATTATTAAAACATGGATAAATTCAGCAAAAAAATGTTTGGAGGCAATGGAGACAAGCACTCATCCAATTCCCACAGAAATATCCATTTGATATTAATAAAAAGGATACGGAATAGGATTTCCCAAAAAGAAAGTACCAACTCATACAAAAATAAATCCTCTCAATCATCACTTATGACCTTCAAGAAGTGTGGGCGCTTGACTCCAGAGATCCTGCTGTCTGCTTACATTTTGTTATTTTACTTTGCTAAGGACATTTCTAGGAGTCAACCTCATGGTCAACCTCTGGGCGGTGGGAGTGTAGCCCCCAGCTAATAACAGCACGCAGGCGACCCAAGTTCTCAAGAGGAAGCTACAGAAATAATGGATGGAAAAAAAAGAAACACAGTGACATGAAAAGCCAAGCAGATAAAGCCTGTTCCAATACTTGAGTAAATCTAGGGTTCGTTCAGGCCCGCAATCGAACGCTAAAGGAGACGATGGGGACTAAGAGCAACACGGAATTGGCTCGTTTTTTGTCAGACAGGTAAGTGCCACAGGTTTGCTTAATGAGCTTGCTATAGTACTCTTTTCAATTAATGTTACATTCCAAAAATAGTACCTAGCTAGCTAGCAGTGTATGTACACAATAAGTCCTACTATCAACTAATGCAAAAACCTTTACATGTTGAGAAAATAAAGCCCAATGGCCAGTGGCAGCGAAGCGTCACGTCAGACGCCAAACATTTTTAAACACCCACTGGAAAAGTCAGAAGCATCGATACTGACGGATGACAACGGGACCAAGAAGCAAGCCATATGTGGCACTCTCTAAATATTCAACAATACAGGCTTAATTTTGAAAACGACAACTGATAAAGCTTATTTTAAGTGTGATGTTCAGCTTATTGTGCATTATACGTTATATATAGGCATAATTGTAAGTTAACTGTGATTTACTTTACTTCACCCAGCAGCGAGTCAGCTTGCTAACTAACTTAGCAGTGTTAAAGGAGCAGTATGTAAGAAATGTATGTTGATTAATCATGAAATGACCCTGATATATCACCAGACATTAAGGAATGATGTTAATTTCAAACACTTATATCACTGACAACAGTAGTGCAGCCAGAATATTCTCATTACAAAAGCGAAGTTGCAGCCCACAACTAATGTTGATGTTGTCATTTTTTGTTTTGGCCAGTTGCGCCGCCCTCCACCCATCTCCCAATCACGAAGTCAGTAGCATTTCGGCATCCAGGTTTCCGGTTACCACTGAGCTGTAGCTACCAGTGTTTCGGAGCACAAATGTCTGACGTTACTAAACCTAAAAGGCCTCGTTATGATTCCGAAATACGTCATGACAAAGTCAGAAACAAAACAAGGATCTGTATAGGACATGCCTTTGAAAGATGGAGACGGCTGAAAGCGGAGAAGAATTTGAAGACCGACGCCGAAGTTGCTCATTTTCTCCTGGACAGGCAAGATTCAGCTAAGTTTGGCTAACTTAATTCTATTTAATGTAGGCATGGACATTTCAAATATTCTCTACAGTCGAATAACGTTATGTATGTTCGTTCATGGTATGTTAGTGCGTATGCAGGTGGGTCATCGAATTGACTAGGTAACAAATTGTTTGAGAAATAAAAACCGTGACTCGTCATTGCTAAAATTAGCAATGCATTATTAGAGTCTGTTTCTCTGGCATTATGCTGAGACGCCGTGGAAACCGTTCCAACATTAGCACAGCTATTATGGCAATATGAAATGTAATTGAGACAGTACATTGGTCAAATGAGTCCTCATTCATTCTTTACGCATATTATAGTATGGACTTTAGTGGGCTATCTACACAGAAGAGTGACGAGCAAGTTGACCAATATGACCATTGCTAAAGTTAGTTAGTCATTAGTCTCGATCTTTTCTGAACTGAACACAACCCTGTGAGAGCAAATCATTGGTGATATTGAAACGTAGCCATGGTAGCTCCTTGTAGTAGACGTTCTTGCTGGATCTGGCAACCTAGCTGGCAACCTCTCGTCTGGGGGAGAGGGGGGGGATACTGCGCTCTGCAGTATTTTGAATGTGATTGCAGTACCAGTTTTGGTCGCAAACTTACATACGGCTCCTTTAAGTTCTTACCAGTGTACCTCAAATCAGGTACTGTCTAACTCTAGATCACTTGATAACTTAAATGCCCGCAAAATAATTGATTTCTGTTCAAAAACCGCAACATGGTTAAAAAGCGGTTATATCGGTTTCGACAACTGCATATGAGGTTTCTGCTAAATGTGTGCCACCAACCATAAAAAGGCAAAACTGTTAAATAACCATAAAGACACATGCATTTCTATTGAGATAATGCTCAAGAAATAGAACAGTGGCAAGAAATGAAAAACTGACGCGCATCGACACCCGTCACCTGCCGCCAGTCGGTGTTGCTCCATTGAAATGAAAGGAACCTATTTTCTGACACGCATCAGCACTGGGCATTACCTTTGAGGTATGTATCGCTAAGTTTGATCATTTTCTGTCAAACACGTGTCAGTTAGGGCAATTATAAACCAACTTAGCTAGCTAGTTAACTAATAAGTAGATTGTGAGAGGCTCAGGGCTGTGTGTCAGTAATGAGAATGCAACTTACATTGGCAGGCTGACGATTACTGTTACTAATGGCAAACATTACTGTTGGCAGTCATTTTTTTAATTACGCTGCAGAACTGGTGTAGAAACGTTGTCATAAGGCCGACAGTAATTCTCGCTCAGAACCACAATACAAAGTAATTTAGAGCTAGCTGATGTTTGTGCAGGATGATTGTGAATTGAATTTTGTATTTACAAACAGCAACAAACAAATCCTAATCAGTATACATTTAAACTTATCTTGTTGGGGGGAGTTTAAAGTAATTTTGTGCCTTTGCCTTTGCGCTTTATACCTTTAAGTTTCCTCATAAGGTGATAGAGATAAAACTTTGTCTGAATGTTGTTATTCATTTTCGAACTTCAGTTTCCACCAGGAACTTTGGTGCAAAAGGGACTGTCTGGGACTCTGTTCAGTCCAGACAGAAATAAAGTGGGAGTTTGGCACAGGAAGTGAGGTCAGGAAACGCGTCCCTCAGTGCTGTGCACCTCTCAGGAAGCGTCCTGTCACCAAAGTGATGTATTGGCATGACAGCCCAGTTAACTGTCAGAACTCAAATTGATCGAACGCCTTCACTGCTGTGAGACACTGTCCTAAAGATCTGCGCTCTATCAGCCTGCAGTTTATCAAATGACAAGGATCATGTGCGAAAACACGAGAAAACATCCAACAAACACAATATATCTGACTAGTGGTCCCGCTAGTTTGGTTGTGTAACTTCACACAACGGGAAACACATTAAATCTGCCCTGCTGATGGCCATGGAGCCTTAACTGCAGCCACTATGAGCTCGCAAATGACAAGCACTTCAGTGTGGCCATTTCTATGTCCGCCTGCTGTACGGCAATACTCGCTCAACAGGCGATCCTTTAAACGGACTGAATATGGAATCTAAAGATATGATGGACCATCCACCATTTTGGCTCCATGTATAAATGACGTGCACCATTCCCTCTCCCCGTCTCACATATTACCATTTTACAGATGGTGTCTCATGTAGTGGCCTCATGTCTGATGATTTCAATGTATGCACCACAAGCTCATTCATTTAAACGCTTCACACAACTATTGGAATTGTTATAATCAATTTGCTTTCATTATTTTGAAATGAGAAAAGTCACGGCCCATGAATATGGGACAGCATGAGTAGTATTAACACAAGTACGCATAACGGACACAGCGTTGTATGCTTTAGTGTATGGACGCAACATCACCGGAGCAATAGGTGGATATGTAGCTGTACTCGCAACAAGCTGCGGTATGAGAGTACTCTCTGCCGGTACCAACGGAGTGAGTCATGATGTGATATGGAGAGGATAGGCGGGTGGGGCGCTTTCCTCGCCCCCTGTGCCTGTGAAAGTGCCTACAGCAGTGCTGCGAGACCCCCATGGCGAGGCCAGACCTGCAGAGGCTGCACTCTCTCACACATTCTCCCAGATCTCAGGGGAGCACAGCACAGCGTTAACCTCTAATGGCCTAGTGGCATTACCCTCTCCAGGGAGGAGGGAAAGACTGATGGAGGTCTATGTCTTTCAGCGCACTGGTTTAAGCACGGGCCTGCTCATATTCTTTCATAGGGTGACAAATGAGTCAAAACATCTGTATATTAATAATATGCTATGCTCCAGAACTCCAGGTAATACTCACACATTATTAAACATATCAAAAATAATAATGGAACGGAAAAAGATGGCTGTTTTCTATACTGAATATTCAAAACAGCTTTGCCCAGAATACTTCCAAGCAACACAGCTTAGTTATTGCTTGCTTTTGTGCAGATTATTTGACAGAAAAAGAAAGGCAATATTAGGAAATACAATAACTTTACCCCAAAAACCAATACCCCTTTCATTTTACCGTGATTTTCTTTTTTTAGAAAGAAGCATTGACTTTTTTTTACCCCAGATCCTGAGATGTTCAGGTTCCTTTCAAGAGATTGCCATGGCTTTTCGCTCTCTCATCCACGTTTACGATATTAGGGACTTTAAGCAACGGCGGATTTGTCTGTAAGCAAAGTAGTTAGTTCAGTGTGAACTGTAATTGTAACTGTAACCTACTGTGAGTGCTTATTTATCCCACTCTCATTGGCAAAAGGGGCAAATGACATAGCTTCAGGGGAAATGGGAAACTTAATATTAAATTAGATTATTCAAATTTACTGTCATTCTGCCTAGTACAGGTCCAGAGCATAACAAAAAGAAATGTGCATCTTTTTTATAAACTTTATTTCGAACAATTCAATAAAAAAAAAGGTGTATGATGCTAGAAAATACACCTGGGGGAACCTATCACAGCTATATTATATTAATTGGCAATAGGCCAATAACATGATTAGGTAAGAAAGGGCCTCTCAAAGAGGCTGACTTTTTCAGAAGTAAAGATGGCAAGGGCTTCACCACTCTTGGACTGCATGGGGAAATTGTTCAACTATATAAGAATAACGTTTCTCAATATAAAATTGCAAAGAATTTAGGAATTTCATTATCTACGGTACATAATATCATTAAAAGATTCAGAAAATCCAGAGAAATCTCGATGCACACAGGACAAGGTCAAAAAACAATATTGAATGGTCTGAAGGCCCTTTGTGGCACTACATTAAAAACAGGCAGGATTCGGAAGTGGAAATCACTGCATGGGCTCAGGAACATTTCTGAAAACCACTGTCAGTAAACACAGTTTGTTGCTGCATCCACAAATGCAAGTTCA
This sequence comes from Gymnothorax javanicus, assembly GCA_029692085.1. Classification (NCBI taxonomy): domain Eukaryota; kingdom Metazoa; phylum Chordata; class Actinopteri; order Anguilliformes; family Muraenidae; genus Gymnothorax; species Gymnothorax javanicus. Next base: position 42,919,481 of record CM056202.1, on the reverse strand, counting down.
GACTCTACCATGTGAAGATAAAACCAGATATAAACAAGATCCAGCAACACCACCTCCTTCTCTGGGCCTGAGCTCTTTTAAGATTGACCGAGGTGAGGTGAAAAACTGTGAAACTGTCCTGTGGGCTGACCACTCATAACGTGAAATTCTTTTTTTTTTTTTTTTTTGAATAATGGACACTGCACCCACCAGGCTTATGAGGGCTGGTTAGAAGCCCACAGTTCAAAAGCCAGCATCCATGACAGTATGGGGGCAATAGTGCACATGGCATGAGTAAATTGCAAATCTGTGAGGACAGTATTAATGTTGAACACTATATACAGGTTTTGGAGCAACCGTGTACTGCCATACTGATATCTTTTTCAAGGAAGGTCTTGTTTATTTCAGCAAGACAATTCCAAACATCACATTCCGCATGAATTATAACAACATGGACCCCAAGAGCTAAATCGGCCTGTCTGCAGTCCAGAACTGTCACATGCCCTGTTCCAAGTTTTTTGAAACTGACAGCAGGTATCAAATTCAAAATAAGCGGATATGTAAAAAAAAAAAAAAAACTTCTTTGTTTCAAATCTGATAAGCTGTCTTTGTATTATTTTCAATTATACATAGAGTTCAAATGATTTGCAAATTCTGGTTTTATTTACTGGGTAGTGTGTCCAAACTGTTTTGGAAACTGGGTTGTAAATAAAACATTATGCCCCATCCCTCCCTTATTCATCAAGCATTGATTTTACGGAAATACGGTAATATTGCAAAATGAATGAGAAATGTATGAGAAAGTACCCTGTTTCAGCCTGCACAACAAAAACAAGATCAAAATGATGGTTTTATATAACAATAGAGCTTGGGGTCAAAATGACATCAACAACACTGGTGCATACAACAAGTGTGCAGAATATAAAATTAGTTTTTTGAATTAATTTAATTTTTCCCCATTAAGTTACAAGCTCTAGTTTAAAAAAGTATGTTAACAATGTTTTTAAAGACTGTAAATATTGAATGGGGCCAGTTTGACCACAAAGATAATGGGAGGGGGGAAAACATACTGTTTCTTGACTGAACGTGACAGCTACCCTGTCATAAAGAGGATTAGCCATGACTTGCCCATTTGAGTGAAAATTCACTCCAAAAATTCTCCACAGCATCCTTTTTCTAACCTCTGGGGGATGAGGAAGGAGATGTTTGAGGGCACATGCCCACACTTTTGCTATTGCTCAATTTCTTGATTTCTTGTCAAGCAAATATGAGTGCAGCATGCAAGTGCACCATGAAGGGCAACATTCCCGTTAATCCTTTTCACTACACATCTCAGAATTATTCAAACATTCTCATGTTTAACATACAACCCCATTTCCAGAAAAGTTGGGACAGCGTGAAAAATGTAATTAAAAACAGAGTGAGTTGCAAATCATTTACTGTAATCCCTATATTTCATTGAAAATAGTGCAAAGACAACATATTAAATGTTGAAACTGAGAAATTTTACTGTTTTTTGAAAAACATCTGCTCATTTTGAATTTGATGCCAGCAACACATTTCAAAAAGTTGGGACAAGGGGCACAAAAGACTTTAAAAGCTGAATGATGCCAAAAAAAAAAACACACCCGTTGGAACATCTCACTGCAAATAAGGTTAATTGGCAACAGGTCAGTAATGTGAATGTGTATAAAAAGTCTTTCAGACATGAAGATGGCAATGGCTCGACCACTCAGGGAAAGACTGCATGGGCAAATAGTTCAACAATTTAAAATCACGTCTCCCAATGTAAAATTGCCAAGAATTTGGATTTCATCCTTCACAGTACATTATATTATCAAAAGATTCAGAGCATCCAGAAAAATCTCCGTACACAAGGGACAAGACAGAACACCAATATTGAATGGCCGTGATCTTCAGGCCCTCAGGCAGCACTGCCTTAAAAACAGGTGGGATTCTGAAGCGGATATCACTGCATTGGCTCAGTAACACTTCTGTAAACCATTGTTAGTGAACACCATTTGTCACTGCATCCACACACGCAAGTTAAAACTCTGCCAAGCAAGATCCAGAAATGCTACAGCCTTTGCTGGGCTCGAGGTCATTTAAGATGGACTGAGGCGAAGTGGGAAACTGTCCTGTGGTCTGACCGATCAAAAATGTGAAAATATTTTGGGAAATTATGGATGCCGCGTCCTCTGGGCCAAAGAGGAGAGGGACCATCCAGCTTGCTATCAGTGCACAGTTCAAAAGCCAGCATCCATTATATTACGGGGGTCCATTGCACATGGCATGGGTAACTGGGTAAGACACCATCAATGCTAAACAATTTATTCAGGTTTTGGAGTTTCAGTTCATCCAATTGAAAAGTTTCAACTCCCAGCCATTTCCAGTTACTAATGGTGTTCCCCAGGGTTCAGCCCTTTGGCCCCTGTTCTTTATCATTTATCTTCTTCCTCATCTTCCATAAATTTAACATCCAATTCCACCGCTACGCGGATCACACCCAGCTTTATCTTCCCACCAAACCTACCTCCACCCTCCCACCCACCTCCCTCTGATTCTCTACAGAAAATAAAATCCTGGTTCTCTTCCAAGTTCCTCAAACTAAACAGTGATAAAACCCAGGTTCTCCTCAATGGCACCAAATCTACCTTGAAAAAACTTAACAGTTTTTCCATCAGCTCTGATAACTCCTTAGTTTCTCCGTCCCCACAAGTGAAGAGTCTGTGTGTCATTCATGATAGCACACCATCATTCCAATCTCACATCAATAATGTCACTTGGTCTGCATATTACCATCAACGTTACATCAATCGCCTCCGCTCGTTCCTCACACCCAACACTGCTGCCATTGTAGTTCACATCCTGGTAACATCCTGCATTGATTACTGCAACTCCCTTCTCTTTGGTCTCCCTCTTAAGTCCATCCATAAACCTCAATTGGTCCAGAACTCTGCCACCCGCATTATAACCAGAACCCCCTCCGTTAACCACATCACCCCCATCCATCAGCAGCTTCACTGGCTCCTGGTCAAATATCGCATTGACTTTAAGATTCTGTTCCGCCCTTTTAAGGCCATCCGTAATCTTGCTCCTCTGAACCTTTCTGAACTCCTCCACATCAACACACCCACCCGCACTCTTAGGTCTCCCTCTTCCGTTCACCTTACTGTGCCACCCGCCCGCGTGACCACCATGGGACTTAGAGCCTTCAGCCGCTCTGCCCTCAGCCCTTGGACCACCCTCCCACCAGACATCCAAAACATTGATTCTCTCGATATGTTCAAATCACATCTCAAAGCACATTTCTTTAAACTGGCATATTCTGTTTGTTTCATATATCACTTGTCTCATTTATCCCGTCAACAATATTTATTGTAAATTTGTGTTCCATTTTATTTATTTATTTTTATATTGTTTCTTTTATTGCTCTTTTAACTCTAACTTGTCAGGTGACCTTAAGTGCTTTGAAAGGTGCCTATAAATATAATGTATCATTATTATTATTATTATTACTACCATCCAGACATCTTGGACAAGGAAGGCATTGCTTATTTCAGCAAAACAATGCCAATCACAGCATTACGCATGTATTACAACAACATGGCTTCGTAGTAAAAGAGGGTGGGTGCTAAACTGGCCTGCTGTCACCCACAGAAAACATTTGGCATATTATGAAAAAAAAAAAATATGACAAAGAAGTCTGCAAAGTTTTGATCAGCTGAAAGCCTATATCAAGCAAAAATAGGAAAACATTTTGCTTTACAACACTATAGCAGTTGATCACCTCAGTTCCCAAACAAATGCCATTCAGTTCATCACCTGCATTCCAAAATTTACAAAAAATCCCGAAACAGCACACTCAAATGAGCGATTGAGCTTTTCCATGTCGACTTAAAAATATAAATGTCAGTGATACAGTATATCAATGACATAGTACATGTAATTTGTTGCTTGTAATACATGCAGTTACATGTGTGGTAACATGTGGTCGACAAAGCCTACTGGGCCTTATCGTGTTGTTAATCCATCCCATTGAGCACAATTTCTTGTACACACAGAGAGCAATCCTCCAGATGCCTATATAATGGTGTGAATACATAGCTTTTGGTTATTTGGTAAGTGTAAAAAAAATGGAGTAGACATTACCACAAACTGCGTTACCAATTGCAATAAATAAATAAATAATAGTCAGAGTATAATATTATTGACTCAACACCAGATAAATGAAATTCCTACTGTATTTCAGTGGCACACAAAATCAAAAGATTTTTTTTGCCAGCCAGGAATAGATTAAATTTGGCTCGGTAGCTGGCACTGCTAATGCTACAGACTGCTGAAATTCCTGGGCCTCTCCTGAGACTACATGTTTGCGTCTCATCACACAGAGTGCCTTTGAGTCTCTCATTTCAGCTCAACACTCTGTTATCGCAGCGTCGCCTAAGAGGTATCAGAGGGAGCTGGGATCTCCCTCAAAGGAGAGGTTTACACACACAGCATCATGCGGCTCGTCAAATGAACAGTGAGGTAACTGAAGACTTGCCTTCTCCTATCCCGTCACATAAGTAAGGTTATTTGCCGATTGACTTGATTTTTCTTGTCTTTTTTATGTAATAAAGACTTGCAAGAGTCGTGCTGTCGCTGTCAGCCAAACAGGCGTAATGTAGCTCTGAATATATAATGAAATAAACCCATGTGAATAATTCTGTGATAATTTAACAAGTTGTGCCTGGTATTAGTTGTAAAATGGTGGGGTTCCTGTGCGTGTAGGAGGCTGCAGTGTCATGACACGCACACACATGAACATCTGCAGCCCCCCCCCCTCCCCCCTCTGTAGCGAGAGCGGAGCGGCTCGGCGACCTCCTGCCCCGCCGCCTCGAACCCGGTGTTCGCACTCATATCTGACATGTTACAGGCAGTCACAGCGCCTGGCAGGGGGGCAACAAACAGAATTCAGCGCAACTCTGCAACCCCCTCAATACACACACACACACACACACACACACACACACACGTAAAAAACGCATACAAGCATGAACACACATAAATACGCACATTTACACGCACTCACAAGCACACGGAATCAAAGACTACCTCACACACACACGCGCGAGTGCACGCACACACTCTACTTTTCCTGATCTTTGGAGCACCTGAAGGGGTTTGCTTCTCTTTTGAGTAGTCGGCCGGCGAGGGGTCGGGCCTTGGGCTTTTGTGTGGGCAAAAAAAAAAAAAACAAAACAAAAAAAACAAAAGCAGGAATGTTGGAGAAGGGGTGGAGCCGTCAGTTTGGGGGGATTACAAGCAACCTGTGACTCTGCCTCTTTCTGCCCTTGCTTGTAGTTTTTTGTGTGCAAGTCAGAGCTACACAACAGATTGGGCCTGGGTGCTGAGGCCTGAGACTGTGCAAGAGAGTCCTGCTGGGACCCAGCTGTGGTCGCAATTAGCGGCCGCGGCACGGAATGAGGATTGTAGTGCAGGCTGATGGAAATGAGAAGTGACAAGTTCTGTAAGGGAGGCCACTGTGGCAGGGATCCAGTGCTGCTTTACTCTTCCTTTCTTTCATTCACCTCCCTCTGTTTATTTATCTATTTATTTATTTGTCTTTCCTTCCACCCATCCTCAAAACATCCGGTCCTTAGAAAGCATCACAGAGTCAGGTCCTTTTGGATCTGCGATTGAAGGCACTTTTAGAGCCACTCCTCAAAAACCGCGACAAAGTCTGAGCGAGCGTGTTTTTTTTTTTGTTTTGATTTTTTTTTAAAAAAGCTTGGTCTTCTTCTCCCGCCTCATTCCTTTTTTTAAAAGCTCGCCCCGCTCTTCAGCAGCGAAACGGGCCCCCTCATGTCCTGCTGGGGGCCGAGCCGCAGTTTGCAGGGGTACAGCAGGCCCCAGCGGGCGTCTCTGCCGAGGACCCAGGGGTTGAGAAGTCTTTAAATCGGAGTACAAGACATTTTACACTTTGGACAAAGGGACCGAGTAATCCTACCTGCTAGCTTTTCACTGCAGCCGTTTGCCTATTATTACGTGCTTTATTGCTCATGAGAGGAAGCCCATTGATGACGGAACTCAATTACCATAGTAACTCACACCGGTGACCCTAGTCCTACGTTCCGTCTCCGTTCTCCAAGGGACCATCCACGCAGAGGAAATCTTTCAACAGGGAATCAATCCTACACTTGTACCCACACTGCGTACACCCCTGTGTTCACTCTCTGAAGCAGGACTGTTCAGACCAGGGCTTTTGAATAGAAGTATTGTAAGTTCCAGGCGCAAGAAGACTATTGGGCTTCAAACTGCTTTGATTGCACTACTGGGACAAAGGAGACTTGACAAAGTTTCACACGGTTCAGTAGGGAAAATCCTCTTTAACTGCCAAATCAATATCCTTAAAGCGGATAATATTTCTCTGGCATGTATGACTGCAAATCAAAGATAAAGCTAAACCACAAATAAAAACAAGGGAAGTGCCCCTTTTTTCTGTACAAACAATAAAGATGATGACAATGAGAATATTGTTTGTGGAAAATATTGTGTGCACGCGCATTTGTTGAAGTGATCTCTGTGTCCCAACTAAGACTATACAAAAACACAGACAAAAAAAAAGACAAAAGAGACAAGAAAAAAGAAAAAAAGCACTGCTTGTGAGAAACTAAACCACAGAAATTGCGGTCAGCGCCATGTCATTGAGGGAACACACAATGACTAAAAAAAAAGGCTTAAAAAGCTTACTAAAAATGAATTAGCGCTCAGCAAAGTGAGCTATTCTCTTCACAATAAAACGCTTACAGGCGGATTCAGACGCGCAGAATAAGAAATAAAACACTTGTGGGTTAAGGCTATAGAGCGGAGGAAAATGAAATAAGCCAGCGAGCACTTGAGATTCACACTGAGTGCGTGAATGGGGGACCTCGGAAGGTGAATGGCTTGCCTTTTGGGACCAATTTGTCTCTTTTCACTCTTTCTTCCTGCTTCTCCGCTGACAGATGTACAAAGGCGGAACCGCACTGCGTCGCTCATCTACATGCGCCCGCGGCAGCTGTCACTTTTGTCAGACAAGTTAATCAAACAAATGCCACCATACCTCCTTTTCCAAAGAGAGGGAGGCACATTACTGGACGGCCCACGGAGCAGCTAAACTTCACCTCGCTGGGCACACAGACCTCAACTCTTCCTCCAACAACAGGGAGGTGCTTTCACTCTGAGCGAGGACTTAATTCACCACAACCCACACCCCCACCCACACCTCAAATTAAGTCGTGCCTTTTTTTTCCGGAATATGTATTTTTTTTTCTGACACTGCTTATTCCAGCTTTTGCATCTTAATGTTTGTGTTTTTTTATAGAAAAGTCTTAGGTCAAAGAGAGGCAAGATATTGATGTTTATGCCTTCCTTTCAGTTGCCTCAGTAATTATTGAAAACCTAAGCAGCTTAAAATGCCCTGGAGCTTTATTGGAAGAAAACAAAAGCTTTAATATCTACTGAAAGAACACAGTAGATATACCTGTTTTTTTCCTCTTTAGTCTTTTTTTCTGACCTACTACCAAGCAGATTATTTGTCCAAAGCCTCTTTCAACTATTGGTTTATTTCTACCTAAAGAGATTATTAAACAAGAAGACAGACAATAAGAGGGCATCAATGCAAACTATTGCAGAAATGAAGTGACATCATAATTTTATATAGGTTCTTGTAAATAGAATAAGAAGTCATTGTTAGAGTTAAAATTTGCTTCAGAACAAAAAGAACCAAATTTTTTTTTTTTTGTTCAAGATACAACTGCATCCAGTTAAAATTGTTCTTTGAAAAACATTTAACTCAAACTGGCTTGAAAATAATTATTGAAAAGTGGTTGTATTAGAAAACAGGTCAAAAAGAACTTATTTCCAGTAACTGAAGACCTGGGTGCTTTAAGTACTTAAGTCACAAAAAGTCTATTTTGAGAAAAAGGGTCTGAATATATAATAGATCCATAAAATCTGCTAATTGAAGACCCTAGTGCTAAAAGTACTTAAGTCACAAAATGTTCATCTTGTGAAAATGGAGAAAATCGACTTTGATCTCTATAAAAGACGTTTTCTCGTCCGTACCTCAAAGTGTGTGCAAATGTGACATAAGCACTTTTGGCACGAGGCTCTTCAACAGAAGAATAATTCCAACAATACGTGCACAATCAAATAGAATTTTCAACGCTAATGTTATGTCCATTTGACATTGAGTGAAAACAGAGGACGCAAATAGAAATATATTATTTTCCAGTCTTTCAAGCAAGACGAGCAAAACAAAACAATATGGAGTAGAAAACATACAGTATGTCACAAAATTAAATTAAGGGATGTGGTCAAATGTCATTTTCTGGAACCGAGAAGTCTTTATATCTCAGATTTCTCAATGGCTGTGCCATCCCAGCACATCCAAAAACAAAACTGCATCTTGCCAGAGTGTGCTATATAGCGCTCAGCATAGTAGCTTTCAACTTCAAAGACATATAAATGGGGAATCGAAATCAATATAGTTGTCTAAGCAAGCCAGAGAGACTCAATCTATAAATCATTCCAACTGAGCAGGGGGACTCTGAAGCTGGGGTTTAAGTTTTAAATGAACAGTCAACCACTGGGAGAAAAGAAGTGAATCGATACTCTTATTCACTGACTAAAAGGTACGTTCTTGAGCACACTTAGAGAGGATTGAAAATGTGAGGCACCGGGAAAAGGGGTACATTGATATACAGCTGCAACACTGTTCATAGCAGAGTCTCGTAGAGAGCGAAGTCTGTGGACGGTGCGATTCAGAAACAAAGGCAAACCTTCAAGTGCCGGTCACTTTAAAACCTCACAGTGGGCGTCCAAAAGCGGCCGCATTGGAAGCAGCAGATATAGACTGTACGCGCCTCTTTTATTTGGAGAAGCCTGTGGGTAAGCCAGCATTAAGAGCAGAGCGGCTTTTTCGAGCAAAGCTAACTCTGCAGTCGAATGTTTCAGACTGCCCTGTTTACGCGGTCACTGGGCTGCGAGAGTTAGCATTGCATGTGGGCTGAAGTTGATTAAACTGTTCACTTGGGTTGGCCGTCGCAGCGAACAGGCCCATCACACGGTTAAGTGTCTCAGACAGTGAAGTGGTATTGCAGGTCTGAGGCTCTGTAGCAACAGATGCCCCCCCACACACCCCACCCCTTTCCCCTCCGATTACGGAAGGCAACCAGTTTGGCGCTGACGGGCCCATATCGCCACGCGATTAAACGCTTACTTCGTCGCAAGTGCAATTCTGCGAATCTGATCACCGCCAAGGTCAATGGAAATGCTTCAAATCAATCAATGAACGTTTAATCCCCGGGAGGCAGATTAAGTGTATAATTGACCCGTGTAATCCCTGTATTCGCAGAGGCCGGTTTACATTGGCTCACTGCCTCCTCGGAGAACAGCGTATCACTGCTGCGCTGGATTTGACTGAGGCCACAGAGCCGGCTTTTTTAATCACTGATCTCTGGGCTGCCCGCTTAAAGTCGATGAGCCTACGTTAAGCACAGCTGTTGTAATCCTCATCTCCTTGGCTATACTTTCAAGAACTACAACGAAGGAAAAAAATAAATTAATTTTGTTCCCCTAACCTGCCCTGAACTTAAAATACTTTGCCCCATCTCCCACAATACAGTTTTGAACTCCATAGCCTTACTCACACAAGGACCTACATCACAAAAGCCATTGGAACTTTGAGGCCAGTCTTGTAAACTTTATTAATAATGCTGCCGCACCCCCTCCAGTACCTAAAGTGTTATGTGCATTAAAAAAAGCTTAAAAATAGATTTTGTTCAGTTGTATTCGCGTTATGTGGCCCACAGGCTGTAAAACTACAGCACAGGCATCACCACTGAATTTCCACAGGCAAAGAAATAAATAACTCTAAATATCACACGTTAACAATAAACATTCTGTTCCTTCAAAATTGAGAAAAAAGATCCTTCCTGCAATTGAAATTAGTAATGTAACATTTTCCCCTTTATCACAGCACTGAAACAGTGTGCATGGTATCATTTCCTTAGTCTGGCTACTAATCTGTTTGTAATAGGCATTTATGTTTATTTATTTGAATGCACTGAAAATAACTTTAATCCTTAAATGGATGCAGTTTTCAAAACACCCCCATTTTACAACATAAAAAGGGATTATTATCATTATTTAATATGTCTCATTAAAATTAATCAGCATGCAAATGCCAAGTTTTTCTTACCCAGGTCCATATGGGCAGTCTAATTTATTATAACACAGCTACACACATATAGTGCACAGACATATTTAAAATTAGTGAACCATAGAAATGTAATCTTCTTATTGCGGCTGATACGCTTTCTATGATCTTGAGATGAGAAATCCTTCATATGACCTCGATAAGAAAGGATGCATTTAAATACTATTATTTTAATACCAATGTTTTTTTAAGTTACAATGGCCCCTCCAATTACCTCAGTCTCAGCAATTCCCTTATGGTTTTGTGTGATATTACAACATGTCGTAAATTGATATGTATGTGTGCCAAATTGCTGAATTTAATCATGGCAGAGGATTTAAAAAGCACAGATGAGATAAATGTCATAAGAGGCGATAATCTTCCTGCAGCAATAACATCTATTGTGAGGATGATATTAAAGCAAGGACAAGGGCTTCTTCTTTGGTCGTGTCAGAGCACCTTGTTTTGTCAGTGCATGCGCACACTAAACTTCTCAAAAAAGCAGAAATAAGAAATAGAGACATAGAAAAATCCTCAGAATCATGACCTTCCATTAACAAAGACACATTTTGAAGTTATTATCAAATGGTTTTCAATTTTTCCTTTTTTTTTAAATTTAGGAACAAATCAGTGACTCAAATTTCAAATGAGGAAGTGATTCGATGGATTAAGCAGGCAAGGAAGTGATGTGCTGTTATCTTAAACCTTTTCATTAACCAAACGTGAATTTTCAAGATTTACTGAAGGAGGATAGTGTACATTTGCAAAGTTACAGAGTTCAGATTGAACCGCTGTGTGTGTTTTTTTTTGGTTGCCAGATGACTTATGTTTTAAAGATAACAGTACATTGAATGACTAGTGAAAAGGATGTTGCCACTGGTCAAAGTACGTTTAAAAAGAAACCAAAAGAATGTGTGTATCAGATCCGGTCATGTGGAGTGACTAGGCAAGACGTGGGGTGTTTTCGGTAGAGGCCCGAGAGTTTCGGGAGACTGTTATTCCCCTTTGGCAGAACGGCCTTATGATTTTTTTTTTGTTTCCAGGGCATTGGGGTGCCTGTGCACTTCACACGTGTGAGGCGGGGGGTGCAGTGCATGCGCTATGAGGGGTGAGGAAAGGCTGGAGAGCTGTATGCATGTATGAGGAAAATCTCAGAGGAGGTGGGCCATGCTAGAAGATGTACACAGGAAGATTATTTGACTGGAAATCATGCCACTTGACATAATGCAAGAAAACAGCTGGACATGAGAGATAAGTTCCATTTTTGTCAGCTCAGGTGGAGGGAGGTGAGAGCCGGGGGAAGGGAGAATGGAAAGAGAAGGGATAAAAAAGAAAAAACAGGTGCTTTGGAATGAGAGAGGGATAGAGTGTGAGAAAACAGGAAGAGGAGAAAACGCGAAAAAACTGAAGATAGTTTTTGTTTCTTTTTGCAGTTATTTGTCAGAATGGAAGCAAATGTGCAAAAAACAGGAGAAAAAGCCACAAACACCAGGTTGGAAGAAAACAAAATGATAGAATGAGAGGAAATACAAAAGGGACAATAATCCCATAGCTAGACTTTATAACAAGAGACATCACTGTGAGGAGGAAGACAAACGCGAGAGCCAAGCAGTCAAACACCATTACCAAGAGGAGCAGCTCTCACTGCGACGACCAAATGCCCTCGCAACACCGAGAAACACATCGCAAACAGCACTGGGTCAAAAGCAACGTGAGAACAAAACGTGAAGTATAGGCTTAAACTGAGGAGAAAGAGACCCAGCAAAGTTGAACTCAAAGACGCAGGCAAACAGACAATGCTGTACTTAACAGAATGGAGGACAAATTAGTTGACACGCATCACAAAGGATTATAATCCAGCTGATGTTCCTTAAGACAGTGCTCTCTCTCCCTCTTTATTCATCTGTCTTAAACCCTCATCACTATAAGCCCCAGGGCTCAATGTGCTCCACTGTATTTACATTTCCTTAGCACATTTAGTCTAAGAAACGTGTCACCAATTTCAAAATGGCCCCTTTTTCATTACAAAGAAAGAGAATTATAAGCCCCATCAACAGAAACAATTGATTAATATATGGATATAAAAATACACGAGACTGCTTCCTTACAATAATGTTATTTTTTTTCATTGCATTCTAAAAGTGTCCATTTGATTCATGAACACTTCATCTGTGATATAAAAATTCTGGCAATTTCTAAATTTTTGTCATAAATGTAAGAATGTTCCGCTCAAACAGAAATAGCATTTAGATGCACTTTTCAAAACATTTTTTACAACTATGTTTTTGATTTTGATAATTTCTTTGGCTTGGTAACACGAGCATGTGAAATCATGATGAGTAATTTCTTTGTCGCTTTAAATTGCGGACTTTAGCCAGGGTGGTTCAGCTACAGTGATTAAGCCATTTCTCTTTTTGAGAGAACACTGCTTAAGATAATCCTCATTACAGGTCCTGGACATGTTGCTTACAAACAAAAACAAAAAAACAAAGGTTTGAAATATTGTGGTACACAAAGATCAGAGCTGAATGCAAAGTACTGAAGCAAGACAGAAAGAGTGAAGAGAAAGGAGAAAGAAAGAAAGAAAGAAAGAAAGAAAGAAAAGGAAATTTCTACTTCAGCAGAGGTAGTAAAAGTAAGGTAGTAAGGTAGTAAGAGTGTCTGGTCTCAAAATGTGACTTATCCCTCTCTGTTCAAATGTTTTGTCACATTTTGGAAGGCCTCTTCCCTTCTCAGGAGGAGAAGACATTTTACTTACGTCAAATAACCTTTCTATATACATCTCCTCATTGACCTTATCCCGCAGTATGTCCTGAGAGTGGCGCACAAAGGTCACGTATCCATCGGCCACGTCCATCCCCGGCTTCTGCAAGAGAAAAACCATGCATAAGAAGGGTTAATGTATTGATTGCACAGGTTTTAGTGTAACCCAAACACTGAGAAAGCAGACAAACTGCGCACAGGAAGGGTCAATATACTGATTGCGCAGAAGTCAGCGTTAGCACTGAGCACAGAAAAAAACGCTCAGACAAAGGGTTAATATAATTATAGCTCAGAAGTTAGCGTTAAATTGAGCATGCAGAGAAACCGCACACACGATAGGTTAATATATTGACTGCATAGAGGTTAGCGTAAGCACTGAGAATGCAGAGAATCCGCACATACGAAAGGTTAATATTACTGACTCTGTATAAATATGGACAACGTAACAGTGCCTCAAAAGTGAGGCCAGTACATCTTGATCTCCATCTTAGTGGCTGGCTGCAGTACAGGTTATAACTTCACCCCCTTGATGTCAGTGGATGGGACATGGGCCACATTAAAAATTAAAGCACATGTCAAACAATTTTTTTTCTGGAGATGGTCTATGCTATTTTAAGTAGTCCTAACCATGCTGATGTATGTTCAAGTGTTCATTTTTTCTGATGAGTTTGATTTTATTTAGTTATTTGATGCTATAAAATGGGGGGTGCAAAGTCATGATTGACAGACGTGACTGACAGCGACTCCAAGGGAGGAAGCTGCCCACTGGCTTATTTCCGGGAATTCTTCAGCGCTGAAATGCGACCGTCCAGAAGAGATATAACGTTAACATCACACATGCATAAGTTGCTATTTCCCAGTACAATTTAATATAAACCATGATGATTTTGAAAGTCCACTGAAAATTTACTGCAGAAATGTCTTTACTCTGAACAAAGTATCATATAATGTTTGCAGCGATGCTACAACTAATAAGTAAAGTTATTTCACGAGCAAGCTAGCAAGCTAGGTTAGCAAGATTCTTTAACAAGTCGCAGTAACTTAAGTAGTAATGGAAATATACTGTAAAAAATCTCATTACACTGAAAATAATGTTATATATTGTTAGCAGTGAAACAATTTTCAGCACAAAAAGTTTTTTCACTGGTAAAAAATGGTTGGCTAGGTAGCTACTCAAGGAGTAAATAGTACATTGAGACTCAGTAACAGGGAACTTGGCTAGTTAGCTAGCAAGCTAGTAAGGTGTTTAGAACTAAAGTTAAAATACATGATAGAACTCTAGCTATTTACCGTATTGTGAAGGATTGTCACAGATTTTGAAGAAGGTTTGTAGTTATGAGGTACTAATATATAGTCAATGTACTGTATAAGCCACCTGGCTAGTTGATAGCAAGCAGTTGGCACGAATTAGTAAAGCCAAGCAGGACCACAGGACATTGGTATGGGAGCCAAGCAATGTAGCTACTGCGATGGACAAGGAAAGCAACTGTATTTAGCCTCTTATAACTGTAATTGGAAAACAGGCTAAACCTTTAACAAGCTTTCAGTTGTGGTAGAATGCAAAGCTGCCAACATTAGGTTTCATAAATCAGGGAGAATCTTGCGAGCAAGCCAAATCGAGTGGGGTCCAGGGCCCCTGGAGGGGTCCAGCAGTAATGCCCTGCCGGAGGACCAGGGGGCAGTGCTCCCGGTAGCTCCTGGGTTTTGGACATTTTTGTCAGCTAATTTCAACACTATTTTTACTATTTAAACATGTTTTTAGCTATCAATCTGCAAAAAGTAGTGTTTTCATTGATTTTCAACAGTAATAAACTTTTGGATACCATATTAAATATACATAGTACTTGCAGTCATTCATTTTCTGTTTCATGAGTTGTATTATAGTTCACTGATCACCGCGTAATAAATTTTATTAAAGAGGGACAGTATTAGAATCTTGTTTTCTTACATTTGATGCCTATTTAAAATTCTCTGGTTGCTGAGGAGTGGGGTCCAACACTTGATGCGGATACAAAGAATTGCAAGCATCTGCAAGGAGTGTAAGTTTCTAGTTTGGCTGTTGAGAGGTTGTTGTCTGAGAATTGCCTTTCATGGCACGGGATCCCAGCATCCTGCAGTGAGTTCATGTTCATTGAGCCTCTTAAGTCAGTCACGTACCCTCTTGGGAGGCACTGACCCTTTTAAGATGGGTCACTTTCAATTAGGGATGTAACGATATAAAATTTTCGGTGCGATACGATACAATGTGATATCATGATTACTATCACGCTATCACAGTTCAATATAACAAAATTAATTTCTCCCCCTTTTAACTAAATGTATAATTGCAGAAATAAAGCACTCAAGTATTTGCTCCGAAGAAAATCTTTCTTTAATTAAACTTTATATGCTGTATTATGTAGAACAATTCAAACAGTATGTGAAATAAATAAAAAGAGGTTTGTAAAAAATTCTCATCAAAACTATGACACTGCCTTCTACCGCTGTTTACGAAGCATTACACTATAAAAAATCTCACCAAAACTAAGACACTGCCCTCTACTGCTTTTTATGAAACATTACACCTATATTGATCTGAGGTTAAAACACTATTCAGCGACAGACTGTGAGGATATACAGGCTCCCTGCAATACCATGACACGGCATTCAAAAAAAAAAAAAAAAAAAAAAACTTACGGTTGATATCCGTGGTCTTTTCAATTTGCGGTATACCTTTGTGCGGTATATAGTTACATCCCTACTTTCAATGCGATCTCACCCACGTGATGTTGTTTCACAGCTAACTAGTTAACGTTAATCAGTCACTGCCAAGTCTCAGCAGCAAGTTCAGAGTGAAAGACGGATTGAGGTCGTAAGAAAAGTGTTTATAAAGGTGGACTATCTAATCGGCTTGCTTATTGATCATGTCATGGTCGACTGCTTTACACTGCCATGTATTTGTGTCTTTTCACAATACTGGAGAGATTTTAAGGATAGTTGTTGTTCATTGTTTTATTATCAGCAGATAATGATTGATGCATTTAATTCATGTTCATTTTGTTTAGCAGATATAGGAGATATAGTGAGGATAAAACTACGACTTGATCCTCAGAAGATTTTTTTAAAATTAAATTAATTAAAATGATTTTTGGCTCAGATAAGGACACTAAAATGTGACATCAGAAAATAATTTCTTATAATAAAGGATTTGGAAAATTAAAATTAATAAGCATCATCCTGATTTGCCCATAAGTTATCTACTCACAGTCCAGTGAATAAATTCCACTTTGTTACAAAACCTTCCTGGTCAGCACATACGAAGGAGGATATCAGACTGAAATTATCGGGTAATGGTTGTTGCCTGTAGTGTCCGCTGTGCTAACGACTGTTACCATGGCAGGCAGGTCATGAATGAGAGGCACTGCTCGTATGTAGGCGCCACTCCACAGATGAATTTACTTTCCTTGCACCGATAAACTAATCTCTTCCCCGCTCATTTCCATCAATTTTGAAAAATACTAACACAAATACTAAAAATCATTTTGTGTCCAGTAAATCATGATTTTTACCAAAGACAAATTTTTAACTTTTATTTTTTGATTATGCGCATCAATTTATTGATTTTTCACATTTGATGGAATGACTCAGTGCACACATTTGATCAGCCACGAAAGTTTTCCAGCGTGTTACTGTGACTTGGCTATTTCTGCTGCTATAATTATCGTGTCCATAATTTTGTATGCCACAATGACTGTTATGTGAAAAGGGAATTATGATAAAAATCGTCCAAATCCATCCTTATTCTTGATCTTTGTTCTGCAACTGGCCATCCTCCTGCAAGGTAAGACGTTACTGACTGCAATTTCCATGACTTTTCCATATAATTTATTGATTTCATATTTTTAGGTTTATAACGCAATCTTATCACGCAGTGACCAATTCGTTTGTACGCATTTCTTGTCCACCGTAATCCACTGAGATGAAAGTTATGCATCAGAATAATGCTGTCCTCTAAAATTTCGCATGAATTAATTGGACAGTTGACGTTACCCGTAAGCAGAGATGACAACTTCCGACATTCAACATGAAATAGTGTTTTCGTTCTCGTTTCGCGATCACACTTTTGTTACCCAGTATTGTGAAAAGACACATATGTAATCGCGTACTGCTGTGCTCTTTACATTATATAGTGGTTCCATAAGCTAGCTAGCTAGCTAACGTAAACTAAATAAATATTTGAAAATAATCCTTGTATTTGAGCGATATGATTTGGTTTTAATCATAACTTTACTAGCTAGCTGCAAATAGCATGAACTTATCTGATGTGTTTTGTAGCATTTTTGTGCGTTCCAACTAGTGTACTTTAAGATTTTTGCAACGTTCATTAGCTTGCTAGCAAGTTCAAGGGCAATCGCTGTTACAGCTAGCTTGTGAAGTTGGGGCAAGAACCAAATAACATTGCTTAAATATGAGGATTATTTACAAAGATTTTTCTTAACTAATGTTTACTAGCAAGATGGCTATACAATCTAAAGAGTCACGTAATATGCGATCGCATACATAACAATATAATGCGGCTATAACTACCGGAGAAATGACACATCCTGGGCCAAACTGTGTACTTGTTGTGTTCAGAGAACAGAATCTGCTGATCAACGTTGAAGGAGGTCGTGTGGAAGTGATCGCGTTCAAAGTGCCAAATCATAAATGGACCAGTGCCTCCCTTCAGCGTGCGTGCCCTCCCTAGAAGCTGATTGGCTGGAATGCCCATGAGAACACCTGTCTATCTGGGACGGAGTTCTTTTCTTTGAAATTCAGTGAACAGAAATTGACTAATTTCAATTATACTGTTACAGAAAATCTGCATTTTGAACAATGCTTACTGAAAACTTTAAAATCCGGGAAATATTTTGTACTAGTCAGGATGTCGGGAGATCAAAGCATTTTTTGGGAGTCTCCCGCAGAATCCGGGAGAGTTGGCAGCTCAGTAGAATGGTGTTTTCAAACGGTCTAAGGTTTGCTTACGTTTCCTAACAAGACACTTTAGAACAAATTACCCCCGAGTCTCTTGCCTACCGATGACGCAGCCATCTAGGCTGCATAAAAAGTCCAGCGATTTGCTTGCAACTGAATAGGGCAGGAGTATGGGTGGGACCTCGATACCGCTACTCAACCCCCCGATCACTACTGCACAGACTCTGGCTCCAAATGTGCAAGATGGCAGCATCCCTATGAGGGATATTTTGGCCCCATTTTTATACAGCGTTAAGAAGTGGAGAAACATTGTCCATCTTTATACACAGTCAATGGTTAATATATTGATTGCACTGAGGTTAGCATTAACACTGAGCATGCAGAAAAACTGAGCACACAAAGGGATAATGTACTGATTGCGCATAGGTTAGCGTTAGCAATGAACACACAGAGAAACTGCACACATGAAGGGTTAATATACTTATAGCATTGAGGTTACTGTTAGCTCTGCGCATGCCAAAAAACTGTGTACACAAGGGGTTAATATACTGATTGCACAGAGGTTAGTTTTAGCACTGAGCACCCAGGGAATAGATGAGGTGCAGCAGTTTTGCTCAGAAAAGATGTCACAACAAAATATGCTAAACCAAAACTAGTGAAACTATAAAGCTGTTCTGAAAACTCAAATCTTCTATAGTTGAGGGCAAAAACTGCTAAAAATCTGCTGTTTGAAGTATAATCAGTTTTTACACGAACACCAGCTTCAAAGATTTGAAAGACCTGTCCATATAACAGCAATGAAAAAAAAGTGTTTCGTTTTAATGGATTAATTTTTTTATGAAAACAAATAGCTCATTTTCTTGTATGAAAAATAATATTGAACAAAATTTAATCCTGAGAATTTTTTTTATTTTGCAATTTAGATTCTGAAAGGTGTTTAATTTTCAGCATTTCCAAACCTTCTTTGTTTTTCTCATGTATGTTGACGTGGACAAAAAATTCTGTTTTGACATTTTTCATTATACCACTGTGTTATGGGGAGAGCGAACACTGTCAGAAAGTCATTAGCAAATCAGAAAGCAGGTTGTTAAAAGTGCTGCCATTTAAGTGTCTGAAATATTCACTAAAGACAATGCATTTGCAAATAAGCCATTTGATTTCCTATTCTCTCAGTAAATTAAACGCATCTTAGACCAACAGATAAGGTCAGGATTGGTAATTGTCAAGTCACTGCAAATTGAACTTAGTTAACACGTCTGAACAGTTTCAAGGGGTGCAAATGAGCAGGTTTTGCGGATGGTATTTTATTTTGTGCATTAGGCAAACAATTATTACGGAAAGGCAAGGTATTTGACCTTTAGGCCATAAGATGCACATCACAGATTCATTGACAAGGCATTAATTTAAAACAAATGCATTCAGCAGAGATGTGTTAGCAGTTAAGTGATACCCTTTGTAGTCATTTTGATGCAAAATAAATAAATAAATTAATAATGAGGAGCCATTAAAACTAGTGCAGAGAATTTCCCCGCGTGAGCAGGGGGACAGCCGCACGCTTGGATGCTCCGAACATAACCATATGAATGGACATTTGCGAAAAAAAAGGGCCATCTGTAATTTTTGCATACAAACTCCAGCCAATTATTTGTGGACTGGTGAAAACAAATAGACAAGAACCACCTGTCATTCATCAGAGCACACGTCTCTGGAATGCTTTGTGGATGTTCAGCACGATCGACAAAAATAACGAGGGGAGCCTCGTTCTTCTGCAGATTGTGAGGCAGCAAATATAGCCGTCAGAGGATCCAAACAGACATGGCTCTGAATTCCATTGTGCACAGTAGACTGTGAGAAGGACACCACACACACAGACACTGAAGACACAAGACACAAGGATATTAACTATATCATCACTTACAGGAACATCCACATACTTTGAGGCTGCTTTCACCTTAGACGAAAGAAATTAGGAGAAAAGGGTAAGACTTAAGCTCGGTTACAGCAGTAACACCTTTTAAAAAGTGCCGCCCATTAAAGCAATGGCCGCATTATGAAAAACATTAAGCACCCTGCTGAAATGAGTCATGAATGTATGTTGCATGCTAAGCACACAAAAAAAAAAAAACAAAACAAAACAAGAAACAATGAATCTATAAAAAGGATTATACTAAACCTCTGTGTTTATTTAGGATTTTTACATCCTAAACACAATGGAAGTCTTAAAACTATTTACCTGAATGCATCCAGGATCCTTTGAGTATTATTATGACTAATGTACGCTGGTTTAGGGCAACTGAATGCGGTGACTGCAGGTCTGATTTATGTAAAGATGTTTCCGGAACATAGTTCACCCTTACTGTGAAAGAGAGGAAGGAGGAAAAGAGAGTTCCCTCATCGTATCGAGACAGCTTCGCCAGGACGCTCTCTAGAATGACCACAAACTGTAAGAATGGGCGAAACACATTGCTTGGTTAGACATACTGCACACAAACTAATTCACAATGAAATTCTGATTCTAGCCACCACATAAAATCAACCTCTCTGGACTAGTTTGCTGAAACCTGGCTTTGCCATGTCTATAGTGGCCATTCAGTCTTTCATCTTAGAAAAAACGCGGACATTTACCTTTGCCACCAGGAGAGTGATCATTTCTTTGACGGTTTCTTCAATGAGACTATCGATTTGGGAATGGTATTGTCTCTGCATGAAAAAAGAGAACACTTTTCAGCTAAAGAGAACAAAACATGTTATCAAGACTGAACAGCGCACAGTGACTACACTTCCTGAAATGATTAATTATTTTATTTTTCTCGCTTACCTTGTAGAAGAATTCAGAGCAATTAATTCTTTTTTCTATCTACCCTCGTCCCTAGACACCACAGATATGACATCTCTCACGCTCACCTGGTATATATTCAGTACGTTCTATTATATATGTTAATGAAATCAAAACAATGGAAGTGTTGGAGGAACAGGGAAAACTGCTACAAATGCTAATTATACATTTGGGATATGGGGGTGAGATTTCAATTGAATTGTTAGCAACACTTACCCATTTTTTAACAAACTTTCACAAGATTGAAAAAAGGAATGAAAGAAAAAATAGAGGAGACATGGTAATGGTGAAAATTTGTAAGCTCCGCAAAAATGTGACAAACAAGGCATACTATAAGTAAAATTAAAAGGAAGCCATAAAACAGTTGTGAAGATAAGCCACATTTGACAGCAGACTGAGTTTGTACGCTATAAATTGCACACAAATGTAAACATAAGCCACATGCACATGCAGAAAAGAAACATTACACACTGCAAAAACAAAATCTTGCCAAGCATTTTAATCTTATATTTAGCCTGAAATACTTATTTCTATGACCTTTTTTTCCCCAGAAAAAGAAATCCTGCCACTGATTTATCGTAATTTTGACTTATTCCTCGATTTGTCCATGAGGTATGATAATTTCACTAATCCCCGTGGACAAATCTAGAAATGAGTCAATATTACTTAAATCAGTGGCTGAATATGATTTTCTAGGATAAAATGTAAAAGAAATAAGCGCTTATGTCAAAATACAAGATTAAAATGCTTGGCAAGGTCTTGTTCTTTGCTGTGCGCTATTAACATAATGAATTTATACATAATTATAGAAAAGAAGAACAATAAAAAAATGAAGAGCTAAGATGTGAAGTCAAGCAGGATTGTACCAACTGAATATTGGTAGTACAGCAATCCTGGATGAAGCTGACCTTTCACATGTACCATGTTGTATGAGAAAACAATTATTCACACGTTTTTCCAGTGGCAGTGGAGACAGGCAGCACTGGAGAGAGGCTCCGCGATGCGGCGCGGAGCTGAGAAAAGGCAGCTGACTGCGCTACCTCTTGGCCGAGCTCCATGGCACACAGCTTGGCAGTCTGGGCCTTGGCGTCCACCATCACGTTGAACATGGTGCATATTGACTGCGGGACGCGGAAATCTGTTGTCCGACTGCTTTTCTGAAGCTTCGACTCGAAAGCAACCCTGGTTCTGTAAACAAGAGAGGCGTAGAGAGGGGGAATGAAAGGTGAAAATGGCTCCTTGTGGCACGGCTGTCTGTTCATCGCCGTTTTCGCTGGACCCAATTCATCTGCGGTGCCAGAGCGAACAATAACAATTAAAGTTTATTCCAACCTTTCCACAAAGTGTGAATAGCATGTGTAAAAGAAGAAAAAAATATGTGTTTGCGCGTGTGCTCCGTAATGTTTGGAAAAAGACAAATTTTTTCTTAATTTGGCTCAGTACGCCACAAATTGCATGTGGTTCAAGTGCTAATTCTTAGCTCTTATAAGAGTGTTTATATACACTGTGATTCAACCTTGCATAAATTACAGCATGTTTTATACATGTCCCAGACATTATGGCAAAAAAGGAGGTTTATGTATAAAAATCACAGGAATTTCTTCATAATGAAATCAAAATGCCCTTGAATAAAAAATTGAGGAAGTGCACTTGACGAACACCATCCTTTAATTTCCCCATCACCAATCTATAATTCTGGCATACACAGCCCAATCACAAAAAAATACATAGATAGTATTTGTCCCAAAATTTATGCAGTTCACTGTGTTTACATTAATTATATCTCTCAAAATTACACATTTCTTTGAAGAAAAAACTACACTGGGTCAAATCAGGACAGAAAGAAACAGAAGGCCTGAGGCTGACTCACAGCTGAGACGTTTGTGGTTTGTGGTCAGGTGTTCGAGTCCCAACCACGCTATTACCAGCTATGGTCACACATCCGCATGGGCGAGGCAACAATTGGCAGAGCCTCACTGAGGATAATTGGGATGAAGCTGGTAAAAATTTGTTAATTAATTGCTCAGTAGCGACCACTTTTGTTCGGCCAGGCACATGTTGGTGTGCAAACAAAACTGTACACTAACGACGAGATCTTCCTACGGCATAGGCAGTGTGTAATTGGTGGTGTGACTGGATAGCGTAAAGAAGCGAGAGCTAGTCGTCACGTGAGTTGGATGAATCACGTGCCATGGCATCTTCCTCCTGAGTTGATGGGAGGAGGTCGCTTTGCAGTGGGCTAAACAGTTCAGCTGTGTTCACGGTGCGAAAATAAGGGAGAAAATCCCAAAAATATATTTCGAAAAAAGACAGAAGCCCCAGCTGCAGTTCGTGGAAACGCAGCAGATTCTCAAGTTTCAGGTGCTGATGTCTCACTGGTCTTCAGCTCGCAGCAACACTGGACTATACCACTCTAAAGTCTGTCTGATCCCCAACATTGAAGGGGCTCAAAGAAACTGGCTTTAAAGATCTTACAAAATCCAATTTTGTGTTCTTTTGCTGTTAAAATTAGCTAATTTTAACCTTCTTTTTCAGGTTTAAAAGTGGCTTTGTCCTCAAAATTTTGCCAGTAAAGCCCATAGCATAGAGCCAATTCTTCACTGCCAGCAAAATTGATACTTGGCGGATACTATTCAATTAACCTGCCTGTCGTGAGGCATCTCTTTGTCAGGCAACTGATCCTAGCAACTGAATCAATATTCTTAGCTTCAGCTGAGCTTAATATGATGGGCGTTGTTCCTCTTGCATGAAATAGCACATTAACTAGTGTGATTTAAACAGAATGAGGTGACACTATTTCTTATTATAAGTCATGGTTTCTGTCACGCCATCAGCCGTTACCTAACCCCTGTCAATTTTCTGTAGATTCCACCTCGTGTTTTGTTTCAAGCCCTCAGTTTTTAGTCTGTTTCAGTTTCCATGTATGTATTTAATTTCATTTCACTCTCTGTTTATACTAGGTCATTTATTCCAATCCTTTCATCGTTGTGTTTGTTACCTTATGTACTTTGTAGTCGCCAGGTTTGTTTTTGTATGCTTATTGTTGTTTTCATTATTTTTATGTTTATTGTATTATTGATTTAACCACCTTTAACCACACCCCTGTAGTTGTTCCCAGTAATTTCCCTGATGTTCTCCACCTGTTCCTTGTTACCTTCTGTGTATTTATAGAGCCCCCTCTATATCAATTCTTTGCTAAGTTGTCTAAGATTTCACTCTTACAATCCTGCGGTCTTCCTCTGGTTGTTCTCTGTGTGTATTACTTCTCCTTGTTGGCCTCTGATTTTTTTTGTCTTGCCAGTGATATTTTCTACCGCCTGTGTTCTGATCCATTTGTATTTTCTGGATTACAATTTTTGGATTGGACTGATCTTTTGGTTATGATTGGACTGTTCTCTGTATTTTCAATTTTTTATGTTCTCCCTGGAACTTTTGCAACTCTGACTGATTTCCTGTGTATCTTTTGACCTCTGGTTCTACCCCCTGGATTTGAGATCTGTCTAGCCCCTTTTTATCGTCACTTCTCAAACTGATTTCTGGTTACCGAATCCTGGCCTAGAACTGCGGATTCTGAGTTTGCCTCTCGATTTCAGCCTGTCAGTAAACTCTGGAGTGGATTGCAGTTCGTTCCTCGTCTGAAGTCTTCTCATAGCCTTCACGGACCTGAGAGGTTTCTGAAAATTAGGGCTTAGCAATCGCGTGTGAAAACAGAATTGAAAACTATTGTCACAAATATTAATGGTGATTTGAAACCGATGTCTTTGGCTGTATTTTTGATGCTCGGTGAATAGAAACATAACAAAAACATCATCAATTCAAGGTGATTCCACACTTTTAACAGTACAGTAAATACACGCATCAATTGCTTTAGGAGACACACCAGCAGATTGATATAAAAAGCCTGCTCCTCCAAACTGTGAATCATGTAGATGCTACTCAGTTTATAAAGCATTTAATTGTGGCAAAATCGTTTAAATTTCAGTCTGAATAAATGGCATGATGGTCAAGATACATGACAGAAGTAAATTTGACCATGATATGATTGTTGGGTCCAGGAACAGCTGCTCTCCTATGATGTCACACACCACATTCTCCAGAGTCTACAAAGAACAGCATTATAAATAAAAACCATCCTGTGAGTAGCAGATCTGTCTCTGATAACACACGCGATCAAAGCAGAATAGGTACCCCCTCTTGAGACTAAGCAACCTGAAATGATACAAATTCTGAATTAGCGGCTGTTTACAGCAGTGGTGACCAGCATCTATGAGCACATAAGAGAGAGAACCTTCATGTCACAGGGCACAAATTGTCTAAATCTGCTTCCAAAAGATGAGTGATTTCAATTGCCTGAGCAACTCCTGATTTCGATCCAATAGAGCACCTTTAGAATTAGGATGACTGGGAGGTCTATATGAACTTAGGTAGCATAAGCCAAAATCTCTGAGTGTCTCGAGTGCATCTTTTTGAACCCAAGCCGTATTCAGGCTGTTTGAGATGAAAGGAAGTCACACCCCACATTTGAAAAGTGTATCTAATAAACTGCTCAGTGAGGGTGTACTTTATATATGGCTGTACTTTAATTGTAAATACATAGTACTGGTTAATAAATATGCTGCAGAATTCACAACAGTGAATTATTTACTGTTTATTCATTTCTGATTGAAGACGAACAGGCCGGGAGCCAAAGGCTGTGATCACTGCGCTGTGTGCCCACTGCCTGTGTAGCACTGATCGCTGGGCTTGCGCTTTCTCACCGTTTGACACAAGACTCGATCATGTCACTGGACATGAGTTTCAGACGGCTCTCCAAGTGCTTTGCAAACTCTTCCTCAGGCCAGTGCAGATCCCGGATAAAGGTCTGCAGGGCGTCCAACTTCCAGAAGAGGTCTTCTGAGGTCCCCGAGCCATTACTGGACAGGAGAAAACATTCAGTGTTCAGGGAATTGCACCCCCTGGTGGCCATCATACTTAACTGTTCATATGAGGGGGACAAAGGGCTTTTTTTCTTGTGGATCAATGCTTTGCCTATACAGCAGATTCACTAATATTTACAGCATGTGGATTGGCTGGCAGGGAGATCTCAATAAGAAGACAGAGCCATACTGTACGTCCCAAAGCTCATAAATGTCAGTTCATCTGCATCTTCAAAGCGCTGATCCAAGAAAGACTTACTGTACACGAGACAGCAAAGAGGGGTACGCACAAGAGGTTAATGCTGTACCTCGTTCAGACCTTAGGGATAATTACAGTTCATTCTTTATTTTTACCATTTATCAATTGCGTTTATCATGCATTCCTCTAGTATGTAGTGCTAGTACTAACATACCAGTTCACCACAACCAGAGTTTGTAGTTTATCAATGTCAAAAGATGTCAATCAATCAATGGCAAAAATAGCTCTAAGAAGGATTAA
This sequence comes from Gymnothorax javanicus, assembly GCA_029692085.1. NCBI lineage: Eukaryota > Metazoa > Chordata > Actinopteri > Anguilliformes > Muraenidae > Gymnothorax > Gymnothorax javanicus. Next base: position 42,893,310 of record CM056202.1, on the reverse strand, counting down.
AGTTCAATAACTATGCAAAGTTGCATGGTTATTGGGACCAGGGAGAAGGGTTGACGGACATGCATACTGCAGTTTAGTAGTAAACACACTCGGAGGTTAGGGCTTGCGGTATGAAGCGGTGAGTGATGCCATTTCTGATTGCGGAACGTCTCCCGATACCTGCCCTTCCTACAAAGGTTCAGTATCATTTGCCAAAGAAAAGTCAGGCAGCTATAGACTCTACTGCTGTAGACACCTCGTCAGCCATAGAATAATCTCCATTTCTGAGACAAGGAGGAAAGCCAAACATTTGTGTAAAGGTGAGACGTGTCTGGTTTTTCAGGCAGATTTGTGCCCGACGCTGTTGCAATAATAAAAAAAACCCTTAAAAAGAGAAAAAAATAAATAAACAAAAAAGGCTCACTCGCACCACTCATTCCAGCTAAATAATCAGGTACTGCAGACGTTAAAACACCATGCACCAATAGAGGGGAACTGCCATCCGTAGAAGCAACAGGGTAAATGTCTGCTACTTTAGATGCCAGCTGCACTGAAGATAGAGCTGCTTCAGAGCATGAAGTGATGTGCAGGTAGCAAACACCGGGACAGAAGGACCCCCCGGCCATTGGCATGCCAGTGCCGCACCCAGACGATGACTGCCCTATACCCTCACCACAGATCATAGAGACAGCTACAGAACAGGGAGCACTTAGGGCTTATGTCTGCTCTATGAAGGGACACCGGAGCACGCCAGAAGATGTTGGAAAGATTCAAAGTTAGCTTTCAGTGCATTAACATTATTTGCACCTTTTTTTAGTTTTGACGGTTTATGACACAATTTCAAAAGATTACAATTTGACAGCTTTTTGGAATTCATATAATTTGTCTGTTTTTTGGGCAAGATTAAGAACCACTCTAACAGCGGACATGACAGTACATGTTATTAACATAAAAAATGCACATTAACTGTACAAAGCAAGAGGAGAGACAAGACAATTCGAGGGATTGCAATTAAATTTCCAAACTTTGCCGCTGGTGGTGATACTGTTGTTCTAGCAAAATCCTTGCGTGACTGGCTGACGCTCTGGGGTTAAAAGGGGGGGGGGGCAGTTCTTCAATTCGGAATTTTAATTACTCCTGGTAAACACGACAACCGATACTCAGCGCTGGCAACGCAATGCCTGGTCAGTGTGCAATATACAGCCAAAAGATGGTTAAGACTGGAGTAAAGACTTTATCTGGCACAGGTATTCGCTTCGCGTGAACATATGCGATTGTACAAGAATTCAAAATAAAATTCCAAAATGGCAGCTCGCTTGTGTTGCCTGTAGCGGGAACATGCAAAGGGAAAACCAATTTTGTGCGCAGAAAATGGAACTGTGAATTAAAACACTAATATTTTAGCGCCACCCTCAGCAAGGTTCAGATTGAGAATTGCCATCCCATGAATTGCAAGCATTGCATTGTAAGCATTGCATGGATGGAATGGATGAAGCTTGTAAGCCATATGAAAGCCATATTAAGCCATACTAAAGAATTTTTGAAAATGTATTTCTCTGAAAGCTTTTGGATTTGTATCTTTCCAAGCTGTGGGTCAACAACATGCAAGGAAGAGAAAATGAAAAGCCATAAGGGTCTCCATTTTAATACACTGTCTAATCCGGGTAATCTTCCAGTGCTGTGAACTTGGCAGGAGAATGACTTCCAGGTGAGGAGCATTGCATTCGTGGCCGAGCCTCATAATGTTTGTGCCAGCTCAAGACCCAAGATTTCAGCTCTTGGTGAGATACAAATTTAATTATCAGAAATTCTATGCTGCTGGGTTTATTTTTCAGTAAGCTGGTTTGTTTTGAAAGACGGGGTTAGTTGCGAAAGTCCTTTGGCTGCCAGTTCTCCTAAAATGCATTTCATCGGCATCCTAAAATGCACGCATCCTGGCATGGGTAATCACCAACATAAAACTAAAATAAAAAAATCACAAGCTCAGCATGAGCTTGTATGTCTTTATTTATTTGCTTAATTTTGATTTATCGCACGGATGTTGCCTTCCTTTTGAAAGGAAAACATGTAATGTGTATGTGCAGTCTGGAGAAAAGACTTAATTAAATTCTGGAACGCACACTACTATTCCAAAATAAACAGTCTTCCAATTAAGTCCAATATGTGTAATAATGGTATTCAGTTATATTGGGGAAGTCAATGATAAAAAGAAGAGTACCAAATGACATGAATGTTATAAAATAAGATACACTGACGTTATTTGACAAAAATGTCCTGCCATGTGCTATTAAAACAGCAAAATGAACAACTCCATACAGAATCCAGGACCACAATGTGAATGGTCGACATGCCTGACATCATAAGATTTCACATCATTACGAGGGGCCAATGGCATAGAATTAGATTAGCAAATTGTTTTTTTTTTCTTTTTACATATTCAAAGCCCTGCTTAATTATTTATACTAGTACTCCTTTTTTTTTTTTTACTGAATCTTGATAAAACCAAGGACAATACTTTTGATTCCTGAAAAAGAAGAGAAGACATCTTCATGCCAAGGTCACTTGTTAACAAGTCAGATCTAATGCAAACTCAATACACACTCAGAGTCATAAATAGCAGCCATCCATGACGGAGTGGAAAAGCTAGGCATTTGTGGGAGGTTAACTGGTACAGGTAGATTTGGTACTTTTGGAATTTGTAGGTTGACATTTGGAAGATTCACATTTGGCAGATTACTTGTTAAACTCCTGTAGAAAAGAAACAGACAGAAAAGAAACACTATAACAGTGATAATGCAGATATGACAGAAGCAAAATGTAACACTTAGCTAATAAAGGTAAAAAAAAAAAAAAAAAAAAATCAAAACAAAACATAAAAAACCTTAAACTAAAAAAAAATCTCAAACTTGCAGATAAAGCACATTAATGAACAGCAGCAGTTATCAAGGAGATTGTGGGTTCTTTTCTTTAGAAAGCTGGTGTAGGGAAGAAGTTGAAAGTTTGGCCTATTGGGAAGACTCACAGTAAAGACACTGACACTTGCCAAATAATGAACTGGTAAAATGAAGCAAATGAAAATATGAAACATGTTCAGAACACTTACAGAATCTGAGAACACTGAAAGCACAATATGAGCGTCAGGCCATAAAGGACAGTTTACACACCAGCTCATGACTGACAGGCAGGTCTTCGCAATGACATTTTGTTCACACTGGTCACACTTAGCAGTCTGCTGTAGCACACTGCTGCACACATCCCATGGCTATGAATTACACACTGCCTGAATGCTCAAAAATGCTTGGGGAGCGATGGTGGGGTCACCATTTTCTTTTTTCCATTGAGACATAAAAAAAGAGTGAAACTAGATACACAAACAAAACCTACTGAGTTACACAGTGAGTTTTTCCCAACAACACTCTTGATTGAAGACATTCATCACCTTACGTGCGGTATAAACGTATTAATGATCGAGTTATGGCTCCAAGCATTCAACATGGATATTCTAAATTCATCTCTTTTTTTTTAAATCCAATTGCAAAGTTATCAGTTTTGGGACGAGGGGTACATTTCCCAAAATCTTATCTGCTAACTATATTAGACAAGTACATATTTCTCGCTTCATTACTTGAGTCAAACTTTGTAAGTTGCTTAGATAGTTAGCAACTATGCTTTTGGGAAACGTACCCTAGTGCAGCAGAGCTTTCAAAAATGAAAGAGAAGTTCACTATCCAAAAAAGCAAAATATGGCATATCACTCTTCCACTATTATTATGTTTTCTGTATTATTATTGCATTTGTATTATAACTAAAAACAAACATAGATTTGATTTGCAGTCTAAAAACCCAGTGATCTTTCTTTAGCCATCCACAGTGATTCAAAAGAAGTTCTCTTACTTCACAGGTTCCCACGACTCGCGTTCAAAGCCCCTATGTATTGACTGTGCAATGGATGACTCCATCAGGTCCACGTATCTAACCACGAGTGGAGCGTAGAGATCCTGCAAGTGTTTGTGGAATTTCCCATTACAAAGGTTATCTGAAACAATGAGACAGAAAAGCAGCCATCTTTAGAACTTTTTATGCAGTAGGCCTTCACCCTTTCAGTTCTTCCTTTTTCAAGCAGTAGTCCACGGCTTTCTTTATTTCAAAGATTCAACCCCCTGCTGACCATTCTCATCCTGCAACCCCATTCCCACAATATACAGTATTCCATTTTTAAAAATTAACTGTGAATTTAAAGTAGTAGGAAGGTAACAGTGAGGCATGACTGATGGGATGCTAATAATCTGTCAGCTTGCAAAAGCAGAGAGGGTGTTTTGTGTGCTTGTTTAGTAAGTGACGACACCACTGTCGCGCTCAAGGTCACTGACGCATAGTAGGTGAGATGTGTCTTTTTGTCCGGTGATTGCTTCGCTCCAATTAGCCACTTCAGCAGCTGTTGTACATTTTGATTTATTTGTCCAGGAGCGTGGGCAGGGGGCTTGTTCGTCTTGCAGGCATCTCTGCTTTAGACCTCATTAACTGCTTGAATGGCATCTGAAATTGGCGCCTGTCTAGTGCTAAGGCTATTTCCTGCCAGATAAGCTAAGCACTGCTAAGAGGCGAAGCTAATGACCTCAGTTTGAATATGCACCATGTTGGTTGATGTGTCCATTTGGCCTGCCCTATTTCTCTATGCTTACTGGTTTCTTTAACCTAAGTATCTGAAGCTGGATTTCTTTGGTTCAATGTTAGTGAAAATTTTTAGAAATTCATCTCTTACTGTCATGGTTCTGGATGTTTCTCTTTGGACTTCTCTTTGTGGCTCTCGTCCCGGGACGATATCGAATTCCTTTTCCATCGGATTCTTTACCCAGCTGGCTGATTGAACTTGGGTGGTGCCTTCCCACTCTACATAAGCCGGAGGTCCACCACGCCTCCTTCGCTAGAGTGTTGTTTGTAGTTATGCACTATAGCCGAAAATATCTGTTGTCAGGATTTATTTGACGTTATATCTTCTCGTTATTTGTGGAGTTTCTATTTCTCTAGGGTTATTCCCTTTTCCTCTCCAATCTTTGTAACGCCCCATTTGAGGAGCTTTATTTATCTCGGTTCCGAGATACTTCTTTCTCTCTCTCGCTTTGCTTCCGTGTTGTCGGATGGTTGGACGTCCTTTTGGAAGCGTGAGAGCTGTTCCTGCCGTGTGGTCTGTATTATTCTCTGTGTTTGTATTGAGTCTGTGCTGCTCTGTTTCCCTCTTGCCGCTGCACTTGGCCTCTCAATTCAATCGGCCATTACACTTACTTACATTGAGAAGCTCTTCTTTACCATTACGTCACCAAAATGACGAGCTGTTTACAGCATGACTAGCTATTGAACAATGTTACAACTGCTGAAGCAGTTTATGGCATCACTGCTAAGTGTTTCTACCCCTTAAATTAAAACCCCACCAACTAAAAGGTAATTGCAACACAGAAACATCACAAGGCTGAATGTCCAATAATCAGAGACAGCAGCGGCCACTACTTTTCTGGTTTTAAAAAACACAGTAGAGGACCAGCTCCAGGAACTCACAATCTGTCCGGAAGAAGTCATTGAGAAGCTGGAAGAGAGGGAAGCTATCCCAACTGTCGGGAGGCTGGACCTCCAGCGCAGCGTCCATGTCTACAGCGTAGAGGGACAGGAAGGTCTCGGCGTGCTCCACCATCAGGTCCGACCACCAGGCAAAGGCCTGGCCATTCACCGAGAGGGGAGAAAGAGAGGAAGACAGAGGGCCAAAAGAAAAGAAGAACAGCAGTGGGATTGAGAGACGACAGAGAAAGGAAAGCAGGAAGATGAGGGTACGAAGGAAAAGAGAGAGAATGGGAGAGAGGAGGGAGGGGGAGGGGAGGTATAGCAAGGGTGAGAACAGGATGTGAAAGTCAGGTGCTGAGTAGGTGTGCAGTGAGCCGCTCGTGTAGTTAGTTCATTATAATGGGCAAAGCTGTACCAGCCCTAAGGGAAATGACTATTGAAATCCAGTGACCTTTCAATGCTACAAAAGTCCCCGAAGTAATCCAGATTATCCAAGAATTCAGAGGACATATCTCTTTTGAGCAATATTTACAGCAAATTATTTCACATCATTCTGTTTAAGATGTTAAAATTCTCAGTAATCTAGAGAGACATATACCACTGTCATCATCGCCAAAGTAGATAACATATTTCAACAATGTTTTACCACTTAGGTCTGGTCCAGACTTCACAGGGTTGAAAAATGCAGTTAAGGCATTGGCCCTGAAGGACATGCCTTCAAGGTGACTGCATTCAGCAAAGACGAGCAAAGTATAAAGCATAAAGCATATAAAGCATAAACTCCACCTTAAAGTCCACAATCTTTCCCCCACAGATAACAGAGTAAGTCTTTAGAAAACATTTTTAAAGTTACTATTGACAGTGATGCATAAATATTGAATACTGTCGCTGATGAACCGAGAGGAGCAAGTGGAATTCTGTATGCGTACTACGGCACGGTCTGCATTGGTGTGAATAAACTGCAATGTGCCATAAGACTGGCATACAAAAAGACAGTAGCTATGCATGAGGAGGCATGACACAGCTACTAATGCTGTCAGAACTGTGCCGAGTCGATACGGGCGGGTGGGGAGGGTGGGTGGGGCATGCGGTGGCCGGACTCAGCCATTCACATCCTGGACGTCTCCGATGTGAATGATTCATGTGAACATGCATCGTCCCGGCACCCTTTCATTCCCCATGGACTGGATCGTCATTGGCATACGGGTCTGGCGAACGCAGATTCGCTGCCAGATCTGGGGCCCTCTCTCCTCTCCCCTTCACGCCCTTCCATAGGACTCCCCCTATGCCGTGAGCACTTTTGACGCTCAGGACTGAAGGAAGCCACGAACGACAGTTGCAGCAAAATCTCCAAAGCGGTCCCAGCCATTGACTTGAGACTTCTTATATTATTTTACACAATTTTTTTGTCCATGGAGAATTGACAGAAAACATATCTGGAAAATGCACGCAAATTAATAAAAGGATGCTATACCTGTTCAATAGGTAGCATGCCGCTCATACTGAGAGCTCCAAAAATGAAAAAAAAAAAAAAACAAAAACCTGAACATTCGGGTTATGCTGGGTCTTACCTTGTCTTACTTACCTTAGAATGGACAGAACTGGCTCTACATTACAATCGTATTTACACAAGTACTAAACCATTACAACTTTGCAGAGTCTGAGAAGTAAGTGCAGCGTCGTAACCATTTTGTACAGAGAAGGGAATATGTGTGAGGAGGGGTGGAGGCTTATAAAGGAAGGGATAAATAAACAGGGACAGTCACTACCCAAGTGCTTGTGCAGTTTGCATCTCCACTGCCAAAGCACAGTCACATGGCTCCCAAAGAGCATGTGGGAGAGTCACAGTGTCTGCAGTTGTCATGCACAAACTACGAGGGGAGGAGACTCATCTTAACCAGAGACACATACCTCTTTGCCCTGCCGGGGTCGTCCCGTATTGAGTGAATAATAAGAAAACAGGAAGATTTCAAGCGAGTGAATCAGGTCATTTTTTTAAACTGCTGTTCCAAACCAGCTATCTTTCCCAACAGAAGAAAGATGGCAGCGATGCCAAAAATGTAAAAAAATTAAATGGCAAGAGCACATTTAATTTCAGCAGCTTTGAAAAGATTATTTTTCAGCTGAAGAAAAAGATGCACGTTTGCGTTTATGGCTTTTAGTAAAAAGAACAACTACAAATACCGGGCTCTTCCTGCGATTTTATTGAATTTGGCGAAATTGAATTCTGGGTCTCCCATTAACCACACGTGCCTTCAGCATCTTGATTCTGGTGGATAATACACAACATTCTGTGTCATTTAGGCAGTTATACATTTTGTTTAGGTTCTTGGTAGTTCACCATGACACTGGATGTGGATGGTAGCTGGCTACTGCTAGCTTGCTAACATATTCAAATTGACAACATTTGCCTATGAGGAAGTACGTAAAAATTCCGCATGACAGAGCGGGAAGGAATGAGGGTTTACTACACAAGAAGTTCTACGGGTTGCTTTATTACCTCCGCAAAGGCGGTTATGTTTTTGCTTGTGTTTGTTACGTTCAAAAACTTGAGTTTTTACAAACATGTTGATCATAACTTTCGTCTGTCTGTCTGTGCTCCCTCTAGTGTACACAAATAGTGAGGTACAAACATGAAATTTATACCACAAGAAGCCATATGTTCAAGGAAGAAGGAGTTCAATTTTGGAAGGTCAAGGTCAACGGCCAAGGTCAAGGTCAAGGTCATTGAACAATTAAAAAAAAAAAACACATTTTGGCCAATATCTTGCATACGAAAAATGATAGACACATGGACCCAAAGCCAAAATGTTCAGTCTTGTCTTGTGCCAATTTGGATCATTATCTAGATATAGAATTTTTCAAGGATTCTTCACCATTGTTTTGCCTGCGTTTGTCAGGCTTTAAGCAACTTCACTCAATAAGTTATGCACAGATTTCGATAAATTTTATTGGAAGGGTAAGGTATGGCCCAACACACAATCCATTAGTTTTTGGTGGTGATCAAAAACCATTGACCAAAAACCATCACAGTTCATTGCCTGTGATCAGTGTTCTGAGAACCGCTTCGTTATGGTGATTTTTTTTTTTTTTTGGCCTTTTCAAAGTCATTTTATTAAGTTGAGAGTGATTATTTTGGCCAATTCTGTTTGCAATCAGAAACTGCTGAAGCAAGCCTTCTGTAATAACCAAGCAATGTTAGACATAGTAGGCTGATAGAGTCTATGATCAATCCAACTTAGCAGAACTAGTTATCAGGAGGATGACTGGGCAATTTATGTTTAGGTTGCATAGCTGTGTTCATGAAGTCCACATGAAACAGCACAGATTTATGTTTGCAAGGCTGACTGTTTAAAAGCAGTAGCCCAAAGCCTATATTGGGTTCAACCCCAATTCGAAAAAAAAAGGCAAATATGGGAGATGAAATTCAGACAAATTTAGAGTTCTCATATTGTAGACTTACTACCTCTCTGCAGTTATCGCATTTTAATCATTATGGCAACATATTGGTATTTTAGTCGGCTAAATTATTCCTGTGATACTTAATTAAAAACAGGAAAAGAGTAATTCTGCATTAAAGGTTAAATCACTGCATACCCGGGTGGCTCGTCTCTCTGTCTAAATATACTCAGTCAAAAAAGAAACTTCACACTCATAAATTTCTAAATATTTTCTTGAAACTTAATACAAGAGATATTATTATTATTATTAGGGGTAAATGCGTTGTCAAAGACATCATGACACACAGCAACTCCGACGTGCACAAGCATGCAGCACGTGCGAGCATACATCAAGGTAAAAGCATGTTTCCTCGTGTTTCTAGTCACGTGACCTTATGAGACACGTGCAATTGAGCCCACGTTAGCACGGTAGAGTGACATCTCGGAAAAACAAGTTCTTACAGTCAATTATCCGTTGATTTGCAATGCCACGACTGTCAAACATTCAACGTGAACGTGCCATTGGCATGCTGAATACGGGAACGTCGGTCACTGACGTTGCCAGGGTTATGGGATGCAGTCGATGGACAATCCATGATCTTCGGACACGTCTCCAACAAACTGGCACCACAGCAGACCGACCTCGTTCGGGTAGACCACGTGTGACGACACAAGCAGAAGACCGACAAATCGTCTTACGTCATTTGCGTAATGGATTTCTCACTGCAACGTCCACTAGGAATGAATTGTTTAGAAGTCGTGTGACTGCCCAAACCATACGTAATCGCCTGCGCACTGCTCGTCTCCGTGCACGTCGGCCATATCGTGGACCAATTTTAACCCAGTTACACCGACGTCAACGGCTTCTCTGGGCACAACGACATCTGAGATGGACTCAGCGTGATTGGAATAGGATCGTTTTTAGTGACGAATCCAGATTCACTTTGCACTTCGCTGATGGGAGAGTTAGAGTTTGGAGGAGACGCGGTGAACGCAACGCCCAGTGTTGTGTGCAGGAAGTGGACTGTTTTGGGGGCGGTAGTGTTATGGTTTGGGGTGCCTTTAATGGTCCTGCCCATTCCCGACTGATGATCGTTCAAGGAAACCTAACTGCTGCAGGATACAGAGATCAAGTGCTCATTCCAGAGCGTTTGCCATTCATGGCAGCTCATGGCCCAGGTCTGACATTCCAACACGATAATGCCAGACCTCATATGGCCAATTTAACGCGGAATTTTCTTAGGAATGCTGGAATCAATGTCATGGAGTGGCCCTCAAGGTCTCCCGACCTTAATCCCATAGAACATGTATGGGATGTGTTGGGCAGAAGACTCCATCAAGTAAGGAACCCTCCACAGAATTTGCAGGAACTTGGTGCCATGTTGGTTCAATTATGGCGACGCATCCCCCAAGCTGTGTTCAGACGCATCATTCAATCCATGAGGAGACGTTGCGTCGCAGTTGTGAACGCTCATGGAGGGCATACGCGCTATTGACATGCTTTCATCAAGTTGTAACTTACCATTTTTACTCTCTTACATTTCCGTAGCATTTCCGGTGGAACTGGTTACATTATGAACATGATTTCTATGGTACACCGTCTTTAATGGGTACAGAATGGAATTAAATCATTATTTAAAACCATTTTTCTTGTATGTTCAACTTATCGACCTCCAAACGAGTGTGAAGTTTCTTTTTTGACTGAGTATATGTTCCAACTCTAAATTTTTTTTAATGTTTTTTCTTCCTTGTTTGCCTTATGATATAATTCTCGGGAAGTAGTTTGGATGGGTATTCCCTGGAATCATGTTTCCCAGGATTAAATCCTTGTGCAGAGAAGTGGAAATAGGTTTTATTTAAGGGGTACTGTTGTGATTTATTTGAGCCACTAGGGGCCACCACCTATCCCATCCCCCCCTCCCCCACCCACTGACTCTGCTCATGCATCTCCATAGCCTGAAGCCTTATGTTTCTCATAGATTCTGAATAATTCCGGTTGCCCTATATGCTAACACTTCCAAACATGAGCTAGACACTGGCTAACTAAGAAACTTTACTATTATACATAATGTTAGCAAGCTAGCTAGCTAGCTAGCTTAGGGCCGATAGCTACATTGGTGTGACCAGACAACTCTGTTTTTCAGGGACAGATCCTTCTTTAGTTATCCTTTCCCCAACTGGAGGTGAACCCAGAAATGTCCCCATGTGTCCAACATTATCAAACTGTCAGTCAATAGTTTGGAATAGCACTACATTTTCCAGGGTCAAAATACACATAAATGGAACTGTCCCCTAGAAAACACTATTGGAAATTTCAATGTCATATTAAGTTATGCTAACTATTAACCTTAAGCGACATCCATCCACTTTCTGCTTCACTCCAGTCCATCCACTTGCTATCCAGCCTGGCGTCTCTAACCACGAGCTAAACAGAGCACTCTTACTAGCAAAATGCCACAATTTAACGATAAAGCTAGTTTTGAGACTTTGCGGCAACCTCAATGACACAAAATGAGGACTTTTAGGCACCAGATATGAGATGCCGAAGGAACCTGTGGTACAGCCTTCATTTGGATCCAGGATTCATGTTGTACTGCTGAGAACTAACTTGCCCAGCCTCAAACATGCTTTTGATGACATTTCTTCTGGGGAACAGTACCAGCTGACATGCTGGTAAGGCAAAGGCCCAGGTTCCAGGGATACTGGACAGTGAAACCCACATCTTAATCATGTCTGCCTTGCAGAGACTTTCTACAAGGGCCCAACCTCACTCCCTGCATCTGTTTCGTATCCACAGACAGCATTCAGCATGCTGATATACAACATGGGCCCGCTGTCTGCATTTTCCATAATGGGACATCAAACCATATGCTTCAAACAGATGAATGAAGATCAAAATGATACTAGTTGGAGTTCGCGATCATTGCATTGTTTTGTTTGTGTGCATGTGTGTGTGTGTGTGTGTGTGCGGTTGTCTGTTGAAACCAAATTAATGTATAGAGCTCAAAGAATGGCACAGAGATATGAATGCTTGGGGTTCTGGCTCACCGCAGTCTTTTAATGCTAAAGTAGGGATTATACCCCTGTAGCCTATCTTTTGACATATCTCCATGACCGCTACCCACCCCAGCCACTAAAGGAAAGCCCGAACCGCAGCATCACGCTCATGCGTTGGAAGAGGGTGCATGATATGACTAAAAAAAGTGACAGAAACATATATACTATACCGCTTGATCTCCTGTACTTGTGACTGCAGCCTGTTGGGCATATTCAAAGACATTATATAAATCCCTATTATTGAAGACAAGTTTTGCATCTATAGTCTCATCTATAGATGCTGTTTTGGATCAGCATCATACTTTTAAAGTTCAAAGCCATGCATCCATCTCTAGCAGTGGCTCTCAGTGTAGGTGCAGGGTACCTCCTGTCTATACTGGGGTTTGTTCCAACCATAACTGCAGTCGCAGTTTTAATCAGCTGTTAATTTTCCATTACTGGGTTATTTTCATATATGAAGGCATTACTTACCCGCCAGCCACATTCTCAAAGATAGCAGTAGCTGTTTGCCTTATATAGAAGAAAAATTGTGCTTTACTTCCAACATGCAACTGAATTACCAATTTAAAGACTAAGGTAAATGGACAGGGTCCTCTTCACATCGCATAGCACGTGAATTTTTTTCTTTTGCACAATTCATGCTTGGCTCGTCATCTGCATTGCCATTGAATTTGCCATTAACTGCTACATTGCTGTTTTTTTTTTAAGTGGCCTTTGTCCACACTTTGCACAATGAGGAGCCCACTGTTCTCTAAAATGTAATCAGTAAAATATTTTTTTTTTCTCTCGTAATGAAAGTCTTTGCAATATATCACAATACGAGCATAAGTGTTTTTTTATTCCATTTCAGGCATAATGTGGCTTCAGAGGCTAAATATTCCCTGAGTATCAAGTGCTGCTAATTAAGAAATACGAACAGCTTGTCAAAATTCCATAATTGCAAATGTGTTCAAAATCCGGCACACTTAGTGGGTCCCCAGGACCAGTGTTGTCACACCACAGTTCTATGGAATAAAATATTTTCAGATATGAACAATATTTGGTGATTATTAAAAAAAAAAAAAAAATGAGTTCAATATTCACTGTATATGTAATTACCAGGATTAAAACATATCGTTTGGATTACTAACCCAATATTTTTGCAATATATTTTAAATATTTCAGAATGGACACGCAAAAGACTGCCGCCACAACCTATATACTTTGCGAAGTGAAACTTTATTTGCGAGAGAAAGAAGAGTCATTGTCGCCTTGATCATCATACTATTCTGGGGCTCGTTCGTGAAAGCCATTCGCAAGGTTTTTCACTGACCGCTCACAAAATTTTGCAAAATATTTGACTTGAAAATTGCAATTAAAATTGCAGTGATTAGAGGCTGCTATTACAACCATTATTTTTTTCTGATAAGAATTGCGTGATTTTTGATCGTGTTGAGCTGAAAGCAGGCTCCAGAAACAATCTTTCCTGATCGTGCCCTTTTAGATAACTATGAAGATTATGAGATTATAAACAATATAGATTTTCATGATACAAAATAAAAAAAGGAAACAAAATTTTCAGGCAACCATCCATACAAAAATACTTGGTTGATAACGAGCAAGAATATGGCTTTGTGCATACTTCAAATGACCCAACACAAAAAGTTGAAGATGAGATATTAGTTCAAGTCTATTTTAGATATAAATACTATATTTCGGCGTGTAATTTGATCTATTTTAGGTATACCTAAAGTATTCCTGGAAAACACATAGCCTAGCATATGTGCTGACCTCTGCGTCTTGTAGTGTGTCGCTCAATTCGGAATAATTTGGGCTACTTCGGTAAAGTAAAGAGTGTCAGCTCTGCATAGCCTCTAGGGAGCTGCATCTGTGGATACAGTGGTGAATGGAGTTGACTGACAAAACCCTACAAAAGTATTTCCGAGCCCATGTCATTATACCCATTTCAGGTGTAGCACAGTTCTTAAGGCAGTGATATCAGATTGACTGGTGATCACGGGAATTCGGAAGTGGTTTTCAGCCTTGCCCTTTATACATCGATATTCAACCTGATTCCTTCCATCTTTCAATTACATTAAACACCATAGAGTAAAAAATGCCCAAGCTTCTACTGATTTTTCTTTGGGGAATGTTGTTCACAAAGTAATGGATTATAAGCTTGAGTACTGTATATGTTCACAAATTGGTGAGCCTCGACCTCTCGTTGCCCATGAGGGACTAGGCCTTTTTTGCAGGCTCTTTTTATACTATAGCTCACTTGTTTCACATCATCTTCTAATTGCAACTTATCATTATTAATCTTAAATTGCCCTTATGCCAACTTTTTTGGAGTCTGTTCCAGTCATCAGATTAGAAATAAATGTATATTGTCAACAAATCATTAAATTCACAAGTTAAAACATCACATAATGCTTTTTCATAGTGTTTTCAATATAGTGGAGGGTGAATGGTCTTTTCAAAGCACCCCCTTTTTTTACTTTATTTGCCTTTTCCATATAAATTGCAACATTTTCATAAATGGGATTGTAATTGTCACAGTCTTTTGTAAAAAATCTTGGAAGGTTTATCAGTACAATTAGTAGATTAACTGTATTTTCCAACTCTCAGATATTTACTGAAGTCTGAGATTCTGAAACCCGTGCCCAGGCCACAAACAGCTGAGTACAGTAAAATGCCGATCATGGAAGCAAAAGCATGTTGAAACCATAAAAGCAAGTAAAGGAGATTGACCAAAACTAATTTCTTTGCTATTAGTTTTCTTTGTGAAATGCTACAAAGAGAGCAAGAAAAATCTATCACATCATGCCAAGCTCTGCTCGTAAGTCGAAACCTGCATAAAACTAGCACCGGTCTGGGTGACAATTTAAGATTTACTGTATGTAGAGGGCTGCATGAAACTTGCCATGATCAGATTGTGCAAAGCAGTGACATAAATCCACATTAGAGTTCTTGTGTTATCTTTGTTCTCTGAAACTGGACATCATAATACCATTTATTGGCCCACCTCATCTCTGCAAAGCCCGTATTAGTTTTAGGATTGTTCAGTGCAGTGTTTCCAGCCACAGATTCACTGATGACATCATGCCTACTCCTGCTCACAAGCAGATGTCAGGCACAGCGCTCACCAGATGAGTGCATCTCAATCAGTGATGTTATAGCTGCCAGATACAGTCACCGTAGTACAGAAACCATATGATGTATTTGTGCACTGAGAACCATTAAAATGTGCTCCCTGCAAGATATTGCTTTCTTGTCTCCTCAAAGTTAAGGCTGTCATACATTAAGGACTTAGATATCATGGATTTACTTAGATTTTGGGAAAAAAAAAAGACTTGCAACAAATTTAACTCGGGTCTGACTTTTATGTTACAATACCAGCATACTTTAATTATGATATTCACAGGAAATAAATGACACCATTTTGTGTGGGCTGCCCCCGGAAAATGTTTGCAGTTTGTCCTGTGGTGTACCGTACACCAACATAAATAAAGTTAATCATTATATAAAGCTATACTCGGTTTTTTCAGTTCTGTGAAGTTTTGTGAAACAGACGATCATTGTTTAAGGATAAAAACAAAATCCTGGCAAGCGTATGCATATGTGTGATCTGACACTAAATATATTTTTTTGAACTGTGGATACAGTGTGATATGATGCGTCCACCGAATCCACACATTGCCATTTTAATGGTTATCTATTTTTCCGTTCATTTCTCAGTCATTAAGACACATTTTGGGTTCATTTCTGTAAACTATAAGCGCTGCTTCAGTCTACTTTTCCCAATCAATAAATAATCAAAAAATGACTGCATTCAAAATAGTTAAAATATAAAAGTATTAATATTATATTCTCGTATTGATATTAAACTCAGGGATACTTCCTCCTGTCCCTGGAAATCTATCATCCGGTTTCATTTTAAGCCTTATTTGGCACACTTGATTCTACTAATTAGCTACTCAGCAAGATCTGTAGCTGTTGAGTGAGGTGTGCTCTATTAGGAATTAAAAGAAGACCTACAAAACACTTGATATTTAAGATCAAGGTTCAGAAATCCTCATTAGATAAGGTAGATAAAATCTAAATTTATGGAAAAATTAAGTTTTTCCCTTGATTTTTAATATTTATGTGCAGAGATCGATCAGTCAGTTCCCCTCTACATTGTCTGACATCAGTTCATTAGTACACCGATTCAGTGAGATCAGACTCTGAACAGGGCTGACCTATTGCACTGGAGTAATATGCACAGTGACAACAATTATCACCATTGGCAAAAATGAGTTCTACATTAAAATGAATCCAAACATAAATACATTGTATACATGCCAAAAAAGTTACATAAGATATGAAATTCTCTCATCAAGATCTTGTTCGTAATACTCTACATAACCGTTTACGTACAAGCATGTTTCAGACTACAAAGCGTTTGATAGGTTTTATACAGAACCTGTATAAGAGAGGGTTGTAGCATTAGGTGTTTGTGTCTCAGGGGAGAGATGCCAGTGCTCACCTCTGCGTGATGCTCCTCGTTCTGCTGCAGCACCTCGATGACCAGCTCGGCCAGGCGAATGGTGTCCTCCAGCTTTTTGGCAGGCGTGATTAAGCGGCCTACGTTTTCTGAAGCGGAAGGGGATCGTTAACAAAGCAGAAAGGTGGCCTGCATGTCCAGTGAACGTCTCAATCAGCGTTAGCCCTCAGGAGGGGGAGGGGGGTCTTACGTGCATTCTTCAATTTTGCATGCATAAAAACCTATCAAGTATATGCTGCAAAATTAAAAACATTAAAGCCTAGCCATAAGAGTAATGTCCAGCTAAAGTCCAAATCAGTCTTTTCAAAAACAAGCACAGTAAACTTGCTTCCATGCTTGTCAAAGCTATTAAGCGACTCTATATTAGAAAAAGCAAAGAACAAAGAACGATATTCTAAAGCGGATACGACAGGCATTACCATTATGTCTTTCTGCATTACTGATTAAAATCTAGCACGTGATAGATCAGTTAGGGGTAAACCTTCGCATGCATTAAGTCATTATTCTGCAAGAGCTGGACACATTTTTGAGAAAGGGAAAGCCATCTCCACATCTAAGTGGACAGTAACAGAGTCAAGTTAAAATACATACAATGAGTCAAATAAAAATAAAACAGCAAATGTTACAGTTATCATGCAACATGTTCAATGTATAGCGTCGATATAACATTAGCTTAAGTTCACACTCAAATGTTCCATACATTATGTGAGACACAATTAAACATGGTGGTCACAAAGAAAGCCTCTTAAGTCTAACAGTTTTGTAAAAATACTTCTTAAGTGTGGGAATATTTAGCTCCACCACTAAGTGCTGTAATTATCAAAATGAATTTTTTTTAAAATTAATTATACATTTTTAATGTAAGAAACTATGAGAGATATAGGTTGCGGTCAGGATTTTTAAAAAAATCTGGAAATTAAAGAGAAAAATAAATTAAACTACTCAGAGAAACATCCTCTCGAAAACAGTTTTTTCTTTTCTATGACTATACACATGCCATTGGACATGAGACAAGAACAGGAAACAATCATGTGATCTTGTGACCAATGAGGCGTTGATGAGAGTGCAAAGGAAACACACATCAAGGACACTGGGAAGAGGAGTAATGGGGATCTCTTATCCCCATTCTATAGTATTGACTGAGAAGGTATATTGTTCTCAAAAAAGATGGCCGTTCAATATGTGCTATATCAAAAACATTCACACTGACTCCTACGTACTGAATGATTATTCTTATTAAAAATTGTGCAGAATTTATTCACAGGAAAAATAAAATGTATGCTATATTGAATGTTTTGTAAAGAAGTGAATTTGTGTTCAGACCTCAAATTATAAATCAAGAAATTCATATCAAATGTATGGATGCAGCATTCAACCATCTGCCTGCCACATAATGATGTAGCCTGTTCCCAAGTCCTGAATTCAATGACGTGGACCTTCATCTGCATGTTATGTGCATTTTGAGGTCAGAATTAATATCAATAAATTTATTCATTTGTTTATTTATCTATAGAGATTAGTGAGCAAATGGCCAATTG
The DNA here is from genome assembly GCA_029692085.1 of Gymnothorax javanicus. Classification (NCBI taxonomy): domain Eukaryota; kingdom Metazoa; phylum Chordata; class Actinopteri; order Anguilliformes; family Muraenidae; genus Gymnothorax; species Gymnothorax javanicus. The sequence goes on along the minus strand of CM056202.1, from coordinate 42,875,218 downwards.
CTCAAATATATTGGGCTGTAACTGCTACACAGTTCAATAGTTATGGCTGAAAGTGCCCTCAAACCAAAGCTGGAGGTTAACAATATAATTGGAATGTAATATATACATTTTTTTTTCCAAATAATGTCCAAAAAATTCACTGTGCAAAATCATTATACTGTAGAACTCAGAATTTATTCTATTTTATTTTTTCTGTAAAGTATTCCTTGTAATTTGGCTGCCAACACGTGTCATCACTGTGAGTTTTATCACAAGAGATTGTTTAGACTGAGACAAGGGGGTAGGAGAGACCGAGTGGAAAATATTGGGAGTATTTGTAGATGATTATAGACAAGCACACTTGAGGCAGCAAGTCAGCACACCTTCTCAGCCAATAAAACTGTATCACACTCACAGAGAACGACTGCTTAAAAAAAAAATCACGTAACCCTTTATCTTTTTTTAAGTGTACTTCATCACCACACCACACCAATGAAATGAAGCCAATAAAAATATCTCAAAATATATGTCCTTGATTCAAATTATATACATACAACCCACACTAAATATGTGTTGGTGTTTGCAAAAAGGTAAAGGGTTAAAAAAATCATGCAGGGCTTATTGCTTGTCTGCGGTAGATCTCTTTATAGGAACGACAGGTCCCTGATTTGCTCTTTAAAGAGAAATGTGCACTTGAGATAAATCAGGTATTTCCTTAACTGGTGGCAGATGAGTACTGATGAGCCCTAAGAGAAGCTACATGGCTTCCTCTGCTGCAGTAATATACCACATGTGCTACAGGTATGACTGGGATCACTGGATGTCTGAAATACCTGATTTGAGACACATTTCTCACACATCTTACACAGATGTGGGCTTAAACCTGTTTGGACAGGCTTTAATATTTCTACCATCAGCTATAAATGTACATGTATGTGTGTGTTTGTGTGTGCATGTGTGTAAACTACAGGCTAACATATGTGCGAATGACATTGCATGTTAAGCTGTTCTGCGTATGAGTTGATGGTTGGCTCATTCACCTAGTCTGAACAGTGTTTGAGGCTACAGTGGTTAGAGCCTGAATTGGTGAATGTGTAATTGGCGACTGCATTGCCCTGGGTATGGAGAGTTTGTGGTTCAATGCTCCAGGCTGCATGCAAAAGCCATATACTGTATATCCTGGATTGTAGTCTCCCGCCAACTCAACTGCAATGGACTGCAATACAAAATTGAGCAAGCTACCCACAGCAAGTGTTTTGTGGGATAATTGCGGATTTCTTCACTCTGGTCCACCAGCAGTTCAGATCACTCAAGAACACCCCAACACACAGTTAGATACACAAAATTGGAGTAGGAACAAGTTTAAGAGAAAAAACTTCTGCACGGCCACTTCCAGGAAGAGCATAATGAGCTCTGACAGTGAAAGCCATATACACCCATGGTGTGCTAGTTATTCATTACAGAGTTTGTTATCACTTAAGTGGGCTAGCGAGCAATTATTACAATAAAAGCGAACTGTGGCCTTAATAGCAAGCTATCTAGCTAATTACTTCAGTATAAGCAAAAGATTAAATAACATCCGCTAATGTGACTTCTGTACTAATCATTGCGTTTAAATGCTATGAATTGGCTTATTTATTTTCGAGAGCACTTTGTTACTACGCAAATCACGTAGGTGACTCAAATGACAAGATTTGATGCAAATTGACGCGAACTATGCGACCAAAGTCACATGGGGGGGACCAGATTTTATGGGGCAACCTGATTTTACACGACACCAGCACAGAAATTTTGTAAACAAAAAATGGGCAACAATAGGTTGGCAGTAAACTGTATGGTGGAAAGAGACCTTCAAATGATGCCTCTCACGTTGCAAGGGGTCATTTTACTGAACAACAACAACAAAAAAAAAAAACTCACGTAATATTGCTTAGTGAAACTTTAACAGTTCCAAAATAGTTACTCGCTTGTGCTGCGTGTCGGATGAACATGCAAAGGGAAAACCAGTTTTGCGCGCGGAAACCATTGACTGTGAACAGTCTGTGGCTGATACTGGACGTGTGTATCACAAAGCAAATATTGTAGCACCACTCAAGGTTTGGACATTTAATTTCGATCCCTCAAATTAAACGGCATACTTGTGTTTTGGTAACTGTTCTGAAGAGCCTGCCCTGTTCTGGAAGCAACCTGAATTTCAGGTTAACTCTTCACCTGGAAAGATCATTTTGATGCTCATTGGATGCGTCAGTAAAACAGGTGGCCACAATGAGACCTCGTTTTGCATTCCTGGGTCTCCTTGAAAGACTTTGCTCATGAATGCCATCCTGGTTGGCACCAATATTGGTCAGGTATTCTCCATTTAAGTCAATGGTAACCTTTTTTTTTCAAGTGAATGTTTAAATGCAAAGTCAGTGACTTTTTCCCGCGAGTAAGTGTTCTCTTAGCATGTACTTTTTCTTCAGTCAGTTGTCTCCCCATATGTCATATTTAAAGAGCTTAGGACATGAAATTCAGCTCTGTTTTTATGTGATAAAATGCTACAAAGTACCTATCTTGAACAATTAGTGATTGTTTTAATATCGCGTAGCCTACTTTTCGCAATGTTTAAAAAACCGCATTTTATCTGCGTAATTATCCACTTGAGGGAACGCCCCCTTCGCCTCAATCGAGAACATTTGCGCTGGGCCAGCTCAGCCACGTGACGTCATAAGTTGTACATGGATTGTGGCTAGGTGGTTAGCCGTAGTTTAGGACTCTGGTTTGGACGGAGAATATCTTAAAGAATGAACCAACAAAAATCACCGAGAGTGAACGGAAAACGATGTATAGTGTGGGGATGCAGTGCAACGCATGCATATGGTCATGGAATGTTTCTGGGGCCGAAAGATGCAGAGATATCGAGAATATGGACAAAACAAGTGCAACGTACTAGTGCCGACTTTGCTGGCCCAGGCAAGCCCGGGTCACTGAAACCTACGATATGCGGCCAACATTTTGAGTATTCATGTTTTCACATATCGTTATTATTATTATTTGCGGAACCCAAATCGTTTCTCTGCACTGCCTGTTCAATAGCCAGCCAACTCGCTGTTCAGTGTGATCTAGCCCGCTAAGCAGTGAAATGATACTATTCACGGCGCTCTATTTATTTCTGAGCACTGTGTGCCTGCTAGCTTACTACCTAATAATAGCAAGCTGCAAGATATGGTTTACACATGTTGTGATATCATTCACGGCTCTATATTTCTGCGCACTGCGTGTTCACCCGCTATCTAGCTAATAACAGCAAGCTGCGAGGTACGTACGGCTTACACACATTGTTTCGAGAGCTCATGAAACTGCACAGAAATGAGTAGAGCCGCGAACATTATCATTTCACTACTGGCTAGATCAAGCGTGAGTTCAACCACCACTTAGCCAAAAATATTATGGTCTTGTTAGGTACGGTAACCAAACGTCAGTTCTATTGAACTCACTTAAGGTTTAAAAGTGAGTAGGCTGGTTATCCAATACGCTGTGCACAGAAACAATTGTAGAACCGGAATAATAATCATTCTGCTACTTGGCTGGTAAGCGTTGTACAGTTCGGGACAGGCGGAGACACTGGCAATTAGCTGTCTTCATTGCTGGAGTACTCATGCTGGAATCTGTATGGTTTTATAGTTCTGAATCCCGTTTTAAGCTGCTTTCACACTGGACGCAAAACAAATTTTTTCGCACGACAGATTACATTCAAAGTCAATGCAAAGACGCGAATACACGCAAAACGTATTCGCGTCTTTGCATTGACTTTGAATGTCATCTGACGTGCGAAAACATTCGTTTCGCGTCCGGTGTTAAAGCAGCTTTATGTTGAGTTTCCTCATCTTCCATAAAAAAGTACTCTTCTTCATCAAAATGGAAAGATTCAATTGAAAATTCTGAGGAACTATCGGAATCTGACTCAGATGCCAACGTTGTTAGACGCACAATCGCCCACCATGTGCTACTTACGACGTGACCACACAGGGGACTGCCAGAATCGATTTCTGTGTTGCTCAGAATGTTTGTTAATGAGGGGGCGGGGCAAGTAATAAAAAATTGCGATTTTTGTTAAAAATCATTTTCTACATTTTTTTTTTTTTTTAGGCAGACGATGGGAATTCTTTTAATTGTTCCCCTTTATATTCATAAACTTGCTCAGTGCATGTCCTAAGCTCTTTAAAGCTATTGTGGTTTTTGGACAATAGAGAAATGTTTTGCGGACAAATTGAGAGCAGATTGCGTCTCAGTACAGGCTAGTGGACTACTCGGACTCGGCAGCTGTATTGCGCTGACTCTACTCCAAATTGTACAACACAGCAGCCCTTGACAAATGAATTTCTTCGCAGCTAAGTTTTTTCCCCTAGCCTAAAGAAAGTCAATGGCTGACGTCACTGTAACTTGGTTAATAGTTTTAACACAGTCGATGCCATAAACTCAGTTAATAGTATCTGCACCAAAAAAAAAAAAAAAAAAGAAAAATGTGCCTGGGAACAGTTAACTGCTTGAATTTGTTCAGATAGCTACCATAGTATCTGATATTGAACATAGATTTATGGGAGCCGGAGGACATAACAGGGACTGCCCTGACATTATGTATTTACTCACTACTTTATGGCAGACCAAGCCTGTAAAACAAGTTGTGGCAATGATGATAATAATATCTTATTATCATCAGTGAAGCAATCACACTTCACCCCTTTCCAATGCATTAAAAGGGACAAAACAATATTGCAATACAAACTGATTAAAGGGCAAAAAGCCAATGCCGAAAGTAAATGAACAGATAATAGTGTAATTGGGTCACCAAATCATCCAACAATTCAGTAAAACTTTTACTAATTGTTGTATTTCAACACAAATTTGCATTTTAATACATTGGAGTTGTTGTAAGTGTATTTATTGAGAGAGTAATGCTTTATTGGCAAACTTGATGCTCTAAAGAAAATATTAAATTGCATAGATATTATCCAAAGGGTTATGCACGATGGTGTGCGAGATTTCATCATTAATTAAATCCAGTTTGCAATAAAGGCATGCTATCTCAGCAAATTTATGATGGGATTACTACAATACTTAAATAATCAATATAATTATCTGCAGAACACGCCTACAGACAGCGTCTGACAGCACGAGCTAACTCATGGCAGGTGCAGCTCCACGTCAGGAGCGCAGTGCCCCGGCACGCCATAACTTTTTCACAATGTTTGTGCAACATTGTGGCGATGTCACCCCAAACACTATTGCAGAAACATTGCAAACTGGTTATGGGTCGTGTGTCAGAGAGAAACACCAGAATGACGGTGTGTTCTAATGGGTTCAGGCTACAAGTCAGGTAGAGGGTATCACCTGGATCCTTGTGATCCTTCAGAGATTTCTCTACTTCAGAGAGAAAGAGAGAGAGAGGGAGGAAGAGGAGAAGAGAGAGAGACAAGAAGAGATATTCAATAAAGATGAGTGCAGAGAGTGTATGTGCTGTGGATTTGGGCAAAGGGCTGCCAGCGGGCAGACACGAGACCCTGCCCTCCGCCCTGCAAGGGAGTCTCCCTCGGACCCTCACAGAGGCAAAAAAATGGTGTCATTGTAAAGCCAGGCAATGGACATACATTGACAGGTCTGTACAGTTAAACAGATGTTGAGACAGTAGCTTGAACTGGGTAAACAAATCAAAAAACATTCAAAAACGAGCAAAACAAGATATACAATACAAGTAAAGGTTGAAACATAATTAAGACATATAAATGCTGTAAAGACAGTAAGACTTGTATATGACTCAAATTAAAAACAAGGACAAAGTACTCGATACACATAAAGACACTACGTTCTCCTCCTTACGGCTGTCAGCTCCTGTAGCCTAAAGTCCCACTCCCAGAAAAAACAGTTCTGTCATACCTGTCCTGTTTTGTGCAGCAGTGACGTGGTCAAACAGCAGAGGGTTACACAGAAGCAAAGTAAAAATGCATTCAAGTCGCAGACATGAACATTAACTTAAAAGATTACAGATATTTCATGATCGTCACAAACACATGGGCCACTCGTAATTTCTGGTTGTTGTCAACGAGAACTGGCTGAATCTCTCACACTTGGTTTCACAGACAAAAGCAACAGTAAAACAGGGAGAAAATATCTTGAAGCAAGAAAGCGAAACTGGTTGAGAGCTGTTTGGGCGTGTTTTCTGAAGAATGGGAACAGAAAAAAGTGGGGGAGTGAGAGACGGAGAGGATGAGGTAGGTACTCACGAATGGTTAAATCCATCACTTGAGACGCCAAGCAGAAGACAGGATGTTCATACATTTCTCTCTTTTTCCCTATAAAAGAGGATTTTGGCATGCAAGAGGCTCAGGTCAGAGATAAAGGTCAGAGGAAAACTGCATGTCAGGTAAGGAGGAGATCTGCAATGGTGTTCTTAGTGATTGGTGAGGGGCAGGTGAGGAGAAAAAGTAGTTGTAAGAGTATTGGTGACTGCAGAGGAGCAGGTACAGATAGGAGAGCAGCTCTGAGGGTGTTGGTGAATAAAGAGGAGCAGGTAAGGAGATTAGAGCAGCAGTGAGTGTTGCTGACAAAGAGGAGCAGGTAAGGAGACGAGAGCAGTAGTTAAGAATGTTGGTGACTGGAAAGGAGCAAGAACGGAGAGGACAGCAGCAGTGAGATTGTTGGTGACCAAAGAGGAGCAGGTAAGGAGAGGTGAGCAGCAGTGAGAGTGTTGGTGACTAAAGAGGAGCAGGTAAGGAGAGGTGAGCAGCAGTGAGAGTGTTGGTGAATAAAGAGGAGCAGGTAAGGAGAGGTGAGCAGCAGCGAGAGTGTTGGTGACTAAAGAGGAGCAGGTAAGGAGAGGTGAGCAGCAGTGAGAGTGTTGGTGAATAAAGAGGAGCAGGTAAGGAGAGGTGAGCAGCAGTGAGAGTGTTGGTGAATAAAGAGGAGCAGGTAAGGAGAGGAGAGCAGCAGTTAGAGTGTTGGTGAATAAAGAGGAGCAGGTAAGGAGAGGTGAGCAGCAGTGAGAGTGTTGGTGAATAAAGAGGAGCAGGTAAGGAGAGGTGAGCAGCAGTGAGAGTGTTGGTGAATAAAGAAGAGCAGGTAAGGAGAGGAGAGCAGCAGTTAGAGTGTTGGTGAATAAAGAGGAGCAGGTAAGGAGAGGTGAGCAGCAGTGAGAGTGTTGGTGAATAAAGAGGAGCAGGTAAGGAGAGGAGAGCAGCAGTGAGTGTTGGTGACTAAAGAGGAGCAGGTAAGGAGAGGTGAGCAGCAGTGAGAGTGTTGGTGAATAAAGAGGAGCAGGTAAGGAGAGGAGAGCAGCAGTGAGAGAGTTGGTGAATAAATTAGAACAGGTAAGAAGAGGAGAGCAGCTGTGAGCATTTTGGGGACTAAAGAGATTCATGTAAGGAGAGACCAGCAGCTGTGACAGAGTTGGTGAATAATTAGGAGCATGTAAGGAGAGGAGAGCAGAAGTGACTGCGTTGGTGAATAAAAATAAGCACGTATGAAGAGGAGAGGAGAGGAGATAGTGCTGATGATTAAAGAGGAGCAGGTAAGGAAACTAGAGTAGCAGCAAGGGAGCTGGTGACTAAAGTGGAGCTGGTAAGGAGAGGAGAGGAGCAGTCAGAGAGTTGGTGACTGGAGAGGAACAGGTCAGGATTGGTGAGGAGCATTGGACATGTTGGCGATCGGTGAGGAGCAGTATGGAGATGAGAGTAGTAGTGAGAGTGTTGCTGACTGCATAGGAGCAGGTAAGGAGGAAAGAGCAGCACTGGGAGAGTTTGCGATCGGTGAGAAGGGCACAAATAGTTGCAGTAGAGGGCAGGGGTGAGGTGGAGGTGGATGGTCTGCTGGATGATGATTGATGGTGTTAGGGAGTTTTAGGTCGATTTGATTTAACCATTCAACATGTCCAAGAATACCTTCATGAGCTCTTGCTACAATGATAAATAAATAAATAATAAATCAATAAATAAATAAATCCAAGTAAGAATGGCCAATTATATTTGGCTCCAAGATTAACAAGGAAGCACCCAGTATTTTAACATCTACAGCCCCACAGCTACGGGGAAAAGCCAGAAAAGTTATAAAGAATTTGTTACAATGCATAGCTGCATGAACCTATGGGTACATATTTATGAAATACAGATTTTCATTGCAGAAATATATATAAAACTGTCTGCCAGAAATGTCCAATAGTTTGAAACGCAATTTGACAGGGCGACGAGAGGCAGACTAAGTTTTCGTCTATCAAAGCGAACAGTGCACATGCAGCTGACAGATGCTGGCTTGCTTGGACAGGCAAACCCAGCATGCGAGGAGATGTATTGGCTTGCTGGACCCCATTTCGCACGGGGCTATAAATAAGTGAGAAAGCCAATAAACAAAACAAGTAGATAAGAAAAGAAGAGAGACCAGGAGGAAAGTGTGGGGGATGTCAGAGGATGAAGTAGATATCAGTACAGGAAAGGACTGGAAAAAGAGACACATAAAGCTCTTGTATTGTCAGTATTCCCACAGCTAAAATGCACCCAGGTCAAAGGTCAGGTTAGCAGGTGCCCACAGGCACAGAGCCAGGGCAGAAACCAACGCACAGTGTGAGATTCTTCAGATTTTTGGAATTGAATGCATTTTTACTTACACGTCATCCACAAAAAGTGAATCTGCCTGTACGCACGTGATCTAAAGCAAACTGCATTTGAAACACACCTGGAATAAAAGGCACAGTTTACGTTCAAAACCTGAGATTTGTTCCCCGTGTACAATTAGGACCATGCGCCCAGTCCCAAACGCAAACTCGAAACTGCCAGACAGTGCCAGTCAATCAAGCAATCCGTGGTTGTAAATCGCAAACAATATCAGTGATTTCAGATTATTTTCTGATGTCTGATGCCCGATGAAGTCGCGTACGATGGTACTTGTGCATTATCTGTTGACAGTGTCTGAATTACTTAGACCTTTGATTACAAACATTGATAAAATGCTTAATTTCTATTACATATTTTTATCACTGAAATGTATGTGTTTTCTACATTGGAAAATAATGACATTTAAATGTAGTTATTCACACTGAGTTTAATGATAACTTCCTCAGCTCTACCTGAGCACCTGGGAGGTGTGCAGGGATTATCCTGCAGGGGAAGCTGTGGTAAAGCATTGCTATTCAGACTGCAGATTCAAGAGCAGAGCTCTCAGGCATGTCCGTGCTGATTTCAGACATGGGCTGCGTTCGAAAAGTCTTTTTTTGCTTAGGAATGTTCTGAACTCTTAGAAAATGACATGGAAGTATTTACATGACAGCCATGATAGTATTTTCAAATTCTCTAAATGTAAAGGAATGATACTTTAGTGCTTCCTAACTTATATCCTTTAGCATAGGGAACACTGAAGCATACTTTACAAGAAGACATGAGATACTGCCATCCAACAGTTCTGAAGGGCAGCAATATTTAAAGCGACAACCATCTATTCGACCATTCAAGAAAACAAACGATCATGACATTATGTATGATCACGTTGCCTAGTAAGTGCAATCGGATTCTCTGAGCAGCGCAGTTGTCTTCTCATAATCCGTAATGAATTCCGCTTAACACCTTTACTAAACCTCATGACGTTTTCCATCGAGATTAAAGAAAAGTGGTAGGGAATTAGATGATAGAACTTTCTTAACTATTCAAACGCAGCCACAGTCCTTTACTCAAAGATTGAACAGAGACAAACACTGTTTCAATTTATAACCAATTTCGGTCAATTTGAATTGTCAGACATTGTCAACAGTAATACACAAATAAGGAGCTCTAATGAATACTGATAAAGGCTGGAGATAATTCTGCATCCCTGTAAAAAATGCATTTCATCATTAAATCAAAAAGGGTAATTTAATAAACAATTCCAGTGAAGCAAGGGCATATTGTATGTTCCAGTAATAAAATGGCACAAAACCGCCCAAGATATACTGTACGCACAGAACAGAAGTAAGAGCGTTTACCTTCCACTTTGGCATATTCAGAGAGACGCTGGTAGTTGACCAGGGCTGCTTGCTCCAGGCATCTGCGTATCACAGCTTTGACTTCCTCTTGTGGAACAGGGGTTACTATATCTTTCATTAGGACCTGCGCAAACATTCAGAATATATGGATACAAAATTCCTGCATGTGTCTGATCTGAAGTCACTTTTAATAGCTGAAAGGATTTCCTGCACTACGGTAAAATTCAGTTAGCTGTATAAATATATACTAAATGTTCACTTTTCCTATTTTTACTCAAGAACAAACTTAGATTTTTTTACAAAATAATAATGACTCATATGTCAGAAATATTTGAATGTAAAACAATTGGTGTGTATGCAAAGTGTCAATTTTTACATTTCATAAAAATTCAGTGTGGGTACTAGTGTTTCAGCGGTTTAACTAAAATGGCAAACACATTTCATGGCTCTGGGCATATAAAAAAGGCATGAATAATTCATCTAAAACAATGATAGGCAAGGCTCTGAATTCATTCTTATGAACTTAAATTTACACATTATCAAGAATCTTGATAAAGTTGAGGATATCTAGCCCTGTTGTTGACAAAACCAGACATAAAAATGATGTTAAAATATTGTGATCCGTGTAAAATATATAATTCAGCATCATGCAGTTGTGGAAGTAAACATTACCAACCCGTTCTAGCAAAGACAAAGTGGCTTTCAATGCTCCTTCAGGACGACCAAATGGAAAACAGTATCTGAAAAATGAACCAAAAACCAAAATGATGAATTAACATGATTTTCAATAGGCTGCACTAATATGACAGTATGTAAAAATGTGGTTATACTATCAATCCTTCAATACAATTAATATATCCTGTCAGAAAAGCTAAAATAAATTGAATACACAATACATATTTAAAAATCTAGAAATCAAAAACAAGCTAAGCAACTGTACATTTAAGTGATGTAAGAATCTGAGCTGATCGTGGGGCAGATTCCTGCTGTGTGGAATAGTGCAGCATACGTGAAGCATGTGATCGCACAAGTACTGATCTGTGACCATTTGACGCAGCTGTGCAATGCAGGAGCTGGGGCACACCTGAAGTGTGTGATCTGATTCTCCAGAAGCACACGCAAACGCTCCTTGATCTCCTCAAATCGCTCTTTCTCCTCCACAGTAACCGTGCCGATTCCGTCCGGTCTGGAAAGGACACACATACATCATGAGGTTCACGAGGCCCTAGAGATCTCAACAGGGCTGCCAGGAGCAAAGACTCAGCAGTTATATATGCAGCTTTTATGGCCAAAACTCTGACATGCTGGAAACGAGTACATTACCAGTTAGACTTTGATGCAACCCCATTTCCAAAAAAGTTGGGATGCTGTGTAAAATGTAAATAAAAACAGAATGCAATGATTTTCAAATCATTTGAACTTTATGTTTATTTGAAAATAGTATAAAGATAATTGTCATGGTTCTGGATGTTTGTGTGGTTAAGGACTTCCCTTTGTGGCTCTCGTCCCGGGACGATATCGAATTCCTTTTCCATCGGATTCTTTACCCAGCTGGCTGATTGAACTTGGGCGGCGCTTTCCCACTCTACATAAGCCGGAGGTCCACCACGCCTCCTTCGCTAGAGTGTTGTTTGTAGTTATGCACTATAGCTGAAGATATCTGTAGTCAGGATTTATTTGACGTTATATCTTCTCGTTATTTGTGGAGTTTCTATTTCTCTAGGGTTATTCCCTTTTCCTCTCCAATCTTTGTATCGCCCCATTTGAGGAGCTTTCCGAGATACTTCTTCTTTCTCTCTCGCGCTTTGCTTCCATTTTGTCGGATGGTTGGACGTCCTTTTGGAAGCGTGAGAGCTGTTCCTGCCGTGTGGTCTGTATCATTCTCTGTGTTTGTATTGAGTCTGTGCTGCTCTGTTTCCCTCTTGCTGCTGCACTTGGCCTCTCAATTCAATCGGCCATTACAACAATATATCAGATGTTGAAACTGAGATATTTTATTGTTTTATGGAAAATATGTGCTCATTTTGAATTTGATGCCAGCAACACGTTTCAAAAAAGTTGGCATGGGGGCATGTTTACCACTGTGTTGCATCACGGCCTCTTCAATCCACCCTCTGTAAGCGTTTGGCAAATAAGGAGACTAACTGCTGTAGTTTTGAAAGCTAAATGTTTTCCCATTCTTGCTTTATGTCAGATTGCAGCTGCTGAACACTTTGCAGCCTCCTTTGTCATATTTTTTCTTTCACAATGTGCCAAGTATTATCAGTGGGTGACAGGTTTGGACTGCAGGCAGACCACTTTAGCACCCAGACTCTTTTACTACTGAGCCATGTTGTTGTAATGCGTGCAGAGTATGGTTGTTTGGCATGGTGTTGCTGAAATGAACAAGGTCTTCACTTAAAAAAGGCATCTAGATGGCAGTAAATGTTGCATCAAAACCTGTATGTATCATTCATCATTAATGGTGTCTTCACGGAGGCACAAGTCACCGTATTAACAAATGCTCCCCCATACTATCATGGATGTTGACTTTTGAATTGCTTGCTGATAACAAACGGGATGATCCCGCTCCTCTTTAGCCTAGAGGATGTGGCATCCATGATTTCCAAAAAAAATTTCACATTTTGATTATTCAAACCACAGGGCAGTTTTCCACTTCGCCTCAGTACATTTTAAATGAGCTCGGGCCCAGAGAAGCAGGCAGTGTTTCTGGATCTTGTTTATACTGTATATGGTTTAACCCCTTCGATACGGTAATATTATGGCCCATCTCATTCTTTCAGGCCAGGATTATTTTCTCTAGCAACACGACCTAGGACAGGGCACTTGTGAACTTGTAGGATGATTTATCATCGCAAATGCCGGGAACCTTGATAACAAGTGTCTTATTATGACCGCTGCCAAGTCGGGAACTAGTTTACAAGGAAACTCGCACTGAAGAAATGCCTAAATTCCTATTTCATTAGAAAAAAACATTGGATTTTATTGGATCTGACATGGATCTATTTTAAACATTTTTTTTAAACATTGGAATCAGACACATATTGTGTCTATGACTATTTTTTAAGAAAATAAAGCCGATACTGGATTCTATGCTGCAGAATTGCAAGAATGTTTTTGTTCTCCACTGAAACATTTCAATTGACAAGACATTATACAAATACAAAGGTCAACTCGGCTTCAAAGTTTACATCCGAGACAAACGTGCGCGATGGGGAATAAAAGTATTCAAACTCTGCTCATCCGATGCCCCGTGGTAAGCCCCAAAATGGGATTTTGAAGGTGCTGCAGTATTTTCGTTAGTCACGAGTGTAAGTACAGCACTTAGTGGAAATCAGTAAAACTGAATGTTTATGTTGTCACCCATGAACAAGATGTCTATTTCCCATCCAAATAACCTGTCAGATCCGGTCCTATACCCAAGCAGCAAAAGAAAATAATTCCGGCCACTCGCACTTTCTTTGCTAAACAAATCAGGCTGTAGTGAGCCTGGCGATCCCACTAATATACAAGGCCCCGTCCGCACAAAGTACTTATTTTCATACTAGTACACAAGGTTCCCGGACTGAAGGGGTTACTCTCCACATGGCGGAGTTTTAACTTGCATTTGTGGATGCAGTGACAAACTGTGTTTACTGATGATGGTTAACAGAAGTGTTCCTGAGTCCATGCAGTGATGTCCACTACTGGATCCTGTCTGTTTTTAATGGAGTGCTGCTAGAGGACCTGAAAATCACAGCCATTCAAAATTGGATTTTGGCCTTGTCCCATGCGTACAGAGATTTTTCTGGATTCTCTGAATCTTTTAATGATATTATGTACCATAGAGGATAAAATATCCAAATTCTTTACAATTTTAAGTTGAAAACATTATTCTTAAATGTTGAACTATTTCCCTTTCCAGCCGTTCATAGAGTAGTTAAGCCCTCGCCATACTTCCTTATGAAAGACTTTTTATACACTTACTTATGAAAGACTTTTTATACCTAATCATATTACTGACCTATTGCTAAATAATCTATTTAGCTGTGAGATGTTCTGCCAGTTGTCTTTTTTCAGCATCATGCAACTTTTCCAGTCTTTTATTGTCTTGTCTCAACTTTTTTAAAAACATGTTGCTGTCATCAAATTGAAATTGAGCAGATATTCTTCAAAAACAATAAAATGTATCAGTTTCAACATTTGCTACATTTTCTTTGTCCTATTTTAAATAAAGGGTTTTAATTGATTTGCAAATCATTGCATTCTGTTTTATTTACATTTAACACAACTTTTCCCAACTTTTTCGGAAATGGGTTTTTTCAATAAAAACAGCAATGATAGACAGATTTTGTTGTGGATTAGTATACATGAACGCATCAAGTAAAAATGGACATTTCATGACACTTTGTGATTTTGAGATAAAGGCTGTTAAAGTTGGCCACTTTTTACAAGATCTGCAACAGCAGTTTATTTTTACACTTATTCCATTGAAACTAGTTGGTGAATCACTCTGTTTTGACATCAATTACTTTATAGGTACATACATTACATCAAACTATCGCAAAAAGTCAAAAAAAGTCCAAGTGTCATGAAATGTCCATTTTTACATGATGGGTTCATGAATTTGACTTCAGTTTATTGGGTATCAGTTATATTCAACGGTTGGACACAGAAACGTGGTGGACAGCAGCATTAAAGTGCACTAAACTGTGACAATATTAGCCCCCAAACCGAGTTGAATGGGGAATTAAAAAAGGAACATTCCAGATTGTCTTTCAGCTCAAGTACCATGCCCCTTACAGGTTTATATCTACCATACAATAAAGGCCCATATGGACTGATTAGGCTTCCGGCAATTTCCATTTGTGTGGCTGTAAAACCCAAGGACGTTTTGTGAAAAGTGGGGTTTGGAGGTGAAGAACTATGTTGGAGGGCCTGATATATTCACACCTGCCCTCCAGAGTGGACCAAGGAGCAGAGGAACCGCAGGGTGGCCGGGGACAGGGTGGGAGGGAAGGGGGCTGACCATTGAGTTCCGGTCCTGATGGTGTCTATCTGTGCCCTAAGCCCCTCATTCAGCTGAGCAAACCCTGCCCTTACAACTGCAGCCCCTTTAGAGGGAGACTACAACCCCCCCATTTGCTCCCGTCATAAAAGCCTGGGTCACAGGAGCACAAAAGCTGAAGCAAAGAGGGTTAATGGACTGGCTCTATACACCACCCCCACGGTAAGCCAATCTCTACCTGAGGGCAGCCAGGAGGGGTGGGGAATGAGGGGGAGAATAATCAGAAATTACCACCGTGGTGCGTCTGTCACCTTTGTGTAGGAAAAGACATCTTAAAAATGCCAGGGATTGATCCCTCTCAGGGAGAACTTGACAAAAAAAAAATTACAACAGATGTGCTAGTCTCATTAAATTATAGAATTTCATTAGTATACCAGGACCAACATGTGCCCTGACTGAATACACAAGCCTTGTATAGCTGCATGGTAAATACATTTGAAAACGTGGGAAAAATATAAAAACTGCTGAGCTAGTCAACAACACTGCTGCTTTAAATATCCATGTGAGGCCAACAAATAAAAGCAGGCAAATGCTTGGCTTTACAGAATGGCTCTTCCATCAGACATCAAGTACAACTAATGTGACAAATAAAAAAATATAACCAGTTGGTAACATGTGGCTTAAATACCCAAGAAAAATGCCAATGGGGTTTGCCTCAGTCAAAAAATAACATTTTTTTCAACATAACATTCACAAATACTCTTTTTTTTTCCAGTTCCTCACATGAGGGCGTGTATGCGCACAAGATTGCGTGTTTGTATGTTCCTGTGTGCAGAGAAGTATAACTACAGCCTCTCTCTTTCTCCAACTCACTTTACTTCTTTCTCCTTCTCACACCCCTTCTACAAATTGCTGCTCGTATCCTTGCCCTCTACCTTTCACATTTTCACGCCACCGCCTTCTCACTCTCCTGCACAGAGATGACATCTTCCATAGCGCAACGAGAAACATCAAGTTTTTGTCACCAGTGTTAGCGTTGCATATGTCAAATGCACTTTGCTCACATCTCTTTATGTTCGCCCATGTCAGAAATGATGAAGATGGATAGGGTCATGTTTCATGTATATGAAGTAGCAGAGGTTTAACAGAATGAAATTTTGCTCTGGGTGCTGTGTGTGTGTGTGTGTGTGTGTGTGTGTGTGTGTGTGTCTCGTGGTGGGGGTTAGGAGGCTGTGGAACAGAGATGGAATTTCTTCCTATCTGCTCCTGGCGCAGTGGTTATAAAAATGAATTTGAACATTTCACACTAATTAAATCAGCCCTTTTTTCGCTGAACACAATCTGTTCTGACTGAGCTTTGTTATCTTCAAACCCCTACAACTCATCCAGCATATTCATTTAAATTAGCTTTCATTTTTTAATTTATTTTAAATTTTTATTTTAAATTTTTGCTTTCTGGCCAAACTTTGCTTGATTTTTATGAGTTGCAACCATGAACATTTCCTTTAATGTGCACCAAGTGACCTTTTCGGTCCTTGCATTATCAGAAGTATCAGAGGTTAGATTTCGGCTCGGCGCGTTCAAGAGCCCAGGCAGCGCTGGCTGCGGCAGGACCCTCAGACAGAGACAGGAGGGTCCAAACCGCCGCCCCCCGTCCCTGTGATGGACTGTCAACCTGTCATGCCTGAACCTCCGGGCTCGCCCGTGCACCCGGTCCCGATGTCCCCTCGCCTCGTGTCTGAGCGGACGGTAACGCGACGTGAGCGGACAGCCCACCTCGGCTCCATCAAGGGCTGTCACAGCGCCGGGCGACTGGCAGACATGCTCCGTGACCTTGCTCTGCTCTGACACAGACAGATGGCTTGTTTGCTTAGCGAGCGAGGGAGACGGCCATGTTCGGGGGAGCCACCAGCAGGAGTGATGGGGGGGGACTGAGTGACTGTGGGGGGGGTTGGGGGTGGGTAATGCTGGGGGAATCACACAGGTCACACTGCTGTCTGTGTCTCATTTCCTTTTGTTGGCTCGTATTGGGTGGGTAGAAATGGAGGGGGTTGGGGTGGGGGGGGGGGTGTAGCTCACACTCACTCTCGATCTCTTCCACCGTACCTTGTATTTACCAATCAAAACAAAGGTGACCCGATTTTCAACTACCTCAGTCAGTCACAGATTGGCCAAACATCCTATGTCGCAAGGTGACAAGCTCTTCATTACCTTACACAATTGTTATTCCCTCTTTGGGTGCAAACAGCAGCTACTTGACCGGTGGGTCTATCCTTAGTGTTACTGCATCTTTGTCCAATTACTACACACAGCTGCCCCTGGGGTCAGAGCGCGGAGTTAAGGAAATAGTGGGGGGGCACACACAGACCTGAGAAGCTCTTACCTTCTGGACTCGGAGAGCGACAGTGATTTGGAATCCTTTTTTTTTTTTTGGACTCCTTTTTTAGGTCCTTTTTGGAGAGGGACGGCAGCTCGGGGACCGAGGGGCTTGGGCTTCTATCCCCCTCCCCTTCTGCCTGCCGCCCCGCCAGCAAATCTGGCAGTTTCTGACTTTTGGGTTACGGGTGGGGTGGGGTGAGCGGAATTGACATTATGAGATTAAGCAAAATAAAAAAAAAGAAGAAGGAAAAAAGAAGAATAGTAAGGGACAGAACAAAAAAAAATCTCAACTGACAGAGAAACAATGAGAAACAATAATGGGTTTTCGCTCAATGGATGAGAAACAGAAAGTTCAAAAATTCAACACAATACAAAGAAAGATTTTTAAAGAAACAAGCAATGGGCAAAGATGACACATGCAGATTTCCCTTGTTTTTTGTCTGTCCGATCCTCCCAGAGACACTGTAGTGGCTCATTGGTCTAAATGGGTGGTTCTTTGCACCTTGTTTTGGTGTGAGCGGCGCAGAGGTTCACCTGTTTCCGTGGACGTGAGACGCGCAGAAGGCAAAGCTGTAGTGCAGCAGGGTGGGGTCAATCATGGCCCCATTCTCCGCTCGCTCCAACAGATCCCCAAGGTAGCACAGGTGCCTGTGGCACCCCCTCACCCCGTTTCGGGCACAGTACTCGTCCAGGACGAACACCTGACCTGGACTGAACCAGCCCTGTGAGGGAGAGGAAGGGGACTTTAACATCCTGCACTCAGCTACTGACATTATGTGACAAGGATAGCTCACTCTGAATGTTTTATTCCATGTTTACTTCAAGTTGACAACTAGCCGTGATACTTTCTGGTGTAACAAAATATACTAAGATCTGTCATACACATCTAGCCAGCTTTACAGTGGCAGGGTATTGCCATAAAAGGTTTAAAGAAAGGGCAAACACTTAAAGCACCTTCGTCGCCGCTTATGCTGTATGTTAAATGTCATTCACAAAAAAATATTAATTTAACTACAAGTGAATGTTACATTTTTCATCTAAAAACATTGACGCTCTTGTATAAGTCAACGTGAAACCTTCATTCAAATCCTTCATCACACTAATTGCAGCATCTCCCTTATTTACCATTACTCTGTGTTGGCTTTGCAAGTCTTGTATCTCAATTTTGTCTATGTTTTGCATTGAATGAGATTCTGAAGCCAGTGTGGAGGATGGAGGATATAAATGACGGCTTTACATTGGCTTGTCTGAAACATCAGCTTCTATATTACTGTTCTGGAAATGGCACAAAAAAAAACTTCACAACAAATAAATGTTACATTTTTCATCCAAAAACATTGACACTCCCTCACAAGCAAATACAAAACCCTCAATCATAAGCCTTCACTCATAAAACTTTCACTCCTTTAAAGCACCAACTATTGCACCTCGCTCAACTCACAACACACAAAAAACTGAGATGCTCAATAAAGGAGTCTGGAGCTTTATGATATTAGTGATAAATAGGGAAGTGGGACAGGGGTTTGATGTCGGTAAGAACTTCTCCTCACCAGACATGAGTAGGAGTCGTTGAGCCTGTGGTCCAGGGTGAGGCGCTGTACCATCTCGAAAAGCGAGGAGTGGTCGTAGTTACATGGGTTAGCGGAGATAAATTCGTCCATCCCGTGCTTCTGTGCTCTGTCTGCATCTGCACGCCGCACATGGAAGAGGACACGAGGTCGGAGAGGACACAGAGTCAATGCGGGGAAAGGGCTGTATCAACACGGGCAGCTCATGATCCATCTCAAAGGAAAATGGCCGCCGCTCTCTACTCTGGCAAATGAGACACAAGAGCTGCAGTTTCATTGTCAACTTGCATCACGACAGAGTAAACGAAGGTGGAGCTGGAGTGAGGAACGATTTCAGGGATCCTTTAGTGCAGCACAATCAACATGGGCATGTCATTCCCGCAGTCATGCAAGAGGCGTCGGGGGCATCACATACGGAAAATCTCGTCTTTCCAGCTAAAACTGGGCCATCATGTGCAGGTGGAAGTCATGGTCTGAGACAGAGGCTAGGAGAGGGGTGGGGGAGGGTGAACCAGCAGTGGAATCAATGGATTCTCTCCCACACTTCTACAATAGATTTGTCCATTCGCTATTCCTGAATGACATTCGTTTCCTGATAAATGACAAATTGCGAGCTCAAAGAAACGAAAAAAAAAACCTATAATTTTTTTTTTCTCTACCAAACAAGGAGGGCAAATTTAAAGAGATTTCGAAAAGAGATGTCCATGAATTGGGAGGGGATATTAGTTTGACATTGCACAGCCTCGCTAATCATCTCAAAAGAGAAACAGAAGTGACACAGTGAGGGTTACATTTCGCCGTTCCTGATGAATTAATAGCCCGAGTGCGTTCTCACTTCTCCATTCAGCGACGCGCCTGCAGGCCACACCTCCCGCGGCAGCACTAATGAGGCCCACCCCGCGTGTGTAATACAGGGCTCCCGCGCGCTCAATGGAGTCTGGGAGTGGTCAAGAGGAGCCCCCCTACTGCCGCACCTTTGTTCATTAAGGACTAAATAAATTAAACAACAAATTTTCACTTTTCACTACGGCTAGTGGGGCTCAGCCTTACATTGAGTCCCGCAAAGCATAAGACTCCTCTCAATCCCCGCTCTGGCCACCGCCAGGTCTATTCTCAGTTTAATGCCTCTTTCACTCTCTCAATCCAAAGCCCATATTGGGAACCGGCTTTCATTTGTTTGAGCTGTCTTAAGCTGGGGCTAAACAAATAGCCATGTATTATGATAAGGAGAATAATACCAATTAAATCAGTTAACGAAGCTGATGTAAACAAGAATTAAAATGTATTTTCTTTTCAATGCTAATTGGCACACTGGTACGGCAATTCTTTTCATTCCTGGTTAGAACGTAGTGATAAAGTTCCAAGTCGTCTGAACAGTAAACGCATATTAAAAAAAAAAAAAAAAACCAAAAGCAAATATGCAATGACGTGGTGAGTATGAGATGAGAGCTCAAATTAAAAGGTGACTGTGTCCCTTGCACTCAGTTAAACGTGAGCTTGTCATGTCTGTTTCATGTTAGCAGAATGAAAGCGCGGGTTTGGACAGTAACAGACAGTGACACCAGACAGCCCTGTCGACTGAAAGCAGGAAAAGAAAGGACGATGATTGATGGCTGCTATTCATTTATAGATCTTTCGCTAGAAGAGTCGGGAGCAGAACATTTGATTGCTGTCTATCTAGCGCATGATTATTTGAAGGACTAGCAGGCCTGACTGGAGAGAGAGAGAGGGAGAGAGAGAGAGAGCAGGAGGCCTCAGTCTACCTCCGAGCTGGACCTGACACGACAGGTCTCCTTTCAGACACGGAAAAAGAGGAGGATGGAGAAAAGAGTGAGAGAAGGAGGACATAAATGGATGGAGACAGAAAGTCTGATAGTGAAAGAGAGAGGAAAGGGTAGATGGAAACGGAGAAATAGAGAAACATACAAAATGGAGACGGACATCCTGGGCGATATAACGACTGGAATTTCCTAAGATCCATATGGGGCACTAAACCTGCCCGTTTGGGAATCAGTTACAGACCCCCCCCTCCTGTATAGCAGGACAGCGATCTGTTCTCATCTCAGGTCTGCCTCATGGTCAAATGATCCAAAGCCATTCTCCGCTATCACATAAAGTGCCCAGACTGGATGCATTTGCTCTGTTTTGCAAATGAGTTTGATTCCAAGTGATTTACTCATTCGCAGCAATGATTTAAATGATGTAGGCCTGTTCCCATTTCCACAGCACGGCTAAATGATTGATGGAGCCATAAATTCACATGCTTCTCTGTATAGAGGGCAACACTGTGCTTTCAGGATGTCATGCAAAACTGTGATTACTTTCAAAGAATCATCATGTATAACATTTCCACATTCCTTTTTAGCATTTGCAAGTTGACAATACTTCAGTTGGTATCAAAGAATTTAGGATGTGCCAGGACATTTGAGGCATCCTTTTACTTTATAATATTATAAATGCATATTGGTGCAAATAGGCCCAGAATAAGCCTTGCAGTATATTTTTATTGTGATAAATCTGTAAAATGAGATAATATATATTATAATAAAATAAAAACAATTTTCTTGCCCCCACCAAAAAGTAAAACA
Organism: Gymnothorax javanicus; assembly: GCA_029692085.1. Classification (NCBI taxonomy): domain Eukaryota; kingdom Metazoa; phylum Chordata; class Actinopteri; order Anguilliformes; family Muraenidae; genus Gymnothorax; species Gymnothorax javanicus. Next base: position 42,853,738 of record CM056202.1, on the reverse strand, counting down.
TCACATTACAATTGCCTGATCAGGCATACAAAAAGAAATTAAATAAGTACACTAAAGAAGTAATAGAAAAAGATAAAAAAAATCTGATTATACTAGTCTATTATATATTCAAAAGGTCTGTTTCTAGAAGAAAACTGGAGTATCATGGTAAGGAGTAAAGGTACCACCTACTCCTTGTCATTGGCATTCAGAATACTCCAAGTACATATTTGCCAACTCTCGGAAAGAAATATAAAAAATTAAGTAAAATAACAGAGATAGTGCCCTCCAAGTAAAGCATGGATAATAAAGGGTTATGAGTACCAGATATGCTCTTTGCTATCATTTTAGCAAATGCAAAACAAATTCCGTGAGTATTCTGAGAGGTTCCATACTGTTATTTTATATCAAAAATCAACAGTAAAATACTGTAATTTATCCCATAAATAATCAAAAATTGGCATGATACAACCCATGAGATACAGGTTTGGTGTCACGTGTAATTCAGCTTTCTCACGTCACGAGAGGTCAGATTCCGTTCATTGACAAATGTCAACTAATATGTTCGCAAAGGTAACTTTACCAATTCTGTTGGTAACTGTTCACCATTGCGGATATTAGCTTTTAATTAACAGTTTATTTAAGTCAATGAAATGGATAATTTGTTAGCTAGCATGCTAATGCTTTTGGCCTGTAAATTAATTAGTTACACATGTAACTGTTGTCACAGATGCTTTAATTTATTAATTTAATGGCAAAAAGCATTAGCATGCTAGTTAGCGAATTGTGACCAGCCATGAAAAAAGGCTGGCAGGGTCAAAATTTTCAAAATTCAGTTTTATGTTATTTTTTATAGAGTGGGGCTTCCTCTTTCAGAAATTCATCTGGACGCGTATTTGCTGTATTTAAATTAACGTTATTCAAAATTGCATACCTGTCGACTCCCACGCAAATAGCTTGAGCCACACGCTTTTTATAGCCTATTTAACTGCTGAGTGCAACTTTTTTTTATCAATACACGCGATATTGAGAGTGAAAGGCGATATTTAATTGGAACGCGGACCAGTTCAATCAACGTGAAGCATTGGCGAAGCATTATTTTTCTGTACTGAATTTAGCCCATGATTTCAACGCTGTTAAATCGCATATGGAGAGAAACTTCAGTTCAGTGTCTTCAGTTGCCAATTATGATAATCGGAAAATGCGTCAATAAAGGAAAATGATTGAGAACTAGCCAGGACTAATTGTTATCATAAAGGGACGTCATGTGTCTGTGCCACCCCAATTCCCAGTTCTAGCTCCGCCACTGAATAATAACCAATTTTCGGTAGTATTGAAATGGAAATTTATCGAGACACTGAGGGGATTCCGCGTGACGTATATGGAGCTAAATCCCGTGGATCAGAAGCAGTTTTCCAAATGTGAACGTAAACACAGTCCACGTGGCGAGCGGGACATTTAAATCACGTTTTTCTCAATAGCATGATCGCCGCTTGGAGGTACCTTTTACCACAGCGGGTCACAATTATTCATCCAATTGACTTGAACGGACTGTCAACCGGAAGCTAACGTTAACGCTATTTTTCCATTTTCCAAATAATACAACGCTGACATTTATTTCATTTCATTTATTGTTTATTTGACGAGGACAATGCACATTGATGAACAATTGGTACATAACGTCATGTAAATGTGCTGGATTTAGCTCAGAGCTAAGTTATGGGATGAATAGGATCTCAAATTAGTGAGCCCAAGATATAAAATTTATGAAACTCGAGTCGTAATTTTCATTTATTCTTCACGTATTTGAAAATTACTGCTCTTGTTGCATAAATATAATATCTCAGACTCACTCATTGGAGATTCTCTATGTATCTCTTAACTGTGTCAACAAAATCAAAGATCATGATCATTCCAATGGTATAAAATTTGTTTCTATTTACATTTTTGTGGTCATAATACATCAGAAAATATTCTTTGAATTCTTGAAATGCATAAATGAAAAATATTATATAAATATGCTGCATACACAATGTTCCCATAATGCTTTAGAAGTGTACATGAACCATGTAAACTGGCATGTAAATAATTGTGTCAATGCCTGTAACTCATTGGTGAATTATGGTTGTATTCAGGATCAACCATGCATCAACCACACTGTTTTATTAATGACATTGCACATATAATGTGGTAATTACGGGCTGCTAGAAGTAATTACTTCCCGGTGATTCATAGCTACTACTTGAACAGTAAATTCACCAATGGTAAAATCATCAATACATCATTAATAAACCAGCATGATAAATGAGTAATTCTGCATCATGCTCTCCTTGTTCTGTAACATATTAATACCGTATACTACGTTCCAAAATGCCAACAACAGTTTCGCTTGACTGTGATGCACATGAAAATGCGGTATGGATTCTGTTCACTTTACTTTTGACAATACACTACAAACTTGTAATCTATTATTGATGTGCCAAGTTATGCACCAAGGGCCCTTCATGCTGAGGTATGCTAATGTAGTGTGGCACACTGCCAGTGATCTGCTTTACCAAGAGGAGCTTTAAACTCTAATACAATTGTGGAGAGAGAAGGCAAGTATGCAAAAAACATTACTCAAACCCCAAAGTAACAAAACATGCAGCCTACACTGGCAAAAATAGAGGCTTGTATTCTAAACCTAAAACTAACAAATGAAAATTCGCTACTGAGGGCTAAGATATGAAGAGAGGTTTCGAGAAGGAGAAAAAAATAGCACATTGCATTTGTCAGATAATCTTTGCTGATTATCTGAGCTGTGCCAGCTACAGGGAAGCACTTACCCTTGAGTCCAGCTAGAAGATAGCAGGGTAAGAAGGAACAAACCAGAATAACATAAAGACTAGCAACAAGGCTGAGGAAAGCAGACAGGAGCCTTAACCTATCAGCTGGAGTAAAAAGGATACAAGCAACGCATGGAAAAGAAAGGACAAAAACACAACCTTGACCAAAGACAGAGAGGCAGAGAGACAGAGTGAAAGACAGCGAGAGAGAGAGAGAGCATGAGAGCGAGAGTAAGAAAGAAAGAGAGGTACACTTTATTTATCTCAGCTCTATGCTGCAGATGATTCTCTTAAGTTTCTGGGACTGATTCAATTCAATATTCAAGAGTGCAAGAGTCTGTAAGACAGTGCCCTTCTCGCGCCTTGACAATGAATAAATGGGTGGCGAGAGAAAATAGTGATATTGGTGCACACACTTACCTCAGAGGCCCAATATCATCGCTTAGCTCTTAGCCGACACGTGCTATGATGCATGTTGCTAGTGTTGCTCAGGAGTTTTTTTTTCTTTTCATTTCACCATTTTCAATCCATTCTATAGCATAAATTTTAATAAGTCAAAGTGGCGTGCATTGTTTGTTTGAAATTCAGAGAATGAGTCAGTTCAGTTCAGTAATTGTAAAATGACAGTGCCCCTTACAGCTGTTGTGTGAGCTACATTATGTGTTAGCATTAGCATAGTTTTTACCCTCCCTATCCTGGATGGCGCTGAGAAATCCTGTGCTATGACTGGTGGGGCATTCTTCTGCTCTTTTATGTTCAAGAGTTTCTCTAGAATCTCGCACTTAGCTAAGCCTGTGGGTAGGTTCAGGTTGCCTTTCCGACTGTGCTTACACTAGGTGGCCCAGGAGCTGATTTGTTAGTTCAGTGGAACTTAACAAATCTTCTGCAGCAGAGGCCGGATCCAGATTCCTTCTTCCCTGGCCCATAACCTTTAAGACCGCCAATAACAGACATGAGACGTGTTTCACATGGGGATGAACACTGGCACTGTGTTAGCAAGTCCTAGAGGTCATCAGTCAGGTTTAGATATCAACCGATTACCATATGCTTGATGTTCAAATATAGTACACACATAAATTAAAGAAAAAACATGAATTATAATTATAGGTTGGTCTACTTTGTCCAATGAAGTAACAATATAAAATTTGGAATTAAATTATTTAAAAGAAATATGAGCATAATGGTTTTATTTAAAGAGTACCCACATAACTCCAATACTGTTACTTTGTATGTGCAGACTACGATGATAACAATGCTGCAAATAATTGTTTCATGAGTATAGCACCCTTCTAATAGTGCCTAAAACGGTAATACAATTTTATTATTTGCTGTTGTTTTTCCGTTTTGATATTTAGATGTACATTTTTGTGTTCAGGGGAAATAGGACAACACAGATTTCTCAGTGAACATATTATATTTTCTCTACGACCCATTTTCAACAAAGGGATCAGTCACATGGTAAACCGCTAATGAAAACTGCAATTAAAGTGTCTAAAATGCGGTACTGAAGGAGTGTCCACGAAAAGACATTCATCTGATCATGAATAGCAGGGTCTACTATGGCAGTCATGTAATTGTGTGCCCACTGATTTCAAATGGTAGAGCCTTCCCTGAAGACTCAAAGATGCCATATGGTATTCACTGAAACAAAAATAAAATTCACACTGTTGTCTTTTGTCAATTGTCAAGTAGCAAAACACAACAGAGGGGAAGGTTAGAGAGGGATTTTAAAAAAGAGCAGAGGAAGTGAATGAGCCAGGGCTGCTTGCACTGTTTTAAACAAGCTTACCATCACTTTTCTGTCAGTTCAGTAGGCTGCTTTAAGGTGCAATGGCAAAACAGACAGATGTGACAGGGACAAATTTTACTCTGAGGACATTGTGGCATGATGTGCTTGTCCATTAAGAGGGGCTATAGAGGGGTTGAAGGTCCATAGTCTGTCTTGACATTTCTGGAGATCCAAGGCTGTTCACTATGAAGCATCTGTTAGCTAAGCCTGTTGTGGCATAACAGCTTCGCTGCTAACTGGGAACAGGTAAAGACTGATGTGGAGGATGTGTGCATGACAGTGGATCCTCCTGTTTGAGCTGAGCGGAAGAGCTCTGGGCCATGCAGTGAGGGCTACTTACAGAACTGGGAGATAGGCGCGTCCAGCTGGGGCGCAGTCCCCCCCTTGGCGTTGAGCTTCTGGACCTGGGTGGGGGGCACAGGCTTGTGGGACTGTCCGGTGGCTCTGTACATGGCCTGGACCCACAGGATACGGTCCTGTTCGTCATCGCTGGCGAAGATCACAGTGTCCCCCTCTTTCACGGCATTGAAGAAAGTCCTGCCTCCATCCAGACCTGCGAGGTGTGGGGCAAAAATTTTTTCCCTTCGAAAATATCGAGCAGGGCCGCCCAACCTTGCCCCCGAGATTTTCACTCCAGCCCCATCTAATTAGAAGAGTAAAGTCTGCAAAATTTGGGTTGTAACAATGCAGACGTGAATGCAAAGCCTCTGCCTGCCATAGCATCGAACACCCCAAAAGTTGATCATCAGTCCCCGCATACAGCTGACCTTATGTGACTATGATCTTTGACCTGATGACCTCCAAAACAAACAGTCATCAGTTCAGCAACTCTCTATGGGAAGTTAGCTTATCTGATATGGTCAGAACTTGTCCAATCCTACAGCAGATATTCTTCACACAAAACTTGTGACAAATAACCGGTGTGACAGATGGACATACCACCGGAAAACGGCATACTTCCCGCACTCTGAAGCCCAACACCCACTGGCTGCAAAGCGAAGGGTTGCGTAAAATGCCGAACGTTTTTGAACACCCACTGGAAGCGTCAGTAGCATCAATACTGATAGATGACAACAAAACCGAGACGCAAGCCATAGCTGTCACTCTCCAGATTTTCAATATGACAACCTTTGATTTTTACAACACCGACCCATATAACTTATTTTAAGAGACGGCAAAGTGTGACGTTCAGCTTATTTTGCATAATACGTTAAATATAGGCATAATTTACCTCCGAAATATAGCCCTCAAGTAAGTTAACACTGGCTTATGATTTATTTCACTTCACCCAGCAGCAAGTTTGCTAGCTAGCTAACTAACCTGTGATAAGTTTTTACCATTGTACCTTGAGTCAGGTGCTATCTAACAGTAGATTGCTTGATAAATGCCAGCACAATAATTGATTTCTGTTCCAAAACCGCAACTTGGTTAAAAAGCCTTCATATCGGTTTCGACAACTGAATGTCAGGTTTCTGCTTAAAGTGTGCCACCAACTATGGCAAGGCAAAATAGTTCAATAACCTTAAAGACAACTGAGTTTCTATTTAGTTGATGCTCAAGAAATATAATGGTGGCGGAAAATGAAAAACTGTCGTGCATCACATGCCACCAATCGGCGTGACTCCATTGAAATGAATGGAACCTACTTTCTGACGTGCGTCTCACGCTGCCAGTGGGTGTTGGGCTTGAGTGCGACAGACTCATAACAAAATCTACAAGAGGACAGTTGGACAGACCTGACCCAGAGCAATGACCTGCATCAACTTAGATCCCTTACGAAAACGAACTGCACTATAACTACAGTACAATAAAGTAAGACCGCAGTGAAACTGCATTTCATTGCAGGACACATGCAGTTAACTGCGGTACAGTAACATTTTATTGCAGTACGACTGCAGTTCAAATTCAGGATACTGCAGTTCATCCCCAGTTGGACTACATCGGACTATGTTATACTGCCGTTATACAGCATTTCATACTGTAGTTCCGCAATTATATTGCACAAATACTGCAGTTCTAAGGCAAAGCACTGAAATTCATTCTACAATTCTTGCATTTATGAAGCATTTGTTCCAATGTGTCTTGTGCCATATGTTTCTCTTAATACACAGCAGGAGTTGCCTTCTGTATTTTATGGCAGTGAAGCTTTTTCGCACTGGGTTGAGTCCAAATTTACACCCTGATAGAAGTCTCACTTCAAACCTATAAAAAGTGACTCTAAGTGATCAACTTTATTCCATGATGAACATATTAAGAATATATTAAACACAAAAAAGTAAAAAAAAAAAAAAAAAGAAATCTTAATATAGCAATTATCCTTCAATAGTACTGCACTGCAGATGTATGTTCTGCATTTTAACTGATGTAGAATTCCATTTTTACTGCTGCTGGTATTGCAGTTGTACTTTAATAAGTATTGCATTGCAATTGTATCACAGAGGTAATGCATTTCAACTGAAAATGAACTTCAATTAAACTGCATTATGACTGTATTACTGCAGTATTAAATCAGAGTGTAATAATGCAGTTTTTTCACATCTGAAAAACTGCATCTCCTAAAAAGTACAATATTACTGTAGTTTGACTGCTGTCTTCTTTCGTAAGGGATGCCCCAATGATCATGTCAAATATTTTGGAAGATGTTATTAGTTCATTTTCTTGAAACACAGCAGGATGTAAAACCTTGGAAAAGATGACCAACAAACCAATAATTACCGTGAATGATGTGCACTAACATGTCATAATACGGCAAATTATCTTTGCCTGCGTTTGCTTTCTGACAGATTTGTTGACCTCATGCTGTCAGCAAGGGACCGCACCTCAGTCAGACACCACCTACATTGAGGCTATTTGTCTATCAGCTGGCATCCAATGTATTTGATTTTTCTGGCCCAGATTCTGTCATGTGAATCTAGTGCTACCTGCATTCTTCATAGACACAGTCTATGACGTCAACAACTACGGTTTATTAAACACTTGCATGTATTTGTGAGATCAATTCGGAAAGATGGACAAGTGCTGATACGATATAGGGCTTAGTTATTATCCCAAAATTCTCATTGGCAATTCTAATAGTTTCAAATTAAACATTAGCCTCAGGAATGATTGAGAGATGTGACACATCATGTCCACCGGGTAAAACACCAGTTCAGTCAAGTAAACTCACATACCTCGATTAAAATTTTTACTGGCATGTAAAAAAAAAAAAAAAAAAAAAAAAATTGATTTAGTACAAAGTATAGTATGAGTATTTCATGGGTGCCTGAGAGTCACAGCATTTCTAACTTGAATCCCAAGTGGGCTAAGGTGCAGTAGTTTTGCAGGGACAGTACCTGGCTGAGGGTCAGTACTTTTGCAGGGACAGTACCTGGCTGAGGGTCAGTACTTTTGCAGGGACAGTATCTGGCTGAGGGTCAGTAGTTTTGCAGGAACAGTACATACCTGGCTGGGGGTCGGTGTAGTCCACAGTGTACCCGTCCAGCTGCAGCAGCTCTTGCGGCTCTGCCTTCTTCTCCCTGTAACTGCACATGGCAAAGGTGTACTGACTGACCTGCAAAAGAGCACAGGGATGGCCATGTCACTCACTCATTACTGCCCTCACCAGGATCGCATGGCGCAGTGCAGCTTCATAAGTCCATAGGGCTTGTCTTATGTTCTTCGTATGCATAAGCCAATCACATGCAGCATAGAGAGAAAATTACTGTCTTCACAGGCAGACAGGAGAGGGAAAGAAGAGTGAAAGAGAGGGACAGAGAGAGAGAGAGAGAGAGAGACTGTGAGCATCGGGTTTCAGTGCAGAAGAGGGGGTGACTGTGTTTAAATGTTTGCGAGCAGGATGAGAGGTGAGTGTTTAAAAGCAGGAGAGTATGTAACTGAGAGAAGGAGAGAAGCTGACTCTTTGAGAGTAGATAAGACAGTGATTGTTTAAGAGCAGAAGAAGAGTGACTGTGAGTGGGTGACTTGTGAGTGACAGTTTGAAAGCTGGACAGGAACTGGCACTTGCAGAGGAGGCAAGTATTTAAGAACAGGAGAATAGGTGACTGAGAACAGGGAAAATGTGAGTATATGAGAGCATGGAATAAAGTAACTGAGAGCAGGAGAGGAGATGAGTATTTAAGAGCAGGAAATTTTGTAACCATTTGACAGCAGAAGAAGAGGTGAGTATTTAAGTGCAGGAAATGAAGTAACTATATGAGAGTAGGAGAAGAGGTGAGAATTGAAGAGCAGGAAATTAAGTAACTATTGGGAGTAGAAGAGGAGGTGAGTGTTTAAGAGCAGAAAATTAAGTAACTGTTTGTGAGCAGAAGAGGAGGTGAGTGTTTAAGAGCATAAAATTAAGTAACTGTTTGTGAGCAGGAGAGGAGGTGAGTGTTTAAGAGCAGAAAATTAAGTAACTGTTTGTGAGCAGGAGAGGAGGTGAGTATTTAAGAGCAGGAAATGAAGTAACTGTATGTGAGCAGGAGAGCAGGTGATTGTTTGGTTGCTGCAGGAATGGCAGGCTGCCAGTGCATTGGCCAGAGCTGTAGGAGGGGCGTACGCAGGACCACCTCCGTCACTCAGAGCAGACGTGTACAGGAGTGACACTCTGTCAGAAACAATGTGAGCTGGATTGCTGGGTGCCAGTCATATCAGGGCAACCCCCAGACCCCAGCCAGCAATGCAATTGTCACCTCTGCTGCAAGTGGCAGCTTTCACTCGCAGTACCCCGTCTCTGGATGACATGATAAATCCAATGTCATGTTTGCCATGCGTGTGGGGCCAGCTGCAGGGCAAGAACCCGCTCTCCGCCGCCACACCGCCTTCGGGACGCCATCGGGGCGCATCACAAAGCCCCGGCGGGACTCGCCGTTAAAGTTTGAGATCGCCGAGGACGAAAAAGCTGTAATATCAAATCAGAGGGTACCATGTCCCACGGCCTGGTGCCCTGCTGTCAAACTGACTGTTAAAAGATTTTAAATGACTTTGCTCCTGATTACCCTACATGCTTTGCTCTTTTAAATAACCTTGTTTTCGTCGCCAGTCTATAAATTGCATCGGGAGAGCGGCAGCTACGATCGATTCACTACTCGGTTGGTTTTTTTCCGCGCCCGGTCGCGACTGCTCGTACCAACCCCCTCCACACCCCACCCAAAGCCCTACAGGACATTACCACATTCAACTGCTCCAGACCGCAGCAGAGCTAACACATGAACTGCACTGAAAGAGAATTGTGTCTGTGGGCTGTTTCTAAGGCAATTCCCTGGACCCCTGAATAATTACACTTCACTTTGCATCATAAATATTTGGTTTATGGTTCCAATTTTCTCGGTCCAATGGTGACATGCTGTGGCATCACGTTAGAACTACAGGCAACAATGCTCGGAGAGAGCCGAGGCATTTTCTGTTGGGGAGGAGGGATTAAAACATGAGTCACAGCACCTCTAGTTGGAGCACTGGGTTGCAGTTTATCACTTTGTCCAATTAACAACTATAGTACATACAATTTAATTGTTCGTGTTCATTTATCAGGTATTGCCATGTGTATTTCTTATAATATGAGATGGGGTGAGGAGAACAGGATAAAGGCAAGTTTACAGTGCATCAGTCGCAAGCAAAAGCAGTACAGATGCATGTAATGGGCCCATCAGATGAGCATACGTTTACACTGACATTTATTTATTTATTTATTTAAGGATGGATACGTAATAGTTCTGCATGAGTACTTCCACTGCGATTAAGAATATTTGTGTTTATTTAGTGTCACCCAAACAAAACCAGACACTCATGGTAACAACACATTAGTAATGTGGTATCATTCCACAGATATCATATGGCAACACATTCATGTATTATCAACTTAAAGATAGTGGACTAAGACAGAAATAGCACACCAAGCCCATGTAGTATATTCAGAGACTATGTAATTATACTGAGCCTCACAATATTTTTATACATAAATATTATTTTTCTTGATATTATTCTGTACTCCACTGTTTTTGATGTATAATCAGACACTACTCATGAGATTATTTCTGACATTTTAACTTCTCCATTCATAGATTACAGCATTCTTGATAATTTGCTACACGTTACCATTCAATGGCATTTCAGGGCACCGTAACTTTTAGGACATATAGCATATAGTTTTTATTATGTTTTCACACATGCTTTGCTGTCAGTGCTTCAAATCTTTGACCTATGGATATCGGTGAACACAGGGCGTGTTCTCGTGAGATTGTCCACCAGGCCTCTGCAGCAGCAAACTCGAGCACCAGCCCATGCAATTTTCACCCTTAATTTTCCCTTAATTTCCATCTTCAGTGAATAGAATGCAACTGGTATTCAGTCAATGCCTGTTTTGGCAGCAGAGTAGTGTAATGGTAGTTTGCGTGACTGGTAATTGTGGAGTTGTTGGTTGAAGCCCCTAGTGCGGGTTTGAATTCTGACTTGATCTGGAGAGATGATGTTGAGAAGAACTCTAATGCTGGGCACTTAAGCAAGG